>CP125976.1:136865625-139767600 GCA_030063025.1 Avena longiglumis
GGGCCACTAATTGTCGATGACATTGATCGCGAAAGGTCATGCCGGGCCCGCTTAACCCAGTTAGCAGGAAGAAGCCGCAGAACTCGGCACCGTCCGAGCAACAACAACAATAAGAAACTTGCCGCCCAAAGATCCACCGCTTGCCGGCAAAGAGTCTATGTTACTCGTACCGAGCAGAGTGATGTATGGTGCAATATCCTCGCTGAGCCTCTAAATCCGCTGATCATATCCGAACGTGACTCACTGACAAGAAGCCGACAGTACCGCCGAGGAGGCGCAAGCCATCGCGAGCAAGGCGCTTAAACCAGATCGAGATCCGTCAACGGGTGAAGTCCATAGAGAAAGCAAGAGCAATGGAGGCCGAAAGTACAAACTCGCGATAGCAGCGTTATACGTTAAGAAAGCTCCGGCCTCAAGGCTATCAACGATCCGTGTACGGCGCAACCTAGATGGGCTCCTCGCCGCACAGGCCACAGCCATACATTGATAGTGAGGCAAGCAGTGATGCCCATCCTACTCCCCTTAACCTCGCTGGCCGCCAAGACCCTTCTCGAGCAGATAGATCGCTCATAAGTGGCAGATCGTGTCTATGACCTAGTGGCCACAGGCGGTAAAGCAGCAGGAAAAGGCCACCTCTCGTGAGGCTTGAGTCCTGACTCCAAAGACTGGGCCGATCTAGCCGCATAAACCGCCAAGGGACAGATCTCCTCAAGGATGTCGATCGCTGACGGTTCATCGTGAACGAAGACGGAGGGATGCGCGCATCAAAGAAGGATGCTATCCCCATGTCCTCCGACAATGGAGAAAGAGCCCAACCGCCGCCTATCACCACCGCCCGATCCTTCCGGCCAGCCGAAGATTACAAGACTTCACCATCGCACGGATATGCCCCTCCAGCAAAGCAAAGGCGACATTGTCATCCGTGACAACGCTGCACGCATCTGCCATGATGGAGAACGCCACCAAGGACATAAGAGCAGGTCACACCATGACTCCAAGGTCCGGCTAAGCAACCGTAATAGATGTGGGCGGCGCCGCAGGAGGGTAACAAAGAAGAAGCGATAACCCACCGCCACCTTCCGCCTCGTCATCACGGCAAGTACTACGTCAGACGGGAAGAGGTCCAAGGCTGCTCACGCCGCAGCCTCATCCCCGCTGGACAACAGAAAGAAGAAAAACCCGAGCCATACGATGCACGCCTCCGCTGATCGAGCAGATCCACGAGGCCCGAAGGACCATACTCCGGGACCACGCTAAGCTTTGGACCCGCAATACGGTCCGCAACTTACCCCAAAGGTTTTCTGGATCGACAAGACCATCAAGCCCTATGACGACGTACCGCCAAGCCCGCCACATGGTTGCAGGACTACGACAACGCGTGGAGATTGCCGAGGCAACCCCAACGCTGCCACAAGTACCTCCTTCTGTTATCAAAGCAGGGCATGCTCACAATGGATCGACGACTATCTGCCTGGGAAAAAATCTATCTACAATCCTGGCTGGACATGCAAGAAGCGCTCACCAAGAACTTTTGAGGGTACATACAAGTCGCCCCCGCACTATGGGCGATCTACATAAAAGCGCAAGAGAAAGACGAGACATCTCGCCACTTACCTCTCCTTACCGGCTGGATATGAAGAATTTCGCGCAGGAGTGCACGCCAAACCGCCATGGCCGCCTTTCATCGATGGATTGAAAGGGCACGCATCACATAAGCTAAAGCGCTTTGCCGGATAATCATCGCCTTAACTTGAATCGCATGATTCGTTGAAGCTAGTGAGTTCGCACCGCCGATTATGACGTATGCTTGTGGCTCTTGCCGACAATGGCCCTTCCAACCCAAGCTCGGAGGAATAGCAAAGACAAAGCGGAAAACCGCCCAAGAAATAAGCACCCATCGACATGGTCGCCATGACTTTTGCAGACGAGGAGAAGGCGACATCGCGGCCGAGGAAGGGAGCAGCCGTGGCATCAACGAGGAAGTGAAACCAACTCTACGCCGCCCAGATCCCCCAAACGCATGAGAGTACCGCTGACATGCCGTGCTCAGACACCCGATGTCAACAGAAGGCCACCCATACTAATCGACACCGCAAGTTCGCTAACGACTCAAGGAAGACCCGGAGTCCGCTACAAGCAAAGCTCAAGAATGCACTGTGAGGCAAGGGCAAGGGGAGAAGAAGGAGGAGGAGTCCAAGGATTCAAGTGACATGGACGAGGACATTGACTCTCAAGCACGCCAAGAGCGACGACAAGGGCAAGAACCCTTCGCAAAGAAGGCCCCAATCTACCACACTTCTTGGCACCCCCACCGTCCGACAACAAGACCCCTAAGGATCCCGATGGCCACTCTCCCCGCCCCAATACCTCGGCTGGTCGGAGGTTCCAATCACTTGGGACAGGACGACCACCTGCACCTTGTGCTCATTTGAGAACCAATACCATGGTCATCAACCCATTGATTGATGGCGGAGTTCACCAAGTGCATGGTGGATAGTGGAAGCAAAGATCAACATCATGTACCGGATACACCGCGTAAGATGAACTTGACTATAAACCTAAGGCGACCAACACCGTGTTCCATGGCGTAGTTCGTGGATGGGAGGCTCGGTCCCTTGGGTGCATTACACTTGTGTAGCCTTTGCCACATTAATAATTACCGCTAAGAGTGCATGACTTGAGGTGGTCCCTTCAAGAGCTGTACCACGCCATATTCGCCGCCGACATATTCCACACGCTCATGGCTGCCATGCTTCGCTCACAACAAACTCAAGATACCCGGACCAAACGGTGTCATCACCGTATCCTAAGCTTTACCAAGGCAAGGATGAGATTAATGAAGCGCTGCGTAAGCCGCCCTCTATAGCGTAAGAATTCAAGGAGATCCAGCAAGGTCAATGACTCGTAGATGCCCGTGGGCAAGAAGCAGATGACTCCGCCTCCTCGCTCAAGGTCACGCATCGAGACCAAGACGGTGGAACTTGTGGTAGGCGATACTTCCAAGACCGCCGCCATTGGGACTTAACCCGATCCCAAATAGGAAAGCGCTGGCCATCGAGTTCCTCCGTGAGAATAGGGACATCTTCGCCGCAACCCGCCGACATGAAAGGTGTACCTAGGGAACTTGCTTAGCACAGCTTAAACATAGATCCAAAATGTAAACCAGTGAAACAACCTCTACTACGCTCGGAGATGAGAAGAGACGCCCATTGAAAAAGAGATAGAAGTTACTTAAGGCTGAGTTTATCCGAGAAGTCCTTCACACCTGGCGATGGCTAATCCAGCATTTGTCCCCAAAGAGGAACCAATGAATTAAGAATGTGCGTTGATTACACCGCTTGAACAAAGCATGTCCCAAAGATCCGTCGCTTGGCCTCGCATCGACCAAGTCATTGGCTCGATGGCTGGCTAACTTTGTGTTTTCGATGCATACCAGATACCACCAGATCAAGATGAGGAAGTCGGACCAATTGGCCACTTCATTCACTACCCCACATTTACACATTTTGTTATGTCACGATGCCCTTTGGCTGAAAATGCAAAAGTACCTACCAGGACAATGCAACGTTTCCTTCATCAACCAAATTGGTCGGAACGCTCATGCCTATGTGGACTATATCGCGTGATGTATAAAAATTCAAATGACTTAATCTCCGACTTAAAATAAACCTTTGATAATATCCGAAATACAACATGATGCTCAACCCTAAGAAGTGCTTCGGGTTCCAAATGGGCAAACCGCTGGGCTTCATCGCTTCCCAAATACGGAATCAACGCCAACCCGAGAAAATCAAGGCCATCTTAAACATAAACCGTCCGACATGCCTAAAGGACATCCAACCACTAACATGTTGTGTTGCAAGTAGTTAGTCGGTTCATCAACCGACTTGGAGAGAAGGCTCGCCATCGCATAAGTCAAGAAGGCGGACAAATTCACGGACGGACGAGGCAGATGCAAGATTGAAGCAACTCAAGGAGATTCTTCTCAACGCCCATCCTTGCAAAGACCCGAGCCTGTGAGCCCCTCGCACTTTACATGGCGGCAACCAACCGGGTTATCAGATCGCCGTGGTAGAGCGGAAGGAACCAGGCCATGAGCACGGAGTTCAACGACCAGTTTACTATGTAAGCGAGGTCTTGACGGAGTCCAAGCAGCTACATTCGCACTACCAAAAGATAGCTTATGGAGTATTCCTTGCTTCTAAGCCGAGGCATTACTTTCAGGAGCACCCAATCACAGTTGTGAGCAAGACTCCACTTTCCGACATTATCAACAATTGCGACGCTACAGGAAGGGTCGCGAAGTGGGGCATTGAGCTTGCCGCCTTCGAGATCACCTACAAGAGACGCGATGCTATCAAGTCACAAGCCTTGGCGGATTTTATTGCAGATTGACGAGATGCCGATAATTCGCTGCCGTAACTGGGCAGTATTGCTACAGCCACCAAAGGAGACAAGCTACACCACGCTCTCGCAGATCCACTTCGAGGCTACAAACAACATGGCGGAGTATGAATCACTCATTCACTGGATCGCGGTAGCCAAGATATTGCATCAAGCTTATAGTTTGTCGTGAGATTCCGATTTGGTTGCCCAAGATGGTCGCACCGGAATGCGCAGAACCCTATGGCGTGCATATCGCGTATCGGCGGACGAGATAGCCAAGAGCTTGGCCAAGTCAAGTATGTGCCTAGGGAGCAAAACGAGGCGCCGATCTATTGACTAAACTTGATCGTATGCAAGCAAATTCCGCCAGAGTTTTCCTAGAGCATCTACGCACACCATCCGGTGAAGGGCGCCGACATCGACAACCCGGATAGAGCTGATTCTTTCACAACATGGTGACAAAGATCCCCCGCTTGGACAAACCGCTCATGGAATATCTTGCACACGAACTTTTCCCAACGACAAAGTCGAAGACGGAAAATAGTACGACGAGCAAAGGGTTATACCATAATCAATGGGCAACTCTACAAAAGGATCACTACCGGTGTATACCCAAAGTGTGTTTCCCACCAGAAGGTATGGAAATCCCACGCCAAATCCATCTCGAGATTGAGGGCATCACGCCGCCTCGATCGTTGGTCGCGAAGCCTTCCTAAGGATTCTATCGGGCCGATCACCAAGGCGGACAATCGACAAGTTGGTTGAAACATGCACATGATGATGATATGCCCGACAACCACATGTCCTCGTCAAGAATTGCTAACAATACCAATAACTTGGCTGTAGTGGGGCTAGACATGGTGGGACCAAGCATAAACTGGTACATGTGGATTTACGATCGCTTGTAGCATTTGACAAATTCACCAAATGGATAGAAGCTAAACCCATTAGAAAGCTCGACGGGCAATCGCCATCGTTTGTCCGGATCTAGTGGTGGATTTGGTCTCCCACATAGCATAATCACCGACATTGGAAGCAACTTGTCACTCGGAGAAGTGGAAGCCTATTGCTGGGACAAAGGCATCCGACTTGACCTTGCATCTATGGCACACCCACAATCCAATGGTCAAGTTGAGCGAGCCAATGGATTAATTTCGCAGGAATCAAGCCACGCCTTGAGGCACCGCCACATAGAGCAGCTGGAGCCTCCGGAAGAATTGTCATCCGTTGTGGAGTTTACTTAACTACACCCAATGCATCCACCATACACCCCTTACTTCATGGTATATGGAGCGTAGTCATCCTACCCCGCAAGATCCTCCACGATGCACCAAGAGTTGCCGCCATTTACCTAAGATGGCGCTGAAGAATCCGCCATCTACCGCCAGGTTATCAGCTACTATAGTCGCCGCTGCTCGCATCGCTTAAAAGAGGGGATTTAGTGTCTGACTTAAGCAAGAAGTCACACAAACTATCCCCGCCATGGAAGGACCGCTCATCATAAGCAAGACACTACTCAATGGGTCTTACTACCTTGTCGACAATCGTGAGCTCAAGGATAGACCCAACGAGGATCATAAGCGTACGTGACCCGGATGATGACTAACCGAGCTTGATCGCCCATGGAACATAGCATGAACGCCCTTTCTACACTTAGCATTTTTATCTAATCGTACCTCTTATATGATCAAATGAAATAAAGCTCGGGTTCACTCATATTGCTGAGTCTTTTACCTACTTTAGTGTTCATTTTTGGATCATATAAACCTTTATGCACAAGCTTTATTTGCACTTGTGAAAATTCCACCTACGTTAGCTTAAGTTTTCTGGTCTACACGTTATTTGTTGTTTTTATGTGGATTCTGGAGTAGTGACTTTCGACACTTATTGTTGGCGATTTTGTTCTAAGGTTATTGACGGTGACATTGGGCATAATCACCTAAGCGCATGGTTCGGCTAACCAGTCTTCCGACTCACCTAAAAGTCAAGCATAAGAACCAGAGTAACGGATAAGCCAACACTTGCTTAAAACAATATGTACATACTGGGAATTAATTCTTAAGTAGCAGGATACGACAACCATTGTTTTCCGCCTTAAGATTACATCACCAAGTTTTTTCAATGCACACTCTAGAGGCGAAACAAGAATTACAAAGTGTTTTTCACTCCTTGGGTGCAGGGGACTTGGAGGCCGCATCATCACCAACCGGAGATTCACCCTCAACATCGCCACTGTGAGGAGACTCGGAGGATTCAGGGTTGGCGTTGTCAAGAAAGTTCCTGGGCACAAAGACGTCGACATCTACCAACTCGGCAACCCCGTGTCATAACCCGCGAAAGTGATGACAGGATGGCTTCGGATCGATCTCCTTGCCGCCATCATCCACGCCGGGATACCGTGATGTCATCAGATCGATGTCTGCACCTTCATAGTGTGCCTTCACCATGGACACGCCATCCTTGCGCCAGCCCGCGCATGAATCTTTATAGCTTGCGACACACTCGGGGCTCGGGCAGTAATCTCCGAGTACTTCACCACGGAGTCTGAGGCCTTGATATAACCGAGGGGCTTGGCAATCTCCTTGGCTTGGGTGATGGCGGTGTTGATGAAGTTGAAGAAGAATCATGCATTCCTTTTCCGAAGGAGGCGAGCGGTTAAACCCATAGGCGCCTGAAAATTCGACAAGCATTGCATGAGTTTAATAAGTTCCTAATATCCGACTACGAGCTACAAGGCGGAGAACACTTATCAAGATGCCGCCTTAGCCTCGCCGCATCGCTCGCCAAAGATTCTTCTCCGTTGGATGAGCTTAAACGCCTATGGCGAAGGTTTTGCTCATCGGCAGCTTTCTTTGATCCTTTAGGATCGCAAGTTTATCCTTCAAGCGATTGATCTCGGAGGCTGAGTCCGCAGGCTTTCATGGAATACTTGTGCATCTTCAAAGATTTCTTCCTCTTTCCTAAGGATATTGTTCTCGCTGGATGTGCTTGGACCGCTAGACAATATCCTTGGCGTTGGCTACATGCTCTGCAAGTCGGAAAAAACAAAAGTACACAGTGAGTACTCGAAGAAGGAAGACAGAAAAGTAAGACGGAAATGCGCAAAAAAGAAAACAGACTCTTGTTTTTGATGATCTGTTCCTTCAGGATGGCGGTTTTACCCATTTCAGCTTCAAGGTCTCAAGCGCATCTTCCGGGTACTTGTCGCTGGCCATGCCCTCCGAAAGCATTCTCGCTCGTGGAAACAAACACAAATTCAAGTCGTTGTTTAGTCCGCTAGAGCCTCTAGTCGGAAATTTTCCACTTAGATGCTCGGGGGCTACAGCGAGAGATTTTAACTTAGCAATATGCTTAGCTTTTCTTTAAGCATCTAGTCGGATCTAATTCAGTTCTCAACTAGAGGCTTGGGGGCAACAATATAAAGTTTTAACTCGGAAAATGCTTAGCTTTTCTTAAGTATCTAGTCTGAGCTAATTCAGTTCCAACTAGAGGCTTGGGGCTACAACACTTAAAATTATGAACATTGTGTATGTTTCTTAGAGCATCTAGTCGGAATAATTCATTCCATCTAAATGCTTGGGGGCTACAAAGGAGAGTTTTTCTAACATAGTCACTCTTAGAGCATATAGATGCAAAACCAATGGTTTTCCGCTCACATCCCTGGGCTACAGTGATACTCATATGAAATGCAAAAGGTAAAGTAAAACTTACAAGTGCGATGATCTTGAGGTTTGTAGCACTCTCGGCCAGCATCTCTGCCAAAGGAAACGCTGTTTCTCAAGAAGATGTCTCGCTGACTGAGTAGCTCCTCAAGACCGCACGCCGGAGATGACGACACTCCTCCAGAACCATAGTTGTGCTACCGGCGAAGCACGTAAATAATATTCGCAACTCAAGGGTTTCGGGGAGTAGAGGCACCGCCTTCGGCAAGTACCAAGATCCACCACCGCCTTGCCGCCACCGATGGCATACTTAGCCGAGCTTCACCATTTGAAGAGCAGCTTCTGCGCCGCCGCCGACAATCTGAGTTTGCAGAGGCGCTGTAATCCACTTCCATGGCGGAAGGGCCCGGTGCCTCGGACTTGGGAGATTGTCAAGCGGAGGAGGGCTTGACGGCAGGGGTAGCAGGGCGATGGCGGGGAGGAGTCACGATGCAAAGATATCTTTGATATTTAGAAGCCCCAAGAGTCTTGGAGGACTTCTTGAGGCTGGTTGTGGCTTTTCCTAAAACATGCAAATGCATAAGTACAGGAATAAGACAGATAAAATAAGACAATGTCGGAGAATAAGAAGCTTACACTAGGGTGCGCTGGCAAACATCCCTGGCTTTCTTCTTTCCGCCTGTGGCGGCAAGATTTTTTGAGGCTCCACCTCCATCTTCTTCTTCTTGCCTCCGCCAACAAGTAGAGGTGGAGCTCTTCCGGCCGCCAACAGGCATCATCGCGGACACGCACCATGACTTCCTTCATCTTGGGATCGAGATTTGGGTGGCCATGTTGCCTCATCTAGATCGCTAAGTCATAAGTGAGAAATCATCGTGTTAGATAAGATGATATTGGCAAGATGGAAAACTGGAGCAATGTCATACACGGAAAATAAATACCTACCTTGGGCACTTTCCGCTCACGAACATGTCGAGGTGAGGGTGAAGCCACGCTTCTTGTCCTTCACCTTGACGATGTCCTTAAGGCGAATTTGAAGGAGTCGCCGAGAAGTTGTCCTCGGAGATCCGGAGGGTATCCCTTCGCCGCCAATGTACTCGCATAATCTTCGCAGACGGTGTCTGCAGAGGTTGATCCGCCGATGAACCAAAGACATGGCTAGGTCCAAGCCGGTTAGACCCGCCTCTACAAACCACTCGATCCGCCTTATTGCGCGAGAAGCGTTGAGGTCGGAGGGAAGGGAGGCATGGGACCGCCATGTGGGGACTTCAGCGGCGGCTCCATCTACAAAGTCCGGATACGTTACTTCTCGGCCCTCCAAAGGAATGTCGGGGCCATAGAAGTACGTCCGCTGCTAGTTTTTGCATGACTCGTGGCCGACGATGTCGGGAAACCGCCGGCCAGGAAGGATCTTGAAGCTTATGGTGCCGCAGTTTCTAAGCTCCTCCTCACTGTCCGCTTCACGCTTAACGGTGAAGAAGTAGACAAACAAATCTAACTCTAGGCCTAATCCCTAGGTAACCTCACAAAGTGCCGCCAAGTTGCTAAGCACTAAGATACTATTGGGGAGAGGTTGTGGGTTGGACCTTGAAGTGATTCAAGACGGACAGAAAGAAGTGGAGATGGGCAGAGAAACGCCGCACCAATTCGCCTTGAGGTATACTTTCTCTCCGCTTGGGAGAAGGTCACCGCCTCGGCCCGCCGCCAAAGTAGCCCCTCCGCATGGGGAGATAACCTTCACGACCATCTCTTGGATGTCGCGCCGGTGATGTCCGAGCCGCTTAGTCGCTTTTGTGCGAAGTCCGCTCTCTTCCAGGGCTCCAGCCGCCAGATTGTGGTCGCCGCCGGTGGTTTTATCACCGCCGGCGCGGGATGGCTGCCTGGGCACGACGACGGAGCTCGGCCGGCCGCTTTCGCTCGACGCCGCCATTGACGGGGATGAGCTGCTGCTAGCCATAGAGGAGGAAGAGAACGCGACTGGTGCAGAGAGCGAGTCTATGGTTTCTCAAGGTTTTCCGCGGAGAGCTCGAGGAGGCGTATGGCTGGAGGAAGAAGACGATGACGTGAGAGAATGGGGTGAAAAATTGTCAAGTGTCCCATGGTTACTATTTATCGTACTCTGCGTCAAGATTCATGCAGCTAATCGGACAATTGCCGCGTATACGACGTGTTCGTGAATGTGCGCGGTAATTTCGCCACGTCTCCAACCGCCGCCGCCAACGGTTCAGACGTCACAAGGGAAAACGGATATGATTACGTTCTGCATGTGTGAGTTACGAGGCATCTGACCTATAGCCTACATCGCCATAATCGACATGGTAGATGAGCCGCCCCATCAAGATTCTGGAATGGACGGATTTAATCCGACAAAGAAAGTGTACGATGGAAGATTCAGCATTTCTCCGACTTACTCATAGAAGACGGAGAAAACCTTTGTAGGGTTCTTTGGAGGACTACAAGATGTTGCTTAACGATTTGCCGACATCCATCTAGACGGAGCATTCCACGAGAAGAGGCAAGACGGCGCAAGATCTCGGAGTTCTCCGGGGGCTACTGTTGGGGATATGCTATATGGGTATCCTCATAGCATGTCTCTTATCCGACTAACCGGTGGACCATAGTCGGTAGCATGGCCTATGGCTCACCGGGCGCCCGCTAGGTGGATCCGTATGGAGGCCCATGTCGGATAAAGGAAGGCTACGGAGTCACCAACAGATCCGAGCCTTGGAGTGCAAGATACACAAGACTAGTAATAGACGGTAGAACTCAGAATCCGTCTGCTAGGACTTTTCCTCGTAACCCTAGGACTGCGAATATATAAGTCGGCCTATGGGAGCCTTTAGGAAGAACTTAGTATCGTTTACACACACCTCGCATAACCTATCTCTCAACTCGCCATTGCCATTATAGTGATTTATAGAAGGAGTAGGATTCCGCCACCGCTAGGGATATGAACTCGGTAAGTGTTACCTGCACTGGCCAACCGTCCGCCTTACCCCACGCCTATAAACACGCACCGTGAGGACTCCTCCATGGCGCATTTGTGGCAATACCACGACAATGGAACCCACGTAACAGATGTATACAATAATGACTCAAAGAGTCAAGAATACAGATATACAATATGAAGATCCAAATCACGTTTAAAACGATACAACATCCGAGTACGGACAAGATGCAAATTGAGCTAAGAGCCCTGAAGAATAATCAATGGCGTCCATAACCCTACCCAGGCCAAGCCGGAAGGGTAACCCTGCTAACGACGTCGATCTCAAAACCTACTAAAACAAAAGGAGTGCCGACAAAGGGCAAATGAAAAAGAGAGCACAAGACAGAGGCCAAGACAAGGCGAGACTAGAATTCAAGGTCCTCGCCACATAGGTATGGTGGATTGAAGCAGCAGAAAGAAAGATACACTAAACAACCTATAGAGACTCAATACAACTAGCGGCCATCGATAGGGATAAGAAAGACCTACTGGATCCAACCTGATTCTAACACCAAACATACCCATCCTGGTATTCCCCCTCGATACCAACCGAGGAACTCACACAGTTGGCAGTTTTATTCATTTCGTTGTAGTAGCGGCAATTACTAGTCAGATATATATAGCATGGGTCATCCTGATATAATAAGAAGTGGGCAGTTTTAAATAACCATTCCGTTGTAGTTGTAGTACTTACTAGTCAGATACATATAGCATGAGGCATCCCAAAACCCAGCTTGTTGGCACTTTTATTTAGCCATTCCGCTAGAAGTTGCAATACTTACTAGTCGACACAATGGTAACGGTGACAACCCAAAACAACAATTGTCACTTTTATTTAGCCATTCCATTATAGTGAAGATGATTACTAGTCATTATGAAGTCAAATTTATAGCACTACTTTAGTTATAGTTGTCTATGATCGAGATATCAGGCTCCAAGTCGCCCATAACCATGGACACGGCTTTAAAGTTTTACCGCAGGGACACAAATAGCAACACACGCACGATCAACCTCGAGAAAACCAAATAAAACCCAACGAGGCATCACGATGAAAGCAATTGCAAGATTCATATAAATTTCGGGGCCACCCCACCAAGCTACCCGCTAAAGGCCGGCTCGAGACGGACCAGAGGTTTGAGAACGGTCAGAAACGATCGGGAACCCAAAAGTGTGACTAGGATTGTCGACACCGCATAATCGTACCGCGATCCAAAATAAAGATAGCGCCCACGCCGCAATCGTAATAAAGCAAAGAAAGCATGGCATAAGTAGATAGTAATAAAGCCCCAAACTACTTTGTGGCCCCAAGAAAAAAATATGACTCAAGCTCGCTAGGGGGATTCATGGTCCCACATGCGGATAGTGCTAATATTCAAAGAACAGTGTATCAAGTACTGGGTCCCACGGACACAAGTGACGCTTAAAACCAAATAACATCTATTGCCCAATTGCCTTCTGCATTATTTACCTACTTCAATTTTAGTTCTTAAACGGTAATTAAAGTTATAATCATCTCCAACATAAAGCATATGGCAGTCTTCCAACAACTGTGGTGCTTGACGACACGCAACAACACTTGAGCAAGCAACTACGACACGCAAGTCCAACTATCTACCAAACAACAAGTAATAGGATTTGTCCAAGGCAATATAAGGCTGCAAAGGATATCGCGGGTACGAAAACTAGAGCATCGCAACACAGATAGCAATAGATCAACAGGAGGAAATATAGACTATAAAGGTAAAATAGGTAGAAAGGGGGATAATGCTCGCCTGAAAAACATTGCCGAGGATTTATCCGAAGATCGGGTCGACACTCGCATCAACTCATCGGCCTAATCCGTGAAGAAGCAAAGCACTAGAACAAACACCGGATGCACTATTTAATACTACGATTTATCGTGCATGATGCATGTATGATGCGTGATATGGCAAAGGTGCAATGCAATTAGCCATATTAAGCGGAACCGGGTTACATGGTTCATGTTGTTTTGATACCCGCAATTTAAATTTTGCAATAACAAGGCAAAGGATAGTACCGTTCACTTAAATGGAGCCAATATTAGCCTAGCTTCCGCATATGGTCTCCATATTTAATTATGAGGTGAATCGCCTAATGCCCCAAACCACACTATATCTATGCAGTATGAATGATTATATGCAACAAGATATATCCTTTATAAAAATAGGGCTTGGAGGTAAAGGGTCACACATCGGGTATCGACGATCTTGGGTGGCTTGGAAGGTTCGCCCGGGGTTTGGCTTGATGGGATGGGCCTTGGTATGGGGTCTCGGCCTCATGCCGATGATCTTGTCATCCGTGTCCGGGTTCTTGACGCATCATGTAGAAGATCTTGTTGTCCACGAAGGAGAACTTGGGTTGTGGTCGATGAAAATGTTGAATTACGGCCGGGTTCACATGTCCGACTTGGCGTTGATCCATTTGTCGCAGCCTCGTGAAGGTCGGTTTACGTAAAGTGCAAGGATTTAACTTGCCACAGGCACGTGTGGCTTTGGGTCGGTTTTGCAACTCACACTGAATGGAGGCGCCGACGCCCACACGGTCCACCACAACCGCAGGACACCGGAGCGACATCGGTGGGTACCAGATAGAAACACGGTTCACCGCCAAAAACATGGAGAGGAACCTGATCTTACAAACCAGGCCATGAACACAACCAACCGATGTGGCAACGACAACCGGCGAAAGGGTCGCAGACAAACTCACGGCCGGATGGTACTGCGTGGGGAAGGACAAGCGGAGGTCGCGTGAAGGTGCCATGGCGGTAGGAGTCGAGGTGAGGTGCGACCGTCCGCAGGCTCGTAACGAGGGCGAACCCGCGCGGCGGGGTCGCCGCAGGTCGCGGGTGCAGAGGAAAGGAAGGGCGCCATGGAGGAGACGGGAGGGCGATGCCACACCGGGAAGAGGCGGCGGCGCGCGACCGAGGAGGAGGGCGATGGTGCAGGGACTCGACAAACGGAGAGGCAGGCGCGGCAGAGAGGGGGTCGTGGGCGGCGCTGCCCGCGGAAGGCCCTCGGAGAATGCATGGCGGCGACGGGCCTCGAGGATCGATGGAGGCGACGGGGCTTGGGTCGAGGGTGGGCCCGCGAGGTTGGGGCGTCGGCTCCATCGAGAAGGAGGCGGGGAAGGACGGGCGCGTCGCTCGCGAGGGCCGAGAGAAGTTGGGGACGAGCGGGGTTCGTGGGGAGTGGTGGGCCAGGGAACCGGATCTGGAGGCGGGTGGGTTTGGTGACGGGATTGGAGGTGGTTGACCGCCGCTGTGGCGGCAAGCGGTGAGGGAGATTGGGGTGTAGGGTGGTTCTAGGGTTAGGGTTAGTCTTAGAAATTTATATGGGGTAGTAGGTGGTCTGGTCGGTTGGGCCTTTGGGCCGCTTACCGGATCGCTACCAGATTAGAAATATTTTATTATTTTTATCAAACAAATATTTAAAACATAGTTTTAGGCAAATACAAGATCCGAAAAAGACCGAGGTTTCAGATTTGAATAAAGAGAGAGACATTTGTAGAAAACAAATAGGGCTTTTGATAATAGTTTAGTGCAAAAATATGCATGATGCAATGATGGTGCACAAAATAGATGACAACATGCGATATTTTAATTAGGGTTTACCCAGGGTGCTACAAAAGGCGACAATGTGTCCGCATCCGTAATGATATGGATGAATCTGAAGCCGAGTCCCTACTAGGCAATGTTTTCGTGTAATCAATTTGGTCATATAGACACCGCCACATCTTCTGGATCGGAGCTGCTCGTGGACGTGGCAGCCGAGGAAGAAGAGGTAGAGGAAGAAACTAGATGTGTGGAACTATGTCTTAAATTTGTAATATGTGTGGAACTATGTCTTAATTTTGTAATATGTGTGGAACTATGTCTTAAATTTGTAATATGTGTGGAACTATGTCTTAAATTTGTAATATGTGTGGAACTAATGTGCAGATGGCGGGATCTTTGCTGAATGTCGACATAGATAGAAAGCACGGTCGACAAGATCGGATGCTAACCCGGAACCTTGAAGCACCTAGTGACTCGACTCCATGTCGAATCGGGTGCATACACCCTGATTGGCTTCAGAGGCATGTGACATTTATTTCTCTTGATGTTGGGATATTTATGGGACAGAGTGACTAAACTGTTCTGCTATCTTCTTATGTAGATTGAAGTGGGCTGGGCTCTTACCCTTCGTTCGTTTGGTTGAGGCCACTCGTATGGAGGAGATAGAAGGGCGGCACCTTGGGTTCCGCATTAGTCGCCATAATACGACTGCCTTTTGCTCACGTGCTTGGTGGATCGATGGAGGCCCGAGACCCACACTTTCCATTTTCGATGGGGAGAGATGGCGCCACCCTTCGTATGCCTCGCATTTGCCGGCATAATCAACATGACTGCTATGTAATGCATACCTAACTATGAGACAAATGTAGGCCGACATGACGTGGGAGCTATAGATCGAGGTGTATCAAGACGGACGATCGCCGACCGCTCTCTTGTGCCCCGCCGCCAGCTCGATCCTTGCCCGTCGGGTCGAGGAGAAGCCGCGCGCATTCACGCCGCCATCACGGCACTAGTGTCTCGACGCCGCTCAACACCGAAGCAGCGCCCACCGTGTCACTCGGTGGAGGAGCACGCCCATCGCCCACGCAGCAGCGCCCACCGTGTCACTCGTGGAGGAGCGCCCACGCCGATCCATGGAGCAGCCACCTTCTCGCACTGTGCCGGAGGCTCGGGATGGCACGAGGAGCATATTTCTCCACTCCGCCATGGGCCTCGCCCACGACTCTCACAACAAAGCGCCGCTGAGAGCACCACCTCCGCATCAGCCGGAGGCTCGGTGGTAGCAATCACGCTTACTCGACCCGTGGAAGCAATCAGTTTAATATCGACCAGCAGCAGTAATCCAGATTACTTTAACAATGGCAACATCAGCCGATCCCCTACATGGACTTCGCCTATCGACCACAATATCATCCTCATGGTAAGTGTGTCCCTTCCTACTATTGTTAGATGCAAGATGACATTGTTCAAGATTTAATTTCTTGTACACTAGAAGGAGACTCCATTACATAGGACAAGATCGACGACCATGATCGCAGACACAAGACGAAAGGTGTAGACTGGTTTGGCCAAGACGCCTGTACTCCACCACCTATCCCCACACAGATACACAGGATCAAGGTGAAGGGTCAATCGCAC
Organism: Avena longiglumis; assembly: GCA_030063025.1. Lineage (NCBI taxonomy): Eukaryota > Viridiplantae > Streptophyta > Magnoliopsida > Poales > Poaceae > Avena > Avena longiglumis. The sequence goes on from CP125976.1 coordinate 136,881,875, forward strand.
CTCGCCGTGATGTGATGCCACCCCACGAGATATGGATGGAGTACACCGAGGCCTCCGCCACCTCGCCGTCGACACCAAAGTGATATCTACTTATGTATCGTGCATTTATCTATCTATGTATGAGACATATATCTACTTATGTATCGACATTTATCTATCTATGTATGAGACATCATTCTATTATTTCATGATTTTATTCGACAAACTACTCAACATAGCTTGCAACACGTTCAACATAACTTGCGGTACATAAATAAGAGTCCTATCTATCCCTAGCATGATGCCTTCCCTTTCCCTTCGATGATGCCTCACCCTTTCCCTTTAACGATCCTCGACTTGCTCTTCTTGGCTCGCTTTCTTCTTCTCCGCCTCTTGTCCCACTCAGCTCTTGCCTTGCTTCCAACGGGTGTGGCATGAAGATATCATCCTCATATTCGCCTCTTCTATCCAGGCCCTAGGTGCCACAACCCGCCCCATGTCGCCTTGACTCTTCTTGGCATGCTTTCTTCTTCTCCGCCTCTTGTCCCACTCAGCTCTTGCCTTGCTTCCAACGGGTGGCGGCATGAAGATATCATCCTCATCTTCGCCTCTTCTATCCAGACCAAGGTGCATCATCCCACTCCATCATGCGAAGCCACTCTTGAAGTTGAGATTGTCCCACCTTGCTCGATCCCGAGAAGCTCGCAGACCTGATTTGGGGTCTTCGCCCACCCTCTCCGATGAAGTGACTTACCAAGCATAACGAGAGCATCATGGTTCGTTACCAATGTCTCCCAAAGGCTGGTTCATCGCCTATCATAACACTTCTCGCTATTTGGAGAAGCCCAATGGACATCTCACGGCCAGAAACGCGTCGGTTATAGTGGAGAGGAGGAAAAATGCGAGAGCAAGAGGAGGGAAATTAGTTAGAGAGTAAGAGGAGGAAGAGATGAACTGGGTGAAAAGATACATCTCGTTTCCCGCATTTATAGAGGCACCGAACCGAATAGGGGGAAAAAGAGCGAGAAGGACTAGCGGGAAAAAAGGGCGGGATCAAGGAAAAATCGCGGAAGTATCGGAAAAATCGGCGGGAAGAGACGGCGGGAGAAATCGGCGGGAAGGAGTGGCGAGAAAAATCGGCGGAAAGAGACGGCGGGAGAAACGGCGCGAAACAATAGTCCGAAACCTAAAACTTATTTGGAACATGAACCCTTGCATGATCAATGCACCCTTCGTCTTTCCAATGCATTTAACAAGACGCTCGTTTTCCAATACCTGACCATCCGGGGCGTTGCCCTCCCAAAAGACGAATCATCGGGTCGTCTTCTCAAAAGATGAAGCAGCCTGGTCGTCTTTTCAATGGACGACGGATCATCAGATTTGCAATTTGCCCGTTTTGCGTATTATTTGTAAAATTCAATAAAAAAAGTATTATTTAAAAAAAATTAGCCGGGAACAACACAAAACTCTGAAGTACTGGTGCAAGAATGAAAATAAATGCATGGCTTGATTATTAGGATAGCAAATGTACAATTACTCTAATTCTACTGGAGTGATTTGTACAATATAGGCGATTGCTTCAACTCAAGTATGTCAAAAGAATTACCCTAATTTTAGCTGATTGGTCTCAGATTTGCTGGCAGAGTTGGCCTTATTACCACGCAAACATTGTTTCAGGGAAGCAAATAAGGTAGCGTCTAAGATCAGAATGATGCACACTGCCGCTTTCAGCAAAAATTAGTATCTTTATTATTTACCCTGTCAGAAAATTAGTATCTTTATCAAAAGATCAGAATAATGTATCTTTATTTAAATTGAAATACAGCTCCCATTAAAGAAAAACTCGGCAGAAAGCTAACATCAAATCAGAATGATGCACACTGCCGCTTTCAGCAAAAAATTACAGGACATAATGCAGGAATGAATTCATCCAAGGCTCCAATTATTTACCCTGTCAGGTACATTCAGGTTTGAACAAATATCAGTGTTCTAGGAACAGAGCAACAAAACCAGAATCAACGCTTCTGTCTGTATCGGCTCTCCTCAAATCTCAACTATCAGGAAACACCACCAGACTTGGGAGGGGGCACAGCAGAATCCCCGCGCTTGGACAACATGACCTTGTGCTTGTACATCCGCCACCAGTTCTCGGTTGCCTCGTCGACGGTGCGGTAGGTCCAGATGTGCGGCTTGGCCTTCTCCGCCGATGAGGATCTTCTACATCCGCCTTGCGCTTCGTCTTGAGCGAGAGGCAGTCGACGAGAGCCCCCCACTTGCTGAAGCAGCTGTCGAAATCGCCATAGCGGTAGTATTGCTGCATCTGGTGGAACGGCGAGTAGCAGAACCACAGCGCGTCGAAGCACTTTATGCAGTCCAGAGGCGGTGGCTTCAGGGTGCCGCCGCCCCCGGCGCTGGATGTCTGGGGCTTCTCTTCGGGCACTGTACCAGCACTGGTCCTCTCGGGATTCTTTTTTGGCTCCTTGCTAATAACCCTGCTACCGCCACCGGCGGCGCTGGTTGTCTTGGGCTTCTCTGGATCCATATTCGTAACGCTTACCACAAACAGGATTTACATGTGAGATTTATACTCATTCCTAGAATCACAAGAAAACAGCAAAGGGAAAACAAATCACAAAAACACAAATTGCATAAGAACGGAGTGAAAGTATTGTTCAATCAATACAATCCTTCTTCCCTTTCTTCTTTTGTTTTCTTCCGTTACGTATGAAAACAATTCTACAACTACAATGTATATAAATTTTAGGGTTAATTGGATAGACGCCACTGCAATTTCGGGCTATTTGAGAAACGCCAATACAACTTTCAACTTTTAAAAAATGCCACTACAATTCTAAATACATTCCATATACACCATTATGCCCATTTTAACACACATACCCCACAATATACACTTGCATTTCCATCATACAAACGTATATACAGTGGCCCCCACTAGAATCAGCTTAGTCCATGTGCATTGCTTTGGATGGCTGCTGCCTGTAGGCTTCCTCCATGTCACTAGCAAAGATTATTGAAGCCATAATTTACAACGAGTTATATGTATGTCTGTCTGTAAGCACCACAAATTCTGAAATCTTATGTTAACTAACTAAATAGTGTACGATAAATTAGTGCGACCTGAGTAAACTCACCAGACAAAATAGCAAGCAAAGAGAGAACCTCATACGTGCGGCCATTTTATTCTCAAAGAGCATAAATACAACATGTGTGTATTGATTTATTACTAATGTAATATTTCAAAATAACAAAACCATTATTACACAAAAATGAACTGGCAACATAAGCTAAATCTGGTGAGGCTCACCGTGTATATGTATTTACGGAGAAAATATGAGTGTATATCGTGTTGTATGTGTGTTAAAATAGGCATAATTGCATCTATAGAATGTAGAGAGAATTGTAGTGGCGTTTTTCAAAAAGTTGAAAGTTGGGACGGTGTTTCTCGAATAGCTAGAAATTGTAGTGGCATCTATCTAATTAACCCTAAATTTTATTAGCACGGGATGCTATTTGTAACCTATACAATATGCAGCAACATATTGATGAGCACTTCACAAACGATTCATCCAGGAAAACAATTTTCACAAACACTAATTCACACAACAGATCATGCACAGCAACCAACACTCTTTCATGATAAAAAGCATGCACATCTACCAACAATCTGCAGCATAGAGATTGAGAATGAAAAAAGAACAGGCAGAGATATGGGGGACAGGGGAGTGGGAGGGCGGACGCCGGCAGCCGGAGGGCGGGAAGGGGAAGAGAATACCTGCGCTGGAAGCCGGTGGGTAGGGCTGGAGCTCGCCCCGGTGCTGCTCGGTGGTGGAGTTCGCCGGACCTGCAGAGAGAATATAGTGAGATGAGGGGCGGCGGGAATGGAGGAGGGATGGGAGGGCGACGGCACCATTGGACGCCGGCGGATCAGGAGGGGGCGCCGGATTTACCTGGCCGCCGCTCGATTTGGCTTGGTCGACGTCCGCGCTAGGTCTGACGGTCGAGTGGGGAAGAAACGGGAGCTCCTATGCTATGCTCGATGCGTGAGAGATTGCGCTTCACGCGTACCACATGCGGTTCTGGGCCAGGCCCATTGCACGAGTAGCCGAGTAGGGGAGCTACATTTTGCACGGCTGATAAAAATCTCAGCCGCTCAAAATTTTCCAAAAAATAACCTCAGCCGCTCAAAAATTTAATAAAAAACAAAAAGAAAAAACTCAGCGGCTCTCTGCTCGAACCCTTGGCACCACAATGGACGAGCACAAAACCCAGGAGATCATCAAGGAGCTCGTCCTCCGCCTCACCTCCGCCGAATCCGGCGGCGAGGGACGCGATGCGGGCGGCGCGCTGCGGTTCGCGCACCGGCTGCTCTCCAGCCGCCTCGCCCCGCCTAGCCTCCCCGACGAGCACGCGCTCGCCGAGTCCATCATGCCACCTCGCCGCCTCCAGTCGCCCTGACGACGCCCTCGCCTTCGCCGACCTCCACTTCCGTACGATACCGGACCGCCTCCCTCTGGCCGCTTCTCTACCTGCTCGACCCGCTCTCCTCTCACCGCCGCGGGGCCGCCGCCTCCTTCTGCCTTCCCACGGCCGTGCCGCCGCGTGGCCCGCCGACGACATGAGGAGGGAAGCTAGCTTCGAGGGTGCCCGCTACGCTAGCCGGCGGTGTGGTGCTGGTCTCGAAAGATCCAGACAACATCCACGAGATCGCGCTGCGGGAGTACACTGAACTGGTGCTCGACAAGACGGAGGTGTCAGAGGCTGCGCTGGTGTGCGACGTGCTCAATGGCTGTCTTGGTGGATGCCGTGGTCTGAGAGGCGGTGGAATGGCTGGTGCACAGCATGGGGATCCCATGTTTCAAGATTTCATGGGCCGCTTGCTGCGGCAGGTGTGCAGTGTGCTCACCACTGTCTGAAATGGTCCGGAGCTGGGTGCTTGAAGGAATTGGAGGATGTGTTCGGCGAGTTCTTCATCGTTGGGCAGCCAGTCAAGGCTGAATCTTTGTGGCAGGAGGGATACCTTATTCAGTCTGATATGCTACCAACTTTCATTTCTCCGGTGCTTGCACAGAGGATTCTGAGAACAGGGAAGTCAATCAACTTTCTTAGAGTCTGCTGTGATGATAATGGTTGGGCTGAGGCCGCCACTGAGGCTGCAGCCTATGTTGGCACCACAACTAGTCGAGGTGGGCTTGGTTATGGGCAGATTGATGCTTTGGAGGCATTGGTGGTAGAAGCAGCCAAGAGGATTGATCAACGTCTGGTGGATGTGATCCATAAGCGATACCGATTTAAAGACCATTGTCTCGCTATCAAGAGATATTTGCTTCTCGGGCAGGGTGATTTTGTTCAGTATCTGATGGATGTTGTTGGTCCTGAGTTGTCAGAACCAGCCAATAGAATTAGGTCTTTCCATCTTGCTGGCTTGCTGGAGACAGCGATACGTGCATCTGACGCACAATATGATGACCGTGACATCTTGGACTGGATAAAAGTAAAGATGATGGATCATGGAGATGGTGATCGTGGATGGGATGTCTTCTCCTTGGAGTATATATGATGCCAGGGTCCCTCTGGATACGGTCTTCACAGCTTCAGTGATGAAGATGTACCTCAAGATATTCAACTTCCTATGGCAGCTTAAGCGAGTTGATCATTCCTTGACTGGAGTCTGGAAGACCATGAAGCCTAATTGCATAGTTTCTTCTCCATTTTACAAGGAAGGAACAAGCATCAGGGCTCGCTTTTGTTTCGGTTCTTCGAAATGCCAAGTTTTGTTTAATGAAATAAACCATTTTGTGACCAACTTCCAAAGATTACATTATGTTTGAGGTCCCGGAGATTTCTTGGCTCGCTTGAAGAAATGGATGGAAAAGATTTAGATGATCTTATCATGGGACATGATAAGTACCTCACCTCAATTGTGGAGAAATCTCTCCTGTCGAGCGATCCTGGAATTTTGAGAAATCTTTTGCATTGTTTGATATCATATTACAGTTCCACAGCCATGCCGATAGGTGGTTTGAGCAGATATATGAGTTGCAAATAAGGTTAGATTATAACAGAACTAGCTAGTGCTATATTTCCTCAAAATCTGAGCACATGTATCGCTTGTTTTACTCGAGTTTTCCTTCTTCGCAGGGAAAGGGTAAATGAAAAACAAAATCCAAGGAAACAGGTTCTTGGATGGGGCGTAAAAGCCATGATTCAACTCACGGGAACTTTTCAGGAAAATGGGTGAAGATTTGATAGCATCGCAAAAGATTAAACAAAGATCTCTTGATTCATTTATCTCCCAGTTCCCTCCAACAACATGCGGATTTAAAGTTCCTTCTCTTCCGTTTAGACTTCACTGAGTACTACAGCCGTGTTTCGTCCAACAAATGAGTTTGTGTTCCTAATATGGAAGGAATGGGAGTTTGATTTATATTTTGGTTCGAATTTGCGGCATTCTTTTGTACACCATAGCCACACTGGTTGATATTTTGTTAACTGAAAGGCATGGCTCTGTCCTGGGCCTCCTGTTGAAGGTAATTTCTGACCGGGGCAATTCTGAATATTCTCGTTATGCATGATTGCTAGTACAAGAAATTTGTATATAACCTTGTCATTGCTCGTGCATCCGCAGATGCTTATCCACCCATGCTATGAAGTTGGAACCTGCATTACAAGCAGCATTAGTGTACATGGTTAATGTAAGTTTCCTTTGGTGTGACATTGGTTTTGTGTGCATTGATGCACATTTCATGTATCTGTTTTTTTTAGTTAGGTTGCACGGAGATTTATCCTCACCAGCTTGTATGCTTTAGTTACAAGAGAATGAGAATCTAATTTAGCTACTTGTATTTGCTGGTTATCAAAATTGTTAACCAAACAATCATAGGATGCCATTGCTACTTATAGAGTAACTTTTGGTTACTATAAATCCATAATGCTGTATGTCAAGACATTATGTTTTCTTTCAGGGATAAAAGTCCTGAGCAATGTCTGGCCTTTAGTTACCAACTTTTCATACTAGTGATTTATGAGTGCTATAGCAGCAAACAATCATATTTGTTATTGACTAGTTTATGATAACTGAACAGTATTTTTATGCTAAAAATAACTGAAAACATTTGTATGTGATGTGCAGAAGTTTAGTATTATATGTGTGTCGGGATTGCACACTCAATGGTACCTTCTGCTGATAGAGTAGATCTACATTTCTATTGTGACGGAATTAGTTGATCCGCTCTATTTTTCTACATTGTACAAAAGTTGAAAATAATGTGCAAAAGAAAAGAAAGGAAATAATTAAGTCACAATTGTTTGTTACATGATTGTTATAATAATAGAGATATGGGAGTAGATGTGAACATTAGTGTCAAGAGCTCGAGACCATGAGGATCACATAGTTGTTATGCAAGCGTGTTTCAAATACCATTTTTAGAAGTTATAGTAATTCCACGGCACATTTTGTTTAACTCGCAAAGTTAATCGCGAGTGCAAATGTGCACCAAAAGTTCTTTTTTTACCTGCCTTGGTTATCAAAATTGAAATTGCAAAGGGGTAAATAGCAAAAAGGTTTAGATAGGCATCCAATCCATCAAAGGCAACCATAAGGAAAAGTTTTTCTCTCAATGACAACGGCCTCTGCTGCCCCTGTGAAAACGGTGTGCTAGAAACTAGGGATCATCTTTTGGGGGGCTGTAGTTTTCGTAAGCAATGCTGGCATTCCATCAACATCACACTTGAAGACAATCTTGAACTCCTGCGGATGATTGAATCGGCCAAGCACAACTTCGGAAGACCTTTCTTTTTTGAAGCTTTTGCACGTGATCTTGGAACATATGGAAACAAAGGAATGCTCTTTTTTAGTGTTACCCTTTGTTAGGGCTTGGTCCTTTTCTTTTAAAAGGACCTTTTCCTTCTTTCATGTAATGATGGATGATCCGAAACTCCCTCTTATAGCTTGGCTAGAAGCTTTGTAGTTCTCTTGGGCTATGCCCTGGGCTAAACCCTGTTGTATATTCCCTCCTCCCTTTGCTTCTTGTACATATTCTTCTTTTAATAAAATTTTACTGTCGGGGCCTCCCCTACAGTTTTCAGCTAAAAAAAAGGCAACCATCAGAAATAGTTCTGTTCACACTAGCCTTATGTCAGAAGTAAGTATCAAGGCAGAAATACGAACTATATGATTCAACACAACCAAGAGTCAGAAGCAGGTTAGTCCCCTGATGTCATGCAAACAGCAGGAGCTGGCAAGCTCTAGGGCCGAGCCTTGGTGCACAGGCCACACATTGGTCCTTGCAAAAAAGATTAGGTATAGGAGGAATGATGACTAGAGTCAATAATTTCATTGTGCCGTGCAGTAGCAGCAGACCACCACGGTCATCTTGATCAACTCCACACCATAAGCCACCAAATCAGCCAACTACCCAAAATGAACCAAGGTGTGGTGCCATAGCTGTAATCCTGGAGCCTAGAAGGCCAAGCACCTGTGAATGCTAATAGCAGGGGAATGCGAGAGATTTCCTGGAGGAGGACTAGCGCACGGCCATCCATCAACGGCGGCGAGCGGCAGGCAGGACCGAGTCGAGTCGAAGGATCGTGAGCAGCACGAGGCTTTGATGGATCACACCAGAGCTGAGACCATTTCCACCCGTTATCTACACCAACGCTGATGGAGAAATTTCCACCCGTTATCTACACCCGGCGTCCATGCCCAACCAGATTCATATATCCCCAAGTAATCAAGGTAAATTCTTGCACTAGTGGGCACCAAGAAACCGAATAAAATGATTTCTAGTTCACTTGAGTGCTGTTCTAGTATATGGTGCTCTTTTGGTTTTAGGTTCAGAAAATAGGGATACATAGGGGAAACAGAGGATTCATCTGAGTATCTTATCTCTTGTAACAAGTGGTTAGAGAATTAAAACCTTAGTGGGTGAATGATCCGGGTTACAGCAGATGAATGAATGTGTGGTTTCTGTTTGTATATGTATATACTGCATCATCACTTAGTACACCAATAGAATCAGGTCCAGAGTCGTGCTCATGCAGCTACGCAACATATTCATCTTTTATATTCAGTAAACCTTCTTTGTGGATGTGTAACTTGCTGCAGGCATATTCCAGCAAGAAACTGTCATTATTTATTCTCTGTGAGAACACTATCTGCTAGCACATACTCCTAATTGTTGTGTTAACAAGTGACATGTATGACCATCTCTGAAAATTAAGAAACACTATCTCGAGTTAGACCTGTGGTGTTGTCATGTATATATATCATGCTTCGCTTATGGGTTTAGGAGTGTTGGTAAGAGCTGAACCACAAGAGCAGGTTCAGGACTTATTTAGCATGGGAGACTTTAATGCAAGCACTCTCTGAATTTATAGGCTAAACTGTGCACTCTCCTGAAACTCAAAACTTGTGTGATGTTCCTCTGTTAGCATGCTTGTCCTTTAAATTGGCAATACATCTGACCATAAGTGTGCAAACTCCTGGGAACTATAACTGGAGGTGCTACCTATTGAAGATTAGTCATCCAGATACGCTTGGTCTTGTTTTCCAGAGAAGTAGTTATATTCAGTAAACTCAGTTTACTTGACTGAATTTACTGTACAGTAAAGATATTGTTTAACTGAACCATACTACTTAGGGAGAAGATAGAAAGGCGCTTTTGCATGTTTCCTTGTCAGGTTTAGGCTTTAAGTTTGTCAGTACTCCTCGTTCAAAATATAAGATGTTTTAGCTTTTTGAAACACATGTATCTAGACGCCTTTTAATGTGTAGGTTCGTTGCAAAATGAGTGAACCTACACACTATAAGGCGTCTAGATACATGTGCTTCAGAAAAGGCTAAAACATCTTATATTTTTGGAACGGAGGGAGTATAACAAATGCTATAGGCCTGTAGTAGCTCATATCCAGGTTTAGATTTTAAGCCTTGTCAAAAGTAACAAACGCAACTCTTTGGTCATGTTAATTTCAGTTCTTATAGGAACACATGTGTAACTACATGTTTATTCTTGTAAGGAATGTGCCACCTAGGTCATCGCTTTGAGCATGTATGTTTGGGTAACAACCTAATGCATTATAATAATGGATGAGAAAGTTCATCTTCAATATGTCGAAGATCAACATAATACTCGAAAGGGTAGTATATGGGTCACCTCAGGTGATATCGGAGAAATGTTGAGACCTCTGGCATAAAAGTTTAGTTAGGAGACTTGTGAACCTTAGGATTGAAAGTTGGCCTATAATTAAGGTCTATTCTCAACTATATTACGTTTTTTTTTCAAATCTTTAAATAATATAATAGTTGACTCATCTTTTCTACATCCCAGTTTAAATTTTTAACTCTTCATACCTATAGAGCTTTCCACACTACTAAATTCATCTTTATTGGAAAAACGATGATCAAACTTGATGCTACCACTTATCTCATGTCTGTAAGGCTTATGGATCATTGTGATGTTATCCTAAATTGGTAATTGTGTTTGACCAGGTATGAGATTTTAGAGTGGGTAGTAAAATTGGGTAGGTGAATATCATAGTCATCAGTTAAAGGAAATGGAGCCATTCTTGTAATAGGTTCAATCTGCTAGTGTTGGATGTTATGCTACTATGGACACTGTTCGTGTAACTTGTTTTTGGAACTGGCATGCCACTTGGAACCATACCATCTTTCAAAAGTCAGGCTAGACAGGTTTCTACTGCAATTGGGTGTATGTTTGATATTTTGTTCATGTAACACCATCTACAAATTTTTGTACTATTCCCCACAATTATTTTTACCTGGTAGTGCAAGCAGTTGTATCCTTGTCTTATTGCTGTTTTAGCACCATATCATTCTCTTGATGTTCTTCACTAGCTTTTAGTTTCAAATTTACATGAGTAACTGGTTCTCTTGTCTGGTAAAAGATATGTAGCCATGTTTCCTTTAATCTGATCCATTGTTGGACTGCTTTCCTGGAACGACATGGTTAATAAACTGAGTGAATAAGTTGTTACGGAGGCTGAGTTTTGTGTAGTTAGAAATGATATAGACAATTGGCAATTGGACGACAAGTCTGTTGTCCATTTCATTATATATCAATAAGACATAGTCTAGTTGTCATTGTTGGATTCTATTTGCATCAACTAGTCTAGATCTATTCAGTAGCTCTTTGCCTTTGCATATCTAGTTGATGAATTTGTTGCGCCCTGGCTTGATGTGCACGAGCCAGAGGGGATGCCGGAGTTGGCGTTGCTGCTACCGTCCATGGGGAATAGGGGCGACGGCGTGGGTGTGCGGTGGTGGCAAAGCTTCCCGTACCACGCTAACCCTAGATCGGTAGGAATGTAGGTGGGGCGAGCGGCACTACGACGAACCTCGTACCGCGTGCCGTCGGTCCCCCACCTATTTATATAGCGCGGCGACAGGGGCCCACCAACCATGATAAGGTTGGACGCCCCCGATCAGGGCGGGGATAAGGGACTCCGTTCGGGCCGTTGGGCTCGAACAGGAGAGATCAATCTAACATTCTCCCCCTTGATCTCGACTTTTCTTTTAACTTTATACTTTATACTTTACTCGTTTCATCACGGATCGGTACATAGAGCATGTTTCATCATCTCAGCTCAATTGCCGATAGAATCAGACAGCCACTACATACTTTTCTATTTTAAAACAAACCTTGTTACTTTTGGGCCTCTGTAGTCTAGGAATCATAGGCTTTCCATTAATCCCATACCGGCTATGTGTTCCTTGAACATATTGGGAGGTAAGCCTTTCGTTAGCGGATCCGCAAGCATATCCTTTGTCCTTATATGCTCGAGACTTATAGTTTGATCCTGAACTTTGTCCTTCACAATATAATACTTTATATCTATTGACTTTGTAGCATTACTCGACTTGTTGTGAGCATAGAATACTGCGGAATCGTTGTCACAGTACATCTTTAGTGGCCTGCTAATGCAGTCTACCACTGAAAGGATACGAATGTCGCCTAGAGGGGGGGTGAATAGGCGATTAAAACTTTTCCTAGAGTGGCTCAACAAAGGCGGAATAAAACTAGTGTTTACTTTGTAAAGCACAACCTAGAAACAACTAAGGTTTACCTATGTGCACCAACAACTTATGCTAAGCAATACAAGCAACAAAGTGATAGCAAGATATATATATTACTTCAAGCACGAAGGCTATCACAATGTAAAGTGCATAAGTAAAGAGCTCGGGTATAGAGATAACCGAGGCACGCGGGGACACCGATATTTTACCGAGTTCCTCCCAACATGGAGTACGCCTGCTTGGAGGGGTGGTATCAAACCACCAACGCCACAAAAGGTCTCCTTATTCTCCGGTGAATCTCACCCCAATGGGATCGATCCACGCCCACTATCGGTGCAGACTTGTCGGTGGCAACCTAACCTCTCACAAGGTTGGGGCACAACTCCACAACTTAATTGGAGGCTCCCAACAAATGCCACAAAAGGCCACAATGCCACCAAGACCATTAAACTCTAGGGTTCCAAGAACCCAAGAGGGACAAACTCAATGAGCAATTCAAACCAAATCCTCCAAAGAGAACTCAAACCGATGCACCAAATGCAAATGGCAAGAACACCACAAAGATGCTCAAATCCTCACTCTCAAGTTCCAACAAAGCTACTAAAGCTAATGGGGAACAAGACAGAGGAATCAAAGAGAGACACAAAATCCCCAAAATCTAGATCCCCAAAGATACACTCACAAAGAGATGTTTTGTTTGGTCAAAACGTAGATCTAGATCTCTCCAACTACCCTCAAATATATGCAAGAATCAATGGAGGGTGTGTAGAAATCAAGCTTAAAGAGTAGAGCAAATGGGGCAAAGCTTGGACAAGAAAAGGAGGAAGAAGTCACCCTAAATGAAAATGGGGCAAGGCTATTTAAAGAGAGGGCTGATTCTGCCTGCCGTTGGCAATTTTCTAACGGTTCGGTAGTATCGGATTGGGCGTACTACGGACCCAACAACCAGATAAAGCAAAGAAGCGCGCAAAGCGCCAAGTGAACGCGCATGTCAAGGCATGCGCGTTAGCTGGGCTCACAAGGCAGAGACAGCAAGGCAAAGCAGCTTAGGGCGGTAGCTGGCGCCAGGCCTGAATGGCCATGCAAGAATAGTTAGAAGCTAGCGCGCGGCAAAGAAGAAGAGCGGCAAGAAGAAGCGCAGGCGCTGGTTAACGCCCGCCAGGCAGCGACGGGCGGGCCCAGCCGCCAATGGCGTGGGAGCGGGTGGGGCGGCGCGGGCAACATGCAGCGGCGAGGTAGCAGCTGCGCATGGGCGACGCGAGCGCCGCGCAAGGCCGAGCCGCAGGCGCGAAAGTGCGAGGAGAGGGCTGGTCAACGCGCGGCATGGCAGGATCTAGATCTAACAAAATATCTGAAAGAAATCGACGACCGGTACTACCGCCTGACCCGGGCGGTACTACGCAGAAGTACCGGAAAAAGGTACCTAGCCAGACAGAAAGAAAACGGGCCGTTTTTAGGACCGGACGGTAGTACCGGCCTGTAAGATCCCTCTTTTGTAAAGGAAAAGGATCCCTGTGATTGCAATGCTAGTCCCTGGATCAATAGCTAGCATCCACAGTTAAGATGTAATATCAAGAAACAAAGGTCATATTATAACTTTATAACCAGGAATAAAATAATTTATTACATCTTACATAGCTCATTTGGCTATCTCATTACAATGCAGCAGAATATAACTATAGCATGGGGTCCTTCATCTTCAAAATGCCACAGGCAGACATGTTGGTTGTAGACTTGTAATTCTAATCATCAAACTTTACTAACATCAAACAAACCTGCAACATAACAAGTTACAGCCACAAGGGTCAATACATTTGAATTGTATTGGCAAGTGATACTATGGTAGTATTGTGGAGTCTATCATCTATATGCTTTTGGCTAAGTGGAGCTTAGGCTTGCATTGCTCAAAATAGATTTTCCTTATCATTTGAAAACACTAAGTTTTTGCTTGACAAAAATAATCTTTCCCAAGGCATCTCCCAATAGAAATTGGTGATCCTTCAACCCTTGTTCAACCACAAGTTTTTACTTAGAAAATTGGGATGAGGAGATTCTTGATAGCTTCCATGTCTTGATGCTCAAGTTGTCCTTTTCCAGGGACATGGCTAAGTACTTAGATTCTTCCATCTGCAGAGGTTGTGCACTTTCCCCACAAGCCTTGATTTTCACCAAGACATGACCTTTTAGAAGCCTTCCCTTAGACCAAATGGACGCGCTCCAACCTATCATTCCTACTACCACCAACTGTCCAAATGGCTAAGTTCTAGCAACCTATGTGATCCAGGCAGAGCCCATATTTCCAAGTGGCTGCACTAGAAGCCTCTTAACATTTGGCCTCTAAAATCTCTTTGTTCCTGGGTGGCCATCCACAAGTGAGATACAAAGTTTTCCCCAGTATACTGGACTTGGTGATGTCCAAGTTTTCCCCAGCATACTGGACTTGCATAACCACTCAACACAAACCATTCTTTCCATTCCACCCAGGTGATTCATTCACTTAGTTGTTTTATTAAACAAAACACAAGTCCTTGACTTAAAAATATTCCATAGTATGAATATATATTCCACCCTTGTTTTCTACTAGCTAAGCTAAGCATGATAGTAGTAGGAATCTTAACTTAGGAAATTCTACTAAGGTTTCATCTACTAGGATTTCCCATGGCATAGTTTACACTTAGCAAAATCCTATGCAAGTCCTACTTAGAAATATCACTAATGCATAGTGAAATTAATGGGACAAAGTATGAAGCATCACTTGCCTTTTTGGTAGAGGGTATAAGTTCACTGCTTGATCTTTGCAATGTTCACACACTTCAAGTCACTACAATTCAATCAAGCAAATAATATTTCAATCTACCATTCAAGCAATTCATCACATAAAATGATAAAAACAAAGCAATGCATGCAAGCATTTTTTTATTTGAAAAAGTGGTTTCTAATGGTTCATAAACATTTGAAAACACCTAATGGTCATTTTATAAAGTGGCAAAACCATTTGTATAAGATTTTACTTCATAAACCATTTTTAGATCAAGTCATTATTTTATGTGGTGAAGAAATGCTTTTAATATGGCAAAATTTTATAGGTTTCACAAAATATGTTTTCAAACCATATAACCTTGTGTTTAGGGTCAGAGAGTTTATTTCCAAAACATTTCTCAAAGGTTTTCTTCCAAAACCATTTTTAATAAATAAACTATATTTTTATTTGACTAGAAATGGTTTAAATTCAAGATTCATTCTTTTTCTTCACCAAATACATTTTTGAAACCACAAAGTGATTCCTATGGTCGGTAGGTTCAAACACACCATTTGCCAAAGATTTTTCCTCAAAATCATTTTGGAATAAATTTTATAACCTAAACATGCATACACAAGTTTCTGTAAAAACAAGCAATTTAATAGAAGCTTTTACTAAACAAAGTACATGGTTGGCTAGTGCTTGTCTTGTTGAATCCATTTATATAAAATTTGCAAAATTTTGACGTGGTTTGAAAGTTATGGATTTTACAAAATTGAATCACAAATAGATCAAATCTGTTTTTAAATCGACTGCGTGACACGCGTGTTTTAATTCTTCATACCGCTTCGGTTGGATCGATGCGATGGCAGCCGTTGATTTAAGTTACATCGACGGGCAGAGGTGCTACTCACCCTTCGCCACTTTCTATCCTAATCGCCGATCAAGATCGACGGCTACAAGGTGCTTGCCAGAACCGTGGCGCGAGCGATGGTGGTCGGGCGGCGGCGGTCGACAGTGTCGCCGTGATAGAGGAAGCAAGGAAGGTAGAGGGTGGCACCGTGATCGCCGTGGCACGGGATGCTCAACCCGCTCACGAAGGCAAGGCGCACGCGGTGGCGTGGATTCTCGGAGTTCACGGGCGCGGTTCAGTCACCGTCGCCGAGGCGACGCTTCTGAGCACAAAAGACAAAGTAAGAACGGCATTAGCAAGACGAGGTTGGCGATCATGTGCATCATCGAGGAATAAAGGCCGCCACACTCACCGGAAAGGTTGAAGGAGCGAGGCGCACGGCGGCGCGGTCGCTGCCGCTGCCGTTCTGGGGCGAAAGTAGCTGGCACTACGAGGAGGTTCTACAGGAGATGGGATCATGCTTGTGTGCACGAGGAGGCGAGGCGCGGTGGGGAATGTCCGGAATCGCGGGTGGAGTTCGGAGGCCGCGGTAGTGCAAGGTTGATTCGACACAGCCTGGTGGCGGAGGGGAAAGGGGGTCTGAGGGGAAATGGAGAGGGGGAGGAGGCGGTTAAGATGGCCAGGTCAGGGGAGGACTTAACTCGCGCGTTTATGCCAATTCATTCGCAATCAACGCCGGTAGAAACAGTAGAGGGCGAGGTCAGCGGCGGGTGAGAACGAAGGGATCTGTGTGGGGTCCGCTGACAAATGAAAGAGAGAGGTGCGGTGGGTCCAGGAAGTAAGCGAGTGAGTGGATCGTTCCTCTAGTGCGAAGCGTTTTCCGCGGGGAGAGAGGGAGTGGGCTAACATTGGGTTTAGTGGGCTGGGCTGAGTCTTTCTCTTTTTTTTGTTCTGTTTGTTTTTCCTTTTTCCCTTTCTTTTATTCTGTTTTGATTTTGATCAAACAATTCAAACACTTATTTGAATTCAAACCTTTGCCATAATTTGTGTAGGTTTAAATATTGATTTGTAATATAATCTGAAGTAAATTTTTGGAATAAAAATTTATTCCTTTTTGGGTCTTTTAATTATTTAATTAGGTCCTTGTTTTAAATCAAATAAGATTTAATAATATTTTCAAACACCATGTAAATTCTTAAACCTTCCAAATCTTTTCAGTAGGTTTTTATTTGTTTATTAGGGTGTTACAATATTCAACTTGAATTATTTGGAGGGTATTTAATGTGATTTATAAATCATTTGAATTGGGTATTTGTTTTAATTCCAATGGAATTTAATATAGTTTTAATTCCCTAATTTTTATTTGGAAGTTTTCTTTAATCTTAATTAGGTTGAATTAAACAACTTTTAATCCACTTGGGTAAATTCCAAAATACTATTTTCTCATGAATTTATAATTATTCCTATTAGAGATTTGTCTTTATTAAAAAAATAGGGATAGAATGGTTAATGCCATTTTATTTTATTTTGGAAATTCTTTAACCTTTTATTTTATTTGGATTTGGATTATAATTCATTCCATTTGCTTATGGATTAGGCCAAGATTTAATTTGGTCTTTAAATATTCTTTATTTAATATTTCTTTCTTCATCTTATAAAATCCATATTTTTTTATTTAGAGATCCAAACTTGGTGGTTCCAATTTGTAAAATCTTATTTAATATTTTTTTATCCCTTTTTAAATCCCTTTAGGACCATTTTTTCACCATTTTGTATGGATTTTAGATAAGTGCTTTATTAGCTTTGGGAATTCAATTCCTTTATCTTATTAAATTCATAAGATTTTATCTATGGCTCCAAACTAAGTGAAACCAATTTATATGGTTTTATAATATTTCTATTTGTCATTCTTTATCATTTGTAAATGTTTGTTGACATGATTTTATATGGATCAAATCCATAGGTTTGGAGATACTTGGAAATGATTTTATTCCATTAGGGTTTTAGGGTTTGGATTTATTTCTCAAGTGTTTAAATTTCAAGATACATTCATTGAGGAATGCATTTATCAAGATTTGAATTTTTGTTGCATTGAAACTTTAATTAAAGTTTGTTCAAGATGGTATTTTTAAATTTCCATTTAGAAAAAGTTTCTTTTCACCCTAAAATTCAACAATAATTTATTTTGTTTATTTATTTTTCACATTACAAGATTTGGAAAATCTTGGGATGTGACACGGCCCGTCCGGGCGGTACTACCGCTGGGCCCAGAAAACAGACAAACAAGCAAATATTCAAATGGCAATAACTTTTGACTGGAAGCTCCGATTGACCCGATTCAAATTGCGTTGGATAGAGGATGACAAGGGCTTCCCAATGTGAAATACCTCACTTGGTGAGAAAGTATCAAGTAGAATAATGTGAAATACCTCACTTGGTGAGAAAGTATCAAGTAGAATAATGTGAAATACCTCACTTGGTGAGAAACCGAATAGCCGCATAAATCAAAATCGCAACAAGATATATATGAGAGATCCGATTTTGATGAACAAGAGCTTATTATGGAGATTACCACAAGCTATATATACTCACATGGATAAGAACAAATAACAACCAAATAGGATGATGCAAGTATGCAAAGGTTTGAGCTCTCTCCGAACGATGTGACCGAATTACTCATACGAGATCCCCTCTTGATAGTACGGTTATCTATCCTAAACCCAATCTCACACATTAACGTGAGACCGCAAAAGGAAAACCTATCAAGATTATACCTTTTTTGAGCATTCCACTTGAGCTCGATGTAGACGGTCTTGCCCTTCTCAAGATGGAATGCCTTTCTTAATTCCTCATCATCGACCTCACATATTGAGCTTGCCCAACATATCTTCTTTGCATTTCATCGACCTTGAAGCCAACACATGCTCCAAGCGATGCCAATGGACAAATCCTACAAGTATAACTTAATACACACATTAGTCCATAAAGATTGTCATTAATTACCAAAACCACACATGGGGGCCCAACATGTTCTTTCAACAACTTTCAAGTCGGGTAGAAATTTCTTTAACCATAATGCCTGTCACATGACCTCATAACATGCTATAAATTCTGCATACATCGTAGATGATGCAACTATTGACTGCTTACGCTTCTCCATGAAATAGCACCTCCTGCGAGTAAAAACATATCCGTCGTGGACTTTCTCATCTTTATCTCCCACAAAATCTGCATCTGAATACCCTCTTATTTCTAGGGAATCGATCTTTTATATGTTAGCATGAGGCCTTTTGTGCCTTGCATATAACGCAAAGATTTCTTTACCATCTTCCAAAGGTTTCTATGCCCGGATTCTCTTGATATCTACAGTACCTCGATGATAAAAGCTAAGTCGTAGTGCACACTTGTACATACCGTAAGCTTCCAACGGCCAAAGCATATGGTTTGACTTCATTTGATCGATCTTATATTGGTTCTTTGGACATTGAAATTTTCCAAAACTATCGCCCTTGCCTATGGGAGCAGGTGTTGCATTACTCGCATGCATATTCTATTTCTTTATAATCTTTTCACAATATGCTTTATGCATACCCTAACACTCCATTCTTTCTATCTCAGTGAATTTCTATGCCTAGAACATAAGAAGCTTCACCAAGATCTTTCATGTCAAAATTTGAAGACAAGAACTTCTTTGTTTCTAGTAGTACTGACATCACTGCTGGCAAGCAAGATGTCATCCACATACAGAATTAGAAAAATATATTTCCCACTTTTAAACTTTGCATAAATGCAGTTGTCCTCAACATTGTCTTTGAACCCAAATCTTTTAATTGTATCATTGAACTTTAAATACCACTGTCTAGAGGCTTGCTTTAACCCATAAATGGATTTCTTTAGGCGGCATCCCATATGTTCCTTCCCCTCCATGAAAAAACCCTTGGGTTGTTTCATGTAAACATTTTCTTCTAAATCTCCATTTAGAAATGTCGTCTTTACATCCATTTGATGCAACTCTAAATCAAAATGTGCAACTAGTGCTATTATGATTCTGAAGGAATCCTTACATGAGACCGGAGAAAAAGTCTCATTGTAATCTACTCCTTCTCTTTGCGTAAAACCTTTTGCCACAAGTCTTGTTTTATACTTTTCTACATTCCCATTGGAGTCATACTTTGTTTTGTAGACCCATTTGCATCCCAGGTCTCAAACATTGTTGGAACTCATCGATTTCATTTCATCTTCCATTTCCTCCACCCACTTGGCTGGGTGAGGGCTTCTCATGGCTTCTTCATATGAGGTGGGATCACCCTCCATATGAACCGTTTCTGTGTTGTAAAATTTGTAAATTTCTTTAGAAATGGCTGGTCTTCTTTATCTTTTTGACCTTCTGAGTTCATCAGACTCTTGCTCATTTCTTGCCTCGGGTTCTGGCACATTTGCTGTATGTGGCTAAGCTCGCCCTTTCGTGCTCAACAGTGGGTTCAGGCGGCTCCTGATGGACAGGTTCCGAGCCTTCTTCCATTGCTGTCATGTGTGGAGTCACAACAGGTGCCGGCACCACAACCTTAGGGGTTGTAGATGGTGGCACAACAGGTAGCGAGAAAAATGGCTCCTGGGTCATCGGATTGGGTGCATGCACCCTCTTCTCCTCAAGATCAATTTTCCGAGCTACTGTGCCCCCCCTCATCAATTCGTCCTCCAAGAAGACTGCATGTCTCGTTTCTATAAACTTTGTATATCTGTCAGGACAGTAGAAACGATAATCTTTTGATCTATCTGGATAGCCAATGAAGTGGCAAGACACTGTTTTGGGGTCTAACTTTGCAATGTTTGGATTGAAAACTTTTGCCTCAGCTGGGCTCCCCCAGATCCTCAAGTGGCGCAGAGAGTGAAGGGTTTCGTGGCATAGTAAATCAAAAAAATTCTACGGATGCGAACAAGAAAGCCAATATCTAATCTAGGAGATGCAATCAACGAGAGAGATAGATGAGATCTTCATACCCTTGAAGAAATCGCACAGCGAAAACGTTCAATAGAACGTGGTTGATGTAGTCGTACTAGTCGTCTCCTCCTCGTGATCCGATCCGATCCTACGCCGCAAGTGGAGGCGCCTCCGAGAGACGCACACGTATTGTGCCGCGACGTCTCCTCCTTCCTTGGTCCAGCAAGTGGGGTGGAGAGATGGATTGGATCTGGCAAGACCAGCGTGCTATGGTGGAGAGTTTCTGTGGCTTCGCCTCTGGCCAGGCAATGAGAGAGAGAGAGAGGAGGCAGGGAGAGGGGGGGGAGTGCGGGGGGAGAGGGGGAGGCCCACCTTATATATGGCGGCCGGCCCCCTTTGGCCCCTCCAAGCCCTAGGGCTGGCCCAAGGGTTGGAGCAGCAGTTCCCTCCTTCTAGAAGGGTTCCTAGGGTTTCCCTAGGGTTTGGCCCCTGGCCCTATGGCCTTGTGCCAATAGCCCCCATGCACTCCCCTTAGTCCCACGCAGGCCTCCGACAAGTGGGGCCATGTTGGTCCCACTCCGGAAACTTCTAGAACCTTCCGGTACAATACCGAATACTCCGAAACGATTCTGAAATCCAAAAATTGCTTTCCTTTATATGAATCTTATTCTCCGGACCATTCCGGAACCTCTTGTGATGTCCTGGATCTCATCTGAGACTCCGAACAAAAACTCATAAACCAATTATCCATTCTATCCTAGTGTCGAGGCACGTTAAGTGTGTGACCCTACGGGTTCGAGAATATGCAGACATGATCTTCTATCAATAATCAATAGCGGGATCTGGAAACCCATATCGACTCCCACATATTCATCGATGATCATATCGGATGAACCACGATGCCAGGATTCAATTAGTCCCATATATATATTCCCTTCGTCACGCGATATTTTACTTGCCCGAGATTCAATCATTGGTATCGGCATACCTAGTTCAATCTTGTTCCCAGCAAGTACTTTAATCGTTCCGTAATCCGATATCACTTTGTGATTAACTCCTTAACCACGTGCTTGCAAGCGGTGTTGATATCGATTACCGAGTGGGCCCAAAGTATATCTCTCCGACTCGGGAGGGACAAATCTCATCTCGATACATACAACCCAACAAGTACTTTCCCATCACCTGAGAGACACCTTTATGATCACCCTCACATAGGATGACGTTTGATGACTTCAAAGCTTTCTTCCGATACCAGGGAGTTGCATTATCTCATGTCTAAGGAATACAATATTTGACATGGGAAAAAGCTTCGCAAAGATGAACACGATGACACGATCTAATTGCTCTGCTTAAGTTGGGTATGTCCATCATATCATTATCCTAATGACATGATCTCATTATTAATCGACAACTCATGTCTATGGTTAGGAAACCTTAACCATCATTAATCAATGAGCTAGTCCATAGAGGCGTACTAGGGACACGGTGTTGTTCATAAACCACACAAGTATCAAAGTTTCCGCTTAATACAATTCTAGCATGGAATATAAACTTTATCATGAACAAGAATTATAACAATAACATCTTTATTATTGCCTCTAGGGCATAATTCCAATAGTCTCCCACTTGCACTAGAGTTAATAATCTAGTTTACATCTGGCAACAATCTAACACCCTTGGCATTAAGGTGTTGATCATGTTTTGCTCGTGGAAGAGGTTTAGTCAACGGATCTATGACATTCAGATCCGTATGTACTTTGCTAATCTTCATATCTCCATGTGTTATATAATCTCGAATTATATGAAAACGGCGGTTGATGTGCTTGGTCTTTGGATGATATCTTGGTTCCATTTTGCCGAGGTTCGCCCGACATAGAATACTGGGCGACTATTCCATTTTCCTGTAGGAACCTGGCAAAAGGTCCAGGTACTTGACCATATGGAGTATGTCGACCGTAGTACTCCCCCCACGGTCAGACCGGACTATTTTAATTCTTTTATCATGCTAATTTTCTATTTCAGCTTTGAATATTTTAAATTTATCCAATGCTTCAGATCTTTCTTTAATTGGATAAATGTAACCATATCGGGAGTAATCATCTGTGAATGTTATGAACGAATCATAACCATCCACACTTTTCACAGGAAATGGTCCACAAATATCAGTGTGGATGATTTGTAGTGTTGTTGTACTTCGGTTTGCATTGTAACACCCTCAGAATCGGTCCTATGCAAGTTTTAGCAAAATTCGCCAAACCCGCATAGAAACGATTCAAAGGTGCCCACCAGGCACTTTCGTGCGGGTGGAAAACGAAGTAATAACATTACACAACAGTCCTCGATGGGACCCACAGAACAGATATATACAACAGCGACTCAAAGAGTCAAGAATACAGATATAATATACAAGATCCAATTCACCTTGAAATCGATATAGCGTCCAGCTACGGACAAGATGCAAATGGGGCTAAGAGCCTCAAGAATAACCAATGGCGCCCATAACCTGCCCGTGCCAAGCCGGAAGGGTAACCACGCTAACGGCCGATCTCAAAACCTGCTTAACAAAAGGGGTGCCGACAAAGGCAAAAGAAACAAAGAAGGAGCGTCGATCGAGGCCAAGACACGGCGAGGCTAGAATTCGGTCCTCGCCACATAGGTATGGTGGATCAAGCGGCAATGGCAAAGATGCACTAAACAACCTATAGAGACTCGATACAACTGGCGGTTATCAGAGGGGGTGAGAATGACCTATCCGGGTCCAACCTGAAGCTATCACCAAACAAACCCATCCTGGTGTTTCCCCCTCGAGACCAAACGAGGAAGTCGACCGAGGAACTCACACAGTTGGCAGTTTTACTTATTCAGTTATAGTTGCAGTAATTACTAGTCAGGTATAGATAATCGTCCTGATAAAATAAGCAGTGGGCACTTTTAGTTAAACATTCCGTGATAGTGGCATCAATTACTAATCAGGTACAGATAGCATGAGATAAACCCAAACCCAGCAGTGGTTGTTACTTTTATTCAGCCAATTCGTTGTAGTTGCAATACTTACTAGTCATATACAATTGTCGCAAGCGACAACCAAACAAGCAATTGTGGGCAGTATTAATTAGCCATTCCGTTGTAGTGGAGCTGATTACTAGTCATTATAAGTCAAAATTTATAACAGTAAACTTTAGTTATGCTTGTCTATGATCGAGATACTGTGCTCCAAGTCGTCCATATCCGCGGACACGGCTTTCAGAAAGTTTTACCCGGCCGGGGTGCACCAATAGCAACACACGCTCGATCAACCCTAAAAACCAAATCAAAACCCAACGAGGCTTTCACGATGAACAATCACAGATTCAGAAATATTTCAGGGGCCACCCTTAGAGTACACCAACGAAGTAAGCAAGCCGAGACGGACTCAAGGTTGCGTTAATGGTCAGACAAGGTATGCCCCCAAACGGGACCGCCGATACGCGTAATCACTCCGCTTCCTAAGATAAAGCAAAGACTCGCACAATCGTAAATAAAAGGTAAAGCATGGCATAAGTACAGGATAGTAATAAAACCTCAAACTAGTTTGTGGCCCCAAGAAATAAGACGAATCAAGCTCGTTCGGGTCCCATATACCTCCCGGATGTGGATAGCGCGCAAAATCAAGGAACAGGTATCAAGTACTCGGGGTCTTACGGGACACAAGTGGGCGTTCGGAAACCAAATATTATCTATCACCCACCGATGCCTCTGCTTATTCAATTTTAGTTGTTAAACGGAAAGTAAAGTGACAATAAGTAAAACTAGAATCATCTCCAACATCAGCATGCGGCAATACATCAGCAACTGTGGCATATGGCGACACACATCAGCACTTGAGCAAGCAACTACGACGCGCAAGTCCAACTATCTACCAAACAATGTAATAGGGTGTGTCCAAGGCAATATAAGGCTAGGGGATATATCGAATGCGGAAACTAGAGCATCGCAACACGATAGCAATAGAACAACAGGAGGGAATAAAGACTATAAAAGTAAGATAGGTAGAAAGGAGATGCTCATCGAAAACATTGTCGAAAGCTTCATCCGAAGATCGGGACGAAGCTCACATCAACTCAACGGCCTTATCCGCGAAGAAGCAAAACACTAGAAGAAGCACCGGATGCAATATTTAATACACGGCAGAAGATCGGCATGATGCATGTATGATGTATGGCATGGCAAAGGTGCGGTGCAATTAGGTCAAGATTAAGCGGAACCGGGGTCCCGACAATTAATAGATGGTTCAAGTTATTTAGATCCCCCGCAATTTAAATGTTGTTTAGCAAGACAATAGATGGCAACGGTTCGCTACACATGTTTAAATAAGGCCAATATAAGGCTAGATTTGCCCGCATATGGGCCCCTTATTTAATTATTAGGTGAATCGGCATAAGGCCCCCAAACCATATGTTTATGCATGCAAGTATGGCAATTAAATATGCATCAAGTTGATATCATTTATAAAATAGGGTTTTCGGGAGGGGTTCACACATTAGAGGGGCTCGACGATCTTGGGGTCCGGGGTTCGGGTTCGTGGTCCGTGGTTCACGGATTGGTCTCGGGAACGTTTGACCGGTCGTTCTCGGATAACGGGTGGTAGATCTTGTCGCTTGGTATCCGTGAAGCGAACTTGTAGTCCGGTCCGGCGCATTGGTCATCTCCGGACGGTGTCGAACTTGTCGGGCCGGCTTGTTTCTGGTGTCACCGGACGATCTTGCCGACTCCACGCGAAGTCCTTGGCGCCCCGATCGCCTTCGGGTCTCGACCATCGGGTCCTCGACGGAGGTCATGGCGTCCGAGGAAGTGCATGTCGTTCCGCGGTCTTCGCACGGGTTCTCCTGCCCCATGTAGGGATCTTGTGCCGTCGCAAAACTCGTTCGTGGTCTTGACGTGTCGCGCCCGGATCGGTCTTTGGATTCCGGTGTAGATCTTGTCGAGGTTACGGAATGAGAGCGTAGTCCTGGCACCGCTTGTTACAACATCACACGCACACGATTCTCTTACACACACGCATAGGAGGTTCAGGGAGGACCGGCGACGACCCGCATCTTGAGCCGAGGAGGAGCAGGGTCCTGCCCGGATGAAGACGGCGCGAGGCCAAGGCCACGGGTGACGGGACGGGCTCAGACGCAGTGAGGCGCCACGGAGAAGGGCTTGGGGCTCATGAGGCAACGCGAGGGAGGAGCCGAGGCGGCATGGCGGACGCGGCTGGGCTCAAGGGGCTCGGTGATGTGGGGAGCCGGCGGGAGATGGTGGACGGGAAGGTCGGCCCGGCGACGCTGGGCGCGGCAGCCGGGCGGCTGGAGAGGCCGAGAGGGAGACTTCAGGGACGACGAGGCGGACTGGCGGCGAGCCTGAGCTGTGGCCGCAGGGAGGCGTCAGGCGGTGAGCGGCTGCTGGGAGGAGGGAGAGGGGCAGAGGACGGCTGCGGGCGGTGGCGCTGGGCTGGGAGCGCCGTGAGGCGAGCCGTGGGCGGAGCGGCGGGCGGCGGTGGCGGCAGGGCGGGCTTGGAGAGCGGGCGTGGTGGGGCGACGGGAGCGTGCGCGCCTGAGGGGGAGAGTGGAGACGCGGAGCGAGTAGGGTCGCTGGCGAGGCCAAGGGCGAGAGCGACGGGAGCAGGGGAGAGGGGGACGGACGAGGAGGGTTCGGGTGGACGGGGGGAGGGGGCGAGGTGGGGGGGGAGGCGAGCGCGTTCAGGAGGAAGGGAGGAGGAAGATGGTGGAAGGGGAGGAGAGAGGTGCGCTGGTGGGAGAGGAGGAAGAAGAGCAGTGCAGGGGGCAGGCAGGAAGGTTCCAGAAGAGGGGGGCTCGGCTGTGGCGAGTGGGCCAGGACGCAGGATAGAAGGAGGGCTGTGAGGGAGGGAGTGACGTGGGCCAGAGTGGGGGTCCAGGTCAGCTGGCTGTGAGGAGAGAAGGGAGAGAGTGGAGGTGGTTTAGCCTAGGTGGCAGGTTCTTAGTGGGTGAGGGGTGGGCAAGGGTGATGTGGCGCAAGCATAGGTCAGGGTGAGGTGGGTGGTGGGTTGGGTAGACTAGTGGGTGTGTTTAGGATTTAGATGGGGTTGGTTGGGGCGGACCGATTTAAAATATCTGGGGCGGTCGTTCGGTCGGTTCGGACCGTTCGACTGCCCCACCCAAAATAAATATAATTTTTATTTAATGTAATTGGGCCGCTTTGCAAACCGAAATGGACAAAACAAAAATATTCGGGACCCGGTTCCGGTGTTTGAATAAGATGGGGCGTTTGGAAAACAAATCGGGGTTTTCGAAAATAGTTTTGGCAAACCATGCATGATGATGTCGATGCAATGCACAAAGTCAACGCGATTTTCTAGTAGTGGTTTTGCGGGATGCCACAATTCGACACCACTAACAATGGATCTCGCCCTCGAGATCCGCCTCATGGTACCGGAAGGAAGGTCGGCGTTCTCCGTCTTCACGCTTTGTGTAGATCCTCGCGACACCACTAACGAGGGTTCCTTCTCCATCTTGGAATCGGCGACACCACCAACAATGGGTTGTTGTTCCTGATCGTCGGGAGAACACTCCGGATAAACAAAGGACGGAGTAAACCGCCGGATCCACGATTCGACATACGAGTGAATGATAAGAGCAGTGGTAGGTAGCTACTCCATCCCACACTGAATCATTACTCGCACGAACAACGGATTAAGCACCCAACTCGAATTAGATCAAGATCTCGACAAGAGGTTCGAACAAAGGGTGATGGTACGAAATCGTATGAACAACACATTGATTAGGTTTCGCGTTGGTTCCATTGGCATGAACAACACATGCTCAAGGTTAACCCCAACTTCACCAAAGCTCGTCCTTCTCATATGTTTTTCAACGACACTGATATCCAGCAAGGAACACATATGGATAAAGATCTCAAGAACAAAAGATTGGAGGAAGGGTACAACATACAAGTTGCAGATTGATGATCGTAGCACCTCCGTTACAAAAAAGGGAGAAAGCGAAACCCTGAAGGTACGACGGAAAACTAACCCCGAGAATTCCTGGACTCGAAGAAGGAGATGAGAGCGGATTCAAAACGCGCAGAGGTAAGAGGAGAATAGCAGAGGGGTAAGGAATAAAATCAGACCTAACCAGAACTATCCAACCGATCTTTGCAAAATAGTTTTGACACTCTACTTCGGCCGTTAGCTAGGTTATCCTACAGGCTGGACTTGTGGGGTATCGTGAATCACTGAGCTCGATACCACTGTAACACCTCAGATCGGTCCTATGCAAGTTTTAGCAAAATTCGCCAAACCCGCAGAAACGATTCAAAGGTGCTCACCAGCACTTTCGCGCGGGTGGAAAACGAAGTAATAACATTACACAACAGTCCTCGATGGGACCCATGTAACAGATATATACAACAGCGACTCAAAGAGTCAAGAATACGTATATAATATACAAGATCCAATTCACCTTGAAATCGATATAGCGTCCACCACGGACAAGATGCAAATGGGGCTAAGAGCCTCAAGAATAACCAATGGCGCCCATAACCCTGCCTGAGCCAAGCCGGAAGGGTAACCCGCTAACGGCGCCGATCTCAAAACCTGCTTAACAAAAGGTGCCGACAAAGGGCAAAGGAAACAAAGAAGGAGCGCCGATCGAGGCCAAGACAGCGCGAGGCTAGAATTCGGTCCTCGCCACATAGGTATGGTGGATCAAGCGGCATGGCAAAGATGCACTAAACAACCTATAGAGACTCGATACAATCGGCGTTATCGAGAGGGTGAGAATGACCTATCCGGTCCAACTGAAGCTATCACCAAACAAACCCATCCTGGTGTTTCCCCTCGAGACCAAACGAGGAAGTCGACCGAGGAACTCACACGCTGGCGCTTTACTTATTCGCTTATAGTTGTTAATTACTAGTCGTATAGATAATCGCCCCGATAAAATAAGCAAGGCACTTTTAGTTAAACATTCCGTGATAGTGGCATCAATTACTAATCGTGCAGATAGCATGAGATAAACCCAAACCCAAAGTTGTTGTTACTTTTATTCAGCCAATTCGCTAGAAGTTGCAATACTTACTAGTCATATATACAATTGTCGCAAGACAACCAAACAAGCAATTGTGGGCAGTATTAATTAGCCATTCTGTAGTGGAGCTGATTACTAGTCATTATAAGTCAAAATTTATAACAAGAAACTTTAGTTATGCTTGTCTATGATCGAGATATCGTGCTCCAAGTCGCCCATATCCGCGACACGGCTTTGAAAAGTTTTACCCGCCGGGTGCACCAATAGCAACACACGCCGATCAACCTCGAAAACCAAATCAAAACCCAACGAGGCTTTCACGATTGAACAATCACAGGATTCAGAAATATTTCAGGGGCCACCCTTAGAGTACACCCGAACGGTAAGCAAGCCGAGACGGACTCAAGGTTGCGCCAATGGTCGTAAGCGATGATGCCCCCAAACGGGCTTGCCGACACCGTAATCACTCCGCTCTAACAAGACAAAGGTGCGCCTCGCACAATCGTAAATAAAGCGAAAGCATGGCATAAGTACAGGATAGTAATAAAACCTCAAACTAGTTTGTGGCCCCAAGAAATAAGACGGAATCAAGCTCTAGTTCGGGGGTCCCATATACCTCCGGATGTGGATAGCGCAAAAATCAAGGAACAGTATCAAGTACTCGGGGTCTTACGGACACAAGTGGGCGTCGAAACCAAATATTATCTATCACCCACCGATGCCTCGCTTATTCAATTTTAGTTGTTAAACGGAAAGTAAAGTGACAATAAGTAAAACTAGAATCATCTCCAACATCAACATGCAATACATCAAGAATCGTGGCATATGGCGACACACATCAAGACTTGAGCAAGCAACTACGACGCAAGAAGTCCAACTATCTACCAAACAATGTAATAGGGTGTCCAAGGCAATATAAGGCTGCAGGGGATATATCGGGTACGGAAACTAGAGCATCGCAACACAGATAGCAATAGAACAACAGGAGGGAATAAAGACTATAAAAGTAAGATAGGTAGAAAGGGGGAGATGCTCGCCTGAAAACATTGTCGAAAGGTTCATCCGAAGATCGGGACGAAGCTCACATCAACTCAACGGCCTTATCCGCGAAGAAGCAAAACACTAGAAGAAGCACCGGATGCAATATTTAATACACGGCAGAAGATCGGCATGATGCATGTATGATGTATGGCATGGCAAAGGTGCGGTGCAATTAGGTCAAGATTAAGCGGAACCGGGGTCCCGACAATTAATAGATGGTTCAAGTTATTTAGATCCCCCGCAATTTAAATGTTGTTTAGCAAGACAATAGATGGCAACGGTTCGCTACACATGTTTAAATAAGGCCAATATAAGGCTAGATTTGCCCGCATATGGGCCCCTTATTTAATTATTAGGTGAATCGGCATAAGGCCCCCAAACCATATGTTTATGCATGCAAGTATGGCAATTAAATATGCATCAAGTTGATATCATTTATAAAATAGGGTTTTCGGGAGGGGTTCACACATTAGAGGGGGCTCGACGATCTTGGGGGTCCGGGGTTCGGGTTCAGGGTCCAGGGTTCGACGGATTGGTCTCGGCGGAAACGTTCTCGGACTCCGGGGTCGTTCTCGGATAACGGGGTGGTAGATCTTGTCGCTTGGTATCCGTGAAGCAGAACTTGTAGTCCGGTGCCGGGGCGCATTGGGTCTGTCCTGGACGGTGTCGAACTTGTCGGGGCCGCGCAGCTGTTCTTGGTGTCACCGGACGATCTTGCCGACTCCACGCGAAGTCCTTGGCGCTCCTGATCGGCCTTCAGGGTCTCGACCATCGGGTCCCTGACGGAGGTCATGGCGTCCGAGGGAAGTGCATGTCGTTCCGCGGTCTTCGGGTACGGGTTCTCCGGGCTCCCATGTAGGGGATCTTGTCGTCGCGTCGCAAAACTCGGGTTCAGGGTCTTGACGTGTTCGGGCGCCCCGGGATCGGTCTTTGGATTCCGGGGTGTAGATCTTGTCGGAGGTTCTGGAATGAGAGCGTAGTCCTTGGCACTGCTTTGTTACAACATCACACGGGCACACGTATTCTCTTACACACACGCATAGGAGGTTCAGGGAGGACCCGGCGGACGACCCGTACTGCGAGCCGAGGAGGAGCAGGGGTCCTGGCTCCAGGATGAAGACGGGGCGGCGAGGCCAAGGCCACGGGTGACGGGGACGGCCGGGGCTCGTGACGCGTGAGGCGCCTGAGGAGAAGGGGCTTGGGGGCTCGCGAGGCAACGGCCAGAGGGAGGAGCCAGAGGTGGCATGGCGGACGGCGGTGCTGGGCTCGGGCGGGGCTCGGTGATGTGGGGGAGCCTGCGCGGGAGATGGTGGACGGGGGAAGGTCGGCCCGGCGACGCTGGGGCGCACGGGCGGCAGCTGGAGAGGCCGAGGCGGGAGACTCAGGGACGACGAGGTGAGGCGGACGGCGGAGCGGCGCCGCCGCAGGGGGAGGCGTCGGGCGGTGGCGGAGCGGGGCTGCCGGAGGAGGGAGAGGGCGAGGACGGCGCGAGGCGGGCGCTGGGGCTGGGAGGTGAGAGCCGAGGCGGAGCGGCGGCGATGGGTGGCGGCAGCGTGGCGGGCTGCTGGAGGAGAGCGGGCGGTGGTGGGGCGACGGGAGCGCGGCGCTGAGGGGAGAGTGAGACGCGAGCGAGTAGGGTCGTGGCTGGCGCGGGCGGGCGGAGAGCGACGGGAACGGGAGGAGGGACGCCGACGAGAGGGGGTTCGGGGACGGAGGGAGAGGCGAGGTGGGAGGCGAGCTGTCGGAGGAAGGGAGGAGGAAGATGGTGGGAGGGGAGGAGAGAGGTGCGGGCGCGTGGGTAGGGGAGGAGGAAGAAGAGCAGTAGCAGGGGGGTGGGGCCGGGGCAGGAAGGTTCCAGGAAAGAGGGGGGGGCTGGCTCGGCTGTGGGCGGGGTGGGCCCAGGACGGCAGGGATAGAAGGAGGGCTGTGAGGGAGGGAGTGACGTGGGCCAGAGTGGGGGTCCAGGTCGGCTGGCTGTGAGGAGAGAAGGGAGAGAGTGGAGGTGGTTTAGCCTAGGTGGCAGGTTCTTAGTGGGTGAGGGGTGGGCAAGGGTGATGTGGCGCAAGCCTATAGGCTGGGGTGAGGTGGCCAGGGTGGGTTGGGTAGACTAGTGGGTGTGTTTAGGATTTAGATGGGGTTGGTTGGGGCGGACCGATTTAAAATATCTGGGGCGGTCGTTCGGTCGGTTCGGACCGTTCGACTGCCCCACCCAAAATAAATATAATTTTTATTTAATGTAATTGGGCCGTTTGCAAACCGGCAGCGGACAAAACAAAAATATTCCGGGGACCCAGTTTCCGGTGTTTGAATAAGATGGGGCGTTTGGAAAACAAATCGGGGTTTTCGAAAATAGTTTTGGCAAACCATGCATGATGATGTCGATGCAATGCACAAAGTCAACGCGATTTTCTAGTAGTGGTTTTGCGGGATGCCACATGCATCCTTTTTGATTTGCTTTACATACTTTCCTTTGATGCAATCTATGCATTGTTCGATATCTGAGAACTCTAACAGAGGAAGAATGTCATTTTTAACGAGGATTTTTATTCTTCCCCTCGAAATATGGCCTAATCTACAGTGCCATAACTTCGACGAGTCATGGGTTCGCTTTCTTTTCTTATGTTCTTTGTTCGACAAGGAAACTTGCTCACTCACATTACACACAGAAAACACTTTATCATGCAAGGATAATAAATAAAGCTTATCGTGAAGTGAAGCATCACCCACACAAGCATCTTTAAACCAAATGGCACACTTGCCATGTCCAAAATAGCATTCATACATGTCTTTATCCAGGCATGACACACTTATTAAGTTTCTATGGACGGAAGGAACAAATAAAACATCTTTAAGCAGAATAGTAAAACCATCAGCTAGCTCCAAAGGAATGTCGCCAACCTCCACTGCTTGAACCCCATTCGCGACCTCAATGCATCTTTCGCTTCTGCAAAGTCCTTGTCGAATGGAATCCTCAGAAAATTGGCAACATGAGCAGTTGCACCAGAGTCAATCCACCAAGTAGATTTAGAAAACTTTTCATACAAGGATTCATTTACAGAAACTGTGTCTTTGTCGTTCTTTGCCATTATGGACTTGAGCCATATTGTGCAATCTTTCTTGAAGTGACTAGGCTTCTTGCAATGGTGACACTGGTCCTTGTCCCCAGGGAGACTCTGCTGATGTTGATGTTGATGCTGATGTTGTAGGGGGCCTTTGCCATGTGGCTTGGAAGGGGAACCACCATGGTTGCTGTTGGTGAAGGTTCTCTTCCTGTTGTCCTTCACGTAGTTCAGAGAACCACCGTGAATGGACTTAAGCCTTTCTTCCTCTTGAGAACACATCCCAATGGTCTTTTCAATGTCCCATTTTTCAGGGGACATGTTATAGTTGATGACGAAGTTCTCGAACTGTTGGGGAAGAGAGGACATGACAAGATGCACCAGTAGAGCAGGCTTGAGCTCGAGGTCAGCATCCATGGGCTTTAACTTAGCTGCCATGTTGCTCATCCTCAAGATGTGCTCCCTTATGCCATGTGTCCTTCCAGTATACTTTTCTGTTACCAGCTGTTTGAGCAGCTGGGTGACATACATCTTTGAAGAGCCAGTAAACTGGTTCTTTATCTTTGCTAGATACTCACCAACAGAGGGACACTCTTTGATTGAGCCTATAATCGCGCTCTCAATCATATTCTTGATAAAAGCCAAGCACTTTTTGTTTGCATTGACCTACTTTTGGTTATCTATTGAGTATGCCTCCTCGGAGCATGGTCTCTTTCTCTTTTCCCAATCAGCATTGTCCTCAGCATCATCTCTCACTGGGTCCTTAGGCTTGACTGGCTGTTTGATTTCAACAACCCAGTCCATCTCGACACAGACAAAGGCCAGGTTTACCTTTTTCCTCCACTCAGTATAGTTATCCTCTCTGAGCAATGGAATGTCCTCCATGCAACTCATGAGGTTGAGACCTCCTGAAAACCATAAAAGATGTGAGACAACAAAAAACAACTGTATGCATTAATCCAACGTTGATATAAATTAAGCATGCAATTGTTTGTGCCATTAAGATTATATCACTGTTGGGTAAAGATAAAATAAAAGCACCTTTATAATAAACGGATCATGATCATGCTATTAATAACGTTGGTCATTTAATAATAGGAGCATAATCAACTTTAAATCACTTTATCACATCTTTTAAAACAAAATTTAATAAACACTTTATTGCATTCAAGCAATTTATATCAACTATTTGTAGCGGAAACAATATTACAATATTCATAAACTTTAAAACTTTACAGAAACAATTATGCCACTTTTGCATTATCTAATCAAAACTTTCATTGGAATATATTTGAGTAGAAAAACCATGCAAAAATTTGCTAAAAAAATGAGCAAAAAACAACTAAAACAGCTAACAAAATTGTTCTATAAAATAAAAACAGAAAAAACTTTAAACAAGTAGTCTAGTTTGCGGCCAAGCGCGGCGCAGTGACCTAGATGTTGCGCGCGTGCTGCCTTTGCTCAGCTGCAGCCCAGCAGCAGCCCGCTCCGGCCGACCTGGCCCAGACGCGCGCGGCCACTATCTATTGCCCACAGCTGGCATGCTACCGCCGAGGCCCATGCTACCCATGACCACGGCTGCTGCGGCCCGGCTGGCCCGGCGCCGACAGCAGCTTCTGCGCCGCGCAATCGCAGCCTACACCTCTCCTGACGCGAGCCTCCCCTCGATCCGTTCTCCACCTTCCCACACCCTCCGGTGACCACGGCAGTGTGAAGGCGGCGTCCTCTGGCCCCTTTGCCGGTGTGTCCACTCGAGGTGGGCACACCACATCAAACGCGCAGTTGGAGACGCTCTAGCACGGCATGCGGCCCTTTGTACTTTTTCAAATTTTGGGATCTGGGGTTTTCGGTCTGTGGGGATTTTCTTTCTTTTGGGGCTTTTCTCTAGGGATTTGAGGTTGGTTTTCTTCTAGATGACATGCTACCTCTACTATGCAACTATCTTTGGGGATTAGATCTAGGGTTTTGCTTTGCCCGCGAAGGGGTTGGTTCTTTGTTTAGATGTCTCTGTAGGATGCCCATCTAAATCGAGAGGAACGACGCGGCCGTGAGGCAGGCGCACTTTAGATCTAGGTTTTTCACTTTTGATTTCTTTTGCACCGAACAAATCTAGCCACTAGTGGCTCTGATACCATTGTTGGATTCTATTTGCATCAACTAGTCTAGATCTATTCAGTAGCTCTTTGCCTTTGCATATCTAGTTGATGAATCTGAGAGAGAGAGAGAGAGAGAGAGAGAGAGAGAGAGAGAGAGAGAGAGAGAGAGAGAGAGAGAGAGGAACACTGCGGCTCGATGTGCACGAGAGAGGAATGCCGAGTTGGCGACGGCGCAGCGTTATCTTGATGGTGGCAAAGCTTCCCGTCGGCTCACGCTAACCCTAGATTGGTAGGGATGTAGGTGGGGCGAGCGGCACTGCGACGAACCTCGTACCGCGTGCTGCCGGTCCCCCACCTTTTATATAGCGCGGCGACAGGGGCCCACCAACCATGATAAGGTTGGGCGTCCCCGATCAGGACGCGGATAAGGGACTCCGTTCGGGCCGTTGGGCTCGAACGGGGAGAGATCAATCTAACGGTCCAGTCATATCTCCGTGATCTGTGTGATACAAATGTAGTAGAAGTCATCGTTCTGTGATACTGATAATCCTGCTATGTACGACTTGCATGTTGTTTTGTATGCCCCAGTCGATGGTCGTAGAAATGTATATCTTGTCTTTTTCTTTTCAAAATCTCCGGGAACTACTGTACGTGCTAAAGGATGTGCTGCCACAATTGAATTTCTACCAGAGAACCTGAAGGCGCAGGACTCGAACTCTGTTGCCAAGGTTTTGATGCAGCGATCATCTGCCGGGATGTGACGATGCTGGAGTTGGTGACCAGTAGGGAGACAGTCATGTGCTAAGCGCCATAGCACTATCTTCATCTTGCCCAGGATTGAATGGACCATAACGATTTCCATTCCTCTGCTTCTGAGACACCATCAGAGGCTCAGAGCTTTGCTCGCACCCTGCCGAGTAGAAGCCCGTGCCACATGAAACGAGTCAAGTATATTGGTATACCACACGATATTGTTAGCTTGATTTTAGGGTAAAGCAGGGCTTTCGACGATGAACTATTTGTTAGAAATATTATATCCCCTAGAGAAGTTTGGAATTAACTTTCCAGGTGTGTTTAGTTCGTCAAATTATTTTATCAGGTAGTTGAAATTTAAACAGTAAATCGTGTAAGTTCGATTAGCATCAATTTCTTTTGCATCACATCCTGACATTAGAAACATGGGTAGTCAACCAGATATCCTAGATGACAAGTTATCTATCGACGAATTTGGATTGGAGGAGCGACAACAATATCTAACAAAAAAATCAACTTATCATACCTAATCCTCTTTTGGAATTTGCTCAGTCCCATGTTTCTGCCCTTGCAATAGATGAAAATGGCCAAGTCATGTTCACTAGCAGTGGAGATGAGATGAGAAACTTACTTTCGGTTTTCTTAGAGTTAAATGTGCGTAAACGAGAATCAATTGGTTGCAAGGCTGCATATTTATTTCCATACAATACATCATTATTTTCCATGTGAAGTTTCTTCTTCTTCATATTATTCACCTAGTCACTCACTAAGGTCTTAGGTTGAATGATATGCAAGGTATTCACCTCCGGATAGAGGAACCATAGATATATGTAGCAATTGCTTAGTGACATCCACTCATCTTCATTTTTCTTTGTCTGTATTCATATTACTGAGCCGAAGTTCTAGAGCACACAATGGTGCTAAGATATTTTAAATGAAGAGGATATGCTTGGTGGCTTTGCTTTTGTATGAGTCAGTAAGTATAATTTTACCTAGAAAATATTTTCTTTGTGAACTGATATTCTGCTGTAGCCGGCCCATAAATTATCTCGGGGTTGCAGTAACATAAATCTTTCACTGGGTGGTAAATATTACAAAAATGTTTCAAATAACCTGTATCTCAGCTTACAATGCTTCCATGATCCTAGACTATAATGAAATCTGCTTAAGCAGGTGTTTTGATGAAACCTTGAATTTTTAATGTCTTCTGTACCTCTATCCATCTATCGTATACTTCCTCCGTTTCAAAATATAAGATGTTTTAGCTTTATGAAGCAAATGTATCTAGACTTGTTTTAGTATATAGGTTCACTCAAGTTTGGAGTGAATCTACACACTAAAACAAGTCTAGATACATTTTCTTCACAAACCTAAAACATCTTATATTAACGGAGGGAGTAGTAGCTAGCTTAAAATACCTATCTTCAGATCTATAGATCGCCGGCTTCATAAAAGTTGTTTGGCGACTGCGAGAGAAGAGCACTAGAAGGTTTGCCTGCGTTTAGGTGCCAAGATTGCAGAGAAAGCAGCTACAACCATGTTCTGAACCTAATGAGTAGAATTTTTCTCTACCTCAAACTTCTTGCATCGTATGCACCAGGATAATTGTACTACTAGCTAATTCATGAGGTTATTGTTTCTGCCGAATGAGAGAAGAACAACATTCTCACCAGGAAGAACAAAAATTATGTGGTAGAACTTTTGAGATTCAAAACGTTGAGGTGTTGTGGTCCCTGAAGTAATTTGGTGGAACTTCCCTAAGTCCACGACGTAGTCTTTTTAGTTTTTTATTACGGAATTGCTATTTCTCAGGCGCGTTTCGCCGTAGATTTGCTTCGCGATTCGGTCTGTTTTTTATGGTACTCTATGTTGTGTGGACTGTATCTTTTAGCTTTTTAATGGGAAGCTGAAGTGGACATGTACGAATTTACTATGCGCTATCGCTAGTTGTGCACAGAAAACTCTAAGAATCCACTATGTGCCGCTCGTGCTGGATGGGGTTGTCTGTCTATGGACCGGCGGCCCGTCTGATTTTTTTACTTTGCTGTTTTATTTCTGTTATTTTGTTTCTGTTGTAACTAGGAGTGCATTTTCTTTTTCTGGATGTTTTTTGTTGATGTTTATGATTTTTCAAAAATTCAATTTTCCTTTTTTAAGGTTTTTTGTTCACGTTTTTTTTGGTATGTTTTTGTTTTATGTCGTGAATGAACTATTTCAAACCCCCATCAAAAAATTTTCTCTTCTATTTTGGTCATGAATGAACTTTTTTGTAATTAGTTTTCTGCTATTTTTTTCTCATGTTCGGTTTTTCTCTGCTTTTATTTTTTTGGTTTTTTATTGGTATGTTGTTTTTTCCGAAAATCCATTTTTATGTTTTTGAAATTTTATGTTTTGCTTGTAACGAGAACGCCCCGAGCCAGTTGCAATTATGTAGCGACTAGGATTTTTGGATTTGAGTCATTTTGCAATTTTGCTTGTAACCAGAACGCCCCGAGCCAGTCACAAGTATGTTGTGACTAGGATTTTTGGATTTGAGTCATTTGCATCTTGCTTGTAAGCGAGGACGCGCCGAGCCGGTCGCGCACGTATGTTTGCAACTGAACCATAACCCTAGTTGCAATCATGTTGATACTGTTTTTTAGATTTTGAGTCATTTGTAACTTGTTTTATAACCGGGAATGTATTGAGTCAGTCGCAAGCATGGTGTAACTGAAACCCTAGTTGCAACTGTGTCGCGACTAAATATACTTGGATTTGAATCATTTTATAATTTGCTTTGTAATCTGGAATGTACCGAGCTAGTCGCAAGTATGTTGTGACTAACCCCTAAATCCTTTTAACTTGGGGGGACTTGATTTCCATCGGCGGGCCAGTTGCAACTTTCTTGTAACTGGGGCCCCGTCA
Organism: Avena longiglumis; assembly: GCA_030063025.1. Taxonomy (NCBI): domain Eukaryota; kingdom Viridiplantae; phylum Streptophyta; class Magnoliopsida; order Poales; family Poaceae; genus Avena; species Avena longiglumis. Next base: position 136,920,321 of record CP125976.1, read on the forward strand.
GAGGGCCAGTTGCAAATTGGTTGTAACTGAGCTCTACTGGGTTCCAGTTGTAACTTCCTTGTAACTGAACACCCATCGGTGTGGAGGTGGTGCAGTTGCAACTTACTTGTAACTGAGCTCTGACATGTCTCAGTTGCAACTTGCTTATAACTAGGGCCCCGCCAAGGGGGGACAGTTGCAACTTGATTGCAACCGGGAGGGAGGGAGACCTCATCGGCGAGACCTCATCGCGGGGAGTCATTTTTGCAACTTGCTTTGTAACTGAGAATGTTTTGAGCTAGTCGGAAGCATGGTGTGACTGAAACCCTAGTTGCATCCATGTCGCAACTGGATATACTTTTGGATTTGAGTTACTTGCAACTTGTTTTGTAACCGGAAATGTATTGAGCCAGTCGCAAGAATGGTGTGACTGAAACCCTAGTTGCAATTGTGTCGCGACTACATATACTTGGATTTGAATCATTTTGTAATTTGCTTTGGAATCGGGAATGTACCGAGCTAGTCGCAAGTATGTTGTGACTAACCCCTAAACCCTTGTAACTTGGGGGGCGCTTGATTTCCATCGGCGGGCCAGTTGCAACTTGCTTATAACTAGGGCCCTGCCGGAGAGCTAGTTGCAACTTGGTTGTAATTGAGCTCTGCTGGGTCTCAGTTGCAACTTCCTTGTAACTGAGCATCCATCGGTGTGGAGGGGGTGCAGTTGCAACTTACTTGTAACTGAGCTTTGACGGATCCCAGTTGCAATTTGCTTATAATTGACAACGACGTCAGCGACTGAGAAATATTGCTTATAATTGACAACGACGTCAGTGACTAAGAAATAACTATTTCTCAGACGCCTGGAACTTGCTTATAATTGATAATGACGTCAGCGACTGAGAAATAGGCGTCTAAGAAATAACTATTTCTCAGGCGCCTGAGACGTAGACACTCCCTTTTTATTAGTTGCGTGGAAAAATGTCTTCAATTCTATCACAAATACCACGATGTGTGTGTGAGAACGGGTGCAGGACGGCGGCGAAACGCGTCCTATTCGTCTAAGTTTCTTTAAAAGTCATTCGATCCAAACAGACCCACGGTGTGCGAACATCGCCATCATATTCCTCGGTGTCTCAGTCTCGCGGTTCTTCTCGTCATAAGTGACGCTAACTCGCCCCCTCACTCGGGTCAACAAGCAATGGTAGGTAATTTCATAGTACAGTTTTACTACAACACAGCCCTGGCAGAGATGTGCATCACTTTCTTCTTTTGGAGCAGTGACGGTGGGATGTAAATCTCTATGAGCGCCGTCCATAGTGTACCAAGACAGGGCGTAATGTGAATTCCGGCCGCCAACCATAGTATACAATTTTCCGAAGAATAAGAGCATCTCTATGAGCGCCGGGTGGCCGGTAACCGTGTCAGCGGTTGGTTTGGGGAGCGCTGCTCAGTTTGAGAAGGCCACCCTACACCGACGCTCTTAATGATCAAAACTCCAAAAATAGAAATATAAAGGAATTTCATTCAAATTTAGAAAAAAATACAACATTTGAATAAAATTTGCGCGAATCTAAACCAAAACATAAATCAAAAAAGATAAAGTACTACTTGTGGAAAATATTGGATCCCTAGAATATTATGTTGTATTGCATTGACCCTTATGGGATTTATATAGAGTTACACGGAGTGGGTAGAGACTTGGAGTACAAGTTGTAGAGTTCTAATCTATCTCTAGCTCATACACGTATACATACTCTAACATCCCCCTCAGTCGGAGCGGGAGTGAAGCGGACGCTTGCGACTGAATTTGAAGTCTTGCGCTTCCGTCGTCTTCACCTCCTTGTCATCATCACCTGCGTGTGACGAGGTGTAATCTTGTCAATGCTCATTGTTATGAGCTTGGGTTTTAGAGTAGATGAGGATGTTGGAGATCGTGGAACGGTTAACAGACAAGCAACGCGGGGACACGAGATTTACCCAGGTTCTGGCCCCCGGGGGGGAAAACCCTACTCCTGCTTGTCTGCTCTTGATTACGGCGGAACCGAAAAGTATAGTGGTGCGCAGATGAAATCTGGCGTGGAGGTGTGTATGCGGTGAGAGGTGCCCTCCTCGCCGTGCCCTCCTAGCCTTTATATAGATAGGTAGGTCCCGGGCATAGGTCGAGTAGGTTATAGATTAAGGTTTGCCCTTTGAAATTCTATCTACTCTAGTCTTGTTCTCCAAGCATCCAAATGCGTCATGGGCCTGGGCCACCCGGAATCTCCACATGCCACGTATCTTGGGCCTTCCTTCGGGCTGGACTAGGTATGCTGATGTTGTGTACCCGTAGGGTATAACCATGTCAGTAGCCCCCGAGTGCTCAGTTGAATCGCAGATTTGGATGGGAACTCCCTAATCTTTCGGGTGCAGTTTTATGCCTGTTTATAAGAGAATGGTTTTAGTTTGTAGGGATTGTTGATTCGTGTGCCTGACTCTCCTGACGGATCAGGGCCAGTTAACTGTCATAAGACAAAACAACACGATCTTTTTCAGATTCGAGTCCCTAGACTCGAACCTGGAACGGATGCTGGTGTAATTCGACTCAGGCCGCTGAGGTCTTACAGGAATCGAATCCCAGTAGTTTTCGAGTGATGTACCCAACGCGTCCGTCAGGATTTTCATCATGTCTGTTGACACGGCGTTTTACTAGCAGAGCACAGTCAGGTGCGTTACCAGGCCATCAGATGGTATCTGTAGGTCTTATCTTTGCGTCGTAAACACAACATCCGAAATTTTACCACCGCTGAGGCGTTTCGGGTGGCCAAGGAGATTGTTTCTTACTTAGCGTTGGTTTGGGCAAAGTTGCTGAAAAGATTTTGTTGTATTTGATCCTAATGATCGCATTCGAAGAATTCATAGGGTGCGCGGCCAGCGCTCCCTATGGGACTAGCCCCCGAGTGTCTGTTTGAGTCGTAGGCTCGAGCAGAGACTTTTAGTTATTTTTTAGCTTCTGGTCCGTAGGACACAATTTTCCGGATGCTTGATCAATCTTCCCTATGGGAGTAGCTCCCGAGTCTGTAGTGGAGTCGTAGACTCGACGTGGGACTCGAAGTTAATTAAGAGTTAAAGTTCTTCAATCATTTCTCAGGTGCGCGGCCAGCGCTCCTGATAGGAGTAGCCCCGAGTAGTTGTTCGAATCGTAGATTTGTGGAAGTACTTGTTTTTTCAGTCGAAGAATTCCAGTCGTTGCTATACTGCTTGATGACGTCAGTGCTGACGGTCGATGACCTCAACCATCTGCGGCGCCAGAGGTGACGTAACAGGACAATCATGGGTCCCACTTTCTAACTTGAAGTTGACTAGTCATGCGCGACGTGGCGAGAATTTCGGCGTCTCATTGATTTCCGTGCGTAGTGGATGGTGTGCGGGCGACGGTTTGCTGCTGTCTTGACACGTGGACGGTTGGATCTGTCCCTGGCGTTAGGGCTTCTGGATGAACGGCTCCTGGTCATCGTGTTCATCTTTATAACTGTGGGGAAAATAGCGATTTGTTTTCACCCTTTGCCATTTGTTTTCTCCGTTGCTTACATTTTCATGAGCTTTTCCTCGCGTGCACTAGATGTTCTCCGATCCTTTCCCTCCTCGTTCCTGCACGCACATCGCCGCCGTCGACGATCTGCCATGGTGAAGTCGAAGAAGGCCTCTGCTGGAGCAGGCTCAAGCGCCGCCGCCGGCGGCAAGAAAAGTACCACCGCCGCTCGCTTCACTGATAGCGGGTGGAGGCGCACGAAGATGCGCGAGGGTGACCTGCGCAAGCTGCGTGATGCGGGTTTAATCCCGCAGGACAAGGAGGATGTCAAGATCCCCGGCGATGAGGTAATCCCCCGTCCACCCGCAGGGTTTCGGGTGATGTTTGTCACTTTCATTCTTCACGGTTTGTCTCTCCCTGTCCACGACTTTCTTCGTGGACTCTTGTTTTTCTATGGCATCCAACTCCACCATCTTTCGCCCAATTCTCTTCTCCACATCGCCTGCTTCATTACTTTTTTCAAGTGATGGCTCGGTATCGAGCCACGCTTTGGTATCTTCCGGAAGCTCTATTCCATGAAGAGGCAATCTGGCACCGGCGGAGTCTACCCGCTCGGCGGCTGCATTATTTCCCTCTGATATTCTATTCTCTTCTTTTCCTTTTATATGTCTGAGTCCGTCCAATACTGGCGGAAGAAGTGGTTTTATATCCGCGACTCCACAGTGGATGGGAAAAATTTCGACCTTGCTCCCTTCGAATCTTCCCAGGAGATCCTGCCGAAGAGATCCTGGAAGAACCATATCCTGGAGGGCGAGGTGGAGGAGGTAGAGGAGCTCTACCGTCGAGTGGAGTCCCTCCAGATGGTTGCGGAGAAGGAGGTGAATGGTGTGGATATCATCCGCACCTTCCTCAAACGTTGGGTGCAGCCACTCAAGGCGAGGGCGCATCCGATGTTTCTTTACACTGGCCTCCACGACCCGACGAGGGTTTCGGCCAAGGAGGTGTCCAGGGGCGACCTTGATAAGGATCTTCGGCCACTGCTGAAGTTCAAGGCTGAATCGAACCTCCCGAAGAAGTCCTTGACCGCCCCCTTCAGTTCTTCAAATCCAGTTCCTCAGGTTTTAGAACTGCGTCCTGCGCGTTGCGCTCTTTTTATGATTGCTGTTTTCACATGACTAAGCGTTGCTTAATCGCGTTCTTTGTCTTCTTTGGCAGGAACTGAAGGTAGCTGGCATGATGCCTCCGCTGCCTGAAAAGTATCCGATTGCGCCGGACAACGAAGTTGTGGACTCCGAGTCTGAGCTTCTGCCGGCGCAGTCGCGAACTCATGATGCCCCCGAGGCGAGCGAGGGGCGGACCTGAAAGCGGGCACGGAGTCCGAGTGAGTCTTCGGATGCCTCGACTCCGCCAACGCCTAGGGACTCATCCTTCCTTGTGAGCCACAGCGGGGATGATGACGCTTCTTCCTTGTTCGACTGCCTCTGCGCAATGGCAATCATGCCCGCTAAGAAGAAGAAGGAGAAGGCGCCGCCCTTCTTCAATTTGAGTGACATTGACTTGTAAGTAGTTTTCGGATGCTTTCGGTCTGTACTTTGTGTGTGCACCTTTTCTTCTTGCCTTGATCAATATTTTCCTTGCAGCCACTCCTCGGAGGGCTCTCTTAGTAAGGGCGCTCAGGAGGCTGTAGGGGAGTCGAAGCCGACGTCCCCACCCTCTCAGACGGTGGCCAACTCTGGGGGCGATGCTCCTAACCCCTCTCCGCAGGAGGCTCGAGTAGTCGTTACTCGAAAGACTGCACATGGACCTTCGGAGTCTTCGTCTGAGAACGTAAGTAACTTACACTTCTTAGTTTTGTAGGGGGAGCCCCCGAGCCCTTTTCATGTTGTTTTGTTGAGTGTTTTGCTCCTTTCGGGGCGCAGCCCCCCGAGCCCTTTTTCCTAATGCTTTCTTGATTGTTTTCTTATCTTTCCTCTCGCAGCCTTTTGTGCACAGTGCAAATCTTCTCATCCAGCAGCATCTAGCGCTGGAGGCTAGCATGCAGCAACTTCGAGGTAAGTGTCTTGCTTGTTATTGTCTTTTTCACCTGTTTCCTGAATGTAGCTTGTGTTGCCCATGTGTGTTCTTGATACTTTGTAGATGAAAATAATGCGGCCCTTCGCTGGCTGGACGCTCTTCAAAAGAGCCTCGGTCGTGCGGAGAAGCAGGCTGCTGATGCCGTGGAGGCGAAGGAGCGCCTGCAGCAGGAGTTGGCTGATGCTACCGAGGCCAAGGAGCGCCTGCAGCGGGAGGCTTGGAATCGCGAAGAGCAGCTCACAACAGTTGCGGCTGCGCACTAGAAGGAGGTGGCCGAGAAGCTGATGGTTGCGGCCAAGGCCTTCTCCGGTAAGTGTCTTGCATGAAATTGGTCTTTTGGATTTTCGGCTGCTCTTTCTTCATGTCCTTATTGGACTCCTGCATGTTCTTCTTTGTGCCAGATGCTTCGGGCATTGCGTTTGATCGCAGTTTCTTGGAGAACGGGAGCACTCTAGATGATGCCACCGCAGCGGTCGAAGATCGCCACGGCACTGCTGATGGTTCCCTTGCTAAGGCCAAGGAGGTCCTCCAACATTTCTACAAGGAGATCGTTCCCAAGGGCCCTGCCCTTGAGGATGTTGATTCTCCGGCGGATGCCCTGTCAGAGGATGCCCCTGTAGCCTACAAATGCAAGCAGAAGGGCATCGGCGCCTCCATGGGTCTGGCCATGGCTATGGCATCTGGAGCGGAGCTGTATCTTCCGCACATCACCTCCTAGATGCCAACAGCTCCCGACGGCTCTAAGGTAGCCTTTGCTCTCTTCGCCTCTCATTGTAAGTGGTATGGTCCGAAGCTTATCGACCTGCTGGCGGACTACGGGGCGAGGCAGCAGGGAGAAGCCAGGGGCAAGAAATATGGCTCCGAGGCTACCCCGGATGTGGGCGCCTAAATCTACTGTAGCTAGGATAGCTTTTCTTGTTCTGTTGATGTAATATTTTGTCGAACAATTTCTCCTTGTGCCATGCAGTGGATTTTTTATGTATATAAATGATACTTCGAGCTGTTGCGAGAGAAATGTGTTGTTCATATTCTTACTTGCCTTTAGGGACCTTCGGGTGAGGCTCCTGTGGATACTTCGACTATCCCTCAGCCGCGACCATCTTTAGATGATGCGTCGCAGCTTGTTTTTCTTCGTGACCGCGTCCGCAGCCTGGAGAAGGAGATCCTTGGTGTTAGGGGTCACGCGGATGTGTGTAAGTCGAAGGCGGAGCGAGCTACCGCCAAGGAGGAGTATCTGATGGGGAAGCTGCGGCAGTTGAGCGAGCAACTGCAATGTGAGTTTTCTTGAGCTGCTGCTCATTTTCGGATGTGCCTTGTTGTCGCGTCACCTTATTCTGAGTTTTTTGCAGGTGCCAACCTTGTTCCGAGGGAGGAGAAGGAGCGCTTTGCAGTTCGGATCAACTGCCTGACCCAACAGGACATGGAAGCCGGAGGCTTCTTATGTATGGACGTGTGGCCACCGCCCTGTGACGGTGCAGGATCATGTTCATCGTGTCATGGTCCGAGGGTGAAAACTTCCCTAGCATCGATTATGTACGTCATGTTTCCTTTGGACGAGGCACCATCCACCCTTTGGGGTTTGCTGTCGAAGTTTCGGGACGTGAATCACGTGAGGGAGTTGGTGCGGCACCAGCTGGTGGTAGGGGTGAAAGCTGCCCTTTCGCTTGTTTGGCTGCATCGCCCTGATGACGATCTCATGGAAGTGGCGGCTGGGCCGCCCCTTCGGCCAGATGGTGGCCTCTCGGACATGCGCCCGCATTATGCGGCTGTTAGGCAGTATGACAAAGAGATCGTGGACCTTTTTGAGCATCGAGCACACGTGATTCTTCAGAATAGGTAGACCCTGTAAAACGATAGATGTAAAACTTGTATATATTCGAGTGGGCTTGTTGTGCCCTTTTTCTGTAAAGTTTGTTTGTTCTGGCACGTGGTGCCTTTGTTGTATGCATGTCCTTTCGTTAGCCCCGACGTGGTCATTACTCGTTACATGCGTTATTCTCAGTCGACGAAGTCGTGAGGTGAGGCAGAGCCCCTGAGCGTGTTATAGCGAAAAGTAATGCAAGGTAAAAGAAATTTTCGGGCAGGACACTTAGCTTTTATTCATATCGTAATTGAGGAGGTACATTGTTCGGCTGAGTAGCCTTATTGAAAGTAAATGGGTAACTAGGGGTAGAAGCGTCGCAAACATGCGATGTTCTAAGGATTGGAGTATTCGACTCCTGACGCGATGTCCTTGAGGCGATAGGCACCATCAGGGATGACTTCTATGGAGATGTAGGGTCCTTCCCAGGGTGACTCGAGCTTTTTTGGCCGCTCTTGTTTGAGTCGTAGGACGAGGTCTCCTTCGATGAAGGAGCTTGGTCGCAGCCGTCGGCTGTGGTAGTTGCGGAGGCTTTGCTGGTAGACCGCTGAGCGAGCCGCGGCGATGTCGCATGCCTCGTCGAGTGTGTCGACGGCATCTTCGAGTGTTGCCGTTGATTCGGCTTCGCTGTAGGCGACGACCCGTGGGGCCTTATGGCATACCTCGGCCGGTAGTACGGCTCCGGCTCTGTGCACCATTAAGAAAGGTGTGAAGCCAGTTGCGCTGTTCGGCGTTGTGCGTAGGCTCCAGAGGACGGAGGGTAGCTCCTCTGCCCAGGCTCCCGCAAGCCGTTCGAGTGGGCTGTGCAGGCGTTTCTTGATGCCTCCGCCTATGAGGTCGTTGGCCTTTTCGACCTGCCCGTTGGTTTGCGGGTGCGCCATCGAGGCGTATGATATGTTGATTCAAAGGCCCTCGCTGAAGTCCTAGAATTCGTTCGAGATGAAGTTCGAGCCATTGTCCATGATGATGTTGTGCGGCACGCCGAACCTATAGACTATGGACTCAAAGAATTTGACGGTCGTTTTGTCGCTTTGGTTGGTGACGGGCATGGCATCAATCCACTTGGTGAATTTGTCGACTGCGACTAGGAGGAAGACGTGGCCTCCTGGCGAGGTCTTTGGCAGTTTTCCGATCATGCCGAGGCCCCATTGGGAAAAGGGCCAGGCCAGTGGTATGGCCCTGAGCTCCGATCCTGGTGCATGTGGCTTATCCATGAACCTTTGGCAGCCGTTGCACCTTCGGACGATGTCCTTAGCATCGTTCATGGCCGTTGGCCAGTAGAATCTAGCTCACAAAGCTTTGGAGACGAGGGCGCGACTGCCTGTATGGTGACCGCAGATGCCTTCGTGGATGTCTTGGAGGATAGTTTTATCATCACCGATGGTGACGCATCTTTGGAGCACACCCGAAATGTTGTGCTTGTACAACTCGCCATTGTGAAGAGTGAATGCTTTGGACCGGCGAGATATGTGCCGGGCATCTGTCGGGTCGTCAAGAAGTTACTTGTTGAGCGGTATGAAGAATGATGCGTCCATGTCTCCTTGATTGCCATGACCTGCATCAGGCTGACGATCTCGGCCTCTGTATCAAGCTTTTCAGGCCCTTCGTGTCCTTCGGGTGGCGCAGCTCCCGAGTGTTCTGATTCTTCGGGTGATCCCTTGGGAAATTTCCTTTTGATGGAGGGTACACAGATTTGTTCGAGGAACACACCTGGTGGCACCCGTGCGCAGGTGGAGCCTATGTTGGCGAGTCTATCGGCTTCCTCATTGCTTTACCTTCCAACGTGTCGAAGATCGCAACCGTTGAAGTCTCCTTCAAGTGAGTTGTAGAGCGCGCAGTACGCGATCATGTTAGCAGCGTGTGCGTCGCACTCATTCATCGTCTGCTGGACGACGAGGTTCGAGACACCATAGATGACTAGGCGCGTTGCACCGCAGATCATGGCCATACTCATGTCGTGGATGAGGGCCTCGTATTCGGCCTTGTTGTTGGAGGCACGAAATTTCATGCGAAGGACGTATTTCATCTTGTCACCTTGCGGGAACGTCAGTATACGATAGCTCCTGCTCCAGCCTCGTGCTTGGAGCCATCGAAGTGCATCGTCCATGACTGCGTCATGTCCGGGGTGTCTGGCAGCTGGAGTTCCATCTAGTGGATGAGGAATTCAGGGAGGACCTGGGATTTGATCGCCTTGCGCCGCTCATAGACTATGTCTAGAGGGGATAGCTCGATGCCCCATAGACTCTGGCGTCCGTGGCTTCATGGTTGTTCAGGATGTGGATAGTGGTGCCTTGTTGACGACCATTATCTGATGCTCCTGGAAGTAGTGGCTCAGCCGACGAGTCGTCATGAACACGCTGTAGGCGAGCTTCTGGTAGTGAGGGTACCTCTGTTTTGTTGGCGTCAGTACCTCGCTGAGGTAGTAGATTGGGCGCTGGACCCCATGGATCTTGCCATCTTCGGGTCGCTCGACCACGAGTACGGTGCTTACCACCCGATGCGTGGCTGCTATGTATAGTAGAAGAGGCTCGCGTTCCTTTGGCGTGACCAGGACATGCGAGGTGGAGAGTAGGCGCTTCAGATCTTCGAATGCGTCGTCTGCTTTGGGTGTCCACTCGAATTTGTCTGCTTTGCGTAGTAGCTGGTAGAAAGGCATGGCCTTCTCACCCATGCAGCTGATGAATCTGCTCAGCACCGCGATGCGCCCAGCTAGCTGCTGGACACCTTTAATGTTCTTCGGCTTTTCCATGGTTAGTATGGCCCGAATTTTTTTCGGGTTCGCCTCGATCCCTCGCTGGGAGATGAAGAAGCCAAGTAATTGGCCAGATGGGACGCCGAAGGCACACTTTTCTAGGTTCAACTTGATCTTGTAGTGATCAAGGTTATCGAACGTCTCACGGAGATCGTCGATGAGAGTCTTGGCTTTCCTGGTCTTGATGACTATGTCGTCGACATAGACTTGGATGTTGTGACCGATCTGGTTCTTCAGACACGCCTGCATGCACCTCTGGCACGTGGCACCTGCGTTCTTCCGCCCGAAGGGCATGGTGTTGTAGAAGAACACCCCGAACGGCGTGATGCACGCCGTTTTCTCCTAATCTTCGACCTTCAGCCGAATCTGATTGTAGCATGAGTAGGCGTCGAGGAACGAGATTTTCTCGCATCCTGCAGTCGAATCGATGATATGATCGATCTGAGGAAGCGGGAAGTGGTCCTTGGGGCGGTGCTTGTTGAGCGACGTGAAGTCTACGCACATCCGAAGGATGTCCGTGTCTTTTTTAGGGACCAGCATAGTGTTGTCTAGCCACTCTTCTCCTTGATTTCTTAGATGAAGTTGGCATCGAGGAGTCTATTGACTTTGATTTCGACTGCTTCTTCTCGTGGTTCAGACAGTCGTTGGATCGACTGCTTGACCGGCCTTGCGTCTAGGAACACATTGAGTGCATGCTCGATGAATTCCCTGGGAACTCCTGGCATGTCTGCAGGACACCAAGCGAAGATTTCCCAGCGCTCACGGAGGAATTCGATGAGAGCGCTTTCCTATGCGGGGCTGAGGTCGTTGGCGATCAGTGTCGTCTTGGAGGTGTCGGTTGGGTGGACTTGCACCTTTTTCGTGTTGACTGTGGAGTCGAACGACGTATCAGGTGAGTTTTGCCTAGCGACTGGGGGTGCCCTATTATCTGTCACCTCTCGGAGCCTCGTGAGTTCCTCTTACATGACGAACGACTGGGAGATTCTGTTGAAATCTCTATCGCAGTGGTCCGATCAGGTGAAGCTTCCCTGGACTGTGATGACGCCTTTGGGCCCTGGCATCTTGAGCAGCAGGTATGCGTAGTGCGGTACTGCTAGGAATCTTGCGTATGCTACACGCCCGAGGATGGCGTGGTACTGTGATGGTCAATCCACCACTTCGAACTCGAGCCTCTCACACTGAAAGTTTTCGGGTTTGCCAAAGATGACGTCGAGCCATATTTTCCCAGGGCATATATGCCCTTCCCCGGGACTATGCAGTGCAATGTTGTATCGGATTGTTCCAGGCTGCACAACGGGATCCGCATCGCTGCGAGGGTGCTGGCCAACATCAGGTTGATGTCGCTGCCGCCATCCATGAAGACGCGACTCATCTTGAATCCTCTGATCTATGCCTCGAGCACCAGGGCAGCATGACCTGGGCGAGGGATCTAGCAGGGGTGATCCGAACGATCGAACTAATGCAGGACTCTGAGCCACTGAGGTACTCAGGGATGGCTGGCGGAGCGGTTACAGCGAGGCTGACCTGTCGGATGATCTTCTTTTGTACCCTATTGGTAGGGCGTCCCTTATGGATCATGAGGGACCCTTTTGGAAGTGAATATCCACCTATGCCGTTGTTTGGCGCGGGTGCGATTGCGGGATTCGTCGGTCCCACGGGTGATGGTGGAGGAGCTCCATGGGCGATATCACCTAGTGCAGGTGCGGGTCCGAACCCAGGGTTCATGATCTGGCGCCGCATTTGGGTCAGACCCTCGCTGAGTTTCTGGAACTTGCGGCAGTCCTTGAGCATGTGGATGGCCTTCTTTTTGTCATCCTGCTTGTCGATGTAGAAGTGGATGGTGCAGGGGCCCGACAACTTGTCGTATGCTGAAGGTTTATCGTCACAGCCATGGCGCTGCCATGTTTGTGTTGGGCGTCCTCCGTTGCGGAAATTGCCTCCACGGTATCCTACGCTGATGCGGTTGTTGTCGTTGCGGCGTTCGGCGTAGCCAGCCGCAACCATGTCGGGTCTGTCGCGATCGTCGTAAACGCACGATCTTTGTTTGCTACGGTGTTCGCGTCTGTGGCCGTATTCGTACTCCTCATCCGAATGTGCTCGGTGGAGGGAATCCTCGCCATCTGCCCACCTGTTGGCGATGTCCATGATGTGGCCAAGTGTCTTGGGCTTGACACGCCCGAGTTCTTCCTTTAAGTCCGAACTCTTGACATCGTCCTTGAAGGCGTCGATCGTCCTCTCCTCGGAGATGTGTGCAGTGGAGTTCTTGATGTTCGACCGGCGCAAGATGTACGTTGAGTGCAGGCCCGCAGTTCCTCGATCGAGGTTGGTCTCTTGCTGGTGCCCTTAAAGTTTTGGATGAAACTATAGGCCAGCTCCTCCCAGCTTCGGATGGAGCCTGAGGACAGGCTGCTGAGCCAGATCCGGGCTGCGCCTGTCAGATGCAGCTAATGGCATTGCAGGGCGGTGTTCTTGTTACCGCCGTGCATCTTGACGGACGAGAGGTGGTCGTTGAGCCAGGCCTTCGGGTCCTGCGTGCCGTCGAACTTCGGAGTGTCCGAAGGAAGATTGAAATTTTTCGGCATCCGCGTGCGCCGAACAGATCTGCTGAAGCATCGAGCTCCGCACAGTTCTCCGTCGTTATCTTCTTCGGATTCAGTTGAGCACGCACGTTTGGCGCATACTTTGTCGACCTTGCACTGAGCGAGGTCATTTCGGGCGTCGTAGTCGCGGCTGCGACGTCTTGGGCTCTTGCGTCATCGAGGTAGATCATGCTCATCTTCTTCCTCATCGGATGAGGGTGTGGGGCTATGGTTGAATCTGACCGTAGCCTTTTTTTTGGATCCGTACGATCTTCTTCGTGGAGCGCAGCTCCGACGAGTCCGAGTCCAGCTAGCGCGGACTTATGCATGACACTCTTCGGGTCCCCCACCGGAGGTGCATGGGACGCGAGGTACGTGGTGGCTGCCATGATCGCAGCCTGAGGCGTCTTCGGTATGACGTTGTCGTTGACGTCCATCTCCATGAAGGGCGTGTTAAGGGTTTTGGTGACTTCACGCCGCGCGGTGGGATCCATGTTAACTGTGCGAGAGCGATGCTTGTTGGCGTGATTGTCGTGCGAGCTGGAGCCACCAGCGGCGGAGAGCGCAGCTCGCCGCGTGCTAGACTTCGAGGTCGCCTGCTTGCGTTTGTCGAGTTCCTCCTGCAGTTTTACATGCCTGTTGTGCTCGCCGATGAGGAGGATGTGGTATGCCATTATCAAATCCCGTGAAGAATTCACAGGTAGGATCTTGTTACCCGCCACAGCTTCGCGCGCCTCGCGCCAGCCATCCTCGTTGAGGTTGATCCTCTGATAGGCGGCAACGTCGCCTTCGTTGGGCTGGAGGGGCGGCTGCCCTCCGTTTCCTCCGTTCCCAGCCTGCGGGTTAGGCGGTGGATTTGGTGGTGGGTTGGTTTCAGTCGAATTTGGTTGTCCTTCCGTTTCACCATGGATGACCACGGCGCATTGGTATCGCCTGCAGATTGGATCACTGCTGCCGCAACTTTCGGATTCGGAACCGTAGGTTCCTTCGTCTTATGGAGGGACGCATAGATCTGAGTTACAGCAACTGCTGTCATAGGACTCATTTGTTACTGTCGACGTGCGTTGCACTCCGATGGGTGGGGCCCATGAAGCGGGCCTAATGGATGGTGGTGGCACCTGCTCTGGGAGGCGGAGAGTGTCGGTCTGCCCCACCTGGAAGAAGAAGCTCCCGAACAGAATCTCGAGCCTGTCGCCTACGGGCTCAGAATCCTTCATGGTGGCTGGCGAGTGGGCGGTGAAGTCGAAAGCCGCCGAAGAGGAGGTGGCTCTCCGTCGTCAAGGAGTTGTAGATCGCTTCGGATGGGACCGTCACAATCGCACAATCAGCACCCCCTATTCCCACAGACGGTGCCAATTGACGAGGTTTAATCTCGTCAATGCACATTGTTATGAGCTTGGGTTTTGGAGAAGATGGGGATGCTGGAGATCGCGGAACGGTTAACATACAAGCAATACGGGGACACGAGATTTACCCAGGTTCAGTCCCTCGGAGGGAAAACCCTACTCCTGCTTGTCTGCTCTTGATTACGGTGGAACCGAAAAGTACAGGGGTGCGCAGATGCAATCTGGCGTGGAGGTGTGTATGCAGTGAGAGGTGCCCTCCTCGTCATGCCCTCGTAGCCTTTATATAGATAGGCAGGTCCCGGGCATAGGTCGAGTCGGTTACAGATTAGGGTTTGCCCTTTGAAATTCTATCTACTCTAGTCTTGTTCTCCAAGCATCCGAAGGCGTCATGGGCCTGGGCCACCCAGAATCTCCACAGGCCGTGTATCTTGTAGTGGGCCTTCCTTCGGGCTGGACTAGGTATGTTGATGTTGTGTACCCGTGAGGTATAACCATGTCAACGTGGACATGATCATGGATGGCACCTAGGAGCGGTGACTGCGTTCCCATCTAGTGCCTCTCTTCCCTCCCGCAGTCACAGCGGGAGTGGCATGGACGCAAGTGACGACGCGAACGTTGTTGACTGGAGTTCTTGAGTTGCTGTAGACGTTGTTTTTTATGTCGATGTCGAGGGAGCCGATTGTGATGTAGCCGTGGTAGAGGTGGGTGTGGTCGATTTCGTAGTCGTCGTACGTTGTGTGACCGCCAGTGTGCCGAAGGCGCAAAAAATTGCGCATTTTTTTGTTGTTGTTGACGAAGCTGCAGCTGTGGACGTTTTGCACCTTATAGAGGTACCGTCGGGGGCGTCTCTTGGATGCGTTCATAAGTGAGATCACCGGTTTTGCCAGGACCGGAGGAACCCATCAAGCACACATGGTTTTGCCAGAACCATATGCACGGTCATAGGGGCGTCACAATTGTGATGTCGATTTGTTGATGCAGTCGTCGGGGTCATGGACGCGGCGATGCCATCGTCGTGCCTTGCAGTTGTACTGTTAGATGGCGTCGTAGTTGTATGTCCATTATGTGGACAGGTATAGCGGCGGGGGCGATGTGTCGACGGAGATGTTGATGAAGACCACGTAGATGTAGACCTTGGCTATGATGTGTCGGCGATGATCGTCGCTCGAAGGCGTTCCTTGTGACGGCGATGATGTCGAAGCCTTGATGTCGGAGAAGTCGCCGTATTATATGTCGCTTCTTCGTGGATGTGCTCGATGGAGATCTTGGCTTGTAGCCTGGCGTAGTCGTACAACTTGATGTAGATGTTCAAGTCGATGTAGTCTGGCTTGATGTAGTGTAGATCTTGATGTTGATGTATTCGTGTCTTGAAGAAGTGTAGATCGTGATGTCGGTGTAGCCACGTGTCGAAGGAGTGCAGAGTTGATGTCGGTGTTGTAACCTGCGACGGAACCGCGCGTGGGAGTTCTTGCTGTATACGCTGCATGTAGAAAAGAAAATCCCGTAAAAGATGTGGTCTCCTGGGCATGCTCTCGTTTTGGTCGTGTCCTGTCAGCACCATGCGGAATCCTGGAGAGTTTGGATGGCAGCGCCAGGTGCCCATCGATTTGGATGGGAGCGTCAGGTGCCCGTTGATCTCGTCACGCTGACGACCATGGATCTGCAACTTAGTTTCACCGGAGGAGATATGAGGATCTAGGATTTTATTTGCTAATTGGATCTAATCTAAAAACTTAGGAATTTTGAAAATTGGATCTAATCTAAGAACCGAAATTGATATAAGATCTAATCTAAAGAATCGATACGATCTTTGATCCAGATCGGGTGTCGCGCCCCCGACGAGAAGATTAATCTCCCCCGGGCGGCGCGATGCGTAAGTGGTGGAAAAAACCTAGGATCGGCGTCATCAGGCTTACCACCATGTGGAAAATATTGGATCCCTAGAATATTATATTGTATTGCATTGACCCTTGTGGGGTTTATATAGAGTTACACGGAGTAGTTAGTGACTTGGAGTACAAGTTGTAGAGTACTAATCTATCTCTAGCCCATACACGTATACATACTCTAACACTACTATGCGGTGGCGCTAGGGTTTGCGCCACCGCGCCCTACTCCTCATTGTTGGGTTGCATTCCTCAACTCGGTTGGGTTGCCTGTGGAGATGTTTAGCAAAAGAATCTTGCTTGATGGTCTCAAATCTTCTTTTGTTGAGAGTCTGCTCTCAAATCTTCTCGAGTGATGCTACTTTCTGCAGCATCATACGCTTTCTTTCTAGGGTGACGCAGTGGTTCCACTTGGTGATCCTGGTACGTACGTACAGTACGTACTTATTTTTCGACCGACGTGATGCCGATACCTGGACACCGCGCGAAAGCCACAGCGACGAGGCGACAACTGCCTGCCGCCCTGCCCTGCCTCCCACTCACCCCTGTTGCTCGCATCCCCCATTTCATTCCTCTTCTCTGCAGCACCGCCAATCAAACCAAAACCCCAAACTTAGCAAAACCCCAAATTTAACCACGCACCCTCCCGTCTCTCTCGCCTTGACCCCGTCCCCCCTCGCCCCCGCACCGCCACCCGGAATCCTCCACCGCTGCCGGCGATCGCCGGACGACCCCCGCGCCGCCCGGCGATCGCCAGCACAGAGCAGCAATGCCTCCCCCGCCGCCGCCGTCCGTCGCCGGGAAGGCCGCCTGCTTCCTCAGCTTCGCGGCGGCGCGGGACCGCTGCTTCAGCCGCCGCTTCCTCGCCGCCGGCCTGCGCCCGCTCGCCGTCCACCTCCCGGACGCGGCCGACCCCGTCACCACCGTCCACATGTGGGTCCCCGCCAGCCCGCCCCGCAACCCGCTTGTCCTCCTCCACGGCTTCGGCGCCTCCGCCACGTGGCAGTGGTACCCCTACCTCCGCCCGCTCATCGCCGCCGGGTTCGACCCCATCGTCCCCGACCTCGTCTTCTTCGGCAACTCCTGCTCCCGCCTCCCCGACCGCTCCGACATGTTCCAGGTCGGTCTCGCTCTCGACGACCCCTGGCCCTGAATGGGCCGGATCCACCATTCGCCGCTCCTTGACACCCCTCCTGTTCCTCTGTGTCTGTCTGCGTGGCAGGCATGGTCGATCAAGGCGGCGCTGGACTCCATCGGGGTGAAGAGGTTCGGGCTGGTCGGGGTCAGCTACGGAGGCTTCGTCGGGTACAGGATGGCGGCGATTTACCCGGACGCCGTCGAGAGGGTGGCCCTGGTCTGCACGGGCGTCTGCCTCGAGGAGAAGGACCTGGCGGACGGTCTCTTCCCGGTCGCCAGCGTCGACGAAGCGGCGGCGCTGCTCGTGCCGCGGCGCCCGGACGAGGTAAGGCGCCTCGTCAGGCTCACGTTCGTGCGGCCGCCGCCCATCATGCCGTCCTGCTTCCTCTGGGACTACATCAAGGTCAGTTGCCGTTTCAGATCGATTCTCGTCGTTACTAAATTCTTGTTCAAAATCTGTCTCTGTGAGATTAATAGTACTACTACTCCATGTGCATTGAGATGCGAGAGCATATATAGGACGGCAGATAGTAATAAGATCATATGAATAAAATCGTAAGAGGAGGGGGAATATTGAGGGGCCTCTAGGCAAGAGAATTCTGTCTGTGTTTCGTTGTGATCTGGAGCAGCAGTTGCGTCGAATTTCGCTTCATGTTTCGAATAGAAAACTGTCCTGTGCACGTGTCTGGTGAAGGGAACCCAGTCTCTGGTATTCAAACCCTTTGGCCCATCTTAATCACTTGATTGAATCCTCTGTCAAAATTGTTGACAATTGAAACGCAGGATCCTAAGAGGCATATACTATCCATGTCAGTTTAATTGGCTGATTTCTCACTGTGACTGAACATCCATCCTCATTCTCGAGCTAATTTTATTTGCAAATCAAACACTGCCACAGATTGAAAATCTAGCGCCTAAGTTAAGTGATGTCATCTGTGTAGTTGTTTGCCATCCAAATATTTAAACTCGATTTGTCAGGATGCTTCGAGGGGATTTTCGTTGCACCGCTGTCTGTTTCTGTTTGTTGTTGTTGGAAACAACTCACCGAATATCTTATTACAGTCCCTTTAGTGGACACGCACTAACTCACTGAATCCATTCTTCGTGGTCGTGGCTAATGTAGTGCGTACGTGGATATTGATGCAGCCGGCAAAGCCTCAAAAGATTCACACGCGTCAGTAGGCTAGGAGCATATCATCTTTCTTGCTTTGTTCCCGTCAGGGTGTTTGCATATGTGATTTTTTATCTGTAGTGGAGGGCCCAGAGTAAGTTGGTGATGACCGACAACATGCTTGATTTAATGCATAGTAGTTCCATTATTTGGTTGCCCACTCATGTACTCCTACCCTGAAATTCACATATCTTGTGTATACTAAGCACAATCATTAACTTAGCATAGTATTCTCCTTACAGTGTTTTATCTCCTACGAGTAAATCCACAATTTCAGCCCATAAATGCAATGACTTCCCTAACTGGCATGCTGGAAATTGCTTGGAGCTGCAGTTCAGTTGATTATGCAATCAGTTGCTTCTGATGGATGTGGGATACCTTTGAAAAAGGAACGTTGGCTAATCTTAGCACAAAAGAACGGATTTGGTTTTTTCCGAAAGTAAAGGATTAGGTTGACAAGTGACAACATTGAGATAATAATATCTGTTTCCTAGAGGTTCATTTGATTGGTTTATCTTGAAGGTAATCATTTTCTTTTCAATAGTGTTGGTTAATACAAAGCTTGAAAAGAACAAAAATAACCACCGTCTTTCAGTGGTGGCGGTGGAAGGTAAATACCAGGTTGGCTATTTACACAGTAAACAATAGGAGATTGTTGACTATATTATTTGGGATAACAAATATATTAAATTGTTATAAAATGATCTAACCTTAGCAGACACTCATTGAAAACATGGATTAAGGTTCATGCATACAGTTTTGTGAAGTACCGGCCTACCAGATCAAAAGGTAAGTACAAAAGTGAATTTGTAGAAAAATGATGAACCAAATTATGGATATGAGCGTTTAGCCTTTTGAAAAAGTAATCCCACTTACTCACAAAGCAATACAATATTTCTTTCGCTATACTTTTGCCTTTTGGAATACGATAGTACTGAAAATTCAGATCAGAACTAGTACTAGCAATTATCTGGTCTTGGTGGTCAAGGCTTTACTTTTGGAAAACATTAGCATGCCAACTCTTAAAATATTACCGACTTCGTTTGAAACAAGCTTGTGCTCTACTTCAATAGAGTTTTTGAAATCCAAAAGATGGTGCTTGCAATGTTTTATACACCATCGAGGTTGGAGGTTCTGACAGAATCCGGACATTTTGAGATAGACTGCTAGTGTTGTCAAAATCACACGTTCTTGAGCTGTTGTTCAGTTTTATTCATGATTTGGTCTGTGCTTTCAGTGTTCTGTTCCTCTTATATTAACTCAGAAATTATGGTACTATCGAACAATGTTTACGGACTATTTCCAAAGGGGGTTTGCCTTTTATGAGTATTTACTGTAGCACATGGCAGAATTTGAATCTTCCATCTACTCTGAACTTGTGTACCCTTCCTTTTGTATAATATACCAGGTGATGGGCTCGGATCATATCCAGGAGAAGACTGAGCTACTACATGCCTTGATTAGTGGACGGGACCTTTCAACTCTTCCAAAACTAAAACAGGTAGTAGTAGTTTCTTCCTAAAATCTTGCACTTTATTGTTGAATACCAACAAAAGGAGTACCATAAAAAAACTATCCGCAAAGCTTTTGGTAGCGATGACTCATGATTATATATGCATAATCATGTGAGACAAAAATAAATCTTTTCAATATTATACTGCTTAACGACTTGAGCTTGATGCAGAAAACGCTGATAGTTTGGGGGGAGCAAGATAAGGTGTTCCCGGTGGAGTTGGCTCATCGATTGAAGAGGTTAATTTCGATATATGCTACGTACCTTCGATAATAATCTTTTAACCCCACACAAGTTTACATCACCAGCATCCCTTGCTGAAACTAACTATGGCACGGACATCTGAACAAACTGGCAGGCATCTTCAGGGGAACTCCCGGCTATCTGTTATACACAACGCTGGGCACGCAGTCAATCTTGAGAAGCCCAACGACGTGTGCAAGAACATCATCGACTTTTTCCATGAGCCGCCGGCGGCCGTCGAAGCTTCAGACGAGGAAATGGTACGCCAGCCTCGTGCTTCTCTCGGCTTCCAACACATTGTTAATCCATGTCGATGTGAACAGTTCAGAGACTACACAGCATTGCTGAAACACACTTTGCACCGTGTTTCTCCGCTTCGTCCGTCTCATCTTCTTTCGCTTCGTCTCGGCAGGTGTAGAGCTCTCATGGAGGTGGCGGATGGGTTTTGTTCGCGAGGCATCGGCGACGCGGCGTCTCCTGGTGGTTGCACAGGCAGGAGAGGGGAGCCATGTAGCGTTCTCTCATTTCTCCATGGAAATACCGGATGTGATGTGCCGGGTTGAGTGTAATCACCATTGTGTGTGAACTGGCACGGCAGACGCCAGCGATATCACGTTGTGCTATCGTTGAGGTGAAATGTGGAGCAATCTTCTCGTCTCGCGTTGTTTTGTCATGTGGCTTTCCTGACTTTCACTGTCAGCTGGTCACACGACGTTGCACACGGACCAGCAAACCACTGACAGGGAAAGAGAAGTGCAAAAAAATGCAACCGATCAAAAAAAATGCAACCATTCAAAAAAAATGCAAGTACAGTACTGAAGCTGCGTTTGAACTTCGTATAATACTAAAGTGGCAGCAAACTGAGCACAGTCACCTATCTGACTGGTGATGCACACTGATAGCATTTTTTGGGGAGGGGAATGCAAATTGTTTTTTTTTTAGGATAGGAATGCAAACTGATAGCTTAGCCTTTTTTTTTGAGCGTGAACGACTGGAAGCTTTATTGATTATTCAAAGAGTTTACAAGAATTTCCAAATGAGTTGGGGGATCAAACCAAACATGCCTACCAATATCTAAGGTAGTCACTGATCGCGCTAGGCGATATGCTTCCCCATTTGCTTCCCTTCGTTAATAGCTGAACTTAGCCTCAAAACCTTGTGCCTTCACCAATATTTCCTTTATAATCATGGCATGCTGCCCCATCCTGCTCCCACCATTTATCTCATTGATGACATTTAAACAATCAGAAACCACTAGCAGCTTATTCATGTGCATATCCTCATCCAAGGCCAGTGCTTCTGAAACTGCAAGTGCCTCCAAAACTTCAGGACCTGTTATGCCATCAAACACCATAGCCGACGCACCCTGGAAAACCGCATTGGTATCTCTGCTGATGCAAGCCACGGCTCCTCTCAAATTTGACCTGGCAACTGCTCCATCGCAATTAACCTTCATAATACCAGCCTGGGGTGGCTCCCAAACGGCACGTGCCCCTGTTGTCCCATGTGGTTTAGCAGGACCAGAACTCCGTTCTGCCAGTTCCAATTCTGCCAGATATCTCATAATAAAATGGTGAGTCGACAATGGTGATTGTTGAATACCCTCATGTATCAGTTTCCTCCTTGCCCACCAGATGGCCCAAAGGGTTACTAAAACCTCTATGAACTATGACTGGGATAGTATATTACTGAGAGCAAACAACCATTGCTTCGGATCCTGACCCTTTTCTTCAAAAACAGGCAACATAAGGTCATCTAACTTTTGTGCCCAGACACTAGTCGCCATATCACACTCAAGCAGGGAGTGTCGCCATGTATCTACAGCAGCATTACACACCGGGCAGCTTGCAGAATTCGCCATATGCCTATGAGCTCTCACTTCTCCCGTTGGCAAAGAAGCTCTAGCCAAACGAGTAAATAGCACCGGAGGTCATAGAACTTGTCCCCAACGTACAATTAAGTCACACATCTTGTAAAATGGACTAATCGGTCACACAAGTTGCCAAATGCGTGCACCGCAGGTCACAATCCGGTTAACCAGACGGTTTTTAACACATCACGCGCGTGTCACGTTCGGTCAACATGGCACTTACAATTTTACAAACCTCATGTTTATCTGGCCGGGTTCAGGTGAAATTGTATTTTTTTTTGGAGTCTCAAACGGATCGATTCAATGGTTCGTAGGCCATTTTTCATTTACCTCCTCAAAATTTTACAGGGGTTTCTGCATGCATTTCAGTCCATATTAATGTTTTTGTTAAAAGTCTCTATTAATCTTACGAGGCACTCTCATGTGATGAGTTAAAAAAAAACGGCCGGTTAAGCAGTTTGTGACCTGCGGTGCACGCGTTTGATAAGTTGTGTGATTGGTTAGTCTATTTTACAAATTGTGTGACTTAAGTACACGTGAGAGACAAGTTCTATGACCTCCGGTGCTATTTACTCCTAGCCAAACGCCAAGCAAAGATACGTAGTTTTGAAGGAACTTTAACCTTCCAAAGCTTTTTCCACGACTTCTCCTCCTCCTCTGACTTGGAGGATTCTACATGCGCCTCCAAATAGCTCTTCCGTCTGCGATTTAATTCAGCAAGCATTTTATATGCAGACCGAACCGAAAAAATACCCAGTCGATCATAGTACCAAGCCCATAGGTCCGATTGGTGCAGGAAGCTGATCGGGATCTTCTTAACCGCCTCCACGTCCATTGGCGTTAGGAATTTTTCTAGCACTTCTATTCTCCATGTCCTTGTCGCTGAGCAAATCAGTTCAGAGACCTTCTGAGACGGATCATCCGTTGACATGCAGCAAATCGGCCTGAGGTTAAAATCTCTTGGTATCCAATTACTTGTCCATATGTCTGTGCTAGAACCATCACCAACTCGCTTGATAAGACCCATGTTTAGAATATCCCTTCCTTCACACAAAGATCTCCAAATTTGCGATGGCCTAGAGCCGAGTTGTGCCTCTACAATAGAGCAGTCTGGGAAATATACCGCTTTTAGGATTCTTGCACTAAGGGATTCTGGCTGAATTAAGATCCTCCAAGCTTGCTGAGCCAACATCGCGAGGTTAAAGATTTCTATATCGCGAAAACCAAGACCTCCCTTATATTTTGGCATGGTCATTGATTCCCATGACACCCAAGCTGCCTTCCTTTCCCCGTTCTTACTCCCCCACCAGAACTTGCGCACCATAGACATGACAAGGCCATAGAAAAGGTAGGGATTGCTTGCAAGACTGATTTTATAAGTATCTCCTTGCCGCCACCTGAAAGAATTTTCTCAATCCAAGCTTGAACACGTTTCCAAATACGATCCTTGAGATAACCAAAAGTTTCGTTCTTGGACCGTCCCACATCAGTGGGTAATCCTAGATATTTATCATTCAAACTCTCGTTTGACACTTCTAGAACTTGTTTGATTTCATTGCGAGTGCTCTCAACACACCCCTTCCCAAAGAAAACTGATGATTTGTCATGATTTATTTGTTGACCCGATCCATTGCAATAGGTGTTTAGGACTGACTTTAGTTTTTGTGCGTCCGCCACGGTAGCCTTGCAAAACACTAAGCAATCATCAACAAACAAAAGGTGATTGATCTGTGGTGACGACCTTGCCACTTGGATACCCGTCAGCTCACCAGACCTCATAGCATCCTTCAAAATACATGAAAGGCCCTCTCCTGCCAAGAGAAACAGGTAGGGAGAAATAGGGTCTCCTTGCCGGATTCCTCTAGATGGCTTGAAACCCACTGTCTTTCCGCCATTGAACAGAATAGAAAATGACACAGTTCGGACACATCTCATAATTGCCTCCACAAACCTTGGAGCAAATCCCAGCTTCCTCATAATCGCTTCAAGATAATTCCACTCCACTCGATCATAGGCCTTCTTCACATACAGTTTTAGGGCACAGTGTGAGTTGTTCGTGCTCCTATTCCCCTTCATAAAGTGTAAGCATTCATATGCGGTAATAACATTGTCCGTTATAAGGCGTCCAGGGACAAACGCGGATTGCTCTTCTGACACTATCTCAGGGAGAATCTTCTTTAACCGATTAGCAAGAACTTTTGATGCAATTTTATACACCACATTGCACAAGCTAATATGCCTGAATTGAGAAAGATATGACGGGGGTTTTACCTTGGGAATAAGAACGATGAACGTCTCATTAATCTCCTCACGTGAGTCATCTCCATTGAGAAGCCGGATCACAATATTTGTAATATCCTTGCCACATAAGTTCCAATGTTTTTTAAAGAAATGAGCCAGAAATCCATCCGGACCAGGAGCTTTAGAAGGAAACATTTGGAATAGAGCAATATTCACTTCTACCTCGGAATAGGGTAGACCCAAATCAGAATTCATGTCCCTCGTTACCTTCTTCGGCACATGTGATAATACCTCTTCTATACCAATGATACCTTCAGTTATACAGATCCTCATAGAACTCCTTCGACATAGCTTTGAGTTCAGTAGGATTCTCACAGATTGTCCCATTTGGCCTGACCAGTCTCTCTATCTTATTCTTCTTTCTTCTATAATTTGCTTTATGATGAAAAAACTTTGTATTTTTATCTCCCTCCGCTAGCCACTGCACACATGCCCGTTGACGCCACTGCACACGTGCTCGTTGACGCCACATAATCTCCTCACGATATCCCAATTCAGCGATCCTTTCCTCCAGTTTCAATTCTTCATGCGACGGTCCCAAACGTTGGGGATCAGACCGTAGCAAGCTACCTTCTTCCTTAGCTCCCTTAATTCCTTCCGGACAGCACCAAAATTTGTACTTCCCCATCCTGCACAAGTCTCCGCCGTCACCTGAATTTTCGACCGGAGATCCTTCACGTTGGTCACACTCGTTCTGCTCCACACCTCTTCAATCATGGGGCCAAAGTCCTCGTGTCTTTCCCACATCATCTCATAACGGAATGATTTGTCTATTGCAATTCTCTGATTACTCGCTTCCATCTCATAACGGAATGGTTTGTCTATTGCAATTCTCTGATTACTCGCTTCCATCTCATTTAACAAGAGAATGGATGAATGATCGGACTTCACTACATGTAGATGTCGTACAGAAGCATATGGGAATCTGGTGCACCAATCTGCCGAGGCAAGAGCCCGGTCCAGTCACCCGTACGTACTGGTTATTAGTGATCTCCCTCTCAAAAGTCCAGTCCAGTGAGCTGACAATTATCTGACCTTTTCAATGGGCCGCGACAGCCCGTGCAGGGCAGTTCCTGTGAACGGGCCGGCATTTGGCATGGCGTCTCACACCAAAGGGCCTCGCTACGTAATTACGGCCAAAAAAAAGTTCCAGTCCAGTGAGCTGACAATTATCTGACCTTTTCAATGGGCCGCGACAGCCCGTGCAGGGCAGTTCCCGTGAACGGGCCGGCATTTGGCATGGCGTCTCACACCAAAGGGCCTCGCTACGTAATTACGGCCAAAAAAAAGTTGCACATAATTCTGAAGGGCGAAAAAAATGTGGGGTGAGAGAGGCTCGAACTCTCGACCTCAGGATCACTCACGTTTAGCTATGAGACCTACGCGCTAGCCAACTGCGCCACCACCCCTTGATGTATGTTCCAGGATATTACACATAATATACACATGTTAATATTTGATGGTTTCAAACCGAGCACTGGCTTTGGTTCGGTTTGCTTCGCGCCATTTGTTGGGTATATGGAAATATTCTTGTTGCAGTTATCTTGTATGATCACGTACGTGTCTCCTTGTGCTACCACTGTTATGTATTTATAGACTTCCATACAGTAAGCATGATATGTGAATTATAGGGTGTGAGTATGTATGGATTGTTTCTTCATGATATAATTTCTTCGCGTAGAAGAAAGCATGCCGGGAGCTGTGTGGTACCGCTCTTCTAACTGAGGTAATCAAGTGGCAGTCAAAAAGGTATATATGTATATCAGAGCTATGTAAAGTGTTTGACCATCCAAATTAGGATTATAAGATAAAAAATAACAGCGCTTGTCGATCGGAATGGACTGTGCAGAAGGGAGGACGCGGGAGTGTGGGACTATCGAAGAAGATGTCATGAACAGTTTGGTGAACAAGACTTGTCTATTCTCAAAACTTAGAAGGATACCTCACGCGTTGCGGCTGAATCTCTTTAAAAAAGATTATTGCATAAATAAAATGGTATAATAAGACATATGAAGCATAAAGTTGCATGCAGAAATATACTCCGTATAAGATTTAATCGGTAGGAATAGTCGAGCGGCTAAATATAATTGATGTGAAATTGTTATCTAGTTGGCGACTAAATATTTGTGACATGGGATAATTGTATGACAACTAAATATTTGTGATGTGGACAATTGTATGCCTAGAAAAGGATGACGTGGACATGTTGCAAAGATGTATACTATCGTTAATGAATGCTAGTGGAATGATATGGACAATTGATTGGCTAAAAGAGTGGGTGTTGTGGATAGCTTGCATATTAAGATAGACAATCATAATAGTACATGTTAGTGAGGTGTTGCTTTATATAAAAGATATGGATTCACTTCTGACAATTAGGCTAGCTAGTAATTAACTAGTCGCTTCTTCTATTTCCATATTACTAGTAAAGATCCAAAGTAGGGTCTATCACGTGGACAATTAATTTGTTTAAGTTCGATGGAGTTGCCTAGATAAGAAGTGTGACCTCAATTGATTGATTGCATAGTTACTTTGCAAGCTCCCTACCTTAAAAAATCCTGAGCGATGAGGTCAGACGTCGCCATCTTTGCTTGACCAGCGCCGTTACCATTGACAAAGCTATGTTCCACTAAGACGAGAAAGGTTCAAGACGACTGCAGTGGTAGTAGGTGGCTAATGGTGCCAAGCGACAAAGCCTCAGACGTCGACGGCATATTCTACCAGCGGAAAACATATCGATAGATGTATCTGGACTGCGCATGTGGTCAGTCGTGCCAATTCAGTTCAAACATGAGGGCCGCCTCGTGCGTGCAATCTGAACGCACTTTCCTCGCACTCGCGCGGCCTCCTCTGTTTTTGCTTAATACTACTGATTTCAGTGCTGCCCTGACGTATGTAACACCAGAGTTGATTTTATTTTTTGGAATTAACTAGTAATTTTTAGTCAGGTGATCCTTTCAAACTAAGTTGTAGTCTCACTTGTAACTTAAAAATTTCTGTTCCAACTTTACCCGTGACTACAAAGTCTTAGTTGCTGCTCTATATGCAACTCACATTGACGCACAATCACGATGCAAATCCAATAGACTATAAACTGACCGAGCTCTAATTTTATTTTCAGTCAATTGGGAATTAGCAAAACCCTTTGTCTTTACTTGGCCTGGGTAAAAGATTGAGCTGCACTCTGCTTGCGGCGAGAACGAACCGATTGGTGGCCATCTTGTTTCAGTGTCCATCTCTCGCTCTCGATCGCTCCAGTGGCGCGACCGAGCCGCCTCCGATCTTCCTGGCGCAGCTCCTCCGAGGTTGTAGTGGTGCGCTCTTTGGCCTCCTTCGTGTCACTCGGATTTACCGAGGCGAGACAAATCTACGACGGTTAGTATGGAATGGAGGTAGATTTATCATGTGTGTTATATACATATATTGTGTCTGGAAAAAGATGTCACAAATATGTTCAAATACACATGTATCT
Source organism: Avena longiglumis (assembly GCA_030063025.1). Taxonomy (NCBI): domain Eukaryota; kingdom Viridiplantae; phylum Streptophyta; class Magnoliopsida; order Poales; family Poaceae; genus Avena; species Avena longiglumis. The sequence goes on from CP125976.1 coordinate 136,948,012, forward strand.
AGACGCATTTAAATGGGAATGTAGGCGGACGGACGTCCGTTAGGATGCTAGGCCTATCCGCTAGGCATCCAATTGGTTCACTAAATCACATACTCACTGTCTCGTTAATCATTAATCATGTCTTCGTTGTTGCACATCACGCGGGCTCTCCGCCCCGACCGTCGGTACGTCCACTTGCATCCCTACATTTAAATAGATAGGGACATGTGAATCTAAAAAAAATACTGTATGTGACTTTTTTTTGTTAATTGTTACCAAAGTGAGTACCAGTAAAAATAAGTGACAGGGTTATGTATTGAAAACCGTGTCAATGTCCAAGATTCAAACCGACACCGGTCATATGTTATCTAAAAAAAAGATATCGTCATATGTAGTGAGTAGCTGCCGTCTTGCAAATAAGCTGCTAGCTCTTTCGAATCATGCTTTTGTCCCTCTATATTTAATATAGCAAACCATCGATACAAACGAGTCCACAGCTGGAACAAACAGCACAAAGCAAACCTCAAAAAAAGAAAAAAAAAAAAAGAGAAAGAGAACAATGCCGACGCCGGTTGCCCGACGATAACGCGCAACCGCTGCACCCACCAGATGATGACCACCACGCTCCTCGCACTCCGACGCGTCTCGTGCCAAACAACACCTTCAAGAAGGACCACGACGATTACGACACTGATCCGGAGTAGTCCTAGGGTTTCCCCCGGTACGCTACAGAGATAGGGAAAAGGAACCTGACGCCCTTTAAGAAGGATGGTGACACCCGCAGACGTCACCGCGTCGAGGCCGGAAAGGCCGATAGGGATTTCGTCCGACCCCAAAACCCCAACACCAGGCAATCTGGAGTATACCACCAACCACACTGCCGACCAACATGTGCCACCACGGTCTTGCTGTCATCTTAGCTAGACATGGAGACGTCGCAGATCGGAAGTTGCTACTGACCTGACGTAAGAAGACCGTAGTTTCTTGCTTGAGTTTAACTCAGCTTGCGCGAGAATGAACCGTCGGGTTGGTGGACATTTCGCATCCGTAAACAATTGTGTAGAATTTCAATCCACACTAATGTTCCGTCTGTGGCTGACTTTGACACGATTATTTTTTGATATGATTTTTTTTTATATGATTTTTTTTTTCATTTGTCCGTGATTGAATTATTCTAGCAGGGGTTTGTCGCATTTACTTAGCACCAGCAGAGATCAGTCGCGTTAATTGGCGATGTGTTGACTAAACTATAGCTTCTGACAATTGCCGCACGTGCAAATGCCTTGTTGCGAAGAATGAATCAAATGTCTCGTTTTTTTTTAAATTATCGCATCACGTGGCGAACAATGTACCAGGTACAGCTAATGAGAGAATAGAAAAGTGAGTGTGACTGTGTTTTGGCTCTATGCAATTCAGTCGGTTCTTATTTTCGATTGTTGTTTACGGTGTTAGGAATATGCAACTTATATTTCTCTGGGACCAAAGGCTACAATATATAGTATAAATCTGAAGAATATCGAGGCCCAACATATGGAAATACATGAGATATATACATCTAACACCCTCAAACTCATGGTGGATCCACAACACCGACTTTGGAGAGTAAGAAATCACGCTGCGTTACAGTGCATGCCTTCGTGAAGAAATCCGCCAACTGTAAATCTGAAGGCACATACTGAAGCGCAACAACCTAAGCCTGCACCTGAGCACGTGTATAGAAAGCATCAACACCAATATGCTTGGTAAGCTCATGCTTGATCGGATCACGTGCAACACTAATAGCACATGTACTATCAGATAAAACCAGACTGGGTGTGGTAATAGAGACCCCAAAATCCGCAAGTAACCACCGTAACCAGGTCACCTCAGCAGTCAACAAGGCCATAGCACGCAACTCAGCCTCAACACTCGAGCGAAACGCATCTGTTTCTTCGTCTTCCAAGCAATAAGCGAACCACCAAGAAACACACAGTAAGCAGAAAGTGAACGGCGATCCGAAGGATCACTTGCCCACGTAGCATCCGAATAGCACTGGAGCTGGAAGGGAGCTAGAACGCGGAAAGAAAAGACGACGAGTGATCATACCACGAAGATAACGAAGAACACGGAGAAGATGACTATAGTAAACAGTGGTAGGAGCAAAAACAAACTGACTCAGAATATGAACAGGATAAGAGATATCAGGACGAGTGACAGCAAGATAAACAAGACTCTCAACAAGATGATGATAACGCGTCGGATCAGATAGAGGATCACCATCAGTAGGTTGAAGCTTAACATTAAGCTCCATAGGGGTCTCAACAGTGCGCTCATCCCCAAGAGCAGCACGAGCAAGAAGATCCTGAATGTACTTTTCCTGGGAGATATAAAAGCCATCAGAAGTGGAGGAAACCTCAATCCCAAGAAAGTATCGAAGAAGACCAAGGTCAGTCATAAGAAACTGATCACGAAGACGAGCCTTAACAAAGGCGATATACTCAGGATCATCACCAGTAATGATCATATCATCAACATAGAGAAGAAGAAGAGTGCGTCCACGAGGATAAGTGTGAACAAACAGCGCTGGATCATGAGCACTAGGGGAGAAACCAGCAGCAGACACTACAGAAGCAAAGCGCTCAAACCAGGCACGAGGGGCCTGTTTGAGGCTATAAAGAGAACGTCGAAGACGACAAACCATCCTCGCGAGCAGAATACCCGTGAGGAGGCTGCATATAAACCTCCTCACTCACCATTAAGAAAGGCGTTACGAACATCAAGCCGGGACACGAGACCGGTGTGAGCGAAGCAAGAAGAAAATGCATACGGTGGTCATATGAGCCACAGGAGCAAAGGTCTCATTATAGTCACGACCATGCTCCTGCTGAAAACCACGAGCCACAAGACACGCTTTATAGCGCTCAAGAGATCCATCAGAGCGAGTCTTAATCTTATAGACCCACTTACACGTGATAGGACGAACACCGGGAGGGGGAGAAACAAGATCCCAGGTGCCAATGCGCTCAAGCGTAGCAATCTCCTCAACCATGGTCAGCTGCCATTCAGGATGATGCTCAGCATCCCGGTAAGAAGTCGGCTCGGAGGCAACAGAAAGACCATACTGACTAGGAGAGTAACGGTCGGGGCACGAGCAAGACGGGCAGTAGAGGGAAGATCATCAGAGGAAGACGGCGCAGGAGACGAGGAAGAAGAAGAGGGAATAGTAGAGGAAGACTCCGGAGAACGAGGAGAACTAGGAGAACTAGATGGAGCAGAGGAGGACGGTGTCGAAGAAGAGACATCAGGGGGAGGAGATCCGGAAGAAGACACAATATATGTAGAAGGAGATGTGTCAGGAAAGAGAAGAAAAGAGATATCTTCCACCGGGTAAGTACCAGCGGTGGGACGCGGATAGAAAGCACGCGTCTCATCAAAAGTAACATCACGATAGATACGCATCCGACGACCAACGGGGTCCCAACAACGATATCCCTTATGCTCATCACTGTATCCAAGGAAGACACACTCAACAAACTGAACAGTCAGTTTGGTACGTTCGCGACGAGAAAGGAGAACATAGCAAACACAACCAAACAAGCGAAGCATGGAGTAGTCTGGAGACTGTCCAGATAGGCGCTCAAGAGGGATACCACCCTGTAGAGCAGCAGAAGGCTGAATATTGATGAGGTAAGCCGACGTAGCGACAGCCTCAGCCCAGAAATGTGGAGGAAGAAAAGAAGCAATCATCATGGCACGAGTGGTCTCAAGAAGGTGGCGATGCTTACGCTCAGCAACGCCATTCTGGGCATGTGCGCCAGGACAGGAGAACTGAGCAAGGGTGCCCTGCTCAGCAAGAACACTACGCAAAATCTGGGAGATATACTCACCAGCAGAATCAGCACGAAACACGCGAATGGGGGAAGAATATTGAGTGCGGACCATTGCCACAAAACGTTGATATATGGAGAGCACTTCACTACAAGAGCGCATAAAATACAACCAAGTGTACCGAGAAAAATCATCGATGGATAAAATATAATAGTGATGGCCCCCTTTCGAAGCGAAAGGAGCCGGACCCCAAACATCGGAATGAACTAAATCAAAAGGTCGCTGAGATACAGACGCGCTAGTAGGGTAGGGAAGCTGAATCTATTTACCCAACCTACATCCCTGACAATGTAAAGACCCATCGCCTGAGACAGACCCCAGAAGACCACGGTGAACTAATGACGACAGGCGAGAGTCACAAAGGTGACCAAGACGATGATGCCACTGCTGAAAGGAGTTGGTAGCAGAGGCGACGACCGGAGAAGAACTGATAGATGAAGTGGCAGCGGAAGGAACACGAAGCCAGTCTAACTCCCAAAGCCCTGAAGAATCACGACTGCGAGGGCCAGCTCCAACCAGAGCCTGTGTGCGATGGTCCTGAACAACACAAGAATCAGCATCAAGAATGACGCGGCAACCAGAGTTAGTAAGCTGGCTAGCAAAGAACAGATTCATCTTAAGAAGAGAGACATGAGAAATATCAGGAACAGAAAAAGAAGAAGTAGAAAGGGTGCCCCGACTAGAAACAGGAAGAGAGGTACCATCAGCAGTGAAAACACGGACAGGAGAAGGAAGAGAACGAAGGGCGGACAGAAAAGAAGACTCGGATGTCATATGAAAGGAAGCTCCAGAATACAGTTATCCCGGGGACGTACCTGACTGTGTAGAAGGTGGTGGTCGCACAGGGCCTGAAGAATCAGTCACAGAACCAGCAGTGACCGTCGAAGAAGAGCCTGTAGCAGCAAGCAGACCGCGAAGACTCCTGATAATGTCCTGATCAGAGAGCAACTGCTGAAGACCCGGAAGGAGCCGACTGCGCACAAGCCTGGTCTTCGGCGTAAGCGGGGTCCGTGTGTAACAGTGGCCCAAGTGTGGCCATCCCTGCGAAGAAGCGTGTGAAGAGAACCACGGCGACCACGACCCGAAACCTGGTGCTAACTCGACCACGAGGCTGCTGCTGCTGTCGACCACTGCTGGCGATCTTTGGGCGACCGGACCACGACTGGAGGTGGGTAGGATCGGGTGAGTCGAGGGAGCAGACGGCAAGGAGCACCACGAGTAGCAAGCTGACGGAACCGCAAGAAGACCCGGCCTGGAGACGGGTCTCCTCAGCCCGAAGCTCAGACAACACCTCAGAGAGCGGAACACGACCACGAGCATTCAGCCGAGCACACCGGGGCTCAAACTCCTAGCGAAGCCGAGACAGAAACTCATAGATGCGGTGAAACTCCAAATCCGAGCGCACAATCTGGTAGCACGAGCATGTGCCACAAACAGCAGTACGGAGAGAATCAAGCTGACGCCAGATAGCAGCACTCTGAGTATAAAACTCATCAATAGTGGAATCACCCTGCTGAAGAGCATGCTCCTGGCGAACCACGGATAGGTAAAGAGCATCCCCAGACGGTGATAAGGCGAAGATGTGCCCAGGCGGAAGCAAGAGGGAGACTCATAAACTCAGTGACATCTTTGAGGTAACACTGGAGGTGAGAACAGCAGCAGCAGCACGAGCATCCTCATCGACCCACTGAGTGTATGCAGTCAGGGAGTGGCGATAATCCTCGAGATCAGAAGATTACTGCTTGAACTTCAGGTCATAAGCAGCAACATCACTATCATCGGCACTCTGAGCAGTATCCTTGGCCTCCTGAGAGGCATCAGTGCCGAGAACAATCGGTGTCGGCGAAAGAGGAGCCACTGGAGCAAGGGGCACGGCGGACAGGAGACCTCGCCGGAAAGCACACCCCAAAGATGGAGACCGCGCATGTGAACGCGCATGAAGGCAGCAAAATCAGGGTAATTCGCGCCATCAAAGATCACCGGGCAGGGACGTATCGCAACATAACCCGATGGAGAAGACATGTTTTTTTTACTGCCGGATCAATCGAGGTCGACGAGAAACAATGACCGTCAGGCGAGCAAGCTCGGATCGGCAATTGGGGCCGAGGCTCAACCGAGGCGGCACAGATACCAAGCACAGCAGGCGGGGCGTCAGGTGGCCGCGCGTGGGAGACGGGGTGGCCGCGCGTGGGAGGCGGGCGTCAGGCGGGCCGTGGGGCATCAGGTGGCCGCGCGTGAGAGGCGGGGTGGCCGCGCATGGGAGGCGGGGCCTTACGTGGACGACCAGGTCTCCTCCCGACGAGGCGCGTGGCAGCATACGAGGGCCCGCGCGCGGCAGTTGATGTGCGGGGCAGTTGTCAGACGACGGGCGCGGCAGTGGAGACCCGCGTGGAGGAGCAGGCGGCAGACGGAGGGTGGGTGCAGATCTTCTGGATCGGAGCCCGCACGCGTGGAGACCGATGAGATGTCGATCCGGACCTTGCTCGTGAACAAATCTGGATCGGATCGCCCGGGAAGATGATGACAGACAGCCAGAAATTAGACGTAGACAGGCGGCGACCGTCGGCGGCGACGACGGCAAGGCCGTCGGTGACAGGGACGGTGGCGGATGGAAAGACGAAGTTGCGAGTAGGAAGAGGCTAACCTAGCTCTAATACCATGTCAGGAATATACAACTTGTATTCCTCTGGGGGCCAAAGGCCACAATATATAGTACAGGTACAGTGCAAATATGCAGGAAGCCCCCTAACATATGGGGGAAATACAATACAGATATATACATCTAACATACAGAAGGTATCTTTCGCACGTGGAGACCTTTATTCCTGTTTTCTTAATAGAAACTGTAGAATTGTATAGAATAATAATAGATAGTAATATTGTAGGAATTACAAGAGGTATATACGAGGGTCAAGGTGCATCGGCCTAGCCTATAACAAACCGACTAGGACTCTTAAACCTAATAATAGTTGTATTCTAACATCCCGCGGTTTCAGCGATAGGCTCGATGACGTTGAGACTAAAACGAATGTCTTGAAACAAAGTAGTCGCCAGATCTTTAGTAAATATACCAGCGAACTGAGCTGAAGTAGGCACATGTAGAACACGAACTTGACCGAGAGCCACCTTCTCTCGAACAAAATGAATGTCGATCTCTATATGATTGGTACGACGGTGTTGAACCGGATTCCCTGACATGTAAATAGTTAAAATATTATCAAAGTAAACAATAGTAGCTTGCTCAATAGGGCGATGCAGCTCCGACAGCAACTGGCGCAATCAAACCGTATCAGCAACCGCATAAGCCACAACGCGATACTCATCTTCGGCTGACGAGCGAGAAACTGTAACCTGCCTTTTTGAAGACCAAGAAACCAAATTGTTACCAAGAAAAAAACAAAATCCGGATGTGGACCGTCGAGTATCGGGACAACCAGCCCAGTCTGCATCAGAGTAAGTTGTTAAAGAGGTGGGAGAGGATTTGTTTATATGAAGACCTAAATCTAATGTGCCTTTGAGATACCGAAGAATACATTTGACATGGTTGAAGTGAGGAACACGAGGATCATGCATGTAAAGGCAAGCTTGTTGGACAGAAAAAGAAATTTTAGGACGAGTAAGAGTAAGATAATGGAGGACGCCAGTAAGACTACGCTAAAGAGAAGGATCAGAAAAGGGATCATCATCGGCAGAAAGTTTTGAACCTGTGTCAGCAGGAGTACAAGACGGTTTACAATCAAGCATACCAGCACGAGAAAGAAGATCTAGGTCTCAATAGGGTTTAGGGTTTAGGGTTTTGGGTTTAGGGTTTAGGGTTTAGGGTTTAGGGTTTTGGGTTTAGGGTTTAGGGTTTAGGGTTTAGGGTGTACTGGCGTTGAGATAAGAAAAGACCACAATTTTTGATGCTCCATGCTTGTTTAGTATCTACTTTGCTTTGCTTTTTCTATACTTTGAGGTGTTTTATATCTTTTCTGAAACTAACGTATTAACAAGTTGCCACAGTGTCAGTTTCCTGTTTTCTTCTGTTTTTGGTCCTAGAAAGGCAGAAAATCAATATTCTCGGAATTGGACAGGACAAAAGCCAAAGTCAATATTTTACCGTGGGCGTCACGAAGTCTAAAGGAGAGATGGAGAGGCGAGCCAGGGCCGCCACACCCCCTAGGGGCGAGTGGGCCCACCCCACGCCTGGGTAGGGTGTGGGCCCTCTGGCCGCCTCCCAGCCTCGCCTCTTCGCCTATAAGAAGCCTCCAATACAGAAACCCTAGGCACCCGAACAAAACTCCACGAAACCTTCTGTAGCCGCTGCCACCATCGTCCCTAGATTGGGGGATCTGAAGTTCTTCCTGGCACCCAGCTGGAGGGGAGATCATCCCGGAGGCCTTCTTCTCCGATATGAAGCGTGAGTAGTTCCACCTTGGACTACGGGTCCATGTAGTAGCTAGATGGTTGTATCTCCTTGTGAATTCATGTATAGATCTTGTGAGCTCCGTTCATGATCAAGATCTAATCTATTTGTAATCATGCATGTTGTGTTTGCGGGGATCCGATGGATATTGAGATTACTATATCAGATTAATTAATGGTTTTGTCTTTTTGATTCTATCATGTATGTGTTGTTAGTAGCTATCTTGGCCAAGTAGTTGCTACTGACTCCAAGAGGGGGTATTTATGCTCGATAGTGGGTTCATGCCTCTAGTTTCCAAGGGAAGTGACAGAAATCTCTCCGGTTGTAGATGTGTTGTTGCTACTAGGAAGAAAACAACGGTCTCTTGTTTATAGAATAAATGGATTGTTTACCTTACATACTTTGCTTAAAGTAGCTGTCTGTTGCTTGTAACTTAATACTGGAGGGGGTTCGGATGATAGCCTGAAGGTGAACTTCTAGTCATAGATGCAGTTGGATGGAGGTCTATGTATATTGTTGTATTGCCCAATCGAATCTCATAGGATCTTTTTGTCTAGTATTGCATTGTTATGCCTTGTCAGTTTCTGTCAATTGCCCTGCTGTAATTTGTTTACCCTTTATGCCATGTTGTTTATCTAAGGAGAGCACCTCTAGTGAACTATGGACCTCGGTCCAATCTTTGCCATTGATACATCTTCCACTGTTACATGTTTACTTACTGCAAACCATTACCTTTCACACCATACGTTTAATCCTTTGTTACAGCAACCGGTGAGATTGACAACCTCACTGTTAGTTGGGCAAAGTCTTGAGTTTGTGTTGTGCAGGTTTCCCCGTTGCTTGCAACACCTGTGTGACGTTTCCTTCCTCCTACTGGTTCGATAACCTAGGTATCTTATTGAGGGAAGACTTGCTGCTGTGTTGCTACACACCTTGCTCTTGGGGTTCCCAATAGGCTCCACATCAACTAAGCCATCAACGAGGAGGACGTTGATGAGCTGCCGATCATCGATCGGATCACCGAGTTCGCGTAGTTCATCCGCGACCGCCTTAAGGCGTTGGCAGTAGACGCCGACAGGTGCATCACCTTGCACCATGTTTCGAAGCTCGGTATGGAGATTGTTGGCGCGAGCGTCGACGTTGTCCTGGAAGAGCTGACGAATGGCTGCCCACAGGTCAGCGGCAGAGGCACCATCACGGTGTACGAGATTGAAGAATTCTGTGGAGACTCGCATGTAGATCCATTGAATAATGACGAGATCATCCTTGACCCATTGCGGATCTTGAGGTTGAGGGCGAGCGTCGTCGGCGACGTGAGAGTGGAGGTTGCATCGCCCGAGGTGGACGTCGAAGATGTGACGCCAATGGTAGTATTTATGAGCAGCGAGCTCTAGGGTTACGTGTATGTAGGGGCTAATATCAGATATGGTGTCGGTGAAGGAGATTGAAGGGGTTATTGGTGGATGTAGAGCTAAAGTAGAGGTAGAGGTGGAGGGGGCCGTGGCCGCGGTGACCTTGGTGACGACGATGGCGGCGGGTCGCTCGAAGTTCACCAGAGTTCAAACCCCAGGTTTGACTATGTATGTTGCATAAATGGTGAAATATTCTTTCAGTGGGAGGCGGCGTTTCCGTCGACATGGTGACTTCGTCAATCTCAAGACCTAATCCGCTGGCTCAGTCTCTTGAAGGTATTCATAGGGGTAGGATGTGCGTGTGTGCGTTTATAGGGGTTGGTGCATGTACGTGTGTTGTGAGGGTCTACGATTGTACTGTGTTTCTAAAAAAAAAAATTTGCTTGTAATAAAATGTATAGCTTAAAATGAAATGATTTTTTGCTAAATTTTCACACAAATATATGAACCATGTATATGTGTTTTCAAGATTTTTATTTTGTTTGGAACTCAGAAATATTAATTTTGATTATTTTTTCAAAAGAAAGGAGCACCGATGCCCATGTGCGCCAAATCTCCGCTCGTTTTGTTTATCACTATCATTTTCAGTACGCTGGCAGTCTGAATCCTAATAAATCTCAAAAACATGTCTCCCTTCACCCTAAATTAGGAGTAGATATCCTACGCTCGAAGGGTGCAGAAGATATTGGAAGACATGCATGGTCCCGGATGCAGCGCATGGCCGTGTATACACCTTGACGATGCGTCGCGCTCGGCGTGATCACGGAGATTTTTTAGCCCGAAACGACCGTGTCCGCTCGCGATTCTGAATCTCTGACATCAACAATAACATTGCCGTTTTTCTGTCAGAACAACGACGGAACGGAGAGAGTTTCTGCGTACCGTGTAACACCCTCCTGCCTGTCCCCTCGTGCCACCCGCGGGGCGCCGGGACGCTCGCCGCCGCGGCACGGCCACACGGGCACGGCCGTACATCCCGTGGCTCGCTTGCGGTGGTGGCGCCGGGAGATGCGTGTGTCCAAGGAAAAAAAGCCATTACCGGACGTGCCACCATCCAGCCCCACGCGCTCGTGACATGCATGGCGGCGGAAGAGGCTCGCACCACGTCGACGACGCTCTCGGTGGCGGGCCGGGGCACACCACCGGTGGTGTCCAAGCTAGCTACTAGCTAGCTAGGTGGTGGGGTCGCTTGCTTCTCCGAGTGGCACAGGCTAACCGCTAACGTGTGGATATTTTGGTTCTTCGATCCATCTGTTGCTGCTGGCTAACCGTCCAGTCACGATCTTTGGAGCGACTACACATCAGATTACGAGATGATGAGCACGAATTGCTTGTCCGTGAGGCGTAAGCTAGAGGGCACGCACGTACGGAAAAAGGGATTTCTCACGAGTAGCACGACCATGTGAAATTCATGCTGTCCAACCTCTATGGGCTATGGCTATGCAAATCACAAGATATAAACACTACTCTAGGGTGCTTGTGTGCTGCTGTATCTTTTTTTTCGCGGAAAAGCCTTAGAGAAAAATCCAAAAAATTTGTTTGTACGTTACTGGGATTTTTTTATTAACATTTCTCTCAATCCTTAGGCTTTAATACACTTTCGGAGATCTAAGTCAACTACAATTGCATATTGCTAAGATTATTAGAAAATATCAATGTTGCTTTGTTTTCGCACAAGCTTTAACCAAAATACTACTTCGTTCTTGTATTGTTTTGGAGACCAAAAGAAAAACACTAACCGAAATTGACATCACATTTTCCGCCATAATGTCATGAAAACCCAGGCACACCATGGCCGAAATAGAGCAGTGGGATTTTTTATTTCATACGACTCCGTATTCCTATCAGTACTCAAACACTTAGGCATAAAAATCTGACATTATAAAAGCTTAAAGCTTACTCCAACATAGATACTTCAACATAGTATGTGGTCTCTGTTGTGGTGCTGGAGAGGATGAGGAGAGACGAGTGGAGCAACCATAAACACTTGTGAGAAACACGAAGTTTTCCCTCCTATGGGGTTTTGGTCATATCTCTAATAAGGATTACAACAATTTGATAAAAGGAGGAACCATCTGTGCTCTCGTATCAAACTACTTGTTCCTCCTTAAGATACACCTTGATAAATGAATATCTCAAAAGAAGGGAATTTCAACAACCTCTTTGAGCAACTTTTTTGTAAGTATTCATGGAATAAGGCATAGATGATAGTTTGAGGTTGGTCCAATTTTAGAAAGTAAGGACATGTGGCACATGGACATGGTGTTTTGGCTCATAGGTCCAAACGCACCCATTTATGAAAATACATTTTAAATGCTTTAAAAGAAGTTAAAGTACATTTTTGGATAGCGGGTGCATCTACACCTATGAGTCAAAGCGTACTTCTGCGCATGCAAGTGTTATGTTAGCAATATCATACAATTTGTTGATGTTGAAGAAAGAGAATCAAAAAAGATTTTTATCTTATCTCTATTAGGAAATGATTTCGTTGAATGAAATAAAAGACATAACTATCAATTGTACAAGATGGTATCTTTTCATTACACCTTATTTTAATTAACTATACTCATCATATGCATGTAAACGAATTGCGAGAGTGGCACTAAACGACAATATGTCGTATAGCATGTTCTTTATAAGGTTCTCTGGATAAGGTGGAATGTACAAAAGACCTTGTTGCGGACAATAATACGTCCTAATTTAAGATTTTGTGAACTTCACACAACTTATGATAGTCAATCACTATTCTCGGTTATCAAATCACTCCTCTCGGCTACCATTACCAGGATAATTCATCTTAACTTTTACTGGAAGGTGCACAAGAACTCTAGAAATGTGTACAATACATCATATCTGGTTTGTATTATGAAACCCTATTGCTTAATATATCCCCTTTTATCCGAAAAAAGATATGTGGCAAAACGTGGGAGCTAAATGTAAACAACTCTTGCCATTTCCGGTTTCACCTCGCGAATACGCGTGTGCACACACGCCCTAGTTCTAAGCTGAGCGGCAAGAGTGATGGTCCCTTCTCCCTCTTCTTGCTGCTTAGTTGACAGGAGAGAGAGGACCTTGTTCCCCGCCTAGTAATTAGGGTTAGAGTCTGTCTGCCGTGGTGCGTCGTTAGTGTAGTGGGAGCGGCATCGAGATGAATAATTTTGTCTCAACTCTACTACCACACCGAGACGACCTTCACGATGACGTCTCAGAATTGGTGCCAACGTGTGCTGCTTAGTCTTTTAGATCGACACTTTGGTATTCTCGTCATTCTTAGATCTGGTGAGATCAGTTTCTTAGAGTGTCGCTAGGGTCCATCATTATCCGCGATGACGCTGGCGGCCAGACGAGGTGATTTCTTTAGAGTGAGGATGTTGGTCCAGAGGTGGTGGTGGATCTTTCGTCCTTCTCCGACTTCGTCGATGGAAGGGAGGATATTGGTACAAGAGCACAAGGACGTCCCCAAGTCGACGTGCACAGCGACATATGCCTTGCTGCGTGCAACATGTTTATCGACTCACAAATTCTAGTTGATGACTGTGTGTTTTGGATCTGACAATGGTGGAGTCTTGACGTCTCTCTCAACGTGAGCAATGGAGTTGGGTGGCCGTTGCTGGCTCCAGTGTTTGCAGGAGAACTAATTGTTTTGTATTTCTTGATTATTTAGGGTTTTAAGAAAATTTGTCAAGATAATCATTTTATCTGGATATGTCTTTTAGTTTTCATGTGTTGCTTATTATGATCTGATTTTCAATTAATGAAATTGGTGGTTGTTCTAGGAAAAAAGCTCTAGAGCTGAGCTGACCAAATCGACCGTGTACGCATCCATTTTCTATTTTGCGCATAGACCGTGTACGTATCAACCGGTCCAAACCTACCCCCCATCACCCGTGCGCCGCGGCCCCATTTTGTCATACTCACCACCTAACTTATCACGAAGTGTCTTTCCACGTAAAAACCCACCCGAGTCCGGTCTCCACCCAGATTCAATAAAATATCCCGAAACTACCCTCGCCAGTTCTCGCCGTTGTTGAATGCATCTCATCCCTCCGGTCGTCGTCTCGCCGCCAGCTACCAAAATCCCCACCAACCCTCCTCCCCCACACCACACCACACCCGCTCGCCGGCCGCCCTGTATATAAACCCCGGGACCGCCACCTCCATCCCCCAGACCCAAACGACTCCTCCGCGCCCGCCCCAACTACCATCACCAGCTCTACATCTCATCGCCACTCAAATCGCAATGGCTCTCGCCACCAACTCCGCCGCCGCAGCGGCAGCGGCCGCCGCGCTGTCCGGCGGCGCGGCGCAGCCCCGCCGCGCGGGGTTCCTCCCGCTGAAGAGGCGCACCATCTCCGCGGTGCACGCCGCCGACCCGGCCCGGAACAGCGGGTCCGTCCCGGCGGCCGCGAAGACCTCGTCCCCGACGGTGGCGCCGGAGAAATCGGTCGCGGCGGCCCCCGCGGCCTGGGCGGTGGACAGCTGGAAGTCCAAGAAGGCGCTGCAGCTCCCCGAGTACCCGAACAAGGAGGAGCTGGACACGGTGCTCCAGACGATCGAGACCTTCCCGCCCATCGTCTTCGCCGGGGAGGCGCGCCACCTCGAGGACCGCCTCGCCGAGGCCGCCATGGGCCGCGCCTTCGTCCTCCAGGGCGGGGACTGCGCCGAGAGCTTCAAGGAGTTCAACGCCAACAACATCCGGGACACCTTCCGTGTCCTGCTCCAGATGGGCGCCGTCCTCATGTTCGGCGGCCAGGTTCCCGTCGTCAAGGTACCGGCCGATTGACCAATCGAATCGAACCGGTCGCGCCCAATCGGTTGGGCTTATTCGATCTATGAGATCTAATCGGATCTGCTCCATTTTTTTTGGCACATGGTAGGTGGGGAGGATGGCTGGCCAGTTCGCCAAGCCTAGGTCTGGCAACTTCGAGGAGAAGGACGGGGTTAAGTTGCCCAGTTACAGGGGTGACAACATTAACGGCGACGCCTTCGACATGAAGAGCCGCACTCCGGACCCGGACAGGATGATCAGGGCCTACGCCCAGTCGGTGGCCACCCTCAACTTGCTCCGCGCCTTCGCGACCGGAGGCTATGCCGCTATGCAGCGGGTCATCCAATGGAACCTCGATTTCATGGATCACAACGAGCAGGGAGACAGGTGAGAATAATTACGATGCAATTTTGAGCACAACTTTTGGTTGGGAGCGTGTGTAGTCGCTGTCCTGTTAAAACATCACCGTGTTGAATTTCTTCCACATATCTCCTTATCACGATAAGGCAAGTGATACGTTGCTGCTACAAGTATTAACCTTTTCTAGTAGTATATATGTTGCCATGGCAGTAAATGAGTGGTGAACATATTTGGAAGTGTTACACTACCGGACCTGTTCTTGAAATGTGTAGATATTTTAGTTTGTAGCCTGAATAAGTGAAGAAAAACATTTTATGTGGTTCTTCACCGCTTACCGATGTATAATAAATCACGTGGTAGTTTTGGGTTCATCAATCGGTACTTGGTAGGAGTGGTCATATTAGAGTATGCGGAAACTTTCGCTTTAGATGTCCCTTTCTTTCGAGCGGTCCTAGTCTGCACCTAACTTTATGAATAATTCATCAGAAAGTTGCTCATTTTGAGTTGTATAAATTAAAGTGGGATACCACGATAGGTATACTATTGTCGGTTAGGAAAAGATGCAATTATGTGAACCTTCCTACTTGTTGCTGTGTTGGGGTATATACTTAGAATATGCCACTCGCCCATGCAATTTGTGTGCTAAACATCGATATCCTTGATTGGAATCAAAATTTTGGTTAAGTAGTTTGGATATAGTCTATATTTTCTTCAGGCTTGTCTAGGCAAGTCAAAAAATATATTGGTGAAGTCTTCTTACTTCTCTGAAAAAGATGGTGCTCTAACAAAGTTCTTAGGGAGTCATCGTCAGAATATGGCACAATAGAATGGCATGTCGCTGATAGGATTCACTAATATAAGATTAGATTGTTGATAAACTGCAAAATGTTATTAGCATATTTTGTTGTGTATCCAACTGTTATTTTTTCTGAAGAAATTGTGTTTGTTATTACTGGATAGAGAGGTTATCTAATGATCTGAGTGCTTCAATGGAATGGTGTTTATAGGTACCGCGAGTTGGCACATAGGGTGGATGAGGCTCTTGGCTTCATGACTGCAGCTGGGCTGGGGATAGACCATCCGATAATGACAACTACTGACTTCTGGACATCCCATGAGTGTCTCCTCTTGCCCTATGAGCAGGCTCTTACTCGTGAGGACTCCACAAGTGGCCTTTTCTATGACTGCTCAGCTCACATGGTCTGGGTTGGTGAGCGTACTCGTCAACTCGATGGGGCTCATGTTGAATTCCTCCGTGGTATTGCCAACCCCCTTGGCATAAAGGTAGGCACTGGATTCATTCGATGGTTGGTGCAAATGCTGTTTTGAGTGTGTTGTGGATGATGACATTCAATTAACATCAACTTTTGGAATGTAGGTGAGCGATAAAATGGACCCCGCTGAATTGGTAAAGCTGATTGACATCTTGAACCCATCAAACAAGCCGGGAAGGATCACCATAATTACAAGGATGGGAGCTGAGAACATGAGGGTGAAGTTGCCTCATCTCATCCGCGCTGTCCGCAATTCTGGACAGATTGTTACATGGATTACCGATCCCATGCACGGGAACACAATCAAGGCCCCATGTGGTCTGAAGACTCGTCCATTCGACTCCATTATGGTAAGTATTATTCTACTCTGGAGCTACTGCATTCCTGAACATTGTGGATGAACTTGTGATATGACGGAATATGTAGTAGAAATATGTTTCTTGCTGGTTCACGTGTTATTTGATGATCCAAAATCCATATGAGTTTTTGAAGCAAATTCATTCATTGCTATGTTCTCATTTTGAACAACTTACTACGAAGGGGGCAATTAAAGATAAAATGTTGCCAGTAAACACACAGTCTATTTGTTATGGCATTTAAATAAGTCTACCGAGGATTAAATGGTTGAGGATCTTGCCACTTGCCAGAACTAATATTGCTTTGATTCTTTTATGCGTCCTATGGATCTGCATTGCGGGTGTAACTGTTATCCTGACTTTATACATTCTCTCTCTGGGTGCATATATTTGATGTTGGATGTTTGGTTTTAACAATTATTGGTAGCCATCTTATCGCTGTTCTCAGTTCTCACTGCTCCATTTGTAAGATAGTTAGACTCTTGCTCTTTCTGCGGCATAAGTCACTACACAATATTTTACTATAGTATAAATTGCCAAGGTGTAAAAGTTGATTCTAGATAGATAGACTGCAACCATGAGTTTTTATTTATTAAGCCATGTTTCCAGTAATTCACAAGTTTCTTTGTCATAACACGAATTTTATGTTGATCAACAGAATGAGGTGCGTGCATTCTTCGACGTGCATGATCAAGAGGGAAGCCACCCAGGAGGTATCCACCTTGAAATGACTGGACAGAACGTAACCGAGTGCATCGGTGGGTCGCGGACCGTGACCTTTGACGACCTTGGTGACCGTTACCACACCCACTGCGACCCAAGGCTGAATGCGTCACAATCTCTGGAGCTCGCCTTCATCATCGCCGAGAGACTCAGGAAGAGGAGGATGCAGTCAGGGCTCACAAACAACCTGCCACTGCCTCCACTGGCCTTCTAAACCCTGAACAGGGGAGTAGCAGGGAGGAGGGGGTTAGATAGTTTCGATTTGCAAGCGATGCGCATTCAATTGAGTTTGTATGGTGGGGGTGCTCTTTTGCACAAGCTGTAAGCGTATGAGATATTCGTACTCGTCGAGAACAGTAGTATACTCGTGGGGTACTAGTATGTTTTTGCTTTCTTTGTTCTATTTTTGAATGTTTGTTCTGCTTGAGCCTTTGGTGACCGGAGGAAATAAAAATAAGATGAGTTCCCTTGGTGAATATGCCCTCAGTTTTCCATCACTGTGATGATGTCGTATGTATCTTGCTGTGCAACATGGTTCTTGTGGAAATAGCAAGCGGAGGAAATCGCCCTGACAAGTATGTTTCGAGACTTGTGTTCTCTGTTGATCCCGTTATCCAAACCGCCTATTCTTTCTTTCTATCGGGTAATAATCCATTCTCCTTTACAACCACTTGTACCTATAAGGTTCCAAAAGCAACTGAGAATCCTACACATTGGACACGTCGTATCCTGTCAAATAGGCTCACGGGATTCAAAAAGCGGCTAATTGGATGTTTAGGTGACCTCCACGTTGTGTCCAGCGTGCCGCAGAAAGCACTTCTGGGTCAGGCCCACGGGAAAGTGCTGAATCGACGGTTTTCGTAGAGCTAGGCATCTGTGCTGCGAAAAGCATCGTGTTGCGTGGGAGCCTAATAAGAGATGTTAGGAGACCTACTAGTTTTCATGGCTCCATTTCACATCAAAGGTCAGTCTCACTTCCTCCTTTTGATCACATGCGGCCAGAAATCCCCATTTTCCTTCGATACCGGCGGCGGGGGAGACGCATATCTACCGACCTATTCCATCTACTCTGGCATGGGACCATCTTCCTCTGTTGCAGCAGGATGTCTCCTTCGTCTCTGGCACGGGATACGCGGCGTCGTCCCATCGACGTGATGTGCTCTTCTTCTTCCTTCTCGATCCTAGGTACTGTACCTATTATGTCATGGTGGAGGTAAAGCATCCTCGCTTCCCCAAACCTGACCAGTCTACCTATTCTGTCACTATCGTGCGTACATAAGATTTAGGGTCGATTTCAGGAGTACTCATGCTAGATCGATTCCAATATGGAACCAGTCTCATCATTGTGATTCAGGCAGGGATCCTACTTGTTCATAAGAGATCTGTTAGGCGTGATGCCTTTCTAGCACTCACATATGTTCCAATGATGCACCTAGATCACGAGAGGATGTTAAATCCGAACTATATCTACAACTCGAACGACATTGAGGCTCTACAAATTCTTCGGATGAAAAGAGTCCCCTTCTTTGAACTTGTCAAAAGGTTTGGAAAGAGAGGTTTGCTATAAGATAGCATCCACACCTCTATGGAAGAACAAGTTGCTATGTTTCTTCATATCATTGGTCATAACCAGAGGAGATCCATAGAGATTATTGCTCGCTATTTTATACAAGTCTTGTATGCAATTTGGAGCTGAGAGAAGATATGATCAAGCTACCAACTGGTCAAACTCCAAGATAAGAAAAAAAAATTACAGATGGGTTCCCTGATGGGTTCCCTATTTTAGGGTGAAGATAAATTGTGTATTTATTTTCCGTGTGAATACTAACATGGAAATATACATGATTGTTTCTTCGTGTCATCGCATGATTGTATTAGCGCAATCGATGGTACTCATGTCATTGCTCGAGAGCCGAGATCACACTCTGCAACGTACATGGGAAGGAAGCACTATACTAGCCTTCGAGCCACCATAGAGAGGACATTTGCTGCTCTAAAGAATATATTCAAGATCCTTGACTAGAAGTCATTCCATCCTTTCCCATCCAAGTTAAGCTAGTAATTGTCTGTTGCATTCTACACAATTGGATCTTAGGGTGGGGCCTTGATGAGCATTGGCATGATGCGTCATGTGTAATTTCTGACGAGGCTAAAACTGGTCATGGTATGGAACAAGGAGGCACTTGAAGCTTGGAAGATCAATAGGATATAGTGGGCTCACGCAATGTGGGATGACAGAGCAAACGATCAGGTTGTGAATATGAAGAAGAAAGTTGAACTCTCTTTGATTACCATTGATGAATGACTAGACTGTAGTGATAAACTGATATTTGATTTCTAATTATAATTATAAACATGCACTATCATTTGATTTGTCGTTGTCTGTGATCATGGTGAAGTTTGTTAAGGTCACCATTAGAGAGATAGACTAGCACAAACATAGGCCGCATGGAACCAAACAAGCGACCTTGCATCCCTAGAGCAATTCCTTCTCACGTGCACGTAAGCAAATGTGAGGTTGAAAACTGAAAAAATCTTGCAATGTAAGGTACCAAACAAATTGGAGAACATAGCCGAGAGGTTGTTTTTCGGTGGCATGTCCCCCCAAAGGCTGCCCTAGGGAGTCCCAAAATAGTTGCATCCTACCAAACGCGCCTCTTCTTTTTCTCGTAATATGTGAATTTGTTTAAAAAAAAACTTAGACCGATCATTTTCTTCCTCTTTTGTTGAGTAAAACCTAGTTATGATGTGTGGTAAATTAGCGCAAGCTTAGGCCGCTAGACCCCACAGACACGTGCTTAAAACTCACATGTGACAAGATCAATAGACCACTGCTCACTAGAGTCAACTCGCACCCACCAAGTAGGCGTTGGTGGGTCTATTCTGTTAGATAGCCTACTCGTACCAGTTTTGGATCTCTAACATCATGCAGATTTGTAGGCTCTCTTTGATTCAAAGAAATATTAGAGGAAAATCATAGGAATATGATTTTTCCATATGGAGACACTATTCATCAATTTCATTCAAAGGGATAAAGCATAGGAAAAATAAAGTTTTTTGTGTAATTTTCAAATAAAAACTAATAAGGAATTCTACAATCCACTCAAAGCTCGTTTTTACACTTCTATGCACAAAGAATAAGGCAAATGGTGTAAACTGCATAATAATGACCTTATCTTACCTTTACATTTGTTTTAACCTTGATTTGGTTATGCTTTTTAGATTTCTTGTGTTTTTCCTATTCCCGAGAATCAAACACCTACTTTCATAGATTTTTTTATGTATTTCTAATCCTATGTTTTATCCATGCAACCTTATCATATTCACATGTTTTTCCCACTCCTACATTTTGGAGATCCTAAAAGGTTTCAAGATATAGCCTATAAGATACACTTCCACAACATCTCCATGACCAAATAGCCTATATAAAAATGAAGACCGTGACCAAGAATCAGCTATAGTCAACATGAGACCGCGGGGATGACGCAGCCATTGCTATGCCGCTACATGTCATCACAGAACCACCTTCTATGGATGTTGTTTGTCAGTGGAGAAGCTACATTTATGTAGGAGGGCCATTGTCCCGTGCCCATGAACCTTTTGCAAAGATACCCCTAGGAATGTTCCCATTTTCCCTGCAAGACCCAAACATGGTTTCCCCTTCCCGTTCCATTTTCACCCTTGGCCCAAACTTTGCCACATGTTTTTGCACACATTTTTCACAGCACTCGAAGGGAGAGTGAAACACCGGGAGGCATTTCAAAATGTATCGTCATTTACACAAGTGTGTTTGATTTTGATATATTGTTTGTCACTTCACGCGTAACACCTGCACTCTCCAATGCTACAATGCACCACCCGGATTTATCTTCACTCACTTCAACTGCTACCATTAGTTTTACAAAGGTGTCATATTATTTTACACAATGAACACACATCTAACAAATGAACAAGATGATCAAAAAACTTACCTATTTAATACTGATGTCATTTAGGGTATGAGAAAATTCATAATAATCACCAGACAAAATAATCTCATGAATATCACATCATAAAGTATACTTTGAACTACATATACATATTGGTTTGTAAGAACCAACCTCCACAATACCATTTTATGGCATGCAATTATTTTTTATCTTTATAGGTTTCAAATATGTGTGCCATCAAAGTCCAACTAGGCCCCAACTTACACACTTCTGATATTTCCCATGATTCTTAAAGAAATATACAAGCCACAACATCAACTTATGTATGAAAGGAATATGCCCGAGAGGCAATAATAAAGTGGTTATTATCTTATTCCATGTTTATGATAAATGTTTATTTCTCATGCTATAATTGTAACACCCCCAAATACTAAACTTGGATCATCAAACTCTAATCATCAAAATTAGGGTTAACAAAAACTTTTCTAAATAAAATTATAAAAGCATGCATATGTGTATGCATTTCATTTTGAATTCTTTTGAACCACCTTGTTTGTGTGTTTCCTCGCTTGTAAATGGATGCTTAGGTGAAATAAACATCATCTAAACATTTCCCAAACCTTTCCTAAAGACAAGTAAATAAAAACAAATAAAATAAAGGAATGGTCATTTTGGCTAATTTTTTTTAAATAATACATTTTTTTATTGATTTTCACAAATAATACGCAAATTTGGAAAATTTCAGTTCTGTCGGACCGTCGTCCGTTCAACGGACAACAGAGAGTCTTCGTCGGTTGAGCAGATGACCAACATGTCGTCTTTTGTTGAAAAGACGACCAAACATGTCGGGTGCTAGGGATCAGCAGTGTCGGCGGTTCAACGGACGACGGCGCTGTCTCCTTTTCTTCAAAAGACGACCGAGCTGTCGGGTGCCAGGGGGTCAGCCGCGTCGGCTGTTGAACGGACGACTCGCCTTTCATCCCTTGAACCGACGACGCGCCCCAGCTATATTAGCTTCCGCTTGCGTGCGTCTGCCTTGCTCTCATTTCTAGCTCATGGCGTCTAGCTCCTCTCTAGCTCTTCTTCCTCTCTCGCTTGCTCTCATTTTCTCAGCCGTTGCACCGATTTGTAGCCTAGATTTCTATCCAAACTCGCTGCTCTAACACATTAGCAAGCTAGTAGAGTCCCAATCTACTAATGGAATAGCCTGGTGTAGTGATTTGAGGTGTTTTGGTGGAGGGATCTGGTGGTGTTCTTGTTGAGCAATGGCCATGGTGGAGGTCTTTGGGACTTGAGGAAGGTGCATGGTGGAGGTCTTGATCCGTTGACTGAGGCGGTGCACGGCGGACTTCATGCCTTCAAGGGTAAACCCTAATTTCTTGCTTATTGCAGTCATGTGTGTATGTTCATAGGTATTTGTAGAGTATTATGTGTCAATGTACCTGTTTTTGACTATTTTTGGTATTTTTTAGGTCGAAAATCATGTCAAATAATGTAGTGTTTAGGTTCTTGTATGGTCCTGGTTCGCCGTAATAAATAAAGACGGAGTTGATTTGAGCGAGTTTAGATTTATGGATGAAGTGCTTCAGAATCCTGAAACAGTGCCCGTTACTCAGTTGAAGGATTGGTTATGTGTTCGTTTAGATTTATCGGTGTGCATGCTTTATGGACTAAATCAAGGCAAACCCCTAATTTTTATTTAAGGCCAATAGAAGCGCAACATAAATGGGTCAAATTTGTGCAAGCTTGCCAGAAAAGAGAAGTTAACCCTAGTCTCTTAGTGTTACCTGTGGCGAAAGAGGCTGGGTGTGATCATGGCCAGAGTAGTCAGACCGGTCATGCTGGAGGTAGTTATGATCATGGCCAGAGTAGTCAGGGCCAAGAGGGTGGCGGCGGGTATGAATCAGGTCACAGTAGCTATGCACACACCGGGGGTGATGGTTATGTATCAGAGGACGGTGGTGAAGGATTAGGGGAAGACATATTCGAAGGCGATGAGACGAGATATATGATGGTTTGTTGCAACATCAAATGGAAGCCAAGACTCGGAAGGCAATGATACGGTGATGATTGGCGTAGTCGATCAAGAAGAGATCGACCAACCTATTCCGGCATCATGGAATAATGACAACACAGCAGCAATGACTGTGAACGATGGGCATGATTCGGCGTGGCATTATCACGCGGACAGCATCTCTCTGGGTGCATTATATCCTAGCAAGAGACATCTGCAGGAAGCAATTGTTGAGTGGTCAATGTCCATGCAACGGGTCATGAAAACGAAGGTGTCATCGCAACAATATTTGACATTGGTTTGCGAGGAAGCTGGATGTCCTGCAAGGGTGTATGCCCATGTCCCTAGGTATGACACAAACTGGAAGGTCACTGATGTTGTGATGCACACATGCACACTTGAAAGTGTCCTTCAGGACCATCGTAACCTCACGTCAACCCTCCTGGCTAGACTGTTGTACACAGAGATAGTGGAGGGCAAAGCCATGGGGGTGAAAGCTATCATTAACAAAGTTTCTGTCAGATTCCGGTACAATATTTCATACGGGAAGGCTTGGAGGACTAAGCAAAGGGCACTGGAGGCAAGGTTCGGTTCGTTTAGCCAGTATCAGCCAGGTACTCCACCACCTATCCCCACACAGGATACACAGGATCAAGGTGAAGGGTCAACTGCACCTCGTCGTGATGTGATGCCACCCCACAGATATGGATGGAGTACACCGAGGCCTCCGCCACCTCGTCGTCGACACCAGTGATATCTACTTATGTATCAGTCATTTACCTATCTATGTATGAGACATCATTCTATTATTTCATGATTTTATTCGACAAACTACTCAACATAACTTGCAACATAGTTCAACATAACTTGCGGTACATAAATTAGAGTCCTATCTATCCCTAGCATGATGCCTTTCCCTTTCCCTTCGATGATGCCTCGCCCTTTCCCTTGGACGATCCCTCGCACTTGCTCTTCTTGGCCTGCGCTTTCTTCTTCTCCTGCCTCTTGTCCCACTCAGCTCTCGCCTTGCTTCCAACGGGTGGCGGCATGAAGATATCATCCTCATCTTCGCTCTCTTCTATCCAGGGCCTACGTGCCACAACCTGCTCCGTCATGTCAGCTTGACTCTTCTTGGCCTGCTCTTTCTTCTTCTCCTGCCTCTTGTCCCACTCAGCTCTTGCCTTGCTTCCAACGGGTGGCGGCGTGAAGATATCATCCTCATCTTCGCTATCTTCTATCCAGGACCAAGGTGCATCCGCCCGCTCCAAACTGCGAGCTTGTCCCAGGAACAAGGTGAGCTTGTTCCACCTTGCCTGGATCCTGACAAGCTCTGCTCGTACCTGATCTAGGGTCTTCAGTTTCCACCCTCTTCGATGAAGTGACTTGCCAAGCATAACGAGAGCATCATGGTTCGTTATCAACGTATCCCAGTCGGGTTACGTCTCTCCTATCACAACAGTTCTGGCTATGAAGAAAAGCCCAATGGACATATCTACAGGCCAGGGAGACGCGTCGGTCATAGTGGAGAGGAGTGGAGGAAAATGCGAGAGCAAGAGGAGAGGAGGGAAATGAGAGAGTAAGAGGAGGAAGAGATGAACTGGGTTAAAGGATACATCCCGTTGCCCGAATTTATAGAGCTACCGAACCGAATAGGCGGGAAAAAGGGCGAGAAGTCATGGTGGGAAAAAAAGGGCGGGAAGTAGTGGCGGGAACAAAGGGCGGGAATTACTGGCGGGGAGTACCGGCGGGAAAAATTGGCGGGAAAAATCGGCGGGAAGGATTGCCAAGGAGCGAACGATTATTTAGTGGCAGTATTGTTGATTATTTTGCGGCGGGAGCACTGGGGCGTCTTCTCCTCAACGGACGACAGCACGTGTCGTCTGGCGAACAGCCGAAGCTCAGGGGAGTCGTCTCCTCAACGGACGACACCACCTGTTGTCTGCTCAACTGATGAATGCGCTCTATCGTCCGTTGAACGGACGACGGACCGACAGAACTGAAATTTGCCAAATTTGCGTATTATTTGTGAAAATCAATAAAAAAATGTATTATTTAAAAAAAATAGCGTCATTTTGACCAATTTAACTCCCATGCCTACTTTGGCTGTCTCAAACTTTCAGAACCTAACAGAAACTTCTCTGGATCTTTGCATCCTTTGAATGTACTCATAACAAGGTATCAAGGCCCACTTTGTGATCATCCAGAAACTTTCAAATGCATAGTTTAAATGACAATTCAAAATTGAATCTTTATCATATGGGAAGATCACACTTTTTCAAAAACCACTCAAACAAGCTCAACTTTCAAAACCCAAGCATCTGTAGACTCACCAGCACCAATATAGCACACCCACCAAAAATCTTTTCAAAATTCAAAACTTGAATTCTTGCGGCCATTTCATCAAACACCTGGCAGATTCAAATCAAACTGGCCTAATTTCACTGTTTGGAGCAGTAATTGGGCTAAGCAATCTTCACCATTGATAACCCTTGTCTCCCCCAGTGCCAACCAGTGCTTGGACCAACCCTAGCCCCTACCCTTTGCTCCATGCCATGCCAACCCGAGCACCCCCTTGCCAGCCGACAATGTCTAGCTAGACAGAGCAAGCACCAAGCCAAAACAACATGTCTGGGAGGCAGCCCACCGTCCACCGCCACTCCCTGTCCAGCGCTCGAACCCGCCACCATCGGACCACACGCACGAGCCGCCCTGCCGCCGGCCATACCGAGCATGCGCCAGAGCGCCACCCTCGACCAAAGCCCACAGACCGCGCGTCGCCCTCGCCGCGTGCATACACGATCACCACCGACCACGGAGACCGCCAGACATCCTCGTTCTCCGCCCCGTGATGCACAACCACCGCTCGCCGACGAAGACGCCGCCTCTGCCACGCAGAGCGCGTGTGTTCCAGACCAAACCGCACAGCCCCTACAAGCGCATTCAAGCCATAGAGCATCGCCAGGAGACCACCAAGCGATCGCCACCGCCGGCCATGCCTCTAGCAGCCCGTAGCCATGTCGCCACCGTCGCCCGCCCATGCCGTTCGGTCTCACCGTCGAGACTATAAATAGAGGACTCCCCCGCTCGAATTCTCCACACCATTCCACTCCTCTCTCACCCAGAACCACCCCACCTCAGTCCCGGAGCAAGGCGAGCAGCGCATCACCAGAATTTCACCGGAGCCCGCCGCCTCTAGGGAAGAAGGGCGCCATCGATTTCGTCCACCCCAGGAGCTGCCGCGACCACCCCTGAGTTCACCTTCGTCGTTCGCCCATCTCTTCGACCCTCGCCTGCACCCCGGTGAGCCCCCAGCAACCCCCACTGGCCGCGCTAGGTTTCTATCTCGCCGGCGTTGCTCAACGTCGACGATGACTCCCAGCCGTTGGATTAGAATCAGATCGAACGACCCACATCGTCCCATACCGCTTCGCACCCCCTGTCTCACTGACATGTGGGGACAGGCACTTAAGCAGCCCGCGGAAGCGCTTCGCTTAGCAGGCCGACCCGTTAACTTTTCCCGCGCATCCCAGTTATTTGAATTAAACCTTTTCCATTTTATTTCAAACACACTTCTATACCCAGTTTCAAAAATCAACCCAGATTGATTCAGTGCACCAAATTGAATGAAACTAACTTTGTTAGAGAGGTCTGGGAATGCTGAATCCAAGCCGTTGGATTCAAGTCATTTGGATCTATAGATCACCCATGGTAAAAATAACAAGGCAGAAGCTTTTCTGCATTCAAACATTTTTCAAATTTAAACCATAATAGCTTTTGAGTTTATTCCAACTCTCAAAAATATCATTTAAGCATACCTTTCAGAATATATAAAAATATATAGGTTTACTTACAGAAATAATGTTCAAGTAATAAAAGAATGCTACATAGGCATTTCTAGACACATTATTTAATTAAAATAAAAGGGTAAAACATTATTAAATTGTGACACCACTTTAAAACATATTCTCATGGACTAAAATATGTGGTGATGACATGTGTCAACATGATCCCATGTTTGGTTTGGAGAATATTAAATCTTAAGTAGTTTTTCAATGAGTAGAAATTACTTTTCTAAAAATAAAAAGAATTAAACCAAGCCTTAACCTTGTAATGTTAAGATATGATGCTAGATCATCTATAGGACCCTTTTGTGTGATGATTGCGAGTAGTTAAGTATTGTTTGGTGATTGTGTACCTCGTATTTATTCATAGACGCTAGTACCAACCAAGGATACGTGGAGGAAGGAGAATTCTACGAAGAAGAAGCCGAGGAGAACTTCAACCACTGATCTACACAAGGCAAGCTATTAACCTTGCAACCTAACACTTGCAATTTAGCAAGCTGATACTATACCTATGCAAGCCAAGACTTGCAAGCTTTATTAACTAAGTGGACCAATGCAAGCTAACCCTTGCAAGATACCCTACTGATGCCACAAACCACTACTTGTTACTATGCCTACTATATGCCATAAGCATATGTGATCCTATCCACTTGATAAACCAATCCTAGTTTTACTTGCAAGCTTCTTACTTTATTTCTTTATCAAAGCTCTTACTTAGAATTTACTTAAGTAATTGGTAGATACTAGAAAGATTTGTGAAGGTTGCATAAAGAGCATAAAATTTGGCCTAAGTTAGAAACTCCACTAGTCCACCACCCCTCATTAGTACTTACCCCCACTCATAGATGCTAGTGCTAAGTATAAAACTTGATCAACTTTAGATGGGAATACTTGGTAGAAAAATGGTTATGAAAACCTTGGAATGATGGATCATTCTATTGAAATGTTTTGGACATGTGTTTCCGAACAAACTGATGGTGTTGGTGATGAAAACGTTGAGGCATAAGACTTAGCCCTTTATAAAACTGATGGTTGTCTGGATGCGATACCATTCCAATTTTATCGTACAACCACAATACCCGAAGATTAGGTAGGGCTTGACTGGAAACTTATATACCTTAGTATTAGTTACCTCACGACCAAGGTCTGAGCTGAGGCTACCTTGTGAAGATTGTACACCTGTGCAGTACCCAAGATGACAGTTGGTCATGGTTGGGAGGCCAAACTCACAGGAGAGGTGCTTATACTAGGGCGTGTAATTGAAAGGTTAGGATTGATTATCCGCATACTGAGTATGGTGAATTCAGGATTTGTTCCTGACGGATGTATCGAATGTTGTGGTGAAAGTGTACAATCTCTGCAGAGTGTCAAACTATTGAATAGCGTCATGATTATGGACGATTAGAGTGGCCATATTGTTCCCCCGTCAGACTTTTCAAAATGACTTGTGAAATGAATTGAGACTTTGACTTGACCACAACAGGGTTGTGACATGAGTTACAAGATCCCACTTAGGAGTTATAAAATTTTGATTAGCTTGGAACTTCGTAGAGATAAATCTGGCTTTTGCAAAACAACCCTAGAGCCTAGTGTCCTATTATCCAAAAAACCCTTTACCTGTTAGTACTAGTTTGCGAGTACTTAAAGAGTACTCATGGCTTTGTCCCTAGCTATTCCCATGGCCAGACTATGAAGAGGAGTACCTGGAGGATGGACCCCAGGAAGGTTACGACAACTAGGATCATCTCCATCGTCGGCATTGCTGTGACCCGAAGATGGAGCTTACCACGCTACCGTTATTATTACGTATTCCGCTGCATGATATTGTATTAAGAACTGGATCATGAGATCCCTATTTGTGTAAGAACCTATGTAGGGTTGTAATGGATGATGTAATATGGTATACAATTCTGTTATGTCTCGCAAAAATGGTAATCCTGGGATTGCGATGTATGGCATAACAGGCATCTAGGATTGAAAAATCCGGGTGTTGAAAAGTTGGTATCAGAGCCATCCTGACCATAGGAGACCCTAGTTAGACTGGACGTTTGAATCAAAAACTTAGTTTCAAAACCAAAGAAACAACTATTTACAAAAAACTTATTCTCATTCTTATCCCTTTGATTCTTTCATAAAAATTCATGTTCCTCAAAAACCCTTGCAAAATACCTAAAATTTTGACACACTTGATCACTCTGCTAACCTACTCATCCTCTATTCTTATAGATGGACGTGAAGTACAGCAAGTTTTATCAGTTGGGGAATGGAGGAGACCTTATCTTTGAGAGGGATTTGGACCAGCTTTCGGAACTTCTGGAGCGTCCGCACTTTTGAGTTCTTCGGAGCTCAGCTCAATGATCAAGGAGGAGAAGATCTGAAGTGGCTAATTGTTGCAAGTCTCAGAGGAAAGATTGAACCTCCCAGTGCTGAGGGAATTCAGTTTACCTTAAGAGAGAACAACTGGCTCGATGGACTTGCCAGGGCCATGCAGGAAGCTCTTTCCCGTCTGTGTGGGCAGAGCATCAATCAGATCAAGGGTACTCGCTTTGAGTTTTGCCCAAGGCGTGATGCAAATGGACAACCCCTGGAAGCCCCATACCACCCCGAACTAAAGACTCAATTGGACCACCTTAGCTTCATGATGTACGATCGTCAACAAGAGTTGGATAACTGCCGTGACTACTCCAACCACAAGTCTGCCATCATCAAGACGAAGGACCAAACCATCGCCATGCTAGCAAAGGATCGCAAGTCTCGCCGCCGTCAGCTCGACAAGAAGGAGCGCATCATTGCCCGCCTTTGCCACCGCATCTCATCTTTGGAGGAGACCATCCACGAGAGAGACATGCAGTTGGAGGAAAGGGAGAATGCCGGAGAGGATCTTCGTGGAGACCCCTACTCCTATCTCAGCGATGACGATGATTTTCTGGAGGATCGGGCTATGGACTTCTTCACCGATGAGGACGATTTCGCCTTCATCGATGATGATGAGGATGATGAGGCCATAGATTCCGAGGAGTAGTAGCACTTGAGCACTAGCGTAGTGAGTAGTATTCGGTCCCACTGTATCGTAGTTCTCAGAATGGTTCTTAAAACCATCTGTTTTTATTTGTTGTGGTATGCGTTGTACTGAGTGCTATGAATGAATGAATGAATGAAAAATCAAGTTGCTAGAAAATCTGAGTCCAACTTTAATTTTTTTTCAAAGACCCAAAACTTTAGAAATTTCCCTCTTTTCCCATGATCTATCTCAATCTTCAGATGCCACGTGGAGGAAGTGGTTCATCCCCAGACCCGATGTTGCAGATTCTGCAAATGTTGACTTCTGACCGTGAAGCTGAAAGAGCAGAACGTCAAGCCAACCTAGCCACCCTTCAGCAGATAACCCAGCTTGCCCACAACAACCAAGGCCACGGAAATCAGGACAACCATGGATCTAAACTCAAGAATTTCCAGAATACCAACCCACCTGTTTTCACTAAGTCCGAAGAGCCCCTAGACGCCGATGATTGGCTGCAAACCATGGAAAATAACCTAGAAGTCGCCGGAGTGGAAGCCAACGAGAAAGTTCTGTTCGCCACCCACTATCTAGCCGGAGATGCCAGGGCATGGTGGAACAGTGTTCGCGCAATGACCGGAGGCCAGATGATGACCTGGGAGGAATTCAAGGTCAAGTTTAGCAGAACCCATGTTCCACCAGGTTTGATCAAGAGAATGAGAGACGAGTTCAGAGAGATGAAGCAGGGAAGGATGACTGTAGTGGAATACCGTGACATTTTTTTTCCATTAGCTAGGTATGCCCCGGATGAGATCGACACGGAAGCCAAGAAGAAAGAAAGATTCCTAAATGGTCTGTATGACGAAATGCAGACTGTGTTAGTAAATATCCCCTTTGCTGATATTGAAGCCCTTGTGGACTCAGCTATCCAGATGGAAGGAAAGATCAACCAAGACAATGAGAACCGCAAGCGTCGCATGATGCATCAACCAGGAACCCATCAGACCCCAAAGTATCGCCCCAACCCATCTCCAGGATTTGCCCCAAGAACCAACAGACCCCCGATGAACCGTCCGACCTATCCCAACCGTGGAAACCCTAGACACGGAGGAAATCACAACAACCCCGGCAACGCTAACAATTTCAATCGTGCCCAACCCAAGTTCAACAACAACAATGCTACCGCCAACACCAACACTGCCCCTAGGACTGGAAGCAATGCCGTGCCTGCCGCAACCAAGGACAAGTCGCAAGTGACTTGTTATGACTGTGGAAATAAATGCCACTATTCCAACGAGTGACCAAACAAGAAGAATGCTACCGCCCCCAATGCCAATGCCCCATTTCGTGAAGCGTCGTGTTGACCAGCAGATTTGCCCCAGGGAATTCACTCAACCGCAATGGCCGTCTTTTTCTCATGCATGCTGAAGAAGCTCAGGAAGCGCCAGACGTCGTGATGGGTATATTTTCTGTTAATTCAGTACTTGCAAGAGTTTTGTTTGACTCCGGTGCATCGCATTCATTTGTCACCGAAGAATTTTCATGCACTAGTAATATTCAACCAACCAAACTGAAGCATGTAATGACTGTTCAAATTCCCGGATCAACCACTAAGGCTAGGCAAATTTGCAAAGCCGTCCCTATCCGAATCCATGGCATAGATTTTTATGCAGATCTGATAGTACTCGGAACTAAAGGGTTGGAAGTAGTACTAGGAATGGATTGGATGTCCAAACATAAAGGATTGATTGACTGTGCCAAGAAACCATAACCATGACCTGTACCGCCGAATATCAGTCGAGCATATATCTGAAACCTTACCTCGTCAATTCAAGTGCAACAAGAGTATAGCCCAACCTACCATTGATCAAGTCCGGATAGTCTGTGAATACCCCGATGTATTTCCAGATGTTTTGCCCGGTATGCCCCCAGATCGGGATATCGAGTTTATCATCGAATTAATTCCCGGAACAGAAACCATAGCCCAAAGACCATATAGTATGAACCCGTCAGAGCTAGCAGAATTAAAGAAGCAACTGGATTCCATGTTGGAAATTGGATTAATTCAACCAAGTGCGTCCCCATGGAGATCACCTGTCTTGTTTGTGGACAAGAAGGATGGAGGTAACCATTTGTGTACGGATTATCGGAAGTTGAATGATGTCACCATCAAGAACAAGTACCCCTTGCCCAAGATAGAAGATTTGTTTGATCAGTTGACCGGTGCCAAAGTGTTTCTAAGATTGATCTTAGAACTGGCTATCATCAACTCAAAATTCGTGCAGAGGATATTCCAAAGGCTGCGTTTACCACCAGATACGGATTGTACGGGTATACAGTCATGTCTTTTGGATTAACCAATGCCCCCGCGTATTTCATGAATCTCATGAATAAGATTTTTATGGACTTCCTGGATAAGTTTGTCGTTGTTTTCATCGATGACATTCTGATTTATTCCAAATCAGAAGGAGAACATGAGCTACACCTAAGGACCATTCTTGGAACCCTTAGAGAGCATCAGTTGTATGCAAAGTTTAGCAAATGTGAATTCTGGTTACAGGAGGTAGGATTCCTCGGTCACATTGTATCTGCCGGAGGAATTGCCGTTGACCCTGCCAAAGTGAAAGATGTAGAAGATTGGCAAGCCCCAACGACTCAAACCCAAGTTCGTGCATTTCTCGGATTGGCGGGATATTACCGCAAATTCGTAGAAGGATTCTCTAGTATCGCCAGACCCATGACCCAATTGCTGAAGAAGGACAAGAAGTTTGAATGGGCCGACAAATGTGAAGCAAGTTTTCAGGAACTCAAGAGGAGATTGATTTCAGCCCCAATCTTGATCATGCCAGATATCACGAAGCCCTTCGATGTGTATTGTGACGCATACAAGATCGGTCTCGGATGTGTGCTAATGCAAGAAGGCAAAGTTATATCTTATCTATCCCGACAACTGAAGCAACATGAGAAAAACTACCCAACCCATGACCTCGAACTCGCAGCCGTAGTTCTAGCCCTTGAAAACATGGAGACATTACCTAATGGGAAACCGTTGTGAGATTTATTCGGATCACAAGAGCCTAAAATATATATTCACTCAGAAGGAGCTGAATATGAGGCAGAGTAGATGGATTGAGCTAATCAAGGATTACGACCTGGACATTCACTATCACCCTGGTAAAGCCAACGTGGTAGCCGATGCCCTTAGCAGAATACCGTGCCGCTTGAACTCCATGATTTTGAAGGAGCAACCAAGTTTGCACAAAGACATGGAAGATTTTCGAATGTAATTAGTCAGCAAAGGATTTTTGGCTAGCATAGAACTCCAGCCCACTTTGATCAGTCAGATTAAAGAGGCGCAGAAGGAAAAATGCTAGTATTGACGGAATCAAGCGTCGTATCGGTACCGGCAAAGTACCCGGATTCACCGAGGACGAAGAAGGAGTTTTGTGGTACAAAGGACGCCTTTGTGTACCATCAGATTCTGAGTTGAAAGAAGTTATCTTGAAGGAGGCTCATGATATTCTTTATTCTATCCATCTCGGAGGAACTAAGATGTATCAAGATTTGAAAGAGCAATTTTGGTGGCATAAGATGAAGAGAGAAATCGGAAGCTATATCGCCAAGTGTGATATTTGTCAGCGAGTCAAGGCAGGACATCAAAGACCCGCTGGATTGTTGCAACCCTTGCAGATTCCGGAATGGAAATGGGATTCTGTAGGAATGGATTTTATCACTGGACTGCCTACTTCTAGTAGGGGAAATGACTCTATTTGGGTCATAGTGGAAAGATTGTCCAAAGTCGCCCATTTCTTGCCCGTCAAGACCACATATTAGAGTTCGAAACTAGCAGAGTTGTACATCGCCAGAATCGTTAGTTTGCATGGAGTCCCCAAGAACATCGTATCGGATCGAGGAACTCAGTTTACCTCGAGATTCTGGAAGAAAGTCCAAGAAGGTTTAGGAACCCGCCTAGATTTCAGTAACGCGTATCACCCTCAGACCGATGGACAAACGGAACGAGTAAATCAAATACTCAAAGATATGCTTAGAGCATGTGTGTTAGAATATGGATCCAAGTGGGAAGACTGTCTGCCGTTTGTAGAATTTTTGTACAACAACAGTTATCAAGCCAGTTTGCAAATGGCCCCCTTTGAATTCATGTACGGAAGGAAGTGTCGTACCCCTTTGAACTGGTCGGAAGTAGGAGAGAGTCAGATTTTTGGACCCGACATCCTACGAGAAGCAGAAGGGAAGGTTCACAAGATTCGGGAGCACCTCAAGACAGCCCAATCCAGACAAAAGAGTTACGCCGACAAGAGACGTAGAGACCTCGCCTTCAACATAGGAGATTTTGTTTATCTGAAAGTGTTGCCATTGAAGGGAATGCAGCATTTCCAACTCGAGGGAAAGTTAGCCCCTAGATATATCGGACCTTTCAAGATTCTGAACCTCGAGGAGAAGTGTCGTATCAATTGGAACTACCCGGAGAGATGTCAGCCGTGCACAATGTGTTCCATATCTCATTACTTCGCAAGTGTCTCGAAGTCCCCGACAAGACCGAAGTGTTCAAAAATATCGACCACCGGACCATAGAGATCAACGATGACCTGACCTATCCCGAAGTACCCATCCGTATTTTGGAAGAATCTTTTCGAACTACCCGAACCTGGAGCATCAAGTTTCTCAAGATTCAGTGGAGCAACCACACAGAAGAGGAAGCCACCTGGGAGCTCGAAGATCATATCCGGACGGAGTTTCCCGATCTCTTCAAATCCGAGGTAATCTTTTCATCCTTTTTCAAATCTCGAGACGAGATTTTTTTTAAGGGGGGAAGGTTTGTAAGACCCCAAAAATACTAAACTTGGATCATCAAACTCTAATCATCAAAATTAGGGTTAACAAAAACTTTTCTAAATAAAATTATAAAAGCATGCATATGTGTATGCATTTCATTTTGAATTCTTTTGAACCACCTTGTTTGTGTGTTTCCTCGCTTGTAAATGGATGCTTAGGTGAAATAAACATCATCTAAACATTTCCCAAACCTTTCCTAAAGACAAGTAAATAAAAACAAATAAAATAAAGGAATGGTCATTTTGACCAATTTTACTCCCATGCCTACTTTGGCTGTCTCAAACTTTCAGAACCTAACAGAAACTTCTCTGGATCTTTGCACCCCTTGAATGTACTCATAACAAGGTATCAAGGCCCACTTTGTGATCATCCAGAAACTTTCAAATGCATAGTTTAAATGACAATTCAAAATTGAATCTTTATCATATGGGAAGATCACACTTTTTCAAAAACCACTCAAACAAGCTCAACTTTCAAAACCCAAGCATCTGTAGACTCACCAGCACCAATATAGCACACCCACCAAAAATCTTTTCAAAATTCAAAACTTGAATTCTTGCGGCCATTTCATCAAACACCTGGTAGATTCAAATCAAACTGGCATAACTTCACTGTTTGGAGCAGTAATTGGGCTAAGCAATGTTCACCATTGATCACCCTTGTCTCCCCCAGTGCCAACCCGTGCTTGGACCAACCCTAGCCCCTACCCTTTGCTCCATGCCATGCCAACCCGAGCACCCCCTTGCCAGCCGACAATGGGTAGCTAGCCAGAGCAAGCACCAAGCCAAAACAACATGTCTGGGAGGCAGCCCACCATCCACCGCCACTCCCTATCCAGCGCTCGAACCCTGCCAGCCACTGCACCACACGCACGGACCGCGCCCAGACCGCCAGCTACCATGTCGAGCATGCGCCAGAGCGCCACCCTTGACCAAAGCCTACAGACCACGCGCCGCGTGCATACACGATCACCACCGACCCAGGAGACCGCCAGACATCCCCGTTCGCCGCCCCGTGACGCACACCCACCGCTCACCGTCGAAGACGCCGACTCTGCCGCACAGAGCTTCGCGTGTTCCAGACCAAACCGCGCCGCCCCTACAAGCGCATTCAAGCCGTAGAGCATCGCCAAGAGACCACCAAGCGATCGCCACCGCCGGCCATGCCTTTAGCAGCCCGTAGCCATGTCGCCACCGTCGCCCGCCCATGACGTTCGGTCTCACCGTCGAGACTATAAATAGAGGACTCCCCCGCTCGAATTCTCCACACCATTCCACTCCTCTCTCACCCAGAACCACCCCACCTCAGTCCCGAAGCAAGGCGAGCAACAGATCACCAATTTCACCGAGCCGCCGCCTCAGGGAAGAAGGCGCCATCGATTCGTCCACCCTGAGAGCCGTGACCACCCCGAAGTTCACCGTCGCCGACTTTCGCTCGCCTCGCCGACCCTGCTTTGCACCGGTGAGCCCCCATCAACCCCCATTGGCCGCGCTAGGTTTCTATCTCGCCGGCGTTGCTCAACGTCGACGATGACTCCCATCCGTTGGATTAGAATCAGATCGAATGACCCACATCGTCCCATACCTCTTTGCACCCCCTGTCTCACTGACGTGTGGGGACAGCCACTTAAGCAGCTCGCGGAAGCGCTTCGCTTAGCAGGCCGGCCCGTTAACTTTTCCCGCGTAGCCCAGTTATTTGAATTAAACTTTTTCCATTTTATTTCAAACACACTTCTGTACCCAGTTTCAAAAATCAACCCAGATCGATTCAGTGCACCAAATTGAATGAAACTAATTTTGTTAGAGAGTTCTGGGAATGCTGAATCCAAGCCCGTTGGATTCAAGTCATTTGGATCTATAGATCACCCATGGTAAAAATAACAAGGCAGAAGCTTTTCTGCATTTAAACGTTTTTCAAATTTAAACCATAATAACTTTTGAGTTGATTCCAACTCTCAAAAATCACATTTAAGCATACCTTTCAGAATATATAAAAATATATAGGTTTACTTACAGAAATAATGTTCAAGTAATAAAAGAATGCTACATAGGCATTTCTAGACACATTATTTAATTAAAATAAAAGGGTAAAACCTTATTAAATTGTGACACCACTTTAAACCATATTCCCATGGACTAAAATATGTGGTGATGACATGTGTCAACATGATCCCATGTTTGGTTTGGAGAATATTAAATCTTAAGTAGTTTTTCAATGAGTAGAAATTACTTTTTCTAAAAATAAAAAGAATTAAACCAAGCCTTAACCTTGTAATGTTAAGAGATGATGCTAGATCATCTATAGGACCCTTTTGTGTGATGATTGCAAGTAGTTAAGTATTGTTTGGTGATTGTGTACCTCGTATTTATTCATAGACGGTAGTACCGACCAAGGATACGAGGAGGAAGGAGGATTTTACGAAGAAGAAGCCGAGGAGAACTTCAACCACTGCTCTGCACAATGCAAGCTATTAACCTTGCAACCTAACACTTGCAATTTAGCAAGCTGATACTATACCTATGCAAGCCAAGACTTGCAAGCTTTATTAACTAAGTGGACCAATGCAAGCTAACCCTTGCAAGATACCCTACTGATGCCACAAACCACTACTTGTTACTATGCCTACTATATGCCATAAGCATATGTGATCCTATC
Source organism: Avena longiglumis (assembly GCA_030063025.1). Lineage (NCBI taxonomy): Eukaryota > Viridiplantae > Streptophyta > Magnoliopsida > Poales > Poaceae > Avena > Avena longiglumis. The sequence goes on from CP125976.1 coordinate 136,985,451, forward strand.
CACTTGATAAACCAATCCTAGTTTTACTTGCAAGCTTCTTACTTTATTTCTTTATCAAAGCTCTTACTTAGAGTTTACTTAAGTAATTGGTAGATACTAGAAAGATTTGTGAAGGTTGCATAAAGAGCATAAAATTTGGCCTAAGTTAGAAATCTTGATATCAGCCTAAGACATAAGGTTGTACTTAGTTGAAACTCCACTAGTCCACCACCCCTCATTAGTACTTACCCCCACTCATAGATGCTAGTGCTAAGTATAAAACTTGATCAACTTTAGATGGGAATACTTGGTATAAAAATGGTTATGAAAACCTTGGAATGATGGATCATTCTATTGAAATGTTTTGGACATGTGTTTCCGAACAAACTGATGGTGTTGGTGATGAAAACGTTGAGGCATGAGCCTTAGCCCTTTATAAAACTGATGGTTGTCTGGATGCGATACCATTCCAATTTTATCGTACAACCACAATACCCGAAGATTGGGTAGGGCTTGACTGGAAACTTATATACCTTAGTATTAGTTCCCTCACGGCCAAGGTCCAGTGAGGCTACCTTGTGAAGATTGTCCACATGTAGTACCCAAGATGACAGTTGGTCATGGTTGGGAGGCCAAACTCACGGGAGAGGTGCTTATACTAGGCGTGTAATTGAAAGGTTAGGATTGATTATCCATACGAGTATGGTGAATTTAGGATTTGTTCTGACGGATGTATCGAATGTTGTGGTGAAAGTGTACAATCTCTGCAGTGTCAAACTATTCGAATAGCAGCGTCCATGATTATGGACGATTAGATGGCCATCTTTGTTCCCCGTCAGACTTTTCAAAATGACTTGTGAAATGAATTGAGACTTTGACTTGACCACAACAGGGTTGTGACATGAGTTACAAGATCCCACTTAGGAGTTATAAAATTGTGATTAGCTTGGAACTTCGTAGAGATAAATCTGGCTTTTGCAAAACAACACTAGAGCCTAGTGTCCTATTATCCAAAAAACCCTTTACCTGTTAGTACTAGTTTGTGAGTACTTAAAGAGTACTCATGGCTTTGTTCCTGGCTATTCCCATGTCCAGATTATGAAGAGGAGTACCTGGAGGATGGACCCCAGGAAGGTTACGACAACTAGGATCATCTCCCATCGTCAGCATTGCCTGTGACCCCAAAGATGGAGCTTCGCCTATGCTACCGTTATTATTACGTATTCCGCTGCTTGATGTTGTATTAAGAACTGGATCATGAGATCCCTATTTGTGTAAGAACCTATGTACGGTTGTAATGGATGATGTACTATGGTATCCAATTCTGCTATGTCTCGCAAAAATGGTAATCCTGGGATTGCGATGTATGGCATAACAGGCATCTAGGATTGAAAAATCCGGGTGTTGAAAAGTTGGTATCAGAGCCATCCTGACCATATGAGACCCTAGTTAGACTGGACGTTTGAATCAAAAACTTAGTTTCAAAACCAAAGAAAACAACTATTTACAAAAAACTTATTCTCATTCTTATCCCTTTGATTCTTTCATAAAAATTCATGTTCCTCAAAAACCCTTGCAAAATACCTAAAATTTTGACACACTTGATCACTCTGCTAACCTACTCATCCTCTATTCTTATAGATGGACGTGAAGTACAACAAGTTTTATCAGTTGGGGAATGGAGGAGACCTTATCTTTGAGAGGGATTTGGACCAGCTTTCGGAACTTCTGGAGCGTCCGCACCCCGAGTTCTTCGGAGCTCAGCTCAATGATCAAGGAGGAGAAGATCTGAAGTGGCTAATTGTTGCAAGTCTCAGAGGAAAGATTGAACCTCCCACTGCTGAGGGAATTCAGTTTACCTTAAGAGAGAACAACTGGCTCGATGGACTTGCCAGGGCCATGCAGGAAGCTCTTTCCCGTCTGTGTGGGCAGAGCATCAATCAGATCAAGGGTACTCGCTTTGAGTTTTGCCCAAGGCGTGATGCAAATGGACAACCCCTGGAAGCCCCATACCACCTCGAACTAAAGACTCAATTGGACCACCTTAGCTTCATGATGTACGATCGTCAGCAAGAGTTGGATAACTACCGTGACTACTCCAACCACAAGTCTGCCATCATCAAGACGAAGGACCAAACCATCGCCATGCTAGCAAAGGATCGCAAGTCTCTCCGCCGTCAGCTCGACAAGAAGGAGCGCATCATTTACCGCCTTCGCCACCGCATCTCATCTTTGGAGGAGACCATCCATGAGAGAGACATGCAGTTGGAGGAAAGGGAGAATGCCGGAGAGGATCTTCGTGGAGACCCCTACTCCTATCTCAGCGATGACGATGATTTTCTGGAGGATCAGGCTATGGACTTCTTCACCGATGAGGACGATTTTGCCTTCATCGATGATGATGAGGATGATGAGGCCACAGATTCCGAGGAGTAGTAGCACTTGAGCACTAGCGTAGTGAGTAGTATTCGGTCCCACTGTATCGTAGTTCTCAGAATGGTTCTTAAAACCATCTGTTTTTATTTGTTGTGGTGTGCGTTGTACTGAGTGCTATGAATGAATGAATGAAAAATCAAGTTGCTAGAAAATCTGAGTCCAACTTTAAATTTTTTTCAAAGACCCAAAACTTTAGAAATTTCCCTCTTTTCCCATGATCTATCTCAATCTTCAGATGCCACGTGGAGGAAGTGGTTCATCCCCAGACCCGATGTTGCAGATTCTGCAAATGTTGACTTCTGACCGTGAAGCTGAAAGAGCAGAACGTCAAGCCAACCTAGCCACCCTTCAGTAGATAGCCCAGCTTGCCCACAACAACCAAGGCCACAGAAATCAGGACAACCATGGATCTAAACTCAATAATTTCCAGAATACCAACCCACCTGTTTTCACTAAGTCCGAAGAGCCCCTAGACGCCGATGATTGGCTGCAAACCATGGAAAATAACCTAGAAGTCGCCGGAGTGGAAGCCAACGAGAAAGTTCTGTTCGCCACCCACTATCTAGCCGGAGATGCCAGGGCATGGTGGAACAGTGTTCGCCCAATGACCGGAGGCCAGATGATGACATGGGAGGAATTCAAGGTCAAGTTTAACAGAACCCATGTGCCACCAGGTTTGATCAAGAGAATGAGAGACGAGTTCAGAGAGCTGAAGCAGGGAAGGATGACTGTAGTGGAATACCGTGACAATTTTTTTTCATTAGTTAGGTATGCCCCGGATGAGATCGACACGTAAGCCAAGAAGAAAGAAAGATTCCTGAATGGTCTGTATGACGAAATGCAGACCGTGTTAGTCAATATCCCCTTTGCTGATATTGAAGCCCTTGTGGACTCAGCTATCCAGATGGAAGGAAAGATCAACCAAGCCAATGAGAACCGCAAGCGTCGCATGATGCATCAACCAGGAACCCATCAGACCCCAAAGTATCTCCCCAACCCATCTCCAGGATTTGCCCCAAGAACCAACAGACCCCCGATGAACCGTCCGACCTATCCCAACCATGGAAATCCTAGACCCGGAGGAAATCACAACAACCCCGGCAACGCTAACAATTTCAATCGTGCCCCACCCAAGTTCAACAACAACAATGCTACCGCCAACACCAACACTGCCCCTAGGACTGGAAGCAATGCTATGCCTGCCGCAGCCAAGGACAAATCGCAAGTGACTTGTTATGACTGTGGAAATAAATGCCACTATTCCAACGAGTGCCCAAACAAGAAGAATGCTACCGCCCCCAATGCCAATGCTCCTGCTCATCAGCAGCGTCGTGTTCAGCCAGGAAGAAGATTTGCCCTAGGGAATTCACTCAACTGCAATGGCCGTCTTTTTCTCATGCATGCTGAAGAAGCTTAGGAAGCGCCAGACGTCGTGCTGGGTATGTTTTCTGTTAATTCAGTACTTGCAAGAGTGTTGTTTGACTCCAGTGCATCACATTCATTTGTCACCGAAGAATTTGCATGCACTAGTAAGATTCAACCAACCAAACTGAAGCATGTAATGATTATTCAAATTCCCGGATCAACCACTAAGGCTAGGCAAATTTGCAAAGCCGCCCCTATCCGAATCCATGGCATAGATTTTTATGCAAATCTGATAGTACTCGGAACTAAAGGTTTGTAAGTAGTACTAGGAATGGATTGGATGTCCAAACATAAAGTATTGATTGACTGTGCCAAGAAAGCCATAACCATGACCAGTACATATTGATGGAGAGGTTGTTCATGTTTTGGATATTTCCTTCGAGAGCATAGATATCATCATAGGTGGTGTATAAATTTGGTGGATGCACATATTGTTCGGGTCCTTCTTGTTCTACTTCATCATATTCTCCTTCTTCATCCACGGGTACTTCATGTTGGGGTAGACTTGCCTCAACCTGCATGTCATAACACAAACGTCCCTCCTCGATAGAGAATAGACCATTAGGAAAAGGAGCTAGGATCAAGTGATTCGGCCCAGGTATATCAAGAAAGTATCTACCATTAGTTCTAGAAATCATACGACAAGCTCTGAGAGTAGAAAAACCAAGATGACGGTTTCCTGCCAACGGTTGGATGTTACCTAGGTTGACATGAAGTGCACGTGCAAGCATGATTATGACTCCTCCTCCGCATATGGACCACAAGATTGCAGAGCTTGATGCTTAAGATAAAACAAAAGAAGGGCGCCCAAATTTGGCATTAAGTTACATTTAGGAATATCATCTTTAGCAAGGATTATCATGTGCTCCTCATTGACTCTAGTAAACTCACCATGTGCCTGCAAGGTGTTAGAGAAAACATAGAACAAATAACGAAAAGTAGGATGATCAAGGTTTCCCTTGGTTGTGTTTCTACGAATTCTCATTCTATTAAAGTAATCCAAGGGTGTTGGATTCAGAACAAAGGTGGTGGAGCGAATGTCGGTGGCGTTGTTGGCAAACTCAAAGTAATAAGCCCATTGGTCGAGTGTCAAGGAGTACTCACATTTTATAAGGCGAAAGTTGATACGATCAACTCAAGGCATTTGCTCCTCGGGGAAATAGTGTGAGCACACAAAATGTGTCAAGGTGCTGAGAAACTCAAGCGTCAAGCAGCAGTATGTGACGACATCCTAAAAAACAAATTCATGCAAGCCAACATTGTTGCAAGGTAAATCGAAATCAGCGCGAATGTAAAATTGGTTCAGTATATAGGTACACACCCACTTGGTGGACTTGATTTCTCGGAGTTTGAGACGGTTGAAACGGTTTAGTTAAAAATACTCGGTTAACTCGATACCAAGTGACTCAGAGGTTAGCGTATCAACGGGTGTCGCGGCTTGTTCCGTAGCCAACACACGTGTACGGCTCCTCGTGTTCATCTAAAATAAAATAAATAATAATGCTAATCAAAAATTTAGTCTAATAAAAACATAGCATAAATGATCCTCTAAACCTATTACAAAATAAACTCCTCTAGAAACTAACTAAACATGCTCAAAATCAAGATTAGCTCAAGAACAAGACCTAAGTCTAGATTGATAATGGTGAAAGATTGAGAAGAGTTTAGATGCAAATACGTTGGGGATCAGAGGAGAAACATACCTTAGATCGATTGGGTGCGAGGAATCAAAGAAGTAGATCTGGATCAGATCCAATTGCACAATGTCGTGCGTATGGTGGAGAAAGATCTACCTCGTAGCGCACGTTCAAAACTAGGGGGACACGCATGAGAGGGAGAGATAGGAGAAGGAGAATGCCAATAGGATGAGATTGGGAGGAGGGATCTCCCATCTATATATAGGGGAAAGGGAGGCACACCCTCCCTCCAAGTCCCGGGTGGGATTAAACTTTGGAGGAGGGATTGGAGGAGGCGTCCGCTGGTGGGAGTGGGCTCTACCCCATGCGCCAAGGCCTCAAGGGCCGGCCGGCGGTGGTGAGTGGCCCACCTCCCCGCGTGCCCTAGGTCTCCAAGGCTGGCGACCCCTCATGGGCCCTTTCCCCTCCGAAAAAGGCCCGTGTAGGTGGGCTGCACTTTTTATTCATTAAATAATTATATTTAATAATTAATTCAATTAATTAATATTAAATACCTATTATTTAATTCTTTTCATTCAAAACACCTTTCGAACCCCTTCCGAACAACTTTAATTTCTCTCCAGAACGACTCCAGATCTCTCTCTTCTATTTCTCTTTCGATCATGGATCAACCCTAAGCATCTCTACCCTTAAGTGTGACACCCTTATCGTTCAGGAATGCTCAGACATGATCGAGACTCTCTTCGATAAATGACCAATATCACTGTTTGGAAACTCATGATGGCCCCATGCATTCCATAAATAAGTTGATCGCTTGAACCTTAAACGTCGAGTCTCATTTTCTTTGTTCTACGATACCTCATTTGTCTAACCTCATTGGTGTAATTTCACTCAGTGGGCCCAGCGTGTCTATCCGTCACTGGATAGGAAAATCCCGATCTTGATGAATGCACCTCAACATATACCTTTGGAATAGCCAATATACACTTTTATAATCACCCTGTTACGATATGATGGTTGATGCAATCAAAACAACCGCGACTGATAGTGATTAAATATGTTCTCACGGTCAAAGGATTGAGTTACTATATTTTATTAGTTATTGCAATGTTGAACTATGTGACTGGATCACATTGCAATACATGGTTAGGTGTGTGGCCATCACATTATTCTTCTAATGAAGTGACCTTGTTGTCAGTTGACATAAACGTCCATGATCAGAAAACCTCGACCATCGGCTGCCAACAAGCTAGTCTTCTAAAGGATATCGGGGACTCGGTTTGTATACCACACGTGTATTGATGTTTTCGCTTAATATAGTTATAGCATGGTACAGAACTACCATGAACATATGAGATATATCAATAAAACAATTTTATTATTGGCGTCTAGAGCATATCTCCTTCACCTCTATCCTAGAAGTCTCTTCCACGTGGATTCTAACGGGTTGGTAATTTGGGCCAGCGATGGAAACCAGAATCCTATCTGTGTGTTGCGTTTGTATCTTACTTTTTGTGTATTCGTCTTCATGTTCATCACCCTCCCCTCGATTACACCCCTAATTCGTGAAGATCGGGCCACCCTCGAGGTTAACCCTCAACAAGTTATCTCTATTAGTTCATGATCAAATATCAGTTACATTCTCCATAAGTTTGGCTAGTAAAAATTAGGGGTTAACCTCTAGAAGTTAACTGTGTAAACTAATTCAGTGTTGACGCTGATTTGTCGGCGAGTTCCTTGTCTGCATTGGTGATTCTTGAGTTAAAGGCTTTCATCTCCTCAAATTGACGATTTCTTACCTAGCAACATCATAGACAATTATTTTAAGGGTGTAACTGAAAGAACTAATATTCCACAAGTATATGTGTTAGGTCATTAATACAAAGCAGGAAAGAAAGACTCTGAGACTCAAGTTTCTCACATGACATTAATAAGCATAACAATTCACTCTTCACTAACACACCCACATATATGTTAACCATGACTAGCAAATTGTTGGCATATATGGAAACACATAATATATACATACCTCCCAATGGCCTCCTGGCTTTTCCTTTTCACCCTAAAGGAGAGAAAAGACATGCATACAAAAAACTGAGCATAAATATCCGAGCATTCTTTTTTGAGTAAATTGCGAGAAAAAATTGGACAGTTACTTCGCCTTGGAGGGTGGGAATTGCCCGATGGACCACGTAATGCGCGTCTACAACACCAATCTGCTCTTCAGGATCCTGCCAAATTTAAAATATAACAAAATGTTTATAGATGTCTACACACAAAATATTTCTCAAACGCTTGTCAACAGTTAAGTAGACTATGCTTACATCGACGCATCTCCAGAAATGGGAGTCAATAGGCCATCCGTGAACAAGGTCATTCTGCAATCAAACTCGATAATTCTTCATTCAGACCAGACAAGAAAAAAACGTCGATATCGACCATTCGATGACGAGAGTTCCGGCAAGTGTACATGCCTACCTGGATCATGTGCCACACACATCTCCAAGCATCCCTAGAGAAGACCGGCGCCATCATCTCCACGAATCTGCATCCATAAAGTACATTATATATACATATACATGCTTGCATCTTAATTGATCGCATAAAAATCCCTATAGGTCATTGCAAACAAAAAGGTTCGAAATCTTCATTTTCAAACATAAAAAGAGCGCAAGAAAACCATTTAGAAGTGACTGAGTGCAGAAATTCAATTAATTACCCGCTGCACGGCCGCTTGTGCACGTCCCAGCAATGCTCTCCCCCTGCATCTGTCCTGTTGATTCATGACGGACGACCCGAAATTCAGAAAGACTGTACCATTTCAGTATCCAAAATACCAGCTTAACAATAACCATGACTTTGGCTGTTTACTCGTGTATCTTCAGACCGTGCTAACAAGCTACAAATGTGAGTACTATCATCATGGGTGGATCCTGCGTGCATGGCCGGTGCTTACTTGTGCATCTCGCTGCCGTTTTTCCTGGCAGTGACATCGTACATCGGCGCCCCTTTGGTCGAGTCGAGCCCCGGCTGCGAGATCTTGAGCCCATGCTTCTTCACAATGTGGAGGTACCTGCGACCATGCACAATTTGCTCATCATCATCGATCACATGGAGGAGAAATGTACAGAACTCAGAGAAAGCATAGGAGACATGTGAGGATCACAGGAAGAACGTACCCCTCGGCGGTGAAGTTGTCTACTCCGAGGTCCTCGTCCCACAGGAAGAGGTAGTCGTAGGGCGCCACGGTGCTCGGATGCAGGAACCTCTTGGCAAACCACCTTCGCCAGGTGAATGTTTGAAGATTGTCAGTTTATTTATATTCCCAGTTCCAATATCGTTATCAGATATCTCGTATATTGACAGTGGATCATTCTTCATAAAGAACGCCTTTTTTTTGGGTGCTGTTTGAGGGAGGGAAAGATGTAGGAGATGTCTAAAATTTAACTTCTGCTGTAATGGTTTCTGTTATGTTTTGTGCATATGCTGTGGTGGACGTGCATGGATCTGTGATGTAAAACTGAAAACCTGTAGAACCTGTTGCTTCTTTACTTTGATAAAAAAAATCGGTTTCAGATAGTATGTATTTCGGGCACAAGTCAAATATCTGAAATTTCAGTTGTTAGTTCGGCCAAAGGACTGAAAATTCCAGATGAAATGAAAGGCACTTAGGTAGGACTGAAAAGGAAGTATGCATGAGGAGATGGACAGTAGTAATATTTACCATTTGGTCTGCTTCCTTGCGCTGACATGAGCGACTTCCCGAGACCACTCGAACTCGTCCCACTCCGTTGTGCGGCCATCATAGTGGAACAAGACGATGTCGAAGTTGTCGGAGAACTGCATACACAGAGAAGTGTTACTTGATGATCATGGAGTTCTACATTTGAAGCATTGAACTAAATTATCTGTTAATCTAGTGCCTGGTCTGTCAGACAACAGATGACCATGGAGTTCCACATCTGAAGAACCGAAAAAATCTAGTGCTTGTAGTTGTAGGTCACACAATCAATAGTGTATATGACCAGACTAGAGAAAACCTCTTGTTGGCAGTTCTTTACCTTGTGAATAGTTGCATTGATATTGGCTCGCTCGTCGTATCCTACCGCGAGCGCGAGGAGATACTTGCGAGTCGGGCTGTCCTGCATCCGCATCATATCGAACCAGTCATCAACCATGAAAGATGAAATGCAACAACTTCTATCCGCCGCCGATGTCCATCAAATTCAGACTTGAGAGTGAATGAAGTGTAACGAAGTGATGCAGGAATTCAGCCAGGTTCAGAGAAGGAAACAACACGCATGGAAGACCGTAGGAGTACCTCTCTTGGTGATCCCAAGAGCCGGCGCAGGTGAAGGTCGGACTCCGAGACCCGGATCCCTGGCGGCAGCCTCCTCTCCGCGCCGGCTCCAGGGTTTGTTCTTGCAACCCCTGCAGTCTACAGGTTACCAACCAATAGAGTATAGAGTGTCAGTTTCATGCATCCACCCATTACCCATTTAGCTGCGAAGAAACCCGAGTCATTCAGAAAAGTTGAGAGATGCAAAATGTAATGGAGTACCCCCGAGCTAGTGGCATTTGATGTACTGCTAGTGCTGTTCCTGCCGAATAGCGCCCATAATCTGCAGTTCGCGGCACCGCTGCCGCTGCTGCTGCTCCAAGGCAGCATGCCGCACTGAAGCTGCACGCGTAGCAAAATTAGCAATGGTGTCAGAGCTCACACCATGGAGAATCAGAGCCGGTGTCCTGCTTACCTTTGGTGTGATGGCCGCGGGGAAAGAGACGCCGAGGAAGAACCCGAACGCCACCGCGCATAGATTCGTCAGAACCGGGCCAACCGCTTTCGTTTTCATCCTCGCTCGCTAGCTCGTTCAAGCAGTGTAGGCGTGTCTGTGGTGAGGAGGAGCAGAGCTAGCTGTCCTGGGGTGCGGTGGAGAAGAAGACTCTTTTCGTCAGGGGAATGGAGAAGAAGGGCTTAGTTAACTAGACTATAACTTGCATCGGTCCGGATTAAGCGCGCGGGCATAGAGAGACGCAAGTTTGGTTTCGGCGCCTGATTAACTGCAGTCCGTGCTCCGTTTCAAGCAGCGGAGACGAGGGCGCGAGGCCCTACGGCTCTAGAACACTACTACCCGTCCAATAAAAAATTGGATGGAATGGAAGCTAATCGAGAAGTTTGCTGGAGAAGATCGATCAATAAGTCTGTTATGTACTAAGGGGATTATGTCAATTTTCTCTTACGGTTCATGTTGGATTTTTGTTATAACATCCCAGCATTAGAGCCTAAAAACAAGCTGAACTCGGATATGTGCTTTCATGCATGGAAAATCCGAATAATTTTCGCGCTTTTGAACAACACTTGTCAAAGTAATTAAAGCTTCTCTTAACTTGATGGAATAAGAAGTAGAACATCAAGTTGACTGCGATAAGTTTTAATATGACCTTTGCTAAAACCTTATTTTGGGTAAGAGAGATTTGATCTAAGGGTAGATCAAATGAAATAAAAGTTAAAACCTAATACATTATGATTTATATTTGATCCTTAGGTGATTATATCATAGTATCCATTATAATCACTCATGAGTACCAATTTAAGGATATAACACAAATAACAAGAATGTAACAACTATACCTTAATCTCATTTGCATATACCATGAGTATCATGGTAATACCTAACCCTACTTCTTAAGTAAGATTGAGTAGGAAAGAAACTAAGCTTGGATCATTCACCATATATCTTTCTTTCCATATCAATCCTTATCATCTCTGTTGAGTTATATTCCCATATCTGTTGTTCATCAATGTTAAGAAATCAACTATTGATTCATCCATTCTCAACCTATCAAGCTCTTGATCATAATACAACTTACAAATAAGTGTCTACAAAGAAAAAATTAAGAAGAGGTGAATAGTGATGCTAGGTTCAGATGTTATCTATTTGATAGGAATGATTGAAAATAATCCAATCAATAGGATAGTTGATGGAGTTAAATCCCTCCTTGATAGAAAAGAAGATTACAAGGATGAAGTCTGAAGATAGTTACCAGAAATAGTCCTATTGGATCAAGTAGGTATAGTTAATGAATTATATCTCTTAATCCAATAGAGCTAAACTGAAGATAATTATAATACAACTGTAATGTTGTATTGATGAAGCCTTGATTAGCCAACTGGAAACCTAGACTATAAAGGATCAAGATATTATAATAATCATGCCTTATCCACCAAGATTGAATGCTTATATCATGTATAAGTGACATTGGTGGATAGAACATTATTGAACCCTAGTCTAAATATATTATCCTAGGTTAACTATTACAAATCACAATAATATAATGTAAGATTGGTGTATGAGTTACTAGAGTAAATATAAGACAATATTATTCAATTAAAGTTAGTAAAGCATAGAGTTATGGAAGTAGTGTTATCCATTTTAAAGGATAGTAAACTTGGGAGGAAGATAGTTGGATATATTCATCTGATGAAGAAATATTAGTGAGGGATGAATTAAGGAAGATTATGAGTGGAGTTTGAAGGGACTATTTGCTGAATGGAAGGCTATCAATAGTAGAGTAGTAGGTGCAATCAAGCAACGATATGTGGAAGTTATGAAATATTTTAGTATCAAACTCATTTGATTCATCCATGAGTTTAGAAGGTTAATCAGTGAATAAGAATAGTACTATGAAGTAAACCTCATCATGTTAATCACGATGATAGATAGAAAAAAGAAGTATATCTAGGAAAGGAATTCTTTAATAAGAAGTCTAGAATTATGAATTATGGAAGATAGTAATTATTGGTAAACAACCAACTTTAAATCTTAAGACAAACATAATATCCATTTCATGTGATTGATTTATCATCTTATATTCATATCACTTTATAGAAATATTTTTCAAAGAGCAAATCACATAAGCACATCCGTGTTAATTCCAACCATCATAACTATATGTGCTTAAGTATATCTTTATCAATTCCTTTCTATAAAACATTCAAGATATAACTTTCAAGTACTAAAGGTAATGTCAACAAATATCCCCAAACAGGAAACACTATGTTTAGCTATTGAATCTTTAACCACATCCATAAAGGAGTCTATGTATATTAAGAAAAACCCTAAAACCAAAGGTAAATAATCATAATTTAAAATCTTAAACCTCTTTATTTATCATAATAAAATAGATACATTGTCATTTTCCAAATTAGTGGAAGTAGTAAGAACCATATTAATCTCTTTCATATTTCATGCAACAAATAATGATATAGGATCATTATACATATAAAAATGTCTATTTAAACTCTGAGCCAACTTGAGTTAAGTCTTATAAACAAATAAGAATACATCATTCCAGAAATCCATAACTAAAAGAGGAGAGAAAAATAATAAGAAATTTTTTCTACAAAATATAAAAAGGGGTTCATATAAAGAAAATAAAAGAAAAATAAAAGGATTATATAATAAAGTTCACAAGTGATACTAAATCTATTTTAGTCTTGCTACAAATATCCAGCAAATAAATCCTACCAAGAAAAGTTCAAAATATAAATCAAATTCAAATCTGAAAAGGAAAACAGAAAATAGAAAAAGGTAAAACAAATAAAAAACCAAACCTGGTCGTAGCCCAACCCTACCTGCTTACCTAACGCCCTGTGCAGCCCACAATAGCCCAGCAACCAGCCCAACTCGTTTCCATCTGTGACTGACAAGTGGGACCAAAGGAGGATCGCGGGTTGAGTTGAAAGAATTTCTAGGGGGTTATCCGCAAAAGTTACGTCGTCGTTATCCTCACGCACACAGGCAGCTCGCTGGAGGAGCTCGTCGCCGCTCGATGCCGTCGTCGTCAGCCATGCGCCAAGATGCTCGCCGTCGTTCCTGAGGGGGATAAGAAGGCCACCCCGACGCCCTGCCTCAATCCCTATCCCCAATTCCTCCTTATCCTCTCAGATGCGAATGGGACAGAAACCCTAGCTCACCGGAGCGACCCCTCGCCGGCGAACCACATCTCCCCATACCCTTCCAAGCAGCCATGGAGAAGCGCCGTCCTCCGTAGATCCTCTGAGAGAAAGTCTGCATCAAGGGGAACACTGGAGTGGAGGAATTTAGCCGTACTTCTTCGCGGCAGTTCGTCGGAAATCTTGTCAGGGAGCTCGCGCCTGTCCTCGCCGACCTTTCTATCATCATCTGGGTGAGTTCTTGAATCTTACAGTACCTTAAATCGTCTTATCTCGTTGTAAATCGTCGTCTCACCGTGTGCCACCGTCGGCCACCGTCGGAGTTGAGGCTCCGATGACCATTTCCGAGCGGCGCCGCCACTTTAGGACTCAGCACGATGCACTGATTCGAACTAGGCTAGATTCGTTTGCTGGGGCGCCGTAGATCGTCGCCGGCGACCAACCACTTACGGTGGTGTTGGTGGTGACGTCATCACTACGTCACGCCGACGTCACCCTGGACCCAGTCAGCTAGTTTGACTAGTCTTTGTCTCGCGTGGCTGATGACATGGCCTTGGGCCCATGTGTCATCGACTGAGGGTAGAGAGAGTCAGTAACAAATACATTTTCTTAACCTGAGAGCTGAGGTGGACAATGGCCCACTAATCAGTGATTGAGGCTAGCCTTGAGTGCAATGTAAAAAGTATTTCCTGTTTAAGAAATAGATAAAATGTTATAAACTTAATTATTAATATTCCATAAATCAAATAAATGATTTAATATTGTTTAATTAATAACTTTTGATTTATAATTCGGAAAAATGTGTATAATATATGAAAATTCATAGAAAAATAAAATCTACAACTTAAATCTATTATCAAATATTAATATAATTATTATTTAAATAAATATTATTTAATAAAGGTTTTATAAGTAATAAAACTTTGATAATTAAAATTTTAATAATGGTAAATGTGAAAAAATATAAATAGGATACCAAAAATCTTAGAAAAATAAGAATTACAATTTAAAATTATAATCATACATTATAATTCAACTTAATTAAGTATTTGTTATTTATTAAGTATTTATAAATTAATAGATATTATAAAAATCATATCTTATTATTTATAAATCACAAAAATAATTATAATATACCAAAATGATCACAACAATAATGTCTACATGTTAAAAGTATAATAATCTCCTTTTGACTTAAATATTTTAATAACTCAAATTTACACTTATTTACTTCATTAATAATTCATATAAGGATAAATAAAATTTATTAATATTTCTAAAATGAGTCAAATAAGTCTATTAAATAATATTAGTCTTAAATATTAATAATATAATGCCATAATGGCTTAAAACATTATAAATGTTTTTATTTTAGAATTATCTTCAACCTTAAGTGAAGACTAAATTCTAAAAGGATTCCTATTCATAATAAAAACCTTAAAGAATAACTTGTGAATAAATCAGATCATTCCTATCTACTTTAACCACGAGATTACAAAAACTACCACCGCACTATAATAAATCCATAAGTAGTTAAGTAATATTATATTTTGGTTTATAAACTATAACCATTCATTGATAAAAGGTAATGATACTACTCCATTATAAATATCAAGGAACCACTACACTAAGTAAAAGGATAACCAATTTTAAGTAACTTAAAAGAAACATTCCAAATACACAAGATACAAATGTTATAAGTATTATACTTTCAAAAATTATCTATATTTTAAAGTTAACTTTAGTCTCCAAGAATATAAATATAACACTATAAGCATTACTATATGTTTTATAGTTAACTTTGGTCTGAAGTAGTTAAGTTACAAAAACATCTCAAACCCAAACCATTCGAGCAAACATAAATAATAGCTACCCAACTCAACTAACCCCAAAGGTTGATTAGACCTTAGGAGAGAAATCTTTTCTTCGAAGGTTATTATTTTTGCCACTTCAAACAAGAATTCTTATATAAGCAATTTTAACTAGTATTTCATAAGTATACATTTTATTGATATATATGTGTTGCTCACAACCACCTATAAGCTCTAATATAAGCACAAATGTGAAATTTATCTAAAAGGACCACACATTCCAAAGTAACCATTTCCGGAATCCTAACCCTAGGACAACGTTATCCCCGAGATTTGTGTTTAGAACGTGCATCACATTACTTATGCATAAAAGAATATTGCTTCTTTAAACATTAGTCCTTACCGGACCAATGATGTTGATTTCAGATTTTAGATCTTATACTGACTCGAAGACCGTGAGTGCATAATCTTGCAATCACAAAAGGCAAGTTCACACTTGCTCATGTCCTTTGTTTATTTTCTGTAAAGTATTTCACAAATTCAGTGTTGTTATCACCTGCATTTGAAAAAGGTCTAAAAACACTATTTTCGATAATAATGTGAACTATTGGTTACTGATCCAGGGTGATCAGCTAATCTATTAAATCGGCTTGGAATACCACCGCTCGTAACTATATCACCTAGGACTTAACAACCAATGTCGCCATGATTCTTGCATCGTATATTACGTTTACCATGAGATTTGGAATGGGAGAGAAGTCGATGTATCTTCTTCCTCCCGCATGAAGCCGATGAGCAGGTCGGTCATATCCTCGTAGCGTGCATATTAATTGGTAATTCGTAGAGGATATGCAGCATATGGGTGGGAACCCTCATCGTCCCACGATAGTTCTGGCATCTAACGGTTTGTACAAACCATTGCCGTAATTCATTATGTGGGCATGGTGTACACCAAGGAGGCATGCGAGGTCGCGAAGGGGGCAGTGATTGGCTTGGATCATCTTCTGGGCCCCATATCATGGAATTATGGACGGGAATAAGTTGCCCGATTGTGCAACAAAGAGTTGATCTCCCATGGGTAAAGTAACGCACCTCTGTAGAGTGTAAGAACTGTAACTTGTTACTCCCTGTTCCGGGAAGGAGCTGCGAACGCGGCGGGAAAGGAACTCCATGAAAGTTCTGGTAAACCCGTGAAGGCTGACGGGCATAGCTTTTCAGAATAAAAGCAATCTTTGAAGAAATGTTTATGAAAACTTGCATTACCTACGACCTATGGTCTGTGGTTGTAGTTATAGTGCATCAAACACTCCTTTTTTAGTGAATTTGCTGAGTACGCTCGTACTCAAAGTATCTTCTTAACCCTTGCTAGATTCTGAAGCCGGAGTAGACAACAACCACATCAAGTTATGCTCCAGGACTTATCATGCAAAGCTAAAGCTCTTCAATAAAGACAAGTAAGTCAACATATACCTCAACTCAAGTGAGAACAAAACTACTGATTAGATAGGAATATAGTATCTAGCCAAAGAACCTAATTCTGTAGTGCAATGCAATAGCAGCAATGCCAATTCCTTAATTAAAATACTAGTTCTAGTAGTATAATAGTTTTTGTGTGGTTTATATTTGATTATTCTCCATAAGAAGATCTTTCTCTCTCTTTAACCTAGAGTGCTCTCTGGATCTTATGTAAAGAGTGAGTTGTAACCTTTAGCCATGTATTAGACCCGCTGTGTTTCTGTTGTGCCATTCTGAGGGATGTAACACTAGTGAACGGTGTTTCATTGGTGTTATGTCAACGACTATAGTATACTACAGCATGCAGTGGTATACTGGGTCACCGCATTTGTCTAGTTAAAGAAGAGAGAAATAGAAAAAAAAAGGTTATATTCCCTTAGATAACAAGTGACCTCTTGAAAATAAGAGAAGACTATTTTCTCTATCATACCATATCTTTCCGTAGAAGACTGGTTTCTTGTACTAAAAATAGTTAATTTTTATTCATTGTTAAAAATAGTAAAAAGAGATAATGCATTGTACAAGCTATATAAATTGTCTTCTCTGGATAATGTAGAAGGTTAAGAAAAGACATGTCTTACATGTACTTAGGACAACTCCAACAGCACCCACAAACCGCCGCACCATCTGTCTTTGTCTGCTCGTGTCTGACTCCACGTCATTTGCGGCCCACCCGTTAGCCTTCCACTACCCCACCTGTGTCTTTTTAATCCACAAGAACAACGAATCGGTACCCTACTCACCTTCCAAGTGCTGCCGCGTCGACTTCCCCCAATTTGCTTCACCTCCTACTCCTACAACATCTGACTATCAACTCGCATCGGTACCACCGCTCCTCGCAGCACCTTTACATCACAACTGCATGGCTAGCAACTGCACTAGTCACCACTAGCAGCACCTCTGCCGTTGGGGCCGACGAAGGTTCAGGTGTGGGTAAGGGGCCAGATGAGGAAGTCATAGATCTTGACGTTGTAGAGCTGGATCTCCGCAATGTTACCCAACATGGAGTCATTGTCGCCCTCTTCGAGCTTGGAGGGGAGGAGGCGTGGCAAAGTACAAAGGGGCAACACACTTGGGGGAAGGGGGATAACACTCATGTAGGAGCCCACCCCCTCATCTCCCATGATTCGTAAATACGGCGCGCAACCAGCAGGGGAGCTTCACAGAGAGCTTTGGGCAGGCCAAAATCATTTCTTAAAGAGAAAACGGCATAGAGCAATGGGTTTGTACATAACTAATAGAGTTTTACTACTGCATAGTCGTTGATAGAGGAAGAAATGTTTTTGAGGTGGACGAGCCATGGCATAGTTTTGTTTCAACTAAGCTCCGCCACTACGCGCAACGGGAGGACCGAGCCCTTGTGTGAAGGAGCATTTTCCATTAAAAATAGAGCAAATAATCATGAAAATCTCTAGATTCAATTTTACCCCACTGATACTAAATCAAAATACTATTTCACAATTTTCAAAAATCAACATTCAATCTTACACCATGAGAATAAAAAGAAGGAAAAATCTAATGACAGGCGCCGCGCACGTCTCTCGTCCGTGCGGCTCGACGCAGACCATCCATATTAAATCGACCGCTCTCATCTTTGTCTTGTAGCCGAACCTTATCCTCTCACATTCACGGCCGCACAACCATTCCCTCTCTCTCGTCGAATTTGCGGCCATCAGGTGGAGCACCCTCGCGCTCGAAGGCGAGGTTCTCGTCGGGGAAGGGGACGGCCCTGCTTAAGCGCGCTGCTAGGACTGGAGGCCCGGCGGCGCGCCGGGCGGTCACGCGGCTGCTACAGGAGCTTCAAGCGCGGAGGCGGAGGAGTCAGAACGTGGCTCCAAAGACTCGATGATCCATCTCGCCGCCGTCGAGGCGCAGTGGCAGAGTGTTTTGTTTCCCGTCTCCGGGACTCGGTGCTCCGGCTGTCCGGCATGACTTGTCGGGGAGGTCTTAACGCCGGTGCGTTTTTTTGCTAGGCCGGTGATGATGCGCCTTGCCATGGATGTGTTGGTGATTGCAACCTCCTCTGCATCATTCCGTCGCTAGCGCCAGTGCGCTAAACGAGCTAGTGGACTTGCTCCACCGGCGCGGTGAGCCTGGTCGAGCTGGAACTCGCCTTCTGCATCACGGTGTAGGGCAGATCCTGGTTGAGGACCTTGCGAACCTTGCTCTCGTCGAATAGCTCTGCAACGGTCCTTGCTTGCTTGGCTCTGTTCCTCCGTGCTTAATTCTTCTACGCTTTCATGCATGCCGAAGTGGCACCAACATCATACGCTTATAATTTGGAAATTATGGTTAATTAATCTGGCATTTGAAACCAATTAACCTGGTAATTGATTTTGTCAAAGAACATGGTAATTGTCTCATAGACAACTAATCTGGCAATCATGGCTAATTAATCTGGCAATTCTTGGAAATTCTTGAGATTTTAATCCGGTAATTGCTTTATCAGAGAATATGAAGTGTTTACACACATAATTAATCTGGCAATCATGTCTAAGTAATCTGGTAATCTTGGCTAATTAATCTGATAATGGTGGTCAATTAATCTGGTGTGTGTGACTAGTTAATCAGGTGAGCATTTGGTATGTGTGACTAGTTAATCTGATATGTGTGACTAGTTAATCTGGTGAGCATTTTATAAACAACACGCAGCTTTAAAAATCTTTTGCTAGTGTAATATATATAATGATCAATGTGTAAATAGTATTGCATTGGCCTTTTTTAAGTACTATGCTTGAAAATGGCTGCATGCGCGCGAGAACAGGACGGGTCAGCCGGTAGACTACATCTGCACGCAACCGACTTTTTTAAAAAGAACACAGAATCTACCGAAACATAAATCCAAACTGTTTCATAATTTTTTTTTCCAGAACTTTCATGATTAGGTATTATTATGTTACTGATTCATAATCCGCATGGAAGTCCAAACAAATGAAGCACTACGTATTTTCTCTGTCCCATATTGACAGCAAATTTAGCTAGATTCGCATTATCCACACAGTAAAACCGCACTAAAAACCACGCTAAAACCTGTTGCGGATATAGGACAATTCTAGAGTATGTGATTTTTCCTTGAAAAATCCGTTATGCTATCAAGAAAGATATGGTTTTCACTAGTGCGCAAAAGAATGGTTGTATTCAGTAGCACGTCAAAGAGTGACGGTTTTCACTTTTGCATGAAAGAGTTATGGTTTTCACATGTGCGTACATTCAGAATTAATGCAGAGCAAATTCAAGTACTTACTAAAAACCAACAAAGAACCAGTACTATCAAACTGTCAACGGTACCAAGTTTATGCATAACTGCATCAATTATACTCAACTAACTTAAGAAAGCTAAAACTAGCGGGTAGATTCATCCAACGAAGTGCAATATATATATATGGCTATAACTTTAACGCAGGCAGACATCTTCTAAGCAGAGGCAGCAGGAGCCTTGGTAGCAGATGAAAGCTTCGACCTCCTCTTGGCCATGCTCTCACTGCGGCGATCACGTTGCTCCTTCAGCCTCTGTGCAAGCAGCTTCTGGTACTCTGCAGCCTCAGCCTTCTTCTTGACAATCCTCTTCTTCTTGTCAGCAACTCTAGCACGCTTCCTCTGGAGGGTCAAGGGAGTCACCAGACGCTGGATCTTGGGAGCCTTGCTCACCTTCTTGCCTGCAAATAACAAACCATGTCAATGACACAGGGAAGAGGTCAACAAGACATAAATTAGATGCAAAGGACTTTTGGGTTAGACAAGCTGACAAATACAGAACATGAACACAAAATACAAGGAAAGAAGTCAACGAGACATGCATTGGATGCAGAGGACTTTGGGTTGACAAGCTGACAAATACAGAACATGAACACAGAATACAAAAGCTCACCCTTCTTGTTGGTGAAGGTCCGGCGGTATGTGTTGACATAAGTGCGGACATCATCATCCTTGTTGAGGTTGAAGAGCTTCTTGATCTTGGAAGCCCTCTTGGGTCCTCTCATCCTGGGCTTCTCAGTGTCAGTCAGACCTGGAAGATCATTCTCACCCTTCTTGACAATCACCAGGTTGATAACAGACAGGTCCTGGCTGACAATGCAGCCACGGACAGACTTCCTCCTGCGCTCACCATCACGCCTGCCGTTCCCACGGAAGCAAGGTGTGCCTACAGAATTGATGGTAAAAGCAGTATAAGTAAAAGTACAGATCAAAAGGGATTAAAATGTAAGTGTTTAGTGCCTTGAAAATAAAGGTATACCCCTGTGCAGCAGAAGGCGCACACGCCCATTGGTTAGCACTCCTTGCTTCATTGGGAAGCCTTGTTTATCACAGCCACCCATGATCTTGAACACATAACCCTTGAATTCCTGAACAAACAGGAAACAACAGATATACTTCATCAGAACTAGCAAAAAATCAAATGAAGGGTCAAGTATAAGGAAATAAGTTGCAGTACATTACCTCACCCAGAAAATCACCAAGGACCTCCTGAGAAATTCTTTTGTCATAGAAGTTCCTCCTGTGGTTCATAAAATAGTTCACAGATCATTAGCCAAAGTAAACAGTGATTCTGAAGCAAACTACATTAACAATTTCATGATGGTTCAGAACACCAACGGCATTATTATTGAATAAGTTCAAAACCAGTTCATCTTCTAGTATAAATCTTGTTCATGGCATCACAGGGTATATTATGTTTCAAAGTACAGAGCACCACGAATACATGATCTCACCAACATACTAACTAAGAATATAAAAGGTACTCCCTCCGTTTCGAAATAGATGTCTCAGGTTTTCCAAATTTTGGATGAATCTATATACTAAATAGTGCTAGAATCATCACAATTTTGATAAATCTGAGACATCTATTTTGAGACAGAGGGAGCACATATCTAACTGCATTTTATCTAGCTCAAAGTATGAATGCGTACAAAATGCAAAATGCAACTAAATCTAAGCACACCACCAAAACCTTGTTGCAAAACCATAATATTGAGGTTTCAGAAATAAACTGTCCTGTTGCAACACCATAATAACAAAATAAGCTTCAAAACAATCCTAAAACGCAACCATAACATTTTTACACACTTCCGCATCATCCATTCAAATTCAACAAACGAACATAACAAAGCACAATTATTATTAACAATCAATCAAAATGTACTTCACAAAAACTAAGTACTAGATGGAAAAGAAAGCAGCATTCACGACTACACCAAACTAGAAGTAGTCCATGACAAGGATCTGCACACCAAATAGCAACACAGTTTCCTAAAGATCAAATCAAGTGTGATGATCACAGGATGGGCACTTACAGCTTCTGGTCGTCATCGATCTCCAGCTTCTTCTGGCACCCCGTGGCGGGGAAAGCGATGTTCGCCTGAAACCAAGGCAAAAATCAGACGAATTAGGCACCACACAGATCACATCTGCGCACATCGGGACCAAATGTGCTTGCAAGGTGAGAAGCAGCACGAACCTTCATGGTGGAGCTGCGGCGCGAACTCGCGAGAGGCGAGCAACCCTAGCGCTGGGGGCGGGGGCGGTGGCGGCGCGCGAAGGGTAGGGTTTTGGTGATGGGGGCGGAGCTGCGTCGGAAGATGCGTTGAGTTTATATGATGGGGGCGTCGCAGACAAGTAGCGTGGGCCTAATCCAGCCGCTTGTTCATGGTTGATCTGGGCCCTCAGGGGTAATGTGCGCGGTTGGAATAAGATTAATGGGCCTATAGTGTGAGATGGGCTGATACCCGCATATGTGTCTGTGCTTCACCCTAAAATGCTTAGTTTCCTGACAGATAATTTGCTAAGACAGATACTGTTCCTTTTGGACTGGAACATGAGATGCACAAATTCGACGAAATAAAGCACTGCCAAGCTCTTTCCTCGGCGGTAGATTCATAAATGAAAGCCGATCACTAAGGTAAATGTTCGTAATCTTGCTAGGAGTATTTTGCACCCCTAAACTGTGCCTTTACAACAAATAACTGTGTTGTCCCTAGAAAAAAAAAACTACCCTTCACTCTTGAATTAGATGTCATGTGTATTTATACACTAAAATACGTCTAGATACATATGAAACTAGGCAAATCTTTGACATCTAATTCAAGACGAAGGGCAAGTACAAATTACTGAAAGAAAAAGAACAATGCAAAATAAAAGGGAACAGTGACCATGTAATAAAAAGGATAATGGGAAGCACACAAAGAAACCAATCGCCGGGAATGCAGAAGAACACCAACTAATCACATGGAAGCATATATATTATATTTATCGACAGACATAAAAGATGGGTGACAGTACAACAACAGATTGCAACTCACTGGAAAACGAACAAGGACACGACAGAATGATGAACACACATCACAAAAGACCAGGACACAAAGACACATGTCTGTCACAACGCGCACACAAAGTCGCCGCTGTCCTCGATGTCGGCGTCAACATCATCAATGTCGTCGAGCTCCATGCTCCCTAGGCCGGGCACGGACAGCTGCCCCGCGAACTTGGTTCCGTCGCCTGGTTTCCGCGCCTCCTGGATGATGGCCATGATGTCCTCCAGTGTCTGCGGGGGAGAGTTGATGCCAACCATCTGCAGGCTCATCTGGTACTCGTCAGTCATCTCAATCGGCAGATTCTTGAGGAACCACGGGTGGTTCTTGATCTCCTGGATCGTTATTCGCTGCAAAGAGATGGCTGATGAGAATGCAGAGACTCTGGTGTCATATTGGGATAACATGCTGTTTTGGGAGAAGTATTACTTGCTCAGGGTTTGCCACGAAAATCCGGGATAACAGATGTCTGCACTCCATTGAAATCCGGACGTAATCAGGTACCGCGTATTGTACGCTGAGTATCCGCTGCAAGGATCTTACAAACTTTTAGCCCCAGATAAGCAGCATGTGCTGAGCTATACAAAAAGCAAATAAGAAATTTCCTAGGCACAAATGATTGTTGGATGAACTCACAGTGATTGTCTTGCGGAAGTTCTTTGGTTCGTCAGGGTCCTCAAATGGATAAGCACCAACAAGCATCACATATAGAGTTACTCCACAGGACCAAACATCAGCAACCTGGATTGCAAATGGTGAAGTTTGAAGGGTGCAGTTTGAGGAATCTGAACATTTAACTAGACAAGTGGGAAAGTGGAAAGTACCTTTCCATCGTATTCCCTTCTAGAAAGGACCTCCGGAGCGATGTAAGCTGGAGTCCCAACGGTTGATTTAGGTTGAGAGTGCAACACAGAGGACTAGAAAGCAGAACTACCAGTGAGTATAATGTTTAGTTTGCAAGCAAGTAATAAAGGTCACAATAAGCTCTGTATTACCTTGGAGTAACCAAAATCACATATCTTGAGCCGTGGTGCTTCGCTACCATCCAGGAGTGTGTTTTCTAATTTCAAATCTCTATGACATATTTGCTGCAGAGATAACGGGACATATGGTTATGTACTGTCTGCTACTTATTACTGTGACTTAATTTGATTGTGTACCATAGAGTGACAGTAGCTAACTCCTGAAAGCAGTTGTTGGAAGAAGAATCTAGCCTGTTGATAAGAATGAACAAGTCAATATACCATCAACAGAATGACACACACTTAAATATCAGATATCATTGATTGTGGAATATCGTCTACCTCGTTTTCGCTAAATCTTCCAGAACCGCAGATTCTTTCGAATAGCTCGCCACCAGCAGCGTATTCCATAACTATGGCCAAATGCGTGGGAGTTAGCGCAACCTGAAAAACTAAGTGACCTCTTTAAATTTTGCAAGCTGGATATGAAAATAGATTTATTCTTGAGAAAATAAAACAATATGTTTATATACTCAAAGAAAATTATAAGAGCTAAACTTGGATAAATCCTAACCAATTTGGATTTTGGATGTTATATGTATTTTATACTGGTATACTTTTTTGGTTTGGCCTTAAATCAATCGCTTTGATATTTGTACACTTATACACAAAGGCGGGATACTTAATGAAAGCTTATTTCAAGTGGAACACATCACATGGAAGCAAGATTTAAGTCCAAAAATAACATTAACCTGCAACAATTGAACAAGAGGATATGACGTCCTGCTAGGTCAGCATCACTTCCAATAGTCATTTAATGAAAAGTTTACATTAGACTGTAAGCAATCATAATATCTTCATACAAAGTCATGGTGGTCTCGATCCTCAACACCAACGGCAGGTCCACAACAGTACTTACCCAAGTTAGAGGGCACAACACTAGGACAAGCTACTAAATGCTGATAAGCATCCAACTATACATAATTAATACATTCTCACAAACAGGTGAAAGAAGTAGCCCACTAGTAATACACGTAGAAAGAAGAAACAGAATAGTCACCATAAAAGTGAGAGTAAGAATATATGGGAATATCTTGCAGACAAGTTCGTAGCCACATGCAGCATATGCTTCGAACTACTCATAGGAAATCACTGAGGGTGTCTAATATAACATAAAGGTATGTGTCAATATGTCACTACCAAAAGAGTCCTTTCGAACACTGCAGCCAGGATAAAGTTTTTCTTTACATATTCCAATTGCCCTATTCAAGTTGATGGATGGTTTACAGATAGACAGCACTTTCTTCAGCACAAAAAAAAGGACAGCACTTTCTTGCTGGAACTTCCAAATTGAAATTGGTGTAGGGCAGAGGATGATTTTTTGTATGTATTTTTAAACAATAGTTATTGGAAGTGTGAAGAATTTTCAGAAAATAAAATGCACTGAAGTTTCCTTAAAACGCTTATTTTATTAGCAGGGGTGTGAGCTAAGGAGTTAGGACCTAAGGCTGAAGCTTGAGTCTGATACTTTTGCATTACTTTAAAATCAATTATAACACAGGGTCAGCAAATTTAGAATATTTTTTTGAGTTTTCCAGAGTTATTGGTGAGTTAATGCTTGCATTCTGGATCAATAATGATGACACTGGATATAAATGTTTTGAGTTTGAATCACTTCCATAAAGAAGAAGGTAGTTACCTCTTTGAACCTAACAATGTTCGGATGCCTAAGAGATCTGTGGTTCATAATCTCCCTTTGAACATTCTCGTCAATCTATGAAAGCAGAAGAGACAAAATTAAAGTATTAGTTGACCAACTGAAGATACTGAAACATCAAATCAACCCAAAAAAAAAGGTAAGGTGAATGTTTTGCTCCACAGGAGCAGCAAAACGTGAAGAATAAAACATTCAGAGATGGTGAATATAACAAGCAAAAAAAAATGGTGGTTATGTGCAAAAGGCATGAAGACAAAGAGAACTTCCAGAACATGTATAACGAATTCCAGGGTAGCATAAGGAAATTGATTAAATAATACAAATCAACATCCATGAATCAAATTCCTCCTTATAATCCAAAATAACCTCCATGGCAGCAAAGCGAGCTAAAACAGTACCATTGAGTGAGTGAAAAATGTTGAGGGACCAAGGATAGGTAAGAATGGGAAATGTATCCATAAGAAGTTAAGTGAACTAAAAGTAATAGCACTTGCCAACATATATGACCATGTGAACTAATTAGTAAAGCAAGTTTACCTAGCATGACAGAGGTTTGCTATTTCTTTGTGTTGAATAGAAAGAGAATTTACTACTTCTGGACCGGTGTCTACAAGCTGCCTGGACACTTATACCACTAATTAACTACTAGAGCTAAAATGGGTCAACCATAGTTTTGCATAATGGAGGAAAATGCAACACAACCAAGGAGACCTTACAAAATGGGGCAGACAATTCACTTAGGCTGCAGCTGGAAAACGGGGTACGGCATATGGATTTGGTTGGTGATCCTGATACTAAACCTAACACTTTGAATAAATGTTTGCCCAATTATAACAAAGTGTGTATATGAAGGTACAAGGTTTAACTAATCGACAAACATCCAGCAGGGCTTAGACTTAGCACCAGGTGGAAAATTCATCTCTTTAATCAGAGACGGTGATGAGCAGAGCAGCGCCTGCATTGACCAGTCACGAGTGATTCAAGGCCGATATTCCGAACAGTGATGTCAACCATATTTCCATCAAAATTCAAGGCTTGTCAATAAATAAAAATGCCCCAAAATTTGGGAAAGAATTTCGGCCATGGAAACAGAGAAGATTGGGGGCTGCAGTAACACAGTGGATCACCCAACCAACTGAGCAAACTAGGCCCAAACAATTCAAACGGGATAGCACCTAGCTAGGACCAAATCAGCGAAACCACCGAGTACCAACTAAACCACCAGCAATCCAGATAAAGAACCCCTGATCTTTGTGTATCAAGAACTGAAAACAAAACCTAGGAACGGGTTAAACAGAGAGGAGATTCGAGTTCGAGCTGACCTTGTGGCCCCTCTCGATGAACTTGACGGCGAAGAGCTCCTTGGTCCTGACGTCCCGGACGAGCTTGGCCACCCCGAAGTTGCCGGAGCCTATGTCCTTGATCACCTCGTACCGCTCCATCTGGGACTCTCCTCAGAGGTCAGAGCTCGCAATCGGCACTGGACTGGAGCGAGAAGCAGCAGCTCAGGCAGGTCGGTCAAGAACCGAACGGGGGCAGTGGTGAGTGGAGTGGACACCAGGAGGGAGGAAGGAAGCAGCCGAGCGAGGGGAGAAGAGGGGGAGGAAGGTGAGGGGAGGGGCGGTGTGGAAGGGGGTTGGCCGGTCGGGGCCTTTTGACGAGGCTGGTGGTACTGGTCGCAGTGCGTGGGGTGAGAGAGGGAGAGAGACGTAGCCATGTAGCCATACCGTCCGTCGTGGGCTATCACGCTCTGAAGTGGTCGCCTACTCGTCTAGCTCGCGGGTATAATTAATTTGCAAAAATCAGAAATTTATTTCTCCTGGAATTTCCATTTCAACGGTCCGAAAACGATGGAACAGAGTCCAGCACCACAAAACATCCATCCAAGGGTGGAGTAATTTTTTAATAAAAAATATATATATTATCAAAATGATCAATTACACTTGGTCTCTACAATAATATAATGTCTAGAATAAGTCTAAACATTAAGGACGCATACAGCAAAAATACAATAAAAAAACCTCTGACGCAACAATAAGAGCATCACTAGTGGTGGAAGTGTAGGGGTTTGTAGCATAAAAAACAAAAAAATTCTACCGCATACGAACAAATAAGCCAAGATCTATCTACTAGATTGTAGCAACGAATCGATAGAATAACTCACCCTCGAAGATTCCAAAGTGTTTAACGAGAGCGGATTCTCGTGGGTGACGTAGTCGTACTCTTGCCGATCTCAAGATCGTGTAGACGATCCTTCCGGCCACGTTTAAAGCTTCATGATCGGTCACATTTGGTACTCGATGAAGACCTTCTCTTCCTTGTTCCAACAGCAATGGAGGTTGTAGCACTCTCCTCGTGATTCCCAAGACTGGCATGGTACCCAAGTAGAGTGAGATCTCGCAGGCTTAAGCCGGGCGAGTATGGTGGACTATGAGAGGCCTTGGCGATCTAGGGTTTAGAGGCACCAAGGAGAGAGGGCTAGGCCGGCGTCTAGGGCAGGAGAGCCCCAAGTCGGTGGGGTTTGCCTAGGCGGCGACTGCAAGAGGGCGGCTGGGCTAGGGTTTTAGTGGGGCAAGGTGTAGGTCAGAGGCAGGCGCGCCTCCTTTTATAGGTGGGAGGCGGCCAGTGAGGAGTCCTCCCCAAGTCGGCCTCAAGGCGGCGGGTGGAGGAGAGAACTCCTCGGTGGGTTTCTACTCCTCCACCAAGCAAACTTGTCGTTTGACTTTTTAAATTGGCGTTTGACTTTTCAAAGTAGGATTTGATTTATCCCTTTATTTTGTTCTGTGATGACACCTAGTACATGATGCAACCATTCCAACTTGTTATGACACATTCATGTACCCTTCCCCTCCGGTCGGACCTTAGGACCCTTCTAGAACATTCCCGATGAAAATAGGAATCATTCTCCAACTCAAACAGGACTTTCCTTATATGAATCTTATTCTCCGGACCATTCCGGATCTCCTCGTGATATCCGGATCCCATCCGAGACTCGGACAACATTCGGTCTCTTACTCATCATTCCATAACTACTCAACAACATAGAATCCTTAAGTGTGTCTCCTACGGTTCGTGAATTATGCGGACATGATCGAGACACTTCTCGAACAATAACCAATAGAGGAATGGAAATTCATATGGTTCCACATATTTCTCGATTACTTTGCGATCGAATGAACCACTTACATACGATACCAATTTCCCTTTGTCTCACGATAGTTTACTTATCCGAGGTTTTAATCGTCGGTATCTCTGCATACCTAGTTCAACCTCGTTCGATAAGTACTCTTTTCTCGTTCCGTGATATGTGATCCCTTGTGAGCGGTCACATGCTTGGAAGCCAATTGGATGACATTCCACCGAGAGGGCCAGTATATCTATCTGTCATATGGATGGACAAATCCCACTCTTGATCCATGTGTCTCAACCCATACTTTCCGAACACTCAATGCCACCTTTATAACCACCCAGTTACGGTGTGGTGTTTGATGTCATCAAAGCATCCTTCCGGTGATGGTGATATGCATGATCTCATGGTCGAAGGAATTAGGTTACTATGTATCAGAAAGCATATAGCAATTGAACTATTAAAATGACTTGATCTTTATGCTACGCTTATCTGTAGGAGTATGTCCATCATATCATTCTCCTAACGATATGATCTTGTTGTTAATAACATCTCAATGTTCATGATAGGGAAACCACAATCATTTATTAACCAACAAGCTAGTATTATAAAGAGGCTTCATTAGGGACTCTAATTTAGTTTACAAATCACACAAGTATTAATGTTTCCTTGTTAATACTGTTATAGCATGAATGTAAACATTTATCATAAACACAAAGATATAATAATAACTACATTTATTATTGCCTCTAGGGCATATCTCCAACAGTCTCCCACTTGCACTAGAGTCAACTAATCTAGATTACATGGTAATATACCGAACACCCATGGCAGTTTGGTGTTGGTCATGTTTTGCCCTCGGGGGAGGTTTAGTCAGGATCCACATTCAGATATGTGTGTACTTTGCAAATCTTTATGTCACCATCTTGGACATGTTCTCGAATAGCGTGAAACGTAGCTTGATGTGCTTTAGCTTCTTGTGTGACCTGGTTCTTGCGCATTGGCTATGGCGCCCATGTTATCACAATGAGATAGACATTGGGTCCGGTACTTGGAACCACACCGAGCTCTGTAATGAACTCCTTCATCCATATCGCTTCTTGTGAAGCCTACGAAGCAGCTATGTATTCCGATTCAGTTGAAGATCTCGCCACAACGCTTTGCTTTGCACTCCTCCAGCTAACTGCCGCACCATTCAAAGTAAATACATATCCAGGTTGAGATTTAGAATCATCCGGATCGGTGTTCCAACTAGCATCGGTGTAACCATTAACAACGAGCTGTTCATCACCCCCATAAGAAAGAACCATATCCTTAGTTATTCTCAAGAACTTAAGGATGTTTTTGACCGCTGTCCAATGATCCACTCCTGGATCACTTTGATATCTGCTAGTCAAACTAACAGCATATGCAATGTCGGGTCTAGTATATAGCATGGCATACATTAGAGATCCTATGGCTGAGGCATAGGGAGTCTTACTCATCTTTTCTCTATCTTCTGCCATTGCTGGACTTTGAGTTTTACTCAAGGTCGTATTGGGCAACATGGGCAAGAACCCTTTCTTGTTATCTTCCATTCCAAACCTCTTTAGAACTTTGTCCAAATATGTACTTTGTTACAATGATATTAGGCGTCTCGATCTATCTCTATAAATCTTTATGCCTAATATGTAAGCTGCTTCGCCAAGATCTTTCATTGGAAAACTATTATTCAAATATTCCTTGACACTATTAAGAAGGTCTACATCATTCCCAATCAACAATATGTCATCTACATATAGTATTAAAAATGCTACAGAGCTCCCACTCACTTTCTTGTAAATACAAGTTCTCCATAAGTTTGCATAAAACCAAAGCTTTTGATTAACTTATCAAAATGTTGATTCCAACTTCGGGATGCTTGCTTCAATCCATAAATGGACCGTTGAAGTTTGCATACCTTGTTAGCATCTTTAGGATCAACAAAACCTTTGGGTTGCATCATATACAACTCTTCATCAATGTCTCCATTCAGGAACGTTGTTTTGACATCCATCTACCATATCTCATAATCACAATATGCAGCAATTGCTAACAAAATCCTCACAGACTTTAGCTTCGCTACTGGTGAGAAAGTCTCATCGTAGTCAACTCCTTGAATTTGTCGAAACCCTTTTGCGACAAGTCGAGCTTTTTAGACATCAACATTACCATCAGCATCTGTTTTTTTCTTGAAAATCCATTTGTTCTCGACAGCCTTCCGGCCATCTGGTAAGTCCACCAAAGTCCATACTTGGTTTTCGTACATGGATCCAATCTCGGATTTCATGGCTTATTGCCATTTATTGGAATCTGGGCTCACCATCGCTTCCTCATATGTCGTAGGGTCATCGGTGTTGTCCACCAACATGACACTCATAACGGGATCATACCAATCTGGAGTGGTACGAGTTCTCGTTGACCTGCGAGGTTCTGTAGCAACTACAACCGAAGTTTCATGATCATCATCATTAGCTTCCTCTCTTATTGGTGCAGGCACCACAGGAACTTCTTCCGGTGATGCGCTACTCGCAAGTTCTAGAGAAGGTTCGACAACCTCGTCGAGTTCTACTTTCCTTCCAGTCACTTCTTTCGAGAGAAATTCCTTTTCTAGAAAGGATCAATTCTTGGCAACGAAGATTTTGCCTTCGTATCTATGATAGAAGGTATACCCAATAGTTTCTTTTGGATATCCTATGAAGACGCATTTTTCCTCTTTGGGTTCAAGCTTGTCCGGTTGTAACTTCTTTACATAGGCTTCGCAACCCCAAATTTTAAGGAACGACAATTTAGGTTTCTTCCCAAACCATAATTCATATGGTGTCGTTTCAACGGATTTAGATGGTGCCCTATTTAAAGTGAATGCGGCTGTTTCTAATGCATAATCCCAAAATGATAGCGGTAAATCTGTAAGTGACATCATAGAACGAACCATATCTAAGAGAGTTCGATTACGACGTTCGGACAGACCATTACGTTGTGGTGTTACCGGTGGTGTCAATTGTGAAAGTATTCCGCATTTCTTCAAATGCTCGCCAAACTCGTAACTTAGATATTCACCTCCACGATCAGAACGTAGAAATTTAATCTTCTTGTTACGTTGATTCTCCACCTCACTTTGAAATTTCTTAAACTTCTCGAAAGTTTCGGACTTATGTTTCATGAAATAGATATTGAAGGGAATATGCCCTGAGAGGCAATAATAAAGTGTTTATTATGTGTATTCCAAGTATATGATAGATGTTTATTTTGCATGCTATAATTGTATTAATACGGAAACATTAATACATGTGTGTTTAATAAACAAACAGAAAGTTCCTAGTTATGCCTCTCTCATAAACTAGCTCGTTGATTAACAACATGATCAAGGTTTCCTGATCATGGACATTGGATGTTGTTAATAACGGGATCACAACATTAGTGTAATGGTGTGATGAACATTCATCCGAAGTATAGCATTACGATCAAAGTCATTGAGTTTATATTGCTATAACAACTTACGAAGTGATCCTAATCCTTAGACCATGAGATCATGTCAATCACTAACACCTAAGAGTTTCTTGATAACATCAAACGTCATACCGTAGCAGGTGATTATAAAGATGGATTCAGAACTAATAAAGTGTTATGTTGAGGCTCATGGATCGAGAGTGGAATTTGTTCATCCCGATGACGGATAGATATACTCTGGGCCCTCTCGGTGATATCACATTGATTAGCTTGCAAGCAAGTGATTTGATCACTAGAATGTTATCTCACAGAACAAGAAAAGAGTGCATGTCGAATTGAGATCAAACTAGGTATGGAGATACCGATGATCGAATCTCGGACATGTAATATATCGTGAAATAAAGGGATTAAGATAATAGCATAAAAGGTTCCGACGATCACAAGAAAGTCATCGTTGAATGTGTGGGAGTCAGTATGGGTCTCTAGATCCCGCTTCTGATTATTGATCCGAGAGGGGTCTCGATCATGTCCGCATTATTCACGAACCGTAGGGTGACACACTTAAGAGACACCGACATCCAATTGGAGCAAATGTTTCATGTCGAAAGAATGAACAAGCGCAGAATTTATTTCACTAGATACCAAACAGTTTTGGTGAAATTGCATAAAGTGGTTATGCATGTGAAATAGAATTCTAGCAAGGGGTTATTTGTGAATGTTTGTCATTAAAGTAATTGACAAAATTCTGAATAAAATAAAAGAGTTTTATTTAATGAGAGTTTGCATTAAATTTGGTGGAAATTTAATGGGAATTTGAGTGGACTTTTGAGTGGAGGAAATTTAAAGGGCATTTTGTGAGTGGAGTGTCCACCCACATGAATTAAGGAGGGGAGGGGGCTGCCCCCCATGGCCGGCGGCCACCCCTTGGGTGCCCCCCCTACTCCTATAAAAGGAGCCCCCTCCTCACTTGTCTCTCACACCTCCTCGTGAAGGATCTCTCTCCCCCTCTAGAATTTATCCCCCATGGTCTCGGACTAGCGAGATACATGTTCCCGGTGGCTATTCGGCAAGAAAGAGTTGTGCTTCCGCTGCATCGCTGGAGTGAGGAGGCGGAGGTTGCTCGGTGCCTCGAACGTGTGTGCGAGCACGGATGCGGCCGGCGATTTGCGCTAGGACTTCCTCTCGATCTTGAGATCGCAAGAGATCGTCTACATCAACCACGAGTTGAACTCGTTAAGCTTTGTCGGTCTTCAAGGGTATGTTCTCTACGGATATACATTCGCTGGTTGTATCTAGTAGATAGATCTTGGTATATAGTTCACATCGTAGGAAAATTTTGTTTTCTATGCGAACCCTACAGGTATCGAGCCGGATCTATGCGTAGATACTTTACGGGTAGTACACATATGAGTATGTGGCGATGATGATCATGTTGTTGCTTTGTTGTAATTTTGGATATTGGTGGCATAGTGGGATGAAGCGCCGGACAAACTTTACATGTCCTCGCACATGAGACTGTTCCACGCTTGACATGCAACTAGTTTGCATAAGTGGCTAGCGGTGTCTGCTCTCCTACTATAGTCAATATATATTTTGCAAGCGAGTTGTCAACAATTTGATTATCCTCGTTGTGGTTCATGTTCGAGGTAAGAACGGTTCTATCTCGAAAGCCCTAAGCCACATAAAACTTGCAATGGATAAATTAGAGGCGTCTAGTTTAGATTGTTCTTTGGGCTAGTGTTATGATATGGTAGTGTTGTAAGTAGAAGTATGAGATGATACTCTTACAAAACACATAGCGTGTAAAATCCGACCTTGGATTTACACATATAGGTATGATAGTGATCATACCACGATGCACATGATAGAGATCATCTGCGGGAACCATATCATTTCACTAATAAACATATGATGTTTGATAGCATCTTATATTGCTTGTTTAGCGCGTTGTTAGCATAATAAGATAATCCCTCATTTAAATATCAAGATAAGAAGGTGTTCTTCCTTTAGGATGCACCGATTATGTTTTCTGCGCTCCAAGACAACACGTGATGATCGGGAGTTCTTGGATCCACGACCATATTTCGGTGTAAAACAGATTACACACGCGAATACTAAGGTTCTAACTTGGCGAGCCTAGCATGTATGACATGGCCTCAGAACACGGACCGAAAGGTTAAGCATGAGTCATATAGTTGATATGATTCCCATTTGATGCTCGCCTTTGAAGCTATACCGACTCACGTGATGATCGGACTTGGTGTAGTGGATTTGGTTCATGTAATCACCAAAAGGCACGAGGATGTCGTTGAGTGGGAGTTCATTCATAATATGGATTATTTGAACTCAATCTATCATACACTTAGTCTAAACTTTACAAATTCTGTTGTAGATGGCACCACCTGCTTTTAATTTCAATGTGTTCATGGAGAAAGAGAAACTAGCAAAAAACGGTAGCAACTTTACCGAATGGGCCATGAATTTGAGGATTCTCCTCTCTGCTGCACAAAAGCAATATGTGCTAGAAGCGCCGTTAGGCCCCCCACTTTTTGATGATGCAAAAATGTCTATCAGACTCGTCAGGAGGACCACAACTTAGTTCATTGCGGCATATTGTATGGGATAGAGACGGAACTTCGAAAGCGTTTCGAAAACGGCAATGCATTTGATACAATGGGTGAGTTGAAAATGATTTTCGACACACATGTCAGAGAGCTACAACGCTGTAAAAGTTCTTTAGGCGCATGATGGAAGAGCACGGCTGTTAGTGAGCATGTACTCAAGATGTCGGGTTACCGATAAGCTTGTGTCCTTGGGAATATCGATTCCCATTGACTTAGGCATCCATCGTGTTCTGCCTCGCCACCTAGCTATAAGAGCTTCGTGATGAACTATAATATGCAAGGCATGAAGAAGTCTCTCCCGAAGCTCGCCAATGCTTAAAAGCTGAAGTGGAGATCAAAAGGAACATCAAGTGTTGATGATCAATAGGAACACTGGTTTCAAGAAAGACAAGAAGGGAAAGCGGAAGTAAGGCAAGCCTGTTGCAGCGCTGAAAAGAAACCCCGAGTTGGACCTAAGTCCGATTCGAAAAGCTACTATTGTAAGGGATCGCATCGAAGCGCAATCGCAAGTATCCGCATAAGAAGGCCGCAAGGCAAACAAAGGTATATATGATATACATGTTATTGATGTGTACTTGACTAGTGCTCGCAGAGCACCGGGTATTTGATACCGGTTCGCTAATATTTGTAACTTTCGAATCGTGGGTCACAAGCGACCGCTAGCAAGGGTGAGGTCAA
The DNA here is from genome assembly GCA_030063025.1 of Avena longiglumis. Lineage (NCBI taxonomy): Eukaryota > Viridiplantae > Streptophyta > Magnoliopsida > Poales > Poaceae > Avena > Avena longiglumis. Next base: position 137,021,092 of record CP125976.1, read on the forward strand.
GATGCGTGTCGGCAATGGATCAAGTTGATGTGATCGCCGTCCGTAACGCCTGCCTCCACTTGCCGCCGGATTAGTTATAAACTTGAATAAATGTTATCTGGTGCACCGAGCATGAACATTGTATCTGGATCGTGTTTGATGCGAAGTGGTTATTCATTTATATCCGAGAACAATGGTTGTTCCATTTATATGAATGAAATCTTTTATGTTCATGCACCGATGATGAATGGTTTATTTCTATTAGATCTCGATGATAATGTTACACATATTCATAATGTTGATGCTAAAAGGATTAAACTTAATGATGATATATCCGCATATATGTGGCACTGCCGTCTAGGTCATATTTGCGTTAAACGCATGAATAAGCTCCATTCGGATGGACTTTTGGAATCACTTGATTATGAATCATTTGATACATGTGAGACATGCCTTATGGGAAAGATGACTAGAACGCTTTTCGGTTCAATGGAGCAGGATGATTTATTGGAAATCATACATTCGATGTATGTAGTCCAATGAGTGTGTCCATGAGGTGGATATCGTTATTTTGTTACTTTCACGGATGATTTGAGTAGATACATTATATCTACTTGATGAAACACAAGTCTGAAACCTTTGAAAAGTTCCAGGAATTTCGAATGAAGTGGAAAATCATCGTAATAGAAAGATCAAATTTCTACGGTCACCGTGGAGGTGAGTATCTAAGTTACTGAGTTTAGCACTCACATGAAAGAGTGTGGAATTGTTTCACAACTCACACCGGAACACCACATGAAATGGTGTGTGAACGTCGAATCGTACTTTATTAGATATGGATCGATCTAGGATGTCGCTTACGTACGTGCCTTTTTCATTTTGGGGTTATGCACTAGAAACTGCTACATTCACTTTAAATCGGGCACCATCTAAATCCGTTGAAAAGACACCGTATGAATTGTGGTTTGGAAACAAACCTAAGCTATTATTTCTTAAAGTTTGGGGATGCGATGTTTATGTGAAGAAACTTCAACCGGATAAACTCGAACCCAAAGCGGAAAAATGCGTCTTCATAGGATACCCTAAAGAAACTATTGGGTATTCCTTCTATCACAGATCCGAGGGCAAGGTTTTTGTTGAAGAATGGATCCTTTCTAGAGAAAGAGTTTCTCGCGATGAAGGTGTGAGTAGTCGGAAGGTAGAACTTCGAAGAGGTTGTGGAACCTTCTCTTCAAAGTATGGCGAGTAGCGCAGGAAGTTGTTAGGAGTTGGTTCCACCTGTTGAAGAGGGAACTAATTATAATGATCATGAAACTAAAGAGAGTACTACCGAACCTCGCAGGTCAAACAGACGGCAGCTCCGAGCAGACGGAAATCTGTCATGAATTTCATGGTTGATGAAAATGATGACCTGCGACGTATGAAGAAGCGATGATGAGCCCGGATTCCAACAAATGGTTAGAAGCCATGAAATCGAGATGTAATCCATGTATGAAAATCAAGTTTGGAACTTGGTGGAATTACCTCACGAAGAAAGGCCGTGGAGAACAAATGGATTTTCAAAAGGAAAACGTCTTTGATGGTAATGTGACCATCTATAAAGCTCGACTTGTCGCAAAGGGGTTTTGACAAATTCAAGGAGTTGACTACGATGATACTTTCTCTCCCATAGCGATGTTAAAGTCAGTTAGGATTATGTTAGCAATTGCTGCATATTTCGATTATGAGATATGGCAGATGGATGTCAAAACCGCGTTTCTCAATGGTAATATTGAAGAAGAGTTGTATATGATACAACCAAAGGGTTTTGTCGATCCTAAGGATGCTAACAAGGTGTGCAAGCTTCAGCGATCCATCTATGGATTGAAGCAAGCATCACGAAGTTGGAATCTCCGCTTTGATGAGGTGATCAAAGAGTTTGGATTTGTCCAAACTTATGGAGAAGCTTGTATTTACAAGAAAGTGAGTGGGAGCAATGTGGCATTTCTGATATTATATGTGGATGACATATTATTGATCGGAAATGATATAGATCTTTAAACAGTGTTAAAAGTTATCTAAACAAAGAAATTTTCAATGAAGGACCTAGGTGAGCGTCATACATATTAGGCATAAAGATCTATAGAGATAGATCTAGGCGCCTAATAGGGCTATCATAAAGTACATACCTTGATAAGATTTTAAAGAAGTTTAAAATGGACGGAAGTAAGAAGGGTTCTTACCTATGTTGCAAGGCAAGACATTGAGTAAGACTCAAAGTCCGGCCGGTGGAAGAAAGAGAGATAATGGACAAAGTCCCTATGCTTCACCCATAGGCTCTATAATGTACGCCATGCTATGTACAAGACGGATGTGGCACATGCTATTAGTTTGACTAGTAGGTACCAATCGGATCCATGTTGAACCTTTGGATAGTCAAGAATATCCTTAAGTACTTACGAAGAACTAAGGATATGTTTCTTGTATACGGAAGTGAAGAAGAGCTCGTCGCTAAGTGTTATGTCGACGCTAGCTTTAACACCGATCCGGATGACTCTAAGTCTCAATCCGGATACGTATTTCTCATGAATGGTGGAGCGGTTAATTGGAGGAGCTCCAAACAACCTGTGGTAGCGGGATCAACAACGGAGGCCGAATATGTTCTTTGCTTGAAGCGGCTCAGAAGGCTTTTGGATGAAGGAGTTCATATCCGAACTAGGAGTGGTGGCAAACGCGTTGGACCCAATGGTTATATATTGTGACAACAATGGTGCCATTGCCAATGCCAAAGATCCAAGGTCTCACAAGCATTCCAAGCATATTAAGCGCCGGTTTCACTCCATCCATGAGCATGTCAAGGATGGAGATATAAAGATTTAGAAGTACATACGGATCTCAATGTAGCATCCGTTGACTAAAACTCTCCTAGAGCAAAACATGATCAACACGAACTCAATGGGTGTTAGATTTATCACTATGTAACTAGATTATTGTCTCTAGTGCAAGTGGAGATGAAGGGAATATGCCCCGAGAGGCAATAATAAAGTGTTTATTATGTGTATTCCAAGTATATGATAGATGTTTATTTTGCATGCTATAATTGTATTAATACGGAACATTAATACATGTGTGTTTAATAAACAAACAGAAAGTTCCTAGTTATGCCTCTCTCATAAACTAGCTCTTTGATTAACAAGATGATCAAGGTTTCCTGATCATGGACATTGGATGTTGTTAATAACAGGATCACAACATTAGTGTAATGGTGTGATGAACATTCATCCAAGTATAGCATTACAATCAAAGTCATTGAGTTTATATTGCTATAACAACTTAAGTGATCCTAATCCTTAGACCATGAGATCATGTCAATCACAAACACTAAGAGTTTCTTGATAACATCAAACGTCACACCGTAACAGGGTGATTATAAAGATGGATTCAGAACTAATAAAGTGTTATGTTGAGGCTCATGGATCGAGAGTAGAATTTGTTCATCCCGATGACGGATAGATATACTCTGGGCCCTCTCGGTGATATCACATTGATTAGCTTGCAAGCAAGTGATTTGATCACTATAATGTTATATCACAGGAACGAGAAAAGAGTGCATGTCGGTAACGAGATCAAACTAGGTATGGAGATACCGATGATCGAATATCGGACATGTAATATATCGTGAAACAAAGGGATTAAGATACTAGCGTAAAAGGTTCCGACGATCACAAGAAAGTCATCGTTGAATGTGTGGGAGTCAGTATGGGTCTCCAGATCCCGCTTCTGATTATTGATCCGAGAGGGGTCTCGATCATGTCCGCATTATTCACGAACCGTAGGGTGACACACTTAAGAGACACCGACATCCAATTGGAGCAAATGTTTCATGAAAGAATGAACAAAGAATGAACAAGCAGGAATTTATTTCACTAGATAACAAACAGGTTTTCGGGTGAAATTGCATAAAGTGGTTATGCATGTGAAATAGAATTCTAGCAAGGGTTATTGTGAATGTTTGTCATTAAAGTAATTGACAAAATTCTGAATAAAATAAAAGAGTTTTATTTAATGAGAGTTTGCATTAAATTTGGTGGAAATTTAATGGGAATTTGAGTGGACTTTGAGTGGAGGAAGTTTAAAGGGCATTTTGTGAGTGGAGTGTCCACTCACATGAATGAAGGAGGGATGCCCCCATGGCCGTGACCATCCCTTGGGTGCCCCTCCTCCTATAAAGGAGCCCCTCCTCACTTGTCTCTCACACCTCCTCGTGAAGGATCTCGGTCTACTAGCGAGATACATGTTCCGGTGGCTATGAAAGGAGGTTGCTCGGTGCCTCGAGCGTGTGTGCGAGCACGGATGCGCCTTGATTTGGCGCTAGGACTTCCTCTCGATCTTGAGATCGGCAAGAGATCGTCTACATCAACCACGAGTTGAACTCGTTAAGCTTTTTCGGTCTTCAAGGGTATGTTCTCTACGGATATACATCCGCCCGTTTTTTGTATCTAGTAGATAGATCTTGGTATATAGTTCACATCGTAGGAAAATTTTGTTTTCTATGCTGCGAACCCTACAGATATACCCATATCTACTCAAGTCATCCGTGAAGGTAAGAACATAACTATAACCACCGCGTGATGCTACACTCATTGGACCACACACATCGGTATGTATGATTTCCAATAAGTCTGTAGCTCGCTCCATCATACCAGAAAATGGAGTCTTAGTCATTTTACCCATCAGACATGCTTCGCATCTTTCAAGTGATTCGAAATCAAGTGTTTCAAGAAGTCCATCGGAATGGAGTTTCTTCATACGCTTCACTCCAATGTGTCCAAGACGACAATGCCACATATAGGTCGAGTTATCGCTCAATTTCAAACGTTTAGCTTCAATGTTGTTAATATGTGTATTTCCACTATCGAGATTCAATAAGAATAGACCATCTATCAAAGGTGCATGTGCATAAAACATATTACTCATATAAATCGAACAACCATTATTCTCGGACTTAAACAAGTAACCGTCTCGCAATAAACAAGATGCTGATATAATGTTCATGCTTAACGCAGGCACCAAATAACAATTATTTAAGTATAAAACTAATCCCGATGGTAGATGAAGAGGTAGCGTGCCGACCGCGATCACATCAACCTTTGATCCATTTCCTACGTGCATCGTCACCTCGTTCTTCGCTAGCTTCCGTTTATTCTGCAGCACTGTTTGAGTTACAAATATGAGCAACAACCAAGATTAAATACCGGGCACTACTACGAGTACTAGTGAGATACACATCAATAACATGTATATCGGATATACCTTTGTTCTTGATGTTGCCGTTCTTCAAATCCGCCAAGTACTTTGGGAAATTCCGCTTCCAGTGACCTTCTCCCTTGCAGTAAAAGTACTCAGTATCAGGCTTAGGTACAGCCTTGGTCTTCTTTGAAGGGTTCGCAGCATAGAAAACAAAAATTTTCCTACGATGTGAACTATATACCAAGATCTATTTATACTAGATACAAACAACGGGCGGATGTATATCCGTAGAGAACATACCCTTGAAGACCGACAAAGTTTAACGAGTCCAAACTCGTGGTTGATGTAGACGATCTCTTGCCGATCTCAAGATCGAGAGGAAGTCCTAGCGCAAACAGCAATGACGCATCCGTGCACACACGCTCGAGGCACCGAGCAACCTCCGCCTCGCCTCCAGCGATGCAGCGGAAGCACAACTCTTTCTTGCCGAAAAGCCACCGGGAACATGTATCTCGCTAGTCCGAGACCATGGGGATAAATTCTAGAGGAGAGAGATCCTTCACGAGGAGGTGTGGTGAGAGGAGGAGAGGGGGCCTTTATAGGGAGAGGGGGCACCCAAGGGCCATGGCGCCAGCCATGGGGCTGCCCCCACCTCTTCCACATTCATGTGGGTGGAGCTCCCACTCAAAAATGAAAAGCCTCCACTCCCATTAAAAAGCCTCCACTCATAAATCCACTCACATGCATTAAATTTCCACCAAATTTAATGCAAGCTCTCATTAAATAAAACTCTTTTATTTAGTTATTCAGAATTTTGTTAATTACTTTAATTAACAAACATTCACATAAAACCCCTTGCTAGTATTCCATTTCACATGCGTAACCAGGCCAGCAATTTCAACAAAGCAGCTTGATTGTCTAGTGAAATAAATTCCTGCGCTTTCCTTTTCTTTTCGGCATGAAACTTTTGCTCCAAATGGATGTCGGTATCTTAAGTGTGTCACCCTACGGTTCGCGAATAATGTGGACATGATCGAGACCTCTCGATCAATAATCGAAGCGGATCCGAGACCCATACCGACTCCCACACATTCAACGATGACTTTCTTGTGATCGTCGGAACCTTTACGCTAGTATCTTAATCCCTTTGTCTCACGATATATTACATGTCCGAGATTCGATCATCGGTATCTCCATACCTAGTTTAATCTCGTATCGACATGCACTCTTTTCTCGTTCCGTGATATAACATTCTAGTGATCAAATCACTTGCTTGCAAGCTAACCAATGTGATATCACCGAGAGGGCCTGAGTATATCTATCCGTCATCGGATGAACAAATTCCACTCTCGATCCATGGGCCTCAACATAACACTTTATTAGTTACGAACCCATCTTTATAATCACCTGTTAGGGTGTGATGTTTGATGTTATCAAGAAACTCTTAGGTGTTAGTGATTGACATGATCTCATGGTCTAAGGATTAGGATCACTTCGTAAGTTGTTATAGCAATATAAACTCAATGACTTTGATCGTAATGCTATACTTGGATGAATGTTCATCACACCATTACACTAATGTTGTGACCCGTTATTAACAACATCCAATGTCCATGATCGGAAACCTTGATCATCTTGTTAATCAACGAGCTAGTTTATAAGAGAGGCATAACTAGGAACTTTCTTTTGTTTATTAAACACACATGTATTAACGTTTCAGATTAATACAATTATAGCATGCAAAATAAACATTTATCATAAATAAGGAATATGATAATAACCACTTTATTATTGCCTCTCGGGCATATTCCTCTCCTCCACTTGCACTAGAGACAATAATCTAGTTTGAGAACTTTGTGTATTGAACACCTATGGCTTTACGGTGTTCCATATACACAATTGCAAGTGGTTAACATAATCTACGGTGACGCTGTGTCCGTGTGTATTTGCATGTCTTTGCGTCTTCACGCATCACTCATTCTCCAATGAGATGGCATTGTATTAATTTGGTCTTCGGTGAGACCTTTAGTTCCTTGGGGTTAAAACACGATACTATTGTCATACAATATATCTTTAGTGTTAGCCTGCTATAACCACACCTTAGTTTGATAACAAACTACTTGACACAAATTCCTCCTTTGTTGCTACTATAGCGTCATATACTTAGCCTTTTGTTGTAGTATTCGTCACAATGTCTTAACTTTGGAACTCTTCCAAATCCATCATGGAATCTCCTTTCCATTACATTGTGCCACCCATAGTTTAAATTGAGATAAACTTAATTTGTATCTTGTGACAAAACTAGTATCAATGTAACGCTTTACAATGAAGTATTTGTAATTGTTTGTCACCTCTACATAAATATATTCTTAGTTCTTCCAAAAGATCATAAGAATATCCTTACTATAGTCCAATGATCATTTTATGATTCATTCTGGTATATGCTCATAACACTTAGAGCATAGGACATATCTGGATGTGTACATATCATGGTATGATTGATCAAAACATTCTCGTGATTGCACTCATCAAGTGTCAAAGCACTTGAATCTTGTTTCACTTATCAAGTGTCGATACACTTGAATCTTGATTCAATTCCTTTCCATGCGACAAGAACCGTTTCTTGTTGATTCTATATTGAACTCCTTCAATATCTCATATATGTACGTTTTGGCACAACCATATTGGCGTTACAGTCTATCCACTATAGACATTCACGCTAAATATTCGGGTTTTGCCTAAGTCTTTCATCGAAATGAAATTCTTAACCATTGTCAATAAAATATACATCATTTCTAATCAACAAGATGTCCTCCACATAATGTATTAGAAATATGTCTTAGCGCTCCCACTTAATTTCTTGCAAATGCAAGCATCTTCATCGTCTCCTGATGAAAAACTCCTTTTCATCATGGTGAAGATTCCAACTCCGTGATGCTTACTTCAACCATTGAAGTTTGCATGCCCTTTTAGCATCCTTTGAATTTAACAAAACCCTTTGGACCGTGTCATGTACACGTCCTAGGTAACCATTCTATTAGAAGAACTTTGTTTTGTTTATTCATCTACCATATACCAAATTATATGTAGTGGTTGCTACTTTAATCCGTTCAGACTAAATATCGCTATGAAAGATCAAATCTTGTCATAGTCAACTCTTTGAACATTGTCATAAAATACTTTACAACATGTCGAATATTTCATAGATGTGAGACATCCATGTCTGTTTCTTTATAGATCCAAATACGACCGATAGGTTTTTACACCTTTCAGGAGGGTCTTCCAAGTTCAAAACTTGATTTCTCGTGTATGGAACTATCACGGATTTTATGGCTTCAAGCCATTTGACGGAGTCAGGGCCCATCATCGCTTCTTTGTATGTATTCGGTTCATCATTGTCAAACAATAATGATTTACTCTCAAATCTTAGCATTTGATTGTTTAACCGACCTACTTGGTTCAATAGGAACTTAGATCTCCGTGACCACAACCTTTGAGGCACATAAGCTATGAGCATTATGGCAGCCTCCGAACCATTTCCGGCACAAGAACTCAGCACATTTAGCTAAGGTTCGTTAACCTTATCAAAGTTCTATTGTCCTCCCACTTAACTTTTATGAAAAATTTCTTCTTCAAGAAACTTTACATTTCAAGCGACAAACCCTTTTGTCCTCGGTGTTATGGAGGAATAACCAATTGTTATTCGAAATAACCTACAAAGACATGCTCATCCGACTTTGGTTGTAAACATCTTACTTATGTTTAGTATACCAAAATTTAAGAAATGACAACTTGGGTTTTACCCCAAACCATAACTTCCATGGTGTCATTTCAACGGATCAAGATGGAGCTCTTTTCAGTGTAAAAGCGGTAGTCTCTAAAGTTTTAATCTTTTAAAACATAATGGCAGTTTTATAAATAACACCTTTGATCCAACCATGTCAAACAAGGTTTCATTACAAATATCAAACACTCCATACTCCTATGGTGTTTTGGGAGATGTAAATCTAGGTGTTTTGCTAAACTTGCAACTCAAATAAATCCCTTTATGATAAAATCATAATTCATTTATTTTCTTGTTACACTTGCAACTCAAATAAATCCCTTTATGATCAAATCATAATTTATTTATTTTTCTTGTTACAATGATTTTCCACTTCATCTTGAAAGTCTTTGAAAACGTTTTTCAAATATTTCATACTTCTTTCTCATTAAGTGAATATTCACTCAAAAAACCGGAGAAAGCATATGAAGTTGAAACCCATCGCTTACGACTGCACATAATGGACTACATACATCGATATGTATAAATTCCAATATTTTAGTCGTTCGTTCTTCTTTGGCCTTTGAACGAAGTTTTAATTATCTCGAGGAAAGTCTCACAAACGTCACTTGATCAAATCAAAGACTCCAAAAATCCATGAATATGGAGATTCTTCATGTTTTCTTTCCAATATAATTTAAACAAATGTCACCGTAAGTGATCTTTCAATCATTTGTCTTCGACATTTTAGCATTAGGATTTATGGATGTGATTTCTTCAACTAGATTTGTAAATCATCCATCTTATATGGAATACGGTAATTATTTGAACAACCTTTGTTCTTATAATACCGATTCAAATAACAATTATTAAAACAAATCTTGAAGTCAAGCTTTTGATGTCAGCGAAATACAAACAACGGTTTGTTTGTTTTCGATGAACATCATCACATATTCTCTTGCTAGTTACTTAGGCCATTGTGGTTCATGAATTGCGTCATTCCGTATGAAATTTCATACCAACCAATTCGGTATCCAATACCCAAGAACCACATTATTTAACAAGCAAAGAATACAACCATAACATGTATATCATCCATATACCTAAATTGGATATTTCCAATCTTTTCTTTTCTGCCAAATATATTTTATAGATCCTCTTTCAGCATTTCCTTTTCCTTTTAAAAGAATTTATCAACATCAAAAGTGGCGCCATATACATGACACCTAGTCCAAAGCGTGTATATTCAAATAATAATACCTTTGGACTTGCACTTTGAAGTAGATCACCATCATCAAATGATCGGTATTCTTTCAAAATCCATTCTTTAGTAATCTTTTAGTGTAGTAAACATTTTACATACATATACTATTCACCCTTATCATGACGACTTTCATGATCAAGCTACTTTAGCTTATAAAGGCGAATCGTGAGTATAACATTACTTTCCAAAACCTTTTTGGATGATTAGGATGTCTAGCATCTCCAACCTTCGTAAATTCTCATCCAATATGAGAACATATATTATACTCTATCATATTGCAACCAAAACATTGTTTCAGATATCGTTATATCTCACACATGATGGTTTCAAAACAATTCTTTTCAGCTCCTAGATAAACTTGATGTTTAAATCAAGAATCATGGAGGCAAACATGATACTTAAGATACTAACACCGAATTGTTACTCTCGATTTAATACCAATTATTAAATTTCACGAGTAAATAGAATTTTCTTTGAAAGTTTGCAATAGGACTTTAAACTTTAGATTGACACTCAACACAATACGATACCAACAGTAAAGTATATATCCGAATTCTATAGTTCTATTATCTCAATTACAACTATGCATAAGGTGGTGAGCGAATGCCAATGACTACAACAAATTATGCAAATTCACTTTGATTTAATTTATGATAAATTGAGTTCTACTAATCCAAATTAGAAATGAACTCCCACTCAAAACGACATCCCTCGTGTCTTTTGGTGATTACATGAACCAAATCCACTACACCAAGTCCGATCATCACGTGAGTCGGCGTAGCTTCAAAGGCGAGCATCAAATGGGCATCATATCTACTATATGACTCATGCTTAACCTTTAGGTCCGTGTTCGAGGCCATGTCTGTACATGCTAGGCTCGCCAAGTTAGAACCTTAGTATTTTATGTGTAATGCTTTTACACCAAGTATGGTCGAGGATCCAAGAACACCCGATCATCACGTGATGTCTTGGAGCGACGAAACATAATCGGTGCATACTAAAGGAAGAACACATTCTTATCTTGATATTTAAATGAGGAACATCTTATTATGCTTAACAAAGCGCTAAACAAGCAATATAAGATGTAATCAAACATCATATGTTTATTAGTGAAATTATATGGTTCCCGCAGATGATCTCTATCATGTGCATCGTGGTATGATCACTATCATACCTATATGTGTAAATCCACGATCTATGGATTTTACGCTATGTGTGTAAGAGTATCATCTCATACTTCTACTTACAACATCACCATATCATAACACTAGCCCAAAGAACAATCTAAACTAGACGCCTCTAATTTATCCATTGCAAATTTTACGTGGCTTAGGGCTTTCAAGATAGAACCGTTCTTACCTACGAACATGAACCACAACGAGGATAACCAAATTGTTGATAACTCGTTGCAAATTAGATATTGACTATAGTAGGAGAGAGACACCGCTAGCCACTTATGCAAAACTAGTTGCATGTCAAGCGTGGAGCAGGTCTCATGTGCGAGGACATGTAAAGTTTGTCCGGCCGCTTCATCCCACTATGCCACCAATATCCAAAGTACAACTAAGAAGCAATAAAATGATCATCATCGCCACATACTCATATGTGTACTACCTGCAAAGTATCTACGCATAGATCCCTCGATACTAATGAAGGGTTCGCGACATAGAAAACAAAAATTTTCCTACGATGTGAACTATATACCAAGATCTATTTATACTAGATACAAAAACAGGCGGATGTATATCCAGAGAACATACCCTTGAAGACCGACAAAGTTTAACGAGTCCAAACTCGTGGTTGATGTAGACGATCTCTGCCGATCTCAAGATCGAGAGGAAGTCCTAGCCAAGAAACAGCAAGCATCCGTGCTCGACACACGTTCGAGGCACCGAGCAACCTCCGCCTCGCCCAGCGATGCAGCGGAAGCACAACTCTTTCTTGCCGAAAAGCCACCGGAACATGTATCTCGCTAGTCCGAGACCATGGGGATAAATTCTAGAGGGGAGAGAGATCCTTCACGAGGAGGTGTGGTGTGAGAGGAGGAGAGGGGGCCTTTATAGGGAGAGGGGGGCACCCAAGGGCCATGGCGCCAGCCATGGGCTGCCCCACCTCTTCCACATTCATGTGGGTGGAGCTCCCACTCAAAATGAAAAGCCTCACTCCCATTAAAAAGCCTCCACTCATAAATCCACTCACATGCATTAAATTTCCACCAAATTTAATGCAAGCTCTCATTTAAATAAAACTCTTTTATTTATTTATTCAGAATTTTGTTAATTACTTTAATTAACAAACATTCACATAAAACCCTTGCTAGTATTCCATTTCACATGCGTAACCGGCCAAGAATTTCAACCAAACAGTTTTGTGTCTAGTGAAATAAATTCTGCGCTTTACTTTTCTTTTCGCATGAAACTTTTGCTCCAAATGGATGTCGGTGTCTCTTAAGTGTGTCACCCTACGGTTCATGAATAATGTGGACATGATCGAGACCCTCTCAGATCAATAATCGAAGCGGGATCCGAGACCCATCGACTCCACACATTCAACGATGACTTTCTTGTGATCGTCGAACCTTTTACGCTAGTATCTTAATCCTTTGTCTCACGATATATTACATGTCCGAGATTCGATCATCGGTATCTCCATACCTAGTTTAATCTCGTTCTATCATGCACTCTTTTCTCGTTCGTGATATAACATTCTAGTGATCAAATCACTTGCTTGCAAGCTAACCAATGTGATATCACCGAGAGGGCCCAGAGTATATCTATCCGTCATCGGGATGAACAAATTCCACTCTCGATCCATGGGCCTCAACATAACACTTTATTAGTTCGAACCCATCTTTATAATCACCTGTTACGGTGTGACGTTTGATGTTATCAAGAAACTCTTCGGTGTTAGTGATTGACATGATCTCATGGTCTAAGGATTAGGATCACTCGTAAGTTGTTATAGCAATATAAACTCAATGACTTTGATCGTAATGCTATACTTTGATGAATGTTCATCACACCATTACACTAATGTTGTGACCCCGTTATTAACAACATCCAATGTCCATGATCAGGAAACCTTGATCATCTTGTTAATCAACGAGCTAGTTTATAAGAGAGGCATAACTAGGAACTTTCTTTTTGTTTATTAAACACACATGTATTAACGTTTCCGTATTAATACAATTATAGCATGCAAAATAAACATTTATCATAAATAAGGAATATGATAATAACCACTTTATTATTGCCTCTCGGGCATATTCCCTTCATTCTTCGTCGGTGCGGTAACTTTCTTACCACCCTTCTTGAAGTGTCCCTTTTGCTTAGACTTGCCTTTCTTGAATTTGGTGGTCTTATTGACCATCAACACTTGGTGCTCTTTCTTGATCTCCACCTTTGTAGATTTTAACATGGAGGAGAGTTCTGGCAACTGCTTGTTCATGCTTTGCATATTGTAGTTCATCACAAAGTTCTTGTAACTTGGTGGTAGTGATTGGAGGACACGGTAAATCCCCAAAGCATTAGGAATCACTATACCAAAGCTTTGGAGTTTGTTTATGCCTGACATCTTAAGCACATGATCAGCTTTTGAGCTGCCCTCTTCCATCTTGCAGTTAAAAAACTTTTCAGAAGCCTCATAGCTCTCAACTGCCGCGTGAGTCTCAAATATCAATTTGAGTTCACGGACAATATCATGTGGGTCTGAATTCTCAAACCTTTTCTGAAGCTCCGATTCCAAACCTTACAACATAGCACACTGAACGGAGTCTGATTCTTAAAGTGAGGTAAACATTCTTTACTTCATCGGTAGCGATGGCAGCGGGTCACCAATGTGCATCCAAAGACATAGGTCAAATTACCGCATTGAGGACAATTCTCAAATTGGAACCAATCCGCTGTTGCTTCCATTGTTTTTCAACTTTTCTTTCTCTAGGAACGCATTAAAACTGATGGTAGGGGCCGCCATTGATCTACAACATATTTGCAATAGTTTAGACTAAGTTTATAACAAATTGAGTTCTAATTAATAGTTAAATTAATCTAGGTGAACTCCCACTCAAAACAATATCCCTCACATTGTTTTAGTGATCACACGAACCAAATCCACCACATCAAAACCGATCATCACGAGAGTTGATGTAGCTTCAATGGCGAACAATCGACATGTTCATCATATCTACTATATGATTCGTGCTTTACCTTTCGGTGATCCGTGTTCCGAGACCATGTATGTACATTCTAGGCTCGTCAAGATCAAACCTTAGCTTCCGCATGAGCAAATCTGGCTTTCTCACGTTGTATACACTTGCAGAATCTAACACACCAGATCATCACGTGGTGCTTCGAAACAACAAGCTTTAGCAACGGTGCTTACTAAGGATGAACACTTTAAAACTTGAAATTTATGTGCATGAGGGATCATCTTATAATGATACCGTCGTTAACTAAGCAATACAAGATGCATAAAGGATTAACATCACATGCAATTCATAATATGTGATATGATATGACCTTTCTTCTTTGTGCTTCCGATCTCCATCTTCAAGCACGAACATGATCTCCATCATCACCGGCATTGCATCAAGGTCAATGACGCTGCTCCATGATTGTCGTCCACCAGCTTCAACTATTACAACCTACTTTGAATAGACACATGGTCTTAATGAAATTAAAGACAACCATATGGCTCCTGCCGGTTGCCAACTTACAATAAGAAACATTGCATACATCAAATATAATCACAATCATGGCCATATCACATCACAGCACACCCCTGCAAAACAAATTTAGACGCCTCTAATTTCTTTGCATATTTTACGTGGTTTGGGGCTTTCAATAAGTGTCGATCTAACTTACGAACAAGAATCACAACGTTGATGTTTGAACTATCAAGTGCTTGTTGTAAATTGGATCTATACTATAATGGGAGAGACAGACACCCGCAAAGCCACTTATGCAATACAAGTTGCACTTTGAGCGTGGAGCAAGTCTCATGAACGATGTCATGTAAGGTTAGCCCGGGCCGCTTCATCCCATCATACCGCTAGATGCAAAGTACACAAGAAGCAATTGATAATAAAAGCACCACCGCCCACAATGACCATTGTGTTCTACTCGTGCAACAGATCTACATATAGACACGGCTCTGATACCACTTTAGGGGTTCGTAGCATGGAAAACAAAAAATTTCTACCGCATACAAACAAACAAGCCAAGATCTATCTACTAGATTGTAGCAACGAGTCGGTAGAATAACTCACCCTCGAAGATTCCAAAGTGTTTAACGAGAGCGGATTCTCGTGGGTGATGTAGTCGTACTCTTGCCGATCTCAAGATCGTGTAGACGATCCTTCCGGCACTGCGTTCCGGCAGCGCTTCCGCAGTCGGTCACACGTTCGGTACTCGATGAAGACCTTCCTCTCCCTTGTTCCAGCAGGCAGCAGAGGTTGTAGCACTCTCCTCGTGATTCCGGCAGCACGACGACGTGGTACCGGAAGTAGAGGGGAGATCTCGCAGGGCTTCGCCTTAAGCCGGAGCAAGTATGGTGGACTTGTAGGGGTTCGTAGCATGGAAAACAAAAAATTTCTACCGCATACAAACAAACAAGCCAAGATCTATCTACTATATTGCAGCAACGAGTCAATAGAATAACTCACCCTCGAAGATTCCAAAGTGTTTAACGAGAGCGGATTCTCGTGGGTGATGTAGTCGTACTCTTGCCGATCTCAAGATCGTGTAGACGATCCTTCCCAACATGCGTTAAAGCAGACTTCATGATCGGTCACATGTTCGATGAAGACCTTCCTCTCCCTTGTTCCAGAAAGGAGGTTGTAGCACTCCTCGCGATTTCCAAAGACGGCGTGGTTAAGAGGGAGATCTCGTAGGGCTTCGCCTTAAGCCGGAGCGAGTATGGTGGACTATGAGAGAGGCCTTGGCAATCTAGGGTTTAGAGTCACCAAGGAGAGAGGGCTAGGCCGGCGGCTAGGGCAAGGGTTTGCCCTAGGGCGGCGGCTGCAAGAGGGGCCGACGGCTAGGGCTAGGGTTTTAGTGGGGCAAGGTGTGGGTTTAGAGGGGCAGCCCTGCCCCTCCTTTTATAGGTGGGAGGGCGCGGTCAAGGGGGAGGTAGTACTCCCCCAACTCGGCCTCCTTGGTCGGCGGTGGAGGGAGAGGAACTCCTCCCCAAGTAGGTTTCCTACTCTCCCTCCACCAAGCAAACTTGTCGTTTGACTTTTCAAATTGGCGTTTGACTTTTCAAACTAAAATTTGATTTATCCCTTTATTTTGCTCAGCGATGACACCTAGTACATGATGCAACCATTCCAACTTGTTATGACACATTCATGTACCCTTCCCCTCCGGAGTGCCGGACCTTCCGGAACCTTCTAGAACATTCCCGATGAAAACACCAGAATCATTCTCCAACCCCGAAACAGGAATTTCCTTATATGAATCTTATTCTCCAAACCATTCCGGATATCCTCGTGATATCCCGGATCACATCCGAGACTCCTAACAACATTCGGTCTCTTACTCATCATTCCATAACTACTCAACAATATCGAATCCTTAAGTGTGTCTCCCTACGGTTCGTGAATTATGCGGACATGATTGAGACACTTCTCCGAACAATAACCAATAGAGGAATCTGGAAATTCATATGGTTCCCACATATTTCTACGATTACTTTGTGATCGAATGAACCACTTACATACGATACCAATTTCCCTTTGTCTCACGATAGTTTACTCATCCGAGGTTTTAATCGTCGGTATCTCTGCATACCTAGTTCAATCTTGTTACTGATAAGTACTCTTTTATCGTTCCCGTGATATGTGATCCCTTGTGAGCCAGTCACATGCTTGCAAGCCAATTGGATGACATTCCACCGAGAGGGCCCAGAGTATATATATCCGTCATATGGATGGACAAATCCCACTCTTGATCCATGTGTCTCAACCCATACTTTCTGAACACTCAATGCCACCTTTATAGCCACCCGATTCTGATTGTGGTGTTTGATGTCATCAAAGCATCCTTCTGGTGATGGTGATATGCATGATCTCATGGTCGAAGGAATTAGGTTACTATGTATCAGAAAGCACATAGCAATTGAACTATTAAAATGACTTGATCTTTATGCTACGCTTATCTATAGGAGTATGTCCATCATATCATTCTCCTAACGATATGATTTTGTTGTTAATAACATCTCAATGTTCATGATAGGGAAACCACAATCATTTATTAACCAACAAGCTAGTATTATAAAGAGGCTTTACTAGGGACTCTAATTTAGTTTACAAATCACACAAGTATTAATGTTTCCTTGTTAATACTGTTATAGCATGAATGTAAACATTTATCATAAAAACAAAGATATAATAATAACTGCATTTATTATTGCCTCTAGGGCATATCTCCAACAATCTCCCACTTGCACTAGAGTCAACTAATCTAGATTACATGGTAATATACCGAACACCCATGGCGGTTTGGTGTTGGTCATGTTTTGCCCTCGGGAGAGGTTTAGTCAACGGATCCGCCACATTCAGATCTGTGTGTACTTTGCAAATCTTTATGTCACCATATTGGACATGTTCTCGAATAGCGTGAAAACGTAGCTTGATGTGCTTTAGCTTCTTGTGTGACCTTGGTTCTTACGCATTGGCCATGGCGCCCATGTTATCACAGTAGATAGACATTGGGTCCAGCGCACTTGGAACCACACCGAGCTCTGTAATGAACTCCTTCATCCATATCGCTTCTTGTGAAGCCTCCGAAGCAGCTATGTATTCCGATTCAGTTGAAGATCTCGCCACAACGCTTTTCTTTGCACTCCCCCAGCTAACTGTTGCACCATTTAAAGTAAATACGTATCCAGATTGAGATTGAGAATCATCCGGATCGGTGTTCCAACTAGCATCGGTGTAACCATTAACAACAAGCTGTTCATCACCTCCATAAGAAAGAACCATATCCTTAGTTCTTCTCAAGTACTTAAGGATGTTTTTGACCGCTGTCCAATGATCCACTCCTGGATCACTTTGATATATGCTAGTCAAACTAACAGCATATGCAATGTCGGGTCTAGTATATAGCATGGCATACATTAGAGATCCTATGGCTGAGGCATAGGGAGTCTTACTCATCTTTTCTCTATCTTCTGTCGTTGCTGGACTTTGAGTTTTACTCAAGGTCGTATTGGGAAACATGGGCAAGAACCCTTTCTTGCTATCTTCCATTCCAAACCTCTTTAGAACTTTGTCCAAATATGTACTTTGTGACAATGATATTAGGCGTCTCGATCTATCTCTATAAATCTTTATGCCTAATATGTAAGCTGCTTCGCCAAGATCTTTCATTGAAAAACTATTATTCAAATATTCCTTGACACTATTAAGAAGGTCTACATCATTCCCAATCAACAATATGTCATCTACATATAGTATTAAGAATGCTACAGAGTCTCCCAGTGTCTCCACCCCCACCCGTCGAAAACATTGCCCGATACGCATACTTCTTCCGAATTGTATCGAGTACTACCTAAATCTTCATGACTCTCGACTCGTCGTTACCATGCGAGATGGAACCTCAAGAGCTTACATTGTCTTCTACAATCATGATCGTCATGATCCACCATCAACACCTAGGTAATCGTGGCAATGAAGGTGTCATAGGGCCATGTATTTCACATCACCATCGACCATGGTAACACATTGGTATGCACTCCCTAGCAGAGACAAAGCAAACAAACAAGCACATCCCTCGGCCTACCATAGACGTCGATCTGGCACCTATAGATCCAAGCACACACACACACACCTCCTGGGTGGATTGTAGTGTGTGTGCCCCGACCGAAGCAGCCCACATGGGATCACGGAGTCATCTGATTAGCGCACAGAACTTGGCGCGAGAGGTGCGCCGTGACCACACCAGGATCCCTTCCCTCGACCCAGTCCAGGAAGATTGGTAGGGGTTGCACAAGGTAGCGTCAAAAATATTTGGGGACAAGAAAAGAGACGAAAAACACCTAGGGAACATCTTTACTGGGGGCACCCCGTTAATGGTCATCTTCGGCGGCAACAAGGAGAATAGGATGGTGGGGAGGGGTTTTTTAGGTGGCGGCGGGGGAAGGGGGGCTCCGGAGTCACCCGCAAGGACGACCCGATAGGCAGGCTTGAGACTTCGATCTAGGGGTAGAGCAACTCACATCCCCTAGAAAATGAGTCTCTAAAATAATAATAGACGTCCATAGTAGTTGCATGGTAAGAAAAGTATGACCATTACAAATTTTTTTGGAGCAACCGGCAGGAGCACTGCCTAATTCTATTAGAAGAGGGAAAAAAGAGCCATAGTTCACTGTAAAGAGAAGGCAATTTTGTGTTAAGGTGGGAACCAAAAACCACCAAGGAGCAAAAAGAAAAAACCTAGAGCCTAATCGGGCTCAGCCGGAATGTTAGGAACATAGGATGCAGAAGCGCACTCCCTTTGGAGAATGTCGTCTCTAGCAATGGAGGCCACCTCAATGTAGGTGAGTCTTTTCCCGGTGAAAATTCTCCGATTCCGCTCCTTCCAAGCATTCCAGAGGACATAAAGCAGGTGTACGCTAAGACGTCGCTGTTCGGCATTTGTCTTCCCCTTTATTAAATCGTCCCACCATTTTGAGATGGAGTTGAAGGATTGTCCCTGTTTGCCCGTGCCCTCATTGTCCCAAGATTGCGTGGTGTTCCAGATCGCCGTTGTGAATGGGCAGTCTTTGCAGAGGTGGTCGGCTGTTCAAGCAGAGACACAAAGAGGACAAAGGGGGGCATGAGGCCATCCTCGGATCGCAAGCATATCAGCTGTCAAGAGCTTGCCATGCAGGGCGAGCCAGGAGGAAAGCTTGCATTTAGGCTCCGCATGTGCCAACCAAATCTTCTGTGCTTTGAACTTTGGGAAACTTCCATTGAATTGTGCATGGTAAGACGAAGCGGCACTGTAGTTCCCGTCCGTTGTCAGTGTCCATTTGATCGAGTCGGGCTGTAGGGGGTCAGCTGGGTCTCCAAGATGAGGTCCCAAACCTGCAGGTATTGGGTTAGCTGTATATGCGTGTTGAGGCGAGCGACGGAGCGGATCCAACTGTTATTGTTGGTCTCATTCGCAACAGTCCTATTCTTTCTAGTGGCAATCTTGTATAGATCAGGTGCCCACAGCCGTATTGGGCCCCGATTGCTCCAGTTGTCATGCCAGAAGGAGGCCCTCTCACCATTTCCTAGAGTTATTTTTGTCGAGGCTCTGAAGAGTGCCATATCGGCCGAGCTACAGGGAAGCTTTGACCTAGCCCAAGTGCGCTCGGGGTCGGTCCATTGTAGCCAGGCCATCAGCCTCGAGCTCTCCAAAGTTCAGTGTCCGGCATTCCTAGTCCACCCATCTCCTTTGGTCTACAAACCGTCTTCCAATTGACGAGCACCTTGCCCTTTGCTGCATGCTCCCCTTCGTCGCCTGCCCAGACGAAAGTACGGACAATTACAACATACCACGCCACCTCCATTCCGCTCTCGAAATGGGCTCGCAGACCATTACAATTTCCTCATGCATTTTATTTTTTCCCCTTTTCCTCGTTACCTTCTCGTGTGAAGTTGATTCTCCCTGCCATCGGCCAGCCCCCGCCGATGATTGTCGACTCGAAGAACCGCCTCCCTTTCGTGCTCGTCGCCGGGGTTTTGAATTTTGGTTTTACTAAGACCCCAAGGCCCTTTGAAATATCCAAAAATTGGGTTTTCAAAATTATTTTTTCAAATTTTCTTGTTCAAACTTCATCAATTAAACAAAAAAATATAATTAAATTTGAGTAGGTATAAATATAGTACTCCCTCCGACCTAGTTGACTCAGATTTGTTTAGATTTGGATGAATCTAGACACTATTTAGTATATAGGTTTATTCAAATTTTGATAAATCTAAGTCAAATAATAAGGGCCGAAGGGAGTACTGTAATTTTTTTTAGAAAATAATAATTCGAAACCCACCAAGATTACCAAAAATTCTGATTTCGTTGAAATTTAATCCATGTCTGCTGCCGCCTCTGGCTACTCCGTCCTGTTACATATCCTCTCACCATGGAACAAGATATTTCTACTAGTTTTTTTTCTTCAAAATTCCTATGGTTTCTCCCCGCAAAAAAAAAACCATGGTTTCTAGACAGGTGTTTTTAGTGAGTCGGCTAGAGCAGAGTTTGCTGCTAGCCATCATCTTAGGATACACGGACCAAACAAGCAGATCGCCACGCCTAAAACTGATCACAACCGTGGATTCATCAGTCAGAGGCTCTGAGCCCTACTGGCCTAGTAAGGGACAGTAGCGCCGAGCTCACATGACTTCATCTCGCAATGCTGACTCGCCAGCCAATCAAAATCCGCGATGAGGGGAAACTAAAACTATGCGTCGGTTCCCGTGGTCGCCTCAACACTGCAGACTGTACTTGAAAAAGAAGAGCACTGCGCCTCATCCTGGAGTATTTCGCAAGCGTCCGCATTTATAATCTGCCCCCATTTTCAACGGTCCGTGATTCTGAACTTTTTCGACGTAGTAATAGTCCATGATTCGTGAAAGAATTTCATCATTCGTTCAAGATGCCACTGTCCAAGGTTGCATTAAAGCGGGCCAAATAGTACGAGAAAAAGTGCGGATGCCCCATGAGAAAACTCTCCCTTGCCGCCTGAAAACCATGAAATCTGCCGGACATGTTCAGACTGTTTGATAAGAAAACTATGATTCTGTGGATTAAAACGAGTCAGAGAACGGAAATCCACTTTGCCTCCTAGGTGTAGATGCACTCGCTGCCCAAAAAAATCATACTTCAAAGACATATTGACATTATATGTCTGTACACCAAGTTTTAAGAAAAAAAAGACATTTTATGTTGACTGTGTAAAAAAGACAATTTTTTGTGTTGAAAATAGTTTTTTACAAGACATTTCCTTTTGTCTTTTTTTTGTACAGATCACAAAAATATCTTTCTGACTGTAAAACTTTGTGTGAGTACATAGCATATCCGGAAGCACACACAGGATTTTGTTCCGAAATTTTTCAATATTTTAAAATTCATATAAAATATATATTTTTATAATATATGCATTTAGACCTAGAAGCCAAATCGTCATGTCCGTCAGAGATGTGCTCTAATCCTCTCAACCCTAAGAAATCTCAATGTCCATCAGAAAGGCAAAAGATGGAACTAACTATGAGCTACGATTACGAATGAGCAGGAAAAAATTCTATCTTCTCAGCTGACATGGATGCTACTGCTCGGTGGCGGACATTCAAAACCTTAACAAACAGTGTATTACAACCCTCTTTCTTCTTTACCAAATTGCCATTAAATTAGGTTTGCCGGTCGGCCGAAAGCGCACATGCCTGAGCTTAGGAATGGTTAGATCTGCCTATGCTACTGCCGGAAAAACGATTAGAGTAACATGTGTGGTTAAGATAATTTAGCTAAGCGAAAATGGAATGGTTGTATGAAATGTGTTTTCTGTGATTCGCCAGAATCTATACATCACTTGTTTATCGCTTGTCCCTTTTCTCGTCTTGTTTGGAGAATTGTTGAGTTCACTTTTAACCTGCCACCTCCGGCCAACATAACAAACGTGTTCGGAAATTGGCTTAATGGGATGGGAAAGAATGATAAAGCTAAAATCCGTATTGGTATTTGTGCATTGCTATGGTCTTTATGGAATGCGAGGAACGACCTCGTTTTCAACAGATTTGGCACTATCAATTTCTTGTAGGTTATTCGAAGAGCTGTACACTTGATTCATATGTGGTCATATCTTCTACCAGAGGACCAACGACTGCCTATGGATATTGGATGCATTCAGTTGGAGACGGTCGCTTTGGCTTTCTACAATCAGGCTGGGTGGCGGCATGCTAAAAGGATAGATGTTGCTTAAGCGTGTGCTCTTTTTATGGTTTAGGTGGCTAATTTTTTTAGCCACTTTAAGTGATCCATGAGTTTGTAATTCCAGATTTTGTACTCTTATGATTTGAGACTTTTTAAACGCTGCAATAAAAGGATGTGTGCATCAATTGATGCAGAGGCTGGGGTATACCCCATTTCAAAAAGAAAAAAAAAGATATAGTTTCAAGTTTCAACCCACTAGTATGACATTGCTGATAAATTCTTCAAAGGCATTATTGCATCCTCTTTAGGTCGTACCCAATCGCCAAGCTTAACTTGAGCTCGACAAGCGAGTAGGGAATTCTGGCTCTAGAGCTCTAGTGCTCTCTCTATTTTTCAAATTAAAAACCTTATTTATGAGTTATAAAGATTACAATGAAACAATGGATATACCAAATGATGTATTCTTCAAACGTGAAAATCTCAATTTGAAAACTTTGTATTTTGAGATACCAAAAATAAATAAAAGTATAGATGAACAACGTATATTTTAAAATCTCTAGAATTTATTAGATTTTGTCTTTTTGTGTAGTCCGTATTCAAAGAATTTAGTGTTATGGTTTTGTATTCTTGTAGGATACATCATTGACTACTCCAATTTTTTTAGATTTTTATGGAACTTGTAAATGTGATTTTTGAGTTTTAAAAATGAATGGATAGGTGGATCTCGAGAGTCAAAGACAATTTTCGCAGACAAGTCAAAATAAATACTCCCTCTGTCCAAAAATATGAAGCGCACTACTTTTTGATGGTCTTTGATATACGACTTTAACCACTACTATTTACTAGATTATATAGATTGGGAATGTATAAATGATATCGTTGAATTCGTCTTGTAAAAATCTTTCATTTCATGTTTTTTATACTAATTTTATAGATATATTATAAGTATAAATCATAGTCAAAAAATTTGTTCATTGACAAGCAAAAATCAAGGACAACTTGTATTTTGGGATAGAGGGAGATCATTTATGAATCATACCTATACCTTCTCTAGGCGAAAACAACACATCTTTCGCTTCTTCAACGAAAAGTGTCTTTCGCTCCTGACCTCTGGTGCTCTCTTCATTAAAAAAAATTCAAAATCATATTTAAAAGTTAAAAAAAATCTAAAAACAATTTTGGACATAGTCAATGTTGTATCCTACAAGCATGCAAAATCGCAACATGGAATTCTTTGTATTGTTGGCTAAAAAATAAACTGGTAAAATTTGGAGATTTGAAAATATGCATACTCACCTCCACACTTTTATCATTTTTGTGTAGCTTGATACAAAGTATCTGAAATGGATGTTTTTCATATTCGTGGGATATTATTGGTTACATCTGGATTTTTCATATAAAAAATTAAATTCACAAATACAATCTTTAAAAAATCAAAATAAAGAGATCACTCGTGCTTGGGAGCCAAAAATCTCCATAAGAGTAAAAACTACTATGAAAAGAACCGATGCTATTTAAAGAATCTCGCTAGGGGCCTGAAAATCATGAAATATACATGTTCAGACTAATGCTTGATAAGAAACTATGATTCATGCGGACCAAATAAAGTTGGAGATTTGCTCAGATCCTCTGGACCGAAGTTTATAACATAAAACCACCACTTTTGTGCAAAAAATTCGAAAAACCACCAGTTTACGTTTGAATCGCAGAAAACCACCACCCTAGTGCTGAATTTTGCAATGTGCGCTAACTGGCCGATTCAGGGCGATTGACACTGGATCTGACAGACGGGGCCCACTAGTCAGGCACGTCCGTTAACGGCTTGTCTGTATCGGGGTAAAGGGCGGTAGGTTTCAGTTACGGCCTCGTACTTCCCTCGCCCCGACTTCACCCCGATGGCGGCGAGTACTCGGCGGCGGCCCTCGTCGACCGGCGGCGGCCCTCTCGTCGGCGGTGACCCTCTCGGCGGCGGATAATTCGATTCGTCCGTCGAGGACATGGATTGGAGGAGCGGCAGTACGACCGAGTCGACGCGTCGCCGCACATGGTGCGGCGGCGGCTCTAGCGCGTGCGGTCCTAGCATCACCGGCGAAGATCAGCCACCGGTGGGGATCTTCCTTTGGCGGCGTTGAGTGAGTTCCCTTCCCTCTCTCTTCTTCTTCCCCTCCCCTGTTATTTCTAAATCACTGCTATGCATAGAAAATTAGGGTTGAATAGATTTTAGGGCTATGAAATTAGTATTGTTAGCACATCTTAATCATTGGAAAACACTACTTTAGTGATTACATTATCCCATGTTTCTTTAATTTCTCATATCCCATATTAATTGAACAAATGAAGCGAATGTGCTTTGGTAATTGAATGTATTTCTGTAATTTTCTTTATTCAATTTGGACGATGACATGTGGGACATCAGGTTTAATATCCCTGGTGAAGATAATTTAGAGAGGACCTTGAGCTTATCTGATATCACTGTAATGAATCAGAGAGCACTGATTGAAGGACATGGGTATGATTACAAAGATACAATCTACTATGTTAGAGAGAAAGGAAAAGGAATAGAGGGAATGGAAGCATTGGACAGCATGTCAAAGATTGATCAGATGATAGAAATGTATGACAGTTGCAAAGTGTTGAACTTGACAGTCATCAAGCACAACTCTGATATTCCTGCAACACCCAGAAGATTATGTACATGACTTCTTCAAAAAGGACATGTACAAAGAAGCATTCAAGCATGCAATATACCCTGTCCCTGGACCTGATGAGTGGCCTAAGACAGATACTAGGGACATTGATCCACCTGTGTTTAGGGAGAAGCCAGGAAGGAAGCAAACAGTTAGAAGGAAAGGTGTCCATGAGGTGCCTGCACCTAGGGATAGCTCAAGGATGGGGAGTATCACATGTAGCAACTGCAAATTAGTTGGCCACAGGTTTCCTTCATGTCCTATGCAGTTAAAGCCAGAATTGCAACTTAGAAAAAATCAACACCAAGTAAGTATGCTTCATATGGTCCTATGTTTGTACATCTTGTATACTTCCTATATTTCTTGTACACTAAAATGTTTTCTGCAGTCAAACAGGAAAAACATCACTCGAGGACCATCATCTTCTACAGCACCAAGGGCTCTAGGACCATCGTCTTCTACAACACCAAGGGCTCCAGCACCAAGGGCTTCTCCAGCACAATCATCTTCTACAACACCAAGGGCAAACCCAGCTGGAAGGCCTTTCTTTGCACCAAGGACTAGTGGAAGAGAGCCCAAACTAACCCATAGGATGCAAGGATACCTCAATGCAGGGAAGCACAACAGCTACAAAGGCTCTAGAATCTCAAAGAAGTGATGGCCTATGCTGTTTGTGCCTTTAAAACTATGCATGTTTCAGCAATGTGTGTAAGACTATGTTGTTCTGGTTGGAGTAAGACTATGTTTGTTTAAAACTATCTAGTGGATCCATATTTGTGTAAGACTATGTTGTTCTAAGACTATGTTTGTTTAAAACTATCTGGTGGATCCATACATGATTGTTTGTGCTTTACATATTTGTGTATCCATATAGCATCTGGTGGATCCATAGCATCTATAGATAACATCTGGTGGATCCATATTTGTAAGAGGATACCTGCTGCTCAGAACTTAGAATTCAACATATATAGATAACATCTGGTGGAAACATAGCATTCAACACAGGTACTTAGAATTCAACACACATAGTTCACACATTGCTCAGAATCAACACAGGTACTTAGAAGTCAACAAACATTACACAAAACAGGAAGCTAAATAGATAAAGGACATGCTCCAGCTAAACACAGGTACAATAGATATCACTCATCACACAGTTCCTTTATCTTCTTCACCTTCTTCTTCAGACCATCAGTGAAATTGAACAGATCATACAGGACATGCTCCAGCTTGTTCTTCTCTGCCTTCAATGCCACCTTTTCCTCATCCCATTTTCCTTGCTTCACCTTCATAATGTCTTCTTGAGATTTCTGCACATGCTTTAGCATAGTCACTTCTTTCTTCAAAGCTTCTAGTTCAACCTTTATCTCATCTCTTTCCTTCACCACAAGCACAACATCCTCCTCACCAGACTGAATTATTTTATAATTCTCCTTCACCACCTTCTTCTCTGTTTGTTCCATGAACTTGCACACATCATCTAACAGGGTGTTGTGCTTCTTCTCTATCTTTGTTTTCTCATCAGATAGCTACTGCACCAGTTTTGCATTGTCAATCATGTCTTCAATCCTAAGATTGTTGGCTTCAAAGTACATGTGCCACAACCTATCTAAAGAATTTTTCATTGTGTCTGGCCACTCTTCTTCATCAAACCATGACACAAAACCACAGTTCATAACTTCCTATAAAAAATGTAACTGCAATCAGTGAATAACATTGGACTGCTATATCCAACAATACAGAAGCAAGCTAAATATATATCCAAGGAAGATAATTTATATACAACAGTATAATAAATCCAAACAAGCTAAATATACATCCAAGCAAGCTACTGCAATATATATCCAGATTTTATATACTAGCATATCCATATCCAGCTAACAAATCAAGCATCTATATGTAATTTTCTGGTCTGCTAACCCTATCTAATTTTCAGATATGAAAAAATTGAGAGAAGAAAAATGTGTTCAATTCAGTACAACTCACATTCCCTATCTGACACATGTAAAACCTTCTTCCAGTGTTCGTCCCTTCAAATGCGACACACTGTTGTGGCACCAATCCATGCTCACGACATTTTACCGAGCAGTCCACTGCAATCCCATGAAACTGGGGGTCGTAGCAGGTGTCTGGTGCATAGTCGAGAGCTACGAAGTGCTAAACGAACAAAATTGCAAAGAAATGAGTTCAAATCCAAAAAAATCGAAGCCAATTCGAAAACCCTAGCCCTAACCCTAGATTTGGGGAACTTACCCCTAGCGGAGAAGTGCTCGACGACTCGCCATCGTTCCAACTGGGCATGGCCAGAGTTTGCGGACGGTCCGTCGGCGGCGATGGCGGCGGCAGGTGTGGAGCTCAACGACGCGGTCAGGGTCGGGTTCATTCGGGCTTGAAACTGCCCAGGTCAGGGTCCAGCGTCGCGTTCTATGGAAAGAAGAGTGGGGCCTACTATTGCCGTTAACGGTCGTTAACGGACGTGCCTGACTAGTGGGCCCCGTCTGTCAGATCCAGTGTCAATCGCCCTGAATCGGCCAGTTAGAGCACATTGCAAAAAATCAGCACTAGGGTGGTAGTTTTCTACAATTCAAACGTAAACTGGTGGTTTTTCGAAATTTTTGCACAAAAATGATGGTTTTATGCTATAAACTCTCTGACCCGTAAAGAATTCAGAATGCCCATATGGCATCACCCTGACCAGGGAGGAGAAAAGGAGAAAAGATGGAACTAACTATGAGCCAACTAATGAGCAGGAAAAGATTCTATCTGCTCAATCGGCATGGATGCTAATTATATTAAGATGTGTGGCTAGATATCGTTTCAAAGTTTCAACACTAAATAATAATGTCGATCAAATCATTTCAGTAGGCATTATTGCGTCCTCTTTAGGTCGTACCTTATTCAATGAATGACGATCATGCTGATTTGAACCTGACAAGCTAATAAAAATGACAGTATTCGGTTTCGTCATTGATAATCTCAGATTATTGCAACCTAGCTAATATCATGAAACTTCTCTATTTAATCTATCTTATCCAGCCGAAAACAGGATAACTTTGAGTCATCTGCAAGACCAAACCGTGACAATGCAATCACTGGCAGGCCTCTCTTTCGTTTATCTTCTTCGGGTAACAAGCTGAAGTGCTGTGTCGATACAGCAATCTTCCCTGGTCCTGAAAGCCACATGCATGCACTTTTCTGAATCCCATGTGATGCGCAACTTTCTCTCTGATCTGGGTATCTGACTTTCTCTTGGAAAATCTGGTAGCTGCCCACACGCGATGATGCTAGCCTGAATTGGAAAATTCCCAAACATGACGATGTGCGTTGGGATGCGACATTCTGTTGAAAATTAGCCAGGAGTGGAAACTTCTGGATGAAATCCCATCTGGATAAACCTATGAGCTAATGTATGAGCAAGGAAAAGATTCTATCTGCTCAGTCAGGTCAGACAGCATGGGTGCTGCTCAACTGCCGAATAATATGTTAGGAGGTGCGGCTAAAAATCGTTTCAAGTTTCAACCAGTAGCTGTATTCAATAGGTACTAACCATTGTTGCACCCGCTTTAGGTCAACTTTTTCAATCATCAGCCCTGATTTAAACCTGACAAAGTAATAAAATATTATCCTGTTTCGTCATGGATAGATCCCAGATTATGGTTGTGCTACTAGTAATAATATTGCAAAAGGATGTAAAGCTAAGGTTATCAACAGTTCGCTCATGTGTGCGTAGGTCCTCTTTCTTATCTTCTTCTTCGGGTAACAAACTGAAGTGGCCGACCGATGCATGTGTTGTGATGCGCAGCTTTCGCGGCCTGATCCGACTATCTGCTGACTTTATCTTGGAAAATCCTGATAGGATCCACAGTCACCTCCACGCAGAGAATTAAGCTAACCTCCAACCTGGTGATGACGATGGGCGTTGTGATGGATGGAACATTCCATTGAAAATTTAGCCACGAGTGGAAGCTTCTGGAGGAGTTTTTTTAAGCAGAAAAAAAAGTCTGGCAGGTTCGGTGGGATGCTTCGAGATATACCGGTTCAGGATACACTAGTATACTGTGGGCTGTCAGGCACCGGTTTGTCACGAATAAACAACGAGGAGATGCATGAAAATATTCTGAATTGGTGGAAAGAAGCAAACGGCACAAGATACAACAGATCTGGTTCAACTATTGCTATGCGCCTCTCAGAAAGAAAAAAAGGACTGCTGCTAAATAAAACGTGGCTTGATTGACTTTGAGACACGATTTCCCGAGTCGCATAGAAATAGACGAACACGCACCGGCAGCAATCATCACAGTTTGGTGCCGCGCTACTGATCTGTACTATATCTAGAGCTCGCCCATCGATTTTCAGGTTATGATTGCCTCCACCGACGTTCAGGGCACCTACCCGGTCGTTGCTGCCGCCGATCGAAAGCGAGAAATGACGAGGCCGTCGCTGAACCGGTCGCCGGTCGATCGTGCATGCGCGCCGTGCCCGTCGGGGCGATCGAACAGGGTCGCCGTCACCCCAGAATCAAATCTCTCGACGGCAGACAGTTCGTTCGCGCCGTGCGCTACCGGACGTCCTTCTCCCATATAGCCGTGGACCACTCAATTTTCCAGTATACTGTCGAGCTTACTGACAGTGAAAAACGCGGGAATAACAGCGAGCGGTCTGCCACGTCCACGTCGTTCACAACCGAGCGCCAGCTTAGCCGCGCGTGCGTCCACGCGGTTATATATTAGCATCTGACGACGTTAAGCCGAACAAATATTATTTACCGGCGAAAGACTTTGCCTGACCGACCGGTGATTGGCCACGATTGCTGCGTCGATCTGGATCCAGGCAACACACGGACGTCGGGACGTGCACCGGCCACGAAAACGAAGTGGATGTCGCGCTGACCGATCGGCGGACGGGTGCGAGCGGAATGGACCCCCTGCGCGACGGCGGCAGCCGGCAGCAAAATATCCGCACCGACCGTCCAATCGCGGCACCAAGCTAGCACGTCCTCCTCTTCCACCTTTTCCGACCGTTATTTACAAACAGCAGCAACAACGCGGTTTCGATCACCCTTTTCTGCAGTGCCAACATATTTAGAGCAACTCTGATAGAGACTGTAAAAACGGTCAAATCTATAAAATTGACATAGTTATCTCTACTATATAATTTACCTTACGGTGGTTTTCGTCTGCAATTTTTTCGTCCGTCGTGCACTTTTGTGGTTTAGCCCCTCAAGTTTCTGTAAAATAACCCGCAGTCCTGGAAATCCACCGCCAAGTAAAAGAACCACCGGATTCCCTCCCGTCAGTCCCCACCGTGCCTCCTCCATCGGAGCATGTAGCGCTGCCTCCTGGCGAACTCCTCCGT
This sequence comes from Avena longiglumis, assembly GCA_030063025.1. Classification (NCBI taxonomy): domain Eukaryota; kingdom Viridiplantae; phylum Streptophyta; class Magnoliopsida; order Poales; family Poaceae; genus Avena; species Avena longiglumis. The sequence goes on from CP125976.1 coordinate 137,052,256, forward strand.
CCCACATCATGCCCGCCCGCCTCCGAGATCTACGCCCAAGCTTCTCTGACTACATCGTGCCTACCTTCGAGCTCTCATGCCGCGATTGGTCCGAGCTCCCTGACTGCCACGAGCTTGCGCATACCCTCATCTCATGCGGACCACGGCCATGCGCCGGACCGGGAGATACCCAACTCCCCGCCGCCTGGCACTCCTCTCCCAAGATCTGCCTGCAGTCGTGCTCCGTGTCGTCGGCCAAGATGGTGCGGCAGACAACCGCCTTTGCCCGCCGCTGCTGTCACTCGGATGCCTCCCCAGATGGTTGGCCTCACTAGCCGCGGCCACTGCAGGTTCTCAATACCATATCCATCACTCGACAATTCCTTCCGGGTTCAGCTTTATCAGCTCGTGTGTTCTTGATGGTTTTGTGCTGCAGCTGTGGGGATTTGCCGCTGGAGGAGGAGAAGCCGGCGCCATAGCGACCAACATGACAGTTTTAAGAATCCTTGTGCTCGATCATATCTTGTCCAGCTTTAGTTGTTCAGGTTTTAGCATCAGATGAGATTGGGCTAAGCATCTCTACTCTTTGCTTGGTTCATTTGGCAGTTTAGGAGCTCCAAGATTCCAGAGAGCGACTTAACCATCCTGCCTAATGGCATCAAGTACTCTTCACTCTACTGATTTAGCCAGTGCTCTTTAGCTCTTGTGCTGTTTACGTGTATAAGCCTGTAATTAGACCAGCAATCAGTTTTATAGAATGTAGAATGGTCAGTGAGGCCAATTACATCGTCGTGTATCCCATAGGAGACGGCAGCCGCCGATGGCAGCAGCAGTCACACCCGCATCCTCGTAATAGCCATATCATAACGTCTCGCCCATTTGTTGTCTGAGTTACTTCCGCTCACTCTGTCTGTTTGTAGAGATATTTTTTTTTGCAAGTGTATAAGATGCTGACGATGTATTACGATAAGATTTGATAACGAAATGCGTTTATTTCTAGGCTATAAAAATTAACAAACGTGTAATCTATTATACATCCACACATTTGTTTGTGCTGAAATTTGTACTCATATATACTCCCTCCATTCTTATTAATCATGCCTGTAATTTTATCTTAAGTTCAATATCTTCAAGTTAGAATAAGTCTATAAAAAATATGCTAACATCTACAGCCTTAAATAATATGCAGGATGGATCTAATTATTTACTTATTACAGGAGGCTACAGAATGCGAACACTCAGCATTTCCTGAGGCTAAGGCAACAACCAATTCTCTCCACCAAAGGGTGATCTGCTTGGTACATGCTTCAGTTTGTATGGCTGCAAATCTTGCTGAAGTTCCACCCTCCCGGTTTTTCTTTCGACAAAATGCATAGCTACTGCAAGAAGACACAGTTTGTGTTGTCTTTCTAATTGTGCAGGTTACAACGGAATGAGCCAGCTTAGGTCCTATTTTATTTTCACATGTTATGTTTTAAGTTGTGATGGATTAACTTATGTGGTTGACCTGATTCTTGCCGGGGTCTTGTTGTTCCAAAAGTTATGTCTAGCATTGTCATATCTTCTTGAATCATGATTTTAGAAATATTTGAAAGTAACAAGTGGACTCAAAAACCACACATGGCATGGTTTTGCAAGGAAAAGCGGCAAAAAAAAAAAATCATTGTGGTTCATTTTGGAGCTCTGGAAAAATTTGATCATTATGAATGAAACATGCTCTTGAAATATGTTAGAAGATTTACATGATTTTGTGCATTAATTCAAATGGAGTGATATGGGTAGGATGGTGGCTGCCGACGCCTACGAAGGTGCACCACAGCCCAAGCCAAATCCGGAGATGGAGTCGTAGCAGGTTGGTATTCGTATGCATAACACAAATAGGATCTATAATCTTAAAGTTCAGTTTTCGAATGATTTTATCTACTGCCAACTTCAGCATGGTCTTATTATTGAATGCACTGACAGGAAAATTAGTTTCAGAGCATATTTAATCATTATCCTCTGGGAATGATTTCAGAGTATAACTTCATGCCGAAACGTAGCCTATGAGGCTGGCTACATCCTGACAAAGATGACCAAACTGAGCAGAGGTACATGTATGGTTGTATCACCTTGTAAGAGTGGCCATATTACTTGATTTGGCTTATCCATTGGACGTCCTCATCCAGGCCGTGCTCATGATTAATTGGTGAACACAAGGATTAATAGCAGACAAGCAGTAAGATGCGGCTGGCGTTGAGATTTTCATCTGTTCTTAGTTCATTTGTTTTGATAGATATCTTGATTTCATATTTAATACCTGTTTTCACCCGCCCAGATCTTTTTGTCGCAAACACAAGTAATTTTCGATATAAAAACAGTTCAAATAGTACGTGCATGTATATAGATCAGTTCCTGATGTTGTCATGGTGTACTATGTCTTAAGGAGATTTAAATGTTCGTAAGGTTGTGTACTGTCTTGTTCGATGCTGGAGCAAACTTCACATGCATATCATCTAGGTCTTTTGCTTGCAGCTTTTTTTGCTTTGCAATTCTAAGTGATGTGTGATTTCTTCCTCTAAATTTGTTTGGGAGTGTATGAGCCTAAACTATAAAATTAGACTTATTGCAGGCATTTCAGTTTGCTTAGATGGTTGTGCTTATCTTACCCTCTCACTATCCCACACACCTGTACACCTTCCCTGTAATTTCAGAACGAGTAAATAGCACTGGAGGTCATAGAACTTGTCCCTAACGTGCAATTAAGTCACACATCTTGTAAAATAGACTAATCGGTCACACAAGTTGTCAAATGCGTGCACCGCAAGTCACAATCCGGTTAACCAGACGGTTTTTAACACATCACGCGCGTGTCACGTTCGGTCAACATGGCACTTACAATTTTACAAATCCTCCCTCATGTTTATCTGGCCGGGTTCAAATGAAATTGTATTTTTTTTGGAGTCTCCAACAGGATTGATTCAATGGTTCCTAGGCCATTTTTCATTTACCTCCTCAAAATTTTATAGGGGTTTCTGCATACATTTTAGTCCATATTAATATTTTTGTTAAAAGTCCCTATTAACCTTACGAGGCACGCTCATGTGACGAGTTTTTTTTAAAAAACCGGCCGGTTAAGCAGTTTGTGACCTGCGGTGCACGCGTTTGACAAGTTGTGTGATCGGTTAGTCTATTTTACAAGTTGTGTGACTTAAGTGCACGTGAGAGACAAGTTCTATGACCTCTGGTGCTATTTACTCCTTTCAGAACCATAACACATAGACATGGAGTCCTAGAGAAAAAAATACTTTTGAAGTTGACATTTCTCATGACTAAAATATTTTCTATATCCTTTTTTACCTAGACACTCCTAATTCTTCTTAGCTACATGAACATGTGCTAGCTTGTTACCAAAGTCTCATATAGAATAAAAATGGATGGCATATAAACATTATAAGAAAAAATTGTTTCTGGCTGAAGTGAAAAAATAGTAAAAGTGAGTGCAGATTTAGTGTTGTTGCCTTACTCTTGCTTCTCCTTTTACATGTCAAAATATTTAAAGTTAAAAATATTATATTCAACAAATACAATTCTCCTTCTTCTGAGCTAAACTAACCTGACACTTTCGACCATACCCACGTATTTAATACCGTAGCAACGCACGGACATTTAACTAGTAGTTTTAATAAAAACACATGCGCTAGCGGATCCCATAAAACCAGGTCAACCCGTAAATTTGTTTAAAGGGCACTGTGAACCCACTCCCGCAGCCTGCGTATTTCCCGCCGTATCACCACACAAATCGTTCGAAAATCACCGGCAACAGCGGCTCTGCTCCAGGCGAGGCAGCAGGGCTGCATATTTGGTTAGTTGAGCTAGGGCTGGAATTATAACTCGAAACTCGCGATCTAAATGAGTAACTCGTGACACAGTTCGACTCGGCTCAAACTCGGTGTCTAATGAGTCGAGCCAAGTTTTTTATTTGAGCTTGTTTGTTCACCCAAGCTAAATGAGCTACTCGCGAGCTACTCATTTAGCTCGTTAAACTCGTTCAAATATAGAGTTTGAAAATATTCATAGATAAGTGTCATATTATGAATGTTCCTTGAACCTGTAATGGTGTAGAGCTACTATATTTTTCATTGATCTTCCTCCGTGTTACTATGGAAGTACTATTGTTGTTATAGTTTCAAATTATTAGGTTAATTACTATTTTTTTATATGTGCTCATATGCATAACTTATAACAATCTAAACGAGCTGCTCACGAGCTACTCGAGAGTTTTCCGAGTCGAGCCGAGTTTCAAATATGAGCTCGTTCTATAAACGAGCCGAGTAGAGCTAACTCGTTAGTTGAGCGAGCTTTAGTGAGTCGAGCCGAGTTGGCTCGGCTCGGCTCGAATTCCAGCCCTAAGTTGAGCCACCTGCTGGCTTACAGGTATTTGTAGTGTTGCACGTGCAACGCTCGATATTACCAATGCACTTTTTCTTTGTCCGTTTTAGAATATTCTAAACACAGTTCATCCAATGTTAACCCTTAAAAAGAACTAATGCATATAAATAATTTGTAAGCAAAATTTTCATGCATTTACAAAAATAAATCTGGAAGGCACGATTGTCGAGTGACTTTCCGAACTATATCATGCATATTGTTGAACAACATTATTTCCTTATTTGTAACTTCTAAGTAAATAGTTGATATATTTGTAAGTTAATATCTGAAGTTTCAAACAAAAGTAGTATGCCAGAGGTGCTGAACATGCACTACACGATGCAGCCAAACAGACTACACTACATCATTACCCCAGTTAGTTGATAATGAACCGGCTGCAAGTCCAAAAAGAACATGTTTGGCTCCATTGCAAGAGGGACTTGTCCTGCACCCCTTTGTGGCCATACCTTGCTCCTGGCCCGAGTCATATTGTCGTCGTTGTCGTTCTACAACTTCTTGAAACCAGTGCACAACTATTCCTTCTGTTTATTTGTGAAAGCAAATCCTTGTCCAAAAAACACTACTATTGGTACCAACTATTAATCCCAGTGTAAAATATTGGTACAACACTCAGAACACTATACCTCTAAATATCGCAGATAGTCATAAGTATTAAACATTTCACAAGCCATGGAAACTTTACATAACTGAGATCAGATAAACCTCGGCATGAAGGATTCTTATTTTGTACCAACTTAGGTTATTCAAAGCATTTAAATTAAACTCGTATAAAATTATTTGGAGCGATTTCCAAAATGAAGAAAGAATCACATGATTTGGATAAAATATAAAAGTTCTTATATTGTAAATCAAGAAAATTGAAAGAGGAAACAATAATAGGGCCTCACTCGAATTCAACTAAAAGAATCACATGTTATCATTTTGCTAACGTATCACCAACCGTCTTCCTTGGTGACCAGGTGGTGTGGAGGTATATGAGGGCTCCTTCTTTTTTTCTTTTCCTGTCAAACTACAAGATAAGATCAAGCAAGTAAGTGTGCATCTCTTGACTACAACTGCTAGAAACTAAAAAATGTTCCTGGTCCGTTATGTATAACAAAAGAACCGAGGGTCATATTTATCACCATAGATGCATTATCAAAATTCAAATTCAGATTAGCTTGCCTCAGATAGTGTGGTGTGCAGAATACCAGAAAATGGAACAACCTAAATGCAATGATATACAAAAATCCCTAATGCCACACATGAGCGAGAGTTACTACTGACTCTTCCTAGCATATGTTTGCTCCTTTGATCACCTGGTCATGATATATATGCTTTAGCAGAAAGAGCATGCCTCTCTTCGATATGATACCATAAATATTTCGCCCAGTCGTTACCAAATTATCTCACCGGGTATAGGGATTTTAGAATCAAATTCAGTTGAAAAGCTTGATTGTATCCCTAACAAAGCAGTGCTGAATTGGATTCTTCTCTCCACTTGTAGGCTCACTTGCTCTCTTCAATTGGAATTGGCTTCGTCTCTCCACTGGCATAGGGCATGATTATAGAAGCCTGCTTGAAAAGTTGAACTTAATTGTGATGTCAAAAAAATTAAAATAACAACATCAGCAGCGACCAGTAGCATCCAGCCATGTTCTTCCCTGAATTAGAACCCTCTTGCGGTTTCTCAGCTGCAACATTCGCTCGGAGTGGGCGACCATTCAACTCCTACAGTTCTGATAACAATTGATTAAAATCATTGTGAAGAAAACTATTTTGCTTCTTTAGATTACAAACATAAAACGCTCTGGTAGCAAGAAGAGTGTGGTCATTTACTTATTCTTAGCGATAGACAACCACACATTCAAAAATAAAAAAAAGGCATTACGAAATATTAGGAATGAAGCTAAAAAATAACATCCCTCGTGGCATCTGAAGCAACACACCGACAATCATAGTGAATGAACATACACACAAACAATCATCGCATATATATAGGTATTGATTCGAGAAAAGATACACACAAATTCATATTTTCCTATGTAACTCCAGAAACATTGAGAAAAGTGGATATATCTATGCTTCAGAATCGGCAATCCAACAATGCACCAACTACTCGATATCTATATAAGTACCTGAGAAATGGAGGATCACACCTCATTTTATTGGTGTATGCATGCTCAATGTAAACTTTTGAATTACTCTACAGAGAGAGATACATACTACATATATTATACAATTATTAGTCACTGTTGATCAAATGAGCCAACTTGTCTCCTTGTAAAAAATTAACTTTCACCCATGGCGACATACAAATGCCTGTTGTAAAGTTGCGACTTGTCTTAATTCGATCCCATGCTCCTTTATGACAACAGATATCCTATCATTCATCTAAACTAACATACTTCTCTCCCATCTTAAACCATTCTCGCAGATAGATAGTATGTAAAAACAGAGAAGTAAGTAGCATTGTATCTAATTTGAGAGTCATAAATTAGTAATATTATAACTTCTATAAACGTGTATACATGTTCGAAGAATAGAGACCAGCTTAAAGTAGTAATATTATATAGCTAGATAGTAATTACAGGATATTCACTGCCAATACATCTTCAGACGCTTGCCAATCATCTATCTAATGTGACACTATTTTTAAAACATGTGATGACTTGCACAGAAAGTGAATGCATCCCATACAAAATTATTATCGCTCCAGTGTCAAGTTAGAGCTGATTGCTCAATCACAGACTCATATTGTGCACGCAAGATATGAGACATACAAATTATTTTGCTCGTACATATCAAACATGGCAGTGTCTTATGCAGATAACACAATGGAATGTCCAAATTCAACTACCTCACTAAACGAACTCCCTTACCCTCTCTATGATTGCGCGGACATGATACGCCAATCATGGCCTCAGTGCCGGTGCTCGCCGATTCATATTGAATTTACTGCTGCACGTGGACCATCTTAAATCCACAAGACAACCAGCTACATTACAATTGCAAAATTCAAAAGTGAAACATATATAATCTGTATGCATAAGGATACTTGGGGTGGATGGCTGGGCGAACGTGTGTCGGCTGAACGCTATCACCAAACCCCAGGGGAAAGAGGAGGAGCAAGATTTATTCAAGATACTGGGAATGGCGGCGGCTGGAGGTTACGAAGTGGCGGAGCCAGATCTTCCGCCAGAAGAGTAGGAAAGCAGCGACGACGCCTTGATCGATTCATCCACGAGCTGTACATGGAGGCGGCAACCTGTGGGCAGCGAGCGCATCGGAGGAGAGTAGCGCACTAGTGCAGGGGGCGGGGCGAGCCATGGGGCGCACCATAGGGAGGGGCGATGAGCACGGCGGAGCAATCTGGTGGCGACTGCCTGGACAGGAACGATTCACGCGATTAGGGTGGAATTTTGTGTTAGTTTTCTTTTCTCATGTTTTCTTTTTCAAAGGGCCGTGGAGCATGGACGTGGGGGCTGAACTTTTCCTCTGCCGGTGGAGGGCCGTGTTAAATGCTAAATGCACATTAGATAAGAATTAGTTTAATCCTAGCGGTTAGATTTAGTTTAGTAGGTTGATCCGGTGGTGTTGATTCGCCTGTGTATGTTGGACGGGGTGTGCTTAGGAAATAATAGGTTTGCTCTTTTATTACTAGTAGAGATGTTTCAGCTTAAATAAAAAGACCAAAACGTTCTAAAAAACTAAATATTGTATTTTATTGTTTTATGTACTACCAACTAGAAAAGTAATAGTATTATATATTTAATTATTTTTGCATAGAATAGTTTTTTTTATGGGTAGCTCTTAAGCTTATGGATTGGTCTTAACATTTTTTTGCTTGTGGATAAGTTTCACAAGGTATATGGATGTTTGCTTATGGTTAACTTGTAGACAACATTGCGGATGTCCTCATGATTGCTTTTTGAAGTTTAAGATATATAATATAAAAAACAGAATTTTTTAGCGCTCAAAAGTTTGGGATCATGCATGGGCAGACCCAGCATCCCTCTAGCCGCAACTGCCTAGGCTTGCCATGGCACAAAACTTGTGTTTTTATAGTTTTTTATAGCAATTTTGTCTAAAAAATTTATATCTCAGGATCGTTCGTTCAGACTTCCAAAAGTTTCTAGGGCCATGTGCGACCGCATGGGCCACACTCTCGTGGGCTCGGGCCTGGTTAGCGGCACCACACAAGGTGGCTCTAGGTCATGTGACATCGACATGGTTAGCCTAATGTCTAGAGCATATACTGATTGATAAACTCGGCTTGCCTATCGTGATCTTTCGATCACCGATTGCGCTATTTTAATTTGCATGTCTAGCATAATAATTGACCAATATGGATAAATGTACACCGGTGACCCTAGATTCCGACCGCGTTGTCCAAATGAGGGGTGTTGTTTGGGTGCACCAACCGGACATGACCGGACACTTGTCCCTGGCGGTCCAAAGTTGCCCTAACACGCAACATGCTCCCTACCCGAGTATAAAGATGTCCACGTAGAATTGGAAAACATGATAATGAACATCGGGATGGAACATTCCATCAAAAATTTAATCAAGACAGAGAACTTTCAGGGAAGATGTCTTAAAGAGAAAAAAAGGCTGCCATGTTTGGTCGGATGCTTCACGATCTCTCTCTCGCAGGGTATACAGTATATGTGTTTTTTTATGAACGGAAGTATATGTGTTAACGACAAGCAAATAAACGAAATAGATCAAACCAAACGAAGGAGATACAAGGATTTTAACCTGAAAATACCCGTCCATAGAGGAGGTAAATACCATGAGTGTCATCCAAAAAAACTTCACTATATCGGAAGAGTTTACGCCAGATATTTACACAAATTCGATGATCCCCTATGACGGATTACAAGAAGTATATGATGACCTAGTTCGTGTTAGAAATAATGGGCCAATTCCTTTAGGCCCATGTGCATTTCAGATTTTTCCTAAATCTCAAAGCCCAAATTTATGGCAGCCCATATGTGTTTGGGCCCATGCTTGTGGCAGCTTACATAAAAGTGGAGTGAGAGCTCAAGTTTAGTCCCACATGGAAAGTTGGAGGAGAGTTGCACCACCTTATAAGGTGGAGTGTTGCACCACTTTGTAAGTGAGTGGCAATAAGAGAGATACACGTGCACGCTCCTCCTCCTCCGACGGCGCCCGCCCGCCCGTCTTGCCTCGTCACGACGCGCGCGCGAGTTGCGGTAATCTCGTCGAGTCGAGCTGTTTTGACAGACGTGTCAAACAGTTAGCTTATTCGGGTCGCTCCCGGATTGTGGGCTACTGTAACCGACCCAAACGTGCGCAATGTGGACTCGGCCCACGTTCGCCTCCGTTAGGTTTCCTGAGCTGCTCTATATAAAGTCTTGCGCGGCTACCGCCACAACACCACCGAAAACCAATCTAGGGTTTTGCCATCCTCTCTACTTGCGCCGTCATCATAGTCTACTCCATCCCGCTTGCCGGCGAACGGGAGAGCAGGTCTCCGGAACCACTCGTCCTTGTGATCCTGTACGGGAGAGGGCGAATAAGGTTTTTGGAAAGCGCTCCGCGCGACTGCTCGAGTTCTCCATCACGGGTCGTCTTCCATCCAAGTCAAGCGGTGCTGCCTACCGCCGTCTTCGTCGTCATCTGCTTCGATCAGTCTTCCCTAAAGTTTCTACTACGACAACCGAACGGTATGTGCTATGTGCTTCTATTTGGTTATTCATCATGTTCTGCGAGTACATATTAAGCTGCTGTTTGTTTCCGATCATCATGTTGTTTAGTACATCTAGTATGTTCGAGTTACATGAGATAGTAACTGGTTTTGTCATGATTTATATTCTGGAATTAATCGTGGAAATTATGCCTAATAATCCAACAATCCAAAAATCTTATTGTAGGCAATTTCCTGAATTAACAATGGCTGGTTTTACCGATGCACTGAGGCCGGATAAGTTTACCGATGTGCACTTTAAAAGGTGGCAGTACAAGGCTGAGCTTTGGCTGACCATGATGAAAGTGTTTCATATTAGTAAAGGCAAACCTGAAGGAACTATGTTTGACGAGGATCAGAGGAAGTTCAAGGAAGCCAATACTATATTTGTGGGATGCATTCTGAGCATTCTTGTCGACCGTTTGTGTGATGTGTTTATGCACATAAAAGACGGGAAGGAGCTATGGGACGCACTGGACGCAAAGTTTGGTGCTGCAGAAGCTGGCAGTGAACTGTACATCATGGAGAGCTTTAATGATTTTAAGATGACAAAGGACCTTCATGTGGTTCAACAAGCTCATGAGATACATTGCATTGCCAAAGAGCTCGAACTCATTAAGTGTGCCTTACCCTACAAGTTTGTGGTGGGTTGCATTATTGCTAAGTTGCCCCCTTCATGAAGGAACTTTGCCACAACTTTCAAACACAAGAGACATGAGATATCAGTTGAAAATCTGATAGCGTCCCTTGATGTTGAGGAGAAGGCTCGGGCTAAGGACACTACTGAGAAATGAGAGACTCATGCTACTGCCAACTTTGTGCAGAAAAGGAAAATCCGTAGGCAAGAACAAAGGGAACTTTAAACCCTCCTTTAACAAGCCTGTAAAGAGTACAACCTTCAAGAAGAAGAAGACGAACAGGAACAAGAGTGAACTGTCTTGTTACACTTGTGGAGAGCCCGACCACTTTTCCAAGGACTATCGTAACGCAGCATGAGAGAGGAAAAAGGCCAAGGCCAACGCGTCGTGACCGCTAGCAATATTGATGGGTATGGTAATTTATTTACGGTTCTTTCAGTATTTCAATCACCGTGTTGGTGGCTTGATACGGGTGCTAATGTTCATGTGTGTGCTGACATCTCTATGTTCACTTCTTATCAGGTCGCTCGGGATTCATCCGTCCTAATGGGGAATGGATCACATGCTTCTGTTCGTGGTGTTGGCACGGTGGATCTGAAGTTTACTTCCGGCAAGATCGTGCAGCTGAGGAACGTGCAGCATGTCCCTACTATGAACAAGAATCTCGTTAGTGGCCCCCTTCTTTGCAGAGATGAGTTTAAGGTTGTCTTAGAGTCTAATAAAGTCGTTGTTTCGAAACATGGACAATTTATTGGTAAAGGTTATGAATTCAGAGGCTTGTTCCGGTTTTCACTTTCAGAGTTTTGTAATAAATCCGTGAATCATATTTGTGGTGGTGTTAATGATGATACTAGTATTTGGCATTCTCGTTTATGTCACATTAATTTTGGTTTGATATCTCGGATGTCCAGTATGAGTTTAATTCCGAATTTCACTATTGTCAAAGGTTCTAAGTGCCATAGTTGTGTGCAATCAAAGCAACCTCGAAAGCCTCACAAGGCTGCTGAGGAGAGAAACTTGGCACCTCTAGAACTCATACATTCTGATCTATGCGAGATGAATGGTGTGTTGACAAAAGGTGAAAAGAGATATTTCATGACGTTGATAGATGATGCTACTAAATTCTGCTATGTTTACTTTTTGCAAACTAAAGATGAGGCTTTAGACTACTTTAAAATCTATAAGGCCGAAGTTGAAAATGAACTAGAGAGAAAGATCAAGCGTCTTAGGTCGGATTGTGGTGGTGAGTATTTTCCCAAAATATTTGACGAATTCTGTCAGGAACACGGAATTATTCATGAGAGGACGCCTCCCTACTCTCCCCAATCAAACGGGGTTGCCGAGAGGAAAAACCGCACGCTGACTGACTTGGTGAATTCCATGTTAGCCACTGCTGGTTTATCAAAGGCATGGTGGGGGGAGGCTTTGTTGACTTCATGTCATGTCCTGAATAGAGTTCCTAACAAGAATAAAGAAAAGACCCCTTATGAGGAGTGGGTTGGGAGAAAACCATAACTTTCATATCTGCGCACTTGGGGGTGTTTGGCGAAGGTCAACATACTGATCCCCAAGAAACGCAAGCTCGGACCCAAGACAGTGGATTGCATCTTTCTAGGATATGCTCCACGGAGTGTAGGCTATAGATTTCTAGTGGTTAAATATGAGGTACCTGATATGCATGTTGATACTATAATGAAATCTCGTGATGCAACATTCTTTGAGAATATTTTTCCTACGAAAGATATGCATAGCATCGGTAGGGTTTCTTCTGAAATACTTCCTAAATCTAGTGCATCTATTGAGAATTCTGAACAATCACATGAGAAATTTCTTGAGAAGGATGATGATGAACCTCTCACGAGGAGTAAGAGACAGAGGGTTGCAAAATCCTTTGGTAATGACTTCATCGTGTACCTTGTGGATGATACTCCCAAATCCATTACTGAGGCATATGCCTCTCCTGATGCAGATGATTGGAAAGAAGCTATCCAAAATGAGATGGACTCGATTCTTTCTAATGGAACTTGGGAATTATCAGAACGACCCTATGGTTGTAAACCTGTGAGATGTAAGTGGGTGTTCAAGAAGAATCTAAGGCCTGATGGTACTATTGAGAAGTACAAGGCGCGTCTTGTAGCTAAGGGCTACACACAGAAAGAAGGAGAAGATTACTTTGACACCTATTCACCTGTCGCTAGACTGACCACCATTCGAGTACTACTATCCCTAGCTGCCTCTTATGGTCTTCTCTTTCATCAAATGGACGTGAAGACAGCTTTCCTTAATGGAGAGTTGGAAGAGGAGATCTATATGGATCAGCTGGATGGGTTTGTGGTAAGAGGTGAAGAGCCAAATGTGTGCAAGTTATTGAAATATTTATATGGCCTGAAACAAGCACCTAAGCAATGGCATGAGAAGTTTGACATAACTCTACTTTCTGCTGGCTTTGTCATTAATGAGGCTGATAGGTGTGTTTACTATCGCCATGGTGGGGGCGATAGTGTTATATTATGTTTTTACGTGGATGACATTCTGATCTTTGGTACAAACATGAAAGTGATAAATGAAGTCAAGTCTTTCCTGTCAAAGAGTTTTGATATGAAAGATCTGGGAGAGGCTGATGTCATTCTGAACATCAAGCTTATTAAGAACGAGAATGAGATTACTTTAACGCAATATCATTATGTTAAGAAGGTCTTGAGCCGATTTGGCTTTAATGATGGCAAGACTTCTCCAACACCTTATGATCCCAGTTTGACATTATGAAAGAATAAGAAGGAACCAACAGATCAACTGAAATATTCACAAGTTGTTGGTTCTCTCATGTACTTAGCAAGCGCTACAAGACCCGATATCTCTTTTGTTGTGAGCAAGTTGAGTAGTTTCATGTCTAACCCGGGTATTGATCATTGGCATGCATTTGAAAGGGTCATGCGCTATCTATGTGGTACAATGAGCTATGGGATTCACTATTAAGGGAACCCTGCTGTACTTGAAGGATATAGTGATTCGAATTGGATCTCTGACGTTGATGAACTCTACGCCACGAGCAAGTATTGAAGGGTTTCGCGGCATAGTAAATCAAAATTTTCTACGGATGCGAACAGAGGGAAAGCCAAGATCTAATCTAGGAGATGCAATCAACGAGAGAGATTGGATTAGATCTTCATACCCTTGAAGATTCGCACGGCGGAACGTTAAATCGGCGTGGGTGATGTAGTCGTACTCGCTTCTCCTCCTCGCGATCCGATCCGATCTAGCACCACAAGTGGCGGTGCCTCCGTGAGATGCACACGTGCAGCACCTCGACGTCTCCTCCTTCCTCGGACCAGCAAGTATGGTGGAGAGATAGATTGGATCTACAACACGACGTGGTGTATATGGTGGAGAATTTACGCAGGCTTCGCCTACAAGCGATCGGGAGGGAGGAAAGCTAGCAAGGCGGCTAGGGTTTGGAGGAGAGGTGTAGGGGGTTGGTGCGCCCACCCTCTTTATATAGAGGGCGCAGCCTAGCCCCTCCCAAGCCCAAAGGATAAGGAGTGGGGGCATGGACTCTCCTCTTCTGGAAACCCTATCTCTAGTTTAAACGATTTAAACTCTCTAGGATCGGCTGGGCCCTATGGGGCCGTGTGCCCCTGGCCCAATGCGGCCAGGACACTCCCTCATAGGCCCATGCCCCCTCCCGGAAGGTGGGTCCACGTTGGTCCCCTTCCGGAAGGTTCTAGAAGCTTCCGGTACAATACCGATTAACTTGGAACAATTCCGAACTCCAAAAACTGCACTGCCTTATATGAATCTTATTCTCCGGACCATTCCGGAACCTCTCGTGATATCCCGGATCCCATCCGAGACTCCGAACAAAAAATTCATAAACCAATTATCCAATCTATCCTAGCGTCGAGATACGTTAAGTGTGTGACCCTGCGGGTTCGAGAATATGCAGACATGATCTTCTATCAATAATCAACAACGGGGTCTAGGCACCCATATTGACTCCCACACATTCATCGATGATCATATCGGATGAACCACGATGCCAGGATTCAATCAATCCCATATATATATTCCCTTCGTCTCGCGATATTTTACTTGCCCGAGATTCGATCGTCGGTACCGTCATACCTAGTTCAATCTCGTTCACAGCAAGTACTTTACTCGTTCCGTAATCCGATATCACTTTGTGATTAACTCCTTAACCACATGCTTGCAAGCGGTGTTGATATCGATTGAAAGTGGGCCGAAGTATATCTCTCCGACTTGGGAGGGACAAATTCCATCTCGATACATACAACCCCAGATACTTTCCGATCACCGAGAGACACCTTTATGATCACCCTCTCATAGGATGACGTTTGATGACCTCAAAGCTTTCTTAGGTGCAGGAGTTGCATTATCTCATGGTCTAAGGAATACAATATTTGACATAGGAAAAGCTTCAAAGATGAACACGATGAAACGATCTAATTGCTTCGCTTAGTTTGGGTGCATCCATCATATCATTCTCCCAATGATATGATCTCATTATCAATTGACAACTCATGTCTATGGTTAGGAAACCTTAACCATCATTGATCAATGAGCTAGTCCTTAGAGGCGCACCAGGGACACGGTGTTGTTCACAAACCACACAAGTATTAATGTTTCCGCTTAATACAATTCTAGCATGGAATATAAACTTTATCATGAACAAGAATTATAATAATAACATCTTTATTATTGCCTCTAGGGCATAATTACAACATCTCCCACTTGCACTAGAGTCAATAATCTAGTTTACATGCAACAATCTCACACCCATGGTCGAGGTGTTGATCATGTTTTACACGTGGAAGAGGTTTAGTCAATGGATCTGCGACATTCGGATCCGTATGTACTTTGCTAATCTTGAGATCTCCATCGCTATATAATCTCGGATTATATGAAACTTTGTTGATATGCTTGGTCTTTGGATGATATCTTGGTTCCTTAGCGAGTGCTATGGCGCGGTGTTGTCACACAATATCTCCATGGGTCCAATGCACTTGGAACCACGCCAAGCTCGATGATGAAGTTTCGATCCAAACTCCTGCACTTGACGCTGCGGCAGCCATGTATTCCTTCCTTTGTAGATCCCGCGATCACACTTTGCTTGCACTTCTCCACTCCGGCTCCTCCATTCAAAATATAAACGTATCACGTTCGAGATTTGGAATCATCCTTGTCGGTCGAAACTAGCATCGACGTAACCTTTACGACAAGTTGTTCATCACCCCATAGACTAAGAACATTTCTTTAGTTCTATTTAGGTACTTTAGGATGTTCTTCACGGCTGTCGATGTTCCACTGGATCACTTTGATATCTGCTCGTCAAACTAAGAGCATTGGACACATCCGGTCTAGTACACAAAGATGGCATACATGATGGAACCTATGGCCGAGCATAAGGCACTTTGCTCATAGCTTCCCTATCATTTAGTAGGCTGGACACCGAGCCTTGCTCAATATATTACCCGACAACATAGGCCTTTGGACCTTTCTTTGCCTTATCCATTACGAACCTTTTCGAACTTTGTCTAGGTATGTACTGCCTTAAAGCTATCGAGCGTCTTTGTCTATCTCTATAGATTTTGATGCCCAATATATAAGCAGCTTCACCTAGGTCTTTCATTGAAAAACACTTGTTCAAATAACTCTTCACATCGTTAAGCATGTTGATGTCATTTCCGATAATCAATATGTCATCCACATACGATGCCGAAACATCACCGAGCTCCCTCACTTTCTTGTAGATACAAGCTTGTAGCAATTTGGAAAAATCCAAAGCTCTTGATCACTTGATCAAAACGAAGGTTCCAACTCCGAGATGCTTGCTTGATCCATAAATGGAGCTGAAGTTTGCATACTTTACTAGCATCCTTAGGATCGACAAAACCTTGGTTGCATCATATACAACTCTTTTCATCAATGTTCCCATTGAGGAAAGCGATCTTGACATCCATCGCCATATTTCATAATCATGAAGCGCAATTGCTAATAAAATCCGAATGGACTTAAACATCGCTACGAGAGAAAGTCTCATCGTAGTCAACACCTTGAACTTGTCGAAAACCTTTGCGACAAGCCATGCTTTATAGACGGTAACATTACCATCCGCGTCCGTTTTCTTCTTGAATATCCATTTGCACTCAACGGCCTTTCGGTGCTAGGAGGATCCACCAAAGTCCATACTTGGTTTTCGCTCATGGATCCCAATTTGATTTCATGGCTTCCACCATTTCTCGAGTCCGGGCTCATCATCGCTTCCTCATAGTTCGTAGGTTCACCGTCTTCTACCAAGACGGTCAAGACAGGTTGCCGTACCACTCGGGAGACGCGACCTTGTCGACTGCGACGTTCAAGATGTGACATCGTCAAGCTTCATGATCCTTGTCATTAGCTTCCTCTATCGCTGTGCGGCGCTGGAACAATTTCAGTCTGCGCTACTCTCAATTCAAGAGAAGGTTCAATAACCTCGTCAAGCTCTACTTTCCTCCCACTCACTTCTTTCGAGAGAAACTCCTTCTCAAGAAAGGAACCGTTCTTCGACAAACACTTTGCCTTGGTTACGTGATAGAAGGTATACCCAATAGTTTCCTCGGGGTATCCTATGAAGACGCATTTCTCCGCTTTGGGTTCGAGCTTGTCGGCATCAACTTCTTGACGAAGCTTCAGATCCCTAAACTTTAAAACGACAACTTAGGTTTAGCACCAAACCACAGTTCATACGGTGTCGTCTCAACGGATTTAGATGGAGCCCTATTTAAAGTGAATGCGGTTTCTAATGCATAACCCCAAAATGATAACGCAAATCAAGAAGAGACATCATTGATCGGACCATATATAATAGGGTTCGATTCGCGTCACACCATTCTTGTGGTGTTCGGTGGGCGTCGTTGTAGAAACGATTCCACTTGCTTTAAGATGCGTGAAAATCATAACTCAAATATTCGCCCCGAGGATCGGATCGTAGAAACTTAATCTTTACATACGATGGTTCTCCACTTCATTCTGAAATTCCTTGAACTTTTCAAATGTTTCATATTTATGTTTCATTAAATATATATACCCATATCTACTTAAGTCATCGGTAAAAGTGAGGAAATAGCGATATCCACCGCTCGTCGAAATACTCATCGGTCCGCATACATCGGTATGTATGATTTCCAACAAGTCCGTTGCTCGCTCCACCATACTGGAGAACGGGGTTTTGATCATCTTGCCCATGAGGCATGGTTCGCATGTGTCAAATGATTCAAAATCATGGGACTCCAAAAGTCCATCAGAATGGAGTTTCTTCATGCGCTTTACACCAATATGACCTAGACGACAGTGCCACAAATAAGTAGTATTATCACTATCTACTTTGCATCTCTTAGCCTCAATGTTATGGATGTGTGTTTCATCCCTTTCGAGATTTAGAAGAAATAAACCATTCACAAGAGGTGCATGACCATAAAAGATGTTACTCATATAAATAGAACAACCATTATTCTCCGATTTAAATGAATAACCGTCTTGCAATAAACACGATCCGAAATAATGTTCATGCTCAACGCAGTAACATAATAACATTTATTAAGGTTTAAAACTAATCCGAAGGTAAAACTAAGGAGGCGTCTTGGCCATCACATCAACTCTTGATCCGTTGCCAACGCGCATCATCACCTCATCCCTTGCAAGCCGCCGTCTATTCCGTAGCTCCTATTTCGAGTTACAAATATTATCAACTGAACCAGTATCAAATACCCATGCACTACAACGAGGGCTAGTAAGGAAAACATCAATAACATGTATATCAAATATACCTTTGATGGTGCCAGCCTTCTTGTCCACTAAGTACTTGGGATGCTTGCCCGGTGAGGACTTGTCCTTGCAATAGAAGCACTTTCGGTGTCCCTTAGGACCAGACTTGAGCTTCTTCTCAGCAGGAGCATTGCGCTTGCCGCCGCCCTTCTTGAAGGGCTTCTTTGGTCCCTTACCTTTCTTAAAGGAGGGCCTATTGACCATCAACACATGATTATCTTTCTTGATGTCCACCTCCGCATCCTTCAGCTTTGCGAAGAGCTCGGTGATTGTCGGTGGAGCCAATCGATTATGAGTCACTACAAAACTTTTGTAGCTGGGAGGAGTGATTGCGAACTCATCAATCTTGAGCTCCTCTGGAATCGTGCATTCCAGTTTCTCAAGGCGTTGAGTGTAGCCCGACATCTTTATGGCGTGCTCACTAACTGAACTCCCTTCCTCCATCTTGCAGTTAAAGAACTTCTCGGAGATCTCATATCTCTCGAGCGGGCTGAGTGCGAAACATGGTTTTCGGCTCTCGAGAATCTCAAAGGGCGGGATACTCTTCAAAACGATTTTGAAGCTCGGTTCCATAGCAAACAACATGGTGCTCTTAATCACACCATAATCATCTTTACGCTGATAGACAGCTTTCTCATCGGCCGCGATTCTTGCAGGTCACCTAACGCTTCCAAGGACATAGTCCTTTTGTCATGAACAGAATGATTCTTAGATTGCGGAACCAATTGGTGAAGTTAGACCCATTGTTTCTAAGCTTTTCCTTCTCAAAAAACGTTGAAGTTGAAGTTGGACTTGGCCATGTGATCTCTGATGTTTTGCAAGTACAATTTAGACTATGTTCATGATAAATAGTTCGATTTAATCAAATTACTAGATGAACTCCCACTAAATTCAACATCCCTCAAGTTGTTTAGTGAACACGATCCAAATTCACCACGCCTAATCCGATCATCACGAGAAGAGATGTGGTTTCAATGGTGGACAACAAAGTGTCGATCATATCATTCATATGACTCATGCTTAACCTTGTCGTGTGTTCCGAGGCCATGTATGTACATGCTAGGCTCGTCAAGTTAGACCCAAGTATTTCATGTGCAAAACTGGCTTGCACCCGTTGTATGAGCATAGAGTCTATAGCACCCGATCATCACGTGATGCTTGGACACGACGAACTTTAGCGGTGCATACTTGGGAGAACACAGTTTTATCTTGATCTTTAAGTGAGGAATCATCTTATAATGCTACCGTCGCGATCTAAGCATAATAAGATATATAAAGGATAAACATCACATGCATATAACTTTATGTGACATGGTATAGCCAATCTTCGCAATGATCTCCATCTTGTGCGTTCGGCATGATCTACATCACTCCACCATGATTGCCTCCACCACGAATATCAACTACAACTATTGCTAACTACTTAGCGATAAAGTAAAGCTATTACATGGCGTATAAGAAGTTGACTCATGGTCATACACAATTATAAAGACAACCATATGGCTCCTGCGTTGTGTACTCATCGACATGCAAGTCGTGAAACATTATAAAACATGATCATCGCATACAATATACATCACATCTTGGGCCATACCATATCACGAAAACACTCCTGCAAAAACAAGTTAGACGCCTCTACTTTGTTGTTGCATGTTTTACGTGGCTTATGGGAGTAGATGCTAAGAATGATTCTTACCTACGGAAAGCCACAACGGTGATATTATGGTTGCCAAACTCGGTGTTAATCCCATGACAACTATAGTGAGAGAACCGACATCCACCACCGCATGTGTGGAACAAGCCACACGTCAAGTGCGGGCGGTCTCATGACGATGTCGCGTAAGGTTGGCTGGACCGCTTCAATCTCACTATCCCGCGTCATAAGAAGAACACAAACAAGAGGCTTGCAACATAAAACATCAACGCCGCAACAACCATGTTGCGTTCTACGTGAAACACATCTACACATAGATCTAGCTCGGTACCATCAAGGGTTTCGCGGCATCGTAAATCAAAATTTTCTACGGATGCGAACACAGGGAAAGCCAAGATCTAATCTAGGAGATGCAATCAACGAGAGAGATTGGATTAGATCTTCATACCCTTGAAGATTCGCCGCGGAACGCTCTTGAACGTGGGTGATGTAGTCGCATTCGCTTCTCCTCCTCGCGATCCGATCCGATCTAGCACCACAAGTGGCGGTGCCTCCGTGAGATGCACACGCAAAGACCTCGACGCCTCCTCCTTCCTCGGACCAGCAAGTATGGTGGAGAGATAGATTGATCTACAACACGACGTGTGGTGTATATGGTGGAGAATTTCTGCAGGCTTCGCCTACAAACAATGGGAGGAGAGGAAAGCTAGCAAGGCGCTAGGGTTTGGAGGAGAGGTGTAGGGGGTGCGCCCCACCCCTCTTTATATAGAGGGGGCCAGCCCTCCCAAGCCCAAAGGATAAGGAGGGGGCATGGACTCTCCTCTAGAAACCCTATCTCTAGTTTAAACGATTTAAACTCTCTAGGATCGGCTGGGCCCTATGGGGCCTTGTGCCCTGGCCCAATGCGGCCAGGACACTCCCTCATAGGCCCATGCCCTCCCGAAGGTGGGGCCACGTTGGTCCCTTCCGAAGGTTCTAGAAGCTTCAGACAATACCGATTAACTTGGAACAATTCAACTCCAAAACTGCACCTTTATATGAATCTTATTCTCCGGACCATTCCGAACCTCTCGTGATATCCCGGATCCCATCCGAGACTCAACAAAAATTCATAAACCAATTATCCAATCTATCCTAGCGTCGAGATCGTTATGTGTGACCGCGGTTCGAGAATATGCACATGATCTTCTATCAATAATCAGCTGGGTCAGGCACCCATATTGACTCACACATTCATCGATGATCATATCGGATGAACCACGATGCGGATTCAATCAATCCCATATATATATTCCCTTCGTCTCGCGATATTTTACTTGCCCGAGATTCGATCGCGGTACCGCCATACCTAGTTCAATCTCGTTCACGTTAGTACTTTACTCCGTAATCCGATATCACTTTGTGATTAACTCCTTAACCACATGCTTGCAAGCGGTGTTGATATCGACACGAGTGGGCCCAAGTATATCTCTCCGACTTGGGAGGGACAAATTCCATCTCGATACATACAACCCAAGATACTTTCCGATCACCGAGACACCTTTATGATCACCCTCTCATAGGATGACGCGTTTGATGACCTCAAAGCTTTCTTCGGTACGGTGAGTTGCATTATCTCATGGTCTAAGGAATACAATATTTGACATAGGAAAAGCTTCGCAAAGATGAACACGATGAACGATCTAATTGCTTCGCTTAGTTTGGTCTGTCCATCATATCATTCTCCCAATGATATGATCTCATTATCAATTGACAACTCATGTCTATGGTTAGGAAACCTTAACCATCATTGATCAATGAGCTAGTCCTTAGAGGCGTACCAGGGACACGGTGTTGTTCACAAACCACACAAGTATTAATGTTTCCGCTTAATACAATTCTAGCATGGAATATAAACTTTATCATGAACAAGAATTATAATAATAACATCTTTATTATTGCCTCTAGGGCATAATTCCAACAGGTATGTGTTTATCCTTGGAGGTGGCGCAGTGTCATGGAGGTCTCGTAGACAAACCATATTGACGAGGTCAACTATGGAAGCAGAACTTACTGCTTTAGACACAGCCACTGTTGAGTCAGAATGGCTGCGTGAGCTCTTGATGGACTTGCCTGTGGTTGAGAAACCTGCGCCGACAATCCTTTTAAATTATGACAACCAAACTGTTATTATCAAAGTGAAAAATTCTAAGGATAACGCGAAGTCATCAAGACACGTGAAGAGACGTTTGAAATCTGTCAGAAAATTAAGAAACTCCGGAGTAATAACTGATACGTATATTCAAACAGACAAAAACCTGGCAGATTCCTTTACAAAGGGACTATCACGATATGTGATAGAAAGTGCATCGAGGGAGATGAGGTTGAGACCCATGGATGTCACACCTTGGTGGTAACCTAATCTATGTGATCGGAGATCCCGCGAATTAGGACCTGGGAAGAACAAGTTAGTGGTTTGACGGAGGAGAGTATTTTATAACCCTCTCTATGTGAAAATGCATAACTCTCATAATCTGTAAGGCAGGTTGGAAACATGCCTTAATGTGTTTCTGTTGGCTTTAATTAGCAAAGATGCCGTCCTACAGGGCATTCTTGAAAGAACACACCTATATGAGCTCGACTGTAAACGTCGCGGTCTATGAGACTTGGGTGATCTCTAGTAAACTCATGAAGAGACCAGGGAGTATGACGCATATGCTCCAACCCGCGGGGTAGGCTACTGGCAGCCAGGTACTAGTTATGATTTTGAGTGAAATCTATTGGCACCAAACTTGTGATTCAAGATTCGTCCATTGTTCAAGTTACTGATAGATTTAGTTCAAGATTCTAGGCGGAAGTTCAACTTAACAGTCTTTGTTGAAACACTGGTATATAAACAAGTAGCGAGGATTGGCAAATCTTCAAATGGGCATTTGAGATCTGGTGAAGGATTGTTAAAAATAATGGGCCAATTCCTTTAGATCCATGTGCATTTCAGATTTTCCCTAAATCTCAAAGCCCAAATTTGTGGCAGCCCATATGTGTTTGGGCCCATGTTTGCACATGGAAGTGGAGTGGGAGCTCAAGTTTAGTCCCACATGGAAAGTTGGAGGAGAGTTGCACCACCTTATAAGGTGGAGTGTTGCACAACTTTGTAAGTGAGTGACAATAAGAGAGATACACGCGTGCGCTCCTCCTCCAACGACGCCGCTCGTCCGCCTGCCTCGTCACGCCAAACGCCACGCCGCAGGTTGCGGGAATCTCGCTGAGCCGAGCTTTATTTTGCTGCTCAGGAAAACCGTGCGCAACGTGGACTCGGCCCACGTTCGCCTTCGTTAGGGTTTTCTGAGTTGCTCTATATAAAGTCTTGCGCGGCTACTGCCACAACACCACCGAAAATCAATCTAGGGTTTTGCCATCCTCTCTACTTGCGCCGTCACCGTAGTCTACTCCATCCCGCTTGCCGGCGGACGGGAGAGCAGGTCTTCGGAACCACTCGCCCTTGTGATCCTGTACAGGAGAGGGCGAATAAGGTTTTTTTGGAAGCGCTCCGCGCGACTGCTCGAGTTCTCCATCACGGGTCGTCTTTCCATCCAAGTTAGGTGGTGCTGCCTACTGCCGTCTTCGTTGCCATCTGCTTCGATCAGTCTTCTCCAAAGTTTCTACTATGACAACCGAACGGTACGTGCTATGTTGGTTATTCATTATATTCTGCGAGTACATGTTAAGCTGCTATTTGTTTCCGATCGTCCTGTTATTTAGTAAATCTAGTATGTTCGAGTTACATGAGCTAGTAGCTGGTTTTGTTATGATTTATATTCTGAAATTAATCGTGAAAATTATGTCTAATAATCCAACAGTTTGATGTCATTCCATAACTGTAGGGGCTTCGCTTCGATCCAAACCTCCCAGCAATGGCCTCGGTACGCACCGTCATGACTACGCTTCGTCAGAATTTAGCCATTATATAAATTTGGATCATGACTTAACATAGTCGCTCTCATATGCACCAAATTTGCATGAATAAACAACGAGCAAATGCCGGGTAAGTATTCCGAAGCGGAAAGCAAACGCCACTAGAATACATGTATTCATGGCCAAACTCGCCGGAGAGAACATCTGCAGAGATAGATGCATAGAAAATAGAAATATTATTGAAACAGATCAGTGCCAACTGCCAATCATCTCAGTGCGTTGTCGCGTTCGATGTATATGCTCCGCATCTAGAGCGGAATCATTGCAAACAGACGGTTCTGGAAGAGACAGTATATCCCCCCTCTCTTTTTCTCTCTCTGAAAAAAGAAACAGTACTATATTAAACGACATGCATATTACGTCTGGGCGCCTTAACTAGCTGGCGAATTCGATCGATTCTCCCGGCGCCGCGTACATTGCCATTTCGGCGCGGCGGCTGTGTTCGTCTGATCGGGACGTTGTAGCAGGCAGGAACACATGGGGCCGTGCGTCCTCCCGCGGTCACGCTCACATGGGCTGCTGGGTCGGCCCGCGAGGCCACGCCGGTCGGTACATATGGGCGCATGTGCCTTAATTTCTTCTTCCCGTACAGCGACGGCGCCGCTGTTTCGCAGCCCGCCGCCCCGCCGTCCCGGCGCGCCCCAGCGGAAAGCGAGCGAAATGACACCGTCGCTGAACGGGTCGCCGGTGGATCGATGGCCGGTCGGGGCGAACAGGGGTCGGCGTCACGCTGCAACCAAATCTATCGGTGGGCAGAGACAACACAGTACGTTCGCGCCGCGCACTACCCGACGTCGTGACCGTGGACCACTCCACTCGCTCGTGCTACCGGTCCACCATAGTATACTCCAGTGCCCAGCTTAACAGAAAGTGAAAACCGCGGGAATGACAGCGAGGAGTCCACCACACCACGTACGTCTACGTCGTCCCAACCCAGCGCCAGCTTCCCGTAGTGCGTGCGTCCACGCGGTTAAGTACAACGTAAGCTGAACACAAATTAACCGGCGAAAGACTTCACTAGTACTACGGCTGTGTTTGGCCGGTGAGACCATGATTGCTGCTGCGTCGATTTGGATGCAGGCAACAGACAGCGCGGGCGTGCCGCGTGCGGTACCACCCACCGGCCCTGCCTGAAAACGAAGTGGAGGCCGAGGCATGGCGCGCTGACTGGAGCCCCTGTAGGCCGGCGGCAGCGAAAATATCCACCCGACCGTCCAGTCGCGGGACGGCGTGCCGCGTAAAAAGCTAGCTCGTCGTCCTCCGCCCTCGCCTTTCCGACCGTCGTCTACCAACGACGACGACAACACGGTTTCGACGGTGCAGCGCCGACCAATCCAGCGGCAGAAAAAAAAAGAAGGATTGCACGTTGCTGTCTGTCTCTCGCCGTTGCGCGCACCGCACGCGAGTCCCGTACTGACGCCTGTACGTGACTACGTGAGCGACGCGATCGCGTCGAACCGCGAATGAAGGTTCCCCTGCCGATGCGATGCGACGGCGGTTGGTCGCCGGCTCGTACGTGCTCGGTGCTCTGGTCAAGCTAGCGTTGGTTCCTTCCTTCCTTCGCTCGTTCGGTCGGTGGCGAGTCGCTTTCCTCCGGCCGCAGCGCGCGCGGCATTTTCTCGCGCCGGGACGGTCGAGACCGCGCGCTTGGTACGATGCTACAGCGCCCGCAAGCACACGTCGATCGACACACAGTTCCGTTTGCGGCTCGAGATCATGCCGTCCGAATTCGGAAGCAACCAAAACGACGGTGCCAGTTCAGGATGTAAACGGCTCGTCCAGCGGAGATTAGCGGGGCTGCCGCTTCGGCCACATACGCAATTAGCAGTTTTTGTGGCAGCCGCAAAACATTTTGGCGGCTTCATGCGGCTTACCGGCGCCGCGAACGCTGCTCCAGGTTTTTGCTTTAACATTTTGCTGGGCGTATATGCTCCAGGCTCTACTGATGCCAGCTTTGTGCAATCTACTGTCTGATGCCAGCTCTGTGCAATCTCTCAAATGCATGCACATATCTGAGACAGAAATATAGCCAAAAATTTTCACAACATGAACAAGAGGAAATCTTATACTAGCAGGAACAGAACTGTGAACTGGAGACTCGAGATCAACATGAACAAGAATAAATATTATACTAGCAGTTATCCAAAAATCTACTTAGATGAATACCAGTAGCAACAAGGACATATAAATGCCTTTTATACATTAGGGAACTCTCGATCTTGACCATTTACATGCCAAAAATAACCAATGTCTGCCCGACATAATTATAGACGATCAACAATAAAAGTAGAGCTTTTCTAGAGAATGGTGCTTCGGATCAGATCATGCTGATACATTCATGGCTTCCAAATCCTAATAGAAGATAAGATCGTTTACTGAACATCTTGGAGTACTGGAGAATTACCAATGAATGCATCATCTGGAAAAAGAAAGAAAACTTCTATAAATATACAGAAACAAAACTACAGGAGGTTCAGATTCTGGAAAATGCAATATGGTAAATTCCTAGAGCTCAAGCCATAACAAGCAAACCAAAATACAAATTCCAGCACAACAATCTGAAACATGGAACATGGTCAAAGCATGCCTTCTGATTGATGGAACATGGAACATAAGTACTGAAAATACAAGGATGGACCTTACATCCATATAGTCATCTATATAGCCTTATCTTGAGGAGACAAAGTAGAAGCAACTAAAATAGTATCCTGATTCTAGCATAGCTCAACATACCAGAAAAACAATATAAAAAGAACATACCTGCTCACAGATCATTATCATCAACAATATCAGCAAGTGACTCAAAATGTTTGAGCCAATCTTGCGAGATCAAGGCTTCGGATTGCTCTTGTTCAATCTATACGTAATCACTTATAACCCGTTGTCCGGTACTAAACGCTGATTCAGATGGCACCACAGAAGCAGGCACCGCAAGAACATCACGAGCTATCTGAGATAGGACGGGGAACTTTGAAGAGTGAAGGGCCCACCATTCAAGAATGTTGAAATCATCTTTACGAGGGAAGGTTTCCTCTTGCAGATATATATCAAGCTCATTGGTAGGCTGGCGCTGATTCTTGCTCTGGTGTAGGTCCCAGTCAGCTAGAGGGTCATTTTCTTCCATCACAACCTCATCGATATGTTCTTGTGTCGACTCATTCAATGACTTCGACAACTGTGAATATTCCGTGAAGAGGCCACGGATGGCTGCTTCGACCTTACCCAAGTGTGCTGCAACATCTGATCCAAAGGCTTGCTTTAGTCGAAACTTGATGAAATCATATTTGAAACGCGGATCCAGAATCACAGGTATAGAGTTTGCCAAATAAGACTCTAGCCAATATTTATCAAACTTATTTTGCATCTGATCAACCATTGCATTGATAACTCCATCTTTTCGTGATTCTTCATCCTTTCTTGATGCTTCTTTCTCCAAGAGCAACTTGACATTCCAAACTTCATGAAAGTACAAATTTGAAGTAGGATAGGTAGAACCAGAGACTACTTGTGTTGCTGTGTAGAAATTTTTTAACATGGAACACACTGTTTTAGCTCTTGTCCACTCTGTAGAGGATGGGCAAAACTTATAGTTTGTGTCCTCCTTCCCCAAAGTATGAAAAGCTTTTCGGAATGGAAATGCTGACTCCAACATAAGGTAGGTCGAATTCCATCGTGTGGACACGTCAACTGAAGGGAGTTTGCAAGAAATTCCAACTCGTCCGACTACTTCTATGAAATTATCCAATCTAGTCTGGGAGCTCTTGATGTATTTCACACTCTCTCTTATATTGTCTATCGCACTTTTCACTGCTAACAATCCAACTTGAGCGATCAAGTTGAACACATGGCAAGCACAACGAACATGAAGCAATGCACCTTCATAAAGCAGCATATTCTTGCCAACAAGATTTTCTCTTAGATTATCGATCATTGTACCATTAACAGATGCATTATCAACAGTTATACTAAACAATTTGTCCTCAAGATTCCATTCTTGCAAACTCTTCAATAGAACATTAAACATTGCAACTCCGTTGTGGGGAGTCTCTAGCATCTGAATCGATGATCTTCTTATGCAATTTCAGTTCACATCTATGAAATGAATGGTAATGCATATGTAGCCTAAAGTTTGGTTAGATGTCCACATATCCAAGTCAATGACACTCGCCAAAGATAGTTCTTAAACCCTTCACAATATGCAGACCTCTTTTTATTGAATAGTTTCATGCAATCATCTTTAATAGTATTTCTGGAAACCATCTTAAACAATGGATTCAAACTTTTCACAAAATCCACAAAGCCACTATACTCAACGATCGAGAAAGGCATCTCATCTAGAACTATCATCCGTGCAAGTAGCTGTCTAGATAATTTCGGATCAAACTCCCAATTCTTAAGCACAGATGCATGAGGAGATGAAACCGAAGACTTCAACTTCTGGACAATGAGGTTTAGATCTGACCTTATTTTACAAGTGGCCAAATGTCTTTGCGCACCACTTGTGCCCACATCTCTTCCAGCAGGAAAAACTTCATTGCAATGCTTACACTCGGCTTCCACAAGTTTTCCATCATCATAACGAGGATTAAAATCCCTCCAAACAGCAGAAGTTAGCCTGCGTATTTTACGTCCTAGTAATGACAGTAGATAGCATTTGTAAGAACATTTAAACTAATATATATAAATAGTTGCTGCAGTTGTAAGAACATTGAAAGTTAGCTCACCATGTGAATGAATTCTTTTTGAACCACGCAATATAGAAGTTCTCGGAGATGGCGACCTCGACGTAGATGGCGACCTCGACGTAGATGGCGACCTCACCGCTGACTTGGACTTTTTCTGTGAAGGGGAACTTTCATCCCTCTCTGACAATGACCTCCTTCTTTTTGAGGCCGCCGCACTTGCTAGAACTCCAAGTCCAGACTTCAACATATTCACCCCAGGTGAACTCACCAATGGTAGCCTTGCCAAAGGAGACCTTGTCGGTCTCTGGCTCAACTTTTTAGCTAAAGAAGAACCTCCTCCCTAGATAAGAATGCATACAAAGGAAATTTAGAACATGTTAATATCAACTATGGTAACTAGCATATGCATGGGGAGGGACTCACTTCTGCTCTGACCATCTTTGATTCCTGTATTTTTGCCAATTTCTTTCTCCTATCCTCTAGCTCTTTGCTCATTACTTCCACATCCAACTTCCTCTTCCTTTTCTTGTCTTGCTTCTGCCTCCTCTCCTCTTTCTTTTGCATCTTCTCCTCTTTCTTTTTAAATCTGCACTCAGTTAGGGGTAATCACAAATCATGAAAATACATATAAATAGCTCGACAAAAAGATGGAGGACAATAGACTCACTTATGCTGCTCATCCATGGCATCCCACACCTGGAGCTCCTCATCGATGGCTTCCCACCTCAGCCTCTGCTTGTCGACGTCAGTCTCAGGTTCCACTTCTTTGTGCAAGAGCTCGCCACCAGAGATGACCGCTTCTTCGAGGTGAAGCGACTTCATGGATGGGCAAGCTTGTTCTGATAGAGTTTGACAAGAAGTCAAGCTTGTACAGATTCACATTTTACATACCCGTGTTCTTCTAAATACATAACAAATGAAGTATTCTTTGCATCTAACACTGTTCCTTTTGCTCTGAAAATTGGAAGTGTCAGGCTATTACTTTTAAGGCTAAAAGTTGGGCAGCTTAACGTTTTACATGTCTGAAATACTGATTGGAAAGATGGCACTTGATGAAGGCGACAAAGTGACAGTGTTAGAAGAAGATGGTTCCGTGGTAGTAAGTGTTTAACGTGCCTTTTGACTGAAGAATTTCTAGAACCAAAAAAGACAAGTCAAGCTTCACTAAGGTCGCCATTTGTCGGTAGTAGTAGTACTTGTTGTTTTTCTCGTTTGTCAGAAGAAGAATGGGTACTGGCGGACATATACACAGCACTGAAAAACATTTTTGGGACCATAGATTTTATCTTAGGAAATCCTCCTCTTAAATCTGATCGGAAAACTGGAGTGCCGGACTATACTGTTAAAGCATCAACATTGCTAGTAAGATGTGGGGATTCTGGGAAGAGGCGGAGAACAGGATGTACTGCAATCGGTGCCTTGGGAGAAGCGCGGTCGGCAGCGATGGCTCGGGATCCGCTCATTTTGTCTGAGATCAGTCGATATCCATGTACATGTACAGATCAAAAGCGGTCCTCTACTCGGTGAAATTAAGGCCAAAAGAACACCGATTTCATCACGCTGCTTCGCTCGCCAACCACCGAATCGACCTTCTCATCCATATCGGCCGGAGATTGCGGCATTTGGCGATGAGAGGTTGGCTCCGACGCCGGGTGGCGGCATGGAGTTCGGCCGGCGACGTGCGTGCAGGAGGGGAAGCTAGTTGGCCGGAAAGTTTGCGGCGGCAGCGGCGACGCCCACATTTCTAGGGCATGGCGACGGGGGAGCTGTCGGGGTGGAGAGACGAGGACGAGTCGAGTATGTGCCGCTGGCAATTGTGGGCTCGGCGGTTTTTGCCGCATACGCCACATAATTTTAGTGGTAGGCCACATATGCCATATGGGCCTAATTTGGCGGGCGGCATATGTGGGACTAGTGGCGGCCGCTGCCACTTACAACCTGAGTGCCAGTGGCAGTCGGCATCGCCTCCTGCTCTCTCTTTCTCGGCCTAGGTGAGGTGAGGATAATACTATCTGGATAAGCGTTGTCCCGCGTTGTGCACGTTGGACTTTCCAAAGCGACGATATCGGTCTGGATAATGTTGCCAAAAGCGTGGGGGATATTGTACGTACAGTAGCTGATCCGTCTCGGTCCTCAAGCACGAAAGGCGAGAGAGACACCATGCATCTTGGTACGCATCTCCCTCGTCGGGTATTGGCTTCGACTCGTTTGATCGTTGTGTTGGTATTGCGATCATAAAAAAGAAACACAACGAGACACGCGTATCAGCATTCAGCAACGAGCGGCGTGTCCTGTATGTTGTCTTTGTCTATCACTGCATACTGCGTCCGCACTGGCTAGAAAAGTCGAGGCCAGAAACGCACAAAGGCAAACTTACATCATTGTGAGATCGCCCCCAAATATTTGGCTCGGGGGTGGCGTACTATTGGCGTGCGAGACACGGGGTGGCCGGAATTGATAGCAGGAAGCACATGCACAGTCTGGCCCATTTGGAGCGCACAGAAACAACGCAAGCGGCCAATGAGGTTAATGTCGTCGATCAGAGCAGGCCGATGCGGCCTTACAACTATGGGCTCCTACATGTTCATGCGTCGGAACAGGCTTTTCACACCACGTATGGGCTGAACTGATGCTGACAACAAATAATCTCCACTACTCCCTCCATTCCATTATATATATATATATATATATATATATATATATATATATATATATATATATAAGTGGCACTTATTTCCTCATAAAATTCCCTAAAAGAGATCCCCATAAAAAACTGTCACTTATTTACTATAAAGTTGTACTAAATATCGTAGGGAGTACTTATAAAGGAACCAACATGAACTTCTCTAGAGGAAAACCATAAAACATATAAGGACATACTATAACCGCACGATCATATGCCCTTTAAACACACTCCAACGGCTTTCATTAGCCTAATTTTCTTTTTGATGCACTTATCAAATGGAGCACGGGGAGACACATGATTTATTTGACCGCAATTTTTTCCTTTTTAAGGGAAGTACGTCTGCGTTGGAAGGGTGGGCGGTACCAAGCCCACCACGTCATCCTCACCCTGTTTTCCGATGGATCTCGCCACCAAAACCCTGAACACCTTTCCACTATTTGGTACCCTTCAAGGCTGGAACCGGTGCCTTTACAGCACTAGCAAGGCACACATCCACAACTGAATTGGAGGCTCTCATGATGACAACAAGCTGCCACAAGAACACGTTAATCAATAACAAAAATAGATATCTAGATATTTGCAAGAAATACTAGATCAATAATCCTTCGAGTGAATGGAAGGGAATTGAAGATCTTGAATGGTGCTGAAGTAGATCGAAGCCTCCTCCTTCTATTACCCAAAGATCGGAGCCTTTGGGTGGTTGAATGTGGAGACCTCAAATTGGAATAAGATGATCAGCGTAACACTTTTTTTTGAATGAATCAAGAGTTCTGACTGGTGGAGCAATTGGGTTATTTATACCCCCTGCCAAAACCAACCGTTGGAAGAATCTAGAGCCGAATTATCTGGCCCAAGTGAGGGCCACATTATCTGGCCGAGAGAAACATCCGGCACGGAGTTGGACAATCCATGCAAAATGTCCACACCCTCTCTAAGGGTCACGCCTTTCCTGCCTTTGGAAAACTCCTAGGGGCGGATTATCCGGCCCTCCTGGTAGGGCAAATTATCCGTCCCAGGAAAATGCACCGGCCCTGGCCAGACAATCCGGTGGAAAACTCCGCCCCCTCTCTGCGTGACGTGCCTTGGATGCCTTTGGAAAATTTCCTGGAGTGGCGGATCATCTAGCCACCTGGTGGGGCGGATTATCTGGCCTAGACAAATGCATCGACCCTCCGAACAATCTGGCGGAAAATTACGCCCCCTCTCCGACAGACACTCCTTGGATCCTTTGTTGAAGGAGACAGGGGCGAATAATCCAGCCCTTGGCATGGGTGGATAATCCGCCCCTAGAACTCTGGTTTAGCTGCATTTGAGTGAACAATAATCTGCAGCACTAAACACACATTAAATAATCCTTGATATTGTTATCTAACACACAAAACACTAGGGATCATGAAATGCTTTCAATCTCCTCTTTTTGGTGTTAGATGACAATACTAGGATTTGCAATATAGCCCTACTAACACCATCATTCCAAGGATAAAAGTACTCCCCCTAAATGTGTGCATATAACAAGTTTGCATTTGAATACAAATGCACACATATAGGTACAAGACTTCTCATGAATTGGAAACTAATATCAAATGATGAGTTAGAGAGATAGGTGTATCATACCACCAATAATGAAATCCTCAATACTATAATGGTAAACACATTTTAGAAACCCCATATTGAGACTTCCAACAATAATCATCTTATGATACATCCATAGAGATAATTATAGAATTCCATAGATATAGATCCATAATTCCATAGAGATTAATCCAGAGATAACCAAGATAGATCCATAGTCGCATGACAAACCACATAGTATCACACAAACAAACCAAATAGAAAATTTAAAAGTTCAATGCTAAATGAGAAGAACAACGGATAAAGAAAACGATAAAATGGCAAATGAGCTTGTGTCCGACCCATGCAAATCCCCTCGGCAACCTAATAGAACTACTTCTCCCCCTTTGGCATCAAAACGCCAAAAGGAAAAGAGCAATGCTGGCAGCCCGTAAGATCACTCCTCATCCTCGTCATCATCGTAAGCCTCATCGTCATCATCATACTCCTCATCCTCATTATCAACTGTTGGCGGAGTAGATTCCCTCGCTAGGGCAGGAAACAAATGATGCTCCAGCTCACCATAGTTGACGTGACATGTTCCACTGAGCATACCGAGTAGCAACGGACTATGTAGGAGGGTGGCCTAAAGCCCCTGAGACATGGTGAAGAATAACCTGCTGAGTATGAGCCATGTCATGAGTATCGACACCCATGCACAGAATGTTGCGTTGGAACCCGTTGAGTTGCTTCACTTCTCGGGCAATAGATGGCACATGAGGCCTTCTCCCACTCACCCTAGCATCTCCCATAAAGGACTCGGGAGCTGTAGAGGGGTAAGAGGTCTTCCTAGACTTGTTGTAGAACTTTTTTGTGTTCACCATCGAGTTGCCCATTGAAATCCTCATGGGGAAGCATATGCTTGATGATCATCATGATGTAAGTAGCATAAGGAATGGATAGCCCGTTGTACATAGCATCAGTCAACTCATGGAAGATGAAATCCATCACATCCAACCTATAACTAATACCTTGGTCTTCAAAAGAGGCACATTCATGATCAAATGCAAGCAACTAAACAAGATGACCACGGATACTGTCATTGTTCCCCCCACTCGGAGTGATGCAATCATGGAAAATGCTACCCAACTAAGCATAGAGTGGAGAGAGACCTGTTGCCTTGCCAACTACACCATTGGGTCCATAGCAGGGTGAGAGTCCTTTTTGGGATTGACATGGGTGATGATGTGATGCCCATAAGAATAATCCCGACCATTGAAGGGATAGACAAGCACCTTAGAAAATATGTGGAAGTCCGCTTGGATAAAATTGTCGCATGTCATCCACTTCATAGTGTGATAATCATCGCCACACACTACAAGAGTGGAGAAGAACTGCTTCACCGAGGAAGTATCATAAGAACACTTAAGTGCCATGAGATGATGCATCCCCATCTATTTAGTCACAGTCATAGCATCAAGAAACCGAGGCATACATCCTGCCTCGGTCATATCCATAGGACACATGGGCGAATATTCAAAGTGGAGTAGACGTCGTCAAAGATGTACGTGTGATAAGCACACCAAAAGTACCAAACCCGAATCTCCTCGTCAATATCAGCCTTGTCATACAAATCACAGTACCGGATAGATGAGTATTCAATAATGTCCATCTGCTTGTTCTTGACCCTAGTCTGCTTGCCCTTCCTCTTGGAGCCAGCCCAAGACTTCTTCTCTTTCCTTGCACGTTCAGCCATCCTTTTTGCCTCCTCAACTCAACCTCGTCAACCAACACTCCTTCGTTCTGCCTAAGATACTGGGCACGTGGGAGGCGCTGATACGTCTAAGGAACACCATGGGAACCACCTATGAAGCGAATGAGGTAGATAAAAAATAGATAAGCACACAAAAGTATAGGAGGATTGCTAAAAATAGTATAAAATCAACCATATGCCAATCATATGTCACACCCTAATCTGAAACAAACTGCAGTGGGAACAACCCTTCCAGGCAGGATAATACAGCCCAGCCAGGGGCAGATAATTTAGCCCTGGTGAAAATTTGTAGATCATCTCAGATTGACAGTACAAACACATATCGGGAAAAGGGGTTGCTAGTCTACGATTTCTAACATGCATATGGAACAAAAGGAAACCTCTAGACCGAGTTTCAACAACAAGAAAACAACTTCCATACAAAAGATAAGAATGGGGGAGTTACCCTCACTCATTGGAAGAAGTACTCGGAGGAGAAGGTACCCGAAGGAGTTTCGGAGAAGATCCGGGGGAGGCCCAGAGAATCTAGTGGCCAGAACGGCACCGGTGAGAGCCAGGGTAGCTGGGGGCGGCTCAGATGAGAGAGGGGGTAGGGGTGGAAGAGGCACTTTGTCACAATTGACATTGTATTCCTTTAAAGTTTGCCTCATCCATAATAACTGAATGCAAGCACTTGCAATGGCCACATATTAAGATTCGACGCTGGAGAGAGATATACAATTTTGTTTCTTTGAAAACCAACATACCAAGAATCTGCCCAAAAATTGACAAGCTCCAGAAGTTGATTTTCTATCATACTTGTCACCAGCCCAATCAGAATCCGTGTATCCACATAGAGAGAAATTAGAGCCCTTGGGATACCACAAGCCAAAATAAGGGGATTAGGCATGGTCTTAAAAAAATCCAAAATTAGGGGAATGAACTAAATATCGTAAGATTCTCTTGACTGCCACCAAGTGGCTTTCTTTAGGAGCCGCTTGATACCTTGCACACACTCCTACACTAAACACAATATTGGGTCTATATGCATAGAGGTAAAGGAGAGAGCCGATCATGGATCGGTATACCTTTTGATCCACATATTTACCATTGGGATTTAACTAGTTTGCATTGGTGTAGCAACGCCATTAAGATCCGTCATCTTGAATCTCTTGAGCATGTCTTGGATGTATTTTGCTTAATTAACGAAGGTCCCTTATCTTAGTTGCTTGATTCTGAATCCAAGAAAGAACCTTAATTCTCCCATCATAGACAACTCAAACCTAAAGAGTGGGATCAACTGCCCAACCTTGAAGCCATGGTCTAACAAAAGCTCTTTAAGATGCTCATACCATGCAAGTGGGGCATGTTTAAGGCCATAGAGTGCCTTATAGAGTTTATAGACATGGTTCAGGAAGGGGGGGGTCCTCGAAACCTGGGGTTGCTTAACATACACCAATTCGTGTAGAGGGACATTAAGAAAGGCACTCTTAACATCCATTTGTTGTAATTTAAAATTATGATGCTTTGCATAAGCAAGGAGGATACAGATACACTCAAGGCGAGCCACTAGAGCATAAGTTTCACCAAAGTCGACGCTTTCCACTTGAGAGAAACCTTGTGCTACCAATCTTTCCTTGTTTTTTCTGACAATTTCATTCTCATCTTGCTTGTTCTTGAAAATCCACTTTGTGCCGATAATATTGTGGCAATATTTGGGCTTCTCTAGTAACTTCCAGACCTTGTTGCGCTCAAAATTGTTGAGTTCTTCATCCATAGCAACAACCCAATTTGGATCTTCAAGAGCTTCAAAAACCTTTTTAGGTTCCACCATAGAGATATGTGCTTGATGGTCACTAAAACTTGACAACTCTCTTCTTGTGTACACCCTTCTTCTTAGATCACCCTCTACTTTATCAAGTGTATGACCTCTGAGTTCAAGATTTCTTTCAGCTCTAGCTTTGCATGAGTTTCAATTTCCTTGTTGTTTCTTGGAGGAATTTCTTCATCGTCTGGGTCCTCGTGTTGACCAATAGCTTTACCTTGATCAACAGCTTGTTCAGCACTGAAAGTTTATGGAGATACTCGCCCTTGATCTTAGCCAGCAACCATATCAGGAGGTTGCATTTCTATACTTGTAGGGCCAGACAATCCGGTTGAGGGAGGGGCCGGATAATCCTGCCTGGAGTTTCAGTTTCTTCTTGGTCACTGATGGCGCGAGGTGGAGTAGAAGGGCCGAATAATCTGGCCTCCCATGCGGATAGTCTGGCCTAGGACTTCCAACTTGACCAGTTGATGGATGATCTTTAGAAGATTGTTGTGTCAGTGCAGTAGTTGCTTCAGCAGGTGGAGCTTTTTGACCTTGTGTAGATCATTGTCCTTCCCAATCCGCCACAAGGGTTTCCTCAACGGGGCGTAAGAATCCCACGCCCATTATTTTTATGGCATCTTGGGGTATTTCAACATCTCTATCACAAACATCAAGTTGCCCCACACGGGAGCCATCATTTTCCTCGAACACTACACTACAAGATTCTACAATAGTTCCGTAGAGCTTGTTGTAGACTATAAGTGTGGGATGAAGAACCATAACCAACAAAGATACCTTCTAAAGCCTTAGACTCAAATTTAGATAAATGTACTCCTTTAATGAGAAATAAACACTTACAACCAAACACCCGGAAGTATAAAATGTTGGGCTTGTTACTAGTAATTATTTCATAAGAGGTCTTGCCCAAGATTTTGTGGAGGTAAAGCCGGTTTGATGAGTGACATGTGGTGGATATAGCTTCAGCCCAGAACTTGTACGGTGACTTGAATTCAGCTAACATAGACCTTTCCATATCCATTAAAGCCCAGTTTTTCTTCTCGGCTACACCATTTTGTTGAGGGGTGTATGCAGCGGAATAATGATGTCTTATCCCCTCTTCAATTAGAAATTCATTTAGAGTGTAGTTCTTGAATTTGGATCCATTGTTTCTTCTAATTGCCAATATAGGGACATTATGTTATCGATAAACCTCGTTGGCAAAGTCGATTACCGTTTGTTGAGTCTCACTTTTCTGCTTGAAGTAGACCCATGTATAACTTGAGTACTCATCAACAATGATGAGGCAATACTTCTTCCCATCGAGACTCGCATGACATGGAGGACCAAAGATATCCACGTGAAGGAGCTCCCAAATCCTCTTTGATGAAATAAATGTCTTCTTTTGATGGGGAGAGTCATGCATCTTTCCTTCAACACAAGACCTGCAAATATGATCTTTGGCAAAGGAAACATTTTATTTTAGTCCACGAACATGGTCACCCTTGTGGAGACTTTGCAAAGGTCTCATGTTGACATGGGAGAGATGGAGATGCCATAACCATCTCGCATCGGTCTTTTTGAATAAACACATCGGACCTACAGTGTTTTTCCTCGAAAATTCCACCACATACAAGTCATTTTTGATGTATCCAACGAAAGTGACCTTTATAGACTTGCTCCACAAGAGTAGCACTAAAGCATCATCAATGAAAACTGCAAAGCCCATATTACCAAGGGCACGAACAGAAAGTAAATTATATCAAAGGGTCTCAAAAAGCATGATGTCCACGAGAAAGATATCGTGAGCAAACACAACCTTGCCAAGACCCAACACCTTTGACTTCGATTTATCACGATAGGAGACAGTTCTTTGATCATGATTAGGCCTCATCTTCGTGATGATCTCCTTGCTTACGGTCATATTACTTGTGCATCCACTAACAAGCACCCATTTTGACCCACCGGAAGCAGAACCCTACAAGAAATTACTTCTTGGTTTTAGGTACCCATTTTTCAATGGGTCGTCTCATGTTAGTAACAAGGTTCTTTGGAAACCAAATAGACCAAGCAATATAATTATCAAAAGAACCAACATAACTGACATAAACGTCACCATAATATCACGAAATAACTCATAGTGAGGATTATTAGACCCAGCAAAACCATCATAATCAGTTTTGTCCTTCGTGATGTTTTTTTCAGTGGTGCTTGTCTTTGCTTTAGAATTCTTGCCTTTTTTTTCTTCTTGCTCTTCTTATTCTTGGTTTTCGTTGTTGGATATATGCCCTAGAGGCAATAATAAATGTAGTTATTATTATATCTTTGTGTTTATGATAAATGTTTACATTCATGCTATAATAGTATTAACAAGGAAACATTAATACTTGTGTGATTTGTAAACTAAAATAGAGTCCCTAGTAAAGCCTCTTTATAATACTAGCTTGTTGGTTAATAAATGATTGTGGTTTCCCTATCATGAACATTGAGATGTTATTAACAACAAGATCATATCGTCAGGAGAATGATATGATGGACATACTCCTATAGATAAGCGTAGCATAAAGATCAAGTCATTTTAATAGTTCAATTGCTATATGCTTTCTGATACATAGTAACCTAATTCCTTCGACCATGAGATCATGCATATCACCTTTACCGGATGGATGCTTTGATGACATCAAACACCACACCGTAATCGGGTGGCTATAAAGGTGGCATTGAGTGTTCGGAAAGTATTGGTTGAGACACATGGATCAAGAGTGGATTTGTCCATCCATATGACGGATAGATATACTCTAGGCCCTCTCGGTGGAATGTCATCCAATTAGCTTGCAAGCATGTGACTGGCTCACAAGGGATCACATATCACGAACGAGAAAAGAGTACTTATCAAGAACGAGGTTGAACTAGGTATGCGAGATACCGACGATCATAACCTCGGATAAGTAAACTATCGTGAGACAAAGGGAAATTGGTATCGTATGTAAGTGGTTCATTCGATTTCAAAGTAATCGAGAAATATGGGAGCCATATGAATTTCCATTTTTCCTCTATTGGTTATTGTTCGGAGAAGTGTCTCGATCATGTCCGCATAATTCACGAACCGTAGGGAGACACACTTAAGGATTCGACGTTGTTTGAGTAGTTATGGAATGATGACTAAGAGACCGAATGTTGTTCAGAGTCTCGGATGGGATCCGGGATATCACGAGGAGATCCGGAATGGTCCGGAGAATAAGATTCATATAAGGAAAGTCCTGTTTGTGGTTGGAGAATGATTAGGTGTTTTCATCGGAATGTTCTAGAAGGTTCCGGAATGTCCAAGACTGAAGGGAAGGGTACATGAATGTGTCATACCAAGTTGGAATGATTGCATCATGTACTAGGTGTCATCGCTGAACAAAATAAAGGGTTTAATCAAATCCTAGTTTGAAAAGTCAAACGCCAATTTGAAAAGTCAAACGGCTAATTTGGGAAGTGGAGGGGAAGGTGGAAACCGAGTTGGGAGGAGTTCCTCCTCCACCGCCGCCCTTGGGAAACCGAGTTGGGAGGGACTCCTCACGGCGTGGCCCCTCCACCTATATAAGGAGGGGCAAGGCTGCCCCTCCTAGCACCCAACACCTCCACCCGCAAACCCTAGCCCTAAGCCGCCGGCCCTCCTGCAGCCGCCACCACCCTAGGGCAAGCCGCCGCCGCCTAGCTAACCCTAGCCACCGGCCAAGCCTCCTCATTGGTGTGTCTAAACCCTAGATCGCCGAGGGGCTCTCTCATAGTCCACCATACTCGCTCCGGCTTAAGGCTGCCTGAGATCTCCCTCTACTTAGGTACCACGCCACAGGCCGGAATCGCGAGGAGAGTGCTACAACCTCCGCTGCTTTGGAACAAGGGAGAGGAAGGTCTTCGCCGAA
Source organism: Avena longiglumis (assembly GCA_030063025.1). NCBI lineage: Eukaryota > Viridiplantae > Streptophyta > Magnoliopsida > Poales > Poaceae > Avena > Avena longiglumis. The sequence continues at coordinate 137,092,818 of CP125976.1, forward strand.
AATTTAACGTGTGACCGATCGAGGAGCGCCTTAACGAATAGCCTTGGGAAGGATCGTCTACGCGATCTTGAGATCAGAAAGAGTACGACTACATCACCCACGAGAATCCGCTCTCGTTAAACACTTTGGAATCTTCGAGGGTGAGTTATTCCATCGACTCGTTGCTACAATCTAGTAGATAGATCTTGGCTTGTTTGTTTGTATGCGATAGAATTTTTTTGTTTTCCATGCTACGAAACCCTACAGTGGTATCAGAGCCGTGTCTATATGTAGATATGTTGCACGAGTAGAACACAATGGTCATTGTGGGCGTTGATGCTTTTATTGTCGATTGCTTCTTGTGTACTTTGCATCTTGCGGGATGTTGGGATGAAGCGGCCCGGGCTAACCTTACATGACATCGTTCATGAGACTTGCTCCACGCTTGACATGCAACTTGTATTGCATAAGTGGCTTTGCGGGTGCTTGTTTCTCCCAGCATAGTTAAGATTCAATTTACAACGGGTGATTAACAATGCTAGTATCAATGTTGTGGTTCTTGTTTGTAAGTTAGAACGACACTTATTGAAAGCCCCAAACCACGTAAAACATGCAAAGAAAGTAGAGGCGTCTAACTTTGTTTTGCAGGGGTGTGCAGTGATGTGATATGGCCATGATTGTGATTATATTTGACGTATGCAATGTTACTTATTGTAAGTTGGCAACCGGCAGGAGCCATATGGTTGTTTTTAAATTCTATTAAGACCCGCGTGTCTATTCAAAGTAGTTGTAATAGTTGAAGCCGGTGGACGACAACCATGGAGCAGCATCATGGACCTTGATGCAATGCCGGTGATGATGGAGATCATGTTCGTGCTTGAAGATGGAGATCAGAAGCACAAAGAAGAAAGGCCATATCATATCACATATTATGAATTGCATGTGATGTTAATCCTTTATGCATCTTGTATTGCTTAGTTAACGACGATAGCATTATAAGATGATCCCTCATGCACATGAATTTCAAGTCATAAAGTGTTAACCCTTAGTTAGCAGTGGACTTAGGCGCCTACGCTTTTAGAAGTAGCGAGGAAACCAACCTAACATATTGATTATTTCAAATAACAAAATTCTCGCGAGGAGCAAGGATCTCTGATCCAGAATGGGATGCGAAATCCTTGGATAATTGTACGAGGCGAAGATATAGGAGGTATGAAACAAACATAATGTCAGTACATGTCAATCACACTCAAGGATAGATAATTTAGCGTTCCATCACAACATAACCGTTGCTAAAGCTTGTTGTTTCGAAGCACCACGTGATGATCGGGTGTGTTAGATTCCGCAAGTGTATACAACGTGAGCAAGCCATATTTGCTCATGCGGAAGCTAAGGTTTGATCTTGACGATCCTAGCATGTACAGACATGGTCTCAGAACACGGATCACCGAAAGGTAAAGCATGAATCATATAGTAGATATGATGAACATGACGATTGTTCGCCATTGAAACTATATCAACTCTTGTGATGATCGGTGTCGATGTGGTGGATTTGGTTCGTGTGATCACTAAAACAATGTGAGGGATATTGTTTTGAGTGGGAGTTCACCTAGATTAATTTAACTATTAATTAGAACTCAATTTGTCATAAACTTAGTCTAAACTATTGCAAATATGTTGTAGATCAATGGCGGCCCCTACCATCAATTTTAATGCGTTCCTAGAGAAAGAAAAGTTGAAAAACAATGGAAGCAACTTCGCGGATTGGTTCCGCAATTTGAGGATTGTCCTCATAGCTGGTAATTTGATCTATGTGTTGGATGCACCGCTGGGTGACCCACCTGCAGCTACTGCTACCGATGAAGTAAAAAATGTTTACCTCGCTCGGAAGACTCAGTACTCCACAGTTCAGTGTGCTATCTTGTATGGTTTAGAATCGAAGCTTCAGAAAAGGTTTGAGAATTCAGACCCACATGATATTGTCCATGATCTCAAATTGATCTTTGAGCCTCACGCGACAATTGAGAGCTATGAGGCTTCTGAAAAGTTCTTTAACTGCAAGATGGAAGAGGACAGCTCAAGGTGAGCATGTGCTTAAGATGTCCGGCATGCAAACAAACTTCAAAGCTTGGGTATAGTGATTCCTAATGCTTTGGGATTTATCGTGTCCTCCAATCACTACCACCAAGTTACGTGAACTTTGTGATGAACTACAATATGCAAAACATGAACAAGCATTGCAGAACTGCTATGTTAAAATCTGCAGAAGTGGAGATCAAGAAAGAGCACCAAGTGTTGATGGTCAATAAGACCACCAAATTCAAGAAAGGCAAGTCTAAGCAAGGGACACTTCAAGAAGGGTGGTAAGAAAGTTACCGCCGACGAAGAAGACCAAGGATGGACCTAAGCACGACATCGAGTGCTTTTACTTCAAGGAGAAGGTCCTCGAAGCGGAATTGCCCAAAGTACTTGGCGGATTTGAAGAACGGCAACATCAAGAAGAAAGGTATATCCGATATACATGTTATTGATGTGTATCTCACCGAGACTCGTAGTAGTGCACGGTATTTGATCGGTTCGGTTGCTCATATTTGTAACTCAAACAGTCGCAGAATAAACGGAAGCTAGCGAAGAACGAGGTGACGATGCGCGTGGGAAACGGATCAAAGGTTGATGTGATCGCGGTCGGCACGCTACCCCTTCATCTACCATCGGGATTAGTTTTATACTTAAATAATTGTTATTTGGTGACTGCGTTAAGCATGAACATTATATCGAGATCTTGTTTATTGCGAGACGGTTACTTGTTTAAGTCCAAGAATAATGGTTGTTCAATTTATATGAGTAATATGTTTTATGCACATGCAGTTTTGATAGATGGTCTATTTTTATTGAATCTCGATAGTGGAAATACACATATTAATAACATTGAGGCTAAACGTTTGAAATCGAGCGATAACTAGACCTATATGTAGCACTGTCGTCTTGGTCACATTGGAGTGAAGCGTATGAAGAAAATCCATTCCGATGGACTTCTTGAATCACTTGATTTTGAATCACTTGAAAGATGCGAAGCATGTCTGATGGGTAAAATGACTAAGACTCCATTTTCTGGTATGATGGCGCGAGCTACGGACTTATTGGAAATCATACATACCGATGTGTGTAGTCCAATGAGTGTAGCATCGCGCGGTGGTTATCGTTATGTTCTTACCTTCACAGATGACTTGAGTAGATATGGGTATATATATTTCATGAAACATAAGTCCGAAACTTTCGAGAAGTTTAAGGAATTTCAAAGTAAGGTTGAGAATCAACGTAACAAGAAGATTAAATTTCTACGTTCTGATCGTGGAGGTGAATATCTAAGTTACGAGTTTGGCGAGCATTTGAAGAAATGCGGAATACTTTCACAATTGACACCACTGGGAACACCACAGCGTAATGGTGTGTCCGAACGTCGTAATCGAACTCTCTTAGATATGGTTCGTTCTATGATGTCACTTACAGATTTACCGCTATCATTTTGGGGTTATGCATTAGAAACAACCGCATTCACTTTAAATAGGGCACCATCTAAATCCGTTGAAACAACACCGTATGAATTATGGTTTGGGAAGAAACCTAAATTGTCGTTCCTTAAAGTTTGGAGTTGCGAAGCCTATGTAAAGAAGTTACAGCCGGACAAGCTTGAACCCAAAGCGGAAAAATGCGTCTTCATAGGATACCCGAAGGAAACTATTGGGTATACCTTCTATCATAGATCCGAGGGCAAAATCTTCGTTGCTAAGAATGGATCCTTTCTAGAGAAGGAATTTCTCTCGAAAGAAGTGACTGGAAGGAAAGTAGAACTCGACGAGGTTGTCGAACCTTCTCTCGAACTTGCGAGTAGCGCCGCACCGGAAGAAGTTCCTGTGGTGCCTACACCAATAAGAGAGGAAGCTAATGATGATGATCATGAAACATCGGTTGTAGTTGCTACAGAGCCTCGCAGGTCAACGAGAACTCGTATCACTCCTGATTGGTATGATCCCGTTATGAGTGTCATGTTGGTGGACAACACCGATGACCCTGCGACATATGAGGAAGCGATGATGAGCCCAGATTCCAATAAATGGCAAGAAACCATGAAATCCGAGATTGGATCCATGTACGAAAACCAAGTATGGACTTTGGTGGACTTACCGGATGGCCGGAAGGCTTTCGAGAACAAATGGATTTTCAAGAAGAAAACAGATGCTGATGGTAATGTTACTGTCTATAAAGCTCGACTTGTCGCAAAAGGGTTCGACAAATTCAAGGAGTTGACTACGATGAGACTTTCTCACCAGTAGCGAAGCTAAAGTCTATGAGGATTATGTTAGCAATCGCTGCATATTATGATTATGAGATATGGCAGATGGATGTCAAAACAACATTCCTCAATGGATACATTGATGAAGAGTTGTATATGATGCAACCCAAAGGTTTTGTCGATCCTAAAGATGCTAACAAGGTATGTCATCCAATTAGCTTGCAAGCATGTGACTGGATCACAAGGGATCACATATCACGGGAACGAGAAAAGAGTACTTATCAGTAACGAGGTTGAACTAGGTATGCAGAGATACCGACGATCATAACCTCGGATAAGTAAACTATCATGAGACAAAGGGAAATTGGTATCGTATGTAAGTGGTTCATTCGATCGCAAAGTAATCGTAGAAATATGTGGGAGCCATGTGAATTTCTAGATTCCTTTATTGGTTATTGTTCGGAGAAGTGTCTCGATCATGTCTGCATAATTCACGAACCGTAGGGAGACACACTTAAGGATTCGACGTTGTTTGAGTAGTTATGGAATGATGAGTAAGAGACCGAATGTTGTTCGGAGTCTCGGATGGGATCCGGGATATCACGAGGAGATCTGGAATGGTCCGGAGAATAAGATTCATATAAGGAAAGTCCTGTTTCGGGGTTGGAGAATGATTCCGGTGTTTTCATCAGGAATGTTCTAGAAGGTTCCGGAATGTCCGGCACTCCGAAGGGGAAGGGTACATGAATGTGTCATACCAAGTTAGAATGATTGCATCATGTACTAGGTGTCATCGTTGAACAAAATAAAGGGTTTAATCAAATCTTAGTTTGAAAAGTCCAACGCCAATTTGAAAAGTCAAACGGCTATTTTGGGAAGTGGAGGGGAAGGTGGAAACCGAGTTGGGGAGGAGTTCCTCCCCTCCACCGCCGGCCCCCTTGGGAAACCGAGTTGGGGAGGGAATCCCCTCCCCTGGCATGGCCCCTCCACCTATATAAGGAGGGGTAGGGCTGCCCCTCCTAGCAGCCAACACCTCCACCCGCAAACCCTAGCCCTAAGCCGCCGGCCCTCCTGCAGCCGTCGCCGCCCTAGGGCAAGCCACCGCCGCCTAGCTAACCCTAACCGCCGGCCAAGCCTCCTCCTTGGTGTGTCTAAACCCTAGATCGCCGAGGGGCTCTCTCATAGTCCACCATACTCGCTCCGGATTTAGGCGAAGCCCTGCGAGATCTCCCCTCTACTTCCGGTACCACGCCGTTGTGCTGCCGGAATCGCGAGGAGAGTGCTACAACCTCCGCTGCTTCTCTTTGGAACAAGGAGAGGAAGGTCTTCACAAATACCGAACGCAGATCGATCATGGGAGCGCTGCCGGAACGCAGCGCCGGAAGGATCGTCTACGCGATCTTGAGATCGGGAAGAGTACGACTACATCACCCACGAGAATCCGCTCTCGTTAAATACTTTGGAATCTTCGAGGGTGAGTTATTCCATCAACTCGTTGCTACAATCTAGTAGATAGATCTTGGCTTGTTTGTTTGTATGCGATAGAAATTTTTTGTTTTCCATGCTACGAAACCCTACATTCGTAACATAGCCAAGTCCTTCTTTTCCATTGTTTATCCTTTGCTTGCTAAGGACCTCATGGAGAACTTGCTTACCTTTGGGAAGTGATGCCTTGGCAAGCTCATCTTTCAATCTAACATTTTCTTCAAGAATCTCTAATGAGCACACATTGAAGTAGAAGTGCTAGGAACATCATACTTAGTTAATTGAGTTTGGAGATGACCATGAGACTCGTTGAGAATAGAGTATTCACTCTCCAATGCCTTGTGAGCAATGTCAAGTTTCTCTAGTTTCTCGAAAAGTCTAGCATGAGCAGCCCCAAATTCAACATTCTCCTTTTTTGGTTTCTTTGCCTTTGCAATGGCATGATCATGTTCGTTTACAAGTTTGGCCACAAGTTCATCATGTGACTCCTCAATAGACTCAAGACTCTCCTCAAGAGAATCTTGAATATCTTCTTCTTCTAGAGCATTCTTCAAGGATGATATTTCCATTGCATCCTCTCTTTCAATTCTTCCCTTTTCTTCAAGGAGCTCTGCCGAGTGAACAAGTTGGCCCATGAGGTCCTCAAAGTGCATATTGTGATCACCTTACAAGTTAGTGATACAATGGTCCAAAGCAGTAACTTATTCATTAACATTAAGACTAATGGAATCGTCCATATCAACATTCATATTAGCCTTAGGGAAGGAAGTGGTGGAAGGTGATACCTCAGAACCTCTTTCCATAAGGCAAGTGACGTTCTTGTTGATGACGTTCTCATTTGGAGAGTCGAAGAGCAAAGTAGTAGGTGTAGATGTGGTGGCTATGGCAGCCACCTCTCGTGAGCTATCATCATCCTCTTCATCTTCACTTGCGGATGAGTAATCCTCTTGAGCTACCAACACCTATCTTTGGTTGCTTCTTGTAAGGATCACACTTCTTGACAAATGGTTTCTTACGAGGTGCCTTTGACTTCTCCTTGAGAACCAGCCTACCCCCATGATCTTCTCAACTTTGATAGGGACACTCAGATGCAAAACACAAACAGTCTCCACAATTGTAGCACGATCTTAGTTTTGGACCATTTTCCTTCCTTCCATTTGACTCGTTCTTGCGTTCAAGTTCAGATTTTGCTTTGGAGGGGTCTTTCCAAATGTTTCTTGATTAGAAGGCCATGTACTCATCATGTGCCCGCTTGACCTCCTCGGGGCAGTTCATGGCAACAATTTCATCATCTTCTTGCTCAACAACATTTTACTTCAAGGCCACATTTACACCTTTTTGCATTCCAATAGCTGGTGCACGAGCGTCTTCATAGTTCTTAGCAGCGACTTTGAATACAGCCATTTATTCATTGGAAGTCATTTGGTGATAGTTGTGTCTTCCTTGAAGGCTCTTCAAACCTATGGGCTCAAATGCCATAAGAGCACTTACATATTTTATCTTGATCCAAGCATCATAAACATGAGTTGCACCATGGTTTCTAAATGTAGTGGCAATGGACTTGAGTCTTATGTACATGTCTTCTTGGTCCTCACCATCCATCATATGGAATCCTTCCTCTTGGTTGCTTATATCATCATACTTATTCCTTCTCATGCTCTCATTTCCAATGAATAACTCAGTGAGGGCATCGCAAGATTCCTTAGCAATGCTGAGATGTTCAATATGTGGCATGTACTTGGGACCCACACCAAGTTGAATCATGTGTAAGGCTATTGCATTGAGTTGGCTATTTAAAACTTATCTTCTTGTCAAGTTGTTTGGGTCCCCAATATGAAGACCATTCTCGATGATTTTCCATAACTCAATGGACGAGCTGCACACATGAGACTTCATCAAAAATTGCCACTGATTAAAAGGAGATGTAGTAAGCTTGGGTAGGTCACCCCTATTGTTTATATGAGGGTGAGGGATTGGTGGATCAGGTGAGTACAAGTGAGCGACCTCAATATAATCCTCCTTACCACTTCCCTTTTTCGAGGAGGAGCTGTTACTTTTATCGTCACCCTACAACTCTTCTTCCTTGGAGTTAGCATTAGCTTTCTCCTTAGAAATAGGAGTGGCGTCATCAGAGGAAGATGGGGGAGGGTCTATAGGTAGAGAAAGGCGCTCTATGATTTCATGCATCTCTTCCATTTTGGTATCCATGGATTTAATCAAGATTGTTTCCAACGTCTTAAGATCATTCATGGTGACCTTGTCCATAGCCTCACTACCATCTTCCTTAGTACCCATACTCTCTAGGCGGTAAAGCCCGGATAAAGAGTCGATGCTCTCATACCAATTGAAATGGATCGTATGGGCACCTAGAGGGGGTGAATAGGTGCTACTCCAAAATTTAATTCTTTTTTAGATTTTATGCTTGACACAAAGGTAAATTCTCTAGATATGCAACTATGGAGAATTTCCTATATGCAAACCTATCTATTAATTGAGTAAAGACGAAGAACAAGGTAACCATAGTGGAGCACGCCGTTACACATGATTTGTTTGACCATGGTTCCTTCCTTGTTAAGGGAAGTAGGTCTGCATTGGAGGGGTGGGCGGTACTAAGACCACCACGCCATAATAGGCCTCACCCTTTTCTCTGATGGATATCTCCACCAAAGGCCTGATCCACCTTTCCACTAGTTGGTACCCTTCGAGGCAGGAACCGGTGCCTTTACAACACTAGCGGGGCACACATCCACAACTGAATTGGAGGCTCTCGTGCTGACAACAAGCTGCCACAAGAACAGGTTAATCAATAACCAAAATAGAGATCTAGATATTTGCAAGAAACACTAGATCAAGAATCCTCCAAGTGAATGCAGGGGAATTGAAGATCTTGAATGGTGCTAAAGTAGATCGAAGCCTCCTCCTTCGATCCCCAAATTTTGGAGACTTCGGGTGGTTGAATATGGAGATCACGGCTTGGAATAATATGAACAACACAACAATTTTTTGAATGAATCAAGAGTTCTGACATGAGGAACAATTGGGGTATTTATACCCCTACCAAAACTAGACGTTGGAATAATCTAGGGCTAGATTATCCGGCCCAAGTGGGCGCCGTATTATCCGGCTGGGACAAACATCCAGCCCGGAGTCGGACAATCCGAGCCAAATGTCTGCCCCCTCTCTAAGTGTCGCGCCTTGGATGCCTTTGGAAAACTCCTAGGGGGAAGATTATTCGCCCCCCTGGTGGGGCGGATTATCCGACCAGGGGAAATGCACCAGCCCTGGCCAGACAATCCGGGGAAAACTCTGCCCCCTCTCTATGTGACGCGCCTTGGCTGCCTTTGGAAAATTTCCTGGAGGGGAGGATTATCCGGCCCCCTGGTGGGTTGGGATTATCCAGCGTGGGCATATGCACCAGCCCTGGCCAAACAATCCGGCATAAAATTCCACCCCCTCTCTGAGAGACGCGCCTTGGCTCCTTGGTCAAAGGAGATAGGGGTGGATAATCTTGCCCTTGGCAGGGGCGGATAATCCTCTCCAGAACTCTGGATTAGCTGCATTTGAGTGAACAATAATCTGCAGCACTGAACACACATTAAATAATCCTTGGTATTGTTATCTAACACATAAAACACTAGGGAACATGAAATGTTCTTTCATCTATGCGTAGGCACAAGTACGAATAGAGGAATCGTTGAATTCCGACATTGTTAATCTCGTTCTTGATACCCAATTGTTGCAATTTGGATCTTGGGGCATTATATGATTAATGGACCGAGCCAAATTTACGATCTTCGGATCGAGGCTGGTTTGTGAGGTGTACTTCGGGTACACAAAGCAACTTTGTCGATGCCTATTTTTATGCATTAGTCAAGAAAATTTTGCACATTAAGCATATGTGAATTTGGTGAAGTTCACATGGGGGTCACGCGTATTAACAAAGTCTAGTGAAGTTATTGTACTATTTATAGTGCAATGGGTACACACCCCGAACAAGTCAAAAAGCAAGTCGATTGATGATGATGCTTACTTAACACATAGGTAATGAACGGATCTCTATGCAACCATAGAGCCTCCTAAGTTACCAAAGTGTGTTAGAGGCGTCTAACTTGTTTTTGCACGGAAGTGATGTGGTATAGCAATGTGATGTTTGTAATGTTATGTATGAGATGTATTATGTTGTAACCTCGTAGAGCATGAGTGGCAGGAGCCTTAATGATTGTCATATTATTATTGTAATAGCCATAATTGTTTTTACTTTATTAGCTAAGTGTAGCAATAGTTGTAAAAGCAAGGATTGGCGATAATCAAGCAACAATGGACCTCGATGCTATGCCCATGGCGTATGGAGGAGTACATGACGCCGAAAGGCGTTGATGATGGAGATCATTGAGGCGAAGTGCTATACCATATCACTATATGAATTGCATGTGATGCTAATCCATTTATGCACTTTATTTGTTGTGTGGTAGTCGTAATAAATAGGGTGATCTCTCACTTTAAAATTATCAAGTTATGATGTGTTCCCCTTAAGTTATGCACCACATAACATGGGATTCGAACTGGTGTGGGTCATGTAACATGAGTGCAACTAGCACGTTTATAATGTGGGTGCAAAACTATCGCACTGCTGGTAAATAGAGGTTCACTTGACATACTACCTAGAATGTCTAGAGTATGGAACACAAGAATCGAAAGATTAACAAGAGTCATATGGAGATATGATTGGTATGAGTACCTACTGGTCTTAGTCCCCTATGCGTGATGTAACATTAGTACCAGTAAAATAAGTTCGTGGATCTTGAATCACTAAGTATCAATCATGAGAGATCTTGAATCACTAAACATCAGTAGCAGAAGTCTTCATTCGTAGAGCCCATGTCAAGCCTTAACCTATAGGCAACTGACTGGGAAGACGACCTAGTTCACATAGACGCCACTATCTCCATCGGTTCTTGATCCTCTGAAAGTCTAGCCAAGTAAATAGCCAGGGACAATGTCGGTGAGTACTTTGAATGTACTCACAAACCACCTTAAAAGAACAATAATAAAGGATATGCAATATGGCTGTGGTAGTATGAGGGCTCCATAAGAGTTCTTTTATAAAATAGTTTCTCTTCTAGATATAGTATGTCTATATATTTGTTGAAAACTTTTTGTATAACATTTGGAAAGCCTTTTTGAAAAGTATTAGAAAACATTAGGATTGGGTCACCCTATTTGTTACTCTTTCTGGTCATCCCATGACCAAACACCTTTTCTTCCTTTCCGACCATCCCATGGTCAAAACAATTTCCAAGCCATTGCTTTTCCGAAGTCCTTTTTGAAAATAACCAGCACCGCTCTACAACAACCTTCCCAACCTTCCATGACCGTGGACATGGATATTCGAATAGATTTACACTCTACAGAGGTTGTACACTTTACACACACACACCATCCGGGTACCCTTCCCAGATCTACATCGATCGTGGGTCGCGTAACTGGCCAAGACCTTCAGAATTCCCACTCCAGGATAAGTGCCTACCGTATGAGAGTTGTTCATCACAACACCGGGACGCCCTATATGTTTCACCAAGCCAACCATATCGCTTTTTCCACTTCACAAAGTGTGCGCTTTCAATGAGGGGTTCATATTAATGCGTGGAGGCCCGTAGACCCTTAGTTCCTTCTCCCGGACGATGTTTTACATGGGCCATTGTACCAGAGAAGACCCACCCTCCAGGGATTTACACCCCCTGTCGTAGTTGTGAGGCAGCTTAAACTAGAGTAAACAAACATCAAGTACAACCCTATCCCATTTCAGAGTAATGTGGTTGCGCGGGTTAATTGTTCTGGCAAAATTGCAAAGAACCAGGTGCGTATTTGTAAACATTTTTCCTCCGTTCTCTATCCAGCACTTCTGTAAAACAAAACCTTTTCATTTCTCGAATTTATCTTGGTGGGTTACAACTCACCAAGGTTTTGCCATAAAACATTTTTGTAAATCTTTCTTGGGGTCTTCCCATCCTATAGTTTTGCTTCGGCTAAAACGGGGTCTCCAAAGGGGTATGGTGTTTTACATCATCTACCGTACTAGGGGTAAGTTGGTATCATCAAATGGGTTGTACTTATTAGTACAAATGGTATTGGCTGGAGGAGCCAAGCCACTACTGGGTATAAAAAGTTATACAGTAAACCAATGCACTTTGTATAAAAGTAGATAAAACATGCATAGGTGAAATAGTAGGACAACGGCTTATGAGAATGAAGGTGGCTTGCCTATGAACAGTGAGATGTCCCTTGACTTCTTTAGAATACCATAATACCGATAACAATAATAATAACAAATCGATGCTCCCTTCTTCTCGGCGTCACACAACCGTAACTATCGTAGTCATTGAGCATACATGCAGACAAACAACATAACATTCAGGGCAAGGCATGCAAGCACCAATAGAATATAGAAAACAAACAAATTCACATGCTAAAATTCAGTAGTGTTTGGAGAGAATGGATTTAGAAAGCTTGGAGTTGTCTTGGAGGCATTTAAGGAATTTCTATATGTTTTAAAGTCTAGAAACTTCCTAGGAGGGGTTTTGGACCAAGGACACATTCTGCATGTTACCATTGTATAATAATGATACCATCAGATGGGTATTGATAAAATGAAACCAACAAAAGTGGTTTCACTATTTTATCAATTTTCCTCAATTTACTATGCATTTTCTAGTGATAAAGGTTCTAGTTTTAGGAAATAATTCACCAGAAAAGTTCCGGAGCTTCAAAAATTACTTCCTTGGATATTTAAGTAGAATTTGATGGATTGGTTCACTAGGAGTTGGAATCACCTTAAAATATTTACCAGAATTCCCTCAGGAAAACCCAAAGTCAATTCTGGTAGTATTTGTCTTTTTAACCAGATTTAATCTTTAGGAGCTTTTGATATGATTCCAAAGACACATGTTAGGTATTTGAAATATCTTTATGTAGGGAATCATCCTTTTTGGATTTATAAAACTTACTGTAGTGATTTTATTGGTCAATTATCTATGCACAGAACAGTTTAATTCACCATAAATCAACCAAGGATTAATAAATTATGAACTCGTAGGGTTTGAAGGATATTGGTATTGGTGAGTTTGTAGAGTTGGAATTTGGTCAATACCTGTTTTTGTTTGACCTCAAGAAAATCCTAAAGGTAGGTTGGGCATGTTTTTGTTATTTTTTACTATATGTAAACTAGAAAGCAATTTGGGTTGGGGCTAGGGCTACATGCAAGGTATGGCCAATACCTTTTAGTACAAACATGGTTTACAAAATTTGGAGATGTAAAACTCATAAAGGATTTATTAGTTAAAAGAGTACATTTAGGTATTAAACTTAATGAAATGAAACTAGACATTATCTGGGTCAACCAAGAGCACTGCATGTTAAAGGATTTATCATAGAACATGTACTAAAATGGATCAGGGAAAAATACTTAGTTTCCATTTTTAAATTGAATTAAACTAAGCATATTTTCTGCAAATCACAAAATATCCAAATAAAAATAAAAGGGGCATGGTGTCCAGGCCAGATCTGGAGGGGAAATGGGTCGCCAAGGGGGAAATCGGCCCTCCCGGGAGGTGCCTCACGCGGGAGGCCGCGGTTTGAAACCTTAGGGCAGGGCCCAGGTGTCGGTGATAGAGGGGGCGCGAAGGGGTACGGGCTGTTTTCTGCCGTTGGATTAGAAGGCGATGGACGGTGGTGGCTCGTCGTCCTCGCTCGCGGCTGCCAGGCGACGGTGGAACCCAAGCTGGTGGCTGAAGGGTTCGGGGAGGCTCACCTGATGGCTAGGAGATGACGAGGAGCGGAGAGATGAAGAGGTGCTCGACGACGGCTCCAGGGATGGTCGGCACGAGGCGTTTTGGCAAGGAACAGCAGCTCACGCGATGGCGACCGAAGGAAGCTCGTCGGATCTCGATAGTGCCACCACGAAAGTCGTTCCTGGGAAATAAAAAAGGTGGCTTAGGATTAGGACACTGAGACGAGATAGGGGAGATGATGGGGATATGCCTGCCGGGGTATACCCAGCAGGATGTTTCCGACTGGCCCACGACCTGGCGAGTGGGCCTGCAAGACGTAGATTGGATCAAGGCCCGATGTGGATCCAAGCGACTGGAAGCTGAAGGCCCAGGCGATTAGATAGGCCCAGTCGGATTAGGTTAAACGAGTACCGAAACCTTAACTGATTTGGTTGAGATATGTAAACCCTAGGGGGAGGTGAGTCTATATAAACCTCCCTACAGGGCGTGTAGAGGCACGTTCCATCATACACCCAAGCGACTCGCCGCCTAGCCGCCGAGCTCGTCCCATTGTAACACCATCATAATACAATCTAGAAGGAGTAGGTCTTTACCCTCCGGGGGGCCGAACCTGGGTAAAACCCTGTGTCTGCGCCCTCATCTCGCACCGCAGATGGCTGGCCGCCCTTGCCCCTTGTTCTACTACTCGCTGCCGATTGCAGCATCTTCCATGACCATTCCCACGACAGTGGCGCCCACCGTGGGGCCTAGCCGGTCTGGCCGGTGCTCTGCGGCGAGATCCAATCTGCCCATCAATGAGTCGGTCGCCACCGGCCGCATGATAGCGATCAGCGAGATGCTCCAGATCTTGCCAAGCAGCTACGTCCCGGCGGCGCGACCCATCACGCACAGTATGATCTTTCCAGTAGGCACGATCAGCCTCTTCGTCGGCCTCACCGACGTCATCGTCTCGGAGGACTCGGCTCGCATCCGCGAGTCGCCGCCACGCGACCGGCTCTCCGAGAGCCAGGTCCGCACGATCCATCGCCTCGCCTCCGAGTACAACTCGGCCCACAGCAACGTGGCCGAAAACTCCGCGGCCGCAGAAGACGCGGCCCTCAACGACGACGCCGACTCGGCGACCCCGGCGTCACTCGCCGGATCCATCACCGCGGCTTCACCCGCGGGCTCCATCACCCAGGTCTCCAACATGGGAGACTTCGAGGATCCCTCCATCCTTGGGATCTTCGACTTTGACTCCGGGTCGAAAAACTCCACCGATCTCCGCGACGGGACTGGTCGCCACGCCGCGACCTACATGGCGACTGGTACCGATCCGCCGGAGGATCCCTTCTCCACCCCGATCCCTCCCACCACCACGGCAACGGAGGTCGAGGAACTCTGCCTGAAGCTGGCGGAGGCAGTTCGCAAAGAGCAAGCCGAGCGCGAAAAATTTCGCCTCGAGCAGGTGACGGCGCAGGAGCTGTCACGCTACCACCAGCAGCGAATCAGGTCGCGCCTGAAACCCACCGTCCAGGGGCGTGCCCTGAACTTTGACGACGAGAACGACCCGCCCGGTGGCCGAGCGCGACCGCGAACGCGCCACCAGGAGGAAGCGCCCGCCCCCACCGTGGTCGACGATGGGCGCCCCACTCCACCCAACCGCACCCCTGAGGATCAGCCGCGATAGTGGTCTCCTCATGGAGCGAGACGCGAATGGCCTACCATTCTCCACCCCGATGGACAACCTCGTGGCGGGCGAGCGCCAACAACATCACGGCCATCGGTGACGGCCCTAGAGATCCAAGAGAGGCCTCGCCGCAAAGGCGGTCGAACAGCAAAACGCAGGCGCCGAGTCGCAGGGTCGGGTGTACTCGCGTTCTTCAGCAGAGCGGCCTCAGCGGCCGCTCATTGGCGGCAAACACCCTCAATCGCCCGCCACGAGCCATCGCAGCTCCAACATCGACCCGTGAACGCTGCACTCCACCACCCCTAGGCTAGCGACCAACTTCGTCGCCGCCAACGGTCAGCCCATTGACGCCCGCACCCACATCATCAACAACCAAAGCTGGCGCGCATGCCAGCCCAACGACCTGCGACACACCCTAACCAATCGCCGCGATGGCGAGCCAATGGGGTCGCTAAGCCGTTTACTCGCCTGTGCTTCGACGATGATCCGAGGCGAAAAGTACCCGGCGAACTTCAAGGCGCCGAAGGAAATAGAGAAGTACGACCCTTCATACGACCCTTCCGTGTGGCTGGATACATACCTCATGGCGATGGGGATCGCTGGCCACACCGACCTGCTAGCCACCCTTGATGATGGAGGGACGCAGCAGTGGATCAACACCTCCCCGTGACAACATCGACTCGGGAGGATATGCGCGACGCCGTCAGCACTTCGAGTGCTCCTACACCCGCCAGCACCATCGAGGACACGAGCGTGCGTCCAGGACCCCGCGAGTCGACCAAGAATCGGGTCCAGCGGTGGCAAGAACTATGGTACAACGCGGTCGGCATCCACCCGGACACCGCGATCCATTGCTTCAAGACCTCGTGCCGCTACGAGCCCTTGGTCGCCAAGCTCAAGCGACATTCTCGGACGCTCGACAACATACCGGACCTCCTCGAGATCGCCAAACGGTACGCGGAGGAAGATCCAAACCAGGAAACCGATGATGAGTCGGGAGGCCAACGCCGCACGAGCGGCAACGACAACGGACGACGGTCCGACCTACGCTATAGCAACACTCGCCTCACTGGCCAGCGCCGCAGTGACGGGCGAGTCGACTTTTTTGCCAACGCCGGGAACGCGCAGCGCGAGCCCAAGAGCTTCTGCCGCGACGGAGGACAACGCCGTGACGGCGGCAACTACAAGGCGAAACCAAGGTTCGATCCCGCGGACCTCCTTAACCAACCTTGTGCGTTTCACAGCAGGGAAGGGAAGCCCGCCACGCACACGACCGGGCGCATCGCCACACTCGTGGAGATTGAGAAGGCACGGCAGCGGGAGGACTCGACAACAACCCGCCAAACGGCGGAAAATTCGCAATGTGGCCGCTTGCTCCATACCTTCACAGGCTTCAACACGAAGCGAGAAGAAGGTCATCGCCCGCGCTGCCGCCGCCAACGCGGCCTGTGGACGTTCCCCAGTTCCTCAACTGGTCGGAGCAGCCCATCACCTGGAGCCGCCAGGACCACTCGCCACACATCGAGTACCCAGGCCGAGTCGCCCTGGTGGTCAAGCCTAAGGTGGGCGACTACTGGCTCCCCAAGACATTGATGGACGGCGGCAGCTCCATCAACATCATGTACCTGGACACCTTCAGGTGACTGCGGCTCCCGCAGTCGATGGTCGAGACGACCTACACCACGTTCCACGGCATCGTCCCCGGTCGGAAGGCGTACCCGATTGGCAAGGTCACGCTGCTAGTCACCTTCGGCACACCAGCAAACTTCCGTACCGAGCGGATCGTCTTCGAGCTGGTACCCTTCGACAACCCCTACCACTGCGTCCTGGGGCGCCAGGCGTTCGCCAAGTTCATGGCAGCGCCCCACTACACGTATAACGCAATGAAGCTCCCTGGGCCGTGCGGCGTCATAACCATCAACGGCGACCCCGACATGGTCGCCGAGTGCGAAGCCAAAGGAGCCAAACTCGCCGACGCCGTCATCGTAGCAGAGACCAACCACGCCGACGAGCTCGCCAAGTACGCGAGAGGGGTCAACAACGACGACCCCACCATACTCAAGAAGCCCAACTCGGAGGGCGCAAACACCTCAGCCTTCGAGGCAACGACGCACACCCGCACCGTCGAGCTGGTCCCAGGCGACTCCAGCCAGACGGTGACGATCGGGACGGGCATGAGCCCAGCCTAGGAAGGCGCGCTCATCGAGTTCCTCCGTGAGAACAGGGACATCTTCGCATGGAAGCCCTCTGACATGCCTGGTGTCCCTAGGGAACTCGCTGAGCACAAACTAAACGCCGACCCCAAAGTGCGACCCGTCAAGCAGTCGCTGCGGCCCTTCAATGAAGAGCGCCGCCGAGCTATCGCCGAGGAGGTGCAGCGTCTACTCGCTGCAGGCTTCATCCGGCCAATCAAATACTCCAAGTGGCTGGCAAACCCAGTCTTGGTCGAGAAGAAGAACGGGACCTGGAGGATGTGTATCGACTACACAAACTTAAACAGCGCCTGCCCGAAGGAGCAGTTCGTCCTCCCGCGGATCGACCAAATAATCGACTCCACCGCGGTCTCGGAGTCGCTGTGTTTCCTCGATGCCTACTCTGGGTACAACCAGATCAAAATGGTTGTCGAGGACGAGGAAAAGACGGTGTTCATCACGCCATTCGGAGCTTTCTGCTACACCGCCATGACCTTCGGCCTCAAGAACGCCGGGGCAACCTACCAGCGGTGCATGCAGGAGTGCCTTGCGAGCCAAATTGGCTGCAATATCCACGTCTACATCGACGACGTGGTAGTGAAGTCCGCTCGCCAGGGCGATCTACTCGCCGACCTGGCGGAAACATTCGCCAACCTCAGGAAATACAAGATAAAGCTCAACCCAAGCAAGTGCACCTTCGGTGTACCAGCAGGACAACTACTGGGGTACGTCGTCTCCAAGCGCGGGTTCGAGGCGAACCGCACAAAGATCGACACGATCGCTTGACTCGGCAAACCCGAGTGCCTGCGCGACGTCCAGAAGCTGGCCGGGCGAGTAGCGGCTCTCAGTCGCTTTATCCCCCGCCTGGGCGAAAAAGCGATGCCCCTATACCTCCTGATGTGCAAGAACCCCACCTTCTAGTGGGACAAGGAGGCGGACGACGCACTCCGCGACCTCAAGAAGGTGCTACTCGCAGCACCACTACTTGCCGCCCCCGTCGACAAAGAACCCATGCTGGTCTATGTCGCGGCTTCCGAGCACGTCGTCAACGCCGTCATGGTCGTCGAGCGGCCAGAGGAAGGAAAGGAGCCCGTACAATGACCGTGTACTACATCAGCGAGGTCCTCACCGAAGTCGCCAGCGATACCCGTAGTACCGTAAACTGGTATACGCGGTTCAGAGCACAATGGCGCCGCCGCACTACTTCCAGGAGCACCCGATCACGGTCGTCTCCTCAACACCGCAGGTGACATCATCCGAACTGAGGCGACCGGGCGAGTCGCCAAGTGGGCCGTCGAAATTGGCGTCCACAACATCAAGTATGAGCCACGAAAAGCGATCAAGTCGCAGGCTCTAGCAGACTTCATCGCCGACTGGGAAGAGGCCCAGCAGCCAGAAAAGCTGCCATACCTCCACTACTGGATCCTGCACATCGACGGTTCCAAGAACGCGGACTGCGCAGGAGCAGGGTTCGTGCTGACTTCACCGAAGGGCGACAAGCTCCGCTACGTCCTCTACCTCGACTTCACCCCCTGCACCAACAACATGGCTGAGTACGAGGCACTACTCCTACGCATGCGAGCCTCCAAGGGGATGAACGTCAACCGCCTACGCTGGCACTTGCGACGCCGTCTCTCCCACCATGGCGGCATACCTCCAAGCAGTAGACAAGCTGGGGGGACACTTCGCAGGCTACTCCATCGAGTGGATCGACAGGCGGAAGAATGAGGAGGCCGGCGCACTCTCTCGCATCGGGTCGGCTCGACTCGCACCACCCGCCTGCGTCTTCTTTGACACGATCACCAAGCCATCAGTCTCTCCCCCAAGGGAGATCGACATCGGAGTCCCGCTGCAGCCAGAAGCCGCCCTGGTCGCACTCATCGCCGAGCCAGACGACTGGACCAAGCCGTACATCGCCTACCTGGAGGCCGGCACCTTGCCGGCAGACAAGACAGACGCCCGGATGATTGTACATCGATGCAAATCCTTCACCATCATCGACGGCGAGCTCCATAAACGCAGTGTGACCGGCGTGTTCCAACGCTGCGTCTAACCCGCCGAAGGACGCAAGATCCTCCACGACATCCACTCCGGCGACTGCGGCCACCACGCCGGCGCCCGCTCCCTGGTCGCCAAGGCTATGATGCACGGCTTCTACTGGCCCACCGCACACGCCGATGCCATCGACATTGTCCAGCGGTGCGCCGGGTGCCAGAAGTACGCCAACCAGACAAACGTGCCGAGCTCAGCGCTCAAGACCATCCCGATCACCTGGCCATTCGCCGTGTGGGGTATGGACATGGTAGGCCCCTTCAAAAAGGCGACCTCCGGCTTCACCCACCTCCTGGTCGCGGTCGACAAATTCACAAAGTGGGTGGAGGCCAAGACTGTCCGGAAATGCGATGGGAAGACCGCCACCAAATTCCTACGCGAGATCATATATCGCTACGGGTTCCCAAACAGCATTATCACGGACAACGACACTAACTTCGCCAAAGGAGCCATGGCCGAGTTCTGCGAGGAGCACCACATCATGCTCGACCTCGCGTCAGTCGCCCACCCGGAGTCCAACGGCCAGGCGGAACGGGCCAGCCAGAGCATCCTCCATGGCCTGAAGCTGTGGCTCCAAGTACCACTCAAGCGCACCGCCGGGTGCTGGGTCGAGGAGCTACCCTCTGTCATCTGGGGCATCCGCACCTCAGTCAACAGGTCGACAGGGTTCACCCCTTCTTCATGGTGTACGGCGCCGAGGCAGTCATGCCCACCGACCTCGAGCACAACTCGCCAAGGGTCGTCCACTACACGGAGGCTACGAACGAACTCGCACGACAGGATGGAGTCGATCAACTCGACGAGGCACGCGACCTAGGTCACTCACGCACCGCCATCTACCAGCAAGGACTCCGCCGCTACCACAGCCGGCGGGTGAAAACTCGCACCTTCCAAGAAGGCGACCTGGTGTTGCGCCTCATCCAAGACAAGAAAGGCATGCACAAGCTTTCCCCCCCGTGGGAGGGACCATTCGCCAGTGGGCGAGTACTCGGCAACGACACCTACTACCTCATCGACGTCCGCGGGGACGGCAAACTCGACGTCAAGCGACCATGGAATGTAAACCTCCTACGGAAGTTCTACTCCTAGAACCCCACATATGTATCCTCCAGTGGCTATGAAATAAAAAGAATTGGTTACCGCAAATTGCGTCTACTCTCCGTGTCTTGTGCCACTCGCACTCGTAATAACAGCGTCCAGCTAACTGCAGAAGTGAACCTCTGGTACAACGATCGGCACGGCCAGGTAGTGCGCTACAAGGGCACTGGGTTACCCCAGGTCTTGTAACGTCCACGAAAAAGGCCTACCCGGAGCCCCATTGGAGTCGCCTAGCTCGACTGGCTCAACGAGACAAGACAACTGCCTTCGCTTCTCACAACGACCATGATCCTCCGCATCCTCGACACAGCGACTCGAACGGCCAAGTACCACGCTCGGGGACTGACGACCAGTTCAGCGCGAGCGGCTAGGGAAAACGCCAAGTATGAGAGCATGCCCAGGACTCGCCATGCGACTGACCCGACGGTCCAGGCAGGAGTGATGCGCTCACCCTAACGCGCCAAGTCCTCACCCACGCTCGAGTCGCGCCTAGAACAACCAAGTACCACGCTCGGGGACTCGGCCACCCGACCTCGTTCGCGCAAGGGAAAACGGTGAAGTGAAGAGCACTCATGGGAGTCGCCTTGCGACTGGCTTTCCGAGTTCGGGCGAGTCGACCTTAATAACAAAACATTCAAAACCACAAGCACATAACAAACGAGGTAAACCCCATAAAAAAGGGCGGACGCGCTCGGGGACTCGTTCAACCCTCAATCAGAAACACACGACAATTCAAAAAACAACACGATATCTCATTATAGCATGTCGCAATTGTCACAAAATACAAAGTATTCCCAACGGCAGAACTGGTACTAACGCCCCAGGGCACAATATTTTACTCTGCAGGCTTCGACTACGACTCGCCGCCACCCTTGCGATTGCGAATAAAGGGAGTGTATGGGTTTGACGCACGCCGTCACCACCCGCCATCGCCGCCGTAAGGGTTGGTTGCTCGATCTTGAAGTCCCGGTGCTGCGGCTCGGGGTCGTTGGGTGCGACGACCGTCTCCTGATAAGGAAGGAGGTCGCCCATCGCCCAGACGCGCTCGGAGTACACCGCGGCGTGGTCCGTCAACTTCAGGACCTCGGAGATCTTCACCGAAACAGTCGAAGACGGGTAGCCACTCGTCACGTCATCCAGGTCGAAGTCCTCCGGGAAGTGAGCGAGCCCAAGGCTAAGCGCCGTCGCCGCTCCGCGTCGGAACGCCGATCGCGTCATGAACTCGACGATCGGCGGCGCCTTCTCGAAGTATCGCCACACCTCGACGAGGTCGCTCGGAATTACTTCCGTGGGCGACATCTCCTGAAGATACGCCCGTATGCATGTTGCCGAAAATGTGGCCGAGTCGACCAGCGTGGCTACACATTGCCGTGCGTCGAACGAATTCGCCTCTTCCGCGCTATCAATGATCCGACCTGCGGACAGAAGGTGACAGTGAATACATCAAAAATTACACAATGCATATGTTACAGGCAGAGGTAGGCACACTCACCAATCAAATGGCGGGAGAGCTCCGTGATGAAGTTTTGAAGAGCGGAGTAATCATCTTGAATCCCAGCAACAAGGGCGTCGGAAACCTTACGCTCCTCAGCGGCGGCCGTAACAGCAGCCTTGGCTCGCCCATCCGCCGAGGTCGCTTCCTACCTCGCTTCCTTCAGCTCGCGCTCAAGGTCGGCGATCCGCTTTTCCGCCAAACTCAATGTCGATTGCGCCGTCGTCAGCTCACTCGCAGGGACAAGGTCCTGGCGAACCTCTTCTGCCTTCGCAGCAATCGCTTGGAGTCCCTTGTTCGCCTCTTGAACGGCGACAAGTTTCTTTTCCGCATGACACTTCGCAGCCAGCCGGTCGGCTGATTCACGCTGCAAACCCTGTGCAAAAGTGAAACAGTTAGCAAAATCAAAAACCTGAGCGCCCACCCACTGAAACTCAGCGAATGCGCACTCGGGGACTGGCAATCAAAAACCTAAGTGCCTACCCGCTGAAATTCAGCGACTAAACACTCGTGGCGATCAAAATATCGAGTGCCCACCACGAAACTCAGCGAATGCGCACTCGGGGACTGGGCGCAAGAAGTAAAAGTACAACACTAAAAGAATCTGACCACTGCAATTCAGTGGCCCGATCCTCGGGGACTGGACATACCTGGATGGCCACGCCCAGCATGCCATGAAGTTGTAGTGCGTCCACGGAGGTGAGAAGAGCCAGAGTATGCCCGCGACATTGCTCGACCTACGTCTCGGCGACCCCCTGTTCGCGGCTCGATGGTGTGGTACCACTCGCCGTGGACGCTTTGGCCATGAAGCGCGGGAAGGTCGCGATGGACGCGCCGGCACCAAAAGAGGCCGGCTCGGTCACCCCTAGCGAGGGAGCACCCTCCTTGATTGCCGAGGCCACCACCGCCGCAGGATCACTCGGGGCCACCGTCGTGTCGTCAGACACTGTGACGACCTCGTCACTCTTGGCCTTCTTGGCACTGCCTGTGGGGGCAGCGACCTTGTCAGTCTTCCTCTTCCGAGAGGGGTCCTCCTCGGCGACGACTGGCGGCACCTTGGCCACGGACGGATGGCCTATCTTTTTAACCCTAGTCCTGCAAATCGAGAATATGAGCAAAGTCGTTCGACTACAAGGAAAAATAAAGCAGGTGGATAAAACTCACTTGGCGACTGGAATGAACCGAAGCCCCGTGCGGATGCTGGCCGGCTTCTCCAGTTCGGGACCCAGTCGTCGACTGAGGCCCATCTCCAGGACATCGTGCGCCCAAGACACGGACGGCTTCTTCATCGTCGAGGCCGCGACAGGAGCTTCCCTGGGCGGCGAAGCTGCCGCGACCGGAGCAGCCCCCGACCTAGAGACTGGGGCGAACGACGGAGGCATCGAGGCCAGAGGCACCTCGCTCAGGACGGCGGTGATATCTGGCGCCGCCATCGTCTATGGCACTTCACCCCTGGCCAGACTGGTGGCATCGGAGCTGCTTGGCGAATGAGGCGGAGACACCTGTCTTGCTGGCTTCGTCTTCCTCTTCGGAGGGGCCTTTACCTCCTCCTTCTTCTTCTTCTTCTTCTTCTTCTTCTTCTTCTTCTTCTTCTTCTTCTTCTTCTTCTTCTTCTTCTTCTTCTTCTTCTTCTTCTTAGACGGAGTGGCTTCGCGACGCGAGGTGTGCTCGGGGAGCTCGTCGTCGTCATCGTCATGACGTTCGAGGCTTTTGCTTGCTTCGAGCTCACTTGCCGCATGCGAGTTTTCCGGACCAGCGGGCAACCTTTTCCTCGGATTCGTGCCGTCGCGCCTCACTCTTGATGCCGCTATCGGAGGCGATTCGCCCCCCTGGACGGACGACGAGCTCAATTCTCATCATCCGCGGGAAGCCACCCTTCCACCACTTGAAATAACGCAATAGGCATAATACAATGTCGGTATAACCGCAACATTAATCGCATTGCGAATGATAGAAAGATGACTTACCGTGGGCTGGATGCTTCGTGGTGTAGGGGCGACCAGCCGGCCGAGGTACGCCGCCTAGGTGATCTTCTTCAACGCCAGGAGGTAATCCTCGAGTTGCCACTCGGCGAGGCAGGATTTCGTCGAGTCCTCCCGGCCTGTGTACTCGTACATGTAGTGGTCATGGCGGGCCAGGGGGACGAGTCGCCGCCCGAGCCAGCAGTTGTACAGGTTGATGGGCTGGAGACCTTTCTTCTTCAGGCCGCGGATGGTCTGAAGCATTTCATCCACCACCATCCGCTAGTCTGTTGGAAGCTTGCCGACTTGGAGTCGGCGCGGTTCGGGCCGGTCGGCGGAGTATCTTGGGATCGCCACCTCGCCGTCCGGAGTCGCCTCGGTGAAATAAAGCCAAGACTTCTTCCATTCGCTCGCCACCTTGGCAGGTAGCATCAGATCGAAAAAGGAGGCCTTCGACTTCAATTGAAACGTCAGGCCCCCCGCGGCAAGCATCGGGTCGCCTGCTTCTTCGCGACTGATCCGCCCGTGGAACAGATCTTGCCACAGGGGAAAATAGGGCCTGCACAGTAGCACTCGCGTATGACGCCACGAAAATGGCGAGCTGCTCTTTATCTTGGGCCCAGTCCGACGGTTGGATCCGAAGGCGCAGAAGCGCCGGAAGAAAAGAGATGTTGGGAATCCCAGCCCCCGCTCTAGGTGGCTGGTGAAGCAGACGAACTCTCCCTCGCGCGGGTCCGGAGTCACCTCTCCGGCCGCAGGGATGCGCCACCTGCCGGCCTTGAGATCCGCCTCTCGAAGGACGCCTTGATTCGCCTGCACTTGGACCTGCCCCATGGTTCGGTGGAGGGGGCCATTGGCGGAAGAATTCGTGGGGGTCGGAGGATTTCGGTTCGGCTGGATCGCGATACGGAGGAAAATGAAGGTGCGAGCAATCGGAGGAAATGACGAGGAGGTGGTTATCCGATCGCCTACCATTCCCTTTATATAGCGGTTGTTACCCGCCAAATCAGGGAGCCGTTACTACGCGGTGATTACGCCAAAAGTTACTGTTGGATTACCCCAACGGCTAGTTTAACTGCGTTTTGACGGTCCAACTTTGGCCACTCGGCTCGCCGACCCGATCACTACAACAGTGACTGAATATTTCGCCGACCCGTTCGCCAAAGCTGCGACCAGAATGACTAGTTTCCTCCTTTATTCAGGAGCCCGCCACCGATTCGACTGGATGTCCGCATTGAAGCCGTATGCTCCGACTGCCAGCAACCACCTGCGTCCAATCGACGACGGCCTCGGGGACTACTGATGGGGATATGCCTGCCGGGGTATACCCAGCAGGACGTTTCCGACTGGCCCACGACCTGGCGAGTGGGCCTGCAAGACGGCGATTGGATCAAGGCCCGGTGTGGATACAAGCGACTGGAAGCTGAAGGCCCAGGCGAGTAGATAGGCCCAGTCGGATTAGGTTAAACGAGTACCGAAACCTTAACTGATTTGGTTGAGATATGTAAACCCTAGGGGGAGGTGAGTCTATATAAACCTCCGTACGGGGCATGTAGAGGCACGTTCCATCATACACCCAAGCGACTCGCCGCCTAGCCGCCGAACTCGCCCCATTGTAACACCATCATAATACAATCTAGCAGGAGTGGGTCTTTACCCTCTGGGGGGCCGAACCTGGGTAAAACCCTGTGTCTCCGTCCTCATCTCGCACCGCAGATGGCTGGCCGCCCTTGCCCCTCGTTCTACTACTCGCTGCCGATTGGAGCATCTGCCGTGACCATTCCCACGACAGGAGATAACATGCAGGGGCGGAGGCATGGAGATGGGGCCACCCCAAGCAGATCTTGGAGAGGACCGAGAGGTGCTCTCTCTCTTCTCACGAGCAGGCTAGAGAACGGGATAAGGGAGGGTGTTCTGGGGGTGAGTGGCAGGGAGAGGAAGCAAATGAAGGAAATGGGTGTGGTGGGGGTGGCCTTTGGCCTTTTTATTCCGGGAGAGGTGGGTTCATGGTGAACCAAGCTCACAAAAGTGGAGAGGGTGGTCTAGGGAAATCCATTGGCCACAGGGGCAATGGAGGGAGTGTTGTGGGGCTCTGAGTCGACCACTAAGTGGAGAGGAGGGCGGTGGCTGCTGCCCTATTACTTTACAAGATTTGCAATAAGTGGATTATCTCTCTCTCTTACTCTCTTCAAGAACATGGTACCAAGGAGGGAAGTGATACAGTATACTTTGACCAGAGGGGTTCATGATGCTGGAGAGGAGTGCTAGAGAAGCTTTGATAAGGATTTGAGTTGGTTTAACTCAATGGTTTTGTTAGTTTGCCAAGTTTGATAAAAAAGTTAGCTATGAAGGAAGTTTGAGAAATTACATGTGGCAAGGGGGGGAAGGTGGTACTGGTATATGGGTATGGTCAAAGCATAACCCTAGGAAATGTTTGGGATTTTTCAAAGGATTTAAAGACTACTCATAAGCATTTATTCAATTAGTGCAGAAATGGTTTCTAGAAGCTATTTTGATATTTTTACATTCAATAAGGTTGTTTTTAGATGTGAGATGGTCCTAAATACGATATCACACATTGCAGAATTTTCTTGGAATTTATTGTGGTGGGAAAGTATTTATAAGGAATTATTTTCTTGTTTCTGCCAATTAAGATAAAGGGCAAATAGAATTAATGAAGTATCTGAAAAATATTTATTTTTGAGTTGAGAAGATGGGATATGATATATAGGCATCAAGTGTGCCTTGAGTTGGCAAATTAATTTGGAGAAAAACAAACTTGCCGTTATAGAGAAGGTTTTGAGGATTTTGTAAATGAGGGTATTTAAATAGTTTTAGGATCCAAATAATTATGGAAATTATTTGGCAAAGGATTATATCCAAGTTAGATGATGTCAAATTGAAGTATCTATCATTAACAACCTTGGGTATTGCAAGACAAGATGGATTTTGAAGGAAGACAAGGATTTGAGGATCTAGGGCATTGTTATTTTTATACCTCATAAACATGGTTGGATTAAGGATCTCATAGCTCACCTTGATACAATGGGTAGATGGATAGTTAGACAAAGTTATATAGACGATCATGGCAGCAATAGTTTGGCTTGGTTGCAATTGAGGTGTTATAGAAGTGATGGCAAACTTTATTGAAAAGAAGGCCGCCATAGCATAGGTGTCAGGATGCCTCATAAACCAGATGGGTTTAAGAAGCACAAAGCTCCATTGGAAACAAGTGAAGGGTGGATTGATATACCATGCTTAGTAGATCATAACCATTCAAATAGTTGGTCCAAATATGATGGCATATTTATATGAGCTTCTGCCAAAGTAGGCAAGATGATAATATTTGCAGAAAAGATTATTATCTTGTCTACAAAACCATCAAGGATGAGTGGGTATCAGAATGGTTTAGCCAAGGGAAAGATTGGGTTTTGGTAGTAATTATGATGTAATACAATATTGTTCAAGTACATTCTCAAGGATGTACACTGATTGGAATAGGTGGAGTTCCAAAGATTGAATCTAGTTAATGATTCCAGACTTAGCCAAATTAGCAGATTTGGGGATTTAGACTAGTATGCAAGAGGGAAACCTTTGAGAGAGGGGCAATGATTTGTTCTTATCATAAAGTGTATGATATTTAAGAATATCTTGTGTAGATAAGATTTCATGCTTATTGTTGGTCTTTGATGGGTTGGAAGCTAATGCAAAGAAGTAGCTCAGGATTGATCTGGGTAAGTAGATTAGAGATTCACATGAGTGACTCAAGATATTAAGTTTGGGATGCTTAGTTTGAGATTGATGATCTCAACTATTGGTTTGATCCTTAAGGACGAGCTCCTAGATTGGCTCATGCTACTTCCTAAGCAAACAAGGAAATCAGCAGATCAAGGCAATTCATCAAACATCAGATCAAGGCAATTAATCTTATCAAACTTATCCAACTACTACTAAGGTTACCATCAAGACTATCTTGAGGTAATCATGGGTGCTTTGAATAGGTTGTGATTTTGAATTAAGGTAAGGACCTCTTGGTATTTCTACCAAGATTGGATGAAAAGGTTTTAGGAAAGGTTTTGGAAACCTAGAGATAAGAGTAATTGAAAGTTCTATCTTTAAAAACATAAGGGGATTATATATAGGTCTCCATAGCTTTGTTAATGGAAACTATTAAAACAATTTGTTGTGGCATGGTCATCTTGGCTCAAGTTTGAATTGTCAGAACATTTGAGAATATGAAAGATGAGCCAAGACATCTCTTTTGAAGAAATTTTTTTTGTCAACTGGAGTTGAGGTAAGGAGCATATCATCTAATACACAATCAGTTGCATGAACACAAGCACAAGCATTGCAACATGGAACAATAAAAAGTTTTTGTTCCCCCTGATTTTTGCCTTTTTGACAACCAATCGGGGTTGCTAAAATTGGGATGTTACAGGCTAGGTATCAGGGTTAGGTCATGTCGATTACAGATTAGGGTTTTACCCTTTTAACTTTATTTCTAAAGCAAGCCGTGTTCTCCAAGGAGTCGCGTCCTTCATGGACCTGTGCCACCCGAATCATGCTTGAGCTTTGTCATCAAGTGCAGATCATCACGTGGGCTTCTGTTGGACCAGACCGGATAGGCTAATATTAGGGACCCGTAGGGCATACCCATGTCACACGGGTACGTTCAAAGGTTGGAAGCACTAGGCGTTCCCTTTCCTTCTGAACTAGGAGCCGAAAAATCCTTAAATCACTCCCACCTAGATTTTTTGGCTTTGTCATGAACTTCAACATGCATGGGATGAACAAAACATTAGCCGAAATATTCGCGGGGTGGAAGGTGGCTGAAAAGGACATACAGAAGAACACCAATCATGTGATGATGGTGAAGAAAACCACTCACTTCAAGAAGAAGTCTAGGGGCGACAAGAAGGAGGATGTGCGCCGAGCCTCTAACAAAGGAAAAGCATCTAAGACAGGTCCTGCCCCAAACGCTGAGTGTTTCTTTTGCAAGGAGAATGTTCACTGGAAAAGGTACTATCCAAAGTACTTAGCGGAGAAAAAGAATACTGGATCGTCCAGTTCAGGTATATCTGATATACATGTTATTGATGTTTACTTGCAAGGTCCTAAGATTAACTCTTAGGTAATACCAGATCGGTTGCTAATATTTGCAATTTGATGCAGGAGCTACAGAATCCTAGGAAGCTTGGCAAGAACGAGGTGACGATGCGCGTCGAGAATGTAGCAAGCGTTGAAGTGATTTCCGTCATCACAATACCTCTACATCCACTGTCAGGATTAATATTAGAACTTAGTAATTGTTACTTTGTGCCTGCATTATGTAAGAATATAATATCAGGATATTGTATTTTACAAGATTGTTATTCGTTTAAATCAAATAATAAGGTTGTTCGATTTATATGAATAATATCTTCTATGCACACACTCACGGTGGGTTGTTTATGAATGATATTGATTGTGATACACACATCCATAACACTGAGGCTAAACGTCGAAAGACAAATGAATTGAATACCACATATCTGTGGAACTACAGATTGGGTCATATTATACATAAATTCATGAAGAATCTCCATAGTGATGGAATTTTGAATTCACTAGATTTTGAATCTTTTGATACATGTTAAGCATGTTTGATGAGAAATATGGCCAAATCACCGTTTAACGGATATATTGAATGAGCAAGTGACTTACTGGAAATAATACGTTCTGATGTATGCGGTCAATGAGTATACCTGCACGTGGTGGATTTCTCTACTTTATAACCTTTACCCACAACTTGAGTCGCTATGGTTATATTTATCTTATGAAGCATAAGTCTTAAACATTTGAAAGAATTTCAGAACGAAGTACATAATCAACGTGGCAAGAAAATAAAGTTTCTGCGATCGGATCATGGAGGTGAATATTTGAGTAATGAGTTTGGCGAACATCTTAGAGCTCGTGGAATCGTTTCACAACTTACGCCTCCACGAACACTCAACGCAATGGAATGTCGGAGCGGTGTAATAGAACTTTGTTGGACATAGTAAGATCTATGATGTCTTTAACTGATCTCCCTTTGTCATTTTGGGGCTATGCTTTGGAAACTGCGGCTTTTACACTTAATAGAGAGCCATCAAAATCCGTTGAGACGATGCCATATGAGTTGTGGTTTGGCAACAAACCAAACTTACCGTTTCTTAAAATTTGGGGTTGTGAAGCTTATGTAAAATGTTTACAGCCAAATAAGCTTGATCCCAAGTCGAAAAAATGCATATTTGTAGATTACCCTAAGGAAATTGTTGGGTATTCCTTCTACCACAAAACTAAAGGCAAGATATTTGTCGCGCGAGGAGGAACATTTCTTGAGAAGGAATTTCTCGGTAAAAGTTTGAGTGGGAGGACAATAGAGATTAATGAGGTTATTGAAACTGAGCAAGATGCGCAAAGTAGCACATAACTGGAAGCAGTTCTGGAAATGCCTCTGGCGCTATCAGATGCTACTGATGGCTGTGAAATACCACCTCTTTTAGCCATATAAAATGTGTCATTTGCCTATCATATCATGCTCCATCTAACTATTGCTATGCTTTATATGCATCATTACTTGTTTTCATTATATTCAATATGAGCTTTGCACATTTAGTAGTTTAGGTAGAATTTTACCACTCTTCCTTGTCTTTGACATGAGTGTATGTGTTCATGATGATCATGGACAAAACAAAGGCAAAAGTAAGAGAGAGAGCATAACATGGAGGAGCTGCAGGGGCCAAACTTAGCCATTTGAGAGGTTGGAAAAGTCAAATTTTCCAACTCAAAATAAATATCCAAGACCATGGGGTTGTATCCCTCGTCGATACTAATCCAACGAGCCGAAGAACACCCAGAGTGGAGTTCGTATGAAGAAATGGCGGACAAAATATGAAAGGAGGCAGAAGGTTTAACGAGCAACTATACGGCGGGAGCCCGTATTGACGAGGTTTAATCTCGTCAATGCACATTGTTATGAGCTTGGGTTTTGGAGAAGATGGGGGTACTGGAGATCGCGGATCAGTTAACAGACAAGCAACCAGGGGACACGAGATTTACCCAGGTTCAGGCCCCCAGAGGGAGAACCCTACTCCTGCTTGTCTGCTCTTTATTACGGCGGAACCAAAAGTTACAAGGGTGCGCAGATGCAATCTGCGTGGAGGTGTGTATTCGGTGAGGTGAGAGAGAGCTCCTCGTCGTGCCCTCCTAGCCTTTATATAGAAGTAGGCATGTCCCAGGCACAGATCGAGTCGGTTACAAGTTTAGGGTTTGCCCTTTTGAATATTCTATCTGTTCTAGTCTTGCTCTCCAAGGATCCGAAGATGTCATGGGCTTGGGCCACCCGAAAATCTTCATGGGCCGCGCATATTATTGTGGGACTTCCTTGGGCTGGACCAGGTATGCTAACGTCTTGTACACGTAGGGTATAACCATGTCAGTATCCCCCGAGTGTTCAGTCGAATCGTAGATGCGGCTGAGGACTCTTCAATATTTTGGGTGCGACTGTTTCTGTTCATCAGGAAAAGAATGATTTTAGTGTGTAGGGATTGTTGATACGTGTGCCTGAATCTCCTGACGGATCAGGGTTAGTTATCTATCTTAGGACAAAACAACATGATCTTCTGCAGATTCGAGTCCCTCGACTCAAACCCGGAACAGATGCTGCCGTGATTCGACTTAGGCCGTTGAGGTCTTATAGGTGTCGAATCCCAGTAGTTTTCGAATGATGTACCCAACGCGTAAAAATCCCGATGGAAGCGTTGGGTACATCATTCAAAAACTATTGGGATTCGACTCTAGACCTCAGCGACAATCGGTACTCGACATTTGTTAGGGTTTGAGTCGAGGACTCTGAAGATCGTGTTGTTGTCTAAAACAACCTGATCCGTCGGCGATGAATAACATGAAGGTCATCGACCAAATCTGCGATGATCGAGGCTCTGCCTGGTTATACCCTGCGGTCGAATATCTGGCGTGGCAAACCCTAACCAGCTCGATCGTGCCTGCCTACCTATATATAAAGGCTGGGAGACGCGACATCTCATCACCACATACACCTTCACGCCGGTGCATCTGTGAAACTTCGATTCGTCGTAATCAAGCGGAACAGCGGTAAATGTCTGGATCTCGACACCCATCTTCTCCAAAACCCAAGGTCATAACAATGGGAATTGTCGAGACTAAACCTCTTCACTATATGTTGCATAACTCAGTTGTACTTAAATCCCATCCATACATGTTAATATTTGTTGAAAATTTAAGCTATCATTTTTTTGGTCAAAAACATGGTGTTTTGCTAAGCTTCAGGTTAAGAAAGAATTAATTCTCGAAGAAACGGAAATTTTTTGGCGATCACAGAAGGTTTAACGAACAACTGTATGTCGGGAATAAAAATTTCAGCCGTATAGTTGCGGCCGTATAGTTATCGATGCCATTGTCAAAATTTCTTTCCCAGGTACAGAAGGTTTAACGACCAACTATACGGCGGGACCATTTGGTTCGGCCATATAGTTGACCCCGTATAGATATCGACACCTGCTTCGAATTTTTTATTTCAGTTTACTACACATTTGACGACCAACTATACGGCGGGAAATATTTTTTCGGCCGTATAGTTTCTACGAACATGATTCCAAGGTCTGGGTAAGGTAACTAAAGACCAGAGATTCTTCTATTTTTATTTCTTCTTCCTCTAAAACCTCGAAACACCACTTAGGATCCATTCCCATGTTCTAGAGAAGCCGAGCATAAGTAAACAATAAATTTCTACCTCAGAAACTTCCTAGACTGTAATTCTCTGTAGAAGTTCATGTTTTCTTTTTTACTTTCTTTTTGTCGGTTGTGTGAACGAACTTCGTTCGTACACCAAAATGATGTCTTTTATTTTTTCTGTGTTATTTTCGCAGGGACTTGAACCTTGTGTGACAACATATACGGTACTGCCAACCGCGCAAACACTCGCATGAGCCACTTGGTTGCTTTAATTCAACATGCCTACCTAGTAATATATGGTAAAACTTTCCAACTCAAACCTCTTTTAATAATCACATAGGGATGCAGACTCGTGATTCATATTTTTCTCACCTGCACTTTATCAAAATCTGGGAGTATGTACAACCCTTGAACCTAGTTTTTTGACTTAGTGTGGTGCTTAGGTTGAAGAACCGACTCAATGGGACTTGTATTTTACCACTTGTGAGCTAACCCCTGTGTTTTCCAAGCAGTTTCTGACGGAAGGCAGCCACCAGGCTATATCAAGAAATATATGTTAAAGCAAAGGTTCTTTGTCTATCAAAAGAGAGGTTACTTGTACCTCAACGGTAAAGTGTGTCACCCTTGTTTTCAACAAGCTTGGGGAGGTAACCACTTATCACACTCTCTTTTGGAAACTGTATTTTTTCTTTTATTTTGGTGGTATACTCAAGTTTGGTTCTTGCAAAGTTCTAAGCTTGGGGAGGTTACTTCTGCATGTGTAGAGTCTTGTGTAATGTTCATATTCGATGAAAGTTTAATGCAATCATGTATCCCGCTGTTTTTGAATGCTTGCTTAAGTGAGTTTAGTTTTGTATTTATATGGGGATACACTTGCTCATGATAGGCACCATAGGAGTTGACTTAGAGATTGTATGCATCTTGCCAAATTGTTTATCAAGCTTGTGACAATATTTGTGATCCTCTAAAAAACATTGCCACAATCTCTACACTTGGAAATAATGAATACTTGATCAAGATCTTTTGAAATTTGTTGGATGTCACCTAATAGCTTTGTCTTAAATAAATAAGTTATGCTTGACCCCGTAGTGTCAAAACAATAGACTTGATAGTTTACTTACGTAAGGAGTTGTATGCTAAATAAGGTGTTGTTTAATTGTCTTAAGAGTTTAGCCTTAAAGATACTCAAAACCATAGCTATGATGATCAACTTGATAGTACTCATTGAAAGGATTTTTTTGAAGAAACTAATGTTTAGCGGTAATTGAGATGCATGCCAAATCTTGACCTGTTGATTAAATTATGATATTTCTTTATGCGTGTCTGCACCACTGTCGCACAACATGGGATGCTAACAACTCCGTTGGCCTTTGAACAATCCAAAAATAGGAAACTCTTGGAGTTTGGCTATGAGTTGCCCAACATATGTAGTAGAAATGCTATATTTGGGTATGCATTGGTATTCTCATGGGCTTGCGTTCAAAGAAAAATAGGGAATACTCCTCTGACCGTTATGAATGGTCATGAGTATCCATTCTTAGCCTATACAGTCTAATTAAACACACTAAGTTTTAGCATGATCTCATTACTGATGAACTGAAGTTTTAGAAAGACAAAGAATAGAAAATGAGTGTTTGGTAGCCATGATTCATTGATGTGGATGACCAAATGAGACACTCTAATGCTATGCTTCTTTTGACATGTTCTCCCATTTCCTCTTGGCATAAATCTCGTTACTAAGAGGTAAACTTTCTAAAATCTCAATAACTGATGTTTGCACTTGAGAGCCTTAACTGAATAACATGATTGGGGAGAATCGATAAACTTTATTCCTATTTATTCTTGACATCTATTTGTGACTAATTTTTGTCTCATAAAAATAATGATATGAAAAGTTATACAAAAGGTGCAATAAGAGGATCACAAGTTTGTTTGCGAGTTAGATTTACCATTGACATAGATCATATAAGTTTTGATGAATATTTTGTGGTCTTTATAACTAACCTTGTGTTTCCTTGTATGCATACATGTTTTATCTCTCCGAGCTTGTATAATAAATAAGGATGCAGAGCATTGATTTCCAATGATAAGCTATTTCACAACCATTAATTTATTATCGACCCTTCCTACTCGAGGACGAGCAAGGTCTAGCTTGGGGGAAGTTGATGGCTGTGAAATACCACCTCTTTTAGCCATATAAAATGTGTCATTTGCCTATCATATCATGCTCCATCTAACTATTGCTATTCTTGATATGCATGATTACTTGTTTTCATTACATTCAATATGATATTTGGACATTTAGTAGTTTAGGTAGAATTTTACCACTCTTCCTTGTCTTTGACATGTGTGTAGGTGTTTATGATGATCATGGACAAAACAAAGGAAAAAGGAACAAAGAGAGCATAGTATGGAGGAGCTATAGGGACCAGACTTAGCCATTTGAGAGGTTGGAAAAGTAAAATTTTCCAACTTCTCAAAATAAAGATCCAAGACCATGGGGTTGTATCCCTCGTCAATAAGAATCCAATGAGCCTAAGAAGACCCAAAACGGAGTTTGTATGAAGAAATGGCGGCCAAAATACAAAAGGAGGCAGAAGGTTTAACGAGCAACTATACAGCGGGATCCCGTATAGCTCCGGCCGTATAGTTGCCAAAAACATCGAAAACGACGAGATTTTGCCCCATAAAGGCTCCAGAACCTTCCCCAAGTCATATGACGGTATTATGGGTACCCTAGGGCATCCCCAAGGCCTATAAAAAGAGGGGAGGAGCCAAAGGATGCCACCACAACATCATAGCCCTCCAGGGGTTGGGCTGTGCCGCCACCGCCACTCATCCAATATCCATAGCAGCGGAGCTCTGCCTTAACCACACCTCCGAGATCTAGATCTACCTCAGCACCATCACCATCAAGGCATCCAAGCAAGAAGAAGAGAAGGATAAGGAAGACATCACCACCACCACGCATCGATCTCCATCTCCATCATCTCTCTCTCTCTCTCTCTCTCTCTCTCTCTCTCGTGTTTAGTAACTGTGAGACTAAACACGGTTTTGACATCATTATATATTTATATGTTTTGTCGTTCATCCATGTGTGATTTATTAATTCAATTCTAGGTCGAGGTATGATCTAGTGTCAGCAAGTTAGAATTTATTGTGATCTAAGATGAGTTTATGTGATCCTTTGGTCCAGAAGTTCCTTTTGCCTTGCGGTGACGCGCGAGAACCATGCATAGTGCACACAGAGTGACAGCCTGATTATCAATTGGGGAACGTTTATTTGTCTGAGTAATCTCTTATAGATCACACATATATTTGCCCATCTAGTACTAGTGAGACCGAAGCCTAGAAGCACTCTCTCATTCCATTCAATCCTACAACTACAATCTCTTTAATTTAGTTCATATTCTTGTTTACTTTTCGTCTTAGTTTATTTTGTTCTTGTTAAAAGTTCTTTGTTATTAGATACTTTAAACCTCTCTCAATTACCGTTGTTCTAGCAACTTATAGAATAGGCTATTTCCAAACCACGGTTTGGGTGTGAAACGTGGCCGCATTGACAACGTGGTTGCGGGGTCGTGTTGTTTTCGTTCGTCGAGCTCCCATCGAGACAAACTCTTAAATATTTGCTGCTATAAGTATTGCAATAACCCTGTTGTTGGTGCAGGAACCCAGTCATCAGCTACCACGTCTACAAGTGTCGTAGTCTCGGAAATTAATGTTCCTATTGAACCACGTAGATCTGGTAGAGTTCGTCTTCCGGTCGTAAGATTTAAATATGAAGTATTTCTATTAGATAGCAATGAACCAGCTACATACAAAGAAGCTTTGATGGGCCTAGACTCAATCAAATGGCCAGAAGCCATGAAATCCAAGATAGAATCCATATACGAGAATCAAGTTTGGAACTTGATGGACCCTCCTAAAGGCGTAAATCCTATTGAATATAAATGGATCTATAAGAAGAAAATATACATGGATGGTAATGTTACCGTTCATAAATCTCGACTTGTCGCAAAGGGGTTTCGACAAATTCAATGAGTTGACTATGATGAGACTTTCTCTCCCGTAGTGGTGCTTAAGTGTGTTTGGATTCTTCTAGCAATATTTGGATATTACGATTACGAAATATGGCAGATGGATGTCAAAAAAGCGTTCCTGGATAGGAAGCTAACCGAGGATGTGTACATGGTACAACCTGAGGGTTTTTTCGATCCTAAAGATGCTGGAAAGGTGTGCAAACTTCAGAGATCCATCTATGGACTAAAGAAAGCATCACGGAGTTGTGCCCGGGGGCTACTGTCGGGGCCCTGGCAACCAGGGTACCATGTACCTATGGTTGAAAGGTCCAGCGTTAGGACGTTGCGCCCTCAAGAGGCTATAACATCTCTAGGGTGGTCCAGCTAAATGATCCCTCACGAGGCCCCCTTCATGAGGAAACAACCTCTAGAGGATGCGTAAACTAAGGGGCCCCACTACGGCACCCCGATATGCTGCAGAGCTTTGGGGCCCTGGAGCGTGTCACGAGCCAGTCGGTACTCTCACCGAGCGGCCAGCGTGCGAGGCAAGTCCTGACAAGGGGTGCAGCTACTCTGTGGTTCTAGTCCACCTCGGTAAAGGAAGGCCCGATCCACCTAAAATTTTGTAGGGAGAGGACAAACAACCTCAGCGTGGAAGGCTCCTCCCACTTCCATTTCGGTGCAAGGAAGAAAAGCAGAGAGCGCTGGATGAAGAAAAATGTCCCTAAAGAGGTCAACTTTACAGGAGGACGGAGGAGCACCCGATGGCCTAGACCAAGTCCACCAAAAGCAGCATTGTTGATCGGGATCTTGAGGAGCGGTACTGTGGAATCCCTTCCCGCGCAAAGATTGGGGGAAGATGCCTGACACCGCTATATAAGGGACCCTCCTCCTACCTTAGAACAGGTACATCCCTGAGATCTAAAACCCTAGACTTTCATCCAACATTGTAACCTTGCGAAGCACGCGAGCAATACAACAAAACAGGAGTAGGGGCTTTACCTCCTCACAAGGGTCCCGAACCTAGGTAAAAATCCCTGTGTCATCTCTCTATTGTTCGCTTGCTCCGCCGTCACCATTGTCACCGAGACTTCTTGGAACCACGTGTTCATCCCCCTCACGAACCCAGGGATCGTTGGACCCTAGTTTCCTTGCGGGACAAATCTTCGACATTTGGCGCGATGATGCGGCTCGGTTACTATAGAGCTTGTTGGGAAACCCCAAGAGCAAGGTGTGATGAGCACAACAATAAGTTTTCCCTCAGTTATGAAACCAAGGTTATCGAACCAGTAGGAGGAAGGAAACAACTCCCAAGGTGTTGCTAGCAACTTGGAATCTGAACAACACAAACACAGAACTTTGCCCCAACTTTTAGTGAGGTTGTCAATATCACTGGTTTGTTGAAAAAAAGGATTAAACGTATAGTGTGGAAGATAGTAATTGCTTGTAGAAAGTAAACAATAAAATTAAACAATAGATGGTATATCAATAGTAAAGAATGGATCAGGGTCCACAGTTCACGAGAGGTGTTTCTCCTTAAGATAACCATGTTGGGTGAACAAATTACAGTTGGGCAATTTACAGATTAAAAAATGCATAAATATGCATGTACAAGTCATGATGATTCCTATGAGATTTGTTTGGGCATTACAACATAATACATAGACCGTAATCCAACTTCATCTATGACTAATAATCCACCTTCAGGCTATCATCCGAACCCCTTCCAGTATTAAGTTGCAAGGAATGAATAATTGCATTAAGCAAAGTGTGTAAAGTAAGTAATACAATTTCCCTTGGATAAAGGATTGTTGTTTTCTCCCTAGTAGCAACATCACATCTACAACCTTAGAGATTTATGTTACTTCCCTAG
The DNA here is from genome assembly GCA_030063025.1 of Avena longiglumis. NCBI lineage: Eukaryota > Viridiplantae > Streptophyta > Magnoliopsida > Poales > Poaceae > Avena > Avena longiglumis. The sequence goes on from CP125976.1 coordinate 137,131,455, forward strand.
ATTACTAAAGGCATGAACCTACTTTCGAGCATAAATACTCCCTCTTGGAGTTACAAGCATCTACTTGGCCAAAGCATCTACGAACAACAGAGAGCATGCAAGATCACAAATAACATATACATGATAGAATCAATAATCAATCTTGAACATGGTACTCAATATCCATCGGATCCCAACAAACATAACATGTAGGATTACATAAATAGAAGATCTTGATCATGAACGGAGCTCACAAGATCTAAAAATGATAGCACAAAGGAGAAGAACCAACCATCTAGATACTGTATGGACCCATAGTCCAAAGGTGAACTACTCATGCATCACTCCGGAGGATGGCATGGTGATGAAGAAGGCCTCTGGGATGATCTCTCCCCTCCGGCAGGGTGACGGGAAGAGCTTCGGACCCCCCAATCTATTGATGGAGATGGCGGCGGCTACGGACTTTTTCGTGGAGATCTGATCGGGGTACTTAGGGTTTCTGCATCGGGGTGCTTTTATAAACGAAGGGGCAAGGTCGGTGGGCGCCCGAGGGGCCCATACCTAAGGATGCCCCCCTAGGACTCGCTGCCACCGGGTGTGGCCACCTTGTGGCCCCACTTCGACTGCCCTTCGGACTTCATGTTCCTTCTGGTAAAATATTGACTTTGGCTTTTGTCCCGTCCAATTCCGAGAATATTTCCTTACTATATTTTCTGAAACCAAAAACAGGCAACTGGCACTGTGGCATCTTGTTAATAGGTTAGTTCCGGAAAATGTATAGAAATACCTCAAAGTGTAGACAAAACATAAGAAAGTTGATATAAAACAAGCATGGAGCATAAAAAATTATAGATACGTTTACGACGAATCAAGCATCCCCAAACTTAACTCCTACTCGTCCTCGAGTAGGTAAGTGATAAAAAGAATATTTTTTGAGGTGACATGCACCATCACAGTCTTCATCAAGGTATTTGTAAAGCATTGATAGCTGGGATCGAAGTACTCTAAACATTAGCATGAAAGATGTAGCTCTAACAATAAGATATAGCAACTATGTTGTAACATGAAAGGTAACACAGACAAAAGGTCATGAATAACAATGCATTGAAAGATGTTTGTTTGTTTCACATATAGAAAACATAGCAAGAGTGGTATTCAGCTTGTCCTTCATGGTATAGCAAAACATAAATGCATAGGACACCTTCAAAGTTCATAAGGGTGACTAGATACAAATAATTTAAGAACAAGCAATATCAAAGTTATGATTCAAGCAACAAGTTTTGGGACAATGCACATTAAACTAAGAATGACAGCTATGCTCTCCTAGTTGGTGCATAAAGATAGAAGGTGGAGACTCACCATAAAAGTAAAAGAAAGGCCCTTCACAGAGCGAAGTAGGGATTTCAAGTTTCATAAAGAGCTTCCAAAAATTATGGTACTTATTAGCTTTCAGCTCACATTGCCCCTATCATAGGCATCTTGAAGTGGTTAAGGTTAAAGTGAAACAAATATGAAGTATATGCTTGACAAATCATAAGTTGGCAATCTCATGTCCCTTGAGTACGAGGGTCGTTCCTCATGCTACTCAACTTTAGTCACAAGCAAGTTCTTGTCATTGTAAGTATATGTGTATCATAGAGAACCGCCAACGGGGTACCCCTTGCCCCATGACACAGGAGTTATGCCATATTAAAATGACAAGGCAACAAACAATGAGCATCTCAGCAATCTTCTTATTTACCATGAGTATAGTGCTTTTTTTCTCCTTTTCTTTTTCTCCTTTTTTCTATATTTTTCGGAATATGCTTCATTGATTGCTCACTATGGTGATGATGCAAGTTTCCACCATGATTAGACATGGCTTAGGCTAGACGCCTAGGTGTTTCTCTAACACATATATAATACTCCATGAACTTACAAGCTCCCCTTTTATTTCACACCGCTGACATCCATAAACAAAAGATCATGATATCAACTGGATAATATTTACAAGTGTTGAAATCGTTCCCCATGACAACATGGTTCTGCTAATTCCCAAATTATAAGTGCAAGCATATAAACACCATAGATGACACAATGGTTCAAGTTTATTAGGTGTAGGAAAGTAAAGTGTACCATCAAGTTTGTGAGAGCTTTAATCACTAATTTCACATAAAAAGTTTAATTTGGAAGATAATTAATCACATGAATATACTTGGAATGGTGTAACACAACATGCATAGGAGTTTATAGTGGACTCTTTGGAATAACTTGGTTTCTTGGGAGTTGGATACACGAGTAGAGATCATACTCAGTACAAGTGGAGGCGAGCAAAAGACTGGGAGCGACCAACTAAGAGAGCAATAATGGCCATAATCATGCAAAGCGACAAAACATTATTAACTAAAGCATAAAGTGATATCACAAGTCAAAAACAAAATGATCATAGAGGCTAAGGTGACTGGTTCATAGTCTTAACATGGTGTAAGCATGTGCCAAGTCAACCCAACTAAAGCATCAAAGGATAATACCACAATATTATGCTTTTGTATGCTAAAACAACGCAAGATTCTTTCAAGGCACATTAACCACAATTGTTTGGAATAAGTCATTCTACAGAAAAAATCACTAAGCATATGGTCAAAGCAACATCTAGCATGACATGATAAAGTCTAAGACGCAAAGAAAACAAGCTCCCCTTTTGTACCACTTAAGCATGGAACTTCCTACTCTCTTCCAACACAAATCGACTTATTTTAAACAACTCACAATGATAGTAATAAATAAAGATCAATGAGCTTGTGTCACATCCCAAAATTTTCCAAATTTTGAAATGTGAAAAATAAACAAACAAATGTTGAAATTTAGGGGGAAAAGAAACTTTTGCTTCTAAATGGAAACATCAAAACCTTATTTTAACAAAATTTTAATTAAAAAGCAGCAAACCAATTTTCAAATAGATCAAATGCATTCATGCATGGAATGTATCTTGATTCTAAGCACTTAGAAAAGTTAAACCAAAAACCTAAACCCTAATAAGAGAAATCATCATCAAGATCACTACAAGACTATGGATATGTTCCATATAAAAATTTAGCAACATCATTCCTAAATAATCAATAATGATAAACAACAATATTACAAAACCATGGGAATTTTTTTCACTCTATTTGGAGCCATGCATAAAAACTTATGATTTATATAAGATAAAGAAAGTATTCTAAGGCTAATAAAGCTCATAGCTAAAATCAAAACATATTTGTAAACAAAATAATTCTAAAGGATATAAAAAGATAAATAAATATTAAATAGAATTATACAAATTGGAATCACTATTTTTGGAGCTATAAATAAAAAGATATGAAAGAAATAAATAAATAAGAATTGTTGCAAAGACAATTTAAACCATGGCTAAATCCATAGGTAAATGGAATAAAAGTTTATTAAATAATATAAAAGGATAAAAGTTTATTTAAATAAATAAATTTTTATGGGCTTATGAACCATATTCAAATTTTATTTAAATAAATACCAATATGCATCACTTAATTTTAAATGAATATGAATTGATAAAAATATTTTAATTGGACTAAATAACCAACCTGGTCTTTGTATAAAACCTACTGAAAAGATTGGAGAAGTTTTGAATTCAAATTAAGGTTTGAATCAAATGAATTTTTTAAAAATAGAAAATGAAACAGAAAATGAAAAGACTAAACAGAAAAAAGAGAGCAAACTTTCCCAGCCCAGCGCAACTAGCCCACCTGGGCCACTCCCTCTCTCCCCTGCTCTCTTTCTCACCCGCGCACACCGCACCCTCTCGCTGACCCCTGGGCCCTACTGCCACATCACCCCGTCGTCAACCTCGCGCGTTAAACACGCCCCCTCTCTCTGTCGTTTCCCCGATTGAATTCACTTAAATCCCATTGATTCGCGGCTTGAATTCCTTCCCCGACCCCGTCCTTTTACCCCCACTCCCTCCTCTACGTTTCCCCTCAAACAGCGCCACGAGAGAGCTCCCAAGCCGCTCGCATTTGACCTCGCGCTGCCGCAGCCCCGACAAGCTCCGACGATGATTCCGGCGAAGTCTAGCCGCCTCTCGCCCTCTGCTTTTCTCTATGGTGTTTGTCATCCTCAGGCGCATCCACTAGCTCCCTCCTTTTGATTTATTATGCCCTGTAGGCTCGGCTTTGTATCTGTTTGTGAGCAACCTACGATGAGCACAACTCCGACAAGAAATTTCTGCTGAGCCCCGACCACGCCTTGCCCTCTGCCTCGCACTGATGTGACCGCTACCCTCGGGCGCACTCACTGATGCCTTTCTTTTTCTTGCTTGTTCCTCAGACACTCGGCAATGTCTCCGTCTGCAAGCCACTGACGGTGAATGAACTCCGGCGATGAATTGCGACTGAATCCGTGCGTCCCTTCCTCAACTCCGACCACCCCTGAGCTCGCCTCAATCCCACGACCTTGGTGATGTTTGGCTCCCTCCCCCTTACCCCTCTGAACCGTCGGTACGCCGCCACCAGGAGCATCGTTGGCGCATATCGCCAGCAGCACCGCCAGTCCATGGCCAAAGCACTCAGGTCCATCGGATGCGTATCCTAGGGCCTAGATTACACCACTTACCGAAATGGTATCAATACATCTGAGCCGTGCGATTCCACTTAGATCTAACGGCTCACAGTCATGATCCTGCCGAAGCAGTACTGATGACCCACAAGTGTAGGGGATCGCAACAGTCTCCGCGGGTAGTATTACCCAATTTATTGATTCGACACAAGGGGATCCAAAGAATACTTGCAAGCGTTAACAGCTGAGTTGTCAATTCAGCTACACCTGGAAATAATTTTTGCTCACAGAATTTTATCAGTAGCAATAGCAAAGCAACAAAAACAACAACAGTAAAATAGTAGCAATAGTAATAGTAACGGTAACAGTAGGATTCGAGTGCGGTAGGCATAGGGATGGATGGACGGGCGTTGCATGCACGAGTCTAAACATGTAACTTCAAGAACTAGGTCATTGCGGATAAATAATAACAAGCATCCAAGTACTAAACAATCCTAGGCATGTGCTCCAAATATAGTCATACGTGCTCGCAATGAGAACTTGCACAACATCTTCTGTCCAGCCAGCCTGTGGCAGCGGGGCCTCTAGGGAACTACTGGCAATTAAGGTGCTCCTTTTAATAGAGCACCGGAGCAAAGCATTAACACTCCGTGAACACATGTGATCCTCACACCACCCCTCCAGTTGTCCCAATTATTGTCACTTTGGGGCCTTTGGATCCGGACAATGATATGTGTACACAACTTGTAGATAAGATCATAAACAATACTATCATAATGATTCAATAATAAGTTCAGATCTGAGATCATGACACTCGGGCCCTAGTGACAAGCATTAAGCACAACAAGTTGCAACAAAGTCAAATAGCACTAATAGAGATACTAGGCACTATGCCCTAACATATATTATTCGATTACATGATAGAACTCATCCAATCCCTACCATCCCCAAGCCTACATCGGGGGATTACTCACTCATGGATGAGGGAAACATCGGTGGTTGATGGAGATGCGTTGGTGATGATGATGGCGATGATCCTCTCCAAATTCCTCGTCTCGGCAGGGTGCCAGAACGGAGTTTCTGGATCCGAATCTTGGTTTCTGGTGGCGGTGGCGGAGCGGAACTCTTTATGGAAAACTATAGAACCCCCCTGTTTTTAGGTCAGAAGGCAACTTATAGACGCAGAGGGAGGCCGAGAAGCTGCCTGGGGTGGCCAAACCTCCCCCAGGCGCGGGGTCAGTGGGGCCGCGCCTGGGGTGGGTCTGGGCCTCCCAGGCCTCCCCTCTGTCTCCCCTTCTGGCTCCCCTTCTGGCTCCGTGGATCTTCTGGTGAAATATATTTTTTCGCATATTTTCCGGAATTTTTCGTGATAGTTCATTTTGTGTCCAAAAACAAGACACCAAGGTAATTCTGCTGAAAACAGCGTCAGTCCGTGTTAGTTGTATCCAAATCACACAAGTATAGAGAAAACAATAGCAAAGTGTTCGAGAAAGTAGATACGTTTTGGACGTATCAACTCCCCCAAGCTTAGCTTATTGCTTGTACTCAAGCAATTCGGTTGAAAACTGAGTGCGATAAAAGAACTTTCACGAACACTTTGATTCATATGATGTAAATATTCTCAAACAGGAGTAGATGCTTAGACAATTTATAATAAATAGTATGCAACTAAGTCTACTCAATAGTCATTGCAAGCTATGAAGAGAAACCAACTCAATAATAATAAGTAGTATGAAACATGAACATAAGCAACATTGCAATGCTCATAATAAGGTATGCTAGAGTGGTATCTCGCTTGCCTTTGTTTGAAGAGCACAATATAAATGCTGAGGCACCTCTAAAGTTCAAGTGTAGACTAGAGATAAAGATATCAGAGATACAAGCATCAAAGTCATGACATAATTAACCAAGTTTTGGAACAAACACGAGAATGACAACTATGCTCTCAAGAAGGTGCTCATAGAATAAGTGGTGACTCAAAAAAGTTGTGAAAATGGTGTTGTGAAGGTTTGAAAGGCTTCCCAATGCTGAAAGGAAGGTACTCACTAGCTTTGATCTCTCATTGCCCCTATCATAGGCATCTTCATGTGGTTAAGGTGAAAGTGAGGTCCACTCTGAATCATATGCTTGACAGACCATAGACTGGAAATCCCAAGTCCCTTGAGTACGAGGGTCGCTCCGCATGCTACTCAACTTTGGTCACCTGAAAGTTCTTGTCATTGTAAATACATGCATATCATCGAGAATCGCCAACGGGGTACCCCTTGCACATGGTACAGGATCTTTCCCATAACCAAAATGACAAGGCAAGCAGACAATGAGCATCTCATCAATCTTTTTTATTTACCATATGCATAGATTTTTATTGAGGAAGCTTCATAGATGCTCATTATAGTAATGCTGCAAGTTTCCACCATGATTAAGCATGGCATAGGCTAGTGGCCCAGACGTTTCTCTAACACAATGTATAAACTTCATGAACTAACAACTTCCCCTTTTATTTCACATCGTCGGCATCCGTAAACAAAAGAGCAAAGTATCAACTGGATGAGATATCCAAAAGAAGTGTTGAAAGCGTTCCCCGTGACAGCACGGTTCTGCTGACTCCCAGTATATAATTAGCAAGCACATAACTTTCATGGACTAGTCACAATGGTTCAAGATTATTAAGCGCAAGGAATAAAGTGTGCCATCAAGTTCGTGAGAGATTTACTAACTAACTTTCTCAAAACAGACAAACATTTTATTTTGGAAGAAAACACGGCATATATAAAATATGCACTGAAATAGCAAATGATGCTAATAGGTAGGTATGGTGGACACAGCTGGCAATATTGGTTTTGGGGAGTTGGAAGCACAGGTAGAGCACATACTCAGTGCAATTGAAGGCTAGCAATAGAGAGGAAGCGACAAACGAGAGAGCCATAACTGTCATAATAATGCTTGCAACAAAACAGGACTAATTATGGCATGAAAGTGATACAAGAACTCTGAGGCAAAATAAATCATCGAGGTTTACTGACTATTGATTATTCATATGCATGCATAAGCATGTGCCAAGTCGATTCACATGAACAGTCAGAGGAGGATACCACAATGTCATACCAAAGTATGAATAAAACAATGAAAGCAAACATTCATGTGACATGCTACAAACTATTATCAAGCTGGAGCTAATCATAGACAAGCAAGAACTACTAAGCATCCATAATGACATACACCTTACACAAACAGGCTAAGCATGCTCACAATGATGAGTATATGTACAAAAATGAAACAAATATAGTTCGTTACCAGCCTATTACCACACCTCGAGTTGTCTTAATCTTCATTATCGCCCTTCACTTGTGTGACTTGAATAATTAACATGAAAACCAAAACCTACCGAGGACGGCTGAACCCTGCAAAGAACTCACAAAACCAAAGAAGAAGAACAAATATTTTTGGTGTTTTCGATTTTTTTAGAAACAAGCAAACAAAGAAAAACCAAACAAAAACAAAGCAAAACAAACAAAGCAAAATCTTTTTGGATTTTTATTTTAAGGCAAACCAAAGCAAAGAAACAAAGAAACAAACCAAGAGAAACAACGAAAATAGTTTTGGTATTTTTGGGTTTTTGAGAAAGAAGCAACAAGAACCAAAAATAAAGCAAAATAATGGATATACAAAGAACCCACCGAACATGATATGTAGATGAGTGTGTGATGTCGGTGTACCTCCCCCAAGCTTAGGCTTTTGGCCTAAGTGGGGCTCAATAGCGTGGATAATAACTCCATGCTGGTGGGTCATCATAGGAATGATCATAGTCAGGCACCTGTGATGAAGAAGAAGACGCGCCCCAATCAAATGAGGGTTGCTGGTATGAAGACTCTCCCAAGTTGGAGGGCTAAACCGAATTGTCTTCGGCATCCTCTTCAACATTCTCCTCTTGCTGGGAGAGTTCCCCCACATAAGTGTCAACCTCCTCCTCCATAAGTGACCATCCTTGCCTGTTATCAAAGTTAAACAAAGCAGGTGCAGACAAATAAACTATTTTCTCACTCCTACCCTTTCTCTGACCTTGCTGGACAAAATATAGTTCAAATGGCAAACTTCTCACATTAGCCCCCAAATAAACAAAACCATGCTGAATCATGGATTCAATATCAAGCCTCTCTATGGAAAACTGAAAATCTGAATAATGAGGCTCTAAACCATGGAAAGCTAGCAACCTAGACGCAATGAGACCTCTACAAATTCCACCCTTCTCATGGTTGGTGGTGAGATGGTGAGCTATCAAAGCACCCAAACTATAAGAACTATTCCTATTCAGAGCATCTGTAATAAAAGCTAGATCAAAAGAAGACAACTTTCTAGCAGTCTTTCTAGCAATAACACACTTGGTAATGAAATATGAAAAGTATCTAATAGCTGGGAGCTGGATGTTCCAAAATTTACCATTTTCCTTTGAGAAGTCGAAACCTTGGCAAATCTCAGCATACAAATCAACAAGTGACTTGGGCCTCTCCTTGATCTTCTCACAAGATCCCCACTGAGGTACTCTAATTGCTGCACAGAAATCAGCAAAAGACAGGTTGACAGGCATATTATATATTTTGTAATGGACCATGGGATTAGAAGTAGACCAAGTGAACCGAAAGTCCTGCACAAAATCCATGGTTAACTTAACATATTAGAATGGTTCACCTTCAACAAAGTGCTCCAACCCTGCATTTGTAACCAAAGTTTGAAAATCTTGGAGAATCCCCGCTGACATGGTTATACCCTACGGGTACCTGATGTTAGCCTACCTGGTCTAGCCCGACGGAAGGCCCACTCGACGACCTGCCAGGGTCCAGGACGCCTATGACGTTTCGGCTGCACAAAGCACATATGGACATGGACTCCAAAGCACACAAGACAAGGATACCTCAAGACTAGAGTTTGAATACAACTTGTAACCAACTCGTATCGGTACCTGAGACCTAGCCTCCCCATATATAAAGGCTAGGAGGGTCCAACGAGGAGGGCACGTACACAATAGACAGATCTAAAACTCAACCAGACTCGACTCATACTTTCACACACGCATCCACGCCAGATCGAATCTGCGCACCCTGTAACCTTCGGTTCCGCCGTAATCAAAGAGCAGACAAGCAGGAGTAGGGTTTTCCCTCCGGGGGCCTGAACCTAGGTAAATCTTGTGTCCCCTGGTTGCTTGTCTGTTAACCATGCCACGATCTCCAGCATCCCCATCTTCTCCAAAACCCAAGTCCATAACAATGGGCATTGACGAGATTAAACCTCGTCAATTGGCGCCGTCTGTGGGAATTGGGGCTGCTGATTGTGCGGTCGTGACGGTTCCGACCCGATCGATCTACAACTCCGCGGCGACGGAGAATCACCTCCTCTTCGGCGCTTTCGACTTCACCGCCCACTCGACGGCCACCATGAAGGATTTCGAGCCCGTAGGCGACGGACTCGAAATTTTGTTTGGGAGTTTCTGCTTCCAGGTGGGACAAACTGGCACCCTCCGCCTCCCTGAGCGGGTGCCTGTGCCGTCGATCAGGCCCGCTTCGTGGGCTCCACACCCCGTGCTACGCACGTCACCATCAACAAATGAGTTCTACAGCAGCAGTAGCTGCAACTCCGATCTGTGCGATCCACCTTCGGATGAAGGGACCTACGGTTCCGGATCCGAAAGCTGCGGCAGCAGCCAACCAATCTGCAGGCGCTATCTGTGCGCCGCGGTCATCCAAGCCGACGAGGAAATGCCTAACCCGCCGCCCAACCCCAACCCGCAGGACGGAAACGGCGAAAACGGGGAAAACAGAGGCCACCTCATCCAACTTAGCAAAGAAGGGTGGATCGAAGCACGCCGCGCCGTCGCAGGCGAAATAGTCCTACCTCTAGACTCCCCATGTGATCTGCTGAGGGCATACCACTACCTCCTCATCGAGGAGCACAAGAAACAAGTCGAGATGCAGAAGACGCTCGACAAACGCAAGCAAGCAGCCGCTGAGTCCAGTGCGCGACGAGCTGCGCTCTCCGCCATGGAACCCGGCTCTAGCACAAACAGGAATCAGGGAAACAAGCATCGCTCTCGGATGGAAAACATGGACCCCAAGGAGCGGCGTGACGTGACCCGAACTCTCCACACATCATTCATGGATATGGACGCTGACGGCAACATCACCCCGAAGACGCCACAAGCTGCGATCATGGCAGCCACTGCGTATCTCGCGGCTCACCCACCTCCGGAGGGGGACCCGAAAAGGGCCATGCATAAGTCCGCACTCACCGGACTAGGACTAATCGGAGCTGCGCTCCACGAGGACGCTCCTGCGGAGCCGAAGAAAAAAGCTCCGGCCAGGCGCGACCGGAGCCCCACACCCTCATCCGAAGAGGAAGAGGAGCACGATCTTCCTCGAAGGAAGAAGAGCTCCAACCGCCACAAACGCGACTACGACGCCAGAGACAAGCTTACACAGCGCAAGATCGACAAAGCACGCGCCAAACGCGCATGCTCGTCTGAATCTGAGATGGATGAAGACGAAGGAGAACTCTGCGGAGCCCGATGCTTCAGCAGATCTGTTCGGCGAACACAGATGCCACGCAACTTCAAGCTTCCTTCGGATACTCCGAAGTTCAACGGTACGCAAGATCCAAAGTCTTGGCTCAGTGACCACCTGCCATCCGTCAAGCTTCATGGAGGCAACAAAGAAACTGCCATGCAATGCCTTCAATTTGCGGTGACAGGGCGCGGGTGGTCCGCTCAAGAGCCTATCATCAGGATCCATCCGAAGCTGGGAGGAGCTCGCCTACAGCTTCATCCGAAATTTCAAAGGCACCAGCAAGAGGCCTGCCTCAATCGAAGAATTGCGAGCCTGCACTCAAAGAACGGGTGAATCTATTCGCTCATACATACTATGCTGGTCTACGACCAAGAACTCCGCAGCACACATCTCCGAAGAGAGGGCCATCGGCACCTTCAGGGACGGCGTCAAGCGCCCAGACTTCAAGGAGGAACTTGGGCATGTAAAGCCCAAGACACTCGACCACCTCATGGAAATCGCCAATAGTTGGGCAGACGGCGAAGATTGCATCCATGAAGCGATCAATGATGAAGAGGACGACTACGGCGAAGACGCGACCGCCGAAAGAAGAGGAGATCGCGTCTATGAGGACCACGACGACGGAGACATGGTCGCCGGCTACGCCGACCGTCGCAACGACAACAGCCGCAACAGCGGAGGATACCGCAGCGGAAACTTCCGCGACAACGGACGACCAATGCAGTCGTGGCAACGCCGCGACCGCGACAACGGACCCTCAACATTCGACAAACTTCCTGGTCCGTGCACCATTCAGTTCTACATCGACAAACAGGATGGCAAAAAGAAAGCCAACCACATGCTCAAGGACTGCCGCGAGTTCCAGAAACTCAGCGAAGGCATGATGCAGATGAGGAAACAAGCTCCAATTCCAGCGTTCGGAAACGCACCTGTGCCAGGTGAAATAGCACACAGAGCTCCTCCACCGCCACCTATTGGAGGCCAAAGTCAACCAGTCGCACCAGCACAAAACAACGCCGGGGTCCCATACCCCCCATCAAAAGGAGCACTCAATATGATACAAAAGAGACGCCCAACAAATAGAGTGCAGAAGAAAATCACCCGACAAATCAACTTGGCCGTGGAAACTCCGCCTGCAATCCATGAGTACCTCAGCGGATCGGAGTCCTGCATCACATTCACTCATGGGATCACCTTGCGATCCTCGCCTGTGCCATGCCTTGGTCCGGAGGCGCAGATCGGAGGCATCAAGATGAGTCGCGTCTTCATGGACGGCGGCAGCGGCATCAACCTAATGTTCGAAAGAACTCTAGCAGCTATGCGGATCCCGCAATGCAGCCTGGAACAATCAGACACAGCTAGGCAAAATAGGGCTCGACGTCATCTTCGGGAAACCGGACAACTTTCGGCAGGAGCGACTAGAATTCGAAGTAGTGGACTGGCCGTCGCAATACCACGCCATCCTGGGACGTGTAGCATTCGTGACGGTTCACCGTCCCACACACTACACATACTTGCTACTCAAGATGCCAGGACCAAGGGGCGTCATCACAATCCACGGGAGCTTCACCCGATCGGACCAATGCGACAGGGATTTCAACAAAATCTCCCAGTCCTTCGGCATGCAAGACGAGCTCGTAAGGCTCCGCGAGGAGACGGACAATGGGCTACCCCCAGTCACAAGTCAGAACGCACCCGACATGTCCTTCGACTCCGACCAACAAATATTCGATGATTCTACTTCTGAGGGCTGCGCCTACCTCGCTGCTGCTTCGATTCCATCCGCCGCGTCGACTACGTCCGCCGCGTGATCCACTACCGCGTCAACTTCTCCACAACTACCAATAAAGCTAAGTTTTCCTCTACTTAGAGCTGATTTATTTTTTAACTTTTCGACTGAACACTCGGGGCCGCGCCTCTTCGAGTAACCTAATGTGCCATCGGCTCCACGCACTCGAGCACCTCGAACGCGACAGCCCGAGTAGCTGATTCTGCCTGATCGTAGAATCCTTGAACTCCGAGTGCCTCGGCAAGGTACTGAGACTAAGGGTAATCAGGCTAACGAAAAGGCCTAGCACACAGTGCAACAGTGTCGACTCGATCGGCACCAGAATCTTACTATACAAGTCGATAGGCAAATATTCTTTACAAGATACAAGTACTTCAAAATTTTGCATGTTTTCTGCAGCCTACAGGGACGTCGAACTACATCACACTATTGTTTCGGGTGCTTTAACGGAGTCGACGCATTTCTCGGATGACCACATCAATCATCGACAAAAGCGGCGCAGGTCGCGCACCCGACCGAAGAAACATCGTCAACTTCATCCAAAACATCGATTCCTTCCGGCTAAACGCCGCGCACTCCACTATATCGACTCTTGGCTCCTTATGCGTGAGACGCTGACTCGATGCACTTCCGGGTCCGTGGTTTCTCCTCGCATGAGTCTCCACTCGAGTCTGCGACTCGATTAGATACTCGGGGGCTACTCCTATCAGGAGCGCTGGTTGCGCACCCGATGTACCGGGTCAGCATCGCCCCTAGATTGCCGACTACAACTCAACGATACAAGACTCGAGTCTCACGAGTCTCACGCCAGACACTCGGGGGCTACTCCAAACTAGAGCACTGGTCGCGCACACACAAGATCTTCGAGTCCTACGCCGAGTCTACGACTCCACTACGGACTCGGGGGCTACTCCCATAGGGAGGATTGATTCAAGCATCCGAAAAAATTGTGTCCTACGGACCTGAAGCAAACAATGGCTGAATTAAAGTCTCTGCTCGAGTCTACGACTCGAACAGACACTCGGGGGCTACTCCCATAGGGAGCGCTGGTCGCACACCCTATAGTCCATTGTGTTGACTACGTCCACGATGTCGATTCCTTTACAAACAGCCGAACAAATTCAGTTGACCAGATGAACTTCTGGGTGAAGTACTTCGCACTCGACACAACTTTCGACTCTGACATCCAAATACAAGGTTCAAGACAACTGAGTCTCCACCCGAATCTACGTTTCGGATGGAGACTCGGGTGCTACTGACATGGTTATACCCTACGGGTACGTGATGTTAGCCTACCTGGTCTAGCCCGACGGAAGGCCCACTCGACGACCTGCCAGGGTCCAGGACGCCTATGACGTTTCGGCTGCACAAAGCACATATGGACATGGACTCCAAAGCACACAAGACAAGGATACCTCAAGACTAGAGTTTGAATACAACTTGTAACCAACTCGTATCGGTACCTGAGACCTAGCCTCCCCATATATAAAGGCTAGGAGGGTCCAACGAGGAGGGCACGTACACAATAGACAGATCTAAAACTCAACCAGCCTCGACTCATACTTTCGCACACGCATCCACGCCAGATCGAATCTGCGCACCCTGTAACCTTCGGTTCCGCCGTAATCAAAGAGCAGACAAGCAGGAGTAGGGTTTTCCCTCCGGGGGCCTGAACCTGGGTAAATCTTGTGTCCCCTGGTTGCTTGTCTGTTAACCGTGCCACGATCTCCAGCATCCCCATCTTCTCCAAAACCCAAGTCCATAACAATGGGCATTGACGAGATTAAACCTCGTCACCCGCAGCTCTCATAAATTCATAGCATGGATATATGGAAGGAAAAACTGCCTCCTCACGATGAACCTTCATTGGATCATGCACCATCAAGTCATATTGATTCAGTGAATAAGCACTCATCTTCTTTGCTGAAATTTTTAGACAACCATCAAACCAAGTGATTTCTAAGTTGATAAATGATGAGCAACTACTATAGGAACTTTCTAGAGGACTACACATGCATAAAAACAAAGTTTATAAGCATAGAATAAGCATGCAAGCTCAAACAACCTGTCACCTACAGTAGCAAAATACTCAAGATACAATCTACCAATCACAAATCTAATTGGACAAGTGGAGGAGGCACATACCAAGGAGCAATCCCTCCAAAAATCAGCACTTGAGATGGGCTGAACAAGGAGATCAAAAATCGCGAGCAAGAACAGCAAAAACTTGAGCTTGATCAAGTTTTCCAGTGTTTTTCGGGAGAGAGAAAGAAGGTGGCTTTGAGGAGGTAGCCTGGAGGGGCCCAGGTGGGACAGACCCCCCTAGGCGCCACCACTAGGTAGGCCGCGCCTACCATAGGTGTGGGGCCTAGGGGTGGCCCCCTGGGTCATCTCAGGTGCCACTCTGCCCCTTTTTTTGAGGAAAATTTTATTTTGAATTTTCTGGGATTTTTTGGAAAACTTTATTTTTGGCCAATTTTTAGGGTATGAAAATTGATTTTCTTGCAGAAACAGTTTTTCAGAAGAAGCAAAAGCAAACCAAAAGCCAAACTACATGAGCTCTAAGAAAATCAAACAAGCAAACAACTAGCAAAACTAAATCTAAAGCAAAGACTAGGAAGGAGAAGGGAAAAAGAAAGCAAGTATAACCACAGTGGAAACATTATTTTGTTCATTAAAAATCCTTTTGTTAACAAGGTTGATCAAGTCTTGTTACAAAAACAATCTTATATGAAACAAAACTTTGCATTCCTCAAGGTGATTATGTTACCTCATACTTGATAGCAATGGTCACAATCATAATAGTTTCAGTATTTTCTTGTGGAATGGGACAATATATTTCTCCAACCTTGATGTCTTCAATATTTTCAATAGAATTCAAGCAATAGCTTCTAACAACCTTCTTGGGGAAATAGACAGTGTGCTCTTTGTCATTAATATTGAAAGTTACTTTTCCTTGATTACAATTGATGACAGCACCTGCAGTATTAAGAAAAGGTCTCCCAAGAATAATAGACATATTATCATCTTCACGCATTCCAAGCACAACAAAATCAGTTAAAACCATGCAATTATGAGCAACTTGAATAGGAACATCCTCACATATACCAACGGGAACAGTAGTTGACTTAGCAGCCATTTGCAAAGATATATCAGTTGGTATCAATGTTGGTGATATGCTATATGGGTATCCTCATAGCATGTCACCTATCCGGATAACCCGGGTGGCCCACAGTTGGTAGCATGGCCTATGGCTGGGCCCATTAGATGGATCGAAGGACGCCCATGCCGGATAAAGGAAGGCTACGGTGGAGTCACCAGCGTACCCGGAGCCTTGGAGTGCAAGATACACAAGACTAGTAATAGACGGTGTAGGACTCTGTGACCTGTCCGGCTAGGACTTTTCCCTATAACCCTAGGACCTGGCGACTATATAAGTCGGGCTTATTGGAGCCTTTAGGGCACAATCTCAGACGGCAACCTAGCATCGATTCATATAACCTCGCACAGCGAACCTATCTCTGTAACTCGGCGTATTTCCCTTATAGTGATTTATAGCAGAAATAGGATTCTGCCACCGTCGTGGGATCTGAACCTAGGTAAGTTGTGTTACCTCATAACCGTCAACTGTCCACCTTCCCCCACGTCTCTAAACACGCACTATGAGGACCCCTCCATGGCATACTCGTCGGCAATACCACGACAGTTGGCGCCCACCGTGGGGCAAGAGGCGCTTCAGGCTCTTCAGCGGGCGAGGACCAAAATCTTCGTGGGAATCGGCGAAACCATGGCCATCGGTCATGTTTTCTTCTCCGGCAACGTTCCGATCGTCCCCCCTGACGAGTTCTGGATCCCGGCAAAGACGAACCCTACACGGTGTTCGATCATTCCTATCGGAGACATCCACCTCTTCCTCGGCGAAACCGACTCGGGCGCTAGTTCCCTGGGAGTCGGAGGAGCATCAAGGCCCACACGGACCATCTACGGGCATGATACGTTCGTAGAAGGATCAATGTCGGATCTCTCTTCGGAGTTTGCCGGCACAGATTAGAAAAATTCAAGGCCCACCCAAACCGCCCCTGTGCAGGATATAAAGGTGGAAGATCACTGCAAATCCACCGGCTTCTCCCGTGCGTCTGGATAGCAGAGATCCAAGTTCGTCGGAGTGGTTACCATCTTCGATCTAGCGCGCTGCGTTCAGAGAGAAGGCGAAAACCCCCGCGATTACCTGGCCAGGTGGCTCCGTATATGAGCCGATCTGGCCCACTACCCCGATGATAACGCTTTGTATCACTTAGTGGAAGGACTGGACCGTGGCACACTTCTCCGACATTCTTTAAGACGGCAGCAGGCAACAGGACGCCTTGCCCTCAAACAGATGGTGAGCACCGTCAACAACTACGTGGAGGCTAACGTAGAAGCCCAGAAAGCAATTGCGATCATCGACAGAGAACCTCCGATTCAGCCCCCGCCACCACCACCTCCAGCCGCCATCGTCGCAGCAGCACCACCACCTCCAGTCATCGTCGCGGCCGTTGCACCTCCACTGCCCGTCATCGAGGAAATACTGGCACCCTCGACTCTGTCATTGACGCGCTTTATGCTGATTTCAGTGCAGATTCAGAGGAGATAGATTTCAGTCCAGAAGAGCTAGACTCCGCTATGCAGGAGATGGAGGAGGAGTACTCGTGCGACGAGCAAGCCAACAACTCCGTCAGGTCTTGAGGGGTGTTCGTCACCATTGGGACGGCGATGGATGAAGATCAACCCGGACGAGCTCCGCCTACAGCGCTGGAAAAGGGGAAGGGGCCAATTATTGCTGCTGACGATGATCGCACAAAAGTCATGCCTCCTCCGCCTAACCCAGTGTATAGCCGCACGAAATCGGCACCGGCTCGAGCAACAACAACACCGCAAACTTGCCGCCTTCGGCATCCATGTCTGCAGCAGCCCAAGTTACTCCAGCTGATAGAGTGATGTACGACAACCTCCTCGTCGAGCCACTGACCGTTGCTCATATCTGGAACGTGACCCAGCTTGACGAGAAGCGCCAGAAGCTGCTGGAGGAAGCGCATGCCATCACGGAGCAAGGCGCTAAGCTAGATCGAGATCTGGTCAACTCAAAAAAGTCCATAGAGAAAGCTAGAGCAATGGAGGCCGAGTACAAGACTTTGCTGCAGCAGCAGAAGGCCAAGAAGGCTCCAGCTCGCGTCATCAACGATCCTGGTGTACGACGCAACCTAGGATGGGCTCCCTCGAAGCCGGCGTAGGCCAAGCCATACATTGACAGTGAAGGCAAGCAGGTGATGCCCACCCCACTCCACCTCGCCGTCGCCAAGACCCTTCTGGAGCAGGATAGATCACCCGAGGTAGTGGAGCAGGTCTATGACCTAGTGTCCAAGGCGGTGAAGCAGCAGGAAAAGGCCACCTCTCAGAGGATAGAGTCCGACCCAGCGCTTTGCCAGTCTAGCCAGTATAAGACGCCAAGGGACAGATCTCCTCTTGATATCGTGTCGCAGACGGGTTCATCAAAACGAAGACGGAGGGACGCGCGCAACAGGAAGGATGCCATCCCCATATCCTCCGACCACGGAGAAAAGGCCCGACCTCGTCGCCCGTCGCCACCGCCCCGATCCCCTCGACATCGTGAAGATTACAAGGCTCACCGTCGTACGGATATGCCCCCCCACCAAAGCAGTGCGGCATCGTCATCCGCGACAACGCGGAGCAGACCCGTCATGACGGAGAGCGCAACCAAGGGCACAGGAGCAGGTCACACCACGAGCCTCCACTTCCGACAAGCCACCGTGATAGGCGTGAGGCGTCGCAGGAGGGTAACAGCAAGAAGGCTAACCCACTGCCGCCTCCGCCTCCGTCACCACCAAGAAGTCACCATGGCGGAGGAGGCCCGTGTCGTTCATGCAGCCCATCCCCTGTTGACAAGAAGAAGAAGAACCTGAAGCCGTACGATGCACGTTCGCGGATCGATAAGATCCACGAGGCCCGGGAAGGACCATACCTGGGACCACGTTGCTTTGGACCTGCAATACGGTCCGCAACTTACCCCAAAGGTTTCCGAATTGACAAGACCATCAAGCCCTATGACGGCACCGCCAAACCAGCCACATGGTTGCAGGACTACGACAACGCGGTGGAGATTGCCGGAGGCAACCCCAATGTCGTCGTCAAGTACCTCCCATTAATGTTAGCAGGCACGACCCGTCAATGGATCGATGATTTGCCGGAAAAATCTATCTACAACTGGTTGGACATGCAAGAAGCATTCACCAAGAACTTTGAGGGTACATACAAGCGTCCCTGCACTGTGGGCGATCTACATCGGTGCGTGCAAGAGAAAGACGAGACATCTCGCGCCTATCTCTCCTGCTGGCTGGACATGAAGAATTCCTGCGCAGAAGTGCACGCTCAGACCACCATGGCCGCCTTCATCGACGGGTTGGAAAAGGGCACGTTGCTCTGACATAAGCTAAAGCGCTTGCAGGACAATCACCAGCTTGACTTGAATCAAATGATCAAGTTGGCTAGTGAGTTCACAGCTGCCGATGACGATGCTCGCGGATCCTTGCCGACAACAGCCGTCCCAACCCAAGCTCGGATGAACAGCAGTACAAAGCGGAAAACCGCTCCAGAAGAAAAGCAATCTACCGACATGGTCGCTATGACTTTTGTAGGATGAGATGATGGCGGACAACGTGGCTGAGGAAGGGGAGCTGGTCGTGGGTAGCAACGAGGAAGTGAAACTACCTTGGCACCGCTCCGCGTTCCCCAAACCTACAAGGAGTACCACGATATGCCGTGCCTCGTACACCTCGATGTCAATGGCAAGGCCACCCATACCAATCTACACTGCAAGTTCGTCAATGACCTCAAGGAAGACCTGGAGTCCGGCTACAAGCAAAGTCAGAAGAACAGACCACGAGTCAAGGGCAAGGGTAAGAATAAGGAGGAGGAGTCCAAGGAGTCAAGTGACATGGACGAGGACGTTGACCCCAAGCACGTCGACAAGAGTGACGACAAGGGCAAGAACCCCTTCGCGAAGAAGGCTCTAGTCTACCACACTTTCCTTGGCACCCCCACCGTCCGATAACAGAAGACCTCTCCGAGGATCCTGATGGCTACCCTCCCCCAATTCCCCAGTACCTGCGCTGGTTGGAGGTTCCAATCACTTGGGACAGGACAGACCACCCAGATCTTATACCTACGGAGAACCAGTACGCCATGGTCATCAACCCCTTGATTGACGGCGTGGAGTTCACCAAGTGTATGGTGGATAGTGGAAGCAGCATCAACATCATGTACCTGGATACACTGCAGAAGATGAACTTGATGGAGGCAAACCTAAGGCAGACCAACACCATCTTCCACGGCGTAGTTCCTGGTCGGGAGGCTCGGTCCCTTGGGTGCATTACACTTCAGGTTTCCTTTGGTGATGTTAACAATTACCGCCAAGAATGCATGACCTTTGAGGTGTTCCCCTTCAAGAGTGTGTACCACGTCATATTCGGCCGCGACATATTCCACACGTTCATGGCCAAGCCATGCTTCGTCTACAACAAACTCAAGATACCCGGACCAAACGGTGTCATCACCGTATCCGCAAGATTTACTGTAAGATCCCTCCCTTTATAAGGTAAGGATACCTGTGATTGCAATGCTAGTCCTTGGATCAATGCTAGCATCCACAGTTTAAGATGAAGTACACAGAAACAAAGGTCATTATTACATATCATTCCAGAGACAAACATAGTATTTTACAAACTCCATTTCCACAGGCCTAATACAAGAGTTCAAATATATAATAAGATACATAAGTCTTCATCTTCATGTGCCACAGGCAAGCATGTTGAGTGTAGACTCATAACCCCTAATCATGATCAGAATAACCTGCAACATCACAAGTTACAACCGCAGCGGGTCAATACATTGGAATAGTATTGGCAAGTGATACCGTAGTAGAATATTAGCAGTCTAGATACTATATGCATTTGGCTAAGTGTAGCTTAGGCTTGCTTTGCTTAAAATAGGTTTTACCTATCAGTTGAAAACACTAAGTTTTTATTTGATAAAACTTTCCCAAGGAATCACCAATAGACATTGGTGATCCTTCACCCTTGTTTAACCACAAGTTTTAACTTAGAAATTGGGATGAGGAGATTCTTGATAGCTTCCATGTCTTGATGCTCAAGTTGTCCAATACCAGGGACATGGCTAAGTACTTAGATTCTTCCATCTGCAGAGGTTGTGCACTTTCCCCACAAGACTTGATTTTCACCAAGACAGGACCTTTCAGAAGCCTTCCCTTAGACCAAATGGACGCGCTCCAAACCTATCATCCCACTACCACCAACTGTCCAAATGGCTAATTTATTGCAACCTATATGGTCCAGGCAGAGCCCATAATGCCATGTGGCAGCACTAGAAGCTTCTTAACATATGGCATCTCAAATCCCTTTGTTCCTGGGTGGCTTTCCACAAGTGAGATACACAAGGTAAACCATAGAAATGGGCCTTGTGTAACCACTCAACACAAACCATTCTTTCCATTCCACCCAGGTGTTACATTCACTTAGTTATTTTATTAAGCAAAACACAAGTCCAAAGACTTAGAAATATTTTCACATGACATAATATATAACCACCCTTGGTTGCTACTAGCTAGGCTAAGCATGGCAATGGTAAGCATCTTAACTTAGAAATTTCTAGCAATTCTACAACTACTAGGATTTCCCAAGCATAGCATATAGACCAAAATATTCATGCAAGTCCTATACAAAATATTTCTAGTGCATAGTTAAAAAATATAGGAATCAAATCATGAAGCACCACTTGCCTTGGTAGTTTGGGGAGTAGCAACAATCTTCACAATCACAATCACTATTTGCACCAAAATCTACACATAAAATAATGGCACAAAGATCACATACCAAAATATACAAACAAAAATATATGAATGCATGCAAATGCCATGTGATGATTTTTCTACACCAAACAAGACAAGTATATAGTACTGAATCCTAAACAATTCCAAAACACACCAAATAAACTTTATTTGATCAACAAATCATTTTTCAAATAATTACTATATACAAATTATGCCTAAAAATGTTTCTGTAAAAACAACCATTTTTACAGAGGCAAAACATTAAACACATTGCATAAACAGAAAGGATTTTCTCTCCTCATTACAATGATATAAAATTTGTAAAATTTGAACGTGTGGATCAAAAGTTATGAATTTTATAAGTTTGGTTAACTAATAGATCAAATTTCTGTTTTAAATTTAAACACAGGCCACGCGGCGCTTTATGATTCGTCGGTACCGCTTCACACGGATCGACCAGCGTGGACCGTCAGATCTAACTTAACTCGTATGGCTCAGATTGTCACTTACCGCTTCGATGTAGATCTAATCTAGAGCGCTGGATCTAGATCCTACGGCTGCTAAGCATGCGGCCAAGGATGGGCGACGCAGATGGCTACTGGCGGCAGCGGCGCTACTGGCGGCGATGGTCCAGTGAATACAGGAGGGGCTGGGGGATGTGGGGTGGCTTACCAGACTCGCAAGATCACGAGGAAGCTCGAGATGTTGCTGGCGTGGATAGGGGCGAGTTGATGTGGCCGTAGGAACTCGTCGGAGTTGAGCACAACGTCGGGTGCACGGTGACGAAGATGTTGGCGATGTTCTGGGTCACCCTAGCATGAACCAGTTGCATTAGGGGGTGCGCAAGTCTACGGCGAACACTACTGGATCAAGGAGAATCTGTTGGAGATATGCCCAAGAGGCAATAATAAAGTGGTTATTATCATATCTTCACACTTATGATAAATGTTTACATACCATGCTATAATTGTATTAACCGGAAACATTAATACTTGTGTGATTTGTAAACTAAAATAAGAGTCCCTAGTAAAGCCTCTTGTTAAACTAGCTTGTTGGTTAATATATGATCATGGTTTCCTGATCATGAACATGTTGGAATTATGACCTAGAGGCAATAATAAATATGTTATTATTATAATTCTTGTTCATGATAAAGTTTATATTCCATGCTAGAATTGTATTAAGCGGAAACATTAATACTTATGTGGTTTGTGAACAACACCGTGTCCCCAATGTATCGCCTCTAAGGACTAGCTCATTGATCAATGATGGTTAAGGTTTCCTAACCATAGACATGAGTTGTCAATTGATAATGAGATCATATCATTGGGAGAATGATATGATGGATGACCAAACTAAGCGAAGCAATTAGATCGTTTCATCGTGTTCATCTTTGCGAAGCTTTTCCTATGTCAAATATTGTATTCCTTAGACCATGAGATAATGCAACTCCTGTACGGAAGAAAGCTTTGAGGTCATCAAACGTCATCCTATGACAGGGTGATCATAAAGGTGTCTCTCGGTGATCGGAAAGTATCTCATTGGGTTGTATGTATCGAGATGGAATTTGTCCCTCCCAAGTCGGAGAGATATACTTGGGCCCACTCGTAATCGATATCAACACCGCTTGCAAGCATGTGGTTAAGGAGTTAATCACAAAGTTATATCGGATTACGGAAAGTAAAGTACTTGCCGTGAACGAGATTAAACTAGGTATGACGATGCGACGATCGAATCTCGGGCAAGTAAAATATCGCGAGACGAAGGGAATATATATATGGGATTGATTGAATCGGCATCGTGGTTCATCCGATATGATCATCGATGAATGTGTGGAGTCAATATGGGTGCCTGACCCGCTGATTATTGATAGAAGATCATGTCGCATATTCTCGAACCCGAGGTCACACACTTAACGTATCTTGACGCTAGGATAGATTGGATAATTGGTTTATGAATTTTTGTTCGAGTCTCGGATGGGATCCGGGATATCACGAGAGGTTCGGAATGGTCCGAGAATAAGATTCATATAAGGCGTGCAGTTTTTGGAGTTCGAATTGTTCCGGGTTAATCGGTATTGTAGGAAGCTTCTAGAACATTCGGAAGGGGACCAACGTGGCCCCACCTTCCGGGAGGGGCATGGGCCTATGAGTGAGTGTCCTGGCCGCATTGGGCAGGGGCACAAGGCCCCATAGGGCCCCCGATCTGGATAAGTTTAAACTCGTTTAAACTAGAGATAGGATTTCTAGATAAGGGAGAGTTTAAATCGCTTTAAACTAGAGATAGGATTTCTAGATAAGGGAGAGTTTAAATTGTTTAAACTAGAGATAGGCTTGGAGGAGGGGCAGGGCTGGCCGCCTCTATATATAGAGGGTGGTGCGCCCCCCACTACTACACACCTTCCTCCAAGCCCTAGCCTTGCTACCTTCCTCTCTCCCTCCCGATCGCTTTGTAGGCGAAGCCCCAGCAGAAATTCTCCACCATATACACCACGCCGTGTTGTAGATCCAATCTATCTCTCCACCATACTCGCTGGTCCGAGGAAGGAGGAGACGCCGAGGTGCTGCACGTGCATCTCACGGAGGCACCGCCACTTGTGGTGCTAGATCGGATCGGATCGCGAGGAGGAGAAGCGAGTACGACTACATCCCCCATGTTCCGACGAACGTTCCGCCGTGCGAATCTTCAAGGGTATGAAGATCTAATCCAATCTCTCTCGTTGATTGCATCTCCTAGATTAGATCTTGGCTTTCCTCTGCTCGCCCGTAGAAATTTTTTATTTACTATGCCGAAACCCTTCAGATTGGTATCGAGCTAGATCTATGCGTAGATGTGTTTCACGAGTAGAACGCAACATGGTTGTTGCGGGCGTTGATGTTTTCTGTTGCAAGCCTCTTGTTTGTGTTCTTCTTATGACGCGGATAGTGAGATTGAAGCGGTCCAGGCCAACCTTACGCGACGCCGTCATGAGACCGGCTCCGCACTTGACGTGTGGCTTTTTCCACACATGCGGCGGGTGGATGTCAGTTTCTCTCAATATAGTTGTCATGGGATTAAAACCAGAGTTTGGCAAACATAATATCACCGTTGTGGCTTTCCGTAGGTATGAATCTTTCTTAGCATCTACTCCCATAAGCCACGTAAACATGCAACAACAAAGTAGAGGTGTCTAACTTGTTTTTGAGTGTTTTTCGTGATATGGTATGGCCCAAGATGTGATGTGTATAATGTATGCGATGATCATGTTTTGTAATGTTTCACGACTTGCATGTCGATGAGTACACAATCGGCGGAGCCATATGGTTGTCTTTATAATTGTGTATGGCCTCGAGTCAACTTCTTATACGCCATGTAATAGCTTTACTTTATCGCTAAGTAGTTAGCAATAGTTGTAGTTGCTATTCGTGGTGGAGGCAATCATGGTGGAGTGATGGAGATCATGCTTAACGCACAAGATGGAGATCATTGCGCGAGGATTGGCTATACCATGTCACATAAAGTTATATGCATGTGATGTTTATCCCTTTATGTATCTTATTATGCTTAGATCATGACGGTAGCATTATAAGATGATTCCTCATTTAAAGATCAAGATAAAACTGTGTTCTCCCCAAGTATGCACTGCGAAAGTTCGTCGTGTCCAAGCATCACGTGATGATCGGGTGCTATAGACTCTACGCTCACATACAACGGGTGCAAGCCGTTTTGCACAGAAATACTTGGGTCTAGCTTGACGAGCCTAGCATGTACAGACATGGCCTCGGAACACAAGAACCGAAAGGTTAAGCATGAGTCATATGAATGATATGATCGACACTTTGTTGTACACCATTGAAACCACATCTCTTCTCATGATGATCGGATTAGGTGTGGTGAATTTGGATCGTGTTCACTAAACAACTTGAGGGATGTTGAATTTAGTGGGAGTTCATCTAGTAATTTGATTAAGTTGAACTATTTATCATGAACATAGTCTAAATTGTACTTGCAAATACTGTAGATCACATGGCCAAGTCCAACTTCAACTTCAATGTTTTTGCTGAGAAGGAAAAGCTTAGAAACATTGGGTCTAACTTCACCAATTGGTTCAGCAATCTAAGAATCATTCTGTCTGGCGGACAAAAGGACTATGTCCTTGGGAAAGCGTTAGGTGACCCCCCTGAATGCAAGCCGCCGATGAGAAAGCTGTCTATCAACAAGCAAAGATGATTATGGTGTGATTAAGAGCACCATGTTGTTTGCTATGGAACCGGAGCTTCAAAATCGTTTTGAAAAGTATCCCGGGCCCTTCGAGATTCTCGAGGAGCTGAAAACCATGTTTCAGACTCAAGCCCGTTCTGAGAGATATGAGATCTCGAGAAGTTCTTTAATCGCAAGATGGAGGAAGGGAGTTCCGTTAGTGAGCACGCCATAAAGATGTCGGGCTACACTCAACGCCTTGAGCAAGCTGGAATGCACGATTCGAGAGGGGCTCAAGATTGACAGGTTCTGCAATCACTCCTCCCAGCTACAAAAGTTTTGTAGTGACTCATAATCAGATTGGTTCCATCGACGATCACCGAGCTCTTCGCAAAGTCAAGGCTGCGAGGTGGACATCAAGAAGGATAATCATGTGTTGATGGTCAACAGGCCCTCCTTTAAGAAAGGTAAGGGAGCAAAGAAGCCCTTCAAGAAGGGCGGCAAGCTTAATGCCTCGCTGAGAAGAAGCTCAGTCCGGTCCCAAGCCGGACCTCGAGTGCTTCTATTACAAGGACAAGGGTCCTGGGAAGCGAATCGTCAAGTACTTAGCGACAAGAAGGCTGGCACCATCAAAGGTATATTTGATATACATGTTATTGATGTTTTCCTTACTAGCCCTCGTTGTAGTGCCCGGGTATTTGATACGGTTCGATTGCTAATATTTGTAACTCAAAGCAGGAGCTACGGAATAGACAAATGCGAGGGATGAGGTGACGACAGCGTTGGCAACGGATCAAGAGTTGATGTGATGGCGTCGGCACGCTCTCCTTAGTTTTACCTTCGGGATTAGTTTTAAACCTTAATAAATGTTATTATGTGCTGCGTTGAGCATGAACATTATTTCGGATCATGTTTATTGCAAGACGGTTATTCACTTAAATCGGAGAATAATGGTTGTTCTATTTATATGAGTAACATCTTTTATGGTCATGCACCTCTTGTGAATGGTTTATTTCTTCTAAATCTCGAAAGGGATGAAACACACATCCATAACATTGAGGCTAAGAGATGCAAAGTAGATAGTGATAATACTACTTATTTGTGGCAATCGCTGCTCAGGTCATATTGGTGTAAAGCGCATGAAGAAACTCCATTCGATGGACTTTTGGAGTCTCTTGATTTTGAATCATTTGACACATGAACCATGCCTCATGGACAAGATGATCAAAACCTGTTCTCCGGTATGATGGAGCGAGCAACGGACTTGTTGGAAATCATACATACCGATGTATGCGGACCGATGAGTGTTTCGACCTTGCGGTGGATATCTCTATTTTCTCACTTTTACCGATGACTTAAGTAGATATGGGTATATCTATTTAATGAAACATAAATCTGAAACGTTTGAAAAGTTCAAAGAATTTCAGAATGAAGTGGAGAACCATCGTAACAGAAAGATTAAGTTTCTACGATCCGATCATGGAGGTGAATATTTGAGTTATGATTTTCTCACGCATCTTAAAGCAAGTGGAATCGTTTCACAACTCACGCCACCCGGAACACCACAGCGCAATGGTGTGTCTGAACGCCGGAATCGAACCCTATTAGATATGGTCCGATCAATGATGTCTCTTACTGATTTTACATTATCATTTTGGGGTTATGCATTAGAAACCGCTGCATTCACTTTAAATAGGGCTCCATCTAAATCCGTTGAGACGACACCGTATGAACTGTGGTTTGGTGCTAAACCTAAGTTGTCGTTTCTTAAAGTTTGGGGATGCGAAGCTTCGTCAAGTTGATGCGACAAGCTCGAACCCAAAGCGAGAAATGCGTCTTCATAGGATACCCTAAGGAAACTATTGGGTATAACTTCTATCACGTAACCAAGGCAAAGTTTTGTCGAAGAACGGTTCCTTTCTTGAGAAGGAGTTTCTCTCGAAAGAAGTGAGTGGGAGGAAAGTAGAGCTAGATGAGGTTATTGAACCTTCTCTTGAATTGGAGAGTAGCGCAGACCTGAAATTGTTCCAAAGCTGCACCAACAATAGAGGAAGCTAATGACAAGGATCATGAAGCTTGGACGATGTCACATTGAACGCCGCAGGTCGACAAGGTCGCGTGCCTCCCGAGTGGTGCAGCAACCTGTCTTGACTGTCTTGTTAGTAGAAGGCGGTGAACCTCACGAACTATGAGGAAGCGATGATGAGCCGGACTCGAGAAATGGCTGGAAGCCATGAAATCCGAATTGGGATCCATGAGCGAAAACCAAGTATGGCCTTTGGTGGATCCTCCTAGCGACAGAAAGGCCGTTGAGTGCAAATGGATATTCAAGAAGAAAACGGACGCGGATGGTAATGTTATCGTCTATAAAGCACGGCTTGTCGCAAAAGGTTTTCGACAAGTTCAAGGTGTTGACTACGATGAGACTTTCTCTCCCGTAGCGATGTTTAAGTCCATTCGGATTTTATTAGCAATTGCTGCGTTTCATGAATATGAAATATGGCAGATGGATGTCAAGACTGCTTTCCTCAATGGGAACATTGATGAAGAGTTGTATATGATGCAACCCGAAGGTTTTGTCGATCCTAAGGATGCTAGTAAAGTATGCAAACTTCAGCGTTCCATTTATGGACTGAAGCAAGCATCTCGGAGTTGGAACCTTCGTTTTGATCAAGTGATCAAGAGTTTTGGATTTGTTCCAAATTGCTACGAAGCTTGTATCTACAAGAAAGTGAGTGGGAGCTTGGTGACGTTTCTGGTACTATATGTGGATGACATATTGATTATCGGAAATGACATCAACATGTTTAACGATGAGAAGAGTTATTTGAACAAGTGTTTTTCAATGAAAGACCTAGGTGAAGCTGCTTATATATTGGGCATCAAGATCTATAGAGATAGACAAAGACGCCTGATAGCTTTAAGCCAGAGTACATACCTAGACAAAGTTCTGAAAAGGTTCAGAATGGATAAGGCAAAGAAAGTTTCAGTGCCTATGTTGTCAGGTAAGATATTGAGCAAGGCTCAGTGTCCATTCTGATGAAATGATAGGGAAGCTATGAGCAAAGTGCCTTATGCCTCGGCCATAGGTTCCATCATGTATGCCATGCTGTGTACTAGACCGGATGTGTCCAATGCTCTTAGTTTAACGAGCAGATATCAAAGTGATCCAGGAGTGGAACACTGGACAGCCGTGAAGAACATCCTAAAGTACCTAAATATAACTAAAGAAATGTTCTTAGTCTATGGGGGTGATGAACAGCTTGCTAGTTTCGACACCGACAAGGATGATTCCAAATCTCAGACAGGATACGTTTATATTTTGAATGGAGGAGCTGTGAGCTGGAGAAGCTGCAAGCAAAGCGTGATCGCGGGATCTACAAAGGGAAGGAATACATGGCTGCAGGAAGCGTCAAGTGAAGGAGTTTGGATCAGAAACTTCATCACTGAGCTTGGCGTGGTTCCAAGTGCATTGGACCCACTGGAGATATTGTGTGACAACACTGGCGCCATAGCACTTGCTAAGGAACCAAGATATCATCCAAAGACCAAGCATATCAACCACAAGTTTCATATAATCCGAGATTATATAGCAGATGGAGATCTGAAGATTAGCAAAGTACATACATATCTGAATGTCGCAGATCCACTGACTAAACCTCTTCCACGTGTAAAACATGATCAACACCTCAGTGCCATGGGTGTGAGATTGTTGGCAGATGTAAACTAGATTATTGACTCTAGTGCAAGTGGGAGACTGTTGGAATTATGCCCTAGAGGCAATAATAAAGATGTTATTATTATAATTCTTGTTCATGATAAAGTTTATATTCCATGCTAGAATTGTATTAAGCGGAAACATTAACACTTGTGTGGTTTGTGAACAACAGCGTGTCCTGGTGCGCCTCTAAGGACTAGCTCATTGATCAATGATGGTTAAGGTTTCCTAACCATAGACATGAGTTGTCAATTGATAATGAGATCATATCATTTGGAGAATTATATGATGGACAGACCCAAACTAAGCGAAGCAATTAGATCGTTTCATCGTGTTCATCTTTGCGAAGCTTTTCCTATGTCAAATATTGTATTCCTTAGACCATGAGATAATGCAACTCCACGATACGGAAGAAAGCTTTGAGGTCATCAAACGTCATCCTATGAGAGGGTGATCATAAAGGTGTCTCTCGTGATCGGAAAGTATCTTGGGTTGTATGTATCGAGATGGAATTTGTCCCTCCCAAGTCGGAGAGATATACTTGGGCCCACTCGTAATCGATATCAACACCGCTTGCAAGCATGTGGTTAAGGATTTAATCACAAAGTGATATCGGATTACGGAACGAGTAAAGTACTTTTGTGAGCGAGATTGAACTAGGTATGATGCAAGACGATCGAATCTCGGGCAAGTAAAATATCGCGAGACGAAGAGAATATATATATGGGATTGATTGAATCTCGGCATCATGGTTCATCCGATATGATCATCGATGAATGTGTGGAGTCAATATGGGTGCCTGCACCCATTGTTGATTATTGATAGAAGATCATGTCGCATATTCTCGAACCCGAGGTCACACACTAACGTATCTTGACGCTAGGATAGATTGGATAATTGGTTTATGAATTTTGTTCGAGTCTCGGATGGGATCCGGATATCACGAGAGGTTAGGAATGGTCCAGAGAATAAGATTCATATAAGGCGGTGCAGTTTTTGGAGTTGGAATTGTTCCGGTTAATCGGTATTGTACGGAAGCTTCTAGAACCTTCGGGGGACCAACGTGGCCCCACCTTCCGGGAGGGGCATGGGCCTATGAGGGAGTGTCTCGCATTGGGCCAGGGGCACAAGGCCCCATAGGGCCCAGCCGATCCTGGATAAGTTTAAACTCGTTTAAACTAGAGATAGGATTTCTAGATAAGGGAGAGTTTAAATCGTTTAAACTAGAGATAGGATTTCTAGATAAGGGAGAGTTTAAATTGTTTAAACTAGAGATAGGCTTGGAGGAGGGGCAAGGGCTGGCCGCCCCCCCTCTATATATAGAGGGGTGGTGCGCCCCCTCCCCACTACACACCTTCCTCCAAGCCCTAGCTGCCTTGCTACCTTCCTCTCTCCCTCCCGACTGTTTGTAGGAGAAGCCCTGCAGCAAAAATTCTCCACCATATACACCACGCCGTCGTGTTGTAGATCCAATCTATCTCTCCACCATACTCGCTGGTCCGAGGAAGGAGGAGACGTCGAGGTGCTGCACGTGTGCATCTCACGGAGGCACCGCCACTTGTGGTGCTAGATCGGATCGGATCGCGAGGAGGAGAAGCGAGTACGACTACATCACCCACGCGATTTAACGTTCACTGCGAATCTTCAAGGGTATGAAGATCTAATCCAATCTCTCTCGTTGATTGCATCTCCTAGATTAGATCTTGGCTTTCCCTCTGTTCGCTCCGTAGAAAATTTTGATTTACTATGCCGCGAAACCCTTCAGAACATAGAGATGTTATTAACAACAGTATCATATCATTAGGAGAATGATGTGATGGGCATACTCCTATAGATAAGCGTAGCATAAAGATCAAGTCATTTCAATAGTTCAATTGCTATATGCTTTCTGATACATAGTAACCTAATTCCTTCGACCATGAGATCATGCATATCACCTTTTCCGTATGGATGCTTTGATGTCATCAAACACCACACCGTAACAGGGTGGCTATAAAGGTGGCATTGAGTGTTCAGAAAGTATTGGTTGAAACACATGGATCAAGAGTGGGATTTGTCCATCCATATGACGGATAGATATACTCTGGGCCCTCTCGGTGGAATGTCATCCAATTGGCTTGCAAGCATGTGACTGGCTCACAAGGGATCACATATCACGGGAACGAGAAAAGAGTACTTATCGGTAACGAGGTTGAACTAGGTATGCAGAGATACCGACGATCATAACCTCGGATAAGTAAACTATCGTGAGACAAAGGGAAATTGGTATCGTATGTAAGTGGTTCATTCGATCGCAAGGTAATCGTAGAAATATGTGGGAGCCATATGAATTTCCAGATTCCTCTATTGGTTATTGTTCGGAGAAGTGTCTCGATCATGTCCGCATAATTCACGAACCGTAGGGAGACACACTTAAGGATTCGACGTTGTTTGAGTAGTTATGGTATTATGAGAAAGAGACCGAATGTTGTTCGGAGTCTCGGATGGGATCCGGGATATCACGAGGTGATCCGGAATGGTCCGGAGAATAAGATTCATATAAGTAAAGTCCCGTTTCGGAGTTCGGGAATGATTCCGGTGTTTTCATCGGGAATGTTCTAGAAGGTTCCGGAATGTCCGGCACTCCGGAGGGGAAGGGGTACATAAATGTGTTATATCAAGTTGGTATGATTGCATCATGTACTAAGTGTCATTGCTGTACCAAATAAAGGATTAAATTGAATCCTAAACTGAAAAGTCAAATAGCAAGTTTGAAAAGTCAAACGGCTAAAACAGGAAAGAGAGGGAAAGAGGAAAGAGGGGTTGAAACCGACTTGGGGGAGGAGTCCCTCCTCTCCAAGCCGGTGCACCACCCAAGGCCGAGTTGGGGAGGACTCCTCCCTGGCCGCCTCCCACCTATAAAAGGAGGCGGGGCCCTCCTCTAGACACACAAGTTCCTATCCTCTAAATCTAAACCCTAGCCACAGCCTCCGGTTTAGAGCCGTTTTGGTTTAGAGCTTCTAATTGCCCTAGCCTTCGGTTTAGAGCCTTCTAATTGGTGTGTCTAATCCCTAGACCACTAAAGCCTCTCTCATACTCCACCATACTCGCTTCGGCTTAAGGCGAAGCCCTGCGATATCTCCCCTCTACTTCCGGTACCACGCCGTTGTGCTGCCGGAATCGCGAGGAGAGTGCTACAACCTCCGCTGCCTGCTGGAACAAGGGAGAGGAAGGTCTTCGTCGAGTACCGAACGTGTGACCGACTGCGGGAGCGCTGCCGGAACGCAGCACCGGAAGGATCGTCTACGCGATCTTGAGATCGGAAAGAGTACGACTACATCACCCACGAGAATCTGCTCTCGTTAACCGCTTTGGAATCTTCGAGGGTAAGTTATTCCATCGACTCGTTGCTACAATCTAGTAGATAGATCTTGGCTTGTTTGTTTGTATGCGATAGAAAATTTTTGTTTTCCATGCTACGAACCCCTACAGGGTATCGAGCCGTGTCTATATGTAGATCTGTTGCAGTAGAACACAATGGTCATTGTGGGCGTTGATGCTTTTATTGTCGATTGCTTCTTGTGTACTTTGCATCTTGCGGTATGTTGGGATGAAGTGGCCCGGGCTAACCTTACATGACATCGTTCATGAGACTTGCTCCACGCTCGACATGCAACTTGTATTGCATAAGTGGCTTTATGGGTGCTGCTTTCTCTAGCATAGTTAAGATCCAATTTACAACGGGTGATTAACAATATTAGTATCAATGTTGTGGTTCATGTTCGTAAGTTAGAACGACACTTATTAACAGCCCCAAACCACGTAAAACATGCAAAGAAAGTAGAGGCGTCTAACTTTGTTTTGCAGGGGTGTGCAGTGATGTGATATGGCCATGATTGTGATTATATATGATGTATGCAATGTTCCTTATTGTAAGTCGGCAACGGCGTGAGCCATATGGTTGTCTTTAATTTCTGTTAAGACCCGCGTGTCTATTCAAAGTAGTTGTAATAGTTGAAGCCGGTGGACGACAACCATGGAGAAGCGTCATTGACCTTGATGCAATGCCGGTGAAGATGGAGATCATGTTCGTGCTTGAAGATGGAGATCGGAAGCACAAAGAAGAAAGGCCATATCATATCACATATTATGAATTGCATGTGATGTTAATCCTTTATGCATCTTGTATTGCTTAGTAGACGACGGTAGCATTATAAGATGATCCCTCAAGCACACAATTTCAAGTTCTGAAGTGTTCACCCTTAGTATGCACCGTTGCTAAAGCTTGTTGTTTCGAAGCACCACGTGATGATCGGGTGTGTTAGATTCCACAAGTATATACAACGTAAGCAAGCCAGATTTGATTATGCGGAAGCTAAGGTTTGATCTTGACGAGCCTAGCATGTACAGACATGGCCTCAGGAACACGGATTACCGAAAGGTAGAGCATGAGTCATATAGTAGATATGATGAACATGTTGATTGTTCGCCATTGAAGCTATATCAACTCTCGTGATGATCGGTTTTGATGTGGTGGATTTGGTTCCTGTGATCACTAAAACAATGTGAGGGATATTGTTTTGAGTGGGAGTTCACCTAGATTAATTTAATTATTAATTAGAACTCAATTTATCATAAACTAAATCAAAGTGAATTTGCATAGTTGTTGTAGTCATTGGCATCCGTTTACCACCTTGCGCTTAGTTATAATTGAGATGATAGAACTATAGAATTCTGGTTAGTTACTTTACGAACTGGTATCGTATTGTTTTGAAGTGTTAATCTAAAGTTTTAAAAGTCCTATTGCAAACTTTCAGTAAGTTCCGGTTACTCCATGAAGTTTAATAATTGATATTAAAACAAGAGTGACAATTCCAAGAGTTAGTGTATGAGTATCATGTTTGTCTCCATGATTCTTGATATTCAAAGGATTGTCTTAATATCAAGGTTATCTAGGATCTGAAAGAGTTGTTTCAGAAACCATGATGTGTGGAAGATATTGTGATATCTGAAATGAAGTTTTGGTTGCAACATGATAGAGTATAATATGGTAAAAGACATGTTCTCATATTTGATGAGAATTTGCAAAAGGTTGGAGACACTAGTTTTCCTAAACCTCCAAAAGGTTTTGGAGAGCAACATTATACTCGCGATTCACTGGTACAAGCTAAAAATAGCTTGATCATGGATAATTCCATGATAAAGGTGAATATTTGATGTAGGTAAAATATTTACTACACCAAGAGATTACTAAAGAAAGGAATTTGGAAGAACACCAAACATTTGATGATGGTGATCTACTTCAAAGTGCAAGTACAAAGACATTGGTATTTAATTATACACGCTTTGGACTATGTGTCATATGTATGACTCCACTATTGATATTGATAGATTCTTTCAAACAAAAAAGGAAATATTGAAAGAAAATCTCATAAGTATATGGCAGAAAGGAAAAGACTAGAATTGTTCAGGTTAAGTATATAGATGATATACATGTTATGGCTATATTCTTTGCTTATTAAACAATGTGGTTCTCAAGTATTTGATACTGAATTTGTTGGTGTGAATCGTCATACGAAACAACACAATTCATGAACTACAATGGCCTAAGTAACTAGCAAAAGAATATGTGATGATGTTCATCGAGAACAAATAAAGGGTTATTGTGTTGCTCGTTAAACATCAAAGCTTGCCTTCAAAGATTTGTTTTATCAGGTATTATGAGAACAAAAGGGTTGTTCAAATAATTGTCGTAATCCATAAAAGATGGATTCGCAAATCTCGTTGGAGACATCACATCCATAAAACTAGTGCTAAAGATGTCGAAAGACAAATTGATTGAAAGATCACTTAGGAAGTGACATCGCCGTTTAAATTATATTGGAAAGAAAACATGAAGAAACTCCATGTGGATGGAATTTTGGAGTCTTTTGATTTTTGATCAAATGACACTTGTGAAACTTTCCTAGAGATAATTAAAACTTCGTTCATAGGCCAAAAGGGAACGAATGACTAGCTTATTGGAACTTGTACATATTGTTGTACGAAATCCATTATGTGTAGTCAAGAGCGATGGATTTCAACTTCATATGCTTTCTCCGAAAATTTGAGTGAATATATGAATATTTACTTAATAAGGATGAAGTGTGAAATATTTGAAAAGTTCAAAGACTTTCAAGATGAAGTGCAAAATCATTGTAACAAGAATATAAATAGTTTATGATAAGATCATAAAGGAAGATATTTGAGTTACAAGTTTAGCATAATACCTAAGATTTAAGGAATCGTTCCGTGGATTTGCATTTTCCCGAAACACCATAAGAGTATGGAGCATTCGAGATATGTAATTAAACCTTGTTTGACATGGTAAGATCAAAGGTATAATTCATAAAACTGCCATTATATTTTAAAGATTAAAAGCTTTAGAGACTATTGTTTTTTCACTGAAAAGAGCTCCATCATAATCCGTTGAAATGACACCATATAAAGTTATGGTTTGGGATAAAACCCAAGTTGTCCTTTCTTAAACATTGGTATGCTATGCATAAGAAAGATGTTTGCAACCAAAGTCGGATGAACCTGTCTTTGTATATTATTTCGAATAACTGTTCCTCCATAACATCGGAGACAAAAATGTTTGTCGCTTAGAACGTCAAGTTTCTTAGAGAAGGAATTTTTTGTGAAAAGTTAAGTGGGAGGACAAAAGAACTTTGATAAGGTTAAAAGAACCTTAGCTATATGTGCAAAGTTGCGCAGCGCCGAAAAGTGTTCCAGAGGTAGCAACAATGCTCATGGCTTACGTGCCTCAAAGATTGTGGTTATGGAGATCTAAGTTCCTATTAAAACAAGTAGGTCGGGTAAACAATCAAATACCAAGATTTGAGAGTTAAATCATTATTTGACAATAATGATCCGACTACATGCAAAGAAGCGATGATGAGCCCTGACTCCGTCAAATGGCTTGAAGCCATAAAATCCGTGATAGTTCCATACACGAGAAATCAAGTTTTGAACTTGAAGGACCCTCGAGAAAGGTGTAAGACCTTACAGCTGTGTTTGGATCTATAAAAGAAATAGACATGGATGTTGCACATCTATGAAATAGTCGACATGTTGGGAAAGAGTTCACAACAATGTTCAAAGGTCGACTATGATAAGATTTGATCTTTCATAACGATGTTTAGTCTAGACGGATTAATGTAGCAACTACGACATATAATTTTGTTATGTGTTGAATAAACAAAACAAGTTCTTCTAATAGAATGGTTACCAAGGACGTGTGCATGACACGGTCCAAAGGGTTTTGTTAATTCAAGGATGCTAAAATCATATGCAAACTTCAATGGTTGAAGTAAGCATAGCGGAGTTGGAATCTTCACTATGATGAAACTGTTAAAAGAGTTTAAATTCATCGGAGACAATGAAGATGCTTGCATTTGCAAGAAATTAAGTGGGAGCACTAAGACATATTCTAATACATTATGTGGAGGACATATTGTTGATTGGAAATGATGTATCTTTTATTAACACATATTAAGAATTTCATCCCGATGAAAGACTTAGGCAAAACCAAATATTTGGCATCAATAGACGCTAATATGGTTGTGCGTAAGTACCAGACAAGATATTGAATGAGTTCAATATAGAAACTACAAGAGAGGTTCTTGTCGCACAGAAAGGATTGAATGAGTTCAATGTTGATGATATATTCAAGTGTATTGACATTTGGTAAAGTGAAACAAATAATCAAGTATAGATTGATACTTGATGTATGAAATCACAAAGAGTATTTATATCAATCATACTGTGATATGTACAAATCCAGATATGTCCTATGCTCTAAATGTTGTGAGCATATACCAGAATGATTCGTAAGATGATCATTGGACAATAGTAAGGATATTCTTATGATCCTTTGGAAGAACTAAGAGTATAATATTTGTAGAAGTGACAAATAGATGGTTAGTTCATTGTAAAAGTACTACATTGATACTAGCTTTGTCACAAAGTACAAATTAAGTTTATCTCAATCTAAACTAAGGGTGGCACAATATAATGGAAAGTGAGTTCCATAATGGATTTGGATGAGTTCCAAAGTTAAGACATTATGACAGATACTACAACAAAAGGCTAAGTATATAACTGCTATTATAACAGCTAAAGAGGGCATTTGTGTCAAGTAGTTTGTTATCAAACTAGGTGTAGTTCACAGTGGGATAATACTATGAAGATATATTGTGCGACAATATTATCAACATGTTTTAACCCCAAAGAGCTAAAGGTCACACCGAAAGACCAAATTTATACAAAGCCATCTCATTAGAGAATGAGTGATGCGTAGAGACGCAAAGACATGCAATTACACATGGACTTGGTAGTGTCAGATCCGGAGATCAGTTGACCACTAGCAATCGTGTACATACAACACCGGAAAGCCATAGGTGTTGAATACACAAAGGTTTGAAACTAGATTATTGACTCTAGTGCAAGTGGGAGACTGTTGGAGATATGCCCAAGAGGCAATAATAAAGTGGTTATTATCATATCTTCACACTTATGATAAATGTTTACATACCATGCTATAATTGTATTAACCGGAAACATTAATACTTGTGTGATTTGTAAACTAAAATAAGAGTCCCTAGTAAAGCCTCTTGTTAAACTAGCTTGTTGGTTAATATATGATCATGGTTTCCTGATCATGAACATAGAGATGTTATTAACAACAGGATCATATCATTAGGAGAATGATGTGATGGACATACTCCTATAGATAAGCATAGCATAAAGATCAAGTCATTTCAATAGTTCAATTGCTATATGCTTTCTGATACATATTAACCTAATTCCTTCGACCATGATATCATGCATATCACCTTTTCCGGATGGATGCTTTGATGTCATCAAACACCACACCGTAACAGGGTGGCTATAAAGGTGGCATTGAGTGTTCAGAAAGTATTGGTTGAAACACATGGATCAAGAGTGGGATTTGTCCATCCATATGACGGATAGATATACTCTGGGCCCTCTCGGTCAAATGTCATCCAATTGGCTTGCAAGCATGTGACTGGCTCACAAGGGATCACATATCATGGGAACGAGAAAAGAGTACTTATCGGTAACGAGGTTGAACTAGGTATGCAGAGATACCGACGATCATAACCTCGGATAAGTAAACTATCGTGAGACAAAGGGAAATTGGTATCGTATGTAAGTGGTTCATTCGATCGCAAAGTAATCGTAGAAATATGTGGGAGCCATATGAATTTCCAGATTCCTCTATTGGTTATTGTTCGGAGAAGTGTCTCGATCATGTCCGCATAATTCACGAACCGTAGGGAGACACACTTAAGGATTCGACGTTGTTTGAGTAGTTATGGTATTATGAGAAAGAGACCGAATGTTATTCGGAGTCTCGGATGGGATCCGGGATATCACGAGTAGATCCGGAATGGTCCGGAGAATAAGATTCATATAAGGAAAGTCCCGTTTCGGAGTTCGGGAATGATTCCGGTGTTTTCATCGGGAATGTTCTAGAAGGTTCCGGAATGTCCGGCACTCCGGAGGGGAAGGGGTACATAAATGTGTTATATCAAGTTGGATGATTGCATCATGTACTAAGTGTCATTGTTGTACCAAATAAAGGATTAAATTGAATCCTAAACTGAAAAGTCAAATAGCAAGTTTGAAAAGTCAAACGGCTAAAACAGGAAAGAGAGGGAAAGAGGAAAGAGGGGTTGAAACCGACTTGGGGGAGGAGTCCCTCCTCTCCAAGCTGGCGTACCACCCAAGGCCGAGTTGGGGAGGGACTCCCTCCCCTTGGCCGCACCTCCCACCTATAAAAGGAGGGGCAGGGCCCCCTCCTCTAGACACACAAGTTCCTATCCTCTAAATCTAAACCCTAGCCACAGCCTCCAGTTTAGAGCCGTTTTGGTTTAGAGATTCTAATTGCCCTAGCCTTCGGTTTAGAGCCTTCTAATTGGTGTGTCTAATACCTAGACCACTAAATCCTCTCTCATACTCCACCATACTCGCTCCGGCTTAAGCCTGCATGAGATCTCCCTCTACTTAGGTACCACCCGTTGTCTTAGGAATCGCGAGGAGAGTGCTACAACCTCTACCGCTCTTGGAACAAGGAGAGGAAGGTCTTCCGTCAGTACCGAACGTGTGACCGATTGCAGGGAGCGCTTAGGAACGCAGCCTGGGAAGGATCGTCACGATCTTGAGATCGGAA
Source organism: Avena longiglumis (assembly GCA_030063025.1). NCBI lineage: Eukaryota > Viridiplantae > Streptophyta > Magnoliopsida > Poales > Poaceae > Avena > Avena longiglumis. The sequence goes on from CP125976.1 coordinate 137,171,343, forward strand.
AGAGTACGACTACATCACCCACGAGAATCTGCTCTCGTTAACCGCTTTGGAATCTTCGAGGGTAAGTTATTCCATCGACTCGTTGCTACGATCTAGTAGATAGATCTTGGCTTGTTTGTTTTTATGCGATAGAAAATTTTTGTATTCCATGCTACGAACCCCTACAAATACAAGGGGCGGTCGGATTATACCTCAATTGCTCGCCGGAGTCGAACGACGGTTCTGTCGCTTGCAGGCGTGAACGGGGACGGCGAGCTGGGTCACAAGAAATCAAACGGAAGGTATCAGGGAATGCGCAAGAACATGCTGGTCACGTTTGTTTGAACCAGAGAAAGGGGACGGTCGGAGCTTACCAGAACCAGTCGCCGGAGGTCGTCGGTGCTGCGGGGGTTTGAGCTCGAATGCGCGCAGCCTGGTGGCGGAGTGAGCGAGGAAAGTGGGGGGAAATGATCGCGGCGGAGAGGGGTTTAAGTAGCCAGAAGCGGGGCGAGGATTGCGCGCTGATTCAATGGGAAGTAAGCGAGTTTTAATCGCACACATCAAGACGGTGGTAACGCGGAGCGTGTCTGCGAGAAATGGGGAAGACGACACGACGTGGAGAGGCCCAGTGTTCATGGGCTGGTTCGTCGCGGGTGAGAGAAGGAGCAGAGGGGGAATGGCCCGGGTGGGCTTTTGGCGGTCATTGGAAATTTGGAAAGGTGGCGCCAGGCCCAGTTTTGTTTTCTAACTCCTTTTCTTTTTCTAAATTGATTTTCAGGAAACTATTTCAAATGAATTTAAAAGCATTTGAATTCCAAATATTTCTGTACTTTTATAAAGTGAAACCTGCATGATTTTGAGTATAAAACCATGCTATCTCACTGGACTAGTTTGGTTCCTTTGAAATTTAAAATAAACAGTGCCTTAGCACAAGATTTGGTAAAGATTTGAAAATGGTTTTAAAATCATATTTGATTTGGAAATTTTGTCCAAGCTTTAACACTCAATCAATCCAACTTATGAGCAAACAAAACTTGGTTTAAAACAAATATTCTCTCATTTGAGAGTGGCATTGAATCAATGCTTGCTTACATAAAATCATAGCACTCAAAGTTTCTGTTTCTTTCAAATGAGTTTGAAATTGAACCCTAAATGAGTATGCATGCATGGATGATATGCAAAGCTTTGAAAAAATTATTTTAGGGATGTTACATTTACCAATGCAAGGGACTGCGAGATCAATGAAGCAGCCGTTGCAGAAGCTGTCCTCTACAACAAAGAATTCAAAGAGATCCAGAGCAAGGTCGATGACTCAGAGATGCCCGCGTTGAAGAAGAAGATCTCCGACTCCGCTCCTGCGTTCAAGGCCGCCATCGAGACCAAGCCGGTGGAACTTGTGGTAGGAGATGCCTCCAAGGTCACGACCATTGGGATGAACCTGGATCCCAAATAGGAAAGCGCGCTCGTCGAGTTCCTCCGTGAGAATAGGGACATCTTTGCCTGGCAACCTGCCGACATGAAAGGTGTACCTAGGGAACTTGTCGAGCACATCTTAAACATTGATCCAAAATGCAAACCAGTGAAACAACCTCTACGACGCTTCAGAGACGAGAAGAGATGCACCATTGGCAAAGAGATAGCTAGATTTATCCGAGAAGTCCTTCACACCCGATGGGTGGCCAATCCTGTACTTGACCCCAAAAAGGGAACCGATGAATTAAGAATGTATGTTGATTACACCGGCTTGAACAAAGCATGTCCCGAAGATCCGTTTGCTTTGCCTCGCATTGACCAAGTCATTGACTCGACGGCTGGCTCAGAGCTTTTGTGTTTTCTCGATGCATACTCAGGATACCACCAGATCAAGATGAGGAAGTCGGACCAATTGGCCACTTCGTTCACTACCCTGTACGGCACGTTTTGCTATGTTACGATGCCCTTTGGGCTAAAAAACACAGGTGCTACGTACCAGCGGACAATGCAACATTGCCTCCACGACCAAATTGGTCGGAACGTTCATGCCTATGTGGACGATATCGTGGTGATGTCTAAAAATTCAAATGACTTAATCTCCGACTTAAAAGAAACCTTTGATAATCTCCGAAAATACAACATGATGCTTAACCCTAAGAAGTGCGTCTTCGGGGTTCCAGCCGGCAAATTGTTGGGTTTCATCGTTTCCCAACGAGGAATCGAGGTCAACCCGGAGAAAATCAAGGCCATCTTAAACATAAACCGTCCGACATTCCTAAAGGATATTCAACGACTAACAGGTTGTGTTGCAGCAGTTAGTTGGTTCGTCAGCCGACTTGGAGAGAAGGCTCTGCCGCTATACCAGTTGCTGAAGAAGGCGGACAAATTCACGTGGATGGACGAAGCAGATGCAACATTGGAGCAACTCAAGGAGATTCTTTCCTCAGCGCCTATCCTTGCAGCACCCGAGCCTGGAGATCCCCTGTTAATCTACATGGCGGCAACCAACTGGGTAATCAGCATCGTCGTCGTGGTAGAGTGGAAGGAACCAGTCTATGAGCACAGAGTTCAACGACCAGTTTATTATGTGAGCGAGGTCTTGACGGAGTCCAAGCAGCGTTACCTGCACTACCAGAAGATAGCTTATGGAGTATTCCTTGCTTCTCGAAAGCTGAGGCATTACTTTCAGGAGCACCCAATCACAGTGGTGAGCAAGACTCCACTGTCCGATATAATCAACAACAGCGACGCTACAGGAAGGGTCGCGAAGTGGGGCATTGAACTTGCCTCCTTCGAGATCACCTACAAGAGATGTGACGCTATCAAGTCACAAGCCTTGGCGGATTTTGTTGCAGATTGGACAAAGATGCCAGATGCTACTCCGTTGCTAGAACCAGAGTACTAGGTGATGCACTTTGACGGATCAAAGCTGCTCAACAGCTCGGGGGCTGGTTTGTTGCTACAGTCATCATCATGAGACAAACTACACTATGTTCCGCAGATCCACTTCGAGGATACAAACAACATGGCGGAGTATGAAGCACTCATTCACGGACTTCATGTAGCCAAGGATATTGGCATCAAGCGCATAGTTTGCTGTGGAGATTCCGACTTGGTTGCCCAGCAGGTGGCTAGCACCTGGAATGCGCGGAACCCTATGATGGCGGCATATCGAGACGAAGTGGCCGAGATAGCTAAGAGATTCTTGGGTTACGAAGTCAAGTGTGTACCTAGGGAGCAAAACGAGGCGACTGATCTGCTGTCTAAACTTGGATCAGGGTGCAAGCAAATTCCGCCAGGAGTTTTCCTAGAGCACCTGTGCACACCATCTTTGAAGGGATCCGACATCGACAACCCGAATAGAGCTGACTCTTTCGTCAACATGGTGACTAAGGTCCCTCCGGCTTGGACAAAACCGTTCATGGAATATCTCGAACATGGAACTTTGCTCGACGATAAAGTCGAAAGACGACAAATAGTATGACGAGCAAAGGGTTATACCATAATCAATGGGAAACTCTACAAAAGGAGCACTACTGGTGTATACCTAAAGTGTGTTTCCCAGCTGGAAGGTATGGAAATATACGCGAGATCCATCTCGGAGATTGCGGGCATCACGCCGCTCCTCGATCGTTGGTCGCGAAAGCCTTCCGGCAAGGATTCTACTGGATAACCGCGAAGGCGGACGCCGTCAAGCTGGTTGAGACATGCATGGGATGCCAGTATTATGCCCGACAACCACATGTTCCTGCTGAAGAACTGCGAACAATACCAATAACTTGGCCGTTTGCAGTCTAGGGGCTAGACATGGTAGGACCGTTACAGACGGCACCTTGTGGGTTTACACATCTGCTTGTAGCAATTGATAAATTCACTAAATGGATAGAAGCTAAACCCATTAGAAAGCTTGATGGGGAAACTGCCCTCAGGTTTGTCCGGGATCTAGTGGTGAGATTTGGTCTCTCACACAGCATTATCACCGACAACGGCAGCAATTTGTCACTTGGAGAAGTGGAGGCTTATTGTTGGGAGAAAGGCATCCGACTTGACCTTGCATCTATGGCACATCCACAATCCAACGGTCAGGTTGAGCGAGCCAATGGATTAATTCTGCAGGGAATCAAGCTACGTCTTGAGGCACCGCTACATAGAGCAGCTGGAGCCTGGGCGGAAGAATTTCCATCTGTGATGTGGAGTTTACGAACTACACCCAACAGATCCATCGGATACACCCCTTACTTCATGGTTTATGGAGCGGAAGCCATCCTGCCTTCCGACATCCTTCACGATGCACCAAGAGTTGCCGCCTACGATGAAGACGACGCTGAAGCATCCAGATGCCTAGATGTGGACCTTCTCAAGGAGGAGCGTGTTTTGGCATGCCAAAGATCCGCCATCTACCAGCAGAAGCTACGCAGCTACCATAGTCGCCGCGTTCGGCATCGCTCGTTTAAAGAGGGGGATTTGGTGCTCCGACTTAAGCAGAAGAAGTCACACAAATTATCCCCGCCATGGGAAGGACCGTTCATCATAAGCAAGGCGCTACTCAATGGGTCTTACTACCTTGTTGACAATCGTGAACTGAAGGATAGACCCACCGAGGATCATAAGCGTAAGCGATGTGACCCGGATGATGACTACCCGGAGCTTGATCGGCCATGGAACATAGCACAACTATGTCCTTTCTACACTTAGGATTTTTCATCTAAATGTGTACCTCTTATATGATCAATGAAATAAAGCTCTCTGGTTCACTCATATTTCTGATTCTTTTACCTCCTTTAGTGTTCATTTTTTGGATCATGTAAAACCTTTATGCACAATTTTTGTGATTGCACTTGTGAAAATTCCGCCTACGGGCGTTAGCTTAAGTTTTCTGGTCTACACGTTCTTTGTCGTTTTTATGTGGATTCTGGAGTAGTGACTTTTGGCACTTATTGTCGGCGATTTTGGGCTCAGGTTATTGACAGTGCCATTAGGCATCATCACCTAAGCGCATGGTTCTGACAACGAGTCTTCCGACTCACGAAAACTCAAGCATAAGAACCAAAGTAATGGATAAGCCAGCACTTGCTTAAAAAATATATACATGTTGAAAACTAGTCCTTGAGTAGCAGGAAATAACAACCATTGTTTTCCGCCTTAAGTTACATAAACAAAGTTTTTTCCGCATATACACCAAAGGTGAAACAAATATTACAAAGTTGTTCTTCACTCCTTTGGTGCAGGTGACTTGGAAGCAGCATCATCACCAGCCGGAGAACCATCCTCGAAGTCGGCGCTGTGGTGAGACTCAGAGGAACCTTGGTTGCCACTGTCGATGATGTTCATGGGCACGAAGACGTCGACGTCCACCAACTCGGCAACTCTGGTGTCATAGCCCGCGAGTGACGACAAGATGGCTTCATGGTTAATCTCTGTGCCATCATCGTCGACGTCGGGGATGCCAGAGGTCATCGTGTCGATGTCAGCATCTTCATAGTGTGCCTTCACCATTGACAGTTCCATCCTCGCGCCAGCCCGTGCACACGAAGCTTTCCAGCTTGTAATACGCTCGGGGGCTCGGCGCAGAATCTCCGAGTACTTCGCCACGGAGTCCGATGCCTTGATGTTTATATGAAGAGGCTTCGTGATCTCCTTGGCTTGCATGATGGCGGTGTTGATGAAGTTGCCGACAAGAACCATGCATTCCTTGGCTAGAGGAGGTGATCAGGTTAAACCCATAGGAGCTGCAAATTCCGACAAGGAGCGCATGAGTTCAACAATTCAAAGTACCCAGACTACAGAAATCCAAGACGGAGAAAACTTACTGAAGATGCTGGCCTCAGCTTGCTAGAGGGTGTCTGCCAAGGATTCTTTCTCTTGTTGGAGGAGCTTATACGCCTCGCTATGGCGTTGATTTTGCTCATCGGCAGCTTGCTTCTGATCTTTTAAGATCGCAATCTCCTCCTTCAAGCGATTGATTTCCTCGGTGGCGGAATCCTGCAGGACCTTCATCTACTCCTCATGCATTTTCAGCATGTCCTTCCTCTCCTGCTTAAGAATTTTGTTCTCGCTATCCAGCTCTTGAATGTGCTTGGATTGCTCGACAATATTCTTGGCCTTGGCGATGGTTTCTGCAAATCGGAGAAAGCAAAGTACACAGTAAGTACTCGGAGAATATGGGCACAATACCAAGTCGGAATGCGAAAAAGAAAACAGACGCTTGCTCTTGGTGATATGTTCCTTCAAGAAGACAGTTTTACCCTTTTCAGCTTCCAGGTCTGCGCGCATCTTCTGGTACTTGTCATTGGCCATGCCCCTCCGAGCACTCTCATTCTGTGGAAAAAAGGACAAAGTTAAAGCATTGTTTGGTCTGCTTGGAGCACCTAGCCGGAAATTTTCCACCTAGATGCTCGGGGGCAACAGCGAGAGTTTTTGACTTAACAATATGCTTAGATTTCTTTAATCATCTAGTCGGAACTAATTCAGTTACAACTAGAAGCTTGGGGGCTACAGTATAAAGTTTTTAACTCAGACATATGCTTAGCTTTCTTTAAGCATCTAGTCGGAATAATTCATTCCATCTAAATGCTTGGGGGCTACAGTGAGAAGTTTTATAGCTTAGTCACTCTTAGAGCATCTAGACGCAAAAGCTTATGATTTTCCGTCTACATCCTCGGGGGCTACAGTGGGATACTCATATGAAATGCAAAAGGCAAATAAAACTTACAAGTGCGATGATCTTGAGGTTCGTAGCACTCTCAGCCAGCAGCTTGGCAAAGGATTCGTTGTTTCCTTGCAAGATTTCTTCTTGCCGGCGGAGCTCCTCTAGACTGCACGTCGGAGATGTCGGCGCCGCACCAAGGACCAAAGCAGTGCTACCCGGTGTAAGAACCGGATAGACTATCTTCAGATAGGCTATGGTTTTCTTGGGTGCGGGGGCGCCGCCAACGGCAGAGGTACCTGCTTCCACCACCGCCTTACCGCCACCGATGGAATTATTAGCCGGAGCTTCAGCCATTTGCTGGGCGGTACTTTCCTGCATCGCCTGCTCGGCGACAACAGCAATCTCGGTAGAGGTGCCAGAATCCACTTCCATGGCAGAAGGGCCTGATGCCTCCTTAGCTTGTGAGATTTTCGGGGCAGAAGAGGGCTTGACGGCAGGAGTGGCAGGGGCGATGGCGGGGGAGGCGTCGCGATGCAGCATATCCTTAATATTTCGAGAAGCCCCCGATGTTTTGGAGGTCTTCTTGAGGCTGGTCGTGGCTTTCTTCCTGAAACGTGCAAAATGCATAAGTACAGGAGCAAGACAGATGAATAGACAATGTCGGAGAATGAGAAGCTTACACAAGTGGGGGGTGCTTTGGCGAAGGGGATCCCAGTAACTTTTCTCTTTTCCACCTCCAGGGCAGCGGTAGTCTTCTTGGAGGCTCCACCCTTCATCTTCTTCTTCTTGCCTCCGTCGACAGCGTCAGAGGTGGAGCTCTTCCGCTTTCGCGCCAACAGAGCCTCGTCGTCGGACATGACCGTGACTTCCTTCATCTTTGGATCGTATATTTGGGCAGTCAGGTTGCCCTCCTCGAGATCGCTAAGCTGATAAGTGATAAATCACCGTGTTAGATAAGATGACATTTGCAAGACGGGAGAACTGGAGTATATGTCGTACACGGAAAATAAATACCTACCTTTGGGAACTTGCCATCTACGAACATGTCGTAGGTGATGGTGAAGACACGCTTCTTATCCTTCACCTTGACGATGTCCTTAAGGCGAAGCTTGACGGAGTCGCTCGAGAAGTTGTCCAAGGAGATGCGGAGACTATCCCTTCTGTCGCTGGTATACTCGTGCTTAGCTTCGCGCGGTGCTGCAGAGGTTGGATTCTCCTGATGAACCAGCACATGGCTAGGTCCAAGCCGGTCAAACCCGTCTCTACGAACCATTCGATATGCCTTATGGAACGAGAAGCGTCAAGACGGAGGGAAGGGAGGCCTGGGATCTCCATGACAAGGCTTCAGCGGCGGCTCCGTCAATGAAGTCCAGGTACGTAACTTGTCGGCCAGCCAGAGGAATGTCTGGGCCGTAAAAGTACGTCTGTTGCCATTTTTGCAGGACTCGTGGCTGACGATGTCGGGGAACCGCCGACCAGGTCGAATCTTGAATCTTATGGTGCCGTAGTTCCTAAGATCTTCCTTGCTCTGTCCGGCTTCACGTTTGACGGTGAAGAAGTACACAAAAAGGTCTAACCTAGGCCTTATCCCTAAGTATCCCTCGCAGAGCGCCGCGTAGTTGCTAAGCACTAAGATACTATTGGGGGAAAGGTTCTGGGGCTGGACCCTATAATGGTTCAAGACGGAGAGGAAGAAGTTGGAGATGGGCAGGGAGACACTGCATACCAGTTGGGCTTTGAGGTACACCTTTTCTCCGGCTTGGGGAGAAGGTGTCACCTCGCCGGCCGGCGCCGCCCGCCAGGCGAGCCCCTCCGTCGCAGGAAGGTAGCCATCGGCGATCAACTCTTGGATATCACGGTCTGTGATATCTGAGTCGCGCCAGTCACCCTTATGCGAGTCCAGTTCCTCCTCCAACGGCTCTAGCGCCGCCAGATTAAGGCCGCCGCCGATGGACTCAATCATCGCCGATGCGGGGATGACCAAACCCTCTGGGGGCACGACGACGGAGCTCGCCGGCTTCGCCGCGGATTCGCTCGACGCCGCCATCGATGGGGTAGTGCTGTTGCTGGCCATGGAGTGAGTACGGAGGTCACTAGTGTAGATTGGAGCTAGGGTTTTTTCAAGAGTTCTCGCGGAGAGCTCGAGGAGGCACGCGACTGGAGGAAGAAGATGATGCGAGGAGAATGAGGTAAAAAGTGGAAATTTACCCATGGTTACTATTTATCATCCCCAGCGTCAAGATTCGTGCAGCTTGATCGGACGGTTGCCGCATAGACGACGTGTTCGCGAACGTGCGCGGAAATTTCGCCACGTTTCCAACCGTCACCGCCAACGGTTCGTATCGCTCGCGTGGGAAAATTGGACATGATTGCGTTCTCTGCATGTGTGAGTTACGAGGCGTCGCTGACCTAAGCCTACGTCGTCCTAGCTGACATGGGTAGATGAGCCGTCACATCGAAGATTCCGACATGGACGGATCCAATCCTACTACGGAAGAGTACGATGGAAGATTCAGTATTTCTCTGGCTTACAAGTTGAAGACGGAGAAAGCTTTGCAGGGTTCTTTGGGAGGACTACAAGATATTGCTTGACGATTTTCCGACATCCAATTAGACGGAACATTCATCTGAAGAGGCAAGACAGCGCAAGATCTCGGAGTTCTCCGGGGGCTACTGTTGGGGATATGCTATATGGGTATGCTCATAGCATGTCACCTATCCAGATAACCCGGGTGGCCCACAGTTGGTAGCATGGCCTATGGCCTGCTAGGCAGCCTAGTTAGATGGATCCAGAAGGGAGGCCCGTGCCGGATAAAGGAAGGCTACGGTGGAGTCACCAGCGTACCCGGAGCCTTGGAGTGCAAGATACACAAGACTAGTAATAGACGGTGTAGGACTCTATGACCTGTCCGGCTAGGACTTTTCCCTGTAACCCTAGGACCTGGCGACTATATAAGTCGGGCTTATGGGAGCCTTTAGGGCACAATCTCAGACGACAACCTAGCATCGATTCATACAACCTCGCACAGCGAACCTATCTCTGTAACTCGGCGTATTGCCCTTATAGTGATTTATAGCAGGAGTAGGATTCCGCCACCGTCGTGGGATCTGAACCTGGGTAAGCTGTGTTACCTCGTACCCGTCAACCATCCGCCTTCCCCCACGTCTCTAAACACGCACTGTGAGGACCCCTCCATGGCGTACTCGTCGGCAATACCACGACAATCCACTTTTCTAGCTGGAGTCTCTTATAGAGAGAAAAAGGCATAACACTAACTCCAGCTCCCCAATCACATAAAGCAGTTCTAACATAATTATTCTTAATGGAGCAAGGAATAGTTGGTATACCTGGATCACCAAGTTTCTTTGGAACCTTACCATTGAAGGAATAATTAGCAAGTAGAGTAGAAATCTCCTCATTAGGAATCTTCCTTTTATTAGAGACAATATCCTTCATGTACTTTGAATAATGAGGCAATTCAATAGCATCAGTCAAAGGAATTTGCAGAAATAAAGGCTTTATCCACTCACAAAACTTGTTGTAGTGTTCTTCCTCCTTTGACTTGTGTTTCTTACCTGGAAAAGGCATAGGTTTCTGCACCCAAGGTTCTCTCTCTTTACCATGTTTATTAGCAATAAAATCTTCCTTTATGTACCTAGTGTTCTTAGTGTGTTTCTTAGGTTCTTCCTCAACTTCCTCCTTATCAGGAGGCTCATCAATATTACCACTCTCAGTTTCAGCATCAGAGACAGATATACTATTAGGATCTACAGCATGTTCAAGTGGTTCCTCAACTTTATTATTTTTCTTTTTCTTCCTCTTATGAGGACTACCACTATCCTCAACTTGTTGGGAATCCTGCTCTATTCTTTTAGGGTGTACTACAGGATATAAAGGATCTTGAGTAGCTGCACCACTCCTAGTTCTAATTCCATAAGCATGTTTATCTCCTGAAGCATTAACTAGCATATCCTTTTGTACTTTAGCAAGTTGATCAAGTTGGGTTTGAACCATTTGAAAGTGTTTACAAAGCATTTTAATATCATTAGAAGTTCTTTCAACAATATATTTCAACTCATTGATAGCTCTAGAGTTTTCCAATAAATGATTCTGAACTTGTTTATTAAAATTACCTTGTTTAAGAATAAAAATGTCAAGTTCCTCTAAGCATTGATCAGGAGGCTTACCATAAGGAATATCACCTTCATCAAAGTGTTGGAGAGAGTGTATCTCAATAGTAGATGAGTGGGGAATAAGCTTACATAATTCTTCTATAGGAGGTAGATTCTTCACATCTTCAGCTCTAATACCTTTCTCCTTTAGACACTTTTTAGCTTCCTTCATCACTTCATCATTTAATGTAATAACTCCCTCTTCTTTGTTGTTGGTGGTGGAACTGGTTCGGGAACATCTGGTTCAGGAGTAATAGGCTCAGGTGTATTCATGTCACATCCCAAGATTTTCCAAATCTTGTAATGTGAAAAATAAATGAATAAAATAAAACTTTGTTGATTTTCAGGATGAGAAGAAACTTTTTGAATCCAATTGAAAACTTGCAAAACCTATTTGGATCAAATAAAATCCTAAAGGGATTTAAAAAGATAAATAAGCAATAAAGTTAAAATATTTGGATTTGCTATTTTGGACCTTTTAATAAAAAGATTTGATTTTCAAATGAAAAGGTAGAAATTTAAATAAGGATTATTTTATAAGCCAAATTAAAACTTGGCCAAGCCTTTGAAATAAAATATTTCTATTTGGATAAAAATAGTAAAGGTTTATTTAAATAAAATAATAAGGATTTAATATCCAAGTTATTAAAAATAAAGGTTTTACTATTTTATTTAAACATCAAAACTTATTTATTTATTTTAGACAAGTTTTCCAAATATTCTTTATTTTCAAATAAAACCTACTGATTTGGTTTTGAAAATATTTAGACTTTAAATGGAGTTTTAAAATAAATTAAAACCCATTTGATTTAATAACCAATGTCCATTTTATTTAATTATAAATGGACTCTAAAATAAAAATATTATTTTATTTTTTAGACTTTGGTTTATGTTGTTAAACAGAACCAAATTCTTTGCAAAGTGTGATGAATGTTTGATTTGATTTAAATATTGGATTGTGGTTTGAATTTCAAAACAGAAAACAGGATTAGAAAAGGAAAAAGCATTCAGAAGAAAAAAATATAGAAATGTACTCAGCCCAACTAGCCAAGGCCCAGTACCAGCCCATTCACTCCCTCCCGAAGAAAACGATTCACACTCAGCTTTTAACCCGCGCAGACACTGACCGGTGGCCCCTCTCCCTCTCTTCCTTTCCCACTGACGCCCGGACCCCACCGCCAGCTCCCCTCCTTCTTCCTCGCAGACACCGTTGCTGTCGCCATTTACACCGGCGTTGAATACGCGATGAATACGCCTTGATTCCTCGCAGTAACAGCGCACATTTAACCGCCTGCGCCTTCTCTCCATTTCCCCTCAAGCGCCTCCCTCTCTCTGCCCCCAGGCCGTCGTAATTTCGAGCCACACCGTCACTGCTCCGACGAGCTCCCTCTTTGATTCCGGCCAAACCTCACCGCCCCGTGCCTTACTAAGCACACCGTCGTGATCCCCACTCCCAGGCGCATCTGCCTGTGCCTTTCGTTCAACCGCGGGCGTCCCAGAGCGTCGACTACAACAACTCCGAGCTCCACCGCGTCTGCAAGCAACTCCGGCGATCCTTCTGGTAAGCACCTGACCGCCCCGATCTTTCCCGATGATGCTCCCGCACTCCCCAACTTCGGCTGCATCTAACCATGCCTTTGCTTTTCCTCGGGACGAACCGCAGCACCGCCCTCGACAACGACCAGAGCCACCCGACGCCGTTCCCCACTCCGGCGAGCGATTACTCCTACACCAGTGCGCCCCTCGACCAACCGACCACGCCTCGAGCATCACCACGACCCTGCGAGCATGGTGTGACCATCCCCTGCCCTCTTTGCTTCCTGTAACCGCCGTTATCTCCTTGTCCGACCGTGCACCGCCTCTAGCGCCGCCAGTTAATGGTTGAACTCTTGTGAGCCGTGCGATGCAAATCGTCTGGCTAAGAATAGAACTTGAGCGAAGCGGTATGATCTAGTCTGAGCCGTGCGATATGTTTAGATCCAACGCCCCACCGAGCACGATCCGACCGAAGCGGTACCAACCAGTAGCATCCCGCCGCGTGGCACCAGACGATTTAGAAATAGAATTTGAAATCAGATTTAGATGCAAATTTGAAACCCTTGTAACTTTTGATCCACATGTCCAAAATTTACAAACTTTATATCAATGGAATCAGTGAGACAAGCCCTATCCAACCATGCAATGTGTTTAGTAAAAAGTTTCTGTTAGGTTTTTTGTTTTTGCAGAAACATTTGTATGCTTGTTTAGGTTATAAAAAATATTCCAAAATGTTTTTAGGGTTGAAATCTTTGCAAATTGGTTTGTTGTGAACCTACTGACCTTAGGAACCAACTTGTGGTTTTAAAAATGAATTTGGTGAAGTTTAGGATGGATTAATTGATTTAGCCCATTTCTAGTCAAATAAAAATATTAATTTTGCTATGAAAATGATTTTGGAGTAAAAACTTTGGGAAAATGATTTGACTCAAACCTACTGACCCTAAACACCAAGTTTTGAGAATTAACAACTTATTTGGTGAACAACATAAAGTTTTTGCTTTGATAAAAACATTTTTCACCACATAAAATAATGATTGGATTTTAAAAATGGTTTATAGACAAAACCCTTTTGCAAATGACTTTGCCACTTTGGAAAAATGACCACTTTGAACCTTACAAAGTTTAGAGCCTAGTGGAGACCATCTTTGCAAATAAAACTACCTTTTGCATGCTTGCATGCATGACTTAGTTCCTATGATTTTATGTGTGTGATGTATTGATTGAATATTGGTTGGAATGCAAGTTGATTTTGTGTTTGCTTGATTGATTTGTAGTGAAGTTAGAAAAGTGTGAAACTAGCAAGATTCAAGAAGTGAACCATCATTCCCTACCAAAAAGGCAAGTGACACTATCATCTAAAAGTCCTACTATTTTCATTATACTTAGTGGATTTTGAAACATGCATGAAAAGAATTTCTATACTTATGCTATGCTAAATCCTAATAGGATACCCCTATATATTCCTTAGTGAAAACAGTGTAGTTGTAGTATGCTTAGCCCAGCTATATATTGGGATGGGATACATGTTATGATTATATAAAGTATTGAAAAGACTTATGTTTTATATAATAAAACAAGTACTCAATGAACCACCTGGGTGGACAAGGATACTCAAGCTTATGGACAAGGTGACAACAAAAGGAACCATGTTTATATGGCAATCTCTTTTTGTTGTGCACTAGAAGAAAACCACCCAGGGACTTAGAGATTGAACATGTTTCTCGATGCTTGGCCGTACGACCACATGCTAAATGGGCTCTGGCTTAGTCAACTACATAGTGGAAGACCCATGCATTGGCATCTTCAGGTTAACTAGATTTGTGTAAGGGAGCTTGAAACCCTACATTGGTGCCTGGTAGACAAGCTAGCATTTTGTATTGGGAGGACTCCTATGGAAAGACTTTGTCACATTCTCAATCTGCCAGTACTCCATTTTGGTGAGTACTTATCCAGTGGCCACTGGTGGCATCAAGATGAGATTGTGTCATGTGGGTAAAGTGTACAACTTCTGCAGAAGATCAAAAATTCTAAGTACTTAGCCGTGTCCCCGGTTATGGACAATTCTGAGCAACTAAGGCCTGAAGCTATGGAAGATCTCGACATTCCAATTTCTCAAAGTAAAACTTAAGGGTGACAACAAGGGATTTTGAAACACTTGGTGGATTCCAAGGAGTTCAGAAAGATTTGACAAAAGATCAAAACTACTTTGAAAAGATAGGATAAAACTATATTGCTTTCTGCAAATGAGCCTAAGCTCCACTTAGCCAAATGCATATAGATGATAGACTGCATTATACTACCATAGTATCACTTGCCAATACAATTCAAATGTATTGACCCTTGTGGCTGTAACTTGTGATGTTGCAGGTTTGATTGATTTAGTGAAGTGTGTTGATTAGGATTACAAAGTCTATAACCAACATGTCTGCCTGTGGCACTTTGAAGACGAAGGACCCCATGCTTATAGATATTCTGCTGCAATGTAATGTAATAGCCAAATGAGCTATGTAAGATGTAATAAAATTATGTTATTCCTGGTTATAAAGTTGTATTATGACCTTTGTTTCTTGATATTACATCTTAACTGTGGATGCTAGCTATTGATCCAGGGACTAGCATTATAAACACAGGGGACTCTACCTTATTAAAGGTTGGGACCCTTACAATTTAGCTCAACTGAAGTCCAATCATCATAATTCTTGCTTATCTTGTTCATTAATTCTTCAGCATCTATAGGAGTCATTTTCCTGAAAACACAATCAACAAAGCTATCTAGGTAGGTCCTAGAATCATCAGTTAGTCCATTAAAATAAATATCAAGAAGCTCATTCCGAGGTAATGGACATCCAGGATATGCATGAATCAAGGAACATAATCTTTTCCATGACTCATGCAATTTCTCTCTTCTTCCTGTTTAAAATCAAAAAGTCTCTGCGAAGCAGCATGTCTAGCATTGGGAGGAAAATATTTATGGAAGAAAGAAGTAATCAAGCAATCAGGGCTATCAATGAAACCAGGAGGTAATCTATTAAACCAAGCCCTAGCTTCTCCTTTTAGTGAAAAAGGGAAGATCTTAGCAACAAAGTACTTGCGCATTTTAAAATCATCAGAGAACAAAGCACTCATAGTAGAAAGCTCATTCATATGAGCCACAACACTCCCATTTTCAGTACCACAAAACGGTTCTTTCTCAACAATATCAAAATAAGTTAAATCAAGAGAGAAATCATAATCTTTATCTTTAATATCTATGGGAGAGGTGGCAAACTTAGGATCATAGGACTTCTTGGGCATAATAATACGTCTAGCAAGGAGCTCTTAATAGCACTAGCACCATGTGTGTTTCGGCACTCTTCAACAAATTTATCCATCATTAATATCAAAACTCTCACTAGACTCAGGTGAGCTAATAGGTGTAACAGTGTCTTCACGAGGAGTTTCGGTATTTCCTAGACTAGCCATAGTAGCATCTAGAAAAGGACCTAATGAACCACTCGCATCAAGCACAATAGAAGTAACATCATGGGTATCAAAAGCAGTTTCAGATTCAGTAGTAGTATAAGTGTGTGTAGAATGAGCATGTGGTGGTGGTGTGACAAGCTAACTTATAACAGACGATGAATCAAGAGCAACAGAGGTGTTTAGGACTATACCTCTTCTTGTAGTGGATGGTAAAATAGGGAACTTTCCATCACGAGACTTCCCCATGATGAAAGTAGTAGCAGTGAACAATAATAGATCCAAGTGAACTTACAAATAAAGCTATGCTCCCCGGAAACGGCGCCAGAAAATAGTCTTGATAACCCACAAGTGTAGGGGATCGCAACAGTCTTCGTGGGTAGTATTACCCAATTTATTGATTCGACACAAGGGGAGCCAAAGAATACTTGCAAGCCTTAACAACTGAGTTGTCAGTTCAGCTGCACCTGGAAATAGTTCTTGCTCACAGAAGTTTATCAGTAGCAACAGTTTGGTAGTAGCAATAGCAAAGCAATAGCAACAGTGAAACAGTAGCAATAGTAATAGTAACGGTAACAGTAGGATTCGAGTGCGGTAGGCATAGGGATGGTTGGACGGGCGTTGCATGGACGAGTCTAAACATGTAACTTCAAGAACTAGGGCATTGCAGATAAATAATAACAAGCATCCAAGTACTAAACAATCCTAGGCATGTGCTCCAAATATAGTCATACGTGCTCGCAATGAGAACTTGCAAGACATCTTCTGTCCAGCCAGCCCGTGGCAGCGGGGCCTCTAGGGAACTACTGGCAATTAAGGTGCTCCTTTTAATAGAGCACCAGAGCAAACATTAACACTCCGTGAACGCATGTGATCCTCACACCATAGACATCCCCTCCGGTTGTCCCAATTATTGTCACTTTGGGGCCTTTGGATCCGGACAATGATATGTGTACACAACTTGCAGATAAGATCATAAACAATACTATCATAATGATTCAATAATAAGTTCAGATCTGAGATCATGGCACTCGATGTTGGAGATATGCCCTAGAGGCAATAATAAAAGTGGTTATTATTATATCTTTGTGTTTATGATAAATGTTTACATTCATGCTATAATAGTATTAACCAGAAACATTAATACTTGTGTGATTTGTAAACTAAATTAGAGTCCCTAGTAAATCCTCTTTATAATACTAGCTTGTTGGTTAATAGATGATCGTAGTTTCTTGATCATGAACATTGAGATGTTATTAACAACAAGATCATATCATTAGGAGAATGGTGTGATGGACATACTCCTATAGATAAGCATAGCATAAAGATCAAGTCATTTTAATAGTTCGTTTGCTATAAGCTTTCTGATACATAGTAACCTAATTCCTTCGACCATGATATCACGCTAATCACCACCACTGGAAGGATGCTTTGATGACATCAAACACCACACTGTAACTGGGTGTCTATAAAGGTGGCATTGAGTGTTCGGAAAGTATGGGTTGAGGCACATGGATCAAGAGTGGGATTTGTCCATCCATATGACGGATAGATATACTTTGGGCCCTCTCGGTGGAATGTCATCCAATTGGCTTGCAAGCATGTGACTGGCTCACAAGGGATCACATATCACGGGAACGAGAAAAGAGTACTTATCAGTAACGAGGTTGAACTAGGTATGCAGAGATACCGACGATCAAAACCTCGGATAAGTAAACTATCGTGAGACAAAGAGAAATTGGTACGTATGTAAGTGGTTCATTCGATCGCAAAGTAATCGTTGAAATATGTGGGAGCCATATGAATTTCTAGATTCCGCTATTGCTTATTGATTGGAGAAGTGTCTCGATCATGTCCGCATAATTCACGAACCGTAGGAAGACACACTTAAGGATTCGATGTTGTTTAGTAGATATGGAATGTTAATAGGGATACCGAATGTTGTTCGGAGTCTCGGATGGGATCCGGGATATCACGAGGAGATCCGGAATGGTCCGGAGAATAAGATTAATATAAGGAAAGTCCGATTCCGGAGTTCGGGAAAGTTTCCGATGGTTTCATCGGAGAGGTTCTAGAAGGGTCTAGTAAGTTCACCGATCCGGAAGGGGAATGGTCCATGAATGTGTCATGGATATGTGGAATGATTGGATCATATCCTAGGTCACTTGGAGTTGACATTTGCAAGGGAGAAATAAAGCTCTAAATTAAAAGTCAAACTGGAACAATGGTTGCCTAGTGGGAGAAGAAACAAGTCCTTCTCTCAATCCAACTTGGGTTTGGGTTTGGATTCAAACCCACCCCTCCCAAGGCTGCCCCTCCCTCTCATAAATAGAGGGAGAGGGCTGGCCCAACACCACAAGATCCAAGCCCTCCCCATACACTCGCACCGCCGCCGCCTCTCCGCGCCGCCGCCGGTTCATCGCCGCCGCCCTAGCCACCGTCGACACCTCCTCCTCCTCCCGGTCATCTAAACCCTAGATCTCCGGGAAACCCTAATCCACCATAACTCGCATCCGGCTTAGGAGAAGCCCTGCGGGATCTTCCCTCTACTTCTGACACCATGCCTTCATGCTGCCGGAATCACGAGGGGAGAACTACAACCTCCGCTGCCTGCTGGAACAAGGGAGAGGAAGGTCTTCATCGAGTACCGAACATGTGACCGATCATGAAGCGCCGCTTAACGCAGCGCCGGAAGGACCGTCTACGCAATCTTGAGATCGGCAAGTGTACGACTACATCACCCACGAGAATCTGCTCTCATTAACCGCTTTGGAATCTTCGAGGGTGAGTGCTTATATCGACTCGTTGCTATAATCTAGTAGATAGATCTTGGCTTGTTTGTGTGCATGCGGTATAATTTTTTTGTTTTCCATGCTACGAACCCCTTCACTCGGGCCCTAGTGACAAGCATTAAGCACAACAAGTTGCAACAAAGTCAAATAGCACTAATAGAGATACTAGGCACTATGCCCTAAGCGATCTTATTGGATTACATGATAGAACTCATCCAATCCGTACCATCCCCAAGCCTACAGCGGGGAATTACTCACTCATGGATGATGGAAACATCAGTGGTTGATGGAGATGCGTTGGTGATGACGACGGCGATGATCCTCTCCAAATTCCCGTCCCTATAGGTGCCGTAACGAGTTTCTGGATCTGAATCTTGGTTTCTGGTGGCGGCGGCGGAGCGGAACTCTTTTTGGAAAACTATCAAACCCCCCTATTTTTAGGTCAGAAGGCAACTTATAGACGTGGAGGGAGGCCGAGAAGCTGCCTGGGGTGGCCAAACCTCCCCCAGGCGTAGGGTCAGTGGGCCCGTGCCTAGGGTGGGTCTGGGGCCCCCAGGCCTCCCCTCTGTCTCCCCTTCTGGCTCCATGGATCTTCTGGTGAAATATATTTTTTGGCATATTTTCCGGGATTTTTCCTGATAGTTCATTTTCTGCACAAAAATAAGACACCAAGGTAATTCTATTGAAAGCAGTGTCAGTTCGTGTTAGTTGTATACAAATCACACAAGTATAGAGGAAAAACAATAGCAAAGTGTTCAAGAAAATAGATACGTTTTGGACGTATCAGGTACCAACCAATAGGAACAAGCCACGTGTCTGTGTTTGATACATCCAATTTTCATCACCATTCTATATCATAATTTTCCTCTATTCGTTGATATATGTCTTATTATGAGGTATTACTTATGTCTTTTCCATTGTTTTTGCATGTTGGATGATTCTTGGAGGATGGACTGCTGGAGTCTGGATTCTGATGGAAACAGAGGTGTTTTGATGCAATTTCGCGAAGATCAGAAAAATACCATAAAAATATGGGAAAATTATATTTTCCCGGAAGACTAAGGAAGCCAGAAGGGGAGGCGCAGCCGGGCCACAGGGGCCCACACCCCCCTAGGCACGGGCCCATCTTGCCCCACGCCTAGGGCAGGTGTGGCCCACCTGCTCGGCCTCCGAATCCGCCCTCTCGCCTATATCTTCCTTACGGAACCCTAACACCAGGGTAGCGACCATAGATAGATTTCCGCCGCCTCTGCGGGGAGGAAAACACCTAGAGAGAAAGAACTCTCCGGCATACAAATTTCTGCCGGGAAAATTCCTTCTCGGAGAGGGGAGACCGTCGCCATCAACACCGTCATCAAGCTAGGCTTCGGGATCATCATCATCATCATCCACACCATCATCTCCACCAGCACCATCATCACCACTCCATCCGGCTGTAACAATTGTGTTGGATATTGCTTTAGTTCTGAGGGGAAACTTTGTCGGTGTTAATATTACTATTATAGGTGATTCTTGTGAGTGGAACCATTGGATTATTGTTTATGTTTAGATTGTTATTCATCACCATATCATCTTTGATCTTGATCCATATGATGTCTTGTGAGTAGTTAGTTTAGTTCTTGAGGACATGGGAGAAGTCATGTTGTTAGTAGTGGATCTGTGTTGAGTTATTGTTCAATGGTTTAGTATTTAAGTTGTGGTGCTATTCTTCTAGTGGTGTCATGTGAACGTCGACTATATGATACTTCACCATTTATGGGCTTAGGGGAATGCAATGTGTATTTGGCTACTAATTGTGGGGTTGCCGGAGTGACAGAAACCTGAACCCCCGTTAGGACACCATTGCATAAGGGAGCATAGGATCTCAGAGTTTAAGGCTATGGTTAGGTTTATATCTTAATTACTTTCCTGTAGTTGCGGATGCTTGAAGGGGGTTTGATCACAAGTATGTATTAGTCCAAGTAAGGTCAGTACATTAGCACAGGTTCACCCACACAACACTTACAACACCAAAGAAGGGTACACAGCTATTTGAAGCGAAAGCACTTGACAGAATTCCCATGTGTCCTCCAGAACGTTTGGTACTTATAAGTATTTACACCGGCTTGTCCTTTGCTAATAAAGGATTGGGCCACTTGTTGTGTTTGTTCTTTGTCTTTATTACTTGCACTTTGTTTTGTTGCTTTTTCAGAAAACCCCTAAAAATCTGTTCGCTAAGTATTTACAGAGATTTACTGCTCCATACCACTAGTCAACACCTCTGCTCCTCGTTGGGATAGACACTCCTATTTATCGAAAGTACTGCGATACACCCCCTATACTTGTGGGTCATCAGTGTTTTAGATTTAAAATCCAGATTTGATCTATTAGATGATTAAACTTGTAAAATTCATAAATTTTAATCTAAAAATCATAAAAATACAAATTTGGTGTCTATGGATTTAGAAAAATGTGAAATTTTCATATATAGCCTTACTTTGGTCATTTGCTTCTGAAAAATTAGAGTTTTATGGAGAGAATTGTTTAGGGCTATTTTGAGTATAAAAATTGTTCTAAAAATTATTTTTGAGTAAATACTTTTGCAAATGGTTTTCTTTTGAACCCTCTGACCATAAAGACTAACATTTGAAATTAAAAATATATTTTGTTTACCCTAGAAATTATCCCTTTGAATAAAGCTTTTCTAGTAAAACAAAAATGATTTAATTAACCAAATTGCACTAACTTGATTCCAATTGGAATTCCACCTTTTTAGAAGGATCAGTATGTGTTTAAATGTTTAAGACCTTGTTAGAAACAACTTTTTCAATAAAATAACCTTTTGCATGCTTGCATGCATTTCTTTGTTTACTTGTTTTGTTTTGTTATTTTGTGTGCTAGTTTTGAATCTGTGCTCTGCTTGATTGTGATGTAGTGAACTTTGAGGAGTGTGACATTTTCATGATAAAGGAGTACCTAGATTTTCTACTAAAAAGGAAAGTGATACTTTGTTCATCAAAAGTCCTATCTTTTCAATATTGCATTAGTGATATTTTTTACAGTATGCATGATAGGACTATTTTGTATATTTCTATGCTATGCTAAATCTATAGTATCTACCTTGGTAGTATTCCTAAACTTATGAGACATGGTAAGTTTAGAATGCTTAGTCTATATGTATAGAATTGTGGGTGGAATTCAAGATATGATGTCTTATGAAAATACAAATATTGTTTTGGACTAATGAAAACAATTGATGTTAATGAAACACCTAGGTGGAAATGGGACTTGTATGGATGGATTTTTGTTGAGTGGTTACCTAGGGCCCATTTCTATGGTTTACCCTGGTGTATCTCACTTGTGGACGGCCACCCAGGAATAAAGAGATTGGAGACATTCTTGTCGCGAAAGCTTCCAGTGCAGCCACATGGCATATGGGCTCTACCTTGACCAACTAAGTTGCAAGAACTCAGCCAGATGGACAGAAGGTGGTAGTGATGATAGGATGGAACGCATCCATGGTGGTCTGAGGGATTGCTTCTGAAAAGTCTCGTCTCGATGCATGTCGAGTCTTGTAATGCAACACCTCTCGATAGGGTAAAACTAAGTACTTAGTCGTGTCCCCGCTTATGGACAATTTTGAGCATCAAGACAAAGAAACAAGATCAAGAATCTCATCATTCTAATTTATCTAAGTTAAAACTTGTTGGGTGAACAAGTGTAGCACCTGGTGTGTATCCAGTGTGCCATGTTTGATGAAGTGTTTTGAAAAAGAGAAAAACTATTTTCAAAGGATAGGGAAAACTTATTTTATGCAAAGTCCAGCCAAAACTCCACTTAGCCATATATTCATGTAGATGTTAGATTCTCTATATCAATATGATATCACTTGCCAATACAATTCAAATGTATTGACCCTTGTGGCTGTAACTTATCATGTTGCAGGTTTGTTTGATGTTAGTGAAGTTTGTTTAGTAGGGATTACAAGTCTACAACCAACATGTTTGCCTGTGGCATATGAAGATGAAGGACTCCATGCTTTATAGTTATATCTGCTACTCTGTAAGAAGATAGCCATATGATCTATGTAAGTTGTAATGAACTATTTTATTCTTGGTTATGAGTTGTAATATGACCTTTTTTTTCTTGATATTACATCTTAAACTGTGGGTGCTAGCTATTCAATCCAGGGACTAGCACTATAAACACAGGGACTCGTACCTTATTGGGTTTAGGCCTCTACAGCTTGTCTCACAAATACACAAAGAAGAACTAAAAGGTTCTAAGCAAAAAGCACAAGAAAACTAAAACTAAACATGGTGCTAGCAAAAGAGAACACTCAAAGAACAATAAGAGTGAAAACTAGAGTGTTCTAGACAATGAAGAACTAGGTATGACTTCTCCAAAATTGGAGTTGTCACATCCCAAGATTTTCCAAATCTTGTAATGTGAAAAATAAAATAAACAAAATAAATTTTTTGTTGAAAATCAGGGAGAAAAGAAACTTTTGTTTCTAAAAGGAAACTTAAAACCTCATCTTGAACAAACTTTGGTAAAAGTTGGAATCCAACAAAATCCAAATCAAGAGAAATGCATTCCTCAATGAATGTATCGGGAAATTTAAACCCTTGGAAAAATAAATCCAAACCCTAAACCCTATTGGAATAAAATCATTTCCAAGTTATCTCCAAATCCATGGATTTGATCCATATAAAAATTGTTCAACAAACAATCTCAAAGGATCAAGAAAGACAAACATAAATAATATAAGACCATAGAAATTGGTTTCACTTAATTTGGAACCATAAATAAAATCTTATGGATTTAATAAAGGAATTGAATTTCCAAAGCCAATAAAGCCCTTATCTAAACCCATACCAAATGGTGAGCAATTAATCCTAAAAGGATTTAAAAGGATAAACAAATAATAAATAAGTTTTCACAAATTGGAATCACCAAGTTTGGATCTCCAAATAAAAAGATATGGATTTTATAAGAAAAGAGAGATTTATTAATTAAAGAATATTCAAAGATCAAAACAAATCTTGGCCAAATCTTTAAACAAGTGGAATGAATTATAACCCAAATCCAAATAAAATATTGGATAAAGAAATTTCCAAAATAAAATAAATGGCATAAACCAAATCCTATTGGAATTAAAATAAATACTCAATCTTAAATGATTAATGAATCATATTAAAAACCTTTCCAAATAATTCAAGATGAATTATTTGACACCCTTTTTAGTAAACAAAACCTACTGAAAAGATTCTGGAAGGTTTAAAAGATTTTAAAAGATGTTTGAAACATTATTAAAACCTATTTGACTTAATACAAGGACCTACTTTAATAATTAAAAAAGACCCAAAAAGGAATAAAATAAATTCCCAAAAATGACTTCAGAATGTCTTACAAATCAATATTTAAAGCTGCACAATTTTTGGCAAAGGTTTGAATACAAATTGAGGTTTGAATTGGTTAAACAAAACCAAAACAGATTAAAGGAAAAGGAAAAAGAAAAACAGACAGAACAGAATTTTTTTTTGAAAAGGAGAGCCCAGCCGGCCAGCCCAATAAGGCCCAGCAAGCCCAATCCCCACCCCACCCGCAGCAAACCGTTTTCACTCGCGATTGAACCCACTTAGTCAATGACAAATGGCCCCGCTCCCCCTCTCCTTTTCTCACTGACGCCAGACCCCACCACCGGCCCTCTTCTTCCTCACCCCGCGACGACCGCGCCGGCCATTTCCTGCCATTGATGCCGCGGTTTAATTCGCTTCAATGCCTCGCCTTAATCTCGCCACGACCACGCCCCCTTAAACGCCTCCCTCTCCTTCCCATTTCCCCTTGCTCACCCCTCTCTCCCGGCCACAGGGCTGTCTCGATTCACAGATGAACCTCCTCTCCGACGAGTCTGAAGACAAATTCAGCGAGCCCAGTCATTCCCCGGCCCCCTAGCCCGCACTAGCTTGCTCACCTTAACCGTGAGCACCTGCCAGCATCACCATTTTGCTCACGCGCACCCCAGAATGTCGATGTCGTCTTTGTCCGAGCGCCACCACGAACTACTCTGACTCCGGCATCCTCTCCCTGTAAGTTCTAACGCACCTCTCCCCCTCGCTGACACTCGTGTAATCAGCGTTCACCTGCGCGTCTAACAAACCATTCACCTTGCCTTTCTGAGCCTTGTAGCCTCGTCTCCGTCGACGACAGAGCATGCCCGAGGTGAAGCGCAACTCCGGCGAGCGATTCAGGACGAACCCGTGCGCCCCCTGTCTCCCCACGAGCACGTTGAGCATCAGCAATCTTCAGTGATACTGGTGAGCTTCTCCCTTCCTCCTCTCGCCTCCTACATCACCGGCAACCTCACCACCAGATCACGCCGCCGCACAGCCGTCGCTAGCGCCGCCCAGCTTTAGTCAGCCTTCTGTACGCCGTTCGATCTAGATCGTAGAGCTACAATAGAAACACTTATCAAAGGGGTACGAAGTACTCTGTGCCGCACGATCCACATTAAATCCAACACTCCACGATGATCGATCCTGATGAACCGGTATCAGCAAATCAGAACACGACACGTGGCCTATAGTTGATTTAAAAGACAAACATTTCTATTAGTTGTTCAATTTTGTAAATTGCATAACTTTCAAACCACACGTCCAAATTTTGCAAACTTTACATCAATGGATTCAGAAAAACAAGCCCTAGCCAACCATGCACTTTGTTTAGTGAAAAGATTCTGGTAAAATGATTGTTTTTGCAGAAACTTATGTATGCTTGTTTAGGTTATAAAAATTATTCTAAAATGATTTTGGGGATAATATCTTTGGCAAATGGATTGTTTTGAACCTACTGACCCTAGGAATCAATTGGTGATTTCAAAAATTTATTTGGTGAAACAAAAGAATGAACTTTGGATTTAAAACCATTTCTAGTCAAATAAAAATATGGTTTATTTATTAAAAATGGTTTTGGAAGAAAACCTTTGGGAAATGTTTTGTTTCAAGCTCTCTGACCCCAAACACCAAGTTTTATGATTTGAAAATGTATTTGGTGAACCCTATAGAACTACTACTTTACTCAAGACATTTTCAACCACATAAAATAATGACTTGGTTTAGAAATGGTTTATAAAGTGAAACCTTTTACAAATGACTTTGCCACTTTATAAAATGACCAATAGGTGTTTTCAAATGTTTATAACCTATTAGAAACCATTTCTCCAAATAAAACAATCTTTGGCATGCTTGCATACATTGTTTTATTACTATGATTTTATGTGATGAATTGCTTGAAATGGTAGATTGAAATATTGTTTGCTTGATTGAATTGTAGTGACTTGAAGTGTGTGAACATTGCAAAGATCAAGAAGTGAACCTATACTCTACCAAAAAGGCAAGTGATGCTTCATACTTTTGTCCCATTATTTTCACTATGCATTAGTGATAATTTTTTAAGTAGGACTTGCATGGAATTTTGCTAAGTATAAACCATGCTATGGGAAATCCTAGTAGATGAAACCTTAGTAGAAATTTCCTAAGTTAAGATTCCTACTACTATCATGCTTAGCTTAGCTAGTAGAAAACAAGGGTGGAATATATATTCACACTATGGAAAAATTTCTAAGTCTGAGGACTTGTGTTTTGTTTAATAAAACAACTAAGTGAATGAATCACCTGGGTGGAATGGAAGGAATGGTTTGTGTTGAGTGGTTCACAAGGCCCATTTTTATGGTTTAACTTGTGTATCTCACTTGTGGATGGCCACCCAGGAACAAAGAGATTTGAGATGTCAAATGTTGAGAAGCTTCAAGTGCAGCCACTTGGCATTATGGGCTCTACCTGGATCATATAGGTTGCAATAACTTAGCCAAATGGACAGTTGGTGGTAGGGGAATGATAGGTTGGAGCGCGTCCATTTTGGTCTAAGGGAAGGCTTCTGAAAGATCTTGTCTTGGTGAAACCAAGTCTTGTGGGGAAAGTGCACCACCTCTGCAGAGTGTAAAATCTAAGTACTTAGCCATGTCCCTAGTAAAGGACAATTTGAGCATCAAGACATGGAAGCTATCAAGAATCTCATCATCCAAATTTCTAAGTTAAAACTTGTGGTTGAACAAGGGTTAAAGGATCTTCAATCTTTGATTGGTAGATGCCTTAGGTGATTTTTGTCAAGCAAAAACTTAGTGTTTTCAAATGATAAGGAAAAATCTATTTTTGAGCAATGCAAGCCTCAACTCCACTTAGCCAAAATCATATAGATGATAGATTCCACTATACTACCATAGTATCACTTGCCAATACAATTCAAATGTATTGACCCTTGTGGCTGTAACTTGTTATGTTGCAGGTTTGTTTGATATTAGTGAAGTTATTGATTAGGATTACAAGTCTACAACCAACATGTCTGCCTGTGGCACTTTGAAGATGAAGGACCCCATGCTTATAGATATTCTGCTGCAATGTAATGTAATAGCCAAATGAGCTATGTAAGATGTAATAAATTATGTTATTCCTGGTTATAAAGTTGTATTATGACATTTGTTTCTTGATATTACATCTTAACTGTGGATGCTAGCTATTGATCCAGGGACTAGCATTGTAAACACAGGGATCTCTACCTTATTAAAGGTTGGGAACCTTACAGGAGTGTTGGGGTCCGACCAAATTATTGCAGCAAACAAAGAAAAAGAAACTAAAAGCAAAAACAAAGATGCTCCAAGAACAACAAAAAGTGCATGAAGCAATAAAAATAGTGTCTAGAAAGAGAACGTGAGAATTTTATTGATGAAGAAGGGGATGCCTTGGGCATCCCCAAGCTTTGACGCTTGTACCTCTTTAATATTTCTTCGGGTGACACGGGTGGCATCCCCAAGCTTGAGCTTTTATCCATTCTTCATCTCATCACATCATTTTTCCTCTACAAAACTTCACAAATCCTTCATTAGCAACATTAGTGTATTCAAGATAATAAGTCTTTGGGTTTAGTTTCAGCACAAGTAAAACTTCCATTAAAACACAAGCTACTGTAGCAATTTCTTTTAAAAGCTCAAGTGATCAAAGAGAACTCAAAAGGAAACCCATAAGAGGCAAATGCAAATAATGGCAGATATCTGTCAAAACATACCAGCAGGTAAAAAGCATTTTTTTTCTAAGACATTCTATTGCTCAAATTGAAAAGTGTTGAACTAAAAAAAGTTATATAATAACCTAGCCTTTATTCCAAGTAGATTGCATCTGCATTTCCTTGGGGAAGAAAGTTCCGTCAGACGGTAGCTTAGCCATTCATCAGATACATGTCGGATATCCTTCTCTTGCGGGCATATTCTTAGAAAATTACAGCTCAATCCGAGGTACTGGGATTTTCATGAATTTTTACAGTGAAGCACATAAATCTGTTTTGGGACAACAACTTCCCCAAATATTACTTATATCTCATTAGAGGTTATTTTTGGCACAAAAACCACACAAAAAGGATAAGGAGAGGTTATTACTGAAGCAATAACTTCCAAGACTCAACAAAATAAAAACTTACTGAAAGCAAAAATTGGCTTATCTCCCAAGAGTACTTTTCTTTAACGCCTTTAAGTTAGGCATAGAAAGCAAGAATCAAGTGTTTTCAAATGAAGAAGCATTAACATCAAATTTTGTTTTAATAGGAGGAGGAAAAGGTATCTTATCTCTATTTTTAGGGAAGTGTTCTATACCTTTTTTTGAGTGGGAATTGATATTTAATGGTGTCTTCCTTCATATCAATAATGACACCAACAGTTCTAAGAAAAGGTCTTCCCAAAATAATAGGACAAGAAGCATTGCATTCAACATCCAAAACATAGAAATAAATAGGGACATACGTATTGTTAACCATACTAAGAACATCTTTAATACTCCCCATAAGTTTCTTTTTAGCATTATCATCAAGGTGGACATCTAAATAACAATCTTCCAATGGTGGAAAATCAAGCATTTCATAAATTTTTCTAGGCATAATAGAGACACTAGAACCAAGGGCACATAAAGATTTGAGACCAAAATCATTCACTTTCATATTAATGATGGGTTCCTAACCATCTTCTAGTTTCCTAGTGTCACATCCCAAGATTTTCCAAATCTTGTTATGTGAAAATAAATGAATAAAATAAAACTTTGATTGATTTTCAGAGCCAGAAGAAACTTTTTGAATTCAATTGGAACTTCAAACCCATTTGAATTAAATAAAACCTAAAGGGATTCATAAAGTTAAACATTTATTAAAGGAAATTAAAATGTTTTGAATTACTATTATGGAATCTTTTAAATAAAGGATTTGGTATTCAAAAGGTGGATTCATAAATAAGGATTATTTTATATAGCCAAATTAAACTCTGACCAATATTTGGAAATAAATGTTTTGTTTTGAATAAAAATAGCAAAAGATGATTTAAATAAATTAATAAGGAATTAATATCCAAACTTTATTTAAATAAAAGATTTTACCAATTTAATTGAAACATCAAAGCTTATTAAATTATTTAAAATAAGTTTTCTAAATATTTAATATTCACAAATAGTACCTACTAAAGTGTTTTGGCTTTATTTTAGATTTTAAAATAAATACCTCAATAAAACAAATCCTATTTGATTTAATAATAAAAGTCTATTATATTTAATTAATAATGGACCCTAAAATGTTATTTTGTTTTAAACAAGTTTCCAAATATTCTTTACTTTCAAATAAAACCTACTGATTTGGTTTTGAAAATATTTGGCTTTTAAATGAAGATTTTATTAATTAAAACAAACCCTATTTTATTAAATAACTAAAGATCCATTTTAATTAAAGAATGGATCTTAAAAAGAATAAAAAACTATTATTTTATTTTGGATTTTGGTTTATGTTACTGAACAGAACCAAATTCATAGTTGCAAGGTTTGCTGATTGTTTGAATTGATTTGAGTATGATTTGGTTGTTTGAAATTTCAAAACAGAAATCAGATATAGAAAAAGAAAAAGTTACAGAATAAAAAAATGGATTTGGACCCAGCCCAGCCGGCCAAGCCCAGGAAGCCCACCAGCCAGCCCAGCTCCTCATTCCACAGGAAAACGTTTCACACCTCGCATCCGACCCACACAGAGACTGACCAAGTGGACCTCCTCCTTGTTCCTTTCCCCGCTGACAGGTAGACCCACCGCTACTGTTCGTCGTCCTCACCCGCGCGACCCCTTCTTCCCCCCAAACCTCGCTGTCGTTGCTGCCTTTGAATGTCGCGATCAATTCGTCTTAATGCCGCGTCTTTACCTCGCCTTGACCACGCAGGATAAGCGCCTGCCTTCCCTCTTCCATTTCCCCCAGACGCCTCTCCTCGACACGCCCCCAGGCTGCCACAATTTCTCCCTGAGCGGCTCTGTTCCGACGACACTCCGGTGCCGATTCCGGCGACTCAACACCGCCCTTGCCTCCCTGTGCACGCTAGCAGACTCCCCACTCCCAGACCTTCCTCTCCATCCCACCCATTCGACCGCGGGCGCCCCAGAGCGTCGACTTTGTCAAGCTCCGACAGCGCCGCCGTCTGTCTTCAACTCCGGCAAGCACCCAGGTAGATTCCGACCGCCCCGTGTTTTCTCGTTCACACTCCCACATTCGCCTCACTCTCCTGCACCTAACTACGCCCTCTGTTTGCCTCCGCATGATCTGTAGCATCGACTCCAACCACGAGCAGGACCGCCAGGCGCCGTTGCAAACTCCGGTGAGCAATTGTTGCAGACTCTGAGCGCCCCTCGACCAATCGACCACGTCCCGAGCATCACCTCGACCTCGCGATCACGGTGAGCATCCTCGTCTCGTACCTTGCTTCCTAGAATCACCGCTAGCACCTCGCCTGACCGTCACCGCCGTCTATCGCCGCGCAGCGCCGCCAGCTTCTGGTCAAGCACGCTAGAGCCGTTAGATCTTAATCCTATGGCGTAGATAGAGTGACTTAAGCGAACCGGTATGGACGCATCTGAACCACACGATTCACAGTAGATCCAACGCACCACAGATCGATCCGCCGAACCGGTACTGCCCAACTGTGGTGTGCCGCGTGTCACCTATTTCGTTTAAAAACAAATTTGAAAACAGAATTATTTGCAAACTTCAAACCTTTGTAACTTTCAAACCACACGTCCAAAAATTGCAAATTTTATGTCGTTGGATTCAAGAGAACAAGCCCTAGTCAACTGTGGCCTTAGTTTAGCAAATAGTATCTGTTAGGTTGCTTGATTTTGCAGATTCTTTTATGAGCTTGTTTGGAATATAAAAATTGTTTAAAATTTATTTTTGGATTAAAATCTTTGCAAAATGGATTGTTGTGACCTTACTGACCCTAGGAACCAACCCTTGGTGTTGAAAGTGATTTTGGTAAAATTTGGGTTGAATTAATGGACTTAGCCATTTTCTAGCCAAATAAAATTATTAATTTTATTATGGAAATGTTTTTGCAAAGAAAACTTTGGGAAAATGTCTTGGACCAAACCTACTGGCCCAAAAGACCAAGCTATGTAAATGGCAACTCACTTGGTGAAAAACATAAAGGTTTGCTTTGATAAGAATATTTTTTCACCACATGAAATGATGGTTGGATTTTAAAAAAATGGTTTATAGACTAAGGCCTTTTGCAAATGACTTTGCCATTTTGGTAAATGACCAATGTGGACCTTACAAGGTTATAAGCCTAGTGGAGACCTCCCTTGTGAATAAAACCATCTTAAACATGTTCCCATGAATAAAACCATCTTAAGAAGTGGTTTTGGATCCATTGCTTTGTGTGTGTGAAATGTTGTTTGAATATTGGTTTGGAATGCTATTTGATACTATGCTTGTTTGATTGATTGTAGTGAAATTAGCAAAGTGTGAGTCTAGCGAGATCAAGGAGTAAACCCTCATTCCCTACCAAAAAGGCAAGTGACACTATCATCTAAAGTCCTACTATTTTCATTATACTTAGTGGATTTTGAAAACATGCATGAAAAGATATTTCTATACTTATGCTATGCTAAGTCCTAATAGGATTCCCTATACACTCCTTAGTGAAAATATTGAAGTTGTACATGCTTAGCCATGCTGTGTTTTGAAAAGAGAATACATGTTGAGATTTTACAAAGGTTGAGAAAAGGACTTATGTTTTACATAATAAAACAAGGACTCAATGAACCACCTAGGTGGTGGATACTTTAAGTTTTGGAGAAGGTGGCAACAAAAGGATCCATGTCTATGGGAATCACTTTGTGTTGTGCTCCAAAAGAAAACCACCTAGGAAACTTAGAGATTGAACATGTTTCTCCAATTATGGCTTTCGTGTGCAACCACATGCTAATATGGCTCTGTCTTAGTCAACTACATTAGGAAGACCCATACATTGTCTTTAGTTACCGGACATGGGGATCTGGAATGCTTCATGGGGGCTGAAGACAAGCTAGCAATGATGTATGGGAGGACCTTTTGGAAAGACTTCACACAATCTCAGTCACGGTACTCCATCTTGGTGAGCACTAATCCAAGAGAGGCCACTGGTGGCAACAAGATGGGATTGTGACATGTGGGTAAAGTGTACTCCTTCTGCAGAAGTTAATAAAATCTAAGTACTTAGCCGTGTCCCCGGTTATGGACAATACTGAGCAACTAAAGTTTGAACTATGGGAGATCTCGACATTCTAACTTCTAAAATAAAAACTTGATTCCCTTGTGTGTCTACCAAGGAATTCAAAGAGATTTTGTTAAAGCATGTTGTACTTGGGGTTACCAAGGAACTCATGAGAGTTTAAAGCTTGTTGCACTTGGGGTTACCAAGTGGCTCAAGAAATTTTGACAAGGACTTGAACACTTGAGTTTCTACCAAGGAGTTCAAGGGATTCTTGGAAAAGAGATTTGACAAAGGACTAAAACCATTTTTGAAAAGATAGGATAAAATATTGCTTGGTGCAAATAAGCCTTAAACTCTGCTTAGCCAAATATGCATGTATTGATAGGATCCACTCATATTATACATAGAAGTGAAGCTTGCCAATACAATTCAAATGTATTGACCCATGTGGCTGTAACTTGTAATGTTGCAGGTTGATTGTTTTTAAGTGAAGATTGTTTGATTGACTAGGACTACAAAGTCTACAACCAACATCTGCCTGTGGCACTTTGAAGATGAAGGACCCATGACTATAGTTATTCCGCTGCAATGTAATGTAATAGCCAAATGAGCTATGATTGATGTAATAAACTTATGTTATTCCTGGTTATAAATTTATATTATGACCTTTGTATCTTGATATTACATCTTAACTGTGGATGCTATCTATTGATCCAGGGACTAGCATTGTAAACACAGGAGGAATCTACCTTATTAGGTTGAGACCTCTTACAGATGGTATCAGAGCATTGTGTTGCCTGTAGGATTTGTAAACCCTAGGATTGGACAAAACCCTTAAAAAATAGGAGTCATATTTTGCTCCAAAAACTTATTTTACAAACACACTTGTAAGCTCTCTCCTCAACCATTTTGGTTTCAACTCTACACTCTTCTACTTCAACTTGATGGAAAAATCTACCCATGGCCAAGGACTACACCATGTGCAAAGAATGACTTCAACATCTTCAGCATATTTCCCAAGGACTTCCAACTTGGAAACTGCTAAGGACCACAAGTGAAACAAGGAAATCTTACTCAAGAGTTAGAGACCGAGGGAATGCAAAATAAGAAGGATCCATCAACAACTTTGAAGTTTTGTGACCAAGGAGTTTTTCTCAAGGAAACCTTGATCTCATGTAAGAAGAAGCAACCAAGAAGGATGGAAGTATCACAAGTGAACCATATAGATGGACTACCATAATTTAGTTAAGACAAAACACACCAACTTATGTGGTGTAACAAAAGTATTTTGTTGACTAAGTATGTGCTTAAACCTTGTTTGAATGAAATATTTGACTTGTGATTGCATGCACCTTGTTTATGTGAATTGTGATGTGTGTAAACTAGAATTGATTCCTTAGAAATATCTTGCCTATTCTAATCTTCCATCAACCCAAAACAGATGACTACTCCAAAGGACTCCAAGGTTGATGACACCAACACCAACCAAGATGATAGCATGAAGGAGCTCATAGCAACCCAACACCAGTTGAACCAACTGACAGCTCAGTTCATAGCCAACAATAGTGATAAAGATCCAACACTCCAAAAGTTTTTAGAGGAACAATCTCAACTGATGCTTAAGGTGACTAATCAAATGATTAGCATGGAAGAAAGCTATCCCAAAGGAGTTTATGATAACAAGGATGACAAGAATGTTATTCTAGATGGAGCCCCAGCTTGCATTATTTGTGGAGACAAGGACCATACTTCCAAGGAACATGAAGGACAATGCCCCAATTGTGAAGAAGAACATCCTATTGGACAATGCCCTACCTCTCAAGCTACTTGTTACCTTTGTGAAGGATGTGATCATACTCCTAACCAATGTCCCATCTATGCCATGGTGGAACAAAGTAAACAAGAAGGATCCAAGTCTACCAAAGGAAAAGGACCACTCATACCCCCAAACAAGACAACCCAATTCAAAGGACTAAAGAAACCTAAGAAACAAAAGCAAGACATGAGCCTTGCACAATGTCGTAAATGTAAGGAAATGGGACACTACTCTAGTGGATGCCCAGAGAACAAGAAGAATAAAGAGATTGACCAAGTGTGGTGCAACAACTGCAAAGAGTTGGGCCACTATGTAGCAACTTGTCCACAAGATCCACGTAAAGAACTCAAGGACATTCATTGTTTCAACTGCAAGAATCCAGGACACTATGCAAGCAATTGTCCAGAAAAGATGAAGAACAAGTTGAACAAGCCTATGGAGAAGCTCAACCTTGGCTCATGAGTCAAGCATGGAAATAAGGGACACTATGCAAAAGTTTGCCTAGAGAAGTCTTCCAGGATCCCAAGAAGGACAATATGTAATTTTTGTTTGAAAATATTTTAAGGGTGGTAGTACCCTAGTTGTTTTGAACTTGCCTGTAACCCTAGCCTCCCCAAATCTCGGGACGAGATTTATTTTAAGGGTGGTAGCCTGTCACATCCCAAGATTTTCCAAATCTTGTTATGTGAAAATAAATGAATAAAATAAAACTTTGATTGATTTTCAGAGCCAGAAGAAACTTTTTGAATTCAATTGGAACTTCAAACCCATTTGAATTAAATAAAACCTAAAGGGATTCATAAAGTTAAACATTTATTAAAGGAAATTAAAATGTTTTGAATTACTATTATGGAATCTTTTAAATAAAGGATTTGGTATTCAAAAGGTGGATTCATAAATAAGGATTATTTTATATAGCCAAATTAAACTCTGACCAATATTTGGAAATAAATGTTTTGTTTTGAATAAAAATAGCAAAAGATGATTTAAATAAATTAATAAGGAATTAATATTCAAACTTTATTTAAATAAAAGATTTTACCAATTTAATTGAAACATCAAAGCTTATTAAATTATTTAAAATAAGTTTTCTAAATATTTAATATTCACAAATAGTACCTACTAAAGTGTTTTGGCTTTATTTTAGATTTTAAAATAAATACCTCAATAAAACAAATCCTATTTGATTTAATAATGAAAGTCTATTATATTTAATTAATAATGGACCCTAAAATGTTATTTTGTTTTAAACAAGTTTCCAAATATTCTTTACTTTCAAATAAAACCTACTGATTTGGTTTTGAAAATATTTGGCTTTTAAATGAAGATTTTATTAATTAAAATAAACCCTATTTTATTAAATAACTAAAGATCCATTTTAATTAAAGAATGGATCTTAAAAAGAATAAAAAATTATTATTTTATTTTGGATTTTGGTTTATGTTACTGAACAGAACCAAATTCATAGTTGCAAGGTTTGCTGATTGTTTGAATTGATTTGAGTATGATTTGGTTGTTTGAAATTTCAAAATGTAAATCGAAATAGAAAAGAAAAGTTAGAATAAAAAATGGATTTGGACCCAGCCCAGCCGGCCAAGCCCAGGAAGCCCACCAGCCAGCCCAGCTCCTCATTCCACAGGAAAACGTTTCACACCTCGCATCCGACCCACACAGAGACTGACCAAGTGGACCTCCTCCTTGTTCCTTTCCCACGACAGTAGACCACCCATCTCGTCGTCCTCACCCGCGCGACCCCTTCTTCCCCCCAAACCTCGCTGCCGTTGCTGCCTTTGAATGCCGCGATCAATTCGTCTTAATGCCGCGTCTTTACCTCTCCTTGACCACGTAGGATAAAGCGCCTGCCTTCCCTCTTCCGTTTCCCCTAGACGCCTCTCCTCGACACGCCCCCAGGCTGCCACAATTTCTCCCTGAGCGGCTCTGTTCCGACGACACTCCGGTGCTGATTCCGGCGACTCAACACCGCCCTTTCCTCCCTGTGCACGCTAGCAGACTCCCCACTCCCAGACCTTCCTCTCCGTACCACCCATTCGACCGCGGGCGCCCCAGAGCGTCGACTTTGTCAAGCTCCGACAGCGCCGCCGTCTGTCTTCAACTCCGGCAAGCACCCAGGTAGATTCCGACCGCCCCACGTTTTCTCGTTCACACTCCCACATTCGCCTCACTCTCCTGCACCTAACTACGCCCTCTGTTTTTCTCCGCATGATCTGTAGCATCGACTCCAACCACGAGCAGGACCGCCAGGCGCCGTTGCAAACTCCGGTGAGCAATTGTTGCAGACTCTAAGCGCCCCTCGACCAATCGACCACGCCCCGAGCATCACCTCGACCTCGCGATCACGGTGAGCATCCTCGTCTCGTACCTTGCTTCCTAGAATCACCGCTAGCACTGGCCGACTGTCGCCGCCAGCTTCTGGTCAAGCACGCTAGAGCCGTTAGATCTTAATCCTATGGCGTAGACAGAGTGACTTAAGCGAACCGGTATGGACGCATCTGAACCGCATGATTCACAGTAGATCCAACGCACCACAGCACCGATCCGGCCGAACCGGTACCGTCCAACCAGGGTGTGCCGCGTGTCACCTATTTCGTTTAAAAACAAATTTGAAAACAGAATTATTTGCAAACTTCAAACCTTTGTAACTTTCAAACCACACGTCCAAAAATTGCAAATTTTATGTCGTTGGATTCAAGAGAACAAGCCCTAGCCAACTGTGGCCTTATTTTAGCAAATAGTATCTGTTAGGTTGCTTGATTTTGCAGATTCTTTTATGAGCTTGTTTGGAATATAAAAATTGTTTAAAATTTATTTTTGGATTAAAATCTTTGCAAAATGGATTGTTGTGACCTTACTGACCCTAGGAACCAACCCTTGGTGTTGAAAGTGATTTTGGTAAAATTTGGGTTGAATTAATGGACTTAGCCATTTTCTAGCCAAATAAAATTATTAATTTTATTATGGAAATGTTTTTGCAAAGAAAACTTTGGGAAAATGTCTTGGACCAAACCTACTGGCCCAAAACACCAAGCTATGTAAATGGCAACTCACTTGGTGAAAAACATAAAGCTTTGATTTGATAAGAATATTTTTTTCACCACATGAAATGATGGTTGGATTTTAAAAAAATGGTTTATAGACTAAGGCATTTTGCAAATGACTTTGCCATTTTGGTAAATGACCAATGTGGACCTTACAAGGTTATAAGCCTAGTGGAGACCTCCCTTGTGAATAAAACCATCTTAAACATGTTCCCATGAATAAAACCATCTTAAGAAGTGGTTTTGGATCCATTGCTTTGTGTGTGTGAAATGTTGTTTGAATATTGGTTTGGAATGCTATTTGATACTATGCTTGTTTGATTGATTGTAGTGAAATTAGCAAAGTGTGAGTCTAGCGAGATCAAGGAGTAAACCCTCATTCCCTACCAAAAAGGCAAGTGACACTATCATCTAAAGTCCTACTATTTTCATTATACTTAGTGGATTTTGAAAACATGCATGAAAAGATATTTCTATACTTATGCTATGCTAAGTCCTAATAGGATTCCCTATACACTCCTTAGTGAAAATATTGAAGTTGTACATGCTTAGCCATGCTGTGTTTTGAAAAGAGAATACATGTTGAGATTTTACAAAGGTTGAGAAAAGGACTTATGTTTTACATAATAAAACAAGGACTCAATGAACCACCTAGGTGGTGGATACTTTAAGTTTTGGAGAAGGTGGCAACAAAAGGATCCATGTCTATGGGAATCACTTTGTGTTGTGCTCCAAAAGAAAACCACCTAGGAAACTTAGAGATTGAACATGTTTCTCCAATTGTGGCTTTCGTGTGCAACCACATGCTAATATGGCTCTGGCTTAGTCAAATACATTAGGAAGACCCATACATTGTTGTGGCATCCCGCAAAACCACTACTAGAAAATCGCGTTGAATTTGTGCATTGCATCGCCATCATCATGCATTGTTTGCCAAAACTATGTTTGCAAAGCCCGTGTTGTTTTCTAAAACGCCCCCTCTTGATTCAACATCGAAAACCGGGACCCCGGAATATTTTTGTTTTGCCGCTATCGGTTTGCAAACGGAGTTGTTAAAACAAATAAAAATTATAATTATTTTTGGTGGGGCAGTCGAACTGTCCGAACCGACCGAACGACCGCCCCAGGAAACTAATTCGGCCCAACCTGCCAGCCCCATCTAATCCTAAACCCACCTAAAAAGCTACCCAACCTACCCCTCCACCTCACCCCAACCAATAGGTATGTGCCACTTCACCCTCTCCCTAACCCTCACCCAATCCCCACCTACGACGTGTCCCAACCCTCCCCCTCTCTCTCTCACCCCACCCCACACACGCCAGCACACACACACAGCCCCTGCACCCGCCACATGCGCTACACACACCAAGCCTCAACCGCACCCAGTCCACCCCACCCGCTGCCGCTGGGCCCCTCCGCGCGCAGCCCTTCCCACCTGCCCAACCCAGCAGCCTCCACGCCGACCTGGTCCACCCCCTCCCCAACCCCTGGGCCCCCCCGCGGGACCCACCTGCCCCCCACGCGCACCAGCCCTCCTCTCCCTGCAGCATCTTCTTCCTCGCGCCCCGCTCGCCCGCGCGGCTCTCTCTCTCCTCTCCCCTTCCCCAGTCGCCGTCTCCCTCCCTCAGAGCCCGCCTCCGCGACCCCTGCCCGCACCCCGCCGGACCCGCCACGGACCGCCTCACCGCCCTCTCCCGCCCGCAACCTCCGCTCCTCCCGCAGCTCCCTCTCCCTCCCGCTCTCGCTGAGCGGTGCCGGCCACCGCAGCAGCTCCGCCATGATCTCCTTCTCCCCGCCTCCCGTCACCCGAACCCGCCAGCTGTCATCGCAAGAACCAGCGCCTCCGCCGCGCCAGCCTGCCTACCCCGCCGCCTCTCGGCGGCCCAGATCCGCCGGAGACGCTGCGCCCACCCGCTTTCTCCGCCTCTCCGCCGCGCTTCCTCCTCGCCGCCGCCGCTGCCCGCCAGAGCCCGCCGCCGCGCTCGCCACCGCCAGCCCGCCGCCGCCGTCGCCGCTCACCCCAAGCCACGTCGACACCGATGTCAACCGCCTTCATCCGTGCAAGTCCCTGTGTAGTACCAAGTGGTGCCAAGAGTCGGGCGTGGAGACGACAAGATCGACACCGGTCATCGGACCCCGCAAACCCCGAGTTTCCCGACGCCGAGATCGCCCGGAGGCCGAACCCCGTGGACCGACACGCTCTTCTTCACGGATACGACAAGCACTCCGCCCGGACACCAAGTTCTTCACCCCGAAGCCGACCCCGGCGCCCGCAGCCGAGAACCCCGACAAGTACCACGCCAGGGATACGCCGAGATCGCCGACGCGGAGACGCCGAGTACTTCATCCCGGACACCGAGAACCCCGTGGCGGCAAGTGCCTCGACCCGAACGCCATGATCGTCGACATGACCCGAAGACCGCGAATGCGACAAGAACGTCAGCGATTAGGACGAGTCCGATGCGCCCCAACGCCGCACCCGAGCTCGACACCGATAACCGAAGGGAACCCCGAGTACTTCGCCGTGTAGCGCCAAGTTCTCCCTCCCGGATGCGCAAGATGTGCCCCGATACCGAGAGCGACCCCGTCAAGTTCGTCGAACCCTGAACCCCGAGATCTGATCCCCGTCGAACCCTGGACCCTGACCCCGAACCCCCCGGACCAAGATCGTCGAGACCCTAATGTGTGACCCTTTTCCTCGATACCCTATTTTATAACATAATAACAACTTGTGGCATATTTAAATTGTCATCTTGCATGCATAATCATGTGGTTTGGGGGCCTTATGCCGATTCACCTAATAATTAAATATGGGGCCCATATGCGGGCAAATCTAGTCTCATATCGACCTCATTTAAACTTGTGTAGCGAACCGGTATCTTATCTTGCCTTTTGTAAACAACATTTAAATTGCGGGGCTTCTAAATAACATGAACCACCTAATTAAGTGTCGGGACCCCGGTTCCACTTAATTTGACCTAATTGCATCGCACCTTGCCACGCCATACATCATACATGCATCATGCCGATCTTCTGCCGTTGTATTAAATATTGCATCCGGTGTTCCTTCTAGTGTTTTGCTTCTTCATGATAAGGCCGATGAGTTGATGTGAGTCGCCGATCTTGGATGAACCCTTCGGCAATGTTTTCAGGCGAGCATCTCCCTCTTTCTACCTATCTTACTTTTATAGTCTTTATTCCCTCCTGTTGATCTTTGCTATCTGAGTTGCGATGCTCTAGTTTTCGTACCCGTGGTATCCCTTGCAGCCATACATAGCCTTGGACACATCCTAATACTGTTGTTTGGTAGATAGTTGGACCCGCGCGTGTCGTAGTCGCTTGCTCAAGTGTTTTGCTTGTCGTCATGTACCACCCTTGTTGGAGAATTGCCGCATGTTGACGTTGGAGATGATCATGGTTTACTTATTGTTCACTTTAATTTCTGTTTAACAACTAAAATTGAATTAAGCAGAGGCATCGGTGGGTGATAGGTAAGATTTGGTTTTCCGAACGCCCACTTGTGTCCCGTAGGACCCGAGTTCTTGACACCTGTTCCGAGATCGAGCGCGCTAACCACAGGTGGGGAGATATGGGCCCCCCATTGATAATTACCTGATTTCAAAGTATTGTACTGGGGGCCACAAGTAGTTTGGGGCTTTATTACTATCCTGTACTTATGCCATGCTTTACTGCTTTATTTACGATTGTGCGAGGTAACGCATAATCGCATCGCTTTTGAAGCGGAGTGTTTTCGGTGTCGGCGGTCCCGATTGGGGACTGCCGTCGTTCACGAGCCATTGGCGCAACCCTAAGTCCGTCTCGAGACCGGACGACTTCGCTATGGTGTACTTAGTGGGGTGGCCCCGAGTGCTTGCTTTAGTCCGGGAACGTCGTGACTTAGGCCCCGCCGACATACCGATGGGTGTATGTTAACCGATCCGCAAAAGGGTCAAGTGCTCGTGGATACTTTGGTGCACCGCAGGGTTAAATCTTTTCGAGAAGCCGTGTCCGCGGTTATGGACGACTTGGAGCACGGTTCGATCATAGACAACTATAACTAAAGTTTATCGTTTAAATTGACTTGTTTCCGATGATTAGTAATCGCCTTCACTACAACGAATGGCTAAGTAAAAGTACCAACAACTGCTAGGTTTTGGATTTATCTCATGATAATTGTATCTGACTAGTAAGTGATGCCACTTTAACGGAATGACTAATTAAAAGTACCCACTGCTTACTTTATCAGGACGATTATCTAAACCTGACTAGTAATTGCTGCAAACGATAATCGAATAAGTAAAGCGCCAACCGTATGCGTTCCTCGCTTGGTCTCGAGGGGAAATGCCAGATGGGTTTGTTTGGTGATAGCTTCAGTTGGATCCGGATAGGTCATTCTCACCTCTCCTCGATAACCGCCATTGTATCGAATCTCTATAGGTTGTTTAGTGCATTCTCGCCACGCCGATCCACCATACCTATGTAGGCGAGGACCGCCGAATTCTAGCCTCGCCGTACTTGCCTCGATCGACGCTCCTTCTTTTTCCTTTGCCCTTTGTCGGCACCCTTTGTTTAAGCAGGTTTTGAGATCGACGCCGTTAGCGGGTTACCTTCCGCTTGGCACAGGGGGTTATGGACGCCATTGGTTATTCTTCAGGGCTCTTAGCCCCATTTGCATCTTGTCCGTAGTCGGACGCTCCCTCTTTTCAAGGTGATTTGGATCTTTGTACTGTATATCTGTATTCTTGACTCTTTGAGTCGCTGTTGTATATATATCTGTTCTGTGGGTCCCATCGAGGACTGTTGTGTAATGTTATTACTTTGCTTTCCACCCGCACGAAAGTGCCTGGTGGGCACCTTCGAATCGTTTCTATGCGGGTTTGGCGAATTTCGCTAAAACTTGCATAGGGTCGATTCTGAGGGTGTTACAGAGTGGTATCAGAGCTCAGCAGTTGCGATACCCCACAAGTCCAGCCTGTAGGATAACCTAGCTAACGGCCGAAGTAGAGTGTCAAAACTATTTTTGAAAATCGGTTGGATATTTCTGGTTAGGTCTGATTTTACTCCTTACCCTCTGCTGTTCTCCTCTTACCTCTACGTGTTTTGAATCCGCTCTCGTCCCTTTCTTCGAGTCCAGGATTTCTCGTGGTTGGGTTTCCGTCGTACCTTCAGGGTTTCGCTTCCGCCTCTGATAACGGTGTTGCTGCATAAGGTCCTCCTGCTATCCGTGGAGTCTTCCGTCTTGTGGACTTCTCTTGTTCCTTCTCGTGCTTCCCGGTGTTTCTGACGCGACGACATCCTCTACGCCAGATCCGATGCAGAGTCTGCATCACTCCTTTGTTTCCGAACCTCGCTTGTCGAGACCTTCAGTCTGAATCCGAGGGTTGGTTGCATAATCCGTCTATTCGTGTACAGGGTAATGCTTTGAGTGCGGGATGGAGTCGCGACCATACCACTACTCTTATCATTTGCTTTGTATATTGAATGGTGGATCGATGCAATTACTCCTTCCATGGAAGTTAGAGGTGGCCTTGCCTGTGACTTCGTCCGTTGTTTATCCGGAGTGCTCTCTCGACGAACAGGGACAACGACCTCTTGTTAGTGGTGTCGCGAAGGTCTACACGAAGCGAGAAGGCGCAGATCGCCGACCTTCCTTCCGGTACCATGAGGCGGATCTCGAGGGCGAGATCC
Source organism: Avena longiglumis (assembly GCA_030063025.1). Taxonomy (NCBI): domain Eukaryota; kingdom Viridiplantae; phylum Streptophyta; class Magnoliopsida; order Poales; family Poaceae; genus Avena; species Avena longiglumis. The sequence continues at coordinate 137,214,044 of CP125976.1, forward strand.
ATTGTTAGTGGTGTCGAATTGTGGCATCCCGCAAAACCACTACTAGAAAATCGCGTTGAATTTGTGCATTGCATCGCCATCATCATGCATTGTTTGCCAAAACTATGTTTGCAAAGCCCGTGTTGTTTTCTAAAACGCCCCCTCTTGATTCAACATCGAAAACCAGGACCCCGGAATATTTTTGTTTTGCCGCTATCGGTTTGCAAACGGAGTTGTTAAAACAAATAAAAATTATAATTATTTTTGGTGGGGCAGTCGAACTGTCCGAACCGACCGAACGACCGCCCCAGGAAACTAATTCGGCCCAACCTGCCAGCCCCATCTAATCCTAAACCCACCTAAAAAGCTACCCAACCTACCCCTCCACCTCACCCCAACCAATAGGTATGTGCCACTTCACCCTCTCCCTAACCCTCACCCAATCCCCACCTACGACGTGTCCCAACCCTCCCCCTCTCTCTCCTCTCTCTCTCACCCCACCCCACACACGCCAGCACACACACACAGCCCCTGCACCCGCCACATGCGCTACACACACCAAGCCTCAACCGCACCTGGGCCCACCCCACTCTGGCCATTGGGCCTCCAGCAGCCCTCCCCACCTGCCCAACCCAGCAGCCTCCACGCCGACCTGGTCCCCCCCCCCCCCACCCCCTGGGCCCCCCGCGGGACCCACCTGCCCCCCCCCCCACGCGCACCAGCCCTCCTCTCCCTGCAGCATCTTCTTCCTCGCGCCCCGCTCGCCCGCGCGGCTCTCTCTCTCCTCTCCCCTTCCCCAGTCGCCGTCTCCCTCCCTCAGAGCCCGCCTCCGCGACCCCTGCCCGCACCCCGCCGGACCCCGCCGCTCGCCGGACCGCTTCGCCTCACCGCTCCCTCTCCCGCCGCCCGCAACCTCCGTTCCCTCCCCGCAGCTCCCTCTCCCCTCAGCCCCTCCCCGCTCTCGCTCGAGCCGGCGCCGGCCACCGCAGGCCCCGCCGCTCCGCAGTCTCCTTCTCCCCCCGCCTCCCGTTCACCCCGAACCCGCTGGCCGTCATTGCCATCATAACCCGCGCCCGCGCCCCTTCCCGTCTACCCGCCGCCTCCGGCGCTGCCCGCCAGCATCCGCCGCCGGAGATGCCTGCCGCCTCGCCGCCTCTCCTCCGCCGCCTTCCTCCTTCCTCCGCCCCGCCCGCGCCGCCGGGCTCGCGCCGCCAGGCCGTCGCTCCCTCCTCTCTCACGGGCGCCGCGCGTCGCCGCTCACCCCAAGCCGCGTCGACACCGATGTCAACCGCCTTCATCCGTGCAAGTCCCTGTGTAGTACCAAGTGGTGCCAAGAGTCGGGCGTGGAGACGACAAGATCGACACCGGTCATCGGACCCCGCAAACCCCGAGTTTCCCGACGCCGAGATCGCCCGGAGGCCGAACCCCGTGGACCGACACGCTCTTCTTCACGGATACGACAAGCACTCCGCCCGGACACCAAGTTCTTCACCCCGAAGCCGACCCCGGCGCCCGCAGCCGAGAACCCCGACAAGTACCACGCCAGGGATACGCCGAGATCGCCGACGCGGAGACGCCGAGTACTTCATCCCGGACACCGAGAACCCCGTGGCGGCAAGTGCCTCGACCCGAACGCCATGATCGTCGACATGACCCGAAGACCGCGAATGCGACAAGAACGTCAGCGATTAGGACGAGTCCGATGCGCCCCAACGCCGCACCCGAGCTCGACACCGATAACCGAAGGGAACCCCGAGTACTTCGCCGTGTAGCGCCAAGTTCTCCCTCCCGGATGCGCAAGATGTGCCCCGATACCGAGAGCGACCCCGTCAAGTTCGTCGAACCCTGAACCCCGAGATCTGATCCCCGTCGAACCCTGGACCCTGACCCCGAACCCCCCGGACCAAGATCGTCGAGACCCTAATGTGTGACCCTTTTCCTCGATACCCTATTTTATAACATAATAACAACTTGTGGCATATTTAAATTGTCATCTTGCATGCATAATCATGTGGTTTGGGGGCCTTATGCCGATTCACCTAATAATTAAATATGGGGCCCATATGCGGGCAAATCTAGTCTCATATCGACCTCATTTAAACTTGTGTAGCGAACCGGTATCTTATCTTGCCTTGTGTAAACAACATTTAAATTGCGGGGCTTCTAAATAACATGAACCACCTAATTAAGTGTAGGGACCCCGGTTCCACTTAATTTGACCTAATTGCATCGCACCTTGCCACGCCATACATCATACATGCATCATGCCGATCTTCTGCCGTTGTATTAAATATTGCATCCGGTGTTCCTTCTAGTGTTTTGCTTCTTCGCGGATAAGGCCGATGAGTTGATGTGAGCTTCGCCCCGATCTTCGGATGAACCCTTCGGCAATGTTTTCAGGCGAGCATCTCCCTCTTTCTACCTATCTTACTTTTATAGTCTTTATTCCCTCCTGTTGATCTTTGCTATCTGAGTTGCGATGCTCTAGTTTTCGTACCCGTGGTATCCCTTGCAGCCATACATAGCCTTGGACACATCCTAATACCTGTTGTTTGGTAGATAGTTGGACCCGCGTGTCGTAGTCGCTTGCTCAAGTGTTTTGCTTGTCGTCATGTACCACCCTTGTTGGAGAATTGCCGCATGTTGACGTTGGAGATGATCATGGTTTACTTATTGTTCACTTTAATTTCTGTTTAACAACTAAAATTGAATTAAGCAGAGGCATCGGTGGGTGATAGGTAAGATTTGGTTTTCTGAACGCCTACTTGTGTCCCGTAGGACCCGAGTTCTTGACACCTGTTCCGAGATCGAGCGCGCTAACCACAGGTGGGGAGATATGGGCCCCCCATTGATAATTACCTGATTTCAAAGTATTGTACTGGGGGCCACAAGTAGTTTGGGGCTTTATTACTATCCTGTACTTATGCCATGCTTTACTGCTTTATTTACGATTGCGAGGTGCATTAATCGCATCGCTTTTGGAAGGAGTGTTTTCGCGGTGTCGGCAGTCCCGATTGGGGACCTCGCATTCACACCATTGGCGCAACCCTAAGTCCGTCTCGAGACCGCCGACTTTGTTCTTGGTGTACTTAGTGGGGTGGCCCCCCAGTGCTTGCTTTGGGTCTGGGAACGTCGTGACTTAGGCCCCGCCGACATACCGATGGGTGTATGTTAACTGATCTGGCAAAAAGGGTCGAAGTGCCTGTGGATACTTTGGTGCACCCCTGCATGGTTAAATCTTTTCGAGAAGCCGTGTCCGCGGTTATGGACGACTTGGAGCACAGTGTCTGATCATAGACAACTATAACTAAAGTTTACTGTTTAAATTGACTTGTTTCCGAGATGATTAGTAATCAGCTTCACTACAACGGAATGGCTAAGTAAAAGTACCAACAACTGCTAGGTTTTGGATTTATCTCATGATAATTGTATCTGACTAGTAAGTGATGCCACTTTAACGGAATGACTAATTAAAAGTACCCACTGCTTACTTTATCAGGACGATTATCTAAACCTGACTAGTAATTGCTGCAACGATAACTGAATAAGTAAAACTGCCAACTGTGTGCGTTCCTCGGTTGACTTCCTCGTTTGGTCTCGAGGGGGAAATGCCAGGATGGGTTTGTTTGGTGATAGCTTCAGGTTGGATCCGGATAGGTCATTCTCACCCTCCTCTGATAACCGCCAGTTGTATCGAATCTCTATAGGTTGTTTAGTGCATTGCTGCCGCTGCCGCTCAGTCCACCATACCTATGTAGGCGAGGACCGCCGAATTCTAGCCTCGCCGTGTCGGCCTCGATCGACGCTCCTTCTTTTCCTTTTCCCTTTGTCGACCCCTTTTGTTTAAGCAGTTTTGAGATCGACACCGTTAGGGTTACCCTTCCGGCTTGGCCTCAAGGTTATGGACGCCATTGGTTATTCTTCAGGGCTCTTAGCCCCATTTGCATCTTGTCCGTAGTCGGACGCTCCCTCTTTTCAAGGTGATTTGGATCTTTGTACCGTATATCTGTATTCTTGACTCTTTGAGTCGCTGTTGTATATATATCTGTTCTGTGGGTCCCATCGAGGACTGTTGTGTAATGTTATTACTTTGCTTTCCACCCGCACGAAAGTGCCTGGTGGGCACCTTCGAATCGTTTCTATGCGGGTTTGGCGAATTTCGCTAAAACTTGCATAGGGTCGATTCTGAGGGTGTTACAATTGTCTTTAGTTACCGGACATGGGGATCTGGAATGCTTCATGGGGGCTGAAGACAAGCTAGCAATGATGTATGGGAGGACCTTTTGGAAAGACTTCGTCACAATCTCAGTCTGCCGGTACTCCATCTTGGTGAGCACTAATCCAGTAGGCCACTGGTGGCAACAAGATGGGATTGTGACATGTGGGTAAAGTGTACTCCTTCTGCAGAAGTTAATAAAATCTAAGTACTTAGCCGTGTACCCGGTTATGGACAATACTGAGCAACTAAAGTTTGAACTATGGGAGATATCGACATTCTAACTTCTAAAATAAAAACTTGATGCCCTTGTGTGTCTACCAAGGAATTCAAAGAGATTTTGTTAAAGCATGTTGTACTTGGGGTTACCAAGGAACTCATGAGAGTTTAAAGCTTGTTGCACTTGGGGTTACCAAGTGGCTCAAGAAATTTTGACAAGGACTTGAACACTTGAGTTTCTACCAAGGAGTTCAAGGGATTCTTGGAAAAGAGATTTGACAAAGGACTAAAACCATTTTTGAAAAGATAGGATAAAATATTGCTTTGTGCAAATAAGCCTTAAACTCTGCTTAGCCAAATATGCATGTATTGATAGGATCCACTCGTATTATACATAGAAGTGAAGCTTGCCAATACAATTCAAATGTATTTACCCATGTGGCTATAACTTGTAATGTTGCAGGTTGATTGTTTTTAAGTGAAGATTGTTTGATTGACTAGGACTACAAAGTCTACAACCAACATCTGCCTGTGGCACTTCGAAGATGAAGGACCCATGACTATAGTTATTCCGCTGCAATGTAATGCAATATCCAAATGAGCTATGATTGATGTAATAAACTTATGTTATTCCTGGTTATAAATTTATATTATGACCTTTGTATCTTGATATTACATCTTAACTGTGGATGCTAGCTATTGATCCAGGGACTAGCATTGTAAACACAGGAGGAATCTACCTTATTAGGTTGAGACCTCTTACACCTAGTAATAGAAACTTTATGTTTCAATTTTTCTTCTTTAATTTTAATGAGAGCATCTGTAATGTGTTTTGTAAAAGCCATATTCATAGCACTAGCATTAGGACTTCTGCAAGCTTTTGTAAGAACATAATTACTTCATAAATATTGCAACCATCAAGATCAAAATCAAAATTAGCATCCAAGGTAGTGGAATTATTGTTTCCCATATTTCGAAAAATTTCAGCATTCTTATTGGGTTTAGGCATTGTTGCAAAAGGAATGGGGGCTTCTTGTGGTTTGCTAGCATCAACATTGGTGGTGGTAATAGTACAAATCCTACTATTTATAGCAATTTCATCTTCTCTTTCCCACTTAGCATGCAATTCAACTAACAGTCTAACATTTTCAACAATTCTAACTTGTATGGCATTAGCAGCAGCAAAGGGATTTTCCATGGTTTCAGGTTTAGCAGCCATTTTATTAATCAAAGAGGATTGTGCTTCAGACAAAGATGAAATATTTTCTTCAGCATTCAAAAGTTTTTCCTCAACAGTTTTATTGAAAGCAGTTTGTTTACTAATAAAATCTTTAAGCATAAATTCAAGTTTAGAGGGTGCACTTCTATTGTTGTTATAGGAATTTCCATAAGCATTACCATTATTGGGAGGATATGGCCTATAGTTATTACTACCAAAATTATTCCTATAGGCATTGTTGCTAAAATTTTATTTCTAATGAAGTTCACATCAACTTGTTCTTCTTGAGAAACCATAGAGTCTAAAGGAACATTATTTGGATCAATATGAGCTTTTCCATTAACAAGCATAGACATAATAACATCAATTTTATCACTCAAGGAGGAGGTTTCTTCAACAGAATTTACCTTCCCTCTCAGTGTGCCATTCAGAATAGTTGACCATCATATTATCAAGGAGCTTTGTTGCAGCACCCAAAGTAATGGTCATAAAGGTACCTCCAGCAGCAGAATCCAACATATTTCTTGAAGAGAAATTCAGTCTTGCATAAAAGGTTTGGATAATCATCCAAGCAGTCAGTGCATGAGTGGGGCAATTCTTCACTAAAGATTTCATTCTTTCCCAAGCTTGAGCAACATGTTCATTATCAGACTGTTTAAATTTCATTATTTCACTTCACATAGATAAAATCTTAGCAGGAGGATACTATTTTCCAATAAAAGCATCTTTGCATTTAATCCAAGAATCAATACTATTTCTAGGCAAAGATAGCAACCATTCTTTAGCTTTTCCTCTCAAAGAGAAAGGAAACAATTTAAGCTTAATAATATCTCCATCTACATCCTTATATTTTTGCATCTCACAAAGTTCAACAAATTTATTAAGGTGAGCAGCATCATCAGAACTAGCACCAGAAAATTGCTCTTTCATAACAAGATTTAGCAAATCAGGTTTAATTTCATAAAAAGTAGCATCAGGAGCAGGTGGAGCAATAGGTTGTCAACACACGGATTTTAATCCCAGATGCCTGTTATGCCATACATCACAATCAAAGGATTACCATTTTTGCGAGACATAACAGAATTGGTACCATAGTTCATCATCCATTACAAACCATAATAAAGGTATTACAAATAAAGGATCTCATGATCCAGTCTTAATACAATCAACGCAGCAGAATATATAATAACGGTAGCGTGATCGAAGCTCCATCTTCGGGGTCACAGGCAATGCTGACGATGGGAGATGATCCTAGTTGTCATAGACGTCCTGTTGTCCATCATCCTGGTAGTCCTCTTCATAGTCTGGCCATGGGAATAGCCAGGTACAAAGCCATGAGCACTCTTTAAGTACTCGCAAACTAATACTAACATGTAAAGTAGTTCGAGTAGGAATCCTAAGCTCTAGGTTTATTTGCAAAAAGGCAGGTTTATCTCAACTGAGTTCAAAAGTAAAGAAAGCTAGTTTAATGTTCTATAACACCTAAGTTGGAACTTAGTTTTCATGTTCACAACCCTGTTGTGGTCAAGTCAAAGTCATAGTTCATTTCACAAGTCATTTTGAAAACATCTGACGACGGCACAGTATGGCCACTCCAACTGTCCATGACTGCGGACGCGGCTATTCCAATAGTTTGACACTCTGCAGAGATTGTACACTCACCACAACATTCGATACATCCGTCAGGGATAAACCTGAATCACCATAATCAGTATGCGGATAATCAATCCTAACCTTTCAATTACACATCCTAGTATATGCACCTCCCCTATGAGTTTGGCCTCCCAACCATGACCATCTGTCATCTTGGGAACTGCACAGGTGGACATTCACATTCACGAGGTAGCCTCAGCTCAACCTCTTCCGCAAGGGAACCCATACTAAGACATATAAACTTCCAGTTAAGCCCTACTCAATTCAGGTATTGTGGTTGTACGGAAAAATTGGAATGGTATCGCATCCGAACCCAACCATCAGTTTTTATAAAGGGATAAGGCTCATGCCTCAACATTTTCATCATCAAATCATCTTGTGCTCATAGCACATTTCAAAACATTTCAATAGAATGAATCTTCATTCCAAGGTTTTCATAATCATTTTCACCAAGTATTCCTATCTAAAGTGATCAACTTCTATGCTTACCACTAGCCACTGAAGTTAAGGGTATTCACTAATGAAGGGTGCTAAACAAGTGTGACTATCCAAATCTAGTCTCATGCCTTTGTATGACATCTAGTTCTAACTAACTTAGGCCTAGTTTTATGCTCTTTATGATATCTATACTATCTTTCCAAAACTCACAAAGCACTAACTAAAAGTAAAGAACTTTGGTAAAGATAAAGAAAAGAATAAAGCTTGCAAGTAAAACTGGGAATTGGTATAATCAAGGTTGCATAACCAAGTATGCCTAATGCATCTAGCTTGCATAGTTAAGAAAGTTGCAAGTGTTTGCTTGCATAGTTATCTTAGCTTGCCTTGATTGGTGCAGTGGTTGAAGTTTTCTTCTTCTTCGTAGTACTCCTCCTCGTAGCCTTGGTCGGTACTGGCGTCTATAATTGAATACTAGGTACACAATCACCAAACAATACTTAACTACTTCTATTTAGCACACAAGGGATCATACTAGATGATCTAGCATCATCACAATCATCACATGAAATAAAGACCTAGTCTTATTTATTTTATTTTAGGAAAGTAATTTCTCCTCATTGAAAACTACTTAAGATTTAATATTCTCCAATTAAAATATGGGATCGTGTTGACACATGTCATCACCACATATTTCAATACTTGGGAATGTGATTTAAAGTGGTGGTCATATTTTATAAAGTTTAAAATTACTATTTTATACAATTAAAGTGACTAGAAATGCCTATATAGTATTCTTTTAGTACTAGTCCAAGATCACTCCATGTAAACCTAAATATTTTTACATATTCAGATAGATCTTGTCAAATGTGATTTTTGAGAGTTGGAATCAACTCAAAAGCATTTATGGTTGATTTTTGAAAAATGTTTGAAAGTGTAAAAGTCTATTTCTTGTTATTTTTACTATAGGTGATCTATAATATCAAATGGTTTGAATCCAATGGGCTTGCATAGATAATTTCAATATCTTTCTAGCAAAATTGGAATCATACAATTTGGTTCAGTACATCTATTTGAATTGATTTTTGAATCTACTCGCGGAACTAGGGTTTGATAAAATTGGAAAAAGATTATTTGAACTACTGGGCTACGCGCGGGAAAGGAAATGGGCCAGCCCAGCTGCACTGCGCGCGCGCAGCGGGCTGCTAACAGGGGGATCCCATGCGTCAGCGGCTCATCTAACCCGAAGCGGTAAGTTTCAATCTAGGCCGTGTGATTAGACTACGATCTATGGCTCACGTTCGTCGTCTCCGTCGAACAGCTCCGACGAGACTGAACCCTAACGGAAACGGTGGGGGTACCCAGTGGCTCACCTGGGCTCCATCTAGGGTCGGCGATGGGGGCGAACGACGTTGTCGATGATGACAGTTCAAATGGTGGTCACGGCGGCTCCAGAGGTGGCTCCAATAAACGGCTCCTCTCCTCCTTGCTGGTGCTCGCCTTGCTCCGGGGAAAGGTCATGGGTGGTTCTGAGAGAGAGGGGAATGAGTTGGTGTGAAGAATTGATGTCTACGCACTTCTATTCTTGTAGACAGTTGTTGGGCCTCCAAGTGCAGAGGTTTGTAGAACAGCAGGAAGTTTCCCTTAAGTGGATCACCTAGGGTTTATCGAACTCAGGGAGGAAGTGGTCAAAGGTATTCCCTCTCAAGCAACCCTGCAATTAAGATACAAGAAGTATCTGTGTCCCCAACACACCTAATACACTTTTCAGGTGTATAGGTGCACTAGTTTAGCGAAGAGATAGTGAAATACAAGTGGTAACAGTGACAGAAAATAGCTTGACGGTGAGGTAAAGACTAAAGGCAACAAGAAGGAAGCAAGCAAACATGCAACAGATCTAGATGCAAACGGTGTTTCAATGATTAGAAACAAGGCCTAGGGATCATACTTTCACTAGTGAACACTCTCTCATATAAATATCCTCTCTTAATGATACTACTCTTAACTACTCTCCGGTTGGACACTCTAATCCATGGTAGGGCTATAACAGCACACCTCAAAGTTCGCCTTCCCCAATCTAGATAACCCCACACTATCACCTTGAGCGCTAGATGGTTCCAACAAACACCAAAATTTCATAAAGACATTCAACTCCAAATATAACTCATAACAAATATTCAATCTAGCCAAAGTGCCACACACGGTATGCACGTCGTCACTTTCACACACGTGGGGAAAAGCATAGATCTATTAAAGCATAGTGAGTATTTATGTAGACTCAAGCCTAAGTGCCACCATGGCGTGCACGCTGTCACTTTCACACACATGGGGAGAGCAGAGATCTAATGAAGCACTTGAGTAACAGAGTAGATCTACTTGATTACAAAGCTCATGACCAGAACAAGATCATGCATAGACAGAGATGAACACATAGCTACCGGTAGAGCCCTTAGCCTCGAGGAAGAACTACTCCATCCTCATCATGGGGATCAGCAACGGTGATGAAGATGGTGGCGAAGATCGATGGAGATGGCTCCGGGGGCACTTCCCCGTCCCGGCAGGGTGCCGGAACAGAGACTTTCTATCCCTCGAATCTATCCTGCGGTGGCGGCGGCGCTGCGGAACTTTTCGTGGCTTTCTGATCGATTCTTTAGGGTTTTTGAGTCGGGGGCTTCTTATAGGCGAAGGAGTCAAGGTCGGTGGAGGTCCAGGGGGCCCACACCCCCTGTGGGCGCAGCCAGGGTGGACCATGCGCCCACCTAGGATGTGGCCACCCTGGTGTCCTCCTCCGTATCGTCTTTGATTTTTCGTATCGTTCAGGGAAAATATGAACTTTGGCTTTTGTCCCGTCCAATTCCGATAATATTCATATTTTATCTTTCTGAAACCAAAAACAGCAGAAAATAGGCAACTGACACTGTGGCATCTTGTCAATAGGTTAGTTCCAGAAAGTATATAAAAATACCTCAAAGTGTAGACAAAACATAGCAAAGTAGATACTAAACAAGCATGGAACATCAAAAATTATAGATACGTTTACGATGTATCAAGCATCCCCAAGCTTAACTCCTGCTTGTCCTCAAGTAGGTAAGTGATAAAAAGAATAATTTTTGAAGTGGCATGCACCATCACAATCAAGATCAAACCATTTGCAAGCATTGAAAGCTAGGATCAAAGTACTATAAACATGAGCATGAAATATGAACTTCTAACAATAAGACATAGCAACTATGCATGCAACATGAAAGGTTCCAGACAAATTTCATGAATAACAATGCATTGAAAGACGTTTGTTTGTTTCACATATGGAAAACATAGCATAGTGGCATCCAGCTTATCCCTCATGGAATAGCAAGTAAATCCATAGGACACCTTCAAAGTTCATAAGAGTGACTAGATATAAATAGTTCAAGAACAAGCAATATCAACATTATGAATCAATCAATAAGTTTTGGGACAATGCACATAGAACTAAGAATGATAACTATGCTCTCTTAATTTGTGCCTAAGGATAGAAGGTGGAGACTCAATATAAAAGTGGAAGAAAGGCCCTTCAGAGGGAAGCAGGGATTTCAAGTTTCATAAAGAGCTTCCAAAAATTATGGTACTTGTTAGCTTCCAGCTCTCATTGCCCCTATCAAAAGCATATTGAAGTGATTAAGGTTAATGTGAACAAAGTATGGAGTATATGCTTGACAAAGTATAAGTTGGCAATCTCATGTCCCTTGAATACGAGGGCCACACCTCATGCTACTCAACTTTAGTCACATGTAAGTTCTTGTCATAGTAAGTACATGTGTATCATAGAGAACCGCCAACAGGGTACCCCTTGCACATGGTATAGGAGCTATCCCATAACCAAAATGACAAGGCAAGCAGACAATGAGCATCTCAGCGATCTTTTTATTTACTATGTGCATAGATTTTTATTGAGGTTGCTTCACAGAATGCTCATTATGGTGATGCTGCAAGTTTCCACCATGATTAGGCATGGCTTAGGCTAGCGGCCCAGGCGTTTATCTAACACAAAATACATAACTCCATGGACTTACAAGATCCCTCTTTATTTCACACCGGTGACATCCATAGACAAAAGAGCATGATATCAACTATATACAAAGTACAAGTGCAATGTTGAAAACGGTCCCCGTGACAGCACGGTTCTTCTAATTCCAACGTATAAGTGCAAGCATATACAACATAGATGACACAATGGTTCAAGTTTATTAGGGGCAAAGAATATAAAGTGTGCCATCAAGTTTGTGAGGGATTTAATCACTAAATTTTCACATAACAAAATACTTTTTAATTGGAAGATAGCTGAAAACAAGAATATACTTGGAATGGTGTAACACACCATGCATAGGAGTTTATAGTGAACACTTTGGAATAACCTGGCTTCTTGGGAGTTGGAAGCATGAGTAGAGATTACTCATACAAGTGGAGGATAGCAAAAGACTGGGAGCGACCAACTAAGAGAGCAATAATGGCCATAATCATGCAGAGCGACAAAACATTATCAATCAAAGCATATAGTGGTACTACAAGTCAAGGACTAAATGATCATAGAGGCTAAGGTGACTGGTTCATAGTCATAACATGGTGTGAGCATGTGCCATGTCAACCCAAACAAAGCATCAAAGGAGAATACCACCATATTATGCTTTTTGTATGCTAAAACAACGCATGATTCTTTCAAGGCACACTAAGCAATCCCAATTGTTTGGAACAAGTCATGCTACAGCAATAATCACTAAGCATAAGGTCAAATCAACATCTAGCATGACATGATAAAGTCCGAGCCACAGTCAAAACAAGCTCCCTTTTGTATCACTATAAGCATGAAACTTTCTACTCTTTTCCAACACCAATCGACTTATTTGAAACAACTCGCAAAGATAATAATCAATAAGGATCAGTGATCTTGTCTCAAAAATCCACAAATAAGAACTAAAAATTTCTAAGCTAAATGCACAAGAAAACTATGGCTAAACACAGTGCTAGCAAAGGTGAACACTCACAGAACAATAAGAGTGAAAACTAGAGTGTTCTAGGCAATGAAAACAGAGTGTGTCTCTCTCCAAAATAAGTGTTCTGTAATCCAAGCAACTTACTCAAGAAAACTAAACAAAATAAAACTAAAAACAAAAATAAAGACGCTCCAAGAACAACACAACAGTGCATGAAGCAATAAAAACGAAGTGTCTAGAAAGACATGAGATTTTTATTGATGAAGAAGGGGATGCCTTGGGCATCCCCAAGCTTTGATGCTTGTACCTCTTGAATATTTCTTGGGGTGACACCGGGGTGGCATCCCCAAGCTTGATCTTTTGTCCATTCTTCATCTCATTACATCATTCTCTCTCTACACATGAAATTTTTCCTTCATACAAAACTTCACACAATCTTCATTAGCAACATTAGTGTATTCAAAAGATAATAGACCTTCGGGGTTTAGTTTTAAAATAGAAAAAATTTCACTAAAAACACAAGCTACTGTATCAATTCCCTCAAAAATCTCAATTTCCCAAAAAGAATCAATAAGAAGCAAATGCAAATAATAGCAGAAATCTGTCAAAACAGACCAGCAGGTAGAACCCGATTTTTTCGAAGACCTTCTGTTGCTCAAATCAAAAAGTTTTGAACTAACTAAAGTTATATAACATACTGGGGGATTTATTCGTAAATTTTCATCTCAATCTGACTTACAGAGACTCCTCACGAATTTATATAGTGGAGGACATAAATCTGTTTCGGGACAGCAACTCCCCAAATCTTACTTCCCTCTCATTAGAGGTCATTTTTGGCACAAAAAGCAAACAAAAAGGATAAGGAGAGTTCATTACTGAATTAATAACTTCCAAGAATCAAGAAAACTCTTGGGTCATCTCCCAACAAGTACTTTTCTTTAATGCCTTTAAGTTAGGCTTGATAGTATAAGAAGATATGAATTGAAGTAAAAGAGAGCATCAAGAAGAAAATTCAAAACACATTTAATTATAACCCACTTAATATGCATATGAATCTTGTAAATAAACAAGTCATGAAAGAAAAAAGCAACAGACATAGGAAAGCAAAACAAGTGCAACTTTAAGATTTTCAACATAAAGAGGGGAAACTTAATATTGTTGAGATGCATAAAACTATGTTTCCCTCTCTCATAATAACTTTTAGTAGCATCATGAATAAAATTAACAATATAACTATCACATAAAACATTCTTATCATGAGCTACTTGCTGTCACATCCCAAAATTTTCCAAATTTTGAAATGTGAAAAATAAATAAACAAAATAAATAATTGTTGAAATTTAGGGAGAAAAGAAACTTTTTTATTCCAAATGGAAACATCAAAAACCCATCTTGAACAAATTTGAATAAAATGTAATCCAACAAATTTCAATCAAGTGAAATGCATTCATCGATGAATGTACCTTGAAACTTAAACACTTGGAAAAGTCAAACCAAAACCCTAAAACCCTAATGGAAGAAATCATTTCCAAGATCTCTCTAAGACTATGGATTTGTTCCATACAAAAATTTGTCAACAAACATTTATAAATGATTAAAAATGATAAATAAAAATATTATAAAACCATAGAAATTGGTTTCATATAATTTGGAACCATGAATAAAAACTTATGAATTTTATAAGATAAAAGAAAATGAATTCCAAAGCTAATAAAGCTTCTAGATAAAATTCATACAAAATTGTGAGCAAATTAATCCTAAAAGGATTTAAAAAGATAAACAAATATTAAATAAAATTATACAAATTGTAATCACCAATTTTGGATCTATAAATAAAAAGATATGGATTTTATAAGAAAAAAGAAAGAAAGAAAATAAATAGGGAATATTTAAAAGCCAAATTAAATCTTGGAAAAATTCATGAATAAATGAAATATTATTGAATAATAAAAAGAAAAGATTATTTAAATAAAATCATAAGGATTAAACAATATCCAACTTTATTTTAAATAAAGACAAATTTCCTAAACTAAATAATAAGAAAATTATTTAGAAGACAATTTAAATCTTGAATTAAATCCACAAGCAAATGGAATAAAGATAATCCAAATTAAATAAAAGGATAAATAATATTCAAATAAAATTATATGGCATTAAACCATATTCTAAAATTATATATAAGTAGGGACAAAATTCCTAAGATAAATGAATAATTAAATCATGAGAAAATAAATTGGAATTTTCCCAAAGTGGATTAAAAAGTTATCTAATTGACTTAAAAGGAATAAAATAATTATTCGAAAAAAATTATATGGAATTAAGACCATATTTGTTTTTATTTGAATAAAGACAATTTGCCCAATTTAAATGATTAATAAATCATATTTTAAATAATTCAAAATGAATTATTTAACACACTATGGAATAAATAAAACCTACTGAAAAGAGTTTGATAAACATTTGAATTTACAACAGAAGGTTAAATCATTTGAATAAATAATATGGATAAGAATCATATTTAAAATCCTATTGAATATAGACAAAAATGTCTATTTAAAATAAATAACAAACCATATGTGAATAAAATAATTATTCTAAAATGGACTTTAAATACATATTTAAAACAAGTATAGAAACATACTGAATATTTAGAAAAGATTTGAAAAAGAAATCTGAATTCAAATGATAGTTTGAATTCAAAACAGAAAATCAAAATGGAAAAAGAAAAAGAAACAGAATAAAAAAAGGGAAAGAACGAGCCCAGCCCAACCTGGCCCAACTAAGCCCAGCTAGCCCACTCTCTCCTCTCCCGAACCGTTTTCTTTCTCACTCAAACGCGCTCCCACTCAGCCACTGACAGCAAGGCCCCGCTGTACCCCTCTCTATTTCGCTGACCAACCGACCCCACTTGCCAGTTCATCGTCTCCACCCCGCGACTGCTTCTTTCCCAAACTTCGCCGTTTCCTGCTGATTAATCCTCAAGTAAATTCGAGTAAATGGTGCGTTGATTCCACTTAGTAGCCACGCCCTCCTAATCGCCCCCCTAGGCTGCCCGTATTGCTCGCGGCAACACCACTGCCTCCAACGAGGTTATCGGTGAAATCCGGCCAGACCTCGCCTCCCCTTGCTCCCTGGAACCTACGAGCACACTCCCCACCTCCCTACGCATCTTCCCGTAGCACCAGCTCACTCGCGCGTGCCCCGCAACGTCGGCAACGTCTTCGCCTGAGCATCGCAACCATCTGCAATTTCTTCGACGAGCTTTCGTGGTAATTTCTGACTGCACATCTCCCTCTCTTTCACACGCGTGTACTCGCCACGATCTTGCGCATCTGACTGCATCTTTTATTTGCCCTGGCATGCACCATAGTTCGCCTCCTTCTTCAACAGAGAGCACCCGAGCCAGTGAGCATCTCCGGCGAGGAATTACCATCGTCCCCATGCGCCCCTTCGCCAACCACGGACACGTTGAGCATCTTCACTCTTCAGCGAATCTGGTGAGCCATCCCACTCCTCCTCTCGCTTCCTAGATTCGCCGTAACGCCACCGTTAGAGCGTCGTCGCCGCATGTCGCTGCCAAGCACCGCTAGGATATGGTCGCATGGTCCAGAGCCGTTGGATCTTGATCCTGTGACGTAGATAGAATCACTAAAGCAAATAGGTATGATTAGATCAGAGCCGCACGATGCACCTTAGATCCAACACATTGTGTTAGCTAATCCAGACGAAACGGTATCATCCAGTAGAAACGTGACGCGTGGCCTGTGTTTTGGTTTAAAAACAGAAACTATCCTATTAGATGTTTGAATTTGTAAATTCCATAACTTTTGATCCACACGTCCAAAATTTGCAAATTTTATATCATTGAAATAAGGAAAATGAATACTTTCCAACCATGCCCTTTGTTTAGTGTTTTGCTTCTATAAAATTAGTTGTTTTTGCAGAAACTTGTTTAGGCATATTTTGAATATAAAAATTAATCTAGAAATGATTTTAGGGTAAATTTTTTTGTAAATGGAATGTTTTGAACCTACTGACCATAAAAACCAACTTGTAGATTTAAAAGTATATTTTGTGATACTAAGAAATAAATCTTTTAATAAAGCATTTCTAGTTAAATAAAAATATTGATTAGGGTCTTAAAATGCTTTTTGAGTAAAACCCTTTGAAAATGGTTTCATTTAAACTCTCTGAACTTAAACACCAAGTTTTGGGATTTCAAAATATATTTGGTGAACCCTATAAAATTATTACTTTGTTTAAAGACATTTCTAACAAAATAAAATATTGCTTGATTTAAAAATGGTTTTAAGTGAAACCTTTTGTAAGTGGAATTTTTTTAAAACACTTTTGACCATAAACACTAATATGTTGTGTTTAAAAATATATTTGACAAACACTAGAGATTATCACTTTGATTTAAATCATTTCTAGCAAAATAAAAATGATTTAAATGGCCATTTTCACTAACTTGTTTTCAAATGACCTTGCCACTTTTACAAATGACCAATAGGTGTTTCAAAATGTTTATAGCCAATTAGAAACCACCTTTCCAAATAAAAAAATATTTTGCATGCTTGCATGTATTATTTTGTTTTCATTATTTTATGTGGTGAAATTGTTTGAATGCTAGATTGAATTTGTGCCTTGATTGAATTGTAGTGAAATTTGAAGAGTGTGACTATTGCAAGATCAAGGAGTGAACTTATATTCTCTACCAAAAAGGCAAGTGGTGCTTCATACTTTTGTCCTATTATTTTCACTATGCATTAGTGATGTTCCTAAGTAGGACTTGCATGGAATTTTTACTAAGTATGCTATACCTTGGGAAATCCTAGTAGATGATGCCTTGGTAGAATTTTCCCTAAGTTAATATTCATATTAATATCATGCTTAGCCTAGCTAGTAGAAAACAAGGGTGGATTATATTCATGCTATGAAATATTTCTAAGTCAATGACTTGTGTTTTGTTTAATAAAACAACTATGTGAATGAATCACCTGGGTGGAATGGTTGTGAATGGGTTATGTTGAGTGTTTACACAGGGCCCCATATTTATGGCCTACCCTAGTGTATCTCACTTGTGGAAAGCCAACCAGGAACAAAGAGATTTGAGATGTCAAATGTTGAGAAGCTTCAAGTGCAACCACATGGCATTATGGGCTCTACCTAGATCATATAAGTTGCAATAACTTAGCCAGATGGACAGTTGGTGGTAGGGGGTGATAGGTTTGGGAACGCGTCCATTTTGGTCTAAGGGAAGGCTTCTGAAAGATCTTGTCTCGATGCATGTCGAGTCTTGTGGGGAAAGTGTACCACATCTCGAGAGAGTAAAATCTAAGTACTTAGTCGTGTCCTCGGCAATGGACAATTTGAGCATCAAGACATGGAAGCTATCAAGAATCTCCTCATCCCAATTTCTAAGTTAAAAATTTGTGGTTGAACAAGGGTTAAAGGATCACCAATGTCTATTGGTAGATGCCTTGGGTGATTTTGACAAACAAAACTTAGTGTTTTCAACTTATAAGTAAAACCTTATTTTGAGCAAAGCAAGCCTAAACTCCACTTAGCCAAATGCATACAGATGATAGACACCACTATACTACCATAGTATCACTTGTCAATACAATTCAAATGTATTGACCCTTGTGGCTGTAACTTATTATGTTGCAGGTTTGTTTGAAGTTAGTGAAGTGTGTTGATTAGGATTACAAGTCTACAGCCAACATGATTGCCTGTGGCACTTTGAAGATGAAGGATTCCATGCTACATAGTTATTTCTGCTGCATTGTAATAAGATAGCCAAATGAGCTATGTAAGATGTAATGTATTATTTTATTCCTGGTTATGAAGTTGTATTATGACCTTTGTTTCTTGATATTACATCTTAAACTGTGGATGCTAGCTATTGATCCAGGGACTAGCATTGTAAACACAGGGATCTCTACCTTATTAAAGGTTGGGACCTCTACACTTGCATAAAATAATTATTACTCTCCACATAAGCATAGTCATTCTTATTAATTGTAGTGGGAGAAAAATTAACAAAATAGCTATCATTATTATTCTCATCACCATAGTCATCAAATATAGAAGGCATATTGTAATCACAATAAATTTTCTCCTCAATAGTAGGTGGACTTAAATATCATACTCATCATTATAATCATCATATATTGGAGGTTTGGTATCATCATAAGCAATATAATATCTATCTTCCAAAGCTGGGGAACTAAAAATATCATGTTTATAAAAACTAGCTTCCCCAAGATTAGATGTTTCCATAGCATTAGCAATAATGGTGTTCAAAGAATTCATACTAATAACATTGCTATTAGCATGCAAATAAAGTTCCCTAGGTTTTTTAGTTTTCTCTTCAAACACTTCATGTCCTAACTCAAGATAAATACTATAAAGCTCTCTAATTTTGTTGTTGTTTTCCATTAAGCCTAACTAGTGAAAACAAGAAACAAATAGACAAAATTACGGAATCTAAAGGAAATAACTTTGATAACTCACACCGGAGGATGTGAGTACCTTCTACCTTACCTCCCCGGCAACGGCGCCAGAAAATAGCTTGATGTCTACGAACTTCTATTCTTATAGACAGTTGTTGGGCCTACAAGTGCAGAGGTTTGTAGAACAGCGAGAAGTTTCCCTTAAGTGGATCACCCAAGGTTTATCGAACTCAGGGAGGAAGTGCTCAAAGGTATTCCCTCTCAAGCAACTCTGCAATCAAGAAACAAGAAGTTTCTTGTGTCCCCAACACACCTAATACACTTGTCAGGTGTATAGGTGCACTAGTTCGGCGAAGAGATAGTGAAATACAAGTGGTAACGGTGCCAGAAAATAGCTTGACGGTGAGGTAAAGACTAAAGGCAACAAGAAGGAAGCAATCAAACATGCAACAGATCTAGATGCAAATGGTATTTCATTGTTTAGAAACAAGGCCTAGGGATCATAATTTCACTAGTGAACACTCTCTCATATAAATATCCTCTCTTAATGATACTGATGCAGCACTGAGTTGATGTAGGAGCGCTTCGCTGGGAACCCCAAGAGCAAGGTGTGAGCAGCACAGCAGCAAGTTTTCCCTCAGTAAGAAACCGAGTTTATCAAACCAGTAGGAGGAAAGAAACATCACACATGTGTTACAAGCAACGCGGAGACCTACAAAACACAAACTCAAGACTTTGCCCCAACTAACAGTGAGGTTGTCAATCTCACCGGTTGCTGTAACAAAGGATTAAACGTATGGTGTGGAAGGTAATGGTGGTTTGCAGCAAGTAAACAAGTAACAGTGGAAGATGTATCAATGGTAAAGATTGGACCGGGGTACATAGTTCACTACAGGTGCTCTCCTTAGATAAACAACATGGCATGAAGGGTAAACAAATTACAGCAGGGAAATCGACAGGAACTGAGCAAGGCATAACAAGGCAATACCAGACAAAAAGATCCTAGGAGATTCGATTGGGCAATACAACAACTGTAAGAGGTCCCAACCTAATAAGGTAGATTCCTCCTGTGTTTTACAATGCTAGTCCCTGGATCATTAGCTAGCATCCACAGTTAAGATGTAATATCAAGATACAAAGGTCATAATATAAATTTATAACCAGGAATAACATAAGTTTATTACATCAAACATAGCTCATTTGGCTATTACAATACATTGCAGCGGAATAACCATAGTCATGGGTCCTTCATCTTCAAAGTGCCACAGGCAGATGTTGGTTGTAGACTTTGTAGTCCTAGTCAATCAAACAATCTTCATTTAAAACAATCAACCTGCAACGTTACAAGTTATAGCCACAAGGGTCAATACATTTTGAATTGTATTGGCAAGTTCCACTTTTATGTATAATAAGAGTGGATCCTATCATTATATGCATATTTGGCTAGGTAGAGTTTAAGGCTTATTTTCATAAAGCAATATTTTATCCTATCTTTTCAAAAGGGTTTTAAGTCCTTTGTCAAATTTCTCTTCCAAGTTCCTTGAACTCCTTGGTAGAAACTCAAGTGTTCAAGTCCTTGTCAAAACTCCCTTGAGTACCTTGGTAACCCCAAGTGCAACAAGTTTTATCAAAACTCATGAGTTCCTTGGTAACCCCCAAGTACCTCATACTCTTGAGCACCTTGGTAACCCCAAGTGCAACAAGCTTAACAAAATCTCTTTGAATTCCTTGGTAGACACACAAGGGCATCAAGTTTTTATTTTAGAAGTTAGAATGTCGAGATCTCCCATAGTTCATACTTTAGTTGCTCAGTATTCTCCATAACCGGGGACACGGCTAAGTACTTAGATTTTATTATCTTCTGTAGAAGGAGTACACTTTACCCACATGACACAATCCCTACTTGTTGCCACCAGTGGCCTACTGGATTAGTGCTCACCAAGATGGAGTACCGGCAGACTGAGAGTGTGACGAAGTCTTTCCAAGAGGTCCTCCCATACATCATTGCTAGCTTGTCTTTAGCCCCCATGAAGCATTCCAGATCCCCATGTCCGGTAACTAAATACAATGTATGGGTCTTCCTAATGTAGTTGACTAAGCCAGAGCCATAATAGCATGTGGTTGCACACGAAAGCCACAATTGGAGAAACATGTTCAATCTCTAAGTTTCCTAGGTGGTTTTCTTTTGGAGCACAACACAAAGTGATTCCCATAAACATGGTTCCTTTTGTTGCCACCTTCTCCAAAACTTAAAGTATCCACCACCTAGGTGGTTCATTGAGTCCTTGTTTTATTATCTAAAACATAAGTCCTTTTCTCAACCTTTGTAAAATCTCAACATGTATCTCTTTTCAAAATAAAGCATGGCTAAGCATGTACAACTACAATATTTTCACTAAGGAGTGTATAGGGAATCCTATTAGGATTTAGCATAGCATATGTATAAAATGTCTTTTCATGCATGTTTTCATAATCCACTAAGTATAATGAAAATAGTAGGGCATTTGTATAATAGTGTAACTTGCCTTTTTGGTAGGGAATGAGGGTTCACTCCTTGATCTTGCTAGTCTCACACTTTGCTAATTTCACTACAAGTCAATCAAGCAAACACCAAATCAACTAACATTCCAAACCACCATTACTCAAACAAAATCACACACACAAGACAAGAAGGAAACTAAGTCATGCATAAGTATGCAAAGGATGGTTCTATTGCAAGGATGGTCTCCACTAGGTTTCTAAACTTTGTAAGGTCCAAATTGATCATTTACCAAAATGGCAAAGTCATTAGTTAGAGGGTTTTGCCCAAAAACTATTTTAAAATTCCATTCAATATTTTATATGGTGGGAAAATGGTTTTATCAAATCAAAAATCTTTAAGTTTCTCACCAAAAGTTTATAACTCTCAAGTCTTGGTGTTTTGGTTCAGCAGCTTTGAATCAAAATATTTTCCCAAGGTTTTTATTCCAAAAACCTTTTTCATAATAAAACCCTTATCTTTATTTAGCTAGAAATAGACTAATTCAATTAATCCATTCTAAATTTTTCTAATTTCATTTTCAAAACCATGGGTTGGTTCCTAGGGTCAGTAAGGTCACAACAATCCAATTTGCAAAGGTTTTATCCTTAAATTCAATTTTAAACAATTTTTATACTCTAAACAAGCATACAAATGAATCTTCAAAAATGAGCAAACAAACAGATACTATTTGCTAAACTAATTCCACAGTTGGCTAGGGCTTGTTCTCCTGAATCCAACGACATAAAGTTTGCCAAATTTGGACGTGTGGATCAAAAGTTATAAGGGTTTGAAAATGGCATCAAATTCTGGTTTCAAATTCTATTTCAGATCATCTGATGCCACGCGTCATATTATAATTCGCCAGTATCGTTTCGGGGTGGATCACGGTGCAGACCGTTGGATCTAAGCAGATCGTATGGCCCAGATCACGCACTTTCGCTTAAGTTATTCTATCTCATCCACTGATTGATATCGACGGCTCCTATCTAATAGCCATGAATCAAGGCGATGACAACGGGCGGCGCGAGCGGCCGATTGGAGGCGGCGAAGCGAAGTGAAGCGAAAGGGAGGGAGCAAGCTCACCGAGGTCGCGAGGATGAGGCGATGTTGTTCGTGTGGTCGTCGTGGCAAGGGGCGCACGGGGACGGGTAGGATTTCTCGCCGGAGTCGGTTCTGGCGACGGACGCGTGCGGTCGAGGTCGAGGACGACGCTGTGGTACACGGAAATACAAACGGAGGACTGGGTTAGCTGCGCAAGACCATGGAAAAGATGTGTGCGTGATCTAGAAGACACGGGGTGGTCGGAATTTACCTGTGGGCGTCGTCGAAGTAGAGGCGCAATGATCGGAGGTTGTCGTTGGCGAGGCTCGGGGTGTCCGTGGTCGAACGGGGTACGGAGGAGGTCCGGGAGTGGGGAAGCTGCTAGGGTGCTCGAGAAGGTAGGGGCGGTGTTGAGTCGCCGAATCGCACCGAGTGTCGCCGGAACAGAGGGTGCTCGGAAGAAATTGGGGGCGATGCAAGGCGAGCGAGGTGTCGAGGGGAAATATAGAGGATGCCTGGCGTTTCCATCTGCGTGATCAAGGCTGGTAACGCTCGCGTTAAAGCGAATTAAGCCGGAGAAATCAACGCAGAACGGGGAGAAGAACTGGTCACGGGATGGGTGAAGGAGACGATGAAAGTGATAGCAGCCTACCAGTCAAGTGGGAAAAGGAGAGAGGAGGTCCACTGGTCGGTGTCTCGGTGGCTGATTCACGGTGAGGAAAAAGCGGTTCGGGAAAATTAAGAGGAGGTGGGGTCTGTTGTCGAGTGAGTGAGAGGAGAAGTGGGTCCCGTTTATGCGTGGATCGAGTGGGTAAGAAAGTTGGTGTCAATTGTTTTATTCGAGGAGAAGGCTGGGCTGGTTTTGCTGGGCCTTAGTGGGCTGGGTCTGTTGTACTATTTTTTTCTGTCTAAACACTTTTCTATTTTCCAAAACTATTTCTGTTTTGAAATTCAAATCAATTATTCAAACATTCAAACAATGTTCAAATCAATTCAACCAACACCCCAAACTTTGTAATATTGAAATTAGTTATGTTCAGTAACATGAACCAAAATCCAAAATTCTAAAATAAAACAATATTTTAAATCTTTTTAGGTTCCCTTTATTAATTAAATAAAATGGACCATGGTTTATTAATAAAACTGGGTTTGGTTTATTTAGTAAAATCTCCATTTTTAAATCCAAATATTTTCAACATCCATTAGTAGGTTTTATTTAGAAATAAAGAATACCTGGAAACTTGTCTAAAACAAAATAACATTTTATTTTAGGGCCCATTATTAATTAAATATAATAGACTTCCATTTTAAATCTAAAATAGGATTTGTTTTACTAAGATATTTATTTTGAATCTATAATAAAGCCAAAACACTTTAGTAGATTTTATTTGTGAATATCAAATATTTAGAAAGCTTATTTTAAATACTTTAATAAGTTTTGATGTTTCAATCTAAATTGGTAAACCTTTTATTTAAAGAAGGTTGGATATTAAATCCTTATTAATTTATTTAAATAAACCTTTGCTAATTTTATTTTAAAATAAAATGTTTTATTTCCCAAAGTTTGGCCAAGGTTTAATTTGGCTTTATAAAATATTATTTATTTATAAACTTCTATTTCATTTGAAAATAAATCTTTTCACTCAAGATTTTCAAAATAGTATTTCCAAATGTTTTTATAAAATGTTTATATTTTTAGATCCCTTTAGGTTTTATTTAATTCAAATGGGTTTGAAGTTCCAATTTAATTCAAAAGTTTCTTCTGGCTCTGAAAATCAAACAAAGTTTTATTTTATTCATTTATTTTCACATTACAAGATTTGGAAAATCTTGGGATGTGACAGGCTACCACCCTTAAAATAAATCTCGTCCCGAGATTTGGGAAGGCTAGGGTTACAACAAGTTCAAAACAACTAGGGTGCTACCACCCTTAAAATTTTCAAACAAAAATTACATATTGTCCTTCTTGGGATCCTGGGGAAAAACTTCTCTAAGTAATCCTTTACATATGTCCTTGGTTTCCATAGTGGACTCATGGGCCAAGGTTGAGTTTCTCCATAGGCTTGTTCAACTTGTTCTTCATCTTTTCTGGACAGTTGCTTGCATAGTGTCCTGAATTCTTGCAGTTGAAGCAATGAATGCCCTTGAGTTCTTTACGTGGCTCTTGTGGACAAGTTGCTACATAGTGGCCCATCTCTTTGCAGTTGTTGCACCACACTTGGTCAATCTCTTTATTCTTCTTGTTCTCTGGGCATCCACTGGAGTAGTGTCCCATTTCCTTACATTTACGACATTGTGCAAGGCTCATGTCTTGCTTAGGTTTCTTGGTTTTCTTTGATCCTTTGAATTGGGTTGTCTTGTTTGGAGGTATGAGTGGTCCTTTTCCTTTGGTAGACTTGGATCCTTCTTGTTTCCTTTGTTCTACCATGGCATAGATGGGACATTGGTCAGGAGTATGATCACTTCCTTCACAAAGGTAATAAGTAGCTTGAGAGGTGGGGCATTGTCCAACAGGATGTTCTTCTTCACAATTGGGGCATTGTCCCTCATGCTCTTTGGAAGTATGATCCTTGTCTCCACAAATAATGCAAGCTGGGGCTCCATCTAGAATAACATTCTTGTCATCCTTGTTATCATACACTCTTCTAGGATAACTTTCTTCCATGCTAATCATTTGATTAGTCACCTTAAGCATCAGTTGGGATTGTTCCTCCAAAAACTTTTGCAGTGCTGGATCTTTATCACTATTGTTGGCTAGGAACTGAGCTGTCAGTTGGTTCAACTGATGTTGGGTTGCTATGAGCTCTTTCATGCTGTCAGCTTGGTTGGTGTTGGTGTCATCAACCTTGATGTTGGAGTCCTTTGGAGTAGTCATCTGTTTGGGTTGAAGGAAGATTAGAATAGGCAAGATATTTCTAAGGAAATATTTCTAATCACACACATCGCAATTCACACAAGCAATGTGCATGCAATCACAAACCAAACTTTTCACTCATACAAGGTTCAAGCACATACTTAGGCAACAAAATATTTTTGTTACATCACATAAGTTGGTGTGTTTTTGACTTAGCTAAAATATGGTGGTTTATCTATAGGGTTCACTTGTGATCTTTCCTTCCTTTGTATGAGATCATGGTTTCCTTGAGACAAACTCTTGGTTACAACACTTCAAAGTTGTTGATGGTTCCTCCTTATTTTGCATTCCCTTAGTCTCTAAATCTTGAGTAAGATTTTACTTGTTTCACTTGTGGTCCTTAGTGATATCCAAGTTGGAAGTCCTTGGTGAAGAGGCTGAAGATGTTGAAGTCATTAGAGTTGAAGAAGTTGAAGTCATCCTTTGCACATGGTGTAGTCCTTGGCCATGGGTAGGTTTTTCCATCAAGTTTGAAATAGAAGAGATGTAGAGTTGAAACCAAAATGGTTGAGGAAAGAGTTTACAAGTATTTTTGTAAATAAGTTTTTGAACAAATACAACTCCTATTTTTCTAAGGGTTTTTGTCCAATCCTAGGTTTACAAATCCTACAGGCAACACAATGCTTTGATACCATCTGTAAGAGGTCCCAACCTAATAAGGTAGATTCCTCCTGTGTTTTACAATGCTAGTCCCTGGATCATTATCTAGCATCCACAGTTAAGATGTAATATCAAGATACAAAGGTCATAATATAAATTTATAACCAGGAATAACATAAGTTTATTACATCAAACATAGCTCATTTGGCTATTACAATACATTGCAGCGGAATAACCATAGTCATGGGTCCTTCATCTTCAAAGTGCCACAGGCAGTTGTTGGTTGTAGACTTTGTAGTCCTAGTCAATCAAACAATCTTCATTTAAAACAATCAACCTGCAACGTTACAAGTTACAGCCACAAGGGTCAATACATTTTGAATTGTATTGGCAAGTTCCACTTTTATGTATAATAAGAGTGGATCCTATCATTATATGCATATTTGGCTAGGTAGAGTTTAAGGCTTATTTGCATAAAGCAATATTTTATCCTATCTTTTCAAAAGGGTTTTAAGTCCTTTGTCAAATTTCTCTTCCAAGTTCCTTGAACTCCTTGGTAGAAACTCAAGTGTTCAAGTCCTTGTCAAAAATCCCTTGAGTACCTTGGTAACCCCAAGTGCAACAAGTTTTATCAAAACTCATGAGTTCCTTGGTAACCCCCAAGTACCTCATACTCTTGAGCACCTTGGTAACCCCAAGTGCAACAAGATTAACAAAATCTCTTTGAATTCCTTGGTAGACACACAAGGGCATCAAGTTTTTATTTTAGAAGTTAGAATGTCGAGATCTCCCATAGTTCATACTTTAGTTGCTTAGTATTGTCCATAACCGGGGACACGGCTAAGTACTTAGATTTTATTATCTTCTGCAGAAGGAGTACACTTTACCCACATGACACAATCCCATCTTGTTGCCACCAGTGGCCTACTGGATTAGTGCTCACCAAGATGGAGTACCGGCAGACTGAGAGTGTGACGAAGTCTTTCCAAGAGGTCCTCCCATACATCATTGCTAGCTTGTCTTTAGCCCCCATGAATCATTCCAGATCCCCATGTCCGGTAACTAAATACAATGTATGGGTCTTCCTAATGTAGTTGACTAAGCCAGAGCCATAATAGCATGTGGTTGCACACGAAAGCCACAATTGGAGAAACATGTTCAATCTCTAAGTTTCCTAGGTGGTTTTCTTTTGGAGCACAACACAAAGTGATTCCCATAAACATGGTTCCTTTTGTTGCCACCTTCTCCAAAACTTAAAGTATCCACCACCTAGGTGGTTCATTGAGTCCTTGTTTTATTATGTAAAACATAAGTCCTTTTCTCAACCTTTGTAAAATCTCAACATGTATCTCTTTTCAAAATAAAGCATGGCTAAGCATGTACAACTACAATATTTTCACTAAGGAGTGTATAGGGAATCCTTTTAGGATTTAGCATAGCATAAGTATAAAATGTCTTTTCATGCATGTTTTCATAATCCACTAAGTATAATGAAAATAGTAGGGCATTTGTATAATAGTGTAACTTGCCTTTTTGGTAGGGAATGAGGGTTCACTCCTTGATCTTGCTAGTCTCACACTTTGCTAATTTCACTACAAGTCAATCAAGCAAACACCAAATCAACTAACATTCCAAACCACCATTACTCAAACAAAATCACACACACAAGACAAGAAGGAAACTAAGTCATGCATAAGTATGCAAAGGATGGTTCTATTGCAAGGATGGTCTCCACTAGGTTTCTAAACTTTGTAAGGTCCAAATTGGTCATTTACCAAAATGGAAAAGTCATTAGTTAGAGGGTTTTGCCCAAAAACTATTTTAAAATTCCATTCAACATTTTATATGGTGGGAAAATGGTTTTATCAAATCAAAAATCTTTAAGTTTCTCACCAAAAGTTTCTAACTCTCAAGTCTTGGTGTTTTGGTTCAGTAGCTTTGAATCAAAATATTTTCCCAAGGTTTTTATTCCAAAACCTTTTCATAATAAAACCCTTATCTTTATTTAGCTAGAAATAGACTAATTCAATTAATCCATTCTAAATTTTTCTAATTTCATTTTCAAAACCATGGGTTGGTTCCTAGGGTCAAGGTCACAACAATCCAATTTGCAAAGGTTTTATCCTTAAATTCAATTTTAAACAATTTTATACTCTAAACAAGCATACAAATGAATCTGCAAAAATGAGCAAACAAACAGATACTTTTGCTAAACTAATTCCACAGTTAGGGCTTGTTCTCCTGAATCCAACGACATAAAGTTTGCCAAATTTGGACGTGTGGATCAAAAGTTATAAGGGTTTGAAAATGGCATCAAATTCTGGTTTCAAATTCTATTTCAGATCATGTGTTGCCACGCGTCATATTCTAATTCGCCAAGACTGCTCGGTTGGATCACGGTGCAGACCGTCGGATCTAAGCAGATCGTATGGCCCAGATCACGTACCCCTTCGCGTTTAAGTTATTCTATCGCATCCACTCGATTGATATCGGACGGCGCCTATCTAATAGCCATGAACTGGCGGCGCGATGACAACGGCGAGCGGCGGAGCGGCCAGTTGGCGGCGGTGCTAGCGAAGCAGGAAGCGAAACAGGGAGGGAGCAAGCTCACCGAGGTCGCGAGGATGAGGCGATGTTGTTCGTGTGGTCGTCGTGGCAAGGGGCGCACGGGGACGGTTAGGATTTCTCGCCGGAGTCGGTTCTGGCGACGGACGCGTGCGGTCGAGATCGAGGACGACGCTGTGGTACACGGAAAGACAAACGGAGGACTGGGTTAGCTGCGCGAGACCATGGCAAAGATGTGTGCGTGATCTAGAAGACACGGGGTGGTCGGAATTTACCTATGGGCGTCGTCGGAGTAGAGGCAGACGGCGGCGGTACTGGAGGTTGTCGTTGGCGAGGCTCAGGGGTGTCCGTGGTCGAACGAGGGGTACGGGGAGGAGTGTCTGGGAGTGGGGAAGCTGCTAGGGTGCTCGAGAAGGCAGGGGGCGGTGTTGAGTCGCCGGAATCGGCACCGGAGTATCGTCGGAACAAAGGGTGCTCGGGAAGGAATTGGGGGCGGTCTGGGGCGTGCGAGCGCGAGGTGTCAGAGGGGAAATATAGAGGATGCCCTGGCGTTTCCATCTGCGTGATCAAGGCTGGTAACGTCTGTCGCGTTAAAGCGAATTAAGTTGGAGAAATCAACGGCAGAACGGGGGAGAAGAACTGGTCGCTGCGGGATGGGTGAAGGAGACGATGAACAGTGATAGCAGGCCTACCAGTCAGTGGGAAAAGGAGAGAGGAGGAGGTCCACTGGTCAGTGTCTCGGTGGGCTGATTCAGCGGTGAGGAAAAACGGTTCGGGGAAAATTAAGAGGAGGTGGGGTCTGTTGTCAGCGAGTGAGTGAGAGGGAGAGGGCCCGCTTGTCTCGGATCGAGTGGGTAAGAAAGTTGGTGTCAATTGTTTTATTCGAGGAGAAGGCTGGGCTGGTTTTGCTGGGCCTTAGTGGGCTGGGTCTGTTGCACTATTTTTTTCTGTCTAAACACTTTTCTATTTTCCAAAACTATTTCTGTTTTGAAATTCAAATCAATTATTCAAACATTCAAACAAATCAAACAATGTTCAAATCAATTCAAACAAACACCCCAAACTTTGTAATATTGAAATTAGCTATGTTCAGTAACATGAACCAAAATCCAAAATTCTAAAATAAAACAATATTTTAAATCTTTTTAGGTTCCCTTTATTAATTAAATAAAATGGACCATGGTTTATTAATAAAACTGGGTTTGGTTTATTTAGTAAAATCTCCATTTTTAAATCCAAATATTTTCAACATCCATTAGTAGGTTTTATTTGGAAATAAAGAATACTTGGAAACTTGTCTAAAACAAAATAACATTTTATTTTAGGGCCCATTATTAATTAAATATAATAGACTTCCATTTTAAATCTAAAATAGGATTTGTTTTACTAAGATATTTATTTTGAATCTATAATAAAGCCAAAACACTTTAGTAGATTTTATTTGTGAATATCAAATATTTAGAAAGCTTATTTTAAATACTTTAATAAGTTTTGATGTTTCAATCTAAATTGGTAAACCTTTTATTTAAAGAAGGTTGGATATTAAATCCTTATTAATTTATTTAAATAAACCTTTGCTAATTTTATTTTAAAATAAAATGTTTTATTTCCCAAAGTTTGGCCAAGGTTTAATTTGGCTTTATAAAATATTCTTTATTTATAAACTTCTATTTCATTTGAAAATAAATCTTTTCACTCAAGATTTTCAAAATAGTATTTCCAAATGTTTTTATAAAATGTTTATCTTTTTAGATCCCTTTAGGTTTTATTTAATTCAAATGGGTTTGAAGTTCCAATTGAATTCAAAAGTTTCTTCTGGCTCTGAAAATCAAACAAAGTTTTATTTTATTCATTTATTTTAACATTACAAGATTTGGAAAATCTTGGGATGTGACAACAACATACATAGACCGCCATCCAACTACATCTATGACTAGAAGTCCACCTTCAGGTTATCATCCAAACACCCTCCAGTATTAAGTTGCAAGCAACAGATAACTGCTTTAAGCAAAGTGTGTAAGGTAAACAATCCACTTGTTCCATGAACAAGAGACCGTTGTTTTCTCCATAGTGGCAACAACACATCTACAACAGAAGAGATTTCTGTCACTTCCCTTGGAAACTAGAGGCATGAACCCACTATCGAGCATAAATACCCCCTCTTGGAGTCACTAGCAACTACTTTGCCAAGATAGCTACTAACAACGGAGAGCATGCAAGATCACAAACAACACATGCATGATAGTATCAAATAGACAAAATCATTAATCATTCTGACATAGTAATATCAATATCCATTGGATCCCCGCAAACACAACATGCATGATTACAAATAGATTAGATCTTGATCATGAACGGAGCTCACAAGATCTATACATGAAAGCACAAGGAGGAGATACAACCATCTAGTACTACATGGACCCATAGTCCAAGGTGGAACTACTCACACTTCATACCGGAGAGAAGGCCTCTAGGATGATTTCCCCTCCGGCAGGGTGCCAGGAAGAATTTCAGATCCCCCCAATCTATGGACGACGGTGGCGGCGGCTACAGAAGGTTTCATGGAGTTTTGATCAGGTGACTAGGGTTTCTGCATCGAGGGCTTCTTATAGGCGAAGAGGAGAGGTTGGGAGGCGGCCAGGCCCCCACACCCCTACCCAGGCGCGTGGTGGGCCCACCCGCGCCTAGGGGGGTCTGGCCGCCCTGGTTTGCTTCTCCGTCTCGTCTTCTGGCTTCGTGTCCCCCACAGTAAAATATTGACTTCGGCTTTTGTCCCGTCCAATTCCGAGAATATTGATTTTCTTCCTTTCTGGAACCAAAAAACAGAAGAAAACAAGCAACTGGCACTGTGGAAACTTGTTAATAGGTTATTTCTAGAAAAGATATAAAAACACCTCAAAGTGTTGACAAAGCAAAGCAAAGTAGATACTAAACAAGCATGGAGCATCAAAAATTATAGATACGTTTCCAACGTATCAAGCATCCCCAAGCTTAACTCCTGCTCGTCCTCGAGTAGGTAATTGATAAAAGAATAATTTTTTAGGTGACATGCACCATCAAAACCAAGATCAAACCATTTGCAAGCATTGAAAGGTGGGATCAAAGAACTCTAAACATGTGCATGAAATATGGAGTTCTAACAATAGGACAAAGTAACTATGCAAGCAACAAGAAAGTCTACAAACAAAGATCATGAATAACATGCATTGAAAAACGTTTTTTGTTTCATATACAGCAAACATGGCATAGTGTTATTCAGCTTGTCCCTCATAGAGTAGCAAATAGATGCATAGGACACCTTCAAAGTTCACATGGGTGACTAGAAACAAGTAGCACAAGAACAAGTAATATCACAATATGCATCAATCAATAAGTTTTGGGACACTGCACACAGAATGACAACTATGCTCTCTTAATGGTGCCTAAAAGTAGAAGGTGGAGACTCAAATAATGGTGGAAGAAGGGCCTTTCATAAAGGAAGCAGGGATTTCAAATTTCAAAAAGAGCTTCCAAAAATTATGGTACTTGTTAGCTTTCAGCCCTCATTGCCCCTATCATAAGCATCTTGAAGTGGTTAAGGTTCAAGTGAACAAAGATGGAGTATATGCTGGACAAAGTATAAGTTGTCAATATCAAGTCCCTTGAATACGAGGGCCACACCTCATGCTACTCAACTTCAATCACCTGCAAGTTCTTGTCATTGTAAGTAAATGCATATCATATAGAACCGCCAACGGGGTACCCCTTGCACATGGTACAGGAGCTATCCCATAACCAAAATGACAAGGCAAGCAGACAATGAGCATCTCAGCGATCTTTTTATTTACTATATGCATAGCTTTTTATTGAGGATGCTTCATAGATAGCTCACTATGGTGATGCTGCAAGTTTCCACCATGATTAGGCATGGCTTAGGATAGCGGCCCAGGTGTTTCTCTAACACAAAATACATACTCCATGGACTTACAAGTTCCCTCTTTATTTCACACCGGTGACATCCATAGACAAAAGAGCATGATATCAACTAAGTACAAAGTACAAGTGCAATGTTGAAAACGTTCCCCGTGACAACACGGTTCTGCTAATTCCAACGTATAAGTGCAAGCATATACAACATAGATGAAACAATGGTTCAAGTTAATTAGGGGCAAAGAATATAAAGTGTGCCATCAAGTTTGTGAGGGCTTTAATCACTAAGTTTTCACATAAAAATACTTTAAATTGGAAGATAGCTGAAAACAAGAATATACTTGGAATGGTGTAACACACCATGCATAGGAGTTTACAGTGGACACTTTGGAATAACTTGGTTTCTTGGGAGTTGGAATCATGAGTAGAGCTTACTCATACAAGTGGAGGCTAGCAAAAGACTGGGAGCAACCAACTAAGAGAGCAATAATGGCCATAATCATGCAGAGCAACAAAACATTACTAATCAAAGCATAGAGTGGTACTACAAGTCAAGGACTAAATGATCATAGAGGCTATGGTGACTTGTTCATAGTCAAAACATGGTGTGAGCATGTGCCAAGTCAACCTAAACAAAGCATCAAAGGAGAATACCAAAATACTATGCTTTTGCATGCTAAAACAACGCATAATTCTTTCAAGGCACACTAAGCAATCCCAATTGTTTGGAACAAGACATGCTACAGCAATAATCACTAAGCATAAGGTCAAAACAACACCTAGCATGTCATGCTAAAGTCTAAGTCACAGTCAATGCAAGATCCTCTTGCACTTATCAAGCAAGAACTTTCTACTCCTTTCCAACACCAAGCAACTTATTTAAAACAACACAGCGAGAACGGGGGTCCAAACTACTTTATTCAAGCAAAATAAAAAAACTAAGCAAACCAAATGAAAACTAAGACGCTCCAATAATAACACAACTGTGCATGAAACAATAAAAACGAAGTGTCTAGACGGACCTAAGCTTTTTATTGATGAAGAAGGGGATGCCCATACTTCTTGGATATTTCTTGGGGTGACACCGGGGTGGCATCCCCAAGCTTGAGCTTTTGTCCACTCTTCATCTCATTACATCATTCTCTCTCTATACCTTAAATTTTTCCTTCATACAAAATTTCACACAATCTTCATTAGCAACATTAGTGTATTCAAAAGATAATAGACCTTTAGGCAAAGCTTTGGAACAGCAATACTTTTCACTAAAAACACAAGCTACAGTATCAAATCCTTCAAAAAACTCAATTCACCTAAAGAGAACTCAAAAATGAATCAATAAGAAGCAAATGCAAATAATGGCAGAAATCTGTCAAAACTGACCAGCGGGTAGAAACCGATTTTTTCAAAGACCTTTTGTTGATCAAATCAAAAAGTGTTGAACTAACGAAAGTTAGATAACATACTGGGGGATTTACTCGAACATTTTCAGCTCAATCCGAGTTACATATACTCCTCACGAATTTTTTTGTTGGAGGACAGAAATCTGTTTCGGGACAGCAACTCCCCAAATCTTACTTCCCTCTCATTAGAGGTCATTCTTGGCACAAAAAGCAAACAAAAAGGATAAGGAGATGTCATTACTGAAGTAATAACTTCCAAGACTCAAGGAAACTCTTGGGTTATCTCCCAACGAGTACTTTTCTTTAACGCCTTTAAGTTAGGCACAAGAAGCAAGAAATCAAGTATTTTCAAATGAGGAATTGAGATCAATACTTGAAAAATCTTCAACTATGAGAGGTATCTCATCCAAATGAGTCTTGGAGTATCCCTTCTCATTTCTCTTTGGTTTACTACTTTCATCAAAAGGATTTTCAGGGACAATCCAATCAAAATTCTTTCCAAAGGCCTCATGCATCCCAACAAGCTTAAAGGGTATGGGTATCTTAAATTCATATTTAGGCTTGGTTTTATCTGAAGTACCCACAACATCTACACATGAGCCTAGCATATTAAAACGCTCAAAGACCTTTTTGGATTCCTTAGCAACATCATGGAACTCTTTGAGTAAAGTTTCAAGAATAAACTCTCTCTTTTCTGCGTTCTTTTCTTCTTTTAGTTTTAGGAACAAAATTTGCATCATGGGGTTAAGGCTAACAAACCTAGCCTCCAACATATGAACTAAATAAGCTGCAGCAATTTCATAATTAGGAGCAAGTTCTGCTATAGATTTATCCTCAATATCCTCATGCTTGCTAACATGATTAAAGAATTCTTCAATATTGTCTGTCCCAGTTATGGAGCCACTACCTACAGAGAGGTCCTTTAGGGTGAACTTGGGGAGCAACATGGTGAGCTAGAAAAAGGTGGCAACTAGAATAGGAACTAATTTTTTTGTGTTTTTGAATAAAGGAAGCAAACCAATCTAGACTAATTTTTTTGGAGTTTTTGAAAAGAGGCAAACAAAAGAAACTAAGCAAACTAAAAGCAAAGTAAAGAGAAAGGAAGTGAAGGACTCCCCTTGTGAAGACGTCCTTAGCCTCCCCGGCAACGGCGCCAGAAATGCTTGATGCAGCGTTGAGTTGATGTAGGAGCGCTTCGTTGGGAACCCCAAGAGCAAGGTGTGAAGTAGCACAGCAACAAGTTTTTCCTCAGTAAGAAACCGAGGTTATCGAACCAGTAGGAGGAAGGAAACGTCACACAGGTGTTGAAAACAACACGGAGACCTACACAACACAAACTCAAGACTTTTACCCAACTAACAGTGAGGTTGTCAATCTCACCGGTTGCTGTAACAAAGGATTAAACGTATGGTGTGGAAGGTTGTAACACCCTCGGAATCGGCCCTAGGCAAGTTTTAGCGCTTCCCGCCAAACCCGCATAGAAAGGATTCAAAGGTGCCCACCAGGCACTTTCGTGCGGGTGGAAAACGAAGTAATATCATTACACAATAGTCCTCGATGGAACCCACAAAACATATATACAGCAGCGACTCAACGAGTCAAGAATACAGATATACAGTACAAAGATCCAAATCACCTTGAAAACGATACAACGTCCGAGTACGGACAAGATGCAAATTGAGCTAAGAGCCCTGAAGAATAACCAATGGCGTCCATAACCCTGCCCAGGCCAAGCCGGAAGGGTAACCCTACTAACAACGTCGATCTCAAACCTGCTTAAACAAAAGGGGTGCCGACAAAGGGCAAAGGAAAAAAAGAGCGTTCAGTACTGAGGCCAGTACACGGCGAGACTAGAATTCGGCGGTCCTCGCCTACATAGGTATGGTGGACTGAAGCGGCAGCGCAACATGCACTAAAAAACCTATAGAGACTCGATATAACTGTCGGCTATTAGAGAGGGATAAGAAATACCTATTCGGAACCAACCTGATACTACCACCAAACATACCCATCCTGGTATAACCCCCTCGAGACCAAACGAGAAAGTCATCCGAGAAACTCACGCACTTGGCAGTTTTATTTATTCAGTTATCGTTGCAGCAATTACTAGTCAGGTATAGATAGTCATCCTGATATAATAAGCAGTGGGCACTTTTAGTTAACCATTCCGTTGTAGTTGCAACATTTACTAGTCAGATACAATTAGCATGAGATATCCCAAACCCAGCAGTTGTTGGTACTTTTATTTAGCCATTCTGTTGTAGTGAAGCTGATTACTAGTCATATCGGATACAAGTCAAATTATAACAGTAACTTTAGTTATAGTTGTCTATGATCGAGAACTGTGCTCCAAGTCGTCCATAACCGCGGACACGGCTTCTCGAAAAGATTTAACCCTGCAGGGGTGCACCAAAGTTTCCACACGCACCTACACCCTTGTTGTCAGATCACGTAGGTACAAGATCACAAAACATACACCCAACGGTATGTCGACGGGGTTTCGGACACGATGTTTCCCAGACCCAAAGCAAGCACGTGGGGGCCACCCCACTAAGCTACCCGTAACGAAGTCGGCCGGTCTCCGAGACGGACCCAGGGTTTGTGACAATGGTTGTAAACGACTGGGAACCCGAAAGTGTGACTGGGCTTGTCGATACCGCGAAAACATTCCACATTGGTTCCAAAACAGTACAGGCGCTCCATGCGCAATCGTAAATAAAGCAGTAAAGCATGGCATAAGTACAGGATAGTAATAAAGCCCCAAACTACTTTGTGGCACCCGGTACAGTACTTTGAAATCAGGTACTAATCGATGGGGGTGCGCACACACCCCACGTGTGGTTAGCGCGCTCGATCTCGGAACAGGTGTCAAGAACTCGGGGTCCTACGGGACACCAGTGAGCGGTTAAAAACCAAATATTGTCTATTACCCACCGGTGCCTCTGCATTTACCTACTTTCAATTTTAGTTGTTAAACGGTAATTAAATCCATGATCATCTCCAACATTAAACATGCGACATTACTCCAACAACTGTGGTACATCGACGGCGCGACGCAACACCTGCGCAAGCAACTAAGACTCGCAAGGCTGACTATCTTCCAAACAACAGGTAATAGGATGTGTCCAAGGCAATTTAGTGGCTCCAAGGGATATCACGGGTACGAAAAATAGAGCATCGCATCACAGATAGCAATAGATCAACAGGAGGAAATAAAGACTGTAAAAGTAAGATAGGTAGAAAGGGGGAGAATGCTCGCCTGAAAACACGGCCGAAGATTCATTCGAAGATCGGGTCGACACTCACATCAACTCATCGGCCTATTCCGTGAAGAAGCAAAGTACTAGAAGAAACAACGGATGCACTATTTAATACTACGGCAGAAGATCGGGCATGATGCATGTATGATGTATGACATGGCAAAGATGCGATGCGATTAGGCAATATTAAACGGAACCGGGGTCCCGACAGTATTTAGATGGTTCATGTTGTTTAGAAGCCCCACAATTTAAATGTTATCTTAACATGGCAAAATATATCATCGGTTCGATGCACAAATTTAAATGGGGCCAATATAAGACTAGAGTTGCCCGCATATGGCCTCCATATTTAATTTAGGTGGATCATCGAGATAACCCCAATATTCACAATATGTATGCGAGCATGCAAGATCCAATATGCAACAATGTATTTATTATATTCATCAAAATAGGGATCTTGAAGAAAGGGTCGCACATGGGGGCTCGACGATCATGGGTACGGAGGGGTCGGTCTTGATCTTCAGACTCCGTGTAAAAGTGCTTCATGGCCCGAGAGGGAGAAATCGGGGTTCGACGACTTCATTGTCGGCGTCGTACTTGGTTCCATGAAGTAGAACTTGCACAAGTGGCTTCGGGACGGAAGGTCTTGAGGAATACCGGAGACGGTAACCTTCAGGGGGATTCCGTATTCTTCGGTTGACCTCACTCCAACCTAAGAACACACCCGTATCTCCACATGCCTCCATGCCGTTTACAGAGTTCTCATTAGAACCATGGCAACACACTGCAACACCAAACCTTTTAGTGTCACCTCACCGGGTTCCGGGTAGTACAACAGCAGTAGAGCAGCATCGTTGACGACAGCAGGGTTGAGGATGTCCCTGGCGGAGGCGAGCAGGGGCCCTAGCAACCGAAACAAACATGTAAAAGAAGGCCCTCGCGTGGGGAAGCACAAAGGCAGACATAACCTGCATCGAAGAGGCGCCTGCAAGCTCACCAAGGAGGAGGTCGATGACCACACGAGCAGAGGAGGACACCGAGGAAGGACCGCTGCGACCGGCGAAGCGGACAGGCAAAGCGGCGGCGACGCTCTTCGGCGGGGCCTGCAGGGCGGCGACCTGAGCGGGAGGAGGGGGCCGCGGGGTAGGAGAGGTTGAGATGTAGGAGAGAGGGCCGACAGCAGGAGCGCCAGGGGCTGCGGTGATGGAGGTCGCAGGAAGGACACCGCGGCGGAGGGCGACGGCGGTTTCCCACGGCGGCGACGCACGGGATCCAGAGGAGGTGGGGAGGAGCTCAGCGTTGCTGATGGCGATGGAGGTTGCAGCGGCAAGAAAGGAAGCTCGAGGCGGTCGGGCGCAGCGACGCGAGAGGGCGCCGTCGGTGCACGGCAGCGGTAGGAGGAAGAGGGAGGACGCGGGGGGAGACGAGGTGGGGGAGAGGAGCGTCGGGGGTAGGAGGCCGCGGGGTGGGAGCGAGGCGTGATCGGGTCGTGGGCGATGGGGTGCGGGACACGGGGTGGTGGGGCCAGGGAGCGGGGCGTGCGTGGCGTTTGCGTGTGTGGTGTTGCGTGTTCGCGAGGAGTGGGGATGGTCGCGTGTCCTGGGTGGCGGCGGCAGGGTGGGGTGAGAGGAACGATTAGGTCTAGGGTTGAGGTTTGACTAGATTAGGGTTTGGGGTTGGTCTAGGTTTTGTCTAGTTTGGGCCGGGTAGTAGGCTGCTGCCAGCTGGGCCCTTTGGGCCTGGCCGGTGGCGGCCTCCCCGGTATAAAATATTTTATCATTTTTATAAAACAAAACGTTTTGAAATATAGTTTTAGATAAAATACAAGATCCAGAAAAGACCGAGGTTTTGCATTTGAATAAAGAGAGGGACGTTTGTAGAAAATGAAATAGGGCTTTTAGTAAAATAGTTTTAGGCAAATATATGCATGGTGATGTCATGATGATGCATGAATAAAATAACACGTGATTTTCTAGTAGTGGTTTTCTCGGGGTGCTACAAAGGTAATGATGGTTTGCAGCAAGTAAACAAGTAACAGTGGAAGATGTATCAGTGGTAAAGATTGGACCAGGGTCCATAGTTCACTAGAGGTGCTCTCCTTAGATAAACAACATGGCATGAAGGGTAAACAAATTATAGCAGGGCAATTGATAGGAACTGAGCGAAGGCATAACAATGCAATACCAGACAAAAAGATCCTATGAGATTTGATTGGGCAATACAACAATATACATAGACCGCCATCCAACTACATCTATGACTAGAAGTCCACCTTCAGGTTATCATCCGAACCCCCTCCAGTATTAAGTTGCAAGCAATGCATTAACGCTTTAAGCAAAGTGTGTAAGGTAAACAATCCACTTGTTCCATGAACAAGAGACCGTTGTTTTCTCCCTAGTGGCAATAGCACATCTACAACCGAAGAGATTTCTATCACTTCCCTTGGAAACTAGAGGCATGTACCCACTATCGAGCATAAATACCCCCTCTTAGAGTCACTAGCAACTAGTTGGCCAAGATAGCTACTAACAACGGAGAGCATTCAAGATCACAAACAACACATACATGATAGTATCAAATAGACAAAACCATTAATCAATCTGACATAGTAATCTCAATATCCATCGGATCCCCGCAAACACAACATGCATGATTACAAATAGATTAGATCTTGATCATGAACGGAGCTCACAAGATCTATACATGAAAGCACAAGGAGGAGATACAGCCATCTAGCTACTACATGGACCCATAGTCCAAGGTGGAACTACTCACGCTTCATACCAGAGAGAAGGCCTCCGGGATGATTTCCCCTCCGGCAGGGTGCCGGGAAGAACTTTAGAGCCCCCCCGATCTAGGGACGACGGTGGCGGTGGCTACAAAAGGTTTCGTGGAGTTTTGATCGGGTGCCTAGGGTTTCTGCATCGGGGGCTTCTTATAGGCCAAGAGGCGAGGATGGGAGGCGGCCAGGGCCCCCACACCCTACCAAGGCGCGGGGTGGGCCCACCCATGCATAGGGTGGGTCTGGTCGCCCTTGTTTGATTCTCCGTCTCGTCTTCTGACTTCGTGTCCCCCACGGTAAGATATTGACTTTGGCTTTTGTCCCGTCCAATTCTGAGAATATTGATTTTCTTCCTTTCTGGAACCAAAAACAGAAGAAAAAAGGCAACTGGCACTGTGGCAACTTGTTAATAGGTTAGTTCTAGAAAAGATATCAAAACACCTCAAAGTGTAGACAAAGCAAAGCAAAGTAGATACTAAACAAGCATGGAGCATCAAAAATTATATATACATTTCCGACATATCAGATACTACTCTTAACTACTCTCCGGTTGGACACTCTAATCCATGGTAGGGCTATAACAGCACACCTCAAAGTTCGCCTTCCCCAATCTAGATAACCCCACACTGTCACCTTGATCACTAGATGGTTCCAACAAACACCACAATTTCATAAGACATCCAACTCCAAATATAACTCATAACAAATATTCAATCTAGCAAAAGTGCCACACACGGTATGCACGCTATCACTTTCACACACGTGGGGAAAAGCATAGATCTATTAAAGCATAATGAGTATTTATGTAGACTCAAGCCTAAGTGCCACCTTGGTGTGCACACTGTCACTTTCACACACATGGGGAGAGCAGAGATCTAATGAAGCACTTGAGTAACAGAGTAGATCTACTTGATTACAAAGCTCATGACCACCACAAGGTCATGCATAGAGAGAGAGAGAGATGAACATAGCTACCGGTAGAGCCCTTAGCCTCGAGGAAGAACTACTCCCTCCTCATCATGGGAATCAACAACGATGATGTAGATGGTGGTGGAGATCGATGGAGATGGCTCCGGGGACACTTCCCTGTCCCGGCAGGGTGCCGGAACAGAGACTTTCTGTCCCCCGAATCTCCCCTTCGGTGGCGACGGTGCTGCAAAACTTTTCATGGGTTTCTAATTGATTCTTTAGGGTTTTAAGTCGGGGGCTTCTTATACGCGAAGGCGGCAAGGTCGGTGGAGGGCCAGGGGGCCCACACCCCCTATGGGCGCGGCCAGGGTGGGCCCCATTCCCACCTAGGGTGCGGCCACCCTGGTGTCCTCCGCTGTCTCATCTTCGATTTTCCGTATCGTTCGGGGGAAAATATGAACTTTGGGTTTTGTCCCATCCAATTCCTAGAATATTCATATTTTAGCTTTCTGAAACCAAAAACAGTCGAAAACAGGCAACTGGCACTATGGCATCTTGTCAATAGGTTAGTTCCAGAGAGTGTATAAAAATACCTCAAAGTGTAGACAAAACATAGCAAAGTAGATACTAAACAAGCATGGAACATCAAAAATTATAGATATGTTTACGATGTATCAAGAATCAAGGCGGGGGTGGCCTCTATTTATACATCGATGAGAGGGGCAGTGCGGCATGGTCAGGGATCGTCGGTGATGACGATGCAGTGAGCTAACTGCATGGCTGTGCGCGTAGGACGGTGCGGTGTCTCCTGGCGATCATCTCGGGCTTAAAGGCATGGCAGGGGGCGGTCGAGGATGGTCGAAACGGGTCATTGCTCTACGTGGAACGGACGTCATTTGAGACGGCGTACAGGGGCTTCGTGTCGCGCGACAGCGAACGGTCGTGTCTATGAGGTAGTTAGGGTCATGGCGAGTGCAGATGCACGCGGTGAAGGCGAGGCGCGGCATGTGCGCGCATGTCGGCTGTGGCGCTCTGGCGCGCTCTCGACATGTGATGGTGCTCGACGTGGCACTTTGTTGGTAACCCCAAGCGCAGGGTGTGAAGAACAAGCAGCAAGTTTTCCCTTAGTAAGAAATCGAGGTTATCGAACCAGTAGGAGGAAGGAAACGTCACACAGGTGTTGCAAACAACACGGAGACCTGCACAACACAAACTCAAGACTTTGCCCCAACTAACAGTGAGGTTGTCAATCTCACCGGTTGCTGTAACAAAGGATTAAACATATGGTGTGGAAGGTAATGGTGGTTTGCAGCAAGTAAACAAGTAACAGTGGAAGATGTATCAATGTTAAAGATTGGACCGGGGTCCATAGTTCACTAGAGGTG
Source organism: Avena longiglumis (assembly GCA_030063025.1). NCBI lineage: Eukaryota > Viridiplantae > Streptophyta > Magnoliopsida > Poales > Poaceae > Avena > Avena longiglumis. The sequence goes on from CP125976.1 coordinate 137,256,479, forward strand.
CTCTCCTTAGATAAACAACATGGCATGAAGGGTAAGCAAATTACAGCAGGGCAATTGACAGGAACTGAGCAAGGCATAACAATGCAATACCAGACAAAAAGATCCTATGAGATTCGATTGGGCAATACAACAATATACATAGACCGCCATCCAACTGCATCTATGACTAGAAGTATACCTTCAGGTTATCATCTGAACCCCCTCCAGTATTAAGTTGCAAGCAACATACAACCGCTTTAAGCAAAGTGTGTAAGGTAAACAGTCCACTTGTTCCATGAACAAGAGACTGTTGTTTTCTCCCTAGTGGCAATAACACATCTACAACCGAAGAGATTTCTGTCACTTCCCTTGGAAACTAGAGGCATGAACCCACTATCGAGCATAAATACCCCCTCTTGGAGTCACTAGCAACTACTTTGCCAAGATAGCTACTAACAACGGAGAGCATGCAAGATCACTAACAACACAGACATGATAGAATCATAAAGACAAAACCATTAATCAAACCAACATAATAATCTCAATATCCATCGGATCCCTGCAAACACAACATGCATGATTACACATAGATTAGATCTTGATCATGAACGGAGCTCACGAGATCTATACATGAAAGCACAAAGGAGGATATACAACCATCTAGCTACTACATGGACCCATAGTCCAAGGTGGAACTACTCATGCATCATACCGGAGAGAAGGCCTCTGGGATGATCTCCCCTTCGGCAGGGTGCCGAGAAGAACTTCAGATCCCCCCGATCTAGGGACGATGGTGGTAGCGGCTACAGACGGTTTCGTGGATATTTGATCGGGTCCCCAGGGTTTCTGCATAGGGGGCTTCTTATAGGCCAAGGGGGAGACCGAGGCGGTGGCCAGGGCGACCAAACCCTAGCCAGGCGCAGGATGGGGCCCACCCGTGCCTGGGGTGGGTCTGGCCCCTCTAGCCGGCCCCTCCGGCTCTCCTCTGGACTTCTTGTTCCCCACGGAAATTAATTGACTTTGTCCTTTGTCCCGTCCAATTCCGAGAATATTTCTTTACTAACTTTTCTAAAACCAAAAACAGCAGAAAACATGCATCTCGCACTGTTGCAACTTGTTAATAGGTTAGTACCAGAAAACATGTAAAAAGCACCTCAAAGTGTGGACAAGTAAAGCAAAGTAGATACTAAACAAGCATGGAACATCAAAAATTATAGATACGTTTCCAACGTATCAACATGACAGAGAGAAAATGGGCGCCATGTTCTTGGGTGGTCCACGGCTTGGCTGCGCTCAAGGGTTGGACAGGGGGTGGTGGTGGACGGTGGCCTATCTCTTGGACATCGTGGACGGGCGCGGCGCTTCCTCCTGCGAGCTGTCCATGGTCGACCGATGAGAGTGGCTCGAGTGGCGCGACACTGGTGCAAGTAGTGAAGGGGTGAGCTGGTTGAATGAATTGCTGGGCACTAGGGGAGACAAGGGCTACTAGTGGCAACAAGTAGTGGACAAGGCATTGATCAAGAGCAGTAGAAGTTAGGCAAGTTTGATATGTGCTCACCAAGTGTTTGATGAAATGACCGCATGAATTCAAAGTTTTAATTTTTGGATAAATTTTGGTGAGTGGTCTGGTCATAAGCTTGGTAGTCTCTGGTTGCTTGGGTTTGACAAGGTGAATTGGTCTGGTTGGTTTTTGAGAAATGGTGATCTTAGTACATACACTTGATTCAATTTTGAATTGTCCTTTAAATAGATTTGGAATTTGTTTATGTTGGTTTGTAAAGTGCGCTTGGGTTCTTTGTCACTTGGTCTAGCAAGGAGTGAAAAGAATTGGATTTGTTTCTGTTAGAAATCTTTGACTAGGAACACCCATAGTGGTCTAGTGAACAAGTTTGTCCAAAATGACCATTTGCTCATATTGTTTATATTTGATTTTCTCTTCATTTGATTCTGCTTGGAAATGATCTAGATGTTGCTGTTTTCATCTTTAAACCAATCCTTAGCATTCATAGCAATCAAACATGGCAATTGCAATCATTCATGCACTAATCACACACACACACACACATGCATTCATATTAATTTTAATAATAAAAGTTTTTTGTTAACCCTAAACTTGGGTGATTAGAACTTGATAATATTGCTTAATATTTTTGGTGTGTTACAAACCTTCCCTCCTTAAACAAAATCTTGTCTCATGATTTAAGAAAAAGAATACTAGGAGCTAAAGAGATCTGGGAACTCAGTCCTAATGTAATCTTCTCGCTCCCAAGTACCTTCTTCTTCAGTATGGTTACTCCACTGGATCTTGAGAAACTTGATGCTCCTGGTCCTGGTGGTTCTGAAGGCTTCTTCCAAAATACGAATGGGTACTTCAGGATAAGTTAGGTCATAGTTGATCTCTATGGTTCTGTGATCAATATTCTTGAAAACTTCGGTCTTCTCCGAACTTCCTCTTGGAACACATTATGCACGGCTAACATCTCCTCCGGCAGTTCCAGTTATATGATACTTCTCCTCGGCGATTCAAAATCTTGAAGGCTCCAATATATCCGAGGGCTAACTTTCCTTTAAGTTGGAAACGTTGCATTCCTTTCAAGGGTGATACTTTGATATACACAAAATATCCGATAGTGAAGGCTATATCTCGACGTCTCTTGTTGGCATAACTCTTCTGTCTGGATTGGGCGGTCTTGAGGTGCTCACGGATCTTGTGAACTTTCTCTTAGGCCTCTCTTAGGATGTTGAGTCCAAAAATCCAACTCTCTCCTACTTCCGACCAATTCAGTGGGGTACGACACTTCCTTCCATACATAAACTCAAATGGGGCCATTTGCAAACTGGCTTGGTAACTTTTGTTTTAAATGAAAATTCTACGAAAGGCAGACAATCTTCCCATTTTGATCCATATTCCAACACACAAGCTGTCGACATATCTTCGAGTATTTGGTTTACTCGCTCTGTTTATCCATAAGTCTGAGGGTGATAAGCTGTGCTGAAAATCCCGTCTGGTTCCTAATCCTTCTTGGACTTTCTTCCAAAATCTTGAGGTAAACTGGGCTCCTCGATCTGACACAATGTTCTTGGGGATTCCATGCAAACTGACTATCCTAGTAATGTACAACTCTACTAGCTTCGAACTCTGATAAGTGGTCTTGACCGGTAAGAAATGGGCTACTTTAGAAAGTCTATCCACTATGACCCAAATAGAGTCATTTCCCCTACTGGATGTAGGCAAACCGGTGATAAAATCCATTCCAACTGAATCCTATTTCCATTCTAGGATCTGCAAAGGTTGCAAAAGTCCTGCGGGTCTCTGATGTCCCGCTTTGACTCTCTGACAGATATCACACTTGGTTATGTAGCTTCCGATTTCTCTCTTCATATTGTGCCACCAAAATTGCTCCTTCAAATCCTGATACATCTTGGTTCCTCCAGGGTGGATAGAATAAAGAGTATCATGGGCTTCTTGCAAAATAGCTTGTTTCAATTCTGAATCTGCTGGTACACAGATACGTCCTTTGTACCACAAAACTCCTTCTTCATGTTCGGTGAATCCGGGTACCTTCCCTGTACCGATACGACGTTTGATTCCATCGATACTAACATTTCCTTTCTGCGTCTCCTTGATCCTATCTATCAAGGTGGGTTGAAGTTCTATGCTAGCCAAAAATCCTTCACTAACTAGCTCTATTCTGAAATCTTCCAACTCCTTATGCAAACTTGGTTGCTCTTTCAGAATCATGGTGTTCAATCGACATGGCAATCTGCTAAGAGCATCTGCTACCACATTGGCTTTGCCGTGTCATAGTGAATGTCAAGGTCATAGTCCTTGATTAACTCTATCCATCTTCTTTGCCTCATACTTAATTCCTTCTGGGTGAAAATATACTTCAGACTCTTGTGATCCGAATAAATCTCACAGCGGTTACCCATGAGGTAATGTCGCCATGTCTTCAAGGCTAAAACTACGGCTGCTAGTTTGAGGTCATGGGTAGGGTAATTTTGCTCATGTTGCTTCAATTGTCGGGATAGATAGGATATGACTTTTCCTTCTTGCATCAACGCACATCAGAGACCAATCTTGGATGCGTCAAAATACACATCAAAATGCTTCTTGATATCCGGCATAATCAAGACTGGGGCTGAGATTAATCTCTTCTTGAGCTCTTGAAAACTTGCTTCACATTCGTCAGTCCATTCAAACTTCTTATCTTTCTTCAACAACTGGGTCATGGGTCTTGCGATGCTCAAGAATCCTTCTATGAACTTGCGGTAATATCCCGCTAATCCGAGAAATGCGCGAACTTCAGTTTGAGTGGTTGGTGCTCTCCATCCCTTAACATCCTTAATCTTGGCGGGGTTGACAGCAATTCCTCCTGCCGACACGATATGTCCTTCCTTTAACTAGAACTCACATTTGCTAAACTTGGCATACAACTGATGCTCTCTAAGGGTTTCAAGGATGGTCCTCAGGTGTAGCTCATGGTCTTATTCTGACTTGGAATATATCAGAATATCGTCGATAAAAACAATGTTAAACTTATCCAGGAAGTTCATAAAAATCTTATTCATGAGATTCATGAAATAAGCGGGGGCATTGGTTAATCCAAAAGACATGACAGTGTACTCATACAATCCATATCTGGTGGTAAAGGCGGTCTTTGAATATCCGTTGCGCAAATCTTGAGTTGATGATAACCAGTTCTAAGATCAATCTTAGAAAACACTTTGGCAGTGGTTAAATGGTCAAACATATCTTCTATCTTTGGCAGTGGGTACTTGTTCTTAATGGTGACATCATTTAGCTTCCGATATTCCGTACACAAATAGTTACCTCCATCTCTCTTATCCACATACAAAACAGGTGATCTCCATGGCGACGCACTTGGTTGAATCAAACCTGTCTCCAGCATAACATCTAGTTGATTCTTTAGCTCCACTAATTCGGACGGGTTCATACTATAAGGTCTCTGAGCTATGGGTCTAGTTCCAGGGATTAGTTCAATGATAAACTCGATATCCCGATCTGGGGTCATACCGGGCAATTCATCTGGGAATACGTCGGGGTATTCATAGACTACTCTGACTTGGTCAATGGTTGGTTGGGCTAGACTCTTGTTGCACTTAAATTGACGGTGCAAAGTCTCAAATACATGCTCTACTGATACTCCAGTGGTACTAGTCATGGTTATGTCTTTCTTGGCATAGTCGATTAATCCTTTATGTTTCGACATCCAATCCATTCCTAGTACTACTTCCAAACCTTTGGTTCCAAGTACTATTAGATTAGCATAAAAATCTATTCCATGGATTCTGATAGGTACGACCTTGCAAATTTGTCTAGCTTTGTTGGTTGAACCAGGTATTTGAACTATCATAACATGCTTCAATTTTGTTGGTTGAATATTACTAGTACATGCAAATTCTTCTGTAACAAACGAGTGCGATGCTCCAGAATAAAAAACACTCTTGCAAGTACTGAGTTAACAGAAAACATACCCAGAACAACGTCTGGCGCTTCCTGAGCTTCTTCGGCATTCATGTGAAACAGACGGCCGTTGCGGTTGAGTGAGTTTCCTGGGGCAAATCTCCTTCCAGGCTGAACACGGCGTTGCTGCTGAGCTGGTGCATTCAAATTGGTGGCTGTTGCAAGCTTCTTGGGAAACTCATTGGAATAGTGACCCTTGACTCCGCATTCAAAACAAGTAATCAGAGACTTGTCTTTTCCTGCAACAGTCACGACATTGTTTCCAGTCCTTGGGGTAGTATTATTGTTATTGGTGTTGTTGTTGTTGGACTTGGGCGGTGCACGGTTGAAATTGTTGGAGTTGCCGGGGTTGTTGTTGTTGTGGTTTCCTCCCGGCCTTGGGTTTCCTCCTCCACGGTTGGGATGGTTCGGATGGGACACCGGGGGTCTAGTGTTTCTTGGGGCATATACAGCAGACGGGTTGAGGCGATACTTCGGGGTATGGTGGGATCCTGGTTGATGCATCATTTGACGCTTGCGATTCTCGTTGGCTTGGTTGATCTTACCTTCCATCTGGATTGCAGAATCCACTAAGGCTTCAAGGTCAGCAAACGGGATACTGGCTAACACTGTCTGCATCTCATCATGCAGACCATTCAAGAATCTCTCCTTCTTCTTGGCTTTAGTACCAATCTCATCAGGGGCGTACCTAGACAGAGATAGAAATTTGTCACGATATTCTACTACAGTCATCCTTCCCTGCTTCAGCTCCTTGAATTCATCCCTCATCCATAGAATCAAACCCGGTGGCACATGGGTTCGGCTGAACTTGAGTTTAAATTCATCCCAAACCATCATCTGTCCTCCATTCATGGTACAAATGCTATTCTACCAAGCACTTGCATCACCTGCCAGATAATGGGTGGACAACAGTACTTTCTCATTGGCCTCCACTCCTGCGACCTCTAAGTTGTTCTCCATGGTTTGCAGCCAGTCATCAGCATCTAATGGCTCTTCAAACTTACTAAATATGGGGGGATTGGTGTTTTGAAAGTTCTTGATCTTGGATCCATGCTTATCCTGGTTTCCATGGCCTTGATTATTATGGGTCATCTGAGCTATATGTTGAAGGGTGGCTAAATTAGCTTGACGTTCAGCTCTTCCAGCTTCACAGTCAGCAACCAACATTTGTAGGATTTGCAGCATTGGATCCTGAGATAAACTGCTCCCTCCGCGAGGCATCTGAAGATTGAGATAAATAGTGAGACAAGAGGGAATTTTCTAAGGTTCATGGATTTCTTTTTTTGAAAAGCTTTTAAACTTTGAGTTTGACTCTCATTTTGCCAACTAGCAACTTGCTTTTCATTCATTCATAGCACCCAATACAAACACACACCACACTAGGGTAACAGATGGTTTTAGGAACCATTATGTGAAACTATGATACAGTGGGACCGGATACAACTCACACCTACGATAGTGCTCAAGTGCTACTACTCATCAGAACCGGTGGCTTCTTCATCATCAATGAAGGCGAAATCATCATCATCAGTGTGGAAGTCCATGTCGAGGTCCTCCAGGTAGTCATCATCATCACTGAGGTAGGAGTAGGGATCCCCACAGATATCTTCCCCTTCATTCTCCCTCTCCTCAAGCTACATGTCCCGCTCATGGATGGTCTCCTCTAGGTCTAACACTTTGTGACAAAGACGGGCAATGATGTGATCCTTCTTGTCACGCAGACGGCAAAGTGACTTGCGCTCCTTCACAAGGATGATGAGGGTCTGGTCCTTCTTGACTGCAATGGCATAGTTGCGGTTGGCATAGGTGCGGGCATTATCCAACTCCTTCTGCCTGTCATACAGCATGAAGTCAAGATGATCCACCCGATGCTTCAGCTCCGGATGGCCTGGTGCCTCCAATTGCTGTCCCATAGCATCACGCCTTGCGTAGTACTCAAAACGAGTGCCCTTGATCTGGTTGATGCTTTGCCCACACAGACGGGCAAGAACCTCCTGCATAGCCCTGGCGAGTCCGTCTAGCCAGTTGTTCTCCCTAAAACTGAATTGGATCCCCTCTGAGGTGGGTGCCTCCATCTTGCCTCTGAGATTTGCAACTATCAGCCATTGTAGTTCTCCTCCTTGATGATCATTGAGTTGTGCTTCGAAGAACTTGGGGTGCGAGCGCTCAAGAAGGTCCGGGAGTTGGCTTAAATCGCGCTCGAAGATGAGCTCTCCTCTGTTGCCCAACTGGTAGAATTTGCTATACTTGACTTCCATCTATAAGAATGTAGGATGAGTAAGTTGGTGAGGTGATCAAATGTGTCAAATTTTATGTAGGATTGCAAAAATTGTTGAGGAACATGAATTTTCTTGAAAGAATCTCAGGGATAAGAATGAGAATAGGATTTCATAAATACTCACTTCTTGTTGTTTTTGAAACTAAGTTTTTGATTCAAGCGTCCATTCTAACTAGGGTCTCATATGGTTAGGATGGCTCTGATACCAACTTGTCAACAACCGGATTTTTAATCCCAAATGCATGTTATGCCATACATCGCAATCCCAGGATTACCATTTATGTGAGACATAACAGAATTGGTACCACGGTTCATCATCCATTACAAACCATAATAAAGGTCTTACAAATAAAGGATCTCATGATCCAGTCTTAATACAATCAACACAACGGAATATATAATAACAGTAGCGTGATCGAAGCTCCATCTTCAGGGTCACAGGCAATGCTGACGATGGGAGATGATCCTATGTAGCATCCCAGTTGTCTAACCCCTGTAATACTAATAGTTATAATAATAAAATGGGCCACTTCCAACATATAATTGTTGCATCATCATCATATCATGCTCATGTCATCATGCCACCTTGCATTAGAGCATCATACAAAACCCTTTCTTGTTTGGTTCTTATCTCATGTGCATGATTAATTGTATTTGCCTCTTGATATTGTATTTGGGCCTTAATAAATTGTTAAATGCCCAAGTTGAGTTGGGGGCATCTCTCTTTTTGACTCCACCACCTTTTCTATCACCACCTTATAATTCCACCTTCCAACTATTCTGAGCTTGGCATTTTGTTGAGTTATCTCTGGCTCATGATTAGTTGGTTGGAACCACCCTTGATCTTTGCTTGGCCTTGCCCACCTTTTTGGGATGCATATGAACAATGCCATAATAATATCATTGTTTTCACAAGGATAATTTAGCATTAATTATTTTGCATGGGCCATGCAAGTGACACCTTTTCCAGTATTTAGTTTTTGCTTGCATTTTAAGTGGAGCACCTTTTCTTTTGTTTAATCTGGTTTGGGCTTGTAGTTTTCCTAATCAAAACCATCTCCCTCTCTTCTTCCCTTTAGCTAAACCCCTACCCCATGCTCCATGCACACACATGTGCTAAGTGGCATGCACAACACAAACCACCCCTTTCTTGGTTCTTGCTTGGTTTGTTTGAATCATGCATGGGCCAAAGAGAACCACCCCATCACCTTGAGCACCTCTCCCTAGCTTTCCCCTTTCTCTTTTTCTTGAACATGTGTGTTTGAATGGAAGCATGCATGATCAACCTCTTATACCATCATCTCTTCTCTCCCCTCTCTCTTAGCCACCCTAAAATCTACCTTGCCATCCCCCTAAACCAAACCCTAAACCACCCTCTTACCCCTAATCTACTTTCCCCTTAGCAAAACCCTAATACCCCTCCTCCTTTCTAGCTTAAGCACCCCACCCTAGCTAGCCCCTTCTCTCTTCCATGCATGCCCCACCCCAGCACCCACCTAGCTACCCCCCACGCGACCAGGACCCCCTAACCCTAGCCTAGCCCGAGCATGCCCCCCTCCCCTCCCCTCTTTCTTTCCTCTCTGCCTCACCTGCCCAGCCTTGTGCCCACCTGCCTGCCCGACCTAGCTACCCCACACGCGGTCCCCTCGGTGCCCACGCTGCTCGCCTCGCCTGCTGCACGAGCACGTGAGGGATAAAGGTGGCCGAGGCCACCCCTATCCACACCGCCTCCTCCACGCCACCCCTTCCTCCCTCTCTGCCATGTTCCCCTCCCCACGCAACCTCTAGCCTCGCCAGATCTGGCCGCCCCCTCTGCCCTTCTCCTGCCTCTCCAACCACCTAGTCACGGCCGCGCCAAAGACCGCCACCACGTTGCTCAGACGTCAAGGTCGACAAGGGAGTGGTCGAGAAGGGCGGCGGACCTTCGCAGTGGATCCAGACGGGCAAGGAGGAGGAGGACCGGAGCCGCCAGCACCTGTCGCGCCCCGAGGAAACCCTAGCGCTCGCCGTCGCCAGCCTCATCGCCGATCGCCTGCTCCCCGCGCCACGCCGTCCACACCAGCACGCCCGCGGTGAGCACACGAACCTCCCAGACACCCTCTCTCGCTCCGTCGCTTCCTGGACGCGGCGGACTTTCCGTCGAACGGCCTCTGTGCGCCGGCGGCGAGCGTGTTCCTGCTAGCTCCCAGACGCGACCACCTTATCCAGCACGCGCCCGCCTCCCTGTCATCTAACCTTAGCCCGCCGCAAGCCAGTCGCAGCGCCAGGGCGCGGGTTCGAACCTCTCAAGGCGACGCGGCGCTGCGTCTGGCACACGCCTAAGGCCCGTGGAAGAAAAACAGTGCCCCGCCGTCTTTTGCGAACCCCCCCCCCCCCAGTTTTTGTTTTGCCAACCCGCGGTCCAGCCCAGGCCCACCGGCAGCGTCAGTGAGAGTTTTCTAAAAAGGGTCCTGATGTTTTGTTTATTCAACCCGCGGTCCAGTTTGTTCCCAGCAAGGCAGGGCCAGAGAACCCCCTGGCCCCACCTGTCTGCGACTCAGGTTGGGTTAGGCTGTGTAGAAAACGTTTCAGAGCTGTTTTAAATTCAAATTCTGTTAAATAATTTCAAAATTCAAATTCAAATTCAGTTTCTATAACTTGTTCATACTAAATCCAAATTGGGCAAATAATATATGTTTAGATATCAGCAAGATGAGAGGATTCCAAATATACCATCCAATTTGACTTTTGCACAAGTAAAATTCCAAGTTTATTTAAATTACCACCAATGCCACTAGATTTTCAATAATTCATAACTTTTGTTTTATAATTCCAAATTAAGCAAATGATATGTCTAAAATGATCAGCTCGACGAGACCTTTCTGTTTATGATATCCATGACTTCAATTGCAGCATGCATCATATAAAAATATAATGAACAGCAACTATTATGGCAACAAAATGTGACTAAAACCCAATTCAAATGTTATTTTCTTGTCCTCCACACCTCACCCATGCCATGCTACTTATTGCCATGCAACTTGTGCATCATTCATCATGGCATGATTGTTTGCTTGACGCATTTAATTCCAATGCTTGTGCTCTATATTCATGTTGGCCTTGTTTGTTTGGTTTTTCTCGGATAGACACTGAGCAAGGGTTATATCAAGAGCACCAGGAGCACTACCTGCCGTCCCTTGCTACAATCGAGATACTGTGCAAGCACTTCCACATGCTTGCATACATAAAGACCTATTGCCTCTATCTTATTCTTGCATCATTGAGTCGCGATTGCATTAAATTGAATCCCAAGTATGCATAGCCTTTACTTTTCAACCCCACTAAGCTTGTTCCTCCATCCCATGAGCCACTACTATAGGAGTTGTTTGAGCCACCGAGTCGAGAACAAAGATGTAGGGTTTGTGAGAGTCGATGAATAATGAGGTACCTAAACAACTTAACCCGAGTAGTTCGGGATAACTAAAGAAAGCGGCACCGTGAGCAATATCGCTATTTGGTTTTTCCTGCTCACTTGTGTCCCGTGAAGAACCCGAGTACTTGATTCATGTTCCTTGATTTATCGCTATCCACATCCGGAGGTATATGGGACCCCCGCCGTAGCTTGATTCCGTCTTATTTCTTGGGGCCACAAACTAGTTTGAGGTTTTACTACTATCCTGCACTTATGCCATGCTACTTTCACACTGCATTGTTTAGGAATTGTGACCTGCTTACGTGGTATCGACAGTCCCGTTTGGGGATCTGTCGTTGCCATCACGCCCCACAAACCTTGGGTCCGCTCAAGCTTGCTTACTGCTATGGTGTACTACAAGGTGGCCCCTGAAATATTTCTCAATCTGTGATTGTTCACCGTGAAAGCCTCGTTGGGTTTTGATTTGGTTTTTCCGAGGTTGATCGAGCGTGTGTTGCTATTGGTGCACCCGCCGGTAAAACTTTCTCAAAGCCGTGTCCATGGATATGGACGACTTGGAGCACGATTTCTTGATCATAGACAAGCATAACTAAAGTACCGCTTTTAATCGACTAAAGTAACTTGACTAGTAAATAGTGCAATACTCATGGAGTGGTTAATAAAATTGCCAACGATGGGGGTTGTCGTCCGCTTCCTTGTTGGTAAGGTGAGGAGGATGGATCGGATGAGATTACCATTATAATTGTTGTACTTAAATTCACGGACATCCGCTCATCATTGGTTAGGCGGATGGTTAGCGTTATCCAGAGAATTGCTAGGGTTTATCTTTCACTGCAATTGCGTCACCCGTGTTGTGTTCCTTTAGAGGCATTAAGACTTGCCGAGTACCCTAGGGTCTCACACGATAAATTCTTGATTCAGATGAGCAGTACCTTCACGGATCATCGGGTGGAAGAAGCCAAGATGTGGGCAACGATCGTCGGTGTAGAGATTCCGAACGGGATCCGTGACCTGTAGTTGGGATGTGCTTATTTCTCCGGCATCTTATGCCGATTTGCTTCTTATCCGCACTCGGATCTTGTTTGCTTCGCATGATACTCTGATGTGTGTTGTATGAGGAGTTATCCTAAAATATAGATTTATCTAGGTCATTTGAATCTTGCCGTATGGCGTTGGTATATTTCCTTTCTTTCTAGATGGTGTGGCTCTGATGTACTCTTGTATGGTGGCTTGCGTACATACCCACTTGTGTACGTAGTTGATCCCTTCGCCGACCACGCCCGTCTGAGGTCCCGTTGAGAGGGTAGTGGTTGGGACGTCTGAAAGGACTACCAGTGAGTGGCTTTTGGGGCCCCACCGTACTATTTCAACCACTATCACTCATCCAGGCTTGTATCTAGGAGCGTAGCTCACCGAGGTAGTTACATCCTAGTTGTCATAGACGTCCTTTTGTCCATCATCCTGGTAGTCCTCTTCATAGTCTGGTCATGGGAATAGCCAGGGACAAAGCCATGAGTACTCTTTAAGTACTCGCAAACTAATACTAACAGGTAAAGTAGTTCGAGAAGAAATCCTAAGCTCTAGGTTTATTTGCAAAAACCTAGGGTTATCTCAACTGGGTTCAGAAGTAAAGAAAACTAGTTTAATGTTCTATAACACCTAAGTGGAAACTTAGTTTTCATGTTCACAACCCTGTTGTGGTCAAGTCATAGTTCATTTCACAAGTCATTTTGAAAACATCTGACGACGGAATAGTATGGCCACTCCAACTGTCCATGACCGTGGACGCGGCTATTCGAATAGTTTGACACTATGAAGAGATTGTACACTTTCACCACAACATTCGATACATCCGTCAGGGACAACCCTGAATCACCATACTCAGTATGCGGATAATCAATCCTAACCTTTCAATTACACATCCTAGTATAGGCACCTCCCCTATGAGTTTGGCCTCCCAACCATGACCATTTGTCATCTTGGGAACTGCACAGGTGGACATTCACATTCACGAGGTAGCCTCAGCTCAACCTCTTTCGCAAGGGAATCCATACTAAGACATATAAACTTCCAGTTAAGCCCTACCCAATTTAGGTATTGTGGTTGTATGAAAAAATTGGAATGGTATCGCATCCGAACCCAACCATTGGTTTTTATAAAGGGCTAAGGCTCATGCCTCAACATTTTCATCATCAAATCATCTTGTGCTCATAGCACATGTCAAAACATTTCAATAGAATGAATCAGCATTCCAAGGTTTTCATAATCATTTTCGCCAAGTATTCCCATCTAAAGTGATCAACTTCTATGCTTAGCACTAGCCATAGAAGTTAAGGGTATTCACTAATGAAGGGTGCTAAACAAGTGTGACTATCCAAATCTAGTCTCATGCCTTAGTATGACATCTAGTTCTAACTAACTTAGGCCTAGTTTTATGCTCTTTATGCTATCTATACTATCTTTCCAAAACTCACAAAGCACTAACTAAAAGTAAAGAACTTTGGTAAAGATAAAGAAAAGAATAAAGCTTGCAAGTAAAACTGGGAATTGGTATAATCAAGGTTGCATAACCAAGTATGCCTAATGCATCTATCTTGCATAGTTAAGAAACTTGCAGGTGTTAGCTTGCATAGTTAGCTTAGCTTGCCTTGATTGGTGCAGTGGTTGAAGTTTTCTTATTCTTCGTAGTACTCCTCCTCGTAGCCTTGGTCGGTACTAGCGTCTATAAATGAATATGAGGTACACAATCACCAAACAATACTTAGCTACTTCTATTTAGCACACAAGGGCTCACACTAGATGATCTAGCATCATCACAATCATCACATGAAATAAAGACCTAGTCGTATTTATTTTATTTTAGGAAAGTAATTTCTACTCATTGAAAACTACTTAAGATTTAATATTGTCCAATTAAAATATGGGATCATGTTGACACATGTCATCACCACATATTTCAATACTTGGGAATGTGATTTAAAGTGGTGGTCATATTTTATAAAGTTTAAAATTACTATTTTGTCAATTAAAGTGACTAGAAATGCCTATATAGCATTCTTTTAGTACTAGTCCAAGATCACTGCATGTAAACCTAAATATTTTTACATGTTTAGATAGGTCTTGTCAAATGTGATTTTTGAGAGTTGGAATCAACTCAAAAGCATTTATGGTTGATTTTTGAAAAATGTTTGAAAGTGTAAAAGTCTCTATCTTGTTATTTTTACTTTAGACTCAAAAGCATTTATGGTTGATTTTTGAAAAATGTTTGAAAGTGTAAAAGTCTCTATCTTGTTATTTTCACTATAGGTGATCTATAATTTCAAATGGTTTTAATCCAACGGGCTTGGATAGATAATTTCAACACCTTTCTAGCAAAATTGGAATCATGCAATTTGGTTCAGTACATCTCTTTGAATTGATTTTTGAATCTACTAACAGAACTAGGGTTTGATTAAATTGGAAAAAGATTATTTGAACTGTTGGGCTACGCGCGGGAAAGGAAATGGGTCGGCCAAGCTACACTGCGTGCGTGCAGCGGGCTGCTAACAGGGGTCCCATGCGTCAACGACTCATCTAACCCCAAGCGGTAAGTTTCAATCTAGGCCATGCGATTAGACTATGATCTACGGATCATGTTCGTCGTCTCCGTCGAACAGCTCCGACGATACTGAACCCTAACAACGACAGGGGGGAACGCGGTGGCTCACCTGGGCTCCAGCCAGGGTCGGCGATGGGGGCGAACGATGTTGTCTACGACGGAGGTTCGAACGATGGTCGCGGCGGCTCTAGGGGTGGCTCCAATCAACGGCTCCTCTCCTCCTCTGAAGCGGCAGACTCCGGCCAAATTCCAGCGGGCTGGTGCTCGCCTTGCTCCGGGGAAAGGTCAGGGGTGGTTCTGAGAGAGAGAGGGCAGTCAGTTGGTGTGAAGAATTGAGGCGGGTGAAAGGATACAGATGTCGCCTATAGGGGGGTGAATAGGCGATTAAAACTTTTCCGAGAGTGGCTCAATAAAGGCGGAATTAAACTAGCGTTTACTTTGTTAAGCACAAAACCTAGAACAAAGTAGGGTTCACCTATGTGCACCAACAACTTATGCTAAGCAAGACAAACAACTATGTCATAGCAATATATATATTTCAAGCACGGAGGCTATCACAAAGTAAAGTGCATAAGTAAGAGCTCGGGTATAGAGATAACCGAGGCACATGGGGACGACAATATTTTAACGAGTTCCTCCCAACATGGAGTATGTCTCGTTTTCAGAGGGGGTGGTATCTAACCACCTACGCCACAAAAGGCCTCCCTTATTCTCCGGTGAATCTCACCCCAACGGGATCGATCCACACTTTCGCTATCGGTGCACTTGTCGGTGGTAAACCGGAACCTCTCACAAGGTTGGGGCACTTCTCCACAACTTAATTGGAGGCTCCCAACAAACGCCACCAAGGACACAACCTGCAACACAACAAACTATCTAGGGTTCCAAGAACCCAAGAGTAAAAAGCTTCTCAACTTTCACTCACCAAATCCTCCGAGGAGAACTCAAACCGATGCACCAAATGCAAATGGCAAGAACACCACAAAGGTGCTCCAATCCCTCACTCTCAAGTTCCAACAAAGATGATAAATCTATTGAGGGAACAAGAGAGGAGTAATCAAAGAGGGACACAAAATCCCCCAAAATCTAGATCCCCAGAGATACACTCACAAAGAGTTGTTTTGGTTTGGTCAACACGTGGATCTAGATCTCCTCTCTCTTCCACTCAAATATGGGGAAGAATCATCGGAGGGGAAGAGATTAATCAAGCTTTAAGATGTAGAGAAAATGGGGGCAAAGCTTAGAATAATAGAAGAGGAAGAAGCAACCAAAAACTAAACAGTCAAGGCTATTTAAAGGGCCGGACAAATTCTGCCCGTTGGGGCGTTTTCTAGAATGGATCGGTAGTACCGCTTAGAACTGGTACTACCGCACGCGAGCTGAGAGAAGAAAACAAGTCAGGAAAAAACGAATCGTATGGGCGCAGCGAGAGGGCCACAGCGGCAGCAGGCGCCAGAGCCAACGCGGGGCCCAGCAGCGCGCGAGAGATTGAAACTACGCGGGGCCGACGCGAGCTGCGGTTGCTAACACGCTGCAGCGTGAGGGCAAGGCTGCTGGAGCCAGCCAATGAGCATCGGTCAACACGGGCGGTTCGTGCATGCGGCGAAGTGGCGGGCGACAGACGCTGACGCATGCAATGGCGAGCGGGCGGAGCGGGCGAGCGGGTCGTGCAGCGTGGCGTGAGCGGCTACGCGTGCAGGACCTGGTCAGCGGGACCAATGGCGGTAGTTCGCGATGGCGAGAAACCTGAGGCGGGCAAAGGCGAGTGGGAGTGGGCAGCAGATCGGGAGCAAGCTGGGTTGGGCGGTACTACCGGCTGGGCCCAGTACTGCCGACCAGGGCTACCAGGGAGAACAGAAGATGGGCTGCATGCTCCAGGCGCGTCCGGTACTAGTCTCGGTAGTACCGGACGGCCCAGAAAACATCTTTTCCTTTTTCTTTTTCAAACCGAATAAAAGCCAATATTCAAACGACAATAACTTTTGATCGATAGCTTCGATTGACCTGATTCCAATTGTGTTGAAAATATTGGATAGCACCAAGTGAGAATACTTCATGTATTTTATCGTGTGATACCTCACTTGGTGATAATCCGGAAAACCTCCAAGAACAAACTCGCAACAAGATATAAAGGGAAGATCCGATATTGATGAACAAGAGCTTGTTATGGAGATTAACACAAGCTCTATATCCTCACATGGATAAGACCAAATATCAACAAAATACGATCATGTAAGTATGCAAAGGTTTGAGCTCTCTCCGAACGATATGATCTAGTTACTCATACGAGAGGCCCTCTTGGTAGTACGACTATCTATCCTAAACCCGGTCTCTCAAATACCAACATGAGACCGGCAAAAGGGAAAAACCTATCAAGATTATACCTTATCCTTGATCATTCCACTTGAGCTCGATGTAGACTATCTTGCCCTTCTCAAGATGGAACGCCTTTCTTGATTCCTCATCATCGATCCATGATCACCAAGGATGGAAAGCATCAAACATGAGATATTCTATAGATGGCACATTTTGAGCTTGCACAACACATCTTATTCTTCATATCATCAACCTTGAAGCCAACACATGCTCCAAGTGATGCTAATGGACAAATACTACAAGTGCAACTTAATACACACATTAGTCCATAAAGATTGTCATTAATTATCAAAACCACACATGGAGGCCCACATGTTCTTTTAGCGGGGGTGGCCTGTATTTATAGACCGGCAAGAGGGGCAGTGCGACATGGTCAAGGCTCGTCGATGATGACGATGCAGTGAGCTAATGGCATGGCTGCGGGCGTAGGACGATGCGGTGTCTCCTGGCGATCATCACGGGCTTAAAGGCACGGCACGAGGCGGTCGAGGATTGTCGGAACGGGTCGATGCTCTGTGTGGAACCGGCGGCATTTGAGATGGCGTACAGGGGCTTCGTGTCGCGCGGCAGCGAACGGTCGTTTCTGGGAGGTAGCTAGGGTCATGGAGAGTCTAGGTGCACGCGGTGAAGGCGAGGCGCGGCGTGTGCGCGCGTGTCGGCTGCGGTGCTCTGGCGCTCTCGGCATGGCAGAGAGAAAATGGACGCGACGTTCTTGGGTGGTCCACGGCTTGGATGTGCTCGAGGGTTGGACAGGGGGTGGCGGTGGACGGTGGCATGTCTCCTGGACATCGTGGACGGGCGCGGAGCTTCCTCCTGCGAGCTGTCCATGGTCAACCGGCGAGAGTGGCTCGGGTGGCGCGGCACTGGTGCAAGCAGTGAAGGGGTGAGCTGGTTCAATGCATTGCTGGGCACTAGGGAGACAAGGGATAGTAGTGGCGACAAGTAGTGGACAAGGCATTTATCAAGAACAGTAGAAGTTAGGCAAGTTTGATTTGTGCTCGAGTTCAAAGTTTGAATTCTTGGATAAGTTTTGGTGAGTGATCTGGTCATAAGCTCGGTAGTCTCTAGTTGCTTGGGTTTGTCAAGGTGAATTGGTTTGGTTGGTTTTTGAGAAATGGTGATCTTAGTACATATACTTGATTCAATTTTGAATTGTCCTTTAAATATATTTGGAATTTGTTTCTATTGGTTTGTAAAGTGGGCTTGGGTTCTTTGTCACTTGGTCTAGCAAGGGGTGAAAATAATTGGATTTGTTTATGTTAGAAATCTTTGACTAGGAACACCCAAATTGGTCTAGTGAACAAGTTTGGCCAAAATGACCATTTGCTCATATTGTTTAAATTTGATTTTCTCTTCATTTGATTCTGCTTGGAAATGATCTAGATGATGTTGTTTTCATCTTTAAACCAATCCTTAGCATTCATAGCAATCAAACATGGCAATTGCAATCATTCATGCACTAATCACACACACACATGCATTCATATTAATTTTAATAATAAAAGTTTTTTGTTAACCCTAAACTTGGGTGATTAGAACTTGATAATCTTGCTTAATATTTTTGTGGTGTTACATAGGTGTGCAAAGGAAATTATTGTTGTTGGTGGTAATGAAGTCACACAACTTAGTTTTTTCAGGAGTATTCATTTTTGCAAGAGTAAAGCAAGCCAACATAAATAATAACTATTTTTTGTGTTTTTGATAAGAAAAGGCAAACCAAATAAAACTATTTTTTTTATATTTTTGATAAAAAGAAACAAGCAAAACAAAGCAAAATAAACTAAGCAGAACAAAAACAAAGTAAAGAGATTGGTTGTGAGAGACTCCCCTTGCGAGAATCTTTTTCTCCCAAAAAAGTGATTGACGAGGAGGAAGAGATTGAAGCTGTACTTATCTCCCCAACAACGGCGCCAAAAAGTCTTGATGCGGCTCGGTTACTCTAGAGCTTGTTGGGAAACCCCAAGAGCAAGGTAGGATGAGCACAACAACAAGTTTTCCCTCAGTTATGAAACCAAGGTTATCGAACCAGTAGGAGAAAGGAAACAACTCCCAAGGTGTTGGTAGCAACTTGAAATCTGCACAACACAACCACAGAACTTTGCCCCAACTTATAGTGAGGTTGTCAGTCTCACTGGTTTGCTAAAAACAAAGGATTAAACGTATAGTGTGGAAGATAGTAATTGCTTGCAGAAAGTAAACAGTAAAAGTAAATAGTAGATGGTATAATAATGGTAAATAATGGAGCAGGGTCCACAGTTCACTAGAGGTGTTTATCCTTAAATAAATAGCATGTTGTGTGAACAAATTATAGTTGGGCAATTGACAGATTAAAAAATGCATAAATATGCATGTACAAGTCATGATGATTCCTATGATATTTGTTTGGGCTTTACAACATAATACATAGATCGTAATCCAACTGCATCTATGACTAATAATTCACCTTCAGGTTATCATCCGAACCCCTTCCAGTATTAAGTTGCAAGCAACGGATAATTGCATTAAGCAAAGTGTGTAAAGTAAACAATACAATTGCCCTTGGACAAAGGATTGTTGTTTTCTCCCTAGTAGCAAAAGCACATCTACAACCTTAGAGATTTCTATCACTTCCCCAGATTACTAGAGGCATGAACCTACTATCGAGCATAAATACTCCCTCTTGGAGTTGCAAGCATCTACTTGGCCAAAGCATCTACGAACAACATAGATCATGCAAGATCACAAATAACACAGACATGATAGAATCAATAATAAATCTTGAACATAGTACTCAATATCCATCGGATCCCAACAAACACAACATGTAGGATTACATAAATAGATGATCTTGATCATGAATGGAGCTCACAAGATCTAAACATTATAGCACAAAGAAGGAGAACCAACCATATAGCTACCGTATGGACCCATAGTCCAAAGGTGAACTACTCACGCATCACTCTAGAGGCTGGCATGGTGATGAAGAAGGCCTCCGGGATGATCTCTCCCCTTCGACAGGGTGCCGAGAAGAGCTTCGGACCCTCCATGATCTAGGGATGGAGATGGTGGCGTCTACGGACTTTTTCATGGAGATCTTATCGGGGTACTTGGGTTTCTGCATCGAGGTGCTTTTATAGGCGAAGGGGCAAGGTTGGTGGGCGCCTGAGGGGCCCACACCTAGGGCTGGTGCCCCCCTAGGCCGTGCCGCCACCAGGTGTGGCCACCTCGTGGCCCCACTTCGGTTGCCCTTCGGACTCCGTGTTTCTTCTGGTAAAATATTGACTTTGGCTTTAGACCGTCCAATCCCGAGAATATTTCCTTACTAGCTTTTCTGAAACCAAAAATAGCAAAAAACATGCAACTGGCACCGCGACATCTAGTTAATAGGTTAGTTTCGGAAAATGTATAAAAATACCTGAAAGTGTAGACAAAACATAAGAAACTTGATATAAAACAAGCATGGAGCATAAAAATTATAGATACGTTTACGACGTATCACGCACCAGGTATGGGGCCGAGGCGTGCTTTCGGGACCTTCATCAACCTTGACGCCATGTCGACTCGCAACGAGACCCATGCGGCGTGCAAGGCTTAGATGGTGTCGGCCCCACGGCACGCTGCCTTCGAGCAGACCCCATGGACGGAGGACGAGGGGGGCTCTTCCTACCACCCGTCGCGTGAACCTCTTTCCTCCTCGTGTGGGGCTATGTTGCTCTCCCGCATCGCGTCTTCGCGTGGTGATACGTCCAAAACGTAGCTACTTTCGCGAACACTTTTGCTATTATTTCTCCTCTAATTTGTGTGATTTGGATGCAACTAACACGGACTGACGCCGTTTTCAGCAGAATTGCTTTGGTGTCTAGTTTTTGTGCAGAAAATCAACTTTTAGGAAAAATCCCGGAAATATGGCAAAACTCCTATTTTACCAGAAGACTCACAGAGCCAAAAGACGGGACAGAGAAGGGCCATGAGGGGCCCACATCCCCTGGCCGCGCCTGGGGGTGGTGAGTACACCTCATGCACCCCTTCGTCTACATAAGCCCTCTGACCTAAAAACATACGGGAGGTTCGACGTTTTTTTAGATAGAGTTCCGCTGCGCTGCCACCACCAAAAACCGCGATTCGGAACCAGAAACTTCGTTCTGGCACCCTGCCGAGACGAGTAATTGGAGGAGATCATCGCCACCATCATCACCGACGCCTCTCCATCAACCATCCATGTCTCCCCCATCCATGAGTGAGTAATCCCCAGCTTTAGGCTATGGGGATGGTAGGGATTGGATGAGATCTATCATGTAATCGAATAAGATTGTTAGGGCATGGTGCCTAGTATCTTTGTTAGTGATTTTTGACATTATTGCAACTTGTTATGCTTAATGCTTGTCACTAGGGCCCGAGTGCCATGATCTCAGATCTGAACATGTTATTGATTCATGATGATAGTACTGTTTGTGATCTTATCTGCAAGTTGTTTACACATATTATTGTCCGGAACCAAAGGCCCCGAAGTGACAGAAATTGGGACAACCGGAGGGGATGGCTGTGATATGAGGATCACATGTGTTCACAGAGTGTTAATGCTTTGCTTCGGTACTCTATTAAAAGGATTACCTTAATTTCCAGTAGATTCCCTTAAGGCCCCGCTACAACGGGCTGGCAGGATGGCTGTGATAAAGGTTGCTTTTATTCTGAAAAGCTATGTCCGTCGGCCTTCACGGGTTTACCAGAACTTTCATGGAGTTCCTTTCCCGCCGCGTTCGCCGCTCCTTCCCGGAACAGGGAGTAACAAGTTACAGTTTTTACACTCTGCAGAGGTGCGTTACATTACCCATGAGAGATCTTAGCTTTGTTGCACATCCGAGTTGCAGGCTCTCTCACACTTCCTTGGTGTGAGGCCCAGACTAAGATCCAAGCCAATCACTGCCTTCTCCACAACCCCGCATGTCTCCTTGGTGCATGCTAGCCCACGCACGCTATGAGTGATAACAGCCACAACCCGCACATTCGCCTCCATGCGAGAGGGAAAAGATACAACTGACTTCTCCGTCCCATTCCAAATCTCATGGTCAACGTGTAATATACAACGCAAGAATCACTGGCGACATTGGTTGTTAAGTCCTAGATAATATGTTCCTTTACCACCGGAACTTTCATAGTAGGTTATTACCTCATGGTAAATAACCTATAATCACATTATTATGAAAATAGTGTTTTCTGACCTTTTTCAAATGCAGGTGATGACAACACTGGATTTGCAAAATACTTTACAGAAAATAATCAAAGTACATGAGCAAGTGTGAACTTGCCTTTTGTGATTGCAAGATTATGCACTCAAGGTCTTCGAGACAATATAAGATCCAATATCTGAAATCAGCATCATAGGTCCGTTAAGGACTAATGTTTAAAGAAGCAAGATGCTTTATGCATAAGTAATGTAATGCACTTGATAAACGCGAATCCTCGGAGTAAGTGTTGATCTAGGTTTTAGAAACTAGAAATGGTCATTTTGGAATGTGTTATAATTTTAGATAAGCTTCACACTTGTGCTTCTTATTAAGGTTTGTGAGTGTGTGTGGAACAACGTGTAATTATAATACCATACAACAATGAGTTACACTAATGTGAAATGCTACTCAAGATTGCTTACACTATAAGTGTTTATCTTCAAATTTTACTTTACAAGTAATGTCACTTATAAAGAACTTAAGTGTTATCAATCCTAAGTAGACAAGTAAAGTATAAAGTAATGTGATTACGATTAATTGTCATCTATTAACTGAAGTGGCAAAACGATTACTTTTGAAGAAAAGATTTCTTTATTAAGGTTTAAACAATCTTTGTGGTTTAATCAAATGTGATCGATGTTGTTTGTGCTGGCTTGAATAGTTTGGACTTGAGATGCCTTACGGATTAATTATAATAGACCAAAGTTAATTATTAAACACATAATAAGGTCTTTAGCATTATACTTAAAGTCTTGTAAACTAAAGTTAACTTTAAGAGCATGGATGGATTGAAGATGTAATGCTTATGATATTGTACTTGCTCATCTTATAGTATTTCCTTAAAGTTATTTAAGAAGGGCACTACTTCTATTTGAGTAGTGGTTTCCTAACATTATAATGGAATAGAATCATTTACCTTTTTATAGATGAGTGGTTATAGTTTGTAAACAAGGAAGTAATATTACTTCACTACTTATGGATTCACTATAGTGTTTTGATATGTTTGTAAACTTGTGGTTGAAGTAATGGAAAATATTTAATTTAGTCACAAATTATTCTTGGAGATTTTATATTGGATAAGAATCTTTTTAGAAAATAATCTATACTTATGGTTGAAGGATAATTCAATAAAATTGTATTTAAAATGGACCAATTTGACTTTGTATTATAAATATTTAAGACTACTATTACTTATTAGACCTAAATTGGCAATTTTAGAAATATTAACAAATTTTATTTACCCTTATATGAATTAACAACTCAAGAAATAGGCTTAAATTCAAGTTATTAAAATATTTAAATTTTTATTTAACTCAAAAATGGAATATTATATTTTTAACATGTAGGTATTATTTTTATGATCATTTTGGTATATTACATTTATTTTTGTGATTTATAAATAATAAGATATGATTTTTATAAGATTTATTACTTTTAAATACTTAATAAATAATAAATATTTAATTAAGTGAAATAATAGTTCATTATTATAGTTTTAAATTATAGTTCTTATTTTTCTAAGATTTTTGGTATTTTATTTATATTTTTAACATTCACCAATATTAAAATATGAATTTTCAAAGTCTTATTACTTATAAATTCTTTATTAAATAACAATTATTTAAATTGTTGGAATAATAATGTTTGATAATGGTTTAATGTTATAGATTTTATTTTCCTGAATTTTTTATATATTACACATATTTTTCTAAATTATAAAACATAAGATATGGAATTTATAAGGTTTTAATCCTTTTATAAAATTATTAAATATTTTGATTAGGTTAAAATGAAATCAGCAAACAAAACCCTAATTAATAAAACTTTTGGTACCAACCTAGTCCTACCCACACAGACACTGACTGGTGGGGTCTTCACCATGTCAGCACTCCACATCAACAACGCGGGACCCGGCAGAGTTTGACTGGACTTGACCACATGCGGTGGCATCACCCTGGCATCATGATGAACGGCATCGAAGCTCTCTACGCAGCTGCTTGCCTGTGTGAGGATGACGAAGGGGTGACAGATGACGAATCAGTATGGGCTGGTCTTGGGCCAAGTGGGCCGCGAGATTGCACGCGAGAAATCTGCATATGCTTCACGCGAGCAACAGATATATGCGAGAAGAAATGGGTCGTGGACCAGGATTGGCTGCTACCTCTTCTTCCTTTATTCTTTTCTGTTTTCTGTTTTGATGATTTGTTTTTAATTTAAATTTCTTCAATGATTTAAATACCAGAAATTTTGTCGAGTATTACAAATATACCAAAGATAAATATTCTAATTGTTTGCTCTAATCATGTTGGTATTTTTCAACGCTCATAATTATATCAGAAGTTATTTATTGAGTAGAATAAGTAAGAATTAGGGTTTAGGGATTTGTTTATTATATTAAACTCTTATAAAATGATTTTTTAATTTCTTCTTAATGAGTGTGATGGGGATGGTTTAATATAGTTAAGAATATGCAAAGAATATATCCAATTTTATTATTATTTAGCATTCACTATATATAAGAGGATTTAATTATTAAGATTCTTAAAATGATAAATTCTATTATCCAGATTGCACTAATAGGTGAATAATGTTCTAATAATTTTGGTTAAGACATTAATTATACATTGACAATCATGATTTAAATAGAAATTGGGGTTTTGAATTATAAATGTTTACCATAAGTTTTTAGGAGATTTTTTAATGTACCTAGATCCTTGGATAGGCATGGATAAACATTAATGGTTAAGACAGATTGCCTTTATGTTGGTGATCAAGAATGATATCACCCTTTAAAATAGAAAGTTATTCTCTGGAATGAATCATGAGAGAAGAATTGATAAAGATAACTCCTAAGCACATATGGTTATGATAATTGGAAATGACAAATATATGCTTGAGTGATTTGCTATAGGAAATATTCCTATAAGACATTGTGGAAATAGGATGATAAATCAATCAGAGCAAATGGCTATTAAGTTAATTATAGAATAAAGGTTTAGTGTTTATCAAGGATTCCTATCTTCCATAATTCATAATCCTAGACTCTAATTAAGGAATTCCTTTTCTAGATATACTACTTCTTCATATCCATCATCATGTGTTAACATGATGAACTTTACTTCACAAGAATATTCTTATCCACCTTTTATTCTTCTAAATCATTTATAAACCCAATGATCTTGACACTAAATCTTTGATAATCTTCTCATATCCATACTTGGTTATATCAACTACTCTACTGCTGATAACCTCCAATCCAACAAGTAGTTACTTCCAACTCCATTCATACTCTTCCTTAATCATCCACCACTAATATTACTCCAGTAGATGTATATATCAAACTACTCTCCTCAAAAGCTTACTATTCTTTAAGAGGAATAACACTACTTCAATAACTCCATGCTACTCTAGCTTCAGCTTAATTTATACTGTATTATATCTACTTAACTCCAGTATCTTATATACAAACTTTTCATCATATCATGGTGACTTGTCATGGTTAACCTAGAATAACATATCTATACTAGGGTTCAATCATGTTCTATCCACCAATGTCACTTATACATGATATAATCATTCAATCTTGGTGTCTAAAGCATCATCATTATAATCCTTTAATCATTTATGGCTTAGGTTTCTAGTTGGCTAATCAAGGTCTCATCAATACAACATTACAGTTGTATTATAATTATCTTCTCAGTGTATCTATCTGATTAAGAGAGATTATTCATTTACTATACCCACTTTATTCAATAGGGTTACTCCTGGTAACTGTCTTCAGGATTCATCCTTGTAATCTTCTTTATCACCATATAATTATATATATTCCATACAACTCTTCTTTCATTTCAGGAGTGAGTTAACTCCATCAATTGTCACTTTGATCTTATTCCCTTCCAACACTCCCATCCTATAGATTATATTTAAATCTAGAATTACCACCTACCTCTTCTTACTTCTTTCTCTAAAGGAATTTAAGTGAAAGCTATGATAATAACAAGAGTTGATAGATCAAGAATTGATAGGCTAATAATAGTTGATTACTCAACATTGATGAACAACCGATATTAGAATAAGATTCAATAGAGATGATAAGGATTAATATGGAAAGAAAGGTATATGGTGAATGTTCTTGACTTGGTTTCTTTCCTACTCAATCTCACTAAAGAGTTAAGGTTAGGTATTACCATGATACTCATGGTATAAGTAGATGAAATTAAGATAGATCAAGATTTAGTTGTTACATTCCTTTTAATTAAGTTATATTTATAACTTGGTATTCATGAGTTGTGTAATGAATACTAGGATATGATTACTTAAGGATCAAATATAAATCATTAAGTAATGTATTAGGGTTTAACTTCTACTATATTTGATCTACCCTTAGATCAAATCTTCTTTATCCAAAACAAGGTTTAAGCAAAGGTCATATTGAAACTTATCGCAGTCAACTTGATGATCTACTTCAATTCCATCAAGTTAAGAGAAGCTTCAATTACTTTGACAAGTTTTGTTCAAAAGCGCGGAAATTATTCAGATTTTCTATGCATGAATGCAATGCACACAACTGTGTTCAGCTTATTTCTAAGCTCTAATGCTGGGATGTTACAGACTCTCCCCCTTAAAATAAACTTCGTCCCCGAAGTTCGTAAACTCTCATGTTTCGGAGTAAGGAATTAACTTCTGCTGGTTACGGAACGTCTCAGCTCCATGGTAACCTTAATGGGAATAATTGTAGTATTCCATATCCAAACATTTTCCTTGAATTCACACCATCCTTGGCAATCTCCAACTTGTTGTCTCCAATACCCCAAAGTTCCTTTTACTTTATTCCCTTAGGAATATGTCCTTATTATGAACTCCTTAAATTGGGGTCTTTTCTTTAGTTCATTTTCCTAATTAGGTATCCTAATCCAACTCCTTTACTTGATCATCAAACTTTCTTACTATTCTATATAGTGTCTAGGAAGTCTCACTAGAACATGATTTTTAAATTCTATTAGACAATAGTTGAGGCTAAAAGACTAATATTTGATTTATCATTGTATGAATTGTACTAGTAATCCTTCTAAAGATTGGATTTGAACACATTTAGTCCATACCCATTGGAATTTCTTGTTTCTCTATACATGTCTAATTGGATGTGATTATTCACTCTTAAGGACCACTTAATAGTTGTTTACTCTAGAATTAGTCTATTAAGATTAATATATTTTATCACCTTCAAGCTTTTACCTTATTAAGCTTTAGATAATCTTTTATTATTACCTTAAGTACTTCTTCAACTTCCATTTATTAATTACCTTAAGATTTGAGTACTACTATCTTAAATTATACTTCGATATTTTATCCCGACACATTTCTGAAAGTACTTTCATAATTATTACTTCTTTTACCTTATGAAAATAAGGCCTGCTGTTATTGTAGGTTAGTCCTTCATCTCCAACCTTTTCTCAGAAAGTCGGATAATAATACTTTCATTTATAATGATTCCTCTTCCCCTTAGGGTTTACTAATGGTCTCTAAACCGCGTATATAGTAACCATTGGCTCTGCAACTAGGATATTGGTCTCTATCCAGCTTATACTTTATCTCTATAAGGTCTCATGAAAGAACTTACGATATACCCACACAATTGTGGATCTCCGAAATAGATCTTCCAAGATTACTTGTCTTACTTGCTGTTTGAACATTTTCGCTTTGATAGGCTTGACTTTGGAGAAAACAACGCGATCTACTCAGACTCGAGTCCCCGGACTCGAATTCGGAAAATTGCTAGTGTAATTCGACTCAGGCCACATAGGTCTTATAGGAGTCTAATTCCAGTCTTTTAAGTTAAGTACACAACGCGTCCATTGGGATTTTACATCGTGTCTGCTGACACAGTATTTTACTGGCAGAGCACAGTCGGGTGCGTTACCAGACCATCAGGTGTTATTTGTAGGTCTTATCTTTGCGTCGCAGACACAACATCCGAAAGTTTATCACCGCGGAGGCGTTTCGGGTGACTAAGGAGACGTTATCTCTCTTGGCACTAATTTGGGCATAGCTTCCAATTACTCTATAAATTTGGTTTTTATCATTGGTCATGGAGGATCCGAAGGATCTCATTCGAACAGTTCATAGGGTGCGCGACCACCGCTCCCTATGGGAGTATCCCCTAGTGTCTGTTCAAGTTGCAGACTCAAGCAGAAACTTCAAACTATTAGTCACGTGATACAATGATCCGAAAATCCTTCGGGTGACCAGCGCTCCCTATGGGAGTAGTCCCCCGAGTCCGTAAGGGAGTCGTGGACTCAAAGGAGGACTCAAAGCTTTTGGGTCTTCGTCGATTGTCCCGAGAACTACACAAGGATTTTATATGCACGACCAGTGCTCCTGATAGGAGTAGCTCCCAAGTATTCGGTTGAGTCGCAGACTCGAGTTAGTACTCTTGCCTCCAGTCGAAAGAATGTGATTGTTGCTTGCTTTTACCTTTGCGATATATTGACGTCATTGATGACGCCTGGTGAGCTCAACCTCCTACAGTAATAGAGGTGATGTGACTAAACGATCATGGGTCCTAGTTTTTGACTAGAATTTGACTAGTAACATGCAGTTTACGCGATAATTACGGCGTCTCCTCGATTTCCACGTGTAGTGGACGGTGTACTCGCGATGGTTCGAGCGGTACCCACCACGTGTATGGCGTGATGAAGGGCACGTGTTAGGGTAAATGGTTCAACGGTTCCCCATCGTCGTCCTCGTTGTTTTATATGGAGAGGCACTGTGGTAGTTTTTCCCTTCGCCATTTGGTCTCTATTTTCTCTGTCGATTTTCTTTCGCTATTTTTAGAGCTCACGCCCACCCTGCACTAGACATTCTCCGTGTTTTCCCTCTTATTTAATTTGCGCCCATCGCCTCGCGTGTCGCGCTAGCAAGATGGGCAAGTCCAAGAAGTCCACCACCGCCGGAACTAGCACTGCTGCTGCCAAGAAAAGTTCCAACATCGGCCGTGTCACGAACTAAAACTGGCGGCGATCAACCGTTAGGGAGTCAGACTTGTGCCGCCTGCATGAGGCCCACCTGATCTCGCAGGACAAGGGCGACACCGTTCTCCCAACCTCGGAGGTAATTATGCATCCTCCCGAGGGATTTGTTGTCGTTTTTGTTGGCTTCCTCCTTCGAGGCCTTTCTCTCGCAGCACATGACTTTCTGCGTGGGATCCTTTTCCTTTACGGGATTCAACTGCATCATTTGATGCCCAACTCCCTTTTGCACATTGCGTGCTTCATCATGTTGTGCGAGTGTTGGCTCGGAATTGAGCCGCACTTCGGACTCTTCAGGAAACTCTATTGCCTGAAGAGGCAGTCGGGCACCAGCGGTGTTTACGAGCTGGGTGGGTGCAGGATATACATTCGCCCCAATCTCCAGTACTTCTCCTTCAACCTTTGCAAATCCGTCCTAGGATGGAGGAACAAATGGTTCTATCTTCACGATTCCAAGATCCGTGGCCAGATCTATGGCATGGCTCCCTTCGGCGCCAGCAAGATGATTAAACGCAAGCGCTCGTGGTCACACGAAATCCTTGTGGGTGAGTCTGAGGTTCATGAAACGAAAGCACTTGACAGTATTCCCATGTGTTCTCGAAAACGTCTGGTCATCTTAAGTAATACAACCGGCTTGTCCTTTGCTGAAGAAGGACTGGGCCACTTGCTGTAATTATTATTATTGTCTTTTATTTACTCGCACTTTATTTATCTGCATTATCAAAAACCCTAAAAATCCGTTTGCTAGTATTTACCGTGAATTCCTGCTCCAAACCACTTGTCAACACCTTCTGCTCCTCGTTGGGTTCGACACACTTATTTATTGAAAGTACTATGATACACCCCATATACTTGTGGGTCATCAAGGTGGCTCGACGAAGCAGCACGAAGCCAACCATGAATGCGACCGAGAAGCTGGCCACATACGCCTTTACAAGGAGTACTTCCACCCAACTAATCCGGTATTCAAAGAGAAGGCATTTCGTCGCCTCTATAGGACGTCCAATAACCTGTTCTTGGACATTCTCAAAGGGGTCATGGAGTATGATAACTACTTCGAGGCCAAGTACGATTGTACCGGTAATATTAGCTTCTCCTCTTACTAGAAATGTTCTGCTGTCATTCGGCAGCTTGCGTACAGAGTGCCCGGTGATCTCCGCAATGGCTACATATGCATGAGCGAGTCCACATGCCATGTACCGGTTTAGCAGCGCAATTATTGCGGTGTTTGGCAAAGTTTACCTGCGAGAGCCAAACACCAAAGACATTGCCCGACTTTTGTCCATCAACGAGAGTAGGGGGTTTCCTGGGATGCTTGGCAGCATCAGCTACATGTATTAGCAGTGGAAGAACTATCCTTTTGGTTGGCAAAGACAGTTCAAAGGGCATGCTGAGGGATGCACTGTCATACTAGAGGCTGTTGCATCACGGGATCTCTGAATTTGAGACTCCTTTTTGGCATGACTGGATCAAGCAATAACATCAATGTGCTACAGCGGTCTCAAGTTTTTGCTAGGCTGACTCCTTTTTGGCATGGTTGGATCAAGCAATAACATCAATGTGCTACAGCAGTCTCAAGTTTTTGCTAGGCTGACAGAAGGCAATGCTCCATAGGTTTCCTATGAGATTAATGGCAACCCATATGATATGGGTTACTATCTAGCTGACGGTATCTATCCCTCCTAGGCCGCCTTTGTGAAGACAATCCGCAATACTAGAGATAAGAAATATAAGAGGTTTGCGAAAGAGCAAGAGACCGCTAGGAAATATGTGGAGCGAGTATTTGGTGTGCTTTCAGTCAAGGTGGGCTATTGTTCGATATCCTGCTAGAAAATGGAGCACGAAGATGATATGGGATGTGATGACTGCTTCTGTGATCATGCACAACATGATCGTCGAGAACGAGCGCGATGACTGACATCTTGGACCTAGGCTTAGACTTTCAGGGTCAGTTGGTTGGGCTAGAGCCATGTCTAACGTATTGAAAAGATTTCACGCAAGTGCATAAAAATTTGCGTTAGACACATCTATGACCATCATCAACTTGATTTGGTAGAGAATATATGGACTTGTGCATGGAAACCAAATTGGTTAACCCCTTATTCTTGTAATTTGAATGAATATTGGTTATTTTTTATCGAACCATGTGAGTGTGAACTATTCATATGTAAGCATTATTTTAATTTGATTACCTAATCTAATTTATTTATTTATTTATTAAAATATACATTCGTCTATATACTTTGTGCTAAATTAAAAAATGAAAATTCTAGCCAGCGCTGAAAAGCAGACAAATGGATCGTGTTAGACGCGCGCTGGCCGGATTGGTCGGAACAGGACCCGACCGGCCGGATGCAAACGGGGACGTTGGGTCGGCCCGGAGATGCCCTAGCTGTCTTCGGCCGCCCAAAGCAGCCCTTTGGACCTAACGGGAAAACGAGCATTTCTACCCCAAAATCTGTCCAAGAAAAGCAGCCCTTTGGCCCTAACGGGAAACCAATTTTCCGCTCACGAGCATTTCTACTGGTGGTTGCGCTCGGTTTTGGGCCCATTTGGGCCTAGATGAGCTCTTGTGGGTCGTGGCTCCTACGCGTGGGGACGACGCGGGTGGCCTCGTCCGGCCGTGATGGGGGTGGTGACGCTTGGCGGGCGACACGTTGTCAGAGGGCTCGTCGTGGCGACACGGGCTTTTCTGGGCTTGATGTGGGCCGCCAGGGAGGTGTTTTGGTGGGGGCTGATCTTTGGTCCCTTTCGCGGTGGCGGCTGCCCGGGTTCGCTCTGGTTTGTTTTGGCAACTATCTCGCGGGCAGCGGTGATGATCCGGACGACGGCTTTCGTCGCGGCGACGGGGAGCCTAGGCGTGACGGCGGAAGGTTTGCTTGATGATCGTCGGGAGTTTGGAGGAGGAGGGGAGGTGTGGTGGTTGTGCCAGTCCTTGTTGGGCGGGCGTGAGGTTTGGGACTCTTTGCTAGGCGAAAGCCTAGTCCTGGTGGCTGGCCAAGACCGACGACGGTGACGCCCATGGGCTCCGCATCCTTCTTGAAGTCGTCGTCGAAGCGGGTGTTTTTTGCCCCTCCGCCCGGGCTCTCGAGGGGAAACCCTAGGTCCCTCGCGGGATCGGGCGTGGGCGGCGCTCTTGTGTCGCTTTGCCTCTTGGGACCTCGCTTTGGATGTCCACCGGACTAAGGGGCATGTGGAGTGTTTTGGTGGTTATGGCGGAGGCGGGTTCGTCTTCGGCCAGGCGGGGCGCGGCCCTGGGCCCGACGTGGTAGTTAGAGTGTGGCTACGGTCTTTTCGCCTCCGCCTGTTGCGTTGAGGTGTGGTATCGACCTGGTTGGTCGTGGACCCGTGTGGAGTGCAGCCTCGGGGCTGATGTATGGTGTTATGTTGTAACGGTTTTTCGGCCTTTTTTTTTTGTAAACTGTCCCGCTCTTTTCTATTATATCAATGATTAATGAAAGGCAAAGCTTTTGCCTCCTTTTTAAAAAAAAAAATCCCCAGACACCAGAACCCTAGATATCAAGGAGATCAAGGATATCGCCACATCGGAGTTTGAATCGATTCGAATCCGATGGGGGCTTCGAAGGACGACGTCGACCGCCTCTTCGCCTGCTTCAAATGCGGCATCTCCCCTCCCCGTAAGCTCCCTATTCCGCAAAAAATGGCGATTTCCCCCAATACTTATCAGTTTATTTACTCGATTCAATTCGGCTGGGCTTCAGAGTCGGCGGTCAAGGAGAGACCACCTCGGAAGGGCAAGAAGCTGCGGGTGGCGTCTGCGGCAGCGACCGACGGCGGCGGGAGCAGCTTCGCTTCTGCTTCTTCCACACGGGAAGCCGGGGAAAAGGCGAGCGAGGTGACCACCTTAAATTTTATAGTCTTGTGGTTCCACTACAAGAAACATGAAAGAGCAATTGATTTTCTGCGGTTCTTTGTTCTTTGCAGCATAAGGAGCCATCGTCAGCGGCAATCAAATTCAAAAACCGGAAGCAGATGTCTCCAATTGTGTTCTACGGTTCTCCTCAAGGTGTTCCAGTGAAAAAACCAATGAGCCTCTTGAGGCTGCTTCGCGAAATCCACATTGATCTCAAAAAGCAAACTGATTTGATCTCCAGGTGCCTAGTTCAGTTGATCTTGTGCCTGTCTGTGCCAAATGAGCTTGTTTTGTTCTTAATGCTGTTCTCTTTGTGGGTATGCAGAGACATTGTGTGGGCTACATTCCCTAGGCAAGACGAGGCAATAAGGTTCTCAAAGGAACATGCACACACCAAAGTATTCAGCTATCAAGATCATTTGAGCGGGCAAAGAAGATTCCTTGTGTCTACATATGGCGAGTTCTGGAGAAGGTCGATACCTTGTTGCATTGTCGACCTTTCCATTTATTACGTACATAACAGCTTATATTTGTCGATCTTTTTATTGAAATGCATTACCTATTACTTTGTGCCTTATTTGGATTTTTCATGTTCTCTTCCTCAAATGGCCAATCGTTTTGATCATACACATTCATTCTGCTCTGTGGTGCCGTCTTCTTCCAGGTATAATAATATGGATCTACAAATTCGCCATCACTATGAAGTTATCCAGGAGGCAGGTCTCCATATCTTGATCCTATGCTGAAATGGTCCTAAATAATGTGTTACATGGTAACTTACATGGAGAATTCTTCTATCGCCTTGGTTTGATGTTCTAGTTCATTGTTCTGATAGGGAGAATGTGTGGAAAGAGTCCGCAGGGACATAAATGCCTTCTGGTCTTTATGATTCCTAACTCATTAACTTGGTAAAATGGTAAATAAATGTTGATTATCCTTGCAACAAAATTACTACATTGAGTGTTTCTTGTTCATTCCTGCAATCTATCTTGCCAGATGATTCATTAGTTTCAGAAAGAAAAGATACTGTTATGTTTTAAATTTGAAAAATCAATTTACATATGTTCATGAACGAATTTTACCACAAATAGCCACACCATAGATGTCAAATATAACATCTCTATTGATGCTACAGGGTTCACCTTGCCACATTTACTTTGATCTCGAGTTCAATGCAAAATTTAACCAGAATAGAGATGCAGATGAAATGGTCGATATTTTGGTTGCTGTCACATTCAGTGCCTTGCATGACAAATATTCCATCGAAGGACAAGAAGAATGGATCATAGAACTAGACTCATCTACTGAAGGTGGCTCATTTTTTCTCCCTTTGCATGATTAAAGTCTTTTTAAACCTAGAAATTGCTTCAATGAGCACACTAAGATCATCCTATGGTGAACATGTTCTGATTGACTGGTTGCTATGGATTCTGTAACTTATAATTTCATATGATCACATGAGGATTTGGTTTGCATAGTTTTCTGCAAGAAAGAAGGCACTACTTTTATTGCGTAATTTGTTTAGGACATGGGTCACCATAAGCTATAATGATGTTCCTAGGAGGCTAGGACAGTTGTAGCAAAATAATTTGCAGATGCATATTTTCTAGGAGTGAATATGGCTAAAGCATTAGTTTATCTTCATGCACTTATGTATGCCTTTTCCACCACAAACTACTTATTCTACAAGTGAGGAGTTGAAAGAAGTAGAACAATATGAAAGCAGAAGAAATTGCCTTTTATTGAGTATTATTTGGAAGTGCTTACACCAATATTTTGGTATATACATATTTTTCCTTTATATACTAGTCTATTGTCATGATGAACTCCTATGCTACTTAATCGTACTCACATGACAACTGTTGTTTTCTTAGAAAAGTTTTCACGTCATTTGATCATTCGTATACCAAAGACCGCATTCAAGGACAACTCCCATGTTGGTGCATTTGTGTCTGAGGTATTACTCATTCTCAATTTTCAATTTTGCTACATGTAAATTTATCATCTTCAGTTGCTGATTTTTTTTATACTGGTTATATCTGTAATGCTATTACTTCACAGCTTATTGTGCTGGTTATACGCAAACAAGCAACAATTCTACATACTTTTTGACAATGTTCTAAGTAGCACATGGTGGAAGTATATATATGAAATGTACTTTAGTGTGTACTGCATAGCAGCAAACCACCAATAGAGCAAGCACAACATGGGGCATACACACTCAACTTATGTTGGTATACTATGTACTTACTCAAATTCTGTGCTAGCAAGGAAAAAATACAGTCCTTTTGTCTTTCATGCAAGAGATGGAAAGTCCCTTTATAAAAGACGTGTACGTCATCTTCTTAAAATCATGTCTGTCAATGTTGAACGAGTTAATTAAATAGTTGGGTATTAAGATTGATGCCTCCTAATTTTCTTTGGTTATTCAAGAATATTGTATATGCCACGAAGAACACCAGCTTGTTCCATCAATGGCAAGAGAATGTAGCATTATCCATCATTTTTTGCTCTGCAAAGGCCATTAAATAGTCATAGTCCCATTAAATATTGGCCTTTGCCCCATTAAATATTGGCCTTTGGCCCCTACTGTGAATGCAAGTTGCACATTTGTCCAACATGGTATCAGAGCAAGGCTAGGTCTTGCCCGCAGGCTACAACTACGTGCTTGCGCCGTCGTTGTTGTTTGCATCTTCCTTCGGCCGGCCACGTTGCTACTCTCTCACCATCTTGTGCTTGTTTCTGCTCTCTCTTCTTGTATTGCTCCGCGCGCAAGTGCCGCTGGAGGGATTCAGATCGAGATCCTCTTTTATTTTAGATCAAGATAGGGTCGTTGTGTTGCTCCACCCTTTTCGCTCGCAGCTCATCGTTGATGCTTCTTTGCTGCTGCTTCCTAGCCAGCCTTCCACTCCTTTTTCTGTCCTTGCTGTTTCTCATGTTCCTCGTCTTACCTTGAACCTATTTTCTGCCGCTCAACTTACTGATTCTAGTTGTCACGCCATCCTTGACGTTGATTCTTGCTATGTTTAGGATCATCGCATGTAGGTTCTGTTTGGGGTTGGCCCTCGACGCCATGATTCTTAGGGTCTTTGGGAGCTTCGTGTTCCCTCTTCTACCACTACTCCCACCAGCCCTTGTATACTTGTTGCTTCCGCTTTCGCATTCAACAGTGGCATCATCTCGACTCGGTCATCTATGTGGTTCTTGTTTGCCATCCTTAGTTCACCGAGGTCTTTTGGGGCATGTCTCAAGAGATGTCTCTTTACCATGCCAGTGTTGTAAACTTGGCAAGCAGACTCAGTTACCCTATCTGACTAGTCCATCTATGTCTCAGCGTCCCTTTGACTTAGTTCATTCGGATGTATGGGGTCCTACTCTCTTCACTTTGAAAGGGGGTCATCGCTACTATGTCATTTTTATTGATGATTTCTCTCGCTACACTTGGATTTATTTTATGACTTCTCGCAACGAGGTTATCTCTATCACCATCCAGTTTTCCACGCCTATCTCTGTGTTTCCTGCTGATTCTACTGGTGAGTACATCTCCCAGACGTTGCGTGGTTTCCTTGCTGAGCAGGGGCACTCTTGCTCAGTTCTCTTGCCTCGGTGCTCATACCCAAAATGGTGTTGCTGATGGCAAACATCCCCACCTTCTTGAGACGTCGCGTGCGCTGATGATTGCTGCCTCATTTCTGGCTGAGGCTGTTTCCACCTCCACCTATCTCATCAACCTTTAGCCATCGGCTGCTCTGCATGGTGGTATTCCTCTGGAGCGTCCTTCTAATAGTTCTCTTAATTATTCGGTTCTTCGGTTGTTTGGTTGTGTTTGCTATGTTCTCCCTCCTCGTGAACACATCAAACTGACATTACAATCTGTTGAATGTCTTTCTCGGATATAGTGATGAGCACAAGGGTTATCGGTGTTGGGATTCTATTGATCGACGGCTGCACATTTCACGGGATGTGACTTTTGACGAGTCTCGTCCATTCTATCCGCATCCATCTTCCTCGACTTTCTTCGTGGGGGACATCTCGTTCCTTGCTTTTCCTGATATACCTCCCCCTGTGCCTCAAGTTGCTACTCCTCCGAGCCCCACTGTTACTGATTCGATGATGTCTTCCCCCACAACTTCTCCCTCGTGGCTTGATTCTCCACCTTACTCCCCGATATCCACCACGTCTTCACCTTCTTCGGCAATTCCTACCCATCCTTCTTTTCCTTTCTACTACTCTTGCCGTTCACGTGTTGTGGATGATTCCATTGATGGGCCATCTACCTCGGATGTGTCGTCTTCCTTCTCTCAGTTGGCTTATGCTCTTCGTGCTCAGCCTCGCCCCCACCTGATTGTTATTCTCCTGACTGCTTTGGTCTTTCTGTTGTCCTGGAGCCGACTTCTTTTTGAGATGCTGTTGCTCACCACGAGTGGCAGCTTGTGATGGCTGAGGAGATTGCTGCGCTTGAGCGCACTGGCACGTGGGATCTGGTTTCTCCCCCTCCCCATGTCCATCCCATCACGGGCAAGTGGGTCTATAAGGTTAAGACTCGCTTTGATGGTTCTCTTGAGCGCTAGAAAGCGTGTCTTGTGGCTCGTGGCTTTTAACAGGAGCAGGGATATGATTATGATGAGACTTTCGCCCCTATAGCTCACATAGCCACTATTCAC
Source organism: Avena longiglumis (assembly GCA_030063025.1). NCBI lineage: Eukaryota > Viridiplantae > Streptophyta > Magnoliopsida > Poales > Poaceae > Avena > Avena longiglumis. The sequence continues at coordinate 137,294,380 of CP125976.1, forward strand.
ACTCTTGTCGTTGTGGCATCTGTTCACCACTAGTCTGTGTCTCAGCTTGATGTTCAGAATGCCTTCCTCGATGGTGAGCTACGTGAGGAGGTTTACATGCAACCACCTCCTGGGTACTCTGTCCCTGATGGCATGGTCTGCCGTCTTCGGCGCTCCCTCTATGGACTTAAGCAAGCCCCTCACGCCTGGTTTGAGCATTTTGCCTCCGTGGTTGTTGCTGCTGGTTTCTCGTTACGCCTGTGATCTTGTGTTGTTTGTCCACACTTCTCCTCGTGGCTGGACTCTACTTCTCTATGTTGATGACATGATCATCACTGGCGACGACTCTGAGTTCATTCCCTTTGTTAAGCTCGTCCTTGTGAGCAGTTCCTTATGTTTGATCTTGGTCCTCTTCGCTACTTTTTTGGGATCGAGGTTTCTTCTACCTCTGATGGCTTCTATATCTTCGAAGAAAAATATATCCTGGATCTGCTTGCTCGTGCCGCTCTTAGTAATGAGCGCAATGTTGAGACTCATATGGAGCTCAGTGCTCACCATCATGCTTCTGATGGTGATCCCTTGCCCGACCCATCGCGCTATTGCCATTTGGTTGGGAGCCTTGTTTATCTTGCTGTCACTTGTCCAAATAAGACTTGTCCATATTCTGAGTCAGTTTGTTTCTGCTCCCACTTTGGTCCACTATAGCCACCTTGTTCGCATTCTTCAATATCTTTGTGATATGATCTTTGACCGTCTTTTCTTCCCTTGCTCCATCTCCCTTTAGCTCTAGGCCTACTCGGATTTTGCGATCTGTCGGATCGCGTTCGCTCTTAGCTTATTGTGTTTCTTGGTGGTTTTCTCATTGCTTGAAAGACGAAGAAACAGACAGCGGTTTCCTGCCCAAGTGCAGAGGTTGAGTTGCGAGCCATGGCTCTTTTGATTGTCGAGGTGACTTGGTTACATTGGTTATTGGAGGACTTTGATGTTTCTGTTTCTACACCAACTCTTTTGTTAGACAGTACAAGTGCTATTAGCATTGCGCGTGACCCGGTGAGGCATGAGCTCACCAAGCACATAGGTATTGATGCTCCCTTTGTGAACAATGATGTGTAGGATCAGGTTCTCGCTCTTCAGAATGTGCCTTCTGAGTTACAGTTGGTGGTTTTCTTCATGAAGGCCAAGACTAGAGCGCAACATGGGTTTTTCCTCTCCAAACTCAGTGTTGTTGAACCACCATGAGTTTGAAAGTGGGTGTTAGAGATGTATAGCCCTTCTTTGCATATGCCCATTGTATAAGGGCCTTTGGCATATTGCCCACACCTAACATGTATATTGGCCTTTGGCCCCTACTGTGAAATGCAAGTTGCTCATTTGTCCAACAAAGATGATACAATATTGGAGTCTGGGTTAGTATAGCACTAGTGTCTTAGGAGAGTCTGGAATATTCTAGTGGAGTGTTGGAGTCTGAGTTAGCGTCCTAGCAAAGTCTAGAGTATTTAGTGTATAAGTCAGGATGTAATCCTAAGTCAGGAATATATATATAGAAAGCCTATATAGGACACCATGGTGCCCTAGCACCAGACCTGTATTACCCATGAATTCGTACATACCTAGTAGTGTACGTACGAGCAAATTTCACATATCTAAGATGTGCATAACTAAGGTATATGTATCTAAGTTATATATATCCAAGATATACGTACCTAAGTTGTACGTACCTAAGTAGCATATATATACACGTATGTAGGGTACGTATACCTTAGGTATGTAATACTTGAAGACATGCAACTTTAGTATGTGTCACTTAGGTATGCATACATAGTTATGTGTAATTTATCGTATGTATACCCTAGGTATGTATAATTCATGGCAAGAAATGCGTGTATCATGTATAGTGCTTGAGCAGCATGGTGCTCCAGTTAATTTACATATATATAGAACCCTTATTCAGCATCCATGGTGTAGATAAGTTATTTTGCACCCAACATATTTTTATATTGGTAAATTGAAAAATTATGTTTTGTATACGAATAATTATGTTCATATATCCATAACAACTAAAAAAATCGACAAAAAATGGAGTTTATGAGTCATTATAGTGTAAAAAACATTGAAAATATGTATTTTGTGTCGTATTTTTATAGCGTGTAAACAAAAACAATTATGTCATTTCTAAATTTTCTTATGTTCTTGACTCCCGAAGTATGGCAAATTTGACCCCCAGGCCTCTATCTTTAGAACTGTATATTATTTTTATGTAATGTAAATTTTGTCATACCTCGGGAGTCGTGAAGAACATAAGAAAATTTAGATATGTCGTAATTTTTTTGTTTACATACCATATAAAAATATGACGTAAAATGTGTATTTTTCTATTATTTTTATGTCGATTTTTTTGCGTTTGTGATGAATATCAACATAATTATTAGTATACAAAACAAAAATTTCTGAATGTGAGTAACATAAAAATATGTGGGGTGCAAAATAATTATTCTGCACACTAGGTGCTGAATAGGGTTTCTATATATATGGACGTGGATTTTATAAGTGCGCGGATACCTACGCACGTAGTAGGAATCATTGGATATGGTGAGCAAAACGGTCCATCAATCTCGATACAGTGACTAGAGAGCACAAATCGAGCGACGGTGCCTGGTTTTTTTTGTCTCACACTGTCATCTCCTTCCCGCGAATGCAAGAGCTAAAAGCACACCCACCTGTTGTTGCCATGCGAGTTCAACACAGCTTTTGTTCTGTGCTATGCGTTTATATGGTCGATTGCTTTTTGGGAATCCATATGATAACCAAGCTATGGGTGCTACAGCCCGTGTGGTTGTTTGTTGTGGACACATAGTTCGTGTGGCGTTTACTATGGTTATTGCTTTTTGTATCCATGCGAACACATCTATGGTGTGGTAGAAAGAGTCGTCTCGGTGTGACTTTGGCTGGTGTTTTTCTTTTTTGCAGCTTTGCCGAAAAGCAATCGACCACCTCGCTCGACCACGACGGCGAAGTATGACTGAAATTCTTTCGCGGGATAACGGCTTGTCATTTTCACCAAGAATCCTTACCGCTTGCTCCTCCCACCAAGAATCCATATGCTAACAAAAAAGTAACTTGCCATGGAACTTTCTTGTGGATAGAAATATTTGTGGCGTTTACTGTGGATGATCTCTTTAGGAATACCTTGCGAACTAGTTTGTGGCTGTGCAAACCGTATGGTCATGCGTATGGAAAGTCTATGTTTTGTGGCCACACATGATGGTTGTTTTGTATTAGGAAATTTGCACCCGGTGTGACGCTGTTAGTATAAGTTGTGCTCCTGGGTTCATATCAAGTAATCGATGTAGTTGACCCAATGGCTATGTGGGTATGCGTAGTTAGCCGCCTGAGTAGCCCACTATTTTCAATATATATATATATATAGAGAGAGAGAGAGAGAGGGTGTGTAGGTCCAATGGACTAGCCCATCTAGAATATTTCCCTAGAAAATTACATGGTAGCAGAGCTATGCTCCTCCTAATACTAGCTACCACCGTTCCACCACTACAACACCCATCCTAGCTCTTGTTGTCAACAACACCTAGCACATTGTAGTCACCTAAGCGGAAGGAGGCCGCACCCTGGGTTGCTAAGGAAACTAGTTAGAATGGTGCAATTGAGGTGTTGATAGGAGGATAGTAAGTTATCGAGGTTGGATTTGGGGACCAAGAGAAACTGAAGGTGGAGGAGGACCTCAGATCTGGTCGGAGATCGGTAGATGAAGAGGCGATACAAGGAATTGCGAAGGAGCTGGGCATCTGTGTTATGGAGGTGATGGCTGGAGCGGCATTGAGTTGTGGTGGTGAAGGGAGACAACTGGGTGAGGTCTCTTGTGTTAGCTGTTCTTGTGCTGTGGAGAAAAAGGGAGGTGCAATTGCAGACTTCTGTTCAAGCTGTTGCTGCAAGATAGGAAAAAAGAGAGGCAAGCTGTGGAGAAGCGGGTGTGGAAGCCTGTAGTATCAAGTGAAGGTACAGGGAGTGCTCCTTGCAGGTGGTTCCTTTGGTGTTGCTAGGCAAGATTCAGTTTCAGGAGGAAGAAGGTGTTGCTGCTTGTTGCAGTAGAGAAAAGAGGAGTCTAGGAGAGAGCAGCTACTGGAGCTGATTTGGGTCGGTTATGAGGAGCAAAGGGAATAGAGCTTGCTGCTAGGAGAAGAGGAGAGAATTGAATGGATTTGAGAGAGGTAGAGGCCGTGGTGACCGAGGCAAAGATGGTTGAGGCAAGATGGCTGGAGGGTTGATGGAGAGGAGGTAGAGGTCAAGGTTGTGACCGTGTTGGAGAGGTGGAAGTCATGTGGAGGTCAGGAGAGTGTGGAACTTTGGATAGCTGACCGATGACGTGTGGTGGCCGTGGCTCTGTAGGAGCTATTGTTGAGGTGAGGCAGCCGTCGTTCTGCAGGAACTAGAGTTTATGAAGAGGCAATGGCGATGCTCAAGCTGATGATGGAAGGCGTGTGGTGCCGTCGTTGTAGGCGTCAGTGTGAGAAGATGCATGGTTGGAGAGGCAAAAGTGGTCCAAGCAAGAAGGATTAGAGGTGGCTAGCTTAATGCAAAGTTTGTGCATGGTGATGGTGATGTGATGTTGAGGCGGTATGTGGCGGAGCTTGAATGGCCAGTGTCGAATGTGTGCTTGACCATAAATGGTGAAAGACCGATGGAGCAAGATCTAGAGTAAAATGCGCTCATGTATCTTGAGGAGGTATGTGGCGGACCTTGAATGGTTAGTGTCAAGGACGTCCAGATGAGGGAAAAGATCGGCATCCGGGGTGAAAACCTCACCACGGTGGCCGAGCTTTTCGTCATGGCGGAAAAGTGTGCCAAGGCGGAGGCGGGTCGGATGTTGGGCCTCGCTGAGGCAGGGACCACCCCCAAGTCCTCAAGTTCGCCAGGAGCAAGGACAAGGATCCCAAGCGCAAGATCGCCGTCGTCCTCGCCGCGGAGCCAGATCGAAAGAGCCCTCGCGAGGGGGACGATGAAGGGGAGCGAGAAGACTGCTCGTACTGCCTCTTCCACAAGAAGCATGGGCATCCCATCAACAATTGCTACGAGCTCAAGAAGCTCCGTGACCTGCGCAGTAGCCAGAGGAAGGGAAGGCAGGGAGGCGAGCGAAGCAATGGGCGTGGCGACAACCAAGGAGGGGGACGCTGGAACAACAACCACGACGGCCACAACACCCACCAGGCGGGTCACCAGGCCAACGCCATGCAACAACATCACCACCCCTAGGAGAAGGGCCGTGCAGAGGAGAGCACTGGGGGCTACTAGGATACGCGAGGCGCCATAGCCTGCATCCTCGCGAGGTCGCGCCACTCGGCCCGGGATTCCGTCCCCGAAGCTCAAGTGGTCACAGTGCGCCATCACCTTCGACCACACCACTTCGACCAGGGCTGTGGGTACCCTACACATGACCACACCACATCAACAACATCGCAGTCATGAAGACTCTCATCGACGGAGGTGCCGTCTTGAACGTGATCTCCACAGAGACGTTCGCCAAGCTGCAGGTGCCGTATGACCGGCTGATGCCGACCATGCCGTTCTCGGGAGTGACCAACGGGACCACCATACCCATCGGGCAGGTCCGCCTCTCTGTCACTTTTGGGTCTCGCGCAACTACCGAACCGAGCTCATCGACTTTGACGTGGCACACATCAGTCTCCCCTACAACGTTATCCTTGGCTACCCTGCTCTGGCCAAGTTCATGGCGGCCACCCACCACGCTTACAACATCGTCAAGATGCTAGGGGGTAGCGGCGGGGTCATCACCGTCCGTTGCGATGAGATAGAGGCCTTACGCTCCCCCGAGCATGCTACAAGACCGTGGTTGCTACCTACCCTGAGGACGTGGACGCCATCGACTATGTCAGGGGCACCACGAGGAGGAAGCAAATGATGGCCCAGGAAAACACCATGGCAAAAAGGGCGGGCGCCGCCTTGTACCCATCTTAGGAGGGGCAGACCGTGTCTGGCATCCGCATCCTCGAGAGGGTCTCAGGGTGGCCACTGCTCGCCCTCACGAGCAATGGAGAGGCTCACGAGGGCGGCGCCGACCAGGGAGCTCCTGACTTCCCGGTGGACTGCACCCAGCGGGCGTACAACGTCGACCGCCTCCTCGACAACGTCTAAAGTTATCAGCCTAGCAGAGGAACCAAGTGTCAGAAGGTGGACAAACCTGTCCGAGCGGCGCGCCTGGCTTCTCAACCTTTTGAAGGTGACCCTCAAACTCTCATCCTTTGCAGCCTTATCTCCTGTAAGACCTCATGTGGATCACAGCGACATTGTAATAAGCTTGAACCTCTTTGGCGGTTTTTGGATCTTGCGCTCTGCGCACATTCTGCTATTTGCTTTCCCTCAAAAAAACATCTTTCAAAACTGTGCACGGCAGGAGTCCCCCTACATACGTCACGCAAGCTGGGGGCTAGGCACGGTGTCCATCACCGGCTCACTCCTCGTCAACATCAGAGCCTAAAGTGTCAAGCTCTGTACTTACGGACTAGCTCCGGCGACAAGTCACCTCACCCACGGTTCTTGGTGCTTGAGATCCTCACGCGACGCATATGTGGAACCCTGGTTATACACGTTTTGCCCTACGGTCTTCTCCTCGAGAGGCCTACGGGGCGGCTCGTGAGGGAAAACCCGCTCCAGCGGCCAAAAGTTTCATGCTAGACCTACAGTCTCCTCCATGAGGGACCAACAGGATTAGCATTTGCCTTATGGCACTCTCCTTGAGAGGCTTACGGGGCGGCTCGTGAGGCACACTCCCACCGGTGGCCAAAATCTCATGACCTAAAGTGTCGAGCTCTGAACTTTTGGACTAGCTCCGATGACAAGTCACCTCACCCACGGTTCCTGGCGCTTGAGAATCTCGCACGACGCATGCGTAGAATTTCAACGGCACGCGTTTTTGCCCTGCGGCTTTCTCCTCGAGAGGCTTACGGGGCGGCTCGTGAGGCAAACCCCCTCCAGCGGCCAAAATCTCAGGACCTAAAGTGTCGAGCTCTAAACTTACAGTCTGGTTCCGACAGTAAGTCACCTTACCCACGGTTCCTGGTACTTAAAACCCTTGCATAGCACATGTTTGGGGCCTCCGGGCGCGCACGTTTGCTCTACCGCTTTCTTCTCGAGAGGCTTACAAGGCGGCTCGTGAGGCGAAGCCCCTCCAACGACATAATTTCTCACTAAAAACTATGGTCTGCTCCTTGAGGGACTAGCAGGAGAAGCACTTTCCCTACGGCCTCCTTCCCGAGAGGCTTACGGTGACCAGAGAAACCCCACCGTGAGCCTGGCAAAGCCACGCTGGCATCGGCCCTACGTCGAGTGTGTGGAAAACGCCTAACCCGTGCCCCCTTTCCCTCGAAAGGTGGTTCACGGAGTCGCTTCCTATCAGTGGGCAAGGACTCACGCATGGCTCACGAAGGTAGCGCCCCTTGAACGGCCAAAACCTGAGCGCGCGCACGGTCCTCCCTCCAGGTTCAGGAGCATGCGAAACGGGTTGACCCGCCGGGCGCCCTCGACACAGGGGCTAGCAGCACGATCCTTCGTGAGGGCACGTACGGGAGTTGTCCATGCTCGAGCCTGGCTCAAGAAGCCCTGCGAGGATCATCACGCCTGCTACCTAAGAATCCTCCACGAGGACAGGGGGCTCCCCGGTTAGAAACGCGCAAAACCCCTCGTGGATCACCGCACGGAACCCGCCACACGACAGTCAAAGTTCATGACAACCTAAAAGACTCCTCGCGCGGTGTGCCCCCATAGTGCCTCCCCGAGGAGCAAACAAGGCGAGAGCGGTCTCCGCAAGCCCCCTCACAGGAGAGTTTGCGGGCCATGACACATAAAGCCTACAGACATCCCTCCGGAGAACTGCAAAAAATGTACGCACCCCATGGAAAAAGGGGAGAAAGAGGCATCCTGCCAACGGGTCTGCCTCGGACACAACACAGCATTATAACAGAGATCGGCTCGGAGCGACGGAGCCTGAGGTCATCTTTGCTCCCCTGCGAGGTGCTCACGCTTCCCTCTCGGTAAAGAACGTGTCCCAGGCATTGTCAAAAGCGCGATCTGCGAACAACAGGCACATAGGAGCCTCGCGAGGCAAGTCGCCCGAGGCAACCGTGCAAGCAACCAACACCGTCTCCCTCGAGCCGGCACCGTGCCACGACCTCGTAACAGGCCCTGGCATCACAACAAAGCATGCTGAAAGAAAGACAACTAGTGCGTGGATCCGCTTAAAGAGGTTCATTACAGTCTTGCTTACAAAGGCAAAGGACTAAGGTGCGTTACAGCTCCACAGCTACACTAGCAAAAGGCCCGCGACCTCGTCGGTGCAGTGGCGGCGGCGACAAGGACCCCGCTCAGACTTACCCGAGATGGCGCAGGTAGTCAACACGACACATCAAGGGGTCGAACACTGTCACGGAAAAGCATCCCCTGCTGGTGAGGCGAAACCGTAGCACAGATCCACGTTCTATATCGTGGTCATGGACAAAGCGCTTCCAGCCGACGGTGAGGTACATCTCGCCGGGTGCGGGGATCTCGACGTTCACGTTCCACCTATCGTCACCACTAGGATGCCTTATCAGCACACCTCCTGGAGTGTCGCCTGCAACTCCTAGGGCGAAGCGCTGTGGAAGCTTCACCCTCGCGAACCAGCCCTCGTCCTAGAGGATGAGGACGTAATCGATAACTCTCTCCGGCTCTGGGTCGTCTTCGATCTTGATCACGACCGGTGGGGGAGGAGGCGAGAGCGGCATGGGCTTTGGCTCGGCGCCGGGCCTTCCGCCGCGCCCACCACGATGCCCCCTATCGCTGCCAGCGCCGCGTAGCGCGCTTGATCGGCGCTTTCGCCGCTTCCGAGGAGGAAGCAACAACAAAGGCGCCATGCCGCGCCTCTACGGCATTTCCGCCGCCACCGCTCTTCACCGGAGGGGTCTCCTCAACCTCAACCATGGCAGACTTGCCCTTCTCGTCGGTAGAGAAGCGCGGGGGCATCATCGGGGAGAATGGGGCCCTGGCTCCACTAAACAAGAAGAGGAGTGGAGGAGCGAAGGGAATAGCGTGGAGTGAAAGGGCAGCGTGCTCATGCCCCGATATGACACAACAAGTCGAAGAGACGCGCCACTTCGCCAGGCACACGACATTAACCGTTGAGCCCCACGCGCTGTCGCGTTGTGGGAACAACACTCGGGGCGAAGAGGACACGCCTACGATCAACGGTGGAGGGCCTGCGGCCGTTTCGAATCCACGGCCGGGATGAGCGTGCAACAGACCCGTGTTGACCAAACGAACACCGAGACTCATCGACCGTTCTAGGCCGCTTGCCCCTTTGTGCCAATCGAAGGGCACATGCGAGCCAAGCGACCGGGGGCTACTGTCGGGGTCCTGGCAACCGGGGTGCCGTGTCCCAATGGTCGATGGGTCCATCATCTGGGCGGAGGTATCCTCAGGAGACTGACGCCTCCGGAAGCGGCTTAGCGGGCTAATCCCTTGCGAGGCCTCGCCTCGTGAAGGCACGACCTCCGGAGGAAGTGTTATGAAGAGGGGCCTCCGCATGGTTTTGTTGACCACGTCGCGGGGCTTTGGATACCTTGGAGCCAATCCAGGGTTAAATCGGTAATCCCATCGCGGAGGCGCTAGGGGGAGCGTGTACCGACAAGGGGCAAAGCATCTCTGCGTACCCCGGTCCGCCTCGGTAAAGAAAAAGCCGGTCCGGCCCCTTCGGTGCAAGGGGAGGACGGACGACCTCAGCACTGGCACCCCTCTCTTTTCTGTTTTGGTGCAAGGAGGAGAGCTTGGAGAGCCGGATGGAAACAAGCAGCGCCGGCGAAGCCCACTTTACAGAAGGATGGAGAAACCCCTGGCGGGCAAGACTTAGTCCACACAAAGTAGCCTTGTAGACCGCGACCTTGACGAGTGGCAGTGTGGTGACCCTTCCCGCCTAAGAATTGGGGGAAGAGGCCCTGCCTCTCTATATAAGGAGCCCTTCTCCTACCTTAGAACGGTTTGATCCCAGAGATCTAAAAACCTAGACATTCATCCACCATTATACCCTTGCGAAGCATGCGAGCAATACAACAAAGTAGGAGTAGGGGCTTTACCTCCTCACGAGGGTCCCGAACCTGGGTAAAAAAACCTGTGTCCACTCTTTGTCGTGCTCTTACTCTGCCGTCGCCGAGACTCCTTGGAGCGCGTGTTCAGCCCCCTCACGAACTCATGGCTCGTTGGACCCTTGTTTCTTCACGGGACACATTCTTCGATAGTTTCTGCTTATAATATATTTACCAGCATGCTTAAGATATTCTTGTTCCGAGGAGTGGTGTTTCTTAGATTTCCCATTCTTAATCCTTTATGTACTTTAGTGTTCCTAACCCTTCACCAACTTTTCATGGATTCTTCTTATGATTAAGTTATAGTAATAACTAGGAATATTCTAGTAATGGAATTCCATATTGGGAATCCTTTATTCTTGCCCGCTTCATCAAAGTAATTGAATTTGCGCCTCCTTTTGTGGTTCAAGGGTGGAATTTGACTTTGCTGCATGTACTATCTTTGGTAAACTGTATTGCTTCCTCTTGTTTCCACACTGAAATATTATTCTTCCCACAGATCTGCTCGCGGATTGCAGCTCAACGTGCAGCCAACCCCAACCTTAATAAACTGTATATTACAAAAGAGAGCAGCTGTGCAGAACCTGTTGATCAGCTCTTTGTGGATACCGCCGTTTACTCTCGTAATCGTTGTTTCCGTTTAGCATTTTCATCGAAGTCTGGGAAAAAGTCATTTCTTATGGCTACTGGACGTTTCAAATGTAAGAACATGGTGAGCAGCTCTTGACCACAGGCTCCTTTTGATAGTATAAATTCGTTCTGTTTGGAACATGTTGAACTTGTTACAGTTCCGTAATCATCATTTAAAATTAAGCTCTTCTTGGTGATTTCCTGCACATATATGTTTTTTATATAATTCTGATGGTAGAGCAACTTTTGGGGATTGTTGAATAATTGGAAGCCTTTAAGTTCTAAAATTCTGATGGTCCGAACTTCTATTCCGAAATAGTGAAATGTTTGGTTAGCATAACCATTTTTTGTTATAGCTTGTCCATTGGTACTGATATGACTGTTTAGTTGGTTTAACTGTTTAGTTGTATATCTATTGAGCTGCTCTTGTGAAAAAATTAGTCTGGAGTATCAGCAATTCTGACTGGAATATTGGGATTTTTTGGTCTTATTTGTGTTGAAACTTAGTGATATCTGATATTTGTATTGTTTACTACTTAGACAGAAGTTGTGAACTATGTTGTGTTTACATGTTAACGTGAAATTTGTCAATGGAGAGCACTGAGTATGTTGTCCATAAAGATATTCGCATCTTTTTTTACATGTAACCGAAAAAAAAAATTGACCTACAGGGACTAGACCCTGTGGACTTTTTGTTAATATAAAGGAGAGGCATTCTGTACATGTAATGAAAGACAAAAACTAGGGGTACAGGGGCTAGCCCCCGACGGTTTTTGTATAAAAAATGAGAGGCAACCGTGAGCTGCCTGCAGAGTCCAGGACCCAAACCCATGTGGGGCGATGCTAGGTTCGTTTGTCTACATGTAACAAAAGCTTGAATGCATGAGAACATTGTCTTGTTGCCAGTTAAACCTATAAAATGCAGATGCGTTGCAAAAGGTAAATGAAGAAATGAATATTTATATCTGAAAGTGTTCATCAGCATACAATGTCCAAATGAAGTCATTAATGGAGAAGATTACATTCCATAAATGACCTAGGAATTCATCCCAAACCAGCCAGTTTAAAGTAGACCAGTGCAGGCCAACATATTCAACTAAATGCTGATATGCACTTGATGATTAGATGTTTGTGTGCACTGCAGTTTCTATGTGCTTGCAGTCTTGCACACAAATCATCTCGATTGATTGTGATGCTATATAGTCTCGGGTATCCTTTTTCTGTCATATCGTCATTTGTATTCCCCCCCTGATGTTATTCACTGTTGACCACATGCAAACTTGCCAGACTTGGTTGTGTATTTGATGCATTTGAAAGCCTCAGGAGATTTGTATTTATCTCAATATTTCATGTTGCGTCCGATAGGCTGACAGCATGTTCTAATCGTTTACAGAACGACAGGGAACTATTTATGGAGTCACTTATTTGTAGATTAGATGATGACTGCGATAAACTTTTGGTCTGCAAACTTGATTTGGAATGCAAAAAAATATTGCATTTTCACTCTGAGGCCAGCGTTCCACGAGTGAGTATTTGCTGTTTTCATTACTGATACATTTTTCTTTGGTAATATGTCGATCATATGTTTGTTCTAGTATGTTGAGTTTGTATACTATTTTTCAATAATGGTTCATGACTAGATTCAAGGAAGAAGCTACCTGGATGCCATTGATACTTACCGAAGTAATTTTCCTCAAGAATATACTTATGGGAGATCTCCTTTTCCAGCCCTGGACGGCTTTATTGAATCTATAGCTTCTTTTGGAAGTGTCTCAGGTTTTTGGTTCTTCCTCACAGATATCCTTCTACTCTCCCAATCCAGAAATATAAGGCACACATGTTTCCTTGATTTAATTTTGATAGGCCAACTATATGTAGATTATCTGATGCAAAATAGATACCATTGAAACGTGCTTTTATAGTACGAATCTAGTGATATCGATTTCACGTTACATAATCCACACACTGTTGATTAAATTCCTCAGTCAAAGATAAATCTTGAGAAGCGCCTTATATTTCTTGACAAAGTATTTTTGTTTTTTGTTTTAGACAGTTATTCATCTTTCTAGCGTTGCGTTTATGTGTTATATACAAGGCCAGAAGTCTTTCTGAAAGTTTGAAATCTTTCTTCATGTACTGCATAATCTTATCAACGAACATGGTTCCACAATATGTCTGTACTAGTTATGGTTACCATTAAGTAATTATTTTTCTGAAGATATAAAATGGTAGGCTCGGCAATCCCGTCAATCTCTGAAGTATTTGAGGAAAAGCTTGTCCAACACAGATTTAGGTGGTTTGGGCATGTCCAACGGAGTCCACCAAAATCACCGGTTAACAGTGGGATCCTAAGGGGTATCGATAGTGCAAAGAGGGGTAGAGGGGGACCAAAGCTGACATGGGAGGATGTAGTTAAAAGGGACCTGAAGGGCTGGAATGTACCTTGAGATTTAGCTTTCGATAGGGCTGCATGGAAGTCAACAATCCATGTGCCCGAACCTTGATTTACTCTTTTGCTCTTTAACTCGCAATTTCCACTAGTTTCTATTTGACTTGCACTTTTCACTAATTCCTGCCTGACTTGCACTTTTCACTAGTTTCTGTTTGGGTTTCATATCTAGCCTACCCCAACTTGCTTGTGACAAAAGGCTTGGTTGTTGTATTTGTAGAATACATTCATGAAATATTTGTAAATACATTCATGAAATATAACAAATAATAGGTATATTGTTTCTCTCCATCTCGACACTCTGCACCATGTTAGTAACTATATAGACTTGTTATCTACAGTTTGACAATCGTGCACATCCCCATACGCCATTCCTATTGATATGACAGTACCAACACGTGACTCAATACTCAGCAGCATTAGCACATGCCTTACTTGGAAGTAACCCATGCATGTATTTATCTACTCTCTCCTGTACTGAGCTAGTGTACTCCATTCGAACGATAACAAATGGAATACAATATGTGAATTTCAGCTATCCATTTTACCATGGTATTGGAGTGGTGTTAAGTCTATCACATCTTTGCACCCAGTCTCTCCACCAGGAGACGAGACTGTTTACCGAGCGACGGTATCTATGGGTATCTATGGCGGCATTGTTTGGGTTCGCTACATCTCGTGCCGCATGAATCACATCTGTTATTGCCATTTCTACTCTAGCGTGCCATGTCTGCAACCCTGAAGCCCTCCTTATCTGGTCATTCAGGTCCTGCACTACTCACAGTGGCACCACCTCTTCCTGGCACTCCTCAAGAGATACTATTTTTGACTTCATGTCGATCAACCAGGACTTCAATGTGCTAGAGCACAGTTGCTAGGGTTAAGCAGTTTTGCCGTGTCGTCAGATAAAACTATTAAACATGTAATGCAGAAGGTAATAGATAAATGGATGTATGAATGACTATGGCACACAACGACCACATAGAATGCTGGAATGCATCGGACACTGCCTTCAGTTGGATATGTGTCTACCTGAGCCCTCTCCACTGTAAAAAGTAGCACATGCACATTAATACTGAACATTTTCTGCCCTGTTTCGCTGAAGGCTGCATATTGTTAGCATTTCTACAAAGAAGATTGCAATATACTGTTAGGTTGTTGTTTCTTCATTCCCTTGTTCGGTTAATGTCATGCTGAAAGCAAATAAATTCGGCATTTCGGGAGATGCAAGTTGTACCCTTTTGTCATTGTCTATTTTGCAGGAAAAATTCGATGCTGGTACTGGTTTTCAGAACATGGTTTAATTGTTTATAGCATGTCAAGGAGTAGATACTGTGAGCATATTGGAAGAGAGCATAAAAGCAATCATGGTAACATTTTCCCGTTCTCTGTATATGACAGCAGTACATTATTTGTGTTTGTTGATGCTGCTGGCAATTATGTACCATAATCCATAAGTTAAAAAACTACCATAAGTTTATACTTTAATGTCTGTATGCTACTATGGTGTTTAGATGCATAATTTCGTATTATGGCAACGCGTTAGCTCTGACTTCATTGCTAGCATTTTTGCAAGAACAATATTATACCGAGGCTGTGTGCATCATTTTGATGCAGAGGCCAGGGGTTTCAAACTCCTTTTCGAAAAAATGTCGTCTAATGGCCATTTTTTGCTGCAAAAAACTATTCTTTGTGTTCTGCTCTATGCCTTCAGTATTCAATATTAAATCAAATACAAGGTAAGTAGTACAATCAGTTCATGTAGTGTTCCCCAGTTATTTCACCCTGCTGCAAAATCATGCAAGTGCTTATCACAATTTTCATTAAGATGCTACTAATAGTAGCTAGCTTAATAGCTGCAATAATGTTTTTTTGCTAAAAAGTTCTCACAAACACTATAAAGACCATCAAAGTTGGAAATGATAACTGCTCGCCGCTGATGGTGGCCCTAACCCCCTTCCAGCCTTCGATAGTGGCCCTAACCCCCTTCCAGCCTTCATTAGATGTTGTTCTCCAATTTATATGAACGTTTGCAATGTTATTTCCCCATGCAGTTCAGTTTTCCGAAATGTCGCTATTTCTTATTTGCATATTATAGCTAATCACTAATCGTGATGATGCACCAGTTATGTACATTGTGGATTGCCAAAGAGCCGCGTATTACCAAAAATGTTATGACCCTGATTGTCAAGGTAAGCAAGGGATGTTGTTCCAGTAACTCCCATTCATGTATGATCATAACCTCTTGATGCTCTGGAATAGGGTACCGTTCTCCATTGCGTGCTGTACCTTGGGACGTGATTCCTGAGTTCAGCTCCACAGCTGATTCGGTCCAGCGAGATTATCAGGGGAAAGTTGTAGAAATCAATATCGAAGGCAGCGAGTATCTGCCTGATGCTAGTTCTGTTATGGAGAGTGGCGAGGAGGATCCTAGTTGGTGGGAAGAAGCGGTGAAATTTGCTGACAGTGTTGAGAATGCCGATCATGCTCCTGTCTTTTGTAACTTGGTTAGTAGTTTGAGTCACTGCTTGCTTTCGCTGCCCTAGTCTGTCAGTCGAACAGTGCTAATTTGATCCATGATACGCAGGAGGAGGACAGTTGCGATGACGCTGACTGGTGGATGCATGTGGAAAGGCTCATGGTGCAGATGGAATCACAGGGCGATGCATAGGGTTCCTGCAGCCACGAAGTTACTGAACACGTTCATGTTACATGTCATGTAGATGCAGCTTCCCGGCAGCAACACTGCAGAAGGTTATGTACAGACAGAAAGATGTTTGGTACAATCTGTTCGAGGGAAACAGTTGTTCAGTAAGATAATATAGCACTGTCTCCAATCCAAAATGTAATTCCTTTTGGTAGTTTTACACTTTGGTTTTGGCCGTGTTCATATTGCCAGGGAAAACAACAACTCTCTACTGTGTATTTTTATCGAGATGTTCACAAGTTATTTACATGAATAGAAAGAAAGAAGTGCTGATGCAGTGGCAGTGTATGGTGTGTGAAGCGCAGATCAAGTTGCCGAAGGCTGCAGCAGTTCACCAGGATGTCACGGCCGCATCTCCCTCCATGTGCCCACCGTCAATCCAGGCACATGGCCAGCCGCCAAGATTGCTCGCCACAATCAACCTGGCGATATGGAAGCATCTCTAGCCGACACTGGAAGCTCGTGCAAACTGAGAAATAACAACCAGTTTTTGGTTTTGCATCGAAAATATGATCCAAACAGATCCCGTATAATTGACCCAGCCTGAATATTTTTTGTAGGCCCAAGAATTTGTACTCCGCACCTCGATATGCCAAGGTTTCGTAGCTAAACCGAGATGCATCGATAGTTTGGTGGGAGGGACATTTCAACACTTCCTGCCCTCTTTCGCTGCCATCCGGCCTCGCTGCATTCGGGATTCGCCCACAATGCACCCTTCTGACCTCCTGCCGGTCACTGGAGATACCACGTGGCTGCAATCGACCTCTCCCTCTTCGCCTCCACCTTCGCCGATGCATCTATATGCTGTTGGGTTGCCCAAGCCGGACTCTGTCAGGATAAAGCGCAAGTGAGCGGGCCAACACGTTGTCAAAGGAGGAGCTACAGCCTCAGCGTCCGCCTCCGCCCGTGTTAGAGCTGACGGTTGCCTCCGCCCAAGAAGGTGAGGAAGCAACAGTGCCCAAAGGAGGTCTCTAAGCCGAAGAAGACGGCCGCTAGCCGCCGCAATCTGCCTCCCCCTGCTATGGCCTTGTTCGGCGCCTTGTGCCCCAATGGACCCTCCGTCGCCTGCGATTTGCTGATAGAAAGGGAGAGCCGTCTCGCCCATGCGGCTGATGAACCTGCTGAGCATGTTGGCAGAGAAAGCAACGAAGAAGCTGACAAGCTCGCTAACATCGGCTCCACATGCGCCCTAGTGCCACCAGGTGTATTCCTCGAACAGATCTATGTACCCTCCATCAAGCGGAAATTTCCAAAGGGCACAGCCGAAGCCGCAGAGCACTCGGGGGCTGCGCCACCTGAAAAACAAGAAGGACCCGAAAAGCTCGACACAGAAGTCGAGTTGGTAAGCCTTATGCAGGTCATGGCGGTTGAGGAAACATGGACTCTAACCGTACCTCCGCTACCTGGTGAGCAAGCAGCTGCCTGAGGACCCGACAGACGCCCGACGCATATCTCGCCGATCAAAGGCCTTCACCATCATCAATGGCGAGCTGTACAAGCGCAACATTTCGGGTGTGCTCCAACGATGTGTCACCATCAGCGATGGCAAAAGCATCCTCCTAGACATCCATGAGGGTATCCGCGGCCACCACGCAGACAACCGCGCTCTGGTCGCCAAAGCTCTACGAGATGGCTTCTACTGGCCAACCGTAATGAACGACGCCAAGGAGATAGTCCAGAGGTGCAACGCCTGTCAGCGGTACGCAGACAAGCCACACACGCCTGGATCTGAGCCGCGGACCATACCACTGGCATGGCCTTTCGCCTAGTGGGGGCTCGACATGATAGGCAAACTGCCGAAGTCCTCGCCAGGAGGGCACATCTTCCTCCTGGTGGAAGTCGAAAAATTCTCGAAGTGGATCGAGGCCATGCCTGTCACTAACCGCCACCACAGTCAAGTTTTTCGAGTCCATTGTCTACAGGTTCGGAGTACCCCATAGCATCATAACGGACAACGGCTCAAAGTTCATATCGAAGGAGTTCCGAGGCTTCTGCGAAAACCTCGGAATCAATTTGTCATACGCCTCCGTGGTGCATCCGCAGACCAATGGACAGGTCAAAAAGGCCAACGGCCTCATCGACAACGGCATCAAGAAGCGGCTGCTACGCCCACTCGAAAGGCTTGCGGGGCCCTGGGCGGACGAGCCACCCTCCGTTCCTACGCACAACGCCGAATAGCTCAACTGGATACACGCCCTTCTTCATGGTGCACGGAGCCGAAGCTATGCTACCTGTCAAGATACGCTATAAGGCCCCGCGGGTCGTCGCCTACATCAAATATGAATCATCGGTCGCACTCGAGGACGCCGTCGACACGCTAGATGAGGCATGTGACATCGTCGTGGCTCGTTCAACGGTGTATCAGCAGATCCTCCATAACTATCACATCCGCCGGCTGCATCCAAGGTCCTTTGTTGAAGGAGACCTCATCCTGCGACTCAAGCAGGAAGGGCACAAGAAGCTCGAGTCACCCTGGGAAGGACCCTACATCGTCACCGAAGTTATCCCAGGTGGCGCCTATCGCCTCAAGGACGTCGAGCCAGGAGTCGAATACTCCAACCCCCGGAACGTCGCAAGACTGCGACGCTTCTACCCCTAGTTACATTTTACTTTCAATAAGTCTATTCGGCCGAACAATGTACCTCCTTGCTTACGATAAACAAAAGCTAGGTTCCTTGGCCAAAATATTTTTCCTTATATTATTTATCACTAAACACGCTCGGGGGCTGCACCACATCTTACGACTTCGTCGATTGACAACAACAACAATGCATATAACCTGAGTAGCTGACCACGCCAGGCTAACGAAAAGGACATGCATATTCTATAATCAAACAACACACTATGTGCCAATACATACAACTTTACAAGGGCATTACTAGCCCACTCGAAAATATACATGTTTTACATTATTTCGTTTTTCCGTTAATAGGACTCAACTATGCTGGAGAAGAACGTTTGTCCGCTTCTCAAACACATCTACAATTTCTTCAGCGTACTGCGCCATAGCCGCATAGTGTGGACGCATATCCCACGCCATACCATCTGGAGGAGGAGGTGGCCCAGCCGCTATATTCGCAAGATTAACATCGTGACGATGCAATCGAACAAGAGATAGGACTGCCTTCACACCCGCAATTAGTTGATGGCGCATCAGTTCTCTCACGTGACCTGCATCTCGAAACTTCCCGAGCAAGCCTATGAAGCTAGCAAGTGCAGAATCTAAGGGAAACATGGTAGCCCAAATCGCTGCGAGCGACGACCTTACCCGCTTCAGCACTCGAAGTACTTGATGGATGCGATCTTGCACCGTTGCAAAGACGATTGCTCGATCACGGTCCATCTAGAAGAAGCTGTCGGCCTCCAAATCTTGTTGCATCAGGAAATTCATTCGAATTGCGACACGCTCCTTCTCTTACTTCGGAAGAAGATTAATAACTGCACAAACACAGTGGGTGAGCTGCGATACAACCGCACTCGAAGAAATAAAGGGTCAAGATGACTTACATTGGAGTTGCTCGCCCATTTGCCGCAATTCCTCCAGCAGAAACTCTTCCTTGGAAATGGCTCGCTCGGCCTTGGACTTCCACACGTCCGCGTGACCACGAATGTTGAGGACGTCCTTCTGCAAGCTTCGGACACGATCACGCAAAAATGGCAATTGCGATGACTCTCTCAACGACGGGCGAGGGCCAGGTGGAGGAGAAGGTGTAACCACCGGAACCGCACCCGAATGATCCTAAGGGTGCACAAGAAAACATCAATATCACAACATTTGACAGCAGTCAAAAGATGCACCCATATATACATAATTAAGGCCACTACGTGGCAGAGTAACACTTGTTCATTCAAAAGACCTTACACATGCAACAAAAAAGATAGACTAGCTACAAGACAAAGGTACCTAAGCATCAGCACCCGGAGCAGCCTCGGACCCAGACTGTTGGAATTATGCCCTAGAGGCAATAATAAAGATGTTATTATTATAATTCTTGTTCATGATAAAGTTTATATTCCATGCTAGAATTGTATTAAGCGGAAACTTTAATACTTGTGTGGTTTGTGAACAACACCGTGTCCCTAGTACGCCTCTATGGACTAGCTCATTGATCAATGATGGTTAAGGTTTCCTAACCATAGACATGAGTTGTTAATTGATAATGAGATCATATCATTGGGAGAATGATATGGTGGATAGACCCAAACAAAGCAGAGCAATTAGATCGTGTCATCGTGTTCGTCTTTGCGAAGCTTTTCCTATGTCAAATATTGTATTCCTTAGACCATGAGATAATGCAACTCCACGGTATCGGAAGAAAGCTTTGAGGTCATCAAACGTCATCCTATGAGAGGGTGATCATAAAGGTGTCTCTCGGTGATCGGAAAGTATCTGTTGGGTTGTATGTATCGAGATGGAATTTGTCCCTCCCAAGTCGGAGAGATATACTTGGGCCCTCGGTGTCGATATCAACACCGCTTGCAAGCATGTGGTTAATGAGTTAATCACAAAGTTATATCGGATTACGAACGAGTAAATTACTTCGTGAGCGAGATTGAACTAGGTATGGCATGCACGATCAAATCTCGGGCAAGTAAAATATCGCGAGACAGAGGAATATATATATGGGATTGATTGAATCTGGCATCGTGGTTCATCCGATATGATCATCGATGAATGTGTGGAGTCAATATGGGTGCCTGGACCCTTGTTGATAATTGATAGAAGATCATGTACGCATATTCTCGAACCCGCAGGTCACACATAACGTATCTCGGCTAGGATAGATTGGATAATTGGTTTATGAAATTTTTTGGTCTCGGATGGGATCCGGGATATCACGAGAGGTTCGGAATGGTCCGGAGAATAAGATTCATATAAGGCGATTGCAGTTTTGGAGTTGAATTGTTTGGGTTAATCGGTATTGTAGGAAGCTTCTAGAACCTTCGGAAGGGACCAACGTGGCCCCACCTTCCGGGAGGGGGCATGGGCCTATGAGGGAGTGTCCTGGCCGCATTGGGCCAAGGGCACAAGGCCCCATAGGGCCCAGCCGATCCTAGATAAGTTTAAACTCGTTTAAACTAGAGATAGGATTTCTAGACAAGGGAGAGTTTAAATCGTTTAAACTAGAGATAGGATTTCTAGATAAGGAGAGTTTAAATTGTTTAAATTAGAGATAGGCTTGGAGGAGGGCAAGGGCTGGCCGCCCCTCTATATATAGAGGGTGGTGCGCCCCCCCAACTACACACCTTCCTCCAAGCCCTAGCAGCCTTGCTACCTTCCTCTCCTCCCGATTGTTTATAGGCGAAGCCTGCAGAAATTCTCCACCATATACACCACGCCGTCGTGTTGTAGATCCAATCTATCTCTCCACCATACTCGCTGGTCCGAGGAAGGAGGAGCCGAGGCGTCTGCTGTGTGCATCTCACGGAGGCACCGCCACTTGTGGTGCTAGATAGGATCGGATCGCGAGGAGGAGAAGCGACTACATCACCCACGCGTTAGGCGAGCGTTTGTTGCGAATCTTCAAGGGTATGAAGATCTAATCCAATCTCTCTCGTTGTTTGCATCTCCTAGATTAGATCTTGGCTTTCCCTCTGTTCGCTCCGTAGAAATTTTTGATTTACTATGCCGCGAAACCCTACAGTGGTATCAGAGCCAGGTCTATGCGTAGATGTGTTTCACGAGTAGAACGCAACATGGTTGTTGCGGGCGTTGATGTTTTCTGTTGCAAGCCTCTTGTTTGTGTTCTTCTTATGACGCGGGATAGTGAGATTGAAGCGGTCCAGGCCAACCTTACGCGACGTCGTTCGCGAGACCGCTCCGCTTGGCGTGTGGCTTGTACCACACATGCGGCTGGTGGATGTCAGTTTCTCTCACTATAGTTGTCATGGGATTAACACCGGAGTTTGGCAACCATAATATCACCGTTGTGGCTTTCCGTAGGTAAGAATCGTTCTTAGCATCTACTCCCATAAGCCACGTAAAACATGCAACAACAAAGTAGAGGTGTCTAACTTGTTTTTGCAGGGAGTGTTTTCTGTGATATGGTATGGCCCAAGATGTGATGTGTATATTGTATGCGATGATCATGTTTTGTAATGTTTCACGACTTGCATGTCGATGAGTACACAACCGGCAGGAGCCATATGGTTGTGTTTATAATTGTGTATGACCTGCGAGTCAACTTCTTATACGCCATGTAATAGATTTAACTTATCGCTAAGTAGTTAGCAATAGTTGTAGTTGCTATTCGTGGTGGAGGCAATCATGGTGGAGTGATGGAGATCATCTTGAGCACAAGATGGAGATCATTGCTTGATTGGCTATACCATGTCACATAAAGTTATATGCATGTGATGTTTATCCTTTATGTATCTTATTATGCTTAGGTCGCGACGGTAGCATTATAAGATGATTCCTCTTAAAGATCAAGATAAAACTGTGTTCTCCCCAAGTATGCACCGTTGCGAAAGTTAAATCGTGTCCAAGCATCACGTGATGATCGGGTGCTATAGACTCTCGCTCACATACAATGGGTGCAAGCCAGTTTTACTGCAGAAATACTTGGGTCTAGCTTGGAGCCTAGCATGTACAGACATGGCCTCGGAACACAAGAACCGAAAGGTTAAGCATGAGTCATATGAATGATATGATCGACACTTTGTTGTCCACCATTGAAACCACATCTCTTCTCGTGATGATCGGATTAGGTGTGGTGAATTTGGATCGTGTTTACTAAACAACTTGAGGGATGTTGAATTTAGTGGGAGTTCATCTAGTAATTTGATTAAGTTGAACTATTTATCATGAACATAGTCTAAATTGTACTTGCAAATACTGTAGATCCAATGGCCAAATCCAAATTCAACTTCAACGTTTTTGCTGAGAAGGAAAAGCTTAGAAACAATGGGTCTAACTTCACCAATTGGTTCCGCAATCTAAGAATCATTCTGTCTGGTGGACAAAAGGACTATGTCCTTGGTAAAGCGTTAGGTGACCCTCCTGCAAGCTGCGGTGATGAGAAAGCTGTCTATCGATCGGCAAAGATGATTATGGTGTGATTAAGAGCACCATGTTGTTTGCTATGGAAGAGCTTCAAAATCGTTTTGAAACCTATCCGGGCCCTTTGAGATTCTCGAGGAGCCGAAAACCATGTTTGAGACTCAAGCCCGTTCGAGAGATATGAGATCTCCGAGAAGTTCTTTAAGCGCAAGATGGAGGAAGGAGTTAGTTAGTGAGCACGCCATAAAGATGTCGGGCTACACTCAGCATTGAGCAAGCTGGAATGCACGATTCGGAGGAGCTCAAGATTGACAGGTTCTCAAATCACTCCTCCCGGCTACAAAAGTTTTGTAGTGACTCATAATCAGATTGGTTCCAGATCGATCTCGAGCTCTTCGCAAAGTGAAGGCTGCGGAAGTGGACATCAAGAAGGATAATCATGTGTTGATGGTCAACAAGCCCTCCTTTAAGAAAGGTAAGGAGCAAAGAAGCCCTTCAAGAAGGGCGGCAAGCATAATGCCCAGTGAGAAGAAGCTCAGTCCGGTCCTAAGCCGGACGAGTGCTTCTATTGCAAGGGCAGGGGTCCTTGGGCAACTGTCGTCAAGTACTTAACGGACAAGAAGGCTGGCACCATCAAAGGTATATTTGATATACATGTTATTGATGTTTTCCTTACTAGCCCTCGTTGTAGTGCACGGGTATTTGATACGGTTCGGTTGCTAATATTTGTAACTCGAAGCAGAGCTACGGAATGAGCGGACTTGCGAGGGATGAGGTGACGATCTTGGCGGCAGCGAATCAAGAGTTGATGTGATGGCCGTCAGACGCTCTCCTTAGTTTTACCTTCGGGATTAGTTTTAAACCTTAATAAATGTTATTATGTGCCTGCGTTGAGCATGAACATTATTTCCGGATCATGTTTATTGCAAGGCGGTTATTCATTTAAATCGGAGAATAATGGTTGTTCTATTTATATGAGTAACATCTTTTATGGTCATGCACCTCTTGTGAATGGTTTATTTCTTCTAAATCTCGAAAGGGATGAAGCACACATCCATAACATTGAGGCTAAGAGATGCAAAGTAGATAGTGATAATACTACTTATTTGTGGCCTTGTCGTCTAGGTCATATTGGTGTAAAGCATGAAGAAACTCCATTCGATGGACTTTTGGAGTCTCTTGATTTTGAATCATTTGACACATGCGAACCATGCCTCATGGGAAAGATGATCAAAACCCGTTCTCGGTATGATGGAGCGAGCAACGGACTTGTTGGAAATCATACATACTGATGTATGCGGACCGATGAGTGTTTCGACGCGCGGTGGATATCGCTATTTTCTCACTTTTACCGATGACTTAAGTAGATATGGGTATATCTATTTAATGAAATATAAATCTGAAACGTTTGAAAAGTTCAAAGAATTTCAGAATGAAGTGGAGAACCATCGTAAGTAAAGATTAAGTTTCTACGATCCGATCGTGGAGGTGAATATTTGAGTTATGATTTTCTCACGCATCTTAAAGCAAGTGGAATCGTTTCACAACTCACGCCACCCGGAACACCACAGCGCAATGGTGTGTCTCGAGCAGGAATCGAACCCTATTAGATATGGTCCGATCAATGATGTCTCTTCTTGATTTGCCGTTATCATTTTGGGGTTATGCATTAGAAACCGCTGCATTCACTTTAAATAGGGCCCCATCTAAATCCGTTGAGACGACACCGTATGAAGCGTGGTTTGGTGCTAAACCTAAGTTGTCGTTTCTTAAAGTTTGGGGATGCGAAGCTTCGTCAAGAAGTTGATGCTTGGACAAGCTCGAACCCAAAGCGGAGAAATGCGTCTTCATAGGATACCCTAAGGAAACCATTGGGTATACCTTCTATCCGAACCGAAGGCAAAGTGTTTGTCGCATAAAGAACGGTTCCTTTCTTGAGAAGGAGTTTCTCTCGAAAGAAGTGAGTGGGAGGAAAGTAGAGCTAGACGAGGTTATTGAACCTTCTCTTGAATTGGAGAGTAGCGAAGCACTGAAATTGTTCGGTGCTTGCACCAACAATAGAGGAAGCTAATGACAAGGATCATGAAGCTTGGACGATGTGCTCTTGAGCGTCGCGGTCGACAAGGTCGCGTGCCCCTCTGAGTGGTACAACCTGTCTTGTTGTCTTGTTGGTAGAAGGCGGTGAACCTACGAACTATGAGGAAGCGATGATGAGCCCGGACTACGATAAATGGTGGAAGCCATGAAATCCAATTGGGATCCATGAGCGAAAACCAAGTATTGACTTTGGTGGATCCTCCTAGCGACCGAAAGGCCGTTGAGTGCAAATGGATATTCAAGAAGAAAACGGACGGATGGTAATGTTACCGTCAAAAGCACGGCTTGTCGCAAAGGTTTTCGACAAGTTCAAGGTGTTGACTACGATGAGACTTTCTCTCCCGTAGCGATGTTTAAGTCCATTCGGATTTTATT
This sequence comes from Avena longiglumis, assembly GCA_030063025.1. Classification (NCBI taxonomy): domain Eukaryota; kingdom Viridiplantae; phylum Streptophyta; class Magnoliopsida; order Poales; family Poaceae; genus Avena; species Avena longiglumis. The sequence goes on from CP125976.1 coordinate 137,319,762, forward strand.
AGCAATTCTGCGTTTCATGATTATGAAATATGGCGGATGGATGTCAAGATCGCTTTCCTCAATGGGAACATTGATGAAGAGTTGTATATGATGCAACCCGAAGGTTTGTCGATCCTAAGGATCTTGATAAAGTGTGCAAACTTCAGCGTTCCATTTATGGATGAAGCAAGCATCTCGGAGTTGGAACCTTCGTTTTGATCAAGTGATCAAGAGTTTTGGATTTGTTCCAAATTGCTCTGAAGCTTGCATCTACAAGAAAGTGAGTGGGAGCTCGGTGGCGTTTACGGTGCTTGTATGTGGATGACATATTGATTATCGGAAATGACATCAACATGCTTAACGATGTGAAGAGTTATTTGAACAAGTGTTTTTCAATGAAAGACCTAGGTGAAGCTTATATATTGGGCATCAAGATCTATAGAGATAGACAAAGACGCTGATAGCTTTAAGCCGAGTACATACCTAGACAAAGTTACGAAAAGGTTCGAATGGATAAGGCAAAGAAAGGTTCGGTGCCTATGTTGTCGGTAAGATATTGAGCAAGGCTCGGTGTCCATTCTGATGAAATGATAGGAAGCTATGAGCAAAGTGCCTTATGCCTCGGCCATAGGTTCCATCATGTATGCCATCTTGTGTACTAGACCGAATGTGTCCAATGCTCTTAGTTTGACGAAAGATATCAAAGTGATCGAGTGGAACACTGGACAGCCGTGAAGAACATCCTAAAGTACCTAAATAGAACTAAAGAAATGTTCTTAGTCTATGGGGTGATGAACATCTTGTCGTAAAGGTTACGTCGATGCTAGTTTCGACAGGCAAGGATGATTCTAAATCTCGAGACAGGATACGTTTATATTTTGAATGGAGGAGCTGAGTGGAGAAGCTGCAAGCAAAGCGTGATCGCGGGATCTCTGATGAAGCGGAATACATGGCTGCTGCAGCGTCAAGTGAAGGAGTTTGGATCGAAACTTCATCATCGAGCTTGGCGTGGTTCAAGTGCATTGGACCCATTGGAGATATTGTGACAACACCGGCGCCATAGCACTCGCTAAGGAACCAAGATATCATCCAAAGACCAAGCATATCAACTGCAAGTTTCATATAATCCGAGATTATATAGCGGATGGAGATCGAAGATTAGCAAAGTACATACGGATCCGAATGTCGCAGATCCATTGACTAAACCTCTTCCACGTGTAAAACATGATCAACACCTCGATTGCCATGGATGTGAGATTGTTGCGGATGTAAACTAGATTATTGATTCTAGTGCAAGTGGGAGACTGTTGGAATTATGCCCTAGAGGCAATAATAAAGATGTTATTATTATAATTCTTGTTCATGATAAAGTTTATATTCCATGCTAGAATTGTATTAAGCGGAAACTTTAATACTTGTGTGGTTTGTGAACAACACCGTGTCCCTAATGCGCCTCTATGGACTAGCTCATTGATCAATGATGGTTAAGGTTTCCTAACCATAGACATGAGTTGTCAATTGATAATGAGATCATATCATTGGGAGAATGATATGGTGGATAGACCCAAACAAAGCGAGCAATTAGATCGTGTCATCGTGTTCGTCTTTGAAGCTTTTCCTATGTCAAATATTGTATTCCTTAGACCATGAGATAATGCAACTCCACGGTATCGGAAGAAAGCTTTGAGGTAATCAAACGTCATCCTATGAGAGGGTGATCATAAAGGTGTCTCTCGGTGATCGGAAAGTATCTCATTGGGTTGTATGTATCAAGATGGAATTTGTCCCTCCCAAGTCGGAGAGATATACTGGGCCCACGGTGTCGATATCAACACGCTTGCAAGCATGTGGTTAAGGAGTTAATCACAAAGTGATATCGGATTACGAGTAAAGTACTAACGTGAGCGAGATTGAACTAGGTATGACTTGCATCGACGATCAAATCTCGGGCAAGTAAAATATCGAGACGAAGGGAATATATATGGGATTGATTGAATCCTGGCATCGTGGTTCATCCGATATGATCATCGATGAATGTGTGGGAGTCAATATGGGTGCCTGCACCCATTGATTATTGATAGAAGATCATGCGCATATTCTCGAACCCGCAGGTCACACACTTAACGTATCTCGGCTAGGATAGATTGGATAATTGGTTTATGAATTTTTGTTCGAGTCTCGGATGGGATCCGGGATATCACGAGAGGTTCGGAATGGTCGGAGAATAAGATTCATATAAAGGCGATGCAGTTTTGGAGTTGAATTGTTAAGTTGTCGGTATTATCTGACAGAAGCTTCTAGAACCTTCGGAAGGGACCAAAGTGGCCCCACCTTCCGGGAGGGGCATGGGCCTACGAGGAGTGTCCTGGCCGCATTGGGCCAGGGCACAAGGCCCCATAGGGCCCAGCCGATCCTAGATAAGTTTAAACTCGTTTAAACTAGAGATAGGATTTCTAGATAAGGAGAGTTTAAATCGTTTAAACTAGAGATAGGATTTCTAGATAAGGGAGATTTTAAATTGTTTAAACTAGAGATAGGCTTGGAGGAGGGCAAGGGCCCGCCCCTCTATATATAGAGGGTGGTGCCCCTCCCAACTACACACCTTCCTCCAAGCCCTAGCGACCTTGCTACCTTCCTCTCCTCCCGATTGTTTGTGGCGAAGCCTGCGAAATTCTCCACCATATACACCACGCCGTGTTGTAGATCCAATCTATCTCTCCACCATACTCGCTGGTCCGAGGAAGGACGAGACGTCGAGGTCTTTGCGTGTGCATCTCACGGGCACCGCCACTTGTGGTGCTAGATCGGATCGGATCGCGAGGAGAAGCGATGCGACTACATCACCCACGTTCGACGAACGTTCACTGTCTTGAATCTTCAAGGGTATGAAGATCTAATCCAATCTCTCTCGTTGTTTGCATCTCCTAGATTAGATCTTGGCTTTCCCTCTGTTCGCTCCGTAGAAATTTTTGATTTACTATGCCGCGAAACCCTTCACAGACTGCCTGCTCTTAGTCGCTCGCTGCTGCTCTAGTGAGTAGTTGTCTAGAAGGTCTATCAACTTAGGTCCAAAATGCTTACAGCGGGAGGCAAAAGGAGAAAAAGCTACCTCAGAGCCATACGCCACAGTTGGCATCCTAGACGTGACCTGCGTCAGGTCCAGCTGAGCGTCGGATGCCATCGCCACTGCCAGCCCCATCGTAGTGTCGACCCCCTTCTGCGCGCTTATACTTTGCCGGAGCATCATCTGCCAGAGCGTCCGCAAGGGAGTCGACATCTTCAAGATCAATGCCCTTCGGGTTGATTTATTTGTAAAAGTGGGCGAGGAACTTCTTGGCCTTATCGAGAGAGCCCATGGCAGAGGAGGAGTGATCTTCGATCGCCACAACATCATCTGCCGGGGGATCCCCGTGCTCTAGGGCGCTGCGATCAAACGCAATGCCAGAAGCATCTGGCGAGAAAAGCAACAAAAAACATTCGAATGAGGAACAAAAGCTGCACCCAAAACACGAAACACCCAAAGGAGATTAAGATGACTTACCGGATATCACCTTGGCAGCAACTATGAACTTCTCAGCCATGGCCTTCTCCTGCGACGCCGTGGCAGCGCAAGATGCTGCTCACGGTCTTCGGCCTCCTTTCGCTGACGCTCAAGGGCCTCTATAGCATCCTTCGCCCGCTTCTCCGCTGTGCCGAGACTCTTTTTGAGTGAGTTCAGCTTGCGGAGAGCATCATTGTTCTCGTCTGCAACGTTGAGCAATAAAGAATGAACACAAAAAAGAACTCTGGGACAATCGAAATCAAGAAAGAAGCAATCTACGCACCTCGGAGCTGCTTGAGCTCGCCTTCCAACAAAAGGTGTTGCTCGATCAGATGATTGGCGTCACGCACAAAAGGCTGCAAAAGAAAACAACAACCTTGATGAATAAAGGGCTCGGGGGCTGCCCCACGCAAAGAAGAACGACACTTACGTGATCAGCTGTGGACTTCGAAGGTTTTGTTCGAATCTTCCGAGCAACGAATGCACGGGCCCCTTCCCTCAGGGAGATTGAATGATCATCGCTGGAGTTGGCCACCATCTTGGGAAACGAAGACATAGGCTTCAATTCCGTGATCATCTCTTCGGGTTCCTCCTCGAGGGATTCCTCCGAGTGATTTCTGCTAACACTTACAAGGAACTGAGTCAACAAACAAGCCAATACTTAGCAAATCGACAAAATAACAAGACTTGGTCAAGATCAAGTTACGATGGTATGTCCGACATGTTGAAGACAGATGCCTCTTTCTTCTCCTTCTTCTTCTTCTTCTTCTTGGCCGGTGGCTGCGGGGCCATCGCCCGAATGGGCACAGTCGCAATAGGGGTGGAGGTCGCACCCTCATTCCTGCCATGGTGCTCGAGGAAGGAGGGACCCTTCGGCGTTGGAGGCGTCGCCCCATCCGAAGTTTCGCTTTGGGACCTCTTTTGGGTCCGTCCTTCGCTAGGCTCGGGGGCTTCCAAGGAAGGCGACTGCACGGGGGGGGGGGGGGGGCACGGAATCAGACTCCGCCTCCTCGTTGTCCGACGTAGTTGAGAAATTTTTGGGTAGAGGGGGCACCATCCCCGCTACCTCGTAGCCCTGCAAGTTGACGATAGAAGATGGAGCAAGATAAGTAATGATAACAGGAAATAAGCACTCGAAAGCGTTACACGCAACTACAGGTGCACCTGAGGGACTGTTTTCTTGGCACTAAACGGAGGATTCAAGTACTTCCCCGGAAGGTCCTCATCGTCCTTGTGCTTCAGCAGAGGCCGAAGCGTCCTATCAAGGTCACCCGAAGACATCTCCTCTGGCAACACCCTTGTCAGGTCGTTGGCGCCGGCATACATGAACATCGGGTGCGCCCTCGCTTGGAGCGGTTGCACCCGACGCTTGAGGAAGGTGCGAATGATGTCGACACTGTTGACCTCTTTGCCTGACACTAGCTAAAGAGCCTCCACCCGCTGGTAGAGCTTCTCCACCTCTTCAGATTCACCCTCCAAAACGACGTTCGACCACAAACGCTTTTGGGTGATCTTCTGGGTGGAATCGAAGGGGGCGATCCCGTAGCACTGACCGTCCAGCTTGACGTCGCGGATGTAGAACCACTTCCTCCGTCACTGCTGGACGGACTCATAGAGATGAAAAGAGAAGAACTGGACTGAGGAGCGGATGGAGATACCGCAACCTCCCCGTGGATAAATTCCACCGGTGCCAGATTGCCTCTTCACGGAGTAGAGTCTCCGGAAGAGGCCAAAGTGAGGCTCGATACCGAGCCAAAACTCGCCAAGGGTAATGAAACAAGCAATATGGAGGAGATAATTGGGAGACAGATGATGAAGCTGAATCTCGTAGAAGAAAAGAAGCCCACGAAGAAATTCGTTGGTAGGAAGCGAAAGACTGCGAACGATAAAAGCAAAAAACATCATCCGAAACCCTTTGGGTGGGCACGGGAGTACCTCTTGATCAGGGGGATGGCGTCGCCCTTCTCTTTGGAGATCAGGCCGGCCTCACGCAGTTTGCGCAAGTCCGACTCATGCATCTCCGTGAGCCGCCACCCGCCGTCAGTGGTGCGGCTCGGAGCAGCGGCTTTCTTCCCAGCGCCGGCGGCGCTTGAACCCGCTGTAGTGGATGAAGCCTTCTTGGATTTGCCCATCGTGGAGCGGCGACTGCGACGATGTGAAAGAAGAAAGGATGAGGGGAACACGTGGAGGACGTCCAGTGCACGATGAGAGCAAGAACTCAAGAAATGGTGGCAATGGATAAGAAGCAGAGGCAAATGGCGAAGGGTAAAAACTTCTTTGTTTTTCCCACGGTATAAAAGGGGCGAAGACGATGCAGCTGAACCGTCGATTGAGAAGCCCTAACGCGTGCCCCAGATCTCACCGTCCACGTGTCAGCACCAAACTGAACCGTCGCAACCACGCCGTCCACTATGCACGGAAATTGAGGAGACGCCGTAACTTTCGCCATGTTACGTCTGAATAGTCAAATTCTAGTCAGACGGTGGGACCCACAATCATCCCGTCGCATCGTCTCTGAGCTGTAGACGATTGAGCTCACCGATCGTCAGCAATGACGTCATCAAAGCAAGGCCAACACCGGCTCGAAGATTTCGACTGAGCATAAAGTATTTACTCGAGTATACGACTCAACCAACTACTCGGGGGCTACTCCTATCAGGAGCGCTGGCCGCACACCTGAGAAATTACAACAATAACAGCACTTTGAAAAGATCTTCGAGTCCTACGTCGAGTCTGCGACTCCACCATGGACTCGGGGGCTACTCCCATAGGGAGCGCTGGTCACGCATTCCAAAAATGCGTCCTTCGGACAATCGAAGAAAGCATGAATGACTGAACTAAAGTCTATGCTCGAGTCTACGACTTGAATAGACACTCGGGGCTACTCCCATAGGGAGCGCTGGTCGCGCATCCTATGAACTATTCGAGTGATATCCTTCAGATGAAGTGCGACAAAAATCTTTTTGGCAACTTTGCCCAAATTAACGTTAAGTGAGAAACAGTCTCCTTGGTCACCCAAAACACCTCCGCGGTGATAAAACTTCGGATGTTGTGTCTACGATGCAAAGATAAGCCTTACAAATATCGTCTGATGGCCTAGTAACACACCAGACTGCGCTCTGCCAGTAAATTTCCGTGTCAACATGCACGATGAAAATCCCGACGGACGCGTTGGGTACATTATTTGAAAATCACTGATGAAGATCGTGTTGTTTTGTCCTATGACAGTTAACTGGCCCTAATCCGTCGGGTGAGCTAGGCACACACATCAACAATCCCTATAAACTAACATGTTTATTCCTAAAAGACAGGTTCAAATGCGAATCACCCAATAGATTATAGAGTCTTCAATCAAATCTATGATTCAACTGAACACTCGGGGGCTACTGATGTGGATATACCCTACGGGTGCATAATGTTGGTATACCCGGTCCAGCCAAGGAAGGCCCACGTAAAGACTTGCTGCCCATGGATATTTCGGGTGGCCCAAGCCCACTGCAAGTTTGGCTCCTTGAAGGACAAGTCTAGATGCAGATAGAATTTCAAAGGGTTCAATCCTAATCTATAACCGACTCGACCTATCCTGGAACCTGCCTATCTATATAAATGCCAGGAGGGCACGACGAGAAGGACCTGAACACCTCATACACACACCTTCACGCCGGATTGCATCTGTGCACCCATGTAACCTTTGGTTCCGCCGTAATCAAGAACAGACAAGCATGAGTAGGGTTTTCCCTCTAAGGGCCTGGACCTAGGTAAACCTGGTGTCCCCGTGTTGCTTGCCTGTTAAACGTCTCGCGACTTCCAGCATCCCCATCTTCTCCAAAACCCAAGTCTATAACAATGGGCATTGACGAGGCGAACCCTCGTCAATCTTCCCCTCTCCAAGCAACAACGCCCATGGCCTCTTAACCTAGACCCCATCTACTTCTTCCTGCCGCTGCCCTTTTGCCGAAAGCTCCTCTCCACAGTGTCCAAGAGAAAGTTGTAACGCTGGGAAGCCCGGTCTACCACCTGGAGCGAGGAGGAGCCGACCCGAGCTGGGAACGCACGCCGCTGTCCCTGCGCGACCAGGAGCTCGCCCATGTCAGCCACCTCGACTCGACGTCACCACGACCTGAACACCCCTTGCCGACATCCTCGTCTGCAAGGCTCTCGGTGAGCACCTATGCCTCACCATCTTGTAACCTTCCTGTTAATTCCCTGTACGCGCCTTGGAAGCTGGCGCTCGCCTGCCGTCCGCCGTTGTTAACCGACTACAGCCACGACCCGCCGCTGCTGCACTCGTCAGCGGCGGCTGCAAACTTTTCCGATAGACTCCCCAAGACACAGTGCATCATCCTAGACTCGCCTCCGTCAAGATTGTTCTGGTGACGCCACGTCGACATCTTACCCGTTTGCTTGACATCTGACCCGTTTGCTCGACATCTTCGTCCAAAGTTCAGTTTCGTCAGTTAACTATCGCAGCCAGCCGGAAGCTTTTCTAAGCCGGCCCATTCCCTTCCTCCTGCACGCGCGTAGTAGATAACTTGCTTGTGGCCTAGTTCACTCTCGTGGCCCATTTCTGTTTCTTAATTCTTTTCTATTTCTAATTCACTTTTTACATATAAATTCTGATATTCAAATCTGTTTGGATTTCGACAAAACTTATAAAATGAAAAGTGGTTGATTCTGTATTATGAATTAAAATACATGATTTGTTTTATGTTTTAATTATTGCAAATACCTAAACCTGAACATTTTTTCCCTTTTTGCTTTCTTTAATAATGAAATAATAACTTAAAATTGATAAATTCAAAAGCGATGTTTTATATATGTTTTTGAACCAGAAAAATGTGAGGAATCTGATTATGTTTTTATAATATCTTTTGAACAATTTAAATTTTCAAAATAATTTAGTTGTTAATAAATGCCTTTTCTTAAATATTACATGAATTTAATTCAGTAATTCCGAATTCGACAAATGATTTGTCTAAATCGATTAACTCAACGAGACCGTTCTAACTATGCATTTCATGATATTAATTGAAGCATGCATCTTATAAATATAATTAAGGCAACATGTTTTATGCAAATAAAAGGTGACTAATTAAATACTAAAAAAATGTTATTTCTTGTTCTCACACCCCAGCCATGTCATGCTATGTTATACCATGTAAATTGTGCATCATTCCATCATGGCATACCGTGTTTGCTTGTTGCATATGCTTTATATGATTGTGAAATGTATTTATTTTGACCCATTGTGTGTTTGGTTTTTATCCGAATAGACGTTGAGTAAGGAGAATATTAGGAGCCTTAGGAGTATTATTCGGATCCATCTTATTCGACAATTGAACTTTCAGGCAAGCATTTACCCATGCTTGCACTACATATAGTACCTATTGCATCTATCTTATTCTTGCATCATAATCGCGTCACGAATAAAATTGAATCCCAAATATTGCGTAGCCTTTACTTTTATACCCCACCAAAACTTGTTCCATCAATCCTATGAGCCCTTACTATAGGAGTTGTTTGAGCCATGCATGCCATAGAATTGCATGTGTAGGGTTTGTGAGTGTCTTTTAATCATGAGGTACCTAAAGAACTGAATTGCATAGTAATGAGATAACTAAAGAAAGAGACACCGGTGGGTAATAGTTGAGATCTGGTTTTTATTCGTCCATTTGTTTCCCGTAGGACCCCGAGTACTTGATTCTTGTTACTTGACTATCGCACTATCCGCATGTGGGACCATGAATCCCCTTAGTCCTAGCTTGAGTCATATTTAATTTCTTAGGGCCACAAGTAGTTTGGGGTATTATTACTATCCTGTACTTATGCCATGTTTTACTGATTTATTTACTACTATTGCTCGTGGAGAGTGTTTATTACTGTCTGGTTTTAGAACAAATGCGGAATATTTACACGGTATCGACAAGTCCAGTCACACTTTTGAGTTTCCAGTCGTTTACAGCCATTGTCGCAAACCCCTCGGTCCGTCGCGGAGCTGGCCAACTTCATAGCGGGTAGCTTAGCGGGATGGCCCTCTGAGATTATTTATGAATCTTGCGAATGCTTTGTCGTGATGCCTCGTTGGGTTTTCTTTTGGTTTTTCTGAGGTTGATCGTGCGTGTGTTGCTATTTGTGCACCTCTGTAGGGTAAATCTTTTTGAAAGCCGTGTCCGTGGTTATGGACAACTTGGATCATAATTTCTCGATCATAGACAAATATAACTAAACTACCGCTTTTAAATTGACTAAGGCTTGACTAGTAATAGCGCAATGTTCATGGAATGATTAATAAAATTGCCAACGGATGGGATGTTCTTCTGCCTTCCCGTTCGGGAACGGGGAGGTGGTCGAGCGAGCTTTATTTATGTTGATATATATCTATTGGGTAATTAACTGTTGTTTAATTAAAGAGCGCCTGTCTATCATTGGTTATGCGGATGTTGTTGAGTGTATCTATATGAATGTTAGGCTTTATTTTCGCTGCAATTGCGTCACTCCAGGTTGTTCTCTTTAGATACATAAAGACTTGCTGATCCCCATAGGGTCTCACATGATAAATATTTGGGTCAGATGGACAGGTTTACCCATAGGAAGGCTACTGGGTCGAGAAGAACGATGATGGTGGCCACGACCTTCTGGTGTAGAGATTCCGGGGATGGAGATCCGTGAGATCTGTTGGCGGGATGTGCTTATTTTCAGGGCATCTTATGCCAATTTGCCTCTTATCCGTACTCCGCTTCAGCTTGATACTCTGATGTGTGATGTATGAGGATGTATCCTAAACTATTAGCTATCTAGTATTTTGGATCTTGCCGTATGGCGTTGAATATTTCTATTTATTTTAGATGGTTTGGCTCTGATGTACTCTTGTATGTCGCTGACATACACACTTGTGTATGTTTTGTTCGCATGTCTGTTTACTACGCCGCTCGCACTTGATACGATGTTTTTGCAAAGTGGATAGGGTGGTTGGCCGGTACTGTGCCCCGCTTAGACGGGCATGCACGTGGGTGGCCCTTGAGCCTCTGCGGTAGAACCACCTTATGCACTTTGGGTTCGTCCTAGCTTATTGCTTAGAGCGTAGTGTCCGACGTATTACATTGATGTTGTCAAGGAAGATGTTGATGAACAAGACAATGGAAGCTAAAGTGATGTTGTCAAGGGAGAAGACAAAATTGAAACAAGAAAAGTGGCAACCAATCCATGACGATGCAAAGCGTAAGGACGACTTGGAAGAGAGGAGAATCAAATTCGAGGAGGACAAGGCAAAGGAAGAAGCTCATTGATGAATAAAACAAGACCATGATGTTGGATCCTACCAAAATGGATTCAAACCAATTAGATCGGTAGAAAATTGCAAGAATAGATATCTTAGAGAGAAGGAAGCAACAAGCTCTTCCAGGTGGCGGTGCTTCGGCAAGTGGTGGTGGCGGTGATGGTGCCTCTGGTAAGCTCAACGACACCGGTATTGCTTGATGCCATGTTCTCCAGAGCTTGGTGTGTCCTGGATGCAATTTTTGTGTGGCTAGAATCATTGCAAACGATGATGTAAAAAGTATGAACTATGTTGATAAAGTGTGAAATCAACATTTTCGGTTAAGTGAAGCCTTTGGCCACGCCCCGCTGACGGTGGTACGTTCTCGCATTAGATAACTCGACAGAGCTAACTTCTTAATTATCACATGATCACCGGATCGGAATATCATGATCCACGGTACAGCCATGATTTCTGGCACATTTTTTAACCCTGCTCGCTTTCCTTGAGCACATAAACTATGTTTGACGGCGATGCCCCCTAAGCATCAAACGTACAAGGCCAGGCTAGCCAGCTGATTAATTGTTTTATTATCCCAGGCATGTACAAACACCATGACTTTGCGTGTTTCGTGAGCTGAAAAAAAAATAAGTTTGTGAATGAAATGTTTTGAATTTTCTTTGTGTGCATTTTTTTTTTTGAAATTGAACATCTCGATTCCATCTAAAAGTAACATTCTACTAGCACAGATTGGAGCCTTTGCCGCGCTCCAACCATCCCAGCCGTACGATCTTGGCTTCCACTCGATCCTGGCCGTCCGTTTCTCCTTAGTGTTTCTACCTGAACCGGAATCTAATCCAACCACAGCTTCTTAACTGGACCCTTGGTCACAGAGCGAGTGTACGTGGTGTTCTGAGTAAGACGAACATGGTATTGCAAGATGCAAGTGCAAGTGCACATGGTATTGCAAGATGCACATGTGTGAATTTCTAGAGATCCGGTGTCAAATTTGATCTGAACTTGGGTTGATCTGAAATAGTACTCCGTTTCCTCCCCTATAAAGCAGAGCCCTCCTCAGCAGCCTCAGTACACTCACTAATACACACGCTAACCGAGAGAAAGAAGCAGAGAGGAAGGATGGTGGCGGGCGAGAAGAAGGGTGTGGTGCTGCTGGACTTCTGGGTGAGCCCGTTCGCGCAGCGCTGCCGCATCGCGCTGGCCGAGAAGGGCCTGGCCTACGAGTCCGTCGAGCAGGTGCTGCTGGGCGACAAGGGCGACCTCCTCCTCCGCTCCAACCCCGTCCACAAGAAGGTCCCCGTGCTCCTCCACGACGGCCGCGCCGTCTGCGAGTCCCTCGTCATCCTCGAGTACATCGAGGACGCCTTCCCCCTTGCGACGCCGCGGCTCCTCCCCGCCGACCCCTTCGCGCGCGCGCAGGCGCGGTTCTGGGCCGACTACGTCGACAAGACGGTGTACGGCATCGGCACGCGGCTGTGGAGGCTCAAGGGGGAGCAGCGCGCGGCGGCTCGGGCCGAGATGCTGGAGACGCTCAGGACGCTGGACGCCGAGCTCGGGGACAGGGCGTTCTTCGCCGGGGAGGCGTTCGGGTTCGTGGACGTGGCGCTCATACCGCTCACGTCGTGGTTCTACAGCTACGAGAAGCACGGCGGGTTCAGCGTCCAGGAGGAGTTCCCGAGGCTGGCGGAGTGGGCAAGGCGGTGCGGGGAGAGGGAGAGCGTGGCAAAGATCCTGACCAAGCCGGAGGAGGTGCTCGACTTCATCGGCGTGCTCAAGAAGCACTACGGCGTGGAGTAGCACATCGATCTGTCGATCGTTCACAGGAGCTGGCCAGCGTCCATACGACCATACGTGGCCCGGTGGTCGTGGTGTTCTTCTCTTTCAAGATGTTGTCGTATGTATCTGGGAGCTAGCACGGGTCTCCGGACTTCTATATGACAAGAATAAAATGGGAAATGATATAACTCCCCCGGGGGATTGCATCCCCCGCCTCCAACGGTTGACACGTGTCCAGACTGGGTCACCAACTACCCCGTGCCTTATCCTCTCTTCAGCGCGTCTTCTATCTGCTTTTTTCCCCATGGACGCCATGAATCCCACAGGCCCTCACCACAAACCATTGCCCCCGCCGTTGTCCCCGGCGTCGCCGCCGCTATTCATGACCTCCTCGGACTTCACCTCACCACCGCCCTAGTCCCCATCTCCGCCCGGCCTTCCACATCTCCACATGTTCCTCCGCGTCGCCCGCTGATGAGATCCCGGACTTCACCCTCCGCCGCCTCGGTCCCCATCTCCGCGCCGCCACCCCATCTCCCATGTGCTCCGCCATGCGCCCGTGTCGGTGGTGGTGCCGCCTCAAGCATGTGCTGCCCCATGGCGGCAGTGGTCTTGCCCATGGGCAGTCTTGCCTACATCAATGGTGGTGACACCCGGCTCCGTCTCCGCCACGGCCGCTCACTGTTTTTTTCCTAGGGCCGCTGCTACCAACCGTGGCAAACTCTGCTACCTACATTGCCAAGAGTTGCTCTCTTCGGCCTCCTGTGTTGCTACTGCATTTGTGTGTGTCTTTGCTACGAGCGTTGCTACTTTAACATATTATTTTTGCTATATACTCATATATTTTTTGCTACTTCGGCATATTTTTTTGCTACAACCAATTTTTTATGGTTTTGCTACGTGGTCTCCGACGATGTATTCGGCGATGTCCCCTTTGCTATATTAGAAAATATTTTGCTACATCTGTTTTATGATTTTGCTACAATAGCGTTGAGTTTTTGCTACACGATCTCCGGCGAGGTCATTCTGCTACATTAGCACAACTTTTTTGCTACCATCGTTTTGCATTTTTGCTACAATAGTGTAACTTTTTTGCTACACGGTCTCCGGTGAGGTCTACCGGCGAGTCTCCGGCGAGGTCGAATATGCTACGTTAGCCCAACTTTCTTGCTACACGGTCTCCGGCGAGGTTTTCGGTGAAATCTCCGACGAGGTCCAATCTGTTTTTCTATTTCTGGGTCAATCGTTTTCTGCTACAGTGTAGCAAAAGCGGGGCATTGTGTAGCAGAAGCGGGTCTAAGTGTAGCAAACGGGATTTGAATGGACACGTGTCAGCATGAGGACCCGGAGGATTTTGGGGAAATATCCCCCGGGGGACGCGTAGTACGGCCCGAATAAAATACTCTCTTCGACGAAAATAATACGTCTCTCACGGGGATCGCGTCTTCTCGTCCTCCTGGTCCGAAGCCGTTGGATCTAGCTTCATCAGACAGTCCCGCGTCGCGCCACGTGTCTCCTTATGTTTTGGTTGCTACACACCTGCGGGTCGCACGGGGTCGGCAGTTCCGCGTCACACGGGTCGGCAGTTTCGCCTCTCGCTTGTACCCGGCGTCATCAGCGGAGAAGTGGCGACCGCGGTACGACGGCCGCGCCGCCGGCGAACGCTTCCTCCTCGACCGCCGGCGAACGCAGTTCCCGCGTCGCGCCTTCGTCCTCAACCGCCGGTTCGTGCCCCCCCTTCCTGCCGCTCTCCTCTCTGATCTCTTCCCTCTCCCCTCTCTCTCTCTCGCCTCTCTACCGCAGAAACCCTAGGCGGCACGGTGATGGGACCACCACCAACGAGCGATGCGGCAGGAGGGAGCACCTTCGGCGGCGGAAATGTTGAGGTAATGGCTATGGATCCTTTTCCCCTTCCATTTTATGTGGTTTTGTGCTAGTAATTGATTGTGTGTTGCTTCGGTACCATGGGGAATAGATGTGGTGTGCCTACTAATACTTTCATAGATGATGTTGGTTGTGCCTACTAATTGGTTGTGTGGGATCTGTGTGGACCTGTGATGATCTTTCATAGATGTTGTTGCTTGTGCCTATTTGGATGATTGTACCTAGTTGGATGAATCCTGGCTGCTAGTTGTTGTTGCTTTGTGCCTCGTTTTTACCTGTGGTGATCTATTGTTGCTGTTTTTTTAATTATGTACTTTTGTTGTACTAGAATTTTGCTAATTTAGTAATAGAATTTTGCTACTCTAGTAGTAGCATTTTGCTACTCTAGTAGTAGCATTTTGCTAATATAGTTGTCCTTTTGGTAGTTGTCTTTCTGCTAACTACCAGTTATGTTAGCAATATTTAGTAGTAGCATTTTTGCTACTTTAGTAGTAGCATTTTGCTAATTTATGTTGGAGATATACCCAAGAGGCAATAATAAAGAGGTTATTATCATATCTTCATGATTATGACACATGTTTACATACCATGCTATAATTGTATTAACCGGAAACATTAATACTTGTGTGATTTGTAAACATAAAAGAGTCCCTAGTAAAGCCTTTTGTTAAACTAGCTTGTTGGTTAATATATGATCATGGTTTTCTGATCATGAACATTGAGATGTTATTAACAACAAGATCATATCATTAGGAGAATGGTGTGATGGACATACTCCTATAGTTAAGCGTAGCATAAGATCAAGTCATTCAAATAGTTCACTTGTTATAAGCTTTTTGATACATAGTAACCTAATTATTTCGACCATGAGATCATGCTAATCACCATCACCGGAATGATGCTTTGATGACATCAAACACCATACCGTATCTGGGTGGCTATAAAGGTGGCATTGAGTGTTTGGAAAGTATGTGTTGAGGCACATGGATCAAGAGTAGGATTTGTCCATCCATATGACAAATATATATATTCTGGGCCCTCTCGGTGGAATGTCATCCAATTAGCTTGTAATCATGTGAATGGCTCACAAGGGATCACATATCACGGGAACGAGAAAAGTATACTTATCGGTAACGAGGTTGAACTAGGTATGCAGAGATACCGATGATCAGACCTCAAATAAGTAAAATATCGCGAGACAAAGGGAAATTAGTTTCGTATGTAAATGGTTCATTTGATCGCAAAGTAATCAAAGAAATATGTGGGAGACATATGAATTTTCAGATTCCTCTATTGGTTATTGATCGGAGAAGAGTCTCAATCATGTCTGCATAATTCACGAACCGTAGGGAGACACACTTAAGGATTCGATGTTGTTTAGTAGTTATGGAATGTGAGTAAAGAGACCGAATGTTGTTCGGAGTCTCAGATGGGATCCGGGATATCACGAGGAGATCCTGAATGTTCCGGAGAATAAGGTTCATATAAGGAAAGTCCAATTTCGGAGTTCGAGAATGATTTCGGTGTTTTCACAGGAATGTTCTAGAAGGGTCTAGAAGGTTCACCGATCCGTAAAAGGAAGGGTACATGGATGTGTCATGAAAGTGTAATGGTTGCATCATGCCCTAGGTCACTTGGCTGGACACTTGGAAGAGAGAAATCAAACTCTAATTTGAAAGTCAAAAAGGCAGTTTAAAAAAGTCAAATCCCAACATGGTTTCCGAGTTAGGGAGGGTTTCTAAGTTAGGGAGGATTTCCACCTGGGTTGGGAACACCCTTGGATGCCCCCACCTATATAAGGAGGGGTGGGGGCGCACCCCAAGGTATCCCCCTTGCCCTAGGTGCCCAAGAAACCCTAGGTTGGCCGCCGCCCCCTCTCTAGTTGCGACCAATCTAGATCTCCTCTAAACCGCTACTGACTAGCTAAACTCTAGTTGCTCTCTACCTCTAAACCTCGGCCCTCTAAACCCTAGATTGCCGGGGCTCCCTCTACTCCACCATACTCGCTCCGGCTTAGGCGAAGACCTGCGGAGATCTCCCCTCTATTTCCTACACCACACCGTCCTGCTGCTAGAATCGCTAGCAGAGAGCTACAACCTCCGCTGCCTGCTGGAACAAGGGAGAGAAGGTCTTCATCGAGTATCGTACGTGTGACCGACTGCGGGAGCGCTGCTGGAACGCGGGGCCGGAAGGATCGCCTACGCGATCTTGAGATCGGCTACATCACCCACGAGAATCTGCTCTCGTTAACCGCTTTGGATCTTCGAGGGTTAGTACTCTATCGACTCGTTGCTACAATCTAGTAGATAGATCTTGCCTTGTGTGTGTTCATGCAATAGATTTTTTTTTTGTTTTCCATGCTATGAACCCCTACAGTGGTATCAAAGCCGTGTCTATATGTAGAACTGTTGCACGAGTAGAACACAATGGTCATTGTGGGCGTTGATGCTTTTGTTGTCGATTGCTTCTTGTGTACTTTGCATCTTGCGGGATGGTGGAATGAAGCAGCCCAGGCTAACCTTACATGACATCGTTCATGAGACTTTCTCCATGCTTGACATGCAACTCTTATTGCATAAGTGGATTTGCGGGGTGCCTGTTTCTCCCAACATAGTGAAGATTCAGTTTACACAGGTGATTGACAATACTAGTATCAACGTTGTGGTTCTTGTTCGTAAGTTAGAACGACACTTATTGAAAGCCCCCAACCACGTAAAACATGCAAAGAAAATTAGAGGCGTCTAACTTTATTTTGCAGGGGTGTGCTATGATGTGATATGGCCATGATTGTGATTATATATGATGTATGAAATGATACTTATTGTAAGTTGGCAACCGGCGTGAGCCTTATGGTTGTATTTTAATTTCATTAAGACATGCGTGTCTATTATTCAAAGTAGTTGTAATAGTTGATGTTGGTGGATGACAACCATGGAGTGGTGCCATTGACCTTGGCGCCACGCCGGTGATGATGGAGATCATGTTCGTGCTTGAAGATGAAGATGGGAAGCACAAGAAGAAAGGCCATATCATATCACATATTATGAATTGCATGTGATTTTAATCCTTTTATGCATCTTGCGTGCTTAGTTCACGACGATAGCATTATAAGATGATCCCTCTCAAAAAATAACAAGTTATAAAGTTTTCATCCTTCGTAGGCACCATTGCCAAAGCTCGTTGTTTCGAAGCACCACATGATGATCAGGTGTGTTAGATTCTGCGAGTGTATACAACGGGAGCAAGCCAGATTTGCTCATGTGGAAGCTAAGGTTTGATCTTGATGATCCTAGCATGTACAGACATGGTCTCGGAACATGGATCACCGAAAGGTAAAGCATGAGTCATATAGTAGATATGATGGACATGTTGATTGTTCGCCATTGAAGCTACATCATCTCTCATGATGATCGGTTTTGATGTGGTGGATTTGGTTCGTGTGATCACTAAAACAATGTGAGGGATATTGTTTTGAGTGGGAGTTCAACAAAAATATGATTAAAAGTTGAACACTATTTATCATAAATTAAATCAAAGTGAATCTGCATAGTTGTTGTAGTCATTGGCATCCGTTTACCACCTTGCACTTAGTTATAATTGATATAATAGAACTATAGAATTCTGGTTAGTTACTTTACGAACTGGTATCGTATTGTTTTGAAGTGTTAATCTAAACTTTAAAATTCCTATTGCAAACTTTCAGTAAGTTCCGGTTACTCCGTGAAGTTTAATAATTGGTATTAAATCAAGAGTAACAATTCCAGTGTTAGTATATAAGTATCATGTTTATCTCCATGATTCTTGATATTCAAAAGATTGTTTTAATATCAAGGTTATCTAGGATCATCATATGTGGAAGATATTGCGATATTTGAAACGATGTTTTGATTACAACATGATAGAGTATAATATAGCAAATTTTATGTTCTCATGTTTGATGAGAATTTTCAAAAGGTTGGAGACGCTAGTCGTCCTAATTCTCCAAAAGGTTTTGGAGAGCAACATTATACTCACAATTCACCGTTATAAGTTGAAGTAGCTTTATCATGAATAGTTCCATGATAAGGATGAAATTTGATGTAGGTAAAATGTTTACTACACTAAAAGATTACTAAAGAATGGAATTTGAAAGAACACCAAACATTTGATGATGGTGATCTACTTCAAAGTGCAAGTCCAAATACATTGGTATTTAACTATACATGTTTTGTACTATGTGTCATAAGTATGGCACCACTGTTGATGTTGATAGATTCTTTTGAAAGGATAAATAAATACAGAAAGAGAAATCTAAGAAATATTTGGCAGAAGAGAAAAGACTATAATTGTTCAGCTTATGTGTATAGAAGATATACATGTTATGGCTATATTCTTTGCTTGTTAAACAATGTGGTTCATAAGTATTAGATACTGAATTTGTTGGTGTGAATCGTCATACGAAACAACACAAATCATGAACTACAATGGCCTAAGTAACTAGCAAAAGAATATGTGATGATGTTCATCGAGAACAAATAAACAGTTGTTGTGTTGCTCGTTAATATCAAAGCTTGCCTTCTAGATTTGTTTTATCAGGTATTATGAGGACAAAGGGTTGTTCAAATAATTTCCATATTCTATGAAAGATGGATGATATACAAGTCTAGTTGGAAAAATCACATCCATAAAACTAGTGCTAAAAATGTCGAAAGACAATTGATTGAAAGATCACTTAAGAAGTGACATCGCCGTTTAAATTATATTAGAAAGAAAACATGAAGAAACTCCATATGGATGGAATTTTGGAGTCTTTTGAGTTTTGATCAAATGACGCTTGTGAAACTTTCCTAGAGATAAGTAAAACATCGTTCATAGGCCAAAAGGAAACGAATGACTAGCTTATTGGAACTTGTATATATAGATGTATGAAGCCAATTATATGTAGTCAAGAGCGATGGTTTTCAACTTCATATGCTTTCTCCAAAAATTTGAGTGAATATATGAATATTTACTTAATGAGGATGAAGTGTGAAACATTTGAAAAAGTTCGAAGAATTTCAAGATGAAGTGCAAAATCAGTGTAACAAGAAAATAAAGAATTTATGATAAGATCATAAAGGAAGATTTTTGAGTTGCAAGTTTAGCAAAACACCTAAGATTAGAGGAATCGTTCCATGGATTTGCATTTCCCGAAACACCATAAGAGTATGGTGTGTTCGAGATATGTAATAAAACCTTGTTTGCCATGGTAAGATCAAAGCTGTAATTCATAAAACTGCCATTATATTTTAAAGATTAAAAGATTTAGAGACTACCGCTTTTCCACTAGAAAGAGCTACATCATGATCCGTTGAAATGACACCATATAAAGTTATGGTTTGGGATAAAATCCAAGTTGTCCTTTACTAAACATTGGTATGCTATGAATAAGTGAGATGTTTACAACCAAAGTCAGATGAACATGTCTTTGTATGTTATTTCGAATAACCGTTGAGTATTCCTCCATAATACCAAAGACAAAAATGTTTGTCGCTTGGAACGTCAAGTTTCTTTGAGAATGAATTTTCCATGAAAAGTTAAGTGGAAGGACGATAGAACCTTGATAAGGTTAAAAGAACCTTAGCTATATGTGCAAAGTGTTCCGGAGGCAGCAACAATGCTCATGACTCACGTGCCTCAAAGGTTGTGGTTACAGAGGTCTAAGTTCCTATTGAACCAAGTAGGTCGGGTAAACAATCAAATACCAAGATTTCAGGGTTGAATTATTAATTAACAATAATGAACGGACTACATGCAAAGAAGTGATGATGGACCCTGACTCCGTCAAATGGCTTGAAGCCATAAAATCTGTGGTAGTTCCATACACGAGAAATCAATCTTTGAACTTGAAAGACCCTCTGAAAAGGTGTAAGACCTTACAGTCGTGTTTGGATCTATAAAGAAATAGACATGGATGTTTCACATCTATGAAATAGTCGACATGTTGGGAAAGAGTTCACAACAATGTTCAAAGGTGACAAGATTTGATCTTTCATAGCGATATTTAGTCTATACGGATTAATATAGCAACCACTACATATAATTCTGTCATATGGTGGTTGAACAAACAAAACAAAGTTCTTTTAATAGAATTGTTACCTAGGACGTGTACATAACACGATCCAAAGGGTTTTGTCAAAGCGAATGCAAACTTCAATGGTTGAAATAAGCATCGTGGAGTTGGAATATTCACCATGATGAAACTATTAAAAGAGTTTAATCTCATCGGAGATGATGAAGATGCTTGCATTTGCAAGAAATTAAGTGGGAGCGCTAAGACATATTTCTAATACATTATGTGGAAGACATATTGTTGATTGGAAATGATGTATATTTTGTTAACACAAGTTAAGAATTTCATTTTGATGAAAGACTTAGGCAAAACCCAAATATTTGGCATCAATATCTATATAGATAGATTGAGACGCTAATATGGTTGTGCCGAAAGTACATAGATGATATATTGAATGATTTCAATATAGAAACTACAAGAAAGGTTCTTGTCGCACAGAAAGGATTGAATCAAAATTCAAGTGTATTGACACTTGGTAAGTGAAACAAATATTCAAGTATAGATTCATACTTGATGTATGAAATCACAAAGAGTATTTATATCAATCATACTGTGATATGTACAAATCCAGATATGTCCTATGCTCTAAATGTTATGAGCATATACCAGAATGATTCATAAGATAATCATTGGACGATAGTAAGGATATTCTTATGATCTTTTGGAAGAACTAAGAAAATATTATTTTGTAGAAGTGACAAATAGATACTACATTGATACTAGTTTTGTCACAAAGTACAAATTAAGTTTATCTCAATCTAAACTAAGGGTGGCACAATATGATGGAAAGTAAGTTTCATAATGGATTTGGATGAGTTCAAATGTTAAGACATTATGACAGATACTACAATAAAAGGCTAAGTATATGACTGCTATTATAGCAGCAAAATAGGGCATTTATGTCAAGTAGTTTGTTATCAAACTAGATGTAGTTCACAGCGGGATAATACTATGAAGGTATATTGTACAACAATATTGTCAACATGTTTTAACCCCTAGGAACTAAAGGTCTCACCAAAGGACCAAATTTATACAAAGCCATCTCATTAGAGAATGAGTGATGCGTAGAGATGCAAAGATATTCAATTACGCACGGACCTGAAAGTGTCGGATCCGAAGATCGGTTGATCACTAGAAATCGTGTACATACAACATCGGAAAGCCATAGGTGTTGAATACACAAAGATATGAAACTAGATTATTGTCTCTAGTGCAAGTGGGAGACTGTTGGAGATATACCCAAGAGGCAATAATAAAGAGGTTATTATCATATCTTTATACTTATGATAAATGTTTACATACCATGCCATAATTGTATTAACCGAAAACATTAATACTTGTGTGATTTGTAAACATAAAAGAGTCCCTAGTAAAGCCTCTTGTTAAACTAGCTTTTTGGTTAATATATGATCATGGTTTCCTGATCATGAACATTGAGATGTTATTAACAACAAGATCATATCATTAGGAGAATGGTGTGATGGACATACTCCTATAGTTAAGCATAGCATAAGATCAAGTCATTCAAATAGTTCACTTGCTATAAGCTTTCTGATACATAGTAACCTAATTCCTTCGACCATGAGATCATGCTAATCACCATCACCGGAAGAATGCTTTGATGACATCAAACACCACACCGTAACTGGGTGGCTATAAAGGTGGCATTGAGTGTTTGGAAAGTATGTGTTGAGGCACATGGATCAAGAGTGGGATTTTTCCATCCATATGACTGATAGATATATTCTGGGCCCTCTCGGTGGAATGTCATCCAATTAGCTTGCAAGCATATGAATGTCTCACAAGGGATCACATATCACGGGAACGAGAAAAGAATACTTATCGATAACGAGGTTAAACTAGGTATGAAGAGATACCGACGATTAGACCTCGGATAAGTAAAATATTGCGAGACAAAGGGAAATTGGTTCCTTACGTAAATGGTTCATTCGATCGCAAAGTAATCATAGAAATATGTGGGAGACATATGAATTTCCAGATTCATCTATTGGTTATTGATCGGAGAAGAGTCTCGATCATGTCTGCATAATTCACGAACCGTAGGGAGACACACTTAAGGATTCGATGTTGTTTAGTAGATATGTAATGTGAGTAAAGAGACCGAATATTGTTTGGAGTCTCGGATGGGATCCGAGATATCACGAGGAGATCCGCAATGGTCCGGAGAATAAGATTCATATAAGGAAAGTCCAATTTCGGAGTTCGGGAATGATTCCGGTGTTTTCACCGGAATGTTCTAGAAGGGTCTAGAAGGTTCACCGATCCGGAAGGGAAAGCGTACATGGATGTGTCATGACAAAGTGTAATGGTTTCATCATGTCCTAGGTCACTTGGCTGGACACTTGGAAGAGAGAAATCAAACTCTAATTTGAAAGTCAAAAAGGCAGTTTGAAAAAGGCAAATCCCAACATGGTTTCCGAGTTAGGGAGGGTTTCTAAGTTAGGGAGGGTTTCCACCTAGGATGGGAGCACCCTTGGACGCCCCCTACCTATATAAGGAGGAGTGGAGCGCACCCCAAGGTACCCACCTTGCCCTAGGCGCCCAAGAAACCCTAGATTGTCCGCCACCCCCTCTCTAGTTGCGACCAATCTAGATCTCCTCTAAACCGCTATCGACTAGCTAAACTCTAGTTGCTATCTACCTCTAAACATCGGCCCTCTAAACCCTAGATCGCCAGGGCTTCCTCTACTCCACCATACTCGCTCTAGCTTTGGCGAAGCCCTGCAGGATCTCCCCTCTACTTCCGACACCACACCGTCGTGTTGTCGGAATAGAGAGGAGAGAGCTACAACCTCCGCTGCCTGCTGGAACAAGGGAGAGGAAGGTCTTCATTGAGTACCGTACGTGTGACCGACTGCGGGAGCGCTGCCGGAACGCGGCGCCGGAAGGATCGCCTACGCAATCGTGAGATCGACAAGTGAACGACTACATCACCCACGAGAATCTGCTGTCGTTAACTGCTTTGGATGTTTGAGGGTTAGTACTCTATCGACTCGTTGCTACAATATAGTAGATAGATCTTGGCTTGTGTGTGTTCATGCGATAGAATTTTTCGTTTTCCTTGCTACGAACCCCTACAATTTAGTAGTGGCATTTTGCTATATAGTTGTGCTTTTGGTAGTTTCTGCAAATTTAGTAGCAGCAAGGTTTGTATGCTACATGCTATTTTTTGTTGGTTTTGCTTTATGTAGCTTCTTTTTTTGTTTGTATTCTATTTTTTGTTGGTTGCTACATGTAGCTTTGTTGGAGGTTGAGGTCACACCATAACCATATTTGCTACTCTTTTTCTTTTGCTATAGGTTGCTACAGTTGATAAGAGCAAGGTTTGTAAGGGCAAAAAGGTTATTGTGAGCCCAAAGAAAAATGGCGAGGGAGCGAGTAATGTCAAGGAGGACATTTGGATGTCCAAGGACTGTTTCGGTGCCAAGCGTTTGCGTATCCTTGCGGATAACCTTTCTCCAGCCAAGAAGCACATTATTGAGTCAAAAAGTGCATCTAGAGCATTGTTGAATGTTGCACAGTTCAGGATTCCTAATGAGCTTACGGATTTTTTTGCTGTCCATACTACTCCTCGTCTTCGTGAGTACAAGCTTCAGAAGAACCAGATGGTGTTTACCAGGGATATGGTGAGGAAAGTGTTTGGAATCCGCTGCGGGAGCAATCCTGGTATAACCTTGCTGAAGCTCCTCAAAATCCTTGCGCTTCAACTCCATCACACTTTATGAAACATGATACTCACGGAATCTCTGTTTGAACTCCTCCCGGTTGTACCCCCTTCCTGGAAGTTGCATTGCTAACTGATTCTACCACCACGATGTTGCAGGTCCGGTCAAAAGATGTGTTGCATACCTCAAATTTTACTCATCATTGCAACTGATAGTCTTCAGCTTTCTCTCGGTATCTGCCAACCAATCCTCCGCATCCATGGGTTCAGGAGCTGATGCGAAAGGTAATGGCCTTGCATTCTAAAAGTCGGAAAGACTCACTCCTCCACCTTCATGTGCTCTAGTGTTTCCGGCTAGTCCCAACAACTCTTCCATGAATTTGTTCTTGGATTCTTGCATCATTTGCATATATTGCATAAAGTTCTGCTCCATTAATAGCCTCATTGGTGGTGGTGGTAATGCTCCTTGATTTATGGTGTCCGCATCCGCCTTATCCTTAGCCTCACGCTCCATGCGCTGCTGTTTAGACTCGGTCTCTACAACCAATTCCATCACCCCTAGTCCTGCAACATAAAACGAATACTCATAATTACATCATACATATGTGTTCTGAGCTTAACTTCATGCACATAACTAGTCACACAATGGAAAATAAAATCCAAATAAGAACCAAATATGCATTTCACATATTATACATTACAAACCATATAGTTGGTATAATGTTATTACAAGCCAGTGCCATATAGGTACAACAAACCATGTGGATGCTACCCCACTTATTTAAGTACAACATTCTATCAATACTACAATACATAATACCCTTTTACTCCACTATGGTGTACTATGTCTTCAGTATCCACGATGCTCACAATACATGCCTGGGTTTCAACCATGTCGGCGTGACGTACGACGCATAGTCTATGGAACAACTGGCCTTCAAGATGGAATATACTCGATATCTGAAGTATCAGGACTTGAGTTATCACTCATCCCGAGTGTATTGACTCCATCCATCTCAGCTAAAAAGTCTACAAAAATTTGTTCATCACTATCACCCACTTGCATCTCTTGAGCCACATCCCTAGAGTAATTAACTGAATACTCAGATTCCGTTGCTCCCCAGGTGCTCTGCTGGGCAAGATAGTTATACACTGGATAATGTACATTCCTTGGGTTTCGATAGTGTATCGGTAATTTAAACACCCTCTCCTCAGGATCTTCCTCCTCATCCTGACTTCCTCCAAGCATAGCATTCCTGCTACTAATATTAATATTGGTTCTCGCCCCCATCCAGCTGGATTGTACAACATCTCTGTCAGAACCATCCACTGACATCTGATTCCCTCGGGATCCATCAGGTGATCCCATCCTCAATCCATCAGAATCCTCAATAGGAAGTTCTGATTCAGATCCTTCCACGGAAGCCTGTGGTACCGAATATCTCATATCTAAAGTAGGATCATAGGTAGATTCTAATCTAGGTGAATAAGGATATGGTGTAAAAGATTCTGGGTCTATAGGAATATCCTTGAAAATTGGGTTAGCCCTACTCACCGCTTCATTCTCCAACTATGATGCTAACTTCTCCCTTCATTCTGGATCAGTTAGATCCTCTAACATGTCATTCTTATCATCCACTATGACATGATGTGTCTTATACAAAGACCCAACTATCAGTCGATATCGATCCATAAACTTAGAAACTCACTTAGGATGCTTCTTTACTAAAGTAAGATGATCCGGTACTGGCTCCGTGTCTATAGAATCATGAGGAATCACATAAAATGTGCTTCCTTCTAGCTCTTGGGCTTTGTGCTCCCGAATATTGGCTAACGCCTCCAGAATAGCAACATGATATGCTGTTAAGTGACTTCTACCTTCACCCATGGATAAATCGTGATATAACCCAAGCTCCTCTGGAAGTTGGATACTCACACGATACTTGAATATCATACAACCATCATAATAGGTTATGGTATTCACTAGAATAGTGGTTGAACAACTAAAACCCCTCAAAAGTTGACGAAGCTGATTAGTGAATGATCCTTGATAATCATCGATAATCTCTTTGGATGGTTGTATGATAACTATACACGCTTTGGACTATGTGTCATATGTATGACTCCACTAATTGATGTTGATAGGTTCTTTCAAACAGAAAAGGAAATACTGAAAGAGAATCTCATAAGTATATGGCAGAAAAGAAAAGACTAGAATTGTTCAGCTTGAGTATATAGATGATATACGGGTTATGGCTATATTCTTTGCTTATTAAACAATGTGGTTCTTAAGTATTTGATACTGAATTTGTTGGTGTGAATCGTCATACGAAACAACACAATTCATGAACTACAATGGCCTAAGTAACTAGCAAAAGAATATGTGATGATGTTCATCGAGAACAAAATAAAGGGTTATTGTGTTGCTCGTTAAACATCAAAGCTTGCCTTCAAGATTTGTTTTATCAGGTATTATGAGAACAAAAGAGTTGTTCAAATAATTGCCGTAATCTATAAAAGATGGATGATTTGCAAATCTCGTTGGAGAAATCACATCCATAAAACTAGTGCTAGTCGAAAGACAAATTGATTGAAAGATCACTTAGGAAGTGACATCGCCGTTTAAATTATATTGGAAAGAAAACATGAAGAAACTCCATGTGGATGGAATTTTGGAGTCTTTTGATTTTTGATCACATGACGCCAGAAACTTTCCTAGAGATAATTGAAACTTCGTTCATAGGCCAAAAGGGAACGATAGACTAACTTATTGGAACTTGTACATATTGTTGTATGAAGTCCATTATGTGTAGTCAAGAGCGATGGATTTCAACTTCATGTGCTTTCTCCGAAAATTTGAGTGAATATATGAATATTTACTTAATAAGGATGAAGTGTGAAACATTTGAAAAGTTCAAGGACTTTCAAGATGAAGTGCAAAATCATTGTAACAAGAATATAAACAGTTTATGATAAAGATCATAAAGGAAGATATTTGAGTTACAGAGTTTAGCATAATACCTAAGATTTAAGGAATCGTTCTGTGGATTTGCATTTTCCCGAAACACCATAAGAGTATGGAGCGTTCGAGATATGTAATTAAACCTTGTTTAACATGGTAAGATCAAAGGTATAATTCATAAAACTGCCATTATATTTTAAAGATTAAAAGCTTTAGAGATTACCGTTTTTCCACTGAAAAGAGCTCCATCATAATCCGTTGAAATGACACCATATAAGGTTATGGTTTGGGATAAAACCCAAGTTGTCCTTTCTTAAACATTGGTATGCTATGCATAAGAAAGATGTGTGCAACCAAAGTCGGATGAACCTGTCTTTGTATAAACTGTTAAGTATTCCTCCATAAACACCGGAGACAAAAGTGTTTGTTGCTTAGAACGTCAAGTTTCTTTGAGAAGGAATTTTTCGTGAAAAGTTAAGTGGGAGGACAATAGAACTTTGATAAGGTTAAAAGAACCTTAGCTATATGTGCAGAGTTGCGCGAAAAAAAAGTGTTCGAGGCAAGAATAATGCTCATGGCTCACGTACCTCAAAGGTTGTGGTCACGAAGATCCAAGTTCCTATTGAAACAAGTAGGTCGGATGAACAATCAAATACCAATATTTGAGGGTTGAATCATTATTTGAGAATAATGAACCGACTACATGCAAAAAAGCGATGATGGGCCCTGACTCCGTCAAATGGCTTGAAGCCATAAAATCCGTGATAGTTCCATACACAAGAAATCAAGTTTTGAACTTGAAGGACCCTCGAGAAAGGTGTAAGACCTTACAGCTGTGTCTGGATCTATAAAGAACTAGACATGGATGTTTCACATCTATAATCGACATATTGGGAAAGAGTTCACAACGATGTTCAAAGGTTGACTATGACAAGATTTGATCTTTCATAGTGATATTTAGTCTAGACGGATTAATGTAGCAACCACTACATATAATTTTGTTATATGATAGTTGAATAAACAAAACAAGTTCTTCTAATAGAATCGTTACCTAGGACATGTGCATAACACGGTCCATAGGGTTTTGTTAATTCATAGGATGCTAAAAGCATATGCAAACTTCAATGGTTGAAGTGAGCATCGCGGAGTTGGAATCTTCACTATGATGAAACTTTTAAAGGAGTTTAAAAGTTCATTAGAGACAATGAAGATGCTTGCATTTGCAAGAAATTAAGTGGGAGCGCTAAGACATGTTTCTAATACATTATGTGGAAGACATATTGTTGATTGGAAATAATGTATCTTTTATTAACACATATTAAGAATTTCATCCCGATGAAAGACTTAGGCAAAACCCAAATATTTGGCATCAATAGACGCTAATATGGTTGTGCCAGAAGTACATAGACGAGATATTGAATGAGTTCAATATAGAAACTACAAGAAAAGGTTCTTGTCGCACAGAAAGGATTGAAAGAGTTCAAATGTTGATGAGATATTCAAGTGTATTGACATTTGGTAAAGTGAAACAAATAATCAAGTATAGATTGATACTTGATGTATGAAATCACAAAGAATATTTATATCAATCATACTGTGATATGTACAAATCCAAATATGTCCTATGCTCTAAATATTGTGAGCATATACCAGAATGATTCGTAAGATGATCATTGGACAATAGTAAGGATATTCTTATGATCTTTTGGAAGAACTAAGAGTATATTATTTGTAGAAGTGACAAATAGATGGTTAGTTCATTGTAAAAGTACTACATTGATACTAGTTTTGTCACAAAGTACAAATTAAGTTTATCTCAATCTAAACTAAGGGTGGCACAGTATAATGGAAAGTGAGTTCCATAATGGATTTGGATGAGTTCCAAAGTTAAGACATTGTGACAAATACTACAACAAAAGGCTAAGTATATGACTGCTATTATAGCAGCAAAAGAGGGCATTTGTGTCAAGTAGTTTGTTATCAAACTAGGTGTAGTTCACAGAGGGATAATACTATGAAGATATATTGTGCGACAATATTATCAACATGTTTTAACCCCAAAGAACTAAAGGTCACACCGGAAGACCAAATTTATACAAAGCCATCTCATTAGAGAATGAGTGATGCGTAGAGACGCAAAGACATGCAATTACACACGGACCTGGAAGTGTCAGATCCGGAGATCAGTTGACCACTAGAAATCGTGTACATACGACACCAGAAAGCCATAGGTGTTGAATACACAAAGGTTTGAAACTAGATTATTGACTCTAGTGCAAGTGGGAGACTGTTGGAGATATGCCCAAGAGGCAATAATAAAGTGGTTATTATCATATCTTCACACTTATGATAAATGTTTACATACCATGCTATAATTGTATTAACCGGAAACATTAATACTTGTGTGATTTGTAAACTAAAATAAGAGTCCCTAGTAAAGCCTCTTGCTAAACTAGCTTGTTGGTTAATATATGATCATGGTTTCCTGATCATGAACATAGAGATGTTATTAACAACAGGATCATATCGTTAGGAGAATGATATGGTGGACATACTCCTATAGATAAGCGTAGCATAAAGATCAAGTCATTTCAATAGTTCAATTGCTATATGCTTTCTGATACATAGTAACCTAATTCCTTCGACCATGAGATCATGCATATCACCTTTACCGGATGGATGCTTTGATGACATCAAACACCACACCAGAATCGGGTGGCTATAAAGGTGGCATTGAGTGTTCGGAAAGTATTGGTTGAAACACATGGATCAAGACTGGGATTTGTCCATCCATATGACGGATAGATATACTCTGGGCCCTCTCGGTGAAATGTCATCCAATTAGCTTGCAAGCATGTGACTGGCTCACAAGGGATCACATATCACGGGAACGAGAAAAGAGTACTTATCGGTAACAAGGTTGAACTAGGTATGCAGAGATACCGACGATCATAACCTCGGATAAGTAAACTATCGTGAGACAAAGGGAAATTGGTATCGTATGTAAGTGGTTCATTCGATCGCAAAGTAATCGTAGAAATATGTGGGAGCCATATGAATTTCCAGATTCCTCTATTGGTTATTGTTCGGAGAAGTGTCTCGATCATGTCCGCATAATTCACGAACCGTAGGGAGACACACTTAAGGATTCGACGTTGTTTGAGTAGTTATGGTATTATAAGAAAGAGACCGAATGTTGTTCGGAGTCTCGGATGGGATCCGGGATATCACGAGGTGATCCAGAATGGTCCGGAGAATAAGATTCATATAAGGAAAGTCCCGTTTCGGAGTTCGGGAATAATTTGGTGTTTTCATCGGAATGTTCTAGAAGGTTCCGGATTGTCCCAAGCACCGGGAGGGTACATGAATGTGTCATTGAATGATTGCATCATGTACTAAGTGTTCTTGCTGTTCCAAAACTTGAAAGTCAAACCGCCATTGAAAGTCAAACAGCTAAAACAGAACTGTGGGAAACAGAAACTGTGGGAAACAAGCAAGAGGAGTTTGAAACCAACTTGAGGAGGAGTTCCTCTCCTCCAAGTCGGCCAAGCCCTAGGCCGAGTTGGGGAGGGACTCTCTCCTCCTGGCGCGCCTAGCCCTCCACCTATAAAAGGAGGCGGGGCTCCTTGAGACACACAAGTTTCTACCTCTAATCTCGTTTAGAGCCGTTTGGTTTAGAGCTTCTAATTGCTTTAGCTCATGGTTTAGAGCCTTCTAATTGGTGTGTCTAATCTCTAGACCACTAATAGCCCTCTCTCATACTCCACCATACTCGCCCGGCTTAAGGCGAAGCCTCATGGGATTTCCCTCTACTTAGGTACCACGCCACAGTCTTGCGGAATCGCGAGGAGAGTGCTACAACCTCCATTTTCTTTGGAACAAGGGAGAGGAAGGTCTTCGTCGAGTACCGAACGTGTGACCGACTGCGGGAGTGCTGCCGGAACGCAGCGCCGGAAGGATCGTCTACACGATCTTGAGATCGGAAAGAGTACGACTACATCACCCACGAGAATCCGCTCTCGTTAAACACTTTGGAATCTCCGAGGGTAAGTTATTCCATCGACTCGTTGCTACAATCTAGTAGATAGATCTTGGCTTGTTTGTTTGTATGCGATAGAAATTTTTTGTTTTCCATGCTACGAACCCCTACAGTTTTTTAGTTCATGTTCTGCGTGCTTATATCATTTTTCAGTCCGGGTTGCAGGACACTAGAATTAGCATGTATGCCCTACAATAAGACAGGTACCAGGTCCTTCTATATCAACCACATGTTCTAACATAAACCATCAATATGCTACACCTAGGAAAGGAAGGGTGTTAGACCAAATACTAAACCAACGGAGATAACAAGAACACCTGGATCAAAATGTAAGAACAATAGCCTAGGGAAACATATAAAGTAGGCACCTCTAGAGGTGACAATAGTTATCAAAGCGGTGCTGCTTGGTAGATCACTCCTCGATGATGATACGATGTGTCCGGTAGCACGGACCATGTATAATATATTTATCCTTTAATTTTGTTCTCCACTTACTTAGGCGAGCTATTTAAACAATTTATGTGCTTCGTGCAAGGCATGATTATCAATTTACTCCAAGCTTTTATAAATAAGACAAAAGCAAAGATCTCTTCTGTTTCAATTCGGACAAAATTATTGTTAGGGATTTCCTTTGGCCGAGCTAATATTAAGATTTTAAACATCATGGTTGCTATTTAATTTTTTAAATCTTCTCCAATCTTTTTGGTAGTTGTTTTTAATTGATTATTATATTAAAAAATGCATCATTAAAATTCCGTAATGGTGTAGGTCCGTGGATATGTTAAACTTTATGAAATACTGGATAAGAGGTATTTTATCTAACATTCATGTATTTCGCTTGGTATAATTACTTATTCCGTGGCATACTATTATTTGAAAACTAACTTTGACAGATTCATATGACAGTGTTTAGGACAAAAAATATTACTCCCTGCGGGTTTATCTAAATTCAAATGTATTTATATATTAAAATAAGTCTAGATACATTAAATTTAGATAAACCCAAATCAGTTATTTCTGAACCAAGGTAATATTTAGTCAACTCGATAATGTAGCAAAAGCAACATAGATCCCTCGTGTGTCGTTCATATGTTACATGCGCACGCGCTCATTAAAAGACCAATGGGATTCAAAAAAAAAAGTGTAATGTTTTAAGAGACATGCGACCAGATGAAAAAAAAAAACATGTGTTCAGTTTTAAGAGACGTGCACGCTTACTACTACAGTAGTTCGGAAAAAGGTTCCATCCGCTGTCCTATCCGTCTATCAGATCCGACAGCCCTGCGGCATCGTTTTGTAGCCGGTGTCGTCGGACCATGTTATCTCGGATCTTGCTTTTTCTTGCGAATCTCTGATCTGTCCATTACAAACAGTCACGACTCACGAGCTGAAGGAGACACGGGGCATGCAAATGCATTAGCCCTGTTAGCTAGTATCTTCTGTTTCAATAGCTCAAGACGCTTGACAGCGGCCAAGATTCTCTTATTTTTCGTTTAAAAAATTTCGAGATTTTGAAATAGATAGTACATTTCATACTATCTAGTTCAAAATTCTAAGATTTTTGGATAAAACGAGTAATACTAAATTTCAAAAAGCATGTAATTTGAAACAGAGGGAGTATCATCCATCCGTCCATACATCTGGTAGAGTCCAGCTCCACATATCACCTCTTGCGCCATTCTCTCATCTTCCCTCTAGCTAGCTTTTTCACACGCACAAGCTGAGGGAGGCGACTTCTCCGAGCTCCTGGGAAGACGAGATGGTGGAGCAGAGCACGGCGAACAAGCCCATCAGATGCAAAGGTAATAGTTAGTGTGGGTTCTTCTTCTCCATCCTTATCCCCTCCCCCTGCTACAGTACCTGAAGTTCAAAAAAAGATGCAAAGGTAATAACTCCAAGCAACTTGCCTTGGTCTACTTTCCTTCCATCCCTTTTCCCCGGAATTCCTAGCTAGCTTGTGGTTAAGCATGGGGCGCGTGGATGCAGCGGCGGTGAGCAAGGTGGCCGGGGAGCCGCTGGAGATGGAGGAGGTGGAGGTGGCGCCGCCGCGGGCGCACGAGGTGCGCGTCAGGATCCTCTGCACCTCCCTCTGCCACACCGATGTCACCTTCTGGCGGATGAAGGTACGCGTGCGCGCTCAGTTGGCCGTTAATTCTCCACCTTAATTAACCAGTATCACCCGCGATGCAACGGGTCAAGTTTTTGCGTACAGTAGGAGATTCAGTTCAGTGTACCAGTGCAAAATTGAGGGAATTCAGTCGTTCATTTGCTATAGCGACATGCTGATGATGCCACTTCCCTGCTTTCACTTGTTGTTTGCAGGATTTCCCAGCAATGTACCCGTCAATCCTTGGGCATGAAGCGACCGGGTAAATACGCCAACTGTCTCTGTCTCTGTCTGCTCTCTGTCTTCCACCCACTGAATGATTACGACCAGACTAGGAATTGCAGGGGATTCCATCGCAAGAAAACAAAGAGGGAACTGCAGGGGTCTGGCAACCTCGAAAACATATTTCACAGTTTTTTTTTTTGAAACGGGAAATTATTTTGCTACAAAGGCACGAGAATCGTTTTTGAAACGTAGAACTATTTTACCGTTAGGTCTGCTAGAGAGACACGTACCAGATCCATATGAAATCTTGCAACAGGTCGTGTCACACTTCTTTTTTTCTGCAAAATGAAAATTATTTGGGATCTGACCCCTCTATCTACCCTATTTAATCATATTATTAGTTTTTGTGCAATTGTCTCAGCTGTGGCCGAAATACAGATGGATAAGAAATGTTAGTTGCGGAAAATCATCACAACACATAATTTTTTTAAAACGAATGTGGTAGAGGTATCCCCTACAACGATTTTGTTTATGAAATAATAATAACTTAAATTTGTATCCGTGAGGACTTTAATTTGGATTACGTACATCAACTTTTCTAACCAAGTGAGCTAGGCATAATTCTTTAATATATCTTTTCTTTCAAATTAGATGCCGCAAAGTTCTCTAATACTACCTCCATTCGGATTTATAAGGCAAATACATATTTCGAGAAAATAGTTTAACCATAAATTTGGTCAACAAAATACAAACTATATTTAATAAAAATTATACCAATATATTCATATTTCAAATACGTTTTCAATGGTATAATTTTTATGACATATGATTCGTATATTCTTGACCAAGTTTAAACTATTTTATCGAAATAACTTATTAGCACTATAATTCGAAATGGAGGGAGTACGTAGGTATCTAGACGGAGCGAGACAACAAAATAGATTTTCTTTGTCTACATCTTTTATGGTATTTTCTGTGCTTACCCAGAGTCAGGGCCGGTCCATACATATTCGGTGCCCTGGGGCGAGACAACAAAAAGGCCCCTTGTTGATAAACACAAATTTAAAATGCATTGTATTTCTAAAGCAATCCAGTAAATAGATATCATAGATCGAAGGTATTCTAACTTCAAAACCCACTTTAAAAATTATTTCTTTGTAACGGCCTAGAGAACTACATCATAATAGTAAGAAAATAATATTATCCTACAAAAGACCAATCTTTCTACATTGCTCTTCTAAGTTGCATTGGCACAATTCATCTGCAAAATAAATATAAGGGACGAAAGCACCTGTATATGGGCATATGGATTGATGTTGAATCCTTGTCCTGGGCAGGTCAATGAACGGACGACAATTCTTGGTCCAAAGATCGCTACCTCGCTTCCGCCCCTTCTCTTCTTCTTCTCCTAATCTGCTCAGCAGTCTATGAGATTTCGGATTCAATGAAGCTTGAAGAACAGACCTTAGAAGAGTGGAATTGGGGATGTGGATGGAGCAGTCAGCAAGAGATCCAGGATATTTAACAGTGAATCAACCGAGAAACGAGACTAGCGGAGTTAGGGAAATGTACCATCTCTGATGGCTGCGGTAATGAATAACCTCGAAATTGGAAGGCACGATTGAGATGCCGCCGCTGTTCAATGCGATTAGAAAATTTGGGAAAACGATGCGCATCAGTCTTGGGAACAATCTCGGAATTAATTGTAGCGGATCGATCAATTAGAGAGAAAATATTTTAATAGA
This sequence comes from Avena longiglumis, assembly GCA_030063025.1. Lineage (NCBI taxonomy): Eukaryota > Viridiplantae > Streptophyta > Magnoliopsida > Poales > Poaceae > Avena > Avena longiglumis. The sequence goes on from CP125976.1 coordinate 137,355,069, forward strand.
ACCAATCCAATGTTGATCTGCTTGAACCTTCTTTTCTTCTTGTTTACGTGGACCTAATATATTGAACTACTACCTGGCCAGGGCCCCTACCTCCCAGGGCCCTTGGGCGGTCGCCCTGTTTGCCCCCCCCCCCGACGGCCGGCCCTCAACATCTTACATTTGGGAGCACCTACGTCTGGGACGGATTTAGTTAAATCTCAGTAGGCAGATATCGTCCTACTATTTGCGACATACGAATAAGAAATTTATATGAACAAAAAAATTGTACCGTATAAATAAAAAAATTGTACTATGTGGACACAAAATTTCGGTGGTGTAGATATTTTTCTCAGTCTCAGCCCATGTCAAACTCTCAGACCGCAGAAATCACGAGACAAATCTAATCGTGAGTGGTGGCTGAGATTTAATAAAGCTTAATAAATTCTCATGTACCCGAGCAAATCGGCTTAAATTTCCACGAACAGACACACAAACCCGAACCGGTAAGATAATCTAAACATTGTTCTCCAGAACTAGCCTGGCTGTCTCATCTGTGGCCGAAATACAGATGGATAAGAAATGTTAGTTGCGGAAAATCATGAGAAATCCCCTACAACGATTTTGTTTATGAAATAATAATAACCTAAATCTATATCCGTGAGGACTTTAATCTGAATGATGTACATCCATTTTTCTAACCAAATGAGCTAGACATAATTCTTTAATATATCTTTCTTTCAAATTAGATGCCGCAAAGTTCTCTAATACTACCTCTATTCTGATTTATAAGACAAATACGTACTTCGAGAAAATATTTTAACCATAAATTTGGTCAATAAAATATAAACTATATTTAACAAAAATTATACCAATAGATTCATATTTCAAATACGCTTATAATGGTATAATTTTTATGACATATGATTCATATATTCTTGACCAAGTTTAAACTATTTTCTCGAAATACGTATTAGCCCTACAATCTGAAATGGAGGGAGTAGGTAGGTATTTAGACGGGGTGAACCCTAAATCGGAGAGCTCGCTGCCGCTTCCTCCCGCCGCCACGGCGGCGGGGATCCTCCACTCGCCGCCAGGACCTCCTCCTCCCCTCGCCACGCTGCGGCTGGCCGGGCGGTTTCGGTCGGGCGGCGGCGGGTTCTCTCGCTCACAAGATGGGGCTGGCAGCGCTCCTCCGGCTGGCGTGGCTCGCCTGTCGGGGGCCATGGCGGCGCGCGGGCTAGTCTCGGGCGGGCGGCGTCTGGCGAAAGCGGCGGGCGCGGCCCAGCGCACGAGCCGGGCGCAAGACGAGCCTTGGTTGGCCTCTCTGCAGCCGGTGATGGGCGGTGCCATGGGTCCCGCCGGCGGACGCGGAGGGTCGGGGCTCATCATCCGGCCGCGGTGGAGCGAGACGCCAGCAGAGTGTGGCGGCGCACCGCTGGCCTACGCCCCAGGAAGCTTGCTGTTTAGATCCGCCCACTTGGGCTCGATCCGGGCCTAGGCGGGCTGTCGTGTTGCCGCCTCCTCCGGAGGAAGGGGCGGCGGGTTGGGTGCAAGACGGCGCGGGCGGCGCGCTCGCAGGCCGCGGGCGGCGGAGACTTTACGGCCCTTTTGGCCCGCCAGCTCGAGGCTCGTGTGTCTCTCGCCGGTTCCGGACAAAGAACCACCATTGGTGCGGAGGTTGATCTCTTCGCGGTGCCGCGCCGCCATGCTACATCAACCAGCCCCGCCCACTTTGCGTGTCACACAACACTCGCCTGCGTGAGCTCAGCTCGACGCCGGGCGGTGGCCTCGGAAGGTGGACAACCGACTTCTCCGCCGGAGGAGGCTCGGGAGGTGACGCGAGATCCCTGCATCGCGGGCGGTTCGCAGCCCGGGCAGGCGGCGGTGCCGCTGTTTGGCCGGAGGCTGTAGAGGCGGTCCCCAGTGGGAGGAGAGGTAGGGCGGCGGTTGGCGTGGTTGGTGGCACCCCGCCGTGCTGGGCGGTAGGACTTCACGAGCCTCCGCTCGGTCGGCCAGCTGGCCCGGCTTGTCTTGTCGCTACATCCGTCGGCTACCACCGGTGGTGGAGGTAGTTCCTCCGCGTGTTATTGACATGCCGACTCACCGAAGTCCTCGCTTCTAGACCTACCGCTTCTCCGTGCCGGTGACGGCGGTGGCGACCTCAAGACCGTGATGGCGATGCTCGTGGGTGACGGAGTGCGGAGCTCTACAAAGTGCTCAGGGTGGTTCCGAGGGTCGGAGAAATCCTTGTCTATTGACACCGCACGACGCCCGAGGATGTCACCTTCCTTCCCGGCGGTGTTGGGGCCCCTCTACCCCGCCGCATCGGGAAACCCTAGGCCTCGGCCGGACAGTAGTGTCGTCGTCGTCACTCCCCTTCTTGGAGGTGCTGTTTTGGTACGCAGACGCTTTGGATTGCGGGATGCGTGGTGGTTCTTTTCTGGCGGGCGCACCGGTTGCGAGTTGTTTCCGTTTTCGGCACACCACCGTTCTCGGCTTTCTTCTTATTTTATTTCTTCTTTCTTTTCGTGTTGGGCTTGGGTTCTGCCAACGCCTTGTATCCTGTGATATTTGTTCCTTTGGGCGATGTGTTGTCTGGCTCAGCAGCGATCTCACATGTGTGCTTTATTTATAAAGCGGGGCGAAATGCTGATTAGAGAGAGAGGGGGTATCTAGACGGAGCGAGACAACCAGACGATGCTTAAATTTCCACGGACAGACACACAAACCCGAACCCGGTCCGGTATACCCTGCCAGCTACGGAAAACCAGACGATGCCAATCTTGCTAATTGTGTCGTTGTTCCATCCAGTGTGGTGGAGAGCGTGGGGGACGGGGTGGTGGAGGTGGCCGTCGGGGACACGGTGGTGCCGGTGTTCTCGGCGCAGTGCGGCGACTGCGCCGACTGCCTGTCCGACCGCAGCAACATCTGCTCCGGGCTCCCCTTGTGCGCCGGCGGCATGCCGCGCGACGGCACGACCCGCTTCTCCTTCGCCGCCACCGGCGAGCCGATCCACCACTTCATCTCCGTCTCCAGCTTCACCGAGTACACCGTCGTGGACGTGGCGCACGTCGTCAGGATCGAGCCCGGCAGAATCCCGCACGAGATGGCCTGCCTGCTCAGCTGCGGCGTCTCCACCGGTAAATTGCTGGCCACCTCACGCACCGACCATGCTAGCTGGAGTAGCTAACAATTGTTGGCGCAGGAGTTGGTGCGGCGTGGAAGGTGGCGGCGGTGGAGGCCGGGTCGAGCGTCGCCGTGTTCGGTCTAGGCGCCGTCGGGTTAGCGGTAACGACGTGACTCGCCTAGTGTTCTGTCTAGTGGCTGTTCCAAACTAACCACCGTCTGCTGATGTGACCTGACGGCGAACTGTAGGTAACACAAGGGTGCAGGATGCGCGGTGCTAAGCGGATCATTGGAGTTGATCTCAACCCCGAGAAGCGCGAGATCGGTAAGATAATCTGAACATTGTTCTCTAGAACTAGGCTAGCTAGTAGAATTATTAATTTTGAAGAGAACTTTGTGAGGATATGCTAGTGATCAATTGCAGGCAAGAGGCTGGGGATCACCGACTTCATCAACCCCAACGATACCGACGGGAGGACCGTGAGCGAGGTCCGATGGTTCTGAATATTTATGCAACGATCATGCGTTCTTTCCACTTACTGTGACCGATCTCTGTTTAGGTCATCAAGGAGATGACCGGCGGCGGCGCCGATTACTGCTTCGAGTGCACCGGCTCCACGCCGGTCATGGCGGAAGCGTTCATGAGCTCACGAATGGTAAAGCATGCATGCATTACCCGACATTTCATATCGCAAAGCATGCACGGAACATATGGTTCCTTTCTTCTTCTCTACAGGGCTGGGGAAAGACGGTGGTGCTCGGGGTCGCCAGCGGCGCCGTCGCGCCGATCAGCATACCGTCGCACGACATCCTCCGGGGGAGATCGGTCGTCGGCTCGCTCTTCGGCGGGCTCAAGCCCAAGACCGACATCCCAATCCTGGCACAGAAGTATCTGAACAAGGTAACTCATGGCAACACCTTTACACAAGCAAAAGCGTTTCCGATGCACCGAGAAATTCTCACCGAGCTTTGCTTTCCTGCGTGGTCGTGGCTGAGTGCAGGAGCTGGAGCTGGAGGAGTTCGTGACGCACGAGATGGGTTTCGACGAGATCAACAGGGCCTTCGAGCTGCTCACCCAGGGGAAGTGCCTCCGGTGCATCATCTGGATGGACGGGGCAAAGGAGAACGGCGTGTAAAGGCTCAAGGAAAACGGTCGCGGGTGCGAGGCTGTCCTGACGGACGCGGTGGTAGAGACCGAGTCGTGACTAGTCACGCCCGATGCATAGTCACTGTATACTACTGCCTCCGTTGCATAGTTTAAAAAACCGGACTGGTTTGGTGGTTTAACCGAAAAACCCTGAATCGATGGTCTCATTGGTTTTATAAGAGAGATTGGTCCAAATAATAAAAAACCGAAAAAAAAGATGTGGGAGGAATCAAACTCACGATTCTATGCTAGGAAGAAATAGCACCACATAAAGTATTGAAATATACACTTATATATATCTTTTATGTTTATTTTATTTTGTATTTTGCTCAAATTTCAATTAAAAACCGTTTTTTGTCGCCATCATTGAACCAGTGGTCCAACCAGTAAACTAGTGAACCAGTAGGCTCACCGGTTCACTCACCGGTCCGGTTTTTAAAAATATGCTTTGTTGCGGAATATTTGACGTTCTAGCAAAGTTAACATATACTCTTTTCATTTTAAAAAATATGATGTTTCAGTTTTTGTGAAAAAAAATATCTAGTTATCTTTTAGTGCGTAGTTTCGAAGCGAACCACACAGTAAAAGAAGTCAGTTAATGGATGGAGTATATAGAGTGAGTATATCTTAAAGAAAAAGATTGAACAAACTAGTTAGCTATTGTGGTCGCCTTTTGCATTAGGACTATTTGCATGAAACCCCTTCTCGTGTCCCTCTGTTTGACTACATCTCCTTGAAAATTTAAAACACTCGCACCATGGTCAGCTACTTAGGACAACTCCAACGCCCCCACCCAACCAACGAAGGGAGGCCGTCCGACCAAACAGAGAACAAGACCCAATAGTGTATCACAAATGGTCAGACGCAGACTGATCAGTATTTTTTTTTTTGAACGGCGCAACGGGGGGCGAACTGCCTACCTGTAGTTTTCATTGAAGATGGCGAAATAAAGTGCCCATCAGACTTTTACAGATCAGGGGCGGAGCGTCAGCTCAAAGGGATTACAACAGTGCCGCGCACCACTGCTCTACACTCTCGAAACTAGCACGCGAAGGAACCCGAGCCCGCCATAGCCGCAGATGTTCAACGACTTGCTCGAGGATTGCCGGGATGGGGAGACGGACGGCGTCAAAGACCATCCGGTTCCTGGTTTTCCAAATCACCCAGAAGAGGCACGAGGCGACGATGCTCCACAGCGGTACTCCCCAAGAGGGGTTGCTTGCTTGTAGCGAGTCCTGTGCCGCTCGCGAGTTGGGCGGCGATCGACGAGGCCCAAGCCGCCCGCCAGCCGCAGCGGGAGGTGAAGAATAGGTGGCCAAGAGTCTCCGGTTGGCGCGGCAGAAGGACACTCGCTGTCCAAGCACCCAATGTGTCGCAGAAGGCACGCGTGGTATTGCCGCATGGAGGATCCGCATTTAACACCTTGACCTTGAGTGGCGCGATCCGACCCAATTTAGGTCGTGGAGAGGAGGCCACGGAGCTCTTCAACATTCTGTACACGGCCCCGATATCAACCGATGGGCATCACCCCACGCCAGAGACCGCTCGTCATCTGCAGCTGAGGAGCGCCGAGGAGGCCATCCAGCACCGTGAAGCACCAAGCTCCACCCAAAGATGGTCGGTCACCCCGTCAGCGACGGAGCACAAGGGCCCGATCCGCAAGGCGTGGACAGAGCCAGCAGCGCGGATCATATGGGAGTATGCCGCAGGCAGGGCAGTCGAGAGTGCACCAAGCGAGGTCCAGTTGTCCTTCCAGAGATCGACGGAACGGCCGTGCCCCACGCGCACAGAAGTGATCGCCCGATACAGGGGCAAAAGCGACGAGAAGACCTGCCAAGTGGGGGTCGCGGGGGCAGGGCTTGCGCACATGTAGTTCGCGCGGACCCAGTCGGCCCATGGGGTGCGCTGCCCGGAGAGGACGACGTGAAGTTTCTTGAGCAGGAGGCACGTGTTATGAAGAGCAAGGTCGACAATACCAAGCCCACCCTCCGAGCGGAGCCGACAAACCACCTCCCACGACACCTGGCATGAACCCCCCGAGTAGGACGTCATGGCACTCCACAACATGCCGCGCCGGGGGCGATCCATCTTCGCGATTGTCCCCTTAGAAAGTTGAGCCACTGACATCGCATAAGCGGGGAGAGCCGACAGAATAGATGTAGAGAGCGTCAGCCTAGCACCAAGGGAGGTGGGGCGGATCTGCCAGGGAGGGATACATCGCTCAATTTTCCCGGCAAGGTAATCCAGGGCAGAGGCAGGTAGCTTGCGATCCGATAGCGGGAGCCCAAGGTATGTCTGCGGGAACGACGAGACGGGGCAACCCAAGATGGCAGACATACGCGCGGCATCCGCAGCAGGCACGCCGATGGGCACGAATGCGCTCTTGTGATAGTTGATGGCGAGCCCTGTCGCGTCCGAGAACTCCCGAAGTATGTCTCGCAAGCGACAGAGCTGACCGGGATCAGCGCGAACCAAGAGCAACGTGTCATCGATACCGTACACGGGCAAGGGAGATTGTCCGCCAGGGGGTGGAGGAGCCGATGTTCGTCATTGTCCTTCAGGATCATCTAACGCAGGAGGTTGGCAACTATCAGGAATAAATATGGCGAGAGGGGGTCCCCCTGGCGCAGCCCATTCCTGCAGTTGATCCAACGTCCTAGAACCCCATTGAGAAGCACAGCAGCTTTGCCGGCTTCCAGGAGGATCCGGATCTAGGTACGCCACCGGTCACCGAATCCACGCGCACGGAGGATCGCATCGAGGGCTTCCCAATTCACTGAGTTAAAGGCCTTCCTGAAGTCAAGTTTAAGGGCAACCGCAGGAACCCCCCGAAGGCGACAACACTGGACCAAGTCAGCGGCATAGAGAAACCCATCGGTGATGCAGCGCCCTCGGATGAAGCCCGTCTGCTCATACGCCACCAGCTCCTCAATGAACCGCTGGAGACACGAAGTCAGGATTTTTGTGATCATCTTGACAACACAGTTCTGGAGAGAGATGGGCCGAAAGCCATCCGCGGTGACGACATCCCCAGATTTGGGGAGCAGGGCAATGCATGCGCGGTTCAGGCCGTCAAGATCCGCACGACAATGGTAGAATTCCTCAAGGAAGGCCATGAGGTCGGGGGAAATCGTGGACCAAAAGCTGCGAAAGACGGCGGGACCAAAGCCATCAGGCCCGGGACTGATCAGTTTTGTCACATTTTTAGTACAATTTTGGGGTGACTTTGTAGTTCAGTGGATAACCCACACGCTCGTATTGTGTGTCCCTTTGTACGGCTAGGACCCTCCAGCCAACCAGTCTCTCCTCCACTCTCATTTAGCCGCTACCCGTTGTCGCTGAGCCCTAGCTCGATCGGTCCATGGAGGCCACGCCGCCCCCATCCATGCCCCACTTCGTGCCCATGGCTCCTGCCACTCGTGGCTGTCCAATGGCCATCATGTCCTACGTGGTCAAGCCGAAGAAGAAGAACAAATGGGACCAAAGGGCGTTGAAGTCGAGGAAGCGAGCCGGCCACAGAGATAACATCAAGAACCGACTTGGCGCTGTAGCTGCAGCCAAGAAAGGATGGTGACCTTGGAACACGCCGCCACCATTCAGGCCCATGCCAAGGCCAATGTCATCGCCACCCAAGCCGTCGCCCACATTGTGCTCATGCTTAAGGATCAGGCGTTGACCAATGCCCTTGCAAGTGCGACGAGCTTTGGTTCGTCCGCAAACAAGCCCCAACGGTCTTCTCATGAACAACGACATGCAACGACGCCGTCCCAATTCTCCGGCTGGAAGGAAAGCAGGTAGTCATAGGTAGGCGAGTCTTTCCCAGCCGTGACGGTAGATCCTAACATCGACCTGCACACCACCCCGGTGACCGACTCGTCAAGTGTCATGCAAAGGAAACTCCCAAGGCCTTTGGAACCTGACCCAATCCCCGCAACTTGTTTGTCCAAATTCCGGCACCACCCGGTTCACCATCCAACCCGGTATGCGAATCTCTTTTGCTTTGCTACACATCTATATATTGACCATGAATGTGCCCGATCCGATGGCATATGTAGCAGCCTTCTTCAATGATGGGAACCTGACAATGGCGGCCATGATCAATGAGGGGGAACATCTACGAGACCCAACATACCAACCAACATGAGACCAAACAAACCAACATGTCACCCAACATGACAGCCAACAAGACCACAACTCTATAGATGATGAGCCATTGTTCTAGGACAAGCTTGGTCGCGTCGTAGAAGGAAGCGGACAATCCAAAAGAATCAGAGCATACACTGACCTTGAGGATGTGGTGCTTTGGGAGGCTTGGATTGGCAATTTGACAAGATCCAATTTGTAGTGCCAGCAAAAGGGAGGGATATTTTGGAATAATAATTTCAACTACTTCTATGAGCACATGTACTTGGGTGAAGAACCGTTTGAGAGTGATCGCAATCAAAATTCTCTCACAAAAGGTGGTCATTATCCAATAGCAATGCACCAAACTCAACACTTCATATGACAAGGTGAATAAGCGAACAATTAGTGGCATCGGCATGGGAGACATTGTATATTTCTTTGGACTCAAAGTATGTGAAGAAATCGTGCTATGTGTATATGTCATTCCTTCTAACTTCTTGCAAAATCTTGTTATGTGTAGGTGTTGCAAGCTTTGTATCGCTTTAAGATTTCCTCTCAAGGAAATCATGGAACATGGTCCATTGTTGTCACATCCCCAAAAAATCCAAATTTTGAAATATTAGTTTTTTAAGCTAAGTTGATTGAACTGTATGAATTTACTGAAAATTCTCAAGGAAAAAAAGATTTTGACGACTTATATTGAAATTTTCTTGGCCCAGTGCGGCGACTTTTTAAGCAAAACAGCTCGATTTTCATGCTAGCTCCTCCTACCATTGATTGGCGCAGGAGTTGGTGCGGCGTGGAAGGTGACGGCTGGGGAGCCCGGACCGAGCTAGGCGTGGTTGGGCTAGCGGTACGTAACTACCACACCATTTTTCAAGTCTCAGTCGCCTCTTTCACCGTTCGATTTACCTCGTGATTCGCAGAAATTGGAAGCATACGAACAGAACTCAGGAAAGACAAATCTTGCAACTAAGAATTATCACAAATATTAGGATGACATCAGCGACTTAGACATAAGTACTTCTCAGACGCCTAAGATCTAGGCACTCCCATTTTTAAGCTAGGCATGGTTGGAGTATCTGATTGATTATCGTACGCACTAAATTAATAATATTGGTTTCTTGCATGTGTCGCTAATGCTACGAACGCAGTAGTGCGAGCTTGCTGTTGTAGCTAGTGGCTGTCACGCATGTTTCCAACCAACCTCGATTTGCTGATGTGTGACGTGACATTGAGATGTAGGTAGCGCAACATGTGTGGCGCTAAGAAGATCATTGGAGTTGATCTGAACCCGCAAAAGCGAGAGATCCGTACATAAATCAGTTTCTGTCTTGGAGGTGTGTTTGGGTATCCTTCTACTCCTCTCAAACTTAGAAAACTAAAAATACAAGAACGATTAGGATTAGCTCATACCCTTTTGGCATGACTTCCAAGAATCATACAAACATAGATCTTCTATGTGCACCGTCTTCCAAGAATCATACAAACATAGATCTTCCAACGACTTCCACCTAAGATCGAGTGTGCCGGCTCTCGGTTTATCCTTGCGGCTGATTCTTCCTCGCCATCGTCCTCTCGTTACTCTTCCTCCTCTTCCTCCTCTTCCTCTTCCTTCTCAGCGATTTCCCTTTTCCCGCCTGCTACATAAGTCACGAGCTTACGATGACGATGATGACGGCAGCGACTAAGCGCATCATTTAATTCGGCATGAACTAGACTAGAATTTCCTCGCATATTTATATTTTTAGCCTATCATAAATCGAATTCGGTTATAATGCCGAATTTGAAAAAATATGTACGAAATCGCCTATAATGTAATGCAATCGCCTAAATTAGTACGAAAATTTCTCGGTTTAGACAAAGTTTAGATGAATTTTAAAAATTTCGCAAATAAACCTAGAAACAGGAGTGAGAATTCTGCCATTTCCAGTCCAAACGTTGTATTCATCCAGCAAAATTTAGCTTCGAATTTCGGCTTCAGAACGCCCAACGAGAGTGGAGTTGCTCTCACCCCACAAAAAAGACCTACTACCCCTTTAATATGGTAGCAGGTATAGTAAAATCTTGCAACATGTCATCTTAGAAAAAAGGTTTAGAGCATGTGTCCATGCCATCTTATCTATTCATTACAAAACACGTAAGAGTCGGAGCAAACACAAGCCATCAAATCATTCCGCAATTATCATCTTCCCTTCTCTCTCACTAGCTAGCTACCTCTTGCACAGGGTGGGAGAGACGACTTCACTCCTGCTGTGAGCAAGATGCAGCAGAGCACAGCGAAGAAACCCATCAGATGCAAAGGTACTCGCTAAAACCTTGCACTTGATGTGTACTTCTTCCGCCCATTGCCGGAATATAGCTTGTGGTCAAGCAGGCCGTTAAGCATACTTGGCACGCGCCCATATACGGATGCAGCGGCGGTGAGCAAGGTGGCCGGGGAGGCGCTGGAGATGGAGGAGGTGGAGGTGGCGCCGCCGCGGGCGCACGAGGTGCGCATCAGGATCCTATGCACCTCCCTCTGCCACACCGATGTCACCTTCTGGCGGATGAAGGTACGGATATGTCCATCGATCGGCGAGATGCCAGGAGTACCACTGGAAGGGCATTCTTGCAGAATCTCTGGTTAATTTCTCTTATTTTCTTGTAGGATCTCCCGGCAAGGTACCCGTCAATCCTAGGGCACGAAGCAGCCGGGTAAATATACCAAGCATTTGTCTGCGTCTTTTGCTCGCCGAATGCTTTACGACCTGAGCGTAGACAAGCATTTGCCAGGGGATTAATTAAGCTTTGTGCAATCGTGTCTTAATGTCTTAGCGTGGTGGAGAGCTTGGGGGATGGAGTGGTGGAGTTCGCCGTCGGGGACACGGTGGTGCCGGTGTTCCAGGGGCAGTGCGGTGACTGCGCCGACTGCCTCTCCGACCGCAGCAACATCTGCTCCGGTGTCCCCCCTCGCCCGGGATTCATGCCGCGCGACGGCACGACGCGCTTCTCATTGGCCGCCACCGGGGAGCCCATCCACAGCTTCATCTCCGTCTCCAGCTTCACCGAGTACACGGTCGTCGACGTCTCGCGTGTCGTCAGGATCGAGCAGGCCGTCCCACCGGAGATGGCCTGCCTGCTCAGCTGCGGCGTCTCCACCGGTACGTACCTAACTGACGCCTGATCCACTCGATCGTGCTTGCTATGCTAATTAAGAATCGACTGATTGGGTGCAGGTGTTGGTGCGGCGTGGAAGGTGGCGGCGGTGGAGCCCGGGTCGAGCGTCGCCGTGTTTGGTCTAGGCACCGTCGGGTTAGCGGTAATTTCCTTTTACATTTTTGAAATAGCTTGTCAGATGCGCCCGACCTGCTGACATTGAGCTGTAGGTAGCACAAGGGTGCAGGATGCGCGGTGCTAAGAGGATCATCGGAGTTGACTTGAGCCCGGAAAAGCGCGAGATCGGTACGAAGACTTGAGAAGATTAGTTCATGTTCTGGGCTAGTAGTACACCTAAGTTTGTGTCAAGAGAACTCGTCAGACTAGTAGTAGTAACTTTTTGCAGGGAAGAGGATGGGGATCACCGACTTCATCAACCCGGATGATACTGGGGGGAAGACCGTCAGCGAGGTCCGATTCTGAACCGATCCATCGTCCATACATACCGTACCGCTGTTAACGCGTTCTTGGCAGGCATTTTAGCTGCTAACTGCACATTTTCGTCGATCTTTTGTGTGTACTAGGTGATCATGGAGATGACCGGCGGCGGCGCCGATTACTGCTTCGAGTGCATCGGCTCGACGTCGGTCATGGCAGAAGCCTTCAAGAGTTCTCGATCGGTCTGACAGAGAGTGCAGCAAATCTGCATGCCGACATTTATTCATATCGAAAAGCTTGTTCAAGGGTTTTGCTTGGGTGAAACCAATGAAATTTCTTTGCAGCGAGCCAGCGACAGGTGACAAACTAACTGACCGACGATTCGTTTTTCTCCGTCGTGGTTCAGGGCTGGGGGAAGACGATCGTGCTCGGGGTCTCCGGCGGCGCCGTCGCGCCCATCAGCATCCCTTCGCACGACCTCCTCAGGGGGCGATCGGTCGTCGGCTCGCTCTTCGGCGGGCTCAAGCCCAAGTCCGACATCCCCATCCTGGCACAGAAGTATCTCGACAAGGTAAAACCCCACGGCAAAACTAACATCCCGCAGTTCATTGTCACTGAGAGCTTCGCTTTCCTGCGCACGCGCGTTCAGGAGCTGGAGCTGGAGGAGTTCGTGACGCACGAGATGGGTTTCGACGAGATCAACAGGGCGTTCGAGCTGCTCACACAGGGGAAGTGCCTCCGGTGCATCATCTGGATGGACGGGGCAAAGGAGAACGGCGTCAAGCCCAAGGAAAATAGGCTGACAACTGACTGATATCGCTGTCCTGTACGTCCACATGTCCGTGTGCACCTCGTGGTGGAATAAAATGCCGAGCGGGGGACTTTTTGTTTTTTAGAGAAAAGAAATGCTATCCTGCGCCGCTGCTTTTCATAGAAAGCAACTTCTGTTGCCGTCGACTTTTGTTGTTGGTTTGGACGTGAGGCGAAGTAGTTTATTCAGAAAAGAAGATGGCATTTGATCTGATCGGATCGTACTGATGATTTGCTTGTTGGTGGTGCCCGTTGGAGATGATGCGTAGCACACCCATAATTTAGAATAATGCAATTAATTGATTCTGGTGTGACGTTGCGTCTCAATCTTTTTCACATTAAGCACCACTATCCTTCCAAGTTCTTGCACCTATTTGGAGGCTTTTTTTTTTTTAACGGAGAGCCCCGAAGGGCCTGGAATCATTTATATTAGACACAAACAAAGGAGGTGTACAATATTACAAAAGACCCATAAGATATAGAAAAAACACATAGGTCCCCCTTTTATGTGGAGAAGAGCCGGCTGAAAGATTTGAGATGCAATCAGGTCCTCCCTATCTCGCTGCCGAGCAAAAGGTCAGCTGCACCGCCGCAGGGACGCAACCACTTGCTTCAGTGCCGACGCTGAACGCGGCCGCTGACCCGATAGGGCCTCCGATGGAGGTTGAAAAGGTGCCGAAGCTCACCGGCTTTGACTCGTGGCACACGGCCGCAGATATGATGCTCACCGATGTCGCTTCCAAGCTCCGGCCAACCCCGATGCAAGAGTCTTGCAAGCTCCGTCGATGACAGCCGACCCGCGCTTCAGCACAACACTCCTGCCACGGGTGGGTGAAGACGGGCAAAGTAGGTCGGAGCAGCAAGGAAAATTCCGCCGAAAGGGGAAAGACCGAATCTCCCCAGGGCACCTGAGACACGCATGCCGCTCGCTGCCTCCACCGTCCTCTCCCCCGCCGCCACGGCCGACCAAGAGAAACATGGCAAGGCAACAGACAATCAAGCTGGCCCGAGCACCCAAAATGCGCTTATCCCGCGGATCTGCTTGGAGTCGCACCCCCGGCGCCTTCGACCTCTGAAACACGCCGTGAGTCGCCCACCGTGGCCTCCTACCGCCGCGCAACAGCGTCAGGAGACAGAATCCAACGCCTTCCCCACCCACGGTCAACGCCCCGCAGAATCCCAGCCACCCCTCGCCGCCATGGCCGGCCGGAGGAGGGAGAACGGGCGAGCAACCGTAGGGAAGGCAAGGTGCAACAAAGCAGCGACCGAAGCACTGCCGGCTGCAGCCCCCCAAACCTCCCCCGCCACCATGGCCGGCCAAGGAGGGGGGAACAGCCCACAGCGCCAAGATCCGCCGCAGTTGGGCCTTATTTGAGACGAGGCAGGCCCTCCACCGCCACAACGCCGCCACGCCGGCGTCAGGGAAGAAAGGCGACCTCCTGCGATGAATCTAGCCCCAATAACCCGTCGCATTCCTCCTGGCAAGAAGCCAAAACCCGGAAAAAAGCCACAACCTAGACCTAATATCTATAGGGGAGCCTCCGGCGTCGGTCCTCAGCCTCTCTCCACCGGCAGTGCCGACGAGATCGGTGTCAGAGCGACCCGGGGCAGGCGGCGCTTCCTTCGGGAACTTTAGCAGGGGGAGGGGAGAAGATAAGGTCGGGTTCGGCTATCGCGTTCTGGTTAAGCATCAAAGGTGTACTAGGTACTCTCGAGTTCTTGATAGCTATCCGTACACTGGGCGCGCTTAGCCAGGATGTAGGAGAGGTCTTGGCGATCGACATTGTTAGGCATTCTCATTAATGGTGAAGAACATCTCTAGGATCGTCTAGAGAGGTCGTTTTGTACGGACAAGATTTTGATTTCTCTAGGTAATAGGAATTTTTCTTGGAATTGCATTCCATCTGTTGGGACTTCTGGAAGGATCCTTGTAGGAGTTGATTTAGATTTGTTTGAAGTCTTCTCTTGAGAAATTAGAAATTTTCCTATAAGAGTTGTTAAAAATAAGATAGATGATTTTGCTTGTAGGATTAATACCGTGTATGGATCTTCTTATGAGGAAAAGAAGCATGAGTTCATCTCTAAACTTCATGAAATTTTCCTCAACTGGCATGGCCCTGCTTTTGTTGGAGGTGATTTCAGTTTAGTGAGATCTGTTGAGGATAAAAGCAATCATAATATAGATTTTAGATGGGCCAAATAGTTCAGTGCCTGGATTGATATGTGGGCTTTGATGGAGATTGGTTTATCTAATAGAGCTTTTACTTGGAAAAATGATATCCTCCTCCCCGGGGGATATTGTGTTTGCATCCCCAAGGTCGATGACACCCAACAACCCACACGCACACAACCAGGCCCACCTTGCCGTTTCGCCAGTTTTCTTCCATCGCGAGTGTTCTTTTTCCCCGCCGTTGTGTGCCTGCTGTCGGACGGCTCCTTCCGCCGCCTCCCCGTTGCTACCGCCGACGCCACTGCGACCATACTTCTGTAGGGGTTCGTAGCATGGAAAACAAAAAATTTCTACCGCATGCAAACAAACAAGACAAGATCTATCTATTAGATTGTAGCAACGAGTCGATAGAGGAACTCACCCTCGAAGATTCCAAAGCGGTTAACGAGAGCAGATTCTCGTGGGTGATGTAGTCGTACTCTTGCCGATCTCAAGATCGCGTAGACGATCCTTCCCAAGACTGCTGCTCTAAGGCTCGCAATCGGTCACACGCTCGGTACTGATGAAGACCTTCCTCTCCTTTTTCCAAAGAAAATGGAGGTTGTAGCACTATCCTCGCGATTCCGGCAGTACGACGACGTGGTGTCGGAAGTAGAGGGGAGATCTCGCAGGGCTTCGCCTTAAGCCGGAGCGAGTATGGTGGACTATGAGAGAGGCCTTGGTGGTCTAGGGTTTAGAGGCACCAAGGGGGGATCTTGGCCGGCGGCTAGGGCTTGGGGAAGCCCCAATTCGGCGACTTGGAGAAACCCTAGGGGCGGCGGCGACTTGGAGGAGGCCGGCGGCTAGGGCTAGGGTTTTGGGGTGTGTTGGGTGTAGGGAAGAGGGGCAGCCTTGCTCCTCCTTATATAGGTGGGAGGGCGCGGCTTGGGAGGAGGGAGTCCTCTCCCAAGTCGGCCTCCTTGGCCGGCGGGTGGAGGGAGAGGAACTCCTCCCCAAGTAGGTTTCCTACTCTCCCTCCACCAAGCAAACTTGTCGTTTGACTTTTTCAAATTGGCGTTTGACTTTCAAATTAGGATTTGATTTCTCCCTTTATTTTGCCCAGCCAAGTGACCTAGTACATGATGCAACCATTCCACATTGTCATGACACATTCATGTAACCTTCCCCTCCGGAGTGCCGGAACTTCCGGACCCTTCTAGAACATTCCCAATGAAAACACCGGAATCATTCTCCAACTCCGAAAAGGGACTTTCCTTATATGAATCTTATTCTCCGGACCATTCCGGATCTCCTCGTGATATCCCAGATCCCATCCGTGACTCCGAACAATATTCAGTCTCTTTCTCATCATTCCATAACTACTCAACAACATCGAATCCTTAAGTGTGTCTCCCTACGGTTCGTGAATTATGCGGACATGATCGAGACACTTCTCCGATCAATAACCAATAGAGGAATCTGAAAATTCATATGGATCCCACATATTTCTACGATTACTTTGCGATCGAATGAACCACTTTACATACGATACCAATTTCCCTTTGTCTCACGATAGTTTACTTATCCGAGGTTTTGATCGTCGGTATCTCTGCATACCTAGTTCAACCTCGCATCGATAAGTACTCTTTATCGCTCCTGATATGTGATCCCTTGTGAGCCAGTCACATGCTTGCAAGCTAATTGGATGACATTCCACCGAGAGGGCCCAGAGTATATATATCTGTCATATGGATGGACAAATCCCACTCTTGATCCATGTGTCTCAACCCATACTTTCCGAACACTCAATGCCACCTCTATAGCCACCCAGTTACGGTGTGGTGTTTGATGTCATCAAAGCATCCTTCTGGTGATGGTTATAAGCATGATCTCATGGTCGAAGGAATTAGGTTACTATGTATCAGAAAGCTTATAGCAATTGAACTATTAAAATGACTTGATCTTTATGCTACGCTTATCTATAGGAGTATGACCATCATACCATTCTCCTAATGATACAATCTTGTTGTCAACAACATATCAATGTTCATGATCAGGAAACCATGATCATCTATTAACCAACAAGCTAGTATTATAAAGAGGCTTTACCAGGGACTCTAATTTAGTTTACAAATCACACAAGTATTAATGTTTTCGTTTAATACTGTTATCGCATAAATGTAAACATTTATCATAAATACAATGATATAATAATAACTACATTTATTATTGCCTCTAGGGCATATCTCCAACAGTCTCGCACTTGCACTAGAGTTAACTAATCTAGATTACATGGTAATATACCGAACACCCATGGCAGTTTGGTGTTGGTCATGTTTTGCCCTCGGGAGAGGTTTAGTCAATGGATCCGCCACATTCAGATATGTGTGTACTTTGCAAATCTTTATGTCACCATATTGGACATGTTCTCGAATAGCGTGAAAACGTAGCTTGATGTGCTTCAGCTTCTTGTGTGACCTTGGTTCTTGCGCATTGGCTATGGCGCCCATGTTATCACAGTAGATAGATATTGGGTCCAGCGCACTTGGAACCACACCGAGCTCTGTAATGAACTCCTCCATCCATGTCGCTTCTTGTGAAGCCTCCGAAGTAGCTATGTATTCCGATTCAGTTGAAGATCTCGCCACAACTCTTTGCTTTGCACTCCTCCAGCTAACTACCATACCATTCAAAGTAAATACGTATCCAGATTGAGATTTAGAATCATCCGGATCGGTGTTCCAACTAGCATCGGTGGAACCATTAACAACGAGTTGTTCATCACCTCCATAAGAAAGAACCATATCCTTAGTTCTTCTCAAGTACTTAAGGATGTTTTTGACCGCTATCCAATGATCCACTCCTGGATCACTTTGATATCTGCTATTCAAACTAACAGCATATGCAATGTCGGGTCTAGTACATAGTATGGCATACATTAGAGATCCTATGGCTGAGGCATAGGGAGTCTTACTCATCCTTTCTCTTTCTTCTGCCATCGCTGGACTTTGAGTTTTACTCAAGTTCGTATTGGGCAACATAGGCAAGAACCCTTTCTTGCTATCTTCCATTCCAAACCTCTTTAGAACTTTGTCCAAATATGTACTTTGTGACAATGATATTAGGCGTCTCGATCTATCTCTATAAATCTTTATGCCTAATATGTAAGCTGCTTCGCCAAGATATTTCATTGAAAAACTATTATTCAAATATTCTTTGACACTATTAAGAAGGTCTACATCATTCCCAATCAACAATATGTCATCTACTTATAGTATTAAGAATGCTACAGAGCTCCCACTCACTTTCTTGTAAATACAAGCTTCTCCATAAGTTTGTACAAAACCAAAACTTTTGATTACCTTATCAAAACGTTTATTCCAACTTCGGGATGCTTGCTTCAATCCATATATGGACCGTTGAAGTTTGCATTCCTTGTTAGCATCTTTAGGATCGACAAAACCTTTGGGTTGCATCATATACAACTCTTCATCAATTTCTCCATTGAGGAATGCCGTTTTGACATCCATCTGTCATATCTCATAATCATAATATGCAGTGATTGCTAACATAATCCTCACAGACTTTAGCTTTGCTACTGGTGAGAAAGTATCATCATAGTCAACACCTTGAATTTGTCGAAACCCTTTTGCGACAAGTCGAGCTTTATAGACAGTAACATTACCATCAGCATCTGTTTTCTTCTTGAAAATCCATTTGTTCTCGACAGCCTTCCGGCCATCCGGTAAGTCCACCAAAGTCCATACTTGGTTTTCGTACATGGATCCAATTTCGGATTTCATGGCGTCTTGCCATTTATTGGAATCTGGGCTCATCATTGCTTCCTCATATGTTGCAGGGTCATCGGTGTTGTGTTGGAGATATGCCCTAGAGGAAATAATAAATATAGTTATTATTATATCTTTGTGTTTATGATAAATGTTTACATTCATGCTATAATAGTATTAACAAGGAAACATTAATACTTGTGTGATTTGTAGACTAAAATAAGAGTCCCTAGTAAAGCCTCTATATAATACTAGCTTGTTGGTTAATAGATGATTGTGGTTTCCCTATCATGAACATTGACATGTTATTAACAACAAGATCATATCTTTGGGAGAATGATATGGTGGACATACTCCTGTAGATAAGCGTAGCATAAAGATCAAGTCATTTTTAATAGTTCAAATGCTATATGCTTTCTGATACATAGTAATCTAATTCCTTCGACCATGAGATCATGCATATCACCTTTACCGGATGGATGCTTTGATGACATCAAACACCACACCGTAACTGGGTGGCTATAAAGGTGGCATTGAGTGTTCGGAAAGTATTGGTTGAAACACATGGATCAAGAGTGGGATTTGTCCATCCATATGACGGATAGATATACTCTGGGCCCTCTCGGTGAAATGTCATCCAATTAGCTTGCAAGCATGTGACTGGCTCACAAGGGATCACATATCACGGGAACGAGAAAAGAGTACTTATCGGTAACGAGGTTGAACTAGGTATGCAGAGATACCGACGATCATAACCTCGGATAAGTAAACTATCGTGAGACAAAGGTAAATTGATATCGTATGTAAGTGGTTCATTCGATCGCAAAGTAATCGTAGAAATATGTGGGAGCCATATGAATTTCCAGATTCCTCTATTGGTTATTGTTCGGAGAAGTGTCTCGATCATGTCCACATAATTCACGAACCGTAGGGAGACGCACTTAAGGATTCGACGTTGTTTGAGTAGTTATCGAATGATGAGAAAGAGTTCGAATGTTTCTCGGAGTCTCGAATGGGATTCGGGATATCACGAGGAGATCCGGAATGGTCCGGAGAATAAGATTCATATAAGGAAAGTCCCGTTTCGGAGTTGGAGAATGGTTCCGATGTTTTCATCGGGAATGTTCTAGAAGGTTCCGGAATGTCCGGCACTCCAGAGGGGATGGGTACATGAATGTGTTATATCAAGTTGATATGATTGCATCATGTACTAAGTGTCATCGCTGAACAAAATAGAGGATTAATTCAAATCCTTGTTTGAAAAGTCAAACGCCAAGTTTGAAAGTCAAACGGCTATTTTTGGGAAGTGGAAAAGGAGGAGGAAATCGTTGGGGAGGAGTCCTCCTCCACCACCGGCACCACCACTGCCGAGTTGGGGAGGACCTCTCCTCCCCTTGGCCGCCGGCCCTCCACCTATATAAGGAGGGCATGGCTCCTCCTAGAGACACACAAGATCCTCTCCTCCAAACCCTATGCCGGGCTGCCGCCACCCTTGCCCGGCCACGCCTAGAGAACCGACGCCGCTTAGCAACCCTAGCCACGGCCTATGTAGGGGTTCGTATGGAAAACAAAAATTTCTATCGCATACAAACAAACAAGCCAAGATCTATCTACTAGATTGTAGCAACGAGTCGATGGAATAACTTACCCTCGAAGATTCCAAAGCGTTAACGAGAGCGATTCTCGTGGGTGATGTAGTCGTACTTTTCCGATCTCAAGATCGCGTGACGATCCTTCCGTGCCACGCTCGGCAGCGCTCCCGCAATCGGTCACACGTTCGGTACTCGACGAAGACCTTCTCCCTTGTTCCAAAGAAAATGGAGGTTGTAGCACTCTCCTCGCGATTTCGGCAAAGACAACAAATGGTACCTAAGTAGAGGGAGATCCCAGGCTTCGCCTTAAGCCGGAGCGAGTATGGTGGAGTATGAGAGAGAGATATTAGTGGTCTAGGGATTAGACACACCAATTATAAGGCTCTAAACCGCAGGCTAGAGCAATTAGAAGCTCTAAACCAAAACGGCTCTAAACCGGAGATTAGAAGATAGGAACTTGTGTGTCTAGAGGAGGAGGCCCTGCCCCTCCTTTTATAGGTGGGAGGGGCGGCCAAGGGGAGGGGAGTCCCTCCCCAAGTCGGCCTTGGTTGGCGCGCCGGCTTGGAGGGACTCCTCCCCCAAGTCGGTTCCAACCACCTCTTGCATGTTTCCCACAGCTCGCTTTCCCACAGTTTCTGCTTTAGCCGTTGACTTTCAAACCGCGCTTGACTTTAGTTTTGGAACAGCAAGAACACTTATTACATGATGCAATCATTCAATATGTAATGACACATTCATGTACCCTCCCCGGAGTGCTTGGACAATCCGAACCTTCTAGAACATTCCCGATGAAAACACGGAATCATTCCCGAACTCAAACGGACTTTCCTTATATGAATCTTATTCTCGGACCATTCGGATCACCGTGATATCCGGATCCCATCCGAGACTCAACAACATTCCGCCTCTTTCTCATAATACCATAACTACTCAAACAACGTCGAATCCTTATGTGTCTCCCTACGGTTCGTGAATTATGCGACATGATCGAGACACTTCTTGAACAATAACCAATAGAGGAATCTAGAAATTCATATGGCTCTACATATTTCTACGATTAATTTGCGATCGAATGAACCACTTACATACGATACCAATTTCCCTTTGTCTCACGATAGGTTACTTATCCGAGGTTATGATCGTCGGTATCTCCGCATACCTAGTTCAACCTCGTTACCGATAAGTACTCTTTTCTGCTCCGTGATATGTGATCCCTTGTGACCCAGTACATGCTTGCAAGCTAATTGGATGACATTCCACCGAGAGGCCTGAGTATATCTATCCGTCATATGGATGGACAAATCCCACTCTTGATCCATGTGTTTCAACCAATACTTTCCGAACACTCAATGCCACCTTTATAGCCACCCGCCACGGTGTGGTGTTTGATGTCATCAAAGCATCCATCCGGTAAAGGTGATATGCATGATCTCATGGTCGAAGGAATTAGGTTACTATGTATCAAAAAGCATATAGCAATTGAACTATTGAAATGACTTGATCTTTATGCTACGCTTATCTATAGGAGTATGTCCATCACATCATTCTCCTAATGATATGACCCTGTTGTTAATAACATATCAATGTTCATGATCAGGAAACCATGATCATATATTAACCAACAAGCTAGTTTAACAAGAGGCTTTACTAGGGACTCTTATTTTAGTTTACAAATCACACAAGTATTAATGTTTCCGGTTAATACAATTATAGCATGGTATGTAAACATTTATCATAAGTGTGAAGATATGATAATAACCACTTTATTATTGCATCTTGGGCATATCTCCAACAGCCTAGCCCCCTCCTCGGCGTGTCTAAACCCTAGATCGTTGAGGACTCTCTCATACTCCACCATACTCGCTCCGGCTTAAGGCGAAGCCCTGCGAGATCTCCCCTCTAGTTCCTGCAGACCATGTTGTGCCGCCAGAATCGCGAGGAGAGTGCTACAACCTCCGCTGCCTGGAACAAGGAGAGGAAGGTCTTCGTCGAGTATCGAACGTGTGACCGATCAAGGGAGCGCTGTAACGCAGCGCCGGAAGGATCGTCTACGCGATCTTGAGATCGGGAAGAGTACGACTACATCACCCACGAGAATCCGCTCTCGTTAAACACTTTGGAATCTTCGAGGGTGAGTTATTCTATCGACTCGTTGCTACAATCTAGTAGATAGATCTTGGCTTGTTTGTTTGTATGCGGTAGAAAATTTTTGTTTTCCATGCTACGAAACCCTACATGTTGTCCACCAACATGACACTCATAACGGGATCATACCAATCAGGAGTGGTACGAGTTCTCGTTGACCTGCGAGGCTCTGTAGCAACTTCAACCGAAGTTTCATGATCATCATCATTAGCTTCCTCTCTTATTGGTGTAGGTGCCACAGGAACTACTTCCGGTGTTGTGCTACTCGCAAGTTCGAGAGAAGGTTCAACAACCTCGTCGAGTTCTACTTTCCTTCCAGTCACTACTTTCGAGATAAATTCTTTCTGTAGAAAGGATCCATTCTTAGCAACGAAGATTTTGCCCACGGATCTATGATAGAAGGTATACCCAATAGTTTCCTTTGGGTATCCTATAAAGACGCATTTTTTCGCATTGGGTTCAAGCTTGTCCGGCTGTAACTTCTTTACATAGGCTTCGCAACCCCAAACTTTAAGGAACGACAATCTAGGTTTCTTCCCAAACCATAATTCATACGGTGTAGTTTCAATGGATTTAGATGGTGCCCTATTTAAAGTGAATGCGGTTGTTTCTAATGCATAACCCCAAAACGATAGCGGTAAATCTGTAAGTGACATCATAGAACGAACCATATCTAAGAGAGTTTGATTACAACGTTCGGACACACCATTACGATGTGGTGCTCCCGGTGGTGTCAATTGTGAAAGTATTCCGTATTTCTTCAAATGCTCGCCAAACTCGTAACTTAGATATTCACCTCCACGATCATATCGTAGAAATTTAATCTTCTTGTTACGTTGATTCTCTACTTCACTTTGAAATTCCTTAAACTTCTCGAAAGTTTCGGACTTATGTTTCATGAAATAGATATACCCATATCTACTCAAGTCATCCGTGAAGGTAAGAACATAACGATAACCACCGTGTGATGCTACACTCATTGGACCACACACATCGGTATGTATGATTTCCAACAAGTCCGTAGCTCACTCCATCATACCATAAAATGGAGTCTTAGTCATTTTACCCATCAGACATGCTTCGCATCTTTCAAGTGATTCGAAATCAAGTGATTCAAGAAGTCCATCGGAATGGAGTTTCTTCATACGCTTCACTCCAATGTGACCAAGACGACAGTGCCACATATAGGTCGAGTTATCGCTCAATTTCAAACGTTTAGCTTCAATGTTATTAATATGTGTATTTCCACGATCGAGATTCAGTAAGAATAGACCATCTATCAAAGGTGCATGTGCATAAAACATATTACTCATATAAATAGAACAACCATTATTCTCGGACTTAAACAACTAACCATCTCGCAACAAACATGATCCAGATATAATGTTCATGCTCAACGCAGGCACCAAATAACAATTATTTAAGTATAAAACTAATCCCGATGGTATATGAAGAGGTAGCGTGCCGACCGCGATCACATCAACCTTTGATCTATTTCCAATGTGCATCGTCACCTCGTTCTTCGCTAGTACTTTGGGCAATTCCGCTTCCAATGACCCTCTCCCTTGCAGTAAAAGCATTCAGTATCAGGCTTAGGTCCAGCCTTGGTCTTCTTCGTCGGTGTGGCAACTTTCTTACCACCCTTATTGAAGTTTCCTTTTTGCTTAGACTTGCCTTTCTTGAATTTGGTGGTCTTATTGACCAACAACACTTGATGCTCTTTCTTGATCTCCACTTATGTAGATTTCAACATGGAGTAGAGTTCTGGCAACGTCTTGTTCATGTTTTGCATATTGTAGTTCATCACAAAGTTCTTGTAACTTGGTGGCAGTGATTGGAAGACACGGTAAATCCCCAAAGCATTAGGAATCACTATACCCAAAATTTGGAGTTTGTTTGCGTGCCCAGACATCTTAAGCACGTGCTCACTGACGGAGCTGCCCTCTTCCATCTTGCAGTTAAAGAACTTTTCAGAAGCCTCATAACTCTCGACTGCCGCGTGAGCCTCAAATATCATTTTGAGTTCACGGACAATATCATGTGGGTCATGGTTCTCAAACCTTTTAAGCTCGATTCGAACCATACAAGATAGCACATCTGAATCGGAGTAATCGATTCTTCCGAGTGAGGTAAACATTCTTTACTTCATCGGTAGCATCAGCTGCAGGCGGGTCACCCAGCGGTGCATCTAGCACATAGGTCAAACTACCAGCATTGAGGACAATCCTCAAATTGCGGAACCAATCCGCAAAGTTTCTTCCATTGTTTTTCAACTTTCCTTTCTCTAGGAACGCATTAAAATTGATGGTAGGGGACGCCATTGATCTACAACATATTTGCAATAATTTAGACTAAGTTTATGACAAATTGAGTTCTAATTAATAGTTAAATTAATCTAGGTGAACTCCCACTAAAAACAATATCCCTCACATTGTTTTAGTGATCACACGAACCAAATCCACCACATCAAAACCGATCATCACGAGAGTTGATGTAGCTTCAATGGCGAACAATCAACATGTTCATCATATCTACTATATGACTCATGCTTTACCTTTCAGTGATTCGTGTTCCGAGACCATGTCTATACATGCTAGGATCGTCAAGATCAAACCTTAGCTTCCGCATGAGCAAATCTGGCTTGCTCACGTTGCATACACTCGCAGAATCTAACACACCCGATCATCACGTGGTGCTTCGAAACAACGAGATTTAGCAACGGTTCTTACTAAGGATGAACACTTTAAAACTTGAAATTTATGTGCTTGAGGTATCATCTTATAAATCTACCGTCGTTAACTAAGCAATACAAGATGCATAAAGGATTAACATCACATGCAATTCATAATATGTGATATGATATGTCCTTTCTTCTTGTGCTTCCGATCTCCATCTTCAAGCACGAACATGATCTCCTCATCACCAGTATAGCGTCAAGGTCAATGGCGCCGTTTCATGGTTGTCGTCCACCAGCTCTAACTATTACAACTACTTTGAATAGACACGCGGGTCTTAACAGAATTTAAAGTCTACCATATGGCTTCTGCCGGTTGCCAACTTACAATAAGGAACATTGCATACATCAAATATAATCACAGTCATTTCCATATCACATCACAGCACACCCCTGCAAAACAAAGTTAGACGCCTCTAATTTCTTTGCATATTTTACGTGGTTTGGGGCTTTCAATAAGTGTCGCTCTAACTTACGAACAAGAACAACAACGTTGATGTTTGAACTATCAAGTGCCCGTTGTAAATTGGATCTATACTATGATGGGAGAGACAGGCACCCACAAAACCACTTATGCAATACAAGTTGCATGTTGAGCGTGGAGCAAGTCTCATGAACGATGTCAAGTAAAGTTAGCCCGGGCCGCTTCATCCCATCATACCGCAAGATGCAAAGTACACAAAAAGCAATTGATAATAAAAGCACCACCGCCCACAATGACTATTGTGTTCTACTCGTGCAACAGATCTACATATAGACACGACTATGATACCACTGTAGGGGTTCGTAGCATGGAAAACAAAAAAATTCTACCGCATGCAAACAAACAAGACAAGATCTATCTACTAGATTGTAGCAACGAGTCGATAGAGGAACTCACCCTCGAAGATTCCAAAGGGGTTAACGAGAGCAGATTCTCGTGGGTGATGTAGTCGTACTCTTGCCGATCTCAAGATCGCGTAGACGATCCTTCCGGCGTTGCGTTCCGGCAGCGCTTCCGCAGTCAGCCACACGTTCGGTACTCGATGAAGACCTTCCTCTCCCTTGTTCCAGCAGGCAACGGAGGTTGTAGCACTATCCTCGCGATTCCGGCAGCACGACGACGTGGTGTCGGAAGTAGAGGGGAGATCTTGCAGGGCTTCGCCTTAAGCCGGAGCGAGTATGGTGGACTATGAGAGAGGCCTTGGTGGTCTAGGGTTTAGAGGCACCAAGGGGGATCTTGGAAGGTGGCTAGGGCTTGAGGAAGCCCCAAGTCGGCGACTTGGAGAAACCCTAGGGGCAGCGGCGACTTGGAGGAGGCCGGCGGCTAGGGCTAGGGTTTTGGGGTGTGTTGGGTGTAGGGAAGAGGGGCATCCTTGCTCCTCCTTATATAGGTGGGAGGGCGCGGCTTGGGAGGAGGGAGTCCTCTCCCAAGTCGGACTCCTTGGCCGGCGGGTGGAGGGAGAGGAACTCCTCCCCAAGTAGGTTTCCTACTCTCCCTCCACCAAGCAAACTTGTCGTTTGACTTTTTCAAATTGGCGTTTGACTTTCAAACTAGGATTTGATTTCTCCCTTTATTTTGCCCAGCCAAGTGACCTAGTACATGATGCAACCATTCCACATTGTCATGACACATTCATGTACCCTTCCCCTCCGGAGTGTCGGACCTTCCGGACCCTTCTAGAACATTCCCGATGAAAACACCGGAATCATTCCCCAACTCCGAAAAGGGACTTTCCTTATATGAATCTTATTCTCCGGACCATTCCTGATCTCCTCGTGATATCCCGGATCCCATCCGAGACTCCGAACAATATTCAGTCTCTTTCTCATCATTCCATAACTACTCAACAACATCGAATCCTTAAGTGTGTCTCCCTACGGTTCGTGAATTATGCGGACATGATCGAGACACTTCTCCGATCAATAACCAATAGAGGAATCTGGAAATTCATATGGCTCCCACATATTTCTACGATTACTTTGCGATCGAATGAACCACTTTACATACGATACCAATTTCCCTTTGTCTCACGATAGTTTACTTATCCGAGGTTTTGATCGTCGGTATCTCTGCATACCTAGTTCAACCTCGTTACTGATAAGTACTCTTTTCTCGTTCCCGTGATATGTGATCCCTTGTGAGCCAGTCACATGCTTGCAAGCTAATTGGATGACATTCCACCGAGAGGGCCCAGAGTATATCTATCCGTCATATGGATGGACAAATCCCACTCTTGATCCATGTGTCTCAACCCATAATTTCTGAACACTCAATGCCACCTTTATAGCCACCCAGTTACGGTGTGGTGTTTGATGTCATAAAAGCATCCTTCTTGGGATGGTGATAAGCATGATCTCATGGTCAAAGGAATTAGGTTACTATGTATCAGAAAGCTTGTAGCAATTAAACTATTAAAATGACTTGATCTTTATGCTACGCTTATCTATAAGAGTATGTCCATCATACCATTATCCTAATGATATGATCTTGTTGTCAACAACATCTCAATGTTCATAATCAGGAAACCATGATCATCTATTAACCAACAAGCTAGTATTATAAAGAGGCTTTACCAGGGACTCTAATTTAGTTTACAAATCACACAAGTATTAATGTTTCCGGTTAATACTGTTATAGCATGAATGTAAAAATTTATCATAAACACAAAGATATAATAATAACTACATTTATTATTGCCTCTAGGGCATATCTCCAACAACTTCACCGACGTTAGGCCCTCCTCCATAGGGCGGCGACCCATGTACCTGTTCTGGCTCCTCTTCCTTGGACCCCCGCGTCGGAATCCACCGCCGCCGCGCTGCCAAGGGATCCCCGCATGCCGCGGATGTGCTGCCATGTGGATCCCGCCGGACTAGGAATCTGATGCCCGGGGATCCCGCCACCATGCTGCCATGTGGATTGCCTCCCTCAACCTCATGGAGTCCAAGGCAGTCGTGCTATTTGCAGTCGACAACGATGCTACATGTGGCCAGCGGTGGTGCTACAAGAAGCGTCCTATGTTGCTACATACGGCGTCTAATGTTGCTACTTAAGGCGACCCGACTTGCTACCGGCAACGAGGGTTGCGTTTGGGAATTTTTTTTGCTGTGGTGGGGATTTTCTACATACATGTATTTGTTTTGCTAGAACTGTTTTATGTGTTCTCTACAATATTGTAAAAAATTTGCTACAAGATGTCGAGCAAAGTAGTTTTTTCTATGGTAACAAATTTCTTTGCTACGAAGCCCGGCGAAATGGATTTTTTTCTATATTTTGCAAAAAAAAATTGCTACAATATTTTTGTGATTTTGCTACACTAGCGCAAAGTTTTGCTACAAGGTCTCCGGCGAAAGTCTCCGGCGAGGTCAAGTTTGCTACATTAGCATGATTTTTTTGCTACACAGTCGCCGGCGAGGTCTCCGGCGAAATATCCGGCGAGGTCTCCGGTGAGCTCCAGTCTATTTTTCTATTTTCTAGGTCCAACCGTTTTCTGCTATATGTAGCAAAAGCGGGACTATTTTGTAGCAAAAGCGGGATGACCACGCGGGAGGAAGATCTGACCGTTGATCTCACTTGATCGGACGGCTGGGGACCCGGGGGATGGAAAGTTTCCATCCCCGGGAACGCCTAGCACTGTCCTTTTACTTGGGGGAACAATCAAGATGAGCTGATCATGAGTAGAATTGATAGGATTTTCTATACTAATAATCTTGAAGCTCATTTTACCTTAGCTCATGCTAGGACCTTAGCTAGGATAAGAGTGATCACACACCCATTATTTGGGACTCTGGTGAAGGTCATTTCCATAGAAAGGGAGCTCTATGTTTGAGAAGTGGTGGCTTTCTAGACCTGACTTTAAAGATATAATCACTAAAGCTTGATCCTTGTAGGTGAATAACACTAATATGCTAGACATTTGGCAAGCTAAAGCGAGAATGTTTAGAAAGTTAGCTAAGGGATGGGACATTAATTTAGAGGCTGCAATAAGAAAGAACAAGAAAGAGCTCATGGATGAATATGATGTTCTTGATATTAAATCAGAAACCCAAGCTTTGTATTTGGAGGAGAAAATTGAGTTTATCCTCAAGGAAATGAATAGTTATTGGGTCATAGAGGATACTAAGGCTAGACAAAGCGCTAGAGATAGGGATATCCTAGAGGGTGACAGGAATAAAACTTATTTTCATGATGTAGAAAACCAAAGGCACATGAAGAAGTTAATTCATGTCCTGGATGATCTTGAGCGTCCTATTACTAAAACTAAAGATATGTTGAAAGTAGCTACTAATTATTATTAAGAACTCTTCAGTTGGGAACCTCGACCAACAATTAACCTTAGGAATTATTTCTTTTCGGAAGAAGAGAAAGTTAGTGATGAAGAAAATGATGAAAAAATTAACGACAACTTTAATGCTAGATGGCCATTTATTTATAAGGCTATTATTGGGAGTCTTGATTTGAGAGAACTAGCTCTTTCATGTAGACAATTTACTTGGGAAAATTGTAAAGAAAATCTTACTTATGAGAAGTTAGATAGAATTTTAGCAAGTGTATCATGGGAAAAAAATTCCCTCTTGTTATAGTGCGAGCACTAACTAGAGCTGGGTCGGATCACACACCTCTCTTGCTTGATTCCGGTGAACAAGCTCATCAAGGAAACAAGGCATATTTTTATTTCGAGCTATCTTAGCTACGCCAAGAAGGTTTTTATGATATGGTAGCCAAAGAGTGGCTATCCGTATCATCAGGTAGAAATCCTATGGAGGCATGGAAAAATAAGATTCGTCACTTAAGAACTTTTCTACGAGGCTGGGCAAGAAACCAGAGTAGTATTTACCGTCAAGAAAAGGAACGCCTCCTCCAAATTATAGATATGTTGGACCTTAAAGCAGAAATCATATCTCTCAATAATTCCGAAAGGGAATAAATGAGACGGGCAAATGAGAGTGTTGCAAAGCTTAGACGGTATGAGAGTCTAAATGGGCGCAATGTGCAAAAGTGAAACATGTGCAAGAGAGAGGTAACAACACAAAATACTTCCACCTAATTGCAAATGGCAAACATAGGAGAAATAAGATTTTTCAATTAGAACAGGAGGAAGGTATAATTATTGGTCAAGAGAATATCAAAAATTATATCATAGAGTTCTATAAGAAATTGTTTGGGGTACAAGCTCAAAACTATTTCTCTCTAATAGAAACTCATACGACAGATATTCCACTAATTTATCAACAAGAGAATGAGATTCTTACAACTGACTCCATAGAGAAGGAATTGTATGATACCATAATGCAAATGGAAAAGAATAAAGCACCGGGACCATATGGGTTTCTCGCAGAGTTCTATAAAAAAATTCGGGATATCCTTAAAAATGATTTAATGAATATGTTTCAAAGTTTTCAAAAAGGAGAATTACCTCTCTTTCATTTGAATTATGGTATAGTTATTCTTTTTCCCAAGAAAGAAAATGTGGTTCAGATTCAACAGTATAGACCGATATATCTTCTGAATATTATCTTTAAGATTTTCACGAAAGTAGGCACAAATCAGATAGGTGAGGTGGGACATAAAGTCATTAGGCCAACGCATATGGCATTCATGCTAGGTCGTCACATACTGGAAGGTGTACTAATTCTGCATGAAACCATCCATGAACTTCATAGGAAGAAACTGGATGGCATTCTCCTAAATTCGATTTTAAGAAAGCTTATGATAAATTTCAATGGCCTTTTTTGCATCAAGTGTTGCATATGAAAGGTTTTGATCCTATGTGGTGTCAGTGGATAGATGAGTTTATCAGTCAGAGAAGTGTTGGTATTAAGGTTAATGATGACATAGGTCATTATTTCCAGACTCAGAAAGGTTTAAGACAAGGTGATCCTTTATCACCAATCCTTTTCAATATAGTGATGATATGTTAGCAATCTTGATAGCAAGAGAAAAATAAGATGGACAAGCAGGCGGTCTCATTCCTCATCTTATGGAGGGTGGAGTTTCAATTCTACAATATGCAGATGATACTATTCTCTTCATGGAGCATAATCTAGACAAAGCTCTAAATATGAAATTAATACTTTGCATATTCGAACAATTATCAGGGTTGAAGATAAACTTTCACAAGAGTGAAATATTTTGTTTTGGCAAAGTAAGGGAAGATGAGGAACAATATATGAATCTTTCCGGGTGTGAGTCTGGGTCTTTTACTTTTAGATATCTAGGAATCCCAATTCACTTTCGCAAATTGAAGAATGGAGAATTGAAGCCAATCGAAGATCGTTTCGAAATAAAGTTGGCAAGCTGGTTGGGAAAGTTACTCTCATACGGCGATAGACTTATCCTTATTAACTCTGTTCTTACTAGTTTACCAATGTTCATGCTTTCTTTTTTCGAAGTACCTAAAGGGGTACGTAAAAGGCTAGATTTGTTTAGATCATGCTTCTTTTGGCAAAGTGATGGACATAAGAGAAAATATAGACTCATTAGATGGAACATTATTTGTAGGCCGAAGGACCAAGGTGGTATTGGGATGGACGTACTAGAACTTAAAAATAAATGCCTACTTATTAAATGGCCTTTTAAACTATTAAATGAAGAAGGTGTGTGGCAGGAGCACATACAAAATAAATACTTACACTAAGACTCTTTCTCAAGTGAAAGTAAAACCGTTGGACTCCCTATTCTAGAAAGGTCTCATGAGAGTAAAAGATGACTTCTTTAGTAGAGATTTCTTTCGTGTTAATAATGGTGAGCAAACCCGCTTTTTGGGGAGCATACCTGGCTAGGAGATTTGCCATTGTCTCTTCAGTATTCTTCTTTATACAATATCGTTCAAAGAAAAGAAGTCACAGTAGCTTAAGTTTTGTCCAGCAACCCTCTGAATATAGCCTTTAGGAGGGTCTTAACTAGAAACAAATGGACGAGATGGCTACATCTAGTGCATAGGCTAATGGATGTTCAACTATCAACATAACTAGACGTTTTTGTTTGGAAACTAACAGCTTCGGGAAGTTTTTTGGTCAAATCAATGTATCTAGATTACATGGATGACCATACAGTTTTCCTCCGTAAATATATTTGGAAGCTTAAGGTTCCACTAAAAATTAGGATTTTTATGTAGTTCCTTCATCGTGGTTTCCTGCTCACTAAAGATAATTTGGCCAAGAGAAATTGGCAAAAAAATAAAAAATATTGCTTTTGTGACCAAGATGAAAAACAATAGAACATTTATTCATCTCATAGGAGGTTATCCCTATGGCAGTTCATTAGATCCGTACGTGGTCGTACCTGCAGCCTACGGAGTTGCGTCAGGCCGTAGATTTTGGGTGCAACCAATTGGAAATGGTTGCACGGGATTTGTATGGCCGGTTCAACTGGTGTTTTGATCGTACGATATCATATTGAGGCAGCATCACATCATATTATTCTTATTATTTAGATGGTTGTTACATGTATCCACCTTGTGTGACCCATGATGTATTTCTTTTGTAAGACATAACTTTTAATAAAGCAATAAAAAGTCTGTATGCATCACTCGATACAGAGGTCGTGGCTATGTCTCCATTTCGAAAAAAGGAACTTCTTTCACTTTAGAGAAGATTAGGGAGTAAATGTTTACTTACTACTCTGAGGAGCTCTGATGGCTGCAAGTGCACAGATCGTTTGTAGATAGTTTTGAAATTAAGATGTCGATCCCACGGGGAGCCCAAAGGTAAGTCTTTATGAATGAAGTCTCTATCACACTCGAAGATGTCTCAGGTGACTGTAAGTGTTGAAATAAGAATAAAGTTTTAGATTTGTAAACTTTAGAAATAAAAAGCATAAAAGTAAAGAATGATTTGTTTGTTGTTTTCTGCATATGACAAAATAGGCGCGGGGAGATTCAGTTCATGGTGATAGTGAATATGCCAGGTGGATGAGTGATAAGTATAACAATTGTAATCTTATAAGTATGTGTGTAGACGAGCAACCCATAATTAGCCAGAACTTCTCTTGGTAGATTTCAACCCAACTTTAATAATCCTACTAGTCTGTTACCAATACCATGGTCAGTCACTAGACGATTAAGATCATTTAGGTTGCTTAGCAATTAAGCTCTTTAGATCGGACTAATGCAATAGGCACAGTGACTCCCTCGTTCTCCTCAAGATCAACTAGTTTTTCATTGATATCCCCGTATCACTCAGGGGTCGCCGGTCTGCTAGCAAACAAGATCTTATCTATGTAGAACAAGGTATCATGTTGTCTGGGCCCTTAATTGGATAACAAGCATTAAGCATCCCACAGATAGTCAAGCACACAAAATATAGTAATTAAAATCAACCACAAACTTAATGGAAAATATATAGGCACACCATATCTCACCAATCCCATACATCTTCCACGCCCAAGGGAACTTACTCACACATGATATAAGAAAGTATCATCGATATAATTAAATAAAGAGAGTTCTTATTGATATTACCGTGGAGATCCACAATAATAATAGAAATAAATCCAACACAATTCAAGATGGGAAGAAACAATCTCAAACCATAATCTTGCAAGGTAGATATCTCTCTCTCTCTCGAGTACAAGTAATGGCTATGGGGGTGTGGTGGCTAGGAGGTCGAAGATCGTTGAGCGAGATGAAGAACGTATTCCCCTTCTTCTCTGGATCTCTTCTTTCTACCTTGTGGATGAGATGGCGGCTTCTATGTTCTGTTTTCGTCCTCTACCCCTTCATGAAAGTTGTACCTTTTAAAAATCCAAAGGCGGTGGCAAATATACGGCCAGAGAAATATTCCCGCCGTATAGTTGGTCGTTAAAGCTAATATATGCCTCCCTCGATTGCTTCCAAAAAGAGATTTGCTTGTTTTTGTCTGAATATTGTGTTTTTGATGTTAAAACCCTCCATTGACATTCAGAACCTGAAACACACACTAAAAACCAAGTTTTCTTCGCTATCAAAGTATTAGAGTTAGGCAAAGATAGAAAACCATCAAATCCAAATGAAAACCATCAATATAAACCATCAAAAAAATGTGCCGGATCTCACCGCTATCAAGCTCCTGGCCCTGATGGGCTTTTTTTTATGTTCTATCAACATTTTTGGGATATCATTTCTTTTGACTTGTTGAACATCTTTAATGTTTGGGCTAGGGATGAGTTGGATCTCTTTAGATTAAATTTTGCTATGGTCACTCTTATCCCTAAGATAATTCTAAGACTATGAAGAAGTTTAGACCTATTAGTATTTTAAATTGTTCTTTTAAAATCTTTACCAAAGTCTTGACTAATTGGCTAGCTCCTATTATTGGGAGGCTTCTTGACCACCAACAACCTTCCTTCATTAGAGGTACATTTATTCTATAAAGTGTAGTTAATGCTCATGAAATCAATCATGAGGTGCATAGGAAGAAATATCAGGGCATGGCCTTTAAGATTGATTATGAAAAAGCTTATGATGGAGTTAATTTAGATTTTCTTTATGAGCTTTTGGAATCAAGAGGTTTTTTCCCTAAGTTCATTATATTAGTTAGATAGGTTACTCAAGGAGGGTCAGTTAGGATCAGGATTAATGATATTGAAAGTGATTTCTTCCTTACTGGCAAACGCCCGAGACAGATAGATTACATCGCCCCTTTGCTTTTTAACCTTTCTGCATATGTATTCTCCAAGATGCTCATTAAACGAGCTAGAAATGGCCTGGTTGGAGATTTATGTCGTAATTTTATCCTTGGAGGGGTATCTTGTCTGCAATATTTAGATGATACCTTGCTCTTCCTAGAACATGATACTACAGTAGCTATTAATCTCAAATGGATTCTGACATGTTTTGAATAGATATTAGGGATGCGGATTAATTATCATAAGAGTGAATTGATCCCCATCAATATGTCCATAGAAGATCAGCAATGTTTCATTGATATATTACAATGGGTGGCTGGAGATTTCCCTGTGAAATACTTAGGGACCCCTCTTAATTTTAATAAACTAAGGAGATAAGATCTGCAACCTTTGTTAGAAAGTATTATTAGGAGGATTACTAGTTGGAGAGGGAAATTGTTGTCTTCTGCAGCAAAAAGGATCCTAATCTAAGCATGTCTAGCTAGTATTCCCATTTATCTTCTTTATTTCTTCAAATTTCCTAAGTGGGATTTGAGTCTTATTGATACTTAGTTAGAAATTTTTGGAATTATAAAGAAGGAAACCATAAAATTCACCTAGCAAATTGGCCCTATATTTGCATTAAAAAATATTTAGGAGGATTGGGTATTCCCAACCTGCAGGATCTTAATTTATGCTTTATGGGTTCTTGGGTTAAAAGGTACATATAGAAATAAGGGGATTTATGGAGAAAATTCATAGATGCTAAATATAATACACCCCACAATATCTTATATTGCTAAGAAACACAAACCATCTACCTTCTATAAAGGGTTATGTGGGCTACTATAGCTATTAAGGTAGGATATAAATGGCATGTGGGTAATTCTAGATCTATTAGATTTTGGGAAGATATTTGGTTTGGGAACTCTCCTCTAGCTTCCCAATTCTGGGACCTGTATTTTGTGTCAAACCAGCAAACCAAAACCATTGATGTTCTTTGGGATGGTTCTCAGCTGGAGTGTAATTTTAGGAGAACCTTCTCTGAGGAGATGATGGCACAGTGGTGTGAATTACAAGTCATTGCCAAAACGATTACTCTTCCAGATACTGATGATCAGCTCATTTAGCAGTATGAAACCAATGGGCTCTACTCCTCTAAATCCATGCATACTCTGCTGAACTTTAGGGGAGTAACACCTATTTATTTGCCTGCTTTATAAAGTTTGAAAGTACCTCCTAGAATTCAGCTTTTTCTTTGGTTATTCTCTTAGAATAAGATTATGACCATAGACAATTTAAGAGCCAGGGGTATGAAAAAACCTTTAGAATGTGAGTTGTGTAAAGAAATAGAGACTGTTAAACATCTCCTTTTTGAGTGCATTGTAGCTAGGAAACTCTGAGGATGTGGCAGAAGTTTTTGATATTCTTGTCATTAACTTTGAATCTATTACTTCCAAATGGCTTGCTAACAAACAATTTGTGCACTTTAATGTAATCACTTCTGCTGTCCTCTGGTGGCTATGGAATAATAGAAATAGTCTAGTTTTTAACGAAACTACTTGGATTAATATGAAGCATGTCTGGCGCCTGATTCTGCTATATCTGAGAAACTAAAAGCTCCCTTTCAAAGATTTGGAGGAGGGAAATATCGAACAATTTGTGTGGACTTTGGTTGGATTGCTACTAGGAAATACATAGCCTCGTCTAGCTATGAAGGAAGGGCGTCGTTGGAGTACCTATAAGAGCGCTTATAATCTTCAATGTTTTGCTTATGGTCTCTTTGTTCGGTTCTTCCTAGCCTGGTAGAGTCTGGTTGTTCTTTGTTCTAGCTTTCGTGATCGGCTTTGTAGTGCTATGTGTAGTTGGGTTCTAACAGATAGGCTGAGTTTGTTCCTTAGTATGCGAAGTGACTTGAGTAGGGTTGATTAAGTTTCAGTAATAGCACTTCTTTTTGCTTTCCCTTTTCAGACTGTATGGTTTTATTTCATTAATGGAACTGAGGAGAGATCCCTTTTAGTCTAAAAATATTTTGATTGCATGGCCGGCAGTCTCCAGGTCACGATGGAAGAAGCCATGGATATGGTCGGAGACTCCGGACCATGGATCCATGGTGCATTCATCCCCCCGTCATTATTGCTTTAGCTTGTCCATCGGGTCATAATTTTTTTCTTTTTTTTTTTAATTTTTTTGGTTGTGTGCATCCTCAAGACATATCAGTTCTTGACGTTGCACTTTTGTAGAGGCTAGGTAGGTGTAATTAGTATTATTTTACATTAATATATTATCTTTTTTCAAAAAAAATACCTTCAAGTTGGATGGGGTCACGACTCACCGTAGTATAAGGGATATTGTGTCGTCTCTTCATGAATTAATTGTGTTTTTTCACGGCATCTGTATTGTACTCGTTTTGTGCAACGGTTAGTGGCAAACGAATGGACTTATCCGAAATTGTTCACGCAGATAGAAGGTACTCACCTGAGTGAACCTACACAATAAAAGTAGTCTATATACATTTATTTCAGAAAACTAAAATATCTTATATTTTGAACTGATGTC
Source organism: Avena longiglumis (assembly GCA_030063025.1). Lineage (NCBI taxonomy): Eukaryota > Viridiplantae > Streptophyta > Magnoliopsida > Poales > Poaceae > Avena > Avena longiglumis. The sequence goes on from CP125976.1 coordinate 137,392,367, forward strand.
CTTTTTTGTACAATTCATCCAATTTTCAAACCAAATTTGGTGTGGGTTTTCAGCATTTGCACGACGCGCGTCCGGCATTTTCGGGCCTACCACAAACACACGTGTCACTTTAATGATAATGGAACATCCATAAATACCACTTTAATAAGGATGGGACGCAGACCACATGCATGCATGTCACTGATTGGTCACTGAGCATGCGACGTGATCCATAAAATTATTTTAGGGTCTAAAATAAAAATTATTTCACATTATAAATTTACACGGTTCATAGTGTATATCATTGGCTACTAAAATTTTCGATCCAGATTACAGATGTAGTACAATTTGTTTTTTCTTAATAGATCTAGGTTTATCGAATTTTTCCTACTTCAGACAAGACCTTTGTTGAGTGTAACCTACTTCAGACAAGACCTAGCGAAATCCTAGAATCGTTGTTTACCTGATTAGAACGTTGTTGTTGGGGGTTTGATCAATAGATAGAAATATGCCATGGGGTTAAGGTTTCACCTACAATTGTGAACACACATATATAATACAGAAGATATGGATAAACGCAAATATGTATTAAAACATAATCATAATTTCAAATATAGAACTGGCGATGCATCCTCACAACACCATAGCCTACCACAACATTATGAATTCATTGTCCAACTACCTAGTCTTGCCAGGGAATTTAGTAGTTATCTCTACTATCTAAAAAGAATCCTGTGTTGCGTCGTTAACCGTCCCGCGATACGTCATTCTTTTCGTCGCGCTCCGTGTGTCTGCCCCGCACGCGGCCAAACGGGCCAAGCCCAATGAATCATCACCCTCACACGCGACTCCCACATCGCTGCCCTTCCGCCGCCTCTGTCGTTGCCGCTGCGCCGCACGCCGTCGCCACAACGACCTCCTCTATAGGCTGCTGCCATGTACCCAACCGTAACTTCCTCCCGTCGCCCCACTCGATCACATCCTGATCCCGTCCCTATTTCATTCCTATCCTCCACCGCACAATGGCCGTACCCGTCCCGATTCAATTCGCCATTCACCTCTCGATCTGTTCTGGTATATGGAGCAGGGGAGGGCGGCGGCATATGGAGCAGGGGAGAGCAGCGGAGATGTGGTCCATGCTGCCCCCGGTGTTTGGGGTTTGAGGTACGAGCTGATCTCATATCTACTGAGTCACTGTCTTACTGACCTCCTCGATTTATTGGTTTTTGTGTTGAGGCACACCATGTACATTGTCCTTCCTCGGTACCTCACAGTGGATCCTCCTCCACCTAGAGGTAGGTGCTCACCGCGAGCGCGTGCACCATCAACTGCACATCTTCAAGGCAGCCCATCTCTCCATGACTCCATCTGGACATGACCATCATTATCGCACTATCAAGCGCATCTGACTATTCTCCAAATCGTAGAATATCAAGTCTCTTGGGATTGAGCACTTGCGTGAAAAATAGATAAACTCCATAGCCGACCAGTTCATACAAATAACTACAGTAGTTATTTTTTGATTCGTTTTAGATCATTAACATGATGAAGGATACTCAAGCAACTTGGTCATGGGAGCACCTGTGAGGCGCTGCCGACCTCGGCTCGGGGGAATGCCCGCTGGAGGGGCTCCATTTTATCATGTTACGTACCTACAGAATTCTGGAAATGATTGACATCTTTATCATGCATATTTTATTTCTTCAGTTCTTCTGTCCATTTTTTACACTGATGTTAACTGTATGATAGGACATTTCTACAAATTTTAGGGGTTTGTTTTTTTCCAGATATAAGTAGTAACCAACAGCCAAATTAAAGACACACATGATGGAAGGAATACCATGGTATAGATGTAGCATTGATTCCAGGCGTAAAAGACCGAACTATTTCAGCAAGTATTTTTGTAAATCCCAACTGTTTGTTAACATTTTGCTGTTTTACAAACATATGAAATTTGTCTAGCGGTCAAACTAGAAAAATGATATCTTTTTAAAGTATTTTAGTTGTTAGAGAACTTGATGTAGGAGGCGGCTGCCAGACTAACGTAAAATATACAGATGATTCGGACATGGGGTGTGGCAGGTGATACGTGCACTCAGAAAACCTGAAAAGAACAATGTTTTCTTGGTTACTTGGGTATTTTATCGAGGAGATAGACCGGCGCATGAAGTAGCTTGATTCTCAATCATGCCATAGCTGCTTGCAAAGAGTCATGCATGACCTCCTTATGCATGTTTGATCTCATGACTCATGAGCTGGTGTTCCGCCAAATCATTTAATGTATATAAAGAGAAAAAAGTGTTTCCTTGTCTTTTTTATGTTCGGTATGATAGATCTCCATGTTTTCAAAATTAGCCAGCATATGAAGATTTGTTTGAACTGCGGTGCAAGTTATCCACATACTCAAATTTAAACCTTGAATTGGTAATCTATTAGTGATTTCCAATAGCTACAGTGAGTTACTAGCCTAACTATCAACCAGGGCTCTTATTTCCAGTAATAATACTATCTTCTTGGAGCTCTTCATTGCTTTCTTCCGGCAGTCGCGACAAAAACAACCTTCATCATGGTCTCTATGCTCTAGAAAACCAATTTATCAAGCTTGGCCTCGAATGGCCTTTTGCTGACCATCAACCTGCGTCTAATGGTGATTGCAGCACACCAACGTGATGATACTGAGAATAATTAATCTTCTAAAGGAACCACATATCCTCATTGTCTCTTATGTTTTCATGTTGAAATCCTGAATTGAACCTGGAATACATGCCAAGCTTCTTTTTTTTTGCTCAAGAACTTGCTACTTATTTTTTCTAAAGGCACTACAGCTTGGTTAACGATGTTTGCTCCTTTTTGCACTTCTGATTATTACGGAAGGAAGTCTCACTATTGGATGAAGAGTCGGTACACCAGTACAATATACACCACAAGTAATATACTCATTATGCTTACCGAGACACCGGCGACCGTGAAGTCTCGGGGTGAAGGATTAGGTTGCAGGTTTAATGAACAAGTTTAGAGATTTCACGATTTCGACCAAGCAGATGGGGAGAACTGGTGGCAACAACGACAGTGAGCTTCAGTAGGACCTGCATTCTTTCGTCTCACATATCTCCTGGGTATGCTGGGTCCTGGGAAAGCTGGAGATGATCAAATGCCTTGAAACCTACTGTGTCGGAGCATGGTCTGATGTTGTTCCAGATATCGAGGTGGCGTGCCCCGGGTCCGAATGTCTGAAGAATAAAGTGAAGGTTGTAGAGATAATTGCAAAGATCCTGGAGGCGGTCATGTTCATCAACATTGCCATGTTGTAAATATTTGGATCAGATTTGTTGGGATAACCAACCATTTTGTTATCAGCCAATTGTATTGATGGCGACAACAGTAATAGGGGCGAGGACGATGGCGATGATTATGCATTTGATCGATCATTGAGAATGTTTTAGTTTTGATTCTAAATTTCAAGGTTGTTGTACTGTGATTTCTTTTTTGTGTGAATGTTCTACTGTGATTTTTGATTCTAAATATCAGCAAATTCCCTATCAATAATATCCATCATGAGAAAATAATATAGAATTAAGTGCTGATTTTGCTAGCTCTAAGAGATGGGTTCATCTGTATTGTCTGATTCAATCGAGTCATCGGATCAGGCGGAGCTCCACATGTTTTCATCCTTTTTACAGCGTTTGATTCATGGTTATTGAAATTTTCATTTTATTTCATTTGCATATCTACAGTTGAGTAGTTGCAGTATGTACGATACTGATTTTTTCTCCCGTTGCAACGCACGGGCATATTTCCTAGTTAAGATAAACATACCAAAGTATTACGCCCTATAACGTTACCATTATTCTCTAGAGAATCTCTTTTCTCCGTTGTACTCCCCTTACTATCACTAGGTTTCACGTCACGAAGTTCATATCAACTCTACTCTAACCTTTATACCTTTACTGATCTTCGAGGTCTTGGATAACTTACACAGGTTTTAGGATCGAGGTAAAAAGATAAAAGATAAACATATATGAAGACATATTACTTCAGAAATACAGTATCACATGCTAAAGATGCATGTACCTATAAGGCTAGGCCTCAGCCCTCAGCTCGTGAGGACGGTTCACACATAATTATATCAATAATCATAAATATTATATTAAACATTTATTGAAAGGTAAATGACAAATAATCTTACATTGCCACCAATCACTAGGGAATCACAAAAAAAGAAAAGGAAAAAGAAACTGAAAAAAAAGATAAAAACGATTTTGAAACCCAAACAGAAAGAAAAGAACGCGAAAACCTAAAGCAAAACTAAGAAACTAAACCATTAAACCGTCCAGAACCTGGCAAAAGCTTCACCAAACCAGAACAACAAGAAAACAAAGAGAGAATTGACCGGAGGACGTGCTAATCGCCGCTCAACGCGGCGCTGGCCACGAGCACCGCCTGAAGCTAGCAGCAACTGGGCCAACCCAGTTTGGCCGCGGCTTCTTTTTTCTGTTTCTTCTTTATATCTTATTCTAAACTGTAATATTTTCTGATCAATATTAGTTGAATTAGATTCATATAAATATGAATGTATTTAGTCAAGTTTTAATGTTATCTATACAAATTTGAGACAAACAATATAGGTGGGAGGAAGTATGTTTATAATTACATTTAAAAATTAGTGTTTGAATATTTTTAAAGATTTTCAAAATCATGAATTTATGAAACATGAACATTTTTTAAAAACTGATGAACCAAAATTCAAAAATCATAAACCAAATTTAGAAAATCATGAACAAATTCTTAAAAACCATGAACCAATTTAAAAAATCATGAACCATATTCAAAATCATACACCAATTTTAAGAACCATGAATCAATTTTAAAAAATCATGAACCAAATTCATAAACCACAAACCAATTTTGAAAAAATAAATCCAAAACATAAGGAACAATTTTCGTGAAAAAATAAAGTAAAAAAGAAAAAGGAAACCAAAAAATAAAACAGAAAAAGAAAAACAGAACAAAAATAAGAAAAGGAAAAAACGAAAAATCATCACCGCGCGATGATATGCTCCTGTGCCTCGCGCTAGCGGGCGGCAATTAGTATTTCGCATGGACCGGTCCAGTAGGGGCGTGTTTGGTAGACCAGCCCACCTCAGATATTCCCACCTCAACCGAAAATTTTGTTATTTGTTAGCTCGGTCCACGCATCTAGGCAGTGCCCACCTCGACCGAAAACACCCACTCAGCCATGCCGAGATGCGAAGCCCGATTCGAGCTTCACATGTCAGCCTTGCCAAACTCAGCCAAAAACGAGAGCCCCACGTCCCTGAAAAAATCTCCGCGCATCCCCACTCATGGAAATCCCCTCGTCCCTCCCCGCAGATTGTCGCCTCGTCTCCATCACCACACCGCCCCGCCCCGCCTCCTCTCCATCGCTGCCCCGCCCCGCCTCGTGACCGTCACCGCGCCGCCCCGCCACGTCTCCATCCCCGACCGCGCCGCCCTGCCTCGTGTCCGTCCCCGGCCGTGGTGCCCCACCTCGTCTCCCTCGTCGGTCGCGTCGCGCCATGCCGCCTCGTCTCTTCCCCAAGCTCTGCCTCGTCGCACTGCCTCCCAGCGCCCCAAGTTTCTGCTCGTCTCCGCCTCGTCGTGACGCCACACAGCCGCCTAAGCTCCGGCTTCTCCATCGCCTCCCAACGCCCTAGAGAAGCAACGTGAGAGCACCAACAAAGCGGTGGTGGAGCACCAGTGAACGATGGGACCTGCGCTAGGACCTGATTGATTTTTTACATTTTGTGTATAAGGACCTGATTGCTTTTTTATTTTTATCTTAAGGACCTCTGTATAAAAATTTCGAGTCCAGTTTGTTTTAACTCACAGAAGCCACCAAACAACATCTAAGCTGAGCTTGTTTCAGCAAACCCAATCCACCAAACAAGTGACAAAATCTTAGATGGTCTTGTCTAAAAACAGCAGGTACGAGAGGAGATTGGGATTCTGAGTTGCCCCCGTCTACCGAACAAACCCGACGTAGCATAGGGTTTACCGAGTTGGACTTGAATCCTAGCCCCAAGTCTTTCAAACAGAAACGGGCGTGTCTTCGCAGCCCAGCCCAAATAAACTCTCTTCGTTTTGTTCTTCTAAGGTTCTCCGGGTTCTTCGAGGGTTGAGTCTCGACGACGCCCACCAGCTCAGCCCCCGTTCGCCGCCGCCGCGCGTGACTCCCGGAGCTTCCGCGACGCACCCATGGCAACGCAAGGCAAGACCACAACGCTGGACGAGGTAAGAAGCAATACTTTCCCCAGTTTGCAGCTTGTCTCTTATTAGTTTCAGGGTTTTCGTTCTGTGATTACGCGGCGGCTCCCGGCGATCGGTCCTGTGGCGCGGCCGGATCCTGCTATTTTTTATTTGTAGTAGTATCACTTTTGCCGGATTTAGAGCGGGGCATGGTATTAGAATTCGTACTAGCAGTAGGTTTAGGGTCAAGACTCAAGATGCTACGTCTGATTATGGTGGCATCTGTGTCCAGTCTAATGTCACTGTTTGGTAGATGTCGAAACTATCATCTCTGGGTTTATTTATCGTGCAACTGAAGGCACAACTCTATACTACAATTGTGCGGAGTTTCATAGGTTCAACAGGGGGAAGTGTTATTTTGTTCGGACTACAGCAACGTGTGGTTGACTAGGTAGTGTATTTGGTATGATGATATTCCTTGTACTTTTGGGTGCTGTATATGATTTGCTTGTGTGATATTGTTTCTATAATCACAAGCATTCGTGAGTATGTGATCTTGCCCTTATGGAAGTGGTGGTTACAATTTTTGACGAGAATGGCAGGAGCTCTGCCTTTATATGCATTAAAATTAAAAGAGAGGAAACAGAAGTTACAAATACAACAGACAACGGCTTTAGCCGTCAGTAAAAAAAAAGAACAAATTCAAATTCTATACGCGTTTCTGAATTGAGCAACATCTGCAATGGCCTTTGCAGCAACAACCGGCGGCAGCAGAGTTTTGTGCTGAAAAATTCGCCGGTTCTCTCTTTTCTCCAGACTCCTTGAGCCGTCGTCTGTAACTCCTCCCACCTGAGCAAGCTTCAGTTCAACAGCGATAACTGACACCTGAGCAAGCTGGGATTCAACTGGTTGTGTATGCATCCATACTTCCCTGGTGAAAAGGCATTGCAGGAACAAATGGTTGACATCTTCCAGCACCTGATCGCAAAGGCTGCACGTGGCATTATGAGTTCATCCTCTTTTACAAAGCCTGGCATCAGTCCATAATCTGTTCTGCAAGAGTAGCCACAAAAAGAACCTAATTTTGCCCTCTGTCTTGACCTTCCACGCTTGCTCGAGCTCTGGACATCTGACGTGGGAGATGAACTGAACTTCATATGCAGATCTAGCTTCATCCGGCTCGTTTGTCAATGTTACCCCTCGAATCTGAGACCTTTTTGTCCTTTTTGTCAATGTTGTGGTTTCATTTAAACCTTTTTGTCCAATGTATAGCTTGTGAAGCCCTGATTGTAAATTTGGAGGTGTTTGCGTCTGTTCCTTCCTCCAGCACAAGTTGATGTAATGTTTGAGCTCATGTTGGTCATCTGCTTGCTTTGACTTAGATCCCTATTAAAATTTTGTTGCTCTGCGAATTGGATGATTGGATCCCTCGCTGGATATTTGACATCTGTATTTTTTGCGTGCTTATTTCATGAACCCGAACTAACTTCTCTGTGGCTAGTTGCTCCTACTGAAATTAATCTTTTATATATATGGTCCAGACCGTGGTCTGAAAATTGGAAATACACCTCTATTTTTGCAGGAAGCCCCAGCTGATGGGACCACTGCTGTTGTTGAAGAAAAGGGTGAAACTCCTGAGGTGACAGAGCCGGAAGAAACCAACTCTGCTGAAGACGAAAACAATGAGGGTGCTGACGAAACAACTGATGAGATACAAGAGATTCTGGTATGATTTACTAATTAATGTCTACGCCCAGTATTTACATCTATATAAGTAGCACTAAACATGTGTTGATATACAGATTGAGACAGCTCCAGCAGATTTTCGTTTTCCCACAACAAATCAATCAAGACATTGCTTCACGCGCTATGTAGAATACCATAGGTATGGTCCGGACTTTTTGCCTCTTGGAAATGATACAGCATTCATTTATTTGGGTCATTGGCAAGAACTCTTTTTTTGTGACAGGTGCATAGCTGCAAAAGGAGAGGACGCACCGGAGTGTGGAAAGTTTGCAAAATACTATCGATCACTATGCCCAGGTGAATGGGTATGTATTCTTGTTTCGTTCCCCTTTTTTTTCTCTCTGTTGTTACTCTTCAGTTCTTCCTGATTTGATAAGATAGGTATTTCTGTGGCACATGCAGCTTCGGCAAGTTCGTTTCTGTTGTTTCCCCACTGACCTCAGACTTACCTAGCCGATGTTGTATTATCTATGGACTTAGATTAGACCCTGAAACCTACCTTATGAAGTGTTATAGTGTTTATATCTTTTAATAGCCCAATCTTTCTTGTTTCAAGCTTATTTCTCCTCTTGTTCTTTAGTCATAAATACTGTTTATTCTGGTCAAGAGTTACTGGTGATAGAGCAACAAATTGACCTCGGTTCACCAGCTGGACTGGTTTCAGTTTAGATGGACATGTTGATTTTGCAGTTTGAGCGAGATTTAAATTGACTACCTGCTAGTTTATGTGTCATGGTAATTTGGCTCAGATGGTCATGTTGTTTTTATGGGTTGTTGGCCTTTGGCATGCACATGCTATTTAAAATGATGTATCACTAGATCTCAAGCTTTACTCATATTGCGTCTGGTTACAACAAAACCTACCCATTTTCTTGCAACACGGCTTTTCTCAACTTGATTACGTGGCTGTGTTTCATTCAGGTTGACCGTTGGAACGAGCAACGTGAGAATGGCACCTTCCCTGGACCCCTGTAGGCTGTATTGGTGTTCGGAGACAGAACCATCATCGTGACCTATTACCTACTTAAGTTGAATGTGATGCTTCCCAATTTCCTAGTAACGAATTTCACTGGATTTTGTAAACATCCAACTTTAGAATTTACTGAACTTGCCGTTCCACGGAAAGCAGTTCAAGATTATCTTTTTGGTTGCATATATGTAAGTTTGAAACCGTGAAGTAAACTAGTGTCCTAATTCTAGCAGTGCCATCTTGTCGAAATCCATCCTATTCCTCTGTGCGCAGAAGAGGTGGCGACATGCCTACATGATTCACAAAGTTATGATGCACTCTGCATAGGTTGCAAGCGGCACCCGCATTTCAGCCCGCAAAACTGAAATCAAGCCAAAAGGAGTTGTAGAAGCTAGCAAAATTAAAGCATGGTTAGCGAAAATGTCTAACCCGCCCCGCTTGCCACCCTAACTCTGCATAGTGTTAGCCTGAAATTTGCATTTGGTAGTTCTGCCTGTCTTGTGATGGAATGTGAAATCCCACTTTGTCACTACAGGAATGGGAAGCTACGTCGACGGCCAGTCGCTACGCCGACGGCCAAACATCGGGGTCGTCGGCGTAGCCATCGTCTAGGCCAGCTCCGCCAAGCAGCTGTCGGCGTAGAATTGCCCTCGGCATATCCTATGCTACGCCGACGGCTGCCCTCGGCGTAGCTATTTTTTATTTTATCTCATTAAACTTTGAAAAATCCTAACTAAATTATTCTAATTCGGAAAAATACAAATAATATATCAAAATTTGCAGAAAAATAAGACCTATCTATCTACACTCAAATATTACACATTTTTAAATAAAAATTAAGTAAAACATAAGACATTATATATAGTTTAAAACGGGCATAAAAAATTCAAAAATGATCGAAACAATGCGAAACCTTCGCGTGGTGTTATATTATGTGACATAGTTAGAAGAAAAAATATCAAACTTGGTATATTGATTATATCTCAAAGAAACCTTCACAAAATGACCTATCTCATTCGAGGTTTCTTGGCTTTCGGGTCAAATGACCAATGTTATGGCTAGAATCAAGGCATAGTTTGTGATAATGTGCCCATATTGTGCATACACATGCATCATGGGATGGCGAACAATGTTGCAGGAGGAAGTTTTCCTTTTCGTCGCACCAAAAAGCCATTTCCCATTTTCTGAGCACAAAAAACGAACGATTTTGTAAAGCAACCACCAAATAGCTAATTCAAAATGGTACCACCATATTTTAAAAAAATACTATACCACCTTATATAGACAATGTCCCAATAGGGGAATCCGAAACCTTTCCGTCCACCTCTGGTGAAAAAGACAAATTCCTGCCGAATCGGCAGAAAGTGGGTCAGATATGAACTACAGGTACATGATCCGATGCTCATGTTTTTTTAAAAAAATCATTTTTAGGTTCACAATATGCTATTTTATCAAAGATCCAATGCAAGTTTAGCGCGGCCCCGAGCTAAGAATCTTCATGCCCGCCGTTCGACAAAGTTTGACGATAGTTTAAAACGGGCATAAAAAATTCAAAAACGATCGAAACAATGCGAAACTTTCGCGTGGTGTCATATTATGTGACATAGTTATAAGTAAAAATATTAAACTTGATATATTGATTATGTCTCAAAAAACCTTCACAAAATGACCTATCTCATTCGAGGTTTCTTGGCTTTCGGGTCAAATGACCAATGTTATGGCTAGAATCAAGGCATAGTCTGTGATAATGTTCCCATATTGTGCATACACATGCATCATGGGATGGCGAACAATATTGCAGGAGGAAGTTTTCCTTTTAAATTACCAAAAGCCATTTCCCATTTTCCGAGCATAAAAAACGGACGATTTTGTGAAGCAACCACCAAATGGCTAATTCAAAATGCTACCACCATATTTTACTAAAATAATATACCACCTTATATGGACAATGTCCCAACAGGGGGTTCCGAAACCTTTCCATCCACCTTTGGTGAAAAAGACAAATTCCTGCCGAATCGGTAGGAAGTGGGTCAGATATGAACTACATGTACATGATACGATGCTCATGTTTTTTTACAAAAATCATTTTTAGGTTCACAATATGCTATTTTATCAAAGATTCAATGCAAGTTTTCCTTTTCATCGCACCAAAAAGCCTTTTTCATTATTCGAGCGCAAAAAGGGAATTTTCTAAAGCAACCACCAAATAGATAATTCAAAAACGGAGGGTTTGTGATTAGTTGATATGGATATCATATTTGTATTCATCTCATTTTTCTGATCAATTTAGACATATTATTTTTTAAATTCCGATCCATAGATATTAATTATTCCATATTAAATAGAAAAATACAAAAAAGTAAAATTATTATATTTTTATTTGAATTCAATAATATTTTTACTTATTCATTAATGTTTATTCAAATAATTGTTTGTAATTTCAAAAAATACAAACATATGACATGTTGATATAAGAGTTAATAAGATTGATATCATAGTATTGATAACAATGTATGAATTACTTTGCGGAAACAGATTCTGAAGGAACGAGGAAGTTAAGCGTGCTGGAGCTGGAGTAGTATTAGGATGGGTGACCTTCCGGGAAGTTCGACCAAGACTGCAATTTATTTAAATATTAAGTGTAATTAGTGTTAAAAATGTTCAAAGTGAGAGATTAACGAGTCAAACAATTTAAAGATTCAAAAATTAAGAAAAAAAAATTTATTTTTTTTTAAAAATATTTTTGCAACCTGTCGACAAGCTATGCCGACGGCCGCTACGCCGACGGCATTACCCTCGGCATAGCATACGCCGACGGCCTCTATGTGCTTCGCCGAGGGAGCCCTTTGCCGAGGAGGCTACGCCGAGGGCAGCCGTCGGCGTAGCATACGCCGAGGGTATTTTAGGCTACGCCGACGGCCTTTTGCCATCGGCGTAGCGCGCGCATCCTGTAGTGTGTGGTGAACCGGTGATGAGGCAGTAGCTCTCCTAAATTTCCTGGAGCTCGAGCATGGTGCAACTAGTTGGTTTTGCTCAGGCGTGTTCAGACTTGGAAGACGACCCGCACCTTGAGACTGGAGAATCATGACTATTTTCTGGGAAAATTATCTCCCTTGTCGGCAATATACACTGCTCGTCCATTCGTCAGAGCTTGTTGCTGTCGAGGTGTGGCCGTGTGAGATGTGGTAGCTTTGTAGAGTATTCAGAAAGTGCATGCACAACATAGTCATAACAACCCTTCCATTCCAGCGTAATTTTCTCAGCGTAGTTTGTTAGTCATACCCAATTTTATTTTCTACTAAAGCACGTGATGTGCTGTAAAATGATTTTCGCATTTATAGACATGCATGGTGGAAAAATAATCCGTTTTAAATGAACACATTAAATTGGACTGCTACCAATTATGGTAAGAATTTAATCTAAACAAACGGCTATATACTACCTCAGTACCTCCTATATTCATCTATGTTCTCCCGCACCAATTTTTTCATATACCTTTGTTATGATGACTACCTACCAAAATTTATCATTACAAATCTAGTAAATTTATTTCGGATAGTCTAGATTGAATACCCTTTTGTTAACTATGTATCTTACAAAAGGAAAATGTGCTGAACCTTGACTCCCATATGTGCCACATTTCTTCTTTCTAGAGATCCATCTAGATGAGACGCCCCTTCCAACCCAAACACAGTGTAATTAAATATGGTCTTCATATATTTTGGTGTTAGGTATACGTAGGAATGGAAGTTGTCAGGATGTTTCCAAAAACTTATGGTCTTATTGGTACGACTAGACTAAGCCATAGGTGATTCCATCAAACAAGGTTGCTCAGCCACTCAAAAAGAGCTTGATCATTGTTATGTGTACGACTCTGTATGTACGATTTGCATAAGATGCTCACTATCCAGCATTCAATCATGTGAGGGAAACATAGCAACCCACTAGATTAATCGTCGGACACGCATTGGACACTGAAGTGGAAGAAGCTTCACAAGTGTCATCTTATACAAGTAAAATGCACCCACGGTTTTTAAACTATCTGAGGTTTTGGATTTTTTTTGTTTCCGAACATTGTACTACCGTTCAGCCTTTCTTATGTTGAAATGAGAAATCCCATGATGCGAGATGAGATAGTAGCCTCTCCTAACTTTCCTGGAACCCTAGCATGGTGTATCGTATTCGTCGTGAGCGCCTTTTCTTTGTGCGGAACGGCATAGTATCTCTGACAGTACAATTGTCGTCCTCTCCTCTCACTCGTAAATTTCTAGCTATCTGCTGCAGGCAAAGAAAAACATGTACACGTACAACTCATGTGTGTAGCTTTGTATTCATAACATGCATAGATAGCAATCCTTCAATTTGAGAAAAGCAGGGGACACTTCCATTTCCTAGGAGAATAAAATAGTGTACCAAAATAGAGTTTGCACCTCGTCAAGTACCCTCTAGGGTTTAGTACTCCCGGCGGCGGTCGGCGAGTTTGAGGCGATCTCGGTTCCTACCCTACCGGTTCTCTGTTTCCCTCCCCCCCCCATCTGTCCCTCGCGGTGGTGGTCTCCCGGTCTCTAGGCAGATCTCGCTCTGCTTGTCCGGTTGGTGTCCTTGCGCGGTGGAAGGTATGGTTTGAGCGGTGCCGCCATGGCTGATGCGAAAGCGAGTTCGGGCACATCTGACAACTCGGCGTCGAAGGCGGCAGGGAAAGGCAGTGGTGAGAGTAGTGCTGATATTGCCGGGGGAGGAAGCTCCTCCTTTGTGGATTCTCATATTGAAGTGTATAAGTGGATTGCACTAGCCCTTTCCATCAGTTCGGACTTTTGGTTGCGTTGGCTAGTGCATGAAGCTTAACATGGTATCAGAGCCCAAGGTCTCGAGTTCGAGTCCTGGCTTTCGCAATTTATCCTAAAATTGCTGTTGACCCCTCTGTGTTCACGTATAGGCCTCTTGAGTCATACGTGAGTTTCGCGCGCCGTCGCTCTCTTCCGATTGCTCTAAGGTCTCGAGTTCGAGTCCTGGCTTTCGCAATTTATCCTAAAATTATTGTAGACCCCTCTGTGTCCACGTATAGGCCTCTTGAGTCATACGTGAGTTTCGCGCGCCGTCGCTCTCTTCCGGTTGCACGTGCTGACTTCTCCCGGTCACACGTGAGATGGGGTGTTGAAGTGTATAAGTGAATTGCACTAGCCCTTTCCATCAGTTCGGACTTTTGGTTGCGTTGGCTAGTGCATGAAGCTTAACATCTCAGAGGGAGAGAGGTATTGACGCTATGTTTGAGAATTTAGAGATTGGGGAAGATGAGTTTGATGATCTGATCATGGAGGAAGAAGAGGTGGATCTGGCTGCGAGTACACGTTGGCTGGCTGTGGCAAGGGTCAACTGCTCGAAGAATTTCAGCCATGAAGCTTTCTTTATGCAGATGCAGTTTGCTTGGAATTCGGCAAAAGAGATCAATATCCGTGCAGTTGGGGAGAACAGGTTCACGATCCAGTGCCATTGCCTCGGTGACTGGGAGAAGGTCACGGAGCGAGGTCCCTGGCTTTTCCGTGAATGGGCGGTGATCATTGCCTCTTATGACGGTATCTCTGATCCTTTTTCGGTTGAGCTCAATATCATGCCGATTTGGATCCAAGTTCACAAATTACCTGAGGTTACCGCAAGAAGGAGGTTATAACGAAATTAATTGAGAGATCGGCTGGAAAGGTGTTAGTTGTGGAGATGTCGCCTACAGGGGCGTTTCGGGGTGATTTTGTTCGTCTGCGAATTGAACATGATGTCCGGAGTTCGCTTACCCACTTCGTTTCAATCTCGTTGGCGGGCAAGCGCTTCCTATATGCAGTGAAATATGAGAAGTTGGGGCAACTTTGTTATGCTTGCGGTCTGATTGGGCATGACGTTAAGGAATGCGGTGATGGTCTCCATGAGGTGGACAAGCTAAAATTTGGCGATTGTATCTATGCCAGTGGTCGCGGCCGTGGTGCCGGCTCCTTCCGGGGGGGCACGAGCGGTGGCTCTGGTGGTGCACGGAATTTTTGTGGGGAGAAATCTGGAGGCCGTGCTAGAGGGGGACCTAGGAGTGTTGGACATGGTTGCGGCGCTTCTCAGGATTGGCGCCTCTTCCCGGAGCATGATCTTACTGATCACGATAATGAGCTAGCTGATACCGCTTCTAGTCCATCTAAGCTGGTGGACATGGTGATGTCTGAGGCGGACAGACTAGCTAAGAGCAAGGAAAAAAATAGCGCGCTATTTATTTTAGCGTCGCCTCTCTTCAGACGCTACGCAAGTCAAAACAATATTTTTTCTGATAGGTATAGTCTGTATACTAAGAATTTTGGTAGAGAAAAAATTATCCAAAGTAATACATGCATAGCCAATTAACCAGTGATGATCAAATGGTGTGCAAATTCAAAATGAAGGACATATTTTTCAGACGGTCACATCAACAACCAACAAGGCATCAAAGCAACAACATAGGAGAAACTACTTATTCAGAATTGGTGGGGATGAAGCCGACTTCTTTGGGGTGAGACAGACATCATGCCTGTTCGAAGACTTCCAATGCTCTCCAAGATGTTGACGAAGTGGAGAATCGGTGGGGATGAAGATAGGTGTGGCGTTGGTTGATGTTGTGGGAGATCCTTGGTCGCAACATTGCTAGTTGCACTCCTTTTGGCCAGGGATGTGCCGGAGCTGGAGGAGATGGAGGATCCTGCAGCCGCCACTACCGTCGTTGTGGTGGGGAATGAGACGGCGTGGGGCTGGGAGTTGGTTTAGCTAGGTTTGTTGAGTCATGCGGGCTGAATGGGCCGGATGGACTGCCGATAATTTCAAGATTTTGTAGCGCTGATATAAAGGTATAACGTATAGCGTGTATAGCGTCATTTAGTGCCGCTAAAACGCGATTAGCGTCATAGCGAGCATTTTATGCATAACGTAGCGTCTGACTCCCGAAAATGCTATAGCGGCGCTATAGCACTGAAATAGCGTGCTATTTTTTCCGTTGGCTAAGAGGCAGTTGGATTTTGGGGTTCCTAACATCCCAAATAAAGGGCTCTTGGCTATCATGGGGAATGACATGGCTATGGAGGGTGGTGAAAAGCCAACACTTGTTGATAAGGGGACGGATGGATCTACAACCTCTAAAAGATACAAGAGAGAGGACGGTTCTTCAGTGTCAGCGGATTCAGAATCGGCGGCTTCCCTCGAGGATGGCCGCCGGGAGCAATGAATTCCTTATTTTGGAACTGTCGTGGCATAGGGAACGCTGCGACAGTTCACGACCTTGTGGGTCTCATGAGGACCCATAGTTCCCAGTTGGTGTTCTTGTGTGAAACCCGACAAAAAAGTGACCGTGTGGGTCGGCTTTGCAATCGTCTTGGCTTGCGCGGGTTTCATGGTGTGGACAGTGATGGTATGAGCGGTGGTTTGGCGCTCTTTTGGCACGAAAGTGTCGAGGTTACTATCAAGGAGTCTGGGCCGAGGTTTATTGATGCTCATGTGCACCTTCGGCAAAGTGCTCCGTTATTTCATGTGACATGCGTGTATGGAGAACCTTGGGTGGAGAACATGCATAGGATGTGGTCGTTGCTCTCGGCTCTGAGAGCTTCTTCGACACTGCCCTGGGTGGTTTTGGGGGATCTGAATGAAGCTATGTGGCAGTATTAGCATTTCTCGGGCTCGCTTCATCCTGAAGGTCAGATGTCAGCATTCAGGGACTGTTTGTTGGCTTGTGAACTTATTGATTTAGGTTTCTCCGGTCTGCCTTTCACTTATGATAACAAAAGGGCAGGGTCAAGTAATGTTCGCGTCAGGCTGGATCGTGCCTTGGCAGACAATAGCTGGAGGGATATTTTTGCTGAATCCAAAGTGGTTCACCTGGTGAGTCCTTGCTCGGATCATTGCCCCGGTCTTACTTTCCATGGCAGCGGAGGCTCGGCCTGCTGTTCAAGGCCGGTGTGCTCGTTATGAGATCTTCTGGAAAAGGGATCCAGCCATGAAGGAGATCATTGAGCCTTTCCTGGAAGGACCTCGGACCCCTGGAGGATCTAGGCTCGGTGTCAGATGGGTTACATGTCATGATGCAAAAGTTGCAGTCTTGGGGCAAGCGGAAATTTGGCAATATTTCCCGTCAGTTAATTAAGCTGCGCGCCAAGCTAAAAACACTACAGGAGGAGGATGCTCCTCGTTCTTTGATTCGTTCAATCACTGACCAAATGGAAGAAATTCTGTATAAGGAAGAGATGATGTGGCCGCAACGGTCACGCATTGATTAGTTGAAGGAGGGGGATAGGAATACCAATTTTTTTCATCGGAAGGCTGTTTGGCGGGCGCGACGCAATAAAATCGCCAGCCTACGTGATTCTGATGGTGTGGTTAAAACTGTACCTACTGAACTGAAGCGGATGGCGGTATCCTATTTTAAATCCTTGTATACTAAGGATCACACTCTGGATAGTGAACCTATCACTTCGCTGATTCTAGAACAGATTGATGATAATATGAATATGGGTTTGTGTAAAGATTTCACTGATGAGGAGATCTCTGACGCTCTTTTCCAAATTGGTCCCATCAAAGCCCCGGGTCCTAATGGGTTTCCTGCTAGGTTTTACCAAAGGAATTGAGAGCTTATGCGAGGTAATGTGATCAAAGCAGTGAAGCACTTCTTTGTTACAGGCTTGATGCCACAAGGTACTAATGACACCTCTATTGTGCTTATTCCCAAAGTGGACAACCCATGTGATCTCTAGGATTATAGGCTGATTGGGTTGTGTAATGTACTTTATAAAGTTGTCTCCAAATGCCTGGTGAATAGGCTTCGTCCACTTCTAGGGGGCATTATTTCTGAAAATCAAAGTGCCTTTGTACCGGGGCGCTTGATCACGGACAACGCCTTATTGGCTTTCGAGTGTTTGCACTTCATGGAGCATGGTACAGCTGCTAACTCTTCTTTTTGTGCTTATAAGTTGGATTTGTCTAAAGCTTATGACAGAGTGGATTGGTCCTTCCTGGAGTCTACTATGCATAAGATGGGGTTTTCTCATCGGTGGATACAATGGATAATGGCTTGTGTTGCCACGGTGAGGTATTCAGTAAAATTCAATGGAACCCTATTGGAAGCATTTACTCCGAAGAGAGGGCTACACCAGGGAGATCCGCTCTCTCCCTTTCTGTTTTTGTTCGTGGATGATGGTCTCTCAACCTTGCTGCGACGAGAAGTTGAGGTGGATGGCTTATCTCCCCTTAGGGTTTGCCGACAAGCTCCTGGCATCTCCCATCTCCTGTTCGCTGATGATACGCTATTATTTTTTCAGGCGGCGGAGAATGAAGCTCTTAGAGTGAAGCATGTGATTGATGTTTATGCCAAGGGTACGGGGCAGCTTATTAACCCGTCCAAGTGCTCCATTATTTTGAGCCCTTCTTGCCCGCTGAATACACAGGAGGGGGTTCGCTCTATCTTGCATGTGGAGAATCAAGAATTTGAGGAGAAGTACCTTGGTCTTCCTACCCCTGAAGGCAGGATGCATAAAGGTCGCTTTATTAACCTACAATCATGGCTCTATAAACGTTTGATGGAATATGGAGATATGCTTTCCCAGAGTGTGAGGGAAGTATTCATCAAAGCTATAGCACAAGCCATTCCGGTTTATGTCATGGGAGTTTTCAAACTCCCGTTCTCTGTTTGTGATGAGCTCACAAAGTTGATTAGAGATTATTGGTGGGGCGTGGATAAAGGTAAAAAGAAGATGCACTGGATCAATTGGAATACTATGATGAGGTCTAAGGTGCAGGGTGGTATGGGTTTCAGAGATATGCGCCTTCTGAACCAAGCGCTATTAGCTCGCCAGGCCTGGCGGCTCGTTGCGTTCCCTGACAGTTTATGTGCTAGGGTCTTGAAAGCACGCTACTTCCCTAATGGTAATTTGCTGGATACGGTGTTTATTGGAAATCCGTCGTCCACTTGGTCAGCTATTGCCTATGGACTTGATATGTTGAAGAAAGGCCTCTATGGAGGGTCGGTAATGGGGAGAGTATTAAAATTTGGCGGGATTGTTGGTTGCCAAGGGCGTGATGCGGTAAGGTTTTGACGCCCAAGGGCAACGCCCGTCTCCGGCGAGTCGCGGAACTTCTTGATGGTCAGGGTGGATGGAACATACAACTCGTAAGGGATACCTTTCTCCCTGTGGATGCTGAAGCTATTCTTAGTATTGTCCCATCGAGAAGGGACCAGGCCGATGTTCTTGCTTGGCAACCTGAGAGGTCTGGAGTGTTTTCTGTGAAATCAGCATACAAGCTTGCGTTTGTTGAGCTGCCGGAACAATGCTGCTATGGTGCCACTAGCTCTCGCCTGCACGACGACGATCCATGTTGGAAGAAGATTTGGCATTCTGCGATACCCCCTAAGGTGAAGCATTTTGCTTGGCGTGCTGCTTCTAAAGCTCTTGCTATAGAGGATAATAAAAGAAAAAGGAGTATTAAGGTGTCTGGCATTTGCAACATTTGTCACTTGGAGGTGGAGGATACGGCTCATGCCCTTGCATGATGCATCCATGCGGGCCTTCTGTGGGAGGCCATGTTGGATTGTTGGGATATTCCAGCCGGCCGAGACCTTCATATTAACTCCCAATATTGGTTTAAATCTTTGCTGATGAAAGTTCTGGATCAAATGCTTGATTGCACGCTACTGGTTGCTTGGGGAATTTGGTATGTGAGGAATGAAATTACCTATGATAGTCCTATTCCATCTATTGAGGGGTCTAAGATATTCTTGTGTGGCTACATAAAGACTCTTCGGGATATGCTGAAATACCCAACGGATATTATGATGAAGGGTAAACAGCCTGTGGCTCTCTCTGATCGGCCGGTGTGGCCATCGCCAATTGCCAATCTATCTTCTAAACCCTGGCTAAGACCACGGATGGGGTGGGTGAAATTGACGATCGATCGTTCGTTCCGTAAGGAGGATGACACTGCTGGGACGGGTATGGTCTTACGTGATTCTGATGGTATGGTACTCTTCTCGGCATGCAGATTCATCCCCTATGCACATGAGGCCTTTGTGGCTGAATTATATGCGTGTTCGGAAGGATTGGCGTTTGCAGTTCAGCACATTGATCTCCCAATAATTGTTGATACAGATTGCGCTTTGTTGGTGACAGCCATTCAGGATCTTTATAATCTTTCACCGTATTGACATGTAATTTCTGAGATCAAGGACATAGTTAGTTCTGGTCGTTTATGCAAGTTTGTAAAGGTAGATCGAGAGCAAGTCAGAGTTAGTCATTGTCTTGCCAACTGGGCAAGGACGGAGCGTAGAGCTCTTATCACGTTCGGTTCAGGGCCTGATGTCTTCCTTCAGGAGCTCGAACTGGAACGACTTGTAATCCCTGATACTCAATAAAGATCTGATTTTACCCGCAAAAAAGGAATAAAATAGTGTGAACTAGCGGAACACATGCTGCTAGTAACTGGACTCTGAATAAGCTTGACTTCCGGCAGATGTTTTTCAAATATAGGGAGATGCCTGTAGGTTTTCCTTTCATTGTTAAAAAATGATAGTGCGAAGTATCCCACTGTCTCATCCAATTAATTTTGAGAATGTCGAACATCGCGGCAGAATCACATCATCGCCCTATGGTCACAAGAGTTAAAGAGAGACTTGTACTACCTCTACCAGGAAAGGCCCCAAACAATGGCAACCGAGAGCAACCTGCCTTGACTGCTCTTTCTATCCATACTCACAACTATTTTCACTTCCTACTCTTCTCTCCTCACTCTTATATATAATAGCTTTAGTAACTTGCTATAAAACGTCTTATATTATGGTACAGAGGGACTGCATTCCCTGACCATAGACCATGAGGTTCTTGTTGGATGGCGCATTGGCTAGTTCAGGTTGATGAATGCTTGCCTGCCATACCTACCGCGACAAGATGGCCAAGCCAAGAAAAACACTTTAGCTTGTCAGGAAGCACTACCTCAAGGTACAAACAGAGTTCCAAGAAACCTCATCTAAGAGTTTTCGGGGCAACTTTGGTGTGTAATGTCGCTGACACAATTTGTGCTTATACGTCTGATTGGCATAGAAGTGAAGGTTGTCCTTTCCAGGAAGAAATTAAGGTCTCCACAAGGTGAACATGTGAAATACTTTTGGTTGGCAAAGAATTAATTTTGTCCTTTCAAAAATGATTTTTTGGCGAGGGTCTAAACAGAAATTTATTCCTAAACGTTGTGAGGATGTGAAATAAATATGTGGATGTGGAGCAAATGTAAGTTCTTGCTAACGACAGAGATAGAAGATGGACGGGTGGTCATGGGAAGTCAATAGTAACTATTCAGCAAAATCGGTTTACCAGGAACATTTTACAGGTACACTATGATGTTGTTGATGCAATCTGGAAATCTTGGACACCTTTGCGCTGTAAATTGGCTATCTGGTTGTTTATCCGAAATAGAGCATGGAGAGCGGACCAGTTGGCCAAGAGAGGACTCCAACATAATGAAAAATGCGTATTTTTTGACAAAGAGCGTATATTAATATCATGGTAATACCAATTACACCTAGCATCTGCAATAACGCATTACCCTAGCGGTATTACAGATGCACACAGAAAAAAAGAAAAACGAATTATAAAAAAGAAAAGTCCCGCTACAGTGATCTATTCCTTGAAAACAGCAGTACCAACACCACCAAGACAATACCAAAAGTCCAGCTTCTCCAAAAGCGACGCCTTTGATGAGAGAACAATGCACAACAACCATCATCGCCCGATCATAGATCTTAGGTTTTCGCCCTTAAATGTAAGAATTTGGATATCTCCTGTGTAGGTGCCCCACTTGCATGCTATTGCTAATCCAAGTCACGAATCACCAAGACCTTTCTCAAAACAATGTTTTCAACAAGGCTATTGCCAAACACAACCAATTGAGGCCAAATTTTGGATTTTCACCCTAAAAGGTAAGACTTTGATTTCTCCTGTGTAGGTGCCCCCACTTGCATGCTATTGCTAATCCAAGTCACAAATCACCAAGCAATTCCTCGCCGCCACCAAGATTTGAACCACCATTGCTAGTCCTCAGACCTCAGCTTTCATGATATTCACCACCAACACCATGGAACGAGAATGTGCCCCGTGATATTAACAGCTAGCAGAGCTTTGAAACGCTCCTTCTAAAACCAAATGGACAGAGTAAATCACGGGTGCGCATGACCGAGTCCCACCCGAGCCAGCACTCCCCAGGCATGAATCAACCGGTGGAGTTCACCGTGGGAGCCTTCCAAAACACACCATTACAGCCAGATCGATGGAGACAAACATCTGACAAGTCTTCATCTTGGCGCGAGGAGGAACCCTAGGGCCGCCACCATTATTCGCGAGACTGACAAGCCCCCACACCTCTAGTCGTATCCTTGCCGGATTAGCCGAAGAGGAAGGAGGTAGTCCAGCGCAAGGCTACAGATCATTGGCGACCTAAGGGCTGCCATAGACCACGCAGCACCAGCCCTGGCTGATCCCATCTGTTCAGATCAAGCCTCAGGGCCAAGAACCTCACCCAATAGGACAGATCGCCGTCGTGCTCGCCGTAGCCACGTTGTCGGCATACCGCCTCCTCCTCCTCGACAGTAACCCATCGGATAGCCTCAGACCCCGGCCAGAAAAGGCCAAGCCGCCATGTGCTCCCACCGGTGTCGCTCCATCCTCCTAGAGACGTCGTCGAACAACACCTCTCCTTCCCAACCGTCGTTTGATGAGAAGGGCGCTACTACCGCCGCCAGGGAGGGCAGTGGCGGTGGCCAGAGGGGGAGAGGGTGGAGGGCCCTCCAAAACCGCTCAGGAGGGGGCCAATAGTCTCTTTATTGATGCCAAGGGTTTACTCGTGACATATATGCAGGCACACATCTTTTAAAAATGACAAATGCTATACTATAATAATTCGGAGAAAGATGCTAAGAATTTGTTCAATGGATGTGCTATAGTCAGAATCATTTGGGAAAACGTCCTGAGGTGGGCAAACCTTATTTAGGCTATTCCTACCAATGATCAAAGTCTTCGGCAATGGTGTTCGTCGGACAGAGTTGATCTTCGGATATCAAAGTGAAGAAGATCGAACACTATCGTCATGCTTACCACGTTGGCAATATGGCGAGAGAGAAATGGGAGAATCTTTAGGAATGAGTTTACATCAACTCAATAGATTATTGATGAGATCCATATGGATGCGAGACAGTAGGCAAAATCAAGCAAGGGTCGTTTCCTCCTCACGATTAAATAAGTGTCAGTTTTGCATTAAGAAAGATAGTTATCTATGGGTCGCCTCTTCTCATGTTGCTAGGTCGTCGTAGTGTGTCTTGGTCAGTTGTCGAGGTCTTACCCTTTCGAGAGTCAGCAATTGAATTTTCTATTTTTTTTATTTTATACATGTGGATGTGTTTGTTCGCCTGTATTCAGTCGTGTACTTTTCCCTACGTGGCTTTCTTCTTAATATTATCCATGAAGTTCTCATGCATGGTTCGAAAAAGACAAAGGTAGAAGATTCCCAGCAGATCTAGATCGTTCTTTTGTTTTGGACAATATTGTACAATTACATGCATTATAAAGAGAGTTACGAATGCAACTATATATAATTGGATTCAATGTTTTGATTCAATCCACATAGATTATTTGAAATGTGTTAGGCAATAAGTAGCCAAGAATGAAAAATACCAACAGTTGAAATAGGAGGATGTTGTACTATCAGCCTATGAAGGATCAAACTCCAGCTCATGCATCATGTGTGTGTGTCTCATTAAAGCAAAATATCATTTTATTGTGAAGATATTTTTGTCGACTCATCATGGTGATTGTCAACCTTGAAACTCCTTAACTCCGGTCTTTAGTAGATGATGTGCGAAAGTGCATGTGTAGTGGTGTGTGAATGTACATATGTGTGCCGTTCTAATCGGTGTTTTTGTTGATGAAAAGAATGAACAATAAGTCTATGACAAATATGAAAAGCATCATTAGGTTCTAATAAAATCACACCTCACCCATAACTGGCTCTCACAAGAGCTTTTTTTTGGGGGGGGGGTCAAAGTTATATACTCTGTTTTGGGCTAATGACAATTCAAAATTTATTTGAAAACTCAAGTGGTCATTAAAGATTACGATCTTTAATCGATACATGTGTGCGGAGGGGTGGGGTAAATTTAGAAAACATACAATCAGATTGAACTTAATTAGGATGTTTCTCATGAAAAAAAATAAGATGTTACTTACTGCAGCATGTGGACCTGCAGTTCTCCGTTCTCTAGGCGCGGTCACTTATGGATGGTACCTTGGGTTTTGTTCTGACCATTTGGTTGGCGGTCTAGCACTCTAGCATTAGGATTTGTGCTAGTACATGAGGAGTATCATGTACCCATGTGTGCTTACGGACTTTAGTTTTCCTTTTTTTTGTGAACAGTTTTCCTTTTGCTATCCTCCTGTAGCGATTTATAACTTTGCAATAAATACGATTGTGCACATCAACTCGATGTAGAAGCTGAGATATGCTTTCTTTTTTAAAAAGCATACATACCAAAAGTAACATTATAATCCAATCACTTTATTTCAAATAGAGCACCCATTTTTTTGGAAAAGAGTATATATTAATATCACAGGGATATAAGTTACTCCCAGCCTCTGCAACAACGCATACCCTAGTGGCTCTACGGATGCATACAATCCAGAAAAAAAAAGAATTACAAAAAAAGAAAAGTCCCGCTACAGAGAACTAGTCCACAAATAGTAACTACAGTGATACCATTAGAACAACACAAGAAGTCCTCCACTCCAATAACAACGCCTTTAAAAAGGAAACAGTAAGCGTCGTCGTTGCCCGATCAAAGATCATAGGTTTTCACCCTCGAGAAAGTCCTTGCTCACAAAAAAATGCATTCAACAAGGTCATTGTCAGACACAATCAGTTAAGACTAGACCTTGGATTTTCACCCTGCAAGATAAGACTGAGAACCCCCCCCTGTGTTGTCTTCCCGCACCAACAGTCGTTGCAACGAGTCTCAGATCACGCAGCAAGATCTCCGTCGCCACAAGAATAAAAATCACCATCGCTACCCTCATATTTTCGCTATCCTGACATTCTCCGCATCTGACTTCACCATGGCTCTAAGAATGGCGCTTGGTAAAAACAAACAACAGAGCTTCGCAACGCTCCCGCTGGAACCAAACGGCCAGAAAAACAAGGTGCATACGACCGAATACCTTCTGATTCAGCAATCTCCAGGCATGATACGCCCATGGGAGTTCGTCGGCGGAGCCTTCCGGAACCCGCCTCTCTAGACCAGATCAGCGAGGGCAGACATCAAGTAGATCTTCGTCTTCGTGTGGAAGAAACCAAAGGACCACCACCTTTATTAGATCCGACACAGCGATCACCACACCGCTGGCCGGTTTTCGGAGAACGGATCGAGCAGGCAATAAGGGAAAGAGAGCTGATCTAGGACTTCCAATGGAGGGGTCAAAGTTATATACTCTGTTTTGGGCTAATGACAATTCAAAATTTATTTGAAAACTCAAGTGGTCATTAAAGATTACGATCTTTAATCGATACATGTGTGCGCAGGGGTGGGGTAAATTTAGAAAACATACAATCAGATTGAACTTAATTAGGATGTTGCTCATGAAAAAAAATAAGATGTTACTTACTGCAGCATGTGGAGGTGCAGTTCTCCGTTCTCTAGGCGCGGTCACTTATGGATGGTACCTTGGGTTTTGTTCTGACCATTTGGTTGGCGGTCTAGCACTCTAGCATTAGGATTTGTGCTAGTACATGAGGAGTATCATGTACCCATGTGTGCTTACAGACTTTAGTTTTCCTTTTTTGTGAACAGTTTTTCTTTTGCTATCCTCCTGTAGGGATTTATAACTTTGCAATAAATACGATTGTGCACATCAACTCGATGTAGAAGCTGAGATATTGCTTTCTTTTTTAAAAAGCATTCATACCAAAAGTAACATTATAATCCAATCACTTTATTTCAAATAAAGCACCCATTTTTTTTGAAAAGATTATATATTAATATCACAGGGATATCAGTTACACCGAGCCTCTGCAACAACGCATACCCTAGTGGCTCTACGGATGCACACAACCCAGAAAAAAAAAGAATTACAAAAAAAGAAAAGTCCCGCTACAGAGAACTAGTCCACAAATAGTAACGACGGTGACACCATTAGAACAACACCAGAAGTCCTCCACTCCAATAACAACGCCTTTAAGAAGGAGACAGTAAGTATCGTCGTTGCCCGATCAAAGATCATAGGTTTTCATCCTGGAGAAAGTCCTTGCTCACAAAACAATGCATTCAACAAGGTCATTATCAGACACAACCAGTTAAGACCATACCTTGGATTTTTACCCTGCAAGATAAGACTGAGAACCCCCCCCTATGTTGTCTTCCCGCACCAACAGTCGTTGCAACGAGTCTCAGATCACGCATCAAGATCTCCATCGCCACAAGAACAAAAATCACCATCGCTACCCTCATATTTTCGCTATCCTGACATTCTCCGCATCTGGCTTCACCATGGCTCTAATAATGGCACTTGGTGGAAACAAACAACAGAGCTTCGCAATGCTCCCGTTGGAACCAAACAGGCAGAAAAACAAGGTGCGCACGACCGAATACCTTCTGATCCAGCAATCTCCAGGCATGATACGCCCATGGGAGTTCGTCGGCGGAGCCTTCCGGAACCCGCCTCTCTAGACCAGATCAGCGAGGGAAGACATCAAGTAGATCTTCGTCTTCGTGCGGAAGAAACCAAAGGATCACCACCTTTATTAGATCCGACACAGCGATCCCCACACCGCCGGCCGGTTTTCGGAGAACGGATCGAGCAGGCAATAAGGGAAAGAGAGCTGATCTAGGACTTCCAATGGAATCCCATCGCCGGCACCTCCTCCACCAGATCGCCACCCGCCCCACTCCGGCAGAGGCCGCCGCCTCTAGATCCGAGCTCCCACCGCCGGCCGGAGCCATGATGGTGAGGGGGCCCCATCCAGTGCCGATGAACTCCACCCCACCACCGCTCGCCAGGTCGCGCCGCCGTGCGCCAGACCCCGACCATAGCGCCGGAGGCAGCCCATGCACGCGTCACCGAACCCTCCCAAGGACCTCCGCCTAGGCGCTCAAGAGGGACGTGAGGAAAGGCCCCGCGCCGCCGCCGTCAGCCGCAGCCGACGGCTTCCTCCGGTGGCGGCGCGGGGGAGGAGAGGGACCGGCGGCTAGGGGCTTGGGTTTGGAGGTCGCCCCCGAGTCGCCCTGGGCGAGAGCGACCAGGGGGTACGTGTGTGTCCTTATCAAATAGAGCACCCATATCACCTACTTTTATATTGATATCTTTTGTCAGGACATATATCTTTATTTTATCGGAACATATATAGAACATTGAGACCTATACATACCATACTTCTTCCTTCTAGTGATCCATCATTTGTGCTCTACATGACTGCATCCCACCTAAGCACGTTATTTGTTTCCCTTCACATTATTGTTGAGAAATAGAGCAATTTACCAAGCGAATTATCCATAATAAACGATAGATAAAACATGACTAGAAAAATAGGCAAAATACTAATCATGTTAAAAAGCGAAAACATATTAAGGCATATAGCCAAACAAACTGCAAGGCATAAAAATTTGTATAGGATCAGAACAAGATTAAGACAGAAGATGTACACGGCAGTAGCAGAAGTAGAACCGCCGATGTTGGAACCGTCATTGGCCATGTCGTCGAGGAAGAGGGTGCTGATGTCGGGGAAGAAGTCCTCGTCGGGGAAGACGTCGCTATCTGTGAGGGAGTCCGTGACGAAGCCAGTAGTCGCGCTGATAGCGCTCCCCAAAAACCTTATCGCCCTTCTCCCGTACAGGACTCGAAGAAGCGGGGTCTCGGAGGCCTACTGTCCCGGCTCGCGGTGCACGCCGCAAGACGGGATGGGGAAGATGGAAGTAGCGTAGTGCTACAGGCTGGGCGCAAGAGATGTGTGGCGATGTATGGCGAGAGGAGGCGCGACCTCTCTCTCTTATAGGCAGAGCAGAGGAAGGCGGGGCAGGTCAGAAGATGAAACGAATGGACGGAAGATGAAGCGAACAGGCGGCAGTCCACCGGACAGCCTCCACTCAATTCGTATTAAAAGTCCATTCAAAGCAAACGTTTCAGCTTATGTACATCTGTTCATATACCATTCATGCGTGGCAAAATAAAGCTCGGCTCGGCGAGATTCCCGCAACCCGCGGCGCGCGTCGTGACGAGGCGAGGCGTGGCGTGGCGAGGCGAGCGAGGAGGAGGAGGAGCGCGCGTGTGGAACTCTCTCCTTCTCCTTCTCATCCTTTTACCAAGTGGTAGGAGAGATCACCTTATAAGCCGGTCCAACTTCCACTCAACTAGCAATGTGGGACTAAACATTTGTCCCAGCTCTTGCCTTGCATGAATGGGCCACATGGGCCTCTAGGATTTTCAGGAATTATTGAAATAGAAAATGGGCTAGACTATTTGGACCAAAATTCCAACAATCCCCCACCAGATCCGAGAGGCACATGTAATTTGCCTTTGGTTTCAAAACACTGTTTATATACCGGTACTATAGTGGAGACTGTTAAGTTGAACTTCCACCTAGAATTCTATGCTACACTAGATTGCGACTTGTACAGTGGACTATGCCTTGAACTGCAAGTTTGCTGCAATCTAGCTTCACACGAAGTCTTGACCGATACTAGGCTACCGTGGGACTTCCCCGCGGGTGGAGCTTATACGTCATACTCCATGACCTTTCATGAGTTTATTAGAGAGCACCCTACTCTCATAGACTGCGACATTTTAACAGTCAGACTCATATAGGTGTGTTCTTCAAAAGATGTTCTGCAGGACAACATCTTTGCTTAGGATAAGCCACTTAGAACACATTAAGATAATAAATCAACCTGCCATACAGAATAGGAAAGTATTGCATCTTTATGGAGTGGTGTTTATTAAAGTAGGGATACTTTCCTCTCAGCTAACCAACAGCTTGTTTCCCAATTCTAATTCACGGGATCTCCGATCACATAGAGTGGTTTGCCACTGTGGAAAGCTCAAATTGTGGGTCTCATACCCATCTCCTTCGATGCATTTTCTATCACGTTGCGTGATAGACCCTTTAATGAAGGGATCTGCCAAGTTTTAGATGTTTGGATATAATCCAATGCAATAACTCGGAGTTTCTCATTTTCTGACAGATTTCAGTCTCCTCTTCACATGTCTTGAGGACTTCATATTATCCTTAGAACTGTTCACCTTAATAATCACAGTTTGATTATCACGGTTCATTGGAATTGCGGGTATAGGTTTTTCAACCACAGGTAAGTCCATCAAGAGTTCACGAAGCCACTCTGCCTCAATAGTGGTCGTGTCTAGTGTTGTGAGTTCTGCTTCCATAGCAGACCTCGTTAAGATGGTCTGCTTGCAAGACTTCAAGAACAGCGCCACCACCAAGTGTGAAAACATATCCACTCGTGGCCTTTATCTCGTCGACATCGGATATCCAATTTGAATCACTATAACCCTCTAGTACCCTTGGATACCGGTATAGTGTATGCCATAGCTCATGATGCCTTTTAGATATCGCATAACTCTCTCAAGAGCATGCGGTGATATCTCTGGATTTGAGACAAATCGGTGAGTTTGCTTACTGCAAAAGGCGATGTCAGGTCTCGTGGCACTAGCTGAATACATAAGCGAGCCAATGATTTGAGAGTATCTTAGTTGGTCTCTAGCATTTCCTCGATTCTTTCGAAGAAACACACTAGGATCATACGATGTAAGCCAAAAATAAACGTCGCTATACCAGAAACGACTCAAGATCTTTTCCACATAGTGGGACTGAAGCAGTGTAATCCCACCATCATCATCTCTCAATAGCTTGATGTTGAGGATGACATCAGCTACTCCTAGATCCTTCATCTCAAAGGAACGAGATAAGAAACCTTTGGCGTCCTTAATTGCATTAAGGTTGGTTCGAAAATCGTATGTCATCAACATACAAACAAAGGATGACTCCCTCACCCCACCATGGCGATAGTATACGCACTTGTAAACCGTTTACAACAAAGCTGCGGTTAAGGTTTTATCAAATTTTTCGTACCCTTTGCTTAGGTGCTTGTTTAAGACCATACAAAGACTTCAGTAGCTTGCACACTTTTCTTTCTTGACCATTTACTACAAAACCATCTGGTTGATCCATATAAATTTCCTCATCCAACTCTCCATTTAGGAAAGTCGTCTTAACGTCCATTTGATGAACGAGAAGACCATGTGAGGCAGCCAGAGAAAGTAGTACTCGAATAGTGGTCAACCTTGCTACAGGTGAGTAAGTGTCAAAGAAGTCTTCACCTTCCTTTTGGGTATAACCCTTGGCCACAAGCCTTGCCTTGTACTTCTCAATAGTACCATCAGACCTTAGTTTCTTCTTGAACACCCATTTACATCCTACAGGTTTGCACCCATAAGGACGATCAGTGATCTCCCATGTTTCATTAGCTAAGATGGAATTCATCTCATTATGAACAGCTTCCTTCCAGTAGTCAGCATCAGGAGAGCATAAGCTTCTGAAATGGAAGTGGGAGTGTCATCCACAAGGTACACAATGAAATCATCACCAAAAGACTTTGCAGTCCTTTGTCTCTTGCTCCTTTTAGGAATTTCATTATCATCCTCCTTAGGACTTTCAGAGTGTTCAATCGGAATGGTAGGTTCAGAGAATATAGCAAATTCCTGATTAGATGAACTAGGTATCTCCGGATTTGATGAGTTAGGTTTATCTTTCATTGGAAAGATATCCTCAAAGAAAATCGCATCAGTCGACTCCATGATTGTACCGACATGAATGTCAGGTACTTCAGATTTTACTATCAAGAATCTATAACCAATGCTATGAAAAGCATAGCCCAGAAAAACACAATCAATGGTTTTTGGTCCAAGCTTGCGCTTCTTGGGGATTGGTACATTAACCTTTGCCAAACAACCCCAAGTACGTAAGTAAGAGAGTTTTAATCTTTTCTTCTCTCATTCTTCGAATGGAGTAATTTCTTTGTTCTTTGTGGGAACTCGGTTTAGGACATGACACGCGGTCAATAATGCCTCCCCCCACCATTTATTAGAAAGACCCGATGTGTATAACATGGCGTTAACCAAATCTATTAGAGTACGGTTCTTTCTTTCGGCTACTCCATTTGACTGGGGTGAGTAGGGAGGCGTCCTCTCATGAATTATGCCATGTTCCGCACAAAAGGAATCAAACTCGTTGGAAAAATACTCTCCACCACGATCAGACCTAAGCCTCTTAATCTTTCGATCAAGTTGATTTTACGCCTCGACTTTTATAGATTTTGAAGAAACTCAAAGCCTCATCTTTTTATTTCAGAAGATACACATGACAATATCTCGTAGGGTCATCGATCAAAGTCATGAAATATTTCTTTCCACCTTTTGTCAACACACCATTCATCTCACAAAGATCAGAATGTATGAGCTCTAGTGGTGTTAAATTTCTCACTTACGCGATCGTATGTGACTTGCGAGGTTGTTTAGCTTACGCAGACTTGGCACTTAGATCCCTTAACGGTTGAGAAATCAGGATTAAATTCATTTTGGCTAGCGTCATACAACCAAAATTAATATGACAAAGGCGAGAGTGCGGACATTTGATTCAAAATTTGTGTAAATATGATTAACAACTTTATTACAAATGTACAGCGAGATAAGCGGAACAAGCCTCCGCATTCATAGCCTTTACCAATAAAGGTTCCATACTTCGAAATTACAAATTTATTTGACTCGAATACAATCTTGTAGCCATCTCGACACAGAAGAGATCCGCTAACAAGATTTTTATTTATTGAGGGAACATGATGCACGTTATTCAGGCGCATAGTCTTTCCGAAGTTAACTTCGATCGACCGTATACCAACACCATGAATGTAAGCATGCGAGCCGTTCCCCATCGCACGGTTTGAGTCCCTCGACTGATATGAAGAAAACATGGAAATATCAGAACAGACATGTACATTAGCGCCCGTGTCAATCCACCAATCAGGAGAATGACATAATGAAAGAACAATAGGTAATATACCATACCCAACATCTTTCATCTCAACGTCGCCCATGACAACATTAGCAGTCTTGCTGCTCTTCCCATGCTGGCGCTTGTCAAAGCGGTTGGGACAAGCAGGAGCCCAATGATTAGGATCACCGCACACATGACAAGCACCTTTCCTCTTATCAGTCTTCTTCTTGAAGCTGGTGGACTGTGAGGCCTTGTTCTTTCCATTGAACTTTCCTTTGTCATCAAACTTGCCTTTGTTCTTGAACTTGTAAGGCTGGAAGTTCATTTTCTGTACCAGGTTGGCATTAGAACCTCCCTCGGTACCTCGAGCACGTGTGTCTTTTGCTCTCGCCTTCTCTTCCACATCAAGAGTCCCAATGAGATCCGTCACGGAGAACTCTTGTCTCTTGTGCTTCAGAGAAGTAGCAAAATTCCTCCATGACTGGGGAAGTTTGGCAATGATGCCTCTGGCAACAAACTTGTCCGGTAACACACAAGTGAAGTGGTCAAGCTCTCTGGCAAGTGACTGTATCTCATGAGCCTGCTCCACAATGGAGCGGTCATTAATCATCTTATAGTCATAGAATTTTTCCATGACATACAGTTCACTGCCAGCATCAGATACTCCAAATTTTCTCTCGAGCGCATCCCACATATCTTTGCCATTGATAAATGACAAATATGAATCGACAATATTGTCGCCAAGGATGCTGATCAAGGTAGCCTTGAAAGTAGTATCAAGTTTTTGGAACGGCTCTTCCTGAGCGGGATTAAGTTCCCCCTCAGATGCGCCATAGATGGCGTTATAGCAGCTCATGGTCTGAAACCAGAGCACTGCTCTCGCACGCCACCGTTTGTAATTCACACCTTCAAACACAGGTGGCTTCATAGAAGCAACAAAGCCACTTGGGGCAAATTGCCTGAAATAAGGTTTTTGGATTGTTGAGAAATAGAACAATTTACCAAGCGAATTAAACATGACTAGAAAAATAGGCAAAATACTAATCATGTTAAAAAGCGAAAACATATTAAGGCATATAGCCAAACAAACTGCAAGGCATAAAAATTTGTATAGGATCAGAACAAGATTAAGACAGAAGATGTACACGGCGATGTAGAAGTAGAACCTTGGCGTTGGAACCGTCATTGGCCATGTCGTCGAGGAAGAGGGTGCTGATGTCGGGGAAGAAGTCGCTATCTGTGAGGGAGTCCGTGACGAAGCCTACTGTCCCGGCTCGCGGTGCACGCCGCAAGACGGGATGGGGAAGATGGAAGTAGCGTAGTGCTCTGGAACTGGAGGCGCAAGGGATGTGTGGCAGTGTAACTGAGAGGAGGCGCGACCTCTCTCTCTTACAGCCTCCACTCAATTCGTATTCATGCGACCTCTCTCTCTCTTACAGCCTCCACTCAATTCGTATTCATTTAACTCGTATTAAAAGTCCATTCAAAGCAAACGTTTCAGCTTCTGTACATCTGTTCATATACCATTCAAAATAAAGCTCGGCTCGGCGAGATTCCCGCAACCCGCGGCGCGCGTCGCGTCGCGACGAGGCGTGGCGAGCGAGGAGGAGGAGGAGCGCGCGTGTGGAACTCTCTCCTTCTCCTTCTCATCCTTTTACCAAGTGGTAGGAGAGCTCACCTTATAAGCTGGTCCAACTTCCACTCAACTAGCAATGTGGGACTAAACATTTGTCCCAGCTCTTGCCTTGCATGAATGGGCCACATGGGCCTCTAGGATTTTCAGAAATTATTAAAATGGAAAATGGGCTAGACTATTTGAGCCAAAATTCCAACAATTATTGGGCTATAAAATTACACATAGAAATGGAAAGCATCGGGAACTTTTCAACAACATATATTGTCTGGTATCTTACCCAATCCATGTCTTCATCAAAAATGTTTTCTAGCCCGCTAGCAAAACGAAAGGAGCTACATGAGTGTAATTTTTATCTATGTAATGTAAATTAATTCCCATGTGCCGCTTTTGTCCATGTGAATTGAAA
The DNA here is from genome assembly GCA_030063025.1 of Avena longiglumis. Taxonomy (NCBI): domain Eukaryota; kingdom Viridiplantae; phylum Streptophyta; class Magnoliopsida; order Poales; family Poaceae; genus Avena; species Avena longiglumis. The sequence continues at coordinate 137,426,402 of CP125976.1, forward strand.
CACTTTATTAATAGGTTTTCACAAGACCTTAACATACACGATGATCTATCAAGTATTGCCTTGCCAATTCTCTGACTTAAAATTATGTAAGGCTAAACATATTCATCTTTTCTAAGCTGCAGGAAACATCCATCTTTGCTATTTGAGCTAATGAATACCGAAATGTATGTCTCGATTAGAATAAGAGGTATTACGTTGAACCTTCAAATAAAAGGTCTCCCCCCTTAGAAATTCGTTGAGTCGGGCTACATGTAGGCCTTTTTCTAAAAGAAATTAAAAATAATAACAAAGTTTTAAAATAATTCTAAAAACAATCTAGAGCACAAAAAAATATTATGTGTATTACAAGCATGCAAAATTTCCACGTGAAATAGATTATATAATATAAACAACAAAAAGAAAAAATCTGACAAGTTTTAGAGAATTACAAATCTGTATTGTTCACCATTTTTAGATCCCCACTTTTATTATTTTTCTGTAGCATACAAAGTATTTCACATTGTAATATTTTACGCTTGTGGTACACATAATTGGTTACAGACACACGACACGTGCATTGTGCACACAACACGTACCTATTCATCGTATCACTCTCGTCCATGCCGTTCACACCTAGCCGATACCTAGTAGTAATGGTTGTTTGGTTCGTAGCCACACTTTGCTAAGCCTAAGACTCTGTTTGTTTGGGCTACAATGGTTGAAAATCAGCTGTTCAGAATCAGCTATAGAAAGTAGCAGGTGGAAACAGAAATTTGGTGTTTGACAAAAGTGATTTTAATGACTGTTGTTGTTGGCTTTAGGAGTGGAATGTCTTAAATAACCTCGAGAGAAGTGTCGTATAAGTGTTGATTTGAAATAAATTTAGGTCTTTTGACCCTTTTTACTTAAATACAATGTTTAAGGGAAAAATTACCTTAAAATGTCTATTTTCAGGCTAAAATAATTATAAACACATTTTCACCATAATATTTAGGTTTTTGGTTGGCTTTTTTTGCTAAAAAATTGTAAACAAGACTTTTTTTAGGGAGTAAATCGTGACAAGTTGTAAACGCCCAGAAACCGCCGCCCCACCCATCATGTAGGAACCGCCGCCGCCCCATGCCCAGGCACCGTCGTCCCTATGCCAAGGATTCGTCACCGCGCACGCGTGCGACTCACGGCTGCCCCACGCCCAGGCGCTGGCGCCCCCAGACCTCTCTGCGGTCCCCGTAGTCCCCGCCACCCCCAGGTCTGCCTCCCCTTGCGTCCTTGCTTGCGTGGCCTTGCTTGTGGCCCTTGATGCCCCCAAGCGCTGCAGGGATGGCCGACAAGCTCCAGCTTCCGTGCTCCAGGGTTGGCCGGCGAGCCCGCGACTCCCCACACTCCAGGGGACGACCGACGAGCTTGGCCTCCGCATTGCAGGGGACGACGACGACGACACAAACAACGACGGTGGTGGAACCCTATCTTGCCTTCTCCTCCATGGCACCGGACATGAGAGATTGGTGCGGGTGGGTGGTGGGGAATCGCTCAAGCTGGGGGCATGGTGGCAGTTTTCTGTTATTATTCCAAACTATGATGGGTACTTCCGTCTGCTACACTCGGGAAGCGGCAAAAGCGCCCGGGAAGCTGCTGAAGACCCGCTTCCGCCCGCCCGTGGTCGGTAGGCTATTTTCGCGTGCTGCTTCTCTCCGGCGCGTTTCAAAATTTGTCTGTTTGTTTTCTCTAACGATTCCGAACCGCAAAAGCTGTAGTCACAGCGGTAACAAACAGAGCCAAACTTTACTAGGAAATTGGAAAGTGTGGCAAGAAAATTGGAGGCCATAAAGTGTGGCAAAAACTTTACTCTACGGCAAGTGGACCATATAGGAACAATAAAGTATGGCAAGAACCAAACATCTGCAAATTACTAAACTTTGGCTTGGCAAAATGTGGCGAAACCAAACATCTTGTAGTTTTGGTCACTATTTATTTCAAAAGCCAAAGTATATCGTCCGTATGTATATTTTCAAGAAACGAGATAACTGAAGCTAATACGCTCTCCATGCATGAAAGGGGCGACAAAAAAAGAAGGGCCAAGTACTTGCGAGAACAAACGTGCTCGATAATATTCCTTAATTGGAGAAATGTATGTATGTTGGTAAATTGATTTATTTACTAAATGTATGTTACAATCGAAATAAAAGTAGGTTACGATTTACGCTTCACATTATATGGTTTCCAATTGTGAAAAATTCTAACCTACTACTCCATCCAAAATAATTGATATTCCAGTTTCATTATAAGTCAAATTACGTTAAGTTTGATTAAATTTTATAAAAAATATATCAACATCTAAAGCATAAATTTCATTTTATTATAATAATCATATACTTCGTCCATCTGGAAATAAGTATTTGGATTTGTCTAGATCCCATAGATATATGTGAATCTAGAAAAATCCAAGTCACTTAATTCTGGACATAGTGAGTAATAAATTTTCACACTACTATATTGATGGTGTGGATATTGACATATTTTTTTTAATAAATTTTGGTCAAACTTAGAGAAGAGAGACTTAGGATTAACCTAAAATATCAATTATCTTAAAACAAGGAGTACATTGTAAAGTTTAAGAATAAAAATAACAGAAAAATGCAACTAACAATTTGCTGTGTTAACCACATCTTCGACTACTCCTGAATTTTAGCTTTTGATATCGATTTTTTCTTTAACAAGTGCAGATGTTTTAATACCCATTTGACTTAGGGTGTGTTTGTTTCCGCTTCAGCTTGGGCTTTTGCCTTCCATCAGAAGCTGAAACAAACGAGCGAGAATCAGCAAGCGATGGTGAGAAGCGGGCCACGAAATTGTACGTGCGAGCGCTAGCGAAGGAAAGTTGGTTGAGAGCCACTTCCCGAGCTTAGGCCATGTTTTGATTCTTTGCATGACACTTTGGTTCAAAAATATGGTCTGAAGGGATCTTCCCGCATGTGTTCCGAGGAGGCACTTGGAACTTTTTTGTGGACTCTTGGTAGTCCTCAATATGTGACTCAAGTTCATAACCGATTCAAGAGATCCAAAGAGACAATCAATAGAAAGTTTGCTGAGGTGCTATACTGTGTGGACCAATTAGCGGGAGACATCATCCAGCCCGTTAATCCACTCTTCCCAACAATGCACTTAGGCTACGGGATTCTAGATTTACACCTCATTTCAATGGTGCAATTGGTGCAATTGATGGGACATACATACCGGTTATTTTGCCAGCTGCTGCTATGGTCAACCATGTTGGCCGCCTTGGATATTCCACACAGAATGTGATGGCTGTGTGTGATTTTGACTTGCGATTCACCTCCATAGGATGGCCGGGTTCTGCGCATGACACGAGGATATTCAAAGATACATTGCTTAAGTTGAAGAAAAGTTTCTGCATCCTCCTCCAGGTATATGTTAAACCTGTGCACTCTTCATTTTGTGATATTGGTGTCATATATACCATAACTCATCCGTGTTTCATTCAGGAAGATACTATCTAGTTGATTCGGGTTATCCCAATCAGGATGGCTATCTTTCTCCATATACATGTATCAAGTATCATCTACCTGAGTTCAGACTTGTTGGAGCGCCTACTGGGAAGAAAGAAATATTCAACCATGCACATTCATCTCTGCGGAATGCTATTGAGAGAACCTTTGGGGTGTTGAAGCAGAAATGGCGCATCTTGCATGGCATGCCAAGTTACCCATTAGACAAGCAAACCGACATTATCATCGCGTGCATGGCTGATACGTCGGAAACGTATCTATAATTTTTTATGTTCCATGCTTGTTTAGTATCAACTTTGCTTTGCTTTGTATACACATTGAGGTGTTTTTATATGTTTTTGGTACTAACCTATTAACAAGATGCCATAGTGCCAGTTGTCTGTTTTCTTCTGTTTTTTGGTTCCAGAAATACAGAAAATCAATATTCTCGGAATTGAACGGGACAAAAGCCAAAGTCAATATTTTACCGTGGGGAACACGGAGCCAGAATACGAGATGGAGGGGAGGCACCAGGAGGCCACACCAATGGCAGTGTGGGCTAGGGTTAGCCGCGCCTGGGGGTGTGACCACCCTGGTTGCCCCCTACCTCGCCTCTTCGCCTATAAATACCTCCCAATGCATAAATCCTAAGGACCCGATCAATATTTCATGAAACCGTCTGTAGCCACCGCCACCATCGTTGCGGTGACCCAGCATACCACTGCATGTGTAGTACACTATAGTCGTTGATATGACATCCACAGAACACCGTTTCATAAATATCACATCCCTCAGAGTGGTACAATAGAAATATTGTGGGTCCATATTACAAACATACACACATTATTATTACAATACCAGAAGTTCAAGACTTACAGAAGATTCAACTTACAAACCAAAATATAAGTGTTTCAGCGGAAGTTTCAAAGTGAAAACTTAAACTCCAAATTGAGCTCAACAACTTATTGCTATATATTGTTTATGTTGCTCGGATCAAGTGGCTCCTAGCACTATAGTAATTATTCGGACTCTTGGTACTCTCCTCCATAGACGATATCATAGTCCTCCCCTTCTACGACTCCAAACAAGTTGGTCTCTTAATAGAAGACCTCCTCTTGGCTCTCAATTGCATAGATTGGAGTATTTTCGGGATCCTCAGAGTCTAAGCAAGGATTCAAAGGAAAGGGTGAGTAACAGCGTTACCCAACAAGTTCATTATATGCAAGGTGGGAAGTTTGATGCTCTATCTACGACCTTGGACTATCAGTCCTTGGCACTATGCAGTTTTTGTAAATCTTTCTTCAAATATTGATTTTATTATAAAAAATCTATGACCATCAGCCTTCACAGGTTAACCAGAACTTCCATGGAGTTCCTTTCCTGCCGCGTTCGTAGCTCCTTACCGGAACATGGAGTAACAAGTTACAGTTCTTACACTCTGCAGAGGTGCGTTACTTTACCCATGAGAGATCAACTTCCTTGTTGCACAACCGGGCGTACTTTCCCGTCCACAATTCCATGATGTGGGGCCCAGTAGTTGGTCCAAGACAATCACTGCCCTCTCTGCGACCTCATATGTATGCACGATCCTTCGGGGCTGGCTCACCTGCGTTAAGCCCCCTTTCGGGCAGGCTAAAACCCTGATGAGTTCCCGAAGACTCTATGACCTGGTGATGCCCAGATGAGTACCACTTGAATGGACTATATCCCTAAACACCATTCATAGATAATCTAGACACCAAAAGTGTGGGGGCGTAAGGGTGCCCACCCATATGTTAGATCCGCACAAGGAATTACAACATCACGTTAAGATCGTCTTGCCTCCATACGAGAGGAAAAGGATACAGCTGACTTCTCCGTCCCATTCCAAATCTCATGGTTAACGCGTAATATACAGTGCTAGAATCACTAATGTCATGGGTTTTTAATCCCTAATTGTTCATCATTATTGCAAATAGAAACCTAAGTTCTATTGCTCCATCATATCATCACTTAGGACGATATCTAAGATTTATTTATTTTGAGAAAATAATATTTTCTTTTTCTGGAATATAGATGATAACACACAATTTGCAAAATACTTTGATAAAGACTCTTCAAAGGACATGAGCAAGTGATGAACTTGCCTTATGATTATCATTTAATAATTCCTTTAAGAATTATCATTTAAATACAATAATGATATTAAATATTTATTTAGTATTTTTATAAAATACTAAAATATCAATATATAATAAAAGTAATTTTTATATATTTTTATCATTTTTCAATAATTTTATAAAATTCCATAAGGAATATATATATTATAAAATTATTCATAAAAATTATATGCCTAAAAATTTATTTCTTAATTTATTTAGATAGATTGGATTATTGTGAATCCAAAAATATTTTACTTATAATTTTTGGATTTTTATTTGATTTTCTAGAATTTATTTAAATTCAGGGGCATTTTGGTCTTCTCATAATTATTAATACTTCCTTTAGGTTGCTGGGCCGGCTTTGTCAAGCTTTTTGGGCTTATTGGGCCGTTTTGGCCCAAATGACTAGATCAAAAGGGCTCCCCGAAGGGGTACTGGCCCTATCGGCCCACTCACTTTATCTCTCTCTCTCGACCTCTCTTCTTCTCCTCCTCGACCCCGTGGTCGATGGCGCCGTTGTCGTGCGCTGCTCGCCACCGTGGTCCTCCCTGGCCGCCGTCGTGGTGCAGGGAGAGGTTGTCGACCATGCTCGTCCATCTGGTCTAATTCGATTTGATCCTGGGGCCCTTCTATGGCCGGGCTAGCCCCCTTCCCGAATCCTAGGGTTTGGGGATGGTGCTGCCACCGCCGTCGCTGATCGTCCCGTGGTGATGTGCGGTGCTCGTGCGCTGCTGTGGCCGCCACCGTGGCTGGTGCAGGTTGCAGCGCCCCTTGGGTGCTCCCCGTGCCGCCGCGAGCACGTCGGACCTTCTGCTTCCTCTTTAATTCATCAGCGAGGACCCCGGGTAAGTTGCGCCTCTATGGATCCTAGTTCATCCTATCACCATGAATCTCTCTGTGTGTATCTAGTGGCTACCCCTGCCTAGTGCCTATGTTCTGATTAGGGTTCATATCCTGATTAGGGTTCTTGTTCTGATTAGGGTTCATATCCCTCTATTGATCATATATATGATGATTTGGATCTAGTGGTGATAATCCTTGAGCATGATGAATGACTGTTTGCTGTGGATTATTGCCTATAGTTGGCTTTGGTGATGCTAGTGGCTTATCAGACTTATTCCAGTGGTAATTTGATATGATTAGTGCTTCTGTGGAAGCATTAGATGTGAATGTTGTTAACTTGAGAGCTTTCTACTGTCAAAATGTTAGTATTGACAGTAGTTCTGTCAGTGCTTGATTACTGCATTTGTAATTGTTAGCTTGTATTCTGGTATACAGACTGGATTTAATCATTACAGATTAGTGATGTTCTGTAGATGTATCAATGAGCTTAATGCTGATTCCTGGCCTTGATTCCAGGAAAATGATATTTACTGGCTTGCCCCTTGCTTACTTGTGAAAGCTAAATAATGATTGTGGTTGGCTTATTAGGACTTGCCCTTGTCATACCATCATAAAATGGCACACAGGTAGTTGGGTCCTATTACTGAGCTTAACTTTGTCAGTGCTTGAAACTAGTACTGGAAAAGATAAGATGAAAGCTTCCTTTAATAACCCTGCCTATGATGTTGGTCTGAGGCATATAAACTAGTTTCCTAATGATTGTCCATAATATAAATGTTCTGGTAGTAATACTAGCTGCTAATTCTTGTGTCATAGTTGAGAAAATAATGGGTGTGATAATGGTTTTGCATGGATCCATAAGGTTTATGGATTCCGAGGTTCTACTCTTTTAAGAGATGTGCCCAGATTTCATATTCTTGCCTTTGGCTATATTGAAATATAAGATTTGGCTTTTGTAACCAGGATCAATGATGTTGGTCTGAGATCCTGGTTATACTTGTATGGTTATCTTGTGGTTATGACTTTAATTTTCAAAAACTTCTAGGATGGATTCATCCCACTTGGATGAATACTGAGAAGTGGAATATAGAACAACACATGAATCTATTCTATTGATATGATAAACAGATAATGTGATGGTTTTATATAACTCACCACAATAGTGGGTTGTGTTGTGGTTGTAACTTGTTGATCTGGTGGCCTGATCTTGCTGGCTTGATCTGGTCCTTCTCTTGTTGCTGTTCCTACTGCTTACAGTTCCTGTAACTTGGCCTTGATCTTGCTATCCACCTTCTGGTTCCTGGTAGCTTGGTCTTGACCTTGATATCCACCTGATCCACCCCCTCCTTATGTCACCATCTTGGTGAGTTCTAAGAGGATCTGGTTGGTGGTTTAGTTTGGCTGGTTTGTCTGTGGCTAGGCTATTGGTGCTTGATGTGTATGAACAAGAAAATGATGTCGTGGTGCTTGCCCATGGCTGTGCTGAGTAGTTTTGCTTGTGTGAGCTGTTGTTGTTGTGTTGACAGCACACACAATGCATTTAGGTGTGTGTGTTCTCCTTGTGTGCCTGCTGCACCCTTGTGGATATGCTCAGGGAATGAAAGTTACCTTTTTATCTGTTTACCACTTAACTGCTTGGTGAAACTTGCCCCTCTCTCTGACTGAAATTATTTGACTTGTGGCTTATGGATTATGAAAGATTTAATTCTTTCATATTGGTGAAACTTGCCCCTAAAGATTTACTCAGTGATGTAAAGTTGAATAGTGCATCTCACTGTCACTACTGAGAGTAAATATATCTTAATCCTTTACTTTCTTTCTTTTTATTTATTCTTGGTTTTGCAGGTACAAAAATTGAAGATTCAAGATTTAGTTTAGGTTTTCTTTTTCTTTGTAGAATAGTCCCCTGGTAATATTTATTTCATTCTTTTGTAAATAAAATGTACTAGATGAATAAGAATGTAATTTTACTCTTATAAAGATTCTTTATTAGTTTTGTAATTTTCATTTTGTAACTTATTGATGAATTGATTTAAATGAAATGTATATTCATTTATTCAATTGTCACTCTTATATAGAGTTTCTGATTACTATTATTGTTTCATTATAAGTTACATTTTGTAACTTATTCATTGAATAAATATATGAAATAAATATTCATTTACTCAATTATGTTATATTATTTAAAGTTTGAGTTACTGAATTTGATTTCTTGATTAAATAATATTCTCACACATAATCCTAATCCTTTTAAAGATATAAATCCAAATCTCAAGTTTGAATTCAAATTCCTTTCCCCAAAACAAAGATCATGTCAAAGTTTATAACGATCATTCTCCAAGGCTATTCTTAAACTTAAAGAGTGAAAGAAACTTTGATCACTTTAAGTTTTTATTTGGCGAAAAAAATTACCCACATTTTTACAGATGAATGCATGCAATTGCATATATTCCTAAATCTACCCTTTGTTAGTTCCTAAATGCTAGGATGTTACAATCGTCCCTAGATCGGGGGGTCTAAAGCTCTTCCCGGCACCCTGCCGGAGGGGAGATCATCCCGAAGGCCTTCTTCTTCATCATGCCAGCCTCCGGTATGAAGTGTGAGTAGTTCCACCTTGGACTACGGGTCCATGTAGTAGCTAGATGGATGTATCTCCTCCTTTGTGCTATCATGTTTAGATCTTATGAGATCCGTTCATGATCAAGATCATCTATTTGTAATCATGAATGTTATGTTTGCAGAGATCCGATGGATATTAAGATTACTATGTCAGATTGATTAATGGTTTTGTCTTATTGATTCTATCATGTCTGTGTTGTTTGTGATCTTGCATGCTCTCGGTTTCTAGTAGCTATCTTGGCCAAGTAGATGCTAGTGACTCTAAGAGGGGGTATTTATGCTAGATAGTGGGTTCATGCCTCTATTTAATCTAAGGGAAGTGACCGGAATCTCTAAGGTTGTAGATGTATTGTTGCCACTAGGGGGAAAACAATAGTCCCTTGTTCATGGAACAAGTGGATTGTTTACCTTACACACATTGCTTAAAGCAGTTATCTGTTGCTTGCAACTTAATACTGGAGGGGGTTCGGATGATAATCTGAAGGTGGATTTCTAGTCATATATGCAGTTGGATGGCGGTCTATATATATTGTTGTATTGCCCAATCGAATCTCATAGGATCATGAATGTCTAGTATTGCATTGTTATGCCTTGCTCAGTCACGTCAATTGCCCCGCTGTAATTTGTTTACCCAGCATGCCATGTTTGTTTATCTAAGGAAAACACCTATAGTGAACTATGGACCCCGGTCCAATCTTTACCATTGATACATATTCCACTTTCACCGTTTACTTGCTGCAAACCACTATTACCTTCCACACCATACAGTTAATCCTTTGTTTTTAGCAAACCGGTGAGATTAACAACCTCACTGTTCGTTGGAGCAAAGTCTTGAGTTTGTGTGTAGGTCTCCAAGTTGCTAGCAACACCTTTGAGTCGTTTCCTTGCTCCTCCTGGTTCGATAACCTTGGTTTCTTACTAAGGGAAAACTTTTTGTTGTGCTCATCACACTTTGCTCTTGGGGTCTCCCAACGAGGCGTCAATAACATGCCAACAAGCTTTTCTGGCGCCGTTGCTGGGGAGGCTAAGGACGTCTTCATAAGGGGAGTCCTTCACAACCGTTCTCTTTACTTTGTTTTGTTTTGCTTAGTTTATGTTGCTTGGTTTTGTTTGCCTCTTTTTATCAAAAACTCCAAAAAAATATAGTTTCGCTTGGTTTGCTTTCTCTTATCAAAAACACAAAAAAATTAGTTCCCACTCTAGTTGTTGGTCTGTTATTGCCTTTCTTTGGCATGCTTTCTATCAATGCATGGTTTCTTTGAAACTAGTTCTTATTGGCAAGGTGGGTTCACGGAAGAAAAAAAGAATTATTATAAGGAACACCGTTTGTCACAAAAAGGGAAACACTTGTGGGAACAAAATGATAAATTGAATACTATTGCTAGAGAGGTGTGCTCTATTTATAATGTTACTTATTGCTTTGATAAATATTGTTCCTGTAGGAGGTATAAACACCTACCTTTTCAATGTGAGTATAATGATAATGTTACCATATATTCTTATCTTAATGGAAATTATGACTTTTATGATGTGGAACAAATTGAAGAATATATTGCCTTCAAGGGTGCATTTGAACTTGCCAGTTTGCTTGAAAAGACTGATGATGCACCTTATGAGTATGATGTTTACGAGATACTTAAATTTTGCTTTGATAATTACAAGGAAGAAAATGGCTATATTCTTGAATATTTTAATAGGTGCTTTCCATAAACGAAAGAGACAAATGCCTTGCAGGAGCCTATGGAAGACGAAATTGCTGAACCTGAAAGCTCATTAGATGAAAAAGAGGAGAAGAGTGATGGTGAAAAGGAGGAAGAATGGATCTACCCATGCCTACCTTCTAATGAGAGTAACTCTTTACCTCTTATATTATTTGATCGTCCCCCATTCTTACCAAAGGAGGATGAATGTTATGTTCATGTGGATTCTTTTGAAATATTTACTATGGGTAAAACTTGTGATAATAGTTATGCTCCTATTATCTATGTTAATCCTATATTTGTGCCTAACTTCGAAATGCATGATACTAAAGAGTTTTGCTTAGCAAATGTTTATGATAAAGCTCTAGATGATGGTCCTATATTGAATGATCAGTCTTCTTGTTATAAAATTGTTAAAAGTGGGTTTGAAGGTTTTAATCCCACTATTTTTGAGCTTGATAAAAATTATGTGTTTGTAGATCATGAAAAGCATACTTTATGCGATAGCTATATTGTTGAGTTTATTCATGTGGCTAGTGAAAATTATTATGAGAGAGGAAAATATGGTTGTAGAAGTTTTCATGGTACTGAAACACCACTAAAAGTTTTGAAGTTGCTTTGGTTTTATCTACCCATTCTTATTACTATGTGCTTCTTTGATTTATTTTCTTACAAGATTCCTATGCATATAAAGTGGGTTAGACTTAAATGTGTTTTGAATTTGCTTCTTGATGCTCTCTTTTACTTCAATTCATATTTATTATGTGAGCATCTTTCTTGTGCCTAACTTAAACGCGTTAAAGAAAAGTACTTATTGGGAGATAACCCAAAAAATCTTGAGTCTTGGAAGTTACTACTTCAGTAATGACCTCTCCTTATCCTTTTTATTTGCTTTTTGTGCCAAGAATAACCTTTAATGAGAGGGAAGTAAGATTTGGGGAGTTGCTATCCCGAAACAGATTTTTGTGCTCCACCGTAAAACTTTATGAGGAATCTCTATAAGTCGGATTGAACTGTAATTTTCTGAATAAATCCCCCATTATGTTACCTAACTTTCGTTAGGTCAACACTTTTTTATTTGATCAACATAAGTTCTTCGAAAAAATCGGTTTCTACCTGTTGGTCTGTTTTGACAAATTTCTGCCATTATTTGCATTTGCTTCTTATTGATTCCTTTTTGGGTTCTTTTTGGGAAATTGAGCTTTTGAGGGAATTGCTACAGTAGCTTGTGTTTTAGTGAAAGCTTTGTCGTTCTAAAGCTAAACCCAAAGGTATATTATCTTTTGAATACACTAATGTTGCTAATGAATATTGTGTGAAGTTTTGTATGAAGGAAAAATTTCATGTGTAGAGAGAGAATGATGTAATGAGATGAAGAATGGACAAAAGCTCAAGCTTGGGGATGCCACCCTGTGTCACCCCAAGAAATATTCAAGAGGTACAAGCGTCAAAGCTTGGGTATGCCCAAGGCATCCCCTTCTTCATCAATAAAAAGCTCAGGTCTTTCTAGACACTTTGTTTTTATTGTTTCATGCACTCTTGTGTTGTTCTTGGATCGTCTTAGTTTTCGTTTAGTTTGCTTAGTTTGCTTGAATAAAGTAGTTGGACCCCCGTTCTTGATGTGTTGTTTCAAATAAGTTGATTGGTGTTGGAGAGGAGTAGAAAGTTCTTGCTTGAATAGTACAAGAGGAGCTTGCTTTGACCGTGACTTAGACTTTATCATGTCATGCTAGGTGTTGTTTTGACCTTATGCTTAGTGATTATTGTTGTAGCATGACTTGATCCAAACAATTGGGGTTGCTTAGTGTGCCTTGAAGTAACCATGCATTGTTTTAGCATATAAAAGCATAGTATTGTGGTATTCTCCTTTGATGCTTTGTTTGGGTTGACTTGGCACATGCTCACACCATGTTATGACTATGAACAAGTCACCATAGCCTCTATGATCATTTAGTACTTGACTTGTAGTACCACTTTATGCTTTCATTAGTAATGTTTTTTGTCGCTCTGCATGATTATGGCCATTATTTCTCTCTAAGTTGGTTGCTCCCAGTCTTTTGCTAGCCTCCACTTATATGAGTAAGTTCTACTCATGCATCCAACTCCCAAGAAACCAAGTTATTCCAAAGTGTCCACTAAAAATTCCTATGCATGGTGTGTTACGCCATTTCAAGTATATTCTTGTTTTCATCTATCTTCCAATTAAAAAGTATTTTGTTATGTGAAAACTTAGTGATTAAAGCTCTCACAAACTTGACGGCACACTTGATGCGTGTTGACGCCCCGTTGGGAAACCCCAAGAGCAAGTTATGATGCAGCACAGCAGCAAGTTTTCTCTCAGTAAGAAACTGGGTTATCGAACCCGTAGGAGGAAGCAAACGCCTCAAAGGTGTTGCAAGCAACGTGGAAACCTGCACAACACAAACTAAAGACTTTGCCCCAACTAACATTGAGATTGTCAATATCACCGGTTGTTGTAACAAAGGATTAACTGTATGGTGTGGAAGGTGATGATGGTTTGCAGCAAGTAAACAGTAATAGTGGAAGATGTATCAATGGTAAAGATTGGACCGGGGTCCATAGTTCACTAGAGGTGTTCTCCTTAGATAAACAAACATGGCATGCTGGGTAAACAAATTACAGCAGGGCAATTGACAGGACTGAGCAAGGCATAACAATCCAATACCAGACAAAAATATCCTATGAGATTCGATTGGGCAATACAACAATATACATAGACCGCCATCCAATTGCATCTATGACTAGAATTCCACCTTTGGGTTATCATCCGAACCCCCTCCAGTATTAAGTTGCAAGCAACAAAAAACTATTTTAAGCAAAGTGTGTAAGGTAAACAATCCACTTGTTCCATGAACAAGAGACTGTTGTTTTCTCCCTGGTGGCAACAACACATCTACAGTCATAGAGATTTCTGTCACTTCCCTTGATTAAGTAGAGACATGAACCCACTAAAGAGCATAAATACCCCCTCTTGGAGTCACTAGCAACTACTTGGCCAAGATAGCTACTAACAACAGAGAGCATGCAAGATAAAAAACAACACAGACATGATAGAATCAAATAGACAAAACCATTAATCAATCTGACATAGTAATCTCAATATCCATCGGATCCCCGCAAACACAACATGCATGATTACAAATAGATTAGATCTTGATCATGAACGGATCTCACAGGATCTAGACATGAAAGCACAAGGAGGAGATACAACCATCTAGCTACTACATGGATCCGTAGTGCAAGGTGGAACTACTCACGCTTCATACCGGAGGCTGGCATGATGAAGAAGGCCTCTGGGATGATCTCCTCTCCAGCAGGGTGCCGGGAAGAGATTCAGACCCCCCCGGTCTAGGGACAATGGTGGCGGCGGCTACAGACGGTTTTGTGGAATATTGATCGGGTGCCTAGGGTTTCTGCATCGGGTGCTTCCTATAGGTGAAGAGGCGAGGCTGGAGGGCCACCAGGGTGGCTGCATCCCCCCAGGCGCGGGGTGGGCCCACCCGCGCAGCCAGGGGGTGTGGCCCCCTGGTGGATCTCCTCTGTCTCGTACTCTGGCTTCGTGTTCCCCACGGTAAAATATTGACTTTGGATTTTGTCCCGTCCAATTCCGAGAATATTGATTTTCTGCCTTTCTGGAACCAAAAACAGAAGAAAACAGGAAACTAGCACTGTGGCAACTTGTTAATAGGTTAGTACCAGAAAACATATAAAAACACCTCAAAGTGTGGACAAGGCAAAGCAAAGTAGATAGCAAACAAGCATGGAACATCAAAAAATATAGATACGTTTTCGACGTATCAAGCATCCCCAAGCTTAACTCATGCTCGTCCTCGAGTAGGTAAGTGATAAAAGAATATTTTTTGAGGTGACATGCACCATCAAAACCAAGATCATACAATTTGCAAGCATTGAAAGCTGGGATCAAAGAACTCTAAACATGTGCATGAAAGATGGAGTTATAACAATAATACAAAGTAACTATGCATGCAACATGAAAGGATACAACAGAGATCATGAATAACATGCATTGAAAATCGTTTGTTTGTTTCACATACAGAAAACATGGCATAGTGGCATTCATCTTGTCCCTCATGGAGTAGCAAATAGATGCATAGGACACCTTAAAGTTCATAAGAGTGACTAGATACAAATAGCACAAGAACAAGCAATATCAACAATATGCATCAATCAATAAGTTTTGGGACACTACATATAGAACTAAGAATGGAAACTATGCTCCCTTAACTGGTGCCTAAAAGTAGAAGGTGAAGACTCAATAAAATAGTGAAAGAAAGGCCCTTCATAAAGGGAAGCAGGGATTTCAAGTTTCAAAAAGAGCTTCCAAAAATTATGGTACTTGTTAGCTTCCATCCCTCATTGCCCCTATCATAAGCATCTTGAAGTGATTAAGGTTAAAGTGAACAAACTATGGAGTATATGCTTGACAAAGTATAAGTTGACAATCTCATGTCCCTTGAATACGAGGGCCACATCGCATGCTACTCAACTTTAGTCACCCGTAAGTTCTTGTCATAGTAAGTACATGTGTATCATAGAGAACCGCCAACGGGGTACCCCTTGAACATGGTACAGGAGCTATCCCATAACCAAAATGATAAGGCAAGCAGATAATGAGCATCTCAGCGATCTTTTGATATACTATTTGCATAGATTTTTATTGAGGATGCTTCACAGATTACTCATTATGGTGATGCTGCAAGTTTTCACCATGATTAGGCATGGCTTAGGCTAGCGGCCCAGGCGTTTCTCTAACACAAAATACATAACTCCATGGACTTACAAGCTCCCTCTTTATTTCACACCGGCGACATCCATAGACAAAAGATCATGATATCAACTCTGTACAAAGTACAAGTGCAATGTTGAAAACGTTTCCCATGACAGCATGGTTCTGCTAATTCAATTGTATAAGTGCAAGCATATACAACATAGGTGACACAATGGTTCAAGTTTATTAGGGGTAAGGAATATAAACTATGTCGTCAAGTTTGTGAGGGATTTAATCACTAAGTTTTCACATAAAAAATATTTTTTAATTGGAAGATAGCTGAAAACAAGAATATACTTGGAATGGTGTAACACGCCATGCATCGGAATTTATAGTGGACACTTTGGAATAACTTGGTTTATTGGGAGTTGGAAGCATGAGTATAGCTTACTCATACAAGTGGAGGCTAGCAAAAGACTGGGAGCAACCAACTAAGAGAGCGATAATGACCATAATCATGCAGAACGACAAAACATTACTAATCAAAGCATAGAGTGGTACTACAAGTCAAGGACTAAATGATCATAGTGGCTATGATGACTTGTTCATAGTCATAACATGGTGTGAGCATGTGCCAAGTCAACCCAAACAAAGCATCAAAGGAGAATACCACAATACTATGCTTTTGTATGCTAAAACAACGCATGATTCTTTCAAGGCACACTAAGCAATCCCAATTGTTTGGAACAAGTAATGATACAGAAATAATCACTAAGCATAAGGTCAAAACAACACCTATCATGTCATGCTAAAGTCTAAGTCACAGTCAATGCAAGCTCCTCTTGCACTTTCAAGCAAGAACTTTCTACTCCTTTCCAACACCAATCGACTTATTTGAAACAACACAACGAGAATGGGGGCCCAAACTACTTTATTTAGGCAAACTAAACAAACTAAGCAAAGTAAACGAAAAGTAAGACGCTCCAAGAACAACACAACAGTGCATGAATCAATAAAAACGAAGTGTCTAAAAAGACCCGTGCTTTTTATTGATGAAGAAGGGGATGCCTTGGGCATCCCCAAGCTTTGACGCTTTTACCGCTTGGATATGTCTTGGGTCACACCGGGGTGGCATACCCAAGCTTGATATTTTGTCCATTCTTCATCTCATTACATCATTCTCTCTCTCTACACATGAAATTTTTCCTTCATACAAAACTTCACACAATCTTCATTAGCAACATTAGTGTATTCAAAAGATAATAGACCTTTGGGTTTAGATATAGAACAGCAAAACTTTTCAATAAAAACACAAGCTACTGTAGCAATTCCTTCAAAAAGCTCAATTTCCCAAAAATAACCCAAAAAGAAATCAATAAGAAGCAAATGCAAATAATGGCAGAAATCTGTCAAAACAGACCAACAGGTAGAAACCGATATTTTCAAAGACCTTCTGTTGCACAAATAAAAAAGTGTTGAACTAACGAGAGTTGGCTAACATACTAGGGGATTTATTTGTAAATTTTAAGCTCAATCCGACTTATAGAGACTCCTCACGAATTTTTATGGTGGAGGACAGAAATCTGTTTCGGGCAGCAACTCCCCAAATCTTACTTCCCTCTCATTAGAGGTCATTCTTGGCACAAAAAGGAAACAAAAAGGATAAGGAGAGATCATTACTTAAGTAATAACTTCCAATACTCAAGGAAACTCTTGGGTTATCTCCCAACAAGTACTTTTCTTTAACGCCTTTAAGTTAGGCACAAGAAGCAAGAAATCAAGTATTTTCAAATGAAGAATTAAGATCAATACTTGCAAATTCTTCAACTATGAAAGGTATCTCATCCAAATGAGTTTTGGAGGATCCCTTCTCATTTCTCTTTGGTTTACTACTTTCATCAAAAGGATTTTCAGAAACAATCCAATCAAAATTCTTTTCAAAGGCCTCATGCATCCCAACAAGCTTAAAGGGTATGGGTATCTTAAATTCCTCTCTAGGCTTGGTTTTATATGAAGTACCAACAACATATACACATGAGACTAGCATATTGAAATGCTCAAAAACCTTTTTGGCTTCTTTAGCAACATCATGGAACTCTTTGAGTAAAGTTTCAACAATAAATTCTCTCTTTTCAGCATTATTTTCATCTTTTAGTTTTAGGAACAAGATTTTCATCATGGGGTTAAGACTAACAAACCTAGAATCCAACATATGAACTAAATAAGCTGCATAAATTTCATAATTAGGAGCAAGTTATGTTATAGATATTTCCTCAATATCCTCATGCTTGCTAACATGATTGAAGAATTCTTTAATATTTTCTTTCCCAATTATGGAGCCACTACCTATCAAAAGGTCCTTTAGGGCGAACTTGGGGAACAACATGGTGAGCTAGAGCAAGGTGGCAACTAGAGAAAGAACTATTTTTTTGTGTTTTTGATAAGAGAAAGCAAACCAAACTAAACTTTTTTTTTGGAGTTTTTGATAAAAACAGGCAAACAAAACCAAGCAAAAGAAACTAAAAAAACTAAAAACAAAGTAAAGAGAAAGGTTGAGGAGGAATCCCCTTGTGAAGACGTCCTTAGCCTCCCCGGCAACGGCGCCCGAAATGTCTTGATGCGTGTTGACGCCCCGTTGGGAATCCCCAAGAGCAAGGTATGATGCAACACATCAGCAAGTTTTCCCTTAGTAAGAAACTGAGGTTATCGAACCAGTAGGAGGAATGAAATGCCTCAAAGGTGTTGCAAGCAACGTGGAAACCTTCACAACACAAACTCAAGACTTTTCCCCAACTAACAGTGAGATTGTCAATCTCACCGGTTGCTATAACAAATGATTAACTGTATGGTGTGGAAGGTGATGATGGTTTGCAACAAGTAAATAGTAACAGTGGAAGATGTATTAATGGTAAATATTGGACCGGGGTCCATAGTTCACTAGAGGTGTTCGCCTTAGATAAACAAACATGACATGCTGGGTAAACAAATTACAGCAGGGCAATTGACAGGACTGAGCAAGGCATAACAATGCAATACTAGACAAAAAGATCCTATGAGATTCAATTGGGCAATACAACAATATACATAGACCGCCATCCAACTGCATCTATGACTAGAAGTCCACATTTGGGTTATCATCCGAACCCCCTCCAGTATTAAGTTGCAAGTGATACGTTGGAAACGTAGCTATAATTTTTGATGCTACATGCTTGTTTTGTATCTACTTTGCTTTGCTTGCCTACACTTTGAGGTGATTTTTACATGTTTTCTGGTACTAACCTATTAACAAGTTGCAACTTGATGCGGATGCTTTTTTACTGTTTTTGTTTCAGAAAAGTTAGTAAAGAAATATTCGCGGAATTGGACGGGACAAACGTCAAAGTCAATAACTTTCCATGGGGAATAAGAAGTCCAGAGGAGAGCTGGAGGGCCCGGTCAGAGGGGCCAAACCCACCCTAGGCACAGGTGGGCTCCACCCCACGCCTGTCTAGGGTTTGGTCGCCCTGGACGCCACCTCGGTCTCCCCTTCGCCTATAAGAATCCCCCGATGCAGAAACCCTGAGGACCCGATCAAATATCCACGAAACCTTCTGTAGCCTTCGCCACTGTCGTCCCTAGATCGTGGGGATCTGAAGTTCTTCCCGACACCCTGCCGGAGGGGAGATCATCCCGGAGGCCTTCTCTCCAGTATGATGCGTGAGTAGTTCCACCTTGGACTATGGGTCCATGTAGTAGCTGGATGGTTGTATCTCCTCCTTTGTGCTTTCATGTATAGATCTTGTGAGCTCCGTTCATAATCAATATCTAATGTATTTGTAATCATGCATGTTGTGTTTGCGGGGATCCGATGTGTAGGGTTCGCAGCATAGAAAACAAAAATTTTCCTACGATGTGAACTATATACCAAGATCTATATACTAGATACAAACAACGGGCGGATGTATATCCATAGAGAACATACCCTTGAAGACCGACAAAGCTTAACGAGTTCAACTCGTGGTTGATGTAGACGATCTCTTGCCGATCTCAAGATCGAGAGGAAGTCCTAGCGCCGCAAATCAGCAGCGCATCCATGCTCGCACACACGTTCGAGGAACCGAGCAACCTCCGCCTCCTCGCTCCAGCGATGCAGCGGAAGCACAACTCTTTCTTGCCGAATAGCCACCGGGAACATGTATCTCGCTAGTCCGAGACCATGGGGGATAAATTCTAGAGGGGGAGAGAGATCCTTCGCGAGGAGGTGTGAGAGACAAGTGAGGAGGGGGGCTCCTTTTATAGGAGGAGGGGGGGGGACCCCAAGGGGGTGGCCGGCGCATGGGGCCTTGCCCTCCCTCTTCATGTGGGTGGACACTCCACTCACAAAACTCCTTTAAATTCCCTCCACTCAAAAGTCCACTCAAAATTCCCATTAAATTTCCACCAAATTTAATGCAAACTCTCATTAAATAAAACTCTTTTATTTTATTCAGAATTTTGTCAATTACTTTAATGACAAACATTCACAAATAACCCCTTGCTAGAATTCTATTTCACATGCATAACCACTTTATGCAATTTCACCCGAAAACCTGTTTCGGTATCTAGTGAAATAAATTCCTGCGCTTGTTCATTCTTTCGGCATGAAACATTTGCTCCAATTGGATGTCGTTGTCTCTTAAGTGTGTCACCCTACGGTTCGTGAATAATGCGGACATGATCGAGACCCCTCTCGGATCAATAATCAGAAGCGGGATCTGGAGACCCATACTGACTCCCACACATTCAACGATGACTTTCTTGTGATCGTCGGAACCTTTTACGCTAGTATCTTAATCCCTTTGTTTCATGATATATTACATGTCCGAGATTCGATCATCGGTATCTCCATACCTAGTTTGATCTCGTTACTGACATGCACTCTTTTCTCGTTCCTGTGATATAACATTCTAGTGATCAAATCACTTGCTTGCAAGCTAATCAATGTGATATCACCGAGAGGGCCCAGAGTATATCTATCCGTCATCGGGATGAACAAATTCCACTCTCGATCCATGAGCCTCAACATAACACTTTATTAGTTATGAATCCATCTTTATACTCACCCATTACGGTGTGACGTTTAATGTTATCAAGAAACTCTTAGGTGTTAGTGATTGACATGATCTCATGGTCTAAGGATTAGGATCACTTCGTAAGTTGTTATAGCAATATAAACTCAATGACTTTGATCGTAATGCTATACTTGGGATGAATGTTCATCACATCATTACACTAATGTTGTGATCCGTTATTAACAACATCCGGTGTCCATGATCGAAACCTTGATCATCTTGTTAATCAACGAGCTAGTTTATGAGAGAGGCATAACTAGGAACTTTCTGTTTGTTTATTAAACACACATGTATTAACGTTTCCGTATTAATACAATTATAGCGTGCAAAATAAAAATCTATCATATACTTGGAATACACATAATAAACACTTTATTATTGCCTCTCGGGGCATATTCCCTTGATCTCCCACTTGCACTAGAGACAATAATCTAGTTACATAGTGATAAATCTAACACCCATTGAGTTACGGTGTTGATCATGTTTTGCTCTAGGGAGAGTTTTAGTCAACGGATCTGCTACATTGAGATCCGTATGTACTTCTAAATCTTTATATCTCCATCCTTGACATGCTCGCGGATGGAGTGAAACCGGCGCTTAATATGCTTGGAATGCTTGTGAGACCTTGGCTCTTTGGCATTGGCAATGGCACCATTGTTGTCACAATAGATCACCATTGGGTCCAACGCGTTTGCCACAACTCCTAGTTCGGATATGAACTCTTTCATCCAAACTGCTTCCTGAGCCGCTTCTGAAGCAGCAACATATTCGACCTCCGTTGTTGATCCCGCTACCACAGGTTGTTTGGAGCTCCTCCAACTAACCGCTCCGCCATTAATGAGAAATACGTATCCAGATTGAGACTTAGAGTCATCCGGATCGGTGTCAAAGCTAGCGTCGACATAACACTTAGCGACGAGCTCTTCTTCACCTCCGTATACAAGAAACATATCCTTAGTTCTTCGTAGTACTTAAGGATATTCTTGACCGCTATCCGATGTTAGAACACGGATCCGATTGGTACCTACTAGTCAAACTAATAGCATGTGCCACATCCGGTCTTGTACATAGCATGGCGTACATTATAGAGCCTATGGCTGAAGCATAGGGACTTTGTCCATTATCTCTCTTTCTTCCATGGCGGACTTTAAGTCTTACTCAATGTCTTGCCTTGCAACATAGGTAAGAACCCCTTCTTACTTCCGTCCATTTTAAACTTCTTTAAAATCTTATCAAGGTATGTACTTTGCGATAGCCCTATTAGGCACCTAGATCTATCTCTATAGATCTTTATGCCTAATATGTATGACGCTTCACCTAGGTCCTTCATTGAAAATTTGCTGTTTAGATAACTTTTAACACTGTTTAAAAGTTCTATATCATTCGATCAATAATATGTCATCCACATATAATATCGGAAATGCCACATTGCTCCCACTCACTTTCTTGTAAATACAAGCTTCTCCATAAGTTTGGACAAATCCAAACTCTTTGATCACCTCATCAAAGCGGAGATTCCAACCGTGATGCTTGCTTCAATCCATAGATGGATCGCTGAAGCTTGCACACCTTGTTAGCATCCTTAGGATCGACAAAACCCTTTGGTTGTATCATATACAACTCTTCTTCAATATTACCATTGAGAAGCTTGGTTTTGACATCCATCGCCATATCTCATAATCGAAATATGCAACAATTGCTAACATAATCCTAATCGACTTTAGCATCGCTACGGAGAGAAAGTCTCATCGTAGTCAACTCCTTGAATTTGTCGAAACCCCTTTGCGACAAGTCGAGCTTTATAGATGGTCACATTACCATCGACATCAGTTTTCCTTTTGAAAATCCATTTGTTCTCCACGGCCTTTCGGTCGTGAGGTAATTCCACCAAGTTCCAAACTTGATTTTCATACATGGATTCCATCTCGGTTCATGGCTTCTAACCATTTGTTGGAATCCGGGCTCATCATCGCTTCTTCATACGTCGCGGGGTCATTATTTTCATCAACCATGAAATTCATGACAGATTTCCGTCTGACTCGGGGCTGCAGCGTCTGTTTGACTGCGAGGTTCGGTAGTACTCTCTTTCGGAGTTTCATGATCATTATCATTAGTTCCCTCTTCAACGGTGGAGAAACTCCGAACAACTTCCGGTCTGCGCTACTCGTCATACTTTGAAGAGAAGGTTCCACAACCTCTTGAGTTCTACCTTCCGACTACTCACACCTTTTGAAACTCTTTCTCTAGAAAGGATCCATTCTTAACAACAAAACCTTGCCCTCGGATCGTGATAGAAGGAATACCCAATAGTTTCTTTAGGGTATCCTATGAAGACGCATTTTTCCGCTTTGGGTTCGAGTTTATCCGGTTGAAGTTTCTTCACATAAACATCGCATCCCCAAACTTTAAGAAATGACAGCTTAGGTTTGTTTCCAAACCACAATTCATATGGTGTCTTTTCAACGGATTTAGATGGTGCCCGATTTAAAGTGAATGCAGCAGTTTCTAGTGCATAACCCCAAAATGACAACAGCAAGTCCGTCACAGACATCATAGATTGAACCATATCTAATAAAAATGCGATTCTGACGTTCAGACACACCATTTGTTGTGGTGTTCCGCAGGTGTGAATTGTGAAACAATTCCACACTCTTTCATGTGAGTGCTAAACTCGTAACTTAGATACTCACCTCCACGGTCGGATTAGAAATTTGATCTTTCTATTACGATGATTTTCCACTTCATTCGAAATTCCTTGAACTTTTCAAAGGTTTCAGACTTGTGTTTCATCAAGTAGATATAACCGTATCTACTCAAATCATCCGTGAAAGTAACAAAATAACGATATCCACCTCGCTCGACACACTCATTGGACCACATACATCGAATGTATGATTTCCAATAAATCATGCCGTTCCATTGAACCGGAAAGCGGCGTTCTAGTCATCTTGCCCATAAGGCATGGCTCACATGTATCAAATGATTCATAATCAAGTGATTCCAAAAGTCCATCCGAATGGAGCTTCTTCATCGTTTAATGCCAATATGACCTAGACGGCGATTGCACATATATGCGGATATATCATCATTAAGTTTAATCCTTTTAGCATCAACATTATGAATATGTGTAACATTATCATCGAGATCTAATAGAAATAAACCATTCATCATCGTGCATGACCATAAAGATTTCATTCATATAAATGGAACAACCATTGTTCTCGATTTAAATGAATAACCACTTCACATCAAACACGATCCGGATACAATGTTCATGCTCGGTCGAGCACGAGATAACATTTATTCAATTTTATAACTAATCCCGACGGTAAGTGGAGAGGCAGCGTTCGACGGCGATTACATCAACGTTGATCCATTGCCGACACGCATCTTGACCTCACCCTTGCTAGCGGTCGCTTGTTTATGACCCACGATTCGAGTTACAAATATTAGCAAGCGAACTTATCAAATACCCAGGTGCTACTGCGAGCACTAGTCAAGTACACATCAATAACATGTATATCATATATACCTTTGTTTGCCTTGCTGGCCTTCTTGTCTGCCAGATACTTGGGTAGTTGCGCTTCCGGTGGCCAGTCCCCTTACAATAGTAGCACTCGGTATCAGACTTATGTCCAACCCGGGGTTTCTTTTTAGGCACGGCAACAGGCTTGCCACCCTTACTACCCTTCCATTTTCCCTTCTTGTCTTTCTTGAAACCAGTGTTCCTATTGATCATCAACACTTGATGTTCCTTTTTGATCTCCACTTCTGCAGTTTTAAGCATTGACAGAAGCTCGGGGAGAGACTTCTTCATGCCTTGCATATTATAGTTCATCACGAAGCTCTTATAGCTAGGTGGCAGAGACTGCAGAACACGATGGATGCCTAAGTCAATGGGAATCGATATTCCCAAGGACACAAGCTTATCGGCGTAACCCGACATCTTGAGTACATGCTCACTAACGGAGTTGTGCTCTTCCATCATGCAGCTAAAGAACTTTTCTGAAGCATTGTATCTCTCTACAGCAGCATGTGTGTCGAAAATCATTTTCAACTCACCCATTTTATCAAATGCATTGCCGTTTTCGAAACGCTTTCGAAGTTCCGGCTCTAGCCCATACAATATGCCACAATGAACTAAGTTGTGGTCCTCTGACAGTCGATAGACATTCTTCTCCTCGTCGGGGCATCATCAAAGGTGGGGGCCTAACGGCGCTTCTAGCACATATTGCTTTTGTGCAGAGGAGAATCCTCAAATTCATGGCCCATTCGGTAAAGTTGCTACCGTTCGTTGCTAGTTTCTCTTTCTCCATGAACACATTGAAATTAAAAGCGGTGGTGCCATCTACAGAATTTGTAAAGTTTAGACTAAGTGTATGATAGATCGAGTTCAACTAATCTATATTACGAATGAACTCCCACTCAAAAGCGACATCCTCGTGCCTTTTGGTGATTACATGAACCAAATCCACTACACCAAGTCCGATCATCACGTGAGTCGGTATAGCTTCAAAGCGAGCATCAAATGGGCATCATATCAACTATATGACTCATGCTTAACCTTTCGATTACGTGTTCGAGGCCATATGCGTACATGCTAGGCTCGCTAAGTTAGAACCTTAGTATTTGCGTGTGTAACTGTTTTACACCGAAATATGGTCGTGGATCCAAGAACACCCGATCATCACGTGATGTCTTGGGCGGCGAAAACATAATCGGTGCATACTAAAGGAAGAACACATTCTTATCTTGATATTTAAATGAGGGATCATCTTATTATGCTAACAAAGCGCTAAACAAGCAATATAAGATGCAATCAAACATCATATGTTTATTAGTGAAATTATATGGTTCCCGCAGATGATCTCTATCATGTGCATCGTGGTATGATCACTATCATACCTATATGTGTAAATCCAAGGTCTATGGATTTTACACGCTATGTGTGTTAAGAGTATCATCTCATACTTCTACTTACAACACTACCATATCATAACACTAGCCCAACAACAATCTAAACTAGACGCCTCTAATTTATCCATTGCAAGTTTTACGTGGCTTAGGGCTTTCGAGATAGAACCGTTCTTACCTACGAACATGAACCACAACGAGGATAATCAAATTGTTGAAAACTCGCTTGCAAAATAGATATTGACTATAGTAGGATAGACAGACACCCGCTAGCCACTTATGCAAACTAGTTGCATGTCAAGCGTGGAACAGGTCTCATGTGCGAGGACATGTAAAGTTTGTCCGGGCCGCTTCATCCCACTATGCCACCAATATCCAAAATCACAACAAAGGAGCAATGTGGCATCCCGCAAAACCACTACTAGAAAATCGCGTTGAATTTGTGCATTGCATCGTCATCATCATATGTTGTTTGTCAAAAACTATTTCGCAAAGTCCGTTTTGTTTCCTAAAACGCCCCATCTTTATTCAAACGCCAAACCCCGGGGCTCCGGAGTATTTTGTTTTGTCGCTATCGGTTTGCAAATGGTCCAATTAACACAAATAAAATTTATAATTATTTTAGTAGGCGGTCGAGCAGACCCAACCCGACGACCGTCCCAGTTTTAAACGGTCCACCCAAACCAGCCCTCTAAATACTACACTACCCACTATCCTACCCAACCCATCCCTCCACCTCACCCCCTCCAATCACTGCTTGCCACCCCATCTCCTTCCTCTCCCCCCTCCTCTCACATGCGGCCACGTGTCCCCTCTCTCTCTTCCTCTCTCCCCTCTCTCCCTCTGGGCACACTACACGCACGCACTCCACGCCACCAACCGCTGGGCCCACACCCAGCAGCCCGTGGCCTCTCTCCCTTGGTCCACCCACCAGCGCCCCACCACCTGCCACCCAACCCTCCCAGGAACCACACCCACCAACCGACACGCTCCCGGCCCACCCTGGCCCGCGTCCCCGCCTGGTCCCACTCCGCCCACGCGTCCCGCCCTGTTCCTCTTCCTCACCCCTCCTCCCCGCGTCTTCACCCAGGCGCCCTCCCGAGCCTCTCCCACTCCTGCACCGCCTCCCGCTCAGGTCGTCGCCGCCCTCGCTACCTACTCCCGCCGCCGCCGCCCAGGCGAGCTCGCCGCCTCCCTCTTCCCCCGTCCGGCTCACCTCCTCATGCCTCCGCCCCGCCCCGCCCAGTACCACCCCGAGCCCCGTCCCTCTCCGACAAGCTCTTCCTGCCCCGCTCGTCAAGCACGAGCCTCCCAGCCGCCCGGCCCAGACTCGCCGGCCGCGCCCAGCCGTCACGCCCCTCACGCCTCGCGCCACGCCGCCTCTCCTAGCTCGTCCGCGCAGGATCCTCGTCGACCGCGCCGTCCGCCACCCTGCCTGGCCACCGCAGCGTCCGCGTCGTCCGCGCGCGGAGCCTCTCCTCCTCCAGCGAGCCGGCCTCGTCGCCTGCGTCCCCGGCACGGAAGCTCCCACCTCTGCTGCCTCTCCGACAAGCCGGCGCCCTTCGTCGTTCACAAGGACGTCGTCCGCCTCGACCGTGCCGTGAGCCCGTGCCCCGACCGCCCTTGTGGATCGCCCCGCCGTCATGCCTGAACCCCGTACCACGCGTCCATGCCACGCGGTGTTTTCAGCTTGGCTGCTACAAGTCAGAGGGAGTCGATGCCCAGATGGTAAAACGTCGTCGATGAGCTCCTGATCCAGAGTTGGCCAAGTGGAGCTCGTATGTCCCCCACCGCGTGTGTTGGAGCTGCTCAAGCCCAATCGGGAAGATCAAGGTCTTCGTGCACGGTAGCTCACCGGCAAGACCGGCTCGATGCCGAGGTTTGCGAAGGATGTACATGTACATGGTGCCACCCAAGATCTTCATCGCGGGCCCGAACCCAAGACACCGTCGAACCCGCAGTCGAACCCGTGGACCGACAAGACTTTAGTCACGGTTTTCAAGACCCGACATCGAAGCGACAAGATCATCGACATGGAACCGAAGACCACATGCGACAAGGACTCCCTCGAGGACGCCGAGTGCTTCACCGGACAAGAGACCCGGATGCGCCAAGACCCGACACGACAAGAACTCCCTCCCGCACCGATGCCGAGAACGGATGCCAAGGTCGCCTACACGGAACGACGAGCACTTCGCCGCGGAACGTTAAGACAGATCCGATGCCAACCCAAGCTCTTCCTCTCGGACCCGAAGACGCCGTGACCCGAACGCCTAGATCTCCGCGTGAGACGACAAGACCCTAACCCCGGGGCCGAGGACGTTCCGTCGAACCCTGAGACCGACCCCGAACCCCCCCGGACCAAGATCGTCGAACCCCTAATGTGTGAACCCCTTCCCGAAACCCTATTTTATAACATAATAACTTGTTGCATATTGAATTGTCATACCCGCATGCATATCTGTGGTTTGGGGGCCTTATGCCGATTCACCTAATAACTAAATATGGGGCCCGTATGCGGGCAAATCTAGCCTTATATTGGCCTCATTTAAACGTGTGTAGCAAACCAGTACTATCGTTTGCCATGCTAAACAACATTTAATATGCGGGGGTTTAAACAACTTGAACCATATATTAATTGTCGGGACCCCGGTTCCGCTTAATATGACCTAATTGCACCGCACCTTGCCATGTCATTCATCATGCCTGCATCATGCCGATCTTTTGCCTTAGTATTAAATAGTGCATCCGGTGTCCCTTCTAGTGTTTTGCTTCTTCGCGGATAAGGCCGTTGAGTTGATGTGAGCTTCGCCCCGATCTTCGGATGAACCTTCGGCAATGTTTTCAGGCGAGCATCTCCCCCTTTCTACCTATCTTACTTTTATAGTATTTACTTCCCTCCTGTTGATCTATTGCTATCTGTGTTGCGATGCTTTAGTTATCGTACCCGTGAAATCCTTTGCAGCCCTATATTTGCCTTGGACACACCCTATTACCTGTTGTTTGGTAGATAGTTGGACTTGCGCGTCGCTTTGCTTGCTCGATGTGTCGTCAAATGCCACAGTTGCTGATGAATTGCCGCATGTTGATGTTGGAGATGATTCTAGTTTTACTTATCGTCACTTTAATTTCTGTTTAACAACTAAAATTGAATAAGCAGAGGCATCGGTGGGTGATAGAAAATATTTGGTTTCGAGCCCACTTGTGTCCCGTAAGACCCCGAGTACTTGATACTGTTCCTTGATTTTTGCGCTATCCACATCCGGAGGTATATGGGACCCCCGAGCGAGCGAGCTTGATTCAGTCTTATTTCTTGGGGCCACAAACTAGTTTGAGGTGTTTTACTATCCTGTACTTATGCCATGCTACTTTACGTATTTAAATTGTGCGAGTCTTTAATCTGTTTAAGTAAGCGGGATGTTTTCGCGGTATCGGCGTCCCGATTGGGGACTGCTGTCGTTCTGACCATCGACGCAAACCTTGAGTCCGTCTCGGAGCTTGCTTACTCCGTTGGTATACTCAAGGGTGGCCCCAAATATTTCTGAATCCTGTGATTGTTCATCGTGAAAGCCTCGTTGGGTTTTGTTTTGGTTTTTCGAGGTTGATCGGCGTGTGTTGCTATTGGTGCACCCCGGGTAAAACTTTCGAAAGCCGTGTCATGGATATGGACGACTTGGAGCACGATATCTCGATCATAGACAAGCATAACTAAAGTTTATGCTATAAATTTGACTTATAATGACTAGTAATCAGCTTCACTATAATGGAATGGCTAAATAATGCCCACAATTGCTTGTTTGGTTGTCGCCATGCGACAATTGTACTGACTAGTAAATCTTGCAACTTCTAGCGAATGGCTGAATAAAAGTACCAACAACTTTGGGTTTCGGGTTTATCTCATGCTATATGTATCGATTAGTAAGTGTTCCAACTATAACGAATGGTTAATTAAAAGTGCCCACTGTTTATTTTATCGGGGCGATTATCTATACCGACTAGTAATTGCTGCAACGATAACGAATAAATAAAGCGCCAGCGGTGTGAGTTCCTCGGTTGACTTCCTCGTTTGGTCTCGAGGGAAACACGGGATGGGTTTGTTTGGTGTTAGCTTGAGTTGGATCCGGTTAGGTCATTCTTACCCCTCTGTTTCCGCCAGGTTGTATCGAGTCTCTATAGGTTATTTAGTGCATCTTTGCCGCCGCTTCAGTCCACCATACCTATGTAGGCGAGGACCGCCGAATTCTAGCCTCGCCGTGTACTGGCCTCAGTACTGACGCTCCTTCTTTGTTTTCTGCTTTGCCCTTGTCGGCACCCCTTTTGTTAAGCAGGTTTTGAGATCGACGCCGTTAGCAGGGTTACCCTTCCGGCTTGGCCTGGGCAGGGTTATGGACGCCATTGGTTATTCTTCAGGGCTCTTAGCCCCATTTGCATCTTGTCCGTAGCTGGACGCTTTATCGTTTTCAAGGTGATTTGGATCTTGTATATTATATATGTATTCTTGACTCATTGAGTCGCTGTTGTATATATCTGTTCTGTGGGTCCCATCGAGGACTGTTGTGTAATGTTATTACTTCGTTTTCCACCCTTGAAAGTGCTGGTGGGCACCTTTGAATCGTTTCTATGCGGGTTTGGCGAATTTTGCTCAAACTTGCATAGGTCCGATCGAGGTGTTCTGAGTATCGAGCTCGCGGTTGCGATACCACAAGTCCACTGTCAGGATAACCTAGCTAACGGCCGAAGTAGAGCGTCAAAACTATTTTGGAAAATCGGTTGGATAGATCTGATTAGGTCTGATTTTACTCCTTACCCCTTTGCTATTCCTCTCTTACCTCTACGTGTTTTGTATCCGCTCTCTTCTCTCTCTCTTCGAGTCCAGGATTTCTCGCGGTTGGGTTTCCGTCGTACCTTCAGGATTTCGCTATCTTCCTTTTGTAACGGAGGTGCTACGATCATCAATCTGCAACTTGTCTGTTGTACCCTTCATCCGATCTTCTGTCCTTGAGTTCTTTATCCATTTGTGTTCCTTGCTGGATATCAGTGTCGTTGAAAAACATATGAGAAGGACGAGCTTTGGTGAAGTTGGAGTCGACCTTGAGCACGTGTTGTTCATGCCAATGGAACCATCGCGGAACCTAATCATGGTGTCTTTCATACGATTTCTGCTGGCATCATCCCTTTGTTCCGGATACCACCTATGAAGATCTTCAGTCTAAATCTCGAGAGTTGAGTTGCCTGATTCTCCTACCCATGTATAGAGTTGATTGTTGGGTCCGGGATGGACTGATCACCCTACCCGACTCTTACTTTTCGCTCTGTACATCGAACTGGTGGATCAATGCAACTTTTCCCTCTTCTAATGGAAGTAAGGGGTGGCCTTATCGTTTGATGCCTCTAGCTTCGTCCTTTGTTTCTCCGGAGTGATCTCTCGACGATCAGGAACAACGACCTTTGTTGGTGGTGTCGCCGATTCCTAGTTGAAGAAGGAACCCTCGTTAGTGGTGTCGCGAGGATCTACACGAAGCGCGAAGGATCAGACCGCCGACCTTCCTTCCGGTACCATGAGGCGGATCTCGAGGGTGAGATCCATTGTTAGTGGTGTCGAATTGTGGCATCCCGCAAAACCACTACTAGAAAATCGCGTTGAATTTGTGCATTGCATCGTCATCATCATATGTTGTTTGTCAAAAACTATTTCGCAAAGTCCGTTTTGTTTCCTAAAACGCCCCATCTTTATTCAAACGCCAAACCCCGGGGCTCCGGAGTATTTTGTTTTGTCGCTATCGGTTTGCAAATGGTCCAATTAACACAAATAAAATTTATAATTATTTTAGTAGGGGCAGTCGAACGGGCCAACCGACCCGAACGACCGCCCCAGATTTTAAAACGGTCCACCCCAAACCAGCCCTCTAAATACTACAGCTACCCACTATCCTACCCAACCCATCCCTCCACCTCACCCCCTCCAATCACTGCTTGCCACCTCATCTCCTTCCTCTCCCCCCTCCTCTCACATGCGGCCACGTGTCCCCTCTCTCTCTTCCTCTCTCCCCTCTCTCTCCCTCTCAGGCACACTACACACGCACCACTCCACGCCCGCCTACAGGCCCACACCCAACACACCCAAGCCGTGGCCCTCTCTCCCTTGGTCCACCCACCAGCGCCCCACCACCTGCCACCCAACCCTCCCAGGAACCACACCCACCAACCGACACGCTCCCGGCCCACCCTGGCCCGCGTCCCCGCCTGGTCCCACTCCGCCCACGCGTCCCGCCCTGTTCCTCTTCCTCACCCCTCCTCCCCGCGTATTCACCCAGGCGCCCTCCCGAGCCTCTCCCACTCCTGCACCGCCTCCCGCTCAGGTCGTCGCCGCCCTCGCTACCTACTTGCCGCCCAGGCGAGCTCGCCGCCTCCCTCTTCCCCCGTCCGGCTCACCTCCTCATGCCTCCGCCCCGCCCCGCCCAGTACCACCCCGAGCCCCGTCCCTCTCCGACAAGCTCTTCCCTGGCCCGCGCTCGTCCGGCACGAGCCCCTCAGCCTTGGCCGCCCAGCATGGCCCAGCGCGTAGCCGATCACGCCCCTCGCGCCACATCGCCCTCCTCTCCCTAGCTCGTCGCGCCAGATCCTCGTCGGCCTGGCCGCTGCACAGCCACCGCAGCGTCCGCGTCGTCCGCGCGCGGAGCCTCTCCTCCTCCAGCGAGCCGGCCTCGTCGCCTGCGTCCCCGACGGAAGCTCCCACCTCTGCTGCCTCTCCGACAAGCCGGCGCCGCTTGCCGTTCAAGGACGTCGTCCGCCTCGACCGTGCCGTGAGCCGTGCCCCGACCGCCCTTGTGGATCGCCCCGCCGTCATGCCTGAACCCCGTACCACGCGTCCATGCCACACGGTGTTTTCAGCTTGGCTGCTACAAGTCAGAGGGAGCCGATGCCCAGATGGTAAAACGTCGTCGATGAGCTCCTGATCCAGAGTTGGCCAAGTGGAGCTCGTATGTCCCCCACCGCGTGTGTTGGAGCTGCTCAAGCCCAATCGGGAAGATCAAGGTCTTCGTGCACGGTAGCTCACCGGCAAGACCGGCTCGATGCGAGGTTTTGCGAAGGATGTACATGTACATGGTGCCACCCAAGATCTTCATCGCGGGCCCGAACCCAAGACACCGTCGAACCCCGCAGGTCGAACCCCGTGGACCGACAAGACTTTAGTCACGGTTTTCAAGACCCCGACATCGAAACGACAAGATCATCGACATGGAACCCGAAGACCACATGTGCGACAAGGACTCCCTCGAGGACGCCGAGTGCTTCACCGGACACCGAGACCCGGATGCGCCAAGACCCGACACGACAAGAACTCCCTCCGCACCGATGCGAGAACGGGGCCAAGGTCGCCTACGAACGACGAGCGCCGCGCGGAGCGTTAAGACAGATCCGATGCCAACCCAAGCTCTTCCTCTCGGACGAAGACGCCGTGACCAACGCCTAGATCTCCGCGTGAGACGACAAGACCCTAACCGGGGCCGAGGACGTGTCGAACCACGAGACCGACCCGAACCCCGGACCAAGATCGTGAACCCCTAATGTGAACCCCTTCCCGAAACCCTATTTTATAACATAATAACTTGTTGCATATTGAATTGTCATACCCGCATGCATATCTGTGGTTTGGGGGCCTTATGCCGATTCACCTAATAACTAAATATGGGGCCCGTATGCGGGCAAATCTAGCCTTATATTGGCCTCATTTAAACGTGTGTAGCAAACCAGTACTATCGTTTGCCATGCTAAACAACATTTAATATGCGGGGGTTTAAACAACTTGAACCATATATTAATTGTCGGGACCCCGGTTCCGCTTAATATGACCTAATTGCACCGCACCTTGCCATGTCATTCATCATGCCTGCATCATGCCGATCTTTTGCCTTAGTATTAAATAGTGCATCCGGTGTCCCTTCTAGTGTTTTGCTTCTTCGCGGATAAGGCCGTTGAGTTGATGTGAGCTTCGCCCCGATCTTCGGATGAACCTTCGGCAATGTTTTCAGGCGAGCATCTCCCCCCTTTCTACCTATCTTACTTTTATAGTATTTACTTCCCTCCTGTTGATCTATTGCTATCTGTGTTGCGATGCTTTAGTTATCGTACCCGTGAAATCCTTTGCAGCCCTATATTGCCTTGGACACACCCTATTACCTGTTGTTTGGTAGATAGTTGGACTTGCGCGTCGTAGCTGCTTGCTCAAGTGCTGATGTGTGTCGTCAAATGCCACAGTTGCTGATGAATTGCCGCATGTTGATGTTGGAGATGATTCTAGTTTTACTTATCGTCACTTTAATTTCTGTTTAACAACTAAAATTGAATAAGCAGAGGCATCGGTGGGTGATAGAAAATATTTGGTTTCCGAACGCCCACTTGTGTCCCGTAAGACCCCGAGTACTTGATAATTCCTTGATTTTTGCGCTATCCACATCCGGGAGGTATATGGGACCCCCGAGGCGAGCTTGATTCAGTCTTATTTCTTGGGGCCACAAACTAGTTTGAGGTGTTTTACTATCCTGTACTTATGCCATGCTACTTTACGTATTTAAATTGTGAGGCACTGCTTGTATTTAAGTAAGCGGGATGTTTCATGATGTCGACAGGTCCCGATTGGGGACCTTTG
Organism: Avena longiglumis; assembly: GCA_030063025.1. NCBI lineage: Eukaryota > Viridiplantae > Streptophyta > Magnoliopsida > Poales > Poaceae > Avena > Avena longiglumis. Next base: position 137,460,594 of record CP125976.1, read on the forward strand.
TCGTTCTGACCATCGACATAAACCTTGAGTCCGTCTCGGAGCTTGCTTACTCCGTTGCGGGTATACTCCAAGGGTGGCCCCCTGAAATATTTCTGAATCCTGTGATTGTTCAGTCGTGAAAGCCTCGTTGGGTTGTGGTTTGGTTTTAGAGGTTGATCGGCGTGTGTTGCTATTGGTGCACCCGGCGGGTAAAACCTTCCGGAAGCCGTGTCCGGGGATATGGACGACTTGGAGCACAGTATCTCGATCATAGACAAGCATAACTAAAGTTTACTGCTATAAATTTGACTTATAATGACTAGTAATCAGCTTCACTATAATGGAATGGCTAAATACTGCCCACAATTGCTTGTTTGGTTGTCTTGCGACAATTGTACTGACTAGTAAATCTTGCAACTTCTAGCGGAATGGCTGAATAAAAGTACCAACAACTGCTGGGTTTGGGTTTATCTCATGCTATATGTATCGATTAGTAAGTGTTCCAACTATAACGGAATGGTTAATTAAAAGTGCTTTGTTTATTTTATCGGGACGATTATCTATACACGACTAGTAATTGCTGCGATAGATACCGAATAAATAAAGGCGCCAGGTGTGAGTTCCTCGGTTGACTTCCTCGTTTGGTCTCGAGAAACACCGAGATGGGTTTGTTTGGTGTTAGCTTCAGTTGGATCCGGTTAGGTCATTCTTACCCCTCATTTTCCGCCCGGTTGTATCGAGTCTCTATAGGTTATTTAGTGCATCTTTGCCGCTTGATCCACCATACCTATGTGGCGAGGACGCCAATTCTAGCCTCGGTGTCTTGGCCTCGATCGACGCTCCTTCTTTGTTTTCTGCTTTGCCCTTGTCGGCACCCTTTTGTTAGCAGATTTTGAGATCGACGCCGTTAGCGGGGTTACCCTTCCGGCTTGGCCTGGGCAGGGTTATGGACGCCATTGGTTATTCTTCAGGGCTCTTAGCCCCATTTGCATCTTGTCCGTAGCTGGACGCTTTATCGTTTTCAAGGTGATTTGGATCTTGTATATTATATCTGTATTCTTGACTCATTGAGTCATTGTATATATCATTACGTGGGTCCCATCGAGGGTTGTGTAATGTTATTACTTCGTTTTCCACCCGCACGAAAGTGCCTGGTGGGCACCTTTGAATCGTTTCTATGCGGGTTTGGCGAATTTTGCTCAAACTTGCATAGGTCCGATTCTGAGGGTGTTACAAGCAACAACATGATCATCATCGCCCACATACTCATATGTGTACTACCCGTGTAAAGTATCTACGCATAGATCCGGCTCGATACCCTTTGTAGGGTTCGTGACATAAACAAAAATTTTCCTACGATGTGAACTATATACCAAGATCTATATACTAGATACAAACAGCGGGATGTATATCCGTGAGAACATACCCTTGAAGACCGACAAAGCTTAACGAGTTCAACTCGTGGTTGATGTAGACGATCTCTTGCCGATCTCAAGATCGAGAGGAAGTCCTAGCGCCGCAAATCAGCGGCGCATCCGTGCTTTCGCACCTGCGTTCGAGGCACCGAGCAACCTCCGCCTCCTCGCTCGGTGATGATGCAGCGGACAACTCTTTCTTGCCGAATAGCCACCGGGAACATGTATCTCGCTAGTCGAGACCATGGGGATAAATTCTAGAGGGGAGAGAGATCCTTCCGAGGAGGTGTGAGAGACAAGTGAGGAGGGCTCCTTTTATAGGAGGAGGAACCCCAAGGGGTGGCAGCGCATGGGGCTGCCCTTGCCTCCCCTCTTCATGTGGGTGGACAATCCACTCACAAAACTCCTCTAAATTCCCTCCACTCAAAAGTCCACTCAAAATTCCCATTAAATTTCCACCAAATTTAATGCAAACTCTCATTAAATAAAACTCTTTTATTTTATTCAGAATTTTGTCAATTACTTTAATGACAAACATTCACAAATAACCCCTTGCTAGAATTCTATTTCACATGCATAACCACTTTATGCAATTTCACCCGAAAACTTTGTTGGTATCTAGTGAAATAAATTCTGCGCTTATTCATTCTTTCGGCATGAAACATTTGCTCCAATTGGATGTCGGTGTCTCTTAAGTGTGTCACCCTACGGTTCGTGAATAATGTGGACATGATCGAGACCCTCTCGGATCAATAATCGAGCGGGATCGGAGACCCATCGACTCCCACATTCAACGATGACTTTCTTGTGATCGTCGGAACCTTTTACGCTAGTATCTTAATCCCTTTGTTTCACGATATATTACATGTCCGAGATTCAATCATCGGTATCTCCATACCTAGTTTGATCTCGTTACCAACATGCACTCTTTTCTCGTTCATGTGATATAACATTCTAGTGATCAAATCACTTGCTTGCAAGCTAATCAATGTGATATCACCGAGAGGGCCCAGAGTATATCTATCCGTCATCGGTATGAACAAATTCCACTCTCGATCCATGAGCCTCAACATAACACTTTATTAGTTCTGAATCCATCTTTATAATCACCCTGTTACGGTGTGACGTTTGATGTTATCAAGAAACTCTTCCGGTGTTAGTGATTGACATGATCTCATGGTCTAAGATTAGGATCACCGTAAGTTGTTATAGCAATATAAACTCAATGACTTTGATCGTAATGCTATACCGGATGAATGTTCATCACATCATTACACTAATGTTGTGATCCCGTTATTAACGTCCAATGGCCATGATCCGGAAACCTTGATCATCTTGTTAATCAACGAGCTAGTTTATGAGAGAGGCATAACTAGGAACTTTCTGTTTGTTTATTAAACACACATGTATTAACGTTTCCGTATTAATACAATTATAGCATGCAAAATAAACATCTATCATATACTTGGAATACACATAATAAACACTTTATTATTGCCTCTCAGGGCATATTCCCTTCACGATGGATATTGAGATTATTATGTTGGTTTGATTAATGGTTTTGTCTTTTTTATTCTATCATGTCTATGTTGTTTGTGATCTTGCATGCTCTCCGTTGTTAGTAGCTATCTTTGCCAAGTAGTTGCTAGTGACTCCAAGAGGGGGTATTTATGCTCGATAGTGGGTTCATGCCTCTAGTTTCCAACGGAAGTGACAATAATCTCTTCGGTTGTAGATGTGTTGTTGCAACTAGGGAGAAAACAACGGTCTCTTGTTCATGGAACATGTGGACTGTTTACCTTACACACTTTGCTTAAAGCAGTTGTCTGTTGCTTGCAACTTAATACTGGAGGGGTTCGGATGATAACCTAAATGTGGACTTCTAGTCATAGATGCAGTTGAATGGCGGTCTATGTATCTTGTTGTATTGCCCAACCAACCTCATAGGATCTTTCTGACTAGTAATTGCATTGTTATGCCTTGCTCAGTTCCTGTTAATTGCCCTGATGTAATTTATTTACCCTTCATGCCATGTTGTTTATGTAAGGAGAGCACCTCTAGTGAATTATGGACCCCGGTCCAATCTTTACCATTGATACATCTTCCACTGTTACTTGTTTACTTGCTGCAAACCATTACCTTCCACACCATACGTTTAATCCTTTGTTATAGCAAACCGGTGAGCTACCTCACTGTTCGTTGGGGTAAAGTCTTGAGTTTGTGTTGTACGGGTCTCCACGTTGCTTGCAACACCTATGTGACGTTTCCTTCCTCCTTCTGGTTCGATAACCTCGGTCTCAACTGAGGAAAAACTTGCTGTTGTGCTGCTTCACACCTTGCTCTTGGGGTTCCCAACAGGCTATGCGTAGACAATCGTCAAGCTTTTTAAGGCGCCATCAGCCGGCCAACAAGCTTTTCTGGCGCCATTGTCGGGGAGGCTAAGGACGTCTTCACTAGGGGAGTACTTCACTTCCTTTCTCTTTACTTTGTTTTTGGTTTGCTTTGTTTCTTTTGCTTGGTTTCGTTTGCCTCTTTCCAAAAAACCCAAAAAAATATTCTAGTTTGGTTTGCTTGCTTTATTCAAAAACACAAAAAAATTAGTTCCTGCTCTAGATGTTGCTGCTGTTTTTGGCTTTCCCACCTTTGCCAAAATGAACTCTGCTAAGAACACCAAGTTGTGTGACTTCACTAGCACCAACATTAATGATTTCCTAAGCACTCCTATTGCTCCACCTGCTCCTGATGCTACCTTTTATGGAATTAAGCCTGCCTTGTCGAATCTTGTGATGAGAGAGCAATTTTATGGTGCTGGTTCTGATGATCCTGCTGCCCATCTCAATAGCTTTGTTGAACTCTGTGAGATGCAAAAGTATAAGGATGTAGATGGAGATATTATTAAGCTCAAGCTTTTTCCTTTCTCCTTGAGGGGAAAAGCTAAAGAATGGTTGCTTTCTTTGCCTAAAAATACTATTGATTCTTGGACTAAGTGCAAAGATGCTTTTATTGGAAAGTACTATCCTCCTGCCAAGATTATATCTATGAGAAGTGACATTATGAAATTTAAACATCTTGATAGTGAACATGTTGCTCCTGCTTGGGAAAGAATGAAATCTTTGGTTAAAAATTGCCCTACTCATGGACTCACTTCTTGGATGATTATCCAGACTTTTTATGCAGGTTTGAACTTCTCCTCAAGAAACCTGTTGGATTCTACTGCTGGAGGTACCTTGATGGGCCTCACTTTGGGTGCTTTAACAAGGCTCCTTGATAATATGATGGTTAACTACTCTGAATGGCATGTTGAGAGAGCTCCACATGGTAAGAAGGTAAATTCTGTTGAGGAAACTTCCTCTTTGAGTGAAAAGATTGATGTTATTATGGCTATGCTTGTTAATGGGAAAGCTCCTCTATATCCTAACAGTGTTCCCTTAGCCTCTTTGGTTGCTCAAGAAGAGCAAGTTGATGTGAACTTCATTAGAAACAACAATTTCAACAACAATGCCTATAGGAATAATTTTGGTAGCAACAACGATTATAGGCCTTATCCTCCTAATAATGGCAATTCATATGGAAGCTCTTACAACAATGCTAGAAGTGCCCCCTCTGAACTTTAACTCATGCTCAAGGACTTTATTAGTAAACAAACCACTTTCAATAAGACTATAGAGGAAAAGCTTTTAACTATTGAGAAAAATATATCCTCTTTGTCTGAAGGTCAAACTTCCTTGGTTAATAAAATGGCTGCTAAACCAGAAACTATGGAAAACACCTTTGTTACTGCTCATGCCATACAAGTTACTATTGATGAAAATGTTAGGATGGTTGCTCAACTTCATCTAAGTGGGAAAGGGAAGCTGAAATTGATAGAAACAATAGTGTGTGCACCATCACCACTAAACCTTAAGTAGCCCCTATTCCTCCTACTATGCCTAAGACTATTGAACCTACTACTAGTGATGCTAAGTTTGACTTTGATATTGATGGTTGCAATGTTTCTGAAGTGATTATGTTCTTGCAAAAGCTTGCTATAAGTCCTGATGCTAGTGATATGCATGTTGCTTTCACCAAACATATTACAGATGCTCTTGTTAAGATTAAGGAAGAGAAGCTAAGACACAAAGCTTCTATTCCTAGGAAAGTATAAGATAGTTGGGAACCCATTATTAATATGCAAGTGAATGACTTTGATCTCAAAGCTTCATGTGATCTTGGTTCTAGTGTCTCTATTATGCCTAGGAAGATTTATTAAATGCTTTATTTGCCACCATTGGAAGATTGTTATTTAGATGTCCCACTCAATGACAATGCTAAGAAGAAACTCATGGGGAGTATTAATAATGTTCTCATTATGGTTAATAATGCTTATGTCCCTGTTTATTTCTATGTTTTGGATGTTCAATACAATGCTTCTTGTCCTATTACTTTGGGAACACCTTTTCTTAGAACAGTAGGTGATATCATTGATATGAAAGAAGGCACCATTAAATATCATTTTCCATTCAAGAAAGGTATTGAACACTTTCCTATGAGAAGATAGAAGTTGCTTTTTGCTCCTCCTTTGAAAGCAAGATTTGATGTTAATGCTTCTTCATTTGAAAATACTTGATTCTTCTTGCTTCTTGTGCCTAACTTAAAAACATTAAAGAAAAGTACTTGTTGGGAGATAACCCAAGAATTTCCTTGAGTATTGGAAGTTATTAATTCTATAATGACCTCTCCTTATCCTTTTTGTTTGCTTTTTGTGCCAAGAATGACCTCTAATGAGAGGGAAGTAAGATTTGAGGAGTTGTTCTCTCGAAACAGATTTATGTCCTCCACCAAAAAATCCGTGAGGAGGATCTATACCTCGGATTGAGATGAAAATTTATGAGTAAATTCCCCAGTATGTTAGCTTCCTTTCATTATTTAAACACTTTTTTATTTGAGCAACATAAGATGTTCGAAAAAATCAGTTTCTGTCTACTGGTCTGTTTTGACAGATTTCTGCCATTATTTGCATTTGCTTCTTATTGATTCCTTTTTGAGTTCTGTTTAGGTGAATTGATCTTTTTGAAGGAGTTACTACAGTAGCTTGTGTTTTTAGTGAAAAGCCTTACTGTTTCAAAGCTTTGCCAGAGGTATAATATCTTTTGAATAAGCTAATGTTGCTAATGAAGATTGCGTGAAGAAAAAAAATTCAGGTGTAAAGAGAGAATGATGCAATGAGATGAAGAATGGACAAAATCTCAAGCTTGGGGATGCCACCATGGTGTCACCCCAAGAAATATCCAAGAGGTACAAGCATCAAATCTTGGGTATGCTCAAGGCATCCCCTTCTTCATCAATAAAAAGCTCAGGTCTGCCTAGACACTTCGTTTTTATTGTTTCATGCGCAGTTGTGTTGTTCTTGGAGCGTCTTAGTTTTCGTTTGCTTTGCTTAGTTTGTTTAGTTTTCTTGAGTAGTTTGGACCCCCGTTCTCGCTGTGTTGTTTTGCAAATAAGTTGCTTGGTGTTGGAAAGGAGTAGTAAAATTCTTGCTTGAAGTGCAAGAGGAGCTTGCATTGACTGTGACTTAGACTTTAGCATGACATGCTAGGTGTTGTTTTAACTTTATGCTTAGTGATTATTGCTGTAGCATGTCTTGTTCCAAACAATTGTTATTGCTTAGTGTGCCTTCAAGAAATTGTGCGTTGTTTTAGCATGCAAAAGCATAGTATTGTGGTATTCTCCTTTGATGCTTTGCTTGGGTTGACTTGGCACATGCTCACACCATGTTATGGCTATGACAAGTCACCATTAGCCTCTATGATCATTTAGTCCTTGACTTGTAGTACCAATCTTTGCTTTGATTAGTATGCTTTGTTGCACTACATGATTATGGCCATTATTGCTCTCTTAGTTGGTTGCTCCCAGTCTTTTGCTAGCCTCCACTTGTATGAGTAAGTTCTACTCATGATTCCAACTCCCAAGAAACCAAGTTTTTCCAAAGTGTCCACTATAAACTCCTATGCATGGTGTGTTACACCATTCCAAGTATATTCTTGTTTTCATTTGTCTTCCAATTAAAAACTATTTTGTTATGTGAAAACTTAGTGATTAAAGCCCTCACGAACTTGATGGTACACTTTATTCTTTGCCCCTAATAAACTTGAACCATTGTGATGACTTTGTTGTATATGCTTGCACTTATAAGTTGGAATTAGAAGAACCGTGCTGTCACGGGGAACGTTTTTAACATTGCACTTGTACCTTGTTGTGCTCAGTTGATGTCATGTTATTTTGTCTATGGATGTCACCGGTGTGAAATAAAGAGGGAACTTGTAAGTCCATGGAGTTTGTATCTTGTGTTAGAGAAATGCTTGGGCCGCTAGCCTAAGCCATGCCTAATCATGGTGGAAACTTGCAGCATCACCATAATGAGATATCTATGAAGCATCATCAATAAAAAGCTATGCATATGGTAAATAAAAAGATTGCTGAGATGCTCATTGTCTGCTTGCCTTGTCATTTTGGTTATGGGAAAGCTCCTGTACCATGTGCAAGGGGTACCCCGTTGGCGGTTCTCAATGACATGCAAATACTTACAGTGACAAGAACTTACCTGGACCCAAAGTTGAGTATGCATGAGGTGTAGCCCTTGTATTCAAGGGACATGAGATTGCCAGCTTATACTTCGTCAAGCATATACTCCAGATTTGCCACTTTAACCTTAACCACTTCAAGATGCTTATGATAGGGGCAACGAGGGCTGAAAGCTAACAAGTACCATAATTTTTGGAAGCTCTTTTTGAAACTTGTAATCCCTGCTTCCTTTACAAAAAAAGCTTTTCTTCCACCATTATTGAGTCTCCACCTTCTACCTTTAGGTACCATTAAGAGAGCATTGTTGTCATTCTGTGTGCAGTGTTCCAAAGCTTATTAATTGATGTATATTGTGATATTACTTGTTCTTGTGCTACTTGTTTCTAGTCACCCTTGTGAACTTTGCAGGTGTCCTATGCATCTATTTGCTACTCTATGAGGGACAAGCTGATTACCACTATGCTATGTTTTCTGTGTGTGAAATAAACAAACGTTTTTCAATGCATGTTATTCATGATCTTTGTTTGTAGCTTGTCATGTTGCATGCATAGTTACTATGTCCTATTATTAGAACTCCATTTTTCATGCACATGTTTAGAGTTCTTTGATCCTAGCTTCCAATGCTTGCAAATGGTTGGATCTTTATTGTGAGGGTGCATGTCACCTCAAAAATTATTCTTTTTATCACTTACCTACTCGAGGACGAGCAGGAGTTAAGCTTGGGGATGTTGATACGTTGGAAACATATCTATAATGTTTGATGCTCCATGCTTGTTTTGTATCTACTTTGCTTTACTTGTCTACACTTTGAGGTGCTTTTTACATGTTTTCTGGTACTAACCTATTAACAAGTTGCAACAGTGTCAGATGCCTGTTTTCTGCTGTTTTTGGTTTCAGAAAAGTTAGTAAAGAAATATTCTCGGAATTGGACGGGACAAACGTCAAAGTCAATAACTTTCCGTGGGGAACAAGAAGTCCAGAGGAGGCGGAGGCCGGCCGGAGGCAGACCCACCCGGGCCTGGTCGGGCCACCTCACTGGCTTAGGGTTTGGTCGCCTGGCGCCTCGATCCCCTTCGCCTATAAGAAGCCCCCCGATGCAGAAACCCTGAGGACCCGATCAAATATCCACGAAACCTTCTATAGTCACCGCCACCGTCGTCTCTAGATCGGGGGGGGGGGTCTAAAGTTCTTCCTGGCACCCTACCGGAGGGGAGAGCATCCCGGAGGCCTTCTCTTCGGTATGATGCGTGAGTAGTTCCACCTTGGACTATGGGTCCATGTAGTAGCTAGATGGTTGTATCTCCTCCTTTGTACTTTCATGTATAAATCTTGTGACCTCTGTTCATGATCAAGATCTAATATATTTGTAATCATGTATGTTGTGTTTGCGGGGATCCGATGAATATTGAGATTATTATGTTGGTTTGATTAATGGTTTTGTCTTTTTGATTCTATCATGTCTGTGTTGTTTGTAATCTTGCATGCTCTCCGTTGTTAGTAGCTATTTTGGCCAAGTAGTTGCTAGTGACTCCAAGAGGGGGTATTTATGCTCGATAGTGGGTTCATGCCTCTAGTTTCCAAGGGAAGTGACAGTAATCTCTTCGGTTTTAGATGTGCCGTTGCTACTAGGGAGAAAACAACGGTCTCTTGTTCATGGAACATGTGGACTGTTTACCTTACACACTTTGCCTAAAGCAGTTGTCTGTTGCTTGAAACTTAATACTGAAGGGGGTTCGGATGATAACCTGAAGGTGGACTTCTAGTCATAGATGCAGTTGGATGGCGGTCTATGTATCTTGTTGTATTGCCCATCAACCTCATAGGATCTTTCTGACTAGTAATTGCATTGTTATGCCTTGCTCAGTTCCTGTCAATTGCCCTGTTGTAATTTGTTTACGCTTCATGCCATGTTGTTTATCTAAGGAGAGCACCTCTAGTGAACTATGGACCCCGGTCCAATCTTTACCACTTCCACTGTTACTTGTTTACTTGCTGCAAACCTTTACCTTCCACACCATACGTTTAATCCTTTGTTACAGCAAACCAGTGAGCTTGACATACTCATTGTTCGTTGGGGCAAAATCTTGAGTTTGTGTTGTGTAGGTCTCCACGATGGTTGCAACACATGTGTGACATTTCCTTCCTCCTTCTGGTTTGATTACCTCGGTCTCAACTGAGGGAAAACTTACTGTTGTGCTTCTTCACAGCTTGCTCTTGGGGTTACCAACAGGCTGTGCATAGACAATCGTCAAGCTTTTCAAGGTGTCATCAGCCAGCCAACAGTGTTCTCTTGATAATCTCTTCAATAAGTTTCCTTAACTCCTCAATCTCAAAGGTTAGTGTCGTGGGAATGACCACGGCAGATGCTGCGATCGGCAGCGAGTAGTAGAACGAAGGGCAAGGGCGGCCAGCCATCTGCGGTGCGAGATGAGGGCGGAGACTCAGGGTTTTACCCAGGTTCGGCCCCCCGGAGGGTAAAGACCTACTCCTGCTAGATTGTATTATGGAGGTGTTTACAATGGGTGAACTTCGGCTAGGCGGCGAGTTGCTTGGGTGTATGAGGGAACGTATCTCTCACCCCTTAGGGAGGTTTATATAGGCTTACCTCCCTAGGGTTTACATATCTCAACCGATTCGGTTACAACTTTGTCAATCGTTTAACTTTCGGACCGGGCCTATCTACTGCTTTGGGCCTTGACCTCCGATGCTGGTACCTGATGGGCTTTGATCCACTCGCTTGCAGGCCCACTCGCCCTTTGGGCGATCGGAAGCGTCCGAGGATACCCGGTAGGCATATCCCCATCGTAGTCCCCGAGGCCGTCGTTGATTAGGCGCGGGTGGCTCTGGCGGTCGAGTATCTGACTTCAAGTTGGCATCCATCGAATCGTCGGCGCTCTCTGAAGGAAAAAATCCGGCGAACCGAGTCGCGTTTTGGGTGAACCGAACCAACGGGTCGACCTCGGCGAATAACTCAGCGAGCCGAGTGGCGGAGGCGGACCGTCGGCGTGGTCAAACTAGCCGTTAAGGTAACCGCGGTAACTTTCGGCGTAATCATCGCGCGGTAACGGCCCCCTAATTTGGCGGGCAGCTTTCGCTATATAAGAGGAATGGTTGGCCATCGGAAAGCCAACCGCCCACCATTTCTTCCGAGTACGCACATCTTTCGCCCGTTGATCTCGCGATCCGACCGACCCGCAATCCTCCGACCTCCAAGCAAATCCTCAGCCATGGCCCTCTCCACCGAACCTTGGGGTAGATCCAAGTGCACCAGATGAATCGGCCTCCTTCGAGGAGGCCGGAATCCTGCGGGCCGGCTGCTGGCGAATCCCCGCAGCCGGAGAAACGACCCCGAACCCGCGCGCGAGAGAGTTCATCTGCTTCACTAGTCACCTCGAGCGGGGTTTAGGGTTTCCCACTTCTCTGTTCTTCCGGCGCTTCTGCGCCTACTACGGGATCCAGCCCTCGGATCTGGGTCCCCATAGTATCGAGCAGCTCGCCATCTTTGTGGCGTTCTGCGAGTGCTACTTGGGCTGCCGGCCCTATTTTCCCTTGTGGCAAGATCTGTTCCATGGATGGATCAGCATGAGGAGGCGATGCCCAATGCTAGCTGGCGCTTAACCTTCAACTGAAATCCAAAGCCTCCTTCTTGACTTGATGCCGGCCAAAGCGGCGGAAAAAGTCTTGGTTTTATGTGACCGAGGCGACCCGGAGGACGGCGATCCCACTCGGCCGACCGCTCCGAGCGCGCAATCTCCAGTCGCCAAGCTTCCCGACGATCGGCGGATGGTCGTCGACGAGATGCTCCAGACCATTCGCGGTGCGAAGAAGAAGGGCTCGACGGTGAACTGTACAAGCTGTTGGCTTGGCGGCGACTCGTTCCGCCCAACGCGAGCACTACATGTACCAGTACACAGGCCGAGAAGACTCGACGAAGGCCTGCCTCGCCGAGTGGAAGCTGGAGGACTACCTCCTGGCGCTGAAGAGGATCACCCAGGCGGCATACACGGATGCGCAGGCCGGGCTCCCTCCATACACCGCGAAGCGTCCGGCTCCAACGGTAATAATCTGATCTTGTTCGCAGTCGCAGCATATGCAGTCGCGGTAATTCTAACTTTGTTCCATGTTTAACGCAGCTATTCCAAGTGGTGGAAGGGTGGCTCCCACCCGCCGATGACGAGAGCTCCGGGCCATCCGCCCAGGACACAAGCGAGTCGCCTCCCGCCAAGGGCAACGAGGACGATGAGGACGAATCCGAAGAGGAGATCGCCCCACTGGTCCGAAAGACCCGCGGGCAACGTCAGCGCGAACTCGAGGCGAGCAGGAGCCTCGAGCGTCATGACGATGACGAGGAACTCCCGGAGACCACCTCGCTCCGTCAGGCCACTCCCGCGAAGAAGAAGAAGGAGAAAGAGGCGAGGGCCCCCCTAAGGAGGAGGACGAAGCCGCCGAAGATGGCCTCACCGCCGCGCTCAGCGAGCAGCTCCGATGCCCACAGCTCGGCCGGTGACGGGGCGGCCCCGGCAACAACCACGCTAGACGCACCATCCATGGAGGCACCGCTGGCCTCGATGCCCCCGCCAGCGCCCGATATCCGGGCTAGGAAGGCTCGGTGGCGACTTCGCCTCGCAAAGGGGTCCCGAACGTGGCGGTCTCGCCTCGCAAGGAGGCTCCGGTCGCGGCAGCTCCTAGCAAGGAAACCTCCGCCGAAGGCGCCCCGGAGGCGCCAACCGCTACCTCAACATCAAAGAAACCGTCCGTATCCTGGGCCCCTGGCGCCCTGGAACTGGGGGCTCGATCGCTTGGCCCATTTGGAGAAACCGGCCGGCCTTCGCACAGGGCTGCGTTTCATTCCAGTCGCCCAGTGAGTGTACTCGGCTTTCGCCTTTCTCTCTTAGTCTTTTGAATGTTTTTTCTGAATTGTCTCGATGCGTAGGACCGGAGTGAAGAAGATGGGCCACCCGACGGTGGCCAAGGTGCCCTCCGCCACTAGCGAGGAGGACCCTTCCGTAAGAGGAAGGTGGATGAGGTCGCCGCTTCCACGGAAGGGCAAGAAGGCCAAGGCGATGACATCGTCTCTCGACGACACGGCGGTCGCGCGGTGGCCCGCTGTGGAAGCTACGCGTCCACGAAGGAGGCATTTCGTTGCCTAGACCGGAAGAAGCGAGCTCCTTTGGGCGGGTGCTACCTTCCCGCTTCATGACCAAGGCGGCCACGGCGAGTGAGGCTGCGACTCGAACCCGCTCGAGAGCCGACGCTGAGATTGACCAACGTCGCGGGCACACACCGGCGCTTGCGTCCGTGGACGCAGCGCCAAGACGGCATGCTTGGCGGCCGCCATCCGTGTACCTCCGGTCCCGAGGATCGGTCGGTGTTTTGCGGCTCGATTCTTTATAGTTACTTGTTTTGTGCGTTCGAGTCCCGTCCCCGAGTGCGTACTCGCTAAATTGTAGCGGGTGGGCACTGAGTAATTTCCGAGCCGCTAGTCCCCGAGTGCGCACCCGCTAAATTGTAGCGGTGGGCACCGAGTAATTTCGAGCCGCCGGTCCCGAGTGCGCACTGCTAAATTGTAGCGGGTGGGCACCGAGTATTTTCGAGCCGCCGGTCCCGAGTGCGCACCGCTAAATTGTAGCGGGTGGGCACTGAGTATTCGTGTGTGACTTTGAAACTTTGCGGGGTTTACAACCGAGTCGGCGGCGATTGGCTGCGGCAGCGTCTTGAAGGAGTTAGGCGCTCTCAAGAAGTAAACAAGGAGCTTGGGCAATTGCTGCAGCGAGGTGGCTCGCCAGAGCTTGTCCTGGCTGGCGGTGGCGGCGAAATCTGCGTTAAGCACTGCTGAGCAAAGGATCGCCGACCTCGAGCGCGAACTGCGGGAGGCGAAAGAAGAAGCGAGCTCGGCGAACGGGCGAGCTAAGGCCGCCGTTGCTGCCGCGGAGGAAGACCGGAAGGTGTCGGAAGCCCTCATCGTTGGGCTTCAGGACGATAAGACATCGCTTCAAAGCTTCATCACGGGGCTCGCCCGCCCGTTGCTCGGTGAGTGCGTCTTCCCAGTCTTGTGGTTGTATTGTTTGTGGTTTCCGTGGTGCTCACAACTGTTTCCATCTAGCAGGCCATGTGATTGGTAGCCATGAAGAAGCGAGTTCTCTTGATGCGAGGGAGTGCGTGAGCATGCTCGTCGACTCGGCGACGCTGTCGGCGACTTGCATCCGCGCCTACCTTCAAGAGATGTCGCCCACGGAGGTTATTCCCAGTGACCTCGTTGAGGTGTGGGAGTACTGGAGAAGGCGCGCGGTCGGAGTTCATGACGCGTCGGCTTTTCGACGTGAGCGCCGACGGCTCGAGCCTCGACTCCCACTTCCCAAAGATTTCGACCTCGACGACGTGACGAGTGGTTATCCTTCATCGCCCGCGCGGTGGATCTGTCGAAGTTCTTAAGCTGCAGAACGTGCCGCCGTACTCGAGCGTGTTTGGGCGATGGGCGACCTTCTTCCGTATCAGAAGCGGTCGCCGAACGACCCGAGCCGCCAGATCGCGACTTCAGGTCGAGCAGCCTTCCGCGCGGCGATGGCGGGCGGTGACGACTTATCCATCGAACCCGCATAATCGCATTCATCCGAAGCGCCGGACGCTGGTGCATCATCGCCGGCTCGCGGAATAGTGTTAATGTGATTCGCGAGTAGGCATATTTTGTAATGTGAGACAATGCGATATGCGATGGAATGGAACGTTGTGTTCATTTTGCTATTTGTTTGCGTGTTTTGATTGATTTTGGGTGAGTCCCCGAGCGTCCGCCTTTTGCGGGGTTCACCTTAGATATGATGTTTTGTTGTTTATCATGTGTTTTGTTGGTTGAGTCGACTCGCCCGAAGCCGGAGAGCCGATCAAGGCGACTCGAGTGCTCAGATTTTTACCGCTTTCCCGACGCGAACGGTGCGGGTGGCCGAGTCCCCAGCGTGGTACTTGGTAGTTCAAGGCGCGACTCGAGGGTGGTTGAGGATCAGCGTTTGTGTTAGCGTCGCCCTGCTCGCCCGGTGGGTCGGCGTGGCGAGTCCCGCACGCTCTTACTTGGCGTTTTCCTGTCGATCGACGAATCGGTATCCGTCCCCGAGCGTGGTACTTAGCCGCTCGAGTCGCTCGCCAAGGATGCGGAGGACCGGGTCGCTGTGGGAAGCGAGGATGATGTCTTGGTTCGTGAAACCAGTCGAGCTAGGCGACTCGATGGGGCTCGGATTGGCGTTTTGTGGACGATGCAAGACCTGAATGACTCGGTTTTACATCGCACTACTTAGCCGCGTCGCATTGTACCAAGGGTTGACTTCGTATTTTAGCATGACGCTGTTAATTACGAAAAGCAGTGGCACAAGGAATGGAGAGTAGACGAATTTTGCAAGAATCGCTTTCTTTTATTCATAGCGATCGGAGAGTACATATGTGGGTTCTAGGTATAGAACTTCCGGAGGAGATTTACATTCCACGGCCGCTGACGCCGAGTTCACCGCCCCGCGACGTCGACGAGGTAGTAGGCGTCGTTGCGAGCACGCCCGATAGCGAACGGGCCTTCCCACGGAGGGGAGAGCGTGCCCTTCTTGTCTGGATGAGGCGTAACACCAAGTCGCCTTCACGAAGGTGCGGGTTTCACCCGTCGGCCGTGGTAGCGACGGAGCCCTTGCCGATAGATAGCGGTGCGCGATCGGGCGAGGTCGCGCGTTGGGTTGGTCGAGCCCATCTTGGCGGGCCTGCTCGCTATGGCCTCCGTATAGTGGACGATCCGCCATGAGTCGTGTTCGAGGTCGGTCGGCATGACAGCTTCGCCGTAGAGACCATGAAGAAGGGGTGAATCCGTCGACTGCTGACCGAGGTGCGGATTCCCCAGATGACGGAGGGAGCTCTTCGACCCAGCATCAGCGGCGCTCGAGTGGTACTTGAGTCGCGCTCAGCCGTGGAGGATGCTTTGGTTGGCTCGTTCACTGGCCGTTGGATTCCGGGTGTGCGACTGACGCAAGGTCGAGCCGGATGTGGTGCTCCTCGCAGAACTCGGCCATTGCTCCCTTGGCGAAGTTTGTGCCGTTGTCCGTGATGATGCTGTTGGGGAAACCGTAGCGGTATATGAGCTCGCAGAGGAACTTAGTGGCGATCTTCCGTCGCATTTCCGGACTGGCTTGGCTTCTACCCACTTTGTGAATTTGTCGACGGCGACCAGCAGGTGGGTGTAGCCGGAGGGGGCCTTCTTGAAGGGGCCTACCATGTCCATGCCCCACACGGCAAATGGCCAAGTGATGGGGATTGTTTTGAGCGCCGAACTTGAACGCGGCGTGCGGTTGGCGATTTCGCACCCGGCGCATCGCTGGACGATATCGGCAGTCGGCATGTGCGGTGGCCAAGAGAAGCCGTGTCGCATGGCTTTGGCGACCAGGAGCGCCGGCAGCGTGGTGGCCGATGCCGCTGAGTGGATGTCATGTAAGATTTTGCGCCCTTCACCGTTGACGCATCGTTGAACACGCCGGTGACGCTGCGCTTGTGTAGCTCGCCGTCGATGATGGTGTAGGACTTGCATCGGCGAGCGATCATTCGGGCGCTTGTCTCGCTGCGGGCAGGTTTCGCTCTCCGGTAGGCGATGTAGGGCTTGGTCCGGGCCGTGGCTCGGTGACGAAAGTGCGACCAAGGTTGCCTCTGGTTGAGCGGGACTCAATGTCGATCTCCTTCGGGAGAGACTGACGGTGAAGATGGTGTCGAGGAACACGCTGCGGTGGTGCGAGTCGAGCCGACCCGATGCGAGAGGGCGTCGGCCTCGCTTTTCCTCTGTCGATCCACTCGGCGAGTAGCCGTGAAGTGGCCGCCACCTTGTCCACCTCTTGGCGGTATGCCGCCATGGTAGGGGAGACGTCGCAGTGCCGCGACTTGACCCGAACGAGGTCGGAGTCTCCGAGCATCAAGGCGATTGACGCTCATCTCGCTGCGGCTCGTGATGTCAGGAGTAGGGCCTCAGATTCGCCATGTTGTTGGTGGGCGTGAATTGAGGCGGAGGATGTAGCGGAGCTTGTCGCCTTTGGTGAGGTCAAGACTATCCCGCCTCGCCGTCCGCGTTCTTGGACCCGTCAAGGCTGTGCTCCAAGTAATGGAGGTACGGCGGCTTCTTCCTGCTGGGCCTCCTCCCACCGGCGAGGAAATCGGCGGTGCTGCGACTTAATCGCCTGCGTCTCAGATTTAATGTTGTGGACGCCGATCTCGACGGCCCACTTGGCGACCCGCCGGCCGCCGCGATTGCGGATGATGTCTTGTAGTGGAGCGAGGAGACGACCGTGATGGGGTGCTCTCGAAGTAGTGCGGCGCCACGAGCTCAAGACCGCGTATACCAGCTTTTGGTATCAGGGTATCGCTGGCGCGACTCGTTAGGACCTCGCGATGTAGTATACCGCCACCGGACGGGCGCTTTTTCCTTCCTCCGTCGTTCGACGACCATTACATACTGACGACGGCCGGACGCCGCGACGTAAACCAGCATGGGCTCTTTGTCGACGGTGCGGCGAGTAGTGGTGCGGCGAGTAGCACCTTTTTGAGGTCGCGAGCGCGTCGTCGCCTCCTTGTCCCATCGAAGGTGGGATTCGCGCATCAGCGTATAGGGCATCGCTTTTCGCCCAGCGGGGATGAAGCGACCGAGAGCCGCTACCCGCCCGCCAGCTTCGACGCCGCCAGCACTCGGGTTTGCCGAGCGATCGTGTCGATCTTCGTTGGGTTTGCCTCGATCCCTCGCTTTGGAGACGACGCACTTAGTAATTGCCGGCGGTACACCAAGGTGCACTTGCTGGGTTGAGCTTTATCTTGTACCTCCGCAGTTGGCGAAGGTCTCGCGAGGTCGGCGAGTAGGTCGCCTTGGCGGCGGATTTTACGACCACGTCGTCGATGTAGACGTGGATGTTGCGCCAATTTGGCTCGCGAGGCATTCTTGCATGCACCGCTGGTACGTTGTTCGGCGTTCTTGAGGCCGAAGGTCATGGCGGTGTAGGTATTCGAATGGCGTGATGAACGCCGTTTTCCTCATCCTCGACAGCCATTTTGATCTGGTTATACCCGAGTAGGCGTCAAGGAAACAGCGACTCGAGCCCGGTGGAGTCGATTATCCGATCGATCCGCTGGAGGACGAATCGCCTTTGGGCGGCGTTCGTGTTTGTAGTCGATACATTCTCCATGTCCCGTTCTTCTTCTCGACCAGACTGGGTTTGCCACCACTTGAGTATTTAATTGGCGATGAAGCCGGAGGAGAGACGCTGCACTTCCTCGGCGATTGCCCGACGGCGTTCTTCGTTGAATGGCCGTAGCGCTTGACTGGTCGCACTTTGGGGTCGGCGTTTAATTTGTGCTCAGAGCTCCCTAGGGACACCGTGCATGTCGGAGGGTTTCCATGCGAAGATGTCCCTGTTCTCACGGAGGAACTCGATGAGCGCGCTTCCTATGCCGGGCTCATGCTCGTCCGATCGCCACCGTCTGGGTCGCTGGGACCAGCTCGACGGCGGGAAAAGGCCGTGGGCCTCAAAGGTTGAGGTGTTTGTGCCCTCCGAGTTGGGCTTCTTGAGTATTGTGGGGTCGTTGTTGACCCCGCCGCGATTTGGCGAGCTCATCGGCGTGACTAGCTTCCGCCGCGATCACGGCGGCGAAGTTCGGCTCCTTTGGCCTCGCATTCGGCGGCCATGTCGGGTCGCCGTTGATGGTGATGACGCCGCACGGCCCGGAGCTTCATCGCGTTATGCCAGAGGGGTGCCGCCATGAATTTGGCGAACGCTCGCCAGACGCAATGGTAAGGGCTGTCGAAGGGCACCAGCTGAAGACGATCCGCTCGCGGAAGTTCGCGGAGTGCCAAGGTGACGGTAGCGTGACCTTGCCGATCGGGTACGCCTTCCGACCGGGACGATGCCGTGAACGTGGTGTGGGTTGTCTCGATCATCGATCGGAGCCGCAATGTCTGAAGGTGTCGAGGTAGAGGATGTTGATGGAGCTGCCGCCCATCGAGTCTTGGGGAGCCGAGTCGCCGACCTTGGGCTTGACCACCAGGCGACTCGCCCCGGATACTGGCGCGTGGCGAGTGGTCTTGCCGGCTCTAGGTGATAGGGTTCCGCCAGTTCAGAACCGGGGACGTCTGTCTGGGCCACCGTTGCTGACGGCGACGGGCTGGCGATGACCTTCTTCTCGCTCGTGTTGAAGCCGTGAAGGTGTGGAGCGAGGCTACTTTGCCGAATTTTCCGCCATTTTGCGGTCGTTGTCGGTGTCCTCCAGCTGCGTGCCTTCTCGATCTCCCGAGGGTGTGGCGGTCGGCGGTGGTGTGCGTGGCGGCTTTCCTTCCGCCGTGAAACGCACATGGTTGGTTAAGGAGGGCCGGGATCGAACCTTGGCTTGTTCTTGTAGTTCCCGCCGTCGCTGTCGTTGCCTCCGTCGCGGTAGCTCTTGGGTCGCGCAGCGTGCCCAGCATTGGCGACAAGTCGACTCGCCCATCGTTGCGGCGCTTGCTCGTGAGGCGAAAGTGCCGCAGCGTAGGTCTGCTCGCCGCCGTCGTTGCCGCCCGTGCGTCGTTGTCCGCCGACTCGTCGTCGACGCCTTGATTGGGATCTTCCTCGGCGATCGTTTGGCGATCTCGAGGAGGTCGGGATGTTGTCGAGTGCGGCGTGTCGCTTGAGCTTGGCGACTAGAGGCTCAGAGCGCACGAGGTCTTGAAGCAATGGATAGCGGTGTCCGGTGGATGCCGACCGCGTTACCAGAGCTCTTGCCACCGTTGGACCCAGCTGGTCGATTCGCTGGGGTCCCCGGACGATCGCCTGTGTCCTCGATGGTGGTGGCGGGTGTAGGAGCACTCAAGTGCTCGACGGCGTCTCATTTCCTCCCAAGAGTCGATCGTCCCGGGGAGCGTGTTGATCCATTGCCCGCACGCCCCTCCATCATCGTGGGAGGTAACGGGCGGCGAGTAGGTCGGTGTGACCCGCGATCCCCATTGCCATGAGGTATGTGTCAAGCCGCATCGCGGGTCGCACGAGGAGTCGTATTTTTCGATCTCCTTGGCGCCTTGAAGTTGGGTGGGTACTTTTCGGATCATTGGTCCGAAGAACTTGGGCCCTAGTCGATCGGCGACCCCATAGGCTCGCCATCGCGCGAGTAGTCGGTGTGCCGCAGTCGCCGGGCGTGGCGCCGCCTTTTGGTTGTTGATGATGTGAGTGCGGCGCCGATCGGCTTCCATTGGCGGCGACGAGGTTGGTCGCCGCCCGGGATCACAGGGAGAGGCCGCATTCGGGTCGTTGTTGAGCTGCATGGCTCGCGGCGGCAATTGAGGGTGTTTGCCACCGCTGACGGCCGCTTGAGGCCGCTTCCTTCGAGGAGCGCGAGTACACTCGCCTGCGAGTCGGCGCCGCTTTCGCTGTTCCACGGCCTTCGCGAGTAGGGCCTGACATCTGGATCTGTAAGGCGCCGCCGGCCGCCGTGATGTCGACGCGGCTCGCTCGCCACGAGAGGTTGTCCATCGGGTGGAGAAACGGTGGAAGGCCGTCGCATCTCGCCCGTGAGGAGACGACTATCCGCGCTGGTCCTCGGAGGTGCGGTTGGGTGGTGGTGGGCACCCATCGCCGTTGATCCCGGCGAGGGCGGTTGCTTCCTCTGGTGGCGCTGCTTCGCAGATCGCTTCGCTATGCGAGCCGGTCGTTCGTCGCCGAAGTTCGTGGCGCGCTAAACGGTGGGGTTCAGCGTGACCTGATCCGCTGGTGGTAGCGTGACAGCCTGCTGTCACACCGCCGAGGCGAAATTTCGCGCCGCTCGCCTTTGCGCATCGCCCGCCGCCAGCGGAGTTCTCGACTCCGCCGTGGCGTTAGGAGGATCGGGTGGAGAAAGGGTCCTCCGGCGGATCGGTGCCGGTGGCCATGTAGGTCGCGCGTGGCGATCGGCACCGTCGTGGAGGTCGGCGGAGTTCTCCGACCCGAGTCGAAGTCGAAGATCCCGAGGATGGAGGGTCTCGAAATCTCCCGCTGGAGACCTGAAGGATGGAGCCCGCGGAGGCCGCGGTGATGGATCCGGCGAGTGACGCCAGGTCGCCGAGTCGGCGCTGCTTGAGGGTCACGTCTTCCGCGGCCGAGTTCTCGCCACGTTCTGTGGGCCGAGTCGTACTGGAGGCGAGGCGGTGGATCGGCGGATCCGGCTCTCGGAGAGCCGATCGCAGGTGGCGACTTCGCGGATGCGAGCCGAGTCCTCCGAGGTGATGACGCCGGTGAAGCCGACGAAGAGGCTGATCGTGCCGACCGGCAGATCACGCCAGGCGTGACGGGTCGCGCCGGGACGTAGCTGCTTGGCAAGATCCGGAGCATCTCGCCAATCGCTATCATGCGCCGTGGCGACTGCCTCGCTGATGGGCAGATTGGATCTCGCCGCAACACCGCCAGCCCCACGGTGGGCGCCACCGTGGGAATGACCACGCAGATGCCGCGATCGGCAGTAGTAGAACGAAGGGCAAGGCGGCCAGCCATCTGTGCGAGATGAGGTGGAGACTGTGGTTTTACCCAGGTTCGGCCCCGAGGGTAAAGACCTACTCTGCTAGATTGTATTATGGAGGTGTTTACAATGGGTGAACTTCGGCTAGGCGGCGAGTTGCTTGGGTGTATGAGGGAACGATCTCTACTCACCCCTTAGGGAGGTTTATATAGGCTTACCTCCCTAGGGTTTACATATCTCAACCGATTCGGTTACAACTTTGTCAATCGTTTAACTCGACATCCTGGGCCTATCTACTGCTTCGGGCCTTGACCTCCAGTCGCCTGGTACCCTGATGGGCTTTGATCCACTCGCCGTTCTGCAGGCCCACTCGCCAGCCTTTGGGCCAGTCGGAAACGTCCCGCTGAGGATACCCCAGTAGGCATATCCCCATCAGTTAGGGTACGAATCAACTCTGAGTTTTGCTCAATGCGGTTCATGATCATATTGGACTGAGAGTTCCAGTCCTTATTATTCTTTCCCCACTCTTCCTTCTTAGTGTGTTCCTCCCCTGCATGGTTAGAACGAGGCATGTCCCACATCGAGGGCAAGTTCCCTTTGGACACATATTGATATTGACGCTCATGTATAAGAGTGTGGAAGGGTTTCTTGGTACTTGGAGGAGGTGACCGCGGAGAGAGGGCATGACGAGATTTCCCTCCTGTGGACATCTGTGCTGTCCTCTTGAGCTTGATAGGTTTTGCCACCACTCCAATGCTCGCGACGGTAGTGCAGGTGTCCAGTTGCTTGTCCTCCTCCATGTC
Organism: Avena longiglumis; assembly: GCA_030063025.1. Classification (NCBI taxonomy): domain Eukaryota; kingdom Viridiplantae; phylum Streptophyta; class Magnoliopsida; order Poales; family Poaceae; genus Avena; species Avena longiglumis. Next base: position 137,482,807 of record CP125976.1, read on the forward strand.
TCCTTCATAACCCACCAAAATCTCTTCCTCCTTGGGTTTGCGAGGATCGTCTTCTTCGGCCTTCTTGCCTTTGTCGTTGGCGGAGACCACGGTGCTCTAAACTTGAGAAGATTTCCTGACAAAAATAGATCGAACCGAAAACACGATGAGAACACGATGCACGAACCTCGGGGGATCCGTGGGGTTATATATTACGAAGTTTCAAAGCATAAGGAAGGTTTTGACATGGAAACAAGGCGGAGTCGGTGTTCGGGGGAGTCAAACCCCCTCCAGGCGCGGCCAGGCGGCCCGCGCCTGGGGTGGGTTTGTCCACCCCGGACTCCGGTTCCTCCTCTAATCCGTCTCGTAGTCTTCCTTATGTATTAAAAACATCAAAAATATAAAAAGATTGGGGTTTCATGAACCTTCTGTTTTCACCACTTTTACCTATTCAAAGACGAACTCTGCAGACTCCTTTTCTCATTTTCCTGGGAGTTTCCTTTCCTCACAAGGCAATACATAAGCTTCAATGGCAACATTAGTGTAAGCAAAACAACAAACCTTTAGGTTCACGCTTAAACTGAAATCCATAAAAAAAAGGCTTCTATAAGAGGCAAATGCAAATGATAACAGAAATCTGTCAAAACAGACCAACATGTAAAGATTGATTTTTTCGAAAACCTTCTGTTGCTCAAATCAAAAAGTGCAGAAGTAATGAAAGTTGGGTAACAACTTAGATAACAAGCTCAGAAAAATACATCTCCATCCGAGATACTGAGCTCCCTCGCGAATTTTTACGGTGCAGCACAAAAATCTGTCCTAGGACAACCACTTTTCACAAATCCTCTACTTCACAAAAGCTGTTGAACTTGACACAAAAACCAAAACAAAAAGGATAAGGAGCGGTTATTACAGAGGTAATAACTTCCAATACTCAACAAAACTCTTGGGTTATCTCCCAACAAGTACTTTTCTTTTATGCCTTTAAGTTAGGCCTAAGACTTTCAAAGATGCTCACAAAGGGGATATAAATCTGGAGTGAAAAAGAGCATCAAGAAGCAAATAACCAACACACTTGAGTCTAACCCACTTCCTATGCATGGGAGTAGTATGAGAAGACGAATTGTTAAAACAAAAAGCCACTAGCATAGGAAGACAAAACAAATGCAACTTCAAAGCTTTCAACATAAAATAGGGAAACTTAACATTATTGAGATGTATAAAACCATGTTTCCCTCTCTCATAATAACTTTCAGTAGCACTTTGAATAAAGCTGACAATATAACTGTCACTGGCAACAACTTTATCATCCGAGTAAGCATACATAAAGTCACCAAAAAGAGGTCCAAGGTCATAAACCAGATCAACAGAAGCAAGTTGTTCCATCCTGAAATCTTTATTAGGCAAGCTGTTTTCACAAGGAGCTTTAGCAAATTTGGAAAAGTTAAACACATAAGAATCTCCATCAAACTTAGTTAAAACTTTTTCCTTCTTACAATCAATAATAGCACCACAAGTGTTCAAGAAAGGTCTACCAAAAATGATAGGGCAAGTTTTGCTAACTGCTGAATTAAGTACTAGAAAATCAGCAGGATATTTAATCTTACCACAAAGAACCTTCACATCTCTTACAATACCAATTGGGCAAATGGTTTCCTTATTAGCAAGGTGAATAACCACATCAATGTCCTCAAGCTCACAAGGACCAATTTCATGCATAATTTCCCTGTAAAGCTCATAAGTAATAGCACTAGAATTAGCACCAATATCACATAAACCATAGTAGCAATGATCACCAATTTTAACATAAAGCACTGGAACACTAGCTTTTCTAGATTTACTAGGATGATAAATAATATTAGAAGCGTCTTCACAAAAGACAATATGCTCATCCTCTATATTTCTAGCGTCAAGATCTTTCACAATAGCTACCACAAGTTCAACATTCAATTGCTCATCAGGCTCCACAGTTTTCTTTGTACCTTTGCTATTTGCACTAATAATCATAGAATACTCATTTACCTTAGTTGGGAAAGGTATTTTCTCAACATAAGGTTCATGCACAATATGATTAGTAGTACAAACTTGAGTACTTCTAACAGGAACATGACTAACAATATCTTTATAAGGAGCATGGTACTCATTCCACTTCTTCTTGGAAATTTCTATGTACGAGGCAAAAGCCTAAAAACAGTTGGCAATACTTTGGGAATCAAGACCAAACTTATTACTAATATCACGGAACCCATCAGTTCCCATAAAAGATTTAATGCATTCATAATCATAGTTTATACCTGACTTTCTTCCTTTGTCATTCTCCCAAGCTTCAGTGTTCTCTTGAATACGGTCTAGTAGATCCCATTTAGCTTGTTCCTTCATACGTGTGAATGAGAATGATCCAGCACAAGAAGCATCTAGTAAATCTTTATCATGAAGAGAGAGAGCCTAGCATAAATGTTATTGATAATAATATTGTTAGGGAGTTCATGAATAGGACATTTAAGCATTAGTAACTTCAATCTCCCCCAAGGTTGAGATGTACTCTCTCCATCACGAGGCCAAAAGTTATATATATCAGATTTCTATCCTTATGAATCTCACTGGGAGGATAAAATTTAGAATAAAAGAGAGAAGCCATTTCCTCCCATTCCATGGATTGTCCATTCTTCAATAGCTTATACCATTCTTCAGCTCTCCCTTTCAAGGATATGGAGAGTAACTTCTTCTTCACCTGTTCGGTTGTGATACCTGCACACTTAAGCAACCCGCATAATTCATGGATAAAAAGCAAGTGATCACCAGGATGGACAGTTCCATCCCCCAAATAATAATTATCCATAACACGATCAACAATAATTGTAGATATCTTAAAAGGATCTATCTCAACAGGTGGTGGTTCATCTACTACCCTAGCAGTGGTAGTAGTTTTCCCAAACAGAAAACCAAGTGGGTTATCCATATTGGAAACAAAGTAACAAGCAGTAACAAAAAGCAATACTCACATTAGAAGTTTCCCTTACCAGTTCCACTCTTCAATAGCGCTTCGCTCTTCGGCAACGGCGCTAGAAAATAGTCTTGATGACCCACAAGTATAGGGAGGTGTATCGCATTACTTTCGATAAATAGGAGTGTCGATCCCAACGAGGAGCAGAAGGTGCTAAACAGTGGTATGGAGCAGGAAATCTCTGTAAATACTTAGCAAACAGATTTTTAGGGTTTTTCTGATAAAGCAACAAAACAAAGTGCAAGTAATAAAGACAACGAACAAATGCAGCAAGTGGCCCAATCCTTTCTTAGCAAAGGACAAGCTGGTGGAAATACTTATAAAGACCAAACATTCTCGAGGACACATGGGAATTCTGTCAAGTGCTTTCGCTTCAAATAGCTGAGTACTCTTCTTTGGTGTTGTAAGTGTTGTGTGGGTGAACCTGTGCTAATATACCGACCTTACTTGTACTAATACATACTTGTGATTAAACCCCCTGCAAACATCTGTAACTATATGAAAGCAATTAAGATATAAATCTAACCACAACCTTAAACTCTGAGATCCTACGCTCCCTTATGCAATGGTGTCCTAACGGGGGTTCAGGTTTCTGTCACTCTGGCAACCCCACAATTAGTAGCCAAATACACAATGCATTACCCTAGGCCCATAAATGGTGAAGTGTCATATAGTCGACGTTCACATGACACTACTAGAAGAATAGCACCACAACTTGCATACTAAACCATTGAATAATAACTCAACACAGATCCACTAATAACAACATGACTTCTCCCATGTCCTCAAGAACTAAACGAACTACTCACAAGACATCATATGGATCAAGATCAAATATGATATTATAATGTTCTGAACATAAACAATAATCCAATGGTTCCACTCACAAGCATCAACTACAATAGTAATTAACACCGGGAAAGTTTCCCCTAAGAACTAAAGCAATATCCAACACAATTGTTACAGCGGGACGGAGTGGTGATGATGGTGTGGATGATGATGATGATCCCGATGAAGCCTAGCTTGATGATGGTGTTGATGGCGACGATCTCCCCTCTCCGGGAAGGAATTCCCCCGGCAGAATTCTATCTGCCGGAGAGATCTTTCTCTCTCGGTGTTTCCCCCCAGAGGCGGCGGAAATCTATCTATGGTCGCCCCCTGGTCTTAGGGTTTCGTAGGGAAGATATAGGCGAAGGGGCGAAGCCAGGAGCCGGGCAGGTGGGCCACACCTGCCCTAGGCGCGGGGTTAGGTGGGCCCGCGCCTGGGGGGAGGGGGGCGGGCCCCCTGTGCCCCCTATTCATCCCTCCTTTTGGCTTCCTTCGTCTTCTAAGAAAATAATATGTTTCCATATTTTTCTGGTATTTTTCTGATCTTCACGAAATTGTATCAAAACGCCCTCTTTTCCATCAGAATCCAAACTCCGGCATTCCATCCTCCAAAAATCATCCGACATGCATAAACAGTGGAAAAGGCATAAGTAATACCTCATAATAAGACATATATCAATGAATAGATGTAAATTATGATATATAAAGGTGATGCAAATTGGGCGTATCATGCCTATAAAGACCCCTGATGCATAAACCATAAGGACCCGATCAATATTCCATGAAACCGTCTGTATCCGCCGCCACCATCATCCCTAGATCGGGGGGGATCTGAAGCTCTTCCTGTCACCCTGCTGGAGGGGAGATCATCCCGGAGGCCTTCTTCTTCATCATGCCAGCCTTCGGTATGAAGTGTGAGTAGTTCCACCTTGGACCCGGGTCCATGTAGTAGCTAGATGGTTGTATCTCATCCTTTGTGCTATCATGTTTAGACCTTGTGAGCTCCGTTCATGATCAAGATCATCTATTTGTAATCATGCATTTTGTGTTTGCGGGGATCCGATGGATATTGAGATTAATATGTCAGATTGATTAATGTTTTGTCTTATTGATTCTATCATGTCTATGTTGTTTGTGATCTTGCATGCTCTCCGTTTCTAGTAGCTATCTTGGCCAAGTAGATGCTAGTGACTCCAAGAGGGGGTATTTATGCTAGATAGTGGGTTCATGCCTCTATTTAATCTAAGGGAAGTGACCAAAATCTCTAAGGTTGTAGATGTGTTGTTGCCACTAGGGAGAAAACAACGGTCCCTTATTCATGGAACAAGTGGATTGTTTATCTTACACACTTTGCTTAAAGCAGTTATCTGTTCCTTGCAACTTAATACTGGAGGGGGTTCGGATGATAACCTGAAGGTGGATTTCTAGTCATAGATGCAGTTGGATGGAGGTCTATGTATCTTTTTGTATTGCCCAATCGAATCTCATAGGATCATGAATGTCTAGTATTGCATTGTTATGCCTTGCTCAGTCCTGTCAATTGCCCCGCTATAATTTGTTTAACCAGCATGCCATGTTTGTTTATCTAAGTAGAACACCTATAGTCAACTATGGACCCCGGTCCAATCTTTACCATTAATACATCTTCCACTTTCATCGTTTACTTGCTGCAAACCACTATTACCTTCCACACCATACAATTAATCCTTTGTTTTCAGCAAATCGATGAGATTGACAACCTCACTGTTCGTTGGGGCAAAGTCTTGAGTTTGTATTGTGCAGGTATCCAAGTTGCTAGCAACACCTTTGAGTTGTTTCCTTCCTCCTACTGGTTCGATAACCTCGGTTTCTTACTGAGGGAAAACTTGTTGTTGTGCTCATCACACCTTGCTCTTGGGGTCTCCCAATGAGGCGTCAATAACACGCCAATAATGGATCTCCATAACTTCATCAGGAATAGTGAGTTGTTTGATCTCCACTTCTACCGATGTGATCATGATGAGAACTATATGCCTCTAGGGCATGTTGTTTCCACAGTGGCAGGCAATGTGGGCAATGATTTGGGGAGGACCATGTTAGCATGAACAACATGCGTGATAACATAGCCGATGCTTTGTTTGTTGCAAGAGGAGGAGTGTTAGAGGCATGCAACCTCGTACTTCTTTTGAGTTCATATGGACAACCTTGTAACTTAATTATGTCACAATCTCGTATTATATTTTGGTGTAATCAAGATAACCTTGTATGAACCTCGTACCCAAATTCATACTTATTTTAAGTTCATATGGACAACCTTATAACTTAATTATGTCACAACCTCGTATTATATTTTGTTGCGATCAGGATAACCTCGTATGATGTTTTATGTTTATCGATAAGCTTCAGAATTTAATTATCGCGATAACCTTGCATTATCATTTTGAATAACCCTTGAACATAGTATTTAAGTAAAAAAATGGTCAGAAACAACTACAACACTTATGTATCATCTTCTGCACTTAGGGTCATTTTAGACATTTCAGTTTCAAATCAGCCACAAGTCCAAAACAGCTATCAAAAGCATTCTTGCCAAACACCAAATCTCTCATTCCAACAACTGCTTCCTATAGCTGATTTTCAAAAGCTGCAGCCCAAATAAACACACCCTTGGAAAGTCAGGGTGACACTAACACTCACGCGGATGTCCACGACATCTTTACTAGGCTAATCTTGCAGCATGCACCTGACACACCATACACACATACTCATCTGTCACCCAGGCCGCACCTACTCACTCATCGGGGCAAACCAGACACATGTGAGCGGAGATTCTAGCAGATTATCCAATTTGTATATAAAGGGCGTCACCATCGATGGGCTGAGAATCAAGCCGTGCCCGTTAATGTTAGTATATTTATATCATTATTAAATTGAGTACTATCTTCGATTTATAATAAGTGTCGCCATTTTAAATTAGGCTTAATTTAAAAATTGCAACAATTATTATGGATCAGAGGGAGTAACTTTGTTTCGGATGGAGCCCCGCTCATCTATCTCCTGCTTCGTATTTATAGCAGAAGATGCATACATGATACATATTAACGTCCATATATACAGGGCCATATACTTCTTCCATCTAGTGATCCACATCCTCATGCAGCTCTCATTTCCACCCAAACATTTCCACCCAAACACAATTGTACATTTTGTCTTACACACGTCTCATTGGGTCTTAGTTATACGTAGAAGACATTGTGGGTTTCAACACTGAAAGAAGACATTGGTGATTTCATCAAACATGGGGCCATGTACCCAATGAAAGGAGCTTTGAGTTGTCATTTTTATCCATGTGTATTGGAGCTTCATGGCTTCCTGTTTTATTGGCCGCAGATGTATCATCGGTGATCCAGTTGTGTACTATTCTCGCTAACCTAACACAACAATTTATATTTAAAAAATCGATTGGAGGATCTGCCGAACATTGTTTTCTCTAATTTCTTGCATTTACCAACTTAAAAATATATATGCTTGCAATACTTTTCCATTTGATTTGTATCTATTTTGTTTTTAGAATATAAAGGATATTAATATACACATCTACATGTGACAGATGGCGAGGCTAACCTTTATAGTTGCATGCACAATGATTGGATTCTTTCTGGGTATAACTCATAAATTTAAATATATTCATCTTTGCTCCTTGAGATGGTAAATTGACATATTTATTGAAATATATATTTTGACGGATTTGCTAGTTCTGATGCGCCCGAGAACTTCTTAGATCTCAGTCATCTCTCTCGCCATTGGATTTACCTTGCGATTCGTGCAACGTGGGACTTTCACATAAGTTGCAACTAGGGTAACTGAGATTTTAATGAGTTGCAACTAGGTCAACTAAGAATTAGTATAAATTGTATAAGTTGCAACTAGATTGCAACCGAAAATTAACATAACTAGTAGGATGATGTCAATGACTTAAACATAAAAAGTTCTTATGCGCCTAGGATCTAGGCACTCCCATATTTAACTAGGTAAGTACATTTGCATTGCTACAAATAAAAAATAAATTGCATGTGATGCCGAGGGCAATGCGCATGTAGAAAGCCGTGGACGCATAAACGTACCCCATAAAGCGACCATTCTTGGGCACGAGGAGGTGGCTTTTGATATTCTCAAATAAAAATTTAAAACCCATTAAAACTTTAAGTCACCTCGTGCTAGCTCAATCTGCCAAGTATATTGTATGAAAACACATGACAAACTAGAGACTAAGTGTATCTCTAACCGAAGTACAAAAACCGGTTAGAGGAGTAAAAGCCCAATAGACTTTAACAGAGTAAAAACTTAGGAATCGCGTCAATCGTACTCCTATTTTTACTCCTCCACCGCTTGGACGAGTAAGAGATTCCTCTCCCTCTACGCGTTCACACTCACCTCCTCCTCGGCCTCTTCTCCACCTACGGCGACCACCCTCTTTGATTGCCGCCACCCCAGCATGAGATGGCTGGATCTTCTTGCCGTCCATCCACGTAGCCCCTCAGTGCAGCCCCGCATCGCTCCCACTACCTTCCACCATTCCCTTCCTTGATTGGCTCCACCCAAGCGTCGGCGATAGCCCCAGCGGTCGACCAACACCCTTGATCTGCCGGTGCCGCCGACGCCGATCTACCGTGGCATGCGGCAGTGGTCGTTTGATGTTGATATAAGGTTTTTCATGAGATATCTTTTATACAATTTACAAAAAATAGCTTTCACACATAGAACATGGAGAATAAACCTGGCTAACAGGTTGACCCGACATATCACGGGTACGATCCCGTGCTTTACGTGTCTAACATAGGGATGTAAATGGCAGCTAAACGGTGCCCGCAAGTTCTGTTTATTCAACTCATTAGTTTATTTCTTCAAAAAACAGCAAATTTCATTGAACTAGAGTGTTAATAAATGATATTGTGCGGGATTAAATGGAGCGCCAGCAACACATCGCTCTGTCAAATCCTTCCGATCCGCTCCGCTCCAAGCGATACCTGCTTTCCAGATTGAGACGCTAGAGCGATGGCGTTCGGCACGCTCTACTCCATGAAAGAATGAGCTGCCATCGCATTAGTAACGTATGGAGCCTATTTGGGCCGTAAAAACTGGTTCAGCCCGGCCCGTGAGTGCAATGAAAGCTCTCTGTGCTGAACTCTAGGACCAATCAGATGTTTTTTTTCCTCTTATGCTGAGGACGAAGAAAATGGAGATCGGCTTTCCTAGTACAACCACGACCGGGGGGCTCATCGTGGATGCTGGGACTTGGGTGGAGGCCCTACGTGCCGGTGGCAGTGACGGTGCCTTCGTGGCTTGGGATCTAACGACGGCGTTGAGTTCCTGGGAGCGGCTGCTTGCATCGGCTCGATTCGTGAGTCCCATGAGATCCTGGCGGTCGGTAGCGTCTAATTCGTGCAGGCGCAAAGTCAATTTGTTCGCCAGCAGTCCCGTTTCAGCGGCGGAGGGCGTGAATCGAGCAGCGACTGGGGTGAATTGTGAAGAAGCGTTCATGCTTCATACGCCATGTTTTCTTTGAGGTGTACGGTTTTGGGGAGATATTCGAGAGAGAGAGAGAGAGAGAGAGAGAGATGGGTACCGCTTGATTCACTTATCGATGGCATGCATGCGTAATTTCTCGCCGCTCCACCATTTCCTATTGCGCGGATCAACAAAACAGTTGCTCCGCGTTTTGTACTAAAATACCAGAGCGCTCCATCGATTCAGTTTCGCCGAGTAGTTGCGTTCGGGCCGACTCCGATCGCTCTGTCTGCGGAGTTGGGAGCGGGATCTTATATCCCTAGTCTGACACGACCCAACACTTGGTGTCCCGTTTAATAGGTGGGCCGTGCTGTGCCGGCCCCCGAGACTATTCCTGGTCCAGGCATCACCGCATCACACGATTGCTTAATGTGATGAGCTATACTATTTTTTTAAAAATAGAAAAAAAGGATAAATGGACCGTGTCTGGCTGACACGTGGGCTTCAGGTCGTGGCCCAAGCATGGCTTAAGGGGGCCACTGGCCAAGACGGGCTCGTTTAGCCACATGCCATGCCAGGCTAACGTGCTTCGGGCCGGCATAAAAAAGCCCGGCCAATAAGGAGAAACCTCTCTTCGGTTAACCCCACATGCCCAAGAGAGAAACCTCCCTTCCGCTAACCCTCATCGCACCGCTGCCGCCACCTTGCCTCTGTCGACGCATCGCCGCCCTCGCCACCGTGCCTCTCTCTACGCACCGCCGTCTCGCCTCAGCCTGCGCGTGCTCCGTATCCACTCCTACTTTTCCCTTCGCTCCTTGACCACCCAAAACCTCCGCAGAACGCACGCCGCCGCTGTCATGCGTCAATCCGACCACTGCCGCCCCTTCCGCCCGCCGGACTGGGGTTCCCCGCCTCCCCACTGCCGAAATCACCACCAGAGCCACCGCCAGCCACAGCGCCCCCCGCAGTTCGCCGTGATCCTCTTCCGCGCGGGCCCCAATGTCTCCACCCCGACCGCCACGGAAATTGACGCGCTCGTCGACGGCCTCAAGTCGCCGCCCCCGGACAACCTCTCCGTCTTCTCATCCGGCCGCGACGCCGCTCGCCTCCTCTTCCGCTCCCTCCCAGCCGCCGCGGCCGCCGCGCGAGAGCTCTGGTCGCTCCGCCTCGAGGGCCTTCACCTCCTCACTCCCTACCTCCCCAATGCCGCTGTTGCCGCCCACGCCTACCCCCTCATCGCTTCTCTCTTCGCCTCTCACGCCTCCCGCCTCCTCGACTCCGATCTCGTTTCTCTTTCAGCCGCCCGCTCCGCTGAGCTCGCGGCATCCATCGAGTCCGTGAAACACCGCCTGAGCGTCCGGAATAACTTCCGTGACTTCGACCAGCTTAATCTCCAGAAGGAAACACTGGAGGCTGAGAAGGACTTGGTAGATGCCAAAATTGCCGAGTACAAAGCATCAATGAGTCTGATACGGCGTGCCATGTTACGCGGGACCGATGACGAGGAGGAGGTGGAGGTGGATGAAGAGGGGGTGGATGTGTTCGGGATTGGAGAATGCGAGGACGTGGACTTTGTGAGGTTGCACAAGATGATGCTCCGCGAGAGCAGGAGGCTCAACGAGGGGCTACCAATATACGCATACCGCAGAAAGATTCTCAATCACATTTTCCATAACCAGGTGAGGATGTGAATTCTCTGCACTTTTATTTGTGATGGCATTGAAAATTTGCAGTGTTGGCCATCTAGTCCTTATTCTTTGATGCTTATAGAACCATGGAGAATGATCGTGTATGTAGTTATCTCGTGTGCGCGTTATCAGATTGCAATTTTCCATTTAGTTTCAACCTTGTGTACCTAGGTATTCCATGGCTGTAATTTACCTGAGTCATCTCTTGAGTTATAGCCTCATAGGTATTCCAGATCAAATTTCCACTATATTTAGTTTGCCTTTCTTGTATATTATTTGTAAATCATGACATATCAATGCAAAAATCATTATCGAAGTCATGTGACCTTTGTTTCTACAGGTTATAATCTTAATTGGGGAAACTGGTTCTGGGAAAAGCACACAATTGGTTCAGTTTCTTGCTGACTCAGGTCTTGCTGCTGATGGTTCAATTGTGTGTACTCAACCTCGAAAAATTGCTGCTGCAGCGTTGGCACGCAGAGTGGATGAAGAAAGCAATGGCTGCTACACTGACAATTTCGTGTTGTCATATTCAACCTTTTTTAATTGTCAAGACTTCAGATCGAAGATTATATTTTGCACAGATAGTTGTCTATTACATCACTGCATGAATGATGTTGGCCTGGATGACATTTCGTATATCATTATTGACGAAGCTCATGAAAGAAGCTTGAACACTGATCTTCTCTTAGCTTTGATCAAGAAGAAGCTGCTTGATAGGGTGGATTTGCGTCTCGTCATTATGTCTGCTACTGCTGATGCTGATAGGCTTTCTGACTACTTTTATGGCTGTCAAACATTCCACGTTAAAGGGCGAAATTTTCCTGTTGAAATTAAATATGTCCCAGACGTATCAGTAGAGGTGTCCGTCAATACTGTACCAAACTCTGTGCGTGATGCTTGTGCAACTGCTTCTTATCTCAATGATGTTGTAAGACTGGTAAGCATCATTCACAAGAATGAAGAAGAGGGTGCTATCCTTGCTTTCTTGACATCTCAGCTGGAAGTTGAATGGGCTTGTGAAAATTTTAGCGATTCAAGTGCCATGGTACTTCCTATGCATGGAAAGCTCTCCCAAGTAGAACAGAGCCGTGTTTTCAAAAGCTATGATGGAAAGAGAAAAATTATCTTCTGCACGAATATGGCTGAAACATCACTGACCATAAAAGAAGTAAGGTATGTTGTTGATTCTGGACTCGCCAAGGAGAGCAGATTTGTACCCAGTAGTGGTCTCAACATATTGAAAGTTAATTGGATTTCCCAAAGTTCCGCTAATCAACGTGCTGGCCGGGCAGGTCGAACAGGACCAGGGAAGTGTTACAGGCTTTACTCTGAATCTGACTTCAGTATGATGGAAGTGCATCAAGAACCTGAGATCAGGAAAGTTCATCTTGGCACTGCTGTTCTAAGAATACTTGCTTTGGGTGTTAAAGATGCACAGAATTTCGAGTTTGTTGATGCCCCAAATCCTGAAGCAATCAATATGGCTGTGAAGAATCTTGAACAGTTGGGTGCTGTCAAATCTAGACTTAATTGCTTTGAGCTGACTGATACTGGGCACCACCTGGTCAAATTGGGAATTGAGCCAAGGCTTGGGAAAATTATGCTTGATTGCTTCAGTTTTGGTTTGAGGAAGGAAGGTGTAGTTCTAGCTGCTGTTATGGCAAACTCTAGCAGCATATTTTGTAGAGTGGGCACTGATGAGGAGAAACATAAAGCTGACCTTCAAAAGGTCCGACTGTGTCACCGAGATGGAGATCTTTTCACTCTACTTGCTGTTTATAAGAAATGGGAAGGTGGGCATGACAACAGAAATTTGTGGTGCTGGCAGAACAGCATCAATGCCAAGGCCATGAGGAGATGCCAGGAAACTATATCAGAACTTGAAGACTGTCTAAAGCATCAGTTGAACATTATTATCCCAAGTTATTGGTCTTGGAATCCCGAGGCTCCCTCTCTGGATGATAAGCTGCTAAAGAGAATTATCCTATCATCTCTTTCATGTAATCTTGCTATGTTTTTAGGGCATGAAAGGTTTGGTTACCAGGTGATTTCCACAGATCAGGTTGTGAACCTTCATCCCTCATCCTCATTGCTTAATTATGGTATTAAGCCTGAGTGGGTGGTGTTTACAGAAATCTTGTCAGTCCCGAATCAATATTTGGTATGTGTAACTGCTGTTGATCATGATGCCTTGTATACAATTCACCCGATGTCTTTCATTCAGCAACTGGAGGAACATAAATTGCAGATAAAGGTGATTAGTGGGCTTGGTAATAACTTGTTGAGAAGGTTTTATGGCAAATATGGCCAAAATCAGCAAACGATCATCTCACGTCTCAAGGAAGATTGCAGGGATGACCGAATAACTGTTGAAATTAATTTTAGAAGTAATGAACTTGTGTTATTTGCTACAAAGCAGAACATGGAGAAGGTTTCTTGCATTGTTAACAGTGCTTTGGACTGTGAAGGTAAGATGTTGAGGAATGAATGCCTTGAGAGAAGTTTATTTCCTGGGAGGCCCGGCAATTCTCCTATTGCACTATTTGGCTCAGGTGCTGAAATCAAGCATTTGGAACTTGGGAAGAGATATCTAACAGTAGAGGTTTTGCATCAAAATGCTCATGACATCAATGACAAGGAGCTTATTTGCTTGGTGGATAGTATTGTCTCCGGTGTTGCTAATTTTCATAAATCCACCGGTAATTTTAGGATAGCCTCAGATGCAACTAAATGGGGGAAGTTTACATTCCTCAAACCTGAAAATGCTGAAGATGCTGTTTCAAAACTGAATGGGATAGAGTTTCATGGTTCCTCATTAAAAGTACTTCCTGTATTTTCCTTCGATAATCGAGGATTACCCTTTCCTGCAGTAAGAGCTAAATTATGTTGGCCAAATAAACGTAGCAGTGGACGTGCACTTGTAACATGTGCCAGTGGGGAAGCCGAATCTGTCGTAAATGACTGCTTTGCCCTAGGAATTGGTGGAAGGTATATCAATTGCAGGGTTAGTACTAAGGATGAGAACTGCGTCTTTGTCGAAGGAATTCCGGTGCATGTTACCGAGGCAGAGCTGTATGATGCTTTTTGTAGCACAACAACAAGGAGAATCCTTAATATCCATTTGCTCAGGGTTAAGGGAAATGCAACCGCTATCCCCTCTGTTTCTACATGTGAAGAAGAACTGGTTAGAAAAATTTCTCCATTCATGTCAAATAAGAGTTGTCCTGGACAAAATTTCCGTGTTGAGGTGTTCCCTCCAGAGGAAAACGATTCATTGACGAGAGCAGTTATAACTTTTGATGGAAGTCTTCATCGAGAGGCTGCAAGAGCACTGGACCATCTTGAAGGGAGCTTTCTTCCTTGTTGTCAACCTTGGCAGATAATACATTGCAAGCATATGTTTCATAGCACTCTGTCCTGTTCGCTACGTGTTTACAATGTTATCAGCCAGGAAGTTGCTTCTCTCCTCGAGAGCTTCCAAAACCAAAAAGGTATGTGTACATTCCTCATTTTATCCTTTTCACTGTTCTATGGTTGAATGATATTCCTCCATTTTCGTTATTTCTTTATTCGTTATGTATTTTCATTTTGCTTAGTTTTGTATGAGCTAGCCAGCTTTTTGAGCTTCCATTTTCATACATCTGGATATTGCCTCTCATCATCAGATTGTGCATAGTCACCTACACCAGAGTCATCTACATAAGCCGTTGTAGCAGCGTTGTCAAGGCACACTTATGTTGGCTCAGAACAAGATTCAACCATAACCTGAGAAGGGGGATCAATGGATGGGGTGCTTGGTCGTTGACTGCTCAATGCATACACACACTATTCTTCTTTTAAAACTACAGTAGCCATACAGGTGTTAAAATAACATTTTTTTCTTGATGTGTGAAGTCAACAATTTCTTTGCTAGGACCTATCAGCTACAGTATTCCTCATAACAAGGTAATATTTTGCTTGATCTGGGAATAGTTGAAAGACATACCTGACTATATGAACGCTCAATGGCTGTAAAAGAACCGATGAAGTTTTTCATTCAGAAATAGATTTTGTAAGTTGCTATTTGTTCCAGCATATTTAATTTGCATAAGTATTTTCCATCTGATAATCTTATTTCAAACCTTGCTCATATTATTTGGTGCATTTTCCAATTTTTCTAGTTACCTTTACCAGGAATGCTCTTATTAAGTAGTGATAGCTATAATCCTATAAATGTCCTCCTTCAACTGTCTCTAATGCACCAATTGACCCGTGCGAAGAAAATATGGGCCAATTAAAGAGTGTAAAAATGCCATAGTAGTGATGCGTTATCTATCACTGCCTTGCTTGTTTCTGAGGGCTAAAACTGTCTGGTGGTTGTATATGCATACATACAACATTTTTCTATTGTTGGATTGTTAGTTCTCTGTAAATTTAGAGGTATGTGTTTTTTGTGCTCAGATGTGATTTTTTTCCAAGTACGGTTGTAAGCTTTGCTGGGTACGCTAACATATGTTTAAGATCAGCTGCACGACTGCAACTAAAGTAGGCATTGACGAATATGCTGCTAATCTTGCATAGCTCTGTTTCAACCTTCGTATTTTTGTTTAGTTGTTTGAGAGTGCAAAATAATCATATGTGCTGGTGGGTTTAAGGTCGTAATCACTTTTCTACTTCATGCAGGTGTGTCTTACAATTTTGAAAAGACTGAGAATGGTATTTTTCGATTAAAGCTCATTGCAACTGCCACAAAAACAATAGCAGATTTGAGAAGACCTCTTGAGATTTTGATGAAAGGAAAATCCATAAACCATCCTGATCTGACATTAAGTGCAGTTCAGCTGCTCTTCTCCCGTGATGGTTTAGCACATTTGAAATCAATTGAACAAGAAACTGGTACTTATATTATGTATGACAGGCAAAGTCTAAATGTTAAAGTCTTTGGACACCAAGATCAGATGGCTGCAGCGGAGGCGAAATTGGTTCATGCACTTCCACAACTCCTTGAGAAGAAGCCTCTTGAAATTTTTCTTCGTGGCCATAACCTCCCTCCAGACTTGATGAAGAAAACAGTAGAAAACTTTGGAGTTGATCTGGAAGGATTTAAGAAAGAGATGCCCACGGTAAAGGTTGAGTTGCAGAAAAACCGTCATTTACTTAAAGTGTGGGGCAGTAAGGAGGATAAGAGAAAGGTGGAAAGGATGATCTCGGAGTTATCCTCTGTTGAAAAGAGTACCCTGGTTCGACTTCCACTAGAGAATGTTGGGGGCAATAAAGAAGATAAGCAAAGGGTAGACTACGATGAGCCATCAGAGGATTCATGCCCTATTTGCTTGTGTGAGATAGAAGATCCTTTTAGGCTTGAATCATGTGGGCACATGTTTTGTCTGGCTTGTTTGGTGGATCAATGTGAATCTGCCGCGAAATCACATGATGGGTTCCCTATTTGTTGCCTAAAGACTGGGTGCAAGAAGCCCCTTCTTGTTGTTGATCTGAAGCACCTGTTGTCAAATGAGAAGCTGGAGGACCTATTCAGAGCTTCCTTGAGGGCATTTGTTGCATCTAGAGCAGGAATGTACCGCTTCTGCCCGACGCCCGATTGCCAATCCATCTACCAAGTGGCAGCTCCAGATGCAGAAACCAAACTTTTTTCCTGCGGGGTTTGCTATGTGGAGATATGCACCAAGTGTCATCTAGAGTATCATCCTTTCATATCATGTGAGGCTTACAAAGAATACAAGGAAGACCCAGACTCAACACTGCTTGAATGGCGCAAAGGGAAGGCGAATGTGAAGAGCTGCCCTTCCTGTGGATACACAATTGAGAAAGCTGAGGGCTGCAACCATGTTGAGTGCAGGTGTGGCAGACACATTTGCTGGGTATGCTTGGAGAACTTCAGGTGGAGTGAAGAGTGCTATGGCCATCTCAGGTCTGCACACCAATCTTTTGTGGACATTGTGTAGTAGAACCTGGATGTAGTTTCAGAAGGCAGGTGGTGGCCACGTAATGTATTACTGTTTCAAAATACCTTCTTGGCTTCTTGTTTGCCGTGCAATTTCGTTTTGTCCATCCGGTTGAGGTGTGGATGCATAAGAGAAACCAGTAGAGGGCTTCGTGTCCCAGTTGCAAATCAAGCTCGGTGTGGCGTCCTTACATGTAGTAAGTCATTTGCCTCATTACCCTCTGTAGGTTGATATCTGCTATTTTGTTGTCTTTTTTGTTCTGTTTCTATTGTTATTAGTATTTTATTTCTTGCGAGTTCATCATGTTTTATGTTATAGAATTAGTCCAATTTTCTTTGTCACAGGTTTATTCTCTGGATCACAAAGATTTTGGTTTTAATCAAGTCCCATATGGCATGCTTAGAGTTACTATTTTGGGAAGTGGGTGTGATAAATGTTGCAAGCTCGATGAATCCCCAAGAAATGAGTATCTTCCGAGGACGGTATGGATATATGAATTCCATAAACTTTGATTCATACAAACATTTTTCAGTTTTAGCAATGCGTCCACATGTTCATTTGAAAATGCCATTATGTTAACTGCTTATTTTTATCTTATTTCAGAACAAAGCACACAAGGACAGTTGCTACTGTTCGGTAGATACTATTTTCTGCCTGTACTTTTTTATGTTAATTTTTTCCTGCTTCATTATTTTTTTACTATCATATTTTTTACTTGTTTGTAGGAAATCTATGCCTCAACCATTTTGTGCTGCTGCATGAACACCCAATTGGTTCCTGGTCGCTAGAGTACAAGATTACGAGGTGATTGGCTGCTTTGTGCAAATCTTGGTTGTCTCTCCATGGAGCAAGCTAGGTGATTGTTGCTTGGTGTAATCCTGGTGGGTTCGATGCATGATCACGGATATCTGCGGCAATGATTGTTGCTTGCCTGCTTGGTGTAATCACCTGGGCCTGCGGTTAAGGTAGATCCGGAGAGTTTGTGCTGTGATGTGATATTGGAGGTGGAAGGTGTGCATTATTCAGTTGCTAGCCGGATCGACCATGCAGTTCTGATTGCTTTACATCTTGTACTGGCCACTTTTCCTTGCGTTGAATTGATCATAAGATGCACTCAGTTTTGCAACTAGATTGAGCTGATCGAGAAATCGATGTTGCTTACTGACAGGGGTGCAGCAGCCTATTTCTCATGGAGATGCAACGATTCCAATGCAAGCTCAAATTGATGCGTTGTAGTGATTTGGTGACAAGACATCGGAGTCATGCTAAGAGCATCTATCTCCACTCGGCTTCCTAGAATGCCGATCCCACCGTGAAATTTAGGTCTGGACGCCGAAAATTGGTCTAGTTGTGTTCTTAGGATTTCAGTTTATCTGGATTTACGAACTTTGGTCCGGACTTCCCAGTCCTCCCAGTATCCCGGGAATGCCCTAGAAACGTGGGACGAAGCGAAAACGGTGTGGGCTAGCTCTGTCGGTGAGACAGTCTTATTTTCCTCCACATTCACTCAGCTTAGACTACGGCGAAGAGCTTCCTAGTTGCCTCTGTTGCCATGATTTTGCTGGCGGAGCTCCTCCATGCCAAGACATATCCACGCCTCTAGATAGGCTTGCCGTAGTCGCCGCCGCTTTCGCTGCCCAAACTTTGTCGTAGCTTGGCATCACTGCGAGCTTCCACCACCTCGCCCGCCAAGTGTTCGGCGTTTTGTCGGTTCTGCCATGGACTCCGATGATGAGGAGATGCTCATCGTGTTGCTGGAGGAGGAGAACGCCGCTGTTGTCGAAGATGCAGAGCACATGCAGATCCTCACCTCCCTCGCTCAGTTGTACCTGCAGACGGCAAAGCCGAAGCGTGGAGGTTCGGTGAAGGGTTGCCGGAAGGCAAGGCAAAGGATAGAGGGCTACTTCATGTTGTATGCTGACTACTTCGCCGACGAGCCGCTGCAGGAAGAGGCCGTGTTTCGGCGCCGTTTCAGGATGAGCTTCCAGCCGGAAACTCTTCCTCAACATCGTGCATGCCATCCGTGAATTTGACCCCTATTTCGTGTGCAAGAAGGACTGCACCGGCATGGTTTGGTTTTCCTCACTGCAGAAGTGCATTGTGGCAATGAGGTTGCTTGCATATGGAGCGCTGGGTGATATGCCGATGACTATCTCCGTATGGTTGAGTCCACCGCCATCGATTGTTTGTATAGGTTCTGCAGGGCAGTGATTGCGGTGTCTGTGAATTCGACCCTATTTTGTGTGCAAGAAGGACTGCACCGACATGGTTGGGTTTTCCTCGCTGCAGAAGTACATAGTGGCAATGAGGTTGCTTGCGTATCTAGCGCCGGGTGATATGCCGATGACTATCTCCGCATGGTCGAGTCCACCGCCATCGATTGCTTGTATAGGTTCTGCAGGGCAGTGATTGCGGTGTTTGAGAAACAGTACTTGAGAATACCCACTGCTGAAGACACTGCTCGGATCATGACAGTCAATGAAAGTAGAGGATTTCTGACATGTATATGCCCAACAGGCACTCGACTACAGGCTACCTGGTGTGGCTCAACGGAAGGCCCACTCGACAGCCTGCCAAGGTTTACGACGCTCATGACGGTTCGGCTGTACGAAGCTCATATGGACACGGACTCTCAAACACACAAGACAAGAAAATCTAAGACTAGAGTTTAAATACAACTTGTAACATACTCATATCAGTACCTGAGACCTAGCCTTCCCCATATATAAAGTCTAGGAGGGTCCAACGAGGAGGACACGCTACGCCACAATAGATCTCTTTCCAACTCACCTCATACACACCTTCACGCAGATCACATCTGCACACCCCTGTAACCTTCGGTTCTGTAATCAAGAACAGACAAGCAGGAGTAGGGTTTTTCCTCCGGGAGCCTGAACCTGGGTAAACTTCGTGTCTCCGCGTTACTTACCTGTTAACCGCTCCGCGACTTCCAGCATCTCTATCTTCTCCAAAATCCAAGTTCATAACAATGGGCATTGACGAGTCGAACCCTCGTCAATTGGCATCGTCCGTGGGGACTGGGGACGCTGATCGTGCGGTCGTGACGGCTCCATCTGCTACGGTCTATGATTCATCTGTGTGGGAGAATTGCATCCACTTTGGCTTCTTCACCATCAATAACAGCCAGATCATATCTGGTCGATTCATCTATGCCGGCACAGTCGCACAGCTTCGTCATCAATCTCTGCCTCTGCGGCCAATTTTGTATTCATTGACTTCAACACTGTCCTCGCCAACGGCTCCGTCGCTTTCCATGGTCTACAAAGTTTGTTATTTATGGCTGCCCCACATCATGCTACAGCAAAATTATCATCGATGCCGGGATTTCTAATCCGTATTGATCCTCTGCACGCGAAAGAAGACAAAGAGACATGCACTTTTGCTTGTTACGATCCGGCACGGAACATGTAGCCAGTCAAATCTGTCTCGGTCAGATTGAGCTGCTATCCGGAAAATCAAGTCAACGCTACAACAGGCTAGCAAGATGCAACGCTACTTTAGATTCTGCAAGT
The DNA here is from genome assembly GCA_030063025.1 of Avena longiglumis. Classification (NCBI taxonomy): domain Eukaryota; kingdom Viridiplantae; phylum Streptophyta; class Magnoliopsida; order Poales; family Poaceae; genus Avena; species Avena longiglumis. Next base: position 137,503,271 of record CP125976.1, read on the forward strand.
TGATCAAGCATCCACGCAAGCACACCAAACGGACAGATTAATTCTATTTTGGTTTCACATGAATCGATGAGACTAGAAGTTCTATTCTTTGGTGAATTTTGGTTGGTGTGTCTCCATACACGACCTAAAAAGCGGTACATGTAGACCAAGATTTGTACGACAAGGAGATTCTCAAGATTAAAAATCACATGCTTCGAATTGGAATCAACCGGGCGCACTAGACCGTCGCACGGAAGGAGCATACGAAATACATGAAGTTGAGTATGCCATCAATTCCGGCCCGCCACATCGATCTCGTCTGCAACGTCACTCGCCGTCGTGTCAACTCCCTCCAAACAAAAATTCAACGACTTCGTCGCGTCAACTCTGAGCCGTCACATCGGCTCTCGAACGCCGCTCAACTACATCTACTATATACTTGGGGGCTCCGCCGACTCTACCGCGAGACCCTCTGCGGCCTTCGGCTGCGGTGACCCACTACATCCTCGGACGCGACGACCTAATCCGATCTTCGATTGCGGCAATCTTCGGATGTGGAAATCGCCATGTCCATCGAATACGACAACCCGTCGCCACTCCGGTTGTGGCCCACCGCGTCAACTACATCCACCCCGTGACCCGCTACCGCTTCGACTTCGTCCACGACAAATTTCAATAAAGCTAAGTTTTCCTCTACTTAGAGTTGATTTCCTTTTTAACTCGCACTCGAAACACTCGGGGGCTGGCCATCTTCGAGTAACCTAGTATGCCATCGACTCCACGCACTCGAGCACCTCATATGCGACAGCCCGAATAGTTGATTCTGCCTGACCGTCGAATCCTTGAACTCTGAGTGCCTCTGCAAGGTACTGAGACTAAGAGTAATCAGGCTAACGAAAAAGCCTAGCATACAGTGCAAAAGTGTTGACTCGATCGACACCAGAATTTTACCTTACAAGTCGACAGGCAAATATTTCTTTACAAGATACCAATACTTCACAATTCTTTGCATTTTCTGCAGCTTACAAGGACGTCGACTGCGTCGAACTATTCTATCGGGTCCTCCAACAGGAGTCGACAAAACAACTGGCTATGTCATAAGATCAAGACATGAGTCGAGTCCCTCTTCGGATGGTCGTATACTCGATGCTACATAGACGCGTTGCTGGCCGCACACCCGATAGGAGCAATGTCGTTGACTTCATAAGGAACATAGAGTCCTTAGGCTAAAACGTCGCGCGACTCCGCTATGCTGACTCCTGGATTCTTATGCATGAGACACTGACTCGATGCACTTCCGAGTCAGTGGTTTCTCCTCGCATGAGTATCCACTCGAGTCCATGACTCGATTAGACACTCGGGGGCTACTTCTATCAGGAGCGCTGGGCGTGCACCCAATGTACTTCCGGGTTAGCGGTACGCCCACGAGATTGTCGACTACGACTGCACGATACAAGACTCGAGTATCTGCCCGAGTCTATGACTCCGCTAGACACTCAGGGGCTACTCCAAATTGGAGCACTGGTCACGCATTCAAAGATCTTTGAGTGGCACGCTTCGATTCCTCACTCGAATAAACGATTCAACTGAGGACTCGGGGGATACTCCCATAGGGAGCGCTGGTTGCGCATTCGAAAAAATAGACATTCAGGACATCTGCAAGGGCATCCGAAGAACTTTCGGATCACTGTATTGCGCTACCGACAACTATAAGTCTCAGCTCGAGTTTATGACTCGAACAGACACTCGGGGGCTACTCCCATAGGGAGCGCTCGTCGCGAACCCTATAGTCCATTGTGTTGACTACGTCCATAATGGTGACTCCTTTTACAACAATCGAACAAATTTGGCTGACCCGATGAACTTTTGGGTGAAGTGCTTCGCACTCGACACAACTTTCGACTCTGACATCCAAATGCAACGCGCAAGACAACCGAGTCTCCACACGAAACTTGTTCGGATGAAAGCACTTGAAAGACTTCAGAGTCTCCACTCAAATCTATGATTCGACTGAACACTCGGGGGCTACTGACATGTATATTCCCAACAGGCACCCGACTACAGGCTACCTGGTGTGGCTTGTTACGTCGGAAACATATCTATAATTTTTGATATTCCATGCTTGTTTAGTATCTACTTTGCTTTGTCTACACTTTGAGGTGTTTTTATATGTTTTCTGGTACTAACCTATTAATAAGATTCCACAGTGACAATTGCCCGTTTTCTTCTGTTTTTGGTTCCAGAAAGACAGAGAATCAATATTCTCGAAATTGGACGGGACAAAAGCCAAAATTAATATTTTACCGTGGGGAACACGGAGCCAATAGACGAGACGGAAAAGGGCCTCGAGGGGGCCACACCCCCTGGCCCGTTCCTGGGGGGGAGGGGTGTAGCCGCCTCGGGCACCCCCTCGGCCTCCCTCTTCGCCTATAAGAAGCCCCTGATGCATAAACCCTAAGTACCCGATCAATATTCCACGAAACTGTCTATAGCCGCCGCCACCATCGTCCCTAGATGGGGGAGGATCTGAAGTTCTTCCCGGCACCCTGCCGGAGGGGAGATCATCTCGGAGGACTTCTTCTCGGTATGAAGTGTGAGTAGTTCCACCTTGGACTACGGGTCCATGTAGTAGCTAGATGGTTATATCTCCTCCTTTGTGCTTTCATGTCTAGATCTTGTGAGCTCCGTTCATGATCAAGATATCATCTATTTGTAATCATGCATGTTGTGTTTGCGGGGATCCGATGGATATTGAGATTACTATGTCAGATTGATTAATGGTTTTGTCTTATTGATTCTATCATGTCTGTGTTGTTTGTGATCTTGCATGCTCTCCATTGTTAGTAGCTATCTTGGCCGAGTAGTTGTTAGTGACTCCAAGAGGGGGTATTTATGCTCGATAGTGGGTTCATGCCTCTATTTAATCTAAGGGAAGTGACAGAAATCTCTAAGGTTGTAGATGTGATGTTGCCACTAGGGGGAAAACAACAGTCTCTTGTTCATGGAACAAGTGGATTGTTTACCTTACACACTTTGCTTAAAGCAGTTGTCTGTTGCTTGCAACTTAATACCGTAGGGGGTTCATATGATAACCTGAAGGTGGACTTCTAGTCATAGATGCAGTTGGATGGCGGTCTATGTATCTTGTTGTATTGCCCAATCGAATCTCATAGGATCATGATGTCTAGTATTGCATTGTTATGCCTTGCTCAGTCCTGTCAATTTTGCTGCTGTAATTTTTTTACTCAGCATGCCATGTTTGTTTATCTAAGGAGAACACCTCTAGTGAACTATGGACCCAGGTCCAATCTTTACCATTGATACATCTTCCACTGTTTACTTTCTGCCAAGCTACTATTACCTTTCACACCATACAGTTAATCCTTTGTTACAGCAAACCAGGGAGATTGACAACCTCACTGTTCGTTGGGGCAAAGTCTTGAGTTTGTGTTGTGCAGGTCTCCAAGTTACTAGCAACACCTATGAGTCGTTTCCTTCCTCCTACTTGTTCGATAACCTTGGTTTTTTACTGAGGAAAAACTTGCTGCTATGCTCATCATACCTTGCTCTTGGGGTCTTCCAACGAAGCGCCCACGACAACACCGTGAGCGTCATCAAGCTTTTTTGGCACCGTTGCTAGGGACATATAGGAAAACTTCAATCTCTTCCTCCCCATCAAGCTTTTTCTGGCGCCGTTGCTGGGGAGGCTAAGGACGTCTTCACAAGGGGAGTCCTTCTCAACCTTTCTCTTTACTTTCTTTTTGTTTTGCTTACTTTCTTTTGCCTTGTTTTATTTGCCTCTTTTTATCAAAAATTAATTTTTTTTGGTTTAGTTTGGTTTGCTTTCTCTTATCAAAAACACAAAAACATTAGTTCCAGCTCTAGTCGTTGCTGATGTTGGCTTGCTCCACTTTTGCCAAAATGAATTCTGTTGAGGATACCAAGTTGTGTGACTTCACTAGCACCAACAACAATGATTTCTTGAGTACACATATTGCTCCACCTGTGCCTGATGCTACCTTTTATGAAATTAAACCTGCTTTGTTGAATCTTGTGATGAGAGAGCAATTTTCTGGTGTTAGTTCTGATGATGCTGCTTCCTGATGACTCCTTGGTGGCGCCAGAGAACTTGGTGCTTGATATGGAGTCTTGTTGGGAACCTGTGAGACCCTGGCGCATGGCTCAATAGGATTGATAGGAAACCCATACCGACAAGTTGCAACCTCTTTTCCGGAAGCTCATCTGAAAAGAACTCTGAGGTTAAGCGTGCTTGGCCTAGAGCAATTCTAGGGTGGGTGACTGACCGGGAAGTGGGTACCGGGTGCGCACGAGTGAGGACAAAGTGCGCAGAAAAGACTAGTGTTGGTCTGTGGGGTTAGTCTAGAGATCCTATTGAGCTGCCAGAAGTGACAGCCGCCGGTCCGGAGTGGCCGGGGGTGTTACAAGTTGGTATCAGAGCCGACCCTCGCGGTTAAACGGGCGTGTGCGGGTCAGTGGCGGACATGTGGCGCATGGCGCGTGTGGCCCGGAGTGGACACGACATGGCACATGTGCCGGCACTGGACGCACAGACGTGTGCCAAGAGGGGACGTTCCTGGCTTGTGGTTGATCGACGAGGACGTCGATCTTCTAAGGGTGGGTGTATGTGAGACCCTGGCGCATGGCTCAATAGGATTGATAGGAAACCCATACCGACAAGTTGCAACTTCTTTTCCGGAAGCTCATCTGAAAAGAACTCTGAGGTTAAGCGTGCTTGGCCTAGAGCAATTCTAGGATGGGTGACCGACCAGGAAGTGGGTACCGGGTGCGCACGAGTGAGGACAAAGTGCACAGAAAAGACTAGTGTTGGTCTGTGGGGTTAGTCTAGAGATCCTATTGAGCTGCCAGAAGTGACAGCCGCCGGTCCGGAGTGGCCGGGGGTGTTACAGAACCCCAAGAGCAAGGTGTGAAGAGTACATCAACAAATATTCCCTCAGTTGATACCGAGGTTATCAAACAAAAAGGAGGAAGGAAACGTCACACAGGTGTTGCAAGCAACACGGAGTCGTGCACAATACAAACTCAAGACTTTGCCTCAACGAATCACTGAGGTTGTCAAGCTCACCAGTTTGTTATAACAAAGGATTAACTAAAGGATTAACAAAGGATTAAATCAAAGCTCACCTGTTGCAAGTAAACAACAATAGTGGAAGATGTATCAATGGTAAAGATTGGACCGGGGTCCATAGTTCACTAGAGGTGCTCTCCTTAGATAAACAACATGGCATGAAGGGTAAACAAATTACAGCGGGGCAATTGACAAGAACTGAGCAAGGCATAACGATGCAATTACTAGTTAGAAAGATCCTATGAGGTTGATTGGGCAATACAACAATATACATAGACCGCCATCTAACTGCATCTATGACTAGAAGTCCACCTTCAGGTTATCATGCGAACCCCCTCCAGTATTAAGTTGCCCCTTGAATATGAGGGCCACACCTCATGCATACTCAACTTTGGGTCCAGGTAAGTTCTTGTATCATGCGAACCCCCTCCAGTATTAAGTTGCCCCTTGAATATGAGGGCCACACCTCATGCATACTCAACTTTGGGTCCAGGTAAGTTCTTGTCACTGTAAGTATTTGCATATCATTGAGAACCGCCAATGGGGTACCCCTTGCACATGGTACATGAGCTTTCCCATAACCAAAATGACAAGGCAAGCAAACAATGAGCATCTCAGCAATCTTCTTATGTACCATGGGAATATGGTGTTTTTTATCTCTTTTCTCAATGTGTCTCTTTTTTTATAAGAAGAATGCTTCATAGATGTCACTATGGTGATGCTGCAAGTTTCCACCATGATTAGGCATGGATTAGGCTAGCGGCCCAAGCGTTTCTCTAACACAGAATACAAACTCCATGGACTTACAAGTCCCCTCTTTATTTCACGACGGTGACATCCATAGACAAAAGAACATGACATCAACTGAGTACAACAAGGTACAAGTGCAATATTGAAAACGTTCCCCGTGACAGCACGGTTCTTCTAATTCCAACTTATAAGTGCAAGCATATACAACAAAGTCATCACAATGGTTCAAGTTTATTAGGGGCAAAGAATAAAGTGTACCATCAAGTTCGTGAGGGCTTTCATCACTAAGTTTTCACATAACAAAATAGTTTTTAATTGGAAGACAGATGAAAACAAGAATATACTTGGAATGGTGTAACACACCATGCATAGGAGTTTATAGTGGACACTTTGGAAAAACTTGGTTTCTTGGGAGTTGGAATCATGAGTAGAACTTACTCATACAAGTGGAGGCTAGCAAAAGACTGGGAGCAACCAACTAAGAGAGCAATAATGGCCAAAATCATGCAATGCAACAAAGCAAACTAATCAAAGCAAAGAGTGGTACTACAAGTCAAGGAATAAATGATCATAGAGGCTAATGGTGACTTGTGAGAGTCATAACATGATGTAATCATGTGCCAAGTCAACCCAAGCAAAACATCAAAGGAGAATACCACAATACTATGCTTTTACATGCTAAAACAACGCATAATTTATTCAAGGAACACTAAGAAATCCCAATTGTTTGGAACAAGACATGCTACAGCAATAATCACTAAGCATAATGCTAAAACAACACCTAGCATGTCATGCTAAAGTCTAAGTCACAGTCAATGCAAGCTCCTCTTGCACTTCAAGCAAGAACTTACTACTCCTTTCCAACACCAAGCAACCTTAATTGCAAAACAACACAACGAGAACGGGGGTCCAAACTACTAAAGCAAACTAAACAAACTAAGAAAAGCAAACGAAAACTAAGACGCTCCAAGAATAACAGAACTGTGCATGAAGCAGTAAAAACAAGGTGTCTAGACAGACCTAAGCTTTTTATTGATGAAGAAGGGGATGCCTTGGGTATCCTCAAGCTTTTACGCTTGTACCTCTTGGATATTTCTTGGGGTGACACCGTGGTTGCATCCCCAAGCTTGAGCTTTTGTCCATTCTTCATCTCATTGCATCATTCTCTCTCTACACCTCAAATTTTTCCTTCATACAAAACTTCACAGTATCTTCATTGGCAACATTAGTTTATACAAAAGATATTAGACCACTGGAAAAGCTTTGGAACAGCAAGGTTGTTCACTCAAAACACAAGCTACTGTAGTAACTCCTTCAAAAAACTCAGTTAACCTAAAAAGAGCTAAAAAGGGAATCAATAAGAAGCAAATGCAAATAATGGCAGAAATCTGTTAAAACAGACTAGCAGGTAGAAACCGATTTTTTCGAACATCTTCTGTTGCTCAAATCAAAGAGTGTTGAACTAATGAAAGTTATCTAACATACTGGGGGATTTATTCGTAAATTTTGAGATCAATCCGAGTTATAGAGCCTCCTCACAATTTTTTTTTGGTGGAGGACATAAATCTGTTTCGGGACAACAACTCCCCAAATCTTACTTCCCTCTCATTAGAGGTTATTCTTGGCACAAAAAGCAAACAAAAAGGATAAGGAGAGGTCATTACTAAAGTAATAACTTTCAAGACTTAAGGAAACTCTTGGGTTATCTCCCAACAAGTACTTTTCTTTAACGCCTTTAAGTTTGGCACAAGAAGCAAGAAGATTCAAGTATTTTCAAATGAAGAATTTGAAGGGAATATGCCCGAGAGGCAATAATAAAGTGGTTATTATCGTATTCCTTATTTATGATAAATTTTTATTTTGCATGCTATAATTGTATTAATACGGAAACATTAATACATGTGTGTTTAATAAACAAACAGAAAGTTCCTAGTTATGCCTCTCTCATAAACTAGCTCGTTGATTAACATGATGATCAAGGTTTCCTGATCATGGACATTGGATGTTGTTAATAATGGGATCACAACATTAGTGTAATGGTGTGATGAACATTCATCCGAAGTATAGCATTACGATCAAAGTCATTGAGTTTATATTGCTATAACAACTTACAAAGTGATCCTAATCCTTAGACCATGAGATCATGTCAATCACTAACACTGGAAGAGTTTCTTGATAACATTAAACGTCACACCGTAACAGGGTGATTATAAAGATGGATTCAGCACTAATAAAGTGTTATGTTGAGGCCCATGGATCGAGAGTGGAATTTGTTCATCCCGATGACGGATAGATATGCTCTGGGCCCTCTCGGTGATATCATATTGATTAGCTTGCAAGCAAGTGATTTGATCACTAGAATGTTATATCACGGGAACGAGAAAAGAGTGCATGTCAGTAACGAGATCAAACTAGGTATGAAGATACCGATGATCGAATCTCGGACATGCAATATATTGCAAAACAAAGGGATTAAGATACTAGCGTAAAAGGTTCCGACGATCACAAGAAAGTCATCGTTGAATGTGTGGGAGTCAGTATGGGTCTCCAGATCCTGCTTCTGATTATTGATCCGAGAGGGTTCTCGATCATGTCCGCATTATTCGCGAACCGTAGGGTGACACACTTAAGAGACACCGACATCCATTTGGAGCAAAAGTTTCATGCCGAAAGAATGAACAAGCGCAGGAATTATTTTCACTAGATACCGAAACAGGTTTTCGGGTGAAATTGCTTAAAGTGGTTATGCATGTGAAATAGAATTCTAGCAAGGGGTTATTTGTGAATGTTTGTCATTAAAGTAATTGACAAAATTCTGAATAAATAAAAGAGTTTTATTTAAATGAGAGCTTGCATTAAATTTGGTGGAAATTTAATGCATGTGAGTGGATTTTTGAGTTGTGGCTTTTTAATGGGAGTGGAGGCTTTTCATTTTGAGTGGGAGCTCCACCCACATGAATGTGGAAGAGGTGGGGGAAGCCCCCATGGCTGGGCGCCATGCCCCTTGGGTGCCCACCCTCTCCTCCTCTCACATCACACCTCCTCGTGAAGGATCTCTCTCCCCCTCTAGAATTTATCCCCCATGGTCTCGGACTAGCGAGATACATGTTCCCGGTGGCTATTCGGCAAGAAAGGGTTGTGCTTCCGCTGCATCTCTAGAGCGAGGAGGCGGAGTTTGCTCGGTGCCTCGAACGTGTGTGCGAGCACGGATGCGCTGCTGTTTTGCGGCGCTAGGACTTCCTCTCGATCTTGAGATCGGCAAGAGATCATCTACATCAACCACGAGTTTGGACTCGTTAAGCTTTGTCGGTCTTCAAGGGTATGTTCTCTACGGATATACATCCGCCCGTTGTTTGTATCTAGTATATAGATCTTGGTATATAGTTGTTCCCATCGTAGGAAATTTTTTGTTTTCTATGCTGCGAACCCTCAAAGGGTATCGAGCCGGATCTATGCGTAGATACTTTGCACGGGTAGTACACATATGAGTATGTGGGCAATGATGATCATTTTATTGCTTCTTAGTTGTACTTTGGATATTGGTGGCATAGTGGGATGAAGCGGCCCGGACAAACTTTACATGTCCTCGCACATGAGACCTGCTCCACGCTTGACATGCAACTAGTTTTGCATAAGTGGCTAGCGGGTGTCTGTCTCTCCTACTATAGTCAGTATCTAATTTGCGACGAGTTGTCAACAATTTGGTTATCCTCGTTGTGGTTCATGTTCGTAGGTAAGAACAATTCTATCTTCGAAAGCCCTAAGCCACGTAAAACTTGAAATGGATAAATTAGAGGCGTCTAGTTTAGATTGTTGTTGGGCTAGTGTTATGATATGGTGATGTTGTAAGTAGAAGTATGAGATGATACTCTTAAAACACACATAACGTGTAAGTTCCATAGACCTTGGCCTTACACATAAAGGTATGATAGTGATCATACCACGGTGAACATGATGGAGATCATATGCGGGAACCATATTATTTAACTAATAAACATGTGATGTTTTGATTGCATCTTATATTGCTATTTTAGAGCTTTATTAGCATAATAAGATGATCCCTCATTTAGATATCAAGATAAAAATGTGTTCTTCCTTAAGTATGCATCGACAATGTTTCGTCGCTTCAAGGCATCACGTGATGATCAGGTGTACTTGAATCCACGAGCATATCTCGGGTGTAAGACAGTTACACACGCGAATACTAAGGTTCTTACTTGGCGAGCCTAGCATGTACAGACATGGCCTCGGAACACGGACCGAAAGGTTAAGCATGAGTCATATGTTTTGATATGATGACCATATGGATGCTCGCCTTTGAAGCTACACCGACTCACGTGATGATCGGACTTGGTGTAGTGGATTTGGTTCATGTAATCACCAAAAAGACAAGAGGGATGTCGTTTTTGAGTGGGAGTTCATTTCTAATTTGGATTAGTAGAACTCAATTTATCATAAATTAAATCAAAGTGAATTTGCATAATTTGTTGTAGTCATTGGCATTCGTTCACCACCTTATGCATAGTTGTAATTGAGATAATAGAACTATAGAATTCTGGATATATACTTTACGAACTGGTATCGTATTGTGTTGAGTGTCAATCTAAAGTTTAAATTCCTATTGCAAAATTTCAACAAACTCTATTTACTCCGTGAAATTTAATAGTTAGTATTAAATCGAGAGTAACAATTCCAGTGTTAGTATCTTAAGTATCATGTTTGCCTCCATGATTCTTGATTGTTTTTAATATCAAGTTTATCTAGGAGCTGAAAGAATTGTTTCAGAAACCATCATGTATGACAGATATAACAATATCTGAAACAATGTTTTGGTTGCAATATGATAGAGTACAATATATGTTCTCATATTGGATGAGAATTTATGAAGGTTGGAGATGCTAGACATCCTAATCATCGAAAAGGGTTTTGGAAAGTAATGTTATACTCACGATTCGCCTTTATAAGCTACAGTAGCTTGATCATGAATGTCGTCATGATAAGGATGAATAGAAGATGTATGTAAAGTGTTTACTACACTAAAAGATTACTAAAGAATGGATTTTGAAAGTATACCGATCATTTTGATGATGGTGATCTACTTCAAAGTGCAAGTCCAAAGGCATTATTATTTGAATATACACGCTTTGGACTATGTGTCATGTATATGGCGCCACTTTTGATGTTGATAGATTCTTTTAAAAAGGAAAAGGAAATGCTGAAAGAGAATCTATAAAATATATTTGGCAGAAAAGAAAAGATTGGAAATATCCAATTTAGGTATATGGATGATATACATGTTATGGTTGTATCCTTTGCTTGTTAAACAATGTGGTTCTTGGGTATTGGATACCGAATTGGTTGGTATGAAATTTCATACGGAACGACGCAATTCATGAACCACAATGGCCTAAGTAACTAGCAAGAGAATATGTGATGATGTTCATTGAAAACAAACAAACCGTTGTTTGTATTTCTCGTTGACATCAAAGCTTGACTTCAAGATTTGTTTTAATAATTGTTATTTAAATCAGGTATTATGAGAACAAAGGTTGTTCAAATAATTACCGTATTCCATATAAGATGGATGATTTACAAATCTAGTTGGAGAAATCACATCCATAAAACCTAATGCTAAAATGTCGCAAGACAAATGATTGAAAGATCACTTATGAAGTAACATCGCTGTTTAAATTATATTGGAAAGAAAACATGAAGAATCTCCATATTCATGGATTTTTGGAGTCTTTGATTTGATCAAGTGACGCTTGTGAGACTTTCCACGTGATAATTAAAACTTCGTTCAAAGGCCAAAGAAGAACAAACGACTAAATTATTGGAATTTATACATATCGATGTATGTAGTCCATTATGTATAGTCGTAAGCGATGGATTTCAACTTCACATGCTTTCTCTAGAAATTTGAGTGAATGTTCACTTAATGAGAAAGAAGTATGAAATATTTTGAAAACGTTTCAAAGACTTTCAAGATGAATTGCAAAATCATTGTAACAAGAAAATAAATGATTTATGATTTGATCATAAGGGATTTATTTGAGTTACAAGTGTAACAAGAACATAAATGAATTATGATTTTATCATAAAGGGATTTATTTGAGTTGCAATTTTAGCAAAACACCTAGATTTACATATCCCGAAACACCATAGGAATATGGAATGTTTGAGATTTGTAATGAAACCTTGTTTGACATGGTTGGATCAAAGGTGTTATTTATAAAACTGCCATTATGTTTTAAAAGATTAAAAGCTTTAGAGACTACCGCTTTTACACGGAAAAGATCTCCATCTTGATCCGTTGAAATGACACCATGGAAGTTATGGTTTGGGGTAAAACCCAAGTTGTCATTTCTTAAATTTTGGTATGCTAAACATAAGTAAGATGTTTACAACCGAAGTCGGATGAGCATGTCTTTGTAGGTTATTTTGAATAACAATTGGTTATTCCTCCATAACACCGAGGACAAAAGGGTTTCGCTTGAAATGTGAAGTTTCTTGAAAAAGGAATTTTTCGCAAAAGTTAAGTGGGAGGACAATAGAACTTTGATAAGGTTAACGAACCTTAGCTATATGTGATGAGTTGCGCAGCGCCGGAAATCGTTCCGGAGGCAGCCATAATGCTCATAGTTTATGTGCCTCAAAGGTTGTGGTCACGGAGATCTAAGTTCCTATTGAACCAAGTAGGTCGGATAAACAATCAAATACTAAGATTTGAGAGTAAATCATTATTGTTTGACAATGATGAACCGATTATATGCAAAGAAGCGATGATGGGCCCTGACTCCGTCAAATGGCTTGAAGCCATAAAATCCATGATAGTTCCATATACGAGAAATGAAGTTTTGAACTTGGAAGACCCTCCGGAAAGGTGTAAAAACCTATCAGTCGTATTTGGATCTATAAAGAAACAGACATGGATGTTTCACATCTATGAAATAGTCAACATGTTGTAAAGTATTTTACGACAATGTTCAAGGAGTTGACTATGACAAGATTTGATCTTTCATAGCGATATTTAATCTGGACGGATTAAAGTAGCAACCACTACATATAATTTGGTATATGCTAGAGGAATAAACAAAACAAAGTTCTTTTAATAGAATGGTTACCTAGGACGTGTACATGACACGATCCAAAGGGTTTTGTTAATTCAAAGGATGCTAAAAAGGGGCATGCAAACTTCAATTGTTGAAGTAAGCATCGCGGAGTTGGAATCTTCACCGTGATGAAAAAGAGTTTTTATCAGGAGACGATGAAGATGCTTGCATTTGCAAGAAATTAAGTGGGAGTGCTAAGACATATTTCTAATACATTATGTGGAGGACATCTTGTTGATTAGAAATAATGTATATTTTATTGACAAAGGTTAAGAATTTCATTTCGATGAAATACTTAGGCAAAACCCGAATATTTAGCGTGAATGTCTATAGTGGATAGACTGTGACGCTAATATGGTTGTGCCAAATGTACATATATGAGATATTGAAGGAGTTCAATATAGAAACAACAAGAAACGGTTCTTGTCGCATGGAAAAGAATTGAATCAAGATTCAAGTATATCGACACTTGATAAGTGAAACAAGATTCAAGTGCTTTGACACTTGATGAGTGAAATCACGAGAATGTTTTGATCAATCATACCATGATATGTACACATCCAGATATATCCTATGCTCTAAGTGTTATGAGCAAATACCAGAATGAATCATAAAATGATCATTGGACGATAGTAAGGATATTATTATGATCTTTTGGAAAGAACTAAGAATATATTTGTGTAGAGGTGACAAACAATTACAAATAGTTCATTGTAAAGAGTTACATTGATACTAGTTTTGTCACAAGATACAAATTAAGTTTATCTCAATTTAAACTATGGGTGGCACAATGTAATGGAAAGGAGATTCCATGATGGATTTGGAAGAGTTCCAAAGTTAAGACATTGTGACAAATACTACAACAAAAGGCTAAGTATATGACTGCTATATGTAGCATCCCAGTTGTCTAACAATTGTAATGCTACTTGGTTTAGTAATATAATGGCTACTTCCTACATATAATTGTTGCATCATCATCATATCATGCTCATGTCATCATGCCACCTTGCATTTGAGCATCATACAAAAACCCTTTGTGCTTTGGTTCTTATCTCATATGCATTATTATTTGTATTTGCCTCTTGATATTGTATTTGGTTCTTGATATATTGTTGAAATGCCCAAGTTGAGTTGGGGGCATATCTTTTATTCCACTCCACTACCCTTTCTTTCACCACCTTACAAATCCACCATCCCATTATCCATGAGCTTGTAATCATTTTTCTTTTGATATTGATCTAGCTCATGAGAGATAGGTGGGTCCAATTCCACAAATTCTTTTGCTTGGGCCTTACTCCACATTTTGGAATGCATAAGAACAATGCCATGCAAATAATCTTGTTTTCACAAAATAGGCATGGTATTAATGATTTATGCATGGCCCATGCAAGTACCACCTTTGCTTGTCATTTGAATTTTATTTTGCATGGATCATCTCTTCCCTTTGCTTGATCTTGTTTGTTTTTGTCCAAACCCTAAGCCCCCTCTTCTCCCCTCTCCTCCAACTTTTCCTTTTGCTTGTTTGTGTGGTCTTGCCATACACCAAAACCATGTGCTCGATCACCTCCCCTCATCTCTCATCTAACCCCTCTCCTTAACCTTCCCTAACCCTAGCTACCCCATCAAACCCTAAACCGGCTACCAACCTAACCCGAGCCTCACCTCACCTCTCCTCTCTCTCTAACATGCAGGCCCCACCTAGCCTTCCTCTCTCTCCACCCAACCCTAAGACTAACCCTAACCCGAGCCTAGCTCTACCCCTTTTCCTCTCTCTCTATCCTCGCCATGAGGGCCCCTAGCCCGAGCCTTCCCTCTGCTGGCCCCTCCTGGCAGCCTCCATCTCTCCAGGCCTAGCTACCCCCCCTGCCTCGACACGTGAGGGAGGACAAAGGTGGCACCGAGGCCACCTTTATCCTCACCACCTCCACCACGCCATCTGCCTCCCTCCCTCCGTCCTTATCTACCCTCGGCCTTTCCCTGCATCCCCAGATCCACCCGGGCCCTGCCCCTTCCCCCTCTCTTCCTCTACCACCGTTCACCACCGTCGCCGTCCAACCTTTCGGCCTCCACCATCCCCGGCGATCCAGGAGGCGCAGGCGGGAGGAAGCTTGTCGTCAAGGTCGAGGAGGCCCTCACCTGCATCTGCCGACCGGACGTGGAGGAAGAGGACCAGCAGCCCCAGGACGACGCCGCCCCGACACGAAACCCTAGCTCTCCGGCCGCCAGCATCGTCGTTGATCCTCTGCGCCCCGGCCTGTACCGACCACACCAACACAACCGCGTGAAAGACTCCTCCCCGACAACCTCCGCCTCGCCGCTGGGCCCGATCCGCCGGTGGTTCCGTTGAGCACGCTGCGTGCGCTGGCGGCGCTGCCATCTGCTCCGCGCCGTGCCTCGCAGAAGCCTACCTAGGCCCATCCCTCAACCTGTCACAAGCCCCACACCACCGCAGTGGTTCCGCCCTCAAGGCGCGCCGCGGGTTCGACCTCGCCATGGCAGGCTGCACGGGCGTTCCTCACATGAAGAAGCACAGTGCACGCGTCGCACTTTTGCAGATAACCCCCCCACCTTTTCTTTTGCACCAACCCGCACTCCCTCTAGGCCCACATGTCTCTGTGGCGATTTTGCAAAAGGACCTGTGAGTTTTGATCAACCAACCCGCTGGTCCACCTCTCTCGGTACACGTGCGGCGCCCGCTAGAAGTGGCCCACCTGTCTGCTGGCTCTGCTCACTGGTGCAAAAAGCCTTCATTTCCGGTTTCAAATCAAACTATTCAAAATAAATTCAAATTCAAATTTCAATTGCTTTTAAATAACTTTAAAATATAAAACTAAATAATACATATAATATATGTTTTTGAATCAGAAAAATGTGAGGATTTCAAATATGCTATTCAAATTACATTTTGCACATTTAAAAATTCCAAGTTGAGTAAAATTACATAAAATGCCCCTTGACTTAATTAATTAATAACTTTTGATTTATAACTCCAAATTTAACAAATCATATGTCTAAAATGATCATTTCGACGAGACCTTTCTGTTTATGCATTCCATGTTCTGAATTGCAGCATGCATCATATAAATATAATGTAAACAGCAACTAATATGAGGATAAAATGTGTCCAACACTCATTAAAATGTTTATTTCTTGTATTCTACACCTCACCCATGCCATGCTACATTATTGCCATGCAACTTGTGCATCATTCCTCATGGCATGATTGTTTGCTTGACGATTTTATTCCTATGCCTGCACTTTATTTATGTTGGCCCTTGTTTGTTTGCTTCTTCTTGAATAGACGCCGAAAGGTGGATATATCAAGAGAACCAGAGCACTACCTGATCCTTCTCTCGCTTCAATCGAGCTGCCAGCAAGCACTATCACATGCTTGCATACATGTAGTACCTATTGCCTCTATCTTATTCTGCATCATTGAGTCGCGATTGCATTAAATGAATCCCAAGTATTGCATAGCCTTTACTTTTAAACCCCATCAAGCTTGTTCCTCCATCCCATGAGCCATTACTACAGGAGTTGTTTGAGCCATGCGAGTCGAGACAAGATGTGTAGGGTATGTGAGTGTCGATGGATAACGAGGTACCTAAACAACTTAACTCGAGTAGTAATGGGATAACTAATGAAAGTGGCACCGTGAGCAATATCTCGCTATTTGGTTTTTCCTGCTCACTTGTGTCCCGTGAGGACCGAGTACTTGATTCCTGCTTGATTATTCGCTATCCACATCCGGAGGCTTATGGGACCCCCGAGCCGAGCTTGATTCTTTTATTTCTTGGGGCCACAAACTAGTTTGAGGTTTTATTTACTATCCCGCATTTATGCCATGCTTTACCGCTTTATTACGATTGTGCTAGGAGCACTGTCTTTTAGGTAAGCGGAGTGTTTTCGGTATCGACAAGCCTAGTCACATTTTCGGTTCCATCGTTTATAGCCAATCGACGCAAACCTTGAGTCCAGATCGGTCGCTTAACTTCGCTATGGTAGCTTAATGGGGTGGCCTCAAATATTTCAATCGTGATTGCTTTGTCGTGAAGGCCTCGTTGGGTTTTGATTTGGTTTTCCGAGGTTGATCGAGTGTGTGTTGCTATTTGTGCACCCTGCAGGTAAAACTTTCAAAGCCGTGTCCGCGTTATGGACGACTTGGAGCACGCTTTCGATCAGAGACAAGCATAACTAAAGTACCGCTTTTAATTTAACTAAGTAATCGACTAGTAAATAGTGCAACACTCATGGAATGGTTAATAAAATTGCCAACGGATGGGGGTTGTTACCGCTTCCTCGTTGGTAAGCGAGGAGGAGGATGGATCTGGATATTATCGTTATAAGCGTCGTCATTAATTCACGGACATCGCCTATCTTTGGTTAGGCGGATGGTTAGCGATTGTCTATAGAACTGTTAGGGTTTATCTTTTGCTGCAATTGCGTCACCCCAGGTTGTGTCCCCTTTAGAGGCATTAAGACTTGTTGAGTACCCCTAGGGTCTCACACGATAAATTATTTGATTCAGATGGACAGGTACACTCACAAGATGGATACTGGGTGGAGGAGGCGGATGATGTGGGCAACGATCGTTCGGTGTAGAGATTCCGGGAACGGGGATCCGTGAGATCTGTGGGCGGGATGTGCTTATTTAAGGGGCATCTTATGCCGATTTGCTTCTTATCCGTTTGGATCTTGTTTGCCGCTCACCGATACTGATGTGTGATGTATGAGGAGATATCCTAAACTATTATATCTATCTAAAACATTTGAATCTTGCCGTATGGCGTTGCTATATTTCCTTTCTTTTTAGATGGAATGGCTCTGATGTACTATTGTATGGTGGCTTGCATACATACTCATTTGTGTATGTAGTTGATCCCTTCGCCTGCCGATTACGCCGCCCGTACTTGTCCCGATGTTTGGAAATGGTTGGGACGGCCGCAAGGTCTACCTGTGAGTGGCATTTGGGCCCCACCGTACTATTTCAACCATTTCCGCTCATCCAGGCTTGTAACTACGAGCGTAATTCACCGAGGTAGTTACACTATAGTAGAGGCAAAGGAGGGAATTTGTGTCAAGTAGTTTGTTATCAAACTAAGGTGTGGTTCGCAACGGGCTAACACTAAAGATATATTGTGTGACAATAGTATCGACGTGTTTTAACCCCAAGGAACTAAAGGTCTCACCAAAAGACCAAATTTATACAACGCCATCTCATTAGAGAATCAGTGATGCGTGGAGACGCAAAGACATGCAAATACACACGGACCTGAAAGCATCAGATCCGTAGATTACGTTAACCACTTGCAATTGCGTATATGGAACACCAGAAAGCCATAGGTGTTCAATACGCAAAGTATTCAAACTAGATTATTGTCTCTAGTGCAAGTGGGAGACTGAAGGGAATATGCCCGAGAGGCAATAATAAAGTGGTTATTATCGTATTCCTTATTTATGATAAATATTTATTTTGCATGCTATAATTGTATTAATACAGAAACGTTAATACATGTGTGTTTAATAAACAAACACAAAGTTCCTAGTTATGCCTCTCTCATAAACTAGCTCGTTGATTAACAAGATGATCAAGGTTTCCTGATCATGGACATTGGATGTTGTTAATAATGGGATCACAACATTAGTGTAATGGTGTGATGAACATTCATCCGAAGTATAGCATTACGATCAAAGTCATTGAGTTTATATTGCTATAACAACTTACGAAGTGATCCTAATCCTTAGACCATGAGATCATGTCAATCACTAACACTAGAAGAGTTTCTTGATAACATCAAACGTCACACCGTAACAGGGTGATTATAAAGATGGATTCAGAACTAATAAAGTGTTATGTTGAGGCCCATGGATAGAGAGTGGAATTTGTTCATCCTGATGACGGATAGATATGCTCTGGGCCCTCTCGGTGATATCACATTGATTAGCTTGCAAGCAAGTGATTTGATCACTAGAATGTTATATCACGGGAATGAGAAAAGAGTGCATGTCAGTAACGAGATCAAACTAGGTATGGAGATACCGATGATCGAATCTCGGACATGTAATATATTGCGAAACAAAGGGATTAAGATACTAGCGTAAAAGGTTCCGACGATCACAAGAAAGTCATCGTTGAATGTGTGGGAGTCAGTATGGGTCTCCAGATCCCGCTTCTGATTATTGATCCGAGAGGGGTCTCGATCATGTCCGCATTATTCGTGAACCGTAGGGTGACACACTTAAGAGACACCGACATCCATTTGGAGCAAAAGTTTCATGCCGAAAGAATGAACAAGCGCAGGAATTTATTTCACTAGATACCGAAACAAGTTTTCAGGTGAAATTGCTTAAAGTGGTTATGCATGTGAAATAGAATTCTAGCAAGGGGCTATATTTCCTTTCTTTTTAGATGGAATGGCTCTGATGTACTATTGTATGGTGGCTTGCATACATACTCATTTGTGTATGTAGTTGATCCTTCGCTTACGCTGCCGCATTACTTGTCCCGATGTTTGGAAATGGTTGGGACGGCCGCAAGGTCTACCTGTGAGTGGCATTTGGGCCCCACCGTACTATTTCAACCATTTCCGCTCATCCAGGCTTGTAACTAGGAGCGTAATTCACCGAGGTAGTTACAATTGGTATCAGAGCCATCCCGCCCTTTAGGGTCTCAGCCAAATGGTCGTTGTCAGTCTAGCAAATTTTTTTGGTAGTTATGTATACTAGGGAAAAACAAAACGTGAGAGTAGGACTGCTTCCATTTTTTTTCTTACCCACCCACCCACCCTTTTCTGGTAAGGAAGTGTAACGTTTTCAATCCTCTTCTTAAAAGTTCAAACTAGGATTCACGTGTTCTGGGTTTCCGTAGTACCATAGGTTGAGTGTATGTGTGTGTGTGTGTGTGTGTGTGTGTGTGTAATTCCTTGTCTATCTGTTGCATCCAACATGTTATCTTTAATCGGCCTTTTGGTTATCAACTGTTGGTACATTCCATACCGACAGGATTTTGCAAACCGACGATCTATCTCGATTCGTGTATACCGCCATGATCCGTCTTACTCTTTGTTATCCGACGTTATCTTGTTTGGGGTTTTTGCTCGTAGTTACTAATCTTTAGGTTCATCTTGAGAAGAAGGGTTAGGATATGTGTTCCACTTATTCATGTGCGGAGTAATGATTTGAGTGCGGATGGAGTCGCCATACCACTACTCTTATCATTCGCTTTTGTATATTGAATTGGTAGAGTCACTAATCTTGATTCGTTAAGTGATTTTATGCATCTATTGGTATTTTAATGCCAAATTTGTGGAAAATTTTCTTTGATATATCGTGTACCACACTGCTTTACCGTGTGCGATATGCTTAATATCTTCTAGGTGCTTTGAACTTTGTTGATATTTTAAATATCATCTTAGTAAATTGTGTCCTTTAATCTTGGTTAATTCCATCTTGGTACTATTTTGGATTATTATTATTCTCCATTATAGTACTGACTTGTGTTTTATATCAATCACAGGATGGCACCACCACGCCGTTCTGATGAGGACATACCACCTGAACTGGGTTCCGCGTTGTCAAACATCGCCAATGCCTTGGCAGCAATGCAGCAGAACCAGCAGCGTTTTGAAGAGAGTGTTCGGAGGAATGAGTTTGCTCTGCTACCTCCACCTCCCAAGCGAGGAGACATCAAAAGCTTCCTGAAGTTCAACCCACGCCAATTTGATGTGTCCGATCAACCACTTGATGCTGATGATTGGTTGCGTGAGATGTCAAGGCTACCGAGACCCGATGTTCCTGAGCAAGAATGGGTAAAGTGTGCTACTAACCTTTTGAAGGGAGATGCAGCTCTCTGGTGGGAGAATTACCTGAAGGCAAACTGCACTGGTTTTCAGCCTACTTGGGAACAGTTCAATGGAGCGTTCAAAGAGCAATATCTGTCAGAAATTGTCATGGAGAGGATGAAGGAAGCGTTTCTCAACCTCAAGCAGGGAAATGACAATGTCAACACCTACATCAGGAACTTCATGAACCTTTCTCGTTATGGTGGCGATGAGATCTCCGATGACAAGAAGAAGCAAAAGAGGTTCCGGCAAGGGCTCAACGATCGATTAAATATGCAATCACACATGCAAGGCCGGGCTTTTTCTAGAACTTCAACATACATGCCGCAGGAGGAAGCAAGTAGGCAAGTGTTTGAGGAGTCAAAGAAACACAACCATGATGCACCAAGTCTTCAGCTATGTCAGCTCCTTCTAAGCGTCGCGTTTGGGTTCCTAACACCCCACCGTCGCTCCCGGCTCCACCAAGACCGGCAAGCTACGCGGCACGGCCATCAAACTTCATCACTGCTCCTGTGGGCTACAACCACCACTACCCTGAGCGCTCAAGGAGTCCTCGCTACGTTGCTCCACGCCCACCGGTGCTTGTTTCACGTGTGGAGACTCGGCATCTAAACTGGAACTGTCCGTTGAAAAACAAAGATCTTCCTCCACCCCCTCCAAGATCTGTGGCAAGCTCTCCTTTGGTTCGTGCACCACCACCTCGGGCTCTCAACATCAACACCAAGCCCGGGTCTACTTTTGCTCGTGCCAACTGTGTCAACGCCTCTCAAGCTGAGCATGCACCTGGAGTTGTGATGGGTATGCTATCCGTTAACTCAGTCCCTGCACAAGTTTTGTTTGATTCGTGCATCGATTCTTTCGCTTTCTCACAAGTTTGCAAATGAGAATGAGTTAGCTGGATCCTCTCCTAAGCGTTAATGGTCCTTTCTCCGAGCAAAGATGGCAGCTTCTAAAATCAGCCATGGCAATCAAACCGAGATTGGTGGCTCTTCGCTCTCGGATCCTTAATTGTTCGGGCAATTCGACATTGATGTCATCTTGGGCATGGATTGGTTGACAAAGAAATGCAGCTGTGATTGATTGTCCGAACGCCGGTTTCTCAAGATTCCTCAAGGCCATATAGTCTTTTCTCCAAGTCCGACTCTGCGGTCCAGCTTTTTCTTTGGCGGCTCAATGATGATGCTATGGAAGCTATTCAGAGTGTTCCGGTGGTCTGTGAGTTCCCAGATGTCTTTCCTGAAGAGTTGTCGGGTATGCCTCCGGATCGTGAGGTTGAGTTTGTA
Organism: Avena longiglumis; assembly: GCA_030063025.1. Lineage (NCBI taxonomy): Eukaryota > Viridiplantae > Streptophyta > Magnoliopsida > Poales > Poaceae > Avena > Avena longiglumis. Next base: position 137,525,343 of record CP125976.1, read on the forward strand.
ATTGAGCTTGAACCTGGAACGGCTCCTATCTCCAAAAGGCCTTATAAAATGGGTCCTGCTGAGTTGGTCAACTCAAACGTCAGCTTGATGAACAAGAGAAGTTGGGTTTCATCCAACACAGTACTTCGTCTTGGGTTAGCCCAACAATCTTTGTGAAAAAGCGAGACAGGACTGATAGACTTTGTGTTGACTATAGGGCTCTCAATGCTAAAACCATCAAGAATAAATATCCCCTTCCACGGATTAATGATCTCTTCGATCAGCTAGCTGGAGCTATGGTGTTCTCTAAGATTTACTTGAGAAGTGGTTATCACCAAATCAAGATTCGCAAGGAAGATGTTCCTAAAACAGCTTTCACCACCCGCTATGGCCTCGTATGAGTACACGGTCATGTCTTTCGGTCTCACCAACGCACTCGCTACCTTCTCGAGGCTTATGAACTCGGTTTTCATGGAGTATCTTGATAAGTTCATTGTGGTCTATCCGGATGACATCCTAGTCTATTCAAAGTCAAAGGAAGAGCATGAAGAACACCTTCGTGTGTCCTAAACAAGCTTCGTGAGAACCGCTTGTATGCAAAGTTCTCAAAGTGTGAGTTTTGGCTGCCTCAAGTAACCTATCTTGGTCACGTCATCTCGCCAAGGGCATTGCAACAACCCGAAACTGAAGACAATTGTTGAATGGCTTCCTCCGTTAATGTCAAAGAAGTGCGGAGTTTCCTTGGTTTGTCTAGTTATTGCCGTCGCTGCTCGTAACTTTTCAAGATAGCGAAGCCTCTTACCGATCTCCTCAAGAAAGGCAAGAAATACCTTTGGACTCCTGCATGTCAAGCAAGCTTTGAGACACTCAAAGAGAAGATCACGCCCACACCGCCTTGGTTCCTCCGGATACATCTAAGCCTTTCCAGATATTCTCAGGACGCCTCTTTGCAAGGATTGGGTGCGGTCCTTATGCAAGAAAAACAATTTGTTGCTTATGCCTCTCGACAGCTTGAAGACGCATGAGATCAACTATCCTACACATGACCTCGAGCTCGCAGCAGCTTGTCTTTGCTTTGAAACTATGGAGGCACTACTTGTCGGGCAACCGCTAGAAATCTTTTCGATCACAAGAGTCTCAAGTATATCTTCACTCAGCCGATCTCAACCTTAGGCAGGAGATGGATTGAAGCAATCAATGATTTTGATTTGACCATCAACTACACTCTGTGCAAAGCTAATGTCATGGCCGATGCCCTCACCGCAAAGCTTATGTCAACAACCTCATGATGGAAGAACAACACCTCTCTTGTGCGAGGAATTCCGTCACTCAACCTTGAAATTGTGGAACAAGGGTATCTCGAACCTTCCGCTACTCCTCTTGGAAGAAAAGATTCGCTCACCTTGGTGATCCGCACACCAAAAAGATCATCTCCAAACTTCAGCTTCCGAAGTATGAGTCCTTCCACGTCGATGATCAAGGCACGATTTTCTTTGAACACCGGATGTTTGTTCCAAACTACCCGGGTTTGAGAGAGCAAGTTCTCAAGGAGGCGCATGATTCCATTCTTTCTATTCACCCTGGCAGCACAAAGATGTACATGGACTTGAAAACACAATATTGGTGGCCGGGTCTGAAACGATATTGCGCCAAGTATGTCTCGGAGTGTGATGTTTGACGCAGAGTGAAAGCTGTCCATCAGAAACCTTTCGGTCTTCTACAGCCATTGAAACCCCCGGAATGGAAATGGGAGAAAGTAGAGATGGACTTCATAACTGGTTTTCCAAGGTCGCAGAAGGGCAACAATGCAATCTTTGTTGTCATTGACAGGCTTTCTAAAGTGGCTCACTTCTTCCCCGTCAAGGAAAAAATTTCTGGAATTCAGTTGGCTGAGCTCTATATCAACAGAATTGTCTCTCTGTATGGGGTTCCGCTTGAGATCGCCTGCACTGGGAGCATCTTCACTTCCAAGTTCTGGGAGAGTTTCCAAAATGCTTTGGGAACAAAGTTGAACTTCAGCACAGCTTATCACCCTTAGTCGCAAGGACAAGTTGAAAGGATCAATCAGATTCTGGAGGATATGCTTCGTGCTTGCGTCATCTCTTTTGGCATGAAGTGGGAAGAATGTCTTCCTTATGCTGAATTCTCTTACAACAACAGCTTCCAGAAAAGTCTGAAGATGGCACCATTTGAGGCTCTCTACGGCCGCAAATGCAGAACTCCGATTGGTTGGTCAGGTGCAGGAGAAAGAATTTGGTTTGGCCCTGACAATGTAACTCAAGCGGAGGAGAAGGTGCACATCATTCTTGAAAATCTGAAGATTGCTCAAAGTCGCCAGAAGAGCAATTATGACAGGAAGCACACGGACATGGTGTATGCCCCTGGTGATCTCGTTTACCTTCGTGCCACTCCCATGAGAGGTACACACCGCTTTGGTATTAAAGGAAAGCTGGCTCCTAGATACATCGGTCCTTTCAAAATTCGTGGAAGAAGAGGAGAAGTTGCTTATGCTCTTGAGCTCCCGGAAAAACTCAAGGTTCATGATGTTTTCCACATCTCACAACTCAAGAAGTGCTTCAAGGATCCCGGCAGGACCGTGGATCATGAGCTAATCGATCTCCAAGAAGACCTGTCTTATCAAGAACACCCCACAAAAATCCTTGAGACCGCAGAAAGAAGGACTCGCAACAAGTCCATCAAGTTCTGCAAGGTGCAGTGGTCGCACCATTCCGTTGATGAAGCCACTTGGGAGTGTGAAGATGAGCTCCGTGCCAACTATCCTACCCTTTTTGAGTCTTCTTCTTCTTCCTAGAATCTCGGGGCGAGATTCTTGTTTAGTGGGGGAGAGTTGTAGCATCCCAGTTGTCTAACAATTGTAATGCTACTTGGTTTAGTAATATAATGGCTACTTCCTACATATAATTGTTGCATCATCATCATATCATGCTCATGTCATCATGCCACCTTGCATTTGAGCATCATACAAAAACCCTTTGTGCTTTGGTTCTTATCTCATATGCATTATTATTTGTATTTGCCTCTTGATATTGTATTTGGTTCTTGATATATTGTTGAAATGCCCAAGTTGAGTTGGGGGCATATCTTTTATTCCACTCCACTACCCTTTCTTTCACCACCTTACAAATCCACCATCCCATTATCCATGAGCTTGTAATCATTTTTCTTTTGATATTGATCTAGCTCATGGGAGATAGGGTGGGTCCAATTCCACAAATTCTTTTGCTTGGGCCTTACTCCACATTTTGGAATGCATAAGAACAATGCCATGCAAATAATCTTGTTTTCACAAAATAGGCATGGTATTAATGATTTATGCATGGCCCATGCAAGTACCAATTTTGCTTGTCATTTGAATTTTATTTTTGCATGGATCATCTCTCTTCCCCTTTGCTTGATCTTGTTTGTTTTTGTCCAAACCCTAAGCCCCCCTCTTCCCCCCCCTCCTCCAACTTTTCCTTTTGCTTGTTTGTGTGGTCTTGCCATACACCAAAACCATGTGCTTGATCACCTCCCCCCCTCATCTCTCATCTAACCCCCTCTCCTTAACCTTCCCTAAACCCTAGCTACCCCATCAAACCCTAAACCGAGCCTCACCTCACCTCTCCTCTCTCTCTAACATGCAGCCCCACCTAGCCTTCCTCTCTCTCTCCACCCAACCCTAAGACTAACCCTAACCCGAGCCTAGCTCTACCCCTTTTCCCTCTCTCCTCTATCCTGCCATGAGGGCCCCTAGCCCGAGCCTTCCTCTCTTGGCCCCTCCCGGCAGCCTCCATCTCTCAGCCTAGCTACCCCTTGCCCCCGCCTCGATCGTGAGGGAGGACAAAGGTGGCACCGAGGCCACCTTTATCCTCACCACCTCCACCACGCCATCTTCCTCCCTCCCTCCGTCCTTATCTACCCCTCGGCCTTTCCCTGCATCCCCAGATCCACCCGGGCCCTGCCCCTTCCCCCTCTCTTCCTCTACCACCGATCACCACCGTCGCCGGCCAACCTTTCGGCCTCCACCATCCCCGGCGATCCAGGAGGCGCAGGCGGGAGGAAGCTTGTCGGCAAGGTCGAGGACGCCCTCCGCATCGCCCCTGTACCCGCCGACGTGGAGGAAGAGGACCAGCAGCCCCAGGCCGACGCCGCCCCGACGCGAAACCCTAGCTCTCCGGCCGCCAGCATCGTCGTTGATCCTCTGCGCCCCGGCCTGTACCGACCACACCAACACAACCGCGGTAAGCAGCACTCCCTCCCTGACAACCTCCGCCTCGCCGGGCCTGTGTCCGCCGGTTCCGTTGAGCACGCAAGGCAGGCCAAGGCCGCCATCTGCTCCGCGCCGTGCCTCGCAGAAGCCTACCTAGGCCCATCCCTCAACCTGTCACAAGCCCCACACCACCGCAGTGGTTCCGCCCTCAGGCGCGCCGCTGGTTCACTGGCTGCACCTGCTGCCTCCGCACATGGAAGAAGCATGCTGCACTTTTGCAGATAACCCCCACCTTTTCTTTTGCACCAACCCGCACTCCTCTAGGCCCACATGTCCATCTCATTGGCGATTTTGCAAAAGGACCCGTAGTTTTGATCAACCAACCCGCGGTCCACCTCTCGGTGACACGTAAGGGCGGCGTCCAGTTAGCAGTGGCCCACCTGTCTGCGTCAGCGGCTGGCTCTGCCTGGGTGCAAAAAGCCTTTCTGTTTCCGGTTTCAAATCAAACTATTCAAAATAAATTCAAATTCAAATTTCAATTCTGTTTTTAAATAACTTTTAAAATATAAAACTAAATAATACATATAATATATGTTTTTGAATCAGAAAAATGTGAGGATTTCAAATATGCTATTCAAATTACATTTTGCACATTTAAAAATTCCAAGTTGAGTAAAATTACATAAAATGCCCCTTGACTTAATTAATTAATAACTTTTGATTTATAACTCCAAATTTAACAAATCATATGTCTAAAATGATCAGCTCGACGAGACCTTTCTGTTTATGCATTCCATGTTCTGAATTGCAGCATGCATCATATAAATATAATGTAAACATCAACTAATATGAGGATAAAATGTGTCCAACACTCATTAAAATGTTTATTTCTTGTATTCTACACCTCACCCATGCCATGCTACATTATTGCCATGCAACTTGTGCATCATTCCTCATGGCATGATTGTTTGCTTGACGCATTTTATTCCTATGCTTGTGCACTTTATTTATGTTGGCCCTTGTTTGTTTGCTTCTTCTTCGAATAGACGGCAGGGATATATCAAGAGAACCGTGAGCACTACCTGCATCCTTCTCTCGCTTCAATCGAGCTGCCATGCAAGCACTATCACATGCTTGCATACATGTAGTACCTATTGCCTCTATCTTATTCCTGCATCATTGAGTCGCGATTGCATTAAACTGAATCCCAAGTATTGCATAGCCTTTACTTTTAAACCCCACTGAAGCTTGTTCCTCCATCCCATGAGCCATTACTACAGGAGTTGTTTGAGCCATGCAGTCGAGAACAAAGATGTGTAGGGTATGTGAGAGTCTGATGGATAACGAGGTACCTAAACAACTTAACCTGAGTAGTAATGGGATAACTAATGAAAGTGGCACCGGTGAGCAATATCTGCTATTTGGTTTTTCCTGCTCACTTGTGTCCCGTAGGACCCCGAGTACTTGATTCCTGTTCCTTGATTATTCGTGCTATCCACATCCGGGAGGCTTATGGGACCCCCCTGAGCCAGAGCTTGATTCAGTCTTATTTCTTGGGGCCACAAACTAGTTTGAGGTTTTATTTACTATCCTGTACTTATGCCATGCCTTACCGCTTTATTACGATTGTGCGAGGAGCACTGTCTGCTTAGGTAAGCGAGTGTTTTCATGTATCGACAAGCCTAGTCACATTTTCGGGTTCCCGTTTATAGCCACTAACGCAAACCTTGAGTCCAGATCAAGTCGCTAACTTTGCTATGGTAGCTTAATGGGTGGCCTCAAATATTTCTGAATCGTGATTGCTTTGTCGTGAAGGCCTCGTTGGTTTTGATTTGGTTTTTCCGAGGTTGATCGAGTGTGTTGCTATTTGTGCACCCTGCAGGTAAAACTTTCAAAGCCGTGTCCGCGTTATGGACGACTTGGAGCACAGTTTCTCGATCGTAGACAAGCATAACTAAAGTACCGCTTTTAATTTAACTAAGTAACTGACTAGTAAATAGTGCAACACTCATGGAATGGTTAATAAAATTGCCAACGGATGGGGGGTTGTTCGTCCGCTTCCTCGTTGGTAAGCGAGGAGGAGGATGGATCTGTGGATATTACTGTTATAACTGTCGTCATTAATTCACGGACATCAGTCTATCTTTGGTTAGGCGGATGGTTAGCGATTGTCTATAGAACTGTTAGGGTTTATCTTTTGCTGCAATTGCGTCACCCCAGGTTGTGTCCCCTTTAGAGGCATTAAGACTTGTTGAGTACCCCTAGGGTCTCACACGATAAATTATTTGATTCAGATGGACAGGTACACTCACAAGATGGATACTGGGTGGAGGAGGCGGATGATGTGGGCAACGATCGTTCGGTGTAGAGATTCCGGGAACGGGGATCCGTGAGATCTGTGGGCGGGATGTGCTTATTTAAGGGGCATCTTATGCCGATTTGCTTCTTATCCGTACTCGGATCTTGTTTGCCGCTTCCGCCTGATACTCTGATGTGTGATGTATGAGGAGATATCCTAAACTATTATATCTATCTAAAACATTTGAATCTTGCCGTATGGCGTTGCTATATTTCCTTTCTTTTTAGATGGAATGGCTCTGATGTACTATTGTATGGTGGCTTGCATACATACTCATTTGTGTATGTAGTTGATCCCTTCGCCTGCCGATTACGCCGCCCGTACTTGTCCCGATGTTTGGAAATGGTTGGGACGGCCGCAAGGTCTACCTGTGAGTGGCATTTGGGCCCCACCGTACTATTTCAACCATTTCCGCTCATCCAGGCTTGTAACTACGAGCGTAATTCACCGAGGTAGTTACACTATAGTAGAGGCAAAGGAGGGAATTTGTGTCAAGTAGTTTGTTATCAAACTAAGGTGTGGTTCGCAACGGGCTAACACTAAAGATATATTGTGACAATAGTATCGTGTTTTTAACCCCAAGGAACTAAAGGTCTCACCAAAAGACCAAATTTATACAACGCCATCTCATTAGAGAATCGGTGATGCGTGAGACGCAAAGACATGCAATACACACGGACCGAAAGCATCGATCCAGAGATTACGTTAACCACTTGCAATTGCATATGGAACACCAGAAAGCCATAGGTGTTCAATACGCAAAGTTTTCAAACTAGATTATTGTCTCTAGTGCAAGTGGGAGACTGAAGGGAATATGCCCGAGAGGCAATAATAAAGTGGTTATTATCGTATTCCTTATTTATGATAAATATTTATTTTGCATGCTATAATTGTATTAATACAGAAACGTTAATACATGTGTGTTTAATAAACAAACACAAAGTTCCTAGTTATGCCTCTCTCATAAACTAGCTCGTTGATTAACAAGATGATCAAGGTTTCCTGATCATGGACATTGGATGTTGTTAATAATGGGATCACAACATTAGTGTAATGGTGTGATGAACATTCATCCGAAGTATAGCATTACGATCAAAGTCATTGAGTTTATATTGCTATAACAACTTACAAGTGATCCTAATCCTTAGACCATGAGATCATGTCAATCACTAACACTAGAAGAGTTTCTTGATAACATCAAACGTCACACCGTAATGTGGTGATTATAAAGATGGATTCGTAACTAATAAAGTGTTATGTTGAGGCCCATGGATAGAGAGTGGAATTTGTTCATCCCGATGACGGATAGATATGCTGGGGCCCTCTCGGTGATATCACATTGATTAGCTTGCAAGCAAGTGATTTGATCACTAGAATGTTATATCACGGGAATGAGAAAAGAGTGCATGTCAGTAACGAGATCAAACTAGGTATGGAGATACCGATGATCGAATCTCGGACATGTAATATATTGCGAAACAAAGGGATTAAGATACTAGCGTAAAAGGTTCCGACGATCACAAGAAAGTCATCGTTGAATGTGTGGGAGTCAGTATGGGTCTCCAGATCCCGCTTCTGATTATTGATCCGAGAGGGGTCTCGATCATGTCCGCATTATTCGTGAACCGTAGGGTGACACACTTAAGAGACACCGACATCCATTTGGAGCAAAAGTTTCATGCCGAAAGAATGAACAAGCGCAGGAATTTATTTCACTAGATACCGAAACAAGTTTTCAGGTGAAATTGCTTAAAGTGGTTATGCATGTGAAATAGAATTCTAGCAAGGGGCTATATTTCCTTTCTTTTTAGATGGAATGGCTCTGATGTACTATTGTATTGTGGCTTGCATACATACTCATTTGTGTATGTAGTTGATCCCTTCGCCTGCCGATTACGCCGCCCGTACTTGTCCCGATGTTTGGAAATGGTTGGGACGGCCGCAAGGTCTACCTGTGAGTGGCATTTGGGCCCCACCGTACTATTTCAACCATTTCCGCTCATCCAGGCTTGTAACTAGGAGCGTAATTCACCGAGGTAGTTACAATTGGTATCAGAGCCATCCCGCCCTTCAGGGTCTCAGCCAAATGGTCGTTGTCAGTCTAGCAAATATTTTTGGTAGTTATGTATACTAGGGAAAAACAAAACGTGAGAGTAGGACTGCTTCCATTTTTTTTCTTACCCACCCACCCACCCTTTTCTGGTAAGGAAGTGTAACGTTTTCAATCCTCTTCTTAAAAGTTCAAACTAGGATTCACGTGTTCTGGGTTTCCGTAGTACCATAGGTTGAGTGTATGTGTGTGTGTGTGTGTGTAATTCCTTGTCTATCTGTTGCATCCAACATGTTATCTTTAATCGGCCTTTTGGTTATCAACTGTTGGTACATTCCATACCGACAGGATTTTGCAAACCGACGCGATCTATCTGATTCGTTGTATACCGCCGCGATCTGTCTTACTCTTTGTTATCTGACGTTATCTTGTTTGGGGTTTTTGTTTCCGTAGTTACTAATCTTTAGGTTCATCTTGAGAAGAAGGGGTTAGGATATGTGTTCCACTTATTCATGTGCGGAGTAATGATTTGAGTGCGGGATGGAGTCGCGACCATACCACTACTCTTATCATTCGCTTTTGTATATTGAATTGGTAGAGTCACTAATCTTGATTCGTTAAGTGATTTTGCGCATCTATTGGTATTTTAATGCCGAAATTTGTGGAAAATTTTTCTTTGATATATCTGTGTACCACACTCCGTTTCAGTCGTGTGCGATATGCTTAATATCTTCTAGGTGCTTTGAACTTTGTTGATATTTTAAATATCATCTTAGTAAATTGTGTCCTTTAATCTTGGTTAATTCCATCTTGGTACTATTTTGGATTATTATTATTCTCCATTATAGTACTGACTTGTGTTTTATATCAATCATGATGGCACCACCACGCCGCTCGATGAGGACATACCACCGAATCGGGTTCCGTTGTCAAACATCGCCAATGCCTTGGCAAATGCAATGCAGAACCAAAGCTGCTTTTGAAGAGAGTGTTCGGAGGAATGAGTTTGCTCTGCTACCTCCACCTCCCAAGCGAGGAGACATCAAAAGCTTCCTGAAGTTCAACCCACGCCAATTTGATGTGTCCGATCAACCACTTGATGCTGATGATTGGTTGCGTGAGATGTCAAGGCTACTGGAGACTGCTGATGTTCCTAAGCAAGAATGGGTTAAGTGTGCTACTCACCTTTTGAAGGGAGATGCAGCTCTCTGGTGGGAGAATTACCTGAAGGCAAACTGCACTGGTTTTCAGCCTACTTGGGAACAGTTCACTGGAGCGTTCAAAGAGCAATATCTGTCAGAAATTGTCATGGAGAGGATGAAGGAAGCGTTTCTCAACCTCAAGCAGGGAAATGACAATGTCAACACCTACATCAGGAACTTCATGAACCTTTCTCGTTATGGTGGCGATGAGATCTCCGATGACAAGAAGAAGCAAAAGAGGTTCCGGCAAGGGCTCAACGCATCGATTAAATATGCAATCACACATGCAAGGCCGGCGTCTTTTCTAGAACTTCAACATACAGCTCTGCAGGAGGAAGCAAGTAGGCAAGTGTTTGAGGAGTCAAAGAAACACAACCATGATGCACCAAGTCTTCAGCTATGTCAGCTCCTTCTAAGCGTCGCGTTTGGGTTCCTAACACCCCACCGTCGCTCCCGGCTCCACCAAGACCTGCAAGCTACGCGGCAAGGCCATCAAACTTCATCACTGCTGCTCCTGTGGGCTACAACCACCACTACCCTCGGCGCTGGCGAGTCACAGCTACGTTGCTCCACGTCCACCTGGTGCTTGTTTCACGTGTGGAGACTCTGGGCATCTAAACTGGAACTGTCCGTTGAAAAACAAAGATCTTCCTCCACCCCCTCCAAGATCTGTGGCAAGCTCTCCTTTGGTTCGTGCACCACCACCTCGGGCTCTCAACATCAAAACCAAGCCCGGGTCTACTTTTGCTCGTGCCAACTGTGTCAACGCCTCTCAAGCTGAGCATGCACCTGGAGTTGTGATGGGTATGCTATCCGTTAACTCAGTCCCTGCACAAGTTTTGTTTGATTCTGGTGCATCGCATTCTTTCGTTTCTCACAAGTTTGCAAATGAGAATGAGTTAGCGCTGGATCCTCTCCTTAAGCGGTTAATGGTCCTTTCTCCTGGAGCAAAGATGGCGACTTCTAAAATCAGCCATGGCAATCAAATGAGATTGGTGGCTCTTCGTTCTCGGCATCCTTAATTGTTGGGCAATTCGACATTGATGTCATCTTGGGCATGGATTGGTTGACAGAAATGCAGCTGTGATTGATTATCTGAACGCCGGTTTCTCTGAAGATTCTGAAGGCCATATAGTCTTTTCTCCAAGTCGACTCCTGCGTCCAGCTTTTCTCTTTGGCGGCTCAATGATGATGCTATGGAAGCTATTCAGAGTGTTCCGTGGTCCGTGAGTTCCCGATGTCTTTCCTGAAGAGTTGTCGGGTATGCCTCCGGATCGTGAGGTTGAGTTTGTAATTGAGCTTGAACCTGGAACGACTCCTATCTCCAAAAGGCCTTATAAAATGGGTCCTGCTGAGTTGGCTGAACTCAAACGTCAGCTTGATGAACAAGAGAAGTTGGGTTTCATCCAACACAGTACTTCGTCTTGGGTTAGCCCAACAATCTTTGTGAAAAAGCGAGACAGGACTGATAGACTTTGTGTTGACTATAGGGCTCTCAATGCTAAAACCATCAAGAATAAATATCCCCTTCCACGGATTAATGATCTCTTCTATCAGCTAGCTGGAGCTATGGTGTTCTCTAAGATTTACTTGAGAAGTGGTTATCACCAAATCAAGATTCGCAAGGAAGATGTTCCTAAAACAGCTTTCACCACCCGCTATGGCCTGTATGAGTACACGGTCATGTCTTTCGGTCTCACCAACGCACCTGCTACCTTCTCGAGGCTTATGAACTCGGTTTTCATGGAGTATCTTGATAAGTTCATTGTGGTCTATCTGGATGACATCCTAGTCTATTCAAAGTCAAAGGAAGAGCATGAAGAACACCTTCGGTGTGTCCTAAACAAGCTTCGTGAGAACCGCTTGTATGCAAAGTTCTCAAAGTGTGAGTTTTGCTGCCTCAAGTAACCTATCTTGGTCACGTCATCTCGCCAAGGGCATTGCAGTCAACCCGAAACTGTAAAGACAATTGTTGAATGGCTTCCTCTGTTAATGTCAAAGAAGTGCGGAGTTTCCTTGGTTTGTCTAGTTATTGCCGCCGTTCGCTCGTAACTTTTCAAGATAGAAGCCTCTTACCGATCTCCTCAAGAAAGGCAAGAAATACCTTTGGACTCCTGCATGTCAAGCAAGCTTTGAGACACTCAAAGAGAAGATCACGTCCACACCACCTTTGGTTCCTCCGGATACATCTAAGCCTTTCCAGATATTACGTGGCGCCTCTTTGCAAGGATTGGGTGCGGTCCTTATGCAAGAAAACAATTTGTTGCTTATGCCTCTCGGCAGTTGAAGACGCATGAGATCAACTATCCTACACATGACCTCGAGCTCGCAGCGATTGTCTTTGCTTTGAAACTATGGAGGCACTACTTGTCGGGCAACCGTTGTGAAATCTTTTACGATCACAAGAGTCTCAAGTATATCTTCACTCAGCTGATCTCAACCTTCGCAGGGAGATGGATTGAAGCAATCAATGATTTTGATTTGACCATCAACTACACTCCGTGCAAAGCTAATGTCATGGCCGATGCCCTCGGCCAAAGCTTATGTCAACAACCTCATGATGGAAGAACAACGGCCTCTCTTGTGCGAGGAATTCCGTCAACCTTGAAATTGTGGAACAAGGGTATCTCCTGAACCTTCTGGCTACTCCTCTCTTGGAAGAAAAGATTCGCTCTCGTCAGCTTGGTGATCCGCACACCAAAAAGATCATCTCCAAACTTCAGCTTCCGAAGTATGAGTCCTTCCACGTCGATGATCAAGGCACGATTTTCTTTGAACACGGATGTTTGTTCCAAACTACCCGGGTTTGAGAGAGCAAGTTCTCAAGGAGGCGCATGATTCCATTCTTTCTATTCACCCTGGCAGCACAAAGATGTACATGGACTTGAAAACACAATATTGGTGGCCGGGTCTGAAACGATATTGCGCCAAGTATGTCTCGGAGTGTGATGTTTGACGCAGTGAAAGCTGTCCATCGAAACCTTTCGGTCTTCTACAGACCATTGAAACCCCGGAATGGAAATGGGAGAAAGTAGAGATGGACTTCATAACTGGTTTTCAAGGTCGCAGAAGGGCAACAATGCAATCTTTGTTGTCATTGATGCTTTCTAAAGTGGCTCACTTCTTCCCGTCAAGGAAAAAATTTCGGAATTCAGTTGGTGAGCTCTATATCAACAATTGTCTCTGTATGGGGTTCCGCTTGAGATCAGTTCTGACTGTGGGAGCATCTTCACTTCCAAGTTCGGAGAGTTTCCAAAATGCTTTGGGAACAAAGTTGAACTTCAAAGACTTATCACCCTTAGTCGCAAGGACAAGTTGAAAGGATCAATCAGATTCTGGAGGATATGCTTCGTGCTTGCGTCATCTCTTTTGGCATGAAGTGGGAAGAATGTCTTCCTGATGCTGAATTCTCTTACAACAACAGCTTCGAAAAGTCGAAGATGGCACCATTTGAGGCTCTCTGACGCAAATGCAGAACTCGATTGGTTGGTCGGTGCGAGAAAGAATTTGGTTTGGCCACGACAATGTAACTCAAGCGGAGGAGAAGGTGCACATCATTCTTGAAAATCTGAAGATTGCTCAAAGTCGCCAGAAGAGCAATTATGACAGGAAGCACACGGACATGGTGTATGCCCCTGGTGATCTCGTTTACCTTCGTGCCACTCCCATGAGAGGTACACACCGCTTTGGTATTAAAGGAAAGGCTCCTAGATACATCGGTCCTTTCAAAATTCGTGGAAGAAGAGGAGAAGTTGCTTATGCTCTTGAGCTCCCGGAAAAACTCAAGGTTCATGATGTTTTCCACATCTCACAACTCAAGAAGTGCTTCAAGGATCCCGGCAGGACCGTGGATCATGAGCTAATCGATCTCCAAGAAGACCTGTCTTATCAAGAACACCCCACAAAAATCCTTGAGACCGCAGAAAGAAGGACTGCAACAAGTCCATCAAGTTCTGCAAGGTGCAGTGGTCGCACCATTCCGTTGATGAAGCCACTTGGGAGTGTGAAGATGAGCTCCGTGCCAACTATCCTACCCTTTTTGAGTCTTCTTCTTCTTCCTAGAATCTCGGGGCGAGATTCTTGTTTAGTGGGGGAGAGTTGTAGCATCCCAGTTGTCTAACAATTGTAATGCTACTTGGTTTAGTAATATAATGGCTACTTCCTACATATAATTGTTGCATCATCATCATATCATGCTCATGTCATCATGCCACCTTGCATTTGAGCATCATACAAAAACCCTTTGTGCTTTGGTTCTTATCTCATATGCATTATTATTTGTATTTGCCTCTTGATATTGTATTTGGTTCTTGATATATTGTTGAAATGCCCAAGTTGAGTTGGGGGCATATCTTTTATTCCACTCCACTACCCTTTCTTTCACCACCTTACAAATCCACCATCCCATTATCCATGAGCTTGTAATCATTTTTCTTTTGATATTGATCTAGCTCATGGGAGATAGGGTGGGTCCAATTCCACAAATTCTTTTGCTTGGGCCTTACTCCACATTTTGGAATGCATAAGAACAATGCCATGCAAATAATCTTGTTTTCACAAAATAGGCATGGTATTAATGATTTATGCATGGCCCATGCAAGTACCACCTTTTGCTTGTCATTTGAATTTTATTTTTGCATGGATCATCTCTCTTCCCCTTTGCTTGATCTTGTTTGTTTTTGTCCAAACCCTAAGCCCCCCTCTTCTCCCCTCTCCTCCAACTTTTCCTTTTGCTTGTTTGTGTGGTCTTGCCATACACCAAAACCATGTGCTTGATCACCTCCCCCCTCATCTCTCATCTAACCCCCCCTCTCCTTAACCTTCCCCTAAACCGAAGCTACCAACCTAACCCGAGCCTCACCTCACCTCTCCTCTCTCTCTAACATGCAGGCCCCACCTAGCCTTCCTCTCTCTCTCCACCCAACCCTAAGACTAACCCTAACCCGAGCCTAGCTCTACCCCTTTTTCCCTCTCTCCTCTATCCCTGCCATGAGGGCCCCTAGCCCGAGCCTTCCCTCTGCTGGCCCCTCCTGGCAGCCTCCATCTCTCCAGGCCTAGCTACCCCCTTGCCCCTGCCCGATCACGTGAGGGAGGACAAAGGTGGCACCGAGGCCACCTTTATCCTCACCACCTCCACCACGCCATCTTCCTCCCTCCCTCCGTCCTTATCTACCCCTCGGCCTTTCCCTGCATCCCCAGATCCACCCGGGCCCTGCCCCTTCCCCCTCTCTTCCTCTACCACCGATCACCACCGTCGCCGGCCAACCTTTCGGCCTCCACCATCCCCGGCGATCCAGGAGGCGCAGGCGGGAGGAAGCTTGTCGGCAAGGTCGAGGACGCCCTGACGCCTCACACTACCGACGTGGAGGAAGAGGACCAGCAGCCTGGCCGACGCCGCCGACGAAACCCTAGCTCTCCGGCCGCCAAAGATCGTTGATCCTCTGCGCCTACCGACTGACCACACCAACACAACCGCTGTGCAAGACTCCTCCTCGACAACCTCCGCCTCGCCGTCGCTGGCCTGTGTCCGCCGGTGGTTCCGATTGAGCACGCAGGCTTGTTGGCGCCATTCGCCTCCGCTCCAGTGCCTCGCGAAGCCTACCTAGGCCCATCCTCAACTGTCACAAGCCCCACACCACCGCAGTGGTTCCGCCCTCACAGGCGCGCTGCCGCGGGTTCGACCCACCTCGCCAGCAAGGCACGGTTCCGTTCGTCAGCATGGGAAGAAGCACGGTGCAGCGTCGCACTTTTGCAGATAACCCCCACCTTTTCTTTTGCACCAACCCGCACTCCTCTAGGCCCACATGTCATCTTGGCGATTTTGCAAAAGGACCCGTAGTTTTGATCAACCAACCCATGGTCCACCTCTCTCGGTACACGTGCGGCGTCCAGTTAGCGATGGCCCACCTGTCACGGCTGGCTCACTGGGTGCAAAAAGCCTTTCTGTTTCCGGTTTCAAATCAAACTATTCAAAATAAATTCAAATTCAAATTTCAATTCTGTTTTTAAATAACTTTTAAAATATAAAACTAAATAATACATATAATATATGTTTTTGAATCAGAAAAATGTGAGGATTTCAAATATGCTATTCAAATTACATTTTGCACATTTAAAAATTCCAAGTTGAGTAAAATTACATAAAATGCCCCTTGACTTAATTAATTAATAACTTTTGATTTATAACTCCAAATTTAACAAATCATATGTCTAAAATGATCAGCTCGACGAGACCTTTCTGTTTATGCATTCCATGTTCTGAATTGCAGCATGCATCATATAAATATAATGTAAACAGCAACTAATATGAGGATAAAATGTGTCCAACACTCATTAAAATGTTTATTTCTTGTATTCTACACCTCACCCATGCCATGCTACATTATTGCCATGCAACTTGTGCATCATTCCTCATGGCATGATTGTTTGCTTGACGCATTTTATTCCTATGCCTGTGCACTTTATTTATGTTGGCCCTTGTTTGTTTGCTTCTTCTTCGAATAGACGCTGAGCAGGGGATATATCAAGAGAACCAGGAGCACTACCCAGATCCTTCTCTCGCTTCAACTGAGCTGCCAGGCAAGCACTATCACATGCTTGCATACATGTAGTACCTATTGCCTCTATCTTATTCCTGCATCATTGAGTCGCGATTGCATTAAACTGAATCCCAAGTATTGCATAGCCTTTACTTTTAAACCCCACTGAAGCTTGTTCCTCCATCCCATGAGCCATTACTACAGGAGTTGTTTGAGCCATGCGAGTCGTAGAACAGCATGTGTAGGGTATGTGAGTGTCTGATGGATAACGAGGTACCTAAACAACTTAACCTGAGTAGTAATGGGATAACTAATGAAAGTGGCACCGGTGAGCAATATCTGCTATTTGGTTTTTCCTGCTCACTTGTGTCCCGTAGGACCCCGAGTACTTGATTCCTGTTCCTTGATTATTCGCGCTATCCACATCCGGGAGGCTTATGGGACCCCCCTGAGCCAGAGCTTGATTCAGTCTTATTTCTTGGGGCCACAAACTAGTTTGAGGTTTTATTTACTATCCCGTACTTATGCCATGCTTTACTGCTTTATTACGATTGTGCGAGGAGCACCTGTACTGTTTAGGTAAGCGGAGTGTTTTCGCGGTATCGACAAGCCTAGTCACATTTTCGGGTTCCCAGTCGTTTACAGCCACTGACGCAAACCTTGAGTCCGTATCGAAGTCAGCTAACTTCGTTGCGGGTAGCTTAATGGGGTGGCCCCCTGAAATATTTCTGAATCCTGTGATTGCTTTGTCGTGAAGGCCTCGTTGGGTTTTGATTTGGTTTTTCCGAGGTTGATCGAGTGTGTGTTGCTATTTGTGCACCCCTGCAGGGTAAAACTTTCTGAAAGCCGTGTCCGCGGTTATGGACGACTTGGAGCACAGTTTCTCGATCGTAGACAAGCATAACTAAAGTACCGCTTTTAATTTAACTAAGTAACTGACTAGTAAATAGTGCAACACTCATGGAATGGTTAATAAAATTGCCAACGGATGGGGGGTTGTTCGCCCGCTTCCTCGTTGGTAAGCGAGGAGGAGGATGGATCTGTGGATATTACTGTTATAACTGTCGTCATTAATTCACGGACATCAGTCTATCTTTGGTTAGGCGGATGGTTAGCGATTGTCTATAGAACTGTTAGGGTTTATCTTTTGCTGCAATTGCGTCACCCCAGGTTGTGTCCCCTTTAGAGGCATTAAGACTTGTTGAGTACCCCTAGGGTCTCACACGATAAATTATTTGATTCAGATGGACAGGTACACTCACAAGATGGATACTGGGTGGAGGAGGCGGATGATGTGGGCAACAATCGTTCGGTGTAGAGATTCCGGTAACGGGGATCCGTGAGATCTGTGGGCGGGATGTGCTTATTTAAGGGGCATCTTATGCCGATTTGCTTCTTATCCGTACTCGGATCTTGTTTGCCGCTTACGCCTGATACTCTGATGTGTGATGTATGAGGAGATATCCTAAACTATTATATCTATCTAACAAATTTGCATGTTGCCGTATGGAGGTGCTCTACTTACTTTCTTTTTAGATGGAATGGCTCTGATGTACTATTGTATGGTGGCTTGCATACATACTCATTTGTGTATGTAGTTGATCCCTTCGCCTGCCGATTACGCCGCCCGTACTTGTCCCGATGTTTGGAAATGGTTGGGACGGCCGCAAGGTCTACCTGTGAGTGGCATTTGGGCCCCACCGTACTATTTCAACCATTTCCGCTCATCCAGGCTTGTAACTACGAGCGTAATTCACCGAGGTAGTTACACTATAGTAGAGGCAAAGGAGGGAATTTGTGTCAAGTAGTTTGTTATCAAACTAAGGTGTGGTTCGCAACGGGCTAACACTAAAGATATATTGTGTGACAATAGTATCGACGTGTTTTAACCCCAAGGAACTAAAGGTCTCACCAAAAGACCAAATTTATACAACGCCATCTCATTAGAGAATCAGTGATGCGTGGAGACGCAAAGACATGCAAATACACACGGACCTGAAAGCATCAGATCCGTAGATTACGTTAACCACTTGCAATTGCGTATATGGAACACCAGAAAGCCATAGGTGTTCAATACGCAAAGTTTTCAAACTAGATTATTGTCTCTAGTGCAAGTGGGAGACTGAAGGGAATATGCCCGAGAGGCAATAATAAAGTGGTTATTATCGTATTCCTTATTTATGATAAATATTTATTTTGCATGCTATAATTGTATTAATACAGAAACGTTAATACATGTGTGTTTAATAAACAAACACAAAGTTCCTAGTTATGCCTCTCTCATAAACTAGCTCGTTGATTAACAAGATGATCAAGGTTTCCTGATCATGGACATTGGATGTTGTTAATAATGGGATCACAACATTAGTGTAATGGTGTGATGAACGTTCATCCGAAGTATAGCATTACGATCAAAGTCATTGAGTTTATATTGCTATAACAACTTAAGTGATCCTAATCCTTAGACCATGAGATCATGTCAATCACTAACACTAGAAGAGTTTCTTGATAACATCAAACGCCACACCGTAATGGGGTGATTATAAAGATGGATTCGAACTAATAAAGTGTTATGTTGAGGCCCATGGATAGAGAGTGGAATTTGTTCATCCCGATGACGGATAGATATGCTCAGCCTCTCGGTGATATCACATTGATTAGCTTGCAAGCAAGTGATTTGATCACTAGAATGTTATATCACGGGAATGAGAAAAGAGTGCATGTCGAATTAGATCAAACTAGGTATGGAGATACCGATGATCGAATCTCGGACATGTAATATATTGCGAAACAAAGGGATTAAGATACTAGCGTAAAGGTTCCGCGATCACAAGAAAGTCATCGTTGAATGTGGAGTCAAGATGGGTCTCCAGATCCCGCTTCTGATTATTGATCCGAGAGGGGTCTCGATCATGTCCGCATTATTCGTGAACCGTAGGGTGACACATTTAAGAGACACCGACATCCATTTGGAGCAAAAGTTTCATGCCGAAAGAATGAACAAGCGCAGGAATTTATTTCACTAGATACCGAAACAAGTTTTCAGGTGAAATTGCTTAAAGTGGTTATGCATGTGAAATAGAATTCTAGCAAGGGGCTATATTTCCTTTCTTTTTAGATGGAATGGCTCTGATGTACTATTGTATTGTGGCTTGCATACATACTCATTTGTGTATGTAGTTGATCCCTTCGCCTGCCGATTACGCCGCCCGTACTTGTCCCGATGTTTGGAAATGGTTGGGACGGCAAAGGTCTACTGTGAGTGGCATTTGGGCCCCACCGTACTATTTCAACCATTTCCGCTCATCCAGGCTTGTAACTAGGAGCGTAATTCACCGAGGTAGTTACAATTGGTATCAGAGCCATCCCGCCCTTCAGGGTCTCAGCCAAATGGTCGTTGTCAGTCTAGCAAATATTTTTGGTAGTTATGTATACTAGGGAAAAACAAAACGTGAGAGTAGGACTGCTTCCATTTTTTTTCTTACCCACCCACCCACCCTTTTCTGGTAAGGAAGTGTAACGTTTTCAATCCTCTTCTTAAAAGTTCAAACTAGGATTCACGTGTTCTGGGTTTCCGTAGTACCATAGGTTGAGTGTATGTGTGTGTGTGTGTGTAATTCCTTGTCTATCTGTTGCATCCAACATGTTATCTTTAATCGGCCTTTTGGTTATCAACTGTTGGTACATTCCATACCGACAGGATTTTGCAAACCGACGCGATCTATCTCGATTCGTTGTATACCGCCATGATCCGTCTTCTTACTCTTTGTTATCCGACGTTATCTTGTTTGGGGTTTTGTTTCCGTAGTTACTAATCTTTAGGTTCATCTTGAGAAGAAGGGGTTAGGATATGTGTTCCACTTATTCATGTGGAGTAATGATTTGAGTGCGGGATGGAGTCACCATACCACTACTCTTATCATTCGCTTTTGTATATTGAATTGGTAGAGTCACTAATCTTGATTCGTTAAGTGATTTTGCGCATCTATTGGTATTTTAATGCCGAAATTTGTGGAAAATTTTTCTTTGATATATCTGTGTACCACACTCCGTTTCAGTCGTGTGCGATATGCTTAATATCTTCTAGGTGCTTTGAACTTTGTTGATATTTTAAATATCATCTTAGTAAATTGTGTCCTTTAATCTTGGTTAATTCCATCTTGGTACTATTTTGGATTATTATTATTCTCCATTATAGTACTGACTTGTGTTTTATATCAATCACAGGATGGCACCACCACGCTGCTCGATGAGGACATACCACAGAATCGGGTTCGCGTTGTCAAACATCGCCAATGCCTTGGCAACAATGCGCAGAACCAAGAAAGATTTTGAAGAGAGTGTTCGGAGGAATGAGTTTGCTCTGCTACCTCCACCTCCCAAGCGAGGAGACATCAAAAGCTTCCTGAAGTTCAACCCACGCCAATTTGATGTGTCCGATCAACCACTTGATGCTGATGATTGGTTGCGTGAGATGTCAAGGCTACTGGAGACTGCTGATGTTCCTGAGCAAGAATGGGTAAAGTGTGCTACTAACCTTTTGAAGGGAGATGCAGCTCTCTGGTGGGAGAATTACCTGAAGGCAAACTGCACTGGTTTTCAGCCTACTTGGGAACAGTTCACTGGAGCGTTCAAAGAGCAATATCTGTCAGAAATTGTCATGGAGAGGATGAAGGAAGCGTTTCTCAACCTCAAGCAGGGAAATGACAATGTCAACACCTACATCAGGAACTTCATGAACCTTTCTCGTTATGGTGGCGATGAGATCTCCGATGACAAGAAGAAGCAAAAGAGGTTCCGGCAAGGGCTCAACGCATCGATTAAATATGCAATCACACATGCAAGGCCGGCGTCTTTTCTGGAACTTCAACATACAGCTCTGCAGGAGGAAGCAAGTAGGCAAGTGTTTGAGGAGTCAAAGAAACACAACCATGATGCACCAAGCTCTTCAGCTATGTCAGCTCCTTCTAAGCGTCGCGTTTGGGTTCCTAACACCCCACCGTCGCTCCCGGCTCCACCAAGACCTGCAAGCTACGCGGCAAGGCCATCAAACTTCATCACTGCTGCTCCCAGGGGCTACAACCACCACTACCCTGGAGCGCCTGGCGGAGTCCCTGGCTACGTTGCTCCACGTCCACCTGGTGCTTGTTTCACGTGTGGAGACTCTGGGCATCTAAACTGGAACTGTCCGTTGAAAAACAAAGATCTTCCTCCACCCCCTCCAAGATCTGTGGCAAGCTCTCCTTTGGTTCGTGCACCACCACCTCGGGCTCTCAACATCAACACCAAGCCCGGGTCTACTTTTGCTCGTGCCAACTGTGTCAACGCCTCTCAAGCTGAGCATGCACCTGGAGTTGTGATGGGTATGCTATCCGTTAACTCAGTCCCTGCACAAGTTTTGTTTGATTCTGGTGCATCGCATTCTTTCGTTTCTCACAAGTTTGCAAATGAGAATGAGTTAGCGCTGGATCCTCTCCTTAAGCGGTTAATGGTCCTTTCTCCTGGAGCAAAGATGGCAGCTTCTAAAATCAGCCATGGCAATCAAACTGAGATTGGTGGCTCTTCGTTCTCGGCATCCTTAATTGTTCTGGGCAATTCAGACATTGATGTCATCTTGGGCATGGATTGGTTGACAGCAAATGCAGCTGTGATTGATTGTGCTGAACGCTCGGTTTCTCTGAAGATTCCTGAAGGCCATATAGTCTTTTCTCCAAGTCTGACTCCTGCGGTCCAGCTTTTCTCTTTGGCGGCTCTGAATGATGATGCTATGGAAGCTATTCAGAGTGTTCCGGTGGTCTGTGAGTTCCCAGATGTCTTTCCTGAAGAGTTGTCGGGTATGCCTCCGGATCGTGAGGTTGAGTTTGTAATTGAGCTTGAACCTGGAACGGCTCCTATCTCCAAAAGGCCTTATAAAATGGGTCCTGCTGAGTTGGCTGAACTCAAACGTCAGCTTGATGAACAAGAGAAGTTGGGTTTCATCCAACACAGTACTTCGTCTTGGGTTAGCCCAACAATCTTTGTGAAAAAGCGAGACAGGACTGATAGACTTTGTGTTGACTATAGGGCTCTCAATGCTAAAACCATCAAGAATAAATATCCCCTTCCACGGATTAATGATCTCTTCGATCAGCTAGCTGGAGCTATGGTGTTCTCTAAGATTTACTTGAGAAGTGGTTATCACCAAATCAAGATTCGCAAGGAAGATGTTCCTAAAACAGCTTTCACCACCCGCTATGGCCTGTATGAGTACACGGTCATGTCTTTCGGTCTCACCAACGCACCTGCTACCTTCTCGAGGCTTATGAACTCGGTTTTCATGGAGTATCTTGATAAGTTCATTGTGGTCTATCTGGATGACATCCTAGTCTATTCAAAGTCAAAGGAAGAGCATGAAGAACACCTTCGGTGTGTCCTAAACAAGCTTCGTGAGAACCGCTTGTATGCAAAGTTCTCAAAGTGTGAGTTTTGGCTGCCTCAAGTAACCTATCTTGGTCACGTCATCTCTGCCAAGGGCATTGCAGTCAACCCGAAACCAGAAGACAATTGTTGAATGGCTTCTCCTCGTTAATGTCAAAGAAGTGGAGTTTCCTTGGTTTGTCTAGTTATTGCCGCCTGCTCGTAACTTTTCGAAGATAGCGAAGCCTCTTACCGATCTCCTCAAGAAAGGCAAGAAATACCTTTGGACTCCTGCATGTCAAGCAAGCTTTGAGACACTCAAAGAGAAGATCACGTCCACACCAGTCTTGGTTCCTCCGGATACATCTAAGCCTTTCCAGATATTCTGTGACGCCTCTTTGCAAGGATTGGGTGCGGTCCTTATGCAAGAAAAACAATTTGTTGCTTATGCCTCTCGACAGTTGAAGACGCATGAGATCAACTATCCTACACATGACCTCGAGCTCGCAGCAGTTGTCTTTGCTTTGAAACTATGGAGGCACTACTTGCTGGGCAACCGTTGTGAAATCTTTTCTGATCACAAGAGTCTGAAGTATATCTTCACTCAGCCTGATCTCAACCTTAGGCACAGGAGATGGATTGAAGCAATCAATGATTTTGATTTGACCATCAACTACACTCCAGGCAAAGCTAATGTCATGGCCGATGCCCTCAGCCGCAAAGCTTATGTCAACAACCTCATGATGGAAGAACAACAGCCTCTCTTGTGCGAGGAATTCCGTCAGCTCAACCTTGAAATTGTGGAACAAGGGTATCTCCTGAACCTTCTGGCTACTCCTCTCTTGGAAGAAAAGATTCGCTCTCGTCAGCTTGGTGATCCGCACACCAAAAAGATCATCTCCAAACTTCAGCTTCCGAAGTATGAGTCCTTCCACGTCGATGATCAAGGCACGATTTTCTTTGAACACCGGATGTTTGTTCCAAACTACCCGGGTTTGAGAGAGCAAGTTCTCAAGGAGGCGCATGATTCCATTCTTTCTATTCACCCTGGCAGCACAAAGATGTACATGGACTTGAAAACACAATATTGGTGGCCGGGTCTGAAACGATATTGCGCCAAGTATGTCTCGGAGTGTGATGTTTGACGCAGAGTGAAAGCTGTCCATCAGAAACCTTTCGGTCTTCTACAGCCATTGAAACCCCCGGAATGGAAATGGGAGAAAGTAGAGATGGACTTCATAACTGGTTTTCCAAGGTCGCAGAAGGGAAACAATGCAATCTTTGTTGTCATTGACAGGCTTTCTAAAGTGGCTCACTTCTTCCCCGTCAAGGAAAAAATTTCTGGAATTCAGTTGGCTGAGCTCTATATCAACAGAATTGTCTCTCTGTATGGGGTTCCGCTTGAGATCAGTTCAGACCGTGGGAGCATCTTCACTTCCAAGTTCTGGGAGAGTTTCCAAAATGCTTTGGGAACAAAGTTGAACTTCAGCACAGCTTATCACCCTTAGTCGCAAGGACAAGTTGAAAGGATCAATCAGATTCTGGAGGATATGCTTCGTGCTTGCGTCATCTCTTTTGGCATGAAGTGGGAAGAATGTCTTCCTTATGCTGAATTCTCTTACAACAACAGCTTCCAGAAAAGTCTGAAGATGGCACCATTTGAGGCTCTCACGCCGCAATGCGAACTCCGATTGGTTGGTCAAAGTGGGGAGAAAGAATTTGGTTTGGCCCTGACAATGTAACTCAAGCGGAGGAGAAGGTGCACATCATTCTTGAAAATCTGAAGATTGCTCAAAGTCGCCAGAAGAGCAATTATGACAGGAAGCACACGGACATGGTGTATGCCCCTGGTGATCTCGTTTACCTTCGTGCCACTCCCATGAGAGGTACACACCGCTTTGGTATTAAAGGAAAGCTGGCTCCTAGATACATCGGTCCTTTCAAAATTCGTGGAAGAAGAGGAGAAGTTGCTTATGCTCTTGAGCTCCCGGAAAAACTCAAGGTTCATGATGTTTTCCACATCTCACAACTCAAGAAGTGCTTCAAGGATCCCGGCAGGACCGTGGATCATGAGCTAATCGATCTCCAAGAAGACCTGTCTTATCAAGAACACCCCACAAAAATCCTTGAGACCGCAGAAAGAAGGACTCGCAACAAGTCCATCAAGTTCTGCAAGGTGCAGTGGTCGCACCATTCCGTTGATGAAGCCACTTGGGAGTGTGAAGATGAGCTCCGTGCCAACTATCCTACCCTTTTTGAGTCTTCTTCTTCTTCCTAGAATCTCGGGGCGAGATTCTTGTTTAGTGGGGGAGAGTTGTAGCATCCCAGTTGTCTAACAATTGTAATGCTACTTGGTTTAGTAATATAATGGCTACTTCCTACATATAATTGTTGCATCATCATCATATCATGCTCATGTCATCATGCCACCTTGCATTTGAGCATCATACAAAAACCCTTTGTGCTTTGGTTCTTATCTCATATGCATTATTATTTGTATTTGCCTCTTGATATTGTATTTGGTTCTTGATATATTGTTGAAATGCCCAAGTTGAGTTGGGGGCATATCTTTTATTCCACTCCACTACCCTTTCTTTCACCACCTTACAAATCCACCATCCCATTATCCATGAGCTTGTAATCATTTTCTTTTGATATTGATCTAGCTCATGGGAGATAGGGTGGGTCCAATTCCACAAATTCTTTTGCTTGGGCCTTACTCCACATTTTGGAATGCATAAGAACAATGCCATGCAAATAATCTTGTTTTCACAAAATAGGCATGGTATTAATGATTTATGCATGGCCCATGCAAGTACCACCTTTTGCTTGTCATTTGAATTTTATTTTTGCATGGATCATCTCTCTTCCCCTTTGCTTGATCTTGTTTGTTTTTGTCCAAACCCTAAGCCCCCCTCTTCTCCCCTCTACTCCAACTTTTCCTTTTGCTTGTTTGTGTGGTCTTGCCATACACCAAAACCATGTGCTTGATCACCTCCCCCCTCATCTCTCATCTAACCCCCCCTCTCCTTAACCTTCCCCTAACCCTAGCTACCCCATCAAACCCTAAACCGAAGCTACCAACCTAACCCGAGCCTCACCTCACCTCTCCTCTCTCTCTAACATGCAGGCCCCACCTAGCCTTCCTCTCTCTCTCCACCCAACCCTAAGACTAACCCTAACCCGAGCCTAGCTCTACCCCTTTTCCTCTCTCCTCTATCCTCGCCATGAGGGCCCCTAGCCCGAGCCTTCCTCTCACTGGCCCCTCCCGGCAGCCTCCATCTCTCCAGCCTAGCTACCCCCGCCTCGCCTGATCACGTGAGGGAGGACAAAGGTGGCACCGAGGCCACCTTTATCCTCACCACCTCCACCACGCCATCTGCCTCCCTCCCTCCGTCCTTATCTACCCCACGGCCTTTCCCTGCATCCCCATATCCACCCGGGCCCTGCCCCTTCCCCCTCTCTTCCTCTACCACCGATCACCATCGTCGCCGGCCAACCTTTCGGCCTCCACCATCCCCGGCGATCCAGGAGGCGCAGGCGGGAGGAAGCTTGTCGGCAAGGTCGAGGAGGCCCTCCGCAT
This sequence comes from Avena longiglumis, assembly GCA_030063025.1. Lineage (NCBI taxonomy): Eukaryota > Viridiplantae > Streptophyta > Magnoliopsida > Poales > Poaceae > Avena > Avena longiglumis. Next base: position 137,551,661 of record CP125976.1, read on the forward strand.
CGCCCCTGTATCCGCCGACGTGGAGGAAGAGGACCAGCAGCCCCAGGACGACGCCGCCCCGACACGAAACCCTAGCTCTCCGGCCGCCAGCATCGTCGTTGATCCTCTGCGCCCCGGCCTGTACCGACCACACCAACACAACCGCGATAAGCAAGACTCCCCTCGACAACCTCCGCCGTCGCCGTCCAGATCCGCCGGTGGTTCCGTCACGCTGAAAGCACGCCGGCGCCATCTTCGCTTCGCGAAGCCTACCTAGGCCCATCCATCAACTCACAAAGCCCCACACCACCACGTGGTTCCGCCTCTGCAGCGCCGCGTGTTCGACCCTCGCCGCCAGGCGCTGGCATTCCTCGGCCGCGGAAGAAGCATGCTGCACGTCACACTTTTGCAGATAACCCCCCCACCTTTTCTTTTGCACCAACCCGCACTCCCTCTTGGCCCACATGTCTGTCTCGCTGGCGATTTTGCAAAAAGGATCCCGTAGTTTTGATCAACCAACCCGCGGTCCACCTCTCTCGGTACACGTGCGGCGTCCAGTCAAGATGGCCCAATTGTCTGCGTCGGCTGGCTCTCAGGTGCAAAAGGCCTTTCTGTTTCCGGTTTCAAATCAAACTATTCAAAATAAATTCAAATTCAAATTTCAATTCTGTTTTTAAATAACTTTTAAAATATAAAACTAAATAATACATATAATATATGTTTTTGAATCAGAAAAATGTGAGGATTTCAAATATGCTATTCAAATTACATTTTGCACATTTAAAAATTCCAAGTTGAGTAAAATTACATAAAATGCCCCTTGACTTAATTAATTAATAACTTTTGATTTATAACTCCAAATTTAACAAATGATATGTCTAAAATGATCAGCTCGACGAGACCTTTCTGTTTATGCATTCCATGTTCTGAATTGCAGCATGCATCATATAAATATAATGTAAACATCAACTAATATGAGGATAAAATGTGGCCAACACTCAATAAAATGTTTATTTCTTGTATTCTACACCTCACCCATTCCATGCTACATTATTGCCATGCAACTTGTGCATCATTCCTCATGGCATGATTGTTTGCTTGACGCATTTTATTCCTATGCTTGTGCACTTTATTTATGTTGGCCCTTGTTTGTTTGCTTCTTCTTCGAATAGACGCTGAGCAAGGGATATATCAAGAGAACCAGGAGCACTACCCAGATCCTTCTCTCGCTTCAACTGAGCTGCCAGGCAAGCACTATCACATGCTTGCATACATGTAGTACCTATTGCCTCTATCTTATTCCTGCATCATTGAGTCGCGATTGCATTAAACTGAATCCCAAGTATTGCATAGCCTTTACTTTTAAACCCCACCGAAGCTTGTTCCTCCATCCCATGAGCCATTACTACAGGAGTTGTTTGAGCCATGCGAGTCGTAGAACAGCATGTGTAGGGTATGTGAGTATCTGATGGATAACGAGGTACTAAACAACTTAACCTGAGTAGTAATGGGATAACTAATGAAAGTGGCACCGGTGAGCAATATCTGCTATTTGGTTTTTCCTGCTCACTTGTGTCCCGTAGGACCCCGAGTACTTGATTCCTGTTCCTTGATTATTCGCGCTATCCACATCCGGGAGGCTTATGGGACCCCCCCTGAGCCAGAGCTTGATTCAATCTTATTTCTTGGGGCCACAAACTAGTTTGAGGTTTTATTTACTATCCCGTACTTATGCCATGCTTTACTGCTTTATTACGATTGTGCGAGGAGCACCTGTACTGTTTAGGTAAGCGGAGTGTTTTCGCGGTATCGACAAGCCTAGTCACATTTTCGGGTTCCCAGTCGTTTACAGCCACTGACGCAAACCTTGAGTCCGTATCGAAGTCAGCTAACTTCGTTGCGGGTAGCTTAATGGGGTGGCCCCCTGAAATATTTCTGAATCCTGTGATTGCTTTGTCGTGAAGGCCTCGTTGGGTTTTGATTTGGTTTTTCTGAGGTTGATCGAGTGTGTGTTGCTATTTGTGCACCCCTGCAGGGTAAAACTTTCTGAAAGCCGTGTCCGCGGTTATGGACGACTTGGAGCATAGTTTCTCGATCATAGACAAGCATAACTAAAGTACCGCTTTTAATTTAACTAAGTAACTGACTAGTAAATAGTGCAACACTCAAGGAATGGTTAATAAAATTGCCAACGGATGGGGGGTTGTTTGTCCGCTTCCTCATTGGTAAGCGAGGAGGAGGATGGATCTGTGGATATTACTGTTATAACTGTCGTCATTAATTCACGGACATCCGTCTATCTTTGGTTAGGCGGATGGTTAGCGATTGTCTATAGAACTGTTAGGGTTTATCTTTTGCTGCAACTGCGTCACCCCAGGTTGTGTCCCCTTTAGAGGCATTAAGACTTGCTGAGTACCCCTAGGGTCTCACACGATAAATTATTTGATTCAGATGGACAGGTACACTCACAAGATGGATACTGGGTGGAGGAGGCGGATGATGTGGGCAACGATCGTTCGGTGTAGAGATTCGAACGGGATCCGTGAGATCTGTATGGATGTGCTTATTTAAGGGCATCTTATGCCGATTTGCTTCTTATCCGTACTCGGATCTTGTTTGCCTTCACTGATACTGATGTGTGATGTATGAGGAGATATCCTAAACTATTATATCTATCTAGGACATTTGAATCTTGCCGTATGGGCTATATATTTCCTTTCTTTTTAGATGGAATGGCTCTGATGTACTATTGTATGGTGGCTTGCATACATACTCATTTGTGTATGTAGTTGATCCCTTCGCCTGCCGATTACGCTGCCCGTACTTGTCCCGATGTTTGGAAATGGTTGGGACGGCCGCAAGGTCTACCTGTGAGTGGCATTTGGGCCCCACCGTACTATTTCAACCATTTCTGCTCATCCAGGCTTATAACTAGGAGCGTAATTCACCGAGGTAGTTACACTATAGTAGCGGCAAAGGAGGGAATTTGTGTCAAGTAGTTTGTTATCAAACTAAGGTGTGGTTCGCAACGGGCTAACACTAAAGATATATTGTGTGACAATAGTATCGACGTGTTTTAACCCCAAGGAACTAAAGGTCTCACCAAAAGACCAAATTTATACAACGCCATCTCATTAGAGAATCAGTGATGCGTGGAGACGCAAAGACATGCAAATACACGGACACGAAAGCATCGATCCAGATTATGTTAACCACTTGCAATTGCGTATATGGAACACCGAAAGCCATAGGTGTTCAATACGCAAAGTTTTCAAACTAGATTATTGTCTCTAGTGCAAGTGGGAGATCAAGGAATATGCAGAGGCAATAATAAAGTGGTTATTATCGTATTCCTTATTTATGATAAATATTTATTTTGCATGCTATAATTGTATTAATACGTAAACGTTAATACATGTGTGTTTAATAAACAAACACAAAGTTCCTAGTTATGCCTCTCTCATAAACTAGCTCGTTGATTAACAAGATGATCAAGGTTTCGATCATGGACATTGGATGTTGTTAATAATGGGATCACAACATTAGTGTAATGGTGTGATGAACATTCATCCAAGTATAGCATTACGATCAAAGTCATTGAGTTTATATTGCTATAACAACTTACAAGTGATCCTAATCCTTAGACCATGAGATCATGTCAATCACTAACACCTGGAAGAGTTTCTTGATAACATCAAACGTCACACCGTAATGTGGTGATTATAAAGATGGATTCAGAACTAATAAAGTGTTATGTTGAGGCCCATGGATAGAGAGTGGAATTTGTTCATCCTGATGACGGATAGATATGCTCTGGGCCCTCTCGGTGATATCACATTGATTAGCTTGCAAGCAAGTGATTTGATCACTAGAATGTTATATCACGGGAACGAGAAAAGAGTGCATGCCAGTAACGAGATCAAACTAGGTATGGAGATACCGATGATCGAATCTCGGACATGTAATATATTGCGAAACAAAGGGATTAAGATACTAGCGTAAAAGGTTCCGACGATCACAAGAAAGTCATCGTTGAATGTGTGGGAGTCAGTATGGGTCTCCAGATCCCGCTTCTGATTATTGATCCGAGAGGGGTCTCGATCATGTCCGCATTATTCGTGAACCGTAGGGTGACACACTTAAGAGACACCGACATCCATTTGGAGCAAAAGTTTCTTGCCGAAAGAATGAACAAGCGCAGGAATTTATTTCACTAGATACCGAAACAAGTTTTCAGGTGAAATTGCTTAAAGTGGTTATGCATGTGAAATAGAATTCTAGCAAGGGGTTATTTGTGAATGTTTGTCATTAAAGTAATTGACAAAATTCTGAATAAATAAAAGAGTTTTATTTAAATGAGAGCTTGCATTAAATTTGGTGGAAATTTAATGCATGTGAGTGGATTTTTGAGTGGTGGTTTTTTAATGGGAGTGGAGGCTTTTCATTTTGAGTGGGAGCTCCACCCACATGAATGTGGAAGAGGTGGGGGCAGCCCCCATGGCTGGGCGCCATGCCCCTTGGGTGCCCCCCTCCCCCCTATAAAAGGCCCCCCTCCCCCCCTCCCCCAACCCCCCCCCCCCTGAGGGATCTCTCTCCCTCTAGAATTTATCCCCATGGTCTCGGACTAGCGAGATACATGTTCCCGTGGCTATTCGGAAAGAAAGAGTTGTGCTTCCGCATCGCTGGAGCGGAGGCGGAGGTTGCTCGGTGCCTCGAACGTGTGCGAGCACGGATGCTGCTTTTGCGGCGCTAGGACTTCCTCTCGATCTTGAGATCGGCAAGAGATCGTCTACATCAACCACGAGTTTGGACTCGTTAAGCTTTGTCGGTCTTCAAGGGTATGTTCTCTACGGATATACATCCGCCCGTTGTTTGTATCTAGTAGATAGATCTTGGTATATAGTTGTTCCTATCGTAGGAATTTTTTTGTTTTCTATGCTGCAAACCCTACAGAATTTCCCCTCTTGTTCCTTCTTTTCTTACCTTTCTTTTTCTCTTTAGGGAAGATATGATTGCTTATCGGGGGAGAAAAGTGCATGATGCCTTTTCCCACATCTATTACTGCCCCAAGGTGTTCTAGTAGAGATCTTCCAAGTGTGATATGTCCCTTGCCTACACATCAATAACAAGATAATCAGTAGTCACCATTTTTCCTAAGATTTTTGTAAACACACCTTCAGCTATTCCAATGGGTGATATATTGGTATTGTTGGTAAGAGAGATTTCCTCTCCTCCTTCAATAATCCCCCAAAGACTTAAGGAATCAAAAATATCTTTAGGCATGAGACAAAATTCAGACATGATATCACAACGAGCATCAAAAAGTGTAGTGTTTATTGAGAATTTGATTGTGGGAAACCATTTTGAAGGCTCAGAATTTATGGGAACATAATCATGATAAGCCCTAAGAGTGTGATAGCAACTATTCATGGCAGTAATACTGTTATCAAGATGGTTCAACCTAGCAAAAATACTTGTGAAAGAGGAATCAGACTTGCCAGGTGTACCATAGATCATGATTAATTTCCTTATGGAATCATAAGATTCATCCTCAGTACAAAGCAAAAAATCTTTCTCAGCCACAACATCCAAAGCATATCTATAACGAAGAGCAATACCGCGGTAGAAACTATCAATAACCAAACTGAGGCTTACCTCAGGCTCAGTTTCCCTCTGGAAAGCAGAGATTCTAGACCAAGCTTCCTTAACACTTTATTCACCTTTTTGCTTAAAGGTGGAGATTTCTACCATAGGGGAAATAAAAACAGACCCCTACATGGCAGCAACTAGAGCAAGAACTAATTTTGTGTGTTTTTGGATAAGGCAAGCAAACCAAACTAGACTAATTTTTTGGGTTTTTTTTAGAAGAGGCAAACAAACCAAGCAAAAGAAGCAAAGAAAACTAAAAACAAAGTAAAGAGAAAGGAAGTGAAGGACTCCCCTAGTGCAGACGTCCTTAGCCTCCCCGGCAACGGTGCAAGAAAACTTGTTGATGACTCCTTGGTGGCGCCAGAGAACTTGGTGCTTGATGTGGAGTCTTGTTGGGAACCCCAAGAGCAAGGTGTGAAGAGTACATCAGCAAGTCTTCCCTTAGTTGAGACCGAGGTTATCGAACCAGAAGGAGGAAGGAAACGTCACACAGGTGTTTCAAGCAACGCGGAGACCTGCACAACACAAACTCAATACTTTGCCCCAACGAATCAGTGAGGTTGTCAAGCTCACCGGTTTGCTGTAACAAAGGATTAAACATATGGTGTGGAAGGTAATGGTTTGCAGCAAGTAAACAGTAAAAGTGGAAGATGTATCAATGGTAAAGATTGGACCAGGGTCCATATTTCACTAGAAGTGCTCTACTTAGATAAACACCATGGCATGAAGGGTAAACAAATTACAGCGGGGCAATTGACATGAACTGAGCAAGGCATAACAATGCAATTACTAGTCAGAAAGATCCTATGAGGTTGATTGGGAAATACAACAATATACATAGACTGCCATCCAACTGCATCTATGACTAGAAGTCCACCTTCAGGTTATCATGCGAACCCCCTCCAGTATTAAGTTGCAAGCAACAAACAACTGCTTTAAGCAAAGTGTGTAAGGTAAACAGTCCACATGTTCCATGAATAAGAGACCGTTGTTTTCTCCCTAGTAGCAACAACACATCTACAACCGAAGAGATTATTGTCACTTCCCTTGGAAACTAGAGGCATGAACCCACTATCGAGCATAAATACCCCCTCTTGGAGTCACTAGCAACTACTTGGCCAAGATAACCACTAGCAATGGAGAGCATGCAAGATCACAAACAACACAGACATGATAGAATCATAAAGACAAAACCATTAATCAAACCAACATAATAATCTCAATATCCATCGGATCCTTGCAAACACAACATGCATGATTACAAATAGATTAGATCTTGATCATGAACGGAGCTCACAAGATCTATACATGAAAGCACAAAGGAGGAGATACAACCATCTAGCTACTACATGGACCCATAGTCCAAGGTGGAACTACTCACGCATCATACCAGAGAGAAGGCCTCTGGGATGATCTCCCCTTCGGCAGGGTGCTGGGAAGAGCTTCAGATCCCCCCGATTTAGGGACGATGGTGGCGGCGGCTATAGACAGTTTCGTGGATTTCTGATCGGGTACTTAGGGTTTCTGCATCGGGGGATTCTTATAGGATAAGGGGGAGGCCGAGGAGGCGGCCAGGGCGACCAAACCCTAGCTAGGCGCGGGGTGGGGCCCACCCGCGCCTAGGGTGGGTCTGTCCCCTCTGGCCGTCCCCTTGGTCTCTCCTCTAGACTTCTTGTTCTCCACGGAAAGTTATTGACTTTGTCCTTCGTCCCATCCAATTCCGAGAATATTTCTTTACTAACTTTTCTGAAACCAAAAACAACAGAAAACAGGCATCTGGCACTGTTGCAACTTGTTAATAGGTTAAACATGTAAAAAGAACCTCAAAGTGTGGACAAGTAAAGCAAAGTATATACTAAACAAGCATGGATCATCAAAAATTATAGATACGTTTCCAACGTATCACTGCCCACCTTAATAGCTTTGTTGAAATCTGTGAGATGCAAAAGTATAAGGATATAGATGGAGATATTTCTAAGCTTAAGTTGTTTCCTTTCTCTTTGAGAGGAAAAGCTAAATAATGGTTGCTATCCTTGCCTAAAAATAGTATTGATTCTTGGACTAAGTGCAAAGATGCTTTTATTGGAAATTACTACCCTCCTGCTAAGATTATATTTATGAGAAGTAATATTATGAAATTTAAACAACTTGATAATGAACATGTTGCTCAAGGTTGGGAAAGAATGAAATATTTGATTAAGAATTTTCCCACTCATGGACTTACTGCTTGGATGATTATCCATACTTTTTATGCAGGTTTAACCTTCTCCTCAATAAACCTGTTGGATTCAGCTGCTGGAGGTACCTTTATGACTATTACCTTGGGTGCTGCAACAAAACTCTTTGATAATATGATGGTTAATTACTCTGAATGGCACACTGAAAGAGCTCCACATGGTAAGAAGGTAAATTCTGTTGAAGAAACCTCCTCTTTGAGTGATAAGATAGATGTTATAATGGCTATGCTTGTTAATGGGAAAGCTCCTTTAGATCCAAATAATTTCCCCTTGGCCTCTTTGGTTGCTCAAGAAGAGCAAGTTGATGTGAACTTCATTAGAAACAACAATTTCAACAACAATGCCTATAGGAATAATTTTGGTAGTAGCAACAATCATAGGCCTTATCCTCCTAATAATGGCAATACCTATGGAAACTCCTACAACAATACTAGAAGTGCCCCTCTGAATTAGAAGTCATGCTCAAAGACTTTATTAGTAAACAAACCACTTTCAACAAGACTGTGGAGGAAAAGCTTTTAAATGTTGAGAAAAATATTTCCTCTTTGTCTGAAGCACAGTCCTCTTTGATTAATAAAATGGTTGCTAAACCTGAAACTTTGGAAAGTACCTTTGCTGCTACTCATACCATACAAGTTACTATTGATGAAAATGTTAGATTGTTAGCCCAACTACATGCTAAGCGGGAAAGAGAAGCTGAAATTGCTAGAAACACTTGTGTGTGCATAATTACCACCACCAATCTGGATGTCATTAACCACAAGAAGTCCCTATTCCTCCTACCACTACTCCTAAGCCTACTACCTGTGATGCTAAGTTTGATTTTGATCTTGATGGTTGCAATATTTCTTAAGTGATTATGTTCCTACAAAAGCTTGCTAGAAGTCCTGATGCTAGTGATATGAATGTAGCTTTCACCAAACACATTACAGATGCTCTTGTTAAAATTAAGGAAGAGAAGCTGAAACACAAAGCTTCTATTCCTAGGAAAGTAGAATATAGTTGGGAACCCATTATTAATATGCAAGTGAATGACTTTGATCTCAAAGCTTCATGTGACCTTGGTTCTAGTGTCTCTGTTATGCCTAGAAATATTTCTGAAATGCTTGATTTGCCACCTCATGGGAAGTGTTAATTATGTTCTTATTATGGTTAACAATGCTTATGTCCCTGTTGATTTCTATGTTTTGGATGTTGAATACAATGCTTCTTGTCCTATTACTTTGGGAAGACCTTTTCTTAGAACTGTTGGTGCCATCATTGATATGAAAGAAGGCACCATTAAATATCAATTTCCATTCATGAAAGGTATATAATACTTCCCTATGAGGAGAGAGAAGTTGTTTTTTGCGCCTCCTTTGAAAGCAAGGTTTGATGTTAATGCTTCTTCATTTGAAAATACGTGATTCTTGCTTCTTGTGCCTAACTTAAAGGCGTTAAAGAAAAGTACTTGTTGAGAGATAACCCAAGAGTTTTATTGATCTTGGAAGTTATTACCTCAGTAATGACCTCTCCTTATCATTTTTATTTGCTTTTTGTGCCAAGAATGACCTCTAATGAGAGGGAAGTAATATTTGGGGAGTTGCTGTCCCGAAACAGATTTTTGTGCTCCACCGTAAAAATTCGTGAGGAATCTCTGTAAGTCGTATTGAGCTGATATTTTACAAATAAATCCCCCAGTATGTTATCTAACTTTATTTAGTTCAACATTTTTTGATTTGAGCAACAGAAGGTCTTCGAAAAAATCGTTTTCTACATGCTAGTTTGTTTTGTCAGATTTCTGCCATTATTGGCATTTGCTTCTTATAGATTTATTTTTGAGTTATCTTTTGGGGAATTGAGCTTTTCAAATGAATTTGCTTCAGTAGCTTGTATTTTTAGTGAAAGTTTTGCTGTTCTAAAGCTAAACCCAAATATCTATTATCTTTTGAATACACTAATGTTGCTAATGAAGATTGTGTGAAGTTTTGTATGAAGGAAAAAAATTCAGGTGTAGAAAGAGAATGATGTAATGAGATGAAGAATGTACAAAAGCTCAAGCTTGGGGATGCTAGATGTTGTTTTCACCTTATGCTTAGTGATTATTGCTATAGCATTACTTGCTCCAAGTCACTGAGAGTGCTTAGTGTGCCTTGAAAGAATCATGCATTGTTTTAGCATACAAAAGCATAGTATTGTGGTATTCTCCTTTGATGCTTTGTTTGGGTTGACATGACACATGCTCACACCATGTTATGACTCTAACAAGTCACCATTATCCCCTATGATCATTTAGTCCTTGACTTGTAGTACCACTCTATGCTTTGATTAGTAATGTTTTGTCGCTCTGCATGATTATGGCCATTATTGCTCTCTTAGTTGGTCGCTCTCAGTCTTTTGCTAGCCTTCACTTTTGTTGAGTACGCTCTACTCATGCTTCCAACTCCCAAGAAACCAAGTTATTCCAAAGTGTCCACTATAAATTCCTATGCATGCTGTGTTACACCATTCCAAGTATATTCTTGTTTTCATATATCTTCCTATTTAAAAGTATTTTGTTATGTGAAAACTTAGTGATTAAAGCTCTCACGAACTTGATGGCACACTTTATTTTTCTTGCCCCTAATAAACTTGAACCATTGTATCATCTAAGTTGTATATGCTTGCACTTATACGTTGGGATTAGCAGAACCATGTTGTCATGGGGAACACTTTCAACACCTGTAAATATCTACCCAGTTGATATCATGCTCTTTTGTTTGCGGATGTTGTCGGTGTGAAATAAAAGGAGAGCTTGTAAGTCCATGGAGTTATGTAGTTTGTGTTAGAGAAACGTCTAAGACACTAGCCTAAGCCATGCCTAATCATGGTGGAAACTTGCAGCATCACCATAATGACATCTATGAAGCATTCTTCTTATAAAAAAGATATGAGATTTAGAAAAAGAGGAAAGAGAGAAAAAAGCACCATATTCCCATGGTAAATAATAAGATTTATGAGATGCTCATTGTCAGCTTGCCTTGTCATTTTGTTATGGGAAAGCTCCTGTAGCATGTGCAAGGGGTACCCCGTTGGCGGTTCTCTATGATACGCATATACTTACTATGACAAGAACTTGCAAGTAACTAAAGTTGAGTATCATGAGGAGCGGACCTCGTACTAAAGGGACATGAGATTGTCAACTTATACTTTGTCAAGCATATACTCCTTAGTTTGTTCACTTTAATCTTAATCACTTCAAGATGCTTATGATAGGGGCAATGAGGGCTGAAAGCTAACAAGTATCATAAATTTTGGAAGCTCTTTTTGAAACTTTAAATCCCTGCTTCCCTTTTATGAAGGGACTTTCTTCCACTATTATATTGAGTCTCCACCTTCTATCCATAGGCACCAATTATGAGAGCATAGTTGCCATTCTTAGTTCTATGTGCATTGTCCCAAGACTTATTAATTGATTCATATTGTTGATATTACTTGTTCTTGTGCTATTTGTATCTAGTCACTCTTATGAACTTTGAAGGTGTCATATGCATTTATGTTTTGCTACTCCATGAGGGACAAGCTGAATGCCACTATGCCATGTTTTCTGTATGTGAAACAAACAAACGTTTTTCAATGCATGCTATTCATGATCTTTGTTTGTAGTCTTTCATGTTGCATGCATAGTTACTTTGTCTTATTGTTAAAACTCCATCTTTCATGGTCATGTTTAGAGTTCTTTGATCCCAGCTTTCAATTCTTGCAAATGGTTTGATCTTGATTTTGATGGTGCATGCCACCTCAAAAATTATTCTTTTTATCACTTACCTACTCAAGGACGAGCAGAAGTTAAGCTTGGGGATGCTTGATACGTCAGAAATGTATCTACAGTTTTTGAAGTTCCATGCTTGTTTAGTATCTACTTTGCTTTGCTTTATCTACATTTTGAGGTGTTTTTATATGTATTCTGGTACTAACCTATTAACAAGATGCCACAGTGCCATTTGCCTATTTTCTTCTGTTTTTGGTTCTAGAAAGGCAGAAAATCAATATTCTCGGAATTGGACGAGACAAAAGCCAAAGTCAATATTTTACCGTGGGGAACACGGAGCCAGAAGATGAGACGGAGAAGGGACTCGAGGGGGCCACACCCCCTGGCCGCACGGCCAGGCCTAGGCCGCGCCTGGGAGGGTGCAACCGCCTCGGGCACCCCCTCGGCCTCCCTCTTCGCCTATAAGAAGCCCCCGATGCATACCCTAAGTACCCGATCAATATTCCACGAAACCGTCTGTAACGACCGCCACCATCGTCCCTAGATCGGGGGGGGGGGAGGGGGGTCTGAAGTTCTTCTCGGCACCCTGCTGGAGGGGAGATCATCCCGAAGGCCTTCTTCTCCGGTATGAAGTGTGAGTAGTTCCACCTTGGAGTACGGGTCCATGTAGTAGCTAGATGGTTGTATCTCCTCCTTTGTGATTTCATGTCTAGATCTTGTGAGCTCCGTTCATGATCAAGATCTCATCTATTTGTAATCATGCATGTTGTGTTTGTGGGGATCCGATGGATATTGAGATTACTATGTCATATTGATTAATAATTTTGTCTTATTGATTCTATCATGTCTGTGTTGTTTATGATCTTGCATGCTCTCCGTTGTTAGTAGCTATCTTGACCGAGTAGTTGCTAGTGACTCCAAGAGGGGGTATTTATGCTCGATAGTGGGTTCATGCCTCTATTTAATCTCAGGGAGGAGACAGAAATCTCTAAGGTTGTAAATGTGTTGTTGCCACTAGGGGAAAACAACGGTCTCTTATTCATGGAACAAGTGGATTGTTTACCTTACACACTTTGCTTAAAACAGTTGTCTGTTGCTTGCAACTTAATACTGTAGGGGGTTCGTATGATAACCTGAAGATGGACTTCTAGTCATAGATGCAGTTGGATGGCGGTCTATGTATCTTTTTGTATTGCCGAATCGAATCTCATAGGATCATGATGTCTAGTATTGCATTGTTATGCCTTTCCCAGTCCTGTAAATTGCCCTGCTGTAATTTGTTTACCCAGCATGCCATGTTTGTTGATCTGAGGAGAACACCTCTAGTGAACTATGGACCCCGGTCCAATATTTACCATTGATACATCTTCCACTATTTACTTCCTGCCAAGCTAATATTACCTTCCACACCATACAGTTGATCTTTTGTTACAACAAACCGGTGAGATTGACAACCTCATTGTTCGTTGGGAAAAAGTCTTGAGTTTGTGTTATGTAGGTCTCCAAGTTGCTAGCAACACCTTTGAGTCGTTTCCTTCCTCATACTAGTTCGATAACCTTGGTTTTTTACTGTGGGAAAACTTGCTGCTGTGCTCATAATACCTTGCTCTTGGGGTCTTCCAACGAAGCGCCCATGACAACACCATGAGCGTCATCATGGCTCAACGAAAGGGCCCACTTGACGGCCTGCCAAGGTTCACGACGCTCATGACGGTTCTGCTGTACGAAGCCCATATGGACACGGACTCTCAAGCTCACAAGACAAGAAAATCTCAAGACTAGAGTTTGAATACAACTTGTAACCTACTCATATCGATACCTGAGACCTAGCCTTCCCCATATATAAAGGCTAGGAGGGACCAACGAGAAGGACACGCTACGCCACAATAGATCTCTTTCCAACTCAGCTCATACACACCTTCATGCCAGATCGCATCTGCGCACCCCTGTAACCTTCGGTTCCGTCGTAATTAAGAACAGACAAGCAGGAGTAGGGTTTTACCTCCGGGGGCCTGAACCTGGGTAAATTCGTGTCCCCGTGTTGCTTGCATGTTAACCGTTTCGCGACTTCTAGCATCCCCATCTTCTCCAAAACCCAAGTACATAACAATGGGCATTGACGAGTCGAACCCTCGTCAATTTCCTGGAATGCTTGGAAGCATAGACTGCATGCATTGGCACTGGAAGAACTGTCCATTTGCATGGCAAAAAATATACAAAGCCACAAAGGAGGTTGTACTATGATACTCGAGGCAGTTGCTACACATGATCTTTGGATTTGGCACTCCTTTTTTGATATGGCAGGATCGAACAACGACATCAACGTCCTGAACTCCTCAAATGTCTTTGTAAAGCTTGTTGAGGGTCATGCTCCCCCTGTGGACTTTGAGATCAACGGGCACCACTACAACAAGGGATACTATCTAGCAGATGACATCTATCCAAGATGGCCAATATTTGTGAAGACTATCTTAAACCCAATGCTCCCAAAGCATTCTCAGTTTGCGAAAGCTTGTATGAAGGAAGTAGAGCGGGCATTTGGTGTGATCCAATAGAGGTTTGCAGTTGTCCGGTTCCCTGCTATAATCTGGTCGAAAGATCAGATGTGGAAAGTGATGAACTGTTGTGTGGTCTTGCACGACATGATCATTGAGGATGAGAGGAAGGACCCAGTGAGTTTGATCGAGCAGAACGAGCCATACTACAGACAGGGACCTCTTGCCGAGCCTGATCACCAGGTGCCTCCAACCTAGGCTGCCTTCGTCGCCATGCGTCAGGAGATCCGAGATCAGATAGTGCAGCAACAGTTGTCGGATGATTTGGTTGAGCACCTATGGATACGCAGGGGAAACACGTAGATGCCGAGCATGAACTGGCCAAACTAGCCAAAATATATTGTATTTTTATTGTACGCCAAACTATGTTTAAATTTACGCCGAATGATGGTCGATTTTATGCCGAACTAGACCGAACAATGCTATATATTCATATTATACCAAACTATGCCAAAATTTAGACGAATTTTAGGCGAAAAAGGGCGTCCCGAAAACTCAGTCTGAAAACGCGAGTGTGAAGCTCGGCGTTTTTAGGCCGAAAACGTGTTTCGTCCGGCTATATTTTATCTGGATTTCGGACTAGTATCGCCCAACGAGTGGGGATACTCTAAGAAGCAAATAAACTGTGACAATCATACATGCACAGGTTCTGGCAGCAAATCAGCCTGGGATGATACGACGGGTGGTTGACATGCGGATGGTGTTGTGTCCGCCACAATGCTTGGAGAGGTTTGGTAACCTGTCAAACGGTACATGTCGTCTGTAACCTGTTTAGTGGTAGAGATACAAGTGGGGTTCCATTTGGTTCATTTTATGATTTCTAATGTAAAATTTAGCCTAAATTTTACACTAATAATCACAGAATAAACTATAAGCGAGACTTTGGTGGAATCACACTTTTGACACCATCAATCAGCCGGCGAGTCATTTGCGCGCATAAATCATTTCCCCCCTCCCACAGGGGATGCGATCTGTGAAGGCAGATAACTGACGCCGCAGCAGCTAGAAAACCGTTCTCCTTCCTATATCAACAAAACAAAAGAAAAACAGTCGATTTTTCTTCCCTGAAATTCCTCCTGCTGCTTTTCGTGTCTCCCATCTCTCGTCCACTCCTGTGAGTTGACTTCGTTCTTTCCCCCTCATAAGCCGTATCGACAGGGAGAAGAAATTCGACTACATCTCCAATCCGATCATAATTAACCTGATCCAGGCCGGCTCGTCGCAGGTAAGGAATTCGTTTAGCTATCGCAAATCCTTCCGTTGTAATAAGTCGCAACTCATAATAACATCTGCGTGTAATTGAATTTCGCAGCTGAGAAACTGCAAGCTTGGCCATGGAATTGCAGGCCCCGGTAGTCGAGGCAGATCCAGCGAGAAGCAGAGGAGGAGGCGGCGAGGAGGACCTGGTCCAGGCTACCCTCCTGCCCTGCCCCAACTGCGACATCCAGGTGGTGCGCAAGCTGGCGCAGCTCCTGCTCCCGGGCCTGGCCGCCGCGTGCGTCGACAGCACCATCCGTCACCCGTCATCCTCGCTCGCCGTCCAGCTGCGCGCGGAGCTGGTGCACTACGTCGCGCAGAGGAGCAACACCCCGCCCGAGCTCCCCACCGATCCTCCTCCCGCCGATCACGACGACCCGGGCGAGACGCTGGCCACGTTCCTGGACGACTTCGCGGGCAGCAAGAGGAGCGTCGTGGTGTCCATCTCCGGCTGGCTGCCGTACCTGGGCGGCGACGACGGGCGCGACGACAGGATCGACGACCTCGTCCAGGAGATGGAGGCCACCCGGTTCTGGCCGGTCGACCGGAGGGAGGCCGTCGCCCGGGACCTCCTCCGCAGCCTAGACGCCCTGTATGACGGGGGCGGCGGCGAAGCAGGGAGGTTCCGGTGCCGCGACGAGCTGGGGACGGAGGAGGAGCTCGCCGACCACGTCGCCAGGCTCTGCCGCTTCAGGCCCGTGCGGTGCAAGAACCAGGTGCAGGGATGCACGGCCGAGGTCTCGGCCTGCCGCGCCGAGGAGCACGACGCGGCGTGCGCCTTCAAGCTCCTCCCCTGCGAGCAGGGCTGCGGCGTCGCCGTCGCCAGGCGCCACATGGACAGGCACTGCGTCACCGCTTGCCCCATGAAGCTCGCCAACTGCCCCTTCTACCAGCTCGGCTGCGAGTCCGCCTTCCCGGCCTGCAATCTCGGCTCGCACTGCGCACAGTTTCTCCGAACACACCTACGCCTACTCCTTGATCACAACAACAACAACAACCAGATCATAGCTGATCGTCAGGACCTCGACCTGGAGGAGCGTCTCGCACTGCTGGAAAAGGTTTGTTCGTCTCATCGATCTCTTCTAGAGTTTTCTATATTAACTCGCTTGCTTAAAATTTGGGGATCCGATCCATCGATTGATAAACTGATTCTGCTCTGTCTATATATCTACGATGCATCAGTGTGACTCTTATGGCACGTTGCTCGAAGCTTTGGATGTGAGGGCTCTTACCAATGCTCTTGCCGAGCTAGAGAAGAAGATGGGCGCTGAACCAGATGGCACCCACGAGAGATGACAAGGAAGAAGCAATGCGGTCACAAGATATACCAACCTCACAACTCTGCTCAAGCTGTGTGGCCCAGCGGCCAGCATTTTATTCAATTTTTGGCAAGGATTGTGGTGTCCTTGAACGGGTTGATACTGTTTGGCAATATAGAATTTGTAAAAATAAAAATACAAATATGACAAATCAAACCGCAAACAGCCAGGGTAGGTCGGTAGGAGTATTACTCTTACTCTTGTTGCAAACTATTACTATTTCCATACATCACGCGACAGATAAATTATATATGTAAGCGATTTGACTAGCTAGGCAGCAGGAAGATGAGGTTTTGCCGTCGCTACTGTAGCCGAAGCAGAGGATTGCACACATGCTTGCTCGCACCCGTCCATGCTGTCGAAGCAATCGCTGGTGACTAGACAACAAAAGCAAGCGCCATTGCAGTTGGTCTCAAGGTAGCACATCCCGTTTGGAAGATTGAGCTTGCTGTTATCCATGCCGGCGGCGGTGGTTCCGCCTATGTTACACAAAATAAAACCCATTGTCATGCAATTATGACGTGAGATGTGCTTAGGTGTCTCCTTCCCTTCAAACTCATGCAACTAAAATATAAGGACAGTTAGGATTGGCTGATACACCTTCGATTTAGAAGACATGAAGAGTTATCGGCCAATCTTGACCATTTTTTTTTTTTGGTTTCATGTGTTTGAAAGAAAGGAACACCGAAGCAAAAGTGTTATGATATATCGGATTGATCAGCAAACAGATCCCACACTAAATTAACAGAAGCCCCTAAAAAAAGTAAACAAATAGAAGATATTCACTAGGAATAATACTACTTCTCTGTCCCGGATTAGTGTAGATAAATCTTCGACATCTAATTTGAGAGCGAAGGGAGTACATGCTTCGATAGGCCGGGAGAACTCGCCGAGGGAAATCGCAACTCTGTTGCAGGAATACCTACATTGCGCAGTGTTAGACTGTATATTTGTAACACAATTGTAACTGTATCTGTATTGTACCCTTTGGTACCCATATATATGTGATAGGCCACGCACCAGATGCGTTGAGCCAGTTTCCACCAAACCACTGTTTAACATGGTATCAGACTAGGTTTCGAAACCCTAGCCGCCGCCGCCTGGCCGCCGCCTCTGCCGCCGCCAAGATCGCAATCATGAGCTCCTCCGCTCGTCCTCGGCCTATTCCACTGCCTGCCCTCTCCGCCTCGCCATGATTCCTCAGGCTGGCGATCCTCGCCGCCAAGACCTAAGCCGATGGCTTCGTCCTCAACCTCGCGCCTGCCTAGCGCGCAGTCACCGCCCCATCGGTGCCATTTCGCCTCGCCCGCCTCGCCGATCGGCCTCCTCGGCTGCGGTCGAGGTTGCAGCGCCGCTGCCTCTACCGGGCCGATGTCGCCGCCCTGGATCCCCGTCACCGAAGGTCCGAGCCTGGTCCTACCAACTCACGCACCTCATCACGGCGCCTCGCAGGATAACTTCCTGTATTGGGTGCAGATCCTCCTCCTCCGCGATCGTCACCTTGAGGGCTTCACGATGGGAGTCACCCGTGTTCGCCCCGCCACGTCTCCGCCACACGACCACCGCCGGGTCTCGGCTGAGAACCCGACGCATCGCACTGGGTTGCGCAGATCGTGCCATCCTTTCGCGCCCAATCGTCACCGATCAAGGTGTTGCTTGCTTAGTCGTCTTTGCTGCCACGTCTCACGACGTCTAGGCGACGATGGCGGACAGCTTCTCCGCCAACTCCTCAGCTCGTGCGTCGGCCCTTCGCCAACAACTCCTCGAGTGCAAAAAGCTCGACTCCTCGGCACACGTTACTTCAACAAGATCAAGACAATTGCCGACACTCTGTCCGCCATCGGGCAGCCGCTTCGCAATGAGGAGTTCACGGACTTTGTTCTCCGCGGCCTCGACCACGACTACGACAACCTGGTTGAGGCGGTCGGGGGCCGTGACACGCCCATGTCCCCACGGGACTTGTACTCGCAACTCCTCTTCACCGAAAGCGCTGCCGCCGCCACGCTACCGAAAGGCAACCCCCACGCCAACGCTGTGGGGCCGCTCTGTGGCTACAAACAGCCGCGCCCTTTGGACCGCCCACGGAGGTGGTGGTCGCCTCCTCCGCCGCCGCCCCGTGGTCCTCCCGTGTTCACCGATCGTGGCCGCCCCAATGTCGACTGCCAGCTCTGTGGCATCCACGGGCACTACGCCTCTCGTTGTCACCGTCGCTTCAAGAAGGACTTCCTTGGCATCGGCAACGACGGGCGCGGCAACGAGAAACAGGCCGCCATCGCCGAGCAGAGTGGCTACTCCGGCGGTGGCTACTCCGGCGGAGGAGGGTACACCCCGTCGTACCCGATCGACCCCGCCTGGTACTTCGACACGGGTGCCACGGAGCACATGACCAACGCGGCTGGTCATCTTCAGGCGCAGGAGCCCTACCGCGGCCACGACCACGTCCGCACCGCTGACGGCTCAGGTATGCCCATCACTCATGTTGGTCAGGCCTCCCTTCTGTCTAGCTCATCTCGTCGGCTTCGCCTTCGTAATGTTCTTCGTGTCCCACTTGTCACTCGTCCTTTTCTATCTGTTCGTAAGTTTACTCGTGATAATGACGTGTTTTGTGAATTTCACCCGTATTATCTCCTTGTTAAGGATCGGGTCACACGGGAGGTTCTGCTTAGCGGTCGCATACATCAAGGCCTGTATGCGTTGGAGGCGCCGTCTACGCCAGAGGTCTTCAACGCTGTCCGCACGTCGGTGTCCCATTGGCATGCTCGGCTTGGTCATCCTGCGTCTCCCATAGTCAGCCATGTTTTGCATCGACATGAGCTCCCTACTTCGTCTAGTAATAAAAGTTTAGCCGTTTGTGATGCATGTCAACAAGGAAAGAGTCATCAGTTACCGTTTGTGTCTTCCTCTCGAGTTGTTACTACACCTTTAGAGCTTGTGTTTTCAGATGTATGGGGCCCTGCCCAAACCTCTGTCAGTGGTCATAAATTTTATGTCAGTTTCATTGATGCCTACAGTCGCTTTACGTGGCTTTATCTCCTCAAAAGCAAAGCTGATGTGTTTAATGTGTTCTTACAATTTCAATTGCATGTTGAGAGACTCCTAAAGCATAAAATCATTCATGTTCAGTCGGATTGGGGGGGGGTGGGGGTGAATACCGCAACCTTAATTCTTTCTTTAATAAGCTTGGGATATCTCATCGTGTATCATGCCCACACACACATCAGCAAAACGGTGCTGTCGAACGCAAGCACCGACACATAGTTGAAACTGGCCTTACACTTCTTGCTCATGCCTCCGTGCCTTTTCGGTTTTGGAGTGATGCTTTTACCACTGCTTGTTTCTTGATTAATCGTACTCCCACTCGAGAAATGAAGACACCGCTTGAACTGTTGTTTAATGAACTCCCTGACTACACTTTCTTTAAAGTTTTTGGCGGTGCTTGTTGGCCCCATCTTCGCCCCTACAACAGTCGTAAGCTTGAGTTTCGCTCCAAAAAGTGTGTCTTCCTTGGGTATAGTGCTCTTCACAAAGGGTACAAGTGTCTCCATGTTTCAACAAATAGAGTATATATTTCTCGTGATGTCGTGTTTGACTAAACTTTGTTTCCTTTTTCAAATATGCCATCCTCTCCGTCGTTGTCTACCTCCACTCATAACTCCATTGTCTCGCCTGACCAACTTGAGGATGTTGCATATTCGCCTGTGTTATTGCCTAACCACGGTGCAGGTATCGGACGTGGCGCTCGCCTCGAGCTCCTTCATGAACCTGAGTCGCCAGGACCTGCTCCTGCTGGATGCGACGTCGATCGCTGCATGGATCATGCAGCGGACACGCGCCCCGAGGCCGCCTCTCTGGCTCCGTTTGGCCCAGCTGCTCTGCCGCCTGTGCGGCGGCCGCCTTCGCCTCCTCTGCCGCCCGCGCGGTCTTCATCGCGTGCGTCGCCACCGCCCGCCTCTACTGGGCCGGTGTCACCATCGCCTGCCTCACCTGGGCCGGTCTCTTCCCCGACCGCGTCGCCAACGCCTCCTGGGCCGGCCTCGCCACCGTCCGTGCCTCCGCACGAGCTCGTCTCTGCAAAGACGCTTCTCTACCGATGAGGTCGTCGATGAGCCGCCCCCGCCCCTGTTGCGCCTCGTCTGCATACACGCAGTCGAAGTGGTATTCATCGGCCCAAGGAACGCACCGACGACACTGTTGCATGGATCGCTTCCTGCTTAGCTCAAGCGCAGTCCGATCCTACTGCTGAACCCCGACACTATCAAGCAGCGATGACTATTCCTCACTGGCGTGCTGCTATGGACCTCGAGATTCAGGCTCTTCGTCAGAATGGCACCTGGCAGTTGGTCTCTCCTCACCCAGGTATTAATTTCATTGATTCCAAATGGGTCTTCAAGGTCAAACGGCATGCAGATGACTCTATCGAGCGGTACAAGGCTCGGCTGGTTGCTAAAGGCTTCAAGCAACGGTACGGTCTTGACTATGAAGATACTTTCAGTCCTGTTGTCAAGCCAACCACGATTCGGCTGCTCCTTTCACTTGTTGTTACTCGAGGTTGGTCCCTTCACGGCTTGGATGTTCGAATGCGTTTGCATGGTGTTCTTGAGGAGGAGGTCTACATGCGCCGCCCTCCGGGTTTGTTGATCCCGATCGCCCTCAACACCTCTGTCGCTTGGTGAAAGCGTTGTATGGTCTCAAACAGGCTCCTCGAGATTGGCATGCTCGTCTGGGTTCTGCGCTTCGTGCTCATGGGTTTGTTCCCTCCACTGCTGATACTTCATTGTTCATCCTTCAGCGGCCAGAAGTCACCATGTACATTCTGGTCTATGTTGATGATATCATCCTTGTTAGCTCCTCTGTTGCGGCGACTGATCGTTTGGTTCTGGCTCTCAGTTCTGATTTTGATGTCAAGGATCTGGGCAAACTTCATTATTTTCTTGGCTTGGAGGTCACTTATCCACATGATGGTCTTGCCCTTTCTCAGCAAAAGTATTCTCAGGATCTATTGCGCCGTGCTGGCATGCTGGATTGTAAGGCTGCTACTACTCCCATGTCTTCCACTGCGTCTCTCTCTGCTGATGATGGTACTCTGCTCTCTGCTGATGGTGCTACTGAGTACAGAAGTCTTGTTGGGGCTCTTTAGTATATTACCATCACACGACCTGATGTTTCATATGCAGTTAACCGTGTCTGTCAGTATCTTCATGCCCCTCGAGAGCCTCACTTGACTGCTGTCAAGCGTATTCTCCGCTATGTTCGGTCCACTGTTTCATATGGACTGCATCTCCGGCCGGCACCCTCTGGTGTGCTCTCGGCTTTCAGTGATGCGGACTGGGCTGGTAATCCAGACGACAGGCGATCCACGGGGGGATATGCAGTATTCTTTGGTCCTAATTTGATCGCCTGGAGTGCTCGGAAACAGGCTACGGTTTCTCATAGTAGCACTGAAGCTGAGTACAAGGCGGTTGCTGATGCTACTGCTGAGCTTATTTGGGTCCAGTCCCTTTTTCGAGAGTTGAAGATTTATCACAGTCAGTCTCCTGTCCTTTGGTGTGATAACATCGGTGCTACATACCTCGCGTTGAATCCGGTATTTCATGCCCGAACGAAACACATCGAAGTTGACTATCATTTTGTGAGAGAACGTGTTGCAAAGAAGTTCCTGCAGATCAAGTTCATCTCCTCCAAAGATCAACTTGCTGATATCTTCACCAAACCGTTGGCTCTCCCGTTGTTCATAGGTTGTAAACGCAATCTTAACTTACTGACTACTTCAGGCCACAATTAAGATTGAGGGAGGGTGTTAGACTGTATATTTGTAACACAATTGTAATTGTATCTGTATTGTACCCCTTTGGTACCCATATATATGTGATAGGCCACGCACCAGATGCGTTGAGCCAGTTTTCACCAACACTGTTTAACACGCAGTGGTAGCGGAGCAGGCGAGATGCAGAGACAGTATTAGGGCTAGTGCAAGGATGCGAACCGTGTGCTTGTCCATCCTCCGTCTGAATGTGAATCTGATACGAGAACTAGCTAGCCACTCACTTGATCCTTGTTGATGATGAAATATGTTGTGTTCTGCTGCAAATTGCTGGCTGTCAGCACATGACTATTATATAGGAAGAGACTGAGAGAAGGGAAATCCGGTGATGCAGCAGGAATTACGGGACAATTAATAACTAACAATTAATGCCTTCATATTAGTGAGTTCATAGGCCAACATAGACTTTTTGCTATCCCCGTGTATTGGGCTCACATAAAAAAAATCCTTATGCTTTGAGATTCGGTTGCCCACGTGTTGCTTGCGAGAGTTGGTCCAGCAATCTGCCCCGTACGACCCGGGTCGCATAAGATATTTTTCCTAGAACCAATATCACATCTGGGCAGCATGTGGCAGCAGCGACTTTGGTGGCCAACTTCAGATGGTCGCCATGGAAAGGAAGGACTGACCGCAGCCAGGAGTACCAAAATGCATGGAATACACATGGAAAGGCAAGCGATCTTGCTGCCACCCAGGAGACATTCCTTCTTTGCTACTTCCTCCCTCCGTTTCAAAATGTAAGATGTTCTAGCTTTACAGAAGAAGTCTATCTAAACCCCTTTAGTGTATAGGTTCAGTTAATGTTGATACTTCTCAGCAACAACTTAATCAGTCTTCTTTGCAAGGTTTTGGTTTAAGACAAGCACCACCGACTCAAAGGACAGTTATTTCAGATCACTTATGGTATAATGTTGATAGAATGCAACCTGAATCCTAGGCAAGGGCTGACCACCAGGGACAGAAACCTTACACTGCTACCCAGTATTTATCACCTGCTCATATAAGCTCACAACCAACACCACTTTATTCTTCAGAAATGGGCAGTACTTATAATACGCAGTGGCATACTGTTTTATGAGGATGGCACTCTCGCTCGATTCATATTCACTGCACATCCATGTAGGAAGCACTGTTTTGGACCTCATATTAACTAGTTTTAGAACTTAACCGGTAATATTTGGTAAGAATGCAAATACAATATGAGAAATAAAACTGCAACAACTAGGGTATATATTACTCTTATTGCAAACTGCTTTTCCACACACCACCTGGCAAATAAATATGTAAAAAGGTCAATTTGACTAGGCAGGAACAGGGGGAGGAGGGTTTGCCGTCGCTACTGTATCTGAAGCAGAGGATGCTTCACAGTGTTTCTCGCACACCTTCATAGTTGCGTAGCACAGGCTAAGTACTTGGCAACAGAAGCAAAACCCGTCGTCGCACGCTTTCGAATAGAAGCACGGGCCGTGTGGAAAATTGACCTTCTTGTTGTCCAAGTCATCGGAGACGATTCGAGCTGCATTATGAACAAATAAACCATTGTTATTGCAGTTATCTTGGATTGGTTAACAAATAACAAGCAAGCAAACAGATCAGGCAAGAACACATGCTTTGGGTGGAATTATACAAACTACGCGTGCATAACCAGCGGACAAACTCATCGAGCTTGAAGGGCGAGTGATGTGAACAAAAACTCAATCAGCAAGAGGAAAAACTCTGTCGCGTATATACTTACATTGCCCAACAGCAGCAGAGCATACGAGATGTAGGGAAAGTAGTGCTAGTGCAAGGAGGCGGATCGTGTACTTGTCCATCCTCTGTTACAACACTAGGGCTGCACTTGATGATTCGCCGATGGGAAATTATGTGTCTTTCTACGAGATTGCTACGAGATTGATTGTTGTCGACACATGACTCAGTATATAGAGGGATGGTGAGAAGGGGCTTATAGCTCCTATGTGACGTCTTTACATGGAATTGGAAGAAAAGCGACATCGTTGAAAAGAATAACTCGCATGCGACGGTTGTGAGGCAGCTAATATCCCAGGGCCACACAGGCCTTAAAACGGTCGTAAGGACACATTTAACTTTGTTCCAAGATTAGGGTTAAGCCAAACCGGTTGGTTGGGACAGTCAGTCAAGCCAGTCAAACCAACCGCTTCCGACCGAGAGCGCGCGTCACACTGACTGTAGCTTCCCCGACGGCGGCGGCGGACCTCACCCATCGTTCTCGGCGCCGGCGGCGGCACGGCAATTAATTTAGGCGGCGGCGCTTTCGTTCGACGGCGAAGGTGGTGAGTGCCATTTGAAAGCTAATTCCTCTCCCATTCTTCTCAATTCGAGATCTTAGCGTGCCCATTGATGCTAGATTGTGGAGGCGAGAGTGTGCTGAACGGGGCGAGGGGGAACGATATGGAGCATGGAGAGGGGACTTCTAATCGGTATATCCCGTATCTCTGCACTTAATTTCTCTAAGGTTGAGCTCTTTGTTCGCTTTCGCTAGCTCACAGTGCCCGCCAAAAACAGGGGAGACGATGTTGCGCGCCAAACCTTCGAATTTCGCATCAATTTTTTTTCCCTCTAGGGCTGTTTTAGTTGATGGCAGCACGCAGATCATTGAGAGAGAGACGGTTGTTAAATGGTAGGTGGAATTAGAACATGTTGATCCCCAAGAGCTAATAAACATGGGAGAGGAGGCGGTGAGGAAAATGGTGGAAAAATTGGGTATAGTGTGGTTTGGGGGCCAGAGCAAGAAGTTTCTTTGTTACGATTTGATGATTGCAAATGTGAATATGTTAGGGTTGAGACAGGGGAACATATAGTTGATGAAATCGATGAGCGAAACGGTTGGACAAGCAAAACTGTTCTGTTTTTAGCAGAGCTCATTGATCTGAAACCTGATTCGAGGGTTGGATATGTGGCCTCGAAGCTGGCTGCTCAGATGGTCGAGGATGATTGGGCTGCACAAAGGCAAGTAATGCCTATACTTACTGAGTTGGAAGTGTTAACAGTGGAGGATGATGATGCTAATGCACAAGGGAAGGCTGCAGATGGTAATGCACAAAGGATTGTAACTGTTGATTGGAATTCAGTTGAGATACATGACCAGACTGATTTGGTCATTGCACCAATAGATGACATTGAAATGGCAAAGCTTTTTGGCATTCCTATATATGACAGAGACAAGGAGAATAAGAGGGTGTTGGAGATATGCCCTAGAGGCAATAATAAATAGAGTTATTATTATATCTTTGTGTTTATGATAAATGTTTACATTCATGCTAAAATAGTATTAACAAGGAAACATTAATACTTGTGTGATTTGTAAACTAAAATAGAGTCCCTGGTAAAGCCTCTTTATAATACCAGTTTGTTGGTTAATAAATGATTGTGGTTTCCCTATCATGAACATTGAGATGTTATTAACAACAAGATCATATCATTAGGAGAATGATATGGTGGACATACTCCTGTAGATAAGCGTAGCATAAAGATCAAGTCATTTTAATAGTTCAATTGCTATATGCTTTCTGATACATAGTAACCTAATTCCTTCGACCATGAGATCATGCATATCACCTTCACCGGAAGGATGCTTTGATGACATCAAACACCACACCGTAACTGGGTGGCTATAAAGGTGGCATTGAGTGTTCGGAAAGTATTGGTTGAGACACATGGATCGAGAGTGGGATTTGTCCATCCACATGACGGATAGATATACTCTGGGCCCTCTCGGTGGAATGTCATCCAATTAGCTTGCAAGCATGTGACTGGCTCACAAGGGATCATGTAACTACCTCGGTGAATTACGCTCCTAGTTACAAGCCTAGATGAGCGGAAATGGTTGAAATAGTACGGTGGGGCCCAAATGCCACTCACAGGTAGACCTTTCGGCCGTCCCAACCATTTCCAATTCATCGGGACAAGAACGGGCGGCGTAATCGGCAAGCGAAGGGATCAACTAGATACACAAATGAGTATGTACGCAAGCCACCATACAACAGTACATCAGAGCCATTCCATCTAAAAGAAAGGAAATATAGCAACGCCATACGTCAAGATTCAAATGTCCTAGATAGATATAATAGTTTAGGATATCTCCTCATACATCAAACATCAGAGTATCAGGCGGAAGCGTCAAACAAGATCCGAGTACGGATAAGAAGCAAATCGGCATAAGATGCCCCATAAATAAGCACATCCCGCCCACAGTTCTCACGGATCCTGCTCCTAATCTCTACACCGAACGATCGTTGCCCACATCATCCGCCTCCACCCAAAGATCCATCTTGTGAGTGTACTGCTCATCCGAATCAAATAATTTATCGTGTGAGACCCTAGGGTACTCAAAGAAGTCTTTATGCCTCTAAAGGGACACAACCGGGTGACGAATTGCATCAAAAGATAAACCCTAACAGTTCTATAGATACTGCTAACCATCCGCCTAACCAAATATAGACGATGTCCGTGAATTAATGACAACAGCTATAACAAGAATATCCACAGATCCATCCTCCTCCTCGCTACCAACGAGGAAGCATTTAACAACCCCCATCCGTTGGCAGTTTTATTATCCATTCCATGAGTGTTGCACTATTTACTAGTCGCCATTTAGTCAAGTTAAAAGCGGTACTTTAGTTATGCTTGTCTATGATCGAGAAATCGTGCTCCAAGTCGCCCATAACCGCGACACGACTTTCAGAAAGTTTTACCGCAGGGTGCACAAATAGCAACACACACTCGATCAACCTCGAAAAACCAAATCAAAACCCAACGAGGCCTTCACGACAAAGCAATCACAGATTCAGAATATTTCAGGGCCACCCATTAAGCTACCCGCAACGAAGTTACGACTTGAGACGGACTCAAGGTTTGCGTCAAGGATGTAAACGATCGGGAACCCAAAATGTGACTAGGCTTGTCGATACCGCAAAACACTCCGCTTACCTAAACAAGACAGTGCTCCTCGACAATCGTAAATTAAGCAAGAAAGCATGGCATAAGTACGGATAGTAAATAAAACCTCAAACTAGTTTGTGGCCCCAAGAAATAAGAATGAATCAAGCTCGCTCGGGGGGTCCCATAAGCCTCCCGGATGTGGATAGCGCGAATATTCAAGGAACAGGAATCAAGTACTCGGGGTCCTACGGGACACAAGTGAGCAGGAAAAACCAAATAGCAGATATTGCTCACCGGTGCCACTTTCATTAGTTATCCCATACTATTCAGGTTAAGTTGTTTAGGTACCTCGTTATCCATCAGACTCTCACATACCCTACACATGCTGTTCTACGACTTGCATGGCTCAAACAACTCCTGTAGTAATGGCTCATGGGATGGAGGAACAAGCTTGGTGGGGTTTAAAAGTAAAGGCTATGCAATACTTGGGATTCAGTTTAATGCAATCGCGACTCAATGATGCAAGAATAAGATAGAGGCAATAGGTACTGTATGTATGCAAGCATGTGGTAGTGCTTGCCTGGTAGCTCAGTTGAAGCGAGAGACGGATCTGGTTAGTGCTCCTGGGTTTCTTGATATATCTCCTGCTCAGCGTCTATTCGAAGAAGAACCAAACAAACAAGGACCAACATAAATATAGTGCACAAGCATATGAATTAAATGCGACAAGCAAACAATCATTCCATGATGAATGATGCACAATTTGCATGGCAATAATGTAGCATGGCATGGGTGAGGTGTAGGATACAAGAAATAAACATTTTATTGAGTTTTGGTCACATTTTATCCTCATATTAGTTGCTGTTTACATTATATTTATATGATGCATGCTGCAATTCAGAACATGGAATGCATAAACAGAAAGGTCTCGTCGAGCTGATCATTTTAGACATATCATTTGTTAAATTTGGAGTTGTAAATCAAAAGTTATTAATTAATTAAGAAAAGGGAATTTTATTGTAATTTAATTCAACTTGGAAAATAAAGTGTGCAAAATATATTTTGGAGGGCATATTTGAATTCCTCACATTTTTCTGATTCAAAAACATATATTATTTGTATTATTTGGAATTATGGTTTTAAATTTATTTTAAAGTCAAAATTACTAAATAGGATCAAAGTCAAAGGTTTGACTATTTAAATCAATTCTGAAAATATTTGATTAAAGATTTGAATTAAAATTCAAAAATAAAACATTTTTCATATTAAGTTTGAATTCAAATTCCAAACCATTTGAAAGTTATGAATTCATTTAGGTTTAAACAGATTTGAAATTTGAGTTGAATTTGAATTAATTTGAAAATATTTGAATTTGAATCAGATTCCAGCAAATACTTTTATTACTCAGATTGAGCTAGCCATCAGCGACAAATGGGCTGGTGCCGATCGGGCAACTCGCAGAAACACTTCACACCTGGCTAACCTACCCTCACTACCGTGGGCGGCAAGGGGGCGGGCCACACAAGGCTGCCATCGGTGGGCGACACGTGGTGGATCCAGGGGCTACGGGTTGAGGGGCTCAGAACTGCGGGGGTGTCTCTACAAAATTAACTGAAAGGCTGGAAGGTGGGGTCGTGGGGGCTGCGGGTTCAGGCGGGAAATACTGCGGGGTTTTCTTTGCAAAAACGACGGCGGTCCGTTTAACTGCCGCTACCGCAGGATTCAGAGGACCGCCGGAGTTTGGTCGACGATGGCGAGCAAACCACTGGGGATTTCTTGATGCCGCAAAAATGAAAACTGGAGAGGGTGATGCGGCCTACGATTTTCATTCAGAGAGTAGCTACGGGGGAGGACTACAACGCGCGGGCTTCGACGAGGAACAGAGGTAAAAGCTGCAGTAGCTGCTGCTGTTGCCAGAGCGCGGCGCGCGGCGGCGCACGCGGGGTGTTCGACGGACGGCGGCGACGCTACGTAGCAAGAGAGGGGTGGGGACCTTGTCTGGGAGGTAGAGGGGCTCACCAGGAGCTCGTTGGTGTGGTCGGAGGATCTCGGGACGGTCACGATCGGGCGCGTCAGCCTGAGCTCCCGATCCGGCAGTGCACGGCAAGGCCAGCGGCTCGGCGAAGTCCGGCTGCCCGCCCCTGGCGTCGAAGAGGTAGCAGGAGGCCCCCTGTGCTCGGCTGCTGGCGCCCTGTAACGGCTAGAGGAAGAGAGGGCCGAGGCTAGGGTTTTTGGGGCATGGTGTGGTGTTCATGGTGGGGAGGGGAGGAAGAAGGGCGGATGGAGAGGGGTCAGGGTACTCCTAGATGGGATCTGGAGTGATGGGGTGGTTGAGGTGAGAAGGGGGGAGGGGAGAGGCACGAGGGAGGTAGTCACCTTTATGCAAAAAGGGAGGAGGGTGGCTCGGGTTTGGCTAGGGTTTGGAGAGAGGGGGGGACCAGGGGGATGCACATGGGATGGGGTGGTTAGGTGGGCAAGCATGGTAGAGAGAGGAGAGGGGCCGAGAGAGAGAGAGAGGGACTAGGGTTAGCTAGAGGGATTCGGTTAGGGTTAGATGGGGGAGCTAGGGGTGGGGGAGGTTAAAGAGAGAGGGTTAGATGAGAGAGAGAGATGAGGGAGGGTGGTGTGCTCTTTTGACAAAACCAAACAAGATCAAGCCAAGCTCAAACAAGATCTAGTCAAAAGAGAGGAGGGGGAAAAAGGTGGTGAGGGTTTTTAGGGTTAGAGCAAGGCCAAGGCAAGACCAACCAAAGGGGTTTAGGGTTTGCATGCATCAATCTAGATCAAGCAAAAGAAGGAGAGAGAGAGAGGTGAGAGGATGATCCACTCAAAGGATTTCAAATAAAATCCAAAAGACTTGTTCTTGCATGGCCCATGCAAGCATTTAATGCCATGTGTCAACCTTGTGAAAACAAAGTAATAAACATGGCATTATTCTCATGCATCCCCAAAATGTGGAGTAAAGGCCAAGCAAAAAAATTTATAGGATTGGACCCACC
Source organism: Avena longiglumis (assembly GCA_030063025.1). Taxonomy (NCBI): domain Eukaryota; kingdom Viridiplantae; phylum Streptophyta; class Magnoliopsida; order Poales; family Poaceae; genus Avena; species Avena longiglumis. The sequence continues at coordinate 137,582,109 of CP125976.1, forward strand.
CTATCTCTCATGAGCTAGATTAAACTCCAAAAGAAAAAATAATTACAATCTCATGGATAATGGGATGGTGGAATTGTAAGGTGGTGAAAGAAAGGTGGTGGAGTTGAATAAAAGATATGCCCCCAACTCAACTTGGGCATTAACCATATATCAAAACCAAATACAATATCAAGAGGCAAATACAATTTACAATGCATATGAGAGAAGAACCAAATCAAAAAGGGTTTTATATGATGCTCAAATGCAAGGTGGCATGATGACATGAGCATGATATAATTATGATGCAACAATTATATGTAGGAAGTAGCATTTATATAGACTAGGCTAGTAGCATTGCAATTGTTAGACAATTGGGATGCTACAGATCACATATCACGGGAATGAGAAAAGAGTACTTATCAGTAACGAGGTTGAACTAGGTATGCAGAGATACCGACGATCATAACCTCGGATAAGTAAACTATCGTGAGACAAAGGGAAATTGGTATCGTATGTAAGTGGTTCATTCGATCACAAAGTAATCATAGAAATATGTGGGAGCCATATGAATTTCCAGATTCCTCTATTGGTTATTGTTCGGAGAAGTGTCTCGATCATGTCCGCATAATTCACGAACCGTAGGGAGACACACTTAAGGATTCGACGTTGTTTGAGTAGTTATGGAATGATGAGTAAGAGACCGAATGTTGTTCGGAGTCTCGGATGGGATCCGGGATATCACAAGGAGATCCGGAATGGTCCGGAGAATAAGATTCATATAAGGAAAGTCCTGTTTCGGGGTTGGAGAATGGTTAGGTGTTTTCATCGGAATGTTTTAGAAGGTTCGGAATGTCCAAGACCGAGGAGGAAGGGTACATGAATGTGTCATATCAAGTTGGAATGATTGCATCATGTACTAGGTGTCATCTCTGAACAAAATAAAGGGTTTAATCAAATCCTAGTTTGAAAAGTTAAAAGCCAATTTGAAAAGTCAAACGGCTATTTTGTGAGGTGGAGGGGAAGTAGGAAACCTACTTGGGGAGGAGTTCCCTCCCTCCACCGCCGGCCCACTTGGGATCCGAGTTGGGGAGGGACTCCCCTCCCCTGGTGCGCCCCCTCCACATATATAAGGAGGGGCAGGGCTGCCCCTCCAAGACCTACACCACGCACCCCGCAAACCTTAGCTCCCAGCCGCCGGCGCCGCCACCTCCTGCTGCCGCCGCCTAGGGAAACCCTAGCCGCCGACTTGGGCTGCTCCAAGCCCTAGCCGCCGTCCCTAGACCCTCCTCCTTGGTGCATCTAAACCCTAGATCGCCGAGGATCTCTATCATAGTCCACCATACTCGCTCCGGCTTAAGGCGAAGCCCTACGAGATCTCCCCTCTACTTTCGGTACCACGCCGTTGTGCTGCCAGAATCGCGAGGAGAGTGCTACAACCTCCGCTGCCTGCTGGAACAAGGGAGAGGAAGGTCTTCGTCGAGTACCGAACGTGTGACCGATTGCAGAAGTGCTGCCGGAACACAGCGCCAGAAGGATCGTCTACGCGATCTTGAGATTGGCAAGAGTACGACTACATCACCCACGAGAATCTGCTCTCGTTAAATACTTTGGAATCTTCGAGGGTGAGTTATTCCATCGAATCGTTGCTACAATCTAGTAGATAGATCTTGGCTTGTTTGTTTGTATGCGGTAGAAATTTTTTATTTTCCATGCTACGAAACCCTACAGTGGTATCAAAGCCGTGTCTATATGTATATCTGTTGCACGAGTAGAACACAATGGTCATTATGGGCGTTGATGGTTTTGTTGTCGATTGCTTCTTGTGTACTTTGCATCTTGCGGGATGGTGGGATGAAGCGGCCCGGGCTAACCTTACATGACATCGTTCATGAGACTTGCTCCACGCTTGACATGCAACTTGTATTGCATAAGTGGCTTTGCGGGTGCCTGTTTCTCCCAATATAGTTAAGATTCAATTTACAACGGGTGATTGACAATACTAGTATCAATGTTGTGGTTCTTGTTCGTAAGTTAGAACGACACTTATTGAAAGCCCCAAACCACGTAAAACATGCAAATAAAGTAGAGGCGTCTAACTTTGTTTTGCAGGGGTGTGCTGTGATGTGATATGGCCATGATTGTGATTATATTTGATGTATGCAATGTTCCTTATTGTAAGTAGGCAACCGGCAGGAGCCATATGGTTGTTTTTTAATTCTGTTAAGACCCGCGTGTCTATTCAAAGTAGTTGTAATAGTTGAAGCCGGTGGACGACAACCATGGAGCAGCGTCATTGACCTTGATCCAATGTCGGTGATGATGGAGATCATATTCGTGCTTAAAGATGGAGATCGGAAGCACAAAGAAGAAAGGCCATATCATATCACATATTATGAATTGCATGTGATGTTAATCCTTTATGCATCTTGTATTGCTTAGTTAACGACGGTAGCATTATAAGATGATCCCTCATGCACATGAATTTCAAGTTCTAAAGTGTTCATCCTTAGTAAGCACCGTTGCTAAAGCTTGTTGTTTCAAAGCACCACGTGATGATCGGGTGTGTTAGATTCCGCAAGTGTATACAATGTGAGCAAGCCAGATTTCCTCATGCAGAAGCTAAGGTTTGATCTTGACGAGCCTAGCATGTACAGACATGGTCTCGGAACACGGATCACCGAAAGGTAAAGCATGAATCATATAGTAGATATGATGAACATGTCGATTGTTCGCCATTGAAGCTACATCAACTCTCGTGATGATCGGTGTTGATGTGGTGGATTTGGTTCGTGTGATCACTAAAACAATGTGAGGGATATTGTTTTGAGTGGGACTTCACCTAGATTAATTTAACTATTAATTAGAACTCAATTTCTCATAAACTTAGTCTAAACTATTGCAAATATGTTGTAGATCAATGGCGGCCCCTACCATCAATTTTAATGCGTTCCTAGAGAAAGAAAAGTTGAAAAACAATGGAAGCAACTTCGCGGATTGGTTCCGCAATTTGAGGATTGTCCTCACAACTGGTAATTTGACCTATGTCTTTGGATGCATCATTGGGTGACACACTGCAGCCATCGCTACCGATGAAGTAAAGAATGTTTACCTCGCTCGGAAGACTCAAGACTCCAGTTCAGTGCTATCTTGTATGGTTTAGAATCGTAGCTTGAAAAGGTTTGAGAATTCAGACCCACATGATATTGTCCGTGATCTCAAATTGATCTTTGAGACTCACGCGGCAATTGAGAGCTATGAGGCTTCCGAAAGTTCTTTAAGCGCAAGATGGAAGAGGCAGCTCCGTCGGTGAGCATGTGCTTAAGATGTGCAGACGCATAAACAAACTTCAAAGCTTGGGTATAGTGATTCCTAATGCTTTGGGGATTTATCGTGTCCTCCAATCACTACCACCAAGTTACAAGAACTTTGTGATGAACTACAATATGCAAAACATGAACAAGCGGTTGCGAACTCTTCGCCATGTTGAAATCTGCAGAAGTGGAGATCAAGAAAGAGCACCAAGTGTTGATGGTCAATAAGACCACTAAATTCAAGAAAGGCAAGTCTAAGCAAAAGGTACACTTCAAGAAGGGTGATAAGAAAGTTACCGCGCCGACGAAGAAGACCAAGGCTGGACCTAAGCACGATCTTGAGTGCTTTTCTTGCAAGGGAGAAGGTCCTTTGAGCGGAATTGCCCAAAGTACTTGGCGGATTTGAAGAACGGCAACATCAAGAAGAAAGGTATATCCGATATACATGTTATTGATGTGTATCTCACTAGTACTCGTAGTAGTGCCCGGGTATTTGATCTTGGTTGGTTGCTCATATTTGTAACTTGAAACGGTCTGCAGAATAAACGGAAGCTAGCGAAGAACGAGGTGACGATGCGCGTGGGAAACGGATCAAAGGTTGATGTGATCGCGGTCGGCACGCTACCTCTTCATCTACCATCGGGATTAGTTTTATACTTAAATAATTGTTATTTGGTGCCTGCGTTAAGCATGAACATTATACCGGGATCTTGTTTATTGCGAGACGATTACTTGTTTAAGTCCGAGAATAATGGTTGTTCGATTTATATGAGTAATATGTTTTATGCACATGCACCTTTGATAGATGGTCTATTCTTATTGAATCTCGATAGTGGAAATACACATATTAATAACATTGAGGCTAAACGTTTGAAATCGAGCGATAACTCGACCTATATGTGGCACTGTCGTCTTGGTTACATTGGAGTGAAGCGTATGAAGAAACTCCATTCCGATGGACTTCTTGAATCACTTGATTTCGAATCACTTGAAAGATGCGAAGCATGTCTGATGGGTAAAATGACTAAGACTCCATTTTCTGGTATGATGGAGTGAGCTACGGACTTATTGGAAATCATACATACCGATGTGTGTGGTCCAATGAGTGAAGCATCGCGCGGTGGTTATCGTTATGTTCTTACCTTCACGGATGACTTGAGTAGATATGGGTATATCTATTTCATGAAACATAAGTCCGAAACTTTCGAGAAATTTAAGGAATTTCAAAGTGAGGTAGAGAATCAACGTAACAAGAAGATTAAATTTCTACGTTCTGATCGTGGAGGTGAATATCTAAGTTACGAGTTTGGCGAGCATTTGAAGAAATGCGGAATAATTTCACAATTGACACCGCCGGGAACACCACAGCGGAATGGTGTGTCCGAACGTCGTAATCGAACTCTCTTAGATATGGTTCGTTCTCTGATGTCAGTTACAGATTTACCGCTATCATTTTGGGGTTATGCATTAGAAACAGCCGCATTCACTTTAAATAGGGCACCATCTAAATCCGTTGAAACGACACCGTATGAATTATGGTTTGGGAAGAAAACTAAATTGTCGTTCCTTAAAGTTTGGGGTTGCGAAGTCTATGTAAAGAAGTTACAGTCGGACAAGCTTGAACCCAAAGCGGAAAAATGCGTCTTCATTGGATACCCAAAGGAAACTATTGGGTATACCTTCTATCATAGATCCGAAGGCAAAATCTTCGTTGCCAATAATGGATCCTTTCTAGAGAAGGAATTTCTCTCGAAAGAAGTGACTGGAAGGAAAGTAGAACTCGACGAGGTTGTCGAACCTTCTCTCGAACTTGCGAGTAGCGCATCACCGGAAGTAGTTCCTGTGATGCCTACACCAATAAGAGAGGAAGCTAATGATGATGATCATTGAACTTCGGTTGTAGTTGCTACAGAGCCTCGCAGGTCAACGGGAACTCGTACCACTCCTGATTGGTATGATCCCGTTATGAATGTCATGTTGGTGGACAACACTGATGACCCTGCGACATATGAGGAAGCGATGATGAGCCCAGATTCCAATAAATGGCAAGAAGCCATGAAATCCGAGATTGGATCCATGTACGAAAACCAAGTATGGACTTTGGTGGACTTACCGGATGGCCGGAAGGCTGTCGAGAACAAATGGATTTTCAAGAAGAAAACATATGCTGATGGTAATGTTACTGTCTATAAAGGTCGACTTGTCGCAAAAGGGTTTCGAAAAATTCAAGGAGTTAACTACGATGAGACTTTCTCACCAGTAGCGAAGCTAAAGTCTGTGAGGATTATGTTAGCAATCGCTGCATATTATGATTATGAGATATGGCAGATGGATGTCAAAACAGCATTCCTCAATGGAGACATTGATGAAGAGTTGTACATGATGCAACCCAAAGGTTTTGTCGATCCTAAAGATGCTAACAAGGTATGCAAACTTCAACGGTCCATCTATGGATTGAAGCAAGCATCCCGAAGTTGGAATCAACGTTTTGATAAGGTAATCAAAAGTTTTGGTTTTATACAAACTTATGGAGAAGCTTGTATTTACAAGAAAGTGAGTGGGAGCTCTGTAGCATTCTTAATACTATATGTAGATGACATATTGTTGATTGGGAATGATGTAGACCTTCTTAATAGTGTCAAGGAATATTTGAATAATAGTTTTTCAATGAAGGATCTTGGCGAAGCAGCTTACATATTAGGCATAAAGATTTATAGAGATAGATCGAGACGCCTAATATCATTGTCACAAAGTACTTATTTGGACAAAGTTCTAAAGAGGTTTGGAATGGAAGATAGCAAGAAAGGGTTCTTGCCCATGTTGCCCAATACGACCTTGAGTAAAACTAAAAGTCCGACAACGGCAGAAGATAGAGAAAGGATGAGTAAGACACCCTATGCCTCAGCCATAGGATCTCTAATGTATGCCATGCTATGTACTAGACCGGACATTGATATGCTGTTAGTTTAACTAGCAGATATCAAAGTGATCCAGGAGTGGATCATTGGACAACGGTCAAAAACATCCTTAAGTACTTGAGAAGAACTAAGGATATGGTTCTTTCTTATGGAGGTGATGAACAGCTCGTTGTTAATGGTTACACCGATGCTAGTTGGACCACCGATCCGGATGATTCTAAATCACAATCTGGATATGTATTTACTTTGAATGGTGCAGCAGTTAGCTGGAGGAGTGCAAAGCAAAGCATTGTGGCGAGATCTTCAACTGAATCGGAATACATGGCTGCTTCAGAGGCTTCACAAGAAGCGATATGGATGAAAGAGTTCATTACAGAGCTGGGTGTGGTTCCAAGTGCGCTGGACCCAATGTCTATCTACTGTGATAACATGGGCGCCATAGCCATTGCGCAAGAACCAAGGTCACACAAGAAGCTGAAGCATATCAAGCTACGTTTTCACGCTATTCAAGAACATGTCCAAGATGGGGACATAAAGATTTGCAAAGTACACACAGATCTGAATGTGGCGGATCCGTTGACTAAACCTCTCCCGAGGGCAAAACATGACCAACACCAAACTGCCATGGGTGTTCGGTATATTACCATGTAATCTAGATTAGATGACTCTAGTGCAAGTGGAAGACTGTTGGAGATATGCCCTAGAGGCAATAATAAATATAGTTATTATTATATCTTTGTGTTTATGATAAATGTTTACATTCATGCTAAAATAGTATTAACAAGGAAACATTAATACTTGTGTGATTTGTAAACTAAAATAGAGTCCCTGGTAAAGCCTCTTTATAATACCAGCTTGTTGGTTAATAAATGATTCTGGTTTCCCTATCATGAACATTGAGATGTTATTAACAACAAGATCATATCATTAGGAGAATGATATGGTGGACATACTCCTGTATATAAGCGTAGCATAAAGATCAAGTCATTTTAATAGTTCAATTGCTATATGCTTTCTGATACATAGTAACCTAATTCCTTCGACCAAGAGATCATGCATATCACCTTCACCGGAAGTATGCTTTGATGACATCAAACACCACACCGTAACTGGGTGGCTATAAAGGTGGCATTGAGTGTTCGGAAAGTATTGGTTGAGACACATGGATCGAGAGTGGGATTTGTCCATCCATATGACGGATATATATACTCTAGGCCCTCTCGGTGGAATGTCATCCAATTAGCTTGCAAGCATGTGACTGCCTCACAAGGGATCACATATCACCGGAACGAGAAAAGAGTACTTATCAGTAACGAGGTTGAACTAGGTATGCAGAGATACCGACGATCATAACCTCGGATAAGTAAACTATCATGAGACAAAGGGAAATTGGCATCGTATGTAAGTGGTTCATTCGATCGCAAAGTAATCGTAGAAATATGTGGGAGCCATATGAATTTCCAGATTCCTCTATTGGTTATTGTTCGGAGAAGTGTCTCGATCATGTCCGCATAATTCACGAACCGTAGGGAGACACACTTAAGGATTCGACGTTGTTTGAGTAGTTATGGAATGATGAGTAAGAGACCGAATGTTGTTCGGAGTCTCGGATGGGATCCGGGATATCACAAGGATATCCGGAATGGTCCGGAGAATAAGATTCATATAAGGAAAGTCCTGTTTCGGGGTTGGAGAATGGTTCCGGTGTTTTCATTGGGAATGTTCTAGAAGGTTCCGAAATGTCCGTCACTCCGGAGGGGAAGGGTACATGAATGTGTCATATCAAATTGGAATGATTGCATCATGTACTAGGTGTCATCGCTGAACAAAATAAAGGGCTTAATCAAATCCTAGTTTGAAAAGTCAAACACCAATTTGAAAAGTCAAACGGCTATTTTGTGAGGTGGAGGGGAAGTAGGAAACCTACTTGGGGAGGAGTTCCCTCCCTCCACCGCCGGCCCACTTGGTATCCGAGTTGGGAGGACTCTCCTGGCGCGCCCCCTCCACCTATATAAGGAGGGGCAGGGCTGCCCCTCCAAGACCTACACCACGCACCCCGCAAACCCTAGCTCCCAGCCGCCGGCGCCGCCACCTCCTGCTGCCGCCGCCTAGGGAAACCCTAGCCGCCGACTTGGGATGCTCCAAGCCCTAGCCGCCGGCCCTAGACCCTCCTCCTTAGTGCATCTAATCCCTAGATCGCCGAGGATCTCTCTCATAGTCCACCATACTCGCTCCGGCTTAAGGCGAAGCCCTGCGAGATCTCCCCTCTACTTCCGGTACCACGCCGGTGTGCTGCCGGAATCGCGAGGAGAGTGCTACAACCTCCGCTGTCTGCTGGAACAAGGGAGAGGAAGGTCTTTTCGAGTACCAAACGTGTTGTTGGAATTATGCCCTAGAGGCAATAATAAAGATGTTATTATTATAATTCTTGTTCATGATAAAGTTTATATTCCATGCTAGAATTGTATTAAGCGGAAACATTAATACTTGTGTGGTTTGTGAACAAAACCATGTCCCTGGTACGCCTCTAAGGACTAGCTCATTGATCAATGATGGTTAAGGTTTCCTAACCATAGACATGAGTTGTCAATTGATAATGAGATCATATCATTTGAGAATGATATGATGGACAGACCCAAACTAAGCGAAGCAATTAGATCGTTTCATCGTGTTCATCTTTGCGAAGCTTTTCCTATGTCAAATATTGTATTCCTTAGACCATGAGATAATGCAACTCCCTGGTACCGGAAGAAAGCTTTGAGGTCATCAAACGTCATCCTATGAGAGGGTGATCATAAAGGTGTCTCTCAGGTGATCGGAAAGTATCTGTTGGGTTGTATGTATCGAGATGGAATTTGTCCCTCCCAAGTCGGAGAGATATACTTAGGGCCCACTCGTGTCGATATCAACACCACTTGCAAGCATGTGGTTAAGGAGTTAATCACAAAGTGATATCGGATTACGGAACAGTAAAGTACTTGCCGTGAACGAGATTGAACTAGGTATGACGGCACCGACGATCGAATCTCGCAAGTAAAATATCGCGAGACAGGGAATATATATATGGGATTGATTGAATCTGGCATCGTGGTTCATCCGATATGATCATCGATGAATGTGGGAGTCAATATGGGTGCCTGCACTTTTGTTGATTATTGATAGAAGATCATGTACGCATATTCTCGAACCGCAGGTCACACACTTAACGTGTCTCGACGCTAGGATAGATTGGATAATTGGTTTATGAATTTTTGTTGAGTCTCGATGGGATCCAGGACATCACGAGAGGTTCGGAATGGTCCGAGAATAAGATTCATATAAGGCAATGCAATTTTTGGAGTTCGGAATTGTTCCGTTAATCGGTATTGTACCGAAGCTTCTAGAACCTTCCGGGGGACCAACGTGGCCCCACCTTCCGGGAGGGGCATGGGCCTATGAGGGAGTGTCCTGGCCGCATTGGGCCAGGGCACAAGGCCCCATAGGGCCCAGCCGATCCTTGAGAGTTTAAATCGTTTAAACTAGAGATAGGGTTTCTAGAAGAGGGAGAGTCCATGCCCCCACTCCTTATCCTTTGGGCTTGGGAGGGGCTAGGCTGCGCCCCTCTATATAAAGAGGGTGGGCGCACCAACCCCTACACCTCTCCTCCAAACCCTAGCCGCCTTTGCTAGCTTTCCTCTCTCTCCTCCCGATTGTTTGTAGGCGAAGCCTGCAGAAATTCTCCACCATATACACCACGCCGTGTTGTAGATCCAATCTATCTCTCCACCATACTTGCTGGTCCGAGGAAGGAGGAGACGTCGAGGTGCTGCACGTGTGCATCTCACGGAGGCACCGCCACTTGTGGTGTTAGATCGGATCGGATCGCGAGGAGGAGAAGCGAGTACGACTACATCACCCACGTTCCGACGAACGTTCCGCTGTGCGAATCTTCAAGGGTTTGAAGATCTAATCCAATCTCTCTCGTTGATTGCATCTCCTAGATTAGATCTTGGCTTTCCCTGTTCGCATCCGTAGAAAATTTTGATTTACTATGCCGCGAAACACTTCAGTGGTATCAGAGCTAGATCTATGCGTAGATGTGTTTCACGAGTAGAACGCAACATGGTTGTTGCGGGCGTTGATGTTTTCTGTTGCAAGCCTCTTGTTTGTGTTCTTCTTATGACGCGGGATAGTGAGATTGAAGCGGTCCAGGCCAACCTTACGCGACGCCGTCGCGAGACCGACTCCGCACTTGACGTGTGGCTTGTTCCACATGCGGCTGGTGGATGCAGTTTCTCACTATAGTTGTCATGGGATTAACACCAGAGTTTGGCAACCATAATATCACCGTTGTGGCTTTCCGTAGGTAAGAATCGTTCTTAGCATCTACTCCCATAAGCCACGTAAAACATGCAACAACAAAGTGGAGGCATCTAACTTGTTTTTGCAGGGAGTGTTTTCTATGATATGGTATGGCCCAAGATGTGATGTGTATAATGTATGCAATGATCATGTTTTGTAATGTTTCACGACTTGCATGTCGATGAGTACACAACCGGCAGGATCCATATGGTTGTCTTTATAATTGTGTATGACCTGCGAGTCAACTTCTTATACGCCATGTAATAGCTTTACTTTATCGCTAAGTAGTTAGCAATAGTTGTAGTTGCTATTCGTGGTGGAGGCAATCATGGTGGAGTGATGGAGATCATGCCGGAACGCACAAGATGGAGATCATTGCGCGAGGATTGGCTATACCATGTCACATAAAGTTATATGCATGTGATGTTTATCCTTTATGTATCTTATTATGCTTAGATCATGACGGTAGCATTATAAGATGATTCCTCACTTAAATATCAAGATAAAAACTGTGTTCTCCCCAAGTATGCACCGTTGCGAAAGTTCGTCGTGTCCAAGCATCACGTGATGATCGGGTGCTATAGACTCTACGCTCACATGCCACGGGTGCAAGCCGCTTTACACGCAGAAATACTTGGGTCTAGCTTGACGAGCCTAGCATGTACAGACATGGCCTCGGAACACAAGAACCGAAAGGTTAAGCATGAGTCATATGAGTGATATGATCGACACTTTGTTGTCCACCATTGAAACCACATCTCTTCTCGTGATGATCGGATTAGGTGTGGTGAATTTGGATCGTGTTCACTAAACAACTTGAGGGATGTTGAATTTAGTGGGAGTTCATCTAGTAATTTGATTAAATTGAACTATTTATCATGAACATAGTCTAAATTGTACTTGCAAATACTGTAGATCACATGGCCAAGTCCAACTTCAACTTCAACGTTTTTGCTGACTAGGAAAAGCTTAGAAACAATGGGTCTAACTTCACCAATTGGTTCCGCAATCTAAGAATCATTCTCTCATGGACAAAGGACTATGTCCTTGGGAAAGCGTTAGGTGACCCCTGCTACAATCAGCGCTGATTAGAAAGCTGTCTATCATCGCAAGAAAGATGATTATGGTGTGATTAAGAGCACCATGTTGTTTGCTATGGAACCGAGCTTCAAAATCGCTTTTGAAGAGTATCCGGCCCTTCGAGATTCTCGAGGAGCTGAAAACCATGTTTCACTCAGCCCGCTCGAGAGATATGAGATCTCCGAGAAGTTCTTTAACTACAAGATGGAGGAAGGGAGTTCCGTTAGTGAGCACGCCATAAAGATGTCGGGCTACACTCAAAGTCTTGAGCAACTGGAATGCACGATTCCATAGGAGCTCAAGATTGACAGGGTTCTGCAATCACTCCCTCCCAGCTACAAAAGTTTTGTAGTGACTCATAATCAGATTGGTTCCACTGATACGATCACCGAGCTCTTCGCAAAGCTGAAGGCTGCGGAGGTGGACATCAAGAAGGATAATCATGTGTTGATGGTCAACAAGCCCTCCTTTAAGAAAGGTAAGGGAGCAAAGAAGCCCTTCAAGAAGGGCGGCGGCAAGCGCAATGCTCCTGCTAAGAAGAAGCTCAAGTCTGGTCCTAAGCCGGACACTGGGTGCTTCTATTGCAAGGACAAGGGTCACTGGAAGCGCAACTGTCCGAAGTACTTAGCGGACAAGAAGGCTGGCACCATCAAAGGTATATTTGATATACATGTTATTGATGTTTTCCTTACTAGCCCTCGTTGTAGTGCCTGGGTATTTGATACGGTTGTTGCTAATATTTGTAACTCAAACAGGAGCTACGGAATAGACGACGACTTGCAAGGATGAGGTGACGGCGCGTTGGCAACGGATCAAGAGTTGATGTGATGGTCGTCGACGCTCTCCTTAGTTTTACCTTCGGATTAGTTTTAAACCTTAATAAGTGTTATTATGTACTGCGTTGAGCATGAACATTATTTCGGATCGTGTTTATTGCAAGACGGTTATTCATTTAAATCGAGAATAATGGTTGTTCTATTTATATGAGTAACATCTTTTATGGTCATGCACCTATTGTGAATGGTTTATTTCTTCTAAATCTTGAAAGGGATGAAACACACATCCATAACATTGAGGCTAAGAGATGCAAAGTAGATAGTGATAATACTACTTATTTGTGGCATCGCTGCTCAGGTCATATTGGTGTAAAGCGCATGAAGAAACTCCATTCTGATGGACTTTTAGAGTCTCTTGATTTTGAATCATTTGACACATGCGAACCATGCCTCATGGGCAAGATGATCAAAACCCCGTTCTCCGGTATGATGGAGCGAGCAACGGACTTGTTGGAAATCATACATACCGATGAGTGTTTCGACGCGCGGTGGATATCGCTATTTCCTCACTTTTACCGATGACTTAAATAGATATGGGTATATCTATTTAATGAAACATAAATCTAAAACATTTGAAAAGTTCAAGGAATTTCAGAATGAAGTGGAGAACCATCGTAACAGAAAGATTAAGTTTCTACGATCCGATCGTGGAGGTGAATATTTGAGTTATTATTTTCTCACGCATCTTAAATCAAGTGGAATCGTTTCACAACTCACGCCACCGGAACACCACAGTATGGTGTGTTCGAGCAGGAATCGAACCCTATTAGATATGGTCCGATCAATGATGTCTCTTCTTGATTTGCCGTTATCATTTTGGGGTTATGCATTAGAAACCGATGCATTCACTTTAAATAGGGCTCCATCTAAATCCGTTGAGATGACACCGTATGAACTGTGGTTTGGTGCTAAACCTAAGTTGTCGCTTTAAAGTTTGGGGATGCTGAAGCTTACGTCAAGAAGTTGATGCCGACAAGCTCGAACCCAAAGCGAGAAATGCGTCTTCATAGGATACCCTAAGGAAACTATTGGGTATACCTTCTATCACGTAACAAAGCAAAGTGTTTGTCAGAAGAACGGTTCCTTTCTTGAGAAGGAGTTTCTCTCGAAAGAAGTGAGTGGGAGGAAAGTAGAGCTAGACGAGGTTATTGAACCTTCTCTTGAATTGGAGAGTAGCGCAAAGACTGAAATTGTTCCAGGTCGCCGCACCAACAATAGAGGAAGCTAATGACAAGGATCATGAAGCTTGGACGATCTTGCATCTTGAACGTCGCAGTCGACAAGGTCGCCTCCCGAGTGGTACGGCAACCTGTCTTGACTGTCTTGTTGGTAGAAGACGGTGAACCCACGAACTATGAGGAAGCGATGATGAGCCCAGACTCGAGAAATGGTGGAAGCCATGAACCGAATTGGGATCCATGAGCGAAAACCAAGTATGGACTTTGGTGGATACTCCTAGCGACCGAAAGGCCGTTGAGTGCAAATGGATATTCAAGAAGAAAAGCGGACGGATGGTAATGTTATCATCTATAAAGCACGCTTGTCGCAAAAGGTTTTCGACAAGTTCAAGGTGTTGACTACGATGAGACTTTCTCTCCGTAGCGATGTTTAAGTCCATTCGATTTTATTAGCAATTGCTGCGTTTCATGATTATGAAATATGGCGATGGATGTCAAGATCGCTTTCCTCAATGGGAACATTGATGAAGAGTTGTATATGATGCAACCCGAAGGTTTTGTCGATCCTAAGGATGCTAGTAAAGTATGCAAACTTTAGCGTTCCATTTATGGACTGAAGCAAGCATCTCGGAGTTGGAACCTTCGTTTTGATCAAGTGATCAAGAGCTTTGGATTTGTTCCAAATTGCTACGAAGCTTGTATCTACAAGAAAGTGAGTGGGAGCTCGGTGATGTTTCTGGTACTGTATGTGGATGACATATTGATTATCGGAAATGACATCAACATGCTTAACGATGTGAAGAGTTATTTGAACAAGTGTTTTTCAATGAAAGACCTAGGTGAAGCTGCTTATATATTGGGCATCAAAATCTATAGAGATAGACAAAGACGCCTGATAGCTTTAAGCCAGAGTACATACCTAGACAAAGTTCTGAAAAGGTTCAGAATGGATAAGGCAAAGAAAGGTTCAGTGCCTATGTTGTCGTAAGATATTGAGCAAGGCTCGGTCCAGCTACGTAAATGATAGGAAGCTATGAGCAAAGTGCCTTATGCCTCGCCATAGGTTCCATCATGTATGCCATCTTGTGTACTAGACCGGATGTGTCCAATGCTCTTAGTTTGACGAGATATCAAAGTGATCCAGAGTGGAACCTTTGGACAGCCGTGAAGAACATCCTAAAGTACCTAAATAGAACTAAAGAAATGTTCTTAGTCTATGGGGTGATGAACATTTGTCGTAAAAGGTTACGTCGATGCTAGTTTCGACACCGACAAGGATGATTCCAAATCTCGATTGTGATATGTTTATATTTTGAATGGAGGAGCTGTGAGTGGAGAAGATGCAAGCAAAGCGTGATCGCGGATCTACAAAGGAAGCGGAATACATGGCTGCACGCGAAGCGTCAAGTGAAGGAGTTTGGATCGAAACTTCATCATCGAGCTTGGCGTGGTTCCAAGTGCATTGGACCCACCGGAGATATTGTGTGACAACACTGGCGCCATAGCACTCGCTAAGGAACCAAGATATCATCCAAAGACCAAGCATATCAACCGCAAGTTTCATATAATCCGAGATTATATAGCAGATGGAGATCCGAAGATTAACAAAGTACATACGGATCTGAATGTCGCATATCCATTGACTAAACCTCTTCCACGTGTAAAACATGATCAACACCTCAGTGCCATGGGTGTGAGATTGTTGCCAAATGTAAACTAGATTATTGACTCTAGTGCAAGTGGGAGACTGTTGGAATTATGCCCTGGAGGCAATAATAAAGATGTTATTATTATAATTCTTGTTCATGATAAAGTTTATATTTCATGCTAGAATTGTATTAAGCGGAAACATTAATACTTGTGTGGTTTGTGAACAACACCGTGTCCCTGGTACGCCTCTAAGGACTAGCTCATTGATCAATGATGGTTAAGGTTTCCTAACCATAGACATGAGTTGTCAATTGATAATGAGATCATATCATTGGGAGAATGATATGATGGACATACCCAAAATAAGCGAAGCAATTAGATTGTTTCATCGTGTTCATCTTTGCGAAGCTTTTCCTATGTCAAATATTGTATTCCTTAGACCATGAGATAAATGCAACTCCCTGGTACCGGAAGAAAGCTTTGAGGTCATCAAACGTCATCCTATGAGAGGGTGATCATAAAGGTGTCTCTCAGGTGATCGGAAAGTATCTGTTGGGTTGTATGTATCGAGATGGAATTTGTCCCTCCCAAGTCGGAGAGATATACTTCGGGCCCACTGGTAATCGATATCAACACCGCTTGCAAGCATGTGGTTAAGGAGTTAATCACAAAGTGATATCGAATTCTAAAGCGAGTAAAGTACTTCTGTGAACGAGATTGAACTAGGTATGATGCATCGACGATCGAATCTCGCAAGTAAAATATCGCGAGACGAAGGGAATATATATATGGGATTGATTGAATCCTGGCATCGTGGTTCATCCGATATGATCATTGATGAATGTGTGGAGTCAATATGGGTGCCTGCACCCACTGTTGATTATTGATAGAAGATCATGTCGCATATTCTCGAACCCGCAGGTCACACACTTAACGTGTCTCGACGCTAGGATAGATTGGATAATTGGTTTATGAATTTTTGTTCGAGTATCGGATGGGATCCCCGGACATCACGAGAGGTTCCGGAATGGTCCGGAGAATAAGATTCATATAAGGCAGTGCAGTTTTTGGAGTTCGGAATTGTTCCGGGTTAATCGGTATTGTACCGGAAGCTTCTAGAACCTTCCGGAAGGGGACCAACGTGGCCCCACCTTCCGGGAGGGGGCATGGGCCTATGAGGGAGTGTCCTGGCCGCATTGGGCCAGGGGCACAAGGCCCCATAGGGCCCAGCCGATCCTAGAGAGTTTAAATCGTTTAAACTAGAGATAGGGTTTCTAGAAGAGGGGAGAGTCCATTCCCCCCACTCCTTATCCTTTGGGCTTGGGGGAGGGGCTAGGGCTGCACCTCCTTCTATATAAATAGGGGTGGGTGCGCACCAACCCCCTACACCTCTCCTCCAAACCCTAGCCGCCTTGCTAGCTTTCCTCTCTCCCTCCCGACTGTTTGTAGGCGAAGCCCTGCTGCAGAAATTCTCCACCATATACACCACGCCGTCGTGTTGTAGATCCAATCTATCTCTCCACCATACTTGCTGGTCCGAGGAAGGAGGAGACGTCGAGGTGCTGCACGTGTGCATCTCATGGAGGCACCGCCACTTGTGGTGCTAGATCGGATCGGATCGCGAGGAGGAGAAGCGAGTACGACTACATCACCCACGTCCCGAGCGTTCCGCTGTCTTGAATCTTCAAGGGTATGAAGATCTAATCCAATCTCTCTCGTTGATTGCATCTCCTAGATTAGATCTTGGCTTTCCCTCTCGCATCCGTAGAAAATTTTGATTTACTATGCCGAAACCCTTCACGTGTGACCGATGCGGAAGTCTTAGGAGCATGGCCGGAAGGATCGTCTACGCGATCTTGAGATCGGCAAATGCGACTACATCACCCACGAGTATCCGCTCTCGTTAAATACTTTGGAATCTTCGAGGGTGAGTTATTCCATCGACTCGTTGCTACAATCTAGTAGATAGATCTTGGCTTGTTTGTTTGTATGCGGTAGAATTTTTTTGTTTTCCATGCTACGAAACCCTACAGAGGGATGAAGCTGTAAATGATGGTGATAACCATTTAAGAGATGAAGAGGCAGCTGCAGTTCATGTAGATGATGCACATGATGATGAGCTAGTAACAGTTTATGACAAAGAGGACCCAGTTATTGAAGTTGGGACATTGTTTCCAAGCATGGATGAATTCAGGATGTGTTTCAGGACAATGTAGTCAAACGTGAGTTTTCTACCAAGACTATGTGGACTGATAAAAAGAAGTTCTATGCAAAATGCATAGGTTATGATGGTGGTGCCAAGCCTTGCAAGTGGTATATATCTGCTAGACGCCAACCTGATGGAAGGACAATAAGAGTGAATCAAATTCCAAAACCTTATACTTGCATTACAAGTTCTCAAACAGTTACAAAGATGACATCACAATTATGGGTTGCAGAAAAGATCAAGCCCATTTTAGCCACAACACCAAACAACACTGCAAAGAGACTGAAAATTGACTTGGAAAAGCAGTACCCCATTAAGCTGAATTATACTACAGTGTGGAAGGAAAATCAAAGGGCAATGAAAGAGCTATATGGTGATTGGGCAAATACCTTTTGAATGCTTTATAACTTCAAAGCAGAAGTAGAGAAGAGGTCACCTGGCAATGTTGTGGAGATAGATACTGAGGTAACAGCTGATGGGAAAGTCTTCTTCTCTAAATTCTTCATGGCTTTAAAGCCTTGCATCGATGGCTTCAAAGCAGGGTGCCGTCCATATTTGAGTATAGACTCATCTTTCTTGACTGGAAAGTGGAATGGTCAACTAGAAGCATGCAATGCTTTAGATGGACACAATTGGATGTTCCCTGTAGCTATTGGCATGTTTCATTCTGAGACAGAGGCATCATGGACATGGTTCATGATGCAGTTGAAAATATGCATAGGGCCGATCTCTCCATTGGCGGTGCACAGATGCATGTAAAGGTTTAGAAAATGCAGTGAAGATTGTTTTCCTCATCTTTGACGAGGGAGTGCTTCACCATATGTGGATGAATTTGATCAAAAAATTCAGAGGAGATGATTTTGGACGCATGTGGCAGAAGAAGATCTTACACCGAGCACACATTCATATCACCTTGAGAAGATTAAGGCGGCATGCTCGAGGAGGATAGGGTCAAGTTTTGTACATGGTTGGAAACCTACCATTCTCTTTTATGGTACAGTCTGGTTTTAACACTGCCATCAAATGTGATCATATCAACAATAATTTGGCGAAAGTTTCAACAACAAAGTGAAGGAGTTAAAAGACTTTTGTCCATGACATGGTTGACAGATCAGGATCATGAGGTTGTGGGAATTGAGAAGAAGGCTTGGTGATGTTCTTCAAGGAGATAAGCTTCACGATGTTGTGCGTGGTGGTCACAGGAGCGAAATCTTGCACATTTGCGTGTTGAGAAATCCTCATTGTGGGGTCTTGAAGTCGAGATACAAAGACTGGCAGAGGCATGTTGTTGACACTCAATTGCATGAATGCACATGCCTTGAGTGGCAACACACTGAAGCCTTGTGAGCATGCCATACTTTTCTTGGCCTCCAAACACAAGCTAAATATGCACCCATATTTGCACGAGTATTATTCTCAGAGCAAAATTCAAGGCTGCATATGGAACACCAATTCAAAGACTTACAGATCGATGTCGTGGCCTGAAGTGGACATTCAGTTCTCCTTGTGTCCTCCTTTGATGAAAAGAAAATGGCAGCCCAAGAAGAGTAGATTCAAGGCTTGGTTTGAGAAAGGTGGGAGCGACAAGAAGGAAAGAAAGATGAAAAGAAAGATGCCAAGCCAAAAGGGACCAAAAGGTAACAAGAATAGATGCAAACTCATGAAGAACTTGGACACGAAATGTGGCTCTACCAAGTGCGAGATACACCTTTGAAAAGCCAAAGTATGTTCATCCAAAATCTATCCCATTTCTTGTTGATGATTCCCCAGGATAACTTGCTTGTTTTCGGGAGGAAGCGTGGAGAAAAGGCCCACCTCTTGTTGTTGTGAATGCTGGCCAGTGAAAAGGGCAATAATCAATGGCCAAAGAAAGAAGAGAACTAACCAGATCATGTTTGGTCTTCTTTGAGGTGCAATCGAACTTGTTTTGGAGCATGATGTGCAAACTGTTGAGGCTTTAGGGCACTGCTTTACGATTTGGAAGCTCTGGTGCAAAATGAGGGACAAAATGAGCCTGTTGTTGAGGCTCTAGTGCAAAATGAGCCTGTTGTTGAGGCTCTGGTGCAAAATGAGCCTGTTGTTGAGGCTCTGGTGCAAACTGACCATGTTGTTGAGGCTCTGGTGCAAAGTGACCATGTTGATGAGGCTCTGGATCATGATCATGAGGTTGTTGAGGAGGTGAAGGAGGTGAAGGAGACTCTTGGACGTGTTGTGGGGAGGCCAGATGGTAATGGTAAGAAAAAGAAGAGCATAAACCTGTTGTGTGGTGTGAAACTTGTGAAGGAGAAGAAAACGAGGGGTAAGAAGAGCCAAAAGAAATAGACATTTGTTATTGTAAACATTTGTTATTGTTGTAAACATTTGACACTTGTTGTTGTAATAATTTGGCACTTGTTGTTGTAAACATTTGTTATTATAATAATTTGTCACTTGTTGATAATTTGGAAAAAATTCAAATATGATGGTAAATTTGAATTTCAAAAAATGTAGCTATGTCACTTTTCTATGTTTGTATGAGCTTCCAACGTTTTTCTCATATGTACAATACAACTCATCCTCACCCTGATCCCTTTTGTGAAGTACAACTCACCCTCACCCAAAATGGGGTAGAAATGGGCTCCAAAGCTAGTGTAAACCACCCCATTTCTAAGCAAGTTTTTTTTCGACCATTTCTAAAACCAAGTTTGATATTTTTCCTCAGAACTATGTCACATAACATGACACCATGCGAAGGTTTTGTATTTTTTTGATTTTTTTTGAATAAGTTATGCACATTTGAATGTCTGGTCAAACTTGAAGGGTTTTCATAAATATTCTTAGATAGGGGCTGAGGCTCACAAAACTAGCATTGGATATCTGATGAAATAGCATGTTGTGAACCTAAAAATGATTTTTACAAAAAATCATCAGCATGAAATCATGTACCTGTAGTTCATATCTTACCCACTTCCAACCGATTCGGCAGGATTTGTCTTTTTCACCAGGGATGGAATAAAAGGTTTGAGATACTCAAGTTGGGAAATTGTACATTCTAGGTGGTCTAGTATTTTTGAAAAATAGGTTGTTACCATTTTGAAACTTCAATTTGGTGGTTGCTTCACAAATCCCCCCTCTTTCGGCACTCAGAAAATAGAAAATGATTTTCTGTGCGTCGAAAAGGAAAACTTTGTGCTACAACATTGTTAGTCATCCCATTATAGACATGCATGCCAAATATGGGCACATTATCAAAAACTATGCCTTGATTCTAGCCATATCATTGGTCATTTGACCCGAAAGCCAGAAAACCTCGGAGGAGATAGGTCATTTTGTGAAGGGTTTTTTGAAATATGATAAATAGACCAAGTTTGATATTTTTCCTCACAACTATGTCACATAACATGACACCATGCGAAGGTTTTGTATTTTTTTGATTTTTTTTGAATTAGTTATGCACATTTGAATGTCTGGTCAAACTTGTGAAACCCCGTTGACTGCATCCTAAACCCCGCTAACCCTAAGGCCGAATGAGGAACGTAGATCTAACCCTAGCGCGACACTGTGGCCGTCCGATCGCGTCTTCTAGAAGGATTCCGCGGGTGGCTCTGGGCGATCCGTGGAAGGGCTTGTTCTTGAACCTGATTGGTTGGCGTCTCTTAGAAGGATTCCGTGGCTAGCTCTTGACGATCCGTGGGATGGATGATTCTGGAATCTGATTGGATTCATCGTTTTTACGTGCAACATCGTGGCATGCGAGCGTGGCACACTCCATTGACCGTTGGACCGAGCGTGGCATGCGAGGGCGCTGGGCGGGGCGGGCTGCACCATGCATGCAGCTGCCCCTAGCGTCGCAGTCTAGCTATTTTACGTGCAACAACGCTGCAGCGTATTTACTCCCTCCGTCGCATTAAATAAGTGTACGTGTAACAACTTTCTTCAGTCAAACTTACTCCCCTCAGGTTCATTGTAATAAATGAGACTTTGCATGATACCACATCTATGTTAGTTTGCACTATGGAGTAGTAACTTAGACTTGTAACATATGCATGATACCACATCACCTATGTATAAGGTGAACCTTTGCTATAAGATGGGACTCACACAGCTTATGGAAATGGCCATAAGCTGGGACCCACATGTCTGTTAAAAGTACACACAAGCAAGAGAGAGAGGAGAGAGTAAAATAATTGTTTATTGCTTGTGGGCAACCCATAAGCTTGTAGGTCACCCTTAAGAAAAATCTTCTAAAGTAAACCTTCACTATGTATATGGATAGCCTTATGGACTACTTTTTGGTTTGTGGATAGCCTTATGGACTACATAGTGGATGTTGGAGATATGCCCAAGAGGCAATAATAAAGTGGTTATTATCATATCTTCACACTTATGATAAATGTTTACATACCATGCTATAATTGTATTAACCGGAAACATTAATACTTGTGTGATTTGTAAACTAAAATAAGAGTCCCTAGTAAAGCCTCTTGTTAAACTAGCTTGTTGGTTAATATATGATCATGGTTTCCTGATCATGAACATAGAGATGTTATTAACAACAGGATCATATCATTAGGAGAATGATGTGATGGACATACTCCTATAGATAAGCGTAGCATAAAGATCAAGTCATTTCAATAGTTCAATTGCTATATGCTTTCTGATACATAGTAACCTAATTCCTTCGACCATGAGATCATGCATATCACCTTTACCGGATGGATGCTTTGATGACATCAAACACCACACCGTAATCGGGTGGCTATAAAGGTGGCATTGAGTGTTCGGAAAGTATTGGTTGAAACACATGGATCAAGAGTGGGATTTGTCCATCCATATGACGGATAGATATACTGGGCCCTCTCGGTGGAATGTCATCCAATTAGCTTGCAAGCATGTGACTGGCTCACAAGGGATCACATATCACGGAACGAGAAAAGAGTACTTATCGGTAACGAGGTTGAACTAGGTATGCAGAGATACCGACGATCATAACCTCGGATAAGTAAACTATCGTGAGACAAAGGGAAATTGGTATCGTATGTAAGTGGTTCATTCGATCGCAAAGAAATCGTAGAAATATGTGGGAGCCATATGAATTTCCAGATTCCTCTATTGGTTATTGTTCGGAGAAGTGTCTCGATCATGTCCGCATAATTCACGAACCGTAGGGAGACACACTTAAGGATTCGACGTTGTTTTGAGTAGTTATGGTATTATGAGAAAGATACCGAATGTTGTTGAGTCTCGGATGGGATCCGGATATCACGAGGTGATCCGAATGGTCCGGAGAATAAGATTCATATAAGGAAAGTCCCGTTTCGGAGTTCGGGAATGATTAGGTGTTTTCATCGGGAATGTTCTAGAAGGTTCGGATTGTCGGCACTCCGGGGAGGTACATGAATGTGTCATTACATATTGAATGATTGCATCATTTACTAAGTGTTCTTGCTGTTCCAAAACTGAAAAGTCAAACGCCAGTTTGAAAGTCAAACGGCTAAAACAGAACTGTGGGAAACAGAAACTGGGAAACATGCAAGAGGTGGTTGGAACCGACTTGGAGGAGTCCCTCCAAGCCGGCCAACCAAGGCCGACTTGGGAGGACTCCTCCCTTGGCCGCCTCCCACCTATAAAAGGAGGCAGGCCTCCTCCTCTAGACACACAAGTTCCTATCTTCTAATCTCCGGTTTAGAGCCGTTTTGGTTTAGAGCTTCTAATTGCTCTAGCTCGGTTTAGAGCCTTCTAATTGGTGTGTCTAATCCCTAGACCACTAATAGCTCTCTCTCATACTCCACCATACTCGCTCCGCTTAAGCCTCGCGAGATCTCCCTCTACTTAGGTACCACGCCAGTTGTCTTAGGAATCGCGAGAGAGTGCTACAACCTCCATTTCTTTGGAACAAGGGAGAGGAAGGTCTTCGTCGAGTACCGAACGTGTGACCGATCATGAAGCGCTGCCGAAAGCAGTGCGGAAGGATCGTCTACACGATCTTGAGATCGGAAAGAATCGACTACATCACCCACGAGAATCCGCTCTCGTTAAACACTTTGGAATCTTCGAGGTAAGTTATTCCATCGACTCGTTGCTACAATCTAGTAGATAGATCTTGGCTTGTTTGTTTGTATGCAATAGAAATTTTTGTTTTCCATGCTACGAACCCCTACGGTGGTATCGAGCCGTGTCTATATGTAGATCATTGCCTGAGTAGAACACAATGGTCATTGTGGGCGTTGATGCTTTTATTGTAGATTGCTTCTTGTGTACTTTGCATCTTGTGGTATGTTGGGATGAAGCGGCCCGGGCTAACCTTACATGACATCGTTCATGAGACTTGCTCCACGCTTGACATGCAACTTGTATTGCATAAGTGGCATTGCGGGTGCCTGTTTCTCCTAGCATAGTTAAGATCCAATTTACCACGGGTGATTAACAATACTAGTATCAATCTTGTGGTTCTTGTTCGTAAGTTAGAACGACACTTATTGAAATCCCCAAACCACGTAAAATATGCAAAGAAAGTAGAGGCGTCTAACTTTTTTTTGCAGGGGTGTGCTGTGATGTGATATGGCCATGATTGTGATTATATATGGTGTATGCAATGTTCCTTATTGTAAGTTGGCAACCGGCAGGAGCCATATGGTTGTCTTTAATTTATGTTAAGACCCGCGTGTCTATTCAAAGTAGTTGTAATAGTTGAAGCCGGTGGACGACAACCATGGAGAAGCGTCATTGACCTTGATGCAATGCCGATGATGATGGAGATCATGTTCGTGCTTGAAGATGGAGATCGAAAGCACAAAGAAGAAAGGCCATATCATATCACATATTATTGAATTGCATGTGATGTTAATCCTTTATGCATCTTGTATTGCTTAGTAGACGACGGTAGCATTATAAGATGATCCCTCATGCACATGAATTTCAAGTCATAAAGTGTTCACCCTTAGTTAGCACCGTTGCTAAAGCTTGTTGTTTCGAAGCACCACGTGATGATCGGGTGTGTTAGATTATGCAAGTGTATACAACGTGAGCAAGCCAGATTTGCTCATGCGTAAACTAAGGTTTGATCTTGTGAGCCTAGCATGTACAGACATGGCCTCAGGAACACGGATTACCGAAAGGTAGAGCGTGAGTCATATAGTAGATATGATGAACATGTTGATTGTTCGCCATTGAAGCTATATCAACTCTCGTGATGATCGGTTTTGATGTGGTGGATTTGGTTCGTGTGATCACTAAAACAATGTGAGGGATATTGTTTTGAGTGGGAGTTCACCTAGATTAATTTAATTATTAATTAGAACTCAATTTATCATAAACTAAATCAAAGTGAAATTGCATAGTTGTTGTAGTCATTGGCATCCGTTTACCACCTTGCGCTTAGTTATAATTGAGATAATATAACTATAGAATTCTGGTTAGTTACTTTACGAACTGGTATCGTATTGTTTTGAAGTGTTAATCTAAAGTTTAAAAGTCCTATTGCAAACTTTCAGTAAGTTCCGGTTACTCCATGAAGTTTAATAATTAGTATTAAATCAAGAGTAACAATTCCAAGTGTTAGTATCATGTTTGTTTCCATGATTCTTGATATTCAAAGGATTGTCTTAATATCAAGGTTATCTAGGATCTGAAAGAGTTGTTTCAGAAACCATGATGTGTGGAAGATATTGTGATATCTGAAACGAAGTTTTGGTTGCAACATGATAGAGTATAATATGGCTAAAGTCATGTTCTCATATTTGATGAGAATTTGCGAAAGGTTGGAGACACTTGTTGTCCTAATCCTCCAAAAGGTTTTGGATAGCAACATTATACTCATAATTCATCGTTATAAGCTAACAGTAGCTTATATTTGATGTAGGTAAAATGTTTACTACACCAAGAGATTACTAAAGAAAGGAATTTGAAAGAACACCAAATATTTGATGATGGTGATCTACTTCAAAGTGCAAGTTCAAAGACATTGGTATTTAATCATACACGCTTTGGACTATATGTCATATGTATGACTCCACTATTGATGTTGATAGATTCTTTCAAATGTAAAAGGAAAATCTTGAAGAGAATCTCATAAATATATGGCGAGAAAGGAAAAGACTAGAATTGTTCACTTAAGTATATAGATGATATACATGTTATGGCTATATTCTTTGCTTATTGAACAATGTGGTTCTCAAGTATTTGATACTGAATTTGTTGGTGTGAATCGTCATACGAAACAACACAATTCATGAACTACAATGGCCTAAGTAACTAGCAAAAGAATATGTGATGATGTTCATCGAGAACAAATAAAGGGTTATTGTGTTGCTCGTTAAACATCAAAGCTTGCCTTCAAAGATTTGTTTTATCAGGTATTATGAGAACAAAAGGGTTGTTCAAATAATTGCCGTAATCCATAAAAAATGGATTCGCAAATCTCGTTGGAGACATCACATCCATAAAACTAGTGCTAAAGATGTCGAAAGACAAATTGATTGAAAGATCACTTAAGGAAGTGACATCGCCGTTTAAATTATACTGAAAAGAAAACATGAAGAAACTCCATGTGGATGGAATTTTGGAGTCTTTTGATTTTTGATCAAATGACACTTGTGAAACTTTCCTAGAGATAATTGAAACTTCGTTCATAGGCCAAAAGGGAACGAAAGACTAGCTTATTGGAATTTGTACATATTGTTGTACGAAGTCCATTATGTGTAGTCAAGAGCAATGTATTTTAACTTCATTTGCTTTTTCCGAAGTTTTGAGTGAATATATGAATATTTACTTAATAAGGATGAAGTATGAAACATTTGAAAAGTTCAAAGACTTTCAAGATGAAGTGCAAAATCATTGTAAAAAGAATATAAATGCTTTATGATAAAGATCATAAAGGAAGATATTTGAGTTACTGAGTTTAGCATAATACCTAAGATTTAAGGAATCGTTAGTGGATTTGCATTTCCGAAACACCATAAGGGTATGGGCGTTCGAGATATGTAATTAAACCTTGTTTGACATGGTAAGATCAAAGGTATAATTCATAAAACTGCCATTATATTTTAAAGATTAAAAGCTTTAGAGATTACCGTTTTTCCACTGAAAAGAGCTCCATCATAATCCGTTGAAATGACACCATATAAAGTTATGGTTTGGGATAAAACCCAAGTTGTCCTTTCTTAAACAATGGTTTGCTATGCATAAGAAAGATGTTTGCAACCAAAGTCGGATGAACTGTCTTTGTATAAGCTGTTGAGTATTCCTCCATAACACCAGAGACAAAAGTGTTTGTCGCTTAGAACGTCAAGTTTCTTTGGGAAGGAATTTTTCGTGAAAAGAAAAGTGGGAGGACAATAGAACTTTGATAAGGTTAAAGGAACCTTAGCTATATGTGCAAAGTTTTGCATCACCGAAAAGTGTTCCGGAGGCAGCAACAATGCTCATGGCTCACGTGCCTCAAAGGTTGTGGTCACGGAGATCTAAGTTCCTATTGAAACAAGTAGATCGGGTAAACAATCAAATACCAAGATTTGAGGGTTGAATCATTATTTGAGAATAATGAACCGACTACATGCAAATAAGCGATGATGGGCCCTGACTCCGTCAAATGGCTTGAAGCCATAAAATCTGTGATAGTTCCATACACGAGAAATCAAGTTTTGAACTTGAAGGACCCTCGAGAAAGGTGTAAGACCTTACAGTTGTGTCTGGATCTATAAAGAAATATACATGGATGTTTTACATCTATGAAATAGTCGACATGTTGGGAAAGAGTTCACAAAATGTTCAAAGGTTGACTATGACAAGATTTGATCTTTCATAGTGATATTTAGTCTAGACGGATTAATGTAGCAACCACTACATATAATTTGTTATATGGTAGTTGAATAAACAAAACAAGTTCTTCTAATAGAATCGTTACCTAGGACATGTGCATAACACGGTCCATAGGGTTTTGTAAATTCAAAAGGATGCTAAAAGCATATGCAAACTTCAATGGTTAAAGTGAGCATCATGAGTTGGAATCTTCACGTGATGAAACTATTAAAGGAGTTTAAAAGTTCATCGAGACGATGGAGATGCTTGCATTTGCAAGAAATTAAGTGGGGCGCTAAGACATGTTTCTAATACATTATGTGGAAGACATATTGTTGATTGGAAATAATGTATCTTTTATTAACACATATTAAGAATTTCATCCCGATGAAAGACTTAGGCAAAACCAAATATTTGGCATCAATAGACGCTAATATGGTTGTGCCGAAGTACATAGACGAGATATTGAATGAGTTCAATATAGAAACTACAAGAAAGGTTCTTGTCGCAGAAAGGATTGAAAGAGTTCAAATGTTGATGATATATTCAAGTGTATTGACATTTGGTAAAGTGAAACAAATAATCAAGTATAGATTGATACTTGATGTATGAAATCACAAAGAGCATTTATATCAATCATACTGTGATATGTACAAATCCAGATATGTCCTATGCTCTAAATGTTGTGAGCATATACCGAATGATTAAAGATGATCATTGGACGATAGTAAGGATATTCTTATGATCTTTTGGAAGAACTAAAGAGTATAATATTTGTAGAAGTGACAAATAGATGGTTAGTTCATTGTAAAAGTACTACATTGATACTAGTTTTGTCACAAAGTACAAATTAAGTTTATCTCGATCTAAACTAAGGGTGGCACAATATAATGGAAAGTGAGTTCCATAATGGATTTGGATGAGTTCCAAAGTTAAGAAATTGTGACTGATACTACAACAAAAGGCTAAGTATATGACTGCTATTTTAGCATCAAAAGAGGGCATTTGTGTCAAGTAGTTTGTTATCAAACTAGGTGTAGTTCACAGTGGGATAATACTATGAAGATATAGTGTGCGACAATATTCTCAACATGTTTTAACTCCAAAGAGCTAAAGTTCACACCGAAAGACCAAATTTATACAAAGCCATCTCATTAGAGAATGAGTGATGCGTAGAGACGCAAAGACATGCAATTACACACGGACCTGGAAGTGTCAGATCCGGAGATCAGTTGACCACTAGCAATCGTGTACATACAACACCGGAAAGCCATAGGTGTTGAATACACAAAGGTTTGAAACTAGATTATTGACTCTAGTGCAAGTGGGAGACTGTTGGAGATATGCCCAAGAGGCAATAATAAAGTGGTTATTATCATATCTTCACACTTATGATAAATGTTTACATACCATGCTATAATTGTATTAACCGGAAACATTAATACTTGTGTGATTTGTAAACTAAAATAAGAGTCCCTAGTAAAGCCTCTTGTTAAACTAGCTTGTTGGTTAATATATGATCATGGTTTCCGTATCATGAACATAGGGATGTTATTAACAACAGGATCATATCATTAGGAGAATGATGTGATGGACATACTCCTATAGATAAGCATAGCATAAAGATCAAGTCATTTCAATAGTTCAATTGCTATATGCTTTCTGATACATAGTAACCTAATTCCTTCGACCATGAGATCATGCATATCACCTTTACCGGATGGATGCTTTGATGACATCAAACACCACACCGTGGCGGGTGGCTATAAAGGTGGCATTGAGTGTTCGGAAAGTATTGGTTGAAACACATGGATCAAGAGTGGGATTTGTCCATCCATATGACGGATAGATATACTGGGCCCTCTCGGTGGAATGTCATCCAATTAGCTTGCAAGCATGTGACTGGCTCACAAGGGATCACATATCACGGGAACGAGAAAAGAGTACTTATCGGTAACGAGGTTGAACTAGGTATGCAGAGATACCGACGATCATAACCTCGGATAAGTAAACTATCGTGAGACAAAGGGAAATTGGTATCGTATGTAAGTGGTTCATTCGATCGCAAAGAAATCGTAGAAATATGTGGGAGCCATATGAATTTCCAGATTCCTCTATTGGTTATTGTTCGGAGAAGTGTCTCGATCATGTCCGCATAATTCACGAACCGTAGGGAGACACACTTAAGGATTCGACGTTGTTTTGAGTAGTTATGGTATTATGAGAAAGAGACCGAATGTTGTTCGGAGTCTCGGATGGGATCCGGGATATCACGAGGTGATCCGGAATGGTCCGGAGAATAAGATTCATATAAGAAAAGTCCCGTTTCGGAGTTCGGGAATGATTCCGGTGTTTTCATCGGGAATGTTCTAGAAGGTTCCGGATTGTCCGGCACTCCGGGGGGGAAGGGTACATGAATGTGTCATTACATATTGAATGATTGCATCATGTACTAAGTGTTCTTGCTGTTCCAAAACTGAAAAGTCAAACTGCAAGTTTGAAAGTCAAACGGCTAAAACAGGAAACTGTGGAAAACAGGAAACTGTGGGAAACAGACTGTGGGAAACATGCAAGAGGTGGTTGGAACCGACTTGGGGAGGAGTCCTCCAAGCCGTGGCCAACCAAGGCCGACTTGGGAGGGACTCCTCCCTTGGCCGCCCCTCCCACCTATAAAAGGAGGGGCAGGGCCTCCTCCTCTAGACACACAAGTTCCTATCTTCTAATCTCCGGTTTAGAGCCGCTTTGGTTTAGAGCTTCTAATTTCTCTAGCCTGCGGTTTAGAGCCTTCTAATTGGTGTGTCTAATCCCTAGACCACTAATAGCTCTCTCATACTCCACCATACTCGCTCCGGCTTAAGGCGAAGCCCTGCGGGATCTCCCCTCTACTTCTGGTACCACGCCGTTGTGCTGCCGGAATCGCGAGGAGAGTGCTACAACCTCCGCTGCCTGCTGGAACAAGGGAGAGGAAGGTCTTCGTCGAGTACCGAACGTGTGACCGACTACGGAAGAGATCGGAAAGAGTACGACTACATCACCCACGAGAATCCGCTCTCGTTAAACACTTTGGAATCTTCGAGGGTAAGTTATTCCATCGACTCGTTGCTACAATCTAGTAGATAGATCTTGGCTTGTTTGTTTGTATGCGATAGAAAATTTTTGTTTTCCATACTACGAACCCCTACAGTGGATGCCCTAAGTGCATTGGAAAGGTAGAAGTACACTTTTTATGGACAATTTTTTAAGCTAAACATACACTTATTTGTAGACAGAGGGAGTATGCATGTCACTATGACCAGCCTAAGAAAAAATATCAAAATCTAAAATATGTAATAAATATAACGTACAACGTGGCACACTCCATTGACCGTTGGACCGAGCGTGGCATGCGAGGGCGCTGGGCGGGGCGGGCTGCACCATGCATGCAGCTGCCCCTATCGTCGCAGTCTAGCTATTTTGCGTGCAACAACGCTGTCCCATTAAATAAGTGTACCTCGAACAACTTTCTTCAGTCAAACTTACTCCCATCTGGTTCATGCGCCATACAAAAAGTCAATATTACTCCCACTGATTTTTCTTGCGTGTGTAAAACCGAACGAGTTTGTTGCATGCGGTGTGTAAAAACGAACGAGTACCTTTGTACTAGATTTCTGCATTTATTACCGAAGTAAATCAAGGCCAAATTATATTTTCCCTTTTATTTTTCACTGCCAATGAACAACTACCTTGGACGTTTTTTTCTCTCTTTCGCATAAATGCATGCATGCAGGGGCGGCGGCGGCGGTGCAGGGGTTACAATACGTCGCATCCTAGCTATTTTCTCTCTCTTTCGCATTGATCACGCCCGCTTCCCACACGCAACGCAGCGCACACGTCTCGTCTTGGCGTCTGCGCCAACGCGACGCTGGATTCCCACGCCGCCCTTCACGCCCCGCCCTCAATAAATAGGCAAAACGCATTTGCCTCCTCATCTCATCTTGCCCCTCATCTTCAACCTCGAGCCCGTCCCTTTGCCTCCTCCCAGCCCCCAAACACTCCGGCGACCATGGCGACCTCCCCCTTCCGCTTCCCTTCCGACACCGAAGTAAGCGACGAGGACAACCACCCGGACCACAAACAGTGGTGGGAGCAGGAGGCGCCCACGCGCCCCAAGCGTGGAAAGAAGAAGAAGTCCCTGCCCTGCCCCTGGGGGGAGCAGGGTCCCATCGTCACCAACCCAGTCCCCAACCTCCCCGGCGGCGGCGACCTCCCCTCCGAAGCCTACTGGGCTAAGGCGGCGAAGGACGAGGCAAAGCAGGAGGCTGCTATCGCCAGGTGGGAGGAGAAGCAGGCCTAGCGCGCCTTGAAGAAAAGGCGCAGACGGCAGGAGGAGGAGCAACGGGAGGCCAATGACTGGGCCTTCTAGGAGGAGCAGCGGAAGCGGGACCAGCGGGAGAGGCTGGCGGCGTGGAATGCCGCGAAGGCGGCTGCACCGGCACTGCCTCCACCGCCGATGGAGTAGGATAGCTAGGGTTAGGGTTTAGGGGCTAGCCCAGGGTTTATGCGGGGCGCCTATTCCCTTCTATATTATTGTACTTTTTCTTTTTATTATAATGTTATCGATCCCCCCTATCTAATATAAGTAATGTTATCCCAATATTATCTATCCCCTTGTTTTATTGTAATATGTGTTTTATTGTATTGTCATTTGTCAAAACACCCAAAACAACAAGTGTATAAAACAAAAGACACAAAAACAAGTTCATATAATACTCGGGCAATATTTTATATATTTACAAGTGTATAAAACAAAAGACACAAAAACAAGTTCATACAACACATGGTTTATTTTCAAATAAGACATTTACATATTTACATAAGTTAAAGGAGCGCCCAAGTTATGTTAGTTAAATGGATGTCCTTGAACTTCATTTATATATTTACTTTCGCAAAAAAAAAGATTGCAACCTGAGCACGAGTATCTGCAGATCCACACGTCCCTATTTAGATTGTAACGTGAGTACCAGTTTTTTTGCTCAATCAACATATAGTTACTATTTGGCCTGGATACGTCCATTTTGGCCTGGCTAAGTTCTATTTGGGCCTGGCCTTTTTCAATCCTCATCAATTTTTTTTTTACTTTTTAACCCCTCCCCTCCCACACACTGCACACTGATAAAAGGAACACTGACGAAACTGAAGGAACACTGATTTCGAAAACAGAGCAGCTCAAAATTAGCCCGAATTTGTGTTGCATTTTATTCAAGCCAAAGACATAGACCGTTATATCCATTACAAAGCATCACTTGAACACTGACTGCGCTGTCTAATGATTGGCGATGAGGAGATAAACTAATCCGAGAGAAATTACACAAAAATAAAAAAATGGCCATCAGATTGTCCTGTTTCTTCAATTCGATGATTTGCCTTAGCTTCTTGTTCATCTTCTTTAGCTCGGCCTTCACTTCCGCATCCACCGTAATACCAGCGGAAATGGGGTTTCCACATCCCAATTTCTCCACCACGGACGGGTTTTCGAGCTCCCAGGATGCTACCTCCACCCCAATTCGCTCGATGTACTCATCAAGCCACTCAAAATGCCCACATTTTGGCAGTTCCTGAAATCGCAGAGATGAACCCTAAATCCCAAATTCGATGAAATGCATGAAATTTCGAAAAAGCGAAATTGGCGCCGAACACTCAGATCTCACCTTTCCCGGCTCGGGCTTGCTCTCACACTTCACAAATTCCCGGCCAATGTTGCCGTTCTTGTCGGTGGATGTGACAAGCCGCTTCAGGGGCGCGGTACGGGGGCAATCGGGGCACCTCCTCATCGGCACCGCACCATACCGAGGCCATGAGCGGTGGGAGGAAGCAGAGCTCGACATCCCTCGCCGGCGTTGTCGCACTTGCTCGCCGGAGAAGAAAACGGAAGGGGATGAGATGCTGGAACGGTGGCGGGAGTGCTCGGGTGCGGGGACGGATCGGGGCCAACGGCTCTCTTCGACCACAGGGTGGGTCCCACGATATGAGGTGGACATCAGGTGAGTTCCGCCGTGACGTGGAGGGGCTGTGGGTCCTACCGTGCTCAGTTGATTCGAATTCATTGACGGTCTCGTGGGGTTAAGTAGAAGTGTCGCACGGGAGCTATTTGCCGCTTCAGAAGTGTCGTATGCAAGCTATTGTTTGCAACGATGTCGCTTTCCTTCCAATTCCACGTAAAGACGTCTCATAGGAGCTATAAGCCCGGTGAGAAGGGAGTTCCGGTGCATCCCGCTCCCGCGCAGAAAAGATCAAGCGATAAATTGGAATGATTCTAGTATGCTTCCACAATAACAGCATGGCTCGTATATGGAGAGACTGGGAGAAGTGATATCCTTCTGTAACTCACCCCGGCTTCAAAGATCAAGCGATACAATTGGACTGATTTACCTGTGCCTTTCCATAGTACTGTACGTAGTTCCAGAGTATATGGGCTCACACTTTTTAAATCTCGCACGATGCTGCTAGGCTAGTGTGCCTTTGCAAGACACTGGAACTAACAATCCAGATCTGGGCGACTTGGAGGCCAACTTCAGACGGTGGCCGAGGAAAGGAAGAATGGAGCTTGCAGAAAACCCAGCAGATAATTGCCAATAACTCAGCTACTTTACCAGCTCGCGACCATAGTAAGCTTGCACTTGCAGCATCAAGTGGCGCACTACAAAACACAGCCACGATCCTTTTCAGCATCTAGTATCGACCAAGAATCCAGTAATAACCAAGATGACTGACTGGAAGACCTTGCACAAGACATCATTAGTACCCAAAACGTCTTTAACGGTGATGAGAACTTCTGGAAGACGATCGAATGGAGGTAATGTGAATTCAGTCAAGCAGGTGAAGGCTGATAATAGCACTTTGCAAATGCCAAATGGCAATTGTTAGTATGATGGGCTCCAGCATGCCAGCAACAAACCCTAACCAGCATCAGATGATTGTTGATAGAATCAGTGAGCATGTTGGAATAAATCATAATATCGGACGTAGGGGGTCCAGAAACCTGAGAATCGCTGCAGAGCCAAGAACAAATGACCGCAGGTCAGGAGTACCAAAATGAACCGCACATGGAAAGGCATAGACAACAAGTGACCTTACTGCTAGCCAGGATACATTCCTTCTCTTGATAATGTTGCTACTTCTGAACAACAACTTAATCAATCTTCTCCTTTGCAAGGTTTTGGTTTAAGACATCCCAACGACACTCCACTTTAATCAGTTATGGTCTAGTCACACTAATGCTGATGGCAAGCAATCTGAACACTCGGCAAGGGAAGAACACCTGGGACAGATTGATACCTTCCACTGCTACACAGTATTTGTCACCTCTCACATTACAAGCAACACCATTTCATAATTCAGAAATGGGTAGCACTGGGCGTTTTCCCACAGTTAAGTTCAGGCCAGCAATACACTGTGCCAGACACAGGACCTGGTTCTGTACCTACTCCTAAAAAAGGCAGCTCAGCAATAGTATTCATGAATCTAACAACGTTTAGCCAGCATTCAATCTAACAAGATTACACCCAAAATTCTCCAGTCTATGAAGTTGTCGTGGTAGTATCACGGCATATGCCATGGGTAGGCTAAAGTTGGGGCCGATGGACGTGGAGGAATCCGGGGAGGGATGATGTGGTGAACACCGCATTCGTATGAACAAAGAGCAATGCAATGTATATTGGATTGACCCTCTCAAGTGGAGATAACACCTCATTCTATACATCTAATCCCTCATAATCTTGCCATACTTGTGGCTACAACCATGCTCCTTGAGCTGTTTCCCCTATGCTTCTATCTAATATCCCTATGAGAATGGAGGAAGAGGAAGAAGGAGAACTCCTAGTGAGCAGAGAGGGGAGGAGACCTTCGGGGCTCCCGTAGAACGATCCCCCTGGTGCTCCTTATAAAGGGAAGCCCAGGGGACAAGTCTTGTTCCCCACGCTTGGCATCTATGTAGCATATTCCTGGCATCTATCTAGATGCTCAGCATATGCCTTGGCATCTTTGGAGATGCCATGGCATATTCCTGGTGCCTAGGGCATATTCCCTAGCATCTTCTTGATGCCAAGGGCATATTCCAAAGGACCTTGTGCCAGTCTGAGCCATGGGCGTCCCAAGACTGGCACGTGACTTGCTTGTCTTGTCCTGGGTTGATGTTGAGTCATTGTAGGTGGCGTGAAGTCATCCTGAGGCGAA
Source organism: Avena longiglumis (assembly GCA_030063025.1). NCBI lineage: Eukaryota > Viridiplantae > Streptophyta > Magnoliopsida > Poales > Poaceae > Avena > Avena longiglumis. Next base: position 137,617,596 of record CP125976.1, read on the forward strand.
TAATGGGGCGTTAGGGTCTTTATATTTTGGCCCAAACGTCCTGGGGTTAGAGGAAATTCGGCCTAAAAATGGGTTAATTCGCTGGGGAACTTGGGCTTAATCCGATTGGATCTGCTCCTGCCGAAGCTAATTAGCCAGCTGGGTTACAAGGCGGCCCAGCCGGGGTGGCCCTCATTCGGCCTGGAGGGATAATGCCGCGTTGGGCCGAGATGGCCGAAGTCGGCCCATCCGGGAGAGGCGGTTGGGTCGTGAACTCTTGGCGCTAGTGTCCTCATGATGGGCAATTTGGCCCACCGGGACAGGCGTCATGACAGGGACGCCTCGGCGGATGAGACAGGCGAGTACTGGCGGTGTTGGGAGTAAGTGGCGTTGGCGGGAGATTTGGAGGGAGTGAGGTCGGCCGGGTGGGCCGGTGTGTCTCGGCCCAGTAGGCCTCCTGTAGTTCGGCGGGGAGGGCTGAGGATGGTGGTAAGGCCTTATTCGGCCTGGAGGGTGGCTGACCAGGCCGAGTTTTGCCTATGTCGGCCCAGGTCCCCCTTTCCTCCTTATCTTTTTCTGTTTATCTTTTATACTCATATTTAATATCATTTTCCTACATATGTATCTTATTGACTTACTTAATTCACCAACTCTGGGGTACCTGGGGGTACACCCCCGACATTAGTCCCCGAGGCTATGTGAGACTCGTAGAGTCGTGCATAGGCTTCATATTAAATACTCCCAGAGTTGGCTTCCGACTTATAATCTCTTGGTTGCATAATGTTTTTGGGCAAGTTTGTGACTTCGTCCTTCTTGGGCTCTGCTCATAACCTCTCTGGGCAGGTTTTTCGACTTCTGGCCTTCTTGGGCTCTGGTCATAACCCCTTTGGGTAAGTTTCTAAACTTCCGGCCTTCATGGGCATTGGTCATAACCCCTTTGGGTAAGTTTCTAGACTTCCGGCCTTCATGGGCATTGGTCATAACCCCTTTGGGTAAGTTTCTAGACTTCCGGCCTTCATGGGCATTGGTCATAACCCCTTTGGGTTAGTTTATGAGTTCCTTCCTTCTTGGGTGTTGCCCTTTTAACCTCATTGGGTAAGTTATGAGCTCTGGCCTTCTTGGGCACTGCTCACTTAACCTCATTGGGTAAGTTATGAGCTCTGGCCTTCTTGGGCACTGCTCATTTAACCTCATTGGGTAAGTTATGAGTTCTTGCCTTCTTTGGCATTGCTCTTTTAACCCCATTGGGTAAGTTATGAGTACTTGCCTTCTTGGGCATTGCTCTTTTAACCCCATTGGGTAATTTGTGAGTTCTGGCCTTATTGGGCACTGCTCCTTTAACCTCTTTGGGTAATTTGTGCGTTCTGGCCTTATTGGGCACTGCTCCTTTAACCTTTTGGGGTAATTTGTGAGTTCTGGCCTTACTGGGCACTGCTCTTTTAACCTTTTTGGGTAATTTGTGAGTTCTGGCCTTACCTGGCACTGCTCTTTTAACCTCATTGGGTAAGTTATGAGCTCTGGCCTTCTTGGGCACTGCTCACTTAACCTTATTGGATTAGTCTTTATCCGAGTCATCTGATTCCAAATCCGAGTTTCCTTACTCAAAACTGATTTTATACCTAAGTCTGAGTCAAAATCCGAGTTACATGATTCAAATCCAGGTTATCCTATCCCAAATCCGAGTTACTTTACTCGATTCTGACTTTATGTCTAAGTCTGAGTCATCTGACTCAAATCCGAGTTATATGACTCAAATCCGAGTTAAATCATCCCAAATCCGAGTTACTTTACTCAATTCTAACTTTATGTCTTGAGTCTTCCGACTCAAATCCGAGTTATATGACTCAAATCCGAGTTAACTCGTCCCAAATCCGAGTTACTTTACTCAAAATTGACTTATATGTAAATATGAGTCATCTGACTTAAATCCGAGTTATATTACTCAAATCCGAGTTAACTCATCCCAAATCCGAGTTACTTTACTCAAAATTGACTTATATGTAAATCTGAGTCATCTGGCTCAAATCCGAGTTATATTACTCAAATCCGAGTTAACTCATCCCAAATCCGAGTTACTTCACTCAAAATTGACTTATATGTAAATCTGAGTCATCTGGCTCAAATCCGAGTTATATTACTCAAATCCGAGTTAACTCATCCCAAATCCGAGTTACTTTACTCAAAATTGACTTATATGTAAATCGGTCATCGCTCAAATCGAGTTATATTACTCAAATCCGAGTTAACTCATCCCAAATCCGAGTTACTTTACTCAAAATTGACTTATATGTAAATCTGAGTCATCTGGCTCAAATCCGAGTTATATTACTCAAATCCGAGTTAACTCATCCCAAATCCGAGTTACTTTACTCAAAATTGACTTATATGTAAATCTGAGTCATCTGGCTCAAATCCGAGTTATATTACTCAAATCCGAGTTAACTCATCCCAAATCCGAGTTACATTACTCAAATCCGAGTTAACTCAACTCCAATCCGAGTTACTTTACTCCTAATTGACTTAGTCTGAGTTATCTATTTGCCATGATATAGCTTAATTTGGCGTGATGACGACAACTTGCCTTTGATATGGATCCGAGATATAGATCCGAGATTAAGCTTTGGGATATGATAATAGGGCTAACCGCTGAGAGATCCGATTCGAGATGTAGATATGAGATATAGATTTGAGATATGATAAGCTGGCCAATAGTCATCCGAGATACGGGATAACCTGGTAAGATGGTGAGATATCAATCCGAGTCATAACATAACTCGCAACTGGTGGTGAATAAAGCTTCGGCCTGAATCAGAGATACAATTAGTACGCCGAGTCTGAATACCAATCCGAATTATAAAGTACCCTGGCAAGCTGAATCAAATGTTAGTCCGAATCAGAGACAACTTATTGAGCTGAGTTAAAAGTTAATTCAAAGCATAAACAAATTGACTTCAAGTTACATCCGAATCAACAATAAGCTGGCTGGTAAGCTGAGTTAGAGGACAATCCAAAGCATAAATAAACTGACTCAAAATCTACCTGAACCACAAATAAGATGATTCAACCCATGGCCGAGTTAACAGATAAGCTGGCCGGTGAGCTGAGTTAATGGGTAATCCAAAACAAATATTAATTGACTCAAAATCTATCCGAATCACAAACAGGCTGATTCAACTTATGGCCGAGTTAACAGATAAGCTGGCTGGTGTACAGACCTAAATCAACGGGATGTTCTCTTAATCTAAAGGTGACTCCACGGATAAGTTGACTAGTCCCCGGGTTAAGTTATTTTCTCCCCGGGATGACGGATTGAGTGTAGTTGGCTGAGTTATCTTACACTTACAATATACTTGGAGAAGTGTTTGGGTGAGTCTTGCTAGGTCATACTTGCCCTGCTGAGTTACTTGGTACTTACAGTAAGCTTGGAGTAGTGCTTGAGTCCTTCTTGCTGAGTCTTACCTGCTTTGATGAGTTAGACTTGGAGAGTCTCTGCGCTTACCTCTTTGTTCTCTGATGACTTGGTGAAGCTGAATGAGCCCTGTGAGGAAGAAGTTGATGAAGATGTTCCCGTCCGGATGGAAACCCAACCAACGCCACTAGAAGGCCCCAAGGTGGGCGCCAAATGTCGTGGTAGTATCACGGCATATGCCATGGGTAGGCTAAAGTTGGGGCCGATGGACGTGGAGGAATCCGGGGAGGGATGATGTGGTGAACACCGCATTCGTATGAACAAAGAGAAATGCAATGTATATTGGATTGACCCTCTCAAGTGGAGATAACACCTCATTCTATACATCTAATCCCTCATAATCTTGCCATACTTGTGGCTACAACCATGCTCCTTGAGCTGTTTCCCCTATGCTTCTATCTAATCTCCCTATGAGAATGGAGGAAGAGGAAGAAGGAGAACTCCTAGTGAGCAGAGAGGGGAGGAGCCCTTCGGGGCTCCCGTAGAACGATCCCCCTGGTGCTCCTTATAAAGGGAAGCCCAGGGGACAAGTCTTGTTCCCCACGCTTGGCATCTATGTAGCATATTCCTGGCATCTATCTAGATGCTCAGCATATGCCTTGGCATCTTTGGAGATGCCATGGCATATTCCTGGTGCCTAGGGCATATTCCCTAGCATCTTCTTGATGCCAAGGGCATATTCCAAAGGACCTTGTGCCAGTCTGAGCCATGGGCGTCCCAAGACTGGCACGTGACTTGCTTGTCTTGTCCTGGGTTGATGTTGAGTCATTGTAGGTGGCGTGAAGTCATCCTGAGGCGAATAATGGGGCGTTAGGGTCTTTATATTTTGGCCCAAACGTCCTGGGGTTAGAGGAAATTCGGCCTAACAATGGGTTAATTCGGCCTGGGGGGAACTTGGGCTTAATCCGGATTGGATCTGCTCCCTGCCGAGCTAATTCGTAGCCCAGCCGGGGTGGCCCTCATTCGGCCTGGAGGGATAATGCCGCGTTGGGCCGAGATGGCCGAAGTCGGCCCATCCGGGAGAGGCGGTTGGGTCAGCGGAGCCTGCTGGCGCGCTAGTGTCCTCGCAGTGGGCCGAATTTGGCCCACCCGGGGGACGCGGGCGTCGCGACACAGGACGCCTCGGCGGGGGCGGACAGAGCGAGTACCTGGCGGGGTGTTGGCGGGAGTAAGTGGCGTTGGCGGGAGTTTGGAGGGAGTAAGGTCGGCCGGGTGGGCCGACTGGGTGTACCTCGGCCCAGCCGGGCTCCCTGTAGTTCGGCCAGGAGGGCCTGAGGGATGGTGGTAAGGCCTTATTCGGCCTGGAGGGTGGCTGACCAGGCCGAGTTTTGCCTATGTCGGCCCAGGTCCCCCTTTCCTCCTTATCTTTTTCTGTTTATCTTTTATACTCATATTTAATATCATTTTCCTACATATGTATCTTATTGACTTACTTAATTCACCAACTCTGGGGTACCTGGGGGTACACCCCCGACAGAAGTTTTCCAGTAACGCTCCAGAATCCAACTTATGGGGCTCGTAAACCAAGGACAGAAGGCATCAATGGCCACCTGATGTTGCCACAAGTTCTATCAATTCACATAGTCAAAAGACAAAACAAGCTCTGAACAGTGATGCAGAGTTAGCCTCTTCTGAGATGGAATTTTTTTGATTCCGCTGGAGCTACAATACCCGGAAGGAATCAATCTCTGCAGAAGAACTCTTCATATGGGAACTTTGCTATTCCTGTTTCATCCCTGGCACAGTTGCATAAGCAAGGTATCATGAACCCTAGGCAGGGAGAGAACCTGTAGCTAACTTCCAAGCTATGAATACTTCTCACAACACTGGGCTACATGGAAACCCAACACCTTCAAACCTCCGCAGCAAAATTTCTCTCTCCAGCATCAAATGCAAGCAATGGGTCATGTGGATATTGATACGGGCAGTACAACTGGAAAGATGCTTAAACCAAATGAAACAGTAGTTTCCGATGCGTCGCAAGTTGACAGGAAATCTGCTCAGAGGCTTGAACATAGAGTTGACAACTCGATCAGGTCGTGCTTAGATAAAAAGCACTACGCAACCCATTTTTTCTTTGTGGGATGTGGCAATAATCTAATGACAAACAGTTGACTTCTTTTTTGGCAAACAAACAGTTGACTACGCACACAGATTTGAACTGCGTTGCATTCTGAAAATCTTGACTTGCAGTTGCTGATGTTTAATTCCTTCTGCACTCTGACTCATGACGTCAATTATATTTTTCCTTCTTAGGATAGCTGTTCTTTCTGTCCCCTGGGATGAATTTCAATACTAACTTATTATTGACCTACCTATATTTAGCTGGCCTCGTAAAGTGATTGTTTAAAAGAGTTTGGGGCCCCTCTTGCACTCCTCCAACCATAAGAAATGCTAGCATTAACGATTGGGCGAAAAAGTGGACCGGTGCACTAATAAGTTGCTCTTGCATTAGTAGCCTGGAATTGTGGTTGGAGTGAAAATAGTGACGGAAAGAATGGTGCTCAAAACGGATGAGGTGGCACCACTCAAAATAAGGACGGAGAGATGTCATACCTCCCACAAAAACATAGGGGACTATGTATAGTAACAACTCGGATATTGATTCCGATTTGGTTTTTCTCCCAGATAGGTGTACTTCGTACGGTCCTAACCTCAAAATAAGATGGCTTTGTTCTGGTCCTAACCACTTTGGCTGACCAACTTAGTAAATCTTTAATATTTACCGGACACTTCAAGAGTAACACGGTAATACAAGAGGAGAAAGATTCGCACAGACTAGGGCTTTCAGCCTCAAGGTCTTCCACTAAAGAAAAGAAGCCGCTTAAAGGGTGATTGGTCATTTCATATGCATCAAAAAATTCAACACAATCTGATTTGCATCTCTTCCCCAACAAGCTCTAAGATTTCGTCAATTCTAAAATAAAATCAAGCTATCAATACTAGCACCAAAGTTATATGGTGTACAGATTAATTTCGAAATTCAGGGTGCAACTTTTGATGTTGTTAGTTTCTAATACCCAAAAGCTAAAACAGTCAATTAAGCAATTACCTACTCATCTTGATGTTCACATTAGCAAGCCAAGAGGCTAAATAAACCTGTAAAACAAGCAATTGACAAGATATAATCATTGTTAGATAGCATGCCGACATAGCATAACACATTTGATCTAATCCAAAGATGGCCCTTTCATCCTTCAACTACATGAGTCTAGTTATTGTTTATAAGTCTAGCGAAACAAACAGTTAAAGACATAAGCATCGGGGCAGAAACAGTTGAATTCTAATGTATGGAATCAATGCAACAATTCTGCAAAATTAGAAATGTACCTGCAAAACCTCATGTGATGGACTATGGCCAGGTAGCCGTGCCTGCAAGACATCAGCCCTCCAGTTCCCAGGTAGTGGGCAGCTGTCTCCAGACCAAATCATACAATTCCCTGTCATATAGCTCATCTGACCATTCTAGTGAAGAATCTGCACCTTCCTTTAAGTTGATCGAAAGGAGTTCCAAGACAATTAGTCTCTACATTGAAAATGATTTCCACTGTCATAAATTCCTAAAAAGAATAGAAGAAAACACGCACATAGAAAGAAGCGATTCCAAACTGCACAAGTGGAAAACATAGCAGGATTGAATGCACTAACTGTTTCTATGATTGTTGTGGATATATCAAATGGGTATACCTACGGCATAGTTTCATACCGGCAAGCCCGGGTGGCCCACAGTTGGTGGTTAGGCCTATGGCGTAACCGGGCGGCCCAGTTGCTGATAGACAAGACGGAGGTCCAACAGGGATAAAGGAAGGCGACGTGCCACCGCCTTAAATGGAAGCCGGAGCCTTGGAGGACAAGAAGACTAGTTAGTGTTTGTAAGCCGGCCTACGGGAGTCTTTAGGGCAGATAATAACAAGTGCATAGCACTATCGCACATAGCGAACCCCCAATCCTGTAACTCGGCATATTGCCATTATAATGATTTATAGCAGGAGTAGGATCTTGCCACCGTCGTGGGATCTGAACCTGGGTAAACTGTATCAAGCCGACCCGAATGTTCTCCGTCTTTTCCCCACATCTCTAAACTCGCCATTGGGATATCCCTATGACGTACGTGTCGCAAGTACCATGACAGTTGGTGTCCACCGTGGGGCAAGAGGCGCTTACAACACGGGTCCGGGCGGGATCCCTTGCCGTCTTCGAAGACGGACAAATCACATCTCCGCTGACGCGTCGGCTTCGTCATCGCTCTTGAGAGTCCGTAGAGAATTAATTTTCTCTTCTCTCGATCGTATGGCGAGTCGACAGCATCGCGAGAATGTACATCAACGCGTTTATCGCATCGCATACGATAGCGGCACGGTTGATCGGAAAATAGCAAGCCCAGCTCTAGCGCAACATGTATGAACTAGGCCGGATTGATCTGGGCAAACTTGCGTGTACGTACGTACCTTGTTAGAGTATATCACGGTTCGGACTATACTTGGTAGTTTAAGTTTGTAATCCAATTATATCTCTAGTAGTCTTCTTGGCCCCTAAGTCTTGTAATCTATATGAGACCACATTCAACACAGATAATATTCCGCAATTCTACATGGTATCAGAGCGGTTCGCTCCATCTAGGGTTTAGCCACCTCTTCCGTCGCGCCGCCCCTGGGAGATCGTTCTTCGCCGAGGGCCGCACAATAGTAGATTAGATCTTACTTCGCCAAATTTTTTGCGCCGGCCGCTTGACCGACGTTTCTTCTTCTTTCGATGATCATAGATCGGATTGCGTCATCCACGGCCGCATGTCGTCACCACGCGTCTCTACTTCAACCTCGGCGTCGACCCATCTCCGGCAAATCATCGCCATCGATCGTGCCAAGGAGGCTCCGCACGGCGCCCCAAGGGACGCCTTCACGCGCTGCGTCGGCTTCTCCATCCTCACGTCGTCACCTAGCCGGCCCGTCTTCGCCTACATCAACCGGGACGCAAGTCCCCGAGTACGCGTCTCGCCGTCAACAAAGGGATGCACCTTCATCAATTGTGGTCATCATCACCGACAACCATCTACATCAACAACATCGTCACATCGTCGCCGCCACCACCAATTGTGGTCATCGTCAACGCCAATAAGTTCTTCTGCACGAGCGACGCCGCGCTCATACAAGCGGAAAATACGGGTCTAATCCCCGAAATCGACTACCGCAACAACTCAATCGTCATCGACAACTACCACCATCGTCTTCGTCCACCACGACCTTGCCGTCAGAGTCGCAGTCTAATTTTTTTATTTGCACAAGTTTGTGCTCAATTTTTCTTCTTGCAGCCACTTCGTCTATTCCGACACGGCGGACAACTTCTACACCGACCATTTACAGAAATTTTCTTTGCTCCTCAATCCGGCTCTGGCACATATGGCTCATGATGGTCCCTGTCTTAGCACGCCCGGTATCGGCAACACCGACACGTGCCTTCGTCCCCGTCAAGCTCCTGAGTCTGGCAAGTTCGGCATTGTGGGTTGAGCTACTTCTCAAACTACGTCTATTTCAACAACTACGGCGAATTCTCCCGGCTCAAACGACGACATCGACCACAACACAACAACATCATCAACTCCATCGACTTCATCAACGGCGACTACATCACCAATGACATCATCGACCACGACTACAACGTCCTACTTTCGGCTACATCGACATCAACATCCTCTCCCATCTCCGCCTTCGGATTATGCTCCGTTCAGACCGTTCACGTCACTACCGATCCGACTGCAGGGGAGTGTTAGAATATATCACAGTTTGGACTATATTTGGTAGTTTAAGTTTGTAATCCAATTATATCTCTAGTAGTCCTCTTGGCCCCCAAGTCTTGTAATCTATATGAGGCCACAATCAATACAGATTATATTCCGCAATTCTACATACCTGGTGCTAGATCGATCCGTTTGTTTGGTGTATCGAGGAAAGAGCTAATCATCCATCGCTACATCACATGAGACCAATAGATTCTTGGAACTAGTAGTGCTCAGCTATTAAAGATTAGCAGACATGCGTGGAACAGAACTCAAATAGCAGCATCGATACTTCAGCTTCAAAGGTCACGAAGTTGATCGTAGGCGGAAGTTTCAAAGCAAAGATAGATCACGTGGTCCATGGTGCCGGCTCGTGATCAACTCGGACAAATTATTGCACCGTGACCGGTGATTGTATTCTAGCAAACAAAGACTAGTAAGGTTTGGAAAGCCGCATATCCCGCCAGTCTTGCCGATTAGCTGGAAAGCGATTTCGATGTACCGTGGATTTTCCAGCTTCGATCAGGACAGATTCATCTTTAACTTGAAAAACATTGACTTCTCTCAAACAGCTAAGTCTCTATTTATATTTATTATTTTAATTGTTTATTGGTTCACTCATATTCTAAGTCTTTTACCATTTTCGTTTTTGGTCATATCTTTTCCACGATTTGCCTCGCGCGTGAGTATAAACTTTTTACTGGCTTGCCGTTTAAGGTCCCGGTACCATGCAAAAAACCCGCCTTCGGGCGTTAGCTTAAGTTTTCTAGATACACGTTTTTTTGTTGTTTTTATGTGGATTTCGGAGTAGTGACTTTTCGGCACTTAAAGCCAGTGTTTTGGCCTTGGATTCTGGATGGTGCCATTAGGCATCATCACCTAAGGACATGGTTTTGTGCTGCGAGTCTTCCGTCTCACGAAAGGTAAAGCAAAAACCAGAATAACAGATAAGACAGCACTTGCTTAAACAAAATTTTACATAAATTATTCAAATTAGTTGAGTTTTTTCCTCCTAAACAGTTTTATGTGTCCATCTACTGCATTGTTTCAGCTTTAAAGCATTTGTTTAAAGACTATGTTTGTTCCGCCTTACATTTGTATGTTGGACACGATTAAAGGAACAAGTTAATACATTTGTATTTTTATGTTAATGTTTTAGGTACATAACACTTGGACATTGCCGCGTTCCTCGGAATAAGATGTTTTAAACCGGATTTGCATTAGGCTTGACACCTCGGGGGCTGCAATTGCAATTTTTGACCAACAATTTAGCCACCTTTGAGGATGTCGGATCGATCCTCGGGGGCTTGACATCTCTAACTTAGAAGCTTTGTCCCTCTTTGAGCACCAAGTCGGAACAAACCTCGGGGGCTACAGTACATTGATCTTCAAGACATGGTTTAGTTCTCTTTGAGCATCAAGCCGGAAAATTCAAGTGAATTCCACCTTGACGCTCGGGGGCTACACCGATGCTGAATTTTTGTGAAGTTCTCTCTAGAGCATCAAGCCGAAATAATTCCGACTTGAAGCTCGGGGGCTACACTATTGACATTTTTGCTAAAGCTACTATGAGAGCACCAAGACGAATTTCTTTTAAAACTCTGACTTGGCGCTCGGGGGCTACAATAGTTTGATATACAATTATGCATGTTATTTTGAGCATCAAGCCGCCTTCTACGAAGCCGACTCAATGCTCGGGGGCTACATATGGTTATGTCAAAAAACTTTCAAGACGGTGAAAAATCCGGCTAGCGAAACTTGGGGGCTTGACATTAACTTTGCCTTCACGGAAGTTTCCTGGGTTACACGGCTCGATGGCCTTAACATCCATGATATGAGAGGCTCTAAGACCTTAATTCGGCAAGCTCTTATTTCTGTGACTTTGCTGGCTCCAAGTCGGCAGTTTGGCCGCCTTTACGATCGTGGCCCGGTAGCCGTGATTTTTTCCGGCTTGCATACCGTCCCGAGAGGATGCTGATATTGAATACGTTCCTAGAGCTTGGAAGAATCACTAACGATTTTTTAGAGAATTATCCGCCTGGGATTCGTTTGCAGGAGCATACAAGCAACTCTATGGCTAGGCTTAGTTGGATGAGAATATGATATGGGAGCTCTCCAAGATTCTTCGCGAAGAACGCCTACAAATTGAAGACGACATGATACTTACGCTCAAAGCTAGACGGAGGAACACGAGGATCTTGAAGAACTCCGGGGGCTACTGTTGTGGATATACCAAATGGGTATACCTACGGCATAGTCTCATACCGGCAAGCCCGGGTGGCCCACGGTTGGTGGTTAGGCCTATGGCGTAACCGGACGGCCCAGTTGCTGATAGACAAGACAAAGGTCCAGCAGGGATAAAGGAAGGCGACGTGCCACCGCCTTAGATGGAAACCGAAGCCTTGGAGGACAAGAATACTAGTTAGTGTTAGTCTAGGACTATGTAACCGTACCCGGCTGTGACTCTCCATGTAACCCTAGGTCCTGGCGCCCTTATAAGCCGGCCTATGGGAGCCTTTAGGGCAGATAACAACAAGTGCATATCACTATCGCACACAGCGAACCCCTCAATCCTGTAACTCGGCGTATTGCCATTATAGTGATTTATAGCAGGAGTAGGATCTCGCCACCGTCGTGAGATCTGAACCTGGGTAAACTGTGTCAAGCTGACCCGGACGCTCTCCGTCTTCCCCCCACATCTCTAAACTCGTCATTGGGATACCCCTATGGCGTACGTGTCGCAAGTACCACAACAACGATCAACAAGCATCATTGTCTCATAGAAAACAGTATAGTGAAAAGATGATAATACCTTCAATTGTAGCTCCGAAACAAACATCTCAACAAGCTCTTGAGCAAGATCCTCTGAGATGAATTCATGAAAAAAAGGAAATTAATATAATAAGAATGTCTCTTACCGGATTAGGGACAATCGAATGCGTAGGCTCATGTGCAGATCTGAATCTTCAGTAGCTATTTCAGAAAGGAAATAAGACATAAGAAACTACATATTTAATACTCCATCCGGCCCATATTAATTGACTTTGATTTGTTAAATTTTGGATGAACCTAATTACAAAATAGTGTCTAGATTCATCCAAATTTTGATAAATCCAAGTCAATTAATATGGGTCGGAGGAAGTACATAAACTTGATCTAATGTAACAGTGCTACACTAAAAACTAGTATGGAGTATGTGATAACTGACAGTTTGTTTATTACCTATATAATACTCACTCGACTTTCTAACTAACTTGTAGCTATTATGCAAACAATACAAAATTTGTTGAATTCCCGAATCATATTAAAGAATTCATTTTTGCCATACCTAACATAATGGAAAGAAAGATTATTTGTTTGTCTGTATCTTAGTATTTCAGAACACTACTTTCTAAGTCTCTTTAAGGAAAGTATTGTAATACTAATTAGATGAAATAGAAATTATGGAACTTTGATCACCTTTTGGATAAAATGAATGGGTAACCTACCAAATCCTGTCATGGAGATCAATTTGAATACTAGAGCTCCTCCATCATCCTCTAAATCAGTCAAATCATCTTGGGGTCTTGTCTTGTTTATACTTAGTATGTCATATAAAGTGAAATTATTCTAGATTGCCTTTTATCGAACTTATCCTTATAACTCCTTAATCTTGATTTGTTCTACCAACAAGGAACTATATGCACTATGACATACTAGGCTTTAAGGCTTACTCTATGATTTAACCAAATTTCGGAGAGTTTTTTTTGTCTCAATGGAAGACTTGTTTAATCTATAGGTGGGTTCATTCATGTGCCAGTTTATCCATAGCCAGTCCTAAAACCATAAGAGCATATCCACTCGTTCCTGCGCTAAATAGCGTTGAATGGATGTAATTTTTGCTACTGGGTTCGACTTTTTTCCAGACATGTGCCTCTCAAGACTTCATTCGGCAGACACATGGCGGAAACTCGGGAGCTCGGGTCGCTCAACATCCATGGAAGCGAACTGACCGTTGACCCGCTGTAAGCGTCGCCTGCGTCGAGTTCGTCAGCAGCTAGTTCTGGCTCGACGCGCAGGCTCGGCGCCCGCCTGTGGCCCCGCTCTACCGTCCACCCTATGTCGCCTGCCGGCCAGGCCCATGCCGCCCCAAGCGCTCCCGTCTTCGTGGCCCACTCCGCGCTTTGCCTGCTTTGTCGCCGACTTCCGGGTGGGATGGTCGTCGAGGGAGATGGGACAGTCGTGGCGGTCATGGAGGAGATAGGCAGGGAGGAGAGAGAGGAGAGAGAAGAGACTTCCAGTTGGGGCCACGTTCTTGAAAGAATAGATCTGGAGCCTCCAGGTGACAACACCCCCCCTCCCCCCCCCCCGAATACGGTCAAAAAGGAGACCTTGGGGCGTGATGCTCTATGTAACACTATAACGGTGTAGGATGATTATGGTTTAATCAAGAATGGCCCCCTCAATGATACTTGTGAGAGCTTATCTTTTTTGGACTTTGGTATCAAACTACACTTGCTCAAGTTAATATGGACTTGCTTGTTTTTCCACCCTATTTTATGTCATGTGTGTATATCCTTGGATTTATTCATAATGTGCTTATTTTGGAAACTAGAAGATTTTATTTTACTTACTGGGGCGTTCTATCCATCGCCCAGTGATGGATGACTCAATGTTGGTAGAGGCCGCTAGAGGCGCGGCGTCGCGCGGGATGGCCCAGGAGGGGTCGGCTGACCACGGTGTAGCTAGGCCATCACTGGACAAGACCCAAGCGGGGTCTGCCTGCTTCGTCGGGGCCCAGGCGGAGCCTCCCACCGTGGAGTTCCTTGGGCCGGATGTGGAGCCGGTGGCCAGCATGGACATACTGACTGGCGCTCGGCGTGAGGACATCGACCTGCTGGCCTAGGTGGGGAAGCCAGGTGGCACCACGACGACAAGCGTCCCGACGCCAGACTAGTAGGGGATGCCGGGTGGCGGCACAGCTTTGGCCCAGGAAGGGCAGTAGGGAGGAGGCGTGACTACGACCCGGGTGGGGATGCTCCCTGGGGAAACCTGGCCTAGGCGGCAGGTCGGGTTCTCTCCTGGATGTGACTTCCAGCGGCGTCAATAATATAACTAGCATGGTGGTGTCGGTGGAGACTCCAACACGTAGAAGCGTTCGACATGGTTCAGATGCTTTCAGAGCATCGGCTATGGACGAGGATTCTACGGTCAAGTCTATGTGCAAGAAGGCGGAGTTGAATCTCGATACTCAGGGTATTAAGAGTTATTCGAAATATTTTATTTCTTTTTCTACACCAGTTATTGTTGATAAGCTTGCCAATGTTGGAATTAGTATGGGTAAATCTGTAAAGTAAGTTAACTTTTCTAGTTCTCTACTAAGACACATGGAGGTTGACCGTTTAACAGTTACTCATATGGGCTCGGTTTTTCATGATTATTTACCGACGGAGGAGAAGGAGTTGCATGCCATCGTAGATGGTCAACTACTCTCTCACTTAGTTGGTGAAGTGTCAGATGTGGGCTTTGATGAGACGGGGCTAGGTTCATTATTCGAGCGTAAAGCTTCTGGTTGTAAATTAAAGAGCCAAAAGTCTCGAAAGAGGCCCCGTTTTCAAATAGCAGAGATCTACATGACTTGGCTAAACATTTGTTTTTTGCCGATTGTGAGAGAGATCATAGATTAGATTTTCTAGTTATTTCTGAGACTGGTAGACGAGATTTCTCACAAACCCTACTCAATCGCCTATCTAGTAGAGTGGACTTTACGTGGATATCACGCCCGCCGCGTGGTATATCCGGTGGAATCCTATTAGGCGTCCGTGATGAGACTATGAAAGTCTTAGCAAGTATGTTTGGAGATTTTTTATAAAACTCTATATACGGAACAAGGCTGATGATTTCATATGGTCTCTAGTCACTGTTTATGGGGCTTCCCAGGATGTTTATAAAGCTTATTTTTTATGTGAGGATGTAAATCTAGCAAAAGACAATCCGTATCCTATTCTTATAGGCGGTGATTTCAACTTTCTAAGATTCCCTCATGAGAAAAGTCGGGGTTGTTTTAACAAACATTGGCCTTTTTTGTTTAACGCTGCCATTGACAGTTTAGACTTAAGAGAGGTAACAATGGTAGGAAGACAACTCACTTAGGCTAATAGTATTCCGGATCCAACCTATGAGAAACTTGATAGAGTGCTTATGGATATCGAGTGGGAAGATAAGTTCCCTATGGTAACTGTTCGGGCTCTAGAGAGTATTGAGGATTTATCAAATCATGCTCCTTTGCTTTTATCTATTGGAATACCACCACGAAAATCTATGCATGATTTCAAATTTGAACTTGGCTGGATGATTTGGGATGGTTTCTATGAGATGGTTATGGCTATTTAGAAAAAACCGGTTAATGGTCAAATGCCAATACAATGATGGAACAATAAAATACGTGCTTTACGCAAATTTCTTCGAGTTTGAGCTATACATACTAGTAGAATTATTAAGAAATAGAAAATACACATTTCATGTATTATTTATGACTTAGAAGCTTCTGCGAAAGTCATACCGTTATCTGCACAAGAGATTGAGCTTAAAATCCAATCGGATACGGAGATGGCCAGATTACTGTGTGAGGAACTTAGATGGTACCAATGCTCTAAAGTGAGATTTATTCTAGAAGGAGATGCAAATACAAGATAATTTCATGCAGTTTCCAATGGCAAATACAATAAGAAATGTATTCACTCTCTTAATCAGGATGAAGGTACGATTGAGGGACAAGAGCATCTAAAGTCATATATAGCAAGTTATGATAAATCCTTGTTTGGAGAACCTCTGGAAAATACTTTTTCTATGGATAAGTCTCAAACTACGGATATTCCTCAGGTTCTAGTTGAGGAAAATAACTTTTTAACTGCCTCCTATATAGAGAAGGGGTCAAGAAAGCTGTTTTACAAATGAAACATAACAAAGCGCCAAGTCCGGATGGCTTTCTAGTGGAATTTTACCAAAAAATCTGGGATGTTGTCAAAAGGGACCTAATGGACTTGTTTGGTTTTTTTCAAGGTCAACTTGATCTCTTTAAACTAAACTTTGGCAATATAATTTTACTATCTAAGGTTAATAATGCATACCATATAATAGTATCGGCCTATCTGCCTTATTAACGTTAGTTTTAGTTTTTTACTAAAGTTGCCATGATTAGACTAGATTTGGTTGCTAATCATATTGTTCGTCCTTCTCAAACTGCATTCATGCAATAAAGAAATATTCTAGATGGTGTAGTAATCTTGCATGAAACAATCCTTGAACTACACTCAAAAAGATTAAATGGTCTACTGTCTAAGATTGATTTTGAGAAGGCTTATGATAAAGTTAATTGGTCTTTTCTTTAGCAAACACTGTGTATGAAAGGTTTTTCGGAGGAGTGATGTGCTCATATTCAGTCCTTTATTTATGATGGCAGTGTTGCCATAAAAGTCAATAATGACATAGGCAAGTACTTCCATACTAAGAAAGGATTAAGACAGGGGGATGTACTATTGTCTATACTATTTAATATAGTGGCGGATATGTTGGCTATCCTTATCGAGAGGGCCAAGGCTGATGGCCAAATTGAAGGATTAGTTTCACACCTTGTTGATGGTGGACTTTCTATTCTTCAATACGCTAACGATACAATCCTATTTATGAAACACGGTTTGGAGAAAGCTAAGACCCTGAAGTTAATACTATCAGTTTTCGAACAACTCTCTGGATTGAAAATTAACTTCCATAAGAGCGAGTTGTATTATTTTGGCGAGGCTCAGAACGAGGCCCACCTATATGCTGAACTTTTTGGCTGTGGTCAGGGGAAATTTCCGATCAACTACGTGGGAATACCAATTCACTATCGGCGTCTCAGATGAATGGAAAGTCGCTGAGGAAAGACTACAAAAATGCCTTAATAGTTGGAAAGGTAAAAATTGCTATCCCTTGGGTAAGACTTATTCTTATAAATTCAGTACTCACCAACGTGGTACTGTATATGATCTCATTTTTCCGGTTACCAAAAGAGGTCTTGAAAAAGTGAATTATTTCCAATCAAGATTATTTTGGCAAGGGGATAGTGAAAAAAAAAGAAATACAGACCGACCCGATGGTATGTGGCCTACCACTCAAAATAATAAAGTGGACTTGATATACATGATTTGCAAGTCAAAAACATCGCGCTTCCGGGTAAATGGCTGTTCAAACTCCTTACAAAAGATGGGGTCTGGCAAACCATTCTATGGAGAAAATATGTGGGCTCTAAAGCCATGTCTCAAATGGTTTGGAAACTTGATGATTCACACTTCTGGGCTAGACTGATGTCGTTCAAAAAACATTTTTTTCATTTCGGTATCTTTAATATTAAGTATGGATCGCATATTAGATTCTGGAAAGATAAGTGGCTCAGCCAAACTTCTCTTCCTGAATAATATCCTACTCTATATTCGATTGTCAAACAAAAAGGCGACACTCTCTCTACTATAATGGGGTCTACCCATCCTAATGTGTCTTTAAGAAGAAGTATCATGGGTCCTAGACTGGTAACTTGGAACAATCTTTTATTTATATTATCCATAACACAGTTGTCAGACGATATGGATGAGTTCAAATGGAAATTACTAGATAGTGGTAAATTTTCAGTGGACTCAATGTATAGATCCTTGATCCAACCTGATATTCCAGTCAATAATAATAATAAAATTTAGAAGATGAAAATACCTCTGAAAATAAATATATTCGCGTGGTATCTTTTTAAAGTGGTAATTCTTATAAAATAAAATCTTGTTAAACAGAATTGGCATGGAAGTAAACAGTATGTTTTTGTCATCATGATAAGACAATTAGACATTTATTCTTCTAATGCAAATTTTTGCGGACTATATGACCAATCATCCAAGTAGCCTCTCGTTTATCTCTCCCATGTTCGGTGGCTAATATATTTGGTAACTGGCTATATGGGATTGAGGATAAGTACATGACTTTATTTTGTGCAGGAGCGCTTGCCATTATTTGGTCGCTTTGGCTATGTAAAAATAATAAGATTTTTAATAATATTATGTCTCTCCACTGCAGGTTATCTATCGGACTATGGCTATTCTCCGATCATGGACTACGCTTCAACATATGAAGTTTAGGGACTTGTTTGCGGAGGGTGTACACGATTGGAGGCCATGGCGAGGGATATTTTTTTCCGACATGGATGGTCGCGTTATCTAGGAATAGATCTACCTAGTAGTGGTCGATTGTGTTGGCATCGCATTTTGTAATTTCGATCGTTTATTTAACTATTAGTCCTCTGGATTGTACGGCGGTGTGCATCATAGTTATGCAGAGGAGGGATGTAAACATTATATGGAGTAATAAAATCGCCAATTTCCAAAAAATCCTGAAGTACAATAATGACCCAAGAATAGCTGGATGGCCATCATCTGAAAACCTGAATATGGAAGTCCTGATGAGATTTGAAGACTAGCATCCAAAGTTCTCTTATGATTTCCACTATTTTTGACTTATGAATCCATGACTCTTGAAGCTCTATCACACTTTGGTCGACTATGTTTTGTTCCTGAATAATATGTTGGAATTCAGCGATGACTACTAAATAAAAGAAACTCTTGTATTTTATATTACCACTGAATTAATTGCCCTTGTAAACACAATATATTACAATTAATTGTTGAAGAGTTTAGATCATTTGATACATTGTCAACTGTTGAATACCAATTCATGCTTATGGTGAGTTAAGAAAATGGGTAACGGCGTCCGCGGCTCTAAAACTCCCATGCTTCAGGGCACCTCCTTCTCGTCCATCTGTTCCTGCCAAGGTCAACATGTTAGATATGTTCGGGAATTAGGTGGAGGCAGCGTTGCCCGTAAGGAAGGAGGGGAAGCGTGCCCAGAACATCCAGCCCAAAAACTAAAATTGATACTATAGTACCTTCCTTCAGAAAAGAAGGCATGTATATTTTTTCTAAGACCATCAACGTAAAGTTTGATCAAGTTCACAATCAAAAAATCTTTACTAATACATAGATGTTGTATGAACATATGTTACTAGTATGAATGATTTAACATTTTAGAGTTGATATTTTTTCTAAAGTTTTGTTAAACTTCGTATAATTTGACTGTTGACAAAATTTATATGTACTCTTTTAAGAAATAGAGGGAGCACTACTTAGGTCAAATGTAACTAAACTAGTGCAACATATTCGGTTGCTAGGATAAGCAACACATGAGCAGAGATTGGACGTTCAAGACATATACAAGGTGCAAAACCATGCATCTCGCATCTACTCACATGGTGCTCCTTAGCAAGTCATATCTGTCATGGCGTCCTTCCATGCATTGCTCTCGGCCCTGCATGTCGCGGTCTGACGCCGCTAACACTATGCTCTTGTTTTCAATCTGCATCTAGCAGTGTGTAACAGCCCAAGTTTATGATATATGTAAATTGTACTTAAGCATGGCATGCATCTGTTTAAATCAATACAATATTTGCATGTGATCAAGTGTGTGAACCAAAGTACAAGTGCAAAACCCTAAACCCTAGTCTTCCCCCCCTCCTTTTGGAATCCATTCAAAATGTTTTGAATTTGAAAGTTACCCAAAATAGTGGAGCCCAAACAGTGTCAAAGGGCCCCCACATTGTTTTCAACATATTTACAAAATCCTGGTATTTTGAATTATTTAAAACAGTATCCAAATCATTATACAAAAGAGAGAAAAGGAATTTAGGAAATAGAAAAAAGATCTGTCAAAAAAAAAGCAACCCAGCGCCTCTGGGCCGAGCCCAACTCTTTCTCTCCCGCGTGTGCAGTAGCCAACGGCCCAGCACCGGCCCACGCCAGCCCAAGTGCGGCCCGTACCCCTTCGCCGCTGCCTGTCATCGTCTTCCTCTAGACAGGCAGGAAGCTGCATGTCGTCACCGGCGCCGTCGATCCCCGCCGCCTGCATCCGGCCGTCCGCCGCCGCGTGGAGGAGGATAAGGTCTTCGCGGCGTCGCCCTGGCCATCCTCATCCATTCCCCCTCTCCTCAGAGACCTCTCTCTTCTCTCCCGCACGAGGTCCCGAAACCCTAGCCTCGGGCTCCGCCCCTCGTCGTCGCTCTGCACCGCCCCGAGGCCAGCCGAGCACGCCATGAGGTCCGCCTCGCCTCCTGGAGCTTCTCCATCAACTGAATCGTCTGCGCGCTCTCGAAATCGAGCCACCCGAGCAGGATTCCACCGTCGGCCGCCGTCGCATCCGTCGTCGATTCCGACGTTGCCCATCCTCCCCTCGCATCAACGACCGCACCACTGCGCTCTCGGTGAGCCGCCGGTCCTCCTGGACCTCTCATTTCTCTCCCTCCTGCTCTGGTTCACCACCGCGTCGTCCACCACAGTCCGCCGTCGTCGGCCACCACCAGAGCTCGTTGCTCCGGTGACCATCCGCGGGCGGCGCCGCCTCTTTTGAGATTGTCTCGCTCCACTGATTCGAACGAGCTGTCTCACACGTCCCAGATCGCACCCTAGCGCTGTCAGCCGACGAGCTCTCCAGCGAACCCACGTGGCTTGCCTACGTGGCCTTGGCCCCACCCGTCAGTCGGAGTGGGTAGTCTCTGGCCCGGTAACAAACGCCCCTGTTTCCTCTTTGCTTGTGTGGCTGCTGAGGTGGCTCCGGGCCCCTCTATCAGTCACTGTGGTTAGGTATGCCTGCGGTGTAAAAAATTTAAATGCCTCTGCTGACATCACGTTGACGCAATAAACCTTTTCAAATTGATTTATAATTTCAAAAAATGATTTAAATATTGTAAATTCAATAACTTATTATTTATAAGTCAGAAAAATATGTATAATATATCAAAATATTCAGAAAAATGAGTTCTACCTATTTAAGATATCATCATGAATTGTTCAACAACTTAAATGCCAAGTATAATTAGAAGAACATAGTAACCCTTCTCATATACTCCAGAGTTTCCCCGAGTTAGGGTTTTCACCCCTCGGAACCCCGTTTAAAATGCCCAAGCATGTTTTAGGGTTCTTCTCAACAGTATTTAACTTCTCATATCATCCATATTGATTGCGCATTGCATTATGCCATGTATTGAATGTTGGTTCCCCTTTTTCGGTATTTAGCTCTTCGCGAATAGGAACCGAACCCGAAGCTGAAGTCAACGACACCGAAGATCCATATATGTCTACTGACGGACAAGGCAAGCGTAGCCTCTCATTCTGAACCTATGTTTTATAAAGTATATTACTTTCTCGCTATAATGCACACGATTCCAATTTGGTCTTTTGTCGGTAGTTAGTGTTACCTATCTGCTGCATAGTTTCCTTTTTGTGGCCTTATACTCCTGATCCACTGCTCCTAGCATACCTAGGTCTGGTACCTGAGCATTGCTAGAGCTTCTGAGATCGACAGCTTAGCCATGCATAATATCAATGTCTGATCTATCCAAACGATGAATCAGAGGCGCCAGAGAATCTAGAAAGGTAGGAGATGGTGACATCATCGAAGGAGTTAACTAAACATGCTAAGGCTTGTATGGGAGGCCACGTTGGGTGTGGTTTTTGTAGTCCCATGCTCGCCACCACTAGGAACTGAGTTCTTACCTTTGGAACCAAGACGAGCGTACAGTCACACGGGGCCTGGACAACCCCTCGACTAACTAACTTGCCTAGTAGATTCCATGAGTCACATAGCTCGGGCTTTCCATTTGGCATACACATTGAAAATGTTTTAGAAAGAGGAGGTGATGGAGGTGCATCATAACAGGTAGGGAAGCGTGGACCGGGTTGCTTGGGGTAGATAGCGCCCCTGGTAAACCAACCTCGCCTCACATCTTTAAGTACCGGCTTCGGGATTTGACCCGTTATGGCAGAATCATACTTATTGCGTGACTCATGGTCTCGGCGAAAGCAAGGTAAAGGTCGTGGTCAACCACCCTCTGTCGGCCTTCCCTGGAAGAGGGCTAATAATTTGGCATTAAGAGTCGGTTGGTGCATGTGGGTAAAGTTGTACACCCTTGCAGGGTTAAATCTTTTTGAAAAGCCATGTTCACGGTTATGAACGACTTGGCGACCAGACTTAATATCATAGACAACATTAACCACTATAAAACTTGCTGATCCATGTGTGCTTAAGGATGCTTCCTCCGGGTTAAGGGGGTGATCCTAGATAGGAGGTTCTGATGAAGCTGGTGGCTACTAAGAAGGTGATGGACAAGATGAATAAGTCGCTATCTTATCTATTTTAAAAGATTCTGAGTAGACGAGCCTCTTCTCTCTCCTGTTTACAAATAAAGATTGCTTTGTACAAAAGAAAATCCATAGAAAGCCTTTCTAGCCAGAGCATGTAGATACTAGGTTATCTAAGTCTTGCGGAGTCCATTCTCGTACTCAGCCTTGCGCCATTGTTGTTTTTCTATAGAGGATCTGGTTGCAACTGAAGGTGGCTTCTACGTTGACATAGACGAGTAGTTGGAGGTCCCAGGTAGCAGCCTGAGGACCATGGGATGGACGTCACTTTTGTTAATGGCCTCTTAGGCCTTTTGCTAAGTTGTTGTGTAGAACAACATAATTTGCTTTCGCTGTGTGATGTAATGTTGGGTCTATGACCTCTGGTCTGTAATAATTCTAATATCTTACTCTGCTCAGAGTTTAACTTATGCTGTTGAATCCCTATGTTCTGTAATGTTACCGAATCATACCGTGATCTTCCGTGTTTGGATTTGAACTTAACTTAAATGGTGATCTGAGGTTAGTTTAACCCTAACCCCGGGGGGTGCTACAGGTTTTGGTATCAGAGCAGGACTGCTTGTAGGAAACCCTTTTATTGGTCGATGTTGAGTCTAGAAGTCGATAAAACTATTTGAAAGTTAAAACTATTTGCAGAAACTCTGACTAGGATTCTTTTTACTCCTTCTCTGGTGTGTTTTTGATGCTGGAGTTTCTCTTACCTTATTCAGTTTGAAAAGGTTTTCATTCCTTATCTTATATCTCAAAACTTCTAGGATCTTGGTTTTGGGGTTGTTCTCTAAAAATTACTCCGTACTTGGTTGCTATTCTCAGAGTTTCAAGATTTCTCAGTTTTTCTTGGTGTGTAACATATTAGCATTCCATTGTCATGGTTTGTAAGTCAGCTGGTTAGTGTATACATTAGTATGCTTTGATACTACCATGCTTGATAAGGTGATACTTTTAAATCAAGTACTCTTTGTTCATCTTTCCGTCTTGCTCCTTTGAATCCTTTTTCTAATCTCTTTTTGTTCATTCAGGATGGGTGATACCTATCGTGCTCGTACCCGTGCTCATGCTCGGGGTGCCGCAAATGAGGGTGAATCTTCCAATCTTCCTCCACCACCGTCCATGGTTCAACTCATGGCCATGTACGAAACCAACCGTGCTGACAACATGAGGCTCCTTGAAAGGATTGAGCGCAACACTGCTCAAAGCCAGAACAATCAAGTTGGTATCAAGGATTTCACACGTCTCACTCCGCCAGTTTTCAGCTATTCCACTGAGCCACTTGATGCGGACTACTGGATTCGCACTATGGAGCGCAAACTTCAGGTTGGTCATGTTGCTCAAGCTGATTGGGTGACTTTTGCTGCCTACCATCTAGAGGGAGCAGCTAACTCCTGGGGGGGAAATTTCTTGGCTATGCAAGAAGCTCAACATGTTGTTACATGGCAAGAGTTCACTGAAGCCTTTCGAGCTTATCATATTCCGGAGGGTCTTATGGATCAGAAGAGGGAGGAGTTCCTCAAGCAGGCAACCGGTTCCGTGTGATTACCAGCGCAACTTCAATCGTCTTGCCTGCTATGCTACTGAAGAGGTCTCCACTGATGTTAAGAAGCAAGCTCTGTTCCACAAGGGACTATATCTTGAGGTTCGCCGTGATATCCATCTCATGGACTTTGTTAACTTCCAAGGTCTTGTTAATAAGGCTATGAAAGTCGAGAGTGGAAAGGTGGAGTATGAAGAAACTCGTAAGCGTCCTCAGGATGGGTACAACAAGGCTGGTTCTGGTAATAAGAAGCATCGCGTCTTTGTGCCTTACAGTGCTATGCCACGTGCTCCTTATACTCCAAGGACTTCTGGATATGTTCCTCGTTCGAATGCTACTTCAAACAATGCTGGTGGATCAAATTATCCTGCTGCTGGTACTGGATCAGGTCTCATATGTTTCAACTGTCGCCAACCTGGCCACTACGCAAGAGATTGTCCTCAAAAGAGTGTTGCTGAGAAGGCACAACCACCAAAGAAGAATGAAAAGTATCCAAGTGCTGGAAAAGGTCGCCTGAACCATATCTCTGCTGAGGAGTCTTAGGAAGATCCAAGCGTCATCATGGGTACGCTTCGTATCAATCAAATTATAGCTAAAGTTTTGTTTGATTCTGGAGCATCGCATTCATTTCTGTCACAAGCTTTTGCTCAAATGCATGGGATAAGTTTCGAGGGGTTATCTATTCCTCTGCTAGTTCAGTCTCCTGGTTCTAGGTGGTGTTCCACCATGGTTAGTCATGGGAATTTAATTGAGGTTGCATTTCAACTTTCCCCCACTTCTTTGATCGCCCTCAAGTCAACTGATATTGACATCATTTTGGGCATGGACTGGTTGACCCGTTATCAAGCTATTCTAGATTGTACAACCAAGTCTTTGAATCTGACTAGTCCTGCTGGCATAATACCAAGCATCTTGGACCATAGGGTCACCGTCTTCATTGCTTTCTATCCACAGAGTTGTATGCTCTTGAAGTTCTACCTCCGTTAGAGATCCAAGATGTTTCCGTGGTCTGTGAGTTTCCGGATGTATTTCCTGAGGAGTTGCCTGGCATGCCACCTGATCGAAGTGTGGAGTTTGTCATTGAGTTAGTTCCTGGAACTGATCCTATTTCTAAAAGACCCTATCGTATGCCTCCTCATGAGCTTGTGGAGTTTAAGAAGCAATAAGAGGAGTTAGAAGGAAAAGAATACATTTAGCCCAGCACATCTTCTTGGGGATGTACTACCATCTTTGTCAAGAAGCGGGATACCAATATCGTGTCTGGTTGTGGATTATCGCCCACTCAATGCTGTGACTATCAAGAACAAGTATCCTCTCCCTAGGATCAACGATCTATTTGATTAGTTAAGTGGTGCCACTGTATTTTCCAAAATGGATTTGAGGTCAGGGTATCACCAGATAAAGATCCGTAAGGAAGATATTCCAAAGACTGCTTTCACCACTCGTTATGGTCTTTACGAGTATACAGTCATGTCCTTTGGTCTTACCAATGATCCAGCCACTTTTATGCGGCTTATGAACTCTATCTTCATGGAGTATCTTGACAAGTTTGTCATGGTCTATATCGGTGATATTCTGGTCTATTCCAAGACTGGAGAAGAGCACACTGAGCATCTTCGTTTGGTGTTAACAAAACTCCGAGAACATCGTCTCTACGCCAAGTTTTCCAAATGTGAGTTCTGGTTACAAGAGCTCGTATTCCTTGGTCATGTTGTTTCCGCCAAAGGGGTTGTTGTTATCCCAGATAAGTTCCAAACTATTCTTGACTGGGAATCTCCTAAATCCGTCAAGGATGTCCGAAGTTTTCTCGGGATGGCTGGTTATTACCGTCGATTCATCGAGAACTTCTCCAGGATTGCAAAGACGATGATTGATCTTCTTAAAAAGGATAAGAATTTTGAATGGTCTGATAAGGCTGAAGAAAGCTTCCAGATGTTGAAAACCAAGTTAACCATTGCACCAGTGTTGGTTCTTCCAGACACTAGCAAAGACTTTGTAGTCTTCTGCGATGCTTCTCACCAAGGTATCGGATGTGTGCTAATGCAAGATGGGCATGTGGTGGATTATGCCTCCCGTCAGCTAAAACCACATGAGAACAACTAGCCAACTCATGATCTTGAGCTTGCAACTGTTGTTCATGCTCTTAAGCAATGGCGACATTACCTTCTCGGTAGTCATTGCGAGTTATACTCGGATCATCAGAGTCTGAAGTATCTTTTCACACAACCTGATCTGAATCTTAGGCAAAGAAGATGGTTGGAACTCATCAAGTACTATGATTTGGGTCTCAACTATCAACCTGGAAAAGCCAATGTTGTTGCTGATGCGCTAAGTCGTAAGTCTTATTGCAACAATTTGGTGATCAAACAATTTCAACCTTCTCTTCATGAGGAATTTGCTCGATTGAATCTTGAAGTAGTTCCTCGTGGATTCCTTTCTACCCTCGAAGTGAAGTCTTCTATAGAGGATGACATCAAGCTTGCTCAGAAACATGATTCTGAAATTGCTGAGATCAAAGGGAACATTGCTAGTGGAGTTGCTAAGTGTTTCTCTATTGATAATCAAGGTACTGTCTACTTTGGTACCCGTCTGGTGGTGCCGAAGAGAACAAAATTGAGGGATTTAATTCTCCAAGAGGCTCATGAATCACCTCTTTCTATCCACCCTAGAGGTACCAAGATGTATCGGGATCTTCGTCAAAGATTCTGGTGGTCTGGTATGAAGAAGGATATCGCTCGTTTTGTTGCTGAATGTGACATTTGTCGTTGCGTCAATGTTGAGCACCAAAGACCCGCTGGTCTCCTGCAACCACATAAAATACCTGAGTGGAAATGGGATGAAGTTGGTATCGATTTCATCACTGGTCTTCCTAAGACTCAGAAAGGAAATGATGCCATCTGGGTAATCGTTGACTATCTGTCCAAGGTTGCTCACTTTCTACCTGTTCGCGAGAGTATCAATGCTAGTCAGTTAGCAGATCTATATATCTCTCGAATAGTTGTTCTTCATGGGATTCCGAATAAAATCGTCTCTGGCCGAGGGAGTTTGTTCACCTCAAGGTTCTGGATAATCTTACAAGCTGCTATGGGAACTCGTTTGTATTTCAGTACAACTTATCATCCTAGCATCGGTGGTCAAACCGAAAGAGTGAATCAAATCCTTGAAGACATGCTTAGAGCGTGTGTCATATCTTTTGGCAAGAACTGGGAGAAATGCCTTACTTTTGTTGAATCTCCTACAACAATAGTTATCAGTCCAGTATAGAAATTGCACCTTTCCAGTTCTTATATGGAAGAACGTGTCATACTCCTTTGAACTGGTTAGAAACCGGCGAAAGAAAGTTCTTTGGTCCGGATATGATCCAGGAAGCAGAAGATCAAGTTTGTATCATTCGAGATCGTTTGAAAATTGGTCAGTCTCGCCAGAAAAGCTATCATGATCGTCACCATCAACATATTGAATATGAAGTCGGTGATCAAGCTTATCTCCGGGTCACTCCTCTGAAGGGTGTCCATCGTTTCGGTATCAAAGGCAAACTGGCTCCTCGCTATGTTGGTCGTTTCCATGTTCTATCTAGGCAAGGTAACCTCGTATACAGGTTGGAGTTGCCTGCAAACTTCCCTGACGTGCATGACGTCTTTCATGTGTCTCAACTCAAGCGTTGCTTCAAAGATCCTGTCCGTGGTGTTGATCACCAAACTCTTGATCTCCAGAAGGATCTGACTTATCGTGAGTATCCTATCCGTATCCTTGATGAAGCCGAGCGCAAAACTCATCGTCAAAACATCAATTTCCTGAAATTTCAGTGGTCTCATAACTCTTAGGACGAAGCAACCTGGGAACGAGAAGATCGTCTCCGATCTGAGTACCCCGCCTTCTTTTCAAAAACTTAGGAATCTCGGGTCGAGATTCTTGTAAGGGGGGTAGAGCTGTAACATCCCAAGTTTGCGATATATGTAAATAGTACTTAAGCATGGAATGCATCTGTTTAAATCAATACAATATTTGCATGTGATCAAGTGTGTGAACCAAAGTACAAGTGCAAAACCCTAAACCCTAGTCTTCACCCCCCTATTTTTGGAATCCATTCAAAATGTTTTGAATTTGAAAGTTACCCAAAATAGGGGAGCCCAAATAGTGTCAAAGGGCCCCCACATTGTTTTCAACATATTTACAACATCCTGGTATTTTGAATTATTTAAAACAGTATCCAAATCATTATAGAAAAGAGAGAAAAGGAATTTAGGAAATAGAAAAAGGATCTGTCAAAAAAAAAGCAACCCAGCGCCTCTGGGCCGAGCCTAACTCTTTCTCTCCCGCGTGTGCAGCAGCCAACGGCCCAGCACCAGCCCACTCCAGCCTAAGTGCGGCCCATACCCCTTCGCCGCTGCCTGTCGTCGTCTTCCTCCAGACAGGCAGGAAGCTGCCTGTCATCACCGGCGCCATCGATCCCTGCAGCCTGCATCCGGCCGTCCGCCGCATGGAGGAGGATAAGGTCTTCGCGGCGTCGCCCCTGGCCATGCTCATCCATTCCCCCTCTCCTCAGAGACCTCTCTCTTCTCTCCCGCGCGAGGTCCCGAAACACTAGCCTCGGGCTCCGCCCCTCGCCGTCTCTCTGCACCGCCCCGAGGCCAGCCGAGCACGCCACAAGTTCCGCCTCGCCTCCTGGAGCTTCTCCATCAACTGAATCGTTTGCGCGCGCTCGGAATCGAGCCACCCAAGCAGGATTCCATCGTCGGTCGCCGTCGCGTCCGTCACCGTTCCGGCGTTGCCCAGCCTCCCCTCGCGTAAACGACCACACCGCTCCGCTTTTGGTGAGCCGCTGGTCCTCCTGGACCTATCCTTTCTCTCCCTCCTGCTCTGGTTCGCCACCGCGTCATCCACCATAGTCCGCCGCCATCGGCCACCACCAGAGCTCGTTGCTCTGGTGACCATCCGCGGGCAGCGCCGCCTCTTTTGAGCTTGTCATGCTCCACTGATTCGAACGAGCTGTCTCACGCGTCCCAGATCGCACCCTAGTGCCGTCGCTCGCCATCAGCCGACGATCTCTTCGGCGAGCCCACGTGGCTCGCCTACGTGGCCTTGGCCCCACCCGTCAGTCGGAGTGGGTAGTCTCTGTCCCGGTAACAAATGCCCTTGTTTCCTCTTTGCTTGTGTGGCTGCTGAGGTGGCTCCGGGCCCCTCTGTCAGTCACTGTGGCTAGGTATGCCTGCGGTGTAAAAAGTTTAAACGCCTCTGCTGACATCACGTTGACGCAATAAACCTTTTCAAATTGATCTATAATTCCAAAAAATTATTTAAATATTGTAAATTCAATAACTTATTATTTATAAGTCAGAAAAATATGTATAATATATCAAAATGTTCAGAAAGATGATTTCTACCTATTTAAGCTATCATCATGCATTGTTCAACTACTTAAATGACAAGTATAATTATAAGAACATAGTAACCCTTCTCATATACTCCGGAGCTTCCCCGAGTTAGGATTTTCACCCCTCGGAACCCCGTTTAAAATGCCCAAGCATGTTCTAGGGTTCTTCTCAACAATATTTAACTTTTCATATCATCCATATTGATTGCACATTGCATTATGCCATGTATTGAATGTTGGTTCCTCTTTTCCGGTATTTGGCTCTTCGCGAATAGGAACCGAACCCGAAGCTGAAGTCAACGACACCGAAGATCCATATCTGTCTACTCACGGACAAGGCAAGTGTAGCCTCTCATTATGAACCTATGTTTTATAAAGTGTATTACTTTCTCGCTATAATGCACACGATTCCAATGTGGTCTTTTGTCGGTAGTTAGTGTTACCTATCTGCTGTATAGTTTCCCTATTGTAGCCTTATACTCCTGATCCACTGCTCCTAGCATACCTAGGTCTGGTACCTAGCATACCTAGGTCTGGTACCTCTACAAATGCTCCACCGGATCATCTTACAGTTGAATATGAGTATTCATGTCTCGAACTTCTTGCCGCCTAGCGTGAAAATAAGCAAACACAAGTGGCAGTTTGTGATCAATATCTGTAATTGGACCTTCGCGATAATATGGTTCATTGTCAAACACTGGAGTCTCCCGCTCGCTCTCAATGATCATGTTGTGCAAGATTGATACGTCGGAAACGTATCTATAATTTTTGATGTTCCATTCTTGTTTAGTATCTACTTTGCTTTGCTTTGTCTACACTTTCAGGTGTTTTTATATCTTTTCTGGAATTAACCTATTAAAAAGTTGCCATAGTGCCAGTTGCCTGTTTTCTTCTATTTTAGGTTCTAAAAAGGAAAATAATCAATATTGTCGGAATTGGACGAGACAAAAGCTAAAGTCGATATTTTACCATGGGAGACACGAATCCAGAAGACGATACGGAGGGCGCCACGGGTGCCCCAGTGTGCGCCAAGCCTAGCCAGCCTGGCAGGGTGGGTCCCCGGGCACCCCCGCCGCCTCTTATAAGAAGCCCCTGATGCAGAAACCCTAGGAACCCGATCAAAACTCCACGAAAACGTCTGTAGCCGCCACCACCATCGTCCCTAGATTGGGGGGATCTGAAGTTCTTCCCGGCACCCTGCCGGAGGGGAGATCATCCTGGAGGCCTTCTTCTCCGGTATGAAGCGTGAGTAGTTCCACCTTGGACTATGGGTCCATGTAGTATCTAGATGGTTGTATCTCCTCCTTGTTCTTTCATGTATAGATCTTGTGAGCTCCGTTCATGATCAAGATCTAATCTATTTGTAATCATGCATGTTGTGCTTGCGGGGATCCAATAGATATTGAGATTAGTATGTCAGATTGATTAATGGTTTTGTCTATATGATTCTATCATGTCTGTGTTGTTTGTGATCTTGCATGCTCTCCATTGTTAGTAGCTATCTTGGCCAAGTAGTTGCTAGTGACTCCAAGAGGGGGTATTTATGCTCGATAGTGGGTTCATGCCTCTAATTTCCAAGGGCAGTGATATAAATCTCTTCGGTTGTAGATGTGTTGTTGCCACTAGGGGGGAAACAACGGTCTCTTGTTCATGAAACAAGTGGATTGTTTACCTTACACACTTTGCTTAAAGCAGTTGTCTATTGCTTGCAACGTAATACTTAAGGGGGTTCAGATGATAACCTGAAGGTGGACTTCTAGTCATAGATGCAGTTGGATGGCGGTCTATGTATCTTGTTGTATTGCCCAATCGAATCTCATTGGATCTTTTTGTCTGGTATTGCATTGTGATGCCTTGCTCAGTTCCTGTCAATTGTCCTGCTGTAATTTGTTTACCCTTCATGTCATGTTGTTTATCTAAGAAGAGCACCTCTAGTGAACTATGGACCCCGGTCCAATCTTTACCATTGATACATCTTCCACTGTTATTGTTTACTTGCTGCAAACCACCATTACCTTCCACACCATATAGTTAATCCTTTGTTACATCAACCGGTGAGATTGACAACCTCATTGTTAGTTGGGGCAAAGTCTTGAGTTTGTGTTGTGCAGGTCTACGCGTTGCTTGCAACACCTGTGTGACGTTTCCTTCCTCCTACTGGTTCGATAACCTCGGTTTCTTACTGAGGGAAGACTTGCTGCTGTGCTGCTTCACACCTTGCTCTTGGGGTTCCCAACATGCTCCACATCAACTGAGCCATCAAAGATCACATAGGAAGTCATGATCTCCTACATCTGATCTTTTGACCTGGTAAGATGGTACCTGACAATGACAAATCGAGCTTGCAGCACACCGAATATCCTCTCCACATACTTCCTACAACCTCATGTTCTGTGGCAAACCAAGATTTCTTCCCTCTAGGCACAGGGTTTGAGATTTTCTTCAAAAATGTTGACCATTTTGGGTAGATGCCATCTTCCAAGTAGTAGTCCTTGTCATACTGGTGGCCATTGATCTCGAACTGCACTAGAGGAGCTTTGCCTTCAACAATCTTGGTGAACACATTTGAACACTGTAGCACGTTGATGTCATCGTGTGATCCTTCCATACCAAGTAAGCATGCCAAATCAACATATCTCGATGAGCCACGGCCTCAAGAACCACACTGAATGATCCTTTGTGACCTCTGTACATGCCCTGGTGCGCGAATGGGCAGTTCTTTCATGCCCAATGCATATAGTCAATGCTTACAGACATTCTAGGAAAACCCCTTGCTGCATTCTATTCCAAGATAAGAGTTGTGTCTTCTGCATTGGGTGTTCTCGGATAATTCTTCCCATACACTGCCACAATTGCCCTACAAAACCTGTACATGCAACCGATGGCAGTGGACTCGACCATGTGGAGGTAATCGTCATGTGTATCTCCAGCAATTCCATATGTAAGCATCCACAGAGGAATTGTGCATTTTTGGATTGTGGAGAAACCAAGTGTGCCGACGATGTCTCTCTTCAATTTGAAGTAGTGGTCAAACTCTCTCAATTGCTCGACGATCTCCAGGAAAAGCTTCCGACTCATTCTGAAATGGCGCCAAAATGTGACGTCCTTGTGCAATGGGTCGGTAGAGAAGTAGTCGGCATAGAGGATGCAATAGCCTTCCATCCTCTGCCTCGGCTTGCTCTTGCGCCGCCTAGCACTACTAGAAAACTAGCTATAGATAGACAGATCTTCTCTGGCGCATAAACTTCACTATTTTAGGGAATGCGCCACATAAACTTCACTATTTTGTGGCAAATGTTAGGGAACAATGAGCCACAAAAATTTGGTGGGACCCGCCACCAGGCCTGGGCGAGCAACTTTCAGAAAGTGAAGAGGAGCCCCACCACAAAATTCAGTTGACCAACATTCTGTAGTGCATATGTATATATGTGCCACAGAAAATGATGTTTTTGTGTCACATATAGAGGTATGCGCCACATAATGTGAAAAAATAGATCCCCCTTGGATCTCCTTTTACTTTTGTAAAAATAAATGAAAAAATAAAAACTTAAAAAAAATCCTTTGAGACGTAGTTATATTTTGGGGTATAGTTATCGAAAAAATTGAAAAACATGAATTTCGATGTATTTTGCAAAAAAAATGGTCATGGCACGGTAAAACGATCATAAATTTTGTATACGATGTCAAAAAAAATGTTTTACCCGTCAAAACGATCGTCTCAAAATTTCCTACTCGAATTGAACGCCCAAAGGCCATTCTGGAATTTACAAATTACCCAAATTTGAAAAAAGTAAAAAGTTATGGCAGAAAGAAGTTTTTTTCTGCAAAAAACGGGAAAACTACTGTGGCGCATAACTCCCATATGCGCCACAGAAGTCTTGGGCGGGATTCGAAATTTGAATCCCGTCAACGCCCCTTCTCCCTCTCTTTTCTCCTCTTCCTCTCCTCCACACTTCTCCCTCCACTTCTTCTATCCTTCTCCTCCCCTTCTTCCTCACCTTCTCCTCCCTCCTCCTCCTCCTCCTTCTCCTCCTCCATCACCCCGGTGAGATCCTCCTCCGGAGACCTCCTCCTCCTCCACCCCGTTGAGCTTCTCCTCCTATTCCTACGATGACCTCCTCCAACCCGGTGACCTCCTCCTACCTTCTCCTCCGGCGATCCCCTCCTCCACCGGCGGCCTCCTCCTCCGGCGAGCCCCTCCTCCACCGGCGGCCTCCTCCTACTCCGGCAACCTCCTCCTCCGGTGACCCCTCCTCCACCGGCGACCTCCTCCTCCGGTGACCCCTCCTCCACCGGCGACCTCCTCCTCATGCTCCTCCACCAGCGAACTCCTCCTCCTCCGGCCACCACCGACCTCCTTCTCCTCCACCGACCCCCTCCTCCACCCACCTCCGGTGATCCCCACCTCCGGCCAGATATGGCCCGTTTTTTTTTGAAATCTGAAAAAAAATCTATGGAAGTTTGAGATCTCGCCCGTTTTTTTTTTGAATTTTCAAAAAAACTTCTGTGGCGTATTTTAATATGCGCAATAGAATTACAATTCAGTGGCATGGGTATCAGTGGCGCATTCCCATATGCGCCACAGAAGTCCAAAACCCATGCGCCACAGATAGCTGTTTTCCTAATAGTGTAGGCTTCGAACCCCCAGCAGGCGTTTTCTCCTTGGCGCCGGCCATCATGCCCAGGAGGGAAGCGATGATCATGCGATGATCGTCGTTGCCGACGGTGTCTTAGGCACCAGCAGCAACGGTGAATTCATCGTCCATCAGAGCGGCCAACATCTCTTCCTCATCTGAATCCATTCCTTTGGCAAACCGTCGAACACCTAGTGGGCAGGGTGGTTGTGTCGTGGGCTTGGAGCTACTAGGAGGCTGAACATCGGACGTGACACAGACGAGGAGGCGTATTGGGAGGGTGTGGGGAGTATTTCCGGCGGCTACGAGGGTGGCTCTAGCAGACTGAAAGACAGACAACAGCAAGGGATGGTAGCGGCAACGAGCTGATTGAGTGGTGGTCATCGGGGGAGGAGACTTTGCAGGCGCAAGTCACCGACAGGGCTAGCCCGCGTCGTTTTCATCTCCATCTAGCGCCCCCGATCCCCCCCTCCCGTGGGTTGTTTCGGCCTGGAGACGTCGGATAACAAAACGGGCCATGCCGCCGCAAAAAAAAATTTAGAGGGGCCGGCTGGACGTGATTTTGAGCGCTGCACCCCCAGAGTCCTTTAGAGGGCCTTTAGGTACCTGAGTGGAGATGCTCTTATTCCCTCAATCTTCATAAAAGCAAGGTTGTGATCGCTTACGAAGCTAAACAACTTCATTAGATCCCCCTCTCATGCACGGTCACTGGAATTTGAAAGAAAACTTGGACGGCTACTACATGCATTAATTTGTACCTACAGATTTAGTTTTATTATCATCTTATGTTTCCTACTCCCTCCGACATATTACTTATCACTAAAATGAATGTATCTGTCAAGATGCATCTATTTCAACGACACGTAATATGGATAGGAGGGAGTATTTTTATTTTTGTTCGGCGGCCCAGTTCTTTTGGGGGCTTCTCCGAGAAGCCTCCCTCACCCAACTTCCTAGAGAAGCCGGTCTAAAAAAATTACGAGGCTTCCAAAATAGTTAAGTCTAAACAAATTTGGAAGCCTCGCAAATTTTTTAAACCGGCTTCCCCAGAAAGCTGGGGGTAGGGCAGCTTCTGGGAGAAGCCGCCAAAAGAACTGGGCCTATAGTCATCTTGACGGCTTCTTCTAAATGTACATGGGGCAAATTGAATAGTTTACATTACATTCCACGCTGAAAACATACGTGTAGATTCTGCTAGTACAAGTTTTAACCTAAACTTAATCCGAACTCTCCAAATAGGGCACTGAGTAGGATATTACGCAGCTCAAATTAGAACACCCAGCTTATACCAACAGCCAGCAAAAGGGGCATCACGGGCCCATAATACATATGATTAATTCAATGTGGAAGAATAATGGCAGCAAACGATACAGCTTAAGATTCCTCCCATATTTAGAACACACTTGAACTGTAAAGAATATATACACACTACTACACTAATGCATGAATGAATTGCTTTTTTAAGCCAGAAATTTAAACCAAGATATGCTAGAATGAACTATATACACAACCCGTGAACCTGATACATGTGACCGGGAAGCGATGTCTAGGCGCTGCCACCGAGTAGCCTCCTGAAAGTATTTCGCAACGCTGTCGTAGTTCACGAAGCCATGAGCCAAAACTCATGGTTATCAACAGAGATGGCCTTAAAGGGTCTCTTATCGAAAAAAAATCAACAGAGACGGCCTGGATGTACCTCTCTATAGGGTTCTGTTGACTTGCGGTGGGAGTGACTGATCTCAGGCGAGGTACGGGTACAACTACCACTTTGCATATATGATTTTTTTTCATGGAATCAACATTGCAATCTCGTGGCGTTTCTCGAATTACCAATTGTAGTGGAATCAGCATTAACAAATTCAGATTTTTTTTATAAAAGAAGACGATATAGTAAGTTACATAAAGAACTTATGTATAAAATGGAAAGGTTAATTATCTAAAAAGAGTAGAAGGATAGAACTGAAGTGTTACATCCAAGCATAGTATGGTGCACCAAACACCATCGTGCTCAGGAACCTTAGTAGATTGGATTCTTGGAGATGCATGACCTGGCAGTGAAAACTTCACGAGGATGATCAAATGGTGCTTCCTCCCTTTTCCACCAAAATAGCCTCTACCAAATTGGCCGAGAGCTAAGGAATCAATTGAGAATTTGTACCCAACGGATTGAAGAAGTAGCACTCATGATTGACCATACTTCACTAAATACTGGAGGACCATTTGTATCATATGGTGTCCTTCTCATTCAGCGCATCAAATAATTTGATCTATTGTTGGTCTTTTTTCTTGATCATCATCCACACAAATATGCACTATTTCAATGCATCTCTTCACTTGTGGGCAGCCGGTGTCAACAAATGCATGCCACTGCAACATTTAAAAGACAAAGTAAGAAACTAAGGATGATACTTTTCACAAAAAATGTCGATTCCTAACTGGTAAGGATAGACTATATCAAAAATATGTTTCTAAAAAAACTATATCTAATTTAGGTCAATGAGAAATGAGTAGAACAGATAAATAGTATGCCACATCAACCTAATGCTTTCCTTACTACTATAGTGAGGGTATATGTACGTAAAGAGTAGAACACTGCAATGAGCTACTATAAAGATTTTGATAAATGAATAAATACTATGAATTACCCAAAATACTCCAAGAAAACATAAAACATGAATTTCTTAATAACCGTTAGGAAACTAAAATGGGAAAGATTATTACTCGTCCATGTCAAAGTTTTTTTGTGTGTCTGGAATGGTGCACCATCCGTCACATTAGCCGTCATCATTTTGTTTCCGACCTTGTTCTGTGGTATCAATGCATCTCTTTATGGCCTTGGAGTGCTCTTGTGTTTCGTAATATAATGTCATTCTGGTTATAAGTTTGACCAAACTTCTAAAGGGAATATCAACATCTACAATACCATAAATAGCTATATAAATATATTTTCCTATAGATTTAGTGATGCAATTTTGAAATTGTAGATGTTGATAGTCATAGTATTTGACTCAAAACAAAGCTGGCGGGACCCTTCTCGCACTACAACCCAAAAGAGCGGTGGACATAAAATTTCTTGAGTCTTAGCCCTGCCCGCCAGAACCCAACATCTTCAATACCAAATAAATATATTATGTATATTCACAAAAAATAATATTATGTACGGCCTAATAAAACATATTTAGTATTACAGATCTTAGTATATATTTCTATAAATTTAGTAAAACATTAAAAGTTTTAACTTAATTAGATATACATAGACCAAAATTGAGGAAGTAGCTGGCTAGCTAGGCCACTAGACACAAAGAAATTGGATGTACTTCTATCTCCATGTGTTTAGGAAAGTATTTGTACATATGAACTACTCAATATGGAAGGATGATATCGGTCAAATGAATTTCCCTTACATTTTGAATGTCGGGAAGATCATTACACCCTCTCACTAATTTCATGGTTATGATGCCCAAACTGAAGATATATGACTTGAATGATATTTCTCCTCCGAACTGATATTCAGGTGCAACATATCCCCTACAAGACAACATGTTGGTTAGAAGCATTATGGATTAAGTGTGAAAGGAATAACAAATCATTCGAAAGATCTTTCTTACAGAGATCCAAAGATATTTTTTGTAACCATTCTAGATTGTTCTCCACCAAAACGTCTTGACAAAGCAAAGTCCGTTATTTTGGGAACCATGTCTGCATCCAGCAGAATATTATCGGGTTTAAGATCCAGATGAGTAATACGTTCTTCTTTGTGAAGATAATGAAAACCCTGGCAAATTCCATTAATTAATTGATAACGTGTATTCCATTCATGTCCATGAGATTTATCTGCAAAATTAAAGTACAAAAGCACTTTAAGGAAATATAGGAGACATCGGAATAGTTAAATGCTATTGGAAAACGAAGTTACGGTGTTGCAGCATGGTACCTTTAAGGTAATCTTGAAGGCTTTTATTGGGCACATACTCAAAACAAAGTAACCTCTGTCGCACTTCTGCCAAAATATGCACTCCATTGCAGAGTACTAACTCGTGTTGTGTATCTGAGCAATACCCTAGAAACCTTACTATATTCTTGTGTTTAACCTTTATTAAACATTTGAGCTCTTCTTGAAATTGATGCTTAGAAAATCCGTCTATTCTGGAAAGCTTCTTCACGGCTACCTTCATATTTCGAACAACTCCCTATAACATGCTTATCTCATTGGCATCCATAACCCACATACAAATATTCCAAAATATAAAATTGTATAGGTTGTCAAGAAAAGTCCACACCATATAAACCTCTCCGAAACCACCACTACCAATCACATGGGAGAAATTCTTTGTGAGTTTCTTCAAAAGTCTATATGACATCATGATTGGTTCGGCTCTTGTATCAATTAATATGCTCTCCAAGGCTTCGAGTTCCTCATCTTGATCTTCAATTTCTATAGTATGATAATTTAAGTAAAGGAATTGATTAACCATCCTTACTCTATTTCTTTTTATAATTCATTGTGAGTTTGTCCTAAGTCAAACTATTTAAAGTTTGACCAAACATAAAACATAAACATCTCAAACACCAATTAAATACATCATAGAATTAAAATCATGAGGAATTATGATACTAATTTGATATTTTAAATTGTGAAATATGTTCCTACATATTTGGTCAAACTTACAATTATTTGATTTAAGGAAAACCCATAATGCACTAAAATAAGAATACATGGGAGTAATGTCAAACTAGAGAGAGAGAGAGAGAGAGAGAGAGAGAGAGAAAACTAAGGATTTGTTTTTGGAAATATGAGTGTACCTTTTTCTAATACAACTTCTTCTTTACCATCCCCATTCATACCGACAATATATGGATATTTAAAAACTGTTGCAGTTTTTGGAACTCCTGAAAAGAAAATTTTGTTGAAAGGATTAATTCATAAATCTCATAATAGATCAACAATTGGTATTAGGTTGATGCTTGTGGTTGAGCTGTCGGATGTAATATAGGCTAGAAGCTTTGTTGTTCTTGTGTTGAGCTATACCCTACCTCGGTTGAGGCTTGTAACAAATCCCCACCTTTCAACGATGTTATAGTTATGTTCAATAGGGTATGAGTATGTTTTGTTGTCTATAAAATAGGTTATATGTTATAGTTTACGACTATTTTTTGCTCAATTTGATGTGTTGTAAATGCAGATATTTTACCCACATATACCCATTTATCTTGTCAGGTGATGGATATGGGAAACATTTGTACCCATTGACGAATATGCTATGGGTAACAGGTAAGCTTGGAATAGATGAGTATGGGTATAGGGTGGCTCCATCCGTACCCATATTGTGTGGGTGCCATCCCTAAGTGGAGGTGAAAGATGGTGTATAGTACCACAACCGCATGAGTGCAAGAGCAACAACGCTAGGGATGTGACAGCGAGGAGAATTTCCATCTGATTGACGAGGCCACGTGAGTGTGTGGCAACTCTTTTTTCTATATATATCCTAGACAATGTGAACATATTTTGGTTTATGTTCTGCGTGAACTAGTCATATATCCTACACACTGGTTGGTGAGGTAGAGATAAATTCAAGCTAAATAAGAGCCAAACACAAACTAGCTAGTGTTGTATCTTGAAAAAATTATGCACCTTGATCTAATTCAACTTCTCTTCAAATCCCCACGTCCAACTGGAAGGAACATGTAGTGGAAAAAATGTTGTTTTAAATTTGAAACATAATAAATATTTAGGCTTAATGGGTTTCCAACTGAATTCTACCAGAAGTTCTGGGAATTGATTGTTGATGATCTGCTTGAGCTTTTTTAAATGATTTTTACTAAGGAAAAATGATATTTCTAGGGTGAATGATGATACTATTATTATGATCCCTAAAAGAAAACGGGGGATAAGATTCATATGCATAGGCCAATTGTCTTATGGAACGTCTTGTTTAAGTTTTTCACTAAGGTACTAAACAATAGGGATATCTTAGTAGCTGATGTGGTAGTGTCAAAAGTGCAATATGGTTTTATTGAGGGACGCTTCTTGCAAGATAGTGTAGTTATTTTACATGAAACTGTTCATTATATGCATGTTAAAAAGAAGTCTAGGATCTTGTTTAAGATAGAATTCAAAAAGTCTTACGAAAACTTAATTGAGAATTTATGATTTGTGCTTAGAAATCGAAGTATTTCCTATCAATTTTAGTAGATAGACTAAAGAAGCAAACTCATGTGGTAAAGTTAGTGGCATGGTTAATGACAATATGGGGCCTTTATTTCTAACTAGTCAAGGTTTGAGGGAAGTGGATCCCTTTCCCCCCATTTTTTTTAATATTGCATCTGATGCTCTTGCTACCCTGATTAAAAGGGCTCAAGAATACGTTTTTCTTAGAGGTTTAGTTCTGGCTATATCACCATATGCCGACGACATTATTTTTTGTTTGAAGATAACATGGAAAGTGATAGGGTACTTTTGACCACCTTACTGGTCTTAAGATCAATTTTATGAAAAGTGACATTTACTATTTTGGTAAGAGCAAGTCATGATGAATATTCTCATATTTTCACCCGCAAAGTTTGAGTGTTACATTTTATATATCTTTGGATACGATTACATTTTAAGAGTTGAAATAGTGTAGATTTGGAACCCATAGAAGAAAGGGTAGAAAAGACGGTTGTTAGCCAAGGGGTTTACTTTTTTTTGGTGGTAGACTAATACTAAATGAGACCTATATGAGCAATCTTCCTGGTTTTAGGATGTCAATGTTTTATGTTTCTAAAGGTGTCCAGGATATGGGACTTCCTACTAGTTTTTTGTGGGAAAAAGGTGTTAGTGAGTATCACCTTATCAAATGGTCTAATGTCTACCAAGAGATCATGGGTTTAGGTGTGTGACTAATTTAAATCTTAAGAATATTAGTTTGCTTTGTAAGTGGTTATGGCGAGTAGAAAACAAGAATTATGACTAGCAACATATGATTTCGAAGAAATATCTTCATAGGGGTACTATTACTCAAGAAAAAAGTTATGTTATTTGTTCACGGTTATGTATGTTTTGATGGGAATATTTTTTATAATTGTTATGAAATAATAATTGGTGATAGTCAGAAAATTATATTTTGGGAAGACGTTTGGGTAGGAAGAAAACCTTTATGTGTTGTTTTTTCTAGTCTTTACAATCTAAATTTTACACAAGATATTAAAAATTTTGCACAGAATTTTAATTTCATTAAATTTAGGAGATGCGTGTATATGGTGACACTTTTGCAATGTGGAATAAGCTGTGTTCGAATGATAAATATGAAAAATTAAGCTGGTTATTGGCTAAATCTGTAGTTTTTTAAGTGTTTGTATACTTATTTGGTAGCTAGAAATGTCCTGTTTCCAGACAAAATGTTTTGGTGGTTGAAATTGCTTCTCAAATTCAAAGATTTTGTTTGGCTGATGGTTAAGAAGAGTATCTTAGCTCGGGATAATTTAATCAAGAAAGGTTGGAAAATGTAACAAAAACTGTGAGTTTTGTGGTGACAAGTATTAATCGTTTATTCTTTGAGTGTCCCTTAGCTAGGTATAATTGAAGTATGGTATGTAGTGCTTTAGGAATTGGTGGTAAACCTATGAATTTATTTGTTTTATGTCTAAACGGGTTACCTAAATTTACTGGTAGACAGAGGGTAGTTGTCATTATAGGTGTTGCAGGGCTATTGTGGTATCTATAGAAAACAAGAAATAGAGCTTGTTTTCAAAGGATTATACCTAAGGATCCTATGAATGTGATTTTCTCGTTATGTATGCATCGGT
Source organism: Avena longiglumis (assembly GCA_030063025.1). Lineage (NCBI taxonomy): Eukaryota > Viridiplantae > Streptophyta > Magnoliopsida > Poales > Poaceae > Avena > Avena longiglumis. The sequence continues at coordinate 137,659,388 of CP125976.1, forward strand.
TGATACAAAAGGCTGGGTACGCCCCTTTCGAAAACAAAGTATTGCAATTTGTGTTTTATTTTGCTAATTGTATGGTACCTTTTACTACTCCTGGGACGGGGACTAGTATAAATTGATCCAACGGCTGCGAGGAGTAGGCATTTTGGACATATTCGCGTACAAGATGAGGCTCCGTGAGCATAGTAACCGCCGTGAACTGAGTTTGTCGCTGTCGCCTCGTCATGGTCATCTCGATCGCCAGCAAGGTGGCCATGATCACCTTTTCCCCGGCGAGTGCCTATGAATTGGATGTCGCTGCCATCCTTAGGCGCCCTTCGCCACCGCCGTCCACACTCCACAGACGAGCTGGTCTGATGAGGTGGCCGCTTCCGCCGTCCTCACCCACCTCGCTCCTGCAACATGGCCATCAGGCCATGCACGAGTTGGTCAACGGAAGCCGAGCTCGCACCATTCGTGGCCACTGGCCAGCATGTACACAAGCCGGGAGTTTATTTTCCTCAGAGCACGGCCCGCCTTGTGATGATTCCTTGTCTAGTGCGATGTACTAGTAAATAAAATAAAAGCATCTCCGACCGTGTCTCCTAAACGGTTCTACAAAGGGTTTGAGGAATATCAGACAGAGACACAACACCCAACCATGTATCTCAAAAACCGTTTTTTATCCAGCATAGCCCAATAGGGTGCCTGACGCGTCGAGGCCATCCCAGATACATAGTCTATTTAGTATGGTCATAGTGAGAAGTAATTTAGACTAGTGTCATGTATAACACTAGTCTAAATTAGTCTGAGAAGTAATTTGGACTAGTGTCATGTATAACACTAGTCTAAGTTATGACCTTTATAGTGCATAATATCTAGATATTATCATAGATGTCTATATTAATTAGTTTATAAATTCATTTTGTCTAAAACGTGTGATGTTATAGTAATATACTAGTTACCATAACCGTCTGTCTTCTCGCTTAATAGCATGTCGTGTTATCAAAATGCTTATTAGGCAATACTTATAGTTGCATGTAAGTGGTGATTTGTGCAATTCCCTCAAATGAAATTGCAAACGTTAGGTTCTTGTTTAGAGTTCTCGGTACAAGATTGTGGTTCTCGATAGGGGTCTCTGTAGCTATTGCAGACAGAACGATGGGAGAGTTACTTGGAAACCCAGTTTAGAAAACCAGACCGGACCGACGGTTCAACCAGAAGAAACTGATACCAAAGGCCTAGGTGGTTTTTTAAGGGACCAGTGGTTCCTTCTCAGGATCACCACCATCCTGGTGATGCATGACTTGCAATTGGGGCAGTACAGCTCATGAGTCTCTTGCTAACTCAGAATTTTTTCAAGATCATACTCTTCCGGATCTGCACTACAAGAAGGTTCTGCAAAATGTGTTTTTTTGTGTGGTTCGTCTGGTACTGTTTGTGCTACTTCTTTCTTTCGCAGAATCTTTTTTTGAAATGAGGGCAAAAGCTTTGCCCATTTCTTTTGCAGAATCACCCTTCCAGTAATGCATACATGGCAATTGCGACAGTACAGATCGTGGGTATTTTGTTTAAGCAGAATTTTCTCCATAACATACTCTTTCAGACCTGCCATTCCGCGTAAATTTAGAATGAGCAAAACATCTCATTGTAAAGAGGGAGAAGGGAATTAAATGGATAAGCCATAGGCACAATAATATCATTTATACTACGAGTAGTGATCATGTATACCTTCTCCACCGGTTGTGGGTGAGCCCTGGAAGTTAATTTCTACAGCTTATCCAGTGCATCAATGATTCAGCTAATTGGGAATTTTGCGGTGATCCGCACAGTACAAAGATATCTCTATGATGAATGAGCAGCCCGTAAAAAAAGTTCAAGTTCAGCTTCTCATGTACCTACATAAAACAACAGACATAGCGGCAGTGTGTGTTCTCATTAGAATGAACCGCATAACATACTGTATGGAACAAAGCATAGATAGGGGGCAAAAGTCCAAACCATGTTTTATGAGGTTACACCAACATGTAGCTTTAGTACTGAGCTTAGCAACAGAGAATCTTACTCATCTTAGAAATATATCAAAGATGCTTTTATCAATTTCATTAATTAAATAGGCGATTCTTCTTAATTAGGGCAAATTTTTTGTCCCTGTTTAGACAATATATATGTGCTACTGAACATGTTTTAAGGCGTTAAGCATTTTTAGGAGCTTATTTATGTAATTTCGTATCCTGGTATTTGTCATGGTCTATGCAGAAAAATAAAGACGAGGATCCAACCTCGCCCTGCGTCCACTTCCAAGAGCGAGGCCAGGCAGAGAAAGTGAGGAAGAGAGGAGACACGGAGAATTGAGCGACATGAGAAAGTAAGATTGGAAAAAGACAGCGACAATTTTACCGTGCATGACATATGGCCATCCTCTCACTCCTCCATACTTTATGGGATGTTGTGTTGTGTCAGTCTACTGTCTTGTTCCATGATTTGAAACTTCTGTAGATTTTGAACTATCAGTTCGATCTAAAATCGTCTGAATATTTGAGTTTCTAGGAAAGAGAGTTTAAGAACAAAACTAATATTGAATATATCACTACAATATTTGAGAATCGATTTCTGAAACCTGATGAATCTTTAGAAAACTTTATGGCACCTGGTAAACTGCTATTCTAAAATAGCTTGTTTCATTGTTTTCGAATGTTGTCTATTTTGTGTTTTCCCATACTTTAAACTTGTGCTAGACTTGTAAGATAAATGTATTAGATGACAAACACTTTAATATTATTTCATTGAGTTGCACCATGAATCTTGGCGTTTCATTGCGTGTCGGAATTTGTGTTTTTAAAATTCTGCTAATTTTGGGTTTATTCAAAATATATCGTCGAAACAAAAACACAAATTCATACATATTGTTATTTTGATAATTATTCTGACGTACACAATTTTTTAAATTTAGGTTTGGAAATTAAATAGGTAGATCGAGGAATCAGAGAGAGTATCGGGATGTCACAACTATATTGTACTAGCATATACTCCCTCGGTTCCAAAATATAAGACGTTTTAGGTTTGTGAAGAAAACGAATCTAGACTTATTCCTAAAACGTCTTATATTTTGGAAGGAGGGAGTACATGCAAAATATTCTTGCATTTTCAAATCTCAAAACCGAGCATCCTCTGCCGCCGGCATCTCCTGCGCAGGGTTGACGGCGGGCGGCCGGGCGCGACCTCGCATCTTATGCATAAGTCTCGAACTGGAGCAGATCCGAGACTCCAAGGCAGGAGGCAATCACCAGATCTGAAGGCCGGAAGATCCCCCAACGGCTCCGCCGTTTCCACCACGGTCAAGGACAGAAGGAAACAGAGAAGAAGACGAAGCTCGAGATGCATTTTTATTTGGGGCTAAACTGGCTAAAGAAGCAATGAAAAAACAAACAAAGTACACCCAGATATCCGTCCCACCCGCCGACACGAAGGGGAGAACTAACACCGCTTCGCCATGAAAGTATTGGGCAAGTTCTATCGAGAAGAAGCTGAAATCATCACTCTCAAGAAATTTAGTTATGCTACAGATTTGGTGACAAACACGAGAGATAGCGGCCATGGCGAAGATTAAGACAAGAAACTAGTTTAAGCAGGAGAATGGCAAGAGCACTAACCTGGAGATTAGCCTTCAATTAGGAGAAGCTGGCCGCGATGAATCCGATGAAGGATTTTGCCGATTTATGATTACGCCATCGACTATATATAAGAATAGTTTGCCCGGCACAGTCCAGCTAGCATCCAATTTGCTAAAAAGATTTGATTCTTATTTGCTGTGACTAAAATATGGGTTTGATCCGAGGAGTGCGATGATTGTCTGGTTGACCACCTCTAACCAATCCTCAGAATACGAACTGAGCACGCATGAGCATGACGATGCTCTCTTGCTTGGCACGATTCTTCATACAAAATTATTTATCGATGCGGCAATTTCCTGCCAGCAGATATACATGTTGGGCCACGGCCAGACTAGCACAGCTACCAGCACAAGGCAGAGACACCGGCACGTCCAGCACGACGGCATGGTACACACATGGATGCAGACTAACTTTAACATTAATAGGAACTCGACTGGAGCAGTAGGGGCACACATCAGGGGATTACAGATTCGGTCTTAACTTGTCTGGACACCAACTCTGAGTGGCGGCCATGGCCGGTTGCCGTGCCGGCTATGACCTGGTGGATTTTTCTGAAACAGAACGATGGAACGGGGACCTAGTCTAGGTTTTCTTGATCCTCACTACTGAAGCTGAACTGAATCGCGCCATTGAAAGAAAAATCGAGTTGGAGAGCAGTTGCCGGTGCGGAAGAAGAAGGTATTAGGAACGGCAATACAGAGGCAAAATATTGAAATTGTTAGCGGGGGAAATATTTTGGGAGGAAAAGAGATCCAGCGCTAAAAGTAATGAAAAATATGGTTAAGGTTTGTAGGAATTTTGTGCTGACACATATTGTGAACTAGCCGGGAGTTCTATTGGAAAGCCAACAGAATCGGATCTCCCGAGGATGGGAGGAGCAATGTTTGGCTGGCCGATCAAGCGCGGGTTATAAGATGGGCTCGATGGGCTAAATCTTTTTCGGCCATTAGATCAAATTATACTAGTCAGTTTTGAGTAGTAGTAAAAGGTATCGTAAAAGTTGCCTAGAAATAATGGGCCAACTCTTTGGTCCTATGTTAGATTTCAGTTTTTTTTTCTAAATATTAAAGCTCATACGCGTGGAATCCTATATATGTGATACAGTCATGCTGGTGGCAGCTCACATGTGAGAGACAATGAGAGTAGGAGCTAAAAAGTTTAGTCCTACATAAAAAGTTAGAGCAGAGTTACATCATAAGTGGAGTGTTTTATCTCTTGGTAAGAGAGTTGGAAGAGAAGCAATACAAGTGTGCTTCTCCTTCGTCTCACGCACGCTCGCCTCGTCACGACGCGTGCGCCGCGGTGTGAGCTATGTCCGTTGCTCTATAACACTCTGATCTTTGGTATAAAACATGAAAATGTTAAACGAAATTTATTCTTTCTTGTCAACGAGTTTTGATATGAAAGATCTGAAAGAGGCCGATGCGATCCTAAACATCAAGCTTATTAAGAACAAAAGTGAGATTACTTTAACGCAGTCCTATTATGTTGAAAAGATCTTGATCCGTTTTGTCTTTATTGATAGCAAGTCTTCTCCAATATCTTATGATCCCAGTGTGACTTTACAAAATAACTAGAAAGAGCCAAAAGAACAATTGAGATACTCTCAAATCATTGTCTCACTCATGTACTTAGCTAGCACTACAAGACCCGACATCTATTTTGTTGTGAGCAAGTTGAGTAGATTCATGTCTAACCAGGGTATTGATTATTGAATGCACTGAAAGGGTCATGCACTATATATGTTGTACAATGAGTTATGAGATTCACTACTTAGGGCATCCAGCGGTGCTTGAAGGATAGAGTGATGCGAACAGGATCTTAGATGTAGGTGAACTATAAGCCACTAGTTGGTATGTATTTACCTTCAGGGTGATGGGGTACCACTGAGATCTTGCAAACAAACCATATTGACAATGTCAACTATGAAAGCAGAACTTACTGCTTTAGACACAGCCACTGTAGAGTCAGAATGGTTGTGCTTGCCTTTGGTTGAAAAAACTATACCGACCATGCTCTTGAATTGTACAATCAAACTGTTATTATCAAAGTGAAAAATTCTAAGGATAACGTGAATTCACTATGACAAGTCAAGAGACATTTAAAGTCTATTAGAAAATTAAGAAACTCCAGAGCAATTAATTTTACGTATGTTCAAACAAATAAGAACTTGGTCGATCCCTTTACAAAAGAGACTATCATGAAATGTGATAGAAAATGCATCGAGGGAAATGGGTTTGAGACCCATGTATGTTACACCATAGTGATAACCCAACCTTTGTGATCATAGATCCCGTGAATTAGGATCTAGAAAGAGCAAGCTAGTGATTTGATTGGGGAGAGTATTCTATAACTCTCTCCAAGTTAAAATGCATAACTCTCAAAATCTGTAAGACGGATGGCAACATGCCTTAATGTATTTCTCTTGGCTATAACTAGCAAATATGGTGTCCTACAGAGAATTCTTGAAATAACAAACCTATATGAGCTCGCCTGTTAAACATCACAGTTTATGAGATTTTGGATAATCTCTAATAAATTTAAGAAGAGATCAAGGAGTACGATGCATATGCTCTAGCCGCCGGGTAGGCTACGGGTAGCCATGTACTGGTTATGATTTTGTGTGAAATGTATTGACACCATACTTGCAATTCAATGTTCCTTCATTGTTAAATTCGCCGATAGATGTAGCTTAAACTTCTAGGCAGAAGTTCAACTTAATAGTAACAAGGATTGGCAAACATCAAATGGGCATTTGAAATCTGGTGAGGAATTGTTAAAAATAATAGGTCAATTCTTTGGGCTAATGTTAGATTTTAGATTTATCCTAAATCTCAAAATCAATGTGTGTGGAATCCCATATGTGATGCAATCCATGTTGGTGGTAGCTCACATGTGAGTGGCAAGGAAAGTGAGAGCTAAAATTTAGTCTTCCATGAAAAGTCAGAAGAGAGTTGCACCACCTTGTAAGGTGGAGTGTTTCAGCTCTTGGTAAGAGAGTGAGAAGAGAAGCAATACACATGTGCTCCTCTTCCTCCACCGCCCGCACGCCCGCCTCATCACGGTGCGCCTATAAGTTGAGGAGTTACCACATACTTTATGTTGGAGATAATCATGGTTCTACATACAAATTATTAATTAAATGTGTAGTTGGAAGTACATAAATTAATGAAGAGGCATCGGTAAGGAATAGCAGAGATTTGTTTTTTATCCTGCTCACTTGTGTCCCATAGGACCAAAGTATTTGATACTTGTTCCTCGACTATCGGGTTAACAACACGTGGGTGTTCTCTGGGGATCCCCTCGGCCCGACCTTGTTATAAAGTTTGTTTTGGGGGCCACAATTAGTTCGGGATTTATTACTATTATGTACTTATGCATGTTTTACTACTGTTGGTTTACATTAGGTTTCTCGAGGAGCGTTTATGATTCTATACTATTTAGGAGCGCCACGTTTATGCTGGCTAGACATGCCTAGTCACACTTTCGGATCTCTGAGATTGTTTATCCGCTGTCGTAAACTTCTTGGTCCGTCTTCGGAGATCGACCGACTTTGTCCTGGGTATCATAGTTGGGTGTCCTCCTAAAACTTTTTTTGGTTCTTGGAAGAGTGGTGTCATGATACCGCGTTCCATTCCACTACTAGGAAAAATATCATATCCTTTTTGGCCTTCTGTGGCGTATATACGCCACTGTTACGTCACCACTGATGAGAACTTATGTGGCGCATTTTGAAATACGCCACAGAAGTCACGATACTTCTGTAGCGCATTCTGCCCCATGCGCCACATGCCGTTGTTCGGTGGCGCATTATGGAAAATGCGCCACAGAAGTTGTATGCGTCACAGAAGGTTATTTGCATGCGTCATAGGTGTGTATTTTAGGTATTAAAAATAGTACTGATCTATAATCAGGTTTTATACAGGTATTATACACGTATTATAAAGGTATTATACACATAGCAGTAGAAACAGTATATTTCACTTAGTATATGAAAACAAACATAATACAAACACGAATATAGTGTCATCACACTACTTAGAACCCGATCGAGGTACACAAGTGGTCATCATATTATAATACAAGTGACAAGTGACGAATATTTATACAAGTGTTGGTACAAAGTTCACCATCTCACATTACAAATGAAGTGGTCACCGCCTACACTAGAATCAAACAGAATATAGCTATGATGATGGTGAGCAAGAGCAAGAGCACTAGCAATATATTCATCTGATTCTCCTTCCATAGGTGGTTCCTCCACTTGGCTACCGCCTCCTCTCGATTCGCGTATCCTTTGTAGTTGTTGCCGCTGAACTTGTTCACCTATTTCTGATAGTCCTCCTACTCATCGTAGACTCCTGGAACCCAACCCTTGTACATCACGTACAACTTCGTCATCTATATAGATAAGGCATATTAGTAAATCATGTAAATTGGTTCACATGCATATATGTTCACATAAACTAAAGCAGAAGATTAGTAAACATAAAAGATATCACATCGATCACAATCATATAAGTTCGACGACAACAACCACAATAGTGAAGTTTACAACATACGACCACAGTAGTATAGTTTGTGACACAATACTACACATAGACATCTATGATAATTCTAGACACACACATCAATCACTGAGAACTGCTAACGCTTGGCTTTGGGAACGGTAGATAGCCATCCTTCGTCATCCACGTCCTGTTGTCATCCTGCTTACAAAGAATATTTTCAATCTCCCTCTTAGTCAACCCTTTGTCGTGTATTAGGACCCCTCCCCTTGTGTTGACATCTTCCACGATGATTTCCGACAATTGATACGTCGTAAATGTATCTATAATTTTTGATGCTAAAAGGTTGTTTTATATCATTTGTCTTATATTTTGTCTACACTTTGAGGTATTTTTATACACTTTCTGGAACTAACCTATTGACAAGATGCCGCAGTGCTAGTTTCCTGTTTTCTGTTGTTTTTGGTTCTAGAAAAGCCAAAAAATAAATATTCTCGGAATTGGACGGGACAAAAGCCAAAGTCAGTATTTTACCGGAGCGAACACGGAACCAGAAGGACAGACGAAGGGGGGCCATGAGGCGGCCACACCCTAGGGTGGTGCGGGTCCCCCTAGCCGCGCCATCCCTAGGTGTGGGCCCCCGGGCCTCCATCGACCTTGCCTCCTTCGCCTATAAGAAGCCCCCGACTTAGAAACCATAAATCATCAGGGACAAAGCCATGAAAATCTCCATGGCGCCACCGCCACCGAAGGGGAGATTCAGGGATAGAAAGTCTCTGTTCCGGCACCCTGCAGGGACGGGGAAGTGCCCCCGGAGCCATTTCCATCGATCTCCATCACCATCTCCATCGCCGTTGTTGATTCCCATGATGAGGAGGGAGTAGTTCTTCCTCGAGGCTAAGGGCTCTACTGGTAGCTATGTGTTCATCTCTCTCTCTATGCGTGATCATATTGTGATCATGAGCTTTGTAATCAAGTAGATATACTTTTCTACTCAAGTGCTTTAATAGATCTCCGGCTCTCCCCACGTGTGTGAAAGTGACAGCGTGCACGCCGTGGTGGCACTTAGGCTAGAGTTCATAAATACTTGTCATGAGTTATATTTGGAGTTGGATGTCTTTATGAAATTGTGGTGTTTATTGGAACCATCTAGCGCTCAAGGTGACAGTGTGGGGTTATCTAGATGGGGAAGGCGGACTTTGAGGAGTGCTGTTATAGCCATACCATGGATTAGAGTGTCTAACCGGAGAGTAGTTTAGGGTAGTATCATGAAGAGAATATATTTATTGAGAGTGTTCATGCGGTGACCCAACATACCACTTCATGTGTAGTACACTATAGTCGTTGACATGACATCCACAGAACACCGTTCTATAAATATCACATCCCTCAGAGTGGTACAACATAAACATTGCGGTTAGAAACATTCACACATTATTATAATTACAATACCAGAAGTTCAAGACTTCAAAAGGTTTCAACTTACAAACCAAAATATAAAGTGTTTCAGCGGAATTTAAAAGTAGCAACTCCAACTAGGAGTTGAGCTCAGCAGCTTATTCTATAGGGTACATGTTGCTCGGCTCCATTGGTTCCTACTAACTAGGATACTTAGTTTGATTCGTTATCATCGACACCATAGCGGATTTCGTAATCCACTCCTTCAACACCTCCTGACAGGTCAGGCTCCTCGTAGAACACTTCTTGATATTCAGCTGCATACATTGGCACGTCTTCGGGATCCTCAGAGTCTAAGCAAGGGATCAAAAGAAAGGATGAGTAATAGCGTTACCCAACAAGTTCATTATATGCAAGGTGGGAAGTTTGATGCTCTAACTACCACCTTGGATTATAAATCCTTGGCACTATGCTGTTTTTGTAAATCTTTCTTCAAAGATTTTTTTATTAAGAAATTCTATGACCATCAGCCTTCACAGGTTTACCAGAACTTTCATGGAGTTCCTTTCCTGCCGCATTCGTAGCTCCTTCCCAGAACAGGGAGTAACAAGTTACAATTCTTACACTCTGCAGAGGTGCGTTACTTTACCCATGAGAGATCAACTCCTTGTTGCACAACCGGGTTTACTTTCCCGTCCACAATTCCATGATGTGGGGCCTAGTAGTTGGTCCTAGCCAATCACTACCCCCTTCGCGACCTCGCATGCCTCCTTGGTGTACACCATACCCACATAATGAATTACGACAATGGTTTGTACAAATCGTTAGATGCCAGAACTATCATGGGACGATGAGGGTTCCCACCCATATGCTGCATATCCTCTACGAATTACCAATTAATATGCAATCTACGAGGATAACAGCCATGACCTTCACATCTGGCTTCATGCGAGAGGAAGAAGATACAGCTGACTTCTCTGTCCCATTCCAAATCTCATGGCTAACGTGTAATATATGGCGCTAGAATCACTGATGTCAGGGGTTATTAAGTCCCTAATTGATCATCATTATTGCAATTAGAACCCTAAGTTCTATTGCTCCATTATATCATCACTTAGGATGATATCTAAGATTTCTTTGTTTGTGAAAATAATATTTTCTTTCTTTAGAGAATATATGATAACACACAATTTGCAAATACTTTGGTAAAGACTCTTCAAAGGATATGAGCAAGTGATGAACTTGCCTTGTGATGACAAGGTAGTGAAGTCTGATGCTTGCACTGGACCTTGAGCTTCTATATCTTCAAAAACATCATTATTGCCCGGTAAGGACAATATTTAAAGAAGCAAAATGATTATGCAAAGTAATGTAATGCATCATTTAACTTGATATGCATTCTCCCCATTATTATAAAAATTCTTTTTAATAATAAATAATTTATAAATATTATTTTTTAATATTTATAATAGAATATTGTATTATTTTATTTTATTTCCCTTTTATTTGAATTTTATTGATTTAATAATTCCTTTAAGAATTATCATTTATTTACCAAAAATTGTTATTAAATATTTGTTTAGTATTTTTATAAAATACTACAATATTAATATATAATGAAAGTGATTTGTATTTAATTTTATCATCTTTCAATTATTTTTTAAAATTCCATAAGGTATATTTAAATTACAAAATTCTTAATAAAATTTATATGTTTAAAATTTTATTTCTTAATTGATTTGGATAGTTTGGATTATTGTGAGTCCAAAAATATTTTATTTATAATTTTGAACTTTGAGTTTATTTTCTAGAATTTATTTAAGTTCAGGGGCATTTTGGTCTTTTCCTATTTATTAAAAAGTGGCTCTAAATGATTTGGGTTGTCTGTTTGGGTTTATTGGGCCCTTGTGGCCCACTAGGGCAAGGTCAAAACAACACCCCGAAGGGTTTTCAGCCCACCCAGCCCAACTCACTCTCCGTCTCTCCCTCGATCTCACCTCTCTTCTTCTCCTCTCCCGACCCCGTGGTCAGCGATGATGTCGCCGGCGATTCGTGCCGCCGTGGACCGTCCTGGACGCCGCCGTGGCGCGGGGCGAGGTTGTCGACCACGCTCGTCCATCTGGTCCAGTTCGATTTGATCCTGGGGTCCTACCATGGTTAGGCTAGCCCCTTCCCGAACCCTAGGTTTTAGGGATGGTGCTGCTGCCGCCGCCGCAGACCCTCCCGTGGTGAGGTGTGGTTCGTGTGTACTGCTGTGGCCGCCGCCGTGGCTGGTGCGGGTTGCAGCGCCCTCTGGGGTGCTCCCCGTGCCGCCGCGAGCTCGTCGGCCATTCTACTTCCTCTTCAATTCGTCAGCGAGGACCCTGGTGAGTTATGTCTTCGTGGATCCTAGTTCATCTTATCACCTTGGATTCCTTTTTGTGTATCTAGCGGCCAGTTATAGTTTGTGCTTGTATTGCTACTAGGGTTCATCTCTGGTGCTTGTAAGATGCTCCTATGATCTGGTTATGCTATTTAGTGGGGATTTGGGTGCTCTGCACCTCAGTGCTTGTGGTCACCCCCCTTTGATTGTGTGATCCTATTGTTGGTTTGTGACTAAGATTGGATTAAATGATAGGGTTGCATAGTATTGCCTCTGGTTGGTACTCTGGTGAATTGATGTGTTTATCTGTTGTCAGTATCTTGATACTGACAATGATCTATTCAGTGAGAATTGACTGACCTAGTTATTGTTGGCTTGCCAGATTATGCTTGGTCTGAATTTTATTCAATAGAATCTAATGATTCTTTGATCATGAATAAATAATTAGGATATGATCCCTGTATCTAGTTTCAGGGAGATGATTTGATAGATGATTTGTGTAGATTGGACTATTTGATTGACTTTGTGATAAGGTTAGTTCTTATGAATTCTTCTTAAGATGGTACATAAGTAGATCTTGTTATTGACTATACTTATAGTCATTTTTGGGACTTGATGGATGTTGATAGATAAGTTCGGAAAATAATTGTTTGATCCAGCCAATGATGCTGGTCTGAGGCTCTAGGAACTAAGTTCCTATGTTGCTGTCGTTTTTCAAAATTGGTTAAGACATCAGCTGCTTACTAGATCTTGGATCCTAGTTGGTTAAATATATATGGTTTTGTTTGTGGCTTATAAAATCTGAGGTGCTACTCCTTCTTCGAGATGTGCCCAGATTTTGTAAGAACAAATGATAGAATATAGAGGTTGCCTTTGGTATCACCAATTCTGTGAGGCTGGTTTGAGAATTTGGTGTTTTTAATAGAGTTTGATCCTGATCTTTATATTTAAAACCTCTAGGATAGCTTCACCCCACTTGGGTGATTATTGAGAGGTTTTCTTATGCCTCAGCACATATATTTTGCTTGGATAAGATAAAAGATCATATGGTTGTTTGTGATACTCACCAGAAAATCTATGCTTGTGATGGCTTGATGTGCTGGTGGTGTTGCTGGTCTGTTCCAGTCCTTCTCATCTTGATGTTGTTCTTGTGTTCCCTTGATGCTTGTGCTTGGCCTTGAGGTACTCTGATCCTCCTAGCTCCTGTGAGCTTGGCCTTGCTATTCACCTGATCCTTCCCCTCCTTATGTCACCATCAGGTGATATGTGGCTTGATCTGGTGTGAGATGGTGTTGCTGGTTTATTTGGCTCTGGCTAAGCTAGCTGTTATTGTGTGGTGTGAGCAGTGAAGAGATGCACTAGTGCTTCCCTACGGCTGTGCTGAGCAGTTTTGTGTGATTAGGCTGTTGCTATGGTGCTAATAGCACACACCATGCAGTTTGGTGTGTGTGCTACCTGTGTGCTTGCTTTACAACTTGTGGATATGTTCTGAATTTGAGAGTTACTGTTATCAGGTTACTTTTTACCTGGCTGGTGAAACTTGCCCCTCCTTGCTATTTATTTGACTTATGGCTTAAAATTATGAAAGATACATTCTTTCATATTGGTGAAACTTTCCCCTTAGATACTCAATGATGAAAAAGTGAACAGTGCACTTCACTGTCAACTTCTGAGAGTAAAAATAATTATAATCCTAACCTTCTTTTTCTTTTAAGTTTATTTTTATTTTGCAGGTACAAGATTTGAAGATCAAGACTTTAGTTTAGGTTTTTCTTTTTATTTATAGATTAGTCACTTGTAATAACTCTCATATTCAATTGTAATCTTTAATTTATTCTTTTGTACTCTTTACTTTATTCTTTTGTAATAAAGATTGTACTATCATCAATAAAGAATATTATTCTTTATTTATTTGCTATTGTAAAGATTGTTGATGATTTTCATAAGTTACATTTTTGTAACTTATTTATTGAATAAAATTATGAAATGGAGATTCATATTCTTAATTGCTCTCTTTATATAAAGTTTGAGTTAATATTGGTTAGCTCTTAATTAAATCAAATACTCAAACATTATTCAAAAATTCTTGTGAATTATAATTAAAACACTCAAGTTTTAAATTCAAATTTCATTTCCCAAAACACATAAGTCCACAAAGATCATGTCAAAGTCTATAACAATCATCCTTCAAGACTATACGTAATCTCAAAATATGAAAGAAACCTTGATCACTTTAGGTTTTTATTTGGAGAAAAATTTACCCACATTTTCAAATATGAATGCATGCAACATTTCAAATTCCTAAATCTACCCTTCGTTAGTTCCTAAATGCTGGGATGTTATAGTTCACTAGTGAAAGTATGATCCCTAGGCCTTGCTTATAAACATTGAAACACCATTCACAACCAGATCTGTTACATGTTTGTTTGTTTCCATATTTTTGCCTTTAGTCTTTTCCTTCCCGTCAGAAGCTCTTTTTTGGCACCATTGTCTTATATCCATATCACTTGTATTTCACTATCTCTTTGCCGAACTAGTGCACCTATACACCTGACAAGTGTATTGGGTGTGTTGGGGACACAAGAGACTTCTTCTATCTTGATTGTAGGGTTGCTTAAGAGGGATACCTTTGACCACTTCCTCCCTGAGTTTGATAAACCTTGGGTAATCCACTTTAGGGAAACTTGCTGCTATTCTAAAAACCTCTACACTTGGAGGCCCAACAACTGTCTACAAGAATAGAAGTTCGTAGACATCAAGCTATTTTCTAGCGCTGTTGCCGGGGAGGTAAGGTAAAAGGCAATCACATCGTCCGGTGTGAGTGATCGAAGTTATTTTCTTTAGATTCTGCAATTTTATCTTTTTGTTTCTTGTTTTTGTTTTTGTTTTCACTAGTTAGGCTTAATGGAAAACAACAACAAAATTAGAGAGTTTTATAGTATTTATCTTGAGTTACGATATGAAGTGTTTGAAGAGAAAATTTTAAAACCTATGGAACTTTATTTGCATGCTAATAGCAATGTTATTAGTATGAATTCTTTGTACACCATTATTGTGAAGGGTTTCGCAACATAGTAAATCAAAAAAATTCTACGGATGCGAACAGGAAAGCTAAGATCTAATCTAGGAGATGCAAACAACGAGAGAGATTAGATGAGATCTTCATACCCTTGAAGATTCGCACAGCGGAACGTTCGTCGGAACATGGGTGATGTAGTCGTACTCGCTTCTCCTCCTCGCGATCCGCTCCGATCTAACACCGCAAGTGGCGATGCCTCCGAGAGATGCACACACGCAACACTTCGACGTCTCCTCCTTCCTCGGTCCAGCAAGTATGGTGGAGAGACGGATTGGATCTACAACGCGACGGCGCGGTGCAAGTGGTGGAGAGTTTCTGCAGCAGGGCTTCGCCTACACGCAGTCGGGAGGGAGATAGGAGGGCAGCAGAGCGGCTAGGCTTGAGGGGAAGGTGTGGAGGGTGGTGCTCCCCAGCCCTAGCCCCTCCCCCAAGCCTAGGCCGGCGGCCAAAGGAGGGAGGAGTGGGGGGCAAGTCTTCCCCCCTCCTTCTAGAAGAACCCTTTAGGGTTTCCCCTTGTTTGGTCGGCTGGGCCCTATGGGGCCTTGTGCCCCTGGCCCAATGCGGCCAGGGCACTCCCTCATAGGCCCATGCCCCCTCCCGGCAGGTGGGGCCACGTTGGTCCCCCTCCGGAAGGTTCTAGAAGCTTCCGGTACAATACCGATTAACCCGAAACAATTCCGAACTCCAAAAACTGCATTGCCTTATATGAATCTTATTCTCCGGACCATTCCGGAACCTCTCGTGATGTCCCGGATCCCATCCGAGACTCCGAACAAAAACTCATAAACCAATTATCCAATCTATCCTAGCGTCGAGACACGTTAAGTGTGTGACCCTTCGGGTTCGAGAACATTCAGACATGATCTTCTATCAATAATCAATAGCGGGGTCTGGAAACCCATATTGACTCCCACACATTCATAGATGATCATATCGGATGAACCACGATGCCAGGATTCATTCAATCCCATATATATATTCCCTTCGTCTCGCGATATTTTACTTGCCCGAGATTTGATCGTCGGTACCGTCATACCTAGTTCAATCTCGTTCACAGCAAGTACTTTACTCGTTTCGTAATCCGATATCACTTTGTGATTAACTCCTTAACCACATGCTTGCAAGCGGTGTTGATATCGATTACCAAGTGGGCCCGAAGTATATCTCTCCAACTTGGGAGGGACAAATCCCATCGCGATACATACAACCCAACAGGTACTTTCCGATCACCTGAGAGACACCTTTATGATCACCCTCTCATAGGATGACGTTTGATGACCTCAAAGCTTTCTTTCGATGCCAGGGAGTTGTATTATCTCATGGTCTAAGGAATACAATATTTGACATAAGAAAAGATTCACAAATATGAACACGATGACACGATCTAATTGCTTCGCTGAGTTTGGGTCTGTCCATCATATCATTCTCCCAATGATATGATCTCATTATTAATCGACAACTCATATCTATGGTTAGGAAACCTTAACCATCATTAATCAATGAGCTAGTCCTTAGAGGCATACTAGGGACACAGTGTTGTTCACAAACCACACAAGTATTAAAGTTTCCTCTTAATACAATTCTAGCATGGAATATAAACTCTATCATGAACAAGAATTATAATAATAACATCTTTATTATTGCCTCTAGGGCATAATTTCAACAGTCTCCCACTTGCACTAGAGTCAATAATCTAGTTTACATTTGGCAACAATCTCACACCCATGGCACTAAGGTGCTGATCATGTTTTGCACGTGGAAGAGGTTTAGTCAATGGATCTGCGACATTCAGATCTGTATGTACTTTGCTAATCTTCAGATCTCCATCTGCTATATATTCTCGGATTATATGAAACTTGCGGTTGATATGCTTGGTCTTTGGATGATATCTTGGTTCCTTAGCGAGTGCTATGGCGCCAGTGTTGTCACACAATATCTCCAGTGGGTACAATGCACTTGGAACCACGCCAAGCTCAGTGATGAAGTTCCTGATCCAAACTCCTTCACTTGACGCTTCTGCAGCAGCCATGTATTCCGCTTCTACTGTAGATCCCGCGATCACGCTTTGCTTGAAGCTTCTCCAGCTCACAGCTCCTCCATTCAAAATATAAACGTATCCTGTCTGAGATTTAGAATCATCCTTGTCGGTGTCGAAACTAGCGTCGACGTAACCTTTTACGAAGAGTTGTTCATCACCCCCATAGACTAAGAACATTTCTTTAGTCCTATTTAGGTACTTTAGGATGTTCTTCACGGCTGTCCAGTGTTCCACTCTTGGATCACTTTGATATCTGCTCGTCAAACTAAGAGCATTGGACACATCCGGTCTAGTACACAGCATGTCATACATGATAGAACCTATGGCCGAGGCAAAAGGCACTTTGCTCATAACTTCTCTATCATTTACCGTAGCTGGACACTGAGCCTTGCTCAATATCTTACCTGACAACATAGGCACTGAACCTTTCTTTGCCTTATCCATTCTGAACTTTGTCTAGGTATGTACTCTGGCTTAAAGCTATCAGGCGTCTTTGTCTATCTCTATAGATTTTGATGCCCAATATATAAGCAGCTTCACCTAGGTCTTTCATTGAAAAACACTTGTTCAAATAACTCGTCACATTGTTAAGCATGTTAATGTCATTTCCAATAATCAATATGTCATCCACATATAGAACCAGAAATGTCACCGAGCTCCCACTCACTTTCTTGTAGATACAAGCTTCGTAGCAATTTGGAACAAATCCAAAGCTCTTGATCACTTGATCAAAATGAAGGTTCTAACTCCAAGATGCTTGCTTTAGTCCATAAATGGAACGCTGAAGTTTGCACACTCTATCAGCATCCTTAGGATCGACAAAACCTTTGGGTTGCATCATATACAACTCTTCATCAATGTTGCCATTGAGGAACGCAGTCTTGACATCCATCTGCCATATTTCATAATCATGAAACACAGCAATTGCTAATAAAATCCGAATGGACTTAAACATCGCTACGGGAGAGAAAGTCTCATCGTAGTCAACACCTTGAACTTGCCGAAAACCTTTCGCGACAAGCCGTGCTTTATAGACGGTAACATTACCATCCGCGTCCGTTTTCTTCTTGAAGATCCATTTGCACTGAACGGCCTTTCGATCGCTAGGAGGGTCCACCAAAGTCCATACTTGGTTTTCGCTCATGGATCCCAATTCGGATTTCATGGCTTCTAGCCATTTCTCAGAGTCTGGGATCATCATCGCTTCCTCATAGTTCATAGGTTCACTGTCTTCTACCAACAAGACAGTCAAGACAGGGTTGCCGTACCACTCAGGAGGGGCACGCGACCTTGTCGACCTGCGACGTTCAAGAGTGAGATCGTCCAAGCTTCATGATCCTTGTCATTAGCTTCCTCTATTGTTGGTGCAGGCGGCACTGGAACAATTTCAGGTGCTGCGCTACTCTCCAACTCAAGAGAAGGTTCAACAACCTCGTCTAGCTCTACTTTCCTCCCACTCACTTCTTTCGAGAGAAACTCCTTCTCAAGAAAGGAACCGTTCTTTGCGACAAACACTTTGCCTTCGGTTCTGTGATAGAAGGTATACCCAATAGTTTCCTTAGGGTATCCTATGAAGACGCATTTCTCCGCTTTGGGTTCGAGCTTGTCCGGCATCAACTTCTTGACATAGGCTTCGCATCCCCAAACTTTAAGAAACGACAACTTAGGTTTAGCACCAAACCACAGTTCATACGGTGTCGTCTCAACGGATTTAGATGGTGCCCTATTTAAAGTGAATGCAGCGGTTTCTAATGCATAACCCCAAAATGATAACGGCAAATCAGTAAGAGACATCATTGATCGGACCATATCTAATAGGGTTCGATTCCATGCTCAGACACACCATTGCGCTGTGGTGTTCCGGGTGGCGTGAGTTGCGAAACGATTCCGCTTGCTTTAAGATGCGTGAGAAAATCATAACTCAAATATTCACCTCCACGATCAGATCGTAGAAACTTAATATTTCTGTTACGATGGTTCTCCACTTCATTCTGAAATTCCTTGAACTTTTCAAATGTTTCAGATTTATGTTTCATTAAATAGATATACCCATATCTAATTAAGTCATCGGTAAAAGTGAGAAAATAGCGATATCCACCGCGCGTCGAAACACTCATCGGTCCGCATACATCGGTATGTATGATTTCCAACAAGTCCGTTGCTCGCTCCATCATACCGGAGAACGGAGTTTTGATCATTTTGCCCATGAGGCATGGTTCGCATGTGTCAAATGATTCAAAATCAAGAGACTCCAAAAGTCCATCAGAATGGAGTTTCTTCATGCGCTTTACACCAATATGACATAGACAACAGTGCCACAAATAAGTAGTATTATCACTATCTACTTTGCATCTCTTAGCCTCAATGTTATGGATGTGTGTTTCATCCCTTTCGAGATTTAGAAGAAATAAACCAGTCACAACAGGTGCATGACCATAAAAGATGTTACTCGTATAAATAGAACAACCATTATTCTCCGATTTTAATGAATAACCGTCTTGCAATAAACACGATCCAGAAATGATGTTCATGCTCAACGCAGGCACATAATAACATTTATTGAGGTTTAAAACTAATCCCGAAGGTAAAACTAAGGAGAGCGTGCTGACGGCCATCACATCAACTCTTGATCCGTTGCCAACGCGCATCGTCACCTCATCCCTCGCAAGCCGCCGTCTATTCCGTAGCTCCTGTTTCGAGTTAAAAATATTAGCAACTGAACCAGTATCAAATACCCAGGCACTACAACGAGGGCTAGTAAGGAAAACATCAATAACATGTATATCAAATATACCTTTGATGGTGCCAGCCTTCTTGTCCGCTAAGTACTTCGGACAGTTGCGCTTCCGTTGACCCTTATCCTTGCAATAGAAGCACTCAGTGTCCGGCTTGGGTCCAGACTTGAGCTTCTTCTCAGCAGGGGCAACGCGCTTGCCGCCGCCTTTCTTGAAGGGCTTCTTTGCACCCTTACCTTTCTTGAAGGTGGGGGGCTTGTTGACCATCAACACATGATTATCCTTTTTGATGTCCACCTCCGCAGCCTTCAGCTTTGCGAAGAGCTCGGTGATCGTATCAGTGTAACCAATCTGATTATGAGTCACTACAAAACTTTTGTAGCTGGGAGGGAGTGATTGCAGAACCCTGTCAATCTTGAGCTCCTCTGGAATCTTGCAGTCCAGTTGCTCAAGGCGTTGAGTGTAGCCCAACATCTTAATGGAGTGCTCACTACCGGAACTCCCTTCCTCCATATTGCAGTTAAAGAATTTATCAGAGATCTCATATCTCTCAGAACGAGCCTGAGTTTGAAACATGGTTTTCAGCTCCTCGAGAATCTCAAAGAGCCCGGGATAGTCTTGAAAACGATTTTGAAGGTCCGATTCCATAGCAAACAACATGGTGCTCTTAATCACACCATAATCATCTTTGCTTGATGATAGAGCTTTCTCATCACCAACAGATCTACGTGAGGCGTCACCTAGCGCATTTTCAAGGACATAGTCCTTTTGACCGCCAGAGAGAATGATTCTCAGATTGCAGAACCAATTGGTGAAGTTAGACCCATTGTTTCTAAGCTTTTCCTTATCAGCAAAAACGTTGAAGTTGAAGTTGGACTTAGCCATTTGATCTACAATATTTGCAAGTACAAATTAGACTATGTTCATGATAACTAGTTCAACTTTTAATCAAATTACTAGATGAACTCCCACTAAATTCAACATCCCTCAAGTTGTTTAGTGAACACGATCCAAATTCACCACACCTAATCCGATCTTCACGAGAAGAGATGTGGCTTCAATGGTGGACAACGAAGTGTCGATCATATCATTCATATGACTCATGCTTAACCTTTCGGTTCATGTGTTCCGAGGCCATGTCTGTACATGCTAGGCTCGTCAAGTTAGACCCAAGTATTTCCGCGTGTGCAAAACTGGCTTGCACCCGTTGTATGTGAACATAGAGTCTATAGCACCCGATCATCACGTGATGCTTGGACACGACGAACTTTCGCAATGGTGCATACTTGGGGAGAACACAGTTTTATCTTGATCTTTAAGTGAGGAATCATCTTATAATGCTACCGTCGCGATCTAAGCATAATAAGATACATAAAAGGATAAACATCACATGCATATAACTTTATGTGACATGGTATAGCCAATCTTCGCGCAATGATCTCCATCTTGTGCGTGCCGGCATGATCTCCATCACTCCACCATGATTGCCTCCACCACGAATAGCAACTACAACTATTGCTAACTACTTAGCGATAAAGTGAAACTATTACATGGCGTATAAGAAGTTGACACACAGGTCATACACAATTATAAAGACAACCATATGGCTCCTGCCGGTTGTGTACTCATCGACATGCAAGTCATGAAACATTACAAAACATGAAACATTACAAAACATGATCATCGCATACAATATACACATCACATCTTGGGCCATACCATATCACAGAAAACACTCCCTGCAAAAACAAGTTAGACGCCTCTACTTTGTTGTTGCATGTTTTACGTGGCTTATGGGAGTAGAAAGCTAAGAATGATTCTTACCTACGGAAAGTCACAACGGTGATATTATGGTTGCCAAACTCCGGTGTAGACAACTATAGTGAGAGAAACTGGCATCCACCAGCCGCATGTGTGGAACAAGCCACACGTCAAGTGCGGAGCCGGTCTCGCGAACGACGTCGCGTAAGGTTGGCCTGGACCACTTCAATCTCACTATCCCGCGTCATAAGAAGAACACAAACAAGAGGCTTGCAACAGAAAACATCAAGGCCCGCAACAACCATGTTGCGTTCTACTCGTGAAACACATCTACGCATAGATCTAGCTCTGATACCACTGAAGGGTTTCGCAGCATAGTAAATCAAAAAAATTCTACGGATGTGAACGGGAAAGCCAAGATCTAATCTAGGAGATGCAAAAAACGAGAGAGATTAGATGAGATCTTCATACCCTTGAAGATTTGCACAACGGAATGTTCGTCGGAACGTGGGTGATGTAGTCGTACTCGCTTATCCTCCTCGCGATCCGCTCCGATCTAACACCGCAAGTGGCGATGCCTCCGAGAGATGCACACATGCAGCACCTCGATGTCTCCTCCTTCCTCATTCCAGCAAGTATGGTGGAGAGACAGATTGGATCTACAACGCGTTGGCGCGGTGCAAGTGGTGGAGAGTTTTTGCAGCAGGGCTTCGCCTACACGCAGTCGGGAGGGATAGAGGAGGGCAGCATGGCGTCTAGGCTTGAGGGGAAGGTGTGGGGGTGGTGCGCCCCAGCCCTCTATATATAGAGGGGTGGGCGCCAGCCCTAGACCCTCCCCCAAGCCTAGGCCGGCGGCCAAAGGAGGGAGGAGTGGGGGGCAAGTCTTCCCCCCTCCTTCTAGAAGCCCCCTTTAGGGTTTCCCCTTGTTTGGCCGGCTGGGCCCTATGGGGCCTTGTGCCCCTGGCCCAATGCAGACAGGGCACTCCCTCATAGGCCCATGCCCCCTCCCGGCAGGTGGGGCCACGTTGGTCCCCCTCCGGAAGGTTCTAGAAGCTTCCGGTACAATACCGATTAACTCGAAACAATTCCGAACTCCAAAAACTGCATTGCCTTATATGAATCTTATTCTCCGGACCATTCCGGAACCTCTCGTGATGTTCCGGATCCCATCCGAGACTCCGAACAAAAACTCATAAACCAATTATCCAATCTATCCTAGCGTCGAGACACGTTAAGTGTGTGACCCTTCGGGTTCGAGAACATGCAGACATGATCTTCTATCAATAATCAAATGGGTCCGAAACCCATATTGACTCCCACACATTCATCGATGATCATATCGGATGAACCACGATGCCAGGATTCATTCAATCCCATATATATATTCCCTTCGTCTCGCGATATTTTACTTGCCCGAGATTTGATTGTCGCACTGGCCATACCTAGTTCAATCTCGTTCACAGCAAGTACTTTACTCGTTCCGTAATCCGATATCACTTTGTGATTAACTCCTTAACCACATTCTTGCAAGCGGTGTTGATATCGATTACCGAGTGGGCCCGAAGTATATCTCTCTGACTTGGGAGGGACAAATCCCATCTCGATACATACAACCCATAGGTACTTTCCAATCACTTGAGAGACACCTTTATGATCACCCTCTCATAGGATGACGTTTGATGACCTCAAAGATTTCTTCCGATGCCAGGGAGTTGTATTATCTCATGGTCTAAGGAATACAATATTTGACATAAGAAAATCTTCGCAAAGATGAACACGATGACACGATCTAATTGCTTCGCTTAGTTTGGGTCTGTCCATCATATCATTCTCCCAATGATATGATCTCATTATTAATCGACAACTCATATCTATGGTTAGGAAACCTTAACCATCATTAATCAATGAGCTAGTCCTTAGAGGCATACTAGGGACACGGTGTTGTTCACAAACCACACAAGTATTAAAGTTTCCGCTTAATACAATTCTAGCATGGAATATAAACTCTATCATGAACAAGAATTATAATAATAACATCTTTATTATTGCCTCTAGGGCATAATTCCAACATATTGCTAATGCTATGGAAACGTCTAAGCTTGGGGAAGCTAGTTTTTATGAAAATGATATTTTTAGTTATTCTATTGCTTATGATGATACTATGCCTCCAATATATGATGATTACAATGATGAATATGATATTTTCAGTCCACCTACTATTGAGGAGAAAATTAATTGTGATTACAATATGCCTCCTATATTTGATGATTATGGTGATGAGAATAACAATGATAGCTATTTTGTTGAATTTGCTCCCACTACAATTAATAAGAATGACTATGCTTATGTGGAGAGTAATAATTATTTTATGCATGTGGCTCATGATAAGAATGTTTTATGTGATAGTTATATTGTTAATTTTATGCATGATGCTACTAAAAGTTATTATGAGAGAGGGAAACATGGTTTTATGCATCTCAATAATATTAAGTTTCCCCTCTTTATGTTGAAAATTTTGAAGTTGCACTTGTTTTTATTTCCTATGCTTGTCATTTTGTTCTTTGTGAATTTATTTTCATACAAGATTCCTATGCATAGGAAGTGGGTTAGACTTAAATGTGTTTTGAATTTGCTTCTTGATGCTCTCTTTTATTTCAAATTCATATTTCTTATGTGAGCATCATCAAAATTATCATGCCTAACTTAAAGGCGTTAAAGAAAAGTACTTATTGGGAGATAACCCAAAAGTTTTAGTTGAATCTTGGAAGTTATTACTTATGTAATAACCTCACCTTATCCTTTTTGTTTCATTTTTGTGCCAAGAATAACCTCTAATGAGAGGGAAGTAATATTTGGGGAAGTGCTGTCCTGAAACACATTTTTGTGCTTTACTGTAAAAATTATTGAAATATCCCTTTATGTTGGATTAAGCTGTAATTGTCTGAATAAATCCCCTAGGTTGTTAGATAACTTTAGTTAGTTCAACACTTTTTGATTTGATCAACAGAAGGTCTTCGAAAAAAATCGGTTTTTACCTGATAGTCTGTTCTGACATATTTCTGCCATTATTTGCATTTGCCTCTTTATCGATTTCTTTTTGGGTTCTATTTTGTAAATTGAGCTTTTTGAAGGAATTGCTACAGTAGATTGTGTTTTTAATGAAAGTTTTATTGTTTTTAAAATAAATCCCGAAAGTTTATTATCTTTTGAATGCACTAATGTTGCTAATGAAGATTGTGTGAAGTTTTGTATGAAGGGAAATTTTCAAGTGTAGGGAAAGAATGATGTAAGGAGATGAAGAATGGACAAAATATCAAGCTTGGGGATGCCACCTGTGTCACCCCAAGAAATATTCAAGAGGTACAAGCATCAAAGCCTAGGGATGCCCAAGGCATTACCTTCTTCATCAATAAAAATCTCAGGTCTCTTTCTAGACACTTCGTTTTTATTGCTTCATGCACTATTGTCCTGTTCTTGGAGCGTCTTTGTTTTTGTTTTTAGTTTTCTTTTGCTTGGTTTGATGCAATAAGTTGGTTGGATCCCATCACACTTATTTTGGAGAGAGACACGCTCTGTTTTCATTGCCTAGAACACTCTAGTTTTCACTCTTATTGTTCTATGAGTGTTCTCTTTTGCTAACACTGTGTTTAGACTTAGTTTTCTTGTGCTTTTGTCTTAGAACTTTTTAGTTATTCTTTGTGGATTAGTGAGACAAGCTCACTGATCTTTATTGATTGTTATCTTTGTGAGTTGTTTCAAATAATTCGATTGGTGTTGGAAAAAAGTAGAAAGTTTCATGCTTATAGTGATACAAAAGTGAGCTTGCTTTGACTATGGCTTAGACTTTGTCATGTCATGCTAGATGTTATTTTGACCTTATGCTTAGTGATTATTGCTGTAGCATGACTTGTTCCAAACAATTTGGATTGCTTAATGTGCCTTGAAAGAATCATGCGTTGTTTTAGCATACAAAAGCATAATATTGTGGTATTCTCCTTTGATGCTTTGTTTGGGTTGACTTGTAACATGCTCACACCATGTTATGACTATGAACCAGTCACCTTACCCTCTATGATCATTTAGTTTTTGACTTGTGATGCCACTTTATGCTTTAATTAATAATGTTTTGTCGCTTTGCATGATTATGGCCATTATTGCTCTCTTAGTTGGTCGCTCCTAGTCTTTTGCTAGCCTCCAATTGTATTGAGTAATCTCTACTCATGCATCCAACTCCCAAGAAACCAAGTTATTCCAAAGTGTCCACTATAAATTCCTATGCATGGTGTCTTACACCATTCCAAGTATATTCTTGTTTTATCTATCTTCCAGATTAAACTTGTTATGTGAAAATTAGTGACTAAAGCTCTCACAAACTTGATGGCACACTTTATTTTTCTTGCCCCTAATAAACTTGAACCATTGTGTCATCTATGTTGTATGTGCTTGCACTTATAAGTTGGGATTAGCAGATGATGGTGACATGGTTATACCCCACAGGTACACAACATCAGCATACCTAGTCCAGCCCGAAGGAAGGCCCACTACAAGATATGCGGCCTGCGGAGGTTTCGGATGGCCCAAGCCCATGACGCCTTCGGATGCTTAGAGAACAAGACTAGAGTAGATAGAATTTCAAAGGGCAAACCCTAATCTACAACTGACTCGACA
The DNA here is from genome assembly GCA_030063025.1 of Avena longiglumis. Taxonomy (NCBI): domain Eukaryota; kingdom Viridiplantae; phylum Streptophyta; class Magnoliopsida; order Poales; family Poaceae; genus Avena; species Avena longiglumis. Next base: position 137,685,587 of record CP125976.1, read on the forward strand.
TACGCCCGGGACCTGCCATTCTATATAAAGGCTAGGAGGGCACGGCGAGGAGGGCATATCTCACCTCATAAACACCTCATGCGCACCCCTTTAATTTTTGTTTCCACCGTAATCAAGAGCAAACAAGCAGGAGTAGGGTTTTCCCTCCGGGGGCCTAAACCTGGGTAAACTTCGTGTCCCCGTGTTGCTTGTTTGCTAACCGTTCCGCGATCTCCAGCATCCCCATCTTCTCCAAAACCCAAGCTCATAACAATGGGCATTGACGGGATTAAACCTCGTCAATTGGCGCCGTCTGTGGGAGACGTGGGCGCTGATTGTGCGATCATGATGGTCCCATCCTAAGAGATCTACAACTCCTCGGCGACGGAGAGCCACCTCCTCTTTGGCGCTTTTGACTTCACCGCCCACTCGTCAACCACCATGAAGGATTTCGAGCCCATAGGCGACGGGCTCGAGATTCTGTTCGGGAGCTTCTGCTTCCAGGTGGGGCAGATTGGCACCCTCCGCCTCCCAGAGTGGGTGCCGCCACCATATATCAGGCACGCTTCATGGGTTCCACCCATTGGCGTGCTACGCATGTCGACGCTAACAGACGAGTCCTATGACAGCAACAACTGCAACTCAGATCTGTGCGGCCCACCATCAGAGGAAGGAACCTACGGTTCCGGATCCGAAAGCTGTGGCAGCAGCGATCTAATCCACAGGAGCTACCAATGCGCCGTGCTTATTCATGGTGAATCGGAACTACCACCAGGATCGAGCACACCCAACCCACCACCAAATCCACTACCCAACCCGCAGGCTGGGAACGGAGGAAACGGAGGGCAGCCGCCCCTCCAGCCCAACGAGGGCGACGCTGCCGCTTATCAGAGGATCAACCTCAACAAGTACGGCTAGCACCAGGCACACTAAGTTGTGGCAGGAAACAAGATCCTACCCGTGAATTCTTCACGGGATCTGCTGATGGCATACCACCTCCTCCTCATCGGCAAGCACAACAGGCAGGTAAAACTACAGGAGGAACTCGAGAAACGCAAGCAGGCAGCTTCGGAGTCTAGCGCGCGGCGAGCTGCGCTCACCGCCGCTGGTGGATCCAGCTCGCACGACATTCACGCCAACAAGCATCGCTCTCGCATAGATAACATGGACGCCGCTGCACGACGTGAGGTCACCAAAACCCTCAACACATCCTTCATGGAGATGGACTTCAATGGCAACGTCATACTGAAGACGCCGCAGGCTGCGATCATGGAAGCGACTACGTACCTCGCTTCCCATCCACCTCCGATGGGAGACCCGAAGAGTTCCATGCACAAGTCCGCGCTAGCCAGACTCGGACTCGTCGGAGCTGCGCTCCACGAAGAAGCTCCTACGAAGCCGAAGAAAAAGGCTATGGTAAGATTCAACCGTACCCCCACACCCTCGTCCAATGAGGACGAGGACGAGCACGATCTACCTCGACGACGCAAGAGCCCAAGACATCGCAGTCGCGACTACGGCGCTCACAACGATCTCGACCAGCGCAAGGTCGACAAGGCATGCGCCAAATGCGCGTGCTCAACCGAATCTGAAGAATATGACGACGGAGAACTGTGCGGATCTCGATGCTTCAGCAGATCTGTCCGGCGCATGCGGATGCCAAAAAATTTCAAGCTTCCTTCGGATACTCCGAAGTTCGACGGCACGCAGGACCCGAAGGCCTGGCTCAGCGACCACCTCTCATTCGTCAAGCTGCACGGTGGCAACAAGAACACTGCCCTACAATGCCTTCAGCTGCAGCTGACAGGCGCAACCCAGATCTAGCTCAGCAGCCTGTCCTCAGGCTCCATCCGAAGCTGGGAGGAGTTGACGTATAGTTTCATCCAAAACTTTAAGTGCACCAGCGAGAGGACAACCTCGATCGAGGAACTGCGGGCCTGCACTCAATGTACGGGCGAATCCATTCGCTCGTACATCTTGCGCTGGTCCAACACCAAGAACTCTGCGGCACACATCTCCGAGGAGAGGACGATCGACGTCTTCAAGGACGGTGTCAAATGCCCGGAATTCAAGGAATAACTTGGGCGTGTCAAGCCTAAGACGCTCGACCACCTCATGGACATCGCCAATAGGTGGACAGATGGCGAGGATTCTCTCCACCGAGCACATTAGGATGAGGAGGATGAATACGACCGCAGCCGCGAACGCTGTAGCAAACGAAGGTCGCACGTCTATGACGATCGCGACGGACCCGACTTGGTTGCGGGTGGCTACGCCGAACGCCGCAACGACAACAACCGCAGCAGCGGAGGATACCGCGGAGGCAACTTCCACGACGGAGGACGCCCAACACAAACATGGCAGTGCCACGACCATGACGATGAACCCTCGGCATACAACAAGTTGTCGGGTCCCTGCACCATCCACTTCTACATCGACAAGCAGGACGGTAAAAATAAGGCTAGCCACATGCTCAAGGAATGCCACGAGTTCCAGAAACTCAGCGAGGGCCTCACCCAAATGCGACGCCAGATCGTGAACCCTGGGTTCGGACCCGCACCTGCACCAGGTGACATCGCCCACGAAGCTCCTCCACCACCACCCGTGGGACCGTCGAATCCCGCAATCGCACCTACGCCAAACAACGGCACATGTGGATACCCACCGCCAAAAGGGTCTCTCATTATCCAGAAGGGACGCCCTACCAATAGGGTGCAAAAGAAGATCACTCGACAGGTCAGCCTCGCTGTAACTGCCCCGCCAGCCATGCCTGAATACCTTAGTGGCTCGGAGTCCTGCATCATGTTCGATCGTTCGGAACATCCCCGCCAGATCCCTCGCCCAGGTCATGCTGCCCTGGTGCTCGAGGCGTAGATCGGAGGATTCGAGATGAGCCGCGTCTTCATGGATGGCAGCAGCGGCATCAACCTGATGTTCGCCAACACCCTCGCAGCAATGTGGATCCCACTGTGCAGCCTGGAACAATCTGATACAATGTTCCACGACATAGTCAAAGGGAAGTTCATATATCCCCTGGGAAAGATATGGCTCGATGTCATCTTCGACAAGCCCGAAAACTTTCGGTGTGAGCGGCTCGAGTTCGAAGTGGTGGATTGGCCATCATAGTACCATGCCATCTTGGGCGTGTGGCATTCACAAGATTCCTAGAAGTACCGCACTACGCGTACCTGCTGCTCAAGATGCCAGGGCCCAAGGGTGTCATCACAGTCCAGGGGAGCTTCACCCGATCGGGCCACTGTGTTAGAGACTCTAACAGAATCTCCCAGTCGTTTGGCATGCAAGAGGAGCTCACAAGGCTCCGAGAGGTGACAGACAACGGGGCACCCCTAGTCGCCGGACAAAACTCACCTGATACTTCGTTCGACTCCACAGTCAACACGAAAAAGGTGCAGGTCCACCCAACCGACGCCTCCAAGACGACGCTGATCGCCAACGACCTCAGCCCTGCATAGGAAAGCGCGCTCGTCAAATTCCTCCGTGAGCGCTGGGAAATCTTTTCCTGGTGTCCTGCGGACATGCCAGGAGTTCCCAGGGAATTCGCCGAGCGTGCACTCAATGTGTTCCCGGACACAAAGCCGGTCAAGCAGTCGATCCGACGACTGTCCAAACCACAAACAGAAGCAGTTGGAATCGAATTCAACAGACTCCTCGATGCCAACTTCATCCGAGAAATCAAGGAGAGCGAGTGGCTAGCCAACACTGTGCTAGCCCCCAAAAAAGGACACGGACATCCTTCGGATGTGCGTCGACTTCACGTCGTTCAACAAGCACTGCCCCAAGGACCACTTTCCTCTACCACGGATCGATCAGATCATCGATTTTACTGCAGGATGCGAGAAGCTCTCCTTCCTCGACTCCTACTCAGGCTACAACCAGATTCGACTGAAGGTCGAAGACCAGGAGAAAACATCATTTATCATGCCGTTCGGGGTGTTCTGATACAACACCATGCCCTTCGGGCTAAAGAACGCAGGTGCCACGTACCAGAGGTGCATGCAGGCGTGTCTGAAGAACCAGATCGGTCGCAACATCCAAGTCTATGTCGACGACATAGTCATCAAGACCAGGAAAGTCAAGACGCTGATCGACGATCTCCGAGAGACGTTCGATAACCTTGATTATTACAAGATCAAGCTGAATCCAGAAAAGTGCGCCTTCGGTGTCCCACCTGGCCAACTACTCGGGTACTTCATCTCCCAGCGAGGAATCAAAGAAAATCTGAAGAAAATCCGGACCATACTGACCATGGAGAAGCCGAAGAACATCAAAGGTGTCCAGCAACTAGCTGGGCGCATCGCGGCGCTGAGCAGATTCATCAGCCGCATGGGAGAGAAGGCCCTGCCTTTCTACCAGCTGCTATAAAAAGCTGACAAGTTCGAGTGGACACCCGAAGCAGATGACACATTCAAAGCACTCAAGCGGCTGCTCTCCACCTCGCATGTCTTGGTCACGTGCAAGGAGCGAGATCCATTTCTGCTATATATCGCAGCCACCCACCAGGTGGTAAGTACCGTACTCGTGGTCGAACGACCCGAAGATGGCAAGACCCATGAGGTCCAACGCCCAATCTACTACCTCAGCGAGGTACTGACGCCAACAAAATAGAGGTACCCTCACTACCAGAAGCTCGCCTACAGCGTGTTCATGACGGCTCGTCGGCTGAGCCACTACTTCCAGGAGCATCAGATAATGGTCGTCAACGAGGCGCCACTGTCCAACATCCTGAACAACCCCGAAACCACGGGACGTGTAGCCCTGTGGGGCATCGAGCTATCCCCTCTAGACATAGTCTACGAGCGGCGCGAGGCGATCAAATCTCAGGTCCTCCCTGACTTCCTCGTCCACTGGATGGAGCTCCAGCTGCCAGACACCCCGGACATGACATAGTCATGGACGATGCACTTTGACGGCTCCAAGCGTGAGGCTAGAGCAGGATCTGGCGTCATACTGACATCCCCACAAGGTGATAAGATGAAATATGTCCTTCGGATGAAATTTTGCGCCTCCAACAACAAGGTCGAATACGAGGCCCTCATCCACGGCATGAGGATGGCAAAGATATGCGGCGCAACACGCCTAGTCATTTACGGTGACTCGAACCTCTTCGTCCAGCAGACGGTGAACAAATGCGACGCCCACGCCGCCAAAATGATCGCATACCGCGTGCTCTAAAACTCACTCGAAGGAGACTTTGACGGTTGTGAGCTTCGGCATGTTGGATGGGAAAGCAACGAGGAAGCTGAAAGGCTCGCCAACATCGGCTCCACATGCGCACGGGTGCCACCAGGTGTGTTCCTCGAACAAATCTGCGTACCCTCTATCAAAAGGAAATTCCCCAAGGGATCACCCGAAGAAGCAGAGCACTCGGGGGTTATGCCACCTGAGGGACACGAAGGGCCCAAAAAGCTCAACATAGAGGCCGAGATCGTCAGCCTGATGCAGGTTATGGCGATCAAGGAGACATGGACGCAGCCGTACCTTCAGTACCTGCTAAACAAGGAACTTCCTGACGACCCGACAGATGCCCGACACATATCTCGCCGGTCCAAAGAATTCACTCTCCACAATGGCGAGCTGTACAAGCGCAGCATTTCGGGTGTGCTCCAAACATGCGTCACCATCGGTGATGGCAAAACCATCCTCCAAGACATCCACGAAGGCATCTGCAGTCACCATGCAGGAAGCCGCGCCCTTGTCGCCAAAGCTCTACGAGCTGGATTTACTGGCCAATGGCCATGAACGATGCTAAGGACATCGTCCGAAGGTGCAACGGCTGCCAAAGATTCGCGGACAAGCCACATGCACCAGGATCGGAGCTCAGGCCCATACCACTGGCCTGGCCCTTTGCCCAATGGGGTCTCGACATGATCGGCAAACTGCCAAAGTCCTCGCCAGGAGGCCACGTCTTCCACCTGGTCGCAGTCGACAAATTCACCAAGTGGATCGAGGCCATGACCGTCACCAACCAAAGCGGCAAAACGGCCGTCAAGTTCTTCAAGTCCATAGTCTACAGGTTCGGCGTGCCGCATAGCATCATCACGGACAATGGCTCGAACTTCATCTCGAACGAATTCTAGGACTTCTGTGAGGGCCTTGGAATCAACATATCATATGCCTCGGTGGCGCGCCCGCAGACCAACAGGCTAGTCGAAAAGGCCAACGGACTCATAGGTGGAGGCATCAAGAAATGCCTGCTCAGCTCACTCGAATGGCTTGCGGGAGCCTGGGCAGAAGAGCTACCCTCCGTCCTCTGGAGCCTACGCACAAGACCAAACATCGCAACTAGCTTCACACCTTCCTTCATGGTGCACGGAGCCGAAGTCGTACTACCTACTAAGGTACGCCATAAGGCCCCATGGGTCATCGCCTACAACGAAGCCGAATCGACGGCCGCACTCGAAGACGCCGTCGACACACTCGACGAGGCACGTGACATCCCCATGGCTCGCTCAGCGGTCTACCAGCAGAGCCTCCGCAACTACCATAGCCGACGGCTGCAACCAAGGTCCTTCGTCGAAGGAGACCTCGTTCTATGACTCAAACAAGAGCGACCGAAAAAGCTCGAGTCACCCTGGGAAGGACCCTACATCGTCACAGAAGTCATCTCAGGCGGCGCCTATCGCCTCAAGGACATCGCGTCAGGAGTCGAATACTCCAACCCCTGGAACGTCCTGCGTCTATGATGATTCTACCCCTAGTTATCCCTTTAATTTCAATAAGGCTACTCAGCCAAGGCTACTTGGCCGAACAATGTACCTCCTCGATTACAATATAAATACAAGCTAAGTGTCCCGCCCGAAAATTTCTTTTACCTTTCATTACTTTTCTCTATAACACGCTCGGGGGCTCCGCCTCACCTCATGACTTCGTCGACTGAGAATAACGCATGTAACCTGAGTAGATGACCACGTCAGGCTAACGAAAAGGACATGCACACAACAAAGGAACCACGTGCTAGCACAAACAAACTTACAGAAAAAGGGCACAACAAGCCCACTCGAATATATACAAGTTTTACATCTATATTTTTACAGGGTCTACCTATTCTGAAGAATCACGTGTGCCCGAAGATACACGATCTCTTCGGCATACTACCTAACAGCCGCATAGTGCAGGAGCATGTCCCAGAGGCCACCATCTGGTCGAAGGGGCGGTCCAGCCGCCACCGCCATGAGATCAACATCAGGGCGATGCAGCCGAACAAGCGAAAGGGTAGCTTTCACCCCTACCACCAGCTGGTGCCGCACCAACTCCCTCACGTGACTGACGTCTCGAAACTTCGACAACAAACCCCAAAGGGTGGACGGTGCCTCGTCTAGAGGGAACATGATGTATATAATCGACGCAAGGGAAGTCTTCACCTACCTCAACACCCGCGACACCTGATGAACACGATCCTGCACCATTGCAAGGACGGTGGCCTAGTCACGGTCCATCCATAAAAAGCCTCCAGCTTCCATGTCCTGTTGGGTCAAGCAGTTGATCTGAACCGCAATGCGCTCCTTCTCCTCCCTCGGAACAAGGTTGGCACCTGCAGAAAACTCAGAATAAGGTGACGCGACAACAAGGCGCATCCAAAAATGAGTAGCAGCTCAAGAAAACTCACATTGCAGTTGCTCTCTCAACTGCTCTTGGCCTCCCCCTGCTGCTTCGCAGCATAGTACGCCAACAGGTCAATGAGCTTTGGCCCATAGCACTTACAACGGGAGGCGAAAAGAGCAAAGGCTACCTCTGAGCCGTATGGCGCTGTTGGCATCTGGGAGGTGACGTGCTGAAGATCCAGCTCCGCTCCGGACGCCATGGCCATGGCCAGCCCCATGGAGGCGCCGATGCCCTTCTGCTTGCGCTTATAGGCCGCAGGGGCATCCTCCGACAACTCATCCGCCCAACATCCTCCAGAGCAGAGCCCTTGGGAATGATATCCTTGTAGAAGCACTGGAGCAACCCCCTTGGCTTTCGCTAGAGAATTTGCAGCAGTGCTGCAGCGATCTTCGACCGCTGCGGTGGCATCATTCAAAGCACTCCCATGCTCCAGGGCACAGCGATCGAACGCGATGCCTAAAGCATCTGAGGAAAGAAGAAACAAAAGAGCTGAATAAGAACATTACAAGAAGCAATCAAAAATTCAAAGACCAATTCAAACACAAGATACTCACCGGAGAAAGCCTTGGCCGCAGCCATCAGCTTCTCGTCCACCTCCTTCTCGCGAGCAGCCGCAATAGTGGCGAGCTGCTCCTCGCGATCCAAAGCCTCCTGCCGCAGGCGCTCCTTGGCCTCGCTAGCATCTACCAACTCCTTTTGCAGGCGCTCCTTCGCCTCCACAACATCTTCAACCTTCTTCTCCGCTCGACCGAGGCTCTTTTTAAGAGAATCCAGCTGGCGAAGGGCCACATTATTTTCATCTGCAAAGCATCAAGAGCACACATGAGTAACACAAGCATTATTCAAGCGAAAAACAAAACATACAAGAGTAGGCTAAACACATACCTCGAAGCTGCTGCATGCTGGCCTCCAGAGCCAGGTGCTGCTGAATGAGAAGGTTTGCGCTGCGCACAAAGGACCGCGAAAAGAAACAAAATCCAACAATCAAGAAAGCAACAGAAAAAGGGCTCGGGGGCTACGCCCCATAAGAGCAAAAAGAAGACCAGCAGGTCATCCGACAATAGGGCTCGGGGGGTTCCCCCCCTACAAGACAAAAGGAACAGTTAACTTACATGATCAGACGGAGACTCCGAAGGTCCAGGTGTAGTCTTCTGGGTAATGACTACTCGAGCCCCCTGTAGAGAGGGTTTCGGAGCATCGCCCCCAGAGTTGGCCACCATTTGAGAGGGAGGGGCCGTCGGCTTCGACTCCCCTATGGCCTCCTGAGCGCCCTCACTAAGAGAGCCCTCCGAGGAGTGGCTGCAAGGAAAATATTGATCAAGGCAAGAAGAAAAGGTGCACACGCAAAGTACAGAATGAAAGCATCCAAAAACTACTTATGAGTCAATGTCACTCAAATTGAAGATGGGGAGCGCCCTCTCCTTCTTATTCTTCTTAGCCGACGACTATGGCGCCATTGCCCGCAGAGGCACAGCCAGGAACGGTGCGGAAGAAGCGTCGTTATCCTCGTCGTGGCACATAAGGAAGGATGGGTCCCTAGGCATTGGCGGAGTCAAGGCATCTGAAGATTCGCTCGGACTCCATGCCCGCTTTCGGGTACGCCCCTCGCTCGCTTCAGAGCCTTCATGAGTTGGCGACTACGCCGGCGGAAGATTAGACTCAGAGTCCACAACCTTGTTGTCCGGTGCAATCAGATACTTTTCAGGTAGCGGAGGCATCATGCCAACTACCTTCAGTTCCTGCAAAAGAAGATAAAGAACGTGATTAAGCAACACTTATTCATGTGAAAGACAACAATCATAAAAAAGCGCAATGCGCAGGACGCAGTTCTAAAACCTGAGGAACTGGATTCGAAGAGTTGAAGGGGGTAGTCAAGGACTTCTTCGGGAGGTCCTCTTCAGCCTTGAACTTCAGCAACGGCCGAAGAGCCCTATCAAGGTCGCCCCTGGACAACTCCTCGGCCGAAACCCTCGTCGGGTTGTGGCGGCCAGTGTAAAGAAACATCGGATGCACCCTCGTCTGGAGTGGCTGCACCCGACGTTTGAGGAAGGTGCGGATGATATCCACACCATTCACCTCCTTCTCCGCAACCATCTGGAGGGCCTCCACCCGACGGTAGAGCTCCTCTACCACCGCCACCTCGCCCTCTAGGACATGGTTCTTCCAGGATCTCTTCGGCAGGATCTCCTGGGAGGAGTCGAAGGGAGCAAGGCCAAAATTTTGCCCGACCACTGTGGATTCGCGGATATAAAACCACTTCTTCCGCCAGTATTGGACGGACTCGCACATAGAAAAAGAAAAGAAGAGAACGTAAGATCGCAGGGAAATAGTGCAGCCACCGAGCGGGTAGACCCCGCCGGTGCCAGATTGCCTCTTCACGGAATAGAGTTTCCAGAAGAGGCCAAAGTGTGGCTCGATACCGAGCCAACACTTTCATAAAGTGATAAAACATGCGATATGGAGGAGAGAGTTGGGTGAAAGATGATGAAGCTGGATACCATAGAAAAAAGGAGTCCATGGAGAAAATCGTGGACAGGAAGGGAAAACCGCGGAGAACAAACGCGACAAACATCACCCGAAACCCTACTGGTGGACGGGGGATTACCTCATCGCCGGGGATCTTGACGTCCTCCTTGTCCTGTGGGATTAAACCCGCATCGCGCAGCTTGCCCAGGTCACCCTTGCACATCTCTGTGCGCCTCCACCCGCCATCAGTAATGCGAGCGGCGGTGGCAGCTTTTTTGCCGCTGACGGCGGCGCTCGAGCCCGCTCCGGCAGAGGCCTTCTTTGACTTAACCATGGCGGAGCGTCGACGATGGCGATGCGCGCAGGAAGAAGGAGGGAAAGGATCGGAGAATGTCTAGTGCACGCCAGGAAGAGCTCGTGTGTAACACCCTCAGAATCGACCCTATGCAAGTTTTAGCGACTTCCGCCAAACCCGCATAGAAACGATTCAAAGGTGCCCACCAGGCACTTGCATGCAGGTGGAAAACGAAGTAATATCATTACACAATAGTCCACGATGGAACCCACAGAACGGATATATACAACAATGACTCAACGAGTCAAGAATACATATATACAATAAAAAGATCCAAATCACCTTGAAAACGTTACAGCGTCCGAGTATGGACAATATGCAAATGGGGCTAAGAGCCCTGAAGAATAACCAATGGAGTCCATAAACCTGCCCAGGCCAAGCCGGAAGGGTAACCCTGCTAACGACGTCGATCTCAAAACCTGCTTAAACAAAAGGGGTGCCGACAAAGGGCAAAGGGAAAAGAGAGAGGTCAGTACTGAGGCCAGTACATGGCGAGACTAGAATTCGGCGGTCTTCGCCTACATAGGTATAGTGGACTGAAGCGGCAGTTTTAGTTAACCATTCCGTTGTAGTTGTAGTACTTACTAGTAAGATACATATAGCATGAGGCATCCCAAAACCTAGCAGTTGTTGGTACTTCTATTTAGCCATTCCGTTGTAGTTGCAATACTTACTAGTCAGATACAATGGAAACAGGTGACAACCCAAACCAGCAATTGTTGGCACTTTTATTTAGCCATTCCATTATAGTGAAGATGATTACTAGTCATTATAAAATCAAATTTATAGCACTACTTTAGTTATAGTTGTCTATGATCGAGATACTGTGCTCCAAGTCGTCCATAACTGCGGACACGGCTTTCAGAAAGTTTTACCCTGCAGGGGGGCACAAATAGCAACACACGCACGATCAACCTCGGGAAAAACCAAATTAAAACCCAACGAGGCATCACGACAGAGCAATTGCAAGATTCATATAAATTTCAGGGGGCCACCCCACCAAGCTACCCGCGAAGAAGTTGGCCGGCTCCGAGACGGACCCAGAGGTTTGTGTCGATGGCTGTAAACGACTAGGAACCCGAAAGTGTGACTGGGCTTGTCGATACCGCATAAACATATCACAACTCCTAAACAGTACAGGCGCTCCACGCGCCATCGTAAATAAAGCAGTAAAGCATGGCATAAATACAGGATAGTAATAAAGCCCCAAACTACTTTGTAGCCCCAAGAAATAAATATGACTCAAGCTCTGGCTAGGGGGATTCATGGTCCCACATGCGGATAGTGTGAATATTCAAAGAACAGGTATCAAGTACTCGGGGTCCTACGGGACACAAGTGGACAGTTAAAAACCAAATAACATCTATTGCCCACCTGTGCCTCTGCATTATTTACCTACTTCAATTTTAGTTATTAAACGGTAATTAAAGCCATGATCATCTCCAACATTAAAAATGCAGCATTACTTTAACAACTGTGGTACTTGACGACACGCAACCGCACCTGAGCAAGCGACTACTACACACAAGTCCAACTATCTACCAAACAATAGGTAATAGGATGTATCCAAGGCAATATAAGGATGCAAGGGATATCACGGGTACGAAAACTAGAGCATCGCAACACAGATAACAATAGATCAACGGGAGGAAATAAAGACTATAAAGTAAAATAGGTAGAAAGGGGGAGAATGCTCGCCTGGAAAACATTGCCGAAGGTTCATCCGAAGATCGGGTTGACACTCGAATCAACTCATCGGCCTAATCCGTGAAGAAGCAATGCACTAAAAGAAACACCGGATGCACTATTTAATACTACAGCAGAAGATCGGGCATGATGCATGTATGATGCGTGACATGGCAAAGATGCGATGCGATTAGGCAATATTAAACGGAACCAGGGTCCCGACAATTAATTAGACAGTTCATATTGTTTAGATACCCCGCAATTTAAATGTTGTCTTAACATGGCAAAATATATCACCGGTTTGCTACACAAATTTAAATGGGGCCAAAGTAAGACTAGAATCGCCCGCATATGGACCCCATATTTTATTATTAGGTGAATCGGCATAAGGCCCCCCAAACCCCACAATATGTATGCAACATGAACAATTAAGTATGCAACAATTTATATAGTTGGCAATTTATAAAATAGGGGTCTCGGATAGGGGTCACACTTGGGGGCTCGACGGTCTTGGTCTCCAAGGATTCGGGTTTGGGATTCGGGGAGGAGACCTTGGCGTTCCGTGTAGATGACCTTCGGATTCGGGGTCTTCGGTTTCCTGTCGGCGGCCTTGTAGATGGTTCATCAGGTTTGTCTGGCTCGATGTCGATCTTATCGGGTGGCTCCGCTTTCAGAGCATCGGCATCAGTCTGGTAACAACGCTAGGTAGAACTCGAGGGCACCTCTTATACCACATTTGCAGGCATATCAGCACCACTACACCCATCCATCAACACTCCATCTGTGTACATACATACCACAGCATCACACCAAAACGAGGCATCAACTGAATGTCGAGGCGACGAAGTTGAACCCGGCCCATGGTCCGCGGGCGCATGAGAGGCACGCACGCACTACCATGAAAGAGTTCCTGGGAACCGATGGATGGGGCCCCAGGGCAGCGAAGGACGATGGCGAGGCATCGAGGAGGCGCCGTCAGGTTGTGGTCGAGCTGAGGACAACCGACGTGGAAGCAGATCCGACGACAGGTCGATCTCGGGGATGGCAGCAGCAGACAGGGAAGCTCGGGCTCAGGCGCGGCCGGGGATGGGCGAATCGGGCAACACAGAGGAGGCGGAGAGGCGCCGGCGTCGCGATCGAGGAGGCGCAGGCTATGGAGGCGCGCGAAAGGTGGCAACCGGCAAGGGCTTGAACGGCGGTTGGTGGCGCTGCCGGGAAGGGGCTCGCAGGAGAGAGCCCAAGCAGCGGCAGGCTCGAGGAGGGCGGCACTGGCGACCTGCGGCAGGGCCGACGAGCAGAGGCCGGGACTAGGGCGCTGCAGGTCGGCAGAGCAGGGGAGAAGAAGGCTCGCAGAGCCGACAACCCGCATGGAGGGGTCCAAGAGGTCGATGGAGGGGTCACCGGCGTCTGAGCGGCTGCAGGGAGAGACGAGGGAGGCTAGGAGGTAGGCCAGGGACGAGAGGGCCGCGTGGCGGCGCTTGCCTGCAGCAGGAGGAGGGAGGAGGCAGACACGAGCGGGGGTCAGGGATGGTGTGTTCGCGATGGGAGTGGGGCCGGGTGGGGCGCTGGCCTCGTACGCATGGGGATCGAGTCCGTGGGTGTCGTGTGCGTGTTGGGTGGGGGTCGGGAACAGGAGATGGTAGAGGAGTGGGGTGGAGGCGGATGGGGTGAGGGAGTGGGATTAGGGTAGATCTAGGGTTTTGTTAGAGGGTGGCCGGTGGCTGTGGGCTGGGCTTTTGGGCCTAGTCTGCAGCTGCCTTCCCCGGACAAAATATTTATGTTTAATATTTTTTTTGTTTTATTTACGAGGCCTTTTATAAATAATTTTACACAAAACAAAATATTCGGAAAAGACCGAGATTTCAATTTGAAATAGAGAAGGGGATAATTAGAAATCAATATAGGCTTTTGGGGAATAGGTTTAGTCAAACACATGCATGATGATGTCATGATGATGCGCAACATACAAACAACCGCGATTTTCTAGTACTGGTTTTACCCGGGGTGCTACAATTCGACACCACTAACAATGGATCTCACCCTCGAGATCCGCCTCATGGTACGGGCAAGAACGCCGACGGTCTGGATCTTCTCGCTTCGTGTAGATCTTCGCGACACCGCTAACAAAGATTCCTTCTCCATCTTGAAATCAGTGACACCACCAACAAGGGTCGATGGTCCCATTCGTCGAGAGAACACTCTAGAGAAACAAAGATGAAGTTCGAGGTCTCAAAAGATAAGGCCACCTCTAACTTCCATGGAATGAGTATAATTGCATCGATCCACCGATTCAATATACAAGAGCGAATGATAAGAGTAGTCGGATGGTGATCAATCCATCGCGCACCCAAAGCATTACTCTGCACATGAATAGGAGAATCATGCAACTAACTCTCGGAATTATATTGAAGATCTCGTCAAGCGAGGTTTGGAAACAAAAGAGGGATGGGGATTCTCATCAGATCTGATGTAGATGACTTCGTCGTATCGAAAAACACCGGAGGATAGAAAGAAAAAATTTAGTGAATTTTTGGTCCACTAAAAGGTACAACAGATGAAAGATTCATCAGATAGCATGAATGCCGAATGTTGAAGCACCGTTACCAGAGGATGGAAGCAAAACCCTGAAGGTACGACGGCAACCCAATCACGAGAATTCCTGGACTCAAAGAAAAGATAAGGGAGCCAATTCAAAACACGTCGAGATAAGAGGAGAATAGCAGAGGGGTAAGGAGTAAAAGCAGACCTAATCAGATCTATCCAAACGTTTTTCCAAAATATTTTTGACACTCTACAACGTCCGTTAGCTAGGTGATCCTACAAGCTTGACCAGTGGGGTATCATAACTGCTGAGCTCTGATACCACTCTGTAACACCCTCAGAATCGACCCTATGCAAGTTTTAGCGACTTCCGCCAAACCCGCATAGAAACGATTCAAAGGTTCCCACCAGGCACTTGCGTGCGGGTGGAAAACGAAGTAATATCATTACACAATAGTCCACGATGGAATCCACAGAACGGATATATACAACAGCGACTCAACGAGTCAAGAATACAGATATACAATATAAAGATCGAAATCACCTTGAAAACGTTACAACGTCCGAGTACGGACAAGATGCAAATGGGGCTAAGAGCCCTGAAGAATAACCAATGGTGTCCATAACCCTGCCTAGGCCAAGCCGGAAGGGTAACCTTGCTAACGACGTCGATCTCAAAACCTTCTTAAACAAAAGGGGTGCCGATAAAGGGCAAAGGGAAAAGAGAGCGGTCAGTACTGAGGCCAGTACACGGCTAGACTAGAATTCGGCGGTCCTCGCCGACATAGGTATAGTGGACTGAAGTGGCAGCGCAACATGCACTAAACAACCTATAGAGACTCAATACACTGGCGGCTATTAGATAGGGATAAGAAGGCCTATTCGGATCCAACCGGAAACTATCACCAAGCATACCCATCCTGGTATTTCCCCCTCGAGACCAAAAGAGGAAGTCAACTGAGGAACTCACACAGTTGGCAGTTTTATTCATTTCGTTATAGTTGCGGCAATTACTAGTCAGATATAGATAACATGAGTCATCCTGATATAATAAGAAGTGGGCAGTTTTAGTTAACCATTCCGTTGTAGTTGTAGTTGTAGTACTTACTAGTCAGATACATATAGCATGAGGCATCCCAAAACCCAGCAGTCCTTGGTACTTCTATTTAACCATTCCGTTGTAGTTGCAATACTTACTAGTCAGATACAATGGAAACAGGTGACAAACCAAACCAGCAATTGTTGGCACTTTTATTTAGCCATTCCATTATAGTGAAGCTGATTACTAGTCATTATAAAATCAAATTTATAGCACTACTTCAGTTATAGTTGTCTATGATCGAGATACTGTGCTCCAAGTCGTCCATAACCGTGGACACGGCTTTCAGAAAGTTTTACCCTGCAGGGGGCACAAATAGCAACACACGCACGATCAACCTCGGGAAAAACCAAATTAAAACCCAACGAGGCATCACGACAGAGAAATTGCAAGATTCATATAAATTTCAGGGGGCCACCCCACCAAGCTACCCGCGACGAAGTTGGCCGGCTCCGAGACGGACCCAGAGGTTTGTGTCGACGGCTGCAAACGACTGGGAACCCGAAAGTGTGACTGAGCTTGTCGATACCGCATAAACCTATCACAATTCCTAAACAGTACAGGCGCTCCACGCGCGATCGTAAATAAAGCAGTAAAGCATGGCATAAATACAGGATAGTAATAAAGCCCCAAACTACTTTGTGGCCCCAAGAAATAAATATGACTCAAGCTCTGGCTAGGGGGATTCATGGTCCCACATGCGGATAGTGCGAATATTCAAAGAACAGGTATCAAGTACTCGGGGTCCTACGGGACACAAGTGGACGGTTAAAAACCAAATAACATCTATTGACCACCTGTGCCTCTGCATTATTTACCTACTTCAATTTTAATTATTAAACGGTAATTAAAGCCATGATCATCTCCAACATTAAACATGCAGCATTACTTTAACAACTGTGGTACTTGACAACACGCAACCGCACCTGAGCAAGAGACTACGACACGCAAGTCCAACTATCTACCAAACAACAGGTAATAGGATGTGTCCAAGGCAATATAAGGCTGCAAGGGATATCACGGGTACGAAAACTAGAGCATCGCAACACAGATAGCAATAGATCAACGGGAGGAAATAAAGACTATAAAGTAAAATAGGTAGAAAGAGGGAGAATGCTCGCCTGGAAAACATTGCCGAAGGTTCATCCAAAGATCGGGTCGACACTCGAATCAACTCATCGGCCTAATCCGTGAAGAAGCAATGCACTAAAAGAAACACCGGATGCACTATTTAATACTACAGCAGAAGATCAGGCATGATGCATGTATGATGCGTGACATGGCAAAGATGTGATGCGATTAGGCAATATTAAACGGAACCAGGGTCTCGACAATTAATTAGACAGTTCATATTGTTTAGATACCCCGCAATTTAAATGTTGTCTTAACATGGCAAAATATATCACCAGTTTGCTACACAAATTTAAATGGGGCCAAAGAAAGACTAGAATCGCTCGCATATGGACCCCATATTTAATTATTAGGTGAATCGACATAAGTCCCCCAAAACCCCACAATATGTATGCAACATGAACAATTAAGTATGCAAAAATTTATATAGTTGGCAATTTATAAAATAGGGGTCTCGGATAGGGGTCACACTTGGGGGCTCGGCGGTCTTGGTCTCCAAGGATTCGGGTTTGGGCTCCGGGGAGGAGACCTTGGTGTTCCGTGTAGATGACCTTCGGATTCAGGGTCTTCGGTTTCCTGTCGGTGGCCTTGTAGATGGTTCATCAGGTTTGTCTGGCTCGATGTCGATCTTATCGGGTGGCTCCGCTTTCAGAGCATCGGCATCAGTTTGGTAACAACGCTAGGTAGAACTCGAAGGGCACCTCTTATACCACATTTGCAGGCATATCAACACCACTACACCCATCCATCAACACTCCATCTATGTACATACATACCACAGCATCACACCAAAACGAGGCATCAACTGAATGTCACTTAGGACGAGAAGTTGCTGAACCCGGCGTCCATGGTCGGTCGCGGGTGCAACAGAGAGGCACGCACACGCGACCATGCAAGAGTTCCTGGGAACCGAAGGCTGGGTCCCCAGGGCAGCGAAGGACGATGGCCATGCGTCGAGGAGGCGCCAGCGGGTTGTGGTCGAGCTGAGGACAAATGACGTGGAAGAAGATCCGACGGCAGGTCGAGCTCGGGGACGGCAGCGGCAGACGGGGAAGCTCGGGCTCAGGCGCGGCCGGGGACGGGCGAAGCCGGCAACACAGAGGAGGCGGAGAGGCGCCGGCGTCGCGATCGAGGAGACGCAGGCGCTTGCGGAGGCGCGCGAGTAGGGCAACTGGCAGCGGCGGGCTTGAACGGCGGTTAGTGGCGCTACCGGGAAGGGGCTCGCAGGAGAGAGACCAAGCAGCGGCAGGCTCGAGGAGGGCGGCACTAGCGACCCGCGGCAGGGCCGACGAGCAGAGGCCGGGACTAGGGCGCTGCAGGTCGGCAGAGCAGGGGAGAAGGAGGCTCGTACGCATAGGGATCGAGTCCGTGGGTGTCGTGTGCGTGTTGGGTGGGGGTCGGGAACAGGAGATGGTAGAGGAGTGGGGTGGCGGAGGATGGGGTGAGGGAGTGGGATTAGGGTAGAGCTAGGGTTTGGTTAGAGGGGTGGTCGGTGGCTGTGGGCTGGGCTTTTGGGCCTAGCCTGCGGCTGCCTTCCCTGGACAAAATATTTATGTTTAATATTTTTCTGTTTTATTTACGAGGCCTTTTATAAATAATTTTAGACAAAACAAAATATTCGGAAAAGACCGAGATTTCAATTTGAAATAGAGAAGGGGATAATTAGAAAACAATATAGGCTTTTGGGGAATAGGTTTAGTCAAACACGTGCATGATGATGTCATGGATATGCGCAACATACAAACAACCGCGATTTTCTAGTACTGGTTTTACCCGGGGTGCTACATCGTGAAAATGGAAGCAGCGGAGAAAGAAAATGGCGAAGGGTGCAACAAATCACTGTTTTCCCCACGGTTATAAGGATGAAGACGATGACCAGGAGCCATTCATCCAGAATCCCTAACGCTAGGGATAGATCCAATCGTCCACGCGTCAAAACAGCAGCGAACCGTCGCCCATACGCCGTCCACTATGCACGGAAACTGAGAAGACGCCGTAATTCTCGCCACGTCGCTCATGACTAGTCAACTACAAGTCAGGAAGTGGGACCCACGTTCGTCATGTTACATCACCTCTGGCGCCACAGATTGTTGAGGTCATCGATCGTCAGCACTGACGTCATCAAGCAACCTAGCAACAGCTAGAATTTTTTCGACTGATGCGGTGACCCAGCATACCACTGCATGATGTAGTACACTATAGTCGTTGACATAACACCAATGAAACACTGTTCACTAGTATTACATCCCTCAGAGTAGTACAACAGAAACATAGCAGGTCCAAGACATGACTATAGGTTACAACTCAACTCTTTACACAAGATCCAGAGAACACTCTAGGTGAAAGAGAGAGAAAGAAACTTCTTACGAAGAAGAATCAAGAATAAATAACTCATAGCTACCATACTTATAAAACTAATAGCTGAACTACTGGCTTGCATTGCTGCTATTGCAATACTCTACAGAAGTAGGTTCTATGGTTAGAAATTCTACTCTTATCTAATCAGAAGCTTCGTGTTCACTTGAGTTGTTGTATATGTTGACTTTCTTGACTTCCTTAAAGAGCATTAGCTTTTGATGATGATTCCTGGAGCATAACTTGATGTAGACGTCGTCTGTACTGGCTTTAGAACCTAGCAAGGGTTAAGAAGATACTTTGAGTACGAGCGTACTCAGCAAGTCCACTAGAAAAGGAGTGTTTGATGCACTATAGCTATAGCCACGGACCGTAGGTCGTAGGCAATGCAAGTTTTCGTAAACATTTCTTCAAAGGTTGCTTTTATTTTGAAAAGCTATGTCCGTCAGCCTTCACGGGTTTACTAGAACCTTCATGGGGTTCCTTTCCAGCCGCGTTCGCAGCTCCTTCCCGGAACAGGGAGTAACAAGTTACTGTTCTTACACTCTACAGAGGTGCGTTACTTTACCCATGAGAGATCTTAGCTTTGTTGCACATCCGGGCCGCGAACCCGTTCACACTTTCTTGGTGTGAGGCCCAGACTAAGACCCAAGCCAATCACTGCCTTCTCCACGACCATGCATGTATCCTTGGTGTACTCCAGCCCACCTATTGAATTACGGCAATGGCAGTACAGACCGTTCAGATGTCGGAACTATCGTGGGACGTTGAGGGCTCCCACCCATATGCTTCATATCCTCTACAAATTACCATAAATAATATGCGCGCTATGAGTGATAACAGCCACGACCCGCACATC
This sequence comes from Avena longiglumis, assembly GCA_030063025.1. NCBI lineage: Eukaryota > Viridiplantae > Streptophyta > Magnoliopsida > Poales > Poaceae > Avena > Avena longiglumis. The sequence continues at coordinate 137,705,681 of CP125976.1, forward strand.
CAGCTCCATGCGAGAGGGAAAAGATACATCTGACTTCTTTGTCCCATTGCAAATATCATGGTCAACGCGTAATATACGGCGCAAGAATCACTGGCGACATTGGTTGTTAAGTCCTAGATAATATGTTTCTTTACCACCAGAACATTTATAGTAGGTTATTACCTCATGGTAATAAACCTATAATCACATTATTATGAAAATAGTGTTTTCTGTCCTTTTTCAAATGTAGGTGATGACAACACTGGATTTGTAAAATACTTTACAGAAAATAATCAAAGGACATGATCAAGTGTGAACTTGCCTTTTGTGATTGCAAGGTTATGCACTCACGGTCTTCAAGACAATATAAGATCCAATAGTTGAAATCTGCATCATTGGTCCGGTAGCAAGATGCTTTTATGCATAAGTAATGTATTGCCAGTTGATAAACGCGAATCCCGAGAATAACGTTGTTCTAGGGTTTGGATACTGGAAAGGTTTCTTTGGAATGTGTTATCCTTTTAGATTAAGTTTCATATATGTGCTTATTATTAAGGCTTGTGAGTGTGTGGAAAACATCATGTATTTATACCACAACAAAATACACAGTTTGGAATGCTACTCAAGATTACTTACATCTTAATTGTTTATCTTCAAGTTTTACTTTACAAGTAAGGTCACTTATAAAGAATTTAAGTATTAACAATCTTATTATACAAGTAAATTATAAAGTAAGGTGTTTACTATTAATTGTCATATGTTGATTGAAGTGGCAAAACGAATAACTTTTGAAGAAAATCTTATTCAATTAAGCAGAAGCATTTAAGCTTTTAAGTTAACCTTATGAGGTGTTCTTTCTAGTTATAGTTTTTAAGATAGAAAGAATTGCCTTAACTGGAATAATGAAATTAGTAATATTTGAGACTTATCTATCTTGGTTTTTAATTGGGTTAGTTTGGTATTAAGATGCTTTATAATTTAATTATAACAGACCAAAGTTAACTATAAAACATATAATAAAGTCTTTAGTATTATATTTAAAGTTTGGTAGACTAAAGTTAACTTTAAAACATAGATGGAATTTAGGTGTAAGGCTTGATATACTTATGTTTTGTTCACCTTATATTGTTTCTTTCAAGTTACTTAAGAATGGTATTATTTTGATTTGGTAGTGGTTTCTTTACATTATAAATATATGAAGGGGTTTATTTCCTTATAAGGTATGGCTTAAGGTTTATGAATAAGTAAACAATATTATTTACTATTTATGAACTCACTATAGTGTTTTGATTTGTTTATAAACTTGTGGTTAATATAAAGAATGGGTTTTATCTTATTTTAGTTATTCTTGGAGATTTTATGTTAGATAAGGATTCTTTTATAAAATAATCTACATTAATGGTTGAGAATTAATTTAATAAAATTGTATTGAAATTGGTTAATTCATTTAGAATACACACCATCCATATTTAAGATTGATACTTTTTATTAGACTCAATTCATTAATTTAAGAAATATTAAAAAAAATTATTTGTCATTATATGAATTATTAACTTAAAGAAATAGGTTGAAATTCAAGTTATGAAAGTGTTTAGCTTCTTATTTAACTCAAAAGTGGAATATTACATTTTAAACATGTAGGTATTATTTTTGTGATCATTTTGGTATATTACATTTATTTTTGTGATTTAAAACTAATAAGATATGATTTAATAAGGTTTATTACTATATAAATACTTAATAACTAATAAATATTTAATTAAGAGAAATAATAATGCATGATTATAGTTTTAAACTTTAATTCTTATTTTTCTAAGATTTTTGGTATTTTATTTAGATTTTTAAAATTTACTATTATTAAATTATTAATTATCAAAGTTTTAAAACTTGATAAAGTATTTATTAAATAATATTTATTTAAATAATTATGATAATAATATTTAATAATAGTTTTAAGTTGTAGATTTTATTTTTCCAAGCATTTTCATATATTATATGTATTTTTCTGATTTATAAAACAAAAGATATTAAATTTACAAGATTTAATCATTTTTATTAAATTTCTAGAATATTTGAAATTTGAATTCATATTGTTTTAATTAATTTCTAAACATGCACAAACTTTTTATACCGCAACTCTACTTAGCCACAGACACTGACCCATGGGCCCTAGGCCATGTCATCTGCCACATGGACAAGGACCAGTTAACAAAGTGGACCTGGTCAAGGATGACGCCAGCAAGACGTCATCGTGACGTCACATAAACTCTCACCCTCAGATCAAAGCTTGGATTCGCGAATCGGCTGTGCGCGGGGCTGTGCTTGGGCTAGACGGGAAGAGGGCGTCGCGGGATGCGTTTTAGTGGCGGCGCCGCTCGATTTAAGTCGTCGGAGCTACGAATATGACAGCGGCGATGGCAGGTGGTCGCGGGGAGCTCGATTTAGCACGCAAGGAAGAATTCTACAGAGGATATTCGCACGAGGAGCTCACCAAAAGCACGATGAAGGGCTCGGCGAGGCCGGAGGTGGTCGGAATCGACAATTATTGACGATGACCGGCGGCGGTGGTCGTCGGGAATTGGATCGATGCGGTTGATTAAGAGCCCGCCCGCTCGATTCCTTCTTGTCGGAGATGCTACACGCCATGGCGAATCTCGTGGTATGCTCAGCTCGTCGTGGGGTGCTCTCCAGCGGCGGCGGCAGGCTTCTCCAATGAGCTAGGTTTCGGTTACTGAGAGGAGACGGAAAGGAAGAGGAAGGAAATGGAGATAAGGGCGAGGGAGTGCGGCATCGGCGTGTCCTTCTTATCCCCTCCCGATATTGGCGGCCTCGGCACGAATCATGGCGACCACGGTGGACGGCAGAGGCGTTGCCAGCCAACTGCTTCACCGACGATGCTTTCTGTCCAGAGGAAGAAGAAAGGAAAAGAAACGAAAAGGTATGCGGGCTGCCGTTGGGCCGACGTGGGCTGCAGCCAAGGGAGCGGAAGACGAAGGGTGTTGCGGCTGAGCAGTGAATAGGTGGAGAGAGAAATGGGCCGTGGGCCTGATTTTTTATTTCTTCTATTTTTTTCTGATTCTATCTCTTTTCCATTTTCTATTTTGATTTGCTAGCTTTGTATTTATTCATTTTTTTAACTTTCTAGGAATTTCTTATTTAGAAAATTGTAAGTTTAGGGGAATATACTTAAGACTCTCATATTAATACTATTTTTGATAATAATTTATTTTATTGATTTACCCTTTTATATACTTCATATTCCTAATCATATGAAGGTTATTATATCAAATAGAATAAATATAAATTAGGGCATTAGGTTTTAGGATTTGTTTAGGATCTTAAATTTTGATGTCTTTATTCTTATTGACTTATAATATTAAAGAAACTTTTATATATCTTGATCCTTTATTGTTATTTAATATATAAAGTTTTGAGAACTTAATATGGTTAATATTATTCTCATGGATTTAGGGGATGATAATTCTATACTTTATTTCAACTAACATATGAGTTAAAGTTTGAATTGAGAATGTTTTACCATAAATTCTTAGAAGATTTAATATTCTCATATTTCCTTTATTGATGTGAATCAAAATTAATGGGTAAGACAAATTGTCCTTATGTTGGTGAATTTAATAATATCACCATTCAAAGTAAAATAGTGGACTTGTTTTCTAGGATAACTTATGAGAAAGAATTGATGAAGATGGTTCCTAAGCACCTATGATAATGATGGTTGAAAATGATAAAGATGTGCTCAGGTGATTTACTATAGGAAAAAATTCCTATGAACCATTGTGGATTTAAGATAATAAATCAATCAGATGAAATAAATAATATGTTTGGTTCTAGAATTAGGGTTTAGTGTTTAACAAGGATTCCTATATTCCATACATCATATTTCTAGACTTCTAATTAAGGAATTCCTTTCCTAAATATATTACTTCTTCCTATCCATCATCATGTGCTAACATGATGAGCTTTACCTCACATGAATATTCTTATCCACTTTTATTCTTCTAACACTTCTGGTAATTCCAATGAGATGGATTCTAAAGCAATTTCCTAATCTTTTCATATCTATACCTGGGTATATCAACTACTCTATTGCTAGTAATGTCCCAATCCATCAAGTGGTTACTTCTAACTCCAATCATACCCTTCCTAAATCATCCATCACAAATATTACTTAAATAGATGTATATATCAAATTCTCTTGTCCTTAAGTGTTTAGTATATCCCAAGAGGAAAATACTAATTCTTTAATCCAATGTTGCTCTAACATTATTTTAATCATACTATCGTGTCTCTACTTGTCTCCAATATCTAACATTCCAATCCTCCCATTATATTAATGTGATTTAAAATGACTAATCTAGGATAATATATCTATACTATGGTTCAATCATGTTTTATTCATCAATGTCACTTATACTTGATATAAGCATTCAATATTGGTGAATAAGGCATGATCACTATAATCCTTTGATTCTTTATGGTTCTGGTTTCTAGTTGACTAAACAAGGCTTCTTCAATACAACACTATAGTTGTATTATAATTATCTTCTGTCTAGCTCTATGGGATTAAGACATATAATTCATTGACTATACCTACTTGATCCATTAGGACTACTCCTGGTAACAATCTTTAGACTTTATCCTTGTAATCTTCTTTGTTACCATATTGATTTGATTTCCTCCAATCACTCCCATCCTATAGATGAAATCTAGAACTAGCATCACTATTAATCTCTTCTTACTTATTTCTTTATAAGCCTTAGGTGAATGCTATAATAAGGACAAGAGTTGATAGGTTAAGAATTGGGGAATCAATAGTTGATTAATCAACATTGATGAACAATAGATATTGAGATAGGATTCCATAAGGATTGATATGGAAAGGAGGATATGTGGTGAATGATCTTGACTTGGTTTCTTTCCTACTCAATCACACTAAAGAGTTAAAGTTAGGTATTTCCATGATACTCATGGTATAAGTAGATGAGATTAAGATATAGTTGTTTCATTCTTATTACTTAAGTTATATTTATAACTTGGTTCTCATGAGTGATTATAATGAATACTATGATATGATCACCTAAGGATCAAACATAAACCATTAAGTAATGTATTAGGGTTTAGTTTTATTCCATTTGAGCTACCCTTAGATCAAATCATGTTTACCCAAAATAAGGTTTTAGCAAAGGTCATATTGAAACTTATCGCAGTCAACTTGATGATCTACTTCCATTCCATCAAGTTAAGATAAGCTTCAATCACTTTGACACATTTTTATTTAAAAGCGCGAAAATTATTCAGATTTTCTATGCATGAATGCAATGCACACACTTGTGTTCAGCTTATTCCTAAGCTCTAATGCTGGGATGTTACAACTGATCAAACAAGTACTTCCTCGAATCTACGATTCGAACAAATACTCGGGGGCTACTCCTATCATGAGCACTGGCCGCGCACCTGAGAAATGATTGAGGAACTTTAACTCTTAACTATCTTCGAGTCCCACGTTGAGTCTACGACTCCACTACGGACTAGGGGGATACTCCCATAGGGAGGATTGATCAAGCATCCGGAAAAATTGTGTCCTACGGACCCAAAGCTAAAAAACAAGTGAACTAAAAGTCTCTGCTCGAGTCTACGACTCGAACAGACACTTAGGGGCTACTCCCATAGGGAGCGCTGGTCGCGCACCCAATAAATTATTCGACTGCGATCCTTCGGATCAAAATACAACGAAATATTTTCGGCAACTTTTCCCAAACCAATGCTAAGTGAGAAGCAATCTCCTCCTTGGCCACCCGAAACACCTCCGCGATGGTAAAACTTCGGATGATGTGTCTACGACGCAAAGATAAGACCTACAAATACCATCTGATGGCCTGGTAATGCACCTGACTGTGCTCTACCAGTAAAAAAACCGTGTCAACAGACGCAATGAAAATCCTGACGAACGCGTTGGGTATATCACTCGAAAACTATTGGGATTCGACTCATGTAAGACCTCAGTGGCCTGAGTCGAATTACGCCACCATCCTCGAATCTGAAGAAGATCATGTTGTTTTGTCCTATGATAGTTAACTGACCCTGATCCGTCAGGAGAGTCAGGCACACGCATCGACAGTCCCTACAAACTAAAACCATTCTCTTATAAACAGGCATAAAACTGCACCCGAAAGACTAAGGAGTCCTTAGCCGAATATGCGATTCAACTGAGCACTCGGGGGCTACTGACATGGTTATACCCCACAGGTACACAACATTAGCATACCTACTCCAGACCGAAGGAAGGACCACTGCAAGATATGCGGCCTGCGGAGGTTCCAGATGGCCCAAGCCCATGACACCTTCGGATGCTTGGAGAACAAGACTAGAGTAGATAGAATTTCAAAGGGCAAACCCTAATATGTAACCAACTCGACCTACGCCTAGGACCTGCCTATCTATATAAAGGCTAGGAGGGCACGGCGAGTAGGGCATCTCTCACCGCATACACACCTCCATGCCAGATTGCATCTGCGCACCCGTGTAACTTTCGGTTCCGCCGTAATCAAGAGAAGACAAGCAAGAGTAGGGTTTTCCCTCCGGGGACCTGAACCTAGGTAAACTTCGTGTCCCCGTGTTGCTTGTTTGCTAACCGTTCTGTGATCTCTAGCATCCCCATCTTCTCCAAAACCCAAGCTCATATCAATGGGCATTGACGAGATTAAACCTCGTCAGATGGCGCCTAGAAGCGCTTCGTCAGGAAACCCCAAGAGCAAGGTATGGAGCAGCACAGCAGCAAGTCTTACCTCAGTAGGAAACCGAGGTTATCGAACCAGTAGGAGGAAGGAAACAACACACAGGTGTTGCAAGCAACATGGAAACCTGCACAACACAAATCAAGACTTTGCCCCAACGAACGGTGAGGTTGTCAATCTCACCGGTTGCTATAACAAAGGATTAACTGTATGGTGTGGAAGGTGATGATGGTTTGCAGCAAGTAACCAGTAACAGTGGAAGATGTATCAATGGTAAAGATTGGACCGGGGTCCATAGTTCACTAGAGGTGCTCTCCTTAGATAAGCAACATGGCATGAAGGGTAAACAATTACAGCAGGGCAATTGACAGGAACTGAGCAAGGCATAACAATGCAATACTAGACAAAAAGATCCTATGAGATTCGATTGGGAAATACAACAATATACATAGACCGCCATCCAACTGCATCTATGACGAGAAGTACACCTTCAGGTTATCATCTAAACCCCCTCCAGTATTATGTTGCAAGCAACAGACAACTACTTTAAGCAAAGTGTGAGAGGTAAACAATCCAATTGTTCCATGAACAAGAGACCGTTGTTTTCTCCCTAGTGGCAACAGCACATCTACCATCGAAGAGATTTTTGTCACTTCCCTTGAAAAGTAGAGGCATGAACCCACTATCGAGCATAAATACCCCCTCTTGGAGTCACTAGCAACTACTTGGCCAAGATAGCTACTAACAACGGAGATTATGCAAGATCACAAACAACACATACATGATAGAATCAATAAGACAAACCCATTAATCAATCTGACATACTAATATCAATATCCATCGGATCCCTGCAAACACAACATGCATTATTCCAAATAGATTAGATATTGATCATGAACGAAGCTCACAAGATCTATACATGAAAGCACAAGGAGATACAACCATCTAGCTACTACATGGACCCGCAGTCAAAGGTGGAACTACTCACGCTTCATACCGGAGGCTGGCATGATGAAGAAGACGGCCTCCGGGATGATCTCCCCTCCGATAGGGTGCCGGGAAGAACTTCAGATCCCTCCTGATCTAGGGACGATGGTGGCAGCAGCTACAGACGGTTTCATGAAATATTGATCGAGTGTTTAGGGTTTAGGCATCGGGGGGACTTTATAGGCGAAGAGGTGAGGCAGGGGGCCACCAGGGCGGCTGCACCCCCCAGGCGAGGCGCGGCCAACCCTAGGGCGTGCCACTAGGGGGCATGGCCCCCTGGTGAGCCTCTTCCGTCTCGTATCATGGCTTCATGTTGCCCACGATAAAATATTGACTTTGGCTTTTGTCCCGTCCAATTCCGAGAATATTGATTTTCGCATACGAACCAAAAATGTAAGAAAACAGTAAATCGCAATCGTGGCAACTTGTTAATAGGTTAGTTCCAAAAAACATATAAAAACACCTCAAAGTGTATACAAAGCAAAGCAAAGTAGATACTAAACAAGCATGGAACATCAAAATTTATAGATACGTTTCTGACGTATCAAGCATCCCCAAGCTTAACTCCTGCTCGTCCTCGAGTATGTAAGTGTTAAAAGAATAATTTTTGAGGTGACATGCACCATCAAAACCAAGATCACACCATTTGAAAGCATTGAAAGCTGGGATCAAAGAACTCTAAACATGTGCATGCAAGATGGAGTTCTAATAGTAAGACAAAGTAACTATGCATGCGACATGAAAGGCTACAAACAAAGATCATGAATAGATAAGAGTGACTAGATACAAATAGCACAAGAACAAGCAATATCAACAATATGCATCAATAAATAAGTTTTGGGACACTACACATAGAACTAAGAATGGGAACTATGCTCTCTTAATGGTGCCTAAAGGTAGAAGGCGGAGACTCAACATAATAGTGGAAGAAAGACCCTTCATAAAGGGAAGCAGGGATTTGAAGTTTCAAAAAGAGCTTCCAAAAATTATGGTACTTGTTAGCTTTCAGCCCTCATTACCCCTATCATAAGCATCTTGAAGTGATTAAGGTTAAAGTGAACAATCTATGGAGTATATGCTTGACAAAGTATAAGTTGGAAATCTCATGTCCCTTGAATACGAGGGACACACCTCATGCTACTCAACTTCAGTCACCTGTAAGTTCTTGTCATAGTAAGTACATGTGTATCATAGAGAACCGCCAAAGGGGTACCCCTTGCACGTGGTACATGAGCTATCCCATAACCAAAATGACAAGGCAAGCAGACAATGAGCATCTTAGTGATCTTTTTATTTACTATTTGCATAGATTTTTATTGAGGATGCTTCACAGATAGCTCATTATGGTGATGCTGCAAGTTTCCACCATGATTAGGCATGGCTTAGGCTAGCGGCCCAGGCGTTTCTCTAACACAAAATACATAACTCCATGGACTTACAAGCTGTCTCTTTATTTCACGTCGGTGACATCCATAGACAAAATAGCATGCTATCAACTGTGTACAAAGTACAAGTGGAATGTTAAAAACGTTCCCCATGACAGCATGGTTCTGCTAATTCCAACGTATAAGTGCAAGCATATACAACATAGACGACACAATGGTTCAAGTTTTTTAGGGTCAAGGAATATAAAGTGTGCCATCAAGTTTGTGAGGGCTTTAATCACTAAGTTTTCACATAACAAAATACTTTTTAATTGGAAGATAGCTGAAAACAAGAATATACTTGGAATGGTGTAACACACCATGTATAGGAATTTATAGTGGAAACTTTGGAATAACTTGGTTTCTTGGGAGTTGGAAGCATGAGTATAGCTTACTCATACAAGTGGAGGCTAGCAAAAGTCTAGGAGCAATCAACTAAGAGAGCAATAATGGCCATAATCATGCAGAGCGACAAAACATTACTAATCAAAGCATAGAGTGGTACTACAAGTCAAAGGACTAAATGATCATAAAGGCTATGGTGACTTTTTCATATTCATAACATGGTGTGAGCATGTGCCAAGTCAACCCAAACAAAACATCAAAGGAGAATACCACAATACTATGCTTTTGCATGCTAAAACAACGCATGATTCTTTCAAGGCACACTAAGCAATCCCAATTGTTTGGAACAAGTCATGCTATAGCAATAATCTCTAAGCATAAGATCAAAACAACACCTAGCATGACATGCTAAAGTCTAAGTCACAGTCAATGCAAGCTCCTCTTGCACTTCCAAGCAAGAACTTTCTACTCCTTTCCAACACCAATCGACTTATTTGAAACAACACAGCGAGAACGGGGGTCCAAACTACTTTATTCAAGCAAACTAAACAAACTAAGCAAAGCAAACGAAAACTAAGACGCTCCAAGAACAACACAACAGTGCATGAAACAATAAAAAACGAAGTGTCTAGACAGACCTGAGCTTTTTATTGATGAAGAAGGGGATGCCTTGGGCATCCCCAAGATTTGACGCTTGTACCTCTTGAATACTTCTTGGGGTGACACCGGGGTGGCATCCCCAAGCTTGAGCTTTTGTCCATTCTTCATCTCATTACATCATTCTCTCTCTACACCTGAAAATTTTCCTTCATACAAAACTTCACACGATCTTCATTAGCAACATTAGTGCATTCAAAAGATAATAGACCTTTAGGATTAGCTTTGGAACAGCAAAACTTTTCACTAAAAACACAAGCTACTGTAGAAACTCCTTCAAAAATCCCAATTTCCCAAAAACAACCCAAAAAGGAATCAATAAGAAGCAAATGCAAATAATGGCAGAAATCTTTCAAAACAGACCAGCAGGTAGAAACCGATTTTTTTGAAGACCTTATGTTGCTCAAATCAAAAAGTGTTTAACTAACAAATGTTAGCTAACATACTGGGGGATTTATTCATAAATGTTCAACTAAATCTGACTTACAAAGACTCCTCACGATTTTTTATGGTGGAGGACAGAAATCTATTTCGGGACAGCAATTGCCCAAATCTTACTTCCCTCTCATTAGAGGTCATTCTTAGACAAAAACCATACAAAAAGAATAAGGAGAGGTCAATACTGAAGTAATAACTTCCAAGACTCAAGTAAACTCTTGGGTTATCTCCCAACAAGTACTTTTTTAACACCTTTAAGTTAGGCACAAGAAGCAAAAATCAAGTATTTTCAAATGAAGCATTAAGATCAATACTTGCAAAGTATTTAACTATGAGAGGTATCTCATCCAAATGAGTCTTGGAGGATCCCTTCTCATCTCTCTTTGGTTTACTACTTTCATCAAAAGGATTGTCAGGAACCATCCAATCAAAATTCTTTTCAAAGACATCATGCATCCCAACAAGTTTAAAGGCTATGGGTATCTTGAATTCCTCTCTAGGTTTGGTTTTATCTGAAGTACCCACAACATATACACATGAGCCTAGCATATTAAAACGCTCAACGAACTTTTTTGCTTCCTTAGCAACATCATGAAACTCTTTTAGTAAAGTTTCAAGGATAAATTCTCTCTTTTCAGCATTCTTTTCTTCTTTTAGTTTTAGGAACAAAATTTGGATCATGGGGTTAAGGCTAACAAACCTAGCCTGCAACATATGAACTAAAGAAGATGCAGCAATCTCATAATTAGGAGCAAGTTCTGCTATAGATCTATCCTCAATGTCCTCATGCTTGCTAACATGATTACAGAATTCTTCAATATTATCTTTCCCAATTATGGATCCACTACCTATTGAAAGGTCTTTCAGGGTGAATTTGGGGAACAACATGGTGAGCTAGAGAAAGGTGGTAACTAGAGTGGGAACTATTTTTTGTGTTTTTGATAAGAGAAAGCAAACCAAACTAAACTATATATTTTTGAGTTTTTTTATAAAAAGAGGCAAACAAACCAAGCAAAAGAAACTAAGAGAACTAAAAACAAAGTAAAGAGAAAGGTTGGGGAGGACTCCCCTTGTGAAGACGTCCTTAGACTCCCCGGCAACGGCGCCAGAAAACTTGTTGATGGCGCCTAGAAGCGCTTCGTCGGGGAACCCCAAGAGCAAGTGTGGAGCAGCACAGCAGCAAGTCTTCCCTTAGCAAGAAACCGAGGTTTTCGAACCAGTAGGAGGAAGGAAACATCACACAGGTGTTGCAAGCAACGTGGAAACCTGCACAACACAAACTCAAGACTTTCCCCAATGAACGGTGAGGTTGTCAATCTCACTGGTTGCTGTAACAAAGGATTAACTATATGGTGTGGAAGGTGATGATGGTTTGCACCAAGTAACCAGTAAAAGTGGAAGATGTATCAATGGTAAAGATTGGACCGGGGTCCATAGTTCACTAGAGGTGCTCTCCTTAGATAAACAACATGACATGAAGGGTAAACAAATTACAGAAGGGCAATTAATAGGAACTGAGCAAGTCATAACAATGCAATACTAGAAAAAAAGATCCTATGAGATTCGATTGGGCAATACAACAATATACATAAACCGCCATCCAACTGCATCTATGACTAGAAGTCCACCTTCAGGTTATCATCCGAACCCCCTCGAGTATTAAGTTGCAAGCAACAGACAACTACTTTAAACAAAGTGTGTAAGGTAAACAATCCACTTTTTCCATGAACAAGAGACCATTGTTTTCTCCCTAGTGGCAACAGCACATCTACCATCGAAGAGATTTTTGTCACTTCCCTCGAAAGTATAGGCATGAACCCACTATCGAGCCTAAATACCCCCTCTTGGAGTCACTAGCGACTACTTGGCCAAGATAGCTACTAACAACGGAGAGCATGCAAGATCACAAACAACACATACATGATAGAATTAATAAGACAAAACCATTAATCAATCTGACATAGTAATCTCAATATCCATCGGATCACTGCAAACACAACATGCATGCTTACAAATAGATTAGATCTTGATCATGAACGGAGCTCACAAGATCTATACATGAAAGCACAAGGAGGAGATACAACCATCTAGATACTACATGGACCCGTAGTCCAAGGTGGAACTACTCACGCTTCATACCGGAGGCTGGCATGATGAAGGAGAAGGCCTCCGGGATGATCTCCCCTCCGGCAAGGTGCCGGGAAGAACTTCAGACCCCCCTTCCTCGATCTAGGAACGATGGTGGCGGCGACTACAAACGGTTTCGTGGAATATTGATCGGGTGTTTAGGGTTTTGGCATCGGGGGGACTTTATGAGCAAAGAGCCGAGGCAGGGGGGCCACCAGCGCGGCTGCACACCCCCAGGCGCGGCCAACCCTTGGGCACGCCTCCAGGGGGTGTGGCCCCCTGGTGAGCCTCCTCTGTCTCGTATTCTGGCTTCGTGTTGCCCACGGTAAAATATTGAGTTTGGCTTTTGTCCCTTCCAATTCCGAGAATATTGATTTTCTACCTTCTGGAACCAAAAACAGAAGAAAACAGGCAACTGGCACTATGGCAACTTGTTAATAGGTTAGTCGCAGAAAACATATAAAAACACCTCAAAGTGTAGACAAATCAAAGCAAAGTAGATACTAAACAAGCATGGAACATCAAAAATTATAGATACGTTTCCGACGTATCAGTAGAACCGTGCTGTCACGGGGAAAGCTTTCAACACCTATAACTATCTACCCAGTTGATATCATGATCTTTTGTTTATGGATGTCGTCAGTGTGAAATAAAAGGGGAGCTTGTAAGTCCATGGAGTTATGTATATGTGTTAGAGAAACGCCTCGGCCACTAGCCTAAGCCATGCCTAATAATTGTGGAAACTTGCAGCATCACCATAGTGAGCAATTTATGAATCTTTCTTCTTATAAAAAAAGAGAGACATGGAAAAGAGGAAAGAAGAGAAAAAAGCACCATTTTCCCATGGTAAATAAGAAGATTGCTGAGATGCTCATTGTCTGTTGCCTTTTTATTTTGATATGAGATAGCTCCTATATCATGGGGCAAGGGGTACCCCGTTGGCGGTTCTCTATGATACACATGTACTTACTATGACAAGAACTTACCGGTAACTAAAGTTGAGTAGCATGAGGAGCGGCCCTCGTACCCAAGGGACATGAGATTGCCAACTTATACTTTGTCAAGCATATACTCCATACTTTGTTCACTTTAACCTTAATCACTTCAATATGCTTATGATAGGGGCAATGAGAGATGAAAGCTAACAAGTACCATAATTTTTGGAAGCTCTTTATGAAACTTGGAATCCCTGCTTCCCTTTGAAGGGCCTTTCTTCCACTTTTATATTGAGTCTCCACCTTCTATCTTTATGCACCAACTAGGAGAGCATAGTTGTCATTCTTAGTTTTATGTGCATTGTCCCAAAACATATTGATTGACTCATAATGTTGGTATTGCTTGTTCTTGAACTATTTGTATCTAGTCACCCCTGTGAACTTTGAAGGTGTCATATGCATTTATGTTTTGCTACTCCATGAGGGATGTCAGACCCTGGCGCATGGATTAATAGGATTGATAGGAAACCTATAACATCCTAAAAATATTAAACATGGATCATCAAACTCTAATCATCAAATTTAGGATTAACAAAAACTTTCCCATCTCAAAATATGAAAGCATTCATATGTATGTGTATTTAAATTAGGAGTTCCTTTGAATTGCCATGGTTCTGTGATTCATTGCTTGTAAAATGATTCTTAGGTGAAATAAACATCAACTAAATCATTCCCAAACTTTTCCCAAATAAAAACAACTCAAAATGAATAAATGAAGTGAATGGTCATTTTTGCCAAATTAACTATCATGCCTACTTTGGCTATTACTAGAAATCAAAACTTAACAGAAACATTTGTGGAGCTTTGCACCCCTTGTTAGTACACATAATGAGGTACCAAGGCCCACTTTGTGATCTGCCAAAATAATTCAAATGCTAAGTTTAAATGATAGTTTAAAATTGAATCTATCTCATATGGGAAGAGTCTCCAGCTTATGCCTAGCACAACCACCAAAGATCTTTTCAAAATTCAAAAAAGAAGTTTCTTGCGGCCATTTCATCAAACACTTGGCAGGCAGAATTTAAACAAAATCAATTTCACTATTTTGAATAGTGTTATGGCCAAACTTGTCTCCCATTTGACATTCAATTGATCACTTTGTCCCCTCTGGGTCAAAACAGGACCTAACTAACCCACCCCTACCTCCTAGCAGCATGGCTATTGCCAAGCCGAGCCCACCTCGCCAGCCAACTTGGTCGCCGCCGCAGCAGACCACCTCCCCCCTCTATCGCCATGTCTAGGAGTTAGCCAGCACCTCACCGCCGCCCACTGTCCCCTCCCCGAGCCAAGCCAGTCGTGGACCACCGAGAAAACCCCGCGCCCAGTGCCACAACGACATGCCGAGCACGCGCCAGAGGGCCGCACCCGGCATGCGTGCACACGCCGCCACTCGACCGTATCCCGTGCCCACCGCGTCGCCACGACCCAGGGAGCACGCGAGACATCCCCGTTCGCCGTCCAACGCCTCACAGCCACCGATCGCCGTTGAAGATGCCGCCTATACCGCTCAGAGCGCCAGCTTCGCCCGATCACTTACCACCACCCCTAAGCCCGTATTAACATCCTAGAGCACCGCCAGGAGACCGCGCGTCGATCGCCACCCTTAGCCATGCCGCTAGCAGCCCGTAGCCATGTCGCCACCGTCGCCTGCCCATCCCTCTCGGTCTCGCCATCGAGCCTATAAAAGGAGGCCACCCCCAGCCGTTTGCAGCACACCATTCCACTCCCCACACCTCACTGATCGTCCCACACCTCTAGTCGGAGCACGAGGAGCAGCAGCTCGCCGGAATTGTACCGGAACAAGCCGCCTCTAGAGGAGAAGGGCGCCGCTGATTGCGACCACCCCCGGAGCTGCCTCGACCATCCCTGAACTCGTCGTCGACCACCAGTTCGTTTGCCTGCCTCGCCGTCGTTGCTGGAGCCCTGGTACGCCCCCTATGCATCCCCACCGAGCCGCTAGGGTTAGAGCGCGACAGGTCCGTCGTCGACAACGATCGCCAGCCGTTGATCCCCACTCTAATCCAACGTCCCATGTCGCCCTGTACCGCTTCACGCGTTGTGAGTCAACGACCCCAGACTCGTCACCGAACCTCACTGAATGACACTGAGCCGGCCCATTAGCGTCTCCCGCGTGACCCAACAGTTTAAATTTAGATTTTTCCATTTAAATCCAAACATAGTTCTGTACATAGAGTCAAAAATCAACCCAGCTCGATTCAATGAACCAAAATGCATGAAACCAATTTTGTTAGAAAATCGCTGAAATGCTTAATCCAAGCCCGTTGGATTCAAATCATTTGGATCTATAGATCAACCTTGGTAAAAATAACAAGGCAAAATCTTTTCTGCATTCAAACATTTTTCAAAAATCAACCGTAAGATCTTTTGAGTTGATTCCAACTCTCAAAAATCACATTTGATCATACCTATCAGAATATATAAAAACATATGGGTGTACTTACAGAAATAATGTTCAAGTAATAAAAGAATGCCACATAGGCATTTCTAGTCACTTTAATTATTTAAAATAAAAGGTTAAAACTTATTAAATTGTGACACCACTTTAAATCACATTCCCATGTACTTAAATATGTGGTGATGACATGTGTCAACATGATCCTATGTTTGAGTTGGAGAATATTAAATCTTAAGTAGTTTTTCAATGAGTAGAAATTACTTTTCTCAAATTAAAATAAATAAGACAAATGCTTTAATCTTGTAATGTTAGTGATGATGCTAGATCATCTATAGTACACCTTTGTGTGATGATTGAAAATAGTTAAGTACTATTTGGTGATTATGTACCTCGTATCTATTTATAGACGCTAGTATTGACCAAGTGTACGAGGAGGAAGGAGGATACTACGAGGAAGAAGCTGAGGAGAACTTCAACCACTGCTCTGCTCAAGGCAAGCCAATACTTGAAACCTTGCAAGCTAACACTTGCAACTATGAAAGTTAGATGACCTATGCAATGCATTAAGCATGCTTGGTTAGACCCATTTGATGATACCCAATCCTAGTTTTACTTACAAGTTTAATACTTTATTTCTTTATCAAAGCTTTCTCTTAGAGTTTACTTAAGTGACTTGTATATTCTAAAAAGATAATTGAAGGTAGCATAAATAGCATTAAAATTGGCCTAAGTTAGATAATCTTGATGTCATCCTAAGGCATGAGATTGAACTTAGCAAATCTCCACTTGTTTACCACCCCTCATTAGTACTTACCCCCACTTGTAGATGCTAGTGCTAAGCATGAAACTTGATCAACTTTAGGTGGAAATACTTGGTGAAAATGGTTATGAAAACCTTAGAATGATGAGTCATTCTACTGAAATGTTTTGACATGTGTTCTCAAACACCAGATGATTTTTATGATAAAAATGTTGAGGCATGAGCCTTAGCCCTTGATAAAACTGATGGTTGTATAGATGCGATACCATTCCAATTTTACCGTACAACCACAATACCCGAAAATTGGGTAGGGCTTGACTAGAAATTTATATACCTTGGTATGGGTTCCTCACGGCCAAGGTCTGAGCTGAGGCTACCTTGTGAAGATTGTCCACCTGTGCAGTACCCAAGATGACAGTTGGTCATGGTTGGGAGGCCAAACTCACAGGAGAGGTGCCTATACTAGGGCGTGTAATTGAAAGGTTAGGATTGATTATCTGCATACGGAGTATGGTGAATTCAGGATTTGTTCCTAATGGATGTACCGAATGTTGTGGTGAAAGTGTACAATCTCTGTAGAGTGTCAAACTATTTGAATAGTCGTGTCCGCGGTTGTGGACAGTTGGAGTGGCCATACTGTTCCCCCGTCAGATGTTTTCAAAAGGACTTATGAAATGAAATGAGACTTTGACTTGACCACAACAGGGTTGTGATATAAAATTCAAGTTCCCACTTAGGTGTGATAAAACTTCAACTAGCTTTCTTTGCTTCTAAACTGAGTAGAGGTAAATCTGTCTTTTTGCAAAACAACCCTAGAGCTTAGTGTCCTACTACAAAAACCCCCTTTACTTGTTAGTATTAGTTTGCGAGTACTTAAAGAGTACTCATGGCTTTGTCCCTGGCTATTCCCGTGGCTAGACTATGAAGAGGAGTACCAGGATGATGGACCGCAGGAAGGTTATGACAACTAGGATCATCTCCCATCGTCAGCATTGCCTGTGACCCCGAAGATGGAGCTTCGCCTACGCTATATTTACTATTACATTATTCCGATGCTTGAGTTGTATTAAGAACAGGATCATGAGATCCTTATTTATGTAAGACCTTATGTACGGTTTGTAATGGATGATGTACCGTGATATCCAAATATGTTATGTCTCACAAAAATGGTAATCCTGGGATTGCGATGTATGGCATAACAGGCATCTGGGATTAAAAATCCGGGTGTTGACAAGTTGGTATCAGAGCCATCCTGACCATAGGAGATCCTAGTTAGAATGGACGTCTGAATCAAAAACTTAGTTTCAAAACCAAAGGAAGCGAGTATTTATAAAAACTTATTCTCATTCTTATCACTTGGATTATTTCATGAAAATTCATGTTCCTCAAAAACTCTTGCAAAATACATAAAATTTGACACACTTGATCACTTTACTAACTTACTCATCCTATATTCTTATAGATGGACGTGAAGTACATCAAGTTTTATCAGTTGGGGAATGGCGGAGAACTCATCTTTGAGCGTGACCTGGACCAGCTGTCGGAACTTCTGGAGCGTCCACAACCCAAGTTCTTCGGAGCTCGGCTCAATGATCTGGAAGGATAAGATCTGCAGTGGCTAGTCGTTGCAAGTCTCCGAGGAAAGATTGAACCTCCCACTGCCGAGGGAATTCAGTTCACCTTAAGAGAGAACAACTGGCTCGACGGACTTGCCAGGGCCATGCAGGAAGCTCTTGCCCGTCTATGTGGTCAGAGTATCAATCAGATCAAGGGTACCCGCTTTGAGTTCTACCCAAGGCGTGATGTTATGGGACAGCCACTGGAGGCCCCACATCATCCCGAGCTGAAGAGTCAAGTGGACCACCTCAGCTTCATGATGTATGATCGTCGACAGGAGTTGGACAATGCCCGTGACTACTCCAAACACAAGTCCGCCATCGCCAAGAAGAAGGACCAGACCCTCGCCATGCTAGTGAAGGATCGCAAGTCTCGTCACCGTTAGCTCGACAAGGAACGCATCATTTCCCGTCTTCGCCACTGTATCACGGATCTGGAGGAGACCATCCACGAGAGAGACATGCAGTTGGAGGAAAGGGAGAATGCCGGAGAGGACCTTCGTGGAGACCCCTACTCCTATCTCAGTGATGATGATGACTTTCTGGAGGATCAGGCCATGGACTTCTTCACCGATGAGGAGGATTTTGCCTTCATCGATGACGATGATGATGATGAGGATGATGAGTACACCGACTCCAAGGAGTAGTAGCACTTGAGCACTAGCGTTAGTTTGCTGTATTCGGTCCCACTGTATCGTAGTTTCCAGAATGGTTCTTAAAACCATCTGTTTTCCTTTGTTGTGGTGTGTGTTTGTAACGTGTGCTATGAATGAATGAATGAATGAATGAATGAATGAATGAATGAATGAAAAGCAAGTTGCTAGAAAATCTGAGCCAAACTTTAAAAACTTTTCAAAGTCTCTGAACCTTAGAAATTTCCCTATTTTCTCATGATCTATCTCAATCTCCAGATGCCTCGCGGAGGAAGTGGTTCATCCACGGACCCGATGTTGCAGATCCTGCAAATGTTGGTTTCTGACCACGAAGCTGAAAGAGCCGAACGTCAAGCCAACCTAGCCACTCTTCAACACATAGCTCAGATGGCCAACAACAATCAAGGCCAAGGAAACCAGAATAACCATGGATCTAAGCTCAAGAATTGCCAGAACACCAACCCACCTGTTTTCACAAAGTCAGAAGAGCCCCTAGATGTAGATGATTGGCTGCAAACAATGGAGAACAATCTGGAAGTCGCCGGAGTGGAAGCTAACGAGAAAGTTCTGTTTGCCACCCACTATCTAGCCGGAGATGCAAGAGCATGGTGGAACAGCGTTCGTGTAATGATCGGAGGTCAGATGATGACCTGGGAAGAATTCAAGGTCAAGTTTAGCAGAACCCATGTGCCACCGGGTTTGATCAAAAGGATGAGAGATGAATTCAGAGAACTGAAGCAAGTAAGTATGACCATAGTGGAATACCGTGACAAATTCTTGTCATTATCTAGGTATGCCCCGGATGAGATCGACACTGAAGCCAAGAAGAAAGAAAGATTCTTGAATGGTTTGCATGATGAGATGCAGATAGTGTTGGTCAATATACCCTTTGTTGATATTGAAGCCCTTGTCGACTCTGCCATTAAGATGGAAGGAAAGATCAACCAAGCCAATGAGAACCGCAAGCGCTGCATGATGCATTAACTAGGAACCCACCATACCCCAAAGTATCGCCCCAACCCATATTCAGGATTTGCCCCGAGAACCAACAGACCCCCGATGAACTGTTCGACCTATCCCAACCATGGAAATCCAAGGCCCAGAGGAAACCACAACAACCCCGGCAACTCTAGCAATTTCAACCGTGCACCACCCAAGTTCAACAACAACAATGCCGCCACCAACACCAACACTGCCCCAAGGACAGGAAGCAATGTTGTGCCTGTTGCAGCGAAGAACAAGTCGCAAGTGACTTGTTATGAATGTGGAACCAAGGGTCACTACTCAAATGAGTGCCTCAAGAAGAATGTCGCAGCCCCCAATGCAAATGCCCCAGCTCAGCAACAACGTCGTGTTCAGCCCGGAAGAATATTTGCCCCAGGGAACTCGCTTAACCGCAACGGCCGTCTTTTTCTCATGCATGCTGAAGAAGCCCAGGAAGCGCCAGACGTCGTGATGGGTATGTTTTCTGTTAACTCGGTACTTGCAAGAGTTTTGTTTGATTCTGGAGCATCGCACTCATTTTTCACCGAAGAATTTGCATGCACTAGTAAGATTCAACCAACCAAACTGAAGCATGTTATGATTGTTCAAATCCCGGTTCAAATACCAAAGATAGGAAAATTTGCAAAGTCGTCCCTATCCGAATCCATGGCATAGATTTTGTTGCTAATCTAATAGTACTCGGAACTAAAGGTTTGGAAGTAGTACTAGGAATGGATTGGATGTCCAAGCATAAAGGATTAATTGACTGTGCCAAGAAATCCATAACCATGACCAGTACAGCTGGAGTATCAGTCGAGCATGTATCTGAAACCTTACCTCGTCAATTCAAGTGCAACAAGATTATAGCCCAACCTACCATTGACCAAGTCCGGATAGTCTGTGAATACCCCGATGTATTTCCACATGTTTTGCCCGGTATGCCCCCAGATCGGGATATCGAGTTTATCATTGAACTAATCCCTGGAACAGGACCCATAGCCCAGAGACAATATAGTATGAACCCGTCTGAACTAGCAGAACTGAAGAAGCAACTAGATGCCATGCTGGAAATTGGATTGATTCAACCAAGTGCGTCACCATGCAGATCACCGGTTTTGTTCGTGGACAAGAAGGATGGAGGTAACCGTTTGTGTACGGATTATCGGAAGTTGAATGATGTCACTGTCAAGAACAAGTACCCATTGCCCAAGATAGAAGATCTGTTTCATCAGTTGACTGGTGCTAAGGTGTTTTCTAAGATTAATCTTAGAACTGGCTATCATCAACTCAAGATTTGCGCAGAGGATATTCCAAAGACTGCCTTTACCACCAGATATGGATTATACGAGTATACTGTCATGTATTTTGGATTAACCAATGCCCCCGCTTATTTCATGAATCTCATGAATAAGATTTTTATGGACTTCCTGGATAAGTTTGTCGTTGTTTTCATCGATGACATTCTGATTTATTCCAAATCAGAGGAACAACATGAGATACACCTAAGGACCATTCTTGGAACCCTTAGAGAGCATCAGTTCTATGCCAAGTTTAGCAAATGTGAATTCTGGTTACAGGAGGTAGGATTTCTCGGACATATCGTATCAGCCGGAGGAATTGCCGTTGACCCTGCAAAGGTGAAAGATGTCGAAGATTGGCAAGCCCCAACCACTAAAACCCAAGTTCGTGCATTTCTCGGATTAGCAGGATACTACCGCAAGTTCGTAGAAGGATTCTTGAGTATCGCCAGACCCATGACCCAATTGCTGAAGAAGGACAAGAAGTTTGAATGGACGGACAAATGTGAAGCGAGTTTCCAGGAACTCAAGAGAAGACTGATTTCAGCCCCCATCTTGATCATGCCGGATATCACGAAGCCCTTTGACATGTATTGTGATGCATCCAAGATCGGCCTCGGATGTGTGCTAATGCAAGAAGGAAAATTTATATCTTATCTATCCCGACAACTGAAGCAGCATGAACAGAACTACCCAACCCATGACCTCGAGCACGCATACGTAGTTCTAGCCCTGAAGACATGGAGGCATTACCTGATGGGAAACCGCTGTGAGATTTATTCTGATCACAAGAGCCTGAAGTATATATTCACTCAGAAGGAGCTGAATATGAGACAGAGACGATGGATTGAGCTAATCAAGGATTACGATCTGGACATTCACTATCACCCCGGTAAAGCCAATGTGGTAGCAGATGCCCTTAGCAGATTGCCGTGCCACTTAAAATCCATGATTTTGAAGGAGCAACCAAGTTTCCACAAAGAGATGGAAGATTTCCGAATGGAATTAGTGAGTGATGGATTTTTGGCTAGCATAGAACTTCAACCCACTTTGATCAGCCAGATCAAAGAAGCGCATAAAGGAAATGCTAGTATCGACGGAATCAAGCGTCGTATCGGTACAGGCAAAGTACCCGGATTTACCGAAGATGAAGAAGGAGTTATGTGGTACAAAGGACGCCTTTGTGTACCAGCAGATTCAGAGTTAAAATAAGTTATTCTGAAGGAAGCTCATGATACTCTTTATTCTATCCACCCCGGAGGAACGAAGATGTATCAGGATTTGAAGGAACAATTTTGGTGGCATAAGATGAAGAGAGAAATCGGAAGCTATATCGCCAAGTGTGATATATGTCAGAGAATCAAGGCGGGACATCAAAGACCCGCAGGACTATTGCAACCATTGCAGATTCTGGAATGGAAATGGGATTCAGTTGGAATGGACTTGATCACCGGATTGCCTACTTCTAGTAGGGGAAATGACTCTATCTGGGTCATAGTTGACAGATTGTCCACAGTCTCCCATTTCTTACCAGTCAAGACCACCTACCAGAGTTCAAAACTAGTTGATTTGTACATCGCTAGAATCGTCAGTTTGCACGGAGTCCCCAAGAACATCATATCGGATCGAGGAACTCAGTTTACCTCGAGATTCTGGAAGAAAGTCAAAGAAGGTTTAGGAACCCGACTAGATTTCAGCACAGCTTATCACCCTCAGACCGACGGACAAACGGAGCGAGTAAATCAACTACTCGAAGACATGTTGAGAGCATGTGTGTTAGAGTATGGATCTAAATGGGAAGACTGTCTACCGTTCGCAGAATTTTCATACAACAACAGTTATCAAGCTAGTTTGCAAATGGCCCCATTTGAATTCATGTATGGACGGAAGTGCCGCACCCCTTTGAATTGGTCGGAAGTAGGAGAGAGTCAGATTTTCGGACCCGACATCCTACGAGAAGCCGAAGAGAAGGTTCAGAAGATTCGTGAGCACCTCAAGACCGCCCAATCAAGACAGAAGAGTTACGCCGACAAGAGACGTCGAGAGCTTGCTTTCAATATCGGATAGTTCGTGTATCTGAAAGTGTCGCCATTGAAAGGAATGGAGCGTTTCCAGCTGAAAGGAAAGTTAGCCCTCAGATATATCGGACCCTTCAAGATTCTGAATCGTCGAGGAGAAGTATCATATCAATTGGAACTGCCAAAAGAAATGTCAGCCGTGCACAATGTGTTCCATATCTCGTTACTTCGTAAATGCCTCGAAGTTTCGGAGAAAACTGGAGTTTTTAAGAATATTGATCACCAGACCATAGAGATCAATGATGACCTGACCTATCCTAAAGTACCCATCCATATTTAGGAAGAAGCTTGCAGAACTACCAGAACCCGAAGCATCAAGTTTCTCAAGATTCAGTGGAGCAACCACACGGAAGAAGAAGCTACCTAGGAGCGATAAGATCACATCAGGACAGAGTTCCCAGATCTCTTTAAATCCTAGGTAATCTTTTTCGTCCTTTTTCAAATCTCGGGACGAGATTTTGTTTAAGGGGGGAAGGTTTTTAACATCCCAAAAATATTAAACATGGATCATCAAACTCTAATCATCAAATTCAGGATTAACAAAAACTTTCCCATCTCAAAATATGAAAGCATTCATATGTATGTGTATTTAAATTAGGATTTCCTTTGAATTGCCATGGTTCTGTGATTCATTGCTTGTAAAATGATTCTTAGGTGAAATAAACATCATCTAAATCATTCCCAAACTTTTCCCAAAGAAAAACAACTCAAAATGAATAAATGAAGTGAATGGTCATTTTTGCCAAATTAACTATCATGCCTACTTTGGCTATTCCTAGCACTCAAAACTTAACAGAAACAGTTGTGGAGCTTTGCACCCCTTGTTAGTACACATAATGAGGTACGAAGGCCCACTTTGTGATCTGCCAAAAACATTCAAATGCTAAGTTTAAATGATAGTTTAAAATTGAATTTATCTCATATGGGAAGATCCCACTATTTCAAAAACCACTCAAACAAACTCAATTTTCGAAACCCAAGCAACCACAGAGTCTCCAGCTTATGCCTAGCACACCCACCAAAGATCTTTTCAAAATTCAAAAAGAAGTTTCTTGCGGCCATTTCATCAAACACTTGGCAGGTAGAATTTAAACCAAATCAATTTCACAATTTTGAATAGTGTTCTGGCCAAACTTGTCTCCCATTTGACATTCAATTGATCACTTTGTCCCCTCTGGGTCAAACCAGGACCTAACTAACCCACCCCTACCTCCTAGCAACATCGCCATTGCCAAGCTGAGCCCAGCTCGCCGGCCAACTTGGTCGCCGCCGTAGCAGACCACCTCCCCCTCTCTCGCCATGTCTAGGAGTTAGCCAACACCTCACCGTCGCCCACTGTCCCCTCCCCGAGCCAAGCCCAGCCGTGAACCACCGAGAAAACCCCGCGCCCAGTGCCACAGCGACATGCCAAGCACACGCTAGAGCGCCACACCCGGGACGCGTGCACACACCGCCACTCGACCGCAGCCTGCCTACCGTGACGCCACTACCGTGGAGCACGCCAGACATCCTCGTTTCGCCGCCCAACGCCACAAGAATCGCCGCCGTCAAGACGCCGCCCTGCCAGAGCGCCTTCGCTCGACCGCTTACCACCGCCCCTAAGCCCGCATTAACATCCTAGAGCACCGCCAGGAGACCGCGCGTCGATCGCCACCCTCAGCCATGCCGCTAGTAGCCCGTAGCCATGTCGCCACCGTCGCCTGCCCATCCCTCTTGGTCTCTTCGTCGAGCGTATAAAAGGAGGCCACCCCAGCCATTGGTAGCACACCATTCAACTCCCCTATGCACACCCACTGAGCCGCTAGGGTTAGATCTCACCGGCGACAGGTCTGTCGTCAACGACGATCCCCAGCCGTTGATCCCCACTCTAATCCAACATCCCACGTTGCCTCGTACCGCTTTGTGCGTTATGAGCCGCTGACTGGTAGACCCCCCTGTCAGCTGAACCCCGCGTTGAGGAATGACACTTGGTCGGCCCATTAGCGTCTCCCGCGTGACCCAACAGTTAAAATTTAGATTTTTCCATTTAAATCCAAACATAGTTCTGTACATAGAGTCAAAAATCAACCCAGCTCGATTCAGTGAACCAAAATGCATGAAACCAATTTTGTTAGAAAGTCACTAAAATGCTTAATCCAAGCCCGTTGGATTCAAATCATTTGGATCTATAGATCAACCTTGGTAAAAATAACAAGGCAAAATCTTTTCTGCATTCAATTTTTTTTCAAAATTCAACCATAAGATCTTTTGAGTTGATTCCAACTCTCAAAAATCACATTTCATACCTTTTAGAATATATAAAAACATATGGGTTTACTTACAGAAATAATGTTCAAGTAATAAAAGAATGCCACATAGGCATTTCTAGTCACTTTATTTATTTAAAATAAAAGGTTAAACCTTATTAAATTGTGAAACCACTTTAAATCACATTCCCATGTACTGAAATATGTGGTGATGACACGTGTCAACATGATCCCATGTTTGAGTTGGAGAATATTAAATCTTAAGTAGTTTTTCAATGAGTATAAATTACTTTGCTCAAATTAAAATAAATAAGACAAATGCTTTAATCTTGTAATGTTAGTGATGATGCTAGATCATCTATAGTAAACCTTTGTGTGATGATTAAAAATAGTAAAGTACTGTTTGGTGATTGTGTACCTCGTATCTATTTATAGACGCTAGTACCGACCAAGTGTACAAGGAGGAAGGAGGATACTACGAGGAAGAAGCCGAGGAGAACTTCAACCACTGCTCTGCTCAAGGCAAGCCAATAATTCCAACCTTACAAGCTAACACTTGCAACTATGAAAGTTAGATGACCTATGCAATGCATTAATCATGCTTGGTTAGACCCATTTGATGATACCCAATCCTAGTTTTACTTACAAGTTTAATACTTTATTTCTTTATCAAAGCTTTCTCTTAGAGTTTACTTAAGTGACTTGTAGATTCTAAAAAGATAATTGAAGGTAGCATAAAGAGCATTAAAATTGTCCTAAGTTAGATAATCTTGATGTCATCCTAAGGCATGAGATTGAACTTAGCAAATCTCCACTTGTTTACCACCCCTCATTAGTACTTACCCCCACTTGTAGATGCTAGTGCTAAGCATAAAACTTGATCAACTTTAGGTGGGAATACTTGGTGAAAATGGTTATGAAAACCTTAGAATGATGAGTCATTCTACTGAAATGTTTTGACATGTGTTATCAAACACCAGATGATTTTTATGATAAAATGTTGAGGCATGAGCCTTAGCCCTTGATAAAACTGATGGTTGTATGGATGCGATACCATTCCAATTTTACCATACAACCACAATACCCGAAAATTGGGTAGGGCTGGACTGGAAATTTATATACCTTAGTATGGGTTCCCTCACGGCCAAGGTCTGAGCTGAGGCTACCTTGTGAAGATTGTCCACCTGTGCAGTACCCAAGATGACAGTTGGTCATGGTTGGGATGCCAAACTCACAGGAGAGGTGCCTATACTAGGGCGTGTAATTGAAAGGTTAGGACTGATTATCCCCATACTGAGTATGGTGAATTCAGGATTTGTTCCTGACGGATGTATCGAATGTTGTGGTGAAAGTGTACAATCTCTGTAGAGTGTCAAACTATTCGAATAGCCGCGTCCGCGGTTATGGACAGTTGGAGTGGCCATACTGTTCCCCCGTCAGATGTTTTCAAAATGACTTGTGAACTAAATTGAGACTTTGACTTGACCACAACAGAGTTGTGATATGAAATTCAAGTTCCCACTTAGGAGTTATAAAACTTTCAACTAGTTTTCTTTGCTTCTGAATTTAGTAGAGGTAAATCTGGCTTTTTGCAAAACAACCCTAGAGCTTAGTGTCCTACTACAAAAAACCCCCTTAACTTGTTAGTATTAGTTTGTGAGTTCTTAAAGAGTGCTCATGGCTTTGTCCCTGGCTATTCCCGTGGCCAGACTATGAAGAGGAGTACCAGGATAATGGACCGCAGGAAGGTTACGACAACTAGGATCATCTCCCATCGTCAGCATTGCCTGTGACCCCGAAGATGGAGCTTCGCCTACGCTATCTTTACTATTACGTTATTCCGTTGCTTGAGTTGTATTAAGAACTGGATCATGAGATCCTTATTTGTGTAAGACCTTATGTATGGTTTGTAATGGATGATGTACTGTGATATCCAAATCTGTTATGTCTCGCAAATATGGTAATCCTGGGATTGTGATGTATGTCATAACAGGCATCTGGGATTAAAAATCCGGGTGTTGAAAAAACCCATACCAACAAGTTGCAACTTCTTTCCCGGAATCTCATTCGAAAAGAACTCTAAGGTTAAGCGTTCTTGGCCTAGAGAAATTCTAGGACGGGTGACCGACTGGGAAATGGGTACCGGGTGTGCACGAGTGAGGACAAAGTGCGCAGAAAATACTAGTGTTGGTCTGTGGGGTTAGTCTAGAGATCTTATTGAGCTGCTAGAAGTAACAGCCATCGGTCCGGAGTGACTGGGGGTGTTACAAGGGACAAGCTGAATACCACTATGCTATGTTTTCTATATGTGAAACAAACAAACGTCTTTCAATGCATTGTTATTCATGAATATTTGTTTGTATCCTTTCATGTTGCAGCATAGTTGCTATGTCTAATTGTTAGAACTTCATCTTTCATGCTCATGTTTAGAGTACTTTGATCCCAGCTTTCAATGCTTGCAAATGGTTTGACAATATTGTGATGGTGCATGTCACCTCAAAAATTATTATTTTTAGCACTTACCTACTCGAGGACGATCAGGAGTTAAGCTTGGGAATGCTTGATACGTCGTAAACATATCTATAATTTTTGATGCTCCATGCTTGTTTTATATCATTTGTCTTATGTTTTGTCTACACTTTGAGGTATTTTTATACACATTCTAGAACTAACCTATTGATAAGATGTCGCACTGCTAGTTGCATGTTTTCTGCTAATTTTTGTTCCAGAAAATAAATATTCTAGGAATTGGACGGGACAAAGGCCAAAGTAAATATTTTAACGGAGGGAACACGGAACCAGAAGGACAGACGAAGGGGGGCCAGGAGGCGGCCACACCCTAGGGTGGCGCGGGTCCCCCTGGTCGCGCCAGCCCTAGGTGTGGCCCCCCTGGGCCTCCACCGACCTTACCTCCTTCGCCTATAAGAAGCCCCCGACTCAGAAATCCAAAATCATCGGGGAGAAAGCCACAAAACCTCCACAGCGTCGCTGCCACCGAAGGGGAGATTCGGGGGACAGAAAGTCTCTGTTCCGGCACACTGCCGGTATGGGTAAGTGCCCCTAGAGCCATCTCCATCGATCTCCATCGCCGTTGCTGATTCCCATGATGAGGAGGGACTAGTTCTTCCTCGAGGCTAAGGGCTCTACCGGTAGCTATGTGTTCATCTCTCTCTCTCTCTATGTGTTATCATATTGTGATCATGAGCTTTATAATCAAGTAGATATACTTTGCTACTCAAGTGCGTTAATAGATCTCCGGCTCTCCCCACGTGTGTGAAAGTGACAGCGTGCACGCCGTGGTGGCACTTAGGCTAGAGTTCATAAATACTTGTCATGATTTATATTTGGAGTTGGATGTCTTTATGAAATTGTGGTGTTTGTTGGAACCATCTAGCGCTCAAGGTGACAGTGTGGGGTTATCTAGATGGGGAAGGCGGACTTTGAGGAGTGCATTTATAGCCCTACCATGGATTAGAGTGTCCAACCGGAGAGTAGTTCAGGGTAGTATCATGAAGAGAATATATTTATTGAGAGTGTTCACTAGTTAAAGTATGATCCCTAGGCCTTGTTTCTAAACATTGAAACACCGTTCACAACCAGATCGGTTACATGCTTGCTTGCTTCCATCTTTTTTCCTTTAGTCTTTTCCTCCCCGTCAGAAGCTCTTTTCTGAAACCATTGTCTTATATCCATATCACTTGTATGTCACTATCTCTTCGCCGAACTAGTGCACCTATACACCTGACAGGTGTATTGGGTGTGTTAGGGACACAAGAGACTTCTTGTATCTTGATTGCATGGTTGCTTGAGAGGGATACCTTTGACCACTTCCTCCCTGAGTTTGATAAACCTTGGGTATGAAGGGAATAAGTCCTGAGAGGCAATAATAAAGTGTTTATTATGTGTATTCCAAGTATATGATAGATGTTTATTTTGCATTCTATAATGTATTAATACGGAAACGTTAATACATGTGTGTTTAATAAACAAACAGAAAGTTCCTAGTTATGCCTCTCTCATAAACTAGCTCGTTGATTAACAAGATGATCAAGGTTTCCTGATCATGGACATTGGATGTTGTTAATAACAGGATCACAACATTAGTGTAATGGTGTGATGAACATTCATCCGAAGTATAGCATTACGATCAAAGTCATTGAGTTTATATTGCTATAACAACATACGAAGTGATCCTAATCCTTAGACCATGAGATCATGTCAATCACTAACACCAGAAGAGTTTCTTGATAACATCAAACGTCACACCGTAACAGGGTGATTATAAAGATGGATTCAAAACTAATAAAGTGTTATGTTGAGGCCCATGGATCGAGAGTGGAATTTGTTCATCCCGATGACGGATAGATATACTCTGGGCCCTCTCGGTGATATCACATTGGTTA
The DNA here is from genome assembly GCA_030063025.1 of Avena longiglumis. Classification (NCBI taxonomy): domain Eukaryota; kingdom Viridiplantae; phylum Streptophyta; class Magnoliopsida; order Poales; family Poaceae; genus Avena; species Avena longiglumis. The sequence continues at coordinate 137,735,842 of CP125976.1, forward strand.
GCTTGCAAGCAAGTGATTTGATCACTAGAATGTTATATCACGGGAACAAGAAAAGAGTGCATGTCAGTAACGAGATCAAACTAGGTATGGAGATACCGATGATCGAATCTCGGACATGTAATATATCGTGAAACAAGGGGATTAAGATACTAGTGTAAAAGGTTCCGGTGATCACAAGAAAGTCATCGTTGAATGTGTGGGAGTCAGTATGGGTCTCCAGATCCCGCTTCTGATTATTGATCCGAGAGGGGCCTCGATCATGTCCGCATTATTCACGAACCGTAGGGTGACACACTTAAGAGACACCGACATCAAATTGGAGCAAAATTTTCATGCCGAAAGAATGAACAAGCGCATGAATTTATTTCACTAGATACCGAAACAGGTTTTCGGGTAAAATTGCATAAAGTGGTTATGCATGTGAAATAGAATTCTAGAAAGGGGTTATTTGTGAATGTTTGTCATTAAAGTAATTGACAAAATTCTGAATAAAATAAAAGAGTTTTATTTAATGAGAGTTTGCATTAAATTTGGTGTAAATTTAATGGTATGTTTGAGTGGGATTTTGAGTGGAGGGATTTGAATGGATTTTTGTGAGTGGAGTGTCCACCCACATGAATGAAGGAGGGGAGGGGGCAGCCCCCATGGCCAGCGGCCACCCCCTCGGGTGACCCCCATCCTCCTATAAAAGGCACACCCTCTCCTCTCTCTCACTCACACCTCCTCGTGAAGGATCTCTCTCCCCCTCTAGAATTTATCCCGCATGGTCTCGGACTAGCGAGATACATGTTCCCAGGAGGCGGAGGTTGCTAGGTGCCTCGAACGTGTGTGCGAGCATGGATGCGCTGCTGATTTGCAGTGCTAGGACTTCCTCTCGATCTTGAGATCGGCAAGAGATCGTCTACATCAACCACGAGTCGAACTCGTTAAGCTTTGTCGGTCTTCAAGGGTATGTTCTCTACGGATATACATCCGCCCGTTGTTTGTATCTAGTAGATAGATCTTGGTACATAGTTCCCATCGTAGGAAATTTTTTGTTTTCTATGCTGCGAACCCTACAGTGGTATCAGAGCCTGATCTATGCGTAGATGCTTTACACGGGTAGTACACATATGAGTATGTGGGCGATGATGATCATGTTGTTGCTCCTTAGTTGTAATTTTGTATATTGGTGGCATAGTGGGATGAAGCGGCCCGGACAAACTTTACATGTCCTCGCACATGAGACCTGTTCCACGCTTGACATGCAACTAGTTTGCATAAGTGGCTAGCGGGTGTCTGTCTCTCCTACTTTAGTCAATATCTATTTTGCAATGAGTTGTCAAAAATTTGGTTATCCTCGTTGTGGTTCATGTTCATAGGTAAGAATGGTTCTATCTCGAAAGCCCTAAGCCACGTAAAACTTGCAATGGATAAATTAGAGGCGTCTAGTTTAGATTGTTGTTGGGCTAGTGTTATGATATGGTGATGTTGTAAATAGAAGTATGAGATGATACTCTTACAACACACATAGCGTGTAAACTCTATAGACCTTGGATTTATGCATAAAGGTATGATAGTGATCATACCACGATGCACATGATAGAGATCATATGCGGGAACCATATCATTCCACTAATAAACATGTGATGTTTGATAGCATCTTATATTGCTTGTTTAGCGCTTTGTTAGCATAATAAGATGATCCCTCATTTAAATATCAAGATAAGAATGTGTTCTTCCTTTAGTATGCACCGATTATGTTTTCGTCGCTCCAAGACATCACGTGATGATCAGGTGTTCTTGGATCCACGACCATATTTCGGTTGTAAAACAGTTACACACGCGAATACTAAGGTTCTTACTTGACGAGCCTAGCATGTACAGACATGGCCTCGGAACACGGACCGAAAGGTTAAGCATGAGTAATATAGTAGATATGATGCCCATTTGATGCTCGCCTTTGAAGCTATACCGACTCACGTGATGATCGGACTTGGTGTAGTGGATTTGGTTCATGTAATCACCAAAATGGCACAAGGGATGTCGTTTTTGAGTGAGTTGAACTCAATATATCATAAACTTAGTCTAAACTTTACAAATTCTGTTGTAGATGGCACCACCTGCTTTTAATTTCAATGTGTTCATGGAGAAAGAGAAACTTGCAAAGAACGGCAGCAACTTTACCGAATGGGCCATGAATTTGAGGATTCTCCTTTCTGCTGCACAAAAGCAATATGTGCTAGAAGCGCCGCTAGGCCCCCCAACTTTTGAGGATGCCCCTGACGAGGCGAAGAATGTCTATCAGACTCGTCAGGAGGACCAAAAATTAGTTTATTGCGGCATGTTGTATGGGCTAGAGCCGGAACTTCAAAAGCGTTACGAAAACGGCAATGCATTTGATACAATGGGTGAGTTTAAAATGATTTTCGACACACATGTTGTTGTAGAGACATACAATGCTTCAGAAAAGTTCTTTAGCTGCATGATGGAAGAGCATAGCTCCGTTAGTGAGCATGTACTCAAGATGTCGGGTTACACCGATAAGCTTGTGTCCTTGGGAATATCGATTACCATTGACTTAGGCATCCATCGTGTTCTGCAGTCTCTGCCACCTAGCTATAAGAGCTTTGTGATGAACTATAATATGCAAGGCATGAAGAAGTCTCTCCCCGAGCTTCTGTCAATGCTTAAAACTGCAGAAGTGGAGATCAAAAAGGAACATCAAGTGTTGATGATCAATAGGAACACTGGTTTCAAGAAAGACAAGAAGGGAAAACGGAAGGGAAGTAAGGGCGGCAAGCCGGTTGCCGTTCCTGAAAAGAAACCCCGAGTTGGACCTAAGTCTGATACCGAGTGCTACTATTGCAAGGGGACTGACCACTGAAAGCGCAACTGTCCCAAGTATTTGGCAGACAAGAAGGCCGGCAAGGCAAACAAAGGTATACATGATATACATGTTATTGATGTGTACTTGACTAGTGCTCGCAGTAGCACCTGGGTATTTGATACCGGTTTAGTTGCTAATATTTGTAACTTGAATCAGGGGCTGCTGAACAAGCGACCGCTAGCAAGGGGTGAGGTCAAGATGCCTGTCGGAAATGGATCAAGCGTTGATGTGATCACCGTCGGAACTCTACCTCTCCAATTGCCGTCGGGATTAGTTATAAACTTGAATAATTTTTATCTAGTGCCTGCACTAAGCATGAACATTGTATCTGGATCGTGTTTGATGCGAAGTGGTTATTCATTTCAATTCTAGAACAATGGTTGTTCTATTTATATGAATGAAATATTTTATGGTCATGCACCGATGATGAATGGTTTATTTCTATTAGATCTCGATGATAATGTTACACATATTCATAAAGTTGATGCTAAAAGGATTAAACTTAATGATGATATATCCGCATATATGTGGCACTGCCGTCTAGGTCATATTGGCGTTAAACGCATGAAGAAGCTTCATTCGGATGGACTTTTGAAATCACTTGATACATGTGAGCCATGCCTTATGGGCAAGATGACTAGAATGTCGTTTTCCGGTTCAATGGAACGGGCGACAGATTTATTGGAAATCATACATTCTGATGTATGTGGTTGTTAGGTTCCCAACCTTTAATAAGGTAGAGATCCCTGTGTTTACAATGTTAGTCCCTGGATCAATAGCTAGCATCCACAGTTAAGATGTAATATCAAGAAACAAAGGTCATAATACAACTTTATAACCAGGAATAAAATAATTTATTACATCTTACATAGCTCATTTGGCTATCTCATTGCAATGCAGCAGAATATAACAATAGCATGGGGTCCTTCATCTTCAAAGTGCCACAGGCAAACATGTTGGTTGTAGACTTGTAATCCTATTCAAAACACTTCACTAACATCAAACAAATCTACAACATAATAAGTTACAGCCACAAGGGTCAATACATTTGAATTGTATTGGCAAGTGATACTATGGTAATATAGTGGAGTCTATCATCTATATGCATTTGGCTAAGTGGAGCTTAGGCTTGGTTTGCTCAAAATAGATTTTCCTTATCATTTGAAAACACTAAGTTTTTGTTTGTCAAAAATCACCCAAGGAATCTCCCAATAGAAATTGGTGATCCTTTAACCCTTGTTCAACCACAAGTTTTTAACTTAGAAATTTTGATGAGGAGATTCTTGATAGCTTCCATGTCTTGATGCTCAAATTGTCCATTACCAGGGACATGGCTAAGTACTTAGATTTTCACTCTGTAGAGGTGGTGCACTTTCCCCACAAGACTTGGTTTCACCAAGACAAGATCTTTCAGAAGCCTTCCCTTAGACCAGAATGGACACGTTCCAACCTATCATACCCCTACCACCAATTGTCCATTTGGCTAAGTTATTGCAACCTATATGATCCAGGCAGAGCCCATAATGCCAAGTGGCTGCACTTGAAGCTTCTCAACATTTGACATCTCAAATCTCTTTGTTCCTGGGTGGCCATCCACAAGTGAGATACACAAGGTAAACCATAGAAATGGGCCTTGTATAACCACTCAACACAAACCATTCCTTCCATTCCACCCAGGTGATTCATTCACTTAGTTGTTTTATTAAACAAAACAAAAGTCCTTGACTTAGAAATATTCCATAGTATGAATATATATTCCACCCTTGTTTTCTACTAGCTAAGCTAAGCATGATAGTAGTAGGAATCTTAACTTACGAAGTTTCTACTAAGGTTTCATCTACTAGGATTTCCCATGGCATAGTTTATACTTAGCAAAAATTCCATGCAAGTCCTACTTAGAAATATCACTAATGCATAGTGAAAATAATGGGACAAAAGTATGAAGCATCACTTGCCTTTTTGGTAGAGCATATAAGTTCACTCCTTGATATTGCAATACTCACACTCTTCAAATCACTACAATTCAATCAAGCAAGCAATAATTCAATCTACCATTCAAGCAAAACATCACATAAAATAATAAAAACAAAGTAATGCATGCAAGCATGCAAAAGATTGTTTTATTTACAAAAGTGGTTTATAATAGGTTATAAACATTCTAAAACACTTATTTGTCATTTTATAAAGTGGCAAAACTATTTTCAAAAGATTTTACCTATAAACCATTTTTAAACCAAATCAATATTTTATGTGGTTAGAATTGCCTTTAGCAAAGCAATAAATTTTATAGGGTTCACAAAATATGTTTTAAAAACATAAATCTTTGTGTTTTAGGGTCGGAGAGTTCAAATGTAAACATTTCCCAAAGATTTTTCTCTAAAAAGAATTTTCAACATTTAAACAACATTTTCATTTGACTAGAAATGTTTTAAATCAAAGATTTATTCTTTTGCTTCACCAAATATATTTTTGAAAACAAAAATTGATTTCTATGGTCAGTAGGTTCAAACCAAACCATTTGCCAAAGATTTTATCACCAAAATAATTTTAGAAATAATTTTATGCTCAAAATATGCCTACACAAGTTTCTGCAAAAACAATCATTTTAACAGAAGAAATTTACTAAACAAAGTGCATTGTTGGAAAGCACTTGTCTTGCTGATTCCATTTATATAAAGTTTGCAAAATTTGGACGTGTGGTTTGAAAGTTATGAATTTTACAAAATTGAACATCTAATAGAACATAATTTCTGTTTTAAATCAACTCTGGGCCACGCGTCGTGTTCTGATAGGCTGGTACCAGTTCGTGTGGATCACGCAATTATGGCCGTTGGATCTGAATAACAACACATGTACTAGATCAACAGATACCGTTTCGCTAACTTTCTATATCTAAGCCAACATATCAACATCCAACGGTCTAGACGCAATGACCTAAGACGAGCGGCGCTAGCGGCGGCGTGCTCGGCAAGCGAGGTTGCCGGCGATGCAGGAAGCAAAAGAGGCAGGGGAGGGGCTCACCGAGATCGTCATGCTTCGCTGATGCTCAACATAGTCTTCTCGGGTCGAGGGGCGCTCGTGGTTGCCGTGGATTCCTCGCCGAAGTCGTCTCTATCGATGAGCGGATTCGGTGATGTTGTTGGCGACGTTGTGGTCCGTGCTAAAAGGAGAAAAGTGTTGCGTTAGGTGCGCATGATGATGGGGATCACACACGTATCAAACAGAGGGAGAGGGGAGGCTGGGGCTTACGGGGGATGGTCGCCGGAGTTCGAGTAGACGGTGGCGGAGCTCAGTCGATGATGTTGCTGAGGGTACAGGGCACGCGCGGGCGAGAGGGAGGTACCGAGAGATGCGCCTGGTGATGGAGAGTGTGCTCATGTGGTCGAGGAGGCGAGGGGCGACGAGGAGTGACCGGAATTGCTCGAAGAGCTCGTCGGAGTCCGCGGCGGTGCGAGCCAAAATGGAAGCAGCCTAGGGGCAGGGAGTAGGTGGTTTCTGGGGGGAAACGGAGAGGGGGAGCAGGTGTTTAAGTGTGCGTGGTCGGGGCAGGGTTTACTCTAGCATTAGAGGCGAATTAACGTGTTTGATTTCCTTCCAGAAACGGCAGCGAGGAGAGGGGCGAGGTTAGCGCGCGGTGTGGAGATGATGGTGAGGTGGCAGTGGGGCCTGGTGTGAGCGAGTGAGAGAGAGAAGAAGTGGGTCCTGGCAGTCAGTGACCGAGTGGGTTCGTCTGCGAGTGTGAATCGTTTTTTTATCTGATTCTTTTTCCATTTCTTTTATTCTGTTTTGATTTTGATTAATCAATTCAAACAACTTTTGAATTTCAAACTTCAACCAAACTTTATGTATATTCAAATACTGTTTAATAGTTCATTCTGAAGTCAAATTTAGAATAATATATTTATTCTTTTTAGGGGATAATAATTAATTAAAATAGGCCCTTGTACTATTTCAAATAACATTTAATAATGTTTTTCAAACTCCATTTGAAATCTAAATTCTTCCAAATCTTTTTAGTAAGTTTTATTTGTTTATTTTGGTGTCAAGTAATTCACCTTGAATTATTAGGAATGTTTTAATATGATTTATTAATCATTTAAAATTGGGTATTTGTCTTTATTCCAATATAGTTTTAATTCCATAAATTTTATTTAGTTGATTTCTTTGATCCCATTTAAGTTAATTAATTAACTTTTATTCCACTTGGGTAAATTCTAGATATTATTTTTTTCCCATGATTTAATTAATCATTTCTAATAGGGATTTTGTCTTTATTCAAATGGAAATGGAATTTGGTTAATGCCATTTTATTTAATTTGAAAATTCTTTATCCATTATTTTATTTGGATTTGGATTATATTTATTCCATTTGCTTATGGATTAGGCCAAGATTTAATTGGGCCTTTAAATATTCCTCATTTAATATTTCTATCTTTATCTTATAAAATCCATATCTTTTTATTCATAGATCCAAACTTGGTGATTCTAATTTGTAAAATATTATTTAATATTTGTTTATACCTTTAAATGTATTTAGGATTATTTTCTCACCATTTCGTATGGATTTTTAGATAGGTTCTTTATTAGCTTTGGAAATTCAATTTCTTTATCTTATTAAATTCATAAGATTGTATCTATGGCTCCAAATTGAATGAAATCAATTTCTATGGTTTTATAATATTTCTATTTGTCATTCTTGATCATTTGTAAATGTTTGTTGACAATTTTATATGGATCAAATCCATAGGCTTAGAGATAACTTGGAAATGTTTTTATTCCATTGGGGTTCTAGGGTTTTGTTTTATTTTCCAAATGTTTAAATTTTCAAGATGCTTTTATGAAGGAAGCATTCCACTTGATTTGAATTTAGTTGGATTCAAACATTAATCAAAGTTTGTTCAAGATGGGATTTTAGTTTCCATTTAGAAACAAAAGTTTCTTTTCACCCTAAATTTCAACAATTATATATTTTGTTTATTTATTTTTCACATTACAAGATTTGGAAAATCTTGGGATGTGACAGTGGTCCAATGAGTGTGTCGGCACGGGGTGGATATCATTATTTTGTTACTTTCACGGATGATTTGAGTAGATACGGTTATATCTACTTGATGAAACACAAGTCTGAAACCTTTGAAAAGTTCAAGGAATTTCAGAATGAAGTGGAAAATCATCATAATAGAAAGATCAAATTTCTACGGTCCGACCGTGGAGGTGAGTATCTAAGTTACGAGTTTAGCACTCACATGAAAGAGTGTGGAATTGTTTCACAACTCACACCTGCCGGAACACCACAGCGAAATGGTGTGTCGGAACATCGTAATCGTACTTTATTAGATATGGTTCGATCTATGATGTCTCTGACGGATTTGCCGTTGTCATTTTTGGGTTATGCACTAGAAACTATTGCATTCACTTTAAATCGGGCACCATCTAAATCCGTTGAAAAGACATCGTATGAATTGTGGTTTGGAAACAAACCTAAGCTGTCATTTCTTAAAGTTTGGGGATGCGATGTTTATGTGAAGAAGCTTCAACCGGATAAACTCGAACCCAAAGCGGAAAAATGTGTCTTCATAGGATACCATAAGAAAACTATTGGGTATTCCCTCTATCACAGATCCGAGGGCAAAGTTTTTGTTGCCAAGAATGGATCCTTTCTAGAGAAAGAGTTTATCGCGAAAGGTGCGAGTAGTCGAAAGGTAGAACTCGAAGAGGTTATTGAACCTTCTCTTCAAAGTATGGCGAGTAGCGCAGCGCCGGAAGTCGTTCCGGAGTTGGCTCCACCAGTTGAAGAGGGAACTAATGATAATGATCATGAAACTCCAAAAGAGAATACTACCGAACCTCGCAGGTCTAGAAGGACGCGTGCAGCTCCCGAGCTGTACGAAAATCCTGTCATGAATTTCATGGTTGATGAAAATGATGACCCTGGGATGTATGAAGAAGCGATGATGAGCCCGGATTCCAACAAATGGTTAGAAGCCATGAAATCCGAGATGGAATCCATGTATGAAAATCAAGTTTGGAACTTGGTGGAATTACCTCACGACCGAAAGGCCGTGGAAAACAAATGGATGACCGTCTATAAAGCTCGACTTGTCGCAAAGGGGTTTTGAAAAATTCAAGGAGTTGAATACGATGAGACATTCTCTCCCGTAGCGATGCTAAAGTCGGTTAGGATTATGTTAGCAATTGCTGCATATTCTGATTATGAGATATGGCAGATGGATGTCAAAACCGCGTTTCTCAATGGTAATATTGAAGAAGAGTTGTATATGATACAACCAAAGGGTTTTGTCGATCCTAAGGATGCTAACAAGGTGTGCAAGCTTCAGCGATCCATCTATGGATTGAAGCAAGCATCATGAAGTTGGAATCTCCGCTTTGACGAGGTGATCAAAGAGTTTGGATTTGTCCAAACTTATGGAGAAGCTTGTATTTACAATAAAGTGAGTGGGAACAATGTGGCATTTCTGATATTATATGTGGATGACATATTATTGATCGGAAATGATATAGATCTTTTAAACAGTGTTAAAAGTTATCTAAACAGCAAATTTTCAATGAAGGACCTAGGTGAAGCGTCATACATATTAGGCATAAAGATCTATAGAGATAGATCGAGACGCCTAATAGGGCTATCGCAAATTACATACCTTGATAAGATTTTAAAGAAGTTTAAAATGGACGGAAGTAAGAAGGGGTTCTTACCTATGTTGCAAGGCAAGACATTGAGTAAGACTCAAAGTCCGGCTTCGGCGGAAGAAAGAGAGATAATGGACAAAGTCCCCTATGCTTCGGCCATAGGCTCTATAATGTATGACATGCTATGTACAAGACCGGATGTGGCACATGCTATTAGTTTGACTAGTAGGTACCAATCGGATCCGTGTTGAACATCGGATAGCGGTCAAGAATATCCTTAAGTACTTACGAAGAACTAAGGATATGTTTCTTGTATACGAAGGTGAAGAAGAGCTCGTCGCTAAGTGTTATGTTGACGCTAGCTTTGACACCGATCCGGATGACTTTAAGTCTCAATCCGGATACGTATTTCTCATGAATGGTGTAGCGGTTAGTTGGAGGAGCTCCAAACAACCTGTGGTGGCGGGATCAACAATGGAGGCCGAATATATTGCTGCTTCGGAAGCGGCTCAGGAAGCAGTTTGGATGAAGGAGTTCATATCCAAACTAGGAATGGTTGCAAACGCATTGGACCCAATGGTGATCTATTGTGACAACAATGGTGCAATGGCCAATGCCAAAGAGCCAAGGTGTCACAAGCATTCCAAGCATATTAAGCGTCGGTTTCACTCCATCCGCGAGCATGTCAAGGATGGAGATATAAAGATTTGTAAAGTACACACACGGATCTCAGTGTAGCAGATCCGTTGACTAAAACTCTCCCTAGAGAAAAACATGATCAACACCAGAACTCAATGGGTGTTAGATCTATCACTATGTAACTAGATTATTGTCTCTAGTGCAAGTGGGAGACTGAAGGGAATATGCCCTGAGAGGCAATAATAAAGTGTTTATTATGTGTATTCCAAGTATATGATAGATGTTTATTTTGCATGCTATAATTGTATTAATACGGAAAAATTAATACATGTGTGTTTAATAAACAAACAGAAAGTTCCTAGTTATTCTTCTCTCATAAACTAGCTCGTTGATTAACAAGATGATCAAGGTTTCCTGATCATGGACATTGGATGTTGTTAATAACGGGATCACAAAATTAGTGTAATGGTGTGATGAACATTCATCCGAAGTATAGCATTACAATCAAAGTCATTGAGTTTATATTGCTATAACAACTTATGAAGTGATCCTAATCCATAGACCATGAGATCATGTCAATCACTAACACCGGAAGAGTTTCTTGATAACATCAAATGTCACATTGTAATAGGGTGATTATAAAGATGGATTCAGAACTAATAAAGTTTTATGTTGAGTCCCATGGATAGAGAGTGGAATTTGTTCATCCCGACGGATAGATATACTCTGGGCCCTCTCGGTGATATCACATTGGTTAGCTTGCAAGCAAGTGATTTGATCACTAGAATGTTATATCACGGGAATGAGAAAAGAGTGCATGGTAGTAATGAGATCAAACTAGGTATGGAGATACAGATGATCGAATCTTGGACATGTAATATATCGTGAAACAAAGGAATTAAGATACTAGCATAAAAGGTTCCGACGATCACAAGAAAGTCATCGTTGAATGTGTGGGAGTCAGTATGGGTCTCTAGATCCCGCTTCTGATTATTGATCCGAGAGAGGTCTCGATCATGTCTGCATTATTCACGAACCGTAGGGTGACACACTTAAGAGACACCGACATCCAATTGGAGCAAAATTTTCATGCCGAAAGAATGAACAAGCGCAGGAATTTATTTCACTAGATACCGAAACAAGTTTTGGGGTGAAATTGCATAAAGTGGTTATGCATGTGAAATAGAATTCTAGCAAGGGGTTATTTGTGAATGTTTGTCATTAAAGTAATTGACAAAATTCTGAATAAAATAAAAGAGTTTTATTTAATGAGAGTTTGCATTAAATTTGGTGGAAATTTAATGGCATGTTTGAGTGGGATTTTGAGTGGAGGTATTTGAATGGATTTTTGTGAGTGGAGTGTCCACCCACATGAATGGAGGAGGGGAGGGGGCAGCCCCCTTGGGTGCCCCCCCCTCCTCCTATAAAAGGCACCCCCTCTCCTCTCTCTCACTCACACCTCCTCGTGAAGGATCTCTCTCCCCCTCTAGAATTTATCCCCCATGGTCTCGGACTAGCGAGATACATGTTCTCGGTGGCTATTCGGCAATAAAGAGTTGTGCTTCCACTGCATCGCTGGAGCGAGGAGGCGTAGGTTGCTCGGTGCCTCGAACGTGTGTGCGAGCACGGATGCGCTACTGATTTGCGGCGATAGGACTTCCTCTCGATCTTGAGATCGGCAGGAGATCGTCTACATCAACCACGAGTCGAACTCGTTAAGCTTTTTCGGTCTTCAAGGGTATGTTATCTACGGATATACATCCGCCCGTTGTTTGTATCTAGTAGATAGATCTTGGTACATAGTTCCCATCGTAGGAAAAATTTTGTTTTCTATGCTGCGAACCCTACAGGGTAATCCACGTAAGGGAAACTTGCTGTTGTTCTACAAACCTCTACACTTGGAGGCCCAACAATTGTCTATAAGAATAGAAGTGTGTAGACATCAATAACTTAACCTGGATGCGATGGAAGTATTCTCTAATATCATCATCGGTTTGCGCCAAATTTTCGGCCCATGCTCGAAGACTAGATAGCAGAGTTAGGTTCTGGCAATCCCGGACAAACCCTTTAAGGTGATGCATGACGTAGAAGGCCTCCTTGGCGCTTCTAGTATCCGGCTCCTTGACACAGGGGAACTCGAGCACATGCTTGAACACGTGTTTGCCATTGTTGAAACATTCCCCCTTGCTGACGAAGGGGCATCCCTTTCTAGCGTAGCCCTTGAGATCCTCATTCAGAACACCCCTTATTCTGGTGTAGTCTTTCTTCTTCTTACTCCCTGAGTCTAAATACTTTGCTAGCAAGTACTTTGTGGAAATTACGATGAGTGTGTAGTATTTGTCTCTGCACAACACGATTGAAATGGGATGTTGGAAAAGGGCAAAGGAAGAAAGCTATAAGAAACCCTAAGTTATCAATGCTAGCGGGTGTGTGTACTTACTCGGGAAAGAAAGGCAAAAGAAGTGTGTTCGTCCTCTTATGGTCCACCATGAACTTCTCGAGGTACGCTGTTGCCATGGCACACGTCTCTGATCCTTCCCTCAACTGGCTATCACGCATGTAGTAGGGATCCACTATCGCGATGTAGGTTGTTTGCTCTCTCTTGGTCTTCATCATCAGATTGAGCGCGAATAGGCGGACCATGTTATAGTCTAGCCGTTACGAGAGAAACAGCTTGAAGACGTCCTCGTATGCTATGAAGAACACGTTCGCGGGGGCTTCATGGACGAAGTCCATGTCCGATGGCACCTTGACAGTGAAAACCGGGTAATTCGGATCATTGTCTTTAAGAAGCATGCCCTCTAATGTCTTGATACCATCATTATAAGAGAGCATATGTACACGAGCAAGGCGAAGCAGCTCCAGAGTCAGTATCGATTCACTGGCTACATGCATCCTGAGCAAGCCATCCTCGCGGTCTGGTACGAAGTCATCCTTAGACCGGATCCTCTTCGGAGCAGGTTGGATCTCGACTTTCTTACCTCTCTTCATGTGCTTCTTCGTCTTATGAGAAGGCTCCTCCACTGGGTATGCTAAGTGCTCAATGGCCGCCTTTTGGATTGTGCCAGGGCTAAATATGAATCCAATAGGTTTCTCCTGTTGATCGGCGGCTGGAGGCGTCTATTGAGAAAAACCATAGAAGACCAGGCGTTGCGTGCATGTAGTGGGACGTCCACCTTGACTGTCGCGAGCGACGAAGGGTTCTTCATCCACAGAAGGCATGTACAATCCTTTGTCATCGTCGGTGTTGATGAAGTCATCGACGTTGACAAATTCTTCATCATCTTCGTTGTTTCCACCATGTGGTGATGGTGGTGGCGGGGGCGACGGCGGTTGCGGTGTGACGGCTTCACCTTGGGGCGGCCCACACGTTCCCAATAGTTGTTTGTGGCGACTGGTGGTAGCGACGACGACGGCTGGCTTCCAAGGTGGTGGCCGGATGATCGAGGTGGCGCCGATGTGCCCCACAAGACGAATCTGAGTCTTCGGCCATGTCAAGGGCCAGCCGTGGAATTCTGCAAGGGTCTTGTGTTCGTCGTCTCCCTGAGGTTGAAAGGGGGGTCCATGTCATCGCACCCTGGCAACACCCGAGCAATCCGGACCCTCATCACGACATCGTCCATTGGATTGTTGTGAATTGTGCGGTTCACCGGTTGTATGATATTTCCCTTGGCAACATCCATCAACTCGCCGCCAGCAACTTTGTGGAGTAGTACGCAAGCAGCATCCTGAGTCAAAAAAACATATGTTGGGCATCATCATCGAGGTGGTAGTCACCAAAGGTGCATAAATAATATGAAGCAGAGTAACTAATTAGTTACCTTGGTGAGGGCGTTGAGCTCAGCTAATATCGACACACGGCCGGTCCCGGCGGTAGGCCTATCATCAGCATTCTCCTGCGGTGGTGCTTCCGCCTGCTGTGGCTTGGTATTTTTGGCGGGAGCTGCAGGGGGCAACTGTGTGACGACCAGCTCTTGCGGCTGTGCCGCTGCGATGGTGGCCGGCGGGGTCACCAAGTCCGGCGACACTTTAATGCTGATGCTCGAGTTGCTGCCGCTAAAGCTGGGCACATGTATCGGCCCCTGTCGACCTGCCGCATTCCAATCAGCTAGCCCCTCGAACAACCTAGGGGGATGATCGCGCGCAGCTTCTCTTCCACTAACTTGTCCACTATTTTCTCGTCCACTTTTTCCTCTAATGTCTTCACCTTCAACTTCAGCTCTTCAACCTCGGCTTTATCTTGAGCTTCCGACTGGTTCTTCCTCTCCCTTCTCTTCTTTGCTTCCTCTTTGTAGTACTCGGCAAACTTCATGCTCGTACTGAAGCCAGACACATGGCCAGCTGATTTTGGTAGCAAATTCTTTCCCTCTTCTTGTAAGCGTTCGTCGCCCTATTTAAAATAGTGCCCCACGCCTCTGTCGTCAAATCCTGGGATGACAAGTCACCAGTAGTGTTCAATTCCTTCTCCTGCAGAGAGACAAGGAGAGGTGAACCCATGCATTTAGATTCTTGGCTTAATTATTTTAATTAGAAACTCTTGAGAGATCCGCGGTAAATTCCTTACCATCTCGTTTCTCAAAGGCCTTCACCTCCGGGTCGTTGGTGACGAACTCCCATGTAATCAGGTCCAGGTAGTTGCTGGCCCGGACAAAGTTTCGGAGCTGTAGGCCCGTGATTTTATGCCATGTGTTCTCTTTACCTAGGCGTTCAAGCTTGGCGTCCTCCTTGTCCAAAATGGGATGTTTCCCTCTGTATCCGTCGCTTCCAAGCCGGTGGTTACCTATGTTCTGCTCTCGCATACTCTTTCCCCACGTAGTCCATGATTTAGAGTCAGTGGTAGCGAAGTCCGCCTTGAATATCTTGAACTCTTCTTCATCGAGCATCGGATTTTTCCTACTTATAATCTCCCAGCTTTCACCTTTGTCAATGCTATTCTTTACCCGGGTTTTCCAACTGCTCAAGTAGTTGCTCATCTTTGTTAGTCCTAGTTTGTTCACCGGGTTCATTCTCTCCAGGTTTCTAAACTTCTCTGGGAATGTGTATCGCTTGGGAAGCTTCTTAAGGAGGTTCTCGACCAAAGCCCAATTGGCAGCACTTTGGATGTACTTCATGTTGATTGACATGCTTTTCCGGACGATGCACCCAAGTTGCATGTCGTACCCGCTGGAAATCGACACAGGTGCAATGGGTTGTCTACTTTTTGTGACCTCAGTGAACTCATCATAGACATTGGCGAGCACTTGAGGCTTCCGATCCTTAATCTCCTTCTTCTTCTGTATATAGGGGCTGAGTAGCCGCTACCGCTATCCGTGCGCTCGCCGCCATCGGTGGTGGTGTCACCCTCCTCCCCGCCTTCACTAGTTCCAACATAGTTGTCGTCCCCCTCGTAATATGGACTCCCTTGTTGCCCCCAGCACCTCCGACGATGGTCACCGGTGGTGGTGTCATTCTCATCTCCTCCGCCCCCTGATGCTCTTGGGACGTCCCCCAAAACGACTTATTGGCCTCTCGGTCTTGATCCTCGATGCTCATGTGCTTATAAGGACCGGCCTCGTTGTTGGTAGACATGTTTGCACTTTATTATTAAAAAAAGGCAAACAGTTAGCACAAATATCGACCGAAAAATTTGGCATGGCCTTTGCTAATTTTTGGACCTACGAGTGCCCAATTCTCAACCAAAATGGAAGTGAATCAACAGTTCGGAAGAAACGGGCAACTCAATTGAAATCCCTGCAAGAAAAAATAGCCCCATTGACAGTCCCATTGACCCCATCCATCATTCTCACACACAAAGAAAATAACCCAATCTATCATCGCCGCCTCCGCTTCCATCACCCATCATCAATCAGATACATAAAAAGCAGCACCACCATTTCATATACAAAAATAGTAGCAACACCATATCATATACACAAACAGCAGCAGCACCATTTCATATAAATAAACAACATTAGCACCATATCATATACATAAACAACAGCCTAATCTGACTATAGGAAATAAACAACATTACCTTTCATATAAATAAACAACATTACCTTATCATAAATAGCAGCCTAATCTTACTACAGTAGCCATACCATATCATATAAATAAACAACATTACCTTTATTTTTCAGGAAATGAGAATGTTCTACTTAAAAAGAAGGCTACCTAATCTGACTACAGGAAATAGGTGATCAGGAGTGGCAAACAGGGAACTGTATTTTATTTAAGGTCAGGAGTGGCAAAGAGGGAACTGTATTTTACCAATTTATTTTGTGAGAATTAACAAGTGGGAAATATGCAAAGAAGGTTAAATTATGCAAATATGGTGATAATTGTTCCTCCAGATTAGAAATGGCTTATATTTATTGTTCTGTCCGGCATCCACTAATTTGAGTCTTCTTTTTGTTAGATTCTAAAGCTTCTTATATGGGGACAGGTGGAATGTAACCTTCTTGAACTAGAGGCACGGATCGATATGACAAGGTTTTAGTGATGTATTGCCATTTTAGAACACAAACTACGGCATGGTCTTAGCACAGACGAATAAGTATGCTGCTTTGAGTCAAGCTTACCAAACTACTAGAACGACTAAGCTAAATTCTTATGAAATATGCAGATCAGTTGTTCTTTAAGTAACTGCAGGTGGAATAGACTATACACTGAATTCTGCTGAAAATTTATGAAATACAGATACAGCTTCAAGCCCACTAGGCTGTAACCAGTGCTAATATTCTCGAAAACTACAAAACTTCTCATCTAGTGCATGTCAACCTCACATTTTACATGAGTAGAACTTACTCATACAAGTGGAGGCTAGCAAAATACTGGGAGCAACCAACTAAGAGAGCAATAATGGCCATAATCATGTAGTGCAACAAAGCATACTAATCAAAGCAAAGAGTGGTACTACAAGTCAAGGACTAAATGATCATAGAGGCTAATGATGACTTGTGAGAGTCATAACATGGTGTAAGCATGTGCCAAGTTAACCCAAGCAAAGCATCAAAGGAGAATACCACAATACTATGCTTTTGCATGCTAAAACAACGCATAATTTCTTCAAGGCACACTAAGCAATCGCAATTGTTTGGAACAAGACATGCTACATCAATAATCACTAAGCATACTGCTAAAACAGCACCTAGCATATCATGCTTAAGTCTAAGTCACAGTCAATGCAAGCTCCTCTTGCACTTCAAGCAAGAACTTACTACTCCTTTCCAACACCAAGCAAACTTATTTGCAAAACAACACCGCGGGAACGGGGGTCCAAACTACTTAAGAAAACTAAACAAACTAAGCAAATCAAACGAAAACTAAGACGCTCCAAGAACAACACAACTGTGCATGAAAGAATAAAAACGAAGTGTCTAGATAGACCTGAGCTTTTTATTGATGAAGAAGGGGATTCCTTGGGCATCCCCAAGCTTTGACGCTTGTACCTCTTGGATATTTCTTGGGGTTACACCATGGTGGCATCCACAAGCTTGAGTTTTTGTCCATTCTTCATCTAATTGCATCATTCTCTCTTTCCACCTGAAATTTTTCCTTCATACAAAACTTCACACAATCTTCATTAGCAATATTAGTGTATTCAAAAGATATTAGACCACTGACAAATCTTTGGAACAGCAAGTCTTTTCACTAAATACACAAGCAACTTTAGAAACTCCTTCAAAAAGCTCAATTTACCTGAAGATAACTCAAAAAAGAATCAATAAGAAGCAAATGCAAATAATTGCAGAAATCTGTCAAAACAGACCAGCAGATAGAAACCGATTTTTTCGAACATCTTCTGTTTCTCAAATCAAAAGTGTTAAACTAACGAAAGTTATCTAACATACTAGAGGATTTATTCATAAATTTTGAGCTCAATCCGAGTTATAGAGCCTCCTCGCAAATTTTTTGGTGGAGGACAGAAATATGTTTCTGGACAACAACTCCCTAAATCTTACTTCCCTCTCATTAGAGGTCATTCTTGGCACAAAAAGAAAACAAAAATGATAAGGAGAGGTCATTACAGAAGTAATAACTTCCAAGACTCAAGGAAACTCTTGGATTATCTCCCAACAAGTACTTTTCTTTAACTCCTTTAAGTTAGGCACAAGAAGCTTGAGAAGATGCTCACATAAGGAATATGAATTGAAGTCAAAGAGAGCATCAAGAATAAAATTCAAAACACATTTAATTCTAACCCACTTCCTATGCATAGGAATCTTGTAAACAAATAAATTCACAAAGAACAAAGTGACAAGCATAGGAAGATCAAACAAGAGTAACTTCAAAACTTTCAGCACATAGAGAGGTGTTTCAGTACCATGAAATTTTCTACAACCATACTTTCCTCTCTCATAGTAATTTTTAGTAGCATCATGAATAAACTCAACAATATAGCTATCACATAAAGCATGCTTTTCATGATCTACAAACTCATAATTTCTATCAAGCTCAAAAATAGTGGGATTAAAACCTCTACAGGTTTTATCCAAAGTAGATGTTTCAAAAGGATCCACAGGAACATAACATTAATCCTCCTTTGTTAAGCATGGGGGTCAATCAAATAATGTAAGGGATAAAGAGTTACTCTCATTAGAAGGTAGGCATGGGTAGATCCATTCTTCCTCCTTTTGTTCATCATCTCCTGTTTTTCATCTAATGAGCTTCCAGTTTCAACAATTTCTTCTTCCATAGGCTCCTGCAAGGAATTAGTCTCTTCCAGATGTCGAAATCATCTATTAAAATATTCAAGAATATAGCTATTTTCTTCCCTGTAATTATCAAAGCAAAATTTAAGTATCTCCAAAACCTCATGTTCATAAGGTGCATCATCGGTATTTTCAAGCAAACTGGCAAGTTCAAATGCACCCTTGAAGGCAATAAATTCTTCAGTTTGTTCCACATCATCAAAATCATAATTTCCTTTAACATAAGAAAATATGGTAACACTACCATTATACTCACATTGAAAGGGTAGGTATTTATACCTCCTGCAGCAACAAGCTTTATCAAAGCAATAAGTAACATTATAAATAGAGCACACGTCTCTCGCAATAGTATTCAAGTTATCAATTTGTTCCCATAAGTGTTTCCCTTTTTGTGACAAACAGTGTTCCTTATAATAATACTTTTGTTCTTCCGTGAACCCACCTTTCCAATAAGAACTAGTTTCAAAGAAACCATGCATTGATAGAAAGCATGACCAAGCAAGGCAATAACAGAGCAGCAACCAGAGTGGGAACTAATTTTTTTGTGTTTTGAATAAAGAAAGCAAACCAAACTAAACTATTTTTTTGGGTTTTTTGGAAAGAGGCAAACAAAACCAAGAAAAAGAAACAAAGCAAACTAAAAACAAAGTAAAGAGAAAGGAAGTGAAGGACTCCCCTTGTGAAGACGTCCTTAGCCTCCCCGACAACGGCGCCAGAAAACCTTGATGAATGTCTACGCACAGCCTGTTGGGAACCCCAAGAGCAAGGTGTGAAGCAGCAAGCAGCAAGTTTTCCCTCAGTTGAGATCGAGGTTATCGAACCAGAAGGAGGAAGTAAACGTCACACAGGTGTTGCAAGCAACGCGGAGACCTACACAACACAAACTCAAGACTTTGCCCAACGAATGGTGAGGTTGTCAAGCTCATCGGTTTGCTGTGACAAAGGATTAAACATATTGTGTGGAAGATAATGGTTTGCAAAAATTAAACAAGTAACAGTGGAAGATGTATCGATGGTAAAGATTGGTCCGGGGTCCATAGTTCACTAGAGGTGCTCTCCTTAGATAAAAAACATGGCATGAAGGGTAAACAAATTACAGCAGGGCAATTGATAGGAACTGAGCAAGGCATAACAATGCAATTACTAGTCAGAAAGATCCTATGAGGTTGATTAGGCAATACAACAAGATAAATAGACCGCAATCCAACTGCATCTATGACTAGAAGTCCACCTTCAGGTTATCATCCGAACCCCCTCCAGTATTAAGTTGCAAGCAACAGACAACTGCTTTAAGCAAAGTGTGTAAGGTAAACAGCCCACATGTTCCATGAACAAGAGACCGTTGTTTTCTCCCTAGTAGCAACAACACATCTACAACCGAAGAGATTATTGGCACTTCCCTTGGAAACTAGAGGCATGAATCCACTATCGAGCATAAATACTTCCTGTTGGAGTCAATAGCAACTACTTGGCCAAGATAACCACTAGCAACGGAGAGCATGCAAGATCACAAACAACACATACATGATAGAATCATAAAGACAAAACCATTAATCAAACCAACATAATAATCTCAATATCCATTGGATCCCCGCAAACACAACATGCATGATTACAGATAAATTAGATCTTGATCATGAACGGAGCTCACAAGATCTATACATGAAAGCACAAAGGAGGAGATACAACCATCTAGCTACTACATGGACCCATAGTACAAGGTGGAACTACTCACGAATCATACCGGAGAGAAGGCCTCCGGGGTGATCTCGCCTCCGGCAGGGTGCCGGGAAGAGCTTCAGATCCCCCCGATCTAGTGACGATGGTGATGGCGACAACAGACGGTTTCGTGGATTTCTGATCGGGTACTGAGAGTTTCTGCATCGGGGGTTGGCCCCTCTGGCTCGCCTCCCCGGCTCTCCTCTAGACTTCTTGTTCCCCACGAAAAGTTATTGACTTTGTCCTTTGTCCCGTCCAATTCCGAGAATATTTCTTTACTAACTTCTCTAAAACCAAAAATAGTAGAAAACAGGCATCTGGCACTGTTGCAACTTGTTAGTAGGTTAGTACCAGAAAACATGTAAAAAGCACCTCAAAGTGTGGACAAGTAAAGAAAAGTAGATACTAAACAAGCACGGAGCATAAAAAATTATAGATATGTTTCCAATGTATCAAACATCACTAAGGCGAGGTGTTCTCGGGTATTATGGGATCCATCTCTAGCATTGGTATTAATCATGATTAGGATAAATCTATGTCTTTCTTCTTGACATGTGTTGGAGCGACACCTCGTCGTCCGGTGTCGACTCGCTCACATAAAACCAGCTCTTCTTCCACTCGTTGGCGGCCTTCTTCGAGAGCATGAGGTCCAGGAAGGGGGCCTTGGTCTTCAATTAGAAGGTAACGCCGCTCGCCGCTAGGATTGGGCCGCCTGCCCCGTCGCGGCTGACGTGGCCATGGAACAGATCCAGCCACAAGGGGAAGTAGGGGCGATGCCCCAAGTATCACTCGCAGAACTCCATGAAAATGGCGAGTTGCTTGATGTTGTGCGGCCCCAGATCTGAAGGTTTGATCACATAGTATGCGCAGAATCGTCGGAAGAAGACCGACATGGGGAAGCCAATCCCCCTCTCTAGGTGTATCAAGAAGCAGATGAACTCTCCGGGGCAGGCCTTGGGCTCCGTCTCTCCGGCTACGGGGATTCTCCACTTTCCCTTGCAAAGAATCCTCTCCTCCTGGAAGGATTTCAGCGAGACCGTGGTGCACTTGGACTTGCCCCACAGATCCTTCGGAGGCTCCATCAATAAGATCAAGACTCGCTCGAGCCGGAAATTCTGGATCAGTAGAGAGTGGAAGACTAAGGGTGCGCGCGGTCATAGAAATGCGAGGAAGATTCGCAGCTCTCCCCCGTCACTCTCCTTATATAGGGGTGCTTCCCGCCAATCTCGGAAGAGTCGTTACCCCAGGGTAATTATGCCAATATTACCATTGGATTATGTCACATACCAATTTTTAGAATTGGTACTGCATATCATACATGTCATTGCATCATGATCATCATTTCAAAAAAATCAGTTTCAAGGTTTTTGCCAAAACCCCACTTGCATTGCTTGTTGTCACATACACATGATTGGAATGGTTTTACCTTGAATTTGCTAAAAAATTGTTTTATGGACAATTGGAAAGCACAGATGCATAGTGTATTCCATTACAAACCCGTAGGATTTTGTTTCACCCGATTCGGAGCAACGGATCAAAAGTTATGGCATATTTAGTTTATGGATTGAATTTTTGACAGTTCCAGAAAACAGACATAGTGTTGGTTCAGTCAAATTAAGTTAAGAAAACCCTACCAAAAAAAGAAAAAAAGGAGACATGGCGCGCGTCGGCCGTGCACATCCCAACGGCCCACCCGAGGCCTATTTCTTAGTGCAACGCACCGCGCCAGCGGCCCAATCTCAGCCCGTGCGCCACCTCTTTTCCCCTTTCCCTTTTTCCTTTTATGTTTTGTTTTTTCTGACGGGCGGTCCCCGCCTATCAGCCCGACGAGCTGAGCGTCCTCGACGCGGACACCATCGTCGCTACCGATTCTCGTGGCAAGCCTTCGATTTTGTTCAGATTTCTTTCTCCCCCGCATCCCAGCCCTTTTAAACACTGTCGCCTCCTTGTTTTTCTCCTTTTTCCATCTTCCCGAACCCTAGCTAGATCTCAAGCTAGAGAAGCTTGCCGCTGCCTCCGTTCTTGGGAGCTTGAGGTAGAGCGCACCTGTGATCTCCCCTGGTCCCCGTTTCCCCTCCCTGCCGTTCATCTCTGAGCACAACATCGCCTCACCCGTTTTCCCCCTAAATAGATATTCACGTCGCCGGGGATTTCTCGCCGGAGGCCGCAGTGACTACCGCCTCCGTCCGCCAATCTCCGCCACGAGAGGAAGGAAACGAAGCCGCAAAGACCACCGCTGTGACCGCCATCCTAGTCCGCATCCCATGGACGCCCTCGCCGCCGCCAGGACCGCTGAAAACCATCGCCATCGTCGCTGCCAAAAGCCACCGTCGCCTCCACCTCGCCATGATACGTCGTAAACGTATCTATAATATTTGATGTCACATGCTTGTTTATTATCCACTTTGCTATGCTTTGTCTTTACTTTAAGGTATTTTTATACATTTTATGGGACTAACCTATTAACAAGATGTCTCAGTGCCAGTTGCCTGTTTTCTGCTGTTTTTGGTTTCAGAAAAGCTAGTAAGGAAATATTGTTGGAATTGGACGGGACAAAATCCAAATTATCATTCAAACAATTCATCTACTAGAATTTCCCATGGCATAGCATACTTAGTAAAAATTCCATGCAAGTCCTACTTAGAAATATCACTAATTCATAGTGAAAATAATGGGACAAAAGTGTGAAGCACCACTTGCCTTTTTGGTAGAGAATATAAGTTCACTCCTTGATCTTGCAATAGTCACACTCTCCAAATCTCGCTAAAATTCAATCAAGCAAGGCACAAATTCAATCTATCATTCAAGCAATTCATCACATAGAATAATAAAAACAAAGCAATGCATGCAAGCATGCCAAAGATTTTTTTATTTTTAAAAGTGGTTTCTAATAGGTTATAAACATTTTAAAACACCTATTGGTCATTTATAAAAGTGGCAAAACCATATTATATTAAGTTAGTGAAAATGGCCACTTTAAATCATTTTTGCATTGCTAGAAATGATTTAAATCAAAGTAATAATTTCTAGTGTTTGACAAATATATTTTTAAACATAAATGTTAGTGTTTTAAGGTCAAGTGTTTTAATATTAAATCCATTTGCAAAAGGTTTTACCTATAAACCATTTTTAAATCAAAGCCATATTTTATTTTGTTGGAAATGCCTTTAAACAAGGTAATAATTTTATAGGGTTTAGCAAATATATTTTTAAATCCTAAAACTTGGTGTTTAGGGTCAGAGAGTTTAAATCAAATCATTTTCCAAAGGTTTTAGTCAAAAAGAATTTTTAAACCATTATCAATATTTTTATTTAACTAGAAATGCTTTAATTCAAAGATTTATTCTTTAGCTTCATAAAATACACTTTTAAATCTACAAGTTGGTTTCTATGGTCAGTAGGTTCAAAACAATCCATTTACAAAATATTTACCCTAAAAACAATTTTAGAATAAATTTTATATTCAAAATATGCCTACACATGTTTTCTGCAAATACAACCAATTTTACAAAATCAATTTATTAAACAAAGTGCATGGTTGGAAAGTACTCTTTTTGCTGATTCCATTGATATAAAGTTTGCAAAATTTGGACGTGTAGATTTAAAGTTATGAATTTTTCAAATCTAACCATCTAATAGAAATGTTTCTGTCTATTTATTTAAAACAGTGCCACGCGTCTAAATCTAACTGGCTGATACCGTTTCGCGTGGATCGCGTGCTGTGGATCGTTAGATCTAACTAGCATCCTACGGCACAGATCAAAACATACCCCTTCGGTTAAGTTTCTATCACACACGTACGATCTAAATCGCATGGCTCTAATCGACTCAACCAGAAAGTGGCGGCGCTGCGACGGTGGCTGGCGGCGGCGCGCTCAGACGAGGATGGTGCCGGTGATACAGGAAGCTAGAGAGCAAGGGAAGATGCTCACCGAGTTTTCCGTGGCGTGGGGATGCTCGAGGTGGTCCTTGTTAGCGAAGGGGCGCTCGAGGTCGTCAGGGATTCCTCGCCGGATTCCTCTGGAGACTGTTGCTCTTTGTTGAAGACAGAGGCAATGCTATGGTGCACGCCAGGGCAAGTAAAGGATGCAGTCAGATGCGCAAGATCGCGGTGAGTACACGTGTATGAAAGAGAGGGAGAGGGGAGGTCAGGGTTCACCTGGGGAGGTTGCCAAAGTAATGGCAGACGGTGGCGCTGCTCGGTTGAAGACGGAGTCGAGGATACGGGGGCACGCATGGTCGAAAGCGAGGCACTGGCAGGTGCAGGAGATCCTCGTGAACAAGCTCGTGTGGTCGAGAGGCAAAGGGGTGGCAGGCACTGGCCGAAATCGGTCGGGGAGCTCGTCGGAGACAGTAGTGGCGCAAGATACGATTCGAGGCAGCCTAGGGGCAGAGGGAGGATGGCGAGCGAGGGGAAATGGAGAGGAGAGGCAGGCGAGTAAATGGGCGTGATCGCTGGGCGGGGTTACTGCGCCATCAAAGTGAATTAAACTCGCGAAATCAAAGCCTGAAATGGGAGAGAGAGGGAGGAAGAACAGGTCGTGGGGTGAGAACGACGACTGGCGGGTGGGGCCGGCTGGTCAGCGAGTGAGGGGGTTTCACGGTGGGTTCCTTCTGTCAGTGGCGGTGCGGGTTTATTCGCGAGTGAAAAAGGATCTGGGGAGGGGGAGTGTCGGGTGGGCTATTGGGCTTAGTGGGCTAGTTAGGTTCGGCTGGGTCCAACTCATTTTTTTCCTGTTCTGATTCTTTTTCCTTTTCTTATTTTGATTTTCTGTTTTCAAATTCAAACATCCATTTGAATTCAGGTTTATTTTTCAAACCCTTTTCAAACTTTCAGTAGTTTTTATTCTATTTATAAATGTATTTAAATTTCCATTTTTAGAATATTTCAAACATTCCTTTTATGGATTATTATATATTTAAAGTAGACACTTGTCATTATTTAAATAGGATTTTAAATATATTTTCAAACTTCTATTTGAATTCCAATTTTTACCAAACCTTTTTTAGTAGGTTTTATTTATTTAATAGGGTGTTAAATAATTCACTTTGAATTTTGAATTATTTAAAGTATTTCAATATGATTTATTAATCGTTTAAATTGGGCAATTGTTTTTATTTCAAACAAAATCAAATATGGTTTTAATTCCATATAAATTTTATTCAAATAATTCTTTGATTCTATTTAAGTTAATTAAATAACTTTTATTCTACTTTGGGAAAATCCAGTTTATTATGATTTAATTAATCATTTCCATTAGTGATTTTGTCTTTATTCAAATGGAATAGAATTTGGTTAATGCCATTTTATTTTATTTGAATATTCTTTATCCTTTTTATTTTATTTGGATTTGGATTATCTTTATTCCATTTGTTTATGGATTAGGCCAAGTTTTAATTTGGCTTTTAAATATTCCTTATTTTATTTATTCCTTTCCTTATCTTATAAAATCCATATCTTTTTATTTATAGATCTAAAATTGGTGATTCCAATTTCTATATTTTTATTTAATATTTGTTTATCCTTTTAAATCCTTTTAGGATTACTTGTTCATAATTTGGTATGGATTTTAGATAGGAGCTTTATTAGCTTTGGTAATTATTTATTTTTAACTTATTAAATTCATAAGTTTTTATCCATGGTTCCAAATTAAGTGAAACCAATTTCTATGGTTTTATAATATTTTTATTTGTCATTATGATCATTTATTAATGTTTGTAGACAACTATTTATATGGATCAAATCCATAGTCTTTGAGATATCTTGGAAATGATTTTCTTCCATTAGGGTTTTAGGGTTTTGGTTTAAATTTTCCAAGTGTTTAAATTTCAAGATTCATTCTTTGATGAATGCATTTCACTTGATTGAAATTTGTTGGGTTCTTTTTTATTCAAAGTTTGTTCAAGATGGGTTTTTAAGTTTCCATTTAGAAATAAAAAGTTTCTTTTCACCCTAAGTTTCAACAATTATTTATTTTTCACATTACAAAATTTGGAAAATTTTGGGATGTGACAGGTAGCCTCACCCCCTAGGCGTGGGCCCACCCTAGGCCGCGCCAGGGCAGGCTGTGGGCCCCTGGATGCCCTCCTGCCTCGCCTCTTCGCCTATAAAAGCCCCTGATGCCAAAACCCTAAGTACCTGAACAGATCTCCACGAAATAGTCCGTAGCCTCCGCCACCATCGTCCATAGATCAGGGGGATCTGAAGCTCTTCTCGGCACCCTGCCGGAGGGGAGAGTTCATCCCGGAGGCCTTCTTCATCACCATGCCAGCCTCCAGTATGATACGTGAGTAGTTCAACCTTGGACTATGGGTCTATAAAGTAGATAGATGGTTGTTTCTCCTCCTTTGTGTTATCATGTTTAGATCTTGTGAGCTCCGTTCATGATCAAATCATCTATTTGTAATCATAAATGTTGTGTTCGCAGGGATCCGATGGATATTGAGATTGCTATGTCATATTTATTATTGATTCTATCATGTCTTATGATTATTGATTCTATCATGTCTGTGTTGTTTGTGATCTTGCATGCTCTCCATTGCTAGTAGCTATCTTGGCCAAGTAGATGCTAGTGACTCCATGAGGGAGTATTTATGCTCGATAGTGGGTTCATGCCTCTAGTAATATGGGGAAGTGACATGAATCTTTAAGGTTGTAGATGTGTTATTGCCACTAGGGAGAAAACAAACAATCTTTTGTTCATGGAACAATTGTATTGTTTACTTTACACACATTGCTTAATGCAGTTATCCGTTGCTTGCAACTTAATACTGGAGGGGCTTCAGATGATAACATGAAGGTGGATTACTAGTCATAGATACAGTTGGATGGCGGTGTATGTATATTGGTGTAATGCCCAAACAAATCTCATAGGAATCATGAATTTCTAGTATTTGCATTGTTATGCCTTGCTCAGTCTTGTCAATTGCCGCGCTATAATTTGTTCACCCAACATGTTATGTTATTTATCTTAAGGAGAACACCTCTAGTGAACTGTGGACCCCGGGCCAATCTTTACCAATTTTTTACATCATCTACTTTTACCGTTTACTTTCTACAAACCAATCATTACCTTCCACACTGTATGTTTAATCCTTTGTTTTCAGCAAACCATTGATATTGACAACCTCACTGTAAGTTCGGGCAAAGTCTTGAGTTTGTGTTGTGCAGGATTCCAAGTTGCTAGCAACACCTTGGAATTGTTTCCTTGCTCCTACTAGTTTGATAACCTTGGTTTCATAACTGAGGGAAAAATTGTTGTCATGCTCATCATACCTTCCTCGGTGAACTACGCTCCTAGATACAAGCCTGGATGAGAGATAGCGGTTGAAATAGTACGGCGGGGCCCCAAAAGCCACTCACTGGTAGTCCTTTCAGACGTCCCAACCGCTAACCTCTCAACGGGACTGTCAGGCGGCGTGGTCGGCGGCGAAGGGATCAACTACGTACACAAGTGGGTATGTACGCAAGCCACCATACAAGAGTACATCAGCCATCCCATCTAGAAAGAAATGAAATATATATAGCATACGGCAAGATTCAAATGACCTAGATAGATCTATATTTTAGGATAACTCCTCATACAACACACATCGAGTATCATGCGGGCGGCAAGCGAGAATCCGAGTACGGATAAGAAGCAAATCGGCATAAGATGCCATAGAAATAAGCACATCCCAACTACAGGTCTCACGGATCCCGTTCGGAATCTCTACACCATACGATCGTTGCCCACTTCATAGGCTTCTTCCACCCAAGATCCGTCACGAGAAGGTACTGTTCATCTGAATCAAGAATTTATCGTGTGAGACCCTAAAATTTTCGGCAAGTCTTAATGCCTCTAAAGGGACACAACACAGGGTGACGAATTGCAGCACAAGATGAACCCTAGCAATTCTCAGATAACGCTAACCATCCGCCTAACCAATGATAGGCGGATGTCCGTGAATTAAGTCCAACAGTTATAATGGTAATCTCATCCGATCCATCCTCCTCCACCTTACCAACAAGGAAGCGGACAACCCCTTCCGTTGGCAATTTTATTAACCATTCCGTGAGTGTTGCACTATTTACTAGTCAAGTTACTTAGTCAAAATTAAGGCGGTACTTTAGTTATGCTTGTCTATGATCAAGAAACTGTGCTCCAAGTCGTCCATAACCGCGGACACGGCTTTCAGAAAGTTTTACCCGGCCGGGGTGCACCAATAGCAACACACACTCGATCAACCTCGGAAAAACCAAATCAAAACCCAACGAGGTCTTCACGACAAAGCAATCACAAGATTCAGCAATATTTCAGGGGGCCACCCCTTAAGTAGATCCCGCAACGGAGTAAGCAAGCTCCGAGGCGGCCTCAAGGTCTGGGTAGACGGCTGTGAGCGACTGGGAACCCCAAACGGGGCTTGTCGACACCGCGTAAACGTGTCCCGATCTTAAACAGTACAGGTGCTATCTGGCGCACAATCGTAATTAAAGCGGTAAAACATGGCATAAGTACAGGATCGTAAATAAAACCTCAAACTAGTTTGTGGCCCCAAGAAATAAGACGGAATCAAGCTCTGGCTCAGGGGGGTCCCATATACCTCCCGGATGTGGATAGCGCGATAAATCAAGGAACAAGAATCAAGTACTCGGGGTCTTACGGGACACAAGTGAGCAGGAAAAACCAAATAGCAGATATTGCCCACCGGTGCCACTTTCTTTAGTTATCCCAGAACTACTCAGGTTAAGTTGTTTAAGTACCTCATTATTCATCAGACTCTCACAAACCCTACACATGCTGTTCTACGACTCGCATGGCTCAAACAACTCCTATAGTAGTGGCTCATGGGATGGAGGAAACAAGCTTGGTGGGGTTTAAAAGTAAAGGCTATGCATACTTGGGATTCATTTTAATGCAATCAGGCTCAATGATGCAAGAATAAGATAGAGGCAATAGTCTTGTATGTATGCAAGCATGTGGTAGTGCTTGCACGGTATCTTTGTTGAAGCAAGGGCCAGTCTTGGGTAGTGCTCTGGTTCTCTTGATACAACCCACTCGTGTCTATCCGAGAAAAACCAAACAAACAAGGACAACATAAATATAGAGCACAAGCATTGGAATTAAATCGTCAAGCAAACAATCATGCCATGATGAATGATGCACAATTTACATGGCAAGGAAAGTAGCATGGCATGGGTGAGGTGTGGAGGACAAGAATATAACAATTGAGTGGGTTTTAGTCATATTTTGTTGTCATAACAGTTGTTGTTCTCAATATATTGACATGATGCATGCTGCAATTGAAGTTAAGGCTAGCCTAAACAGAAAGGTCTCGTCGGCTGATCAATTTAGACTACTTATTTGCTTAATTTGGAATTACAAAACATTAGTTGTGAATTAATGAAAATCCGGTGGCAATTGATGGTAATTAACATAACTTGCAATTTTACTTGTGCAAAATGCATAATAGAAGGCATATTTGAATTCCCCTCATTTTCCTGATATCAAAACATATGTCATTTGCCCAATTTGGATAAAGTATGTAAAAGTTATTTAAAAATCTGAATAGAATTTGAATTTGAATTATTTTAAACTAGTTTGAATATTTAAAACGGTGTCTGAAACATTTTCCACTTCTCCTACTCGCTCCTGAGTCGATGACAAGTGGGGTCAGAGAGTGCTACCTGTGACAGCGACCTGAGGATCGCGGGTTCGTTCTTAAAAGCGAGGAGCCTTTTGCAAAGTTGCAACATCGGCAATGGGCCACGTTGGACCGCTGGGTTGAGGAACAAACAGGGCAGGGGGTTATTCGTGAAACGCACACGCGGGCCAGGGGAGGACTGCGGGTTCAGATCTGGTTCTTGCGGGAGCCTTTTTGCAAAAGGTTCACCGCCGCTGACTGTGGGGCCTCGAGGACTGCGGTTGGAGCAAAAGAAACGGCCAGGGGGAATTGCGCAAAACGACGCCCGTGGCCACTGTGGATCTTCCCCCTCGCGTGCGTCTGACGCGCGCGCGGCGCAGGCGTGGCTCGAACACAGGCGTTGCGGGCCTTGACGCCGGAGCACGCTACTGGGTCGGACTTGGTGATGGGAGGGGCGTTGGCGGCTAGCTAAGGTGTTGGCGTGCGCTGGGGCAGGCGACGACGATGACACCCACCGTGCACCGAGGGTGCTCGACGGCGTGACCCGCGCAACCAGGAAGCGAACGTGACGGGGCGTTATGCAGGGGGTTCGAGGCTTACATGGCGTGACGGTGTGGTTGATGAGCGGGAGCGAGCGATCAGCGATGGGGCTGGCGGACTGAGGCTAGGGTTTCCCGGCGGTGCGCGGCAGATCCTGGCGGTCCCTGGCCTCCTCCTCCTCGCGTCCGGCTCCAGGCGTCGCAGGCGAAGCTCCCAGGCTTCCTCGACACCGCGCGGCAACGCTCCTCCGGCCAGAACGTCTGGGGCAGGTGGGGCTAGCTAGCGTGGGCGGCGAGAGGCGATGGGGTGGTGAGGAAGAAAGGTAGAGGGGGGCAGCGAGGCAGGGGCCTTGGCGGATCTGGGGAGAGGCCAGAGAGGGAAGGGGTAGATAAGATCGCCAGGGGGGAGGCTGGTTGCGTGGGGGAGAGGTTGATCACCTTTTCGGCCTCCCTCACGTGCTTGGCGTGGCCAGGGGTGACGGGGTCGAGCTGGGGAGGTGAGAGGGGCTAGCAGGTGGCCCTGGGGCGACTAGGGAGGCAGACAAGTGGGGTAGGGCGTGGGCAGGTGCTGGCTTAGCTGAGAGAGGGCGAGAAGGGGGGGTAGCCTCGGGTAGCTAGTGTAGGAGAGAGGGACATGGTCGAGCTAGGGTTTAGAGTAGATAGGAGGGGGCCTGGTCGGGTGTGGGGTAGGTAGGGTGCTGGGTGGTTGAGCTGGAGTTTGAAGGGAGAGGGGAGAGGGGCATGGGACATGCTAGATAGGTTGAAAAGAGAGGTAGGTTTTATTTGAGTTTTGTTTAGAGATAGAAGTAGATGTAGGGATTATTTTAGGATGTATGTAAAATAGGGTTTAGTTTAGGATAGAAAAGAGAGAGGGAGAGAGAAAGAGGGTTAGATGGTAGCTAGGTTTTGCTAGAGGAAAAAGATAGTTTAGGTTTTTTTTGTTTAGGTGGATGTAGATTAGGGTTTGTTTTAGGAAAAAGGGGTAGAAAGGAGAGATGGCTTGGGGTAGGTTTAGAGTTTGCTAAGAGGTTTAGGAAAAGAGATGGTGGCACTCTAGTTGGTCAAGCAAACTACAAGCAAGCACTAAACAATAAAAACAAGAAAAGAGGGAGAAGGGAGAGAGATGGCCAAAGGTTGGTGATGGGGTTTTTGGGTCCATGCATGATCCAAACATAGGTCAAGCAAGAACAAAGAAAGAGGGTGGTTTAAGGTTTAGCATGCTCATTAGCACAAGTGTGTGTATGGGACATGGGGTAGGGTTTAACTAAGGGATGAAGAGGGAGAGAAGATGAGGAGA
Organism: Avena longiglumis; assembly: GCA_030063025.1. Lineage (NCBI taxonomy): Eukaryota > Viridiplantae > Streptophyta > Magnoliopsida > Poales > Poaceae > Avena > Avena longiglumis. Next base: position 137,767,870 of record CP125976.1, read on the forward strand.
TCAAACTACAAGCCAACACATGTTTTAAACCCAGGAAGAAACTCCAGCTAGTATTCAAATAAAACCAGAAACTAGACTAGGTGACACTTGCATGGCCCATGCAACACAATTAAAGCCCAATGGTCATATTGTGAAAACAACATTATTCCATGTGGCTTTTAATCTTTGCATTCCCAAAAAGTGGGCAAAGGCCAAGCAATAGATTATGGGTGGATCCAACCAACAACATGGGCTAGAGATAACTCAATAAAAGGCCAAGCCCATATTATTGGATGGTGGAATTATAAGGTGGTGAAAGAAAAGGTGGTGGAGGCAAAAGAGAGATGCCCCCAACTCAACTTGGGCATTTAACAATTTAGTAAGAACCAAATACAATATCAAGAGGCAACTACAATTAATCATGCACATGAGATAAGAAGCAAACAAGAAAAAGGTTTTATATGATGCTCAAATGCAAGGTGGTATGATGACATGAGCATGATATGATGATGATGCAACAATTATATGTTGGAAGTGGCCCATTTTATTATTATGACATGTAGCATTACAGGGGTTAGACAACCGGGATGCTACAACTCTCCCACTAAACAGGAATCTCGCTTGAGATTCTAGGAAGAAGAAGAAGAAGACACAAAGAGAGAAGGATGGTTGGCACGGAGTTCATCTTCACGCTCCCAAGTTGCTTCATCAACAGAATGGTGTGACCACTGCACCTTGCAGAATTTGATGGACTTGTTGCGAGTCCTTCGTTCTGCGGTCTCGAGGATTTTGGTGGGGTATTCTTGATAAGAGAGATCTTCTTGTAGGTCTATTAGCTCATGATCCACGGTCTTGCCGGGGTCTTTGAAGCACTTCTTGAGCTGAGAGATGTGGAAAACATCATGGACTTTGAGTTTTCCTAGCTCGGTGCATAAGCAACTTCTCCTCTTCTACCACGTATCTTGAAAGGACCGATGTATCTAGGAGCCAACTTTCCTTTGATACCGAAGCGGTGTGTTCCTCTCATGGGAGTGACACGAAGGTAGACGAGATCACCAGGGGCATATACCATATCTGTGTGCTTCCTGTCATAGTTGCTCTTCTGACGACTCTGAGCAATCTTCAGGTTCTCCAGAATGATATGCACCTTCTCCTCGGCCTGAGTCACAATGTCAGGGCCAAACCAGATTCTTTCTCCTGCACCTGACCAACCAATCGGAGTTCTGCACTTGCGTCCATAGAGAGCCTCGAATGGTGCCATCTTCAGACTCTTCTGGAAGCTGTTGTTGTAGGAGAATTCAGCATATGGAAGACATTCTTCCCACTTCATGCCAAAAGAGATGACGCAAGCTCTAAGCATATCCTCCAGAATCTGATTGATCCTCTCCACTTGTCCTTGAGACTGAGGGTGGTAAGCAGTGCTGAAGTTCAACTTCGTTCCCAAAGCTTTTTGGAAACTCTCCCAGAACTTTGAGGTGAAGATGCTCCCACGATCTGAACTGATTTCAAGTGGAACCCCATACAAAGAGACAATCCTGTTGATATAGAGCTCAGCCAACTGAAGTCCAGAAATTGTTTCTTTGACTGGGAAGAAGTGTGCCACTTTTGAAAGCCTGTCGATGACAACAAAAATTGCATTGTTGCCCTTCTGCGACCTCGGAAAGCCAGTGACGAAGTCCATCTCTACTTTCTCCCATTTCCATTCCAGAGGTTTCAATGGCTGTAGAAGACCGAATGGTTTCTGATGGACAGCCTTGACTCTGCGGCAGACATCACATTCTGAGACGTACTTGGCACAATACCGTTTCAACCCAGGCCACCAGTACTGTGTTTTCAAGTCCATGTACATCTTTGTGCTGCCAGGATGGATAGAAAGAACCGAATCATGTGCCTCCTTGAGAACTTGGTCTCTCAGACCCGGGTAGTTTGGAACAAACATCCGGTGTTCAAAGAAGAGCGTTCCTTGATCATCAACATGGAAGGATTCATACTTCGGAGTGCCAAGCTTAGCGATGAGCTTTTTAGTGTGCGGATCACCAAGTCGGCGAGAACGAATCTGTTCTTCCAAGAGAGGAGTAGCGAAGGTTCGGAAGATGCCCTTGTTCTACAATCTCGAGTTGAGTGACGAATTTGTAACACCTCGGACCTATGCAAGTTTGAGCAAAATTCGCAAAACCCGCATGAAAGCGATTCAAAACCAGCACTTCGTGCGGGTGGAAAGCGAAGTAATAACATTACACAACAGTCCTCGATGGGACCCATGTAATGAGATATATATAAGCGACTCGATGAGTCAAGAATGATATAATATACAAAGATCCAAATCACCTTGAAGCGATATAGCGTCTACGGACAAGATGCAAATGGGGCTAAGAGCCTGAAGAATAACCAATGGCGTCCATAACCGGAAGGGTAACCACAACCGCTTAACAAAAGGGTGCCGACAAAGGGCAAAGCGAAAACAAAGAAGGAGCGTCGATCTTGAGGCGATTGCAGCGAGGCTAGATGGCGGTCCTCGCCTACATAGGTATGGTGGATGCACTAAACAACCTATAGAGACTCGATACAATGGCGGATATCGAGAGAGGATAAGAATGACCTAACCGGATTCAACTTGAAGCGACCAAACAAACCCATCCCGGTGTTTCCCCTCGAGACCAAACGAGGAAGTCAACCGAGGAACTTACGTTGGCTTTTACTTATTCGGTTATAGTTGTGACAATTACTAGTCGGTGTATATAATCATCCCGATAAAGTAGGCACTTTTATTTAATCATTCCGTTGAAGTTGCACAATTACTAATCAAATACATAGTATGAGATAAACCCAAAACTTGTTGGTACTTTTATTCAGCCAATTCGTTGTAGTTGCAATACTTACTAGTCGATACATTTGTCGACAACCAAACAAGCAATTGTGGGCGTATTATTAGCCATTCCGTTATAGTGAAGCTGATTACTAGTCATTATAAGTCAAATTTATAACAGTAAACTTTAGTTATGCTTGTCTGATCGAGATTCCAAGTCGTCCATATCCGGACACGGCTTAAAGTTTTAACCCGCCGGTGCACCAATAGCAACACACGCTCGATCAACCTCGGAAAAACCAAATCAAAACCAACGAGGCTTTCACGAACAATCACAGATTGAGAAATATTTGAGGCCACCCTTAGAGTAGAATCCGGAGTAAGCAAGCTCCGAGACGGCCTCAAGGTTTGGCTGGAACCCCAAGCGGGGCTTGTCGACAGAAATCGTGGTCCGATCCTATCGTAAATAAAGCGGTAAAACATGGCATAAGTACAGGATCGTAAATAAAACCTCAAACTAGTTTGTGGCCCCAAGAAATAAGAATGAATCAAGCTCGCTCGGGGGTCCCATATACCTCGGATGTGGATAGCCAAAATCAAGGAATGTATCAAGTACTCGGGGTCTTACGGGACACAAGTGGCGTCGAAACCAAATATTATCTATCACCCACCGATGCCTCTGCTTATTCAATTTTAGTTGTTAAACAGAATTTAAAGTGACGATAAGTAAAACTAGAGTCATCTCCAACCTCAACATCTTGCAATACATTGGCATATGACACACATCACTTGAGCAAGCGACTAAGTCCAACTATCTACCAAACAACGGTAATAGGGTGTGTCCAAGGCAATATAAATTGCTAGGGAATATCGAAACTAAAGCATCGCTACAGATAGCAATAGATCAACAGGAGAAGTAAATGCTATAAAAGTAAGATAGGTAGAAAGGGAGATGCTCTGAAAACATTGTCGAAGTTCATCCAGAAGATCGGTAAGCTCACATCAACTCAACGGCCTTATCCGCCAAGAAGCAAAACACTAGAATAAACAGGATGCTATTTAATACAACGAAGATCGGCATGATGCATGTATGATGGATGGCATGGTAAAGGTGTGATGCAATTAGGTCAAATTAAGCGGAACCGGGGTCCCGACAATTATTAGATGGTTCAAGTTATTTAGAACCCCCGCAAATTAAATGTTGTTTTAACATGGCAAAAGATAGCACCGGTTCGCTACTCAGATTTAAATGAGGCCAATATGAGACTAGATTTGCCCGCATATGGGCCCCATATTTAATTATTAGGTGAATCGACATAAGGCCCCCAAACCAATGAGATGCATGCGGGATGAATGACAATTCAATATGCGACAGGTTTTATTATGTTATGAAATAGGGTTCGAGGAAAAAGGGTCACACATTAGAGGGGCTCGACGATCTTGAGTTCCGGGGTTCGAGTTCGACAGGTCTGGTTCGATGGGATCGGCGAGGTTCGGAAGCGTTCTCGCGGGCAGATCTTGCGTTCGGGAAGAAGTACTTGGCGCGCGCGGTGCCGTTCTCGTCATCGCGAAGGTCTAGGTCTTGTCGATCCCGCCATCGAGGCGGTCTTGGCCGGGTGAAGTACTTGCGTCCGGTGCGGTGTGGTACATGTGTCTTGTTCCGTCGATGATCTTGTCTCTCTGTGGTCTTGGCGGCTTGGTCCGAGAGGAGATCTTGGCGGGGTTCATGGCGGAGTCTGAGATCTTGTCGATTCCACCTTGAAGACCTTGTTGGGGATCGTGGTTCACCGTTCGGGATCGGGGCGGTCTCAGGTTTGAGTTCAGTCTCGTGTTGGTCTTGCACCCATCCCACGGTCTTCGCCTGCCGACTCGACGAGGCACACATACGAGCTCACGCAGACGGGAAGGAAGCTCTGCGGAGGTCGGCGTTCTCGAGGCCGGCGCGAGGCGTGGGCGGCGAAGCTGGCTTCGAGCGCGGCGTCGCAGGGCTCAGGCGTCGGGAGGCGAGCGAGCGGGTACGCGGCGGGAGGGAGCGCTGCGGTAGGACAGAGAAGGCGGGCAAGGGGGCGACGGAGGTGCTGGGAGGCGGGAGGAGCGGAGAGAGAGGCGAGTGGGGGAAGGTGAGGAAGACGAGGGCAGGGAGATCTTTGGGTGTGGGACCGATCGGGTGTGGGGCGTGGTGTGCGTGCTCTGTGAGGGAGTGTGTGGTGTGGGTTGTGTGGGGACAGGTGGGTGGTTTTAGCATAGGTGGAGAGAGGGGGGCTGATGTGGCAGGTTTTGATAGGCTAGAGGGGAGGGGGAGGTGAGGTGGCGAGGGCTGATTGGCCCGGGTGATGTGGCTTGGGTGTGTGGGTAGAAATATTGGTAGGTTTAGGATTAGAAGGGCGGCAGGGTTGGACCGATCTGAAAAATCTGGGTTTTCGGTCGGGTTGGCCGTTAATTGCCCTACTAAAATAAATAAAACTTTATTTGTTTAATTGGACCGTTTGCAACCGCCGCCAAAACAAAACAATCCGTGACGGTTTGCGTTTTAATAAAAGATGGGCGTTGGAAAGCATCGGGTTTTAAAATAGTTTTGGCAAACAATGCATGATGATGACGATGCAATGCACAAATTCAACGCGATTTTCTAGTAGTGGTTTTGGGATGCCACAATTCGACACCACTAACAATGGATCTACTCGAGATCCGCCTCATGGAAGGAGGTCGGCGATCTGCGTCTCCTCACCGTGTAGATCTCGCGACACCACTAACGAGGTTCCTTCTTCATCTATCGGGCGACACCACCAACAAAGGGTTGTTCACGATCGTCGAGCACTCCGGGAACACAAGGTCGAAGGTAGAGGTATCGCAAATAAGCCACCCCTAACTTCCGTGGACGGAGTAAACTGCTGGATCCACTGATTCGACGTACAAGAGCGAATGATAAGAGCAGTGGTAGGGCAGCTACTCCATCCCACACTCAAACCATTACTCTGCACACGAATAAGCGGATTAAGCATCCAACTCTCGGAATTTAGACTGAAGATCTTCATAGTCGGTATCCGGAACAAAGGGATAATGCCAGCAGAAATCGTATGAAAGACATAATGATTAGGTTCCGCGATGGTTCCATTGGCATGAACAACACATGCTCAGGGTCGACTCCAACTTCACCAAAGCTCGTCCTTCTCAGATGTTTTTCAACGACACTGATATCCAGCAAGGAACACACATAGAGATAAGGAGCTCAAGAACAAAAGATCGGATGAAGGGCTGTAGGACAAGTTTGATTGATGATCGTAGCACCTCCGTTACAAAGGGAGAAAGCGAAACCCAAGAACCCAACCACGAGAATTCTGGACTCGAAGAGAGAGAAGCGATTCAAAACACGTCGAGGTAAGAGAAGAATAGCGAGAGGTGAGTAAAATCAGACCTAATCGAACTATCCAACCGATTTTGCAAAATAGTTTGACACTCTACTTGACGTTAGCTAGGTTATCCTACAATTTGGACTTGTGGGGTATCAAATCACCGAGCTGTCACGATACCACTGTAACACCCTCGAGAATCGGACCTATGCAAGTTTGAGCAAAATTCGCCAAAACCGCATAGAAACGATTCAAAGGTGCCACAGGCACTTTATGCGGGTGGAAACGAAGTAATAACATTACACAACAGTCCTCGATGGGACCTGGAACAGATATATATAGACTCGATGAGTCAAGAATACATATAATATACAAAGATCCAAATCACCTTGAAGCGATATAGCGTCCAGCTACGGACAAGATGCAAATGGGGCTAGAGCCACGAAGAATAACCAATGGCGTCCATAACCTGCCGCCAAGCCGGAAGGTAACCACCTAACGGCGTGCTTAACAAAGGGTGCCGACAAGGGCAAAGAAAACAAAGAAGGAGCGTCGATCTTGAGGCGACACGGCGAGGCTAGAATTGGCGGTCCTCGCCTACATAGGTATGGTGGTGGCGGCATGCAGATGCACTAAACAACCTATAGAGACTCGATACAACTGGCGGATATCGAGAGGATAAGAATGACCTAACGGATTCAACCTCAAGCCGCACCAAACAAACCCATCTGGTGTTTCTCGAGACCAAGCGAGGAAGTCAACCGAGGAACTTACACGTTGGCGTTTACTTATTCGGTTATAGTTGTGACAATTACTAGTCGGTGTATATAATCATCGATAAAGTAAACGATGGGCACTTTTATTTAATCATTCCGTTGAAGTTGCAGCAATTACTAATCAAATACGAGATAGTATGAGATAAACCCAAAACCATTGTTGGTACTTTTATTCAGCCAATTCGTTGTAGTTGCAATACTTACTAGTCGATACATTTGTCATGGCGACAACCAAACAAGCAATTGTGGGCAGTATTAGCCATTCCGTTATAGTGAAGCTGATTACTAGTCATTATAAGTCAAATTTATAACAAAACTTTAGTTATGCTTGTCATGATCGAGATCGTGCTCCAAGTCGTCCATATCCATGGACACGGCTTTGAAAGTTTTAACCGGCGGGTGCACCAATAGCAACACACGCTCGATCAACCTCGGAAAAACCAAATCAAAACCCAACGAGGCTTTCACATTGAACAATCACGATTGAAATATTTGGGGCCACCCTTAGAGTAGAATCGCAAGCTCCGAGACGGCCTCAAGGTTTGGCAGGGAACCCCAAGCGGGCTTGTCGACACCGCGAAATCGTGGTCCGATCCTACCTCGCTGTCGTAAATAAAGCGGTAAAACATGGCATAAGTACGGATCGTAAATAAAACCTCAAACTAGTTTGTGGCCCCAAGAAATAAGAATGAATCAAGCTACGCTCGGGGGTCCCATATACCTCCGGATGTGGATAGCATAAAATCAAGGTAACAGTATCAAGTACTCGGGGTCTTACAGGACACAAGTGGGCGTTGGAAACCAAATATTATCTATCACCCACGATGCCTCCGCTTATTCAATTTTAGTTGTTAAACAATTTAAAGTGACGATAAGTAAAACTAGAGTCATCTCCAACCTCAACATGCGGCAATACATCGACAATCGTGGCATATGACGACACACATCAAGACTTGAGCAAGCGACTATGACGCGCAAGTCCAACTATCTACCAAACAACGTAATAGGGTGTGTCCAAGGCAATATAGGGTCACAGGAATATCACAGTAGAAACTAAAGCATCGCTACGAGATAGCAATAGATCAACAGGAGGGAAGTAAATGCTATAAAAGTAAGATAGGTAGAAAGGAGATGCTACTTTGAAAACATTGTCGAAGAGTTCATAGAAGATCGGAAGCTCACATCAACTCAACGGCCTTATCATGAAGAAGCAAAACACTAGAATAAACACCGGATGCGCTATTTAATACAACGACAGAAGATCGGCATGATGCATGTATGATGGATGGCATGGTAAAGGTGTGATGCAATTAGGTCAAATTAAGCGGAACCGGGGTCCCGACAATTATTAGATGGTTCAAGTTATTTAGAACCCCAAATTAAATGTTGTTTTAACATGGCAAAAGATAGCACGGTTCTACTCAGATTTAAATGAGGCCAATATGAGACTAGATTTGCGCATATGGGCCCCATATTTAATTATTAGGTGAATCGACATAAGGCCCCAAACCAATGAGATGCATGCGGGATGAATGACAATTCAATATCGTGAGGCTGTGTTTTATTATGTTATGAAATAGGGTTCGAGGAAAAAGGGTCACACATTAGAGGGGCTCGACGATCTTGAGTTCCGGGGGGTTCAGGGTTCGACAGGGTCCAGGGTTCGATGGGATCGACGAGGTTCGACGGAAGCGTTCTCTCGCTCTCGGTAACGGGGCAGATCTTGCGTTCCGGGAAGAAGTACTTGGCGTTCTGCGTCGGTGCCGTTCTCGTCATCGCGAAGGTCTTGCCGTTGCGAGGGTCTTGTCGGTCCTGCGCCATCGAGGCGGTCTTGGCTTCGGGGTGAAGTACTTGGCGTCCGGGTGCGGTACTTGTGGTACATGTGTCTTCGGTTCCGTGCCGATGATCTTGTCGTCCCACGTCGGGGTCTCCAGGGTCTTGACGGCTTCGGGCCCGAGAGGGAGATCTTGGCGCCGGGGTTCTCATGCGCAGAGTGCGGATCTTGTCGATTCCACCTTGAAGACCTTGTTGTCTTGCCTTTGGGGATCGTGGTTCACCGGGGTTCGGGATCGGGCGGTCTGGTTCAGGTTCGGTCGTGTTGGTCTTACCCATCCTTACGGGTCTTCACGCTTGAAATCGACGAGGCACACATACACGAGCTCACGCAGACGGACGGCCGGGCGGCGTCAGCCGGCGAGGCGGGCGGGCGTCAAGCGCGGCGAGCGCAGGTGGCGAGGCGGAGGAGCTCTGTCGGTGCGACGCAGCGATGCGGGCCGACCAGAAGAGGAGGGCGAGGCGCCTGGCGACGGCGGACTGGCGGCGCCATGCGGGCGGCGGCAGAGGCGGCGGAGGGACCGCAGGGGCCGTGGCGAGGGTGGGCGTCTCCGGCGGATGCGGTGGGGCCGGGCGCGGCGCTTCATGGCGTCGGGAAGGAAGCTTGGCGGTCGTCTGCGGAGGTCGGCGTTCGAGGGGGCGAGGCGGGAGACGTCCGTGGTCGAGAGCTTGGTGGTGTCCGGAGCCGGGCTGGAGCGCCGTCAGCGGGCGACCTGGCGAGGAGGAGGCGAGGCGGGTCGGCGAGGACCTCGGCGCAGAGAAGCGGCCGGCGACGGAGGTGCCTGGGAGCGGGGAGGAGCGGAGAGAGAGAGGGGAGCGAGGTGGGGGAAGGTGAGAGGAAGACGAGGGACAGGGGAGATGCTGGGTGTGGGACCGGGGATCGGTGTGGGGTCGCGTGGTGTGCGTGCTGTGAGGGTGTGTGGTGTGGGTTGTGGGGACGGTGGGTGGTTTTAGCATAGGTGGAGAGAGGGGGGCTGATGTGGCAGGTTTTGATAGGCTAGAGGGGAGGGGGAGGTGAGGTGGCGAGGGCTGATTGGCCCGGGTGATGTGGCTTGGGTGTGTGGGTAGAAATATTGGTAGGTTTAGGATTAGAAGGGCGGCAGGGTTGGACCGATCTGAAAAATCTGGGGCGGTCGTTCGGGTCGGGTTGGCCGCCTACTAAAATAAAATAAAACTTTATTTGTTTAATTGGACTTTTGCAAACCGCCCAAAACAAAACAATCCGGGTTTGGCGTTTTAATAAAAGATGGGGCGTTGGAAAACGAATCGGGGTTTTCGAAAATAGTTTTGGCAAACAATGCATGATGATGACGATGCAATGCACAAATTCAACGCGATTTTCTAGTAGTGGTTTTGCGGGATGCCACAGAATTCCTCGCACAAGAGAGGCTGCTGCTCTTCTACCATGAGGTTGTTGACATAAGCTTTACGGCTAAGCGCATCTGCCATGACGTTTGCTTTTCCAGGAGTGTAGTTGATGGTCACATCGAAGTCATTGATGGCTTCAATCCATCTCCTTCGCCGAAGATTGAGATCCGGTTGAGTGAAGATATACTTCAAACTCTTGTGGTCCGAGAAGATCTCACAACGGTTACCCAGCAAGTAGTGCCTCCACAGCTTCAAAGCAAAGACCACTTTGCTAGCTCAAGGTCATGTGTGGGATAGTTGACCTCATGCGTCTTCAATCGACGAGAGGCATAAGCAACCACTGTCTCTCTTGCATAAGGACCGCACCCAATCCTTGCAAAGAGGCATCGCAGAAGATGGAAAGGCTTAGATGTATCCGGAGGAACCAAGACGGTGTGGAAGTGAGCTTCGCTTTGAGTGTCTCAAAGCTCTCTTGACAAGCGAGTCCAGATACTTCTTGCCTTTCTTGAGGAGATCGGTAGAGGCTTTGCTATCTTGAGAAGTTACGCACAACGACGACAATAGCTATCCAAGCCGAGAAAACTCCGCACTTCCTTGACATTAGCAGGAGGAAGCCATTCAACTATTGTCTTCACGGTTTCCGGGTTAACTGCAATGCCCTTGGCAGAGATGACATGGCCCAGATATGTTACTTCAGGCAACCAGAACTCACACTTGGAGAACTTTGCATACAAGCGGTTCTCACGAAGCTTGTTCAGGACACACCGCAGATGCTCTTCATGCTCCTCCTTAGACTTGGAATAGACCAGAATGTCATCCAGATATACCACCACAAACTTGTCCAGGTACTCCATGAAAACGGAGTTCATCAGCCTCGAGAAGGTAGCAGGTGCGTTGGTGAGGCCGAAAGACATGACCGTGTACTCATACAGGCCATAGCGAGTGGTGAAAGCTGTCTTTGGCACATCCTCTTTGCGAATTTTGATTTGGTGATAACCACTTCTCAAGTCCAGCTTAGAGAACACCAGACTCGCTAATTGATCAAATAGATCATTTATCCGAGGAAGAGGATATTTGTTCTTGATGGTTTTAGCATTTAGAGCCGGTAGTCAACACGAGCCTATCGGTTACATCACGCTTCTTCACGAAGATTGTTGGACTACCCCAAGAAGAAGTGCTATCTTGAATGAAACCCAACTTCTCTTGTTCATCAAGTTGTCGTTTGAGTTCACCATTTCGGAAGGACCCATCTTGTATGGCCTCTTGGAGATAGGAGCCGTTCCAGTTCAAGCTCGATCACGAATTCAACTTCGCGATCGAGGCATACCGCAACTCTTGGGAAAACATCCGGAACTCACGGACCTTTGGTACACCTGAATAGCTTCCATAGCTTCATCATTCAGAGCAGCCAAGGAATAGAAATGGACATCCGGAGTCGACTTGGAGAAAAGACTAGATGGCCTTCGAGGAGGATCTTCAAAGACACCGGCGTTCAAGACAATCTATCACAGTGCATTCTTTGTCAACCAATCCATGCCCAGGATGACATCAATGTCAGAGTTGCCCAGAACAATCAAAGAAGCCAAGAATGAAGAACCACCAATCTCAACTTGATTTCCATGACTGATAAGCTCAGCCCTCATGTTTGAACCAGGTGATTGTACCACTAACCGCTTAGGGAGAGGAACCAGGACTAACTCATTATCTCCTGCAAACTTGTGTGACACGAAAGAATGCGATGCACCAGAATCAAAGAGAACTCGTGCAGGGACTGAGTTAACGGATAGCATACCCATTACAACTCCAGGTGCGAGCTCAGCTTGAGAGGCGTTGACGCAGTTAGCTCGAACAATCGCAGACCCGGGCTTAGTGTTGATGTTGAGAGCCCGAGGCGGTGGTGCACGAACCGAAGGAGAGCTTGATGCAGATCTTGGCGGGGGTTGAGGGAGAGCTTTGTTCTTCATTGGACATTCCAGTGTGGATGTCCAGGATCTCCACATGTGAAGCGTGCACCGGTGGCGTGGGGCGAGTAGCGAGGACTCCGCCAGCGCTCAGGTGGGGTTGTTGTAGCCACAGGGAGCATGATGGTGAAGTTTGGTGGCCTTGACATGAAGCTCGCGGTCTTGGTGGAGCCGGGGCGACGGTGGGGTGTTAGGAACCGGACACGCCGCTTAGAAGGAGTTGCCATTCTGCCGAGCTTGATGCATCCCTGTGTTTCTTGGACTCCTCGAACATCGCCTACTAGCCTCCTCTTGTAGTGCCATATCTGCAGTTCGAAGGTTGCGGTCTTGCATGCGTGAGTGCATACTTGATCGACGCATTGAGCCCTTGCAGATCTCTTCGCTTTTCTTGTCATCGATACCTCATCACCACCATAGCGAGACAAGTTCATGAAGTTCTGATGTAGGTGTTGACGTTATCATTGCCCCGCTTCAAGTTGAGGAAAGCATCCTTCATCCGTTCCATCACAATCTCCGAGAGCTGTTCTTTGAAAGCTGCTGAACTGTCCCAAGCGGTGGACCCAGTCGACTAGCCTTCGTGTAGTTTTCCCACCATAGAGCTGCGTCTCCCTTGAGAAGGTGAGTAGCACACTTTACCCATTCTGTCCGAACATCAGTGATCTCGAGCAGCCTTGAGATCTCACGAGCCAATCGTCGCATCAAGAGGTCGGTCGACATCAAACCGCCGAGGATTGAACTTGAGGAAGCTCTTGATGTCGCCACGCTTGGGAGGTGGAGGAAGTGGAGTGAACTCATTCCTTCCGACGCTCTCCTCAAGCGGCTTTGGTTCTCTTGCATTGCCGCCAAAGCATTAGCTATGCTTGGCAGTCTTGAGCCCGATTGAGAGGATGTCCTCCTCGATCCCGTGGGGAGCCATCCATCATTGATGTAAAACTCAAGTCGATTACTATAATGGAAGATGATAATAATCGAGAATAGTACCAAGATGGAATTAACCAAGATTAAAGGATACAATTCTTGAGATGATATAAAAATATCAACAAAGTTCATAGCACCTCAAAGATATTAAGCATATCGCACCATCGATAAGGAGTGTGGTACAAACATATCAAAGAAAAAAAATTTCCACAAATTCGGCATTAAAATACCAATAGATGCGCAAAATTACTTAACGAATCAAGATTAGTGACTCTACCGATCCAATATACAAAAGCAAATGATACAAGTAGTGGTATGGTCGCGACTCCATCCCGCACTCAAATCATTACTCCGCACATGAACAAGTGGAACACATATCCTAACCCCTTCTTCTCACGACGAAACCTAAAGATTGGTACTACGAGCGAACACCCCAAACAAGATAGCGTCGGATACAAAAGGAAGATAGATTGCGTCGGTTTACAAAAAGCACATCGGTATGGAATGTACCAACAGTTGATAACCAAAGACAGATAAGATAACAACTTGGATGCAACAGATAGACAAGGGACTACACACACACACACACACACAACCTATGGTACTACGGAAACCCCGAACACGTGAATCCTAGTTTGAACTTTCAGAAGAGAATTGAAAACGTTACACTTCCTTACCGTAAAAGGGTGGGTGGGAGGTAAGAAGAAAAGTGGAAGCAGTCCTACTCTCGCGTTTGTTTTCCCTATATACATAACTACTAAAATATTTGCTAGATCGACAACGACTGCTTGGCTGAAACCACGAAGGTCGGGATGGCTCGATACCAATTGTAACTACCTCGGTGAACTACGCTCCTAGATACAAGCTGGATGAGAGATAGCGGTTGAAATAGTGCTGGGGCCCCAAAGCCACTCCTTGGTAGTCCTTTCACGTCCCAACCGCTAACCTCTCAACGGGACTGTCAGGCGGCGTGGTCGGCGAAGCGAAGGATCAACTACGTACACAAGTGGGTATGTACGCAAGCCACCATACAAGAGTACATCACAGCCATCCCATCTAGAAAGAAATGAAATATATAGCAACGCCATACGGCAAGATTCAAATGACCTAGATAGATCTATATTTTAGGATAACTCCTCATACAACACATCGTAGTATCATGCGAAGCGGCAAATGAATCCGAAATACGGATAAGAAGCAAATCGGCATAAGATGCCATAGAAATAAGCACATCCCAACTACAGGTCTCACGGATCCCCATTCCCGGAATCTCTACACCATACGATCGTTGCCCACTTCATCGGCTTCTTCCACCCGATGTCCGATCCGAGAAGGTACTGTTCATCTGAATCAAGAATTTATCGTGTGAGACCCTAAGGTTTTCGGCAAGTCTTAATGCCTCTAAAGGGGACACAACACAGGGTGACGAATTGCGGCACAAGATGAACCCTAGCAATTCTACAGATAAACGCTAACCATCCGCCTAACCAATGATAGACGGATGTCCGTGAATTTAAGTCCAACAGTTATAATGGTAATCTCATCCGATCCATCCTCCTCCCTGCTTACCAACAAGGAAGCGGACGAACAACCCCCCTTCCGTTGGCAATTTTATTAACCATTCCGTGAGTGTTGCACTATTTACTAGTCAAGTTACTTAGTCAAAATTAAGGCGGTACTTTAGTTATGCTTGTCTATGATCAAGAAACTGTGCTCCAAGTCGTCCATAACCGCGGACACGGCTTTCAGAAAGTTTTACCCGGCCGGGGTGCACCAATAGCAACACACACTCGATCAACCTCGGAAAAACCAAATCAAAACCCAACGAGGTCTTCACGACAAAGCAATCACAAGATTCAGCAATATTTCAGGGGGCCACCCCTTAAGTAGATCCATAACGGAGTAAGCAAGCTCGGCGGCCTCAAGGTCTGGGTAGACGTGAGCGATCGGGAACCCCAAGCGGGGCTTGTCGACACCGCGTAAACGTGTCCCGATCTTAAGCAAAGACAAAGTATCTGGCGCAATCGTAATTAAAGCGGTAAAACATGGCATAAGTACAGGATCGTAAATAAAACCTCAAACTAGTTTGTGGCCCCAAGAAATAAGACGGAATCAAGCTCGCTCGGGGTCCCATATACCTCCGGATGTGGATAGCGATAAATCAAGGAACAGAATCAAGTACTCGGGGTCTTACGGGACACAAGTGAGCGGAAAAACCAAATAGCGAGATATTGCCCACCGGTGCCACTTTCTTTAGTTATCCAGAACTACTCGGGTTAAGTTGTTTAAGTACCTCATTATTCATCAGACTCTCACAAACCCTACACATGCTGTTCTACGACTCGCATGGCTCAAACAACTCCTATAGTAGTGGCTCATGGGATGGAGGAAACAAGCTTGGTGGGGTTTAAAAGTAAAGGCTATGCATACTTGGGATTCATTTTAATGCAATCGCGGCTCAATGATGCAAGAATAAGATAGAGGCAATAGGTCGTATGTATGCAAGCATGTGGTAGTGCTTGCACGGTATCTCTGTTGAAGCAAGGGCAGTCTTGGGTAGTGCTCCTGGTTCTCTTGATACAACCCCCGCAGGTCTATCAGAAAAACCAAACAAACAAGGACAACATAAATATAGAGCACAAGCATTGGAATTAAATCGTCAAGCAAACAATCATGCCATGATGAATGATGCACAATTTACATGGCAAGGAAAGTAGCATGGCATGGGTGAGGTGTGGAGGACAAGAATATAACAATTGAGTGGGTTTTAGTCATATTTTGTTGTCATAACAGTTGTTGTTCTCAATATATTGACATGATGCATGCTGCAATTGAAGTTAAGGATAGCATAAACAGAAAGGTCTCGTCGAGCTGATCAATTTAGACTACTTATTTGCTTAATTTGGAATTACAAAACATTAGTTGTGAATTAATGAAAATCCAGTGGCAATTGATGGTAATTAACATAACTTGCAATTTTACTTGTGCAAAATGCATAATAGAAGGCATATTTGAATTCCCCTCATTTTCCTGATATCAAAACATATGTCATTTTCCCAATTTGGATAAAGTATGTAAAAGTTATTTAAAAATCTGAATAGAATTTGAATTTGAATTATTTTAAACTAGTTTGAATATTTAAAACGGTGTCTGAAACATTTTCCACTTCTCCTACTCGCTCCTGAGTCGATGACAAGTGGGGTCAGAGAGTGCTACGCCTGTGACAATGACGCAGCACTGAGGGATCGCGGGTTCGTTCTGAAAAGCGAGGAGCCTTTTGCAAAGTTACAAGATCGTGGCAATGGGCCCTGTTGGACCGCGGGTTGAGGAACAAACAGGGCAGGGGGTTATTCGTGAAACGCACACGCGGGCCAGGGGAGGACTGCGGGTTCAGATCTGGTTCTTGCGGGAGCCTTTTTGCAAAAGGTTCACCGCCACGATGGGGCCTCGAGGATCGGTTGGAGCAAAAGAAACGGCCAGGGGGGATTGCGCAAAACAACGCCCGTGGCCACTGTGGATCTTCCCTCGCGTCGTCGACGGCGCGCGGCAGCGTGGCTCGAACACAGGCGTTGCGGGCGACGCGTGAGCAGGCCGCTGGTCGGACTTGGTGATGGGAGCGTTGGCGGCTAGCTAAGGTGTTGGCGTCTTGTTGAGGCGGCGGCGATGATGACACCCACCGTGCAACGAGGGTGCTCGACGGCGTGACCAGCGCAACCGTGAAGCGACGTGACGGGGCGTTATGCAGGGGTTCAGGGGCTTCTGGCAGCGTGACGGTGTGGTTGACGCAGAGCGGGGAGCAGACGATCAGCGATGGGGCTGGCGGACTGAGGCTAGGGTTTCCCGGCGGTGCGCGGCAGATCCTGGCGGTCCCTGGCCTCCTCCTCCTCGCGTCCGGCTCCAGGCGTCGCAGGCGAAGCTCCCAGGCTTCCTCGACACCGCGCGGCAACGCTCCTCCGGCCAGAACGTCTGGGGCAGGTGGGGCTAGCTAGCGTGGGCGGCGAGAGGCGATGGGGTGGTGAGGAAGAAAGGTAGAGGGGGGCAGCGAGGCAGGGGCCTTGGCGGATCTGGGGAGAGGCCAGAGAGGGAAGGGGTAGATAAGATCGCCAGGGGGGGAGGCTGGTTGCGTGGGGGAGAGGTTGATCACCTTTTCGGCCTCCCTCACGTGCTTGGCGTGGCCAGGGGTGACGGGTCAGTGGGGAGGTGAGAGGGCTAAGGTGGCCCTGGCGCGACTAGGGAGGCGACAAGTGGGGTAGGCGTGGGCGGTCTTGGCTTACCGAGAGAGGCGAAGGGGGGTAGCCTCGGGTAGCTAGTGTAGGAGAGGGACATGGTCGAGCTAGGGTTTAGAGTAGATAGGAGGGGCCTGGTCGGTGTGGGGTAGGTAGGGTCGGGTGGTTGAGCTGGAGTTTGAAGGGAGAGGAGAGGGGCATGGGACATGCTAGATAGGTTGAAAAGAGGTAGGTTTTATTTGAGTTTTGTTTAGAGATAGAAGTAGATGTAGGGATTATTTTAGGATGTATGTAAAATAGGGTTTAGTTTAGGATAGAAAAGAGAGAGGGAGAGAGAAAGAGGGTTAGATGGTAGCTAGGTTTTGCTAGAGGAAAAAAGATAGTTTAGGTTTTTGGTTTAGGTGGATGTAGATTAGGGTTTGTTTTAGGGAAAAGGGGTAGAAAGGAGAGATGGCTTGGGGGTAGGTTTAGAGTTTGCTAAGAGGTTTAGGAAAAGAGATGGTGGCACTCTAGTTGGTCAAGCAAACTACAAGCAAGCACTAAACAATAAAAACAAGAAAAGAGGGAGAAGGGAGAGAGATGGCCAAAGGTTGGTGATGGGGTTTTTGGGTCCATGCATGATCCAAACATAGGTCAAGCAAGAACAAAGAAAGAGGGTGGTTTAAGGTTTAGCATGCTCATTAGCACAAGTGTGTGTATGGGACATGGGGTAGGGTTTAACTAAGGGATGAAGAGGGAGAGAAGATGAGGAGATCAAACTACAAGCCAACACATGTTTTAAACCCAGGAAGAAACTCCAGCTAGTATTCAAATAAAACCAGAAACTAGACTAGGTGACACTTGCATGGCCCATGCAACACAATTAAAGCCCAATGGTCATATTGTGAAAACAACATTATTCCATGTGGCTTTTAATCTTTGCATTCCCAAAAAGTGGGCAAAGGCCAAGCAATAGATTATGGGTGGATCCAACCAACAACATGGGCTAGAGATAACTCAATAAAAGGCCAAGCCCATATTATTGGATGGTGGAATTATAAGGTGGTGAAAGAAAAGGTGGTGGAGGCAAAAGAGAGATGCCCCCAACTCAACTTGGGCATTTAACAATTTAGTAAGAACCAAATACAATATCAAGAGGCAACTACAATTAATCATGCACATGAGATAAGAAGCAAACAAGAAAAAGGTTTTATATGATGCTCAAATGCAAGGTGGTATGATGACATGAGCATGATATGATGATGATGCAACAATTATATGTTGGAAGTGGCCCATTTTATTATTATGACATGTAGCATTACAGGGGTTAGACAACTGGGATGCTACAACTCTCCCCCACTAAACAGGAATCTCGCCCCGAGATTCTAGGAAGAAGAAGAAGAAGACACAAAGAGAGAAGGATGGTTGGCACGGAGTTCATCTTCACGCTCCCAAGTTGCTTCATCAACAGAATGGTGTGACCACTGCACCTTGCAGAATTTGATGGACTTGTTGCGAGTCCTTCGTTCTGCGGTCTCGAGGATTTTGGTGGGGTATTCTTGATAAGAGAGATCTTCTTGTAGGTCTATTAGCTCATGATCCACGGTCTTGCCGGGGTCTTTGAAGCACTTCTTGAGCTGAGAGATGTGGAAAACATCATGGACTTTGAGTTTTTCCGGAAGCTCAAGTGCATAAGCAACTTCTCCTCTTCTACCACGTATCTTGAAAGGACCGATGTATCTAGGAGCCAACTTTCCTTTGATACCGAAGCGGTGTGTTCCTCTCATGGGAGTGACACGAAGGTAGACGAGATCACCAGGGGCATATACCATATCTGTGTGCTTCCTGTCATAGTTGCTCTTCTGACGACTCTGAGCAATCTTGTGTTCTCCAGAATGATATGCACCTTCTCCTCTGCCTGAGTCACAATGTCAGGGCCAAACCAGATTCTTTCTCCTGCACCTGACCAACCAATCGGAGTTCTGCACTTGCGTCCATAGAGAGCCTCGAATGGTGCCATCTTCAGACTCTTCTGGAAGCTGTTGTTGTAGGAGAATTCAGCATACGGAAGACATTCTTCCCACTTCATGCCAAAAGAGATGACGCACGCTCTAAGCATATCCTCCAGAATCTGATTGATCCTCTCCACTTGTCCTTGAGGCGAGGGTGGTAAGCAGTCTTGAAGTTCAACGTTCCCAAAGCTTTTGGAAACTCTCCCAGAACTTTGAGGTGAAGATGCTCCCACGATCTGAACTGATTTCAAGTGGAACCCCATACAAAGAGACAATCCTGTTGATATAGAGCTCAGCCAACTGAAGTCCAGAAATTGTTTCTTTGACTGGGAAGAAGTGTGCCACTTTTGAAAGCCTGTCGATGACAACAAAAATTGCATTGTTGCCCTTCTGCGACCTCGGAAAGCCAGTGACGAAGTCCATCTCTACTTTCTCCCATTTCCATTCCAGAGGTTTCAATGGCTGTAGAAGACCGAATGGTTTCTGATGGACAGCCTTGACTCTGCGGCAGACATCACATTCTGAGACGTACTTGGCACAATACCGTTTCAACCCAGGCCACCAGTACTGTGTTTTCAAGTCCATGTACATCTTGGGCATTTAACAATTTAGTAAGAACCAAATACAATATCAAGAGGCAACTACAATTAATCATGCACATGAGATAAGAAGCAAACAAGAAAAAGGTTTTATATGATGCTCAAATGCAAGGTGGTATGATGACATGAGCATGATATGATGATGATGCAACAATTATATGTTGGAAGTGGCCCATTTTATTATTATGACATGTAGCATTACAGGGGTTAGACAACTGGGATGCTACAATACCTTTCCTGGTTGAAGAAATTTCGAGTATTGATCTTAATGCTTCTTCATTTGAAAATTCTTGATTCTTGCTTCTTATGCCTAACTTAAAGGCGTTAAAGAAAAGTATTTCTTGGGAGATAACCCGATAGTTTTCTTGAGTATTGGAAGTTATTACTTCAGTAATAACCTATCCTTATCCTTTTTATTTGATTTTTGTGCCAAAAATAACCTCTAATGGGAGAGAAGTAAGATTTGGGGAAGTTGTTGTCCCGAAACAGATTTTTGTGCTTCACTGTAAAAATTCGTGAAAAAACTCTGTATTTAGTATTGAGCTGTAATTTCCTGAGTAAATCCCCCATCTCGTTATATAACTTTTCTTAGTTCAACACTTTTTGATTTGAGAAACAGAAGGTCTTTGAAAAAATCGGTTTTTACCTGCTGGTCTGTTTTGACAGATTTCTGCCATTATTTGCATTTGTCTCTTATCGATTTATTTTTTAGTTCTTTTTGGTGAATTGAGCTTTTTAAGGGAATTGCTATAGTATCTTGTGTTTTTAATTAAAGTTTTTCTGTTTTGAAAGTAAACCCAAAGGTTATTATCTTGAATGCACTAATGTTGCTAATGAAGATTGTGTGAAGTTTTGTATGAAGGAAATTTCCAAGTGTAGTGGAAGAATGATGTAATGAGATGAAGAATGGAAAAAATCTCAATCTTGGGGATGCCACCCCGTGTCACCCCAATAAATATTCAAGAGGTACAAGCGTCAAAGCTTGGGGATGCCCAAGGCATCCCCTTCTTCATCAATAAAAATCTAAGGTCTCTTTCTAGACACTTCGTTTTTATTGTTTCATGCATTGTTATGTTGTTCTTGGAGCGTCTTAGTTTTTGTTTTTGGTTTTCGTTTGCTTAGTTTTCTTGAATAAAGTAGTTGGATCCCCGCTTTCGCTGTGATGTTTCAAATAAGTTGATTGGTGTTAGAAAAGAGTAGAAAGTTTCATGCTTATAGTGATACAAAAGGGAGCTTGTTTTGATTGTGACTTAGACTTTATCATGTCATGATAGATGTTGTTTTGACCTTATGCTTAGTGATTATTGTTGTAGCATGACTTGCTCCAAATAATTGAGATTGCTTAATGTGCCTTGAAATAACCATGTGTTGTTTTAGCATACAAAAGCATATTATTTTGGTATTCTCCTTTGATGCTTTGTTTGGGTTGACTTGGCACATGCTCACACCATGTTATGACTATGAACTAGTCACCTTATCCTCTATTATCATTTAGTTTTTGACTTGTGATACCACTTTATGTTTTGATTGATAATGTTTTGTCACTCTGCATGATTATGGCCACTATTGCTCTCTTAGTTGGTCGCTACCAATATTTTGCTAGCTTCCACTTGTATTGAGTAAGCTCTACTCATGCATCCAACTTCCAAGAAACCAAGTTATTCCAAAGAGTACACTATAAATTCCTATGCATGGTGTGTTACACCATTCCAAGTATATTCTTGTTTTATCTATCTTCCAAATTAAACTTGTTATGTGAAAATTAGTTATTAAAACTCTCACAAACTTGATGGCACACTTTATTTTTCTTGAACCTAATAAACTTGAACCATTGTCTCATCTATGTTGTATATGCTTGCACTTATAGGTTGGGAATTAGCAGAACCGTGCTGTCACGGGGAACGCTTTTAACACCTGTAAATATCTACCCAGTTGATATCATGCTCTTTTGTTTATGGATGTCGGCGGTGTGAAATAAAAGGGGAGCTTGTAAGTCCATGGAGTTATGTATATGTGTTAGAAAAATGTATGGGCCGCTAGCCTAAGACATGCCTAATCATGGTGGAAACTTGCAGCATCACCATAGTGAGCAATCTAAGAAGCATTCTTCTTATAAAAAAAGAGAGATAGAAAAAAAGAGAAGAGAAAAAAAGAGGAAAGAAGAGAAAAAAGCACCATTTTCCCATGGTAAATAAGAAGATTGTTGAGATGATCATTGTTTGTTGCCTTGTCATTTTCATATGGGATAGATCCTGTGTCATGGGGCAAGGGGTACCCCATTGGCGGTTCTCTATGATACACATATATTTACAATGACAAGAAATTACCGGTAACTAAAGTTGAGTAGCATGAGGAATGACCCTCGTACTCAAGGGACATGATATTGCCAACTTATATTTTGTCAAGCATATACTCCATACTTTGTTCACTTTAACCTTAATCACTTCAAGATGCTTATGATAGGGGCAATGAGAACTAAAATCTAATAAGTGCCATAGTTTTTGGAAGCTCTTTGTGAAACTTGAAATCCATGCTTCCCTGTGAAGGGCCTTTCTTCCACTTTTATATTGAGTCTCCACCGTCTATCCTTAGGCACCAATTAAGAGAGCATAATTGTCATTCTTAGTTTTATGTGCATTGTCCCAAAACTTATTGGTTGATTCATAATGTTGATATTGCTTGTTCTTGAACTATTTGTATCTAGTCATCCTTATGAACTTTGAAGGTGTCCTATGCATTTATGTTTTGCTACTCCATAAGGGACAAGCTGAATACCACTATGCTATGTTTTATATATGTAAAACAAACAAACGTCTTTCAATGCATTGTTATTCATGATCTTCGTTTGTATCCTTTCATCTTGCAACATAGTTACTATGTAGTATTGTTAGAACTTCATCTTTCATTCTCATGATTAGAGTATTATGATTCCATCTTTCAATGCTTGCAAATGGTTTGATCAAGATTGTGATGGTGCATGTCACCTAAAAAATTATTCTTTTTATCACATACCTACTCGAGGACGAGTAGGAGTTAAGCTTGGGGATGCTTGATACATCATAAATATATCTATAATTTTTTATGTTCCATGCTTGTTTAGTATCGACTTTGCTATGCTTTATCTTCACTTTGAGGTATTTTTATACATTTTCTGGAACTAACCTATTAAAAAGATGCCGCAGTGCCAGTTGCCTGTTTTATGATGGTTTTGGTTTCAGAAAAGCTAGTAAGGAAATATTCTCAAAATTGGACGGGACAAAAGCCAAAGTCAATATTTTACCGGAACGAACACACAGACCGAAGGGCAGCCGAAGGGGAGCCATAGGGTGGCCGCACCCCCAGGCGCGAGACCACCCTAGGCCGCGCCAGGGCAGGGTGTGGGCCCCCTAGCCGCCCTCCTGCCTCGCCTCTTCGCCTATAAAATCCCCCCGATGCCAAAACCCTAAGTACCCGATCAGATCTCCACGAAACAGTCTGTAGCCGTCGCCACCATCGTCCCTAGATCGGGGGGTTCTGAAGCTCTTCCCAGCACCCAGTCGAAGGGGAGATATCATCCCGGAGGCCTTCTTCATCACCATGTCAGCCTCTGGTATGATGCGTGAGTACTTCACCCTTGGAATATGGGTCCATACAGTAGCTAGATGGTTGTTTCTCCTCCTTTGTGCTATCATGTTTAGATCTTGTGAGCTCCGTTCATGATCAAGATCATCTATTTGTAATCATACATGTTGTATTTGCATAGTTCCGATGGATATTGAGATTGCTATGTCAGATTGATTATTGATTTTATCATGTCTTATGATTATTGGTTCTATCATGTTTGTGTTGTTTGTGATCTTGCATGCTCTCCGTTGCTAGTAGCTATCTTGGCCAAGTAGATGCTAGTGGATC
This sequence comes from Avena longiglumis, assembly GCA_030063025.1. Taxonomy (NCBI): domain Eukaryota; kingdom Viridiplantae; phylum Streptophyta; class Magnoliopsida; order Poales; family Poaceae; genus Avena; species Avena longiglumis. Next base: position 137,791,568 of record CP125976.1, read on the forward strand.
CAAGAGGGAGTATTTATGCTCGATAGTGGGTTCATGCCTCTAATAATCTAGGGAAGTAACAGGAATCTCTAAGGTTGTAGATGTGTTGTTGCCACTAGGGAGAAAACAACAATCTTTTGTTCATAGAACAATTGTATTGTTTACTTTACACATATTTCTTAATGCAGTTATCCGTTGTTTGCAACTTAATACTGGAGGGGGTTCGGATGATAACCTGAAGGTGGATTACTAGTCATAGATGCAGTTGGATGACGGTCTATGTATATTATTGTAATTCCCAAACAAATCTCATAGGAATCATGAATGTCTAGTATTTGCATTGTTATGTCTTGCTCAGTCCTGTCAATTTGCCCGCTGTAATTTGTTCACTCAGCATGTTATGTTATTTATCTTAAGAACACCTCTAGTTGTAATTCCCAAGCTTTCCTGCTTGTTCACACCCTCTATCTAGCCTTCTTAGGTACTGTCGTTTCATATACGACGACACCCATAGTGGGGGAAGTCTTTCGCCAAAGCTCGTTGCCGTCAACGATCGCCTCTCCGCTGCAACGACCGGTTAGAGATATGGATAATTCTATCTAATAACCTGCCGGATGCTCTCTAATTTACTGCGAACATATGGAGGTATTAACAAAACAATGACGATACGACACGCCACCTGACAATGTGGCTTACACGTGTTGGCAGAAGATCCCTAATGAACCAAAATCAATCTGACTCTCAAGTTTATGTACAGCTGGATCATGCTTTACAAGTTTGCGTATGAAATTGCTTATAACAGACAAGTTTATGTACCCAAGGTGTTATTATATCTTTATTGACAATCTTTTTGAATTAGTAGTTTGTCGTAACGTATTTTAGAATATTCATCACATGGAAAAACAACTAACTTTTGGGCCTGCCCCGGGTACCCATTAGGCCAATGAGGCCACTAGCTCCTTTTAAATTGGGTCGGTCCATGGCCTCTCAAATTGGCCTCGAGACCACAAGTCCAGGTCTGGGTTGACCACAAGCTCCACGTTACAGCACAGTAAGGAAGACAATACAGTGTTGGGAGGCTTTTCTTTAACGTTCAATATCGATAGCTGTCCGCCCGTGCAGGCAGCCAGGCATTGTGAGAGAAGATTTGGGAGAGAGAGAGAAGCAACACATCTATATCCTGGAGCTATAATTGTGGGTGCAGGTGGGTATCTGCTCTCACCGACAACCAATAGGTCCGAGTCCGGCGATTGTATTCACATAGAACCGTGATGTATAGTGCTTACTAAAAGCAAAAGGAAAATAATGCGACAAATCCAACTGCAACAACTATTGCAGTATTTCTTTTATTGCAAAGTATTTCCGCAGATCAGTCACTAATTATGTCTTGGAACAGATAAATATATAAGTCAATTTGACTAGGCGAGAAAAGGATGAGGAGGGTTTGCCGTCGCTACTGCACCGCGGTGTTTCTCGCACGATTCCATAGTTCTGTAGCACAGTACTCTAATTAGTTGACAACAGTTGCAAACTCCAGTATTGCACGCTCTCTCATAGTAGCACAGCCCGTGTGGAAAAACGATCTTCTCGTCATCCAAGTCATCGGAGATGATTCGAGCTGCGCGCGTGAAAAATAAGTAAACCATTGACCACTGTTATGTGTTAGAGTTATATTAGAGAAGGTTATTATATCTTTGTAATATGGTTAAGAGTAGTTTTGGAGTTGTACTCCAACAGAACTTTGTAACATCGCCGACTATATATTAACGCGTAACCGCACCGAGGCCAAGGTGACGTTCATACCAAATTTCCTAAAATCTAATATGATATCAGAGCTAGCTCTTCCCTGACCTAGCTGCCAAAAACAACCACACCGCCGCCGCCGTCGTAGCTCATCTACGTCGCCGTCGTCGTGACCTTGCCGCCGCCCTTCGGTTCTCCGATGCCGCCGCAAATACCCCAAGCCCAGAAAAACAAAACCCTGCCGCCGCGAAGCCTTTCCTTCATTGCTGCCCAAACACCGACACCAAAACAAAACAGACACCAAAAACCTGCTGCCGCCGCCGCTATTCTTTGCCGCCGCCATGACCTCGTCGACTACATCCTCTGTCACTGCGCTGGCCGCGGCTCTGGGAGCGCCGCCAGCTCAACTCCTCACCCGCGACAACTCTCTTGTCTAGAAAGCTCTTGTTGTTCCTACACTTCGTGGGGCTCGCATCCTCAATCTTGTCAAGGGCCTTGAGGTTGTCCCTCCTGAAGAAATCGAAGTTACCGACAGTACAGGCAAATCTGTCAAGATCGAAAACCCAGAGTACTCCGCATGCGACGTCTTTACGTGGAATATGAAGGAAAGCGACATCGTTGAAAAGAATAGCTCGCATGCGACGGTTGTGAGGCAGCTAATATCCCAGGGCCACACGGGCCATAAAACGGTCGTAAGGACACATTTAACTTTGTTCCAAGATTAGGGTTAAGCCAAACCGGTTGGTTGGGACAGCCAGTCAAACCAACCGCTTCCGACCGAGAGCGCGGCCACACCGATCGTAGCTTCCCGACGGCGGCGGACCTCACCCATCGTTCTCGGCGCCGGCGGTGACACGACAATTAATTTAGGCGGCGGCGCTTTCGTTCGACGGCGAAGGTGGTGAGTGCCATTTGAAAGCTAATTCCTCTCCCATTCTTCTTAATTCGAGATCTAAGCGTGCCCATTAATGCTAGATTGTGGAAGCGAGGGTGTGCTGAACGGGACGAGGGGGAACGATATGGAGCATGGAGAGGGGACTTCTAATCGGTATATCCCGTATCTCTGCACTTAATTTCTCTAAGGTTGAGCTCTTTGTTCGCTTCCGCTAGCTCACAGTGCCCGCCAAAAACAGGGGAGACGATGTTGCGCGCCAAACCTTTGAATTTCGCATCAATTTCTTTCCCTCTAGGGCTGTTTTAGTTAATGGAAGCACGCGGATCATTGAGAGAGACACGGTTGTTAAATGGGAGGTGGAATTAGAACATGTTGATCCCCAAGAGCTAATAAACATGGGAGAGGAGGCGGTGAGGAAAATGGTGGAAAAAATTGGGGATAGTGTGGTTTGGGGGCCAGAGCAAGAAGTTTCTTTGTTACGACTTGATGATTACAAATGTGACTATGTTAGGGTTGAGACAGGTGAACATATAGTTGATGAAATCGATGAGCGAAACGGTTGGACAAGCAAAACTGTTCTGTTTTTAGCACAACTCATTGATCTGGAACCTGATTCGAGGGTTGGATATGTGGCCTCGGCCGCTCAGATGGTCGAGGATGATTGGGCTGCACAAAGGCAAGTAATGCCTATACTTACTGAGTTGGAAGTGTTAACAGTGGAGGATGATGATGCTAATGCACAAGGGAGGCTGCAAATGGTAATGCACAAAGGATTGTAACTGTTGACTGGAATTCAGTTGAGATACATGACCAGACTGATTTGGTCATTGCACCAATAGATGACATTAAAATGGCAAAGCTTTTTGGCATTCCTATAGATGACAGAGACAAGGAGAAGAAGAGGGATGAAGCTGCAAATGATGGTGACAACCATTTAAGAGATGAAGAGGCAGATATAGATCTAAAGTTGTTGGAAAATGCTACAGTTCATGTAGATGATGCACATGATGATGAGCTAGTAATAGTTTATGACAAAGAGGACCTAGTTATTGAAGTTGGGAGATTGTTTCCAAGCATGGATAAATTCAGGATGTGTTTCAGGACATATGCAGTCAAACGTTAGTTTGCTACCAAGACTATGTGGACTGATAAAAAGAAGTTCTATGCAAAATGCATAGGTTATGATGGTGGTGTCAAGCCTTGCAAGTGGTATATATCTGCTAGACGCCAACCTGATGGAAGGACAATAAGAGTGAATCAAATTCCAAAACCTCATACTTGCATTACAAGTTCTCAAACAGTTACAAAGATGACATCACAATTATGGGTTGCAGAAAAGATAAAGCCCGTTTTAGCCACAACACCAAACGGCACTGCAAAGAGACTGAAAATAGACTTGGAAAAGCAGTACCTCATTAAGCTGAATTATACTACAGTGTGGAAGGCAAAGCAAAGGGCAATGAAAGAGCTATATGGTGATTGGGCAAATACCTTTCAAATGCTTTATAACTTCAAAGTAGAAGTAGAGAAGAGGTCACCTGGCAGTGTTGTGGAGATAGATACTAAGGTAACAGCTGATGGGAAAGTCTTCTTTTCTAAATTCTTCATGGCTTCAAAGCCTTGCATCGATGGCTTCAAAGCAGGGTGTCGTCCATATTTGAGTATAGACTCATCTTTCTTGACTGGAAAGTGGAATGGTCAACTAGCAGCATGCAATGCTTTAGATGGACACAATTGGATGTTCCCTGTAGCTATTGGCATGTTTGATCGAGACAGAGGCATCATGGACATGGTTCATGATGCAGTTAAAAGATGCATAGGCCGTCTCTCCATTGGCAGTGCACAGATGCATGTAAAGGTTTAGAAAATGCAGTGAAGATTGTTTTCCCTCATGCTGAGCAGAGGGAGTGCTTCGGCCATATGTGGATGAATTTGATCAAAAAAATCAGAGGAGATGATTTTGGACGCATGTGGCCAAATCTTACACCAGGCAGACACATTCATATCACCTTAAGAAGATTAAGGCGACATGCTCTGAGGAGGATAGGGTCAAGTTTTGTACATGGTTGGAAACCTACCATTCTCTTTTATGGTACAAGTCTGATTTTAACACTGCCATCAAATGTGATCATATCAACAATAATTTGGTAGAAAGTTTCAACAACAAAGTGAAGGAGTTAAAAGACTTGCATGTCCATGACATGGTTGACCAGATCAGGATCAGGATCATGAGGTTGTGGGAATTGAGAAGAAGGCTTGGTGATGTTCTTCAAGGAGATAAGCTTCCTGATGTTGTGCAGCAGGTGGTCAACAGGAGCAGAAATCTTGCACATTTGCGTGTTGAGAAATCCTCATTGTGGGTGTCTTGAAGTCGAGATACAAAGATCGGCAGAGGCATGTTGTTGACACTCAATTGCATGAATGCACATGCCTTGAGTGGCAACACACCGGGAAGCCTTGTGAGCATGCCATACTTTTCTTGGCCTCCAAACACAAGCTAAATATGCACCCATATTTGCACGAGTATTATTCTCAGCAAAATTCAAGGTGCATATGGAACACCAATTCCAGACTTACAGATCAAGATGGCTGAAGTGGACATTCAGTTCTCCTTGTGTCCTCCTTTGATGAAAAGAAAGGCGGAGCCCAAGAAGAGTAGATTCAAGGCTTGGTTTGAGAAAGGTGGGAGCAGCAAGAAGGAAAGAAAGATGAAAAGAAAGATGCCAAGCCAAAAGGGACCAAAAGGTAACAAGAATAGATGCAAACTCGTGAAGAACTTGGACACCGAAATGGCTCTACCAAGTGCAGATACACTTTGAAAAGCCAAAGTATGTTCATCCAAAATCTATCCCATTTCTTGTTGATGATTTTCCCCGCCTAACTTACTTGTTTTCGGAGGAAGCGTGGAGAAAAGGCCCACCTCTTGTTGTTGACGAATCTTGGCGATGAAAAGGGCAAGAATCAATGGCCAAAGAAAGAAGAGAACTAACCAGGATCATGTTTGGTGTCTTTGAGGTGCAATCGAACTTGTTTTGGAGGATGATGTGCAAAGTTGAGGCTTTAGGGCACGCTCACGCTTTGGAAGCTCGGTGCAAAATGAGGGGCAAATGAGCATTGTTGAGGCTCTAGTGCAAAATGAGCCTGTTGTTGAGGCTCTGGTGCAAAATAAGCCTGTTGTTGAGGCTCTGGTGCAAAATGAGCCTGTTGTTGAGGCTCTGGTGCAAACTGACCATGTTGTTGAGGCTTTGGTGCAAACTGACCATGTTGATGAGGCTCTGGATCATGATCATGAGGTTATTGAGGAGGTGCAGGAGGTGAAGGAGACTCTTGGACGTGCTGTGGGGAGGCCAGATGGTAATGGTAAGAAAAAGAAGAGCATAAACCTGTTGTGTGGTGTGAAACTTGTGAAGGAGAAGAAAACGAGAGGTAAGAAGAGCCAAAAGAAATAGACTTTGAATTTGGCACTTGTTATTGTAAACATTTGTTATTGTAATAATTGGGCACTTGTTGTTGTAAACATTTGTTATTATAATAATTTGCCACTTGTTGATAATTTGGACAAAATTCAAATATGATGGTAAATTTGAATTTCAACAAATGTAGCTATGTCACTTTTCTATGTTTGTATGAGCTTCCAACGTTTTTCTCATATGTACAATACAACTCATCCTCACCCTGATCCCTTTTGTAAAGTACAACTCACACTCACCCAAAATGGGGTAGAAATGGGCTCCAAAGCTAGGGTAAACCACCCCATTTCTAAGCAAGTTTTTTTCGACCATTTCTAAAACCAAGTTTGATATTTTTCCTCAGAACTATGTCACATAACATGACACCATGCGAAGGTTTTGTATTTTTTTGATTTTTTTTGAATTAGTTATGCACATTTGAATGTCTGGTCAAACTTGAAGGGTTTTCATAAATATTCTTAGCTAGGGGCTGAGGCTCACAAAACTAGCATTGGATCTCTGATGAAATAGCATGTTGTGAACCTAAAAATGATTTTTATAAAAAATCATCAGCATAAAATCATGTACCTGTAGTTCATATCTTACCCACTTCCAGCCGATCCGGGTATAGTTCATACCGATGTATGCGGACCAATGAGTGTTTCGACGCGCGGTGGATATCGCTATTTTCTCACTTTTACTGATGACTTAAGTAGACATGGGTATATCTATTTAATGAAACATAAATCTAAAATGTTTGAAAAGTTCAAAGAATTTCAGAACGAAGTGGAAAACCATCGTAACAGGAAAATTAAATTTCTACGATCCGATCGTGGAGGTGAATATTTGAGTTATGATTTTCTCACGCATCTTAAAGCAAGCGGAATCGTTTAGCAACTCACGCCACCCGGGACACCACAACAAGAATGGTGTCCGAACGCCTAATCAAACTCTATTAGATATGGTGCGATCAATGATGTCTCTTACAGATTTGTCGTTATCATTTTGGGGTTATGCATTAGAAACCGATGCATTCACTTTAAATAGGGCACGATCTAAATCTGTTGAGACGATACCGTATGAACTATGGTTTGGTGCTAAACCTAAGTTGTCATTTCTTAAAGTTTGGGGATGCGAAGCTTACGTCAAGAAGTTGATGCCGGACAAGCTCGAACCCAAAGCGGAGAAATGCGTCTTCATAGGATACCCTAAGGAAACGATTGGGTATACCTTCTACCATAGATCCGAAGGCAAAGTGTTTGTTGCAAAGAACGGATCCTTTCTTGAGAAGGAGTTTCTCTCGAAAGAAGTGAGTGGGAGGAAGGTAGAGCTAGACGAGGTTATTGAACCTTCTCTCGAGTTGGAGAGTAGCGCAGCACCTGAAATTGTTCCAGTGTCGTATGCACAAACAAGAGAGGAAGCTAATAATGAGGATCATGAAACTTCGAACGATGCTGCTGTTGAACGTCACAGCTCGACAAGGTCACGTGCCCCTCCTGAATGGTACGGCAACCCTGTCTTAACTATCTTGTTGGTAGACAAAAGTGAACCTGCGAACTATGAGGAAGCAATGATGAGCCCAGACTCTGAGAAATGGCTAGAGGCCATGAAATCCGAATTGGGATCCATGAGCGAAAACCGAGTATGGACTTTGGTGGACCCTCCTAGCGACCGAAAGGCCGTTGAGTGCAAATGGATTTTCAAGAATAAAACAGACGTGGATGGTAATGTTACTGTCTATAAAGCTCGGCTTGTCGCGAAAGGTTTTCGACAAGTTCAAGGTGTTGACTACGATGAGACTTTCTCTTCCGTAGCGATGTTTAAGTCCATTCGGATTTTATTAGCAATTGCTGCATTTCATGATTATGAAATATGGCAGATGGATGTCAAGACTGCATTCCTCAATGGCAACATTGATGAAGAGTTGTATATGATGCATCCCGAAGGTTTTGTCGATCCTAAGGATGTTAATAAGGTGTGCAAACTTCAGCGTTCCATTTATGGATTGAAGCAAGCATCTCGGAGTTGGAACCTTCGTTTTGATCAAGTGATCAAGAGCTTTGGATTTGTTCCAAATTGCTACGAAGCTTGTATATACAAGAAAGTGAGTGGGAGCTCAGTGGCATTTTTAGTACTATATGTGGATGACATATTGATTATTGGAAATGACATTGATATGCTTAACGATGTGAAGAGTTATTTGAACAAATGTTTTTCAATGAAAGACCTAGGAGAAGCTGCTTATATATTAGGCATCAAAATCTATAGAGATAGACAAAGACGCCTAATAGCTTTAAGCCAAAGTACATACCTAGACAAAGTTCTGAAAAGGTTCAGAATGTATAAAGCAAAGAAAGGTTCATTGCCCATGTTGTCAGGTAAGATATTGAGCAAGGCTCGTCCCGCCAATTTAAGAAACGATAGAGAAACTATGAGCAAAGTGCCATATGCCTCGGCCATAGGTTCTATCATGTATGCCATGTGTACTAGACCGGATGTGTTCAATGCTCTTAGTTTGACGCAGATACCAAAGTGTTCCAGAGTGGAACATCGATGTACCGTAAAGAACATCCTAAAGTATTTAAATAGGACTAAAGAAATGTTCTTGGTCTATGGAGGTGATGAGCGACTGTCGTAAAAGATTACGTCCGACGCTAGTTTCGAATCAATCAGGATGATTCTAAATCTCAGAGGATACGTTTATATTTTGAATGGAGGAGTGAGTGGAGAAGTCGCAAGCAAAGCGTGATCACGGATCTACATGAGAATCGAATACATGGCGGATGCGTATGTCAAGTGAAGGAGTTTGGATCAGAACTTCATCATCGAGCTTGGTGTGGTTCCAAGTGCCTTGGACCCACTGGAGATATTGTGTGACAACACGGCGCCATAGCACCGCTAAGGAACCAAGATATCATCCAAAGACCAAGCACATCAACCGCCGGTTTCATATAATTCGAGATTATATAACAGATGGAGATCTGAATATTAGCAAAGTACATACGGATCTGAATGTCGCAGATCCGTTGACTAAACCTCTTCCACGAGCAAAACATGATCAACACCTTAATGCCATGGGTGTTAGATTGTTGCCAGATGTAAACTAGATTATTGACTCTAGTGCAAGTGGGAGACTGTTGGAATTATGCCCTAGAGGCAATAATAAAGATGTTATTGTTATAATTCTTGTTCATGATAAAGTTTATATTCCATGCTAGAATTGTATTAAGCGGAAACTTTGATACTTGTGTGGTTTATGAACAACATCGTGTACCTAGTACGCCTCTATGGACTAGCTCATTGATTAATGATGGTTAAGGTTTCCTAACCATAGACATGAGTTGTCGATTAATAATGATATCATGTCATTGGGAGAATGATATGATGGACATACCCAAATCAAGCAGAGCAATTAGATCGTGTCATCGTGTTCATCTTTGCGAAGCTTTTTCTATGTCAAATATTGTATTCCTTAGACCATGACATAATGCAACTCCCTGGTATCGGAAGAAATCTTTGAGGTCATCAAACGTCATCCTATGAGAGGGTGATCATAAAGGTGTCTCTCGGGTGATCGGAAAGTACTTGTTGGGTTGTATGTATCGAGATGGGATTTGTCCCTCCCGAGTCGGAGAGATATACTTCAGGCCCACTCGGTAATCGATATCAACACCGCTTGCAAGCACGTGGTTAAGGAGTTAATCACAAAGTGATATCGGATTACGGAACGAGTAAAAGTACTTGCTGTGAACGAGATTGAACTAGGTTGCAGATACCAACGATCGAATCTCGGGCAAGTAAAATATCGCGTGACGAAGGGAATATAAATATGGGATTAATTGAATCATGGCATCGTGGTTCATCTGATATGATCATCGATGAATATGTGGGAGTCAATATGGGTTTCCAGATCCTGCTGTTGATTATTGATAGAAGATCATGTCTGCATATTCTCGAACCCATAGGGTCACACACTTAACGTGCATCGACGCTAGGATAGAATGGATAATTGGTTTATGAGTTTTTGTTCGGAGTCTCGGATGAGATCCAGGACATCACGAGAGGTTCCAGAATGGTCCGAAGAATAAGATTCATATAAAAGAAAGCAGTTTTTTGGATTTTGGAATCGTTTCGGAGTATTCGGTATTATACCGGAAGGTTCTAGAAGCTTCCGGAGTGGGATCAACGTGGCCCCACTTGTCGGAGGGGTGCGTGGGCCAACGAGGGAGTGCCCTGGCCGCTTTGGGCCAGGGGCACAAGGCCCCATAGGCCCAGCCGGCCAAAACCCTAGGGGAAACCCTAGGAACCCTTCTAGAAGGAAGGGGGAGACTTGCCCCCTACTCCAACCCTTGGGGCCGCCGCCCTAGGGCTTGGAGGAGGGGCCAACGGGGCCGGCCAGCCCCCTATATAAAGAGGGCAGGGGCGGACCCTCCTCCCCCACTCCTTCAACCCTAGCCGCCGACCTGCTGCCCTCCACCTCTCTCTCTCTCTCTCTCGACTGCACGTAGGCGAAGCCCTGCCGCAGAAACTCTCCACCATTGCACCACGCCGTCGTGCTGTAGATCCAATCTATCTCTCCACCCCACTTGCTGGACCAAGGAAGGAGGAGACGTCGCGGCGCCGTACGTGTGCATCTCTCGGAGGCGTCGCCACTTGCGGCGTAGGATCGGATCGGATCGCGAGGAGGAGACGGCTAGTACGACTACATCAACCACGTTCTGTTGAACGTTTCTGTTGTGCGATTTCTTCAAGGGTATGAAGATCTCATCTATCCCTCTCGTCGATTGCATATCCTAGATTAGATCTCGGCTTTCCAGTTCGCATCCGTAGATTTTTTTTTGATTTATTATGCTGCAAAACCCTTCAGAAGAAACTCCATGTTGATGGAATTTTGGAATCTTTTGATTTTGATTTTGATCAAATGACACTTGTGAGAATTTTCTACAGATAATTGAAACTTTGTTCAAGGCCAAAGAAGAACGAATGACTAACTTATTGTGATTTATACATATTGATGCATGTAGCCCATTATGTGAAGTCATGAGCTTTCTTCATATGCTTTCTTCGAAAATTTAAGTGACTATATGTGTGTATTTACTTAATAAGAAAGAAGTATGAAACATTTGAAAATGTTCAAAGACTTTCAAGATGAAGTGGAAAATACCTAAAGATTTGAGGAATTGTTCCATAGATTTATGTTTCCCGAACCATAGTATTATGGAGTGTTCGAGATATATAATAAAACCTTGTTTGACATGGTAAGATCAAAGGTGTAATTTATAAAACTTCCATTATATTTTTAAAGATTAAAGCTTTAGTGACTACCACTTTTTACACTGAAAAGAGCTTCATTGTGATCGGTTGAAATGACACCATGTAAGTTATGGTTTGGGATAAAATCCAAGTTGTCCTTTCTTAAACATTGGTATGCTAGGCATAAGTAAAATGTTTACAACCAAAGTCGGATGAGCATGCCTTTGTAGGTTAGTTCGAATAACCGTTGTGTATTCCTCCATAACATCAAAAACAAAAGTGTTTGTCACTAAGAATGTCAAGTTTCTATAGAAGGAATTTTTCATGAAAAGTTAAGTGGGAGGACAATAGAACTTTTATAAGTTTATTGAATCGTAGCTATATGTGTTGAGTTGCGTAGCGCCGGAAAGTGTCCCGGAGGCAGCAACAATGCTCATGGCTCACGTGCCTCAACGTTTGTGGTCACGGAGGTCTAAGTTACTATTGAACCAAGTAGGTCGGGTAAACAATCAAATACCAAGATTTGAGAGTTATATCATTATTGTTTGACAATAATGAACTGACTACATACAAAGAAGCGATGATGGGCCCTGACTCCGTCAAATGGCTTGAAGCCATAAAATCTGTGATAGTTCCATACACGAGAAATCAAGCTTTGAACTTGGAAGACCCTTCGAAAAGGTGTAAAACCTATCAGTCGTATTTGGATCCATAAATAGACATGGATGATTCACATCTATGAAATAGTTGACATGTCGGAAAAAGAGTTTACGACAACATTCAAGCAGTTGATTATGACAAGATTTGATCTTTCATAGCGACATACAATTTTGTTATATGGTATTTAAACAAACAAAACAAAGTTCTTCTAATAGAATTGTTACCTAAGACGTGTACATGACATGATCCAAAGGGTTTTGTTAATTCAAGAGATGATAAAAGAGCATGCGAACTTCAATGGTTGAAGTAAGCATCGCAGAGTTGGAATCTTCACCGTGATCAAACTGTTAAAAGGTTTAATTTCATCAGAGACAATAAAGATGCTTGCATTTGCAAGAAATTAAGTGGGAGCGCTAAGACATATTTCTAACACATTATGTGAAAGACATATTGTTGATTGGATATGATGTATCTTTTGTTGACATAAGTTAAGAATTTCATCTTGATGAAAGACTTAGGCAAAACCCGAATATTTGGCATCAATGTCTATATGGATAGATTGAGATGCTAATACGGCAGTGCCAAAAGTACATAGATGAGATATTGATTAAGTTCAATATGGAAAAGACAATAAAGGTTCTTGTTGCACATAAAGGATTGAATCAAGATTTCAGTGTATTGACACTTGGTAAGTGAAAAAACGATTCAAGTATTTTGATACTTGGTGAATGAAATAGTATTTTTGATCAATCATACTGTGATGTGTACACATCCAGATATGTCATATGCTCTAAATGTTATGAGCATATACCAAAATGACTCATAAGATGATCATTGGACGATAGTAAGGATATAAGAACTAAGAATATGTTATTTTTGTAGATGTGATAAATAGATAGATAGTTCATTGTAAAGTATTACATTGATACTAGTTTTTTCACAAGATACAAATTAAGTTTATCTCAATTTAAAACTATGGGTGACACAATGTAATGGAAAGGAGATTCCATAATGGATTTGAATGAGTTTCAAAGTTAAGACATTGTGACAGATACTACAACAAAAGGCTAAGTATATGACTGATATTGTAGCAGCAAAAGAGGGTATTTGTGTCAAGTAGTTTGTTATCAAACTAGGTGTGGTTCACAGCGGGCTGGTACTATGAAAATATATTGTACGACAATGATATTAACATGGTTTAACCCCAAGGAACTAAATATCTCACCAAAGGACCAAATTTATACAATGCCATCTCATTGGAGAATGAGTGATACGTAGAGACGCAAAGACATGCAATTACACACATGAAAGTGTCGTATCCAAAGATTAGTTAACCACTGGCAATCGTGTATATACAACACCGAAAGTCCATAGGTGTTGAATGCACAAGTTTTTCAAAACTAGATTGTTGACTCTAGTGCAAGTGGGAGACTGCTGTAGATATGCCCAAGAGGAAATAATAAAGTGATTATTATTATATCTTGATGTTTATGATAAATGTTTATATCTCATGCTATAATTATATTAACCGGAAACATTAATACTTGTGTGTTTTGTAAACATAGAAGAGTCCCCAGTAAGCCTTAAACTAGCTTGTTGATTAACAGATGATTACGGTTTCCTAATCATGAACATTGGATGTTATTAATAAAAAGGTCATATCATTAGAAGAATGATGTGATGGACACACTCCTAGAGTAAGCATAACATAAGATCAAGTCATTAAAGTTCGTTTAAAGCTTTTTAATACATAGTAACCTAATCCTTTGACCATGAGATCATGTTAATCACCATCACCGGATGGATGCTTTGATGACATCAAACACCACTTCGTAACTGGATGATTATAAAGGTGCCATTGAGTATTCTGAAAGTATGTGTTGAAGCACATGGATCAAGAGTGGGATTTGTCCATCCATATGACAGATAGATATACTCTGGGCCCTCTCGGTGGAATGTCATACAATTGGCTTGCAAGCATGTGACTGGGTCACAAGAGATGTCATATCACGGAACGAGTAAAGAGTACTTATCGGTAACGAGGTTGAACTAGGTGTAAGAGATACCGAAGATCAAACCTCGGATAAGTAAAGTATCACGAGACAAAGGGAAATCGGTATCGTATGTAAATGGTTCATTCGGTCACGAAGTCATCGTAGAAATATGTAGGAGCCATAATGAATTTCCAGATTCCTCTAATGGTTATTAATTGGAGAGGTGTCTCAATCATGTGTGCATAGTTCACGAACTGTAGGGAGACACACTTAAGGATTCGATGTTTTTTAGTAGATATGGAATATGAGTTGGAGACCAAATATTGTTCGGAGTCTCGGATTGGATCCAGGACATCACGAGGAGATCTAGAATGGTCCGGAGAATAAGATTCATATGAGGAAAGTCAATTTCCGGGATTTGGAAATGTTTTCGGTGTTTTGACCGGAATGCACCGTACCCTAATGGCCTGGGCGCATGGTACCCTAGGTCAAGTCAGCAAAGGATAAGGATGAGAGAAACAAACTCTAGTTTGAAAAGTCAAATCCTAGTTTGAAAGTCAAAGTCCTAGTGGAGGAAGGAAAGGAAACCATGAGGGAAAAGGTTTCCCTTTCCCTCCCTTTGCCGCCGGCCAAGAGGAGTTGGGGTGGACTCGGCCAGGGCTGGGAACCCTGGCCGCTGCCCCTCCACCCATATAAGGAGGGGTGGGGGAGCCCCCTACTACCTCACCCCAAACCCTAGCCGCCAGCGCCTCCCCTCTCTCCTCCATACGGCTGTTCCGGCTTAGGCAAAGCCCTGCAGTAATCTCTTCTCCACCACCACCACCACCACCACACCGTCGTGCTGTTGGGATTCCGTGGAGATCTACAACCTCCGCTGCCCTGCTGGAACAAGGGAGATGAAGCTCTTCATCGACTACCGTACGTGTGACCGACTGTGGAAGCGCTGCCGGAACGTGGCGCCGGAAGGATCGTCTACACGATTTTGAGATCGGAAAGTGATAGACTACATCAACCACGAGAATCTGATCTCGTTAAATGCTTTGGATCTGTGAGGGTTAGTTCTATACAATCTCGTTGCACCGATCTCGTAGATTAGATCTTGGCTTTGCTATAGATTGGATCTTGGTTTTGTGTGTTCATGCGACAGATTTTGTTTGCTTTCCATGCTACGAACCCTAAAATCTTCGCTTCACTCAGGCTAGCCGAATGGAGACATTGTCTCCGGCGTGCCAAACGGAGCTCCGTCAAGGTCGTTGAAGCGGAGATTGTGAAGGAGTCCTTCAATTTGCATTATGTTAGACATGTGTATGTTATGTTGCCGAATGGGAAGCAAACCAAGGTCAAACACCTTCGGCCCTCTAAAAAGGGTAGAGGTTACCCGACCAGTCATCTTTGCGCCGGTAAATAGAGACCGAGTTACGTCGAGCACTAAGAGGACGAGGACGTCTTACGCTAGCTCTTTGAGTAGAGCAATGGTCACCCAACCGATCATCGTTGTGCCAGTAAATAGCAGATCGGGTGGTGGCAAGCGCTAAGAGGACATATTACGCTAGCTCTCTGACAAGGCATAGGTCACCCATCTGATCATCTTTGCGCCAGTAAATAGTTGATCGGGTGGTGCCAAGAGCTAAGACTTATGTTGTCTCTTTGAGTAGAGCAGAGTTCACCCAACCTAAAAAGATCGGTATAAGCGACTAGAGGGGGTGAATAGGCGCTACTCAATTTGTAACTTCTTTTCAATTTTAAGGCTTGACACAAAGAAGGTTCTCTGGATATGCAACTAGGTGAGAAAACCTATATGACAAACAAGCAAGAAGCAACAATAATAGAGAGTAAAGGATAGAAATCACTGAAAGTAGACACGGAGATGTTTTCCCGAAGTTCCTTCCTTTTGTGGGGAAGTACGTCTACGTTGGAGGTGTGGGCGGTACTAAGACCACCAGTGCCACGAAAGTCCTCACCCTATTTTCATGCAGACCCTCCGCAAGGCAAGCACACGATCCACTATGCAGTGGCCTTCAAGGTGGCGACCCGAACCTTTACAAACTTGTTGAGTAGACCTCCACAACACTTGGAGTCTCCCAACATGATCCCGAAGCTTTACAACCAATGTACGAGCTTCGAGACCGACCTCTTCCATCTAGGGTTCAAAGAACCCAAGAGTAACAAGATCCACAGGGGAAAACAAGGGGGGATCAACTTTGCTTTGGTGAAACCCTAGATCTAGACCTCCTCCACCAAATCCTATAGCATCAAGGAGATTGGAGCACTATGGGGGGAGATCTAGTAAAATGATAGCTCAAGAACAATGGAGAGAGATAAAAGAGGAAACATTTCTTTTGGGGAAGAAGGGCCCTTTTATACCCACTAGAGGGAATCTTCCCGTTGCTGCTTGACTCAAGCGATAGTACCGGTTCTAGAAGCGGTAGTATCATACATCACCGGTACTACCAGACTAGTATCGGACGAGGTACCGGATGAGGCCAAGGGGCGATGAATTGCTCTCAGACGCCCCCGGTAGGACATACTTGAAACAAGCGGTACCACCGCGAAGCGGTAGTACTGGATGCACAAGCGGTACTACCGGATGGGGCGGTAGTACCGGCTCGGTGGTAACAGGTGAGTTTGAGGAGGAGATGAGGCTCACAAGCGCTCTCGGACTCGCCTGGTACCGCCAAGCGGTACTACCGGGGTAAAGCGGTAGTACCAGGTGAAAAGCATGCAACAGTAGCAACAGGGACAGAAGACCGTTTAGATCTCAACCATTGAAGAAAAGCATAAGGGGCTAGGCCCCCTTCTTTTTAGCTTTTTGGCCAGCTTCTCCCAGAAGCTACCCTCGACCAGCTTCTCCCAGAATCTCATCTGCCAAAATCGTTTATACTTTTAAATTGACATTGAAACTACTAGTTAAGAAGTTTGAACGAATTTTGAAGATGAGATTCTGGGAGAAGTTGGTCGAGGTTAGCTTCTGGGAGAAGCTGGCCAAGAAGCTGAAAAGAAGGGGGCCTAAAAGATAGAGTTGATTTCACCCAAACTTTCCGACGCGGACCCCCTCTGATAGTATACGGTTTTCCTACCACTCAAGCAAAAGGCCTAGGAAAAACTATGTCTTGCTATGGACCTTTTTTAGGGTAAACGAATGCCTTTTCAACAAGGATAACCTGAAACACACTTAGAAAACGATTAGTTCGACACGTGTGTTATCATCAAACATCAAAACCACTTAGGATGGGAAATTCCATTTCAATCCCCCTTTTGGTGTTTGATGACAACACACATTTTCATGACAAATATTATGATAACGCACAAGGTTTGAAAAATAGAGACGCGTTCCCCTAGATGTGTGCACTCATACCAAGCACAAACTAGGATCAACACACCCCCCCCCTCTATTTTACCAACAAACCAAGAGTGCAAAGACAAGAAAAAATGCTTGGAACTCATACCTTTGCACACACTATGTTGCACCTTTTCCCCCTTTGGCATCAAGACGCCAAAAAGGGACAAGAGCAAGACTAGCGCCCCAAAGATCGGTCCTCCTCATCATCATCATAGTCATCATCATGGTTCAGTGCATTGATCTCTCAATAAGTTGGGTATGCGGAAGAAGAAGGCAGCTAGGACTTTCCGGACCGTGTATGCTGGTACACGCTGAGGGTCTGCTGGATCGGTTGTGCCACTTGCTTGCCATTGGGCGACTTGTCGAAGCCTTCGGTTTTAGATGGTGCATGTTGGTGGGATGTCAGGGATATTGGCCCTTTTCATAGACACCACCTAATTGTCGCTTGTCTTGGTGGGCTTTGGTTTGATCTTTGTAATCTCTCTTCTACGGTTTTTGAGAATAATTTAATAAAACAGCCTGTGTGCATCTCTTGGATGCAGAGGCTGGGGCGATCTTCCCCTAATTTGAAAAAAAATTAACCCGGCAGTTTAGAATTATTGCTTTTTGATTAAGCATGTTCATAAAATTTGCAACCATGCTGATCTCCGATGGGTCAAATTAGTTTGGGAATTGTATTATTCCAATGCTTTGCCTCCTGCTAAGTCAAGGGATATATCCTTCTAGTGGAGAGATTGTCTCAAGAGTCTCCCGAGTCTCCCCAATTATAAAGCCTTGGCCACATGTTCTGTGCACAGTGGCTCCTCTATCATGCTCTGGCAGGATACTTGGCAAACAATTCCTCTCAGATTGTCTATGCCCTATCTTCACTCCTTTGCTCTGAATGACTGCATTTCTATTGCTCAGACTTTGGCCATGGATGAACTTGCTGATCATTTCTCCCTGCCTCTGTCCACCGAAGCTCACAATGAATTCCTACAGCTATAAACCTTTTTAGCAGATTTTCCCCTGAATGGTTGGTCTTCCATGACTCTTCAGTGTTCAAAGTTGCAAAAGATTACAAGCTTGCCATGAGTGGTCATCTAGTTTTCCCTTCATTCAAATGGCTTTGGAAAACTTGTCAGCATAAGCACAAGGTTTTATTTTGACTTCTTATTTAGGACAGATTGAACACCAGAGAGCTTCTGCAGAGGAAATATTTCTTCCTGCCAGATTACACTTGTCCAATGTGCAACAACATTGTACTTTGACACCAGAACACATATTTTTTTCCAATTCCCTTTTACCCACATGTGCTGGCAGTACATTTATCCCTCCTGGAGCCTGCCAACTGCCCCTACAACAGCTGCCTCTATTCAGGACATTATCATCAGTTTACAAGATTCCATTGCCAAGCCCTTCTCTCTTGAAATAATCATTCTGGTCTGCTGGGCCATTTGGTGTGGACGAAATGATTTTATCTTTAAGGGTCTGGATCCAAGTGGCTTTCGCTGTCGAAGCAAGTTCAAGGAAGAAATGCAGCTACTGGTTCACAAAGCTACTAGAAACGCCTACGCTGGTTTGCGTGGTTGGGTCCTTTCTTTCAGATAGACAGAGTGTGCTTTGTAGCTGTTTCTCTGGAGCTAATCTCTAGCTCCTTTATCCGTACCAAAGATTTTTTTTTATCAAAAAGTTATAAAATTTTGCAGTGGGGAAACCTACTGTTTTTTTTTTTCATCTCGCATCTGCTCACACATTGCTCCTTTCACGCACTGCTCCCGACCCTTAATAAATTATTACAGTAGTATGAAAAACTGTGTAGTCTACTCCCTTGCAAGTTGCAAGTCGCAAGTCTGCTTTCCTACAAAAAAAATCTACTTATCAACCAACCTTCATATTTTAGTCCATGATTGGTCTCGTGATCAGTGTGCAGCTGGCCTACACGGTATGGGTGAGATTGGTACTGTATGCAACAGCCACAAATTTATTTAGGCCACGGAATTTTAAAAGTTAGCTGGACAGCATCCCCCCACCTTAGCGTGGGCAAACTGAACTTCAGCTGCACCTAACTCAGCTTGCAGAGTCTAGTTTTGTCTTCTACTATTGCTCTTCCTATCAAAACAAAGTCAGCTTTCAGATGCGCTCTCCTTTTAATCCCTTAAACTTTGGCATTGGCACTAGTGCATCTATATCCATTGTAGCCAATTCACACAATCCAACCCTCTGGTAATGGAGGCGACGGTGCTGAGTGTTGGCAAGTCCGTGCTGAATGGAGCGCTTAGCTACGCCAAATCTGCCCTGGCAGAGGAGGTAGCGTTGCAGCTCGGAGTCCGGCGTGACCAGCTCTTCATTACTAACGAGCTCGAGATGATGCAGGCTTTCCTAATGTCTGCCCATGATGAAGGAGAGGACAGCAGAGTGGTGAAGGTGTGGGTGAAGCAAGTCCGCGACATGGCCTATGATGTTGAGGACACCCTCCAGGAATTCGCCGTCCGCCTCGAGAAGCAGTCCTGGTGGCGTATTCGTCGCACGCTGCTCGAGCGACGCCGTGTGGCCAAGAAGATGCAGGAACTCAGAGCTAATGTAGAGGATGTCAGCCAGAGGAAAAAGCGCTACAACCTCATCAAGGGGTCTGTCTCCAAGTCCAAGGCCGCCATGGCTGCTGAGCAGTCTAACATTACTTCTACAGCACTGTTCGGCATTGATGAAGCAAGGCGCGCTGCAAAGCAGGACAAATCAAAAGTGGATCTTGTCCAGCTGATCACCGAGAAGGAGAATGGCCTTAGGCTGATCGCGGTATGGGGAACAAGTGCTGATCTCGGGCAGACATCCATGGTCAGGACAGTTTATGAGAACCCTCATATTAGAAGCGAGTTTCCATGCCGAGCCTGGGTCAGGCTGATGCATCCTTTTGATCCAGAACACTTCATTCGGAGTTTGGTGGAGCAATTTCACACAGGCGTAGGGGCAAAAGGTCTGTTGGCGTCGACAGGGGAGGCGGCACAAGATCTAGCAGAGAAATTTGATCGGTGTGTGAACGAGAACAGGTACTTGATTGTGCTGAATGACATGTCCGCCATTGAGGAGTGGGATCGGATTAAAAATTGTTTCCCTAACAACAAGAAGGGGAGCAGAATCATAGTTTTGACACCGCAAGTGGAGGTTGCAAGCTTATGTGCAGGCCAAGAAATTGCGGTATCAGAGCTCAAACAGTTGTCTGCTGATCAGAATATTTATGCGTTCCATGAGAAGGTAATAGTCAAGCTTCTACCTCCTGTCATTCTTCTTGTTCAACCACTAGGCTAACTAATTCCTTCTATATAGATTTAATAATTATGTAACGGAAGCAAACACCTAAACGAGACTTGCAGCATTGTGTTTTATCTCATCTAGTAATTAATCTGTATGCTCCAAGTCATGAAGACCTAGACAAACTACATTGTTTTGTTTGGCCTACTTCATTACTCACTGTTGTATGCATAGTACATAAAACTTTGGGTTTTTTTTAATTGATCACGAAATAAAATTTATTTTTTTCTCACAAATATTTGGTTAAATGTATATATATATATATATATATATATATATATATATATATATATATACAATATATATGGAGATTTAGATCTAGGTTGAGCCAAATTAAATTCTACACGAAAATCATGATTTGGGATTTGAGTTTTATCACCCCTTTTTGTCACAATTTTAGTTTTATTGTCAACCTCCATAATTAGGATAGAGGACAAACGTAGAGGCCTTTAAGTAGTAAGATCTTCAGTTTGATTCCACACCAATCCTCCTCCGAAGACCAGCGGCAGGCAGCGTTTCATCTTCTTACTCATGATATCAGGAGCTAAGAATGATAACTGATAAAGAAACAGTTCACACATATTCGTGTATCATATATCTTCTCATGTTCCACTAACCACTGACTACCTTTCGTCCTTGCCAAATACCTTTAGTGTATGTCGCATAGACACTTAACAGACATTTGTTTGTACAAATGGACGATTAAAATGGGCAAACCATGTTATATATATATTGATAATTTAGAGGACTGTTATTTAGAACATCACTTGCCGCCTCTAGAAGTCATGAAAAAAAAAGGGTCCTAGAAAGATATGTGGTTCTCAGACATAGCTGAGGAGCAGAACATAGTATGCGAACAAATATTTAGTTTTTTAGAGGTTATCTTGTATAACTGAGGACAAAATGTAGAAAAGTTACAAAGTAAAAAAGGGTAACTAAACATTAACTACTTGTGCACAGGGTTCTCAAGATGGAACATATTTCATGAAATCAGCTTCAAGCTCAAACAGAGCCTTTACCGATACTGACAAGTCTACAATGCACGGTAGGGAGATCTTGGAGGATCAACCTAAAGGTGGGGATGGAGAAAACATAGTCGGAACGAGCCTCACTCAGAGCAGGACAGCAGCGGCTGGTTTGGAGGAATCTCATGTCGTTGGACGACTGGATGAAAAATTTCACATTATTAAACTAATTTCAAATCAAGATATCCAACAACTTCAGGTGATCTCTGTGTGGGGAATGGGTGGTCTAGGGAAAACCACTCTAGTAAAAGATATATACCAAAGTGAAGAGCTCAGTGGCACATTTGATAAGCGTGCTTGCGTCACAGTCACACGTCCTTTCAATCTTCAAGAGCTTCTTAGGAGCTTAGTCGTGCAACTTGATACAAAATCCTTTGAAAAGAAGGGCATGCTGAATTTTTTGGGCAACCCAAAAAGACTAATGCCACTCGCAGAGTTAAGGGTCGAGTTGGCTGGGCTTTTGAAAGGAAAGAGTTGCTTAATTGTTCTTGATGATGTTTCCTCTGCTGATGAATGGAACACGATTCTGCCAATTATTCATGATATGAATAATACAAGTCGGATCATAGTCACAACAAGGGAAGAGAATGTTGCTAGGCATTGTTCGCAGAACCAAGAAAATATATACAATCTTAGAGGTTTGGAAGATAAGGATGCATGTGACCTCTTCACGAAAAAGGTACCTGAAAACAAATATTATCATGCTTCATTTGTTTTATAAGAACTTTGCATTAAGCACTGGCCTTGGAAAGTAATATTTTGGTGTTAGGTTGTGGCATCATATGGTTGATCTCTAATGAATGTGGTATACGTCATGTAAGAAGTACCCTTTCTATCATTTCATTAGTTAAACCAAAAGGATAAATTATGTTTTCGTACATATGTTGATCAACATCACGCCCTTCTTTTCCAATTTTCGGCCATTGTTGTTGTACGGCCATGGTTCATGGTCCAGGTAATTCATGCACTCCCAACCAGAGTGATATTCACCAAATTGTTCCATCTAACTGAAAATAATTATAGTGTTGCATACTCACCTGCCTTCGCGTGTCCATGGAGGTTATAAAGTAGGTCCATTCCTATGTTTAATAAATAGTAAGATTATCTACTGATTATTTTATAGATGTACATTCTAGATAATATGCCCATTTCTGAGTACTTCTGGGTAAATATGTCTATATTTTTAATATTACAAAATAAATCTTTTTTTAGGTATTACAAAATAAATCTTAACCACATGTTGTTTGCTGTGTGAACACATTATCCTATTTCTATAGGCACATGCGTGGGCATATTTTTTTCTCATAAAACTTGCCAGCCCATGTATTATTCCACAATTTGACATCTAAGATTCTTATGATATAAAAAACTTGGAGTTATATTTTCTTATTTTATGATCTATCACAAATATATCATCAGGTGAAGATAATCACACTCATGGATGTAGTAGACATACTTAAGTGAAACCAATGAAAAACTCGACCATATATTCCCCTTATTGTTCATATTTGTTCAAGCGATGAAACGTAGAAAATGTGATTGTGAATTGTAGATGGGACAAACAAATCTAACACATTTCCCAAGAGAAATCTTTTAATTGGATAAAATATGCAGCAAACATATTTTATATACATGATTTAATATTGAGAGTATTGAAGAACTTGACCATGCAAATTTCAGGTATTTAAGAAAACTATAGATCTGGGTAAACAATATCCTGAGCTGGTTGAACAAGCACAACTGATCCTAAGGAAATGTGGTCGACTCCCCCTTGCAATAGTCACGATAGGTGGTTTCTTGGCAAACCAGCCAAAAACTGCTTTGGAATGGAGGAAACTGAATGAGCATATAAGTGCCGAGTTGGAGATGAATCCAGAGCTTGGGACCATAAGAACCGTTCTTATCAGAAGTTATGATGGTTTGCCTTATCACCTCAAGTCTTGTTTCTTGTATATATCCATCTTTCCTGGGGACCACAGGGTTGGACGGAGACGCTTGGTGCGTCGGTGGACTGCAGAGGGTTACTCAAGGGAGGTGCGTGGCAAGTTTGCAGAGGAAATATCAGACAACTACTTCATGGAACTTGTAAGCAGGAGTATGATTCTACCCTCTCAGCACGCTACGCATAGCATAAAAGGAATTGATTCATGTCAAGTCCATGATCTGATGCGTGAAATCAGCATCTCAAAGTCGATGGAAGAAAATCTTGTTTTCAGACTGGAGGAAGGTTGCAACTTAGATAGCCAAGCCATGGTACGCCACCTGGCTATAGGCAACAAATGGAAGGGGGGTCAGAGTGAGTTTGAGAGCATAGTAGACCTGTCCCGTTTACGGTCAATTACAGTTTTTGGAGAATGGAAGCCATTTTACATTTCTGATAAGATGCGTCTGCTGCGAGTAGTTGATTTGGAAGACACGACAGGTCTATTTGATCACCACCTTGATCATATCGGGAAGCTTATTCACTTAAGATACCTTTCACTAAGAGGATGTAAAGAAATCTATCACCTTCCAGATTCATTTGGTAACCTGAAGCAACTACAGACACTTGATGTCAGAGGCACACGCATAGTCAGGCTGCCAAAAACTATCATCAAGCTTCGGAAGCTACGATATCTTCATGCTGGTATGAAATCAGTGGGTGAGGCTGTCTCATATGGAGAATTTGAAGATGTTGTTCCACCGGTAATGAAGAACACGTTATGCCTCTTGTCAATCTGTTCAGCGTTGTCTTGTTTGTTTTGGTGTGCACCTCAGCTTCTCCCTGGTGATGGCATGAGCCGCCGTGATGTATGCACTGCAGTTTGCTGCTATGTTGTCCCTTCTGTTGTAATGCAACTGGACATGTATGGTGTTCTGATGCCAAGAGGGATGAAGAAACTGAAAGCACTACGCACGCTGGGGGTTGTAAACATTTCACTGGGGAAGTTCATTCTACAGGACATAAAAGGCCTCACCCAGTTGCGTAAGTTGGCGGTGACTGGCATCAATAAGGAAAACGGACAAGTGTTGTGTTCAGCAACTGCTGCTCTCAGCCGCTTGGAGTCGTTGTCAATGCGGTCAGAGGGGGAGCCAGGTTTATGTGGGTGCTTGGATGGTATGTTGTCACCTCCAGAGAACCTGCAGAGCCTGAAGCTGTATGGCAACCTGGTCAAATTGCCGGAATGGACCAAGGAGCTCAATAATGTGGTGAAGCTGAAGCTACGGAGCACCCGTATTTCCGAGCCTGATAGTGCCATGCTAGTCCTTGGCAACCTACCAAACTTGGCATCCCTGCATCTGCTGGACAACTCATTCGAGCAGAGTAAGGAGTTCCATTTTAATTTCCAACCAGAGACGTTCTCGAGCCTGGTTGTGCTGGAGCTGGATCGCATTGGGGACCTAGCATCGATGAAGTTTGACAGGGCAGCAGTTCCTAAACTTGAGATACTGAAGTTTTATCTTAAGAAGCTCGGAGGTGAGTGGCTTTCGGGGCTGTCATCTCTGCCAAGCCTCAAGCAAGTTTTGCTCGAAGGTTCTTACACTCCATCTGAACTGAAATACCTGAGAGACGAGCTTGTCCTGAATCAGAATCAGCCCATACTGAAGAGGGTCTACGCTCCGTATGATTCAGCTAGCAGTACCAATTGATGTACTATTTCCCTGTTTCCAGTTTGCTTATAGTATCAACTAGCTGATGTATGTATGCTATACATACGGTAAGAAAAGGCGGTGTATGTATATATCCAGGTACTAACCGCGTCCTTAGTTAACACTTACTGTTTGATGTCTCCAGTCGCTATATATCGAGCTGGATGGAACTGGACCGAGTATGCTGATTATTGATGGATCGCAATCTGCCTTCTTCAATTCGTACTGGAAACTTATACTGTATCATCTATACACTGACGGTGATCATAGAACACCTCAGAATCTCATCAACATTTATTCAGATGGACTTCAAAAATGCATTCACCCCATGTCTTGAGCTTATCTGGACTATCGAACTGTTGGAGATTAGTACTGCGGTTTTGCAAAATACAAAAAACCTCTTATCACTTTCTCATTGCGTGGTCCTGGTACTTTTGCACAGAAAGCCCTGTGAGATCAAGAGAGCACTCCAGCATAATGCCCCTTCGGATATACTTAGACAATCTCCAGCATACTGCCCCTTCGTGGCCGGCCGATATGCGGTATCAGGGCCAAAAAATGGCCTTTCCAGATACTGTAAACGGGCAAAAACCGCAAAAAAATTGCGGTGTACCCCATTGAGGCCCATCCGTCCCGCATATATTCTGGTGCGGGGGCTGGATGCGGGAAATCGCATCCATTTCCCTTCCTCCACAAACGCTGAAACCCTCGCCGGTGCTTCCGATTCTGGCCACGTCCGCTGCCCACTGCCGCACCGACCCATGGCTGGCCAATCGTGCCAGAATTTGGCCGGCCGCAGCGGCGTTTCTCCGCGCCGCAGCGGGAGCTCCGCGTCGTGAGCTCGCGCGCCGCCTCTGTCGGAGCACGTCGCCGCTCCGAGCAGGCACGCGCGCGGGGCACGCTCTCTCGCACCCGCACGACCTTGCCTGCATGGGCGGGGCTCACGTGGTTCGGCCACGACGCCTATGATGCGGAGGCCGGGCGTTCACGCGCGGTAGCTCTGGTGGTCCGCGCACATCCTCCCACGCCGGTGGTCCACGCGCCTCCTCCCGCGCCTCGGGTGGCCCACATCTCCGACGACGAGGATGATGGAGCCATCACGGAGGACGACAAGGTCCGCAAGGTGAAGTTTAATTCGCTCGGTACCCTCGTCTCCGACCTCTGGGACCGCCAAGCGCCTCTGCTCCGAGCGCGAGCACCAGGCACGCCTCGGGTACTTCATCGTCAACTACTCCAACGACGACTCCGAGTAGGCATTGTCGCTGCACCGGGCCCGAAGGTACCGCCGGTAGCTAATTAACTGTAGGGCTACGGTTTGCATCGATGCCGCAGCGGCATTGATTTGGCTTGTAAGTGTTGATCCCGGTGATCACAAACATCCAGTATGTATGAACTGCAGTGTTTAATCTGGCGCCAATCTAGTTTTTTAAATAATGCAGTTGATAATATGGTATCTATTCTGCGCGATGAATTTACGTACTGTAAAAGTGGTTTGCAGCGTTTGTGGTATCTGCTAGAGATGCTCTTTCTATAGAAGGAAAGGAGCGCCTAGCAACGCTGCTCTATTTTTCTAGCATTGCGTATGAAGTTTTATTCTAGTTATACCTATTACATTCCAAAGAGGGTTGGTAGTGTTGTTCTTACAATATACATTAATCTGAAATGACCCTTCAAAATTAAAACCTAAATTGGAGATAATGTGAATAATATTTTGTTGCCAACTGATAAAGTGAATATGTGAGTAATACTCTTTCAGTACCTTTTTGGTTAAGAGGAAACATGCATCCTTCTCTTCCAGACAGTTGAGCAAGCGTATGCACTTTGGCTTGTGCAACAATGCTTAGCAATATCCTCTCGCCTTGGGGTGATCAAAACGACCAAGCTTGGATTTTTCATTGCAACTAAACATGGCAACATTAAATCCTCTCGCCTTGGGGTTATCCACAAAAATCAAGCAACTATTTCCTTCTGAAAGCCTGACCAACACTTTAGTCAACTCTGGATCTCCCATCGAAGCAATATTTTTTTGGGTGTCGCCTGCAAAGTCCATGGTCCCCTTCCTTGCATCTAATTGCACTGCCAATTGTATATCGCTGTACAAAAATCAAATAGGCCAATAACATAAGAATACAACCACGGTATAACCAATAACTTCAATATCTATGAAATAATGTAGTTTTACTGTCACAAACCAAAGATCATTTAACACAAGACATACAAGAAAAATGTAAAAAGTAACCTGGAAAATTCAATAATTGCACTATGCACGTTGTCATTTGTCATCAGGCACAAGAATATAACAAAGCTATCCTGTCCGACTTAATGTGTTCAGTAAATATTCCAACATTTATGCGGTAAATAAAATGTGTGCCTGTTACATGCATCCCTAAAACCATGCGTGAATAAGATGGCTTTGTTCTGTTCCTGACCCTTCTTTGGCTGACCAACTCAGTAAATCTTTAATACTTTACGCAGGCTGAGGCTTTCAGCCTCAAGGACTTCCATTAAGGAAAAAAGAGACTGATTAAAAAGGATGATGGGTCATTTCATACGCGTCAAAATCTTCAACGGAAGTCTCATTTGCATCTCTTCGCCAACAAACTCTAATATTTCATCAATTCTGAAATAAGTCAAGCCATCAATACTAATACCAAAGTTATATGATACAGATTAATTTTCAAAATTCAGGGTGCAAGTTCTGATGTTCTTAGTTTATTTATTTTTTTTGGAAAAGAGCATATATTAATATCACAAGGACACCAATT
This sequence comes from Avena longiglumis, assembly GCA_030063025.1. Classification (NCBI taxonomy): domain Eukaryota; kingdom Viridiplantae; phylum Streptophyta; class Magnoliopsida; order Poales; family Poaceae; genus Avena; species Avena longiglumis. The sequence continues at coordinate 137,819,589 of CP125976.1, forward strand.
ACACCCAGCCTCTGCAACAACGCATGCCCTAGCGGCTCTACGGATGCACACAGCTCAGAAAAAGAAAGAGAAATTACAAAAAGAAAAGTCCCGCTACAGAGGACTAATCCTCAAAGAAGCGACAGTGACACCATCAGAACAACACCAGTAGTCCTCCACTCCAATAACAACGCCTTCAAGAAGGAAACAGTGCTCAAGCGCCGTCGTTGCCCGACCAAAGGCCATAGGTTTTCACCCTGGAAAAAGTCCTTACTCACAAAACAATGCCTTCAACAAGATCATTGCCATGCACAACCAGCTAAGGCCAGACCTTGGATTTTCACCCTGCAAGATAAGACTGGAAACTCCCCTGTGTTGTCTTCCCGCCAACAACAGCCGTGAACGAGTCTCGATCACGCAGCGGATCTCCGTCACCACAAGAACAAAAATCACCATCGCTACCCTCAAATTTCCACTTTCCGACATTCTCCTCATCCGACATCACCGCTCAAAGCATGGCACTTGGTGGGAACAAACAATGAGCTTCGCGCCTCCCCGAAACCAATCGCCGAAAAACAAGGCGCTACGATCGAATACCTTCCGATCCAAAGAATCTCCGTGCATGATACGCCCATGGAGTTCGCCGACGAGCCTTCCGAACCCGCCTCCGCACTGGATCAAGGAGGATGACATCAAGTAGATCTTCGCTCACGCGAAAGAAATCAAAGGACCACCACCTTTATTAGATCCGACACAACGATCCCCACACCACGGCGGTTCCCTAAGACGGATCGAGCAGTGCAAAAGGAAGCAAACCGGAACCACCGCAGCGGCGTGAGCCACCACCCAAAGAAGATCCCAGCGGCTTGACTGGCCGCCTACCACGGCGCCCGCCGAGGGTCGACCGCCCTAGATGGCCCTAGATCTAGCCCACGCGCAAGACGCAGACGTCGCAGCACCGCCTCCGCCGAGCCAAAGCGCCGCCATGACCTCCAGCGCCAGCCGACCAGCCCAAGACGGGCCCAGATCGAGCCGCAGAGCAGCCGGAGCGCCCATGCTCAAGGCCAGTCGCGTGCGCGAATCGCCGACGTCCGCCGCCCATCCTCCTCCGCCCCCACCACGACGCAGACCAGCCGCCATGACCTGCACCACCGCCTCCGCGAAGAAGCTTGTCGTCGGTCCGCCCACTCCCTCCGTCTCGACGGGTGCCGCCATGGCCACCAACAATGGCGACGGCTGGGAAAGCACAGTGAGCGAATGCTTAGGAGTGAAGAAGCTAACATATTTAGATCAAGTCAATAACAGTCAATGAAGCAATTACCTACTCATCTTGATGTTCCCATTAGCAAGCCAAGAGGTTAAATAAACCTGTAAAATAAGCAATTAACAAAATAGAACCCTTGATACATATCATGCTGACATAGCATAACACATTTGATCTAATCCAAAGACCATTCATCCTTCACTTACATGAACCAAGTTAGTGCTTATAATTTTACCAAACAAACAGCTAAGGACATAAGAATCAGGACAGAGACATTTTTTTTGAGTTTTAATGTATGGAATCAGTGCAACAATTCTGCAAAATTAGACCCGTACCTGCAAAACCTCATGCGATGGAGTACAGCCAGGTAGCCGTGCCTGCAAGACATCAGTCCTCCAATTTTCAGGCAGTGGGCAGCTGTCTATAGACCGACGGACAGTACTCCGAAATTCATACAATGCCCCATCATATAGCTCATCCGACCATTCTAATGAAGGATCTGCACCTTCCTTTATGTTGATCGACAGGAGTTCCAAGACAAGCAGTCTCTGCATTCAAAACGATTTCACTATCAGGGATTCCCAAAAAGAACAGGCGAAAACAGGAAAACAAAAAGAAGCGGTTTCTAACTGCACAAGCGGAAAACATAGCAGGATTGAACGAACGAACTGTTTCTGTGATCAAGAAGCATCACCATCTCATAAAAACAGTATGATGGTATGATGATATTACCTTCAATTGTAGCTCCGAAACAAACATCTCAACAAGCTCTTGAGCAAAATCCTCTGAGATAAAGTCACACATAAAAATAAATTAAAATGTATCCTTGCAGGTTTAGGAACAACCGAACAGCATAGGCTCATGTGCAGATCTAAATCTTGAGTAGCTAGTTCAGAACGAAATTGGACATAAGAAACTAGATATTTAAGGATCTAACTTGATCTAGTGTGACAGTGCTACACTAAAAACTATATGATAACTTAAATTTTTATTTACTAACTATATAGCACTTACTCGACATTCTGACTAACTTGCAGCTATTACGCAAACAGTACAAAATTTATTGAATTCCTGAATCATATTAAAGAATTCGTTACCTAACAGAATGGAAAGAAAGATCATTTGTGTTTCCGTATCATAGTATTTCAGAACACAACTAGGGTGTCAAGTGGGATCCCGCCTAAGTCCCACTTCTAGTTTATTTGTCAAAATCTAGTGTAAATTTTGAGCAAAAAATTGAACTAGATTTTGACAAATGAACTAGAGGTGGGATTTTGGCGGGATCCCACTTGACACCCTAAACACAACTTTCTGAATCTCTCTAAGGCAAGTTTTTTCATGTCCAATCAGAACGAAATACTAGAAGTTATGGAACATTAATCCTGCTTTGCCTAAAATAAAAATGGGTAACCCACCAAATTCTGATATGGAGATCAATTTAAATACTGGAGCTCCTCCACCATCCCCTGATTCTTTCAAATCATCTTGGGGGTCAGTAAACCGGACTAGTGGGCTACCCAAAGATGCTTTGGAAAAACACCGCATAGCACGAGAAGCTTTAACCAAGTCGGAAACTGCAAGGACCTAGTAGCAGGAAAAAATGAAGAACATCAAACCAAACATTTATGCCCTATAGGGTTCTGACTAAAAGGACCTGACACATGAAGAAGCACGGTCTTTGTATGAGCACTACCATCTCCTTGTAGGATGATAGAAGCATCTTGCGGCATTGCACCTGAACCAACCAAAAGACATGAAAATGAGGAGACCAACAAGGAAATTGCGCCGGCGGGCATACACTTGCTAAAGAGGATTGGCGGCGTTCCATCCGAAAGAGTAGCTACCTCCTTGTGCGCCAACTTGGCGCTCGCCCTGTCGCGGATCCCCGGCATGTCCCTGAGCACCCCCCAAATCCATCCCAGGCATGTAACTGACAATCGCAAGGCGGCGGCATCAGTACTAACTGGTGACTGAACCTCGGAAACCCAAGCAAGCGCCGCCGCAACACAGAACCAGAGTGGGGACTACCTGCGGGAGAGGTGAGCGTTGACGAGCGCGGAGGCGTGGGAGCGTCCGGCGGATACGGCGTCCAGCCACCGGACCTTGGCGGCGAGCAGGCGTGACCACTGGTTGCGCAGGTTGCGCTGCGCTGCCGGCCGCCACTGGCGCAGCGACGAGGGAGACGAGGTTGGAGAGGATAGTTGGGCAGGGCGGCGCACCGGGGTGGCTGCGCACGGCTCCATTGTTTCGTCCGCTTGTCGCTGGCACTTCCACGGTCTTTGCCCGACCGAGCCCAGCGCCGGCCGCGCAAGCCCACGGACCTGCACCGCAACCGCGAGTAGAAATCACAGGTTCGTAGCGGCGCGACGTCAGGAGCAGTTGGGCGGGGAGGGGAACTAGTTGCGATCTTGGGTCGACCGACCGGCGTCCACCTCACTCCTCGATCGGCGGCGGAAGCGGGGGAAAGGCGGAGCAGAGGCTGTAGGCATGGGGACGAGCAGTTTCAGACTTCCTGCTCGATCCAGCGAGGCTCTGACTTGGATCGCTCTAGGCCTATCTCTTGCTGGGCCAGATTTAGTAGGCTTTTCCATTGCGTCAGATGGCGCACCAACAGACGAAATCCCTCAAATGCTCCAAAAAAAAAACGACAACGCAAACGAAGTCTCAAATTTCCAGTCCGGATCGAAAACATGAAAACATGATTTCCTAGCAGTACATCAGGCCATGATGAGTAGGACGCTTCCAACCCGTCTCCGATTGGAAGGATGCATGTACCTCCCGTCTACTTATACCGACACCTAGCACCATGGTTTTGTTGTGCAGGTAGACACGACCTACCGTCCACGCGACACCAGGATCATTAGCAACAACCAGTAGCGCCGGCAAGGACAGCTTCGTCATGGCACGCCACCCAGCTATGGGCAAGACCGTCGCCAACAAGTCCCTCTTTCAGACCGCCATCGACGTCGGCTGGGAGACCCGCCTCCTAACCGAGGCCTCCAGCAGAAACCCTTACGTCACCACGGACTCCGTCGGGCCGAACCTGAGCGATTTCCTTCACACAAAGACAGATCGCCTCTCCTTGAGTCCACCATACGCGCCTTCATGTGGCAGCTCCTCACCGGGGCCGAGACGATGCACAAGTGTCGTATTGTCCACCGCGACATCAAGCCGTCCAACATCCTCGTCGAAGAAGATGGAAAGATGGTCAAGATATGCGGCTTCAAGTTGGCCATGTCTCCGGCGACGGAGCGGCAACCATACGGCAAGGTCGGCACGACGTCCTACATGGCACCCGAGGTGCTCCTGGGGAAGCCGCACTACGACGCGAGGGTTGACACATGGTCGCTCGGGTGCGTCATGGTCGAAATGGGCATTGACGAGATTAAACCTTGTCACCTTTTCCAAAACCCAAGCTCATGACAATGGGCATTGACGAGATTAAACCTCTTCACCTACTTGTCTACTCTTGATTGACGATAAAACCGAAGATTACAAGGGTACGCAGATGAGATCTGGCGGGTGTGTATGCTAGGGTATTTTCGTGATCCTCCTCGTCGTGCTCTCCTGGCCATTATATGGGAAGGCCAGGTTCCCGTACTACGTCGAGTCGGCTAAAAATTAGGATTTTACCATTTAAACTATCTATCTAAAGCTAGCCATATCCTCCAAGGAATCGCCTTCTTTATGGGCCTGGGCCTGGGCCATTCGAATACTTCCTAGGCTTTGTCATCAGGTACGGATCATCTCGTGGGCTTCCGATGGGTCGGACCGGATAGGCTAATATTGGGCACCCGCGGGGCATACCCATGTCAGTAGGGCCCGAGTGTTCGGTCGAATCATAGATTCGACTGAAGACTCCAAAGTATTCGAGTGCCTTCATTCGAATAAGCTTTCGGGTCATGGTATTAGTTCATAGGGATAGTTGATATGCGTGCCTAAATCAAACGACAGATCGGGGTCAGTTAACTGTACTTGGGGGAAAACAACGCTATCTACTCAGACTCGAGTCCCTGGACTCGAATCCGGAAAAATGCTGGCGTAATTCGACTCAGGCCGCGAAGGTCTTACAGGAGTCGAATTCCAGTAATATTGAGTATGTACCCAACGCATCCGTAAGGATTTTTCATCGCACTTGTAGGCACGGAATATTGCTGGCAGGGTGCATTTCGGGTGCGTTATCAGGCTATTAAACTGTGTCTGTAGGTCTTATCTTTATGTCGCCGACACAGCATCCGTATGTTTGTCGTCGCTGATATGATTCAGGTGGCTAAGGAGACGTCATATCTTAGCATAAATATTGGGCGGAGTCGCCATATTTTCGATTGTATGTTAGTTACGACATAGTCGCTGCATAGGATCCGAAGGATCACCATTAATTTGTTTAAAGGGTGCGCAAGCGAAGGATCACCATTAATTTGTTCAAAGCCATGTTCTCTTTAGGAAACTCCATAAGCTGGCAAAGCCGGACTAGAGTCAGTGATGCAGTGATAAAACTAAGACAGACATTTGGAGTATAAAGAGTAAAAGCAATCATTACCCATGGACATTCACCCTTGGTGAACATGCCAAAGGTGATGTTGAAGTCGCATTTCCGGTCCTTCAGCTTCACCATGTCCTTCAATATCACGATTGGCTATCTCAACATCAACATCAACAACAACGTCTATAGCTACACATTGACAACAACTCTAGTCAACGGCGCCCGCGTCATCACGTGTGTCTACGACACTCCCGATGTGTTTACAGGAGGAAAAGGAGGCCCCAGAAGAGGACGCAGTCACCGCCCGAAAGAGCGTTTCCTATCCTAAGTGATTTTGGTGTTTATAACAACACACATGTCGGACTAATTATTTACTAAGTGTACCGCGGGTTTTATCAAGAAATCCTTGGCTCATTCCTCCCAAAAAGGGTCCCCTGCTGATCAAGAAAAATCAACTGGTACTACCACAGTACGGCGATGGGAGATTGCTACTAGACCAGCGGTGGGTTTGGGCTTAAAAGCTTCTTCCGTGTGGTACCAAAAAGCGATAGTACCGCATTCTGATACCGGTCAAGACAGAAGGTGTGGGCGAGTTCGCCAAACGCCTTTGTCTTCACCAGTACCAAAAAGCGGTAGTACCGCTCTTTAGTACCTAACTCGACAGAAGGTTTTGGCAAGTTTGCCAAATGCCACTGCCCTCCCCGGTACCAAAATACGGCACTATCGCCTGGGTCCGGTAGTACTGTGCCCCATTGTCGGTAGTACCGCTTTGCGGTAGCACCACAGTTTGGTACCGTTGGAGTCTGGAGCTGTTTTGCCTATATGGCGCATCTTTGGTACCTGACCGGTAGTACCGGTGTTTTCCGGTACTACCGCTTGGAGTTCCGGTAGTACCGCTGCAATAAATGCTCAACGGTCATATCTGCACCAAGGACTATAAATGCACCCTTCACCTACCTTGGGAGGTTGCTCCACCCACTCAAGAACACTACCCCCATTTGAGCCACCAAATCAACATGATCTCTTCATCCAACCATCCAAAGTCATTGATCTTTGGATAATCGAAGGAGGAGGCCTTGATCTACATATTCACCAAGAGAGATCTTCATTTCCCCCTCATTCACTTGAGGGACCCATGCTCTAGTGTTTCTTTGGAAACCCTACTTTTGATTTGGTTCTTACAAGCTTGTCTTTGATTATTTTGATAGCTTGCTTGTATTTGGGAGCCTCCAATTAAGTTCTGGATGTGTGCCCCAAACTTGGTGTAAAGGTGTCCGCTTCCACCTCGAAGGTTATCGATATAGTGGAAGGTGAATCGAACCCATTGGGGTGAGGTTCATCGAAGAACAAGGGAGGCCTCTGATATTGTTTCTCGAACATTTTTGCTATTGTTTCTCCTCTAAACTTGTGTGATTTGGATACAACTAACACGGACTGACGCTGTTTTCAGCAGAATTACCTTGGTATCTAGTTTTTGTGCAGAAAATGAACTATCACGAAAAATCTCGAAAAATATGCCAAAATTATATTTCACCAGAAGACCCACGGAGCCAGAAGACAAAACGGAGTGGAGGCCTGGGGGCCCACACCCCGCCAAAGGCAGGGCTCGCAGCGCCTAGGGGTGCCATTATCCTAGGCACCCCCTCGGGCTCCCTCTGCGCCTATAAGTGGCCTCTCGACCTAAAAACCGAGGGGGTTCAATAGTTTACCAGAAAGAGTTCCGCTACGCCTCCGCCACCAGAAACCAAGATTCGTATCCAAAAACTCCGTTATGGCAGCTTGCCGGGACAGGGAATTTGGGGAGGATCATCGCCATCGTCATCACCAACGCATCTCCATCAACCATCAATGTTTCCCTCATCCATGAGTGAGTAATACCCCACTATAGGCTTGGTGATGGTAGGAATTGGATGAGTTATATCATGTAATCGAATAAGATTGTTAGGGCATAGTGCCTAGTATATCTATTAGTGCAATTTGACTTTGTTGCAACTTGTTGTGCTTAATGCTTGTCACTAGGGCCTGAGTGCCACGATCTCAGATTTGAACTTATTATTGAATCATTATGATAGTATTGTTTGTGATCTTATCTGCAAGTTATGTACACATATCATTGTTTGGATCCAAAGGCCCCAAAGTGACAATAATTGGGACAACCGGAGGGGATGGCTGTGGTGTGAGGATCAAATGTGTTCACGGAGTGTTAATGCTTTGCTCTAGTGCTCTATTAAAAGGAGCACCTTAATTGCCAGTAGTTCCCTAGAGGCCACGCCACTTGGTGGTCGGATGAAGATGTTGTGCAAGTTCTCATTGCGAGCACGTATGACTATATTTGGAGCACATGCCTAGGATTGTTTAGTACTTGGATGCTTGTTATTATTTATCTGCAATGCCCTAGATATTGAAGTTACATGTTTAGACTTGTCCATGCAACGCCCGTCCATCCATCCCTATGCCTACCACACTCGAATCCCACTATTTACCGTTACTGTTACTATTGCTCTTGTTTCCCTGTTACCGTTGCTTTTCTGTTACTACTACCAAACTGTTGCTACTGATAAACTTTTGTGAGCAAGAACTATTTCTAGGTGCAGCTGAACTGACAACTCGGTTGTTAAGGCTTGCAAGTATTCTTTGGCTCCCCTTGTGTCGAATCAATAAATTGGGTAATACTACCCGCGAAGACTGTTGCGATCCCCTATACTTGTGTGTCATCAAGACTATTTGCTGGCGCCGTTGCCGGGGAGCATAGCGTTATTTGTAAGTTCACTTGGATCTATTATTGTTCACTGCTACTCCTTTCATCATGGGGAAGACTCATGATGAAAAGCTCCCTATTTTACTATCCACTACAAGAAGACGTGCAATCCTAAACATCTCTGCTGCTCTTGATTCACCGTCTGTTATAAGTAAGCTTGTTACACCACCACCACATACACATGCTACACACACTGCTACTACTGCCGAGTCTGGAACTGCTTTTGATACTCATGATGTTACTTCTACTGTGCTTGATGCGAGTGGTTCATTAGGTCCTTTTCTAGATGCTACTATGGATAGTATAGGAAATACCAAAACTCCTAGTGAAGACACTGTTACACCTGTTAGCTCACCTGAGTCTAGTGAGAGTTATGATATTAATGATGACTACATTGAGTTTACTGATGAGTTTGTTGAAGAGTGCCGAAACACACATGGTACTAGTGCTATTAAGAGTCTCCTTGCTAGACGCACCATTATTCCTAAGTTGTCCTCTGATCCTAAGTTTGCCACCTCTCCCATAGATATTAAAGATAAAGATTATGATTTTTCTCTTGATTTATCCTATTTGGACATTGTTGAGAAAGAACCTTTCTGTGGGACTGAAAATGAGAGTGATGTGGCTCATATGAATGAGTTTTCTACTATGAGTGCTTTATTCTCTGATGATTTTAAGATGCGCAAGTACTTTGTTACTAAGATCTTCCCTTTTTCACTAAAAGGAGAAGCTAGGGCTTGGTTTAATAGATTACCTCCTGGTTCCATTGATAGCCCTGATTGTTTGATTGCTTCTTTCTTCCGGAAATATTTTCCTCCTAGTGCTAGACATGCTGCTTTGCAGAGACTTTTTGATTTTAAACAGGGAGAAGAAGAGAAATTGCCTAAGTCATGAACAAGGTTTTGTGCCTTGATTCATGCACATCCTGGATGTCCATTACCTAAGAATGAGCTTCTTGATATTTATTATAATGGACTAACTGATGATTCTAGGACATACCTAGATAGCTTTGATGATTGTGTTTTCAGGAAAAGAACTCCTACAGATGCTGAAGAATTAATGGCTAAGATAAGCAAGAATTGTGATGATTGGACTTCAACTGAGCTGAATAATTCTGAGACTATTATTCTTGAACCAGTTGTGCCTGAACCAGTTCCAACACCAACACCAAATAAGAGGGGAGTTATTGCATTAAATGATGAAGTGATGAAGGAAGCTAAGAAGTGTCTAAAGGAGAAAGGTGTTAGAGCTAAAGATGTGAAGAATCTACCTCCTATATAAGAATTATGTAAGCCAATTCCCCACTCATCTACTATTGAGGTACACTCTCCAACACTTTGATGAAGGTGATATTCCTTATGGTAAGCCTCCTGATCAATGCTTAGAAGAACTTGACATTTTTATTGTCAAGCAAGGTAATTTTAATAAACAAGTTCAGAATCATTTATTGGAAAACTCTAGAGCTATCAATGAGTTAAAATATATTGTGGAAAGAAGTTCAAATGATATTAAAATGCTTTATAAACACTTTCAAATGGTTCAAACTCAACTTGATCAACTTGCTAAGGTACAAAAGGATATGCTAGTTAGTGCCTCAGTAGATAAACATGCTTATGGAATTAGAACTAGGAGTGATATAGCTACTCAAGATACTTTATGTCCTGAAGGGCACCCTAAAAGAATTGAGCAGGATTTTCAACAAGGTGAGAGTAGTGGTTAGCCCTTGTAAGAGAAAGAAAAAGAAACATAAAGTAGTTGAGGAACCACTTGAACCTGTTGTAGATCCTAATAGTATATCTGTCTCTGATGCTGAAACTGAGAGTGGTAATGATAAAAATGAGTCACCTGATAAGGAGGAAGGTGAGGAAGAACCTGAGAAGCATACTAAGAACACTATGTACACAAAGGAAGATTTTATTGCTAATAAACATGGTAAAGAGAGAGAACCTTGGGTGCAGAAACCTATGCCTTTTCCAGGTAAGAAACACAAGTCAAAGGAGGAAGAACACTACAACAAGTTTTGTGAGTGGATGAAACCTTTATTTTTGTAAATTCCTTTGACCGATGCTATTAAGTTGCCTCCTTATTCAAAGTATATGAAGGATATTGTCTCTAATAAAAGGAAGATTCCTAATGAGGAGATTTCTACTTTGCTTGCTAATTATTCCTTCAATGGTAAGGTTCCAAATAAACTTGGTGATCCAGGTATACCAACTATTCCCTTATCTATTAAGAATAATTATGTTAGAACTGCTTTATGTGATTTGGGAGCTAGAGTTAGTGTTATGCCTTTTTCTCTTTATAAGAGACTCCAGCTAGAAAAGTTGATACCAACTGATATTTATTTGCAAATGGCTGATAAGTCAAGTACTATTCCTGTTGGTATATGTGAGGATGTTCCTGTTCAAGTGGCTCATAATTGTTTGGTTCTAACAGATTTTGTTGTGCTTGAAATGCCTGAAGATGATAATATGTCTATTATTCTTGGGAGACCTTTTCTTAATAATGTAGGTGATATCATCAATTGTAATCAAGGAAAAGTAACATTCAATATTAATGACAAAGAGCATACTGTCTATTTCCCCAAGAAAGTTGCTAAGAGCTATTGCTTGAATTCCGTTCAAAATATTGAGAGTATCAAGGTTGGAGAAATATATTGTCCCATTCCACAAGAAAATTTTGAAACTATTATGATTGGGACCATTGCTATAAAGTATGAGGTAACATAATCACCTTGTGGATTGCAAAGTTTTGTTTCATATAAGATTGTTTTGGTAACAAGACTTGATCAACCTTGTTAACAAAAGGATTTTAATGAACAAAATAATGTGTTCACTGTGGTTATTCTTGCTTTCTTTTACTTTTCTCCTTCCTAGTCTTTGCTTTTGCTCTTGTTAGCTAGTTGCTTGCCTTTTAGAGTGTCTTAGAACTTCTGTAGTTTGGCTTTTGTTTGCTTTTGCTTCTTCTGAAAAAACCTGTTTCTGCAAGAAAATCAATTTTCATACCCTGAAAATTGGACAGAAATAAAGTTTCCCGAAAAATCCCAGGAAATTCAAAATAAAATTTTCCTCGAAAAAAGGGGCAGAGGGACACCTGGAGTAACCCAGGGGGGCACCCCAGGCCACTACACCCATTGTAGGCGCGACCTACCTGTGGGTGGCGCCTAGGGGGGTCTGGCCCACCTAGGGCCCTCCAAGGTGACCCCTCACAGCCATCTTCTTTCTCTCTTCCGAAAAACACCGGAAAACTTGCTCAATCTCGAGTTCTTGCTGTTCTTGCTTGCGATTTTCAATCTTCTTGCTCAGCCCATCTTTGCTGCTGATTTTTGGAGGGATTGCTCCTTAGTATGTGCCTCCTCCACTTGTCCAATTAGATTTGTGATTGGTAGATTGTTTCTTGAGTATTTTGTTGCTATAGGTGTCAGGTTGTTTGAGCTTATATGCTTGTTCTATGCTTAGAGATTTAATTTTGATGCATGTGTAGCCCTCTAGCAAGTTCCTATAGTAGTTGCTCATCATTTATCAACTTGGAAATCACTAGGTTTGATGTTTGTCTAAAATTTCAGAAATAAAGAGGTCATGGACAACCACACATTTGGTGAATTATTTGAGAGTGATGCACCTAGAAGGGCAAGGCCTTTGAGATAATCCTCCCGTGCTAGGCCCTTATACCATGAGGATCTCATCACTCCGCGATTTGGCATCCCTCCACCTTTCCTTGCCAAACCTTCTTGCGGGCTGCTGGGATTCTTGATGATTTTATGACCTTGGTTTAGAGGGCTGGACTACCAAGCCTTATGCAGGATGAGATCGCGCAGTATTCTATGCTCACGAAAACATTTGTGGAGAGCTTCTCCTTTACTAATAGCATGTTCAATCCAGATGTTTCTTTCAAAGTTTATGGCAGGTCTTACCATATGTCATTGAAGAAATTTTGTGGGGCTCTGGGACTTGGTACAGTTGGGTCAGCAAAGAAGATTCCAGCTCAACCCGCTGATTTGTTGGATCTCTATCGCGGAATAACCAATGATTATAACCGTAGAGCTCAACGAGGAAAGATAAGAAACATTCAGCTTCCAGCCATCAGGTACTTCACTTACTATCTTTCCACTAGTGTTCTTGGTAGGGAGAACACTAGTAATATTTCCAGCTATCATTTGGCTTTCTTAGCTGATGCACTCAACAATGAAACCAAGTACAATCTTGGTTCTCTCATTGCTCGTCGCTTAACTATTAATGGACCCATTTATGGGGAAATTATTGCTACGTGTGTTGCTGATGCCTTGGACATTGTTGTTGATCCAAATGATAAAGTCTTGGCTCCTGAGAGGCTTGATCTTGCTGCCATGAAGGCGCATCACTTTGTCACCACTAGCTCTACCCTTGAGAACTTGGTTTATAGAATTATGTTTATTGACGGGGAAGAGAAAGAGATCCCTCTACCCCAAACCACTTTGTTCAGTATTTCTTAGGGACCTTTGTCACGCTTCAAGGAGGAGATGGATGAGAAGTTGCGCTCTCTTAACTTCCATGGGCACTATCAGGAGGAAGCGCCCTCATATGACCCCGTTGTACACTACACAGGGGAATCCTCGATCTCGTACCACGACAAGGGAGCCTCCTCGTCATACTACCGAGGTGCGCCTACTTGGGCACCATGGGATTGAGCCCCACTTAGGCCAAAAGCCTAATATTGTGGGGAGGTATACCGACATCACACTCATCTATATATCATGTTCGGTCGGTTCTTTGTATATCCATTGTTTCACTTTCTTTTTGGTTGTTGCTTCTTTCTCAAAAACACAAAAATACCAAAAATGTTTTCATTGTTTCTCTTGGTTTGTTTCTTTGCTTTGGTTTGCCTTAAAAGAAAAATCCAAAAAGATTTTGCTTCTTGTTTGGTTTGCATTTTCTTTGTTTGGTTTTGCTTTGTTTGCTTTCTTTAAAAAAATCGAAAATACCAAAAATATTTGTTGTTCTTCTTTGGTTTTGTGAGTTCTTTGCAGGGTTCAGCCGTCCTCAGTGGATTATGGTTTCATGTTATTATTCAAGTCACACAAGTGAAGGGCAATAATGAAGATTAAGACAACTTGAGGTGTGGTAACAAGCTCGTAATGAACTCTATTTGTTTCATTTTTGTACATATGCTCATCATTGTGAGCATGCTTAGTCTATTCATGTAGGGTATATGTTATTATAGATGCTTAGTAGTTTTTGCTTGCTTGTGATTAGCTCCAGCTTGCTAATAGTTTGTAGCATGTCGTATGAATGTTTGCTTGCATTGTTTTTTTCATACTTTTGTATGATATTGTGGTATCCTCCTCTGAAAGTTTCATGTGAATCGACTTGGCACATGCTCACGCATGCATATGACTAATCAATAGTCAGTAAGCCTCGATGATTTATTTTGCCTTAGAGTTCTTGTATCACTTTCATGCCATAATTACTCATGCTTTGTTGCAAGCATGACTATGATAGTTATTGCTCTCTCGTTTGTCGCTCCCTCTCTATTGCTAGCCTTCACTTGCACTGAGTATGAGCTCTACCTGTGCTTCCAACTCCCAAAACCAATATTGACAACAGTGTCCACCATACCTACCTACTAGCATTCATTTACTACTTCAGTGCATATCCTATATGTCGTGTTTTCTTCCAAATAAAATGTTTGTCTGTTTTGAGAAAGTTAGTTAGTAAAGCTCTCACGAACTTGATGGCACACTTTATTCCGTGCACTTAATAATCTTGAACCATTGTGACCTATCCATGAAAGTTTTATGCTTGCAAATTATATGCCGGGAGTCAGTAGAACCGTGTTGTCACGGGGAACGCTTTCAACACTTTTTGGATATCTCATCCAGTTGATACCTTGCTCTTTTGTTTGCGGATGTCGTCGGTATGAAATAAAAAGGGAGCTTGTGAGTTCATGGAGTCTATACATTGTGTTAGAGAAATGCCTGGGCCGCTAGCCTAATCCATGCCTAATCATGGTGGAAACTTGCATCATCACCATAATGAGCATTTATGAAGCATCCTAAATAGAAAGTTATGCACATAGTAAATAAAAAAGATCGTTGAGATGCTCATTGTCTGCTTGCCTTGTCATTTTGATCACGGGATAGCTCCTGTATCATGTGCAAGGGGTACCTCGTTGGTGGTTCTCTATGATATGCATGTATTTACAATGACAAGAACTTACAGGTAATCAAAGTTGAGTAGCATGCGGAGCGGCCCTCACACTCAAGGGACTTGGGATTTCCAGTCTATGGTCTGTCAAGCATATAACTCAGATTGGACCTCACTTTCACCTTAACCACATGAAGATGCCTATGATAGGGGCAATGAGAGCTCAAAGCGAATGAGTACCTTCCTTTAAACATTTGGAAACCTTTCAAACTTTAAAAAACCGTTTTCATAACCTTGTTGAGTCACCACTTATTCTATGAGCACCTTTTTGAGAGCATAGTTGTCATTCTTGTGTTTGTTCCAAAACTTGGTTAATTATGTCATGACTTTGATGCTTGTATCTATGTTATATTTATCTCTAGTCTTCACTTGAACTTCAGAGGTGCCTTGGCATTTATATTGTGCTCTTCAAACAAAGGCAAGCGAGATACCACTCTATCATACCTTATTATGAGCATTGCAATGTTGCTTATGTTTATGTTTCATGCTACTTATTATTATTGAGTTGGTTTCTCTTCATAGCTTGCAATGACTATTGAGTATACTTAGTTGCATACTCTTTATTATGAATTGTTTAAGCATCTACTCCAATGCTGAGAATATTTACATCATGTGAAGCAAATGTGTTCGTGAAAGTTCTTTTATCGCACTTAGTTTTCAACTGAATTGCTTGAGGACAAGCAATAAGCTAAGCTTGGGAGAGTTGATACGTCCAAAACGTATCTACTTTCCCGGACACTTTTGCTATTGTTTCTCCTCTAAACTTGTGTGATTTGGATACAACTAACACATATTGACGTTGTTTTCAGCAGAATTACCTTGGTATCTAGTTTTTGTGCAGAAAATGAACTATCAGGAAAAATCCCGGAAAATATGCCAAAAATTATATTTCACCAGAAGACCCACGAAGCCAGAAGACAAAACGGAGTGAGGCCTGGGGGGCCCACACCCCTGCCTGTCGCGGGAGGGCCCTGGCCGTGCCTAGGGGGTGCGGCCACCCCAGGCACCCCCTCGGGATCGCTCTGCACCTATAAGTTGCCTCTCGACCTAAAAACCGAGGGGGTCAATAGTTTTCCAGAAAGAGTTCCGCTATGCCGCCGCTACCAGAAACCAAGATTCGAATCCAGAAACTCCGTTCTGGCACCTTGCCGGGACGGGGTATTTGGGGAGGATCATCGCCATCGTCATCACCAACGCATTTCCCTAGACCATCAATGTTTCCCTCATCCATGAGTGAGTAATCCTCCGCTGTAGGCTTGGGGATGGTAGGGATTGGATGAGTTCTATCATGTAATCGAATAAGATTATTAGGACATAGTGCCTAGTATCTCTATTAGTGCTATTTGACTTTGTTGAAACTTGTTGTGCTTAATGATTGTCACTAGGGCCTGAGTGCCACGATCTTAGATCTGAACTTATTATTGAATCATTATGATAGTATTGTTTGTGATCTTATCTGCAAGTTGTGTACACATATCATTGTCCGGATCCAAAGGCCCCAAATTGACAATAATTGGGACAACTGGAGGGGATGGTTATGGTGTGAGGATCACATGTGTTCATGGAGTGTTAATGCTTTGCTCCAGTGCTCTATTAAAAGGAGCACCTTAATTGCCAGTAGTTCCCTAGAGGCCCCGCCACGGCCGGATGATGGAAGATGTTGTGCAAGTTCTCATTGCGAGCACGTATGACTATATTTGGAGCACATGCCTAGGATTGTTTAGTACTTGTGTGCTTGTTATTATTTATCTGCAATGCCCTAGATCTTGAAGTTACATGTTTAGACTCGTCCATGCAACGCCCGTCCATCCATCCCTATGCCTACCACAATCGAATCCCACTGTTTACCGTTACTGTTACTATTTCTCTTGTTTCACTGTTACCGTTGCTTTCATGTTACTACTACCAAACTGTTGCTACTGATAAACTTCTGTGAGCAAGAACTATTTCCAGGTGCAGCTGAACTGACAACTCGGTTGTTAAGGCTTGCAAGTATTCTTTGGCTCCCCTTGTGTCGAATAAATAAATTGGGTAATACTACCCGCAAAGACTGTTGCGATCCCCTATACTTGTGGGTCATCAGCCTCTCGTGGCATTGGTGGTTTGAAACCACCCGCTCTCCAAACGTAGACATACTTCCCCTCAAAAGTAAGGAACTACGGGAAACAAATCCTTGTGTCTCTTTGTCCACCACTTTGGTTACTTCTATCCTTTACCACACTTTACTTACTTGTTCTTGCTTAGTGTTGTGCTAGTTGTTGCTTGTTTGACATATAGGTAAATTCATCTTAGTTGCATAATCTAGAGAATTTACCTTTCATGTCAAACCCTAATTTGAAAAATAATAAAAATTAAAGTAGCACCTATTCACCCCCCCCTCTAGGTGCCCATACGATCCTTTCAATTGGTATCAGAGCCTCAGCTCTTTATTCGGGCTTTACCGCCTAAGATTATATGGGTAGCAAAGAAGGGGAAGTGGATGGTGAGTCTACCGCCTCGGTGACCATGGAGGATCTCAGTAACTTGGAAACAAGATTGAGCTCCACCATGGACAATGATATCAAACAATTGCACAAGTTACTTGAGCAACTTGTTAAAGATAAAGGTGGCTCATCATCCCCTTCTCCTCATGAGGAACTTCCACCATTACCCAAAGAGATTCCCACTCTTTTTACTAAGAAGGTCAATGGGGAGCTTTTTTTATACCAAATATATGTTGATGATATTATGTTTGGCTCATCTAACAAAGATTTTAATGATGAATTCTCAAAGCTTATGTCTAGTAGGTTCCGGATGTCTATGATGGGGGAGTTAAGGGTATTCCTTGGCTTTGAGATCAAGCAAGTTAGAGGAGGGAAATTCTTCAACCAAGCCAAGTATACTCAAGATATGATCAAAAGATTCAATATGCAAGATTTAAATGGAGCTCCTACTCCCATGGCTACAAAGACTCATCTAGAACAAAATCCAAATGGTAAAGATGTGGATCAAAAGGTATACCGGTCCATGATTGGTTCTTTGCTTTACCTTTGTGCATATAGACCCGATATTGTGTTGAGTGTAAGTGTGTGTGCAAGATATCAAGCGGCTCCTAAAGAAAGCCACTTGATGGCGATCAAGAGAATCTTTCGATATTTGGTTCATACCCCACATTATGGTCTTTGGTATCCTCGAGGGTCAACATTTGATCTTTGTGGATACACGAATTCGGATTGGGTTGGTGATAAGGATGATATAAAATCGACATCGGGGGCTTGCCAATTCCTTGGTAGGTCCTTGGTATGTTGGTCTTCTAAGAAGCAAAATTGTATATCTCTCTCCACTGCCGAAGCCGAGTATGTGGCAGCTGCTAGTGCTTGCACTCAATTGCTATGGATGAGGCAAACTTTAAAGGAATACGGTGTCCATTGTGACAAAGTGCCTCTTCTATGTGACAATGAAAGTGCTATCAAGATTGCCTACAACCCGGTGGATCACACAAGGACAAAGCATATTGATATTCGCCATCACTTCATTAGAGATCATGTTTCTCGAGGTGATATTGATCTATCTTATGTGTCAACAAAAGACCAACTTGCCGACATCTTCACCAAGCCACTTGATGAAGGAGGGTTTTGTTATTTGAGGAATGAACTAAATACCATAGATTCAAGGAGCTTGACTTGATCACCTTGCATACTCACCTATGTCTTGACTCTTATTTGGTTTAGGTGCAGGCATGGATATAGGGGAGTGCGGTCCTAATTGATTGGACTATCCCTCCCCCATTATGCCCAAAGCGATAAAAATCATTTCTCTTAAAATCATTTTGTGATATGTGAGCTTAAATGATGAGTTTCGGTAATGGACCCAAGATATATCTTCGTGGTTCCAAGCCGAGTTTACTCAAACATGGTGGCCTAGGCCATCGCCCTCTCACATTCGATAGGTTGGTGCTTACTCGTGTTTGTCATTTGTTGAGTTGTTTTAGGTCTTAAGAGCATGCACTCTCATTTGGTTCTTGATATGTTTTTCCTATTTTAGAGTGCATGTGTCCATATTAGTGGGACTCTCTTAACCTAAGCCTTTCTTATACTTCTACAAACCTCGTCTACTCTACACAAGAACCTACCCATTTATACCTGGCTTTCTGTTCTGGTGGAAACGGTACTACCGGGTAAGGGAGCGGTACTACCGGCCGGGGTCAGTCTCCAGGTCGAATCCTAGAAACTTCCCAGGTGCGATACTATCGGTCTTTTACTTGGCACTACCGGTAACCGGTACTACCGTGAAAGTGAGTGGTACTACCGGTCGGGGTCAGTTTCCAGGTCGATTTCTGGAAACCTCCTAGGTGGGTACTACCAGTCGTTTTCTCGGCACTACCGGCAAGCGGCACTACCGGGTGTATGTGCAGCAGTACCGCGCAGCGGTAATACCGTTCACACACTGGTACTACCGCTTGGCGTCCTGGTTAAGGGTTCAAACGCGAGGGGGACACATCGCAGTGCCCCATTGTTCCCCTGTCTCCACTCCTAACCTCCACCGCCGAAGCAGGAATCGCCGCCGGAGCCTCGCACTCTCCTCCCTCCACCGGATCCGCACCGAATCCGGCCTCCTCGCGGGCTCCTCCTCAATCTCCACCTCCATGGACACCGGTACTACCGCCCTCTTCTTCTCCCATGTTTTCTCCATTGAATCTAGGGAGACTTTGATTCTTGGTCAAAACAGTTGCTTTTGAGGTTGTACCGTGTGTAGTTTACCAGATATTACTCCTTGCCCGAAGAAATCCTTGTTTTTGGATAGTTTTGCTGCCAATCTATGGATCGATTCTACCAAATCTAGTCTGTAGTCACATGAACGGTAGTACCAGAAATTTTTCCGGTACTTCCGCTATTTGCGGTACTACTGTGGCGCCCCGCAAAAACCACTACTAGAAAATCGCGTTATTTTTGTGCATTGCATCATCATGACCGCATGCTCATGTCATCATGCCACATTGCATTTGAGCATCGTCATCATCATGCATTTGTTTGTCTGAAACTATTTTCGAAAAGCATATTTTGTTTTCTAAATACCCCGCCTTTATTTCAAATCAAAAACACCGGGCTTGTCCGGAATATTTTGTTTTGTCTATCAACGGTTTGCAAAAGCCTCGTTTTTAATAAATCAAATATCTAAATTATTTTTGGGAGGCAGCCAACCAGCTGAAAGCCCACCGCCACCTCCAGATAAAATCCTACCTACCTGAACCACCCAAACCCTTTTCCTACCTAGCTCTATTCTACCCACCCTCCACCTCACCTCGACCAATCCCTCTCCACCTCACCGAACCCTCCACCTCATCTCCTCCCTCCATCCACCCAACCACCATCTGCCACCTCCTACAACCCACCCCACTCCTATTCCCACCCACCGCCACCCCCACCCACTTCCCAGCCACCCTCACATCCCTGTCGCCCTGGCCCCACCCCGCCTCTTGCGCCTCTCCCTCGCTCGGTCAACCACTCTCCCACCTCGCACGTTCCTCGGGATCCCCCTCCCCGACCCGCATGCAGCTGGCCCACCCCTCTCTCGCATGTCTCTCTCTCCACCTCGTATCCTCCCCGCAGCCTCCCTCTTCCTCCTCCCCACCGCCAGACGCCGACGGCCCCATCTCGTGTCGCTGGACCCAGCCGCCTCGAGCTACCCTCCTTGCCGCCTGCATCCTCCGCCGCCATCAGCAACGCCGAGCGCCTCCCCAGCCTCCTCTGGCTCCCGTGCGCTCATGATGAGGCCGCCCGCCGTCGTGTCAGACGCCGCTTCCGCTTCGAATGCCGCCTCAGGACTTACGCTACAGTGATGCCGGCCCCAGCGCCACCCGCTGACCTCGACCCCGCCGCAAGCACGTCTCCCTCCTGTCGGCCTCCTCTCGCCTCCCCGCGGTCGCGTCCCGAGCTCGCCCTGCGGCCCTTCCTTGGCACCAGAGCGCCGCTCCCCGTCCGGCGTCCTCCCCTCGTTGATGCCCCTCTGCGTCGCCACCTCTGGCCAGGTCCCCGGCGCCTTCCCTGTCCATGGTTGCAACCAGCCTCAAGCACCACCACACCGTGTCCTCTGCTTCCTACGTTGTGCTAGGATGGAGTGGCTTCTGCCGCTCAAGTGCTCAACGCCTTGGTCTTCGACAAGGATCCGACAAGATCGCCTACATGGATGTCAAGTTCCCCTTCACGAACCCGAAGCCCTCGAGCCCTCCTACACGGATCCGTTGGCGAACCCCCGAAGACCGATCCCGTACCCGGCGCCACGCCAAGTGCTCCTTCCCGGAGTCCGAAGGCCAATCTCGCCGAGACCCCGAAGACCGATCCCTCGAACCCCTCCGAACCAAGACCTCCGACCATAATGTGTGATGCCCTTTCCAAGCCCCGTATTTTTATAATATATGATACTGATCTTGTTGCATATTAAATGAACATGTTTGCATACATATTGTGGGTGTTTGGGGGTATCTAGATGATTCACCTAAATTAAATATGGGGTCCATATGTGGGCGAATCTAGCCTTATTTTGGCCCCATTTAAAATTGTGTAGCCAACCGGTGATATAATTTTGCCTTGTTAAGACAACATTCAAATTGCAGGGTATCTAAATAACATGAACCTATTAATTAATTGTCGGGACCCCGGTTCCGCTTAATATTGCCTAAATGCATCGCATCTTAGCCATGCCATACATCATACATGCATCATGCTCGATCTTCTGCCGTAGTATTAAATAGTGCATCCGGTGTTTATTCTAGTGTTTTGCTTCTTCGCGGATAAGGCCGTTGAGTTGATGTGAGCGTCGACCCGATCTTCGGATGAACCTTCGGCAATGTTTTCAGGCGAGCATCCCTTCCCCTTCTACCTATTTTGCATTTATAGTCTTTATTTCCTCCTGTTGATCTATTGCTATCTGTGTTGCGATGCTCTAGTTTCCGTACCCGTGATATCCCTTGCAGCCTTATATTGCCTTGGACACATCCTATTACCTGTTGTTTGGTAGGTAGTTGGACTTGCGCGTCGTAGTCGCTTGCTCAAGTGCTGATGCATGTCGTAAAGACCACGCTTGTTGGAATATTGCCGCAGTTTAATGTTGAGATGTTCATGGCTTTAATTATTGTTTAATAACTAAAATTGAAGTAGGTAAATGCAGAGGCACCGTGGGTAATAGATGTTATTTGGTTGTTAATCGCCCACTAGTGTCCTGTAGGACCTCGAGTTCTTGACACTGTTCCGAGATCGAGCGCTAACCATGTGGGGTGTATGGGCACCCCATCGATTTAGTACCGATTCCAAGTCTGCATCTGGGGGCCACAAAGTAGTTTGGGGCTTTATTACTATCCTGTACTTATGCCATGCTTTATCGCTTTATTTACGATTGTGCGAGGAGCACCAGATCGCTTAGGGAAGCGAGTGTTTTCGTGATCGACAAGCCCACATTTTCGTTCCCGTTCTGACCACCGACGCAAACCACAGGTCTGTTTGAGCCGCCAACTTCGCTATGGTAGCTTAGTGGGGTGGCCCCGTGCTTGCTTTGTGCAGGAAGCGTTGTAACACCCTCGAATCGGACCTATGCAAGTTTTAGCGAAACCCGCCAAACCCGCAGAAACGATTCAAAGGTGCCCACCAGCACTTTCGTGCGGTGGAAAGCAAGTACACAACAGTCCTCGATGGGACCCACAGAATATATATATATATATGACGACTCAAAGAGTCAAGAATACAGATATACAAGACAAAGATCCAAATCACCTTGAGATCGATATAGCGCCTACGGACAAGATGCAAATGGGGCTAAGAGCCACGAAGAATAACCAATGGCGTCCATAACCCCCGTGCCAAGCGGAAGGGTAACCCCGCTAACGACGCCGATCTCAAACCTGCTTAAACAAAAGGTGCCGAAAGGGCAAAGGAAAAGAAGGAGCGTCAAGATCGAGGCCAAGACAGCGAGGCTAGATTCGGCGGTCCTCGCCTACATAGGTATGGTGGATCGAGCGGCGGCATGCACTAAACAACCTATAGAGACTCGATACAATGGCGGCAATCGAGAGGGGTAAGAAGGACCTATCCGAACCAACGATACTATCATCAAACAAACCCATCTGGCGCTTTCCCGGGACCAAGCGAGGAAGTCAACCGAGGAACTCACACGGTTGGCGCTTTTATTTGTTCGATTATCGTTGCAGCAATTACTAGTCGGTATAGATAATTGTCCGATAAAAGAAGCAAGGCCCTTTTAGTTATTCATTCTGCTAGAAGTTGCGCAATTACTAATCGAATACCGATAGCATGATGTAAACCCAAAACCCAGCAGTTGTTGGTACTTTTATTCAGCCATTACGTTGTAGTTGCAAGATTTACTAGTCAGTACAATGGTCGCATACAATTCAAACAAGCAATTGTGGGCGATTATTTAGCCATTCCATTATAGTGAAGCTGATTACTAGTCATTATAAAGTCAAATTTAGAGCAATAAACTTTAGTTATGCTTGTCTATGATCGAGATATCATGCTCCAAGTCGTCCATATCCATGACACGGCTTTGAGAAAGTTTTACCCGGGGTGCACCAATAGCAACACACGCCGATCAACCTGAAAACCAAATCAAACCCAACGAGGCTTTCACGTCGAACAATCACAGATTCAGAAATATTTCAGGGGCCACCCTTGAGTACACCAAGTAAGTAAGCAAGCTCCGAGACGGACTCAAGGTTTGTGGTCAGGTAACGACAGATCCCCAAACGGGATCGATACCACGTAAACGGGTCACAATTCCTAAACAGTACAGTGTGCTCCTCGCACAATTTAAATACATAAGTAGCATGGCATAAGTACAGGATCGTAATAAAACCTCAAACTAGTTTGTGGCCCCAAGAAATAAGACTGAATCAAGCTCTGGCTCAGGGGGGTCCCATATACCTCCCGGATGTGGATAGCGCGATAAATCAAGGAACATGTATCAAGTACTCGGGGTCCCACGGACACAAGTGGGCGTTCGAAACCAAATATTATCTATCACCCACCGATGCCTCGCTTACTTCAATTTTAGTTGTTAAACAGGAATTAAAGTGAACGATAAGTAAAACTATGACCACCTCCAACATCAACACATGCGGCATTACTCCAACAACTGGCATTTGACAACACGCATCAACACTTGAGCAAGCGATCACGACGCGCAAGTCCAGCTATCTACCAAACAACGGTAATAGGATGTGTCCAAGGCAATATAGGGCTGCTCGGTATATCAGTGTAAAACTAAAGCATCGCAACACATATAGCAATAGATCAACATGAGGGAATAAAGACTATAAAAGTAAGATAGGTAGAAAGGGAGAGATGCTCGCCTGAAAACATTGCCGAAGGTTCAACCGAATATCGGGGCGAAGCTCACATCAACTCAACGGCCTTATCCGCGAATAAGCAAAACACTAGAGCAAACACCGGATGCAATATTTAATACAACGGCAGAAGATCGGCATGATGCATGTATGATGCATGACATGGCAATGGTGCAATGCAATTAGGTCATATTAAGCGGAACCGGGGTCCCGACAATTAATTAAATGGTTCAAGTTGTTTAGAACCCCGCCATTTAAATGTTGTTATAACAAGGCAAGATAAGATACCGGTTCGCTACACAAATTTAAATGAGGCCAATATGAGACTAGATTTGCCCGCATATGGGCCCCATATTTAATTATTAGGTGAATCGGCATAAGGCCCCCAAACCACATGACAAGATGCATGCAAGAACAATTAATATGCAACAATTTATATCGTTGGCAAATTATAAAATAGGGTTCTCGGGAAGGGGTTCACACGTTAGGGTTCTCGACGGTCTTGGGGTTCCGGGGTTCGGGGTAGGTCTCGGGGTCCAGGGTTCGACGGGTTCGGACTCGGCGGGATCGTTCTCGATCATCGGGCAGATCTTGTAGTTCTGGGAAGAAGGACTTGGGTCGGTGTCGGGGCGCATCGGCTTCTTCCGGGTCGGTGCCGTTCTTGTCGTCGGGAAAGTCTTGTCGGGTCCGCGCCATCGAGTCGGTCTTGGCGTCCGGGATGAAGTGCTTGTTGTTCTGGTGGCGATCTTGGCGCTCGGTGTCCGGGTAGGCGAACTTGTCAGTTCAGCGGTTTCGATTGTCGGTGTTGGACTCGGGTCTCGGCACTGGAAGATCTTGGTGCCCTATGCGGTCGATCCTGCCGTTCCGGAATGGAGAACTTGTCGCGCATGTGGTCTTCGGGCCCGGGGTCGTCGGTGAAGGAGAACCTGCTGGTCCATGATGACGTTCGACCTTCGGGTTCGGGGCCTCGGCGCCGGGAGATCTTGGCATGCTATGGTTCGGGTTGGATCGTCGGTTCCGTGACAGGGTTCTTCGGACTCCAGGAAGAAGTTCTTGAGGTTTTCCATTAGAACCCGTGCCGCCAATCCAAAATCTGCCAGTTTCATCTTGCCAGTCTTGGTGAGCCGAATGTTCTCGGCTTAACGTCCGTGGAAGACGCCCATTTGGTGGCGATTGACGTCCGACATGAGATACTTGATGTCGGCGGCGTGCTTTCGGATCGGTCCTTCCTGGCGATCTCGTCGGCAGTCATCCTCCGGCGAGCTCCATGATGAAGTAGAACTTGTCCGCGGGTGAGCTCTGGCAGGCAAGTCTTGCTCGAGGTGGGCGACGACGGGCGTCGGAAGGCGGAAGCCGAGCGGGCGAGCTTCATGGGACCGGCGGGATCGAGGCAGAGGGGGTTGAGGGGGCCGCGGGAGGGCGGCAGGCGTGGAGGCGGCGCGGAGCGAGCGAGGCCGGGCATGGCGGCGGCGGCGCAGTCTGCGGCGGGCGAGGCGGCCGGTGGAGGGAGCTCGACGGCGCCCGGCTGGGCACGTGGGCTCACGGGGCGAGGCGGCCGAGTGGGTGAGGGAAAGCGCAGCGAGGGGTGAGGCGCGGCTCGGGAGGTGGCGGCGAGCCATGGAGAGGACGGGCGAGGAGGAGGTCCGCGGCGGGCGGGGCAGCTCGGACGCGTGGCCGAGCGGAGGCGGAGGGTCGACGGCGGGCAAGGCGGGCGAGGTTGGAGGAGGCGCGAGGCGGGCGGAGGGCGGAGGCGACACGCGGGCCGGAGGGAGGAGCGGCGGCGGCCTTGGCGTGGCGGCCTCGGCGGGAGCTGGACGAGGAGGGCGGCAGGGGGTCTGGCGGGGAGGTGCGGCCGGGAAGGGAGCCAGGGGGAGGGAGCGGAAGAAGAGGAACAGGGGCTCGGGCTGTGGTGGGGTCCGCGGGTCGGGTGGGTCCCAGGGCGACAGGGGAGGCAGGGGTGTGAGGGAGTGGAGGGGCTGTGGAGCTAGCCTGTGGGCCAGGCGGTTGGGGTGGGTTCCACGGCTAGAGAGAGGGGGCGCGGGTGGGGGTGTGGGGCTGGGTGTGAGTGGTGCAGGGTTAGGTGGGACCAGGTGGGGCTCGGTGGAGGGAGTGGGAAGAGAGAGAGAGGCTAGGGGCTGCTGAGGTGGCAGTTCCTGGTTGGGTGGAGGGGGAGAGAGGGTGAGGTGTCACTAGGGGATTGGGTGGGGTGATGTGGCCAAAGGGGTGGGTTTGTTTGTTGGTAGCTTTAGGATTTAGGGGGCTGTTTTAGGTGGCCCGATTTAATTCCGGGGGTGGTCGTTCGGGTCGGGTCGGCCCGTTCGACTGCCCCCACTAAAATATTTAAAACTTTTATTTGTTTTAAACGGGCCGTTTACAAACCGATAGCGGCCAAAACAAAATATTCCGGGGACCCGGTTTTGGTGTTTAAATAAAGATGGGGCGTTTGGAAAACAAAACGGGCGTTGCGAAAATAGTTTTAGGCAAACAACACATGATGATGACGATGCAATGCACAAATTCAACGCGATTTTCTAGTAGTGGTTTTGCGGGATGCCACAATTCGACACCACTAACAATGGATCTCGCCCTCGAGATCCGCCTCATGGTACCGGAAGGAAGGTCGGCGATCTGCGTCTTCTCGCTTCGCGTAGATACTCGCGACACCACTAACGAGGGTTCATCCTCCATCTTGAAATCGGCGACACCACCAACAAAGGGTCGTTGTTCCTGATCGTCGAGAGAACACTCCGGAGAAACAAAGGATGAAGGTAGAGGTATCAAACGATAAGGCCACCTCTTACTTCCATGGACGGAGTAAAACTACTGGATCCACTGATTCGACGTACAAGAGCGAATGATAAGAGCAGTGGTAGGGTAGCTACTCCATCCCGCACTCAAACCATTACTCTGCACACGAATAGGCAGATTATGCAACCAACTCTCGGAATTAGACTGAAGATCTCAACAAACGAGGTTCGGAACAAAGGAGTGATGCAGACTCTGCATCGGATCTGGCGTAGATGATGTCATCACATCGGGAAACACCGGAAGATACAACAGAAATCGTATGAAAGACACACTAATTAGGTTCCGCGATGGTTCCATTGGCATGAACAACACATGCTCAAGGTTAACTCCAACTTCACCAAAGCTCGTCCTTCTCATATGTTTTTCAACGACACTGATATCCAGCAAGGAACACATATGGATAAAGAGGTTAAGAACAAAAGATTGGAGGAAGGGTACAACAGACAAGTTACAGATTGATGATCGTAGCACCTCCGTTACAAAAGGGGAGAAAGAGAAACCCTGAAGGTACGACGGAAACCCAACCACGAGAAATCCTGGACTCGAAGAGAGAGAAGAGAGCGGATTCAAAACACGTCGAGATAAGAGGAGAATAGCAGAGGGGTAAGGAGTAAAATCAGACCTAATCAGAACTATCCAACCGATTTTGCAAAATAGTTTTGACACTCTACTTCGGCCGTTAGCTAGGTTATCCTACAGGATGGACTTGTGGGGTATCGCAATCTTTGAGCTCGATACCACTCAGTAACACCCTCGATCGGACCTATGCAAGTTTTAGAAAACCCGCCAAACCCCATGAAAGCGATTCAAAGGTGCCACCAGCACTTTCGTGCGGTGGAAAACGTAATAACATTACACAACAGTCCTCGATGGGACCCATGAGCAGATATATATAACAATGACTCAAGAGTCAAGAATACGAATATCTGACAAAGATCCAAATCACCTTGAGATCGATATAGCGTCGACTACGGACAAGATGCAAATGGGGCTAAGAGCCACGAAGAATAACCAATGGCGTCCATAACCCTGCGAGGCCAAGCCGGAAGGGTAACCACGCTAACGTCGATCTCAAACCTTAAACAAAAGGGGTGCCGACAAAGGGCAAAGGAAAAGAAGGAGCGTCGATCGAGGCCAAGACACGGCGAGGCTAGAATTGGCGGTCCTCTACATAGGTATGGTGGATGGCGGCGGCATGCACTAAACAACCTATAGAGACTCGATACAACTGGCGGCAATCAGAGAGGGGTAAGAAGGACCTATCCGGAACCAACCTGATACTATCATCAAACAAACCCATCCTGGCGTTTCCCCCTCGGGACCAAGCGAGGAAGTCAACCGAGGAACTCACACAGTTGGCAGTTTTATTTGTTCAGTTATCGTTGCAGCAATTACTAGTCAGGTATAGATAATTGTCCTGATAAAAGAAGCAGTGGGCCCTTTTAGTTATTCATTCCGTTGTAGTTGCAGCAATTACTAATCAGATACCGATAGCATGATGTAAACCCAAAACCCAGCAGTTGTTGGTACTTTTATTCAGCCATTACGTTGTAGTTGCAAGATTTACTAGTCAGGTACAATGGTCGCAAGCGACAATTCAAACAAGCAATTGTGGGCAGTATTATTTAGCCATTCCATTATAGTGAAGCTGATTACTAGTCATTATAAAGTCAAATTTAGAGCAATAAACTTTAGTTATGCTTGTCTATGATCGAGATCGTGCTCCAAGTCGTCCATATCCATGGACACGGCTTTGAAAGTTTTACCGGCGGGGTGCACCAATAGCAACACACGCTCGATCAACCTCGGAAAAACCAAATCAAAACCCGAGGCTTTCACGGTGAACAATCACAGGATTCAGAAATATTTCAGGGGCCACCCTTGGAGTACACCAAGCGTAAGCAAGCTCCGAGACGGACTCAAGGTTTGTGGGGCAAGTGATGACAGCAGATCCCCAAACGGGGCCGATACCACGTAAACGGGTCACAATTCCTAAGCGATCAGTGTGCTCCTCGCAATTTAAATACATAAGTAGCATGGCATAAGTACAGGATCGTAATAAAACCTCAAACTAGTTTGTGGCCCCAAGAAATAAGATGAATCAAGCTCGGCTCGGGGGTCCCATATACCTCCGGATGTGGATAGCGCGATAAATCAAGGAACATGTATCAAGTACTCGGGGTCTCACGGGACACAAGTGGGCGTTCGAAACCAAATATTATCTATCACCCACCGATGCCTCTGCTTACTTCAATTTTAGTTGTTAAACAGGAATTAAAGTGAACGATAAGTAAAACTATGACCACCTCCAACATCAACACATGCGGCATTACTCCAACAACTGTGGCATTTGACAACACGCATCAACACTTGAGCAAGCGACTACGACGCGCAAGTCCAGATATCTACCAAACAACAGGTAATAGGATGTGTCCAAGGCAATATAGGGCTGCTCGGTATATCACAGGTACGGAAACTAAAGCATCGCAACACATATAGCAATAGATCAACAGGAGGGAATAAAGACTATAAAAGTAAGATAGGTAGAAAGGGAGAGATGCTCGCCTGAAAACATTGCCGAAGGTTCAACCGAATATCGGGGCGAAGCTCACATCAACTCAACGGCCTTATCCGCGAAGAAGCAAAACACTAGAGCAAACACCGGATGCAATATTTAATACAACGGCAGAATATCGGCATGATGCATGTATGATGCATGACATGGCAATGGTGCAATGCAATTAGGTCATATTAAGCGGAACCGGGGTCCCGACAATTAATTAAATGGTTCAAGTTGTTTAGAACCCCGCCATTTAAATGTTGTTATAACAAGGCAAGATAAGATACCGGTTCGCTACACAAATTTAAATGAGGCCAATATGAGACTAGATTTGCCCGCATATGGGCCCCATATTTAATTATTAGGTGAATCGGCATAAGGCCCCCAAACCACATGACAAGATGCATGCAAGAACAATTAATATGCAACAATTTATATCGTTGGCAAATTATAAAATAGGGTTCTCGGGAAGGGGTTCACACGTTAGGGTTCTCGACGGTCTTGGGGTTCCGGGGTTCGGGGTAGGTCTCGGGGTCCAGGGTTCGACGGGTTCGGACTCGGCGGGATCGTTCTCGATCATCGGGCAGATCTTGTAGTTCTGGGAAGAAGGACTTGGGTCGGTGTCGGGGCGCATCGGCTTCTTCCGGGTCGGTGCCGTTCTTGTCGTCGTGAAAGTCTTGTCGGGTCCGCGCCATCGAGTCGGTCTTGGCGTCCGGGATGAAGTGCTTGTTGTTCTGGTGGCGATCTTGGCGCTCGGTGTCCGGGTAGGCGAACTTGTCAGTTCAGCGGTTTCGATTGTCGGTGTTGGACTCGGGTCTCGGCACTGGAAGATCTTGGTGCCCTATGCGGTCGATCCTGCCGTTCCGGAATGGAGAACTTGTCGCGCATGTGGTCTTCGGGCCCGGGGTCGTCGGTGAAGGAGAACCTGCTGGTCCATGATGACGTTCGACCTTCGGGTTCGGGGCCTCGGCGCCGGGAGATCTTGGCATGCTATGGTTCGGGTTGGATCGTCGGTTCCGTGACAGGGTTCTTCGGACTCCAGGAAGAAGTTCTTGAGGTTTTCCATTAGAACCCGTGCCGCCAATCCAAAATCTGCCAGTTTCATCTTGCCAGTCTTGGTGAGCCGAATGTTCTCCGGCTTAACGTCCCGGTGGAAGACGCCCATTTGGTGGCAGTACTTGACGTCCGACATGAGATACTTGACGTCGACGGCGGCCCGGTGCTCGGAGACGGTCCCTTCCCTGGCGATCTCGTCGAGCAGTCATCCTCCGCGGCAGAGCTCCATGATGAAGTAGAACTTGTCCGCGGGTGAGCTGCTCTGGCCAGCACAAGTGCTGCTCGAGGTGGCTGACGACGGGGCGTCGGGAAGGCGGAAGCCGAGCGGGGCGGAGCTCGCGCGGGACGGGCGGGCTCGAGGCAGAGGGGGTTGAGGGGGCCGCGGGAGGGCGGCAGGCGTGGGCGGGCCATGGCGGCGAGCGGGCATGGCAGTGGCGAGGGTCTGGCGAGGGCGGCCGGGTGGAGGGGAGCTCGACGGGCGCGGCTGGGCACGTGGCTCGCTGGGGCGAGGAGGCCGAGGTGGGCGAGGAAAGGCGCCGGCGAGGGTGGCCAGCGCTCGGGAGGTGAGCGAAGCACGCGGAGGACGCCGACGAGGAGGAGGTCCGGCGGCGGGCCGCGGCTCGGGGAGCGTGGCGCGGAGGCGGGAGGGTCGGCAAGGCTGGGCGAGGTTGGAGTGGAGGCGCGGGGCTGTGGCAGGAGGCGACACGCTTGGCGGGCGGCGCTGGCAGAGGGAGGAGCGGCCTCCCAAGGCGGGAACGAGGAGGGGGAGCGACGGGGGTCCTGAGCGCGGGGAGGTGCGGCCGGGAAGGGAGCCAGGGGGAGGGAGCGGAAGAAGAGGAACAGGGGCTCAGTCTGTGGTGGGGTCCGCGGGTCGGGTGGGTCCCAGGGCGACAGGGGAGGCAGGGGTGTGAGGGAGTGGAGGGGCTGTGGAGCTGGCCTGTGGGCTAGGCGGTTGGGGTGGGTTCCACGGCTAGAGAGAGGGGCGCGGGTGGGGGTGTGGGGCTGGGTGTGAGTGGTGCAGGGTTAGGTGGGACCAGGTGGGGCTCGGTGGAGGGAGTGGGAAGAGAGAGAGGCCAGGGGCTGCTGAGGTGGCAGTTCCTGGTTGGGTGGAGGGGGAGAGAGGGTGAGGTGTCACTAGGGGATTGGGTGGGGTGATGTGGCCAAAGGGGTGGGTTTGTTTGTTGGTAGCTTTAGGATTTAGGGGGCTGTTTTAGGTGGCCCGATTTAATTCCGGGGGTGGTCGTTCGGGTCGGTTCGGCCCGTTCGACTGCCCCCACTAAAATATTTAAAACTTTTATTTGTTTTAAACGGGCCGTTTACAAACCGATAGCGGCCAAAACAAAATATTCCGGGGACCCGGTTTTGGTGTTTGAATAAAGATGGGGCGTTTGGAAAACAAAACGGGCGTTGCGAAAATAGTTTTAGGCAAACAACACATGATGATGACGATGCAATGCACAAATTCAACGCGATTTTCCAGTAGTGGTTTTGCGGGATGCCACAAACGTCGTGTCCGAAACCCCGTCGACATACCGTTGGGTGTATGTTTTGTGATCTTGTACCTACCTGATCCGACAACAAGGGTGT
The DNA here is from genome assembly GCA_030063025.1 of Avena longiglumis. Lineage (NCBI taxonomy): Eukaryota > Viridiplantae > Streptophyta > Magnoliopsida > Poales > Poaceae > Avena > Avena longiglumis. The sequence continues at coordinate 137,851,600 of CP125976.1, forward strand.
AGGTGCGTGTGGAAACTTTGGTGCACCCTAGGTTAAATCTTTCGAGAAGCCGTGTCGCGGTTATGGACGACTTGGACAGTTCTCGATCATAGACAACTATAACTAAAGTTTCTTGTTATAATTTGACTTGTATCCGATATGACTAGTAATCAGCTCCACTACAACGGAATGGCTAAATAAAAGTACCAACAAGCTACTGGGTTTGGGATATCTCATGCTAATTGTATCGACTAGTAAGTGTTGCAACTTCAACGAAAATGGTTAACTAAAATTGCCCACCGCTTATTATATCGGGATGACTCATGCTATCTATATTTGACTAGTAATTGCCGCACTATAACGGAATGAATAAAGCGCCAGCGGTGTGAGTTCCTCGGTTGACTTCCTCATTTGGTATCGAGGAAACACCAGGATGGGTATGTTTGGTGGTAGTATCAGTTGGTTCGAATAGGTCTTTCTTACCCTCTCGATAGCCGCTAGTTGTATCGAGTCTCTATAGGTTGTTTAGTGCATGTTGCCGCTTGATCCACCATACCTATGTAGGCGAGGGCCGAATCTAGTCTCATGGTGTCTGGCCCAAAGATCGACCGCTCTCTTTTCCTTTGACCTTTCGGCACCTTTTGTTTAAGCAGGTTTTGAGATCGACGTCGTTAGTAGGGTTACCCTTCCGCTTGGCCCGAGCAGGTTATGGACGCCTTGGTTATTCTTGAGGCTCTTAGCTCAATTTGCATCTTGTCCGTACTCGGACGTTGTATCGCTTCAAGGTGATTTGGAACTTTGTCTTTGTATCTGTATTCTTGACTCATTGAGTCGCCGTTGTATATATCATTACGTGGGTTCCATCGTGGACTATTGTGTAATGATATTACTTCGTTTTCCACCCGCACGAAAGTGCCTGGTGGGCACCTTTGAATCGTTTCTATGCGGGTTTGGCGGGTTTCGCTAAAACTTGCATAGGGTCGATTCTGAGGGTGTTACAGAGTGGTATCAGAGCTCAGCAGTTGCGATACCCCACAAGTACAGCCTGTAGGATAACCTAGCTAACGGCCGAAGTAGAGTGTCAAAACTATTTTTGCAAAAATCGGTTGGATAGTTCTGATTAGGTCTGCTTTTACTCCTTACCCCTCTGCTATTCTCCTCTTACCTCTGCGTGTTTTGAATCCACTCTCTTACCTTTGCTCAAGTCCAGGATTTCTCGTGGTTGGGTTCCATCGTACCTTCAGGGTTTCGCTTCCTCCTTTGGTAACGGTGTTGCTACATCTGGTCTTCATGCTATCCGAGGAGTCCTTCGTTTGGTGGACTTCTCTTTGTTCCTTCTCGTGCCTTCCGGTGTTTTCCGACGCGCCGACATCATCTATGCCAGATCCGATGCAGAGTCTGCATCACTCCTTTGTTCCTGAACCTCGATTGTCGAGATCTTCAGTCTGATTCCGAGAATGGTTGCACGCTTTTCTACTGATTGTGCAGAGTAATAGTTTGGGTGCGTGATGGATTGGCCCCCATGCCGACTACCCCTTCTATTCGCTTTTGTACATTGAAGTGGATGAGAATGCATTGGTCCCCTCTTTCTATCGAAGCTAGAGGTGGCTGTATTTGTTGATACCTCTACCTTCGACCTTTTGTTCCCGGAGTGTTCTCTCGACGATAACGGACAACGACCTCTTGTTAGTGGTGTCGCGAGGATCTACACGATGCGAGAAGATTCAGATCGCCGCCCTTCTTCCCGGTACCATGAGGCGGATCTCGAGGGCGAGATCCATTGTTAGTGGTGTCGAATTGTGGCGCCCCGCAAAAACACTACTAGAAAATCGCGTTATTTTTGTGCATTGCATCATCATGACCGCATGCTCATGTCATCATGCCACATTGCATTTGAGCATCGTCATCATCATGCATTTGTTTGTCTGAAACTATTTTCGAAAAGCATATTTTGTTTTCTAAATACCCCGCCTTTATTTCAAATCAAAAACACCGGGCTTGTCCGGAATATTTTGTTTTGTCTATCAACGGTTTGCAAAAGCCTCGTTTTTAATAAATCAAATATCTAAATTATTTTTGGGAGGCAGCCAACCAGGCCCGAAAGCCCAGCCGGCCACCTCCAGATAAAATCCTACCTACCCCTGAACCACCCAAACCCTTTTCCTACCTAGCTCTATTCTACCCAGCCTCCCTCCACCTCACCCTGACCAATCCCCTCTCTCCACCTCACCGAACCCCCTCCACCTCATCTCTCCTCCCTCCATCCACCCAACCACCATCTGCCACCTCCTACAACCCACCCCCACTCCTATTCCCACCCACCGCCGCCGCCACCCCCCACCCACTTCCCAGCCACCCTCACATCCCTGTCGCCCTGGCCCCACCCCGCCTCTTGCGCCTCTCCCTCGCTCGGTCAACCACTCTCCCACCTCGCACGTTCCTCGGGATCCCCCTCCCCGACCCGCATGCAGCTGGCCCACCCCTCTCTCGCATGTCTCTCTCTCCACCTCGTCTCCTCCCCGCAGCCTCCCTCTTCCTCCTCCCCACCGCCAGACGCCGACGGCCCCATCTCGTGTCGCTGGACCCAGCCGCCTCGAGCTACCCTCCTTTCCGCCTGCATCCTCCGCCGCCATCAGCAACGCCGAGCGCCTCCCCAGCCTCCTCTGGCTCCCGTGCGCTCCCGCGACGATGCGCTCTGCCGCCGCCCGCGCGTGTAAATGCCCGCCTTCGCCGACAAGCTGCCGGCCTCAGGCCTTCTGCTACCAGTGACCCGGGCCCGGCCCCAAGCGCCACCCGCTCGGACCCCGCGACCCCCGCCGCAAGCACGTCTCCCTCCTGTCGGCCTCCTCACGCCTCCCCGCGGTCGCGTCCCGAGCTCGCCCTGCGGCCCTTCCTTGGCACCAGAGCGCCGCTCCCCGTCCGGCGTCCTCCCCTCGTCGGTGCCCCTCTGCATCGCCACCTCTGGCCAGGTCCCCGGCGCCTTCCCTGTCCATGGTTGCAACCAGCCTCAAGCACCACCACACCGTGTCCTCTGCTTCCTACGTTGTGCTAGGATGGAGTGGCTTCTGCCGCTCAAGTGCTCAACGCCTTGGTCTTCGACAAGGATCCGACAAGATCGCCTACATGGATGTCAAGTTCCCCTTCACGAACCCGAAGCCCTCGAGCCCTCCTACACGGATCCGTTGGCGAACCCCGAACCGATCCTGCATCCGGCCACGCCAAGTGCTCCTTCCGAGTCCGAAGGCCAATCTCGCCGAGACCTCAAGACCGATCCTCGAACCCTCCCAACCAAGACCTCCGACCATAATGTGTGATGCCCTTTCCAAGCCCCGTATTTTTATAATATATGATACTGATCTTGTTGCATATTAAATGAACATGTTTGCATACATATTGTGGGTGTTTGGGGGTATCTAGATGATTCACCTAAATTAAATATGGGGTCCATATGTGGGCGAATCTAGCCTTATTTTGGCCCCATTTAAAATTGTGTAGCCAACCGGTGATATAATTTTGCCTTGTTAAGACAACATTCAAATTGCAGGGTATCTAAATAACATGAACCTATTAATTAATTGTCGGGACCCCGGTTAATATTGCCTAAATGCATCGCATCTTAGCCATGCCATACATCATACATGCATCATGCTCGATCTTCTGCCGTAGTATTAAATAGTGCATCCGGTGTTTATTCTAGTGTTTTGCTTCTTCGCGGATAAGGCCGTTGAGTTGATGTGAGCATCGACCCGATCTTCGGATGAACCTTCGGCAATGTTTTCAGGCGAGCATCCCTTCCCCTTCTACCTATTTTGCATTTATAGTCTTTATTTCCTCCTGTTGATCTATTGCTATCTGTGTTGCGATGCTCTAGTTTCCGTACCCGTGATATCCCTTGCAGCCTTATATTGCCTTGGACACATCCTATTACCTGTTGTTTGGTAAGTAGTTGTACTTGCGCGTCGTAGTCGCTTGCTCAAGTGCTGATGCATGTCGTCCAGTACCACAGTTGTTGGAATATTGCCGCAGGTTTAATGTTGGAGATGTTCATGGCTTTAATTATTGTTTAATAACTAAAATTGAAGTAGGTAAATGCAGAGGCACCGGTGGGTAATAGATGTTATTTGGTTGTTAACTGCCCACTAGTGTCCCGTAGGACCCCGAGTTCTTGACACCTGTTCCGAGATCGAGCGCGCTAACCACAGGTGGGGTGTATGGGCACCCCCATCGATTTAGTACCTGATTCCAATCTTGTCTTGGGGGCACAAAGTAGTTTGGGGCTTTATTACTATCCGTACTTATGCCATGCTTCTTCGCTTTATTTACGATTGTGCGAGGAGCACCTGTCTGTTTAGGAAGCGGAGTGTTTTCGCGTATCGACAAGCCCACATTTTCGGTTCGGTCGTTTACAACCACCGCGCAAACCCGGGTCCGTTTGAGCCGCCAACTTCGCGGGTAGCTTAGTGGGTGGCCCCGTGCTTGCTTTGGGTGCAGGAAGCGTCGTGTCCGAAACCCGTCGACATACCGTTGGGTGTATGTTTTGTGATCTTGTACCTACGATCCGACAACAAGGGTGTAGGTGCGTGTGGAAACTTTGGTGCACCCTAGGTTAAATCTTTTCGAGAAGTCGTGTCCGCGGTTATGGACGACTTGGAGCACAGTTCTCGATCATAGACAACTATAACTAAAGTTTACTGTTATAATTTGACTTGTATCCGATATGACTAGTAATCAGCTCCACTACAACGGAATGGCTAAATAAAAGTACCAACAACTGCTGGGTTTGGGATATCTCATGCTAATTGTATCTGACTAGTAAGTGTTGCAACTACAACGAAATGGTTAACTAAAATTGCCCACTGCTTATTATATCAGGATGACTCATGCTATCTATATTTGACTAGTAATTGCCGGCACTATAACGGAATGAATAAAACTGCCAACGGTGTGAGTTCCTCGGTTGACTTCCTCATTTGGTATCGAGGGGGAAACACCAGGATGGGTATGTTTGGTGGTAGTATCAGGTTGGTTCCGAATAGGTCTTTCTTACCCCTCTCTGATAGCCGCTAGTTGTATCGAGTCTCTATAGGTTGTTTAGTGCATGCCGCGCTGCCGCTTCAGTCCACCATACCTATGTAGGCGAGGACCGCCGAATTCTAGTCTCGCCGTGTACTGGCCTCAGTACTGACCGCTCTCTTTTTCCTTTGACCTTTGTCGGCACCCCTTTTGTTTAAGCAGGTTTTGAGATCGACGTCGTTAGCAGGGTTACCCTTCCGGCTTGGCCTGGGCAGGGTTATGGACGCCACTGGTTATTCTTCAGGGCTCTTAGCTCAATTTGCATCTTGTCCGTACTCGGACGTTGTATCGTTTCAAGGTGATTTGGAACTTTGTACTGTATATCTGTATTCTTGACTCATTGAGTCGCCGTTGTATATATCTGTTCTGTGGGTTCCATCGTGGACTATTGTGTAATGATATTACTTCGTTTTCCACCCGCACGAAAGTGCCTGATGGGCACCTTTGAATCGTTTCTATGCGGGTTTGGCGGGTTTCGCTAAAACTTCCATAGGGCCGATTCTGAGGGTGTTACAACTACCGCTTAGGATATTCGGTACTACCGACCATGACTGATAGCAAAAATTTCCCTAAATTTGAATTTCTTCGTGGAACTTCTTTTGTTTCGGGTTCTTGCGCCCTTATCCCACTGCTATCTCCCTCTTTCTTTCACAGGTGCAGAGGGTTCCCGGGGTGCACGCAAAAGGTCCAAAGCTCATCATGAAATCGAGGATTATGAGTCAGAGTCCGGGTCCGAGACCGAGGAAGAGATCATGCCTCAACCTAGCAACCGTCTAAAGTTGAAATCCACTCGGGGTCGACATGGAGGGGGTACTAAGCAAAGTGCTGGTCGTGGTAGAGGTCCTCCTCCCCCCTCAAGTCATCACAAAAGTCAGAGTTCTGGGCCATCTGGGCCAAAGTTGTTGTCTGATTTGTCTGAGGTTGAGTTCCATGCCTTGCGGTCCGTGAACCCATATGTTGCTGCTCGGTCTCATGCTAGGGAAAATAGCCTTGTTTAAATAGACTTCCAAGAGCGTGTATACCATGAGGTTCTCATGAAGGATGAGAAGCTTGTGGTCCCTCAGAAGTGGATTGAGATGAATCATGTGAAAAGGCACTTGAACTACTTCGGTGAAGCCCTTGAGATCTGCACACACATTGGTTTGCTTCCTATTATGCAGTTTCGGCATGACTATGATCCCATGCTCATTACTCAATTTTTTGCCACCGCACATTTTTCAAAAAACCAAGCTCGGACTATCACCTAGATGATGGAGGGTGTTGTCAAGCAAGCAACTTTGGCTGAGTTTGCGGCGATTCTTGGGTATGAGGACCGTGGCAAGGACACTCCAGTTGGTTACCGCTGTCACAACAATGATCATCCCATGAAGAAGGATGTCCCTAATCCACTATACATCCGGGGGTACGACATTGCTGGGAAGATCAAGGGGCTTCTCCCCACATATGATATATTGCACCGTATCTTCCGTGAGACCATTGTCCCCCGAGCTGGTAATGTTGATGAGATGCATGGGTTCATGGTGGATCTCATGATCACCACTTATCACCACCGTGATTTCGGCCAACCTCTTGATGTGATGGATGCCATTTAGAATGAGATGGTTTGTGCTACTTACACTCTGAGGGTGCCTCCTTTTGCTCCATACACAATGTTGCTCATCCTTAGCAAGTGCCCATCTATTGCCAGAGACATTTCTTCTCAACGCCTTGTTACTCACCAGCACAAGTCTTTGTTGATCAAGACCCATCCTAAACCTCGCAATGCTGATGGCCAACTAGTTGATGAGGATGGGAACCCACTTGAGGAGGGGTCCCATGATGTTGATTTCGTGGTCTCACGCCGCAAGAATGCTCAGCCATCATGGGCAAAGAGGATTGAGGCTAAGCTCAAGAAGGTGTTTTGCTTCCAAGTTGACAATCAAAAGTGCATGTATGAGGCTCATGTTTATGCCAAGAAAGCTTGTGCTCGTCATAAAGAAATGATGGAAGCTCAAGGATTGACCATATCCGAGGGTTCTGAGAACAACATCACTCCTGAAGACCAATGGATCTCCAAGCACAACCACTGGGATGATGATGCCACATGCTCTTTCCGTGCTCCACCAACTCGTGAGGATGCCTCGGATGATGATGACGCTTGACTTCCGGGACGTTAGTGTTGCTCTTGTCCCTTTTGGTGTCTTTATGCCAAAGAGGGAGAAGTTGCACATTAGGCATGCGGGATTTGCATGGGAAAAGTCACAAGCTCGTTCTTGCATTTGATCTTTACTCGCTTGTGAACTTTATTTTCTCTTTGCCTCTTATTATGTGTGAATCTTATGTACTAACTATTTGTGCTATGTATGTTGAGACTATGTGGTTATCTTATGGATCCATCATTTGTGTGTTATGGTTATTATCATATGGATCCATCTTATGTGATGTGTGATGATATTATCTATTCTTTATCAATATGTTTATCATCACACTTTATGGTGCAAAGGTATGTGGTCTAAGTGTTGTTATACACTCCCAAGAGTTTATAAAATAGAGGGGGGCTTGATCTTACTTATCAAGGGGGAGCCCCATCTCTATTTTACAAAACCTTGTTTGTCATCACAATATTATCATGCAAAATGTGTGTTGTCACCAAACACCAAAAAGGGGAGATTGAAAGAGCATTTCCTATCCTAAGTGATTTTGGTATTTATAACAACACACATGTCGGACTAATTATTTACCAAGTGTACCGCAGGTGAAAGGATCGTATGGGCACCTAGAGGGGGGGTGAATAGGTGCTACTTCAAATTTTCTTCTTTTTCAAATTAAGGTTTGACAAGAAAGATAATTCTGTAGATAATGCAACTAAGGTGAATTTATCTATATGACAAACAAGCACAAGCTAACCCAATACTAAACAAGAACAAGTAAGTAAAGTGCGATAAAGGATAGAAGTAACCAAAGTGGTGGACGCCGAGACACAAGGATTTGTTTCCCGTAGTTCCTTCCTTTTGAGGGGAAGTATGCCTATGTTTGTAAATGGGGTGGTTTCAAACCACCAACGCCACGAGAGGCCTCCCTTGTTCTCCGATGAATATCACCCCAACAGGATCGATCCACCTTCCACTATATCGGCAACCTTCGAGGTGGAAGCCGACACCTTTACAACAAGTTCGGGGCACACATCCACAACTTAATTGGAGGATCCAAAATACAAGCAAGTTGTCAAGACAATCAAAGACAAGTTTGTAAGAACCAAATCTAGAACTAGGGTTTCCAAAGAAAAACACTAGAGAAATGGGGCCCTCAAATGAATGAGGGGGAAATGAAGATCTCTTTTGGTGAAGTAGTAGATCAAGGGCTCCTCCTTAGATTCTCCAAAGATCAACGACTTTGGATGGTGGAGTGAAGAGATCTTGGCGATTTGGTGGCTCAAATGGAGGTGGTAGTCTTCAATGCAACGAGCACCTTGTACCAAGGTAGGTGGAGGGGTATTTATACCACTTGGAGGAATCTGCCCGTTGGTGCATTAAATGCACCGGTACTCAAGCGGTAGTACCTATCACAACTGGTACTACCGGTCAAGTACCGGAGAGGGCACCACGTGGTCGAGCTAGCCACGGTCAAGTCCGGAACCACCTTGTGGTACTACCCCCAAGCGGTAGTACCGGTCATAAGACGCGGTACTACCGGTCAGGGCGGTAGTACCGTTCCCTGTTGGAAATATGCCCTAGAGGCAATAATAAAGATGTTATTATTATAATTCTTGTTCATGATAAAGTTTATATTCCATGCTATAATTGTATTAAGCGGAAACTTTAATACTTGTGTGGTTTGTGAACAACACCGTGTCCCTAGTACGCCTCTATGGACTAGCTCATTGATCAATGATGGTTAAGGTTTCCTAACCATAGGCATGAGTTGTCAATTGATAATGAGATCATATAATTGGAGAATGATATGATGGACAGACCCAAACTAAGCGAAGCAATTAGATCGTATCATCATGTTCATCTTTGCGAAGCTTTTCCTATGTCAAATATTGTATTCCTTAGGCCATGAGATAATACAACTCCCTGGTATCGGAAGAAAGCTTTGAGGTCATCAAACGTCATCCTATGAGAGGGTGATCATAAAGGTGTCTCTCAGGTGATCGGAAAGTATCTGTTGGGTTGTATGTATCGAGATGGAATTTGTCCCTCCCAAGTCGGAGAGATATACTTCGGGCCCACTCGGTAATCGATATCAACACCGCTTGCAAGCATGTGGTTAAGGAGTTAATCACAAAGTGATATCGGATTACGGAACGAGTAAAGTACTTGCTGTGAACGAGATTGAACTAGGTATGACGGTACCGACGATCGAATCTCGGGCAAGTAAAATATCGCGAGACGAAGGGAATATATATATGGGATTGATTGAATCCTGGCATCTTGGTTCATTCGATATGATCATCGATGAATGTGTGGGAGTCAATATGGGTGCCCAGACCCCGCTGTTGATTATTGATAGAAGATTATGTCTGCATATTCTCGAACCCGCAGGGTCACACACTTAACGTGTCTCGACGCTAGGATAGATTGGATAATTGGTTTATGAGTTTTTGTTCGGAGTCTCGGATGGGATCCGGGACATCACGAGAGGATCCGGAGTGGTCCGGAGAATAAGATTCATATAAGGCAGTGCAGTTTTTGGAGTTCGGAATTGTTCCGGGTTAATCGGTATTGTACCGGAAGCTTCTAGAACCTTCCGGAAGGGTACCAACGTGGCCCCACCTTCCGGGAGGGGGCATGGGCCTATGAGGGAGTGTCCTAGCCGCATTGGGCCAGGGGCACAAGGCCCCATAGGGCCCAGCCGATCCTAGAGAGTTTAAACTTGTTTAAACTAGAGATAGGGTTTCTAGAAGGGGGAGAGTCCTTGCCCCCCACTTCTCCCTCCCTTGGCCACCGGCCCAAGGCTTGGAGGAGGGGCAAGGGCTGGTCGCCCCCCTCTATATATAGAGGGCTGGTGCACCCCCTCCCCCCTACACCTTGCCTCCAAACCCTAGTTGCCCTGCTGCCCTTCCTCTCTCCATCCCGACTGTTTGTAGGCGAAGCCCTGCTACAGAAATTCTCCACCATATACACCACACCGTCGTGTTGTAGATCCAATCTATCTCTCCACCATACTTGCTGGTCCGAGGAAGGAGGAGACGTCGAGGTGCTGCACGTGTGCATCTCACGGAGGCACCGCCACTTGTGGTGCTAGATCGGATCGGATCGCGAGGAGAAGAGAGTACGACTACATCACCCACGCGTTAAAACGACGTTCATTGTCTTGAATATTCAAGGGTATGAAGATCTAATCCAATCTCTCTCGTTGATTGCATCTCCTAGATTAGATCTTGGATTTCCCTCTGTTCGCATCCGTGGAAAATTTTGATTTACTATGCCGCGAAACCCTTCATTCCCAAGTACCGGTTGGTACTGAGCAAGAAGGGAAGGTCTAGTACTTCCTCAGCGTTGCCCGGTACTGCCGAGCGGCACTACCGTGTCCAAGCGGTAGTACCGCTTGCCACAAGCGGTACTACCGGTTGGAGCGGTAGTGCCGCTCCGCGGTACCGGGTGGTACTGAGAAAAATCGAGGCCTGCCTACCTCAGTCAGATGCCACCGGTACTAGGGAGCGGTAGTAACGGAGTCAAGCAGTAGTACTGGTTGGTACAACCGACTCTGGTGAATTTTGCAAGTGCAACCAAGGGCAACTCAATATTTGTGCCACAACCTAGAAAACCTGAGATGCACTTAGATCACGATTAAATCGATAGGTGTGTTATCATCAAACATCAAAATCTTAGGAATAGGAAATGTTCTTTCAATGCCCCCCTTTTTGGTGTTTGATGACAACACACCTTTGCAAGATAATATTTGGGAGATAAACAAGGTGTTTGAAAAATAGAGACGGGGCTCCCCCTGGATGAGTAGGATCAATCCTCCCCCTCTATTTTACAAACACATCACGAGTGCACAAAATAGAGATAGTAGCAATTGAACTCATACCTTTGCACAATAACTTGTGATGAGAGAAATATTGACAATGAATAACACATATCATCACAAGATGGATCCGTGAAATACCCACATAGTTTCACCATACATAGCACGAGTAGTTCCCAAATAGTTAGGACATAGAGTTCACACATAATAGGAGGAAATTAAAGTTCACAAGCAATTAAAAGATCAAAGTAAGAACGAGCTTGTGACTTCCCATGCAACACCCGCATGCCTAAGGTGCAACTTCTCCCCCTTTGGCATCAATACGCCAAAAAGGGATAAGTGCAAGACTAACGCCCCGATAGTCAATCCTCCTCCTCATCATCAAAGTCCTACTCATAGGTGGGTGGAGCGCGGTGCGAGGAAGAGACATCATCATCCCACTGGTTGTGCTTGGAGATCCATTGGTCTTCAGGGGTGTTGTTGGTCTCGGAACCCTCGGAGATGGTCAATCCTTGAGATTCCATCAAGTCATTCTTCCGAGCACAAGCTTTCTTGGCATACACATGAGCCTCATACATGCGCTTTTGATTATGAACTTGGAAGCAAAAGATCTTTTTGAGCTTGGCCTCCATCCTCTTGTCACAAGATGGCTGGGCATTCTTGCGACGGGAGACAACATAATTGGCATCATGACCACTGTCAGCATCCTCAGAATCAGCCTCAATCACATTTCCATCTTCATCCACCTCATAACCTTCCGCATTGTGGGGCTTGGCATGCTTCTTGATCTTGAGGGCCTTGAACCGGTGCACAATGAGAGGACAAGAGGAAAGGGTCCTGGCAATGGGAGGGCACTTGGCAACAATGAGAGCCATGATGTAGGGAGCGAAAGGCGGAACCCTCCGGGAGTGAGCAGCAGCAACCATCTCATTCCATATATAATCCATCACATCAAGAGCGGTGCCGGAGTCGCGGTTGAGGAAGGTGTTGAGCAACAAATCAACAGAATATCCATGAATTTCATCTTTGTTACCCGCACGAGGAGCAACGGTCCCACGGAAGATGCGGTGGAGAATGTCATACGTGGGGAGAAGATCCTTGATCTTGCCAGGAACACCGCAGCCTCAGATATATAGAGGTGCAAGAACGTCCTTCTTGGAGGGGTGCTCGCGCAAGTGGCAGCGAAAACCACAAGGAGTGTCCCGACCCCGATCCTCATACCCCGGAATTTCAGCAAATTCAGCAAGAGTGGCCTCCTTGATTGCACCTTGAGTCATCCAAGTGATTTTTCGAGAACGGCTAGTGGAGAATTGAGCAGTGGCATAAAACTGAGCATTGAGAAGAGACTCGTAGTCATGCTTAAATTCCATAATGGGGAGCATAGCAAGGTGAGTGCAGATTTCTTTGGCCTCAGCAAATACTCAAGATTCTTGTCGATGTGACCCATATGAATCCACAGCTGCGGCACAACCATTTGAACATTTGTCATAAGGACTTCATGGTATACACGCTCTTGGAAGTCATCGAGAACAAGCTGTCTTCTCTGCCCTCATCACAGTTGTGGGCATAGGGATTGTCAACCCTCAGAGAGCGGAACTCAGAATCAGATATGTTAGACGGTTTCCTTGGCCCTGATGGCTCTGAGCTGCAACTCTTGGTGTGCCCCGAGGAAGGGGGCGAGGAGGGGTAGCGTTTCCACGGCCAGCAGACCGCTTGGTGACCCCTTCACGGCCCCCACGACCACTCGAGTGGCAGGAATCCTCATGCGACAGCTGGGCTGAGGCATGACTTTGTCTTCTTCTTGCTCGGACTCCATCTCTTCCTCAACAATCTCACGAATTGCTTTGGAGCGCTTACGCGCACCCCTAGAACCACCTGCATCTGTGATAGCAAGAGGGACAACAGCAAGGGGGTAAGGGCACACGAACCCAAAATTAACAAAGAAGAATCCATGTTTTAGCAATATGTTGAGGTCAGTTGGGGCCAGTACTACCGAAACTGGCAACCGGTAGTACTGCTAGCGAGCAGTAGTACCGGAAATTTTTCCGGTACTACCGGTCGAGCGGTATGGTCACATCAACGGTAGGGCATGGTCCAAATTGGCCTCAACAATCTATAAAACATTGATTCTACTAAGTAACAAGTATTGTATGGCGGTACAACCCCAAAGCAAGCTACTTTCTCCAAGAATCTAAGCAAAACCTAGATCCTACGAAGAAATCAAGAGTGAGAAGGAGGGGACGGTTGTACCGGGATCCATGGCAGTGGAGAGAGACCGGGAGCCTGCAAGGAATCCGAATCCAAGGAGGATCCGGGGAGAGGAGGACGCGGCGAGGCTCCGGTGGTGTCAAGATCTCCGGAGGCGGTGATGGTTTATGTGGGGAGCGGAGAGGATAATGAAGCACTGAAGGGTACCTCCCCCCCCGCGCGACCAATATATACCAGGAAAACGCCAACCGGTAGTACCAGTTATTGAAGCGGTAGTACCGCTCGCAAGCGGTAGTACCAATTCACCAACAGGTAGTACCGGTGACCAGTAGTACCGGACATACAAGCGGTAGTACCGGTCCTGGAGAAGTCTCCAGGACACGCCCTGGGAACTACCCAGGTCTGGTAGTACCGCTCCTAATCCGGTAGTACCGGTTCCGTCTGAATCCAGAGCCAAGGAAAATCGAGTGGTTTGATCTAGGGGGTAGAATGGCTTGGGTTGAGATCGTCAAAACTGTGTGAAGCACATGCACTCTCAAATAAGGGAAAAACATATGAAGAGACAACCGAGAGTGCATGATCTTAAAACCAACAACAACTCGAAAATGATAAACATGTGGAAGCACCAACCTCTCGAGTGAGAGAGGGCGATGGCCTAGGCCACCATATTTGAGTATACTCGGCTTGGCACCACGAAGATATATCTTGGGTCCATTACCAAAACTCATCATTTAAGCTCACATATCACAAAATGATATTAAGAGGAATGCTTTTGATTGCTTTGGGCATAATGGGGGAGGGATAGTCCAACCAATTAGAACCACACTCCCCCTATATCCATGCCTACACCTAAACCAAATACGGGTCAAGTCATAGGTGAGAATGCAAGATAATCAAGTCAAGCTCCTTGAATCTATGATATTTAGTTCACTCCTCAAATAGAAAAACCTTGCTTCATCAAGTGGCTTCGTGAAGATGTCGGAAAGTTGGTCTTTGGTTGACACATATGATAGATCAATATCACCTCGAGCAACATGATCTCTAATGAAGTGATGGCGAATCTCAATATGCTTTGTCCTTGTGTGATCCACCGGGTTGTAGGCAATCTTGATAGCACTTTCATTGTCACATAGAAGAGGCACTTTGTCACAATGGACACCATATTCCTTTAAAGTTTGCCTCATCCATAGCAATTGGGTGCAAGCACTAGTAGCTGCCACATACTACCCGGCGGTGGAGAGATATACAATTTTGCTTCTTAGAAGACCAACATACCAAGGACCTACCAAGGAATTGGCAAGCCCCGGATGTTGATTTTCTATCATCCTTATCACCCGCCCAATCCGAATCTGTGTATCCACAAAGAGCAAATGTTGACCCTCGAGGATACCAAAGACCATAAAATGGGGTATGAACTAAATATCGAAAGATTCTCTTGACCGCCATTAAATGGCTTTCTTTAGGAGCCGTTTGATTTCTTGCACACACACCTACACTCAACACAATATCGGGTCTAGATGCACAAAGGTAAAGCAAAGAACCAATCATGGACCGGTATACCTTTTGATCCACATCTTTACCATTTGGCTTTTGTTCTAGATGAGTCTTTGTAGCCATGGGAGTAGGAGCTCCATTTAAATCTTGCATATTGAATCTCTTGAGCATATCTTGAGTATACTTGGCTTAGTTGAAGAATGTCCCTCCTCTAACTTGCTTGATCTCAAAACCAAGAAATACTCTCAACTCCCCCATCATAGACATCCAGAACCTACTAGTCATAAGCTTTGAGAATTCATCATTAAAAGCTTTGTTAGATGAGCCAAAGATAATATCATCAACATATTTGGCATACAAAAAGCTCCCCATTGACCTTCTTAGTAAAAAGAGTGGGATCGATTTTCCCAACCTCAAATCCATGGTCAAACAACAACTCTCTAAGGTGCCCATACCACGTGCGTGGAGCTTGCTTGAGCCCATATAGCGCCTTATCAAGTTTGTAGACATGGTTTGGGAAGTTGGGATCCTCAAATCCCGGGGGTTGCTTTACATATACCAACTCATTTAATGGACCATTAAGAAATGCACTTTATACATCCATTTGTTGCAACTTAAAGTTATGATGTGCCGCATAAGGAAGAATGATATAGATGGACTCAAGGCGAGCCGTGGGTGCATATGTATCTCCATAATCAATGCCTTCAATTTGATAGAACCCTTGTGCAACCAATCTTGCCGTGTTCCTTACTATAATTCCATGCTCATCTTGCTTGTTCTTGAATATCCACTTCGTGCCTATAACATTGCGGCAATCCTTTGGCTTCTCAACTAACTTCCATACTTTGTTTCTCTCAAAGTTGTTGAGCTCTTTGTGCATAGCTTCCAACCAATCCGAATCTTCAAGATCTTCCCACACTTTCTTTGGTTCAATCATGGAAATGTGTGCTTGGTGTTCACTGAACCTCTTCAATTGTGCTCTTGTGGAAATGCCTTTCCTTAGGTAACCAACCACATTTTGTAGAGAGTGGTCTCTTAATTCCAACATTCTCTCCTTTATAGCTTCACGACGAGCGTGGATCTCCTCATTGTTTCTTGGGGGACCCTCTTCATCATTTTGGTCCTCGTCTTGACCATCAACTTGACCTTGATCATTACCGGAATCATCCTCTTCATTAAGAGGCAAAGATTGACCTTGGTCTTGATCAAGCACTCTTCTAGCATCAATTTGAGCTTGTCTCAAGGCAGTTTGTACGGATCTTCCTTGAGTAATTAACTTGGCACCACTTGACATCTTGGAGAATGAATCAATCTCCTCTTCACTAGAGTTGTCACATTGATCAACATGTTGAGGGTCCACAGCTTGTCTTTGGCTTGGGTCATTGCCCTCCTCGGTGGATGGAGCTTGTTGATGTTGTGAAGATGAGGGCTCCACTTGAGTAGAGCATAGTTCTTATCGATCCTCCATAAGGGGTTCCTCAACGGGGCGGATATATCCGACACCCATTCTTCCTATGGCTTCCTGAGGCATTTCATCATCTGCATCACAAGCATCGACACGCACCCCTTGGGGACCATCATATTCTTCGAAGGTCACACTACAAGATTCTATGACGGCTCTAGAGAGCTTATCATAGATTCTATAAGTGTGAGATTCGAGACCATAGACAGCAAAAATACCCTCAAATGCTTTAGACTCGAATTTGGACAAATGAACACCTTTTATGAGATAGAAACACTTACAACCGAACACCCGGAAGTAAGATATGTTGGGCTTGTTACCGGTAAGTATTTCATATGGAGTCTTGTTGATTTCTTTGCGGAGGTAGAGCCTGTTTGATGCATGGCAAGCGGTGGAGATGGCTTCGGCCCAAAAGTTGTATGGAGATTTAAACTCCGCTAACATGGTCCTATCCATCTCAATAAGAGTCCGGTTCTTCCTCACGGCCACACCATTTTGTTGAGGGGTATATGCAGTGGAATATTGGTGTTTTATCCCCTCATCACTAAGAAATCATTCAAGATGTATTTCTTGAACTCGGTGCCATTGTCACTTCTTATAATTAACACGGAATATTGTATTGACGTTGAACCATGTTGATGAAGTCGATGAAGATCTTTTGGGTCTCACTCTTCAACTTGAAGAAATATACCCAGGAGTATCTTGAAAAGTCATCAACAATCTCCAAACAATATTTATTCCCACCAAGACTCGCATTAGATGGAGGACCAAAGAGATCCACATGAAGGAGCTCCAAGATCTTGGTTGACTTGATGCGGTTCTTTGGCTTGTGGGGAGCATCATGAATTTTTCCTAGAACACAAGCCCTGCAAACACGATCTTTGGCAAAGGAAACATTTTCTTTTAGTCCAACAATATGGCCCTCCTTGTGGAGACTTTGCAAAGTTCTCATATTAACATGGGCTAGTCGGCGATGCCATAACCAACCCACATCGGCCTTTCTGAATAAGCACATCGCACTTGTAGTGGTTTGCCCCGAAAAGTCCACCATATACAAGTCATGTTCGACGTACCCAACGAAAGCGACCTTGAGAGACTTGCTCCACATGAGGACCATAATATCATTATCAATAAAGACGGCAAATCCCATCTTTCCAAGAGCACAGACTGAAAGTAAATTGTATCCAAGGGTCTCAACAAGCATGACGTTCACGAGTGTAATGTCGTGAGCAACCACTACCTTGCCGAAACCCATTATCTTAGACTTTGACTTGTCGGCATATGCCATGGTGATTTGATCATCATTTCGCTTTAAGTCCTTGACAATAGACGAGATTCCGGTCATATGACTTGTGCAACCACTATCAAGCACCCACTTTGACCCTCCGAAAGCATATGTCTACAAAAGATCAAGCTAATTTTTAGGTACCCATTTTCAATGGGTCCTCTTTTGTTAGCGACAAGAGTTTTGGGGACCCAAATAGACCAAGCAATATAACCATCATATGGGCCAACATATTGTGCATACACATCACCATAATAATCACGCATTAGAACATATTGCGGGTTAGCACTTCCCACAAAGTCATCATGAGACATAGTTTTACCACTTGTGTGTTGGGTTCGCAACATAGAAAACAAAACTTTTCCTACGATGGGAACATCTAAGTACCAAGATCTATCTACTAGATACAAGCAACGGGTGGATATACATCCATAGAATACATACCCTCAAAGATCGAATAGCGTTAACGAGGTTATACTCGTGGATGATATATACGAACGCTTGCCGATCTCAAGATCGTGATGAAGTCCATCTGGTCCAGCACCATCAAGTCCAGCACCGCAAAGTAGTGGTGCATCCGTGATCGCACACACGTACGGGTACCCCGACAACCTCCGCGCCCTCGCTCCAGCGAAGCAGCGGAAGCAAAAAATCCTTCCAAAAAAAAGACACCAGGAACATGTATCTCACTGATCCGAGACCATGGGGAAATTCTAAAGGGAGGAGAGAGATCCTTCGCGAGGAGGTGTGAGTGACAAGTGAGAGGAGGGGTCCTTTTATAGGGGAGGGGTAAGTACAAGGGGGCATTGCCGCCGGCCAAGGAGGGTGCCCCCACCTCTCCCTCATTCATGTGGTGGAAGCTCCACTCACATAAAAACATCTCCACTCACAATTCCACTCACATGCATTAATTTTTCACCAAAATTAATGCAACTCTCATTTAAATAAAACTATTTTATTTATTTATTCAGAATTTTGTTAATTAATTTAATTAACAAACATTCACATAAAACCCCTTGCTAGTATTCAATTTCACAAGCAGAACCAGTTTCAGCAATTTCAACCGAAACAGTTCCGGTGTCTAGTGAAATAAATTCCTGCGCTTTCCTTTTCTTTTTCTGACATATCATTTGCTCCGAATGATGTCGGTATCCCTTAAGTGTGTCACCCTATGGTTCATGAATAATGCAGACATGATCGAGACCCCTCTCCGATCAATAATCAGCAGCGGGACCTGGAGATCCGTACTGACTCCCACACATTCAACGATGACTTCTGTGATCGTGTGAACCTTTTATGCTAGTATCTTAATCCCTTTGTTTCATGATATATTACATGTCCGAGATTCGATCATCGGTATCTCCATACCTAGTTTGATCTCGTTACCGACATGCACTCTTTTCTCGTTCCTGTGATATAACATTCTAGTGATCAAATCACTTGCTTCCAAGCTAATCAATGTGATATCACCGAGAGGGCCCAGAGCATATCTATCCGTCATCAGGATGAAAAAATTCCACTCTTGTAACACCCTCAGAATCGGACCTATGCAAGTTTGAGCAAAATTCTCCAAACCCGCATAGAAACGATTCAAAGGTGCCCACCAGGCACTTTCGTGCGGGTGGAAAACGAAGTAATAACATTACACAGCAGTCCTCGATGTGACCCACAGAACAGATATATAACATCGACTCAAAGAGTCAAGAATACAGATATAATATACAAAGATCCAAATCACCTTGAAAACGATAGGCGTCACTACGGACAAGATGCAAATGGGGCTAAGAGCCGAAGAATAACCAATGGCGTCCATAACCCCCGTGCCAAGCCGGAAGGCAACCTCGCTAACGGCGTCGATCTCAACACCTTAAACAAAAAGGGGCCGACAAAGGGCAAAGGAAAAAGAAGGAGCGTCAAGATCTTGAGGCCATGACAGCGAGGCTAGAATTCGGCGGTCCTCGCCTACATAGGTATGGTGGACTGAAGCGGCAGCGGCAGCATGCACTAAACAACCTATAGAGACTCGATACAACTGGCGGTTTTCAGAGAGGGGTAAGAAGAGCCTATCCGGATCCAACCTGAAGCTAACACCAAACAAACCCATCCTGGTGTTTCCCCCTCGAGACCAAACGAGGAAGTCAACCGAGGAACTCACACCGTTGGCAGTTTTACTTATTCAGTTATAGTTGTGGCACTTTACTAGTCAGATTTAGATAATCGTCCTGATAAAGTAAGCAGTGGGCACTTTTAGTTAACCATTCCGTTATAGTGGCAGCACTTACTAGTCGAATCTGATTAACATGAGATAACCCATAAACCCAGCGGTTGTTGGTACTTTTATTCACCATCCGTTGTAGTTGCAAGATTTACTAGTCAGATACAATTGTCGCAAGCGACAACCAAACAAGCAATTGTGGGCAGTATTAATTAGCCATTCCATTATAGTGAAGCTGATTACTAGTCATTATAAGTCAAATTTTATAGCAGTAAACTTTAGTTATGCTTGTCTATGATCGAGATACTGTGCTCCAAGTCGTCCATATCCGCGGACACGACTTTCAGAAAGTTTTACCCGGCCGGGGTGCACCAATAGCAACACACGCTCGATCAACCTCGGAAAAACCAAATCAAAACCCAACGAGGCTTTCACGACTGAATAATCACAGGATTCATAAATATTTCAGGGGGCCACCCCTTAAGTAGATCCCGCAACGAAGCCAGCTGACCCCGAGACGGGCTCAAGGTTATGGGGACGGCTGTGAACGACTGGGAACCCGAAAGTGTGGCTGGGCTTGTCGACACCGCGGAATCGTGCCATGATCCTAAGCGATGCGGTGTGCTTACCGCACAATTTAAATACGTAGCATGGCATAAGTACAAGATCGTAAATAAAACCTCAAACTAGTTTGTGGCCCCAAGAAATAAGAGAATCAAGCTCGCTCAGGGGTCCCATATACCTCCGGATGTGGATAGCGCGATAAATCAAGGAACATGTATCAAGTACTCGGGGTCTTCAGGACACAAGTGGGCGTGAAACCAAATATTTTCTATCACCCACGATGCCTCGCTTATTTCAATTTTAGTTGTTAAACAGAACTTAAAGTGACGATAAGTAAAACTAGAATCATCTCCAACATCAACTTGCGGCAATACATCAGCAATCGTGGCATATGACGACACATCAAGACTTGAGCAAGCAACTACGACGCGCAAGTCCAACTATCTACCAAACAACGGGTAATAGGGTGTGTCCAAGGCAATATAGGGCTGCACGGTATATCACGAGCACGGAAACTAAAGCATCGCAAACACGAGATAGCAATAGATCAACAGGAGGGAATAAAGACTATAAAAGTAAGATAGGTAGAAAGAGGAGATGCTACTTTGAAAACATTGTCGAAGGTTCAACGAAGATCGGTAAGCTCACATCATCTCAACGGCCTTATCCGCGAAGAAGCAAAAAACCAGAATCAATCCAGGATGTAATATTAAATACAACGTCAGAAGATCGGCATGATGCATGTATGATGCATGGCATGGCAAGGGTGCAATGCAATTAGGTCAGATTAGGCGGAACCGGGGTTCCGACAATTAATTATATGGTTCAAGTTGTTTAAACCCCCGCATATTAAATGTTGTTTAGCAAGTCAAGATGGAGCGTTTACTACATGTTTAAATGAGGCCAATATAAGGCTATATTTGCTCGCATATGGGCCCCATATTTAATTATTAGGTGATTCGGCATAAGGCCCCCAAACCAAAGATATGCATGCGAGATGACAATTAAATATGCAACAAGTTGATATCATTTATAAAATAGAGTATCGAGGAAAAGGGGTCACACATTAGAGGGGGCTCGACGATCTTGGGGTTCCGGGGTTCGGGGTCGGTCTCAGGGTTCCGGGATAGGTCTTGGCGCATCCGGGGTCTTTGGGTCATGTGGTTGGTCATGGCGTCCTGAGGAAGCTTAGGTGTCGAGGAGAAGATCTTGTCGGTCCCTCCTCGAAGTCCTTGTTGTTCTGCAGTGGGGATCGTAGTCATCGGGGTCCGGGTCTTGGTCATGTTGTCGGTAGCTCTTGGTGTCCAGGGGTCGTCGCTCTGGGAGGTGGATCTTGTCGTCTTGGCGTCATCGCCCCTAGTTTCCGCGGCGAAGTACTTGGGGTTCCGGCATCCGGTAGGAAGAACATGAAGTTCGAACAGGTCTTGACGTTCGTGAAGGAGGCCTTCGCGTTCCATGATGAAGATCTTGACACCGGGCCGTTCTTGCGGGCATCTGCAGATTACCTCGCCACTTGTCGATCTAGTCGGGTTTTGCATCGGGAACCTTGCAACCGTGGTACTCCTGTTCACGGGGCTCGACGCGGCCTTGCGAGGCGGGCGGCTGGGCGCACTAACGTGGCGGGCCGAGGGAGGAGGCAGACGGCCGTCTGAGCGGGGCGAGGGCGCGACGGGCCCTCTGGCGGCGCCGACGAGGGCGCCCGGGCGAAAGTGGCGAGGCAGCGTCTGCGACACGCGGCTTCGGGGACCACGGGCGGCAGGAACGGCAGGAGGCCAGGCCGTCGCCGGGCGGCTTGGCTGGCCGGGCGGAGCCGCAAGGGCTCGGGGCGGCTCGGCCGGGGGATCTGACAGGCTCGGGGAGAAGGACGCGCCGGCGGGGTGGTCCGGGCGGCGGACGAGCAGGTGGCGGCGGGGTGGAGCTCTGGCGGGGCAGACCGGGAGGCTCGGGGCGGCGAGGAGGGGACTGGCCGGGCGAGGCGGCGACGGGAGGAGCGAGGGCGGCGCTGGGGCTGCGGAGGGAGACCGCGGGGGTCGGGCTCGACGCAGACAGCGCTGGGGCGACGCTGTATTGCCGTGAGGGCTGCTTGGAGAGGTAGCTCTGGGGCGGCGGGCGAGGTTCTTGGCCAGGCGGGGCAGCGGCCGGCTTCGGGCGAAGCCCGAGCGGGCCACCGGAGGCGGGCGGCGCGGTTGGCGGCGGGGCAGCGGAGGTGGGAAGCGCGGCGAGGAGGGCAGGCGGCGAGGCGGGAGCCTGGCGGCGGGAGTCACGCGGAGGCGGCGCAGGCTGAGAGAGGAGCGGGCTCGGTTGCTCGCGTCGGGCGGTGAAAAGCAGGGAGAGGAGAGGAGCGTGAGTGCGGCGAGCAGGTGGTTGTCGCGGCGTGGGCAAGGGGTGGGTCCCGGGTCGAGGGGTGAGGTTGGGGCTGGCGGGGCATGCGTGGCGTGTGTGAGGGAGGGGCTGGCGTGCGTGTCTTGTGAGGGAGAGGTGAGGAAGGCCACGTGGCGGTGCGGGATAGGTAGAGGGAGTTAGCGAGGTGACGTGGCGGGCTCATGGTGGGAGTGAGGTGGAGGTGCGTGTGGGTAGGGAACGGGTAGCTTTAGGATTTATAGTTGGACCGATCTGGTTTTCCGGGGTGGTCGTTCGGGCTAAATCGGCCGCTCGACGCCCGCTAAAATAAATTAAATATTTTATTTATTTCAAACAAAGTTTTTGCAAACCGATATCGGGCAAACCAAAATATTCCGGGGACCCGGTTTTGAGGTTTGAATAAAGAGGGGCGTTTAGAAAACAACACGGCTTTGCAAACATAGTTTTTGGCAAACAATGCATGATGATGACGATGCAATGCACAAATTCAACGCGATTTTCTAGTAGTGGTTTTGCGGGATGCCACAATTCGACACCACTAACAATGGATCTCGCCCTCGAGATCCGCCTCATGGTACCGGAAGGAAGGTCGGCGATCTGCGTCTTCTCGCTTCGTGTAGATCCTCGCGACACCACTAACAAGAGGTCGTTGTCCCTGTTCGTCAAGAGAACACTCCGGATAAACAACGGACGAAGTTAAAGGTAAGGCCACCTCTAACTTCAGCGGAAGGAGTAAAATTGCATCGATCCACTATTCAATATACCGAGCAAATGATAAGAGTAGTGGTATGGTCGCGACTCCATCCCGCACTCAAAGCATTACCACAGCCTGCGAATAGACAGTTATGCAACCAACTCTCGGATTCAGATCAAGACCTCGACAAACGAGGTTCGAAACAAAGGAGTGATGCACGAGACTGCGCCGGATCTGGCGTGAATCGTCACCGCGTCGAAAACACGGAAGGAACAAACAAGGTATAAATAATGCTTCCGCGGAAGATGGATTCCTCGGATAGCACGAAGACCAGATGAGGCAACACCGTTATCATAGAAGGAAGCGAAACCCTGAAAGTACGACGGAAACCCAACCACGAGAAGTCCTGGACTCGAAGAAAGAGAGGAGAGCGGATTCAAAACACGCCGAGATAAGAGGAGAATAGCAGAGGGCAAGGAGTAAAATCAGACCTAACCAGAACTATCCAACGGTTTTGCAAAATAGTTTTGACACTCTACTTGACCGTTAGCTAGGTTATCCTACGAAATTTGGACTTGTGGGGTATCGCAACTGCTGAGCTCTGATACCACTCTGTAACACACTCAGAATCGGACCTATGCAAGTTTGAGCAAAATTCGCCAAACCCGCATAGAAACGATTCAAAGGTGCCCACCAGGAACTTTCGTGCGGGTGGAAAACGAAGTAATAACATTACACAGCAGTCCTCGATGTGACCCAGAGAACAGATATATAACAGCGACTCAAAGAGTCAAGAATACAGATATAATATACAAAGATCCAAATCACCTTGAAAACGATAGAGCGTCCAGCTACGGACAAGATGCAAATGGGGCTAAGAGCCCTGAAGAATAACCAATGGCGTCCATAACCCCTGGGCCAAGCCGGAAGGGCAACCACTGCTACGGCGTCGATCTCGAACACCTTAAACAAAAAGGGTGCCGACAAAGGGCAAAGGAAAAAGAAGGCGTCGATCGAGTCGAAGACAGCGAGGCTAGAATTCGGCGGTCCTCGCCTACATAGGTATGGTGGACTGAAGCGGCAGCGGCAGCATGCACTAAACAACCTATAGAGACTCGATACAACTGGCGGTTTTCAGAGAGGGGTAAGAAGAGCCTATCCGGATCCAACCTGAAGCTAACACCAATCAAACCCATCCTGGTGTTTCCCCCTCGAGACCAAACGAGGAATTCAACCGAGGAACTCACACCGTTGGCAGTTTTACTTATTCAGTTATAGTTGTGGCACTTTACTAGTCAGATTTAGATAATCGTCCTGATAAAGTAAGTAGTGGGCACTTTTAGTTAACCATTCCGTTATAGTGGCAGCACTTACTAGTCAGATACAGTTAACATGAGATAACCCATAAACCCAGCAGTTGTTGGTACTTTTATTCAGCCATCCCGTTGTAGTTGCAAGATTTACTAGTCAGATACAATTGTCGCAAGCGACAACCAAACAAGCAATTGTGGGCAGTATTAATTAGCCATTCCATTATAGTGAAGCTGATTACTAGTCATTATAAGTCAAATTTTATAGCAGTAAACTTTAGTTATGCTTGTCTATGATCGAGATACTGTGCTCCAAGTCATCCATATCTGCGGACACGGCTTTCAGAAAGTTTTACCCGGCCGGGGTGCACCAATAGCAACACACGCTCGATCAACCTCGGAAAAACCAAATCAAAACCCAACGAGGCTTTCACGACTGAACAATCACAGGATTCAGAAATATTTCAGGGGGCCACCCCTTAAGTAGATCCATAGCGAAGCGGTGACCTCAGACGGGCTCAAGGTTATGGGGACGGGTGAGCATCGGGAACCCGAAAGTGTGGCTGGGCTTGTCGACACCGCGGAATCGTGCCATGATCCTAAACAGACAAAGGTGCAGACTGCACAATTTAAATATGAAAGTAGCATGGCATAAGTACAGGATCGTAAATAAAACCTCAAACTAGTTTGTGGCCCCAAGAAATAAGACTGAATCAAGCTCGCTGTGGGGGTCCCATATACCTCCGGATGTGGATAGCGCGATAAATCAAGGAATGTATCAAGTACTCGGGTCTTACGGGACACAAGTGGCTGCTCGAAACCAAATATTTTCTATCACCCACCGATGCCTCTGCTTATTTCAATTTTAGTTGTTAAACAGAACTTAAAGTGACGATAAGTAAAACTAGAATCATCTCCAACATCAACTTGCGGCAATACATCAGCAACTGTGGCATATGACGACACACATCAGCACTTGAGCAAGCAACTACGACGCGCAAGTCCAACTATCTACCAAACAACAGGTAATAGGGTGTGTCCAAGGCAATATAGGGCTGCACGGTATATCACAGGCACGGAAACTAAAGCATCGCAACACAGATAGCAATAGATCAACAGGAGGGAATAAAGACTATAAAAGTAAGATAGGTAGAAAGAGGGAGATGCTCGCCTGAAAACATTGTCGAAGGTTCAACCGAAGATCGGGCGAAGCTCACATCATCTCAACGGCCTTATCCGCGAAGAAGCAAAACACTAGAATAAACGCCGGATGCAATATTTAATACAACGGCAGAAGATCGGCATGATGCATGTATGATGCATGGCATGGCAAGGGTGCAATGCAATTAGGTCAGATTAGGCGGAACCGGGGTTCCGACAATTAATTATATGGTTCAAGTTGTTTAAACCCCCGCATATTAAATGTTGTTTAGCAAGTCAACAGATGGAGCCGGTTCGCTACACATGTTTAAATGAGGCCAATATAAGGCTAGATTTGCCCGCATATGGGCCCCATATTTAATTATTAGGTGATTCGGCATAAGGCCCCCAAACCAAAGATATGCATGCGAGATGACAATTAAATATGCAACAAGTTGATATCATTTATAAAATAGAGTATCGAGGAAAAGGGGTCACACATTAGAGGGGGCTCGACGATCTTGGGGTTCCGGGGTTCGGGGTCGGTCTCAGGGTTCCGGGATAGGTCTTGGCGCATCCGGGGTCTTCGGGTCATGTGGTTGGTCATGGCGTCCCAGGGAAGCTTCCGGTGTCCCGAGGAGAAGATCTTGTCGGTCCCTCCTCGAAGTCCTTGTTGTTCTGCAGTGGGGATCGTAGTCATCGGGGTCCGGGTCTTGGTCATGTTGCCGGTAGCTCTTGGTGTCCAGGGGTCGTCGCTCTGGGAGGTGGATCTTGTCGTCTTGGCGTCATCGCCCCTAGTTTCCGCGGCAAAGTACTCGGGGTTCCGGCATCCGGTAGGAAGAACATGAAGTTCCGGGAACAGGGTCTTGACGTTCCGTGAAGGAGGCCTTCGCGTTCCATGATGAAGATCTTGACACCGGGCCGTTCTTGCCGGGCATACTGCAGATTACCTCGCCACTTGTCGATCTAGTCGGGTTTGCATCGAACCTTGCAACCGTGGTACTCCTGTTCGGGCTCGAACGCTGCTTGCGAGGAAGGCGGGCAGCCTGGCGCACTAACGGCGAGGCCGCAGGGAGGAGGCAGACTGGCCGCGAAAGTGGCGCGAGGGCCGGAGCCCTCCGGCAGCGCGTGGCGCCGACGAGGGCGCCGAGGCCGGCGTCTCGCGACACGCGCGGCGCCGGGACCACGGCGGGCGACGGGAACGCTGAGGGAGCCAGCTGGCGGGCGCAGGCTGCCGGGGTGGCTGCGGCTGGGCGGAGAACTCGGGTGGGCTCCTGGGCGGCTCGGGCGCCGGGATGCAGACAGGCTCGGGAGAAGGACGCCGGGCGGGTGGTCCGGGCGGCGAGGACGAGCAGTGGTCAAGGGTGGAGTTTCTGGCGGGGCTGGGCATCGAGGGCTCGAGGGCATGACGGGAGGGGACTGGCGCGGCTGGGCGTAGGCGGCGACGGAGGAGCGAAGGCGCGGCTGGGGCAAGGAGGGAGACCGGGCGGTCGGGCTCGACGCAGACGAGCGGGCGACGGGCATACGCGCTGCCGGGCGGAGGGCTGCGGAGAGGTAGCTCTGGGGCGCGGGGCGAGGCGAGGTGGGGCAGGGGCCGGCGACGGGCGAGCCGAGCGCGGGGCGAGGCGGCGAGGAGCGGGAGCCAGGAGGCGGGCGCGGGGGGAGGCGGGAGAAGCATGGCGGAGGGTGGGCGGCGCGGCTGCGAGCGAGAGGCGGCGGGAGGCGCAGCCTGGCGGGTCACGCGGAGCGGCGGCAGCCAGAGAGAGAGGAGCGGTTGCTCGCGTCAAGGCGGTGGAGAAGAAACAGGAGAGGGAGAGGAGCGTGAGGCGGGCGAGCCAGGTGGTTCGTCTGGCAGCGTGGGCAGCAGGTGGGTCCCGGTCGAGGGGTGAGGGTTGGGGCCTGGCGGGGCATGCGTGCGCGTGTGTGAGGGAGGGGGGCCTGGCGTGCGTGTACTGTGAGGGAGAGGTGAGGGAAGGCCACGTGGCGGTGCGGGATAGGTAGAGGGAGTTAGCAGGGTGGTGGCGGGCTCTGAATGGTGGGAGTGAGGTGGAGGTGCGTGTGGGTAGGGTGGGTAGCTTTAGGATTTATAGTTGGACCGATCTGGTTTTTCCGGGGTGGTCGTTCGGCTAAATCGGCTGCTCGATCGCCCCGCTAAAATAAATTAAATATTTTATTTATTTCAAACAAAGTTTTTGCAAACCGATATCGGGCAAACCAAAATATTCCGGGGACCCGGTTTTGAGGTTTGAATAAAGAGGGGCGTTTAGAAAACAACACGGCTTTGCAAACATAGTTTTTGGCAAACAATGCATGATGATGACGATGCAATGCACAAATTCAACGCGATTTTCTAGTAGTGGTTTTGCGGGATGCCACAACTCTCGATCCATGAACCTCAACATAACACTTTAGTAGTTCTGAAGCCATCTTTATAATCACCCAGTTACGGTGTGACGTTTGATGTCATCGAGAAACTGTTCCGGTGTTAGTGATTGACATGATCTCATGGTCTAAGGATTAGGATCATTTCGTAAGTTGTTATAGCAATATAAAATCAATGACTTTGATCGTAATGCTATACTTTGGATGAATGTTCATCACATCATTACACTAATGTTGTGACCTCGTTATTAACAACATCCAATGTCCATGATTAGGAAACTTCGATCATCTTGTTAATCAACAAGATAGTTTATAGGAGAGGCATAACTAGGAACTTCCTTTTTGTTTATTAAACACACATGTATTAACGTTTCCGTATTAATACAATTATAGCATGCAAAATAAGCATTTATCATAAATAAGGAATACGATAATAACCACTTTATTATTGCCTCTCGGGCATATTCCCTTCATTGTGGTCTTACTATCCACAATGACCTTGTTTTTCTCTTGTGCGGGCTTGGCCTTCTTCTTCTTGTTCTTCTTCTTGGTCTTTGAGACAAAACCAATTCCCCCTTTCTCACCACTAGGCCTTTGCTTACTCAAAAGATCATCAATGGACTTGTTGCCTTGTGGAAATGTGGCCTTGGCTAGCTCCCCCTTCAACCTAGCATTTTCTTCAAGAATAGTTGTACTACTAGATGGAATGAAGCTACTAGGTGAAGGAATATTGGCCAATTGAGTCTGAAGCGTTTCATGGGAATTTGTGAGTGACAAGAGTTCACTTTCCAAAGCTTTGTGAGCCTTATCAAGCAAACTAAAGTCCTCGGCAAGATTTTCATGAACCACACCAAACTCAATCTTGTCCTTTTTAGCCGTTTTTATATTTAGCAATAGCATGATCACATTCCTTGATGAGTCTATTAACAATTACATCATTGTCCTCATCAAGCCCTTCAAGTTTTAGTTCAAGATACATTCTAGTATCTTGTTCTTCTTCTAAGGCATTATTTAGGGCCTCTAGCTCAATCATGTGTTCATGCCCAAGTTTACATCTTACATCTAGAAGCTCTTGTGTGTGGGAAAGTTGATCTAAGATGTTCCCAAAATGTGTATTGGCCCCCCCTTGTAAGTTAGTCACAAACTCATCAAAGGAAATTAATTCCCTTTTTACGTCAAGAGACATCCCATCATCAATTTCATCATTAGCTAAGGGAGTGGAGTGAGATGATCAGGATACCTCCGTTCCTCTTGCCATAAGGCAAGTGACGTTCTTGTTGGGAGTATTCTCATTGGAGAATCGAAGAGTGAGTATGTTGGAGTAGAAGTAGTGGCTAGAGCAGCCACACCTCTTGATGTTTCCTCTTCCTCATCTTCATCATCTTCATTGTCAGAGGAGAATTCTTCATGAGTGACCAATAAAATTTTGCCTGACTTCTTGTTGATGGGATTCTTCTTGATGAAGGGTTTCTTGTAGGGAGCTTTGGAAGTTTTCTTTGGAATGAGTTTTCCACCATGATCTTCTCTCTTCTCATAGGGGAAACTCGCCACAAAGTGATAGCGGTCACCAAAATTGAAACAAGTTCTCAATCTAGTGGTATTTTCTATTTTCCCATTTGGGTTGCTTTTTCGTTTCATTTCCATATTGGCCTTGGCGGGGTTCTTCCAAAAGTTCTTTGCATAGAAGGCTATATATTGACTATGAGCAATCTTGACATCATCGGGGTGGTCCATGGAGAGGCCTTCATCACTATCATCTTCATCCCCATGTTCCACAACTTTGGCCTTCAAAGCAACGTTGACAACATTGCTCATACCAAGGGCTCGAGCACGGGCATCTTTGGCATTCTTGGCGGCAACCTTGAAAGAGGACATATCTTGCATAACTTCATTGGAGGTCATGCGATGGTAGTTGTGTCTTCCTTGTAGGCTCTTAAAGTCGGTGGGCTCAAAGGGCACGAGAGCACTCACATATTTCCTTTTTATCCAAGCATCATCCACATGTGAGGCACCCACATTTCTAAAAGAAGTGGCGGTGGTCTTGAGCCTACGGTACATTTCTTCATGATTTTCACCTTCCATCATGTAGAAGCCTTCGGCTTCATTGCTTAGTGCATAATACCGGTTCCTCTTCATGCTCTCATTCCCAACAAACAACACCGTGAGAGCATCCCAAGCTTCCTTGGCGATGCTAAGGTGCTCAATGTGTGGGTAATCCTTTGTACCCAATCCTTGTTGAATCATGTGCAAGGCGGTGGCATTGAGTTGACTATTGACAACTTCTCTTCTTGTCAAGTTATTTGGATCCCCAATATAGAGTCCTTGTTCGATGATGTTCCATAGTTCAATGCAAGAGCTGCGCACATGAGTTTTCATTAGAGATTGCCATTAAGCAAAGGTAGTAGATGCTTCAAGCTTAGGTGGGTCACCTTTATTGTTGTAACACCCTCAGAATCGGACCTATGCAAGTTTGAGCGAAATTCGCCAAACCCGCATAGAAACGATTCAAAGGTGCTCCCGAGCACTTTCGCATGGTGGAAAAGCAAGTAATAACATTACACAACAGTCCTCGATGGGACCCACAGAACAGATATATATATAACAGCGACTCCATGAGTCAAGAATACAGATATAATATACAAAGATCCAAATCACCTTGAAAATGATCGAGCGTCCGACTACGGACAAGATGCAAATGGGGCTAAGAGCCCTGATGAATAACCAATGGCGTCCATAACCCTGCCCAGGCCAAGCCGGAAGGATAACCCTGCTAACGGCGTCGATCTCAAACCTGCTTAACAAAAGGGGTGCCGACAAAGGGCAAAGGAAAAAAGAGGGAGCGTCAGTACTGAGGCCAGTACACGACGAGGCTAGAATTCGGCGGTCCTCGCCTACATAGGTATGGTGGATGGCGGCGTGACATGCACTAAACAATCTATAGAGACTCGATACAACTGGCGGCTATCAGAGAGGGGTGAGAAAGACCTATTCGGATCCAACCTGATACTATCATCAAACAAACCCATCCTGGCGTTTCCCCCTCGAGACCAAACGAGGAAGTCAACCGAGGACTCACACGGTTGGCAGTTTTACTTATTCGGTTATCGTTGCAGCAATTACTAGTCAAGTATAGATAATCATCCCGACAAAGTAAGCGATGGCACTTTAGTTAACCATTCCATGATAGTTGCAACTCTTACTAGTCAAACACAATTAGCACGAGATAACCCCAAAACCCAGCAGTTGTTGGTACTTTTAGGTAGCCATTCCGTTGTAGTGAAGCTGATTACTAATCATATCGGATACAAGTCCATTTATAACAGTAAACTTTAGTTATAGTTGTCTATGATCAAGCATCTCCAAGTCGCCCATAACCGCGACACGGCTTCTCGAAAAGATTTAACCTGCAGGGTGCACCAAAGTATCCACAGCACTTGACCCTTTTGCCGATCGCTTAACATACACCCATCAAGATGTCGGGGGCCTAAGTCATGACGTTCCTGCACCAAAGCAAGCACGGGGCCACCCACTAAGTACACCAAACGAAGTCGGCCGGTCTCGAGACGGACTTAAGGTTTGCGATGATAATGGTCAGAACGAAGCAGATCCCCAATCGGGACTGCCGATACATGAAAACATTCCGCTTACCTAACAGACGGTGTGCTCCTCACAAACGTAAATAAAGCGGTAAACATGGCATAAGTACAGGATAGTAAATAAAACCTCAAACTAGTTTGTGGCCCCCAGTACAATACTTTGAAATCAGGTAATAATCAATGGGGGGCCCATATCTCCCCACCTGTGGTTAGCGCGCTCGATCTCGAACAGTGTCAAGAACTCGGTCCTCTGGGACACAAGTGGGCGATCGAAACCAAAACTTACCTATCACCCACCGATGCCTCTGCTTAATTCAATTTTAGTTGTTAAACAGGAATTAAAGTGAAACAATAATTAAAGCCAAGATCATCTCCAACATCACATGCGGCAATATATCAACAACTGTGGTACTTGACGACACGCAACAGCACTTGAGCAAGCGACTACGACGCGCAAGTCCAACTATCTACCAAACAACAAGTAATAGGATGTGTCCAAGGCAATATAGGCTGCACGGTATATCACGGGTACGGAAAACTAGAGCATCGCAACACAGATAGCAATAGATCAACAGGAGGGAATAAATACTATAAAAGTAAGATAGGTAGAAAGGGGGAGATGCTCGCCTGAAAACATTGTCGAAGGTTCGATGTAAGATCGCTAAGCTCACATCAACTCAACGGCCTTATCCGCGAAGAACCAAAACACTAGAAGAAACACCGGATGCGATATTTAATACAACGGCAGAAGATCGGCATGATGCATGTATGATGTATGACATGGCAAAGGTGCGATGCAATTAGGTCATATTAAGTGGAACCGGGGGTCCCGACAATTATATATATGATTCTAGTTGTTTAGATACCCCGCATTTTTAAATGTTGTTTGAACATGGCAGAGGATAGTACTGGTTCGCCACACAAATTTAAATGAGGCCAATATAAGGCTAGATTTGCCCGCATATGGGCCCCATATTTAATTATTAGGTGAATCGGCATAAGGCCCCCAAACCACACAAATATGCATGCGAGATGAATGATTAATATGCAACAGGTTTTATTTAGCATTTATAAAATAGGGCTCGGGAAAGGGGTCACACATTAGGGGTCTCGACGATCTTGGGGTTTCGGGGGTTCGGGTTGGTCTCAGGGTCCGGTCTCGGGGTTCAGGGTTCGACGGTTTCGTTCTCGGACTCCGGAGGTAGGTCTTGTCGCTTCCAGGGTGAAGCACTCGGTGTCCTCGAGGGGGTACTTGTCGCATCCGCGGTCGGTTACTTGAAGGAGCATTGGTGTTCCGCGGCGAAGTGCTTGTCGTACCGGTGGCGATCTTGGCGGTCATCGGGCCAGGGAGCGGTTGAACTTGGGATCCGTGTAGTAGATCTTGTCGCACGGGCGTCCTGGTAGGCGAACTTGTCGGTTCCGCGGTTTCGATTGTCGGGGTCGGACTCGGTTCTCGGCATCGGGAGATCTTGGTGTTCCGTGATGGAGAACTTGGCGTCCGGGGTAGGCGTTCTTGTCGCCAAAGGCGAACTCATATCCGCACCGATGGTTCTCGGGTTGGGTCGATGGCGAACTTGGGGATTAACGCCGAGGTCGTCGAGTGATGCCATGTATCGTCTTTGGAAACGTTGGCTTCGAGCCGGTCTTGTCGGCGCGATTTGAGTTGATGATTAGCTTTCAGCGACACCAGACACTCGTGGCCACAGGGAAAAACGTCGCAGGCAACTCCTACCAGAGAACTGAAACACGCCGCGACCACCGTCTGAGGGAACCACACATTGAACACAGTGGAGGCGGTGCAGCTCGCCGCGGCGGCATGGCGACACACGCGAAAAGGGGCAGCAGCGCGCAGGCACGCTACGGCGAGGAGGGGCTGGTGCGGGACGATGGAGGCTCGCCGGCGCGGGGAAGAAGCACGGGCGCGGCTCGGGCGAGGCGGCAGCGGCTTCAGGCAGTAAAGGCGCACGTGGCGGCCAGGCTCGAGCGGCCAGGGGGCGCTGCAAGGGCCCGGGCGCGCTGGCCGGCGGTTGGAGGACGACGGCGAGGCAAAGCTCGCCGGAAAACAGGGCAGAGGAGGCGAGGCGCTGGGGAAGCGGGGAGGACGCGTGCGGGGCGAGCGGTTTTGGGGACGAGCGGAGGCAGAGAGGTGAGGCGCGGGGCGGTGGCCGGGCCGGAGGCGAGGCGGGGCGCCGGAGGCGAGGGTGGAGGAGGAGGCAGGCCGGTGGCGGCGCGGCCAAGGGAGGAAGAGTGGGCGTCGCCGAGGAGGGGGAAGGGGCGAGCGGAGCGGCGCCCGGCGGGCGAGGCCGGAGGCGCGCGCGAGGCCCAAGTGGGGAGGAGGAGCGGGCGGGAGGCACGCCCGGCAAGCGAGGACGGCCGGGGCGATCGAGGGACGGCGGAGGAGAGGAGGGGAGCGGCGAGCGGTGCTGAGAGAGGGAGGTAGGAGGAAGAAGGGCGCGGGGTGGGGAGGCCTGGTCGCGCGGGGAGCTGGTGGCGGTGGGGCCGACTGGGCCAGGGGGGAACGGGTCCACGTGCAGGGAGTGGGGACTGGGGCAGGGGAGAATGATCTGGGGAAGGTGGGATCCGGTGTGGGGAGGTGGCGTGCGTGGTGTTGTGTGTGTGGGTGTGAGGAGTGAGGTGAGAGAGAGAGGAGTGGGGGGTGATGTGTCAGCGTCTGATTGGAGGGGGTGAGGGAAGAGGGTGAGGTGGCACACACTGATTGGGTGGGATGATGTGGAGAGGAGGGCTGGGTATATTAACTGGTAGCTTTAGGATTGTCTGGTGGACCGATTAGAAAATGGGGTGGTCGTTCGGGTCGATACGGCCCGTTCGACTGCCCCCGCTAAAACAATTAAACTTTTTATTTGTTTTAAACGGGCCGTGTGCAAACCGATAGCGGCCAAAACAAAATAATCCGGGGACCCGGGTTTGCGTGTTTGAATGTAGATGGGGCGTTTGGAAAACAAATCGGGCTTTGCGAAAAATAGTTTTGACAAACAACATATGATGATGACGATGCAATGCACAAATTCAACGCGATTTTCTAGTAGTGGTTTTTGCGGGATGCCACAATTCGACACCACTAACAAAGGATCTCGCCCTCGAGATCCGCCTCATGGTACCGGAAAGAAGGTCGGCGATCTGCGTCTTCTCGCTTCGTGTAGATCCTCGCGACACCACTAACAAAGGGTCGTTGTTCCTGATCGTCGAGAGAACACTCCGGAGAAACAAAGGACGAAGGTAGAGGTATCAAACGATAAGGCCACCTCTAACTTCCATGGACGGAGTAAAACTGCTGGATCCACTGATTCGACGTACAAGAGCGAATGATAAGAGCAGTGGTAGGGTAGCTACTCCATCCCGCACTC
Organism: Avena longiglumis; assembly: GCA_030063025.1. NCBI lineage: Eukaryota > Viridiplantae > Streptophyta > Magnoliopsida > Poales > Poaceae > Avena > Avena longiglumis. The sequence continues at coordinate 137,886,680 of CP125976.1, forward strand.
AAACCATTACTCTGCACGCGAATAGACGGATTATGCAACCAACTCTCGGAATTAGACTGAAGATCTCGACAAGCGAGGTTCGGAAACAAGGGAGTGATGCAGACTCTGCATCGGATCTGGCGTAGATGATGTCATCACATCGGGAAACACCGGAAGATACAATAGAAATCGTATGAAAGACACACTTATTAGGTTTCGCGATGGTTCCATTGGCATGAACAACACATGCTCAAGGTATACTCCAACTTCACCAAGGCTCGTCCTTCTCATATGTTTTTCAACGACACGGATATCCAGCAAGGAACACATATGGATAAAGAGCTCAAGAACAAAAGATTGGATGAAGGGTACAACAGACAAGTTGCAGATTGATGATCGTAACACCTCCGTTACAAAAGGAAGAAAGCGAAACCCTGAAGGTACGACGGAAACCCAACCGCGAGAAATCCTGGACTCGAAGAGAGAGAAGAGAGCGGATTCAAAACACGTCGAGATAAGAGGAGAATAGCAGAGGGGTAAGGAGTAAAATCAGACCTAATCAGAACTATCCAACCGATTTTGCAAAATAGTTTTGACACTCTACTTCGTTAGCTAGGTTATCCTCTGATTTGGACTTGTGGGGTATCGCAACTGCTGAGCTCTGATACCACTCTGTAACACCCTCAGAATCGGACCTATGCAAGTTTGAGCGAAATTCGCCAAACCCGCATAGAAACGATTCAAAGGTGCCCACCAGGCACTTTCGTGCGGGTGGAAAAGGAAGTAATAACATTACACAACAGTCCTCGATGGGACCCACAGAACAGATATATATACAGAGGCGACTCAATGAGTCAAGAATACAGATATAATATACAAAGATCCAAATCACCTTGAAAACGATAGAGCTTCCAGCTACGGACAAGATGCAAATGGGGCTAAGAGCCCTGAAGAATAACCAATGGCGTCCATAACCCTGCCCAGGCCAAGCCGGAAGGGTAACCCTGCTAACGACGTCGATCTCAAACCTGCTTAACAAAAGGGGTGCCGACAAAGGGCAAAGGAAAAAAAGAAGGAGCGCCAAGATCGAGGCCAAGACACGGCGAGGCTAGAATTCGGTCCTCGCCTACATAGGTATGGTGGATCGGCAGCGGCAAAGATGCACTAAACAATCTATAGAGACTCGATACAATGGCGGCTATCGAGAGAGGTGAGAAAGACCTATTCGGATCCAACCGATACTATCATCAAACAAACCCATCTGGCGTTTCTCGAGACCAAACGAGGAAGTCAACCGAGAACTCACAGTTGGCGCTTTACTTATTCGATTATCGTTAAAGCAATTACTAGTCGGTTTAGATAATCATCCCGACAAAGTAAGCGATGGGCACTTTTAGTTAACCATTCCATGATAGTTGCAACTCTTACTAGTCGAGACATAATTAGCATGAGATAACCCCAAAACCCAAAGTTGTTGGTACTTTTAGGTAGCCATTCCGTTGTAGTGAAGCCGATTACTAATCATATCGGATACAAGTCCATTTATAACATAAACTTTAGTTATAGTTGTCTATGATCAAGCATCGTGCTCCAAGTCGTCCATAACCGGACACGGCTTCGAAAGATTTAACCGCAGGGTGCACCAAAGTATCCACAGCACTTGACCCTTTTGCCGATCGCTTAACATACACCCATCAAGATGTCGGGGCCTAAGTCATGATGTTCCTGCACCAAAGCAAGCAGGGGCCACCCCACTAAGTACACATAGCGAAGTCGGCGGTCTCCGAGACGGACTTAAGGTTTGCGACAATGGTCAACGATGCAGATCCCAATCGGGGGCCGATACATCAAAAACATTCCGCTTACCTAAGCGATGCAGTGTGCTCCTCGCACAAACGTAAATAAAGCGGTAAACATGGCATAAGTACAGGATAGTAAATAAAACCTCAAACTAGTTTGTGGCCCCCAGTACAATACTTTGAAATCAGGTAATAATCAATGGGGGGCCCATATCTCCCCACCTGTGGTTAGCGCGCTCGATCTCGGAACAGGTGTCAAGAACTCGGGTCCTACGGGACACAAGTGGGCGGTCGGAAACCAAAACTTACCTATCACCCACCGATGCCTCTGCTTAATTCAATTTTAGTTGTTAAACAGGAATTAAAGTGAAACAATAATTAAAGCCAAGATCATCTCCAACATCACATGCGGCAATATATCAACAACTGTGGTACTTGACGACACGCAACAGCACTTGAGCAAGCGACTACGACGCGCAAGTCCAACTATCTACCAAACAACAAGTAATAGGATGTGTCCAAGGCAATATAGGTTGCACGGTATATCACGGGTACGGAAAACTAGAGCATCGCAACACAGATAGCAATAGATCAACAGGAGGGAATAAATACTATAAAAGTAAGATAGGTAGAAAGGGGGAGATGCTCGCCTGAAAACATTGTCGAAGGTTCGACAGAAGATCGGGGCGAAGCTCACATCAACTCAACGGCCTTATCCGCGAAGAACCAAAACACTAGAAGAAACACCGGATGCGATATTTAATACAACGGCAGAAGATCGGCATGATGCATGTATGATGTATGACATGGCAAAGGTGCGATGCAATTAGGTCATATTAAGTGGAACCGGGGGTCCCGACAATTATATATATGATTCTAGTTGTTTAGATACCCCGCATTTTTAAATGTTGTTTGAACATGGCAGAGGATAGTACTGGTTCGCCACACAAATTTAAATGAGGCCAATATAAGGCTAGATTTGCCCGCATATGGGCCCCATATTTAATTATTAGGTGAATCGGCATAAGGCCCCCAAACCACACAAATATGCATGCGAGATGAATGATTAATATACAGGTTTTATTTAGCATTTATAAAATAGGGCTCGGGAAAGGGTCACACATTAGGGTCTCGACGATCTTGGGGTTTCGGGGTTCGGGTTGGTCTCGTGGTCCGTCTCGGGGTTCGTGGTTCGACGGTTTCGTTCTCGGACCGGAGGTAGGTCTTGTCGCCTGTGGTAAAGCACTCGGTGTCCTCGAGGGTACTTGTCATGATCCGGTTACTTGAAGGAGCATTGGTGTTCCGCGGCGAAGTGCTTGTCGTACCGGTGGCGATCTTGGCGGTCATCGGGCCAGGGGCGGTTGAACTTGGGATCCGTGTAGTAGATCTTGTCGCACGGGCGTCCTGGTAGGCGAACTTGTCGGTTCCGCAGTTTCGATTGTCGGGGTCGGACTCGGTTCTCGGCATCGGGAGATCTTGGTGTTCCGTGACGGAGAACTTGGCGTCCGGGGTAGGCGTTCTTGTCGCCAAAGGCGAACTCATATCCGCACCGATGGTTCTCGGGTTGGGTCGATGGCGAACTTGGGGATTAACGCCGAGGTCGTCGAGTGATGCCATGTATCGTCTTTGGAAACGTTGGCTTCGAGCCGGTCTTGTCGGCGCGATTTGAGTTGATGATTAGCTTTCAGCGACACCAGACACTCGTGGCCACAGGGAAAAACGTCGCAGGCAACTCCTACCAGAGAACTGAAACACGCCGCGACCACCGTCTGAGGGAACCACACATCGAACACAGGCAGAGGCCGGCGGGTGCAGTCTCGCTCGCGGCGGCACTGGCGACACACGCGAGCAAGGGAACAGCAGCGCCGCAGGAGACGCGCGGCTACAGCAGGGAGGGGGCCTGGTGCGGGACGATGGAGGAGCTCGCCGGCGCCGGGGAAGAAGCACGGGGGCGCGGCTCGAAGGCGGGGCCGAGCGGCGGCTTCCAGGCGAGGAAAAGGCGCACGCGGCGGCCAGGCTCGAGCGGCAGGGCTGCAGGGCCGCTGGCCGCGGTTGGAGGACGACAGCGAGGCAAAGCTCACGGAACAGGCGAGGCGAGGCGCTGGGAAGCGGGAGGGCGTGGGCGGCGGTTTTGGGGACGAGCGGAGGCAGAGAGGTGAGGCGCGGGGCGGTGGCCGGGCCGGAGGCGAGGTGGGGCGCCGGAGGCGAGGGTGGAGGAGGAGGCAGGCGGTGGCGCTGCCAAGGAGGAAGAGTGGCGCCGAGGAGGAAGGCGAGCGGAGGCGGCCAGCGCAGCGGAGGCGAGGCGGCGGGCGAGCAAGGCCTCCGGCGGGGAGGAGGCGAAGGGAGGGGCACGCTTGGCGACGGGCGAGGCCGGGCGATCGAGGGACGACGGAGGAGAGGAGGGGAGCGGCGAGCGGCGCTGAGAGAGGGAGGGAGGAGGAAGAAGGGCGCGGGGTGGGGAGGCCTGGTCGCGCGGGGAGTTGGTGGCGGTGGGGCCGACTAGGGCCAGGGGAACGGGTCCACGTGCAGGGAGTGGGGACTGGGGCAGGGGAGAATGATCTGGGGAAGGTGGGATCCGGTGTGGGGAGGTGGCGTGCGTGGTGTTGTGTGTGTGGGTGTGAGGAGTGAGGTGAGAGAGAGAGAGGAGTGGGGGGTGATGTGTCAGCGTCTGATTGGAGGGGGTGAGGGAAGAGGGTGAGGTGGCACACACTGATTGGGTGGGATGATGTGGAGAGGAGGGCTGGGTATATTAACTGGTAGCTTTAGGATTGTCTGGTGGACCGATTAGAAAATGGGGTGGTCGTTCGGGTCGTCTGACCCGCTCATGCCCCGCTAAAACAATTAAACTTTTTATTTGTTTTAAACGGGCCGTGTGCAAACCGATAGCGGTCAAAACAAAATAATCCGGGGACCCGGGTTTGCGTGTTTGAATGTAGATGGGGCGTTTGGAAAACAAATCGGGCTTTGCGAAAAATAGTTTTGACAAACAACATATGATGATGACGATGCAATGCACAAATTCAACGCGATTTTCTAGTAGTGGTTTTTGCGGGATGCCACAATTGTTTACATGAGGGTGAGGAATTGGGGGGTCGGGAGAGAACCATGCATGGGAGTCATGATGCTCTCCCTTCTCACCAAATATTTTTGTGGAGGAGATAATGTTGCCTTGATTATCTCCCACCACCTTATCCGTGGGAGATGCCGGGGCATTCTCTTTGGATGAAGGTGGTAGTTCCTCTTGAGGAGGAAGGGATGATGAGCCTACCTTATCTTTAACAAGTTGCTCAATTAACTTTTGCAATTGTTTGATCTCGTTGGCCATGGTGGAGCTCAATCTTGTTTCCAAGTTATTGAGATCGTCCATGGTCACCGTGGTATGCTCACCACCACCTTCCCCTTCATTGCTACCCATATACTCTTAGGCAGTAAAGCCCGAATAAAGAGCCGAGGCTCTGATACCAATTGAAAGGATCGTATGGGCACCTAGAGGGGGGGGGTGAATAGGTGCCACTTCAAATTTTCTTCCTTTTCAAATTAAGGTTTGACAAGAAAGGTAAATTCTTTAGATAATGCAACTAAGGTGAATTTACATATATGACAAACAAGCACAAGCTAACCCAATACTAAGCAAGAACAAGTAAGTAAAGTGCGGTAAAGGATAGAAGTAACCAAAGTGGTTGACGCGGAGACACAAGGATTTTTCCCCCCTCTCGTGGCGTTGGTGGTTTGAAATCACCCCCTCTAGACGTACTTCCCCTCAAAAGGAAGAAACTACGGGAAACAAATCCTTGTGTCTCTGCGTCCACAGATGAGTATGCAGATCGACAATGGAGGAGGTAGGTGGTGGAGGCAACCGACCTCTCAAACCCTAGCTAGGCCACCTCCTTCGGAGCACAGATCATCTCGGCGGGTTCGACAACGGTGATCAATTCGACCTTCTGCGTCGCTCGGCCAACTCTACGGAATTAGGGTTCCGATGGTCATCAGTGGGTCAGAACAGAGACCAACAACGACGCCCATGATAGGCACTTTTAGCAGTCGAATTTCTAAACACACGGAGATTGTAGACTTGTTTTGCAACTTGTACGCCCAATTATCGAATGTGGGAGCGGCACACAGTTCGTCTTGTACTAGTCGAGTCGAACTCGACCGTATAGCATACGAAGGGTATAGGAGAGCTGTGTTCAGGCTTTGGACGGGCCAAAATCCATCGATAAAACCGGACATTTATAAGGGAGCCTCTAACGCTCAGCTAGCTGAGAAATAGGCTAATTCTCAGCTAGCTGATGTCAGCGCGGTACATCCATGAACCATAGCTGCGCGTGGCGTTGCTTCTCTCCTCATGCTGTGCTTGTAAGAGCCTGTTTTCAACCTTTGTTTCATTTATTGGACCAGATTATTTGTGGGCTTAGTAATTTTTGCATTCTCAAGCTAAACCCGTTGCTACCCCTAGAACTCACTAGCGACACCCGCTAGCCGCCCGCTCTTGCCTCTGCCGCCTGTAGTTTATACTTTTCTGATTAATGATGTACTGATTTTTCCAGTATAGTCTATGCCGCTATGGATGTTTTATTGCCCGTTAGTTTGGCTGCCACATATTGGCTATTTGAACATATATAATCTAGTTTTATAGTTTGTTTTTGATATAATAACACCTAAGAAGCTACTAGTACCTTATTCTACCAAACCATTTTATATTTTATGACGGACAATTAGTATTCAACAACCTGATATACGAAAAGAAAGAGAATAAAAACTACTAAAATCAATAACCATACAAAGTTGCAACCCCACTTATTAACTCCCATCTAGAACGAATCATGACACAAAATCCCACATTGAATTCACAATTTTCTTAGTTATAAACAAACTTGCAAGTAGAAAAAAACTCAGTTGCAACCTGACTTGTAATTGAAAAAAGAACTTAGTTGCAACCCCGTTTGTAACTGAAAAATGTATCAGTTGCAACCCGGCTTGCAATTCAAAAATATTAGTTGCAACCCGGTTTGCAACTAGGGAAAAAAGTAAGTTAGATCATAACTCACAACTAGAAAAAAGTCAGTTGCAACACTAGTCTCAACTGGGAAAAACTCAGTTGCATCTCCACTTGTAAATAAAAAAAATCTCAATTGCAATCCTACTTGCAACTGGGAAAACTCAGTTGCAACCATATTTGCAACTAGAAAAACTCAGTTGTAACCCTATTTGCAACTGAAAAACAAAGAAGCATCAATTAAAAATCAATAAAAACAACGCAAGAAAGACTTACCTAACCCCACAAAGGACCATATATATAGGGTGCTCAAGGCAACCCCATATAACACAACGTATAAAGGTACCCATGCGCAAGAAGTGCAACGACAATGGAGAACAAAAGGCCATGAATTGGTTGCCCCATAGATAAAATATGAACACAAATCCTAAGAACCCGAATCCTGGCGCTCTTGGATCCGGCGGTCAAGTGAGCACTAACCTTACAAATCGGATTGCCACTATGATTTTTCTATAATCATGATTATAAAAAATATAGAAAAAAATAGTTGTACGATTTCTATGGTAGGAAAAAAATACTATTTATATTAATACACAACTAGTTAAGTCCCCCACAAATTAGAAAATAAAATAGCCCCAAAATGGGGTTTACCTTCCTGAAAAATACAACAACAACAACAACAACGGAGCAATACAAAAATCCCATAACAGAAAAGAATAGGAATGAAAACACACTATAAAAAGGGCCCAAGTTCTCACAGGCAACACCAGCCTAACAAATAAGCATTCAACATAAAAAGATGCAGCCCACTCCCAGACGGGCCATCCTTTGCCAAAAAATTAAAGTATTGAACTGGGCCACACACGAATCTTCGCACATATGCATCTAAGGGCTACAGATTTGACTGAGAAAGCTGACAAATAGAAAATCCCGTAAAGAAAGGGGACTACGAAAACAATCCTTTGTTGCAACCCCACTTACAACTGCCCCCTGAGAAAATCGAGTTGCATAACTCACAGTAAAGAAAGGGGACTACGAAAAAAATCCTCAGTTGCAACCCCACTTGCAACTGCCCCCTGAAAAAATCGAGTTGCATGTTGATATGCAACTCATAATAAAGAAAGGGGACTGCGAAAATAATCCTCAGTTGCAACCCCACTTGCAACTACCCCCCGATAAAAGCCAGTTGCATGTTGATATGCAACTGACCATGAAAATAATCCTCAAATAATCCTCAGTTGCAACCCAACTTGCAACTGCCCCGTGAGAAAATCCAGTTGTATGTCGATATGCAACTCTTAGTAAAGAAAGGAGACTACGATCCTCAGTTGCAACTACCCCCTAAGAAAATCTAGTTGCATGTCGATATGCAATTCATAGTAAATAAAGGGGACCACGAAAACAAACCTAAGTTGCAACCCCACTTGCAACTGCACTCTGACAAAAGCTAGAGTTGCATGTCGATATGCAACTCGTAGTAAAGAAATGGGACCACGAAAAATTCAGATGCAAAAACTCAAAAACATAAATGAAGGGACCACGAAAACAATCCTCAACTGCAACCCCTAATTGCAACTTCCCCATGATACAAGTCAGTTGCATGTCGATATGCAACTCATAGTAAAGAAAGGAGACCACAAAAACAATCCTCAGTTATAATCTCGCGTGCAACTGCCCCCTTAGAAAAGCTAGTAAAGAAATAGGACCACGAAAAGTCCATCTACAAAAACTCAAAAAAAGTAAAGAAATGACCATGAAAACAATCTTCAGTTGCAAGTTGCAACTGTTTCCTGAAGAAAAGCCAGTTGCATGTCGGTATGCAACTCATAGTAAAGAAATGGGACCACGAAAAGTCTAGAAGCAAAAACTCAAAAAAATAAAGAAGGGATCACATGAATAATCCTTAGTTACAACCCCACTTGTAGCTGCCCCTGAAGAAGAGTCAGTTGCATGCTGATATGCAACTCGTAATAAAGAAAGGGGAACACGAAAAGTCCAGAAGCGACCACAAAAAGAATGAATCCTCGGTTGCAACCCTACTTGCAACTGCCCCCTAAAAAAGCCAATTGCGTGTAACTCATACTCCCTCTGTCCAGAAATACCCTGCATTCTGGGTTTAGTCAAGGTCAAATTTTGTGAAGTTTGACCAAACATATAGAAAAATTTATATACATCTATAATACAACATAAGTACCATTAGAATCGTTATAAGATATATTTTCATATTATATACATTCGCTGTTATAGATGTTTATAGTTTTTTCTATATGTTCTACCAAACTTTATAAAGTTTGACTTTGACTAAACCTAGAATGCAGGGTAATTATTGACAAAGGGAGTAGTAAAGAAAGAGGATCACAAAAAGTCCAAAAATGCCCAATACAAAGGCCAGGACAAGAGTCTCGTCCCGGGACAAATAAAATACAATGCATGTTAGCACCAATCTCGATCGTACGGGATGAAATTAACGGAGCAGGAGATAAGTATGCAATCCGAATAAATATTATTTGTAAAGAATCAATTGCAACACATACATGAGAATCTACTCAAATATATACACCCAAACTTAAATACATTTAAAAACAAAAAATAACAAATCAATGTCTAGGTGTAAAAATAACCATTTCACATGTAACAACACATTTAAAAAATAGAAGAGAAAAGACAAAAAAATATGTTAGACCATCCATGAATAATTAGTACGAAAATAGTCTTGCATGAAATGTTGAATAATGATACTTCCTCCGTCTCATATTGATTGATTAGATTCATCTAGATATGAATGTGTCTAGTCAAGTTTTAGTGTTAGATATATCCGTATCTAGACAAATTTAGTCAACTAATATGGATTAGAGAGAGTAATAATAATTATAATTATGAAACATGTTGAATAATAATAACAGGTGAGGGGTCAAAAATAAAAAAATAAAAGGAGAAAAGGAAAAACAAAAAAGCAATAACAACACAGAATGCCGTCATGCTAAAAAAATCTCAAAACTAGCCAGCAGCCCACGCTCACACGGCCCCATAGCAAAACAAAACGGGCCGGATTGGCACAGAAGCAACGCAAAGAAATGACCAACACGGGGGCAAACAAGGCACCAACTGGAACCAACACGGGCCAAAGCTAGGGAACGCACAAACCACCAAGCGCGGATCTTGGCGCGGGAATACGATAGTACGATGTTTGAGTTGACTGTGCTGTAAGTTAAATCTCAGCTAGCTGAGAATTAGCAAATCCCTAATTATAACGCCTCAACTTTTCGTGGAGGAGAACGCTGATACAAGCCTCAATACGAAAGGTGCAGATTAGATTCTTTGGCTTCTCCGAGAGTCGCTTTACTTCATTTCTCGGGAAGCCGGTTCAAAAAAATTAGAAGGCTTCCAAAGTGGTTATGGCTAAACTAATTTGAAAGCCTCACAAAATTTTGAGGTAGCCGCCAAAAGAACTGGGCCTAACAAGGCTAGAGGGAGGAGGTCATACTCCGATCACGAACTCTCCGTGGGCACTACAGGCGAGGCATGGGAGGATTTTTACAGTACCCTGGTACTCCCAAAATCATATGCTGGAGTACCAAGCAGATCGGACCGTCCATGATGAAGGGTAACCTTGTCATTTATTTGAGTCTACCGAAACGCCATTTTGTACTCCCTCCGTCCCAAAATAGATGTCTCAAGTTTTCAAATTTTTTGGATGAATCTATATACTAAATAGTGACTAGATTCATTCAAATTTTGATAAATCTGTGACATCTATTTTGGGACGGAGGGAGTAGTTTTTAACATGCCCCGTGAGAATCGGATCGGGATTGAGTTTCTTCCAATCACGTTCATGTGGCCGGCGCCTCCGTTTCTCAGCACCATGCCGCCGCCGGCATTGACCTGACAACTCCGCCCGTCTCAGTTGAACGTCTGACGGTCACCCCTTCCCTATGCGCGAACAAGGGCCTTACCTTGCCATGTCCCACCCACGCGCCGCCGTCCGGATCGAGGGGCTCCCTTTCGCCGCCACCGACGTTCTGGTCGAGGCCTTGAGGGTCTTCGATTCGTCCTGTCTGCGATCACATCGTCAGCCGGTTGAATATCTTCGTTCGAGCTGCATCCTGCGGAAACGATCTGTGTAGTCCTCCGGCCGTAAAAGCATACAAGTTTCTTCGCCATTCCTTTCATCATTTACGTGGATTTATGCACACAATTGCTAAATGCTAAACGGTGGATGAATTCCGGATTACATCCTCTGTAGCTATGATACGTGCGAAAACCAATGGAGCATTCAGATTCAGGACTTCTCATTCTTGATGGATCTCCGTCGTTATGCAACTCATGTCCTGCTCTATTTTGCAGAAATCATATGGCTTCATTGAGGCCTTTAGATGACAGAGAAAAAAATCAACTCTCCCAGTACTATATAGAAGAACAACAGTGTCTAGGTTTTTGGTCGGCCAAATGAAATCGCGAATAGAACTTTTGCCAAAAAAATCTGAGACACAAAGAACAGCAAAATATGGTCCGGAAGATAATAGCAGTCAGCAGCTGAGAGTGCCATTTTGCCCCTCAGATTGAGGTACTCCGTGTGTTCTGGCTATGCTTTGGAGTTAGTACTCCATGTGCTAATCGTGGAGTACAGGGCCACATGACCCCTTGGATCAACAAAAATGGACGAATCATGTTAGCTTCGGGGTACCGTAAAAGTCCTCGAGACATGGAGGATTGTTTGAGTCATCTCGTATGTTTTCTTCTTCAAACAGTATAGATACATGTCGTATCCTAATACACCATATGAAGTGATTGAGGGGACGAGTGAGCTTGAAGATTAGTGTCATATGGTGACGTGTACAAATTTCAGGATGGGCCCTAGGAGGGACGCCATGCGACCCAACCCCATATATTTTTTCCAAAACATATCTAAGAAAACGTGTTTTAGATGTGATATATTTTTTGTCAAATTTAAAGTAGTTTTACTTAAGACAAGACTAGAACACCAACTATTTTGAAAATACTTATTACCATCATGAAACTACAAAACATAGTGTGGCCAGCATTGGTACGCTTGCGTAGGGTAAGAAAAACAAATCTTGATGCACATCTGATTTGCGCCCAACCGAGAAAATTGCAGCGAACACCACGCTTTATGGAGTTTGTGGACCTAACATAGAAATATATTTGTAATGGATCGTTTGTCAAAATATTTCCACCTGGCCCAAATATAAAGGTTAATTGTGTTTCTCGAATATTTGCATTTTCAAAGATTATGCTGGCCATTTTTTTGGGAAATTGTACTATAACTAAAATACTACTCCCTCCGATCTATATTAATTAACTTTGATTTGTTAAAATTTGAATGAATCTATATACTAAATAGTGTCTAGATTCATTCAAATCTAGTCAAATTTGAGTTAATTAATATGGTCCGGAGGGAGTAATAAATTTGCACCATTTTGGTGTTATGTGCAACAACTAGAGCAAACAACGGTGTTTTGTGCAACAACAAGCAGCTACAAAATCCTTCTACGCTATTCTCAAAAAAAAAAAATCCTTCTCCGCTGCACGTTGCTCGTTGGATGCCAAGTCATGTGGGCTCCACATGCCAGGGATAAAACCCGAGACCAAAATCGAGAACTTCGGTGCCTAATTCGGTCATTAAATATGGAAAAAAGCCAGATTAAGTTTGGGGATTTTGGTTTTGACCCTCGAGTATATACCGAATAATTACTCGATTAAACTGTAGAGTACGTGAAAGAGGCCAAGTAGCTGCAATTAATCTCAAAGAAAACCACCCAGCGTAATAATAACAAACAATCCAGGGAACCAGGTAACAGGTCGGAGTGCAGTTGTTTGCAGCCGACGAATTACCGCCGGGGTAATCCTACAGCCTGAACTTACGGACTCTACCTGTCAAAAAAAAAAAAAAAACTGCTGCAGTTGGACGTGATTTGGGTTCGGTTATTTTCCAACAAATCACGGCGCATGACTCCGACCCGAAAACGTACCTCTCGTCGATCTATCTATATATGTCCTCCTCCATGCATGATGCATCCACCAAGCTAGCTCGCTCCATCGATCGATCGCTCCCTTCTCTCCAGGAATCGAGTCGAGCGCCATGGTCTTCCGCGGCGGCAAACGAGCCGCCACCGTCGTCCACGAAGACGTCGACGCGACAGGAGGATCCTCATCAGCAACCAGTAGCAGCAGCGCCGGGAGCACGGAGGACTACGACGACGCGTGCAGCGTCGGCAAGGGCAGCTTCGGTGTCGTCGTCAAGGCGCGTCACCGTACCACGGGCAAGACCGTCGCCATCAAGTCCCTTTGCTTCACCGACGCCGCTGCCGCCACCGACGTCGACCAGCTCCTGCTCCTGCATGAGGCCCACCTCCTGGCCGAGGCCTCCGTCGGAAACCCGTACGTCGTCGGCTCCCACGGGCTCTTGCTCGACCCGATCACCGGCAACCCCTGCCTCGCAATGGAGTACGTGGACGGGCCGAACCTCGGCGACTTCCTGTCGGGCAGGCCGCCTCTTCCCGAGGATACCGTGCGCGCCTTCATGTGGCAGCTCCTCACCGGGACCAAGACGATGCACGAGCGCCGGATCGTCCACCGCGACATCAAGCCGGCCAACGTCCTCGTCGGCAGAGAAGACGAGAAGACGGTCAAGATCTGCGACCTCGGGGTGGCCATGTCCCTGGCCACGGAGCGGCCGCCGTACGGCAAGGCCGGCACGACGTTGTACATGGCGCCCGAGATGCTCCTGGGAAAGCCTGACTACGACGCGCGGGTGGACGCGTGGTCGCTCGGGTGCGTCATGGCCGAGATGCTCACGGGCGGCAGGACGCTGTTCGAGCTCAGGAGCGACATCGTGCGCCAGGTCCGTACCATCTTCACCGTGCTCGGGCTGCCGGACGGCCGGTGGTTCACGTCCCGGCCGCTCGCCCACATGGTGGCGCGACCTCTGCTGGTATTGCCGAAGCGGGAGCGACAACGCAGCAGGCTGCGGGAGCTGTTCCCGGCGGAGATGCTGTCCGAGGACGGGTTCCAGGTCATGGCAGGACTTCTGACGTGTAACCCCGGCAAACGGCTGACTGCGGCCGCGGCTCTCAAGCTGCCATGGTTCCAGGCGCCTGCTCCTCCTCGTCCAGCCGCTGCTGCGAAGATATGCGCGTTGACACTGCTCAGGAAGAAGCTGGAGGCAGCGTTGCTCGCCAGGAAGGGTTGCCGGCCAAGATCATCCAAGCAAGGAAGAAAACTGACGCTCGTACACTGTTTAGTTCAGATGTAACTGAATTAGTGCAACATATTGGGTTGCTACTTGCTAGGATAGGCAACACATGAGCAGAGATGTAACTGAAATGCATCCTCAGGCAGGGCTCCACGGCTTGTAGCAAGTTCGACACCAGTCTTCAGAAAGTAGTAGCAAAATCAACCATGTGGCGGCTCTGTAATGTAAACTTGACCGGCTAGTATCGGCCTTTGTAAAGCTTTAGTTTTCTTTCTTTGGTTCCTTAGTTTTCTTTGTTCGTCTTCTGGTTCGATGTACTCTAAACGTCATCTTGACGCCTTATTATAAATGTATACAATGACATACACACTTTGGTGTGTGTTTCGGAAAAAATAATACTACATGGTGGCAAATTGGCCGGTTTAAATTACATGTCAGCCTGAAAACACACATGCAGATTCTGCCGCAAGTTTCAAACTAAACTGAGAATCTGAACTCAGCTCACAACACCCAGCTCATGCAACAGGACCATCATGGGATCACAAAGTCACAATACATACGATTAATTCAATGTGTAAGGATGATGACAGCAAACAATACAGCTTTAAAATTCCTCTGATATTTACAACACACCTGAACCAGAAAGTATATATCCACACAACCGACACACGAATGCAGTGCTTATTTTTAAGCCGGAAATTTCAACCAGAATACCCAAGAAAGTTCTATAGACACAACCAGATACATATGTGACAGGGAAGGGAAGAGAATCCATGGCTAGGCACTGCCACGAGCAGCCTCCTGGAGATACTTCACAGCACTGTCGTAGTTCCCGAAGCCCAGTCGTGGTTATCAACAGAAACGACCTGGATGTACCTCTCTGCAGGGTTCTGTTGACTTGTGGTGGGAGTGACTGATCTTAGGTGAGGTACGGGTACAACTACCTGTAAACACATTGCAGATGTCAATATTATCAGGTCCAGTATGATACGGAAAATGCCGTTTCGGACTTCCAGTGTGCATGATCCAGATGAGCAACAAAGATAAACAATGTTTCTATGCCTTTCTTTAATACTAGTAGTATGGAATTTGCAGATTAGCAAACCATTTCAGATCATATCCTCTGTCAAATCTGACATAATTCAACACAATCTGATTTGCATATCTTCCCCAACAAGCTCCAAGATTTCGTCAATTCTGAAATAAAATCAAGCTATCAATACTAACACCAAAGTTATATGATGTACAAATTAATTTCGAAATTCAGGGTGCAACTTCTGATATTCTTAGTTTCTAATACCCAAAAGCTAAAACAGTCAGTGAAACAATTACCTACTCATCTTGATGTTCACATTAGCAAGCCAAGAGGCTAAATAGACCTGTAAAACAAGCAATTGACAAGATAGAATCATTGTTAGATAGCATGCTGACATAACATAGCACATTTGATCTAATCCAAAGATGCCCCTTTCATCCTTCAACTACATGAGCCAAGTTATTGTTTATAAGTCTATCAAACAAACAGTTAAAGACATAAGCATCGGGGCAGAGACAGTTAAATTCTAATGTATGGAATCAATGCAACAATTCTGCAAAATTAGACATGTACCTGCAAAACCTCATGTGATGGACTATGGCCAGTAGCCCTGCCTGCAAGACATCAGCCCTCCAGTTCTCAGGTAGTGGGCAGCTGTCTCGCCCCAATGCTAGTACTCGGAAATTGTACAATTCCTGTCATATAGCTCATCGACCATTCTGGTGAAGAATCTGCACCTTCCTTTAAGTTGATCGAAAGGAGTTCCAAGACAATCAGTCTCTACATTGAAATTGATTTCCACCGTCAGAATTCCTCAAAAAATGAAGAAAACAGGCACGTAGAAATAAGCGATTCCTAACTGCACAAGCGGAAAACATAGCAGGATTGAATGCACTAACTGTTTCTGCAATCAACAAGCATCACCCTATCATAAAACACGGTATAGTGAAAATATGATAATACCTTCAATTGTAGCTCCGAAATAAACATCTCAACAAGCTCTTGAGCAAGATCCTCTAAGATGAATTCATGAAAAAAAGGAAATTAATATAATTAAGACCGTCTCTTGCTGGATTACGAACAATAGAACAGCATAGACTCACGTGCAGATCTGAATCTTCGGTACCACTTCAGAAAGGAAATAGAATATAAGAAACTATATATTGAATACATACACTGAAACCTAGTACAAAGTGTGTGATAACTTAAAGTTTATTTATTAACTATATAATACTATCTTTTTTTGCAAATTAACTATATAATACTCACTCGACTTTCTGACTAACTTGCAGCTATTATGTAAACAATACAAAATTTATTGAATTCGAATCATATTCAAGAATTCATTTCGCCATAACTAATGAGAATGGAAAGAAAGATCATCTGTCTCTCAGATCTTCGTATTTTAGAACAGGACTTTTGAATCTTTTTAAGGAAATTATTGTCATGCTAATCACAAGGAAATAGAAGTTATGGAACTTTGATCCTGTTTTGGATAAAATGAACGGGCAACCCACCAAATTCGACATGGAGATCAATTTGAATACTGGAGCTCCTCCACCATCCCTGAATCATTCAAATCATCTTGGGTGTCAAGAAGCGGACTATTGAACTATTGGAAGATACTTCGAAAAACACCGCATGGCGAGAAGCTTTAACCAAGTCGGACACGACAAGGACCTAGTAGCAGGAAAATGAAGAACATCGAACCAAACAAGCCACTTTATGTCTAGTACAAGAAAACTAGAGAATTGTGTCTTCTATGTTTGTAGCAAAATTTCAAATATTTTGACTTTCTAAACTATTAAGGACAATTATCTTAGACATGGTCAGGTTATAACATGCTTCCAACACTTTTTATTTGCATATTTCTCAAGCTAATTTTGCCATCGATGGGAAGGGACATCACCACGACATTTGCAAGTTTCGTCTTCCATTCTCAGGTTGACAATACCTGAAACTCGTGCACTCCTTTCGGATCACAACATCAGAAGATAATGCTCATGGTGATTTTGTAAGGTTTTGGCACTGGACTGTTTGGGATTGGCAGTGAGCCAGAGACCTCGATGCTGGATGTTGAATTTGAGAACATGATTCATTTTGTTAAATAACCCTTTCATGCCCTATGTGTTCCTGACTAAGATAAAATAACATGAACAAGCACGGTCTTTGTATGAGCTTTACCATCTCCTTCTAGGTTGATAGAAGCATCTCGTGGCATTGCACCTGAACCAACCAAAAGACATGAAAATGAGGAGACCAACAAGCAAATTACATAGGGGGCATGATTTTGCTAAAGAGGATCGGGCGAGTTCCAGCCGAAAGTGTAACTACCTCCTTGTGCGCCAACTTGGCATGTCCCTGATCACCCCAAATCCATCCTAGGCATGTAACTGACAAGCCCAAGGCGGCGGCATCAGTAAGTGGTGACTGAACTGAACCTCGGAAACCCAAGCGCTGGGGAGAGTGGGGAGTACCTGCGGGAGAGGTGGGCGTTGACGAGCGCGGAGGCGTGGGATCGTCCGGCGTCGGCGGCGAGCAGGCGCGACCACTGGTTTCGCAGGTTACGCTGCGCTGCCGGCCGCTACTGGCGCAGCGACGAGGACGACGGGGTCGGGGAGCATGGTTCGGCAGGGTGGCGAGCCGGGGTGGCTGCGCACGGCTCCATTGTTTCATCCGCGCGCCGCTGGCGCTTCCGCTGTCTAGCCCGACGGAGCCCAGCGCCGGCGCAAGATCACAGCCCTGCACCACAACCGTGAGGAGAAATCCCAGGTTCGCAGGCGGTCGACATCAGGAGCAGTTGGGCAGGGAAGGGAACTAGTTGGAAAGCTGAGGTGAGGTCGACCGGCAGGCGTCCAACTCACTCCTCGATCGACGGTGGAAGCTTGGGGCCGGGCAGGCAGAGCAGAGGGCAGAGGCATGGGGACGAACAGTTTCACACTTCCTGTTGGATCGCTCGAGGCCTATCTCTTGCTGGGCCAGGCTTTTCTAGGACGTCCAACACTCGATAGCCCACCACGGAACCAGGCCCCCTCCGAATCCGGACGGAAAAACATGATTTTCACACCGCGTCTTAGTACATCAGGCCATCCCGAGGAGCACGCTCCTAACCCAGGCAGCGTCTAATCGTCTCCGATATGCATTTCCCGTCTACTTATACTTCCACCTCTTCCGTTCTCCTCTATCGATTCATCTATCATCATGGTCCTCTAAAACGTCCACGCCTAAGACATGACGATCATCATCAGCAACAAGAACTAGCACCGGTAGCACGGTGGGCTACCAGGACGCCGAGATCATGGTGCACCACGGAGCCACGGGCAAGACCGTCGCCATGAAGTCCCTCCGCCACACCGCCACCGACGTCGACCGAGAGACCCGTCTCCTGACCGAGGCCTCTAGCGAAAACCCTTACGTCGTGACGGAGTCCGTCGGGTCGAACCTCAATGAGTTCCTGTCCGGCAGGCTGCCTCTTCCCGAGGCCACCGTATGTGCCTTCATGTGGCAGCTCCTCACGGGGGCTGAGATAATGCACAAGCGCCGCATCGTTCACCGTGACACCAAGCCGTCCAACGTCCTTGTCGGAGAATATGGAAAGACGGTGAAGATCTGCGGCTTCGGGCTGGCCATGTCCTTGGCGACTGAGTGGCAGTCGTACGACAAGGTCGGCACGGCGTCCTACATGGAGCCAGAGGTTCTCTTGGGGAAACCGGAATACAACGCGTGGGTTGACGCGTGGTCGCTCGGGTGCATGATGGTTGGAATGCTCACCGGCGGTGAGACGTTGTTCGAGTTCAAGGGAAACAATATACGCCAGGTGCTATGTATCTTCTCCATGCTCGGGATGCCGGACTATCCAGGGTTCACGTCATCCCTGCTAGGGCGCCATCGCCAGCGCAGCAGGCTGCGGGAGCTGATCCCGTTAGAGACACTGTCCAAGGACGGGTTCCAGGTATTGGAAGGACTTTTGGCGTGTAACCCTAGAAGCGGCTGACGGTGGCTGATGCGGCTTAGATCACTGTAGAGCGTCGTTGGGAAACCCAAGAGGAAGGTATGATGAGTACATCAATAAGTTTTCCCTCATTAAGAAACCTAGGTTATCAAATCAGTAGGAGGAAGGAAACGACTCAAAGATGTTGTTAGCAACTTGGAAACTTGCACAACACAAACTCAAGACTTTGCCCCAACGAACAGTGAGGTTGTCAATCTCACCGGTTTGCTAAAACAAAGGATTAAACATATGGTGTGGAAGGTGATGGTGGCTTGCAGAAAGTAAACAGTAATAATGAAAGATGTATCAATGGTAAAGATTGGACCAGGGTCCACAGTTCACTAGAGGTGTTCTCCTTAAGATAAGCAACATAACATGCTGGGTAAACAAATTACAGCGGGGCAATTGACAGGACAGAGTAAGGCATAGCAATGCAATACTAGACATTCATGATCCTATGAGATTCGAATGGGCATTACAACAAGATACATAGACTGCCATCAAACTGCATCTATGACTAATAATCCACCTTCAGGTTATCATCCGAGCCCCCTCCAGTATTAAGTTTCAAGCAATGGATAACTGCTTTAAGCAAAGTGTATAAAGTAAACAATACAATTGTTTCATGAACAAAATATCGTTGTTTTCTCCCTAGTAGCAATAGCACATCTACAACCTTAGAGATTTCTGTCACTTTTCCAGATTCAATAGAGGCATGAATCCACTATCAAGCATAAATACCCTCTCTTGGAGTCACTAGCATCTACTTGGCCAAGATAGCTACTAGAAACGGAGAGCATGCACGATCTCAAACAACACATACATGATAGAATCAATAAGATAAAACCATTAATCAATCTGACATAGTAATCTCAATATCCATCGGATCCCCGCAAACACAACATGCATGATTACAAATAGATGATCTTGATCATGAACGAAGCTCACAAGATCTAGCACAAAGGAGGATAAACAACCATCTAGCTACTGTATGGATCCATAGTCCAAGGTGGAACTACTCACGCATCGTACCGGAGGCTGGCATGGTGATGAAGAAGGCCTTCGGGATGATCTCTTCCCTCAGGCAGGGTGCCGGGAAGAGCTTCAGATCCCCCCGATCTAGGACGATGGTGGCAGCGGCTACAGACTGCTTTGTGGAGATCTGATCGGGTACTTAGGGTTTTGGTATCGGGGGCTTCTTATAGGCGAAGGGGAGACCAAGGTGCCAGGGGTGCCGCACCCCAAGGCGTGGGCACAGGCGCATGGCCAGGGGGTGTGGGCCCCTCGTGGCCCTCCTCCATCTCGTCTTATGGCTCCGTGTTCTCCTCAGTGAAATATTGACTTTGGCTTTTGTCCCGTCCAATTCCGAGAATATTCATTTTCTGGCTTCTCTGGAACAAAAAAAAAACAGTAGAAAACATGCAACTGGCACTGTGGCAACTTGTTAATAGGTTAGTCCCAAAAATCATATAAAAATACCTTAAAGTGTAGACAAAGCAAAGCAAAGTGGATACTAAACAAGCATGAAACATCAAAAATTATAGATACATTTACGACGTATCAGTGGCTGAGGATCTCAAACTCCCATGGTTCGGGACACCTCCTTCTCATAAATTCGCTACTGCGAAGGTCGTCACGTTAGCATTGCGCATGAAGAAGGTGGAGGCTGTGTTGCCCGTAAG
Source organism: Avena longiglumis (assembly GCA_030063025.1). Taxonomy (NCBI): domain Eukaryota; kingdom Viridiplantae; phylum Streptophyta; class Magnoliopsida; order Poales; family Poaceae; genus Avena; species Avena longiglumis. The sequence continues at coordinate 137,907,376 of CP125976.1, forward strand.
GAAGGAGGGGTTGCGGGCCGAGATCATCCAACCCAAGAAAAGTGACAGGATACTACCTTCGTTCTTGCCAAGAAGACGCGTAGATTTTTTTAAGTCAGACGAAGTGAAGTTTGATAAAGTTCGCAATCATCAAGAATTATAATGTAATATATAGATGTAGTATGAAATATGTTTAATAGTAATATTGTTTTCACATTTTGGAGTTGTGGTGTTTTCTATAAAATTGAGTTCTTGTCTTGTTTATACTTTGTATAATTTTTAGTTTATTAGTATTGTCGTATAAAGCGAAGCTTTTCTGGATTGAATTTTATCAAACTTCTTCTTATAACTCCTTAGTATTAATTTGTTCTACCCAATGAGAAACTACATGCACTACAAGTGTCGTATGACATACTAGGCTTCAAGGCTTGTGCTATGATTTAATCATTTTTCTGAGGTTTTTGTTGTCTCAAATGCAAGACTTGTTTAATCCATAGGTGGCTTCATGTGACATTTTTTATCCATGGTCAATTCTGAAACCATAAGTAATAGTGCGGGATGTTTATTATGTAGTCAAGAATGACCCTCTCAGTGATAATTGTGAGAGCTTATCTTTTCTAGACTTCGCTATCAAACTATACTTGCTCAATTTAATATGGACACACTTGTTCTTCCCACCCTATTATGTGTCATGTGTGTATTTTCTTAGGAGTTTTTCATAATGATATTGTTTTGGAAACTGGAAGATTTTGTTTTATTTACTTGGAGTACAGTAATGAAAGAATAGCCGAATGGGCATCATCTAAAAAAAGTGTACACGGTAGTCCTGATGGAATTTGGAGACCAGCATCCGAAATTTTCATGATTTACACTATTTTTGACTCCTAAAATTGTGACTCTTAAATCTCTATCACACTTTTGTCGACTTTGGTTTGTTCCTAAAGAAGCTACTGGAATTCAGCGAAGGCTACTAAATAAAACGAACTCATGTATTTTATTTTCCCACTGCCCTTGTAGAAACATTATATTACAATTAATTATTGAAGAGCTTGAATCATCTAAAATAAATATTGTAGCTCGAAATGAAGAGCTTTGAGAGCATGTGTGGTCCCGTCCGTTGGATGAGAGCTGAAAATCGATCCTAGTTGTCTAGATCTCATGTGTGTGTTCTACCAGCACCGACATTCATCCCGCTCCTTTGATTGATTTGGGGCATACTTTTTGCAGGGACCACTTGTCGGAGAGGGATGGTATGTGGCACGGTGTGTGTTTGCAAATCGGGAGAGGGTGCGGTGTCTCCACCATGGTTTTACTAGTGCACCAGGGGAAAAATGGACATTTACCCTCTTCATTTGTGTTGCGTGTTAGTGGCAAGGACGGCATCGCCGCTGAGTGGCGGGCTACCCTTCGTTGCCAGGTACGGGGCTCACCGGTCCTCCCCCTCGAGTGGCTATGGAGAGAGGGGAAGGAAGGGTTGTGTGAGACCCTGGCGCATGGCTTAATAGAATCGATAGTATACCCATATCAACAAGTTGCAACTTCTTTTCCGGAAGCTCATCCAAAAAGAACCTCCATGTTAAGCGTGCTTGGCCTGGACCAATTTGAGGATGGGTGACCGACCGGAAAGTGGGTACCGGGTGTGCACGAGTGAGGACAAAGTGCACAGAAAAGACTAGTGTTGGTCGGTGGGGATAGTCTGGAGATCCTATTGAGCTGCCAGGAGTGACAGCCGCCGGTCCGGAGAGGCCGGGGTGTTATAATTGGTATCAGAGCCGACCCTCGCGGTTACAAGGGCGTGTGCGGGTCAGTGGCGGACATGTGGCGCATGAAGCGTGTGGCCCGGAGTGGACACGACATGGCACATGTGTCGGCACTGGACGCACAGACGTGTGCCAAGAGGACATTCCTGGCTTGTGGTTGATCGACGAGGGCGTCGATCTTCTAAGGGTGGGTGTATGTGAGACCCTAGCACATGGCTTAATAGGATTGATAGTATACCCATACCAACAAGTTGCAATTTATTTTCCGGAAGCTCATCCAAAAATAACCTCCAGGTTAAGCGTGCTTGGCCTGAAGCAATTTGAGGATGGGTGACCGACCGGGAAGTGGGTACCGGGTGCGCACGAGTGAGAACAAAGTGTGAATAAAAGACTAGTGTTGGTCTGTGGGGCTAGTCTGGAGATCCTATTGAGCTTCCAAGAGTGACAGCCTCCGGTCCGGAGAGGTCGGGGTGTTACAGGTTGGCCTAGCCTCCACTAACTCATGTGCCCTCTTTTCTCTCTTCTTCCTCGTATCCTCCTAAAAAACCTATCCGACAATGGTCTCTTCTTGTCCGTTGTCGTTGCTGTGGGACGAGTAGAAGGCCACGGTGGACGCCTCTATCCCTACCACGATCATGGAATCCTCCTCCTCTCTGACCCCAACCCGGCATGCAGGTTCTCCCCAAGAACGAGCACAACGGTGGTCTTCTATACTGGAGTAGAGGTGTGGCTTCTGAGAAGCAGCATGGGCAGGGGCGCGTCAACCTCGACAACAAGCATGGCGAGTAGCCACATTAGATGCGGGAGCTCCACGCTTCCGTGTTTCCATGGCAGGATGATCCTTGGTGGAGTCATCATCAAAAAGGACTAGAACGTCCTTCCGCTTGAGGTTGTAAACCTGAGGAGCCATGTCCTCTTTAGGAAACTCCATAAGCTGGCGAAGGCGGACTCGAGTCAGCGATGCAGTGATAAAACTAAGACAAACATTTGGAGTATCTTTACTACTCCCTCCATTTAAAAATATAAGATGTTTTAGGTTTGTAAAGGTAATGTATCTAGACATATTTTAGTTTATAGATTCAGAGTGAATCTCTTTGAACCTACACACTAAAAGGTGTATAGATATATTATCTTCATAAATCTAAAACATCTTATATTATGAACGGAGGGAGTACTTATTAAAGGAAAAGTGGACATGATCATTGGTACATCGTCTGTCACCCCACCGACCTACCCCGCTCTCGCGACACAGAAAAAACGGGGTTGGATATTGATCTGCCTCTCCGCACAATCTCTTTCCACGATTTCCTACGTGACGGTTTTAGATTTTATTCTCGACCCTCCCACTCCCATCTCACAATCTCACCTCGGCCGCATCTCCCTCACCATCAACTGTGACCCAATCCATCTCTCTTTGACTCCTTCACTTCCACATGGATGACATCGAGCCCTCCCGTGGGCATGTCCCCTGCCCCTGCCCCTTTCTCCTATGCTCACTAGTGCCTTTCTGATCGACCATGTGCGGTGACCCAGCATACCACTGCATGTGTATTACACTATATTCATTGACATGGCATCCACAGAACACCGTTCTGTAAATATCACATCCCTCAGAGTGGTACAACAGAAACATTACGGGTCCATATTACAAACATTCACACATTATTATTATTACAATACCAGAAGTTCAAGACTTCAAAAGGTTTCAACTTACAAACCAAAATATAAAGTGTTTCAGTGGAATTTAAAAGTAGCAACTCCAACTAGGAGTTGAGCTCAAGACTTATTCTATAGAGTTCATCTTTGCACTCATTGGTTACTACTAGCTAGGATACTTAGTTGGACTCGTTATCATCAACACCATAGCGTATTTCGTAATCCACTCCTTCAACACCTCCTGACAGGTCAGGCTCCTCGTAGAACACATCTTCTTGACATTCGGCTGCATACATTGGCATGTCTTCGGGATCCTCAGAGTCTAAGCAAGGGATCAAAGGAAAGGATGAGTAACAACGTTACCCAACAAGTTCATTATATGCAAGGTGGGAAGTTTGATGTTCTAACTACCACCTCGGACTATAAGTCCTTGGCACTATGCAGTTTTTGTAAATCTTTCTTCAAAGATTGATTTTATTATAAAAATCTATGACCATCAGCCTTCACAGGTTGACCAGAACTTTCATGGAGTTCCTTTCCTGCCGCTTTCGTAGCTCCTTCCTAACAGGAGTAACAAGTTACAATTCTTACACTCTGCAGAGGTGCGTTACTTTACCCATGAGAGATCAACTCCTTGTTGCACAACCGGGCGTACTTTCCCGTCCACAATTCCATGATGTGGGGCCCAGTAGTTGGTCCAAGCCAATCACTACCCCCTTCACGACCTCGCATGACTCCTTGGTGTACACCATGCCCACATAATGAATTACGACAATGGTTTGTACAAACCGTTAGATGCCAGAACTATCGTGGGACGATGAGGGTTTCCACCCATATGCTGCATATCCTCTATGAATTACCAATAAATATGCACGCTACTAGGATAACAGACACGACCTACACATCCGGCTTCATGCGAGAGGAAGAAGATACAACTGACTTCTCTGTCCCATTCCAAATCTCATGGCTAACGCGTAATATATGGCGCTAGAATTACTGATGTCAGGGGTTATTAAGTCTCTAATTGATCATTATTGTTGCAAATAGAACCCTAAGTTCTATTGCTCCATTATATCATCACTTAGGATGGTATCTATGATTTCTTTAATTGTGAAAATAATATTTTCTTTCTTTGGAGTATATATGGTAACACACAATTTGCAAATACTTTGATAAAGACTCTTCAAAGGATATGATCAAGTGATGAACTTGCCTTGTGTTGGCAAGGTAGTGAAGTCTGATGCTTGCACTGGACCTTGAGCTTCTATGTCTACAAAAACATCATTATTTCCCGATAAGGACAATATTTAAAGAAGCAAAATGATTATGCAAACTAATGTAATGCAGCATTTAGCTTTATATGTATTCTTCCCCATTTATTTAAATTATAAAAATTCTTTTAATGAGAAAGAATTTATAAATATTATTTTTTAATATTTATTGAATATGGTATTCTTTTTATTTTATTTTTAATTTATTTGCCTTTTATTTAATTAATAATTCCTTTAAGAATTATCACTAATTACCAAAAATTGACATTAATTATTTGTTTAGTATTTTCTAAAATACTACAATATTAATATATAATGAAAGTGATTTTTATTTATTTTTATCAACTTTCAATAATTTTGTAAAAATCCATAAGGAATATATAAATTACAAAATTCTTAATAAAATTTTATATTATCTCTTAATTTATTTATATAGTTTGGATTATTGTGAATCCAAAAATATTTTATTTCCTAGAATTTATTTAAGTTCAGGTGCATTTTGGTATTTTTCCAATTATTAAAATAGGCTCTAAAGAATTTGGGATGATTATTTGGGTTTATTGGGCCCTTGTGACCCAGTAGGGAAAGTTAAAACAATACCCCGAAGGGGTATTGGCCCAACCCAGCCCATCCCAACACTCTCTGTCTCTCCCTCGAGCTCACCCCTCTACTTCTCCTTCCCCGACCCTATGGTCGGTGGTGCTATTGTCGGCGATTCGCGCCGCCGTGGACCTTCCTGGCCGTCGCCGTGGTGCATGATGAGGTTGTCGACCCCGCTCTACCCTTCTGTCCAATTGGATTTGGACTTGGATCCCTCCTGCGACCAGATCGATGCCATCTCGAACCCTAGGGTTTGGGGTTTGCGTTGATCTGATGACGTCGCTGCAGTCGTGTGCCGTGGAGATGCTCCTCGCCCCCAGGCGTGGCTATGGTCGCCGCCGTGGCATTGTGTGGGTTGCAGCGCCCCCTTGGGGGTGCTTCCCGTGCCGCCGTGGTCGTCGGCCTCCTCTGCTTCCTCTTCTGATCTACAGCGAGGACCTTCAGTAAGTTATTCCTCTCCCTCTCATGCTCTCTATGCTAGGCCATCCCATGCTAGCTGTTGGTAGTGACCTTTCTGGTTACTGTCTTGTCCTGATTAAGATGGTTTGTTCTACTTAGGGTTCATACCCTGATGTGGATTAGATATTTGATGAATTGGATCAAGTATTGATGATCCTTGAATCTGTTGAGTGGTGACTTGCTATTTATGATTAATTGTGGTGATGCTAGTGGTTTACCAGATGATTCTATGGATTCATTTTGATATGGTTTAGATGGTAAAGTTGCTCTAGAAGCAATACTTGGGAAAATCTATTGGGTTAATACTCACCACTGTCAGTATTTGGTTGATAAGAGTGAGTGTTGTGTGGTGAGGTTAAGGTATTAGTACTGTTGGCTTAAGAGTTTATGTATAGCTGGAGGTCAAATGATCTCTTACAGTGAAGATAAATAGATGGATTTTCCTAATTCTGATTCATGTGATGTCAGGAAAATGATTTATAGTTGGTTGGTTGTATTTATAAAGATTGGATGCTTAACCTGCTTAGTTTAGAACTGTTCTTGTGACACCATCCTTGTATGGCACACAAGTTTAGATTCTATTACTTGGTTTGGTCTTGTTCAAGCTTAAAATGAGTTTGACATTAAAGATAACTAGAAACTTCCTTTCTTAAATCCCTAAGACCCATGATGTTGGTCTAAGGTTTAGGGATTAAGCCTTTATCTAGTTGATTCATATGGATGGTTGTGGTAGTGATACCACCATCGTTTCTTGAATCAAAGTTTGGGAAAGATGATGGTAGGCTTGATCACTTGTATAGATCCATAAGATTAAATTCTAAGGTGCTACTCTTGTCTTAGAGATGTGCCTAGATGTTTAAATCTTAGCTATGTTCATTCTTGAATTGAAATATAGCTTGATTGCTTTGATCTATGATGTTGTCCTGAGATTTTAGTTGGATCCTTATACTTTTCTGATTGCTTTTAGTGTTTAAAACCTCAGTGATGGATTCACCCCACTTGGGTGCTTTCTGAGAGTTTGAGTAAGAGACAGATCATGTATGCTTGTCTAATCTTAGACAGATAGATCATGTGATGGTCTATTTTACTCACCAATGTCACTTGATGTTGGGGTTTCCTATGGTTGATATTGTGCTAACTTGATCTGATGCTCTCCTGGTATTTCCATCTCCTGGCTTGTCCTTGATCTAGCCCTTCATCTCCTGATCCCGATGGCTTGATCTTGGTCTTGTTATCCACCTGATCTACCCCCTCCTTATGTCACCATTTTGGTGATGTGATTCAGGGTTTTGATTGGTGTGATCTTGCTTGGCTTTGGCTTGGTTTGGCTGGTGGCTGCTGTGCTTGGTGTGTAAGAACAATGGAATAGTGTGGGGTTGTATTTCCACGGCTGTGCTGATGGTTTTGTTTGATTGTGCTGTTGTTGTGGTGCTGACAGCACACACCATGCAGTTTGGTGTGCGTGCTTCCTGTGTGCCTGCTACACCGTTGTGGATATGTTCTGAATTTAGAAGTTACTGTTATCAGGTTACATTTTACCTGGCTGGTGAAACTTGACCCTCCTTGCTGTTTTTTTTGACTTATGGCTTAAAATTATGAAAGATACATTCTTTCATATTGGTGAAACTTGCCCCTTAAATACTCAATGATGAAAAAGTGAACAGTGCACTTCACTGTCAACTCTGAGAGTAAAATAATTTTAATCCTAACTTTCTTTTTCTTTTAAGTTTCTGTTTATTTTGCAGGTACCAGATTTGAAGATCAAGATTTTAGTTTAGGTTTTTATTTTTCTTTATAGAATAGTCACTTGTAATAACTCTTATATTCAATTGTAATCTTTAATTTTTTTTGGTACTCTTTATTTTTTATTCCTTTGTAATAAAGATTGTATTATTATTCAATAAAGAAGTATTATTCTTCTATTTAATTATTATTGTAAAGATTGTTGCTTATTTCCATAAGTTACATTTTGTAACTCATTATTGAATGAATTTTTGGAACATTCATTTTATTGATTGTTTTCTTTCATTTATATTTGAGTTATTATGGTTAATTCTTAAATTAAATCAATAATCAAACATCATTCAAAAATCCTTTTGAATTGTAATTCAAACACTCAAGTTTTAAATTCAAATTTCATTTCCCAAAACACATAAGTCCACAAAGATCATATTAAAGTCTATAACAATCATCCTTCAAGACTATACCTAATCTCAAAGTATGAAGGAAACCTTGATCACTTTAGGTTTTTATTTGGCGAAAAATTTACCCACATTTTCACAGATGAATGCATGCAATATCACAAATTTCTAAATCTACCCTTCGTTAGTTCCTAAATGCTGGGATGTTACACCACGCCACCTCGTCCACATGAAGCCACCTGCCCCGACCGGTGCTCCTCTATGGATAGGTTGTGGGCCTTCCGTGGAAGAAAGCGACATGGATCCAGGACCTCCTTGCCGTCAGCCAGGAGGAAGGCGTCGACGCTGAAGCCACCCACGCTAGTGCTCCTCCGCGCAGAGGCATCTAGCTGCACGGAGACTGCCTACTCGATCTCTGGTTCACTTCATGTAACCATCTGATCTGATTGAGGTAACTCGTTTTGGGGGTGGCCGTTGTTTGAGGTTGTTAGTCGGCGGTGGCTGAACCGCAGGTCCGTAGGGCGTTCTCCTCTCCTTCTTCCATCTTCACTCTATCTCTATTCCTCTCTGGTTTTTCCTTGATGCTTCTCCCCTCTCGATGACATGGAGGTAGGCCAAGATTCAGTGTCGTCCTACAGGACATGGTCACCTACCTCACCCAAGGTACATGAGATGCTCCCGATCTTTACAGTTTGGTACGTTCAGTTTATGCTTGTTCCGGTTGGAGGTCAATTTTCACAATAATCTTTTGGCTGATTTGCTTACAGTTTAATCTGATTTCAACATGGTGAGCCTTCTTTGCTATAGGAAATTCATAACAATAATAAGAACGCTGATAGGTTCATCCCTATAATTTCCATTGTTATATACGGTATTTCATGATATCACATCATGGTTCTTAAAAGTAAAGAAGAAAAGAGAGTACCAATCAGTAAACAATGTGTGTGTACCATGACAGTATAGCCTTAAACATTCAATGTAAAGGATAATGCTTTCTTCTATGGAAAACAAAAATTCGTTTTTCTAATGCCAAACAATTAATGCACGTTGCTAGAACAAAGCTGTGTACGCCATATAAAAGATTTTTTGAGTCGTTGTATAGGCAATGTGTAATCACAGTATAGACGATTGAGTCAATTTCTCAAAATCAGGGCGACTTATGACTATTAAACAACTTTCATTGACTAATCATGAGTCACGAGGTTAGCAACTTGGTTAGACTCAGCGGCACAAAAACCTTGGCCATATATATTTAAATCATAATTTTTCTTAGTTAGACCGTGCTAGAACAGAGCTATATATGCCATATATTGTATCTCATTTTCTTATTTAGATATTGTTGGCCTCCAAAATAATTTTCCAGAAAACAAATAATGCATATATAGATACCTTTGTATGCCTTTATATTACCGCCTTCCCTATATGCAATTCCCAGTGATTGGAGAGACTATCTAGATAGAGGATGGTAACCAGAGTACCTGTACATGTGTAGAACATATTGAACATATAGATATTTGTTGGAGATATGCCCTAGAGGCAATAATAAAAATAGTTATTATTGTATCTTTGTGTTTATGATAAATGTTTACCTTCATGCTATAATAGTATTAACCGGAAACATTAATACTTGTGTGATTTGTAAACTAGATTAGAGTCCCTGGTAAAGCCTCTTTATAATACTAGCTTGTTGATTAATAGATGATCGTGGTTTCTCGATCATGAACATTGAGATGTTATTAATAACAAGATCATATCATTAGGAGAATGGTATGATGGACATACTCCTATAGATAAGCGTAGCATAAAGATCAAGTCATTTCAACAGTTAGTTTGCTATAAGCTTTCTGATACATAGTAACCTAATTACTTCGACCATGAGATCATGCTAATCACCATCACTGGAAGGATGCTTTGATGACATCAAACACCACACCGTAACTAGGTGGCTATAAAGGTGGCATTGAGTGTTCGGAAAGTATATGTTGAGGCACATGGATAAAGAGTGGGATTTATCCATCCATATGACGAATAGATATACTCTAGGCCCTCTCGGTGGAATGTCATCCAATTATCTTGCAAGCATGTGACTGGCTCACAAGGGATCACATATCACGAGAACGAGAAAAGAGTACTTATCGGTAACGAGGTTGAACTAGGTATGCAGAGATACCGACGATCAAAACCTCGAATAAGTAAACTATCGTAAGACAAAGGGAAATTGGTATCGTATGTAAGTGGTTCATTCGATCGCAAAGTAATCGTAGAAATATGTGGGAGCCATATGAATTTCCAGATTCCTCTATTGGTTATTGATCAGAGAAGTGTCTCGGTCATGTCCGCATAATTCACAAACCGTAGGGAGACACACTTAAGGATTCGATGTTGTTTAGTAGATATGGAATGTTAGTAGGGATACCGAATGTTGTTCGGAGTCTCGGATGGGATCCGGGATATGACGAGGAGATCCGGAATGGTCCGGAGAATAAGATTCATATAAGGAAAGTCCAATTCCGGAGTTCGGGAAAGATTCCGATGTTTTCATCGGAGAGGTTCTAGAAGGTTCACCGATCCGGAAGGAGAATGGTCCATGAATGTGTCATTGGTAAGTCGAATAATTGGATCATATCCTAGGTCACTTGGTGTGGGCATTTGCAAGAGATAATTGAAGCTCTAAATTGAAAGTCAAACGGGAAGTTTGAAAAGTCAAACTGGAACAATGGTTTCCTAGTGGGAGAAGAAACAAGTCCTTCTCTCAATCCAACTTGGGTTTGGGTTTGGATTCAAACCCACCCCTCCCAAGGTTGCCCCCTCTCATAAATAGAGGGGGAGGGCTTCCCAAAGCACACAAGCCCTAGCCCCTCTCCCAGCACACGAGCCTCCGCCGCAGCCACTGCGCCACCGCCCGCGCTGCGCCCGCCTCCGGCTCATCGTCGCCGCCGCCCTAGACGCCGCCGACACCTCCTCCTCCTCCTGGTGATCTAAACCCTAGATCTTGAAACCCTAATCCACCATAACTTGCAATCTTAGCGAAGCCTGCAGGATCTACCCTCTACTTCCGACACCACGCCGTCGTCGCCGAATCATGAAGGAGAACTACAACCTCCACTTCTTGCTGGAACAAGGGATAGGAAGGTCTTCATCGAGTATCGAACGTGTGAGCGACTGCGGAAGCACTACCAGAACGCAGCGCCGGAAGGATCGTCTACGCGATCTTGAGATCGGCAAGTGTACGACTACATCATCCACGAGAATCTGCTCTCGTTAACCGCTTTGGAATCTTTGAGGGTGAGTGCTTCTATCGACTCGTTGCTACAATCTAGTAGATAGATCTTGGATTGTTTGTGTGCATGCGGTAGAATTTTTTTGTTTTCCATGCTACGAACCCCTACAGTGGTATCAGACCGGTGTCTATATGTAAATCTGTTGCACGAGTAGAACACAATGGTCATTATGGGCGGTGGTGCTTTTATTATCATTTGATTTTTGTGTACTTTGCATCTTGCGGTATGATGGGATGAAGCGGTCCGGGCTAACCTTACATGACATCGTTCATGAGACTTGCTCCACGCTCAACATGCAACTTGTATTGCATAAGTGACTTTGCGGGTGTCTGTCTCTCCCATCATAGTATAGATTCAATTTACAACGGGCACTTGATAGTTCAAGCATCAACGTTGTGATTCTTATTCGTAAGTTAGAACGACACTTATTGAAAGCCCCAAACCACGTAAAATATGCAAAGAAAATTAGAGGCGTCTAACTTTGTTTTGCAGGGGGTGTGCTGTGATGTGATATGGCCATGATTGTGATTATATATGATGTATGCAATGTTCCTTATTGTAAGTTGGCAACCGGCAGGAGCCATATGGTTGTCCTTTAAATTCCGTTAAGACCTGCATGTCTATTCAAAGTAGTTGTAATAGTTGAAGATGGTGGAAGACAACCATGAAGCGGCGCCATTGACCTTGACACCATACCGGTAATGATGGATATCATGTTCGTGCTTGAAGATGGAGATCGGAAGCACAAGAAGAAAGGCCATATCATATCACATATTATGAATTGCATGTGATGTTAATCATTTTATGCATCTTGTATTGCTTAGTTCACGACGGTAGCATTATAATATGATCCCTCAAGCACACAATTTCAAGTTTTAAAGTGTTCATCCTTAGTAAGCACCATTGCTAAAGGTCGTTGTTTCGAAGCACCACGTGATGATCGGGTGTGTTAGATTCTGCGAGTGTATACAACATGAAAAAGCCAGATTTGCTCATGCGGAAGCTAAGGTTTGATATTGACGAGCCTAGCATGTACAGACATGGTCTCGGAACACGGATCACCGAAAGGTAAAGCATGAGTCATATAGAAGATATGATGAACATGTTGATTGTTCGCCATTGAAGCTACATCAACTCTCGTGATGATCGGTTTTGATGTGGTGGATTTGGTTCGTGTGATCACTAAAACAATTTGAGGGATATTGTTTTGAGTGGGAGTTCACCTAGATTAATTTAACTATTAATTAGAACTCAATTTGTCATAAACTTAGTCTAAACTATTGCAAATATGTTGTAGATCAATGGCGGCCCCTACCATCAATTTTAATGCGTTCCTAGAGAAAGAAAAGTTGAAAAACAATGGAAGAAACTTTGCGGATTGGTTCCGCAATTTGAGGATTGTCCTCAATGCTGGTAATTTGACCTATGTGCTGGATGCACCGCTAGGTAATCCGCCTGCAGCTGATGCTACCGATGAGGTAAAGAATGTTTTCCTCGCTCGGAAAAATCAGTACTCCACAGTTCAGTGTGCTATCTTGTATGATTTGGAATCGGAGCTTCAGAAAAGGTTTAAGAACCATGACCCACATGATATTGTCCGTGAACTCAAAATGATATTCGAGGCTCACACGGCAGTTGAGAGTTATGAGGCTTCTGAAAAGTTCTTTAACTGCAAGATGGAAGAGGGCAGCTCCATCAGTGAGCACATGCTTAAGATGTCTGGGCACGCAAGTAAACTCCAAAGCTTGGGTATAGTGATTCCTAATGCTTTGGGGATTCACCATGTCCTCCAATCACTACCACCAAGTTAAAAGAACTTTGTGATGAACTACAATATGCAAAACATGGACAAGTCAATGGCAGAACTCTTATCCATGTTAAAATCTGCAGAAGTGGAGATCAAGAAAGAGCACCAAGTGTTGTTGGTCAATAAGACCACCAAATTCAAGAAGCAAGGCAAGTCTAAGAAAAAGGGAAACTTCAAGAAGGGCGGTATGAAAGTTACCGCGCCGGTGAAGAAGACCAAGGCTAGGCCTAAGCCTGATACTGAGTGCTTTTACTGCAAGGGAGAGGGTCACTAGAAGCAGAATTTCCCAAATTACTTGGTGGATTTATATGAGTAATATGTTTTATGCACATGCACCTTTGATAGATGGTCTATTCTTATTGAATCTTGATTGTGGAAATACACACATTAATAACATTGAAGCTAAACGTTTGAAAATGAGCGATAACTCGACCTATATGTGGCACTGTCGTCTTGGTCATATTGGAGTGAAGCGTATGAAGAAAATCCATTCCGATGGACTTATTGAATCACTTGATTTCGAATCACTTGAAAGATGCAAAGCATGTCTGATGGGTAAAATGACTAAGACTCCATTTTTCGGTATGATGGAGCGAGCCACAGACTTATTGGAAATCATACATACCGATGTGTGTGGCCCAATGAGTGTAGCATCACGTGGTGGTTATCGTTATGTTCTTACCTTCACGGATGACTTGAGTAGATATGGGTATATCTATTTCATGAAACATAAGTCCGAAACTTTCGAGAAGTTTAAGGAATTTCAAAGTGAGGTAGAGAACCAACGTAACAAGAAGATTAAATTTCTACGATCTAATCTTGGAGGTGAATATCTTAGTTACGAGTTTGGTGAGCATTTGAAGAAATGCGGAATACTTTCACCATTGACACCGCCGGGAACACCACATCGTAATGGTGTGTCCGAACGTCGTAATCGAACTCTCTTAGATATGGTTTGTTCTATGATGTCACTTATAGATTTACCGCCATCATTTTGGGGTTATGCATTAGAAACAGCCACATTCACTTTAAATAGGGCACCATCTAAATCCGTTGAAATGACACCGTATGAATTATGGTTTGGGAAGAAACCTAAATTGTCGTTCCTTAAAGTTTGGGGTTGCGAAGCTTATGTAAAGAAGTTACAGCCCGACAAGCTTGAACCCAAAGAGGAAAAATGCGTCTTCACAGGATACCCGAAGGAAACTATTGGGTATACCTTCTATCATAGATCCGAGGGCAAAATCTTCGTTGCCAAGAATGGATCCTTTCTAGAGAAGGAGTTTCTCTCGAAAGAAGTGACTGGAAGGAAAGTAGAACTCGACGAGGTTGGTGAACCTTCTCTCTAACTTGCGAGTAGCGCAGCACCGGAAGTATTTCCTGTGGCACCTGCACCAATAAGAGAGGAAGCTAATGATGTTGATCATGAAACTTCGGTTGAAGTTACTTAGAAACCTCGCAGGTCGACGAGAACTCGTACTACTCCTGATTGGTATGATCCCGTTATGAGTGTCATGTTGGTGGACAACACCGATGACCCTATGACATATGAGGAAGCGATAGCCCAGATTCCAATAAATGGCAAGAAGCCATGAAATCCGAGATTGGATCCATGTACGAAAACCAAGTATGGACTTTGGTGGACTTACCGGATGGCCGGAAGGCTGTCGAGAATAAATGGATTTTCAAGAAGAAAACAGATGCTGATGGTAATGTTACTGTCTATAAAGCTCGACTTGTCGCAAAAGGGTTTCAACAAATTCAAGGAGTTGACTACGATGAGACTTTCTCACCAGTAGCAAAGCTAAAGTCGGTGAGGATTATGTTAGCAATCGCTGCATATTATGATTATGAGATATGTCAGATGGATATCAAAACAACGTTTCTCAATGGAGACATTGATGAAGAGTTGTATATGATGCAACCCAAAGGTTTTATCGATCCTAAAGATGCTAACAAGGTATGCAAACTTCAACGGTCCATATATGGATTGAAGCAAGCATCCCGGAGTTGGAATCAACGTTTTGATAAGGTAATCAAAAGCTTTGGTTTTATACAAACTTATGGAGAAGCTTGTATTTACAAGAAAGTGAGTGGGAGCTCTGTAGCATTCTTAATACT
Source organism: Avena longiglumis (assembly GCA_030063025.1). NCBI lineage: Eukaryota > Viridiplantae > Streptophyta > Magnoliopsida > Poales > Poaceae > Avena > Avena longiglumis. The sequence goes on from CP125976.1 coordinate 137,922,451, forward strand.
ATATGTAGATGACATATTGTTGATTGGGAATGATGTAGACCTTCATAATAGTGTCAAGGATTATTTGAATAATAGTTTTTCAATGAAAGATCTTGGCGAAGCAGCTTACATATTAGGAATAAAGATTTATAGAGATAGATCGAGACGCCTAATATCATTGTCATAGAGTACATATTTGGACAAAGTTCGAAAGAGGTTTGGAATGGAAGATAGCAAGAAAGGGTTCTTGCCCATGTTGCCCAATACGACCTTGAGTAAAACTCAAAGTCCTGCAACGGCTGAAGAGAGAGAAAGGATGAGTAAGACTCCCTATGACTCAGCCATATGATCTCTTATGTATGCCATGCTATGTACTAGACCCGACATTGCATATGCTATTAGTTTGACTAGCAGATATCAAAGTGATCCATGAGTAGATCATTGGACAGCGGTCAAAAACATCCTTAAGTACTTGAGAAGAACTAAGGATATGGTTCTTTCTTATGGAGGTGATGAACAACTCGTTGTTAATGGTTACACCGATGCTAGTTGGAACACCGATCCGGATGATTCTAAATCTCAATCTGGATACGTATTTACTTTGAATGGTGTCGCAGTTAGCTGGAGGAGTGCAAAGCAAAGCATTGTGGCGAGATCTTCAACTTAATCAGAATACATAGCTGCTTAGGAGGCTTCACAAGAGGCGATATGGATGAAGGAGTTCATTACAGAGCTCGGTGTGGTTCCAAGTGCGCTGGACCCAATGTCTGTCTATTGTGATAACATGGGAGCCATACCAATGCGCAAGAACCAAAGGTCACACAAGAAGCTGAAGCATATGAAGCTACGTTTTCATGCTATTCGAGAGCATTTCTAAGATGGTGACATAAAGATTTGCAAAGTACACACAAATCTGAATGTGGCGGATCCATTGACTAAACCTCTCCCGAGGGCAAAACATGACCAGCACCAAACCGCCATGGGTGTTCGGTATATTACCATGTAATCTAGATTAGTTGACTCTAGTGCAAGTGGGAGACTGTTGGACATATGCCCTATAGGCAATAATAAAAGTAGTTATTATTATATCTTTGTGTTTATGATAAATGTTTACATTCATGCTATAATAGTATTAACCGGAAACATTAATACTTGTGTGATTTGTAAACTAGATTAGAGTCCCTGGTAAAGCCTCTTTATAATACTAACTTGTTGATTAATAGATGATCGTGGTTTCTCGATCATGAACATTGAGATGTTATTAATAACAAGATCATATCATTAGGAGAATGGTATGATGGAATACTCATATAGATAAGCGTAGCATAAATATCAAGTCATTTCAATAGTTCGTTTGCTATAAGCTTTCTGATACATAGTAACCTAATTCCTTCGACCATGAGATCATGCTAACCACCATCACTGGAAGGATGCTTTGATAACATCAAACACCACACCGTAACTGGGTGTCTATAAAGGTGGCATTGAGTGTTCGGAAAGTATATGTTGAGGCACATGGATCAAGAGTGGGATTTGTCCATCCATATGACGGATAGATATACTCTGGGCCCTCTCGGTGGAATGTCATCCAATTAGCTTGCAAGCATGTGAATGGCTCACAAGGGATCACATATCACGGGAACGAGAAAAGAGTACTTATCGGTAACGAGGTTGAACTAGGTATGCAGAGATACCGACGATCAAAACCTCGGATAAGTAAATTATCATAAGACAAAGGGAAATTGGTATCGTATGTAAGTGGTTCATTCGATCTCAAAGTAATCGTAGAAATATGTGGGAGCCATATGAATTTACATATTCCTCTATTGGTTATTGATCGGAGAAGTGTCTCGGTCATGTCCGCATAATTCACGAACCGTAGGGAGACACACTTAAGGATTCGATGTTGTTTAGTAGATATGGAATGTTAGTAGGGATATCGAATGTTGTTTGGAGTCTCGGATGGGATCCGGGATATGACGAGGAGATCCGGAATGGTACGGAGAATAAGATTCATATAAGGAAAGTCTGATTCCGGAGTTCAGGAAAGATTCCGATGTTTTCATCAAAGAGGTTCTAGAAGGTTCACCGATCCGGAAGGAGAATGGTCCATGAATGTGTCATGGGTAAGTGGAATGATTGGATCATATCCTAGGTCACTTGGTGTGGGCATTTGCAAGAGAGAATTAAAGCTCTAAATTGAAAGTCAAACGGGAAGTTTGAAAAGTCAAACTGGAACAATGGTTTCCTAGTGGGAGAAGAAACAAGTCCTTCTCTCAATCCAACTTGGTTTGGGTTTGGATTCAAACCCGCACCTCCCAAGGCTGCCCCCCTCTCATAAATAGAGGGGGAGGGCTGTCCAAAGCACATAAGCCCTAGCCCCTCTCCCAGCACACGAGCCGCCACCGCAGCCCCGCCGCTGCCGCCGCTGCGCCGCCTCCCCGCGTCGCCGCGCCTCCACCGGCTCGTCGCCGCCACCCTAGCCGCCGATGACACTTCCTCCTCCTCCCGGTCATCTAAACCTGTGGCATCCCGCAAAACCACTACTAGAAAATCGCGTTGAATTTGTGCATTGCATCGTCATCATCATGCATAGTTTGCATAAAACTATTTTGCAAACCCCGTTTTGTTTTCCAAACACCCCATCTCTATTCAAATGTCAAACACCGGATCTCCGGAATATTTTTGTTTGTTGCTATCGGTCTGCAAAAGTTGCATTTAAATTAAATAAAAGTATTATATTATTTTAGCGGGGGCAGTCGAACGGGCCGTCCCGACCCGAACGACCACCCCGCTTTAACAAACGCCCAACCGTCCCCACCTAAATCCTAAGCTACCCACTATCCTACCCACACCCCCTGGCCACCTCACTCCCCCCAATCACCTCATGCCACCTCCGCTGATCACTCCCCCCCTCCAATCCCTCCCCGCCACGTCACCCCCCCCCCTCCCTCTCTCTCACCTTCCCAGCCCCACCCGCCTAACACACACACCCACACAAGACTAACGACGACGCCGCCCGGCCAGGCCCGCCCCTGCCGTTCCTCAGACGTCCTCGCCGGAACCGTCAACCGCCGCCACATGCCTCTCGGGCTCGCCCCTCCTGAGTTGCACCGTTTCGCCAAGACCGTCCTCCAAGTCGCCCGATCGAACCGATGACCGCCTAGCGCGCCACAATAGGCAATCACTACGCCGCGACCAGACCTTCCTCGCAGACTTCAAGTTCTTCCTCACGAAACGCCGATGATCCTGAAGGAGGTGCATGGAGCCACGAGAGGGACCACCGACGCTTGAACCCGAGAGAAACCACATCGAGGACCCGCGATACCTGGAGGTCGACACCGCACTGGAGCACCAAGACCTCCTACATGGAACTGCCAAGCCACGCCAAGACCCGGCTCCGAAACGCCGAGAGCCCCAGACGCCCGATCTTCATCCCGGACGCCATGACCGTCGACAAGAACCCCGGACACGGATGCCAAGATCTTCGGCATGAGATCGAGACCCCGGACCCGAAGACCACATGCGACAAGATCTGCGCCCCGACGCCGAACCAAGTCCGGCTTCCCGGAACGCCAAGAACTACCCTCGATGTCCGAGAACGATCCCGTCAAGTTCGTCGAACCCTGAACCCCGAGATCTGACCCCCGTCGAACCCTGGACCCTGTCGAACCCCGAACCCCGGAACCCCAAGATCGTCGAGACCCTAAATGTGTGACCTTTTTCCTCGATACCCTATTTTTACAAATGATATAACATTGTTGCATATTATTTTGTCATCTCGCATGCATAACTGTGGTTTGGGGGCCTTATGCCGATTCACCTAATAATTAAATATGGGGCCCATATGCGGGCAAATCTAGCCTTATATTGGCCTCATTTAAATTGTGTAGCGAACCCGGTGCTATATTCTACCATGTTATCCAACATTTAAAATCGCGGGGGTTCTAAATAACAGGAACCATCTAATTAATTGTCGGGACCCCGGTTCCGCTTAATCTTGACCTAATTGCATCGCACTTTGCCATGCCATACATCATACATGCATCATGCCGATCTTCTGCCGTGTATTAAATATTGCATCCGGTGCTTCTTCTAGTGTTTTGCTTCTTCGCGGATAAGGCCGTTGAGTTGATGTGAGCTTCGCCCCGATCTTCGGTCGAACCCTTCGACAATGTTTTCAGGCGAGCATCTCCCCCTTTCTACCTATCTTACTTTTATAGTCTTTATTCCCTCCTGTTGATCTATTGCTATCTGTGTTGCGATGCTTTAGTTTCCGTACCTGTGATATACCTGGCAGCCCTATATTGCCTTGGACACATCCTATTACCTGTGTTTTGGTAGATAGTTGGACTTGTGCGTCGTAGTTGCTTGCTCAAGTGCTGATGTGTGTCGTCATATGCCACAGTTGCTGATGTATTGCCGCATGTTGATGTTGGAGATGATTCTAGTTTTACTTATCGTCACTTTAATTTCTGTTTAACAACTAAAATTGAAATAAGCAGAGGCATCGGTGGGTGATAGAAAATATTTGGTTTCCGAACGCCCACTTGTGTCCCGTAAGACCCCGAGTACTTGATACCTGTTCCTTGATTTATCGCGCTATCCACATCCGGGAGGTATATGGGACCCCGAGCGAGCTTGATTCATTCTTATTTCTTGGGGCCACAAACTAGTTTGAGGTTTTATTTACGATCTGTACTTATGCCATGCTACTTTCGTATTTAATTTGTGCGAGGGCACACTGCATCGCTTAGGTAAGCGTAATGTTTTCGCGGTATCGACAAGCCCAGCCACACTTTCGGGTTCCCATTGCTTACAGCCATTGTCGCAAACCTTGAGTCCGTCTCGAGCTTGCTTACTCCGCTATGGATCTACTCAATGGGTGGCCCCGAAATATTTCGAATCTCGTGATTGTTCAAATGTGAAAGCCTCGTTGGGTTTTGTTTTGGTTTTTCCGAGGTTGATCGAGCGTGTGTTGCTATTGGTGCACCCGCCGGTAAAACTTTCTGAAAGCCGTGTCCGCGGATATGGACGACTTGGAGCACAGTATCTCGATCATAGACAAGCATAACTAAAGTTTATTGCTGTAAATTTGACTTTATAATGACTAGTAATCAGCTTCACTATAATGGAATGGCTAATTAATACTGCCCACAATTGCTTGTTTGGTTGTCGCTTGCGACAAATGTATCTGACTAGTAAGTATTGCAACTACAACGGAATTGGCTGAATAAAAGTACCAACAACTGCTGGGTTTTGGGTTTCTCTCATGCTATATGTATCTGATTAGTAATTGTTGCAACTATAACGGAATGGTTAACTAAAAGTGCCCACTGTTTACCTTATCAGGACGATTATTGAAACCTGACTAGTAATTGCTGCAACGATAACTGAATAAGTAAAACTGCCAACGGTGTGAGTTCCTCGGTTGACTTCCTCGTTTGGTCTTGAGGGGGAAACACCAGGATGGGTTTGTTTGGTGTTAGCTTCAGGTTGGATCCGGATAGGTCATTCTCACCCCTCTCTGATAACCGCCAGTGTATCGAGTCTCTATAGGTTGTTTAGTGCATCTTGCCGCCGCTCGATCCACCATACCTTTGTAGGCGAGGACCGCGAATTCTAGCCTCGCTGCAATCGCCTCGATCGACGCCCTTCTTTTTCCTTTGCCCTTTGTCGCACCCCTTTGTTTAAGCAGGTTTTGAGATCGACGTCGTTAAGGTGGTTACCCTTCCGCTTGGCACGGGCAGGTTGGGACGCCATTGGTTATTCTTCGGGCTCTTAGCCTCATTTGCATCTTGTCCGTAGCGGGACGCACTCGTTTTCAAGGTGATTTGGATCTTTGTAAAATTATATCGTATTCTTGACTCATGGAGTCGTTATATATATACATTACGTGGGTCCCATCGAGGACCTGTGTAATGTTATTACTTCGTTTTCCACCGCCGCGAAAGTGCTGGTGAGCACCTTTGAATCGTTTCTATGGGTTTGGCGAACTTTGCTCAAACTTGCATAGGTCCGATCGAGGTGTTACAGAGTGGTATCAGAGCTCAGCAGTTGCGATACCCCACAAGTCCAGCCTGTAGGATAACCTAGCTAACGGCCGAAGTAGAGTGTCAAAACTATTTTTGAAAATCGGTTGGATAGTTCTGATTAGGTCTGATTTTTACTCCTTACCCCTTTGCTATTCTCCTCTTATCTCGACGTGTTTTGAATCCGCTCTCTTCTCTTTCTTCGAGTCCAGGAATTCTCGTGGTTGGGTTTTCCGTCGTACCTTCAGGGTTTCGCTTCCACCTCTGATACGGTGCTCTACCATCCGGTGTTCTAGCTGCTTGAGGAATCCGTCTGCTGTGGTACCATTCGTTGTTCCTTGTTTGTGTTATCCGGTGTTTTCCGACGCGACGCCATCATCTACGCCAGATCCGATGCAGAGTCTGCATCACCCCTTTGTTTCCGAACCTCGCTTGTCGAGATCTTCAGTCCGATTCCGAGAATGGTTGCACTCTTTTCTACTGATTGTGCAAAGTAATAGTTTGGGTGCGTGATGGATTGGCCCCCATGCCGACTACCCTTTCTATTCGCTTTTGTACATTGAAGTGGACGAGAATGCATCGGTTCCCTCTTTCCATCGAAGTTAGGGGTGGCTTATTTGTTGATACCTCTACCTTCGACCTTTTGTTTCCGGAGTGTTCCCTCGACGATCACGGACAACGACCTCTTGTTAGTGGTGTCGCGAGGAACTACACGAAGTGAGAAGACGCAGATCGCCGACCTTTCCTTCCGGTACCATGAGGCGGATCTCGAGGGCGAGATCCCTTGTTAGTGGTGTCGAATTGTGGCATCCCGCAAAACCACTACTAGAAAATCGCGTTGAATTTGTGCATTGCATCGTCATCATCATGCATAGTTTGCATAAAACTATTTTGCAAACCCCGTTTTGTTTTCCAAACACCCCATCTCTATTCAAATGTCAAACACCGGATCTCCGGAATATTTTTGTTTGTTGCTATCGGTCTGCAAAAGTTGCATTTAAATTAAATAAAAGTATTATATTATTTTAGCGGGGGCAGTCGAACGGGCCGTCCCGACCCGAACGACCACCCCCAGTTTAACAAATGGCCCAACCGTCCAGCCCCACCTAAATCCTAAGCTACCCACTATCCTACCCACACCCCCTGGCCACCTCACTCCCCCCAATCACATCATGCCACCTCAGCTGACCACTCCCACCCTCCAATCCCTCCACGCCACGTCACCTCACCCTCACCCTCTCTCTCTCACCTTCCCTGCCCCACCCGCCTAACACACACACCCACAGCACTAACGCGACGCCGCCGCCCTTGGCCAGCCCTAACGCCCTCGCTCTCGAACCGTCAACCGCCGCCGCGCGGGCCCACCTCGCCTCGGGCTCGTCCCCTCCTGGAGTTGCACCGTCGTTTCGCCAAGACCGTCCTCCAAGTCGCCCAGTTACCGAACCGATGACCGCCTAGCGCGCCACAATAGGCAATCACTACGCCGCGACCAGACCTTCCTCGCAGACTTCAAGTTCTTCCTCACGAAACGCCGATGATCCTGAAGGAGGTGCATGGAGCCACGAGAGGGACCACCGACGCTTGAACCCGAGAGAAACCACATCGAGGACCCGCGATACCTGGAGGTCGACACCGCACTGGAGCACCAAGACCTCCTACATGGAACTGCCAAGCCACGCCAAGACCCGGCTCCGAAACGCCGAGAGCCCCAGACGCCCGATCTTCATCCCGGACGCCATGACCGTCGACAAGAACCCCGGACACGGATGCCAAGATCTTCGGCATGAGATCGAGACCCCGGACCCGAAGACCACATGCGACAAGATCTGCGCCCCGACGCCGGACCAAGTCCGGCTTCCCGGAACGCCAAGACCTACCTCCGTGGCCCGAGAACGATCCCGTCAAGTCTGAACCACGAACCCGAGATCGACCCCCGAACCTGGACCTGTCGAACCCGAACCGGAACCCCAAGATCGTCGAGACCCTAAATGTGTGACCTTTTCCTCGATACCCTATTTTTACAAATGATATAACATTGTTGCATATTATTTTGTCATCTCGCATGCATAAGCGTGGTTTGGGGCCTTATGCCGATTCACCTAATAATTAAATATGGGGCCCATATGCGGGCAAATCTAGCCTTATATTGGCCTCATTTAAATTGTGTAGCGAACCCGGTGCTATATTCTACCATGTTATCCAACATTTAAAATCGCGGGGGTTCTAAATAACAGGAACCATCTAATTAATTGTCGGGACCCCGGTTCCGCTTAATCTTGACCTAATTGCATCGCACTTTGCCATGCCATACATCATACATGCATCATGCCGATCTTCTGCCGTGTATTAAATATTGCATCCGGTGCTTCTTCTAGTGTTTTGCTTCTTCGCGGATAAGGCCGTTGAGTTGATGTGAGCTTCGCCCCGATCTTCGGTCGAACCCTTCGACAATGTTTTCAAAGCAGCATCTCCCCTTTCTACCTATCTTACTTTTATAGTCTTTATTCCCTCTGTTGATCTATTGCTATCTGTGTTGCGATGCTTTAGTTTCCGTACTGTGATATACACGGCAGCCCTATATTGCCTTGGACACATCCTATTACATTGTTTGGTAGATAGTTGGACTTGCGGCGTCGTAGTTGCTTGCTCAAGTCTTGATGTGTCGTCAAATGCCACAGTTCTTGATGTATTGCCGCATGTTGATGTTGGAGATGATTCTAGTTTTACTTATCGTCACTTTAATTTCTGTTTAACAACTAAAATTGAAATAAGCAGAGGCATCGGTGGGTGATAGAAAATATTTGGTTTCCGAACGCCACTTGTGTCCGTAAGACCGAGTACTTGATACATTCCTTGATTTATCGCTATCCACATCCGGGAGGTATATGGGACCCCCCTGAGCCAGAGCTTGATTCATTCTTATTTCTTGGGGCCACAAACTAGTTTGAGGTTTTATTTACGATCCTGTACTTATGCCATGCTACTTTCTGTATTTAATTTGTGCGAGGGGCACACTGTACTGTTTAGGTAAGCGTAATGTTTTCGCGGTATCGACAAGCCCAGCCACACTTCGGGTTCCCGTCGTTTTGACCATTGTCGAAACCTTGAGTCCGTCTGAGCTTGCTTACTCCGTTATGGATCTACTCAATGGGGTGGCCCCTAAAATATTTACGAATCCTGTGATTGTTCGATCGTGAAAGCCTCGTTGGGTTTTGTTTGGTTTTCCGAGGTTGATCGGCGTGTGTTGCTATTGGTGCACCCGCCGGGTAAAACTTTCAAAGCCGTGTCCGCGGATATGGACGACTTGGAGCATGATATCTCGATCATAGACAAGCATAACTAAAGTTTATTGTAAATTTGACTTTATAATGACTAGTAATCAGCTTCACTATAATGGAATGGCTAATTAATACTGCCCACAATTGCTTGTTTGGTTGTCGCTTGCGACAAATGTATCTGACTAGTAAGTATTGCAACTACAACGGAATTGGCTGAATAAAAGTACCAACAACTGCTGGGTTTTGGGTTTCTCTCATGCTATATGTATCTGATTAGTAATTGTTGCAACTATAACGGAATGGTTAACTAAAAGTGCCCACTGTTTACCTTATCAGGACGATTATCGAAACCTGACTAGTAATTGCTGCAACGATAACTGAATAAGTAAAACTGCCAACGGTGTGAGTTCCTCGGTTGACTTCCTCGTTTGGTCTCGAGGGGGAAACACCAGGATGGGTTTGTTTGGTGTTAGCTTCAGGTTGGATCCGGATAGGTCATTCTCACCCCTCTCTGATAACCGCCAGTGTATCGAGTCTCTATAGGTTGTTTAGTGCATGCTGCCGCTGCCGCTCAGTCCACCATACCTTTGTAGGCGAGGACCGCCGAATTCTAGCCTCGCCGTGTACTGGCCTCGATCGACGCTCCTTCTTTTCCTTTGCCCTTTGTCGGCACCCCTTTTGTTTAAGCAGGTTTTGAGATCGACGTCGTTAGCGGTTACCCTTCCGCTTGGCACAGGCAGGGTTATGGACGCCATTGGTTATTCTTCAGGGCTCTTAGCCTCATTTGCATCTTGTCCGTAGCGGGACGCACTCTCGTTTTCAAGGTGATTTGGATCTTTGTAAAATTATATCTGTATTCTTGACTCATGGAGTCGCTGTTATATATATCTGTTCTGTGGGTCCCATCGAGGACTGTTGTGTAATGTTATTACTTCGTTTTCCACCCGCACGAAAGTGCCTGGTGGGCACCTTTGAATCGTTTCTATGCGGGTTTGGCGAACTTTGCTCAAACTTGCATAGGTCCGATTCTGAGGGTGTTACAAAACCCTAGATCTCCGGGAAACCCTAATCCACCATAACTCGCACCGGCTTAGGCGAAGCCCTGCGGGATCTACCCTGTACTTCCGACACCACGCCGTCATGCTGTCGGAATCACGAAGGGAGAACTACAACCTCCGCTGCCTGCTGGAACAAGGGAGAGGAAGGTCTTCATCGAGTACCGAACATGTGACCGACTGTGGAAGCATTGCCGTAACGCAGCGCCGGAAGGATCGTCTACGCGATCTTGAGATCGGCAAGTGCACGACTACATCACCCACGAGAATCTGCTCTCGTTAACCGCTTTGGAATCTTCGAGGGTGAGTGCTTCTATCGACTTGTTGCTACAATCTAGTAGATAGATATTGGCTTGTTTGTGTGCTTGCGGTAGAAATTTTTGTTTTCCATGCTACGAACCCCTACAATATCTCTCGTTCTGCAAGGTTTTCGGGGCGCTAGATCGGCATGGTGAGAGTACACAAATTCCGCTTAGAGGGGGTGAATAGGCGATTAAAAAAATTTAAAAGATGGGCTTAACAAAGGTGGAATAAAACTAGTGTTTGCTGTGTAAAGCACAAAACCTATATATACTATGGTTCACCTATGTGCACCAACAACTTATGCTAAGCAAGACAAGTAACAAGGTGATAGCAATATTACTTCAAGCATGAAGTCCATCACAATGTAAATGGCTCGGATATAGAGATAATCAAGGCACGCGGATACGACGATATTTTACCGAGTTCCTCCCTACAAGGGAGTACGTATCGTTGAAGAAGTGGGCGGTACTAAGACCACAAACGCCACAAGAGGCCTCACTGTATTCTTCCGAGCATCCGTCGCACAACAAGCACCAGATCTACTATGGGTGAGGGAGGTCACCAAACCCGTACAAGATTGGAGCGATCTCCACAACTTAATTGGAGGCTTCCAATAATCACCACCAAGGCCACTAACTTGGGGAGAGCTTCACAACTTAATTAGAGGCCCTGAGAACTCACCACAAAGGCCACTACACCGTCTAGGGTTCCAAGAACCCAAGGTTAATAAGCTTTTTGATTTCACCAACCAAATCCTCCGAGGAGAACTCAAACCGATGCACCCAATGCAATGGAAAGTCCTTCACTCCCAAATTCCACCAAATATACAAAAGCTATTGAGGGAATAAGAGAGGAAGAACACAATAGGAAATCCACAAAGGACTCCAAGATCTAGATACAATGGGTTCCTCTCACTTAGAGGAGATATTGATTGATGGAAATGTAGATCTAGATCTCCTCTCTCTTTTCCCTCAAGAAAATGCAAGAATCATTGGAGGGATTGAGAGATAGAAAGCTTGGGAAGGTCAACAACGCAGGGGAACTTGCAAGAAGAGTTGGGGAAACATTGAGAAAGAAGGCCCCTTAAATAGGTCCCCCCAAAATCCAACCGTTGCAACCCAAACACGTGAATCCCAGTACTACCGGACTTTCCTGGTACTACCGAACATTCCCCGGGGTCCCCTGGTTGCACAAATGCACCCTCTTCAGTAAAACCCGGTACCAAGGGGTGGTACTACCGGATTCTGTTTTGGTACTACTGGCCATTTCTGAACAAAAATGACAATAACTTTTGCATCCAGACTCCAATTTCGATGATCTTGGGCTCATTTCCAAGAGGACAACAAGCTCTATAAGATCATGTAGAGAAACATCATTGTACAACCACAGAGAGAAAACCACAATATGAAAGGTTTGACCTCTCTAAAATAGACGAACTAGTAAAACTTCCAAAATGCAAAAAAAAATCACTTGACCTTGAAAACTCCAATTAGGTTGAAACCAATTTTGTTGGAAAGATATAAACAAGTAGCCGATGCATGTAAAAATTCATACATGAACTTTGTAGTTTTAAAACATACTTATCCACATATTTGCATCATATATAATGGTATATCCATGTTTTAAATTGATTTTTAGGGATTTCCCAATTATCCCTTTACTTTGGCTATAACCCAGCAAGGCAGAAAAATCCTATTTCAATATTTTTGATGTTTCAGGACCTATACGAACTCAAATGAACCTGAACTTTTGGGGATGTCAATATTTATCCACAAGAAGCATCTGGAGTGCAAGAACCTCACTTGGAGAGCCAGGAGGCCAAAAAGACCAACCCTCTTTTCCTCCTTGGTCATCTGATCGCCTTGATTCTTTTGTCCATGGAGTTATCTTGACCTTAAAACCCCTATATAAGGATCCCCCGGGGAGTCCTCGACATGGAGCACACCATAGACAAAAACACCACCAAACAGAGTCAGATCCAGCAAATATTGGAGGGGGAAACTCCATCGGAGCCGCCTCCGGGGAGATCTCCACCCTCTCCAACATCTCTAGCATCATCACCATTATGAAGAGGGAGTAGTCCACCTCTGGACTATGGGTTTGTGGCAGTAGCTTGATCTATTTCTCTCTTGTTCTTCATAGATCTAGTACCGTATGAGCTGCCCGACATGATTATGGGCATATATATAATTCCTATATGGTGGATCTTTATTCTATGATTTGATATATGATATTGGAACCTATTTTGTGTAAAATGTATTGGTAGATACATATCATGTACCCTGTTCTTAATTGCTTATTTTGATCCAACTTTTATGCAAGAACTTGTATGGGGATAAGTGTGTATTAGATGGAGTAGAATGGTGGTACTGATTGAATTGTGACAATAATATTCAAGATCTACTTTGGTTTTTACCTATACTTTGCTGCCTCACTAGGGATATCATGTGCTATAATTACTATGTGACAGTGAGATAATCATGTTATCAAGGTAGCATATTTGTATTTCAAACATCATGTTATATTACATAAAGCTATAGTATGATTTGTTATTAATTCAAGATTGCATGGAGTTTCCCTTTCTTGAGGAGTATAAGAGAGACGTGTTTCATTTATATGTTAGAATGTGATGCCCGTATGAATGCTTATCATACACATATATAAGTTCCATGAATATTTATCATTGATGAATTGTTTTATGGTCACTACAACTTAAAAAGAGAGTAGACAAGTGAACCCATGAACCCTAGTCTAATTTTAATCATAAGAAACACCTTTCCATTGCAATTACTACCTTTTATATTTTCTACAATTTATTATTTCGAAAATACAAAAATACTTTCCCTACATGGAATCACTCAAAACCCCATAAACAACTATATTATCTTACATATCATCTAGTTTGCATTACTTTACTTTATTTATTTCAATTCACTTTATATTATATTTCATATTACTAATACGAAACCTTGTGCTTGACAACCACTTGGTGGAGTTGAGGACAGAAGATAAATTATTTTGCTTTACATGTTGCTTGAAGAGGATAAGATGAATAAAACTTCCACAACCAATTCCTCGAGAGTTCGATATAAACCCTCGAGTCACCCTTGTGGGGAAAAGAAGCTTTCTACAATACTCTGCACTTGGAGTCCCAACAAAAAGTGGCCACGATTGTTGCCATCAGTAGCATCCAAAAATGGAACTATTGGATACCACCAAGGGAGAAAAAATGAAGCATATATATATATATATATGTGAGATATCTCCCAAGGTATGGAGCCGGAAAACGCGCCAGATCAAAAATGCAATAAGATATATAAGGAAAATCCGTTTTGAGGAACTAGAGCTTGTTATGAATATTACAACAAACTCTAGAACCTCACTTGGGTAAGATCCAAATAACAACCAAGAAATATGATGCTAAGTATGCAAAGTTTGAGCTCTCTCCGGAAGATATGGGCTATTTATTCACTCAAGAGATCCTCTTGATAGTACGAATGTCTATCCTAAACCTAGTCTCCCAACTAACAACATGAGACCGACAAAAGGGAAAACTATCAACGATTATACCTTTTCCTTGAGTAATTGATACGTCCAAAACGTATCTACTTTCCCGAACACTTTTGCTATTGTTTCTCCTTTAAACTTGTGCGATTTGGACGTGCGATTTGGATACAACTAACATAGCCTGGCGCTATTTTCAGCAGAATTACCTTGGTGTCTAGTTTTTGTTCAAAAAATCAACTATCGGGAAAAATCCCGGAAAATATGCCATTTTTTTTATTTCACCAGAAGATCCATGGAGCCAGAGTACGAGACGGAGAGTGGTAATGATTAAAATGATGCTCCTGATAAGGAGGAAGTTGAGGAAGAACCTAAGAAGCACACTAAGAACACTAGGTACACTAAGGAAGATTTTATTGCTAAAAAACATGGTAGTGAGAGAGAACCTTGGGTGCAGAAACCTATGCCTTTTCCAAATAAGAAACACAAGTCAAAGGAGGAAGAACACTACAACAAGTTTTGTGAGTGGATGAAACCTTTATTTTTGCAAATTCCTTTGACTGATGATATTAAGTTGCCTCCTTATTCAAAGTATATGAAGGATATTGTCTCTAATAAAAGGAAGATTCCTAATGAGGAAATTTCTACTTTGCTTGCCAATTATTCCTTCAATGGTAAGGTTCCAAAGAAACTTGGTGATCCAGGTATACCAACTATTCCTTGCTCTATTAAGAATAATTATGTTAGAACTGCTTTATGTTATTTGGGAGCTGGAGTTAGTGTTATGCCTTTTTCTCTCTACAAGATACTCCAACTAGAAAAGTTGATACCAACTGATATATCTTTGCAAATGGATGATAAGTGAACTACTATTCCTGATGGTATATGTGAGGATGTTCCTGTCCAAGTGGCTCATAATTTCTTGGTTTTGACCGATTTTGTTGTGCTTGAAATGCCTGAAGATGATAATATCTCCATTATTCTTGGGAGACCTTTTCTTAATACTGCAGGTGATGTCATCAATTGTAATCAAGGAAAAGTAACCTTTAATATTAGTGACAAAGAGCATACTTTTTATTCCCCAAGAAGGTTGCTAAGAGATATTGCATGAATTCCATTGAAAATGTTGAGAGCATCAAAGTTGGAGAAATATATTGTCCCATTCCACAAGAAAGTTTTGAAACTATTATGATTGGGACCATTGCTATAAAGATTGAGGTAACATAATCACTTTGTGGAATGCAAAGTTTTTTTTTCATATAAGATTGTTTTGGTAACAAGACTTGATCAACCTTGTTAACAAAAGGATTTTAATGAACAAAACAATGTTTTAATTGTGGTTATACTTGCTCACTTTTACTCTTCTTCTTCCTAGTCTTTGCTTTTTCTCTTGCTAGCTTTGGTTTTGTTAGTTGTTTGCTTGTTAGGAGTGTCTTAGAACTTATGTAGTTTTGGTTTTGGTTTGCTTTTGCTTCTTCTGAAAAAAATCTTTTCTGTGAGAAAATCAATTTTCATACCCTAAAAATTGGCCAAAAATAAAGTTTCCAAAAAATCCCAGAAAATTCATATTAATTTTTTCCTCGAAAAAGGGGCAGATGGACACCTGGAGTGGCCTAGGCCCCCCCAGGCCAGCACACCCCCTGGTGGCGCCTGGCCAGGGTGTGGCCCACCTATGGCCCTCCAAGATGCCTCCTCCCAACCATCTTCTTTCCTTCTCCCGAAAAACACCGGAAAACTTTCTCAAGCTCGAGTTCCTGCTGTTCTTGCTCCCGATTTTCGATCTCCTTGCTCAGCCCATCTTTGCTGCTGATTTTTGGAGGGATTGCTCCTTGGTATGTGTCTCCTCCACTTGACCAATTAGATTTGTGATTGGTAGATAGTATGTTGATTATTTTTCTGCTATATGTGTCAGGTTGTGTGAGCTTGAATGCTTGTTCTATGCTTAGAGATTACATTTTGATGCATGTGTATCCCTCTAGCAAGTTCCTATAGTAGTTTCTCATCAATTATCAACTTGGAAATCACTTGGTTTGATTTTTGTCTAAAAATTTCAGAAAGGAAGATGAGTGCATACCCACTGAATCAATACGATTTGATGGTACCTGAGCCAATGAAAGTTCATCGTGAGGAAGTGGTCTTCCCTTCCATTTATCCATGCCCTGGATTAATGATAGCCACGTGAATCTTCCAGGATTTCCAGACTATGATTACTAATGCAGGGTTGGAACACTTTGTGGAAGATGAACCATATCAGTATGTTTATCTAACCATGGATGTGGTGCAGGACTTCTGGTTTACTTGGTCCTCATCTAATCCCATGGTCCATTATAAAATATATAATATAGTTGCCGACCTGCCTTTTGCTGATTTCTGTGCAGCAATTAGAGTACCTCATTGGAGATCTTGTGAGAAGATCAAGGAGAGGCCTAAGTCACTTATGGATTTATATGCTGAAATTTGCCAAGGTTTTGACTTCTCGAAGGAAAGTGGTAAAATTCGGAACATTCAGTTCCCATCCATTAAATATTTTGCCTATTTCATTACCAAGTGTGTTCTTGCTAGAAAGATTGCTAGAAAGTTATCTTCTTTTGATCTAGCTTTTATCTCAGCGTCTTTGAATAGGGATAGATATTATAACCTGGGTTCTTTGATATCTTACCGTCTTACCACTAACCGCGATAATGGTGGAATTTGTGGAGGTCTCATTTACTTTAGGTTGCTAGCTTACCATGGTTTAGAGCCTCACCATTCAGATTATCGGTTCCCCATAGAGAGGCTTGATCTTGATTCCATTGTTCAGCATAATTTTTTTTCTTCAGGGGCTACTGTAATAAGTTTACTGTATGAATTATCTTTTTTCAAGCGTGGTTGGAGAGGGGGTAGGACTGAGAAATTAGTTTATTTGCCTGTGCCCGCTTTGTTTAATTTTGATAACAGGCAAGGATGGTCGCTCACAGAGGAGGAGTTTGACACATACGTGACGGATCTCTCCCATCAAGAGGAGAATGTTGGAGAGGATGCCGAAGATGATTTGGTTCAGCCCTCCAACTTGGGAGAATCTTCATACCAGTAGCCCTCCTATGATTGGGCGTGTCTTCTTCTTCTTCATCGCAAGCGCCTGACTGTGATCATTCCTATGATGACCCACCAGCTTGGGGTTACTACCCGCGCTATTGATCCCCACTTAGGCCAAAATCCTAAGCTTGGGGGGAGATATACCGACATCACACTCATCTATATATCATGTTTCATCGGTTCTTTGTATATCGATTGTTTCGCTTTGTTTTTGGTTTTTGTTTCTTCTTTCTCAAAACACAAAAATACCAAAAATATTTTCGTTGTTTCTCTTGGTTTGTTTCTTTGCATTTTAGCTTTGGTTTGCCTTAAAGAAAAAATCCAAAAAGATTTTGCTTTATTTGTTTTTTTTTGCTTTGTTTTTTTGCTTTGTTTGTTTGTTTTAAAAATCGAAAACACCAAAAAATATTTGTTCTTCTTCTTTGGTTTTGTGCGTTCTTCGAGGTTCAATGATCCTTAGTGGAGTTTGGTTTCATGTTATTATTCAATCCACGCAAGTGAAGGGCAATAATGAAGATTAAGACAACACAACTTGAGGTGTGGTAAGAGGCTGGTAACGAACTCTATTTGTTTTCATTTTTGTAATACTCATCATTGTGAGCATGCTTAGTCTGTTCATGTAAGGTGTATGTTATTTATGGATGCTTAGTAGTTCTTGCTTTCTTGTGATTAGCCCTAGCTTGCTAATAGTTTGTAGCACGACGACTCCGAGCGCCCCTTTGACAACCGAGCACACGTTGAGCTTCAGCACACCACCGCGAGTCTGGTAAGCATCTCCGACGACCCCAACCCCCTCTGTAGCCACCGCGCCGCCGTAGACAGAGCGCGCCGCCGCTCACCGTCGCCGCGCGCCGCCAGACTTTGGTAGGTTGATCGAGCACCGTTGGATCTGGATCTGACGTGTAGGATAGATCACTTAACGAAGGGGTATGGATCAGATCTGACCGCGCGTTTTAGTTAGATCTAATGGCTCGGAAGCACGATCCAGCGCGAAGCGGTACCAGCCAATTAGAAAGCGCCGCGTGGCTGTGAGTTAGATTTAAAATCAGAAATTTGATCTATTAAATGTTTAAACTTGTTTAATTCATAACTTTTGATTCCCACGTCCAAATTTGACAAATTTTATATCAATGGAATCAGGAGAGAAAGACCTTTCCATATATGCAATGTGTTTAATGTTTTTATTCTGTTAAAATGGGTGTTTTTATAGAAACATTTGTAGGCATAATTTGAGTATATTAATTATTTGAAAAATGTTTTAATGTTCAAATAAAGTTTATTTAGCTTGTTTTGTACTTGGTTATGATTCAGTACCATGAACGTCTTGTTTGGTGTAGAAAATCATCACATGGCATTATGCATGCATCCATATATTTTTGCTTGTATTTATTTTGTATGTGATTTTGGTGCTATCATTCTATGTGTAGATTTTGGTGCAAGTAGTGATTGTGATTGTGAGGGTTGTAGGTACTCTCCAAACTACCAAGGCAAGTGGTGCTTCATTATTTCATTCCTATGTTTTCAAATATGCATTAGAAATATTTTGCTAGTCTTGCATGGATATTTTGGATCTATATGCTATGCTTGGGAAATCTTAGTAGTTGTAGAATTGCTAGAAATATTTCTAAGTCTTATCAATGCCATGCTTAGCCTAGCTAGTAGCAACCAAGGGTGGTTATATGTTCATGCTATGAATAAATATTTCTAAGTCTTTGGACTATGTTTTTGCTTAATAAAACAATTAAGTGAATGAAACACTTGGGTGGAATGGAAGGATTGGTTTATGTTGAGTGGTTACACAAGGCCCATTTCTATGGTCTACCTTGTGTAT
Source organism: Avena longiglumis (assembly GCA_030063025.1). Classification (NCBI taxonomy): domain Eukaryota; kingdom Viridiplantae; phylum Streptophyta; class Magnoliopsida; order Poales; family Poaceae; genus Avena; species Avena longiglumis. Next base: position 137,941,508 of record CP125976.1, read on the forward strand.
CTCACTTGTGGAAAGCCACCCAGGAATAAAGGGATTTGAGAGGCCAAATGTTAAGAAGCTTCTAGTGAAGCCACTTGGCAATATGGGCTCTGCCTGGATCACATAGGTTGCAATAACTTGGCCATTTGGAAAGTTGGTGGTAGTGGGATGATAGGTTGGAACGCGTCCATTTGGTCTAAGGGAAGGCTTCTGAAAGGTCCTATCTTGGTGAAAATCAAGTCTTGTGGGGAAAGTGCACAACCTCTGCAGAAGGAAGAATCTAAGTACTTAGCCATGCCCCTGGTATTGGACAACTTGAGCATCAAGACATGGAAGCTATCAAGAATCTCCTCATCCCAATTTCTAAGTAAAAACTTGTGGTTGAACAAGGGTGAAGGTCCCCAATGTCTATTGGTGGTTCCTTGGGAAAGATTTTGACAAAGAAAAACTTAGTGTTTTCAACTAATAGGTAAAACCTATTTTGAGCAAAGCAAGCCTAAGCTACACTTAGCCAAAATTTCATATAGTATCTAGTCCACCAATATTCTACTAAGGTATCGCTTGCCAATACTATTCCAATGTATTGACCCACTGTGGCTGTAACTTGTGATGTTGCAGGATATTCTGATGATGATTAGGAGTCATGAGTCTACACTCAACATGCTTGCCTGTGGCACATGAAGATGAAGACTTATTTATCTTATTATATATTTGAACTCTTGTATTAGGCCTGTGGCCATGGAGTTTGTAAAAGACTATGTTTGTCTCTAGAATGATATGTAATAATGACCTTTGTTTCTGTGTACTTCATCTTAAACTGTGGATGCTAGCATTGATCCAGGGACTAGCATTGCAATCATAGGGATCCTTACCTTTATAAAGGGAGGGATATTACAGGAGCGGCCCTCGTACTCAAGGGACATGGGATTTCCAGTTTATGGTATGTCAAGCATATAACTCATATTGGACCTCACTTTCACCATTAACCACATAAAGATGCTTATGATAGGGGCAATGAGAGCTCAAAGCTAATGAGTACCATACTTTTAGCATTTGAAAGCCTTTCAAACTTTTCAAAACCTTTTCACTTCCTTGTTGAGTCACCACTTATTCTATGAGCACCTTCTTGAGAGCATAGTTGTCATTCTTGTGTTTGTCTTAAAACTTGGTTAATTATGCCATGACTTTGATGCTTGTACCTTTGATATCTTTACTTCTAGTCTTTACTTAAACTTCAGAGTTGCCTTAGCTTTTATATTGTGCTCTACAACAAAGGCAAGCGAGATACCACTCTATCATACCTTATTATGAGCATTGCAATGTTGCTTATGTTTATGTTTCATGCTACTTATTATTATTGAGTTGGTTTCTCTTCATAGCTTGCAATGACTACCGAGTAGACTTAGTTGCATAATTCTTATTATGAATGGTTTAAGTATCTACTCATGTGCTGATAATATATACATCATTTGAAGCAAATATGTTCGTGAAAGTTCTTTTATCGCACTTAGTTTTCAACTGAATTGCTTGAGGACAAGCAATAAGCTAAGCTTGTGGGGATTTGATAAGTCCAAAACGTATCTACTTTCCTGAACACCTTTTCTATTGTTTCTCCTCTAAACTTGTGTGATTTGGATACAACTAACACGGACTGGCGCTGTTTTCACTAGAATTACCTTGGTGTCTAGTTTTTGTGCAGAAAATCAACTATTAGGAAAAATCTCAGAAAATATGCCAAAAATCCTATTTCACCTGAAGATCCACGGAGCCAAAGTACGAGACGGAGGGGAGCCCTGGGTGGCCCACTGTCAACACCCGGATTTTTAATCCCAGATGCCTATTATGCCATACATCGCAATCCCAGGATTACCATTTTTGCGAGACATAACAGATTTGGATATCACAGTACATCACCCATTACAAACCATACATAAGGTCTTACACAAATAAGGATCTCATGATCCAGTTCTTAATACAACTCAAATAGCGGAATAACGTAATAGTAACAATAGCGTAGGCAAAGCTCCATCTTCAGGGTCAGAGGCAATGCTGACGATGGGAGATGATCCTAGTTGTCGTAACCTTCCTGCGGTCCATCATCCTGGTACTCCTCTTCATAGTCTGGCCACAGGAATAGCCAGGGACAAAGCCATGAGTACTCTTCAAGTACTCGCAAACTAATACTAACAAGTTAAGGGGGTTTTTGATAGTAGGAGGCTAAGCTCTAGGGTTGTTTTGCAAAAAGCCAGATTTACTTCAACTAAGTTCAGAAGCAAGAAATTTAGTTGAAAGTTGTATAACACCTAAGTGGGAACTTGAATTTCATAACACAACTCTGTTGTGGTCAAGTCAAAGTCACAATTCATTTCATAAGTTATTTTGAAAACATCTGACGGGGGAACAGTATGGCCACTCCAACTGTCCATAACCACAGACGCGGCTATTCGAATAGTTTGACGCTCTACAGAGATTGTACACTTTCACCACAACATTCGATACATCCGTCGGGAACAATCCTGAATTCACCATACTCAGTATGCGTATAATCAATCCTAACCTTTCAATTACATGCCCTAGTATAGACACCTCTCCTATGAGTTTGGCCTCCCAACCATGACCAACTATCATCTTGGGTACTGCACAGGTGGACAATCTTCACAAGGTAGCCTCAGCTCAGACCTTGGCCGTGAGGGAACCCATACTAAGGTATATAAACTTCCGGTCAAGCCCTACCCATTTTTCGGGTATTGTGGTTGTACGCTAAAATTGGAATGGTATCGCATCCTGACAACCATTAGTTTTATAAAGGGTTAAGCTCATGCCTCAACATTTTCATCATCAAAATCATCTGATGTTCGGAAACACATGTCAAAAACATTTCAGTAGAATGACTCATCAATCTAAGGTTTTCATAACCATTTTCACCAAGTATTCCCATCTAAAGTTGATCAAGTTTTATGCTTAGCACTAGCATCTACAAGTGGTGGTAGCTACTAATGAGGGGTGGTACACAAGTGGAAATTTGTTAAGTTCAATCTCATGCCTTAGGATTACATCAAGATTATCTAGCTTAGGCCAAATTTTATGCTCTTTATGCTACCTCTAGTGATATTTCTAGAATCTACAATTCACTATGTAAACTCTAAGAGAAGGCTTTGATAAAGAAATACAGTATAGAGCTTGCAAGTAAAACTAGGATTGGGTTGTCAAGTGGGTATGTGTTGGAGATATGCCCAAGAGGCAATAATAAAGTGGTTATTATCATATCTTCACACTTATGATAAATGTTTACATACCATGCTATAATTGTATTAACCGGAAACATTAATACTTGTGTGATTTGTAAACTAAAATAAGAGTCCCTAGTATAGCCTCTTGTTAAACTAGCTTGTTGGTTAATATATGATCATGGTTTCCTGGTCATAAACATAGAGATGTTATTAACAACAGGATCATATCATTAGGATAATGATGTGATGGACATACTCCTATAGATAAGCGTAGCATAAAGATCAAGTCATTTCAATAGTTCAATTGCTATATGCTTTCTGATACATAGTAACCTAATTCCTTCGACCATGAGATCATGCATATCACCTTTACCGGATGGATGCTTTGATGACATCAAACACCACACCGTGGCGGGTGGCTATAAAGGTGGCATTAAGTGTTGGAAAGTATTGGTTGAAACACATGGATCAAGAGTGGGATTTGTCCATCCTCATGACGGATAGATATACTCTGGCCCTCTCGGTGGAATGTCATCCAATTAGCTTGCAAGCATGTGACTTGGTCACAAGGGATCACATATCACGGGAGCGAGAAAAGAGTACTTATCGATGTGAGGTTGAACTAGGTATGCGAGATACCGACGATCATAACCTCGGATAAGTAACATATCGTGAGACAAAGGGAAATTGGTATCGTATGTAAGTGGTTCATTCGATATAAAATCGTAGAAATATGTGGAGCCATATGAATTTCCAGATTCCTCTATTGGTTATTGTTCGAAGTGTCTCGATCATGTCCGCATAATTCACGAACCGTAGGGAGACACACTTAAGGATTCGACGTTGTTTGAGTAGTTATGGTATTATGAAAGAGACCGAATGTTGTTGAGTCTCGGATGGGATCCGGATATCACGAGGTGATCCGGAATGGTCCGGAGAATAAGATTCATATAAGGAAAGTCCGTTTGAGTTCGGGAATGATTAGTGTTTTCATCGGGAATGTTCTAGAAGGTTCGGATTGTCCGACACTCGGGGAAGGGTACATGAATGTGTCATTGCTCATTGAATGATTGCATCATGTACTAAGTGTTCTTGCTGTCCCAAATAAAGGATTAAATTGAATCCTAAACAGAAAAGTCAAATGTCCGGTTTGAAAGTCAAGCGCCAAAACAAGCTGTGGGAAACAAGCAAGAGGAGTTGGAACCAACTTTGGAGGAGGAGTTGGACTCCTCCCGGGCGCCAGCCAAGGCCGAGTTGGGGAGGGACTCCCTCCCTCCCCTGGCGCGCCATGACCCCCCTCCCATAAAAGGAGGGGCAGGGCTCCTCCTAGATACACATAACTTTCTACTCTAGATCTCCGGTTTAGAGCCGTTTTGGTTTAGAGCTTCTAATTGCTTTAGCCAGCGATTTAGAGCCTTCTAATTGGTTTAGAGCCTTCTAATTGGTGTGTCTAATTACTAGACCACTAATAGCCTGTCTCATAAGCTCAACCATACTCGCACCGGCTTAAGGCGAAGCCTGCAGGATCTCCCTCTACTTGGTACCACGCCGTTGTCTTTGGAATCGCGAGAAGTGCTACAACCTCCATTTTCTGGAACAAGGGAGAGGAAGGTCTTCGTCGAAATACCGAGCGTGTGACCGATTGCGGGGCGCTTAGGAACGTGGCTTGGAAGGATCGTCTACGATCTTGAGATCGGGAATACGACTACATCACCCGAGAATCCTCTCTCGTTAACGCTTTGGAATCTTGAGGGTAAGTTATACCATCGACTCGTTGCTACAATCTAGTAGATAGATCTTGGCTTGTTTGTTTGTATGCGATAGAAAATTTTTGTTTTCCATGCTACGAACCCCTACGATGTATCGAGAGTGTCTATATGTAGATCTGTTGCACGAGTAGAACACAATGGTCATTGTGGGCGTTGATGCTTTTATTGTCGATTGCTTCTTGTGTACTTTGTATGTTGCTGTATGTTGGGATGAAGCGGCCCGGGCTAACCTTACATGACATCGTTCATGAGACTTGCTCCACGCTTGACATGTAACTTGTATTGCATAAGTGGATTTGCAGGTGCATGTTTCTCCTAGCATAGTTAAGATCCAATTTACAACGGGTGATCAACAATGCTAGTATCAATGTTGTGGTTCTTGTTCGTAAGTTAGAACGACACTTATTGAAAGCCCCAAACCACGTAAAATATGCAAAGAAAGTAGAAGCGTCTAACTTTGTTTTGCAGGTGTGTCGATGATGTGATATGGCCATGATTGTGATTGTATTTGATGTATGCAATGTTCCTTATTGTAAGTCGACAACGGCGGAGCCATATGGTTGTCTTTAATTTATGTTAAGACCAGCGTGTCTATTCAAAGTAGTTGTAATAGTTGAAGCGGTGGGCGACAACCATGGAGTAGCGTCATTGACCTTGATGCAATGCCGGTGATGATAGAGATCATGTTCGTGCTTGAAGATGGAGATCGGAAGCACAAGAAGAAAGGCCATATCATATCACATATTATGAATTGCATGTGATGTTAATCCTTTATGCATCTTGTATTGCTTAGTAGACGACGGTAGCATTATAAGATGATCCCTCATGCACATGAATTTCAAATCATAAAGTGTTCACCCTTAGTTAGCACTGTTGCTAAAGCTTGTTGTTTGAAACACCACGTGATGATCGGTGTGCTAGATTACGCAAGTGTATACAACGTGAGCAAGCCAGATTTGCTCATGCGAAACTAAGGTTTGATCTTGTGAGCCTAGCATGTACAGACATGGCCTCGGAAAGCGGATTACGAAAGGTAGAGCATGAGTCATATAGTAGATATGATGAACATGTCGATTGTTCGCCATTGAAGCTATATCAACTCTCGTGATGATCGGTTTTGATGTGGTGGATTTGGTTCGTGTGATCACTAAAACAATGTGAGGATATTGTTTTGAGTGGGAGTTCACCTAGATTAATTTAATTATTAATTAGAACTCAATTTATCATAAACTAAATCAAAGTGAATTTGCATAGTTGTTGTAGTCATTGGCATCCGTTTACCACCTTGCGCTTAGTTATAATTGAGATGATAGAGCTATAGAATTCTGTTAGTTACTTTCTGAACTGGTATCGTATTGTTTTGAAGTGTTAATCTAAAGTTTAAAAGTCCTATTGCAAACTTTCGGTAAGTTCAGTTACTCCATGAAGTTTAATAATTGGTATTAAAACAAGAGTAACAAATTCCAATGTTAGTATATAAGTATCATGTTTGTCTCCACGATTCTTGATATTCAAAGGATTCTCTTAATATCAAGGTTATCTAGGATCTGAAAGAGTTGTTTGAAACCATGATGTGTGGAAGATATTGTGATATCTGAAACAAAGTTTTGGTTGCAACATGATAGAGTATAATATGGCAAAAGTCATGTTCTCATATTTGATGAGAATTTGCAAAAAGGTTGGAGACACTAGTTGTCCTAATCCTCCAAAAGGTTTTGGAGAGCAACATTATACTTGCGATTCACCGTTACAAGCTAAAAGTAGCTTGATCATGGATAAATCCATAATAAGGGTGAATATTTGATGTAGGTAAAATGTTTACTACGCCAAGAAGATTACTAAATAAAGGAATTTGAAAGAACACCAAACATTTGATGATGGTGATCTACTTCAAAGTGCAAGTCCAAAGACATTGGTATTTAACTATACACGCTTTGGACTATATGTCATATGTATGACTCCACTATTGATGTTGATAGATTCTTTCAAACAGAATAGGAAATACTGAAAGAGAATCTCATAAATGTATGGCAGAAAGGAAAAGACTAGAATTGTTCAGTTTAAGTATATATATATGATATACATGTTATGGCTATATTCTTTGCTTATTAAACAATGTGGTTCTTAAGTATTTGATACTGAATTTGTTGGTATGAATCGTCATACAAAACAACAGAATTCATGAACTACAGTGGCCTAAGTAACTAGCAAAAGAATATGTGATGATGTTCATCGAGAACAAAATAAAGGGTTATTGTGTTGCTCGTTAAACATCAAAGCTTGCCTTCAAGATTTGTTTTATCAGGTATTATGAGAACAAAAGGGTTGTTCAAATAATTGCCGTAATCTATAAAAGATGGATGATTTGCAAATCTCGTTGGAGATATCACATCCATAAAACTAGTGCTAAAGATGTCGAAAGACAAATTGATTGAAAGATTACTTAGGAAGTGACATCGTTTAAATTATATTGGAAAGAAAACATGAAGAAAATCCATATGGATGGAATTTTGGAGTCTATTTGATTTTGATCAAATGGCGCTTGTGAAACTTTCCTAGAGATAATTAAAACTTCGTTCATAGGCCAAAAGGAACGATAGACTAGCTTATTGAAACTTGTACATATTGTTGTATGAAGTCCATTATGTATAGTCAAGAGCGATGGATTTCAACTTCATGTGCTTTCTCCAAAAATTTGAGTGAATATATGAATATTTACTTAATAAGGATGAAGTGTGAAACATTTGAAAAGTTCAAGGACTTTCAAGATGAAGTGCAAAATCATTGTAACAAGAATATAAATAGTTTATGATAAGATCATAAAGGAAGATATTTGAGTTACAAGTTTAGCATAATACCTAAGATTTAAAGGAATCGTTCCGTGGATTTGCATTTTCCCGAAACACCATAAGAGTATGGAGTGTTCGAGATATGTAATTAAACCTTGTTTGACATGGTAAGATCAAAGGTATAATTTATAAAACTGCCATTATATTTTAAAGATTAAAAGCTTTAGAGATTACCGTTTTTCCACTGAAAAGAGCTCCATCATAATCCGTTGAAATGACACCATATAAGGTTATGGTTTGGGATAAAACCCAAGTAGTCCTTTCTTAAACATTGGTATGCTATACATAAGAAAGATGTTTGCAACCAAAGTCGGATGAATCTGTCTTTGTTAAGTATTTCTCCATAACACCGGAGACAAAAGTGTTTGTCGCTTAGAACGTCAAGTTTCTTTAAAAAAGGAATTTTTCGTGAAAATTTAAGTGGGAGGACAATAGAACTTTGATAAGGTTGAAAGAACCTTAGCTATATGTGCGAGTTGCGCACCGAAAAGTGTTAGGAGGCAACAAAGCTCATGGCTCACGTACCTCAAAGGTTGTGGTCACGGAGATCCAAGTTCCTATTGAAACAAGTAGGTCGGATAAACAATCAAATACCAAGATTTGAGGTTGAATCATTATTTGAGAATAATGAACCGACTACATGCAAAGAAGCGATGATGGGCCCGACTCAAGTAAAATGGCTTGAAGCCATAAAATCCGTGATAGTTCCATACACGAGAAAATCAAGTTTTGAACTTGAAGGACCCTCGAGAAAGGTGTAAGACCTTATAGTTGTGTCGGATCTATAAAGAAATAGACATGGATGTTTCACATCTATGAAATAGTCGACATGTTGGGAAAGAGTTCACAACAATGTTCAAAGGTTGACTATGACAAGATTTGATCTGTCATAGTGATATTTAGTCTAGACGGATTAATGTAGCAACCACTACATATAATTTGTTATATGGTAGTTGAATAAACAAAACAAGTTCTTCTAATAGAATCGTTACCTAGGACATGTGCATAACACGGTCCATAGGGTTTTGTTAATTCAAAGGATGCTAAAAGCATATGCAAACTTCAATGGTTAAAGTGAGCATCGCGGAGTTGGAATCTTCACTATGATGAAACTGTTAAAGAAGTTTAAAAGTTCATTAGAGACAATGAAGATGCTTGCATTTGCAAGAAATTAAGTGGGAGCGCTAAGACATGTTTCTAATACATTATGTGGAAGACATATTGTTGATTGGAAATAATGTATCTTTTATTAACACATATTAAGAATTTCATCCCGATGAAAGACTTAGGCAAAACCTAAATATTTGGCATCAATAGACGCTAATATGGTTGTGCCAGAAGTACATAGACAAGATATTGAATGAGTTCAATATAGAAACTACAAGAGAGGTTCTTGTCGCACAGAAAGGATTGAATAAATTCAATGTTGATGATATATTCAAGTGTATTGACATTTGGTAAAGTGAAACAAATAATCAAGTATAGATTGATAATTGATATATAAAATCACAAAGAGTATTTATATCATACTGTGATATGTACAAATCCAGATATGTCCTATGCTCTAAATATTGTGAGCATATACCAGAATGATTCGTAAGATGATCATTGGACAATAGTAAGGATATTCTTATGATCTTTTGGAAGAACTAAGAGTATAATATTTGTAGAAGTGACAAATAGATGGTTAGTTCATTGTAAAAGTACTACATTGATACTAGCTTTGTCACAAAGTACAAATTAAGTTTATCTCAATCTAAACTAAGGGTGGCACAATATAATGGAAAGTGAGTTCCATAATGGATTTGGATGATTTCCAAAGTTAAGACATTGTGATAGATACTACAACAAAAGGCTAAGTATATGACTGCTATTATAGCAGCAAAAGAGGGCATTTGTGTCAAGTAGTTTGTTATCAAACTAGGTGTAGTTCACAGTGGGATAATACTATGAAGATATATTGTGCGACAATATTATCAACATGTTTTAACCCCAAAGAGCTAAAGGTCACACCAAAAGACCAAACTTATACAAAGCCATCTCATTAGAGAATGAGTGATGCGTAGAGACGCAAAGACATGCAATTACACACGGACCTGGAAGTGTCAGATCCGGAGATCAATTGACCACTAGCAATCGTGTACATACAACACCGGAAAGCCATAGGTGTTATATACACAAAGGTTTGAAACTAGATTATTGACTCTAGTGCAAGTGGGAGACTGTTGGAGATATGCCCAAGAGGCAATAATAAAGTGGTTATTATCATATCTTCACACTTATGATAAATGTTTACATACCATGCTATAATTGTATTAACCGGAAACATTAATACTTGTGTGATTTGTAAACTAAAATAAGAGTCCCTAGTATAGCCTCTTGTTAAACTAGCTTGTTGGTTAATATATGATCATAGTTTCCTGGTCATAAACATAGAGATGTTATTAACAACAGGATCATATCATTAGGAGAATGATGTGATGGACATACTCCTATAGATAAGCGTAGCATAAAGATCAAGTCATTTCAATAGTTCAATTGCTATATGCTTTCTGATACATAGTAACCTAATTCCTTCGACCATGAGATCATGCATATCACCTTTACCGGATGGATGCTTTGATGACATCAAACACCACACCATAACTGGGTGGCTATAAAGGTGGCATTAAGTGTTCGGAAAGTATTGGTTGAAACACATGGATCAAGAGTGGGATTTGTCCATCCTCATGACGGATAGATATACTCTGGGCCCTCTCGGTGGAATGTCATCCAATTAGCTTGGAAGCATGTGACTTGGTCACAAGGGATCACATATCAGGAGCGAGAAAAGAGTACTTATCGATGTGAGGTTGAACTAGGTATGCGAGAGATCAAGCGATCATAACCTCGGATAAGTAACATATCGTGAGACAAAGGAATTGGTATCGTATGTAAGTGGTTCATTCGATCGCAAAGTCGTAGAAATATGTGGGAGCCATATGAATTTCAGATTCCTCTATTGGTTATTGTTAGGAGAAGTGTCTCGATCATGTCGCATAATTCACGAACCGTAGGGAGACACTTAAGGATTGACGTTGTTTGAGTAGTTATGGTATTATGAGAAAGAGACCGAATGTTGTTGAGTCTCGGATGGGATCCGGGATATCACGGTGATCCGGAATGGTCCGGAGAATAAGATTCATATAAGGAAAGTCCGTTTGAGTTCGGGAATGATTAGGTGTTTTCATCGGGAATGTTCTAGAAGGCTCGGATTGTCCGGCACTCCAGGGGGAAGGTACATGAATGTCATTGCTCATTGAATGATTGCATCATGTACTAAGTGTTCTTGCTGTCCCAAATAAAGGATTAAATTGAATCCTAAAACAGAAAAGTCAAATGTCCAGTTTGAAAGTCAAGCGCCAAAACAAGCGTGGGAAACAAGCAAGAGGAGTTGGAACCAACTTTGGAGGAGGTTGGACTCCTCGGGCGCCGCCAAGGCCGAGTTGGGGAGGGACTCCCTCCCTCCCCTGGCGCGCCATGACCCCCCTCCCATAAAAGGAGGGGCAGGGCTCCTCCTAGAGACACATAACTTTCTACTCTAGATCTCCGGTTTAGAGCCGTTTTGGTTTAGAGCTTCTAATTGCTTTAGCCAATGGTTTAGAGCCTTCTAATTGGTTTAGAGCCTTCTAATTGGTGTGTCTAATTACTAGACCACTAATAGCCTCTCTCATAAGCTCCACCATACTCGCACCGGCTTAAGGCGAAGCCCTGCGGGATCTCCCCTCTACTTCCGGTACCACGCCGTTGTGCTGCTGGAATCGCGAGAAGAGTGCTACAACCTCCATTTTCTTTGGAACAAGGAGAGGAAGGTCTTCGTCAGTACCGAGCGTGTGACCATTGCGGGGCTGGAACGTGGCGCTGGAAGGATCGTCTACACGATCTTGAGATCGGGAAGAGTACGACTACATCACCCACGAGAATCCGCTCTCGTTAAACGCTTTGGAATCTTCGAGGGTAAGTTATACCATCGACTCGTTGCTACAATCTAGTAGATAGATCTTGGCTTGTTTGTTTGTATGCGATAGAAATTTTTTGTTTTCCATGCTACGAACCCCTACAGTATGATCACATATGCTTAAGGCATATAGTTGGCATGGTAACAAGCAAGTATTTACTTGCACAGGTCAACTTGGGTAGTAAGGCTTGCATAGGTAAAGTATCTTGCAAGTGTTAGCTTGCTCAGTTAATAGCTTGCCTTGTGCAGAGTAGTGGTTGAAGTTCTCCTCGGCTTCCTCCTCGTATCCTTGGTCGGTACTAGCGTCTATAAATAAATACGAGGTACACAATCACCAAACAATACTTAAATATTTCCAATCATCACACAATGGTTTACACTATATCATCTAGCATCATTACTAGTATTACAATATTAAAGCACTTGTCTTATTTATTTTAATTTGAGAAAGGTAATTTCTACTCATTGAAAAACTACTTAAGATTTAATATTCTCCAACTCAAACATGGGATCATGTTGACACATGTCATCACCACAAATTTCAGTACCTTAGAATGTGATTTAAAGTGGTGTCACAATTTAATAAGGTTTAACCTTTTTATTTTAATTAAATAGAGTGACTAGAAATGCCTATGTGGCATCCTTTTATTGCTTGAATATTATTTATGTAAGTAGACCCATATGTTTTTACATATTCTGAAAGGTATGATCAAATGTGATTTTTGAGAGTTGGAATCAACTCAAAAGCTTGCATGGTTGAATTTTGAAAAATGTTTGAATGCAGAAAAGCTTCTGCCTTGTTATTTTTACCATGGTTGATCCACAAATCCAAATGATTTGAATTCAACGGGCTTGGATTAAGCATTTCAGTACCTTTCTAACAAAATTGGTTTCATGCATTTTGGTTTAGTGAATCTAGATGGGTTGATTTTTGAATATAGGTACAAAACTATGTTTGAAATTAAATGAATAAAGCTTAATTTGAATTGTTGGGTCGCGCGGGATATTTTACTGGGCCGTCCCATTACACACAGCATGTACGCGGGCTGGTTAAGTGGCTATCCCCATGAGTCAGTGAGACGGGGAGGCGGCGATGCAGGGGTGATCTAGGCCGCGATCTAAATCTACTCGAGCAGCTCGGCTCATCGTCTCGTCAGCAGAGCCGAGGCAGAACCCCTTGACAGGTGGGGGTCGTGGGAGGATCACCAGGGCTCAGGCGAGGGTTGGCGACGGGGGCGAACGACAAAGTCGACGACGGCGGTTCTCCTGGTACCGGCAGCTCCTCCTGGGGCGGCTCCAATCGACGGCTCCCTTCTTCTCCAGCAGCGGCGGGCTCCGGCCAAATTCCGGCGATGTGGTGCTCTCCTTGCTCCGGGGGTGAGGTGGGGTGGTTCTGAGGTAGAGGTGAGTGAACTGGTGTGGCGAAAACGAGCGGTGGAGGCCTCTATTTATAGTGGCGAGAGGGGACCTACGGGCACAGGCTGAGCTCGTCGTGGTCGACGGCACAGGCAACTATCAGAATGGGCGATGGTAGGGGGCGGTGCTATGCTCCCTGGCGAAGCTCAACGGTGCGGTGGCGAGGCGTGGGGCAGTGCTGATCGGTCGGAACACTTCGACGCTCTGGGTGATGGGGATATGCCTACCGGGGTATACCCAGCAGGACGTTTCCGACTGGCCCACGACCTGGCGAGTGGGCCTGAAAGACGGCGACTGGATCAAGACCTGGCGTGGATCCAAGCGACTGAAGTCAAGGCCCGAGAGTAGATAGGCCCAGTCGGATTAGGTTAAACGAGTACCGAAACCTTAACAGATTCGGTTGAGATTTGTAAACCCTAGGGAGGGTGAGTGTATATAAACCTCCCTACAGGGCGTGTAAACGTACGTTCCATCATCCACCCAAGCGACTCGCCGCCTAGCCGTCGAGCTCGCCCCATTGTATCTCTAACATAATACAATCTAGCAGGAGTAGGTCTTTACCCTCCGGGGGGCCGAACCTGGGTAAAACCCTGTGTCTCCGCCCTCATCTCGCACCGCAGATGGCTGGCCGCCCTTGCCCTTCGTTCTACTACTTGCTGCCGATTGCAGCATCTGCCGTGGTCATTCCCGCAGTGGCGCCCTAATGGGGCATGGCGGTCTGGCGGTGTTCTGGCGAGATCAATCTACCCATCAACGAGTCAGTCGCCACCGGCCGCATGATAGCGATCGGCGAGATGCATCAGATCTTGCCGAGCAGCTACGTCCCGGCGGCGCGACCCGTCACGCACAACATGATCTTGCCAGTTGGCACGATCAGCCTCTTCGTCGGCCTCACCGTCTTCATCGTCTCGGAGGACTCGGCTCGCATCCGCGAGTCGCCGCCACGCGACCGGCTCTCCGAGAGCCAGGTCCGCACGATCCATCGCCTCGCCTCCGAGTACAACTCGGCCCACAACAACGTGGCCGAAAAATCCGCGGCCGCGGAAGACGCGGCCCTCAACGACGACGCCGACTCGGCGACCCCGGCATCACTCGCTGGATCCATCACCACGGCTTCGCCCGCAGGCTCCATCACCCAGGTCTCCAACGTGGGAGACTTCGAGGATCCCTCCATCCTTGGGATCTTCGACTTCGACTCCGAGTCGGAAAACTCCACCGATCTCCACGACAGAACCGGTCGCCACGCCGCGACCTACATGGTGACTGGCACCGATCCGTCGGAGGATCCCTTCTCCACCCCGATCCCTCCCAACTCCACGGCAACGGAGGTCGAGGAACTCCGCCTGAAGCTGGTGGAGGCAGTCCGCAAGGAGCAAGCCAAGCACGAAAAATTTCGCCTTGAGCAGGTGATGGCGAAGGAGCTGTCGCGCTACCACCAACAGCGAATCAGGTCGCGCTTGAACCCCACCGTCGTAGCGCCCTGAACCCGGACGACGAACGACCGGCCAGCGTGGCGGCAGCGCGATCTGCGAGAACGCGCCACCAGGAGGAAGCGCCCGGCCCCCACCAGGGTCGACGGTGAACGGCGCCCCACCTCCACCCAACCGCACACCCCCCGGGGATTAGCCGTGGATAGTGGTATCCTCATGGGAGCGAGACGCGAACGGCCTACCACTGTTCTCCACCCCGATGGATAACCTCGTGGCAGGTCGAGCAGCGGCCGACAACATCACGGCCACCGGTGACGGCGCCCTACAGATCCAGTACGTCACGGCCCTACTCGCAAAGGTAGTCGAGCAACAAAATGCAGGCGCCGACTCGCAGGGTCGGGTGTACTCGCGTTCGTCGGGCAAACAACAGAGCGGCCTCAAGCGGCCGCCCATTGGCGGCAAACACCCTCAATTGCCCGCCACCCGAACCGCTGCAGCTCCAACACCGACCCGCGAACGCGGCACTCTCCACCAACGACCCCAGGCCAGCGACCAACTTTGTCGCCAGCGGTCGACCGTCGACGCCCGCACCCACATCATCAACAACCAAAGCTGGCGCGCACACCAGCCCGACGACCTGCAACACACCCTAACCAATCGCCGCGAAGACGAGCCAATGGGGTCGCTAAGCCGACTTGGGCCCCGGTGCTTCGGACCGATGATCCGAGGCGAAAAATATCCGGCGAACTTCAAAGCACCGAAGGAAATAGAGAAGTACGACCCCTCGTACGACCCCTCCGTGTGGCTGGACACCTACCTCATGGCAATGGGGATCGCTGGCCACACCGACCTGCTAGCCGCCCGTTACCTCCCCCTGATGATGGAGGGAACATGCAGGCAGTGGATCAACACCCTTCCTCAGGATAGCATCGACTCCTGGGAAGAGATGCGAGATGCCTTCGTCAGGCACTTTGAGTGCTCCTACACGCGCGCCACCACCATCGAGGACCTGGAACGATGCGTCCAGGGACCCAGAGTCGACCATAGCTGGGTCCAGCGGTGGCAAGAACTATGGTACAACGCGGTCGGCATCCACCCGGACACCGCAATCCACTGCTTCAAGACCTCGTGCCGCTACGAGCCCCTGGTCGCCAAGCTCAAACGACACTCCCGCACACTCGAAAACATACCGGATCTCCTCGAGATCGCCAAGATATACGCGGAGGAAGACCCAAACCAGGAAATCCACGACGAGTCGGGAGGCCAACGCTGCACGAGCGGCAACGACAACGGACGACGGTCCGACCTACGCTACAGCAACACTCGCCTTACCGGCAAGCGCCGTAGTGACGGGCGAGTCGACTTCGTCGCCAACGCTGGGCACGCGCAGCGCGAGCCTAAGAGATTTTGCCGCAACAGCGGCAAAACCAAGATTCGACCCCGCGGCCCTCCTTAACCAACCTTGTGCGTTTCATAGCAGGGAAGGGAAGCCCGCCACGCACACGACCGCCGACTGCCACTCTCTCAAGGAGATTGAGAAGGCACGCCGAGCGCGGGAGGACCCCGACAACAACCCGCCAAACGGCAGAAAATTCGGTAGTGTGGCCGGCTCGCTCCACACCTTCACAGGCTTCAACACGAAGCGCGAGAAGAAGGTCATCGCCCGCGCCGTTGCCGTCAACGTGGTGGCCCAGGTGGACGTTCCCCAGTTCCTCAACTGGTCGGAGCAGCCCATCACCTGGAGTCGCCAGGACCACTCGCCACGCATCGAGTATCCGGGGCGAGTCGCCCTGGTGGTCAAACCCAAGGTGGGAGACTACTGGCTCCCCAAGACATTGATGGACGGCGGCAGCTCCATCAACATCCTGTACCTGGACACCTTCAGGCGACTGCGGCTCCCGCAGTCGATGGTCGAAACGACCTACACCATGTTCCACGACATCGTCCCCGGTCGAAAGGCGTATCCGATCGGCAAGGTCACGCTGCCAGTCACCTTCGGCACACCAGCAAACTTCCGCACCGAGCGGATCGTCTTCGAGCTGGTACCCTTCGACAGCCCCTACCACTGCGTCCTGGGGCTCCAGGCGTTCGCCAAGTTCATGGCAGCGCCCCACTACGCGTACAACGCGATGAAGCTCCCCGGGCCGCGCGGCGTCATCACCGTCAACGGCGACCCCGACATGGCCGCCGAGTGCGAGGACAAAGGAGCCGAACTCGCCGACACCGTCATCGCGGCTGAGACCAACCACGCCGACGAGCTCACCAAATACGCGAGCGGGATCAACAACGATGACCCCACCATACTCAAGAAGCCCAATTCGGAGGGCGCCAACACCTCAGCCTTTTAGGCAACGACGCACACCCGCACCGTCGAGCTGGTCCCAGGCGACTCCAGCCAGACGGTGACGATCGGGACGGGCATGAGCCCAGCCTAGGAAGGCGCGCTCATCGAGTTGCTCCGTGAGAACAGGGACATCTTCGCATGGAAGCCCTCTGACATGCCTGGTGTCCCTAGGGAACTCGCTGAGCACAAACTAAACGCCGACCCCAAAGTGCGACCCGTCAAGCAGTCGCTGCGGCCCTTCAATGAAGAGCACCGCCGAGCTATCGCCGAGGAGGTGCAGCGTCTACTCGCTGCAGGCTTCATCTAGCTAATCAAATACTCCAAGTGGCTGGCAAATCCAGTCTTGGTCGAGAAGAAAAATGGGACCTGGAGGATGTGTATCGACTACACAAACTTAAACAGCGCCTGCCCGAAGGAGCAATTCGTCCTCCCGCGGATCGACCAAATAATCGACTCCACCGCGGGCTCGGAGTCGCTGTGTTTCCTCGACGCCTACTCTGGGTACAACCAGATCAAGATGGCCGTTGAGGACGAGGAGAAGACGGCGTTCATCACGCCATTCGGAGCCTTCTGCTACACTGCCATGACCTTCGGCCTCAAGAACGCCGGGGCAACTTACCAGCGGTGCATGCAGGAATGCCTTGCGAGCCAAATTGGCCGCAACATCCACGTCTACATCGACGACGTGGTAGTAAAGTCTGCTCGCCAAAGCGATCTACTCGCCGACCTGGCAGAAACATTCGCCAACCTGCGGAAATACAAGATAAAGCTAAACCCAGGCAAATGCACCTTCGGTGTACCAGCAGGGCAACTACTGGGGTACGTCGTATCCAAGCGCGGGATCGAGGCGAACCCCACCAAGATCGACACGATCGCTCGACTCGGCAAACCCGAGTTCCTGCGCGACGTCTAGAAGCTGGCCGGGTGAGTCGCGGCTCTCAGCCACTTCATCCCCCGACTGGGCGAAAAGGCGATGCCCCTATACCGCCTAATGCGAAAGAACCCCACCTTCCAGTGGGATAAGGAGGCGGACGATGCACTCCGCGACCTCAAGAAGGTGCTACTCGCAGCACCACTACTCGCCGCCCCCGTCGACAAAGAACCCATGCTGGTCTACGTCGCGGCTTCCGAGCGCGTCGTCAGTGCCGTCATGGTCGTCGAGCAGCCGGAGGAAGGAAAGGAGCGCCCGGTACAGCGACCGGTGTACTACATCAGCGAGGTCCTCACCGAGTCGCGCCAGCGGTACCCACAATACCAGAAACTGCCGCACTACTTCCAGGAGCATCCGATCACGGTCGTCTCCTCAGCACCGTTGCAGGACATCATCCGCAATCGTGAGGCGACCGGGCGAGTCGCCAAGTGGGCCGTCGAAATCGGCGTCCACAACATAAAATACGAGCCACGGAAAGCGATCAAGTCGCAGGCTCTCGCGGACTTCATCGCCGACTGGGAAGGGGCCCAGCAGCCGGAAAAGTTGCCATACCTCCACTACTGGAGCCTGCACTTCGACGGCTCCAAGAACGCGGACGGCGCAGGAGCAGGGATCGTGTTGACTTCCCCGAAGGGCGACAAGCTCCGCTACGTCCTCTGCCTCGACTTCACCCCCTGCACCAACAACATGGCCGAGTACGAAGCACTACTCCACGGCATGCGAGCCGCCAAGGAAATGAACGTAAACCGCCTACGCTGCTACGGAGACTCCGACCTCGTCGCCGGACAAGTCGCTGGCACCTGCGATGCCGTCTCCCCCACCATGGTGGCGTACCGCCAAGCAGTGGACAAGCTGGGCAGACACTTCGCAGGCTACTCCGTCGAATGGATCGACCGGCGGTAGAACTAGGAGGCCGACACACTATCTCGCATCAGGTCGGCTCGACTCACACCCCCCGCCGGCGTCTTCCTCGACCGATCACCAAGCCATCAGTCTATCCCCCAAGGGAGATCGACATCGGAGTCCCGCTGCAGCCAGAGGCAGCCCTGGTCGCACCCATCGCCGAGCCAGACGAATGGACCAAGCCGTACATCGCCTACCTGGAGGCTGGCACCTTGCCCGTAGACGAGACAGACGCCCGGATGGTTGCACGGCGATGCAAATCCTTCACCATCATCGACAGCGAGCTCCACAAGCGCAGCGTGACCGGCGTGTTCCAACGTTGCGTCCAACCCGCCGAAGGACGCAAGATCCTCCACGACATCCACTCCGGCGACTGTGGCCACCTGCGCCAGCTCTGGTCGCCAAAGGCTATGCGGACGCGGCTTTACTGGCACCGCTGCGCCGATGCCGTCGATATTGTCCAGCGGTGCGCCGTGTGCCAGAAGTACGCCAATCGAACACACGTTCCGAGATCAGCGCTCAAGACAATCCCCATCACCTAGCCATTCGCCGTATGGGGCATGGACATGGTAGGCCCTTTCAAAAAGGCCCCCTCTGGCTTCACCCACCTCCTGGTCGCGGTCGACAAATTCACAAAGTGGGTGGAGGCCAAGCCAGTCCGGAAATGCGACGGGAAGACCGCTACCAAATTCCTACGCGAGCTCATATATCGCTACGGGTTCCCAAACAACATCATCACGGACAACGGCACCAACTTCGCCAAAGGAGCCATGGCCGAGTTCTGCGAGGAACACCACATCCGGCTCGACCTCGCGTCTGTCGCCCACCCGGAGTCCAACGGCCAGGCGGAACGAGCCAACCAGAGCATCTTCCATGGCCTGAAGCCAGGGCTCCAAGTACCGCTCGAGCGCACCGCCGGGTGCTGGGTCGAGGAGCTACCCTCCGTCGTCTGGGGTATCCGCACCTCGGTCAACAGGTCGACAGGGTTCACCCCCTTCTTCATGGTGTACGGCGCCGAGGCAGTCATGCCCACCGACCTTGAACACGACTCGCCAAGGGTCGTCCATTACACAGAGGTTGCGAATGAACTCGCACGTCAGGACGGAGTCGATCAACTCGACGAGGCACGCGACCTGGCTCGCTCACGCACTGCCATCTACCAGAAAGGACTCCGCCGCTACCACAGCCGGCGGGTGAAAACTCGCACCTTCCAAGAAGGCAACCTGGTGCTGCGCCTCATCCAGGACAAGAAGGGCATGCACAAGCTCTCCCCCCATGGGAGGGACCATTCGCCATCTGGTGAGTACTCGGCAACGATGCCTACTACCTCATCGACGTCCGCGGGGACGGCAAACTCGACTTCAAGCGACCATGGAATGTAAACCTCCTACGGAAGTTCTACTCCTAGAACTCCACATATGTATCCCCCAGTCGCTATGAAATAAAAATATTGGTTACCGCAAATTGCGTCTACTCTCCGTGTCTTGTGCCATTCGCACTCGTAGCAACAGCACCAAGCTAACTGCAGGAGTCAACCTCTGGTACAGCGATTGGCACGGCCAAGTAGTGCGCTACAAGGGCACTGGGTTACCCCAGGTCTTGTAACGTCCACGAAAAATGCCTACCGGAGCCCCATTGGAGTCGCCTAGCTCGACTGGCTTAACGAGCCAAGACAACTGCCTTCGCTCCTCACAGCGACCATGATCTTCTGCATCCTCGACATAGCGACTCGAACGGCCAAGTACCACGCTCGGGGACTGACGACCAGTTCAGCGCGAGCGGCTAGGGAAAACACCAAGTATGAGAGCATGCCCAGGACTCGCCATGCGACTGACCCGACGGGCCAGGCAGGAGTGATGCGCTCACTCTAACGCGCCAAGTCCTCACCCACCCTAGAGTCGCGCCTAGAACAACCAAGTACCACGCTCAGGGACTCGGCTACCCGACCTCGTTCGCGCAAGGGAAAACGGTGAAGTATAGAGCACTCATGGGAGTCGCCTTGCGACTGGCTTTCCAAGTTCGGGCGAGTCGACCTCAACAACAAAACATTCAAAACCGCAAACACATAACAAACGAGGTAAACCCCATAAAAAGGGCGGACGCGCTCGGGGACTCGTTCAACCCTCAATCACCAACACAAGACAATTCAGAAAATAAAACGATATCTCATTATAGCATATCACAAATGTCACAAAATACAAAGTATGCCCAACGGCGGAACTGCTATTAACGCCCCGGGGCACAATATTTTACTCCGCAGGCTTCGACGATGACTCGCCGCCACCCTTGTGGTTGCGAATGAAGGGAGTGTACGGGTTTGATGGGTACGTCGTCAGCTCACCCGCCATCGCCGCACGAAAGGGCTGCTCGATCTTGAAATCCCGGTGTTGCGGCTCGGGGTCGTTGGGTGCGACGATCGCCTCCTGATAAGGAAGGAGATCGCCCATCGCCCAGACGCGATCGGAGTACACCGCGACGCGGTCCGTCAGCTTCAGCACCTCAGCGATCTCCACCGAGCCCGTCGACGACGGGTAGCCACTCGTCACGTCGTCCAGATCGAAATCTTCCGGGAAGTGGGCGAGCCCAAGGCTCAGCGCCGTCGCCGCCCCGCGCCGGAACGCCGAACGCGTCATGAACTCGACGACCGATGGCGCCTTCTCCAAGTATCGCCACACTTCGACGAGGTCGCTAGGAATCACTTCCGTGGGCGACATCTCTTGAAGATACGCCCGAATACAAGTCGCAGACAGCGTGGCCGAGTCGACCAGAGTGGCCACACACTGTCGTGCGTCGAATGACTGCGCCTCTTTCGCGCTATCAATAATCCGACCTGTGGACAGGAGATCAAATATCACACAATGGAAACATTATAGGAAGAGGCAGCACACATACCAATCAAAGGGCGGGAGAGCTCCGTGATGAAGTTTTGAAGAGAGGAGTAATCGTCTTGAAGCCCAGCAACAAGGGCGTCGGAGAACTTACGCTCCTCAGCGGCGGCCGTAACAGCAGCCTTGGCTCGCCCATCCGCCGAGCTCGCTTCCTCCTTCGCGTTCGCAAGCTCGCGCTCAAGGTCGGCGATCCGCTTCTCCGCCAAACTCAACGCCGACTGCGCCGCCGTTAGCTCACTCGCCGGGACAAGGCCCTGGCGAACCTCTTCTGCCTTCGCAGCAATCGCTTGGAGTCCCTTGTTCGCCTCTTGAACGGTGACAAGTTCCTTCTCCGCACGACACTTTGCAGCAAGCCGGTCGGCTGATTCACGCTGGAAACCCTGTGCAAAAGTCAAACAGTTAGCAAAAACGAAATCCTAAAGTGCCCACTCGTTGAAATTCAGCGACTGGACACTCGGGGACTGGAGATCAAAATTCCTAAGTGCCTACCCACTGAAATTCAGCGACTAGACACTCGGGGACTGGAGATCAAAAATCCTAAGTGCCTACCCGCTGAAATTCAGCGACTAGACACTCGGGGACTGGCGATCAAAAATCGGCCCACCTGAAATTCGATGAATGCGCACTCGGGGACTGGGCGCAAGAAATAAAAGCACAACACCAAAAGAATCTGACCACTGCAATTCAGTGGCCCGATCCTCGGGGACTGGACATACCTGGATGGCTGCGCCCAGCATGCCATGAAGTTGTAGTGCGTCCACGGATGTGAGAAGAGCCGGAGTGTGCCCGCGACGCTGCTCGACCTCCGTCTCGGCGACCCCAGGTGCGCGGCTCGATGGCGTGGTACCACTCGCCATAGCCGCTCTGGCCATGAAGCGGGGGAAGGTCGCGATGGATGCGCCGGCACCAAAAGAGGCCGGCTCGGCCGTCCCAGGCAAGGAAGCACCCTCCTTGGACGCTGAGGCCACCCCTGCCGCAGGATCACTCGGAGCAATCGTCGTGTCATCAGACACCGTGACGACTTCGTCGCTCTTGGCCTTCTTGGCACTGCCCGTGGGGGAAGCAACCTCGTCAGCCTTTCTCTTCCGAGAAGGGTCCTCCTCGGCGGCGACTGGCGGCACCTTGGCCACGGACGGATGGCCTATCTTCTTAACCCCAGTCCTGCAAATCGATTACATGAGCAAAGCGGTTCGAGTACAACGAAAAATAAAGCAGGTGAATAAAACTCACTTGGCGACTGGTATGAACAGCATCCCTGTGCGGATGCTAGCCGGCTTCTCCAGTTTGGGGCCCAGCTGCCGACTGAGTCCCATCTCCAGGACATCATGCGCCCAAGACACAGACGGACTCTTTGTTGACGAGGACGCGACAGGAGCCTCCGCAACATTTTCGGCAGGAGCTCTCCTGGGAGGCAAAGTTGTCGTGGCTGGAGCGACCCCCGACCCAGAGACTGGGGCGAATGGGGGAGGCATTGAGGCCAGAGGCACCTCACTCAGGACGGCGGTGACATCTGGTGCTGCCATCATCTGTGGCACTTCATCCTTGGTCAGGATGGCGCCGTCGGAGCTGCTCGCCGAATGAGGCGGAGACGCCTGCCTCATCGGCTTCGTCTTACTCTTCGGAGGGTCCTTCACCTCATCCTTCTTCTTCTTCTTCTTCTTTGATGGAGTGGCCTCGCGACGCGAGGTGAGCTCGAGAAGATCGTCGTCGTCATCATCATGACGTTCGAGGCTTCTGCTCGCTTCGAGTTCACGATGACGCTGTCCGCGAGTTTTGCGAACCAGCGGGGCGACCTCTTCCTCGGACTCGTCGTCTTCGCCGCTCCTGTCACTCTCGACGCCGCCTCTTGCAGGAGGCGATTTGCCCCCCCTCCTGGACGGACGAGCTCGAATTCTCGTCGTCCGCGGGCGGAAGCCACCCTTCCACCACTTGAAATAACTGCAATAGGCATAAGACAATATCAGTATAACCGCGACAACATCAACTGCGACTGCGAATGATAGAAATATGACTTACCGTCGGGGCTGGATGCTTCGCGGTATAGGAAGCGACCCTGGCCTTTGCATCCAGGTACACCGCCTGGGTGATCTTCTTCAACGCCAGGATGTAGTCTTCGACTTTCCACTCGGCGAGGCATGATTTCGTCGAGTCCTCCCGGCCCGTGTACTCGTACATATAATGGTCACGGCGGGCCATAGGAACGAGTCGCCGCCCGAGCCAGCAGTTGTACAAGTTGATGGTCTGAAGACCTTTCTTCTTCAGGCCGCGGATGGTCTGAAGCATCTCATCCACGACCATCCGCTGGTCTGTTGGAAGCTTGCTGACTTGGAGTCGGCGCGGTTCGGGCCGGTCGGCGGAGTATCTTGGAATCGCCACCTCATCGTCTGGAGCCGCCTCGGTAACGTAAAACCAAGACTTCTTCCACTCGCTCGCCGCCTTGGCGGGTAGCATCAGATCAAAAAAGGAGGCCTTCGACTTCAATTGAAACGTCAAGCCACCCGCGGCAAGCATTGGGCCGCCTGCTTCTTCGCGACTGATCCTCCCGTGGAATAGATCTTGCCACAGGGGGAATTAGGGCCTGCAGCCCAGATAGCACTCATGAGCCACGAAAATGGCGAGCTGCTTTCGATCTTGTCGGCCCAGTCGATGGCTGGATCCGTGGTAGCGAAGCCGGAAGAAGAGAGATGTGGGGAATCCTAGCCCCCGTTCCAGGTGGCTGGTGAAGCAGACGAATTCTCCCTCGCACGGGTCCGGAGTCACCTCTTCGACCGCAGGGATGCGCCACCTGCCAGCGCGCAGGATCCGGGCCTCCTCGAAGGACGCCAGTAGCGCTCTCGTACACTTGGACCTGTCCCATGGTTCGGTGGAGGGGGCCATTGGCGGAGAGGTTCGTGCGGGAGAAACGTAGGTGCGCGCAATCGGAGGAAATGACGAGGAGATGGTTCTCCGATCGCCTACCATTCCCTTTATATAGAGGTTGTTACCCGCCAAATCAGGGAGCCGTTACTACGCAGTGATTACGCCAAAAGTTACCGTTGGATTACCCCAACGGCTAGTTTTGACTGCGTTCGACGGTCCAACTTCAGCCACTCGGCTCGCCGACCCAACCACTACAACAGTGACTAAGTATTTCGTCGACCCGTTTGCCGAGCTGCGACCAGAATGACTAGTTTTTTCCTTTATTCAGGAGCCCGCCACCGATTCGACAGGGTGTCCGCATTGGACCCGTATGCTCCGACTGCCAGCAACCACCTGCGCCCAATCGATGACGGCCTCGGGGACTACTGATGGGGATATGCCTACCGGGGTATACCCAGCAGGACGTTTCCGACTGGCCCACGACCTGGGTAAAACCCTGTGTCTCCGCCCTCATCTCGCACCGCAGATGGCTGTCCACCCTTGCCCTTCATTCTACTACTTGCTGCCGATTGCAGCATCTGTCGTGGTCATTCCCACGACACTGGGAGGGTCCGACGGAGGTTTTGATGGCGCACAACACGCGTGGTCTGCGCGGCGGCGAACGGGCATGTCTGGCGGGGTGTTGGGGTGCTGGTGATCATCTCTGCAAGCGGCGAGGGCGACGCGCGGTCTGTGGGTGCTGGTCGAGCGTGGCGCACGGGCGCGCTCTCGGCATGGTCACCGAGAGGTTTGGCATGGGCGTGGTGTGTGGTCCAGGGGCTGGCATTGCTCGGGGTTAGGACAGAGAGTGGCGATGGACGGTGCTGCATGTCCCAGACAAGGTTGGCGAGGCTAATGCGGCTGCTAGCACGCTGGCGACAATGGGGTGGCAAGTTTGCTCTCGGCATGCTCATCATTGATAGCTAGGCTTGCTTACAGTGGTGCTAAAGATAGTTAAAGGGGCTAGATGATCTACTAAGGTCTAGTTGCAACCAGAGAGGGAACAAGTTAGGCCAATTTTACTGCACACTATAGTGTTTGTTGTTTGTTTCATTTGAATCTGCAAGGTGTTTGATGAAATGGCCGCAAGAACTTTAAATTTGAATTTTGAATTAAAACTTTGTGGGTTTGCTAGGCACGTGCTAGGGAGTGTCTGGTTAGTTGGATTAGTCAAGGGGCATTGGTTTGGTTGGGTTTTGAAAATGGATGATCTTCACATATGAATAACATTCAATTTTGAATTGTGATTTGAATGGGGTTGCCAAATGTTTCTGCAAGTTTGAAGGGTGGGTCTTGATTCACTTTTACTAGTTATATCAAGGGGCGAAAAGAATTGGGAAAGTTTCTGTTTGAAATCTTGGACTAGAAACACTCAAAGTGACCTAGTGAGCAAGATTGGCAAAAATGACCATTTGCTTTATTTGCTTTGTTTTTTATTTTCTTTTGATTTGTTTCTGCATGGAAATGTTTTATAGGATGTTATTTTCACCTTTAAACTATTTATTTCTATTTAGGTTAATCATAAAAGACCATTCATGCAATTTTCAATTCATTTCATTCACACATGCATTCATATGATTTTCAATTAATCAAAGTTTTTGTTGGATTAGCTTTTGTGTAGATTTTCCCGATGTGGAGTCTGGGAGTCGGTTACTAGATCCTGTCGGCCAGATCCGGTGCGCCCATGGCTTTGACGTCCTCACGACCTGGCTCTGGTGGCAAGAGCTAATGCTAGGAAGGATGAAGGAGTCTGGCATCTCCCCAAATAAGGCCATTCTCCCAAGCAGCTTCGATGGTATGGTTCCTAGCGCCGTACTAGCGAGAGGGTGCTCGCGATTCGTCTCGGATCCATGGTGGTAGCCGGACAATCATCGATCCAACTCATGCTCTGCAATAAGCTGGGATGTTTCTCTGGTTCGTCACCACCGCTATCCTCTGTGCTTGCCTCCCCGAGTACGTGGCAGGAACTCTGGGTTTGATGGTGAGTTGTTTTTCCTATTGTGGTGTTGGCGCACCTCTGCTTCTCTAGTTCGTTGTTCTGCTATGCCTTTCTTCTTTTCCTCGGGATCCAAGGTGGTGAGGGGGAAAGAAATAGTCAGAGCTGCTCAGCTGGGGTGGCGTTGGAGTTCAAGAACCTACTATACTCGGAGCATCTCCTCAGCGTCTGTTGTTAAGATGCTAAAATCTATGCCCAAGATGGCTTTCTTCATGCCGGTGAGCTCCGGCAAGCGTTCAACCTCCGTCGGGAGGCCCTGTTTGAGCTCAGGCGTTGAGGGCTTTGCCGGGACAGAGGCAAGTGGTTATGTCCCCGTCTCTGTCCATGGCTGCAACGCGCTGAACTCTCTGCTCCACAGTGGGGAAGAGGATGGGCTAGATTGTAATTGCAAATCTCTTAGGAAGGTCTTTCCTACATATGCTAGGGACCTATGTGTTATTCTCTTATTTCATGAGGTCCTTTGTAATCAATTTGTACCTCCACTGATATTTTAATATAAGGTTCTAGCCCCTTCTGGGGCACTCCTCTGTTCAAAAAAAAGTTTTTGTTAACCCTAATTTTTAGTGATTAGACTTTGATGATCCTTGTTTTATATTTTTGGGATGTTACAAACCTTCCCCCCTTAAACAAAATCTCATTCCGAGATTTGAAAAAGGACGAAAAAGATTACCTAGGATTTAAAGAGATCGGGAAACTCCGTCCTGATGTGATCTTCGCGCTCCCAGGTAGCTTCTTCTTCAGTGTGGTTGCTCCTTTGAATCTTGAGAAACTTGATGCTTGGTCTGGTAGTTAAAGCTTCTTCCAAAATATGGATGGGTACTTGGGATAGGTCGGTCATCATTGATTTCTATGGTCCGGTGATCAATATTCTTGAAAACTTGATCTTCTCCGAACTTGAGGCATTTCTGATAACGAGATATGGAACACATTGTGCACGGCTGGCATTTCTTCTGGCAGTTCCAATTGATATGATACTTCTCCTCGACGATTCAGAATCTTGAAGGGTCCGATATATCTGGGGGCTAACTTTCCTTCAGCTGAAAACGCTGCATTCCTTTCAAGGGCGACACTTTAAGATACACGAAATCTCCGATATTGAAACCGAGGTCTCGATATCTCTTGTCGGCGTAACTCTTCTGTCTTGACTGGGCGGCCTTGAGGTGCTCACGAATCTTGTGAACTTTATCTTCTGCTTCTCGTAGGATATCGGGTCCAAAAATCTGACTCTCTCCTACTTCTGACCAATTCAAAGGGGTGCGACACTTCCTTCCATACATGAATTCAAATGGGGCCATTTGCAAACTAGCTTGATAACTGTTGTTGTATGAAAATTCTGTGAATGGTAGATAGTCTTACCATTTAGATCCATACTCTAACACACATGCTCTCAACATATCTTCGAGTATTTGATTTACTCGCTCCGTTTGTCCATCGGTCTGAGGGTGATAAGTTGTGCTGAAATCTAGTCGGGTTCCTAAACCTTCTTGGACTTTTTTCTAGAATCTCGAGGTAAACTGAGTTCCTCGATCCGATATGATGTTCTTGGGGACTTCGTGCAAACTAACGATTCTAGCGATGTATAACTCCGCTAGCTTTGAACTCTGATATGTGGTCTTGACTGGTAAGATCTGGCTAAACAAAGTGGGTTGAAGTTCTATGCTAGCCAAAAATCCTTCACTCACTAATTCCATTCGGAAATCTTCCATCTCCTTGTGCAAACTTGGTTGATCCTTCAAGATCATGGAGTTCAAGCACACGGCATCTGCTGCTAAGGGCATCTGCTACCACATTGGCTTTACCGGGGTGATAGTGAATGTCTAGATCGTAATCCTTGATTAGCTCAATCCATCTTCTCTGTCTCATATTCAGCTCCTTCTGAGTGAATATATACTTCAGGATCTTGTGATCCGAGTAAATCTCACAACGGTTTCCCATCAAGTAATTCCTCCATGTCTTCAGGGCTAGAACTACGGCTGCGAGTTTGACGTCATGGGTTGGGTAGTTTTATTCATGCTGTTTCAGTTGTCGAGATAGATAGGATATAACTTTTCCTTCTTGCATTAGCACACATCCGAGACCGATCTTGGATGTGTCACAATACACGTCAAAGGGCTTCGTGATATCCGGCATGATCAAGATTGGGGCTGAAATCAGTCTTCTCTAGAGTTCTTGAAAACTCGCTTCACATTTGTCCGTCCATTCAAACTTCTTGTCCTTCTTTAGAAATTGGGTCATGGGTCTGGCGATACTCGAGAATCCTTCTACGAACTTGTGGTAGTATCCCGCTAATCCGAGAAATGCACGAACTTGGGTTTGAGTGGTTGGGGCTTGCCAATCTTCAACATCTTTCACCTTTGTAGGGTCAATGCCAATTCCTCTGGCGGATACAATGTGGTCGAGTAATGCTACCTCCTATTACTAGAATTCACATTTGCTAAACTTGGCATACAACTGATGCTCTCTAAGGGTTCCAAGAATGGTCCTTAGATGTAGCTCATGTTCTTCTTCTGATTTGGAATAAATCAGAATGTCATCGATGAAAACAACGACAAACTTATCCAGGAAGTCCATAAAAATCTTATTCATGAGATTCATGAAATAAGCGGGGGCATTGGTTAATCCAAAAGACATGACAGTATACTCGTATAATCCATATCTGGTGGTAAAGGCAGTCTTTGGAATATCGTCTACGTGAATCTTGAGTTGATGATAGCCAGTTCTAAGATCAATCTTAGAAAACACCTTGGCACCAATCAACTAGTCAAACAGATCTTCTATCTTTGGCAATGGGTACTTGTTCTTTATAGTGACATCATTTCAACTTCCGATAATCCGTACACAAACGGTTACCTCCATCTTTCTTTTCCACGAATAAAACAGGTGATCTCCATGGTGACACACTTGGTTGAATCAATCCAATTTCCAGCATGGCATCCAGTTGCTTCTTCAGTTCTGCTAGTTCAGACGGGTTCATACTATATGGTCTCTGGGCTATGGGTCTTGTTCCACGGATTAGTTCAATGATAAACTCGATATCCCGATCTAGGGGCATACCGGGCAAAACATCTGGAAATACATCGGGGTATTCACAGACTATCCGAACTTGGTCAATGGTAGGTTGGGATATACTCTTATTGCACTTGAATTGAGGTAAGGTTTCAGATACATGCTCGACGGATACTCCGGCTGTACTAGTCATGGTTATGGCTTTCTTGGCACAGTCAATTAGTCCTTTGTGTTTGGACATCCAATCCATTCTTAGTACTACTTCCAAACCTTTAGTTCCGAGTACTATTAGATTAGCATAAAAATCTATGCCATGGATTCGGATTAGGACTGCTTTGGAAATTTGCCTAGCTTTGGTGGTTGAACCGGGGATTTGAACAATCATAACATGCTTCAGTTTGGTTGGTTGAATCTTACTAGTGCATGCAAATTCTTCGGTGAAAAATGAGTGCGATGCTCCAGAATCAAACAACACTCTTGCAAGCACTGAGTTAATGGAAAACATACCCAGCATGACGCCTGGCGCTTCCTGGGCTTCTTCAGCATGCATGAGAAAAAGATGGCCGTTGCGGTTGAGCGAATTCCCTGGGGCAAACCTCCTTCCGGGATAAACACGACGCTGTTGCTGGGCTGGGGCATTTGCATTGGGGGCTGCGGAATTCTTCTTGGGGCACTCATTGGAGTAGTGACCCTTGGTTCCGCATTCATAACAAGTCACTTGCGACTTGTCCTTTGCTGCAACAGGCACAACATTTCTTCCAGTCCTTGGGACAGTGTGGGTGTTGGTGTTGGCATTGTTGTTGTGGAACTTGGGTAGTGCACGGTTGAAATTGCTAGAGTTGTCGGGGTTATTGTGGTTTCCTCCGGGCCTTGGGTTTCCACGGTTGGGATAGGTCGGACGGTTCATCGGGGGTCTGTTGGTTCTCGGGGCAAATCCTGGAGATGGGTTGGGGCGATACTTTGAGGTCTGGTGGGTTCCTGGCTGATGCATATGCGACGCTTGCGGTTCTCATTGGCTTGATTGATCTTTCCTTCCATCTGAATGGCGGAGTCGACTAGGGCTTCAATATCATCAAAGGGGATATTGACCAACACCGTCTGCATCTCATCGTGCACACCATTCAAGAATCTCTCTTTCTTCTTGGCTTCAGTGTCGATCTCATCTGGGTCATACCTAGATAATGACAAGAATTTGTCACGGTATTCCACTACGGTCATCCTTCCTTGCTTCAGTTCTCTGAATTCATCTCTCATCCTCTTGATCAAACCTGGTGGCACATGGGTTTTGCTGAACTTGACCTTGAATTCCTCCCAAGTCATCATCTGACCTCCGGTCATTGCACGAACGCTGTTCCACCATGCTCTTGCATCTCCGGCTAGGTAGTGGGTGGCGAACAGAACTTTCTTGTTAGCTTCCACTCCGGTGACTTCCAGATTGTTCTCCATTGTTTGTAGCCAATCATCTGCATCTAGGGGTTCCTATGACTTAGTGAAAACAGGTGGATTGGTGTTCTGGAATTCTTGAGCTTAGATCCATGGTTGTCCTGATTTCCTTGGCCTTGATTGTTGTTGGCCATCTCAGCTATGTGTTGAAGGGTGGATAGGTTGGCTTGACGTTCGGCTCTTTCAGCTTCGCGGTCAGAAACCAACATTTGCAGGATCTGCAACATCGGGTCCGGGGATGATCCGCTTCCTCCGCGAGGCATCTGAAGATTGAGATAGATCATGAGAAAAGAGGGAAATTGATAAGGTTCCGCGGTTGTTGAACATTTTTTAAGGTTTGACTCAGATTTTGCTAGCAACTTGCTTTTCATTCATTCATTAATAGCACGATACAAACACACACCACAACAAAGGAAAAGCAGATGGTTTTAAGAACCATTCTGGAAACTACGATACATTGGGACCGAATACAACTCACTAACGCTAGTGCTCAAGTGCTACTACTCCTCGGAGTCAGTGTACTCATAATCCTCATCATCATCATCGTCATCGATGAAGGCGAAATCATCCTCATCGGTGAAGAAGTCCATGGCCTGATCCTCCAGAAAGTCATCTTCATCGCTGAGATAGGAGTAGGGATCTCCACGAAGGTCTTCTCCGACATTCTTCCTTTCCTCCAACTGCATGTCTCTCTCGTGGATGGTCTCCTCCAAATCCGTGATTGGGTGGCGAAGACGGGCAATGATGCGCTCCTTCTTGTCGAGCTAACAGCGACGAGACTTGCGATCCTTCACTAGCATGGCGTGGGTCTGATCCTTCTTCTTGGTGATGGCGTACTTGTGGTGGCGTAGGCACGGCATTGTCCAACTCCTTCTGGCGATCATACATCATGAAGCTGAGGTGGTCCACTTGACTCTTCAGCTCGGGATGATGTAGGGCCTCTAGTGGTTGTCCCATAACATCACGCCTTGGGTAGAACTCAAAGCGGGTACCCTTGATCTGATTGATACTCTGCCCACACAAACGGGCAAGAGCTTCCTGCATTGCCCTAGCCAGTTGTTTTCTCTTAAGGTTAACTGAATCCCCTCAGCAGTGGGAGGTTTAATCTTTCCTCGGAGACTTGCAACAACCAGCCACTGCAGATCTTCTGCGGCGGGCTTCGGCCAAATTCTGGAAATGTGCTGCTCGCCTTGCTCCGGGGGTGAGGTGGGGTGGTTGTGAGGTAGAGGGGAGTGAACTGGTGTGGCGAAAACGAACGGTGGAGGCCTCTATTTATAGTGGCGAGAGGGGACCAACGGGCGCGGGCTGAGCTCGTCATGGTCGACGGCACATGCAGCTATCGGCATGGGCGACGGTAGAGGGCGGTGCTATGCTCCCTGACGAAGCTCAATGGTGTGGTGGCAAGGCGTGGGGCAGTGCTGATCGGTCGGAATGCTTCGACGCTCTTGGCGGGTCCGACGGAGGTTTTGATGGTGCACAGCGCGCGTGGTCTGCGCGGCGGCGAACGGGCATGTCTAGCGGGGTGCTGGGGTGCTGGTGATCATCTCTTCAAGCGGCAAGGGCGGCACGCGGTCTGTGGGTGCTGGTCGAGCGTGGCGCACGGGCGCGCTCTCGGCATGGTCGCAGAGAGGTTTGTCATGGGCGTGGTGTGTGGTCCAGGGGCTGGCATTGCTCGGGGCTGGGACAGAGAGTGGCGGTGGACGGTGCTGCATGTCCCAGACAAGGTTGGCGAGGCTAATGCGGTTGCTAGCTCGCTGGAGACAATGGGGTGGAAAGTTTGCTCTCGGCATGCTCACCATTGATGGCTAGGCTTGCTTACAGTGGTTCTAAAGATAGTTAAAGGGGCTAGATGATCTACTAAGGGCTAGTTGCAACCAGAGAGGCAACAAGTTAGGCCAATTTTACTACACACTATAGTGTTTGTTGTTTGTTGATTTGAATCTGCAAGGTGTTTGATGAAATGGCCGCACGAACTTTAAATTTGAATTTTGAATTCAAACTTTGTGGGTTTGCTAGGCACATGCTAGGGGAGTGTCTGGTTAGTTGGATTAGTCAAGGGGCATTGGTTTGGTTGGGTTTTGAAAATGGATGATCTTCACATATGAATAACATTCAATTTTGAATTGTGATTTGAATGGGGTTACCAAGTGTTTGTGCAAGTTTGGAAGGTGGGTCTTGATTCACTTTTACTAGTTCTATCAAGGGGTGAAAAGAATTGGGAAAGTTTCTGTTTGAAATCTTGGACTAGAAACACTCAAAGTGACCTAGTGAGCAAGATTGGCAAAAATGACCATTTGCTTTATTTGCTTTGTTTTTTATTTTCTTTTGATTTGTTTCTGCATGGAAATGTTTTATAGGATGTTATTTTCACCTTTAAACTATTTCTTGCTATTTAGGTTAATCACACAAGATCATTCATGCAATTGTCAATTCATTTCATTCACACATGCATTCATATGATTTTCAATTAATCAAAGTTTTTGTTAACCCTAATTTTTAGTGATTAGAGTTTGATGATCCTTGTTTTATATTTTTGGGATGTTACACCCACACCCCCTGGCATGAAGGTGGGCCTAGCCCGCGCCTGGGAGGGGTGTGGCCAGCCCAGGCACCCCCTCGGGCTCCCTCTTCGCCTATAAGACGCCTCTTGACCTAAAAACCGAGGGGGGGCCGACGTTTTTCTAGAAAGAGTTCCGATGTGCCGCCACCACCAGAAACCGTGATTCGGAACCAGAAACTCCGTTTTGGCACCCTGCCGGGATGGGGAATTTTGGGAGGATTATCGCCATCGTCACCACCAAGGCCTCTCCATCAACCATCAATGTTTCCCTCATCCATGAGTGAGTAATCCCCCGTTGTAGGCTATGGGGATGGTAGGTATTGGATGAGTTCTATCATGTAATCGAATAAGATTGTTAGGGCATGGTTCCTAGTATATCTATTAGTGCTGTTTGACTTTGTTGCAACTCGTTGTATTTAATGCTTGTCACTAGGGCCCGAGTGCCATGATCTCAGATCTGAACTTATTATTGAATCATTATAATAGTATTGTTTGTGATCTTATCTACAAGTTGTGTACACATATCATTGTTCGGATCCAAAGGCCCCGAAGTGACAGAAATTGGGACAACCGGAGGGGATGGATGTGATGTGAGGATCACATGTGTTCATGTAGTGCTACTACAAACTGTTGCTACTAATAAACTTCTGTGAGTAAGAACTATTTCCAGGTGCAGCTGAATTGACAACTCAGTTCTTAAGGCTTGCAAGTATTCTTTGGCTCCCCTTGTGTCGAATCAATAAATTGGGGTAATACTACCCTTTAAGACTGTTGCGATCCCCTATGCTTGTGGGTCATCAGTAATCCACTTGAGCCTTATGTAGACGATATTGTCCTCCTCAAGATGGAACTCCTTTCTTGATTGCTCTTGCTCGCGCTCACTTGATGAAGACTTGCAACCTTCTCCCCCAAACACCATGGGGAAACCTCTTCTTTGAAATTTTCTTCATAGATCCATGATCACCGAGGATGGAAAGCTTTAAGCATGAGATATTCTAGATATGACGCATGTTGAGCTTGCACTTCATTTCTTCTAACTTCATTTGGATGATGTCTTGAAGATACACATGAGGAACTCCATCTTCTTCTTCAAGACACACTTGATCTTATTTTATTTATTATTCTTCTTCTATAAGATTCCAATAAGTCCAAAGCCCTTGGACATTGCTTCTTCTTCTTCATTTCTTCTACCTTGAAGACAACACATGCTCCAAGTGGTGCCAATGGACAATTCCTACAAGATAAACTTAATGCAAACATTAGTCCATAGAGATTGTCATTAATTACCAAAACCACACATATGGGGGCCCACATGCTCTTTCACATGGCTTCGGCCATCTTCGCGAGGTGCACGCCATCGTCAGTGACGCCGTCATTGGTGGAGTGGCACAAGCGGCCGCCCCACCTGAAGAACCTTGTGGTGTTCTTTGACGTCACCACCGGGTCCATCCCAGCCATCCGCGTCAAGTTGGAGCTACTCGCTAGCATTGTTCCCAAGCCTGCCGAGAACTTTCGATAGTACCCTAGAATACTCACTGTTCCACCATTACACACTTCCAGTTTGATTGCTTTTGCTGCTGTAGTGTTTTTTTATTGATGGATATCTACTTGTTTCTTTTGTTGGTTGCATGAAGTTCTCCACTCGCGAGCACCAGGTGGGTATTCTCTATGGCTTATAAGCTTATTTATTTATGAGGCTACTTCTGTAACTCTAAATTCTGTTCTCACTCAAAACATTTAGCTTCCTTTTGTGTAAGATTTAGTGGTGGTTAATCTTGTGTTAGTATATGGCATGGGTAGGATTTGTTTTATAAGTGGGAGACTAGTTTTCCTGCAAAGTAATTGAAAAAAGGATCAATTGCTAATTTTACCTCTGCTTTTTTCTTATAACTGGTGAGCAATTTTAGTTTGCACAGTGCAAATATTTCCTGGAGCATTGCCACATGAATATCTTGTCATGCTTGATCCATGCTATTAGTCGTGGGTGCCATAGTAGTCTGATGTTTTGTTCACTTGATGTCCGACTGTTGGGACACTAAAATGGTTTGGGTTTTTATGTAGCAGCCAAACAACATGATTGGGTTATTAGCTCGAATTTTTTTCTTATACTGATTTTTTTAATGGTAAGAGACAACTCTTATTATACTATGGTGGCTTGTAATTACTGATAAAGCATATATATATGAAAACATAGTCAAGTCTGTTGTGCTTGCTTGCTTGCGACATGGA
The DNA here is from genome assembly GCA_030063025.1 of Avena longiglumis. NCBI lineage: Eukaryota > Viridiplantae > Streptophyta > Magnoliopsida > Poales > Poaceae > Avena > Avena longiglumis. The sequence continues at coordinate 137,977,376 of CP125976.1, forward strand.
TTCCAGGTCGATGCAGTTACTGACACCACAAATTGGTACATATGTTTAACTTGATTATGTTCATACAATATGCTCTTGCTTGAGACGGATGCATTTTTGGTTGCTGCTCCTTTTCATTTTTAGGCAGAAAATGTGTTTATTGTTACTACTTAAAAGTCTCAATTACTTATCTAAGTGCATAAAAAAATTAGTGCTTTAAAGTCTCAATTACTTTTCTAAGTACAACAAAAAAATCTAAGGGGGGATAACAGATCGTAACTATGGGTATTGTATTCATAGGTACATGCATGTAGTGTATACCTTCTACCAGATGAGACGACATCTAGAATTTCAAGGTATCAACTAACGAACTAATGGCTTATTAGTCCATTTGTATTAGCATTTGTTGGCTTGATCTATGTATTAGAGATATTAGTGATTATTCTTATTTCCTACATAAAATTTCTATAACCATTAGGACCCCTGACACTCGAGTTTCTTAACTATTTTTAGTGAATATAGATACAACTACATGGGACAATAGAGTTTTATTATTTCCATCTAGGATTATAGACAGAAACAAGTTCATCATGCTCTGCTTGGGCATTAGCAAGGGAAACACATTATTGAGTACAATGAAATTGGAAGTCATAGTATGTTAGCGAAAATCAGAGGAAATCATGTCAAATCTTAATGTATTTCATCTCTAAGGTAGTTTTTTTATCACACTAGGTGGTGAGAATAGGGCATGGAAAGTGGAAATTAGTCATACCATACCACGATTAATTAGGTAGTCTTATAGAATATTAATTATTCTCTCAAATTACAACACTATTTTATTTTTATGAATAGCAAGAGTAACCAAAAGTTATGCCAGACTGTCCTAAAATATTTTTTATCACAAATATAAGTTGATAGGTGTTTCCTCTTGCCACAGATGCATATAAAATATGATGTACAAGTCAAGCCAATTTTTTAATGAACATCATATGTTTCAAAATTTCCACTCGCAGGATACGAGGACTTTTTCCTTTTGTAAGGACCACATGCAATTGCCATAGCTAGATAAAGAGGCCCCGAGGACCATATTCAAGTGGTGCGAGCTCTGTTGGTTGCTTGAGAGACTAGACTCGTCGACATTACATGTCCTTTCTTGATTTGAGTCAGCAGCCAGCGGCACTTCCAGCAAGTTTGGCTTCTTGAGAGATCTTGAGCTGATTAATTGTTATTAATCTCAATGTAAGTGTGGTGTTTCCATTAAACGGGATATACCTTTTGATTTGATCTTTTTGTTCCAATGAAAGAAAAATATACTAAAATTTAATTGTAACTTGCTATCAGTGGGTCCTGGTATAATTTGTGTTTCTAAATCTGAGGGTTATTTGTAGCCATTGACCTTGAGAAACAAAGAAAACATTGTTAGGTCCATACAACTGTTAGTAAATTAGGACCTCTCCTATCAATGGGTTGTGGTATAACTTGTGTTTCTTACTTTGAGGTTTATGTGTATCCATTGACCATGAGAAGCAAAGAAAACATTGTTAGGTATATACAACTGTTAGTAAATTAGGACCTCTCTTCAGTTGTGTAAGCTCAGTATTTGGGGAGAAGGGGATGGTTTCCTCTTTTTTCTTCTTTGCACCGTTGTATGCTGAATGATTCTTAAAGAGATGATATATACACATCAAGACTGGCATAATTCCTAGCCCAAGTACATCTAAACATAAGTTGAACTAACAAATGCTTAATTGTTCTAAATCAAAATTTGTATTTACATATTGTACACTAAGATATGTTGATAGTTGAATATGTTAGACTTATCAATTCATTATTTTTGAAAGTTAGGTGAGCACTCCACTACTATGGATCAAGGTGATGCACTAGGCATGTGTTCTATATCTGATCAGAATCCGGTAGCTCTTTACATTGCTATTTGCTAGAGCATTGCCCTTGAAGCATTTTGCAGAGTTCTAAGAAATATAAGAAATGAAAATTTATGATGTAAATCTTAGGATATCAACATATATATATATATATTAGAATTGTGCACCCTTCTTGTTCGACGTTGTTTGATTAAGGGATGGCTTTAAACTGATATAAATTCTTTGCCATGGTTGTGTTCTCCATGGTCATGTACACAAAGATTACTTAGTGTTTCAAATTTCAGTTGATATTAAATAACTAGTTTCAAGCCTTCATATACGCTTAAATCTATTCTCAAATCAGATGATTTGTTTGTTAGTTATTATGGTTCATTGCATGTCAGTTATATGTGTTACATGTTGCTACCTGAGTTTTCATATTTCACACTGAAGTAGTGCAAGTTTGGCATCATTTGATCTATTCAATTACATGTCCAACTATGTCTCGGGTCCATTAAATGATTTTGTGAAGTTTAGTGTACTTAAAAAAATCTCAGCGTTAGCATTTTTCGAACACTTGCTGTCAATTTTTTAACAGATTGCCTTTTTCTCAGTCTTACCATTTTTCTAACACTAAGTGTCAATTTATAACAGATTCTGTTGTCTAGACGACTTTAGTGCAGCCATGAGCCTGCCATGATAGGATATACCCTTTGTGTCACATGAAAAATTCTTAACATCGTGTAACCATTGAAACAATTGTTTGATTCACAATTCTAATTTTTTTGTTTTCCCGTGGCAACGCACGAACATTCAACTAGTAAACAGTAAAAGCAATCATTACCCATGTACATCCACCCTTGTTGAACATGTCGAAGGTGATGTTGAAGACGCATTACTGGTCCATCAGCTTCACCATGTCCTTTAACATCACGATCGGCTACCTCGACGTCGATATTGACAACAATGTATATAGCTACACATCGACAACAACTCTACCCAATAACGCCCACGTCATCACCGGCGTCTATGGCACTCCCGATGTGACTACAGGAGGGAAGTGAGGCACCATAAATGGACGCAGTCACCGCCCCTAGGTGTTGGTCATGATCATGTCAATCATAGACGCACTTCATTATGACAAGGAGGATAAGACGGCGGACTTTAAATCTAGTCGTAATCGTCCAATTTACTCCCGCTAAGACTGAGAGGGAATGTGAGAATAAGACGCGGAATTAGAGATAGATTAGGATACTACTTCTTATACTCGAAGTCTCTTGCCACATGTACTTCTATATATATCCCATGAGGGTCAAAATATTAGTGATCATTATTTTCCATAGGTATTACCTTATGACACTACAGACAAGTACGCAGATCGACAATGGAGGAGGTAGGTTGTGGAGGCAACCGATCTCTCAAACCCTAGCCAGACCACCTCCTACGGAGAACAAATCATCTCGACGGGTCTGACAGCGGTGATTAGATCGACCTTCTACGTCGCTCGGCCAGCCCTACCGATTTTTTTCCGACGGTCATTAGTGGGTCAGAATAGAGACCAACAACGGAGCCCACGATAGGCACTTTTAGTGGCAATACGAATTTCTAACTGCACGGAGTTTGCATACTCCTTTTGCAACTTGTACGGGGCGATTATCAAATGCGGGAGCGACATAGGGGTCCTCTTGTACTAGTCGAGTCAAACTCGACCGTATAGCATACGGTATAGGAGAGTGTTCGAGCTTTGGGCGGGCCAAAACCTATCAATAAAACCGGGCATAATTATGACACTTCAACTTTTCATGGGGGAGGACACTGAAACAAGCCTCAGTGCGAAGAGGTACAGTACTAACAAGGCTATGGGGAGGAGGTTGTACTCCGATCACGAACTCGCCACGGGCAGTACGTACGGATGGCAATGGGTATCCGCTACCCGCTTAACCTGCGGGTTTTTACCCATTAGGGTAAAGGTATGGTAGTAAAGTTATACCCACGGGTAAGTAATTTGGGAAAAATCTCTACCCGTTGGGTATTGCGAGTGCGGGTATGGTAATAGAAAACCTGCACCCGCATACCCACCTACCCGATAACTTAGTAGATGACACGTGGGCATTAGTATTATAGCATTTTTCTAAAAAATTATGAACTTCTGAAGTTGACGAGTGTTGCTATGTGGCTAATTGTGGTATGTCGTGCGACTATTTTGTAATTCTTTTGAGATTTTATAAAGTTTGAACTATATACTTCATATGCAACTTATGTTTGGATGTAACTTTTTTCTTCACAATATCATGCGTTTGGCAATATATTTTCTTATTTAATATATATTTGCTTGCTTGCTGAAACCGTGAATGAATGAAATATATGCTATCATTTTTTATATGTTGGGTTATTACAATGACTTGTTAAGTTGATTGAACGATGGGTGAGTATTACCCGCGGTTTTTTTACCCTCGACGGGTGCGGGTATGGGACAAAATTTGTACCTATGAGCGGGTAAGGGTGCGGGTTGCGGGAAAGATTTAAAATTACGGGTACGGATTTGATTAAGCTTCAACCGCATCCAACAGCCGCGGGTGCTCACTACGGGTGAGACATGGAGGATTTTTTGAGCCATCTCGTATGTTTTGTTTTTTCAAACAATACAGATACATGTTGTATCCTAATACACCGTATGAAGGAATTGAGCGAACGAGTGAGCTTTAAGATTAGTGCTATATGGTGATGTGTAGAAATTTCAGGATGGGCCCTAGGAGGGACGCCGTGCAGCCCAGCCCCATATAATTTTTTCCAAAACATATCTAAGAAAACGTGTTTTAGATGTTACTAGCACAATGCCTGCGCGTTGCTGCGATAGAATACTTTTTGACCTTGTAAATTACAGAAAAAATATTGTATGTTGCATCGAGTAAAAAAAGCCATGTCGCGAAAAGCTAGTATTTTTATTAGATATCTTTTAGACCCTGAAGAACTTCAAAATTATTTTTACTAATGGGACAAAAAGAATTTCTAATTTAGATTTGCTTATAGTTTCTAAAAGATTCAGAGTAACTTCTGCCGAGATAATGGATCGGTAAAATCTTATTTTCCAGTAACTTCATGCACTCACACAAACTGCATCAACAGATGGGCTGATATTTTCTTGCTTTTCCACTTGGCTTGTTTTATCAATCTTCACGGCCCACCATCGATCCCTCCTTCAATCTTCCTCCCATTTATAATTATAGCTGAATACCCGTGCGTTGCCACGGAAATATAAATAATACCAATTAATTTATTTATCATGCTCATCACAATCCATTATGCGACCATGCGCTTTCGGCTTAGCTTGCAATTGAATCAGAAAAACTTCATAGCCTTCCACCCCCTAGCGATCACCCCTTGTCCCCTCCAATTCCTTTGTCGCAAGTGCTTAAGTTTCCCTCCTCGACCCTACTTTGAAGGTAGACAAGTTGTCTATTTGCAACACCTGGTCGAAATATATCACATTGCCAATATCAATGGTACATATGTTTTAGAAGAAAAACTTAAGTATAAAAAGAAAAGCCAATATCACAAACTGGGCTTTAGCAAAACTTTGCAATATGTTGATCATATTGGTACGTATCCACGTATAAAAGATCAAATTTTGAAAACCTGTAAATATTATTTTCCTTTTTTCCAAACTAAGAGCTCCTATTATGGAATCGACGGTCTTTTTTCTTTTGTCATTCATCATTATTTTCTTAATTAGTTCTATGAGTTCATACGACGACACATTGCGTCTTGATTTTGTTGTAGTAAGCATGCTGAAAGATCATGGCATCAACAATTCATACAAAAAATCAATTATACTACAAAAGAAAGGTGATCTGAAAAAACAAAAAATATGGACGATCATGTCTTTGCAGCTATGAAGGAAGATGTAGACTTGTGTAGAGTGCCAGTGCCAACGCATATCTTCTGGCGTCTTTGATTGGGCCATACATGGCCTGCTACTAATTTATTGCGCACGAGTTGGCCCAACCGTGCATACGGCGCCCGTGTACGCAGTACGCCAGCGTTCTTGCTCCTGTGCCCGTCTCCTCTTCTCTGGTCGTGCGCCGTCTTCTCACGCCTCCTGCATCCGCCGTCCAGTCTTCCTCTCTCTGGCTTGACACTCTCCTGTTGGGCTAGTTGATTTTTCGTTCAGCTAATTTCCATTCCGTTCTCATCTTGACCGCATGCTTGGCTTGTTGACAACTCATATGTAAAAGTATATAAACAGGTATAATTTTATTTAAGATAGCGAGGTGGTACTATTTCTAACCAACGGAAGCGACGGTCAGATGTGTCGTTTCACATAGAGCAGATAGAAGAAATACATGTTTAGGATTTATTGGATAGCTCCTTGTGTAGGCCTGCCGGCCCAACCAGACGAACAACCCACTTTGGCTTGGTCCAGCTGCCTCTCCCAGCCGATGGACACACACAGAACCCGATCACCACACAAAACCCTATCGGTAATCCTTAGCAGCCGTGCTGCTTTTTTTTAACGTTCGCAGACATGCTGCTATGGACATGATTGATGAATCATACGATGATACGGGCAAGAGGAATCGAACCTGTACGTGACTATGGACATGATTGATGAATCATACGATGATACAATACGGGCAAGAGGAATCGAACCTCAACGTGGCAATGTGATTTTTTTTTTTACTTATAGGTGGCGTGAGGGTAATACGTGGTTTGGTGAGAGGGTAAATCCGTTCCAAAAAGTGTTGGAAACACTTCGTGCTTTATTATTAGGTACTAGTTGAATGCCCGTGCGTTGCCACGGTTTTTCATTTTTTTTGGTCCACATGTGTCACGTGTAAATATAAAACACACACCAATATTCATGTATATTGATCTTCTCCTATTGCTCGGCCGTCAAACTATATAGTCATGCATAATCATAGTCACGTCTTACTCAATTCCTATCCTCAAATATTTTTATTTGGTTGCCTTTGCTATGGCATCACCACAGCTGAACTTCTTATTATTTTCTCGGTTATAGAAAATATGCACGTGCATTACTACAGTCGATTTTTGTTAAACAATGTAAGGAAAAAAGAGGATCAATACACAAGGCAAGCCATGAGAGGTTAAGCTTTTTGCAAATTTTGAATCAGTGTTGTTGACATTACGGGGATAAATGGTTTTGCTAATCATGACATGAAATTTTCAAACTTGGCTTTCTCATGAAACACATGGTGATCCACATGAAACCAAGTACTCCAGGCGAGCATGTAATAGGCACCATATAATACTCTAATCACAACAATGGATGGCATGACAAAAGATAAGTGTAGGGATAAGTTTTCATGGACGTCATGCATCTTTCTGAATGGATCTCCTTTCTGAATCCTTCTTTGAGACATGCTTTGTTTAATTTTCAAGAATATCTACATCTACATAAGGTAGGATTGGTATCTGAATAGAGCACAACCAATTTCCTTTTCAGTGCCAATTCAAAAGAATTGGAAGATGCTAGTGCAATCGCAGAGGAAGAATAGGCCAGTCGCAAGCCTAAAGATAATTAATACACCGTTCCATGTCAATGGAGCGGGATCAATGTACATGATGCACAAGCTAACAAAAAAGCAAATGAGGCCAAACCACGCTGAACAATTCGGAATGTACTGAGATATGTGTCCTCGCACTGAATGATCAATTTGATGGCTACTCGTCACATGGTGACTAAATTACCAGTGATAAGAAAAATGTAAGGGTGTTACATGGGCTTACAGCCTGAACCAAATGTATATAACTCACATATGGGAAAATTTACAGCTAAAACTTATTACTGGAGAGCTAAACAATGCATCGAGAAAATGAGCCTAAATTTGCTAAATAAACTTTATGTGGACATTGCATAGGAACGAGAACACAGACTTTAGACAGCTACATGAATTACAGGCACTAACCAATAACTAATAATTGATTGAGCACGGGCTTACAGCCTGAATCAAATTTATCTGACTCGCATACAGGAAAATTCACAGGAAGAGCTAAACAATGCATCCAGAAAATGAGCCTAAATTTGCTAAATAAACTTTATGGGGACATTACAAACGAATCAGAACACAGGCTTTAGACAGCTACGAGGGCACTAACCAATAACTAATAATCGATGGAAAATCAAAGACCGGAAGATGATGTAGACAGGAGACAGAGCTCTTGCCTGCAGCCTACCGCTTGAGTTGGTTGAAGTGCCGCTTGGCGTTCTTCTTAGAGCTAACGCCACTGCCATTGCCACAACATCGGACGCACTTCCGGCTAGGCCTGCAGCGCCTTGGGTACTCAAAGGGGACGACGCCTCCTCTCCTCTATCCGCTCTCCTTCCGTCGCTCCGGCTACTCTCCGTCTCCGCATAGCCCAGCAACGGCCATACTCGACCACCCTGGCTGGCTCCTGGAAGGCGACGGCGTCAACTGAATCGGGGCAACGCAGCCCGGCGCTGGACTGGATCGGGGAAGATTGCCAAGGCCCGCGGTCCTCCTCTCTGTTGATTCCCCCACCGCCACGACTCTCTCGCGTGCTTGTTTTCGTCCCCTCGCTCGAATGCGTGTGCCGCCGCCCCGAACTGCTCCTCCGATTGTTCCCATCGGGAGGAGGTCAGGAAGGGCGTCGAAGCCGACAGCCCCAGTTCCTTATCCTCGCCCCCCGCACGCGATGCTCCCTTCCCCGCCATAGGACGCGACGCCGCCACCCATAGATCCATCTGTTGTCGCGCCTCTCCGCCGCTGCCAGGCGAGCGTCTGCCCCGTCGCCAGTATGCCGCGGGTAGAGGAGGTGGCGGGGATAGGTACGGGAAGGGCACCGCCGGCGCATCGCTGTTGTTGAGATGCATCGCCGGTAGGTTGCGATACGGAGCGAAACTGCTCGGGGATGACCAAGATTGGGAATTTTTCAATCAACCTATGTTACACTGGCGGTGGCATACCATGTAAATACACTGAACAGTCAGGGGTAAAACCGAAAAAAAAGGTGAACGGAAAAACACAGGTGACGAACCTACCTAGGAAGAAATTAGTAGATAGAAGATAGATAGATAGATAGATAGATAGATACTAGCTTATAATCCTCCTTTAATCCTTCAATCATGGCATCATATGCGCCCATCAATCCCTTCCTCACAAGGCAGCGCCCATCGATCCCTCCTTCCTCCCATTTATAATTATAGCTCATAATCCTCCTTTAATCCTTCAATCATGGCATCATGTGCCCATCAATCCCTCCTTCCTCACATTTATAATTAGCTCACAGGCTAATTGATCCCAGTCATTCAATCATGCTCAGTTTTGCTATACTTTTTTTTTGTCATCATCCGTATACTGCCCTCCGGCCATTGGCAACTTAGCTTGTCTACTGTGAGATAATGGTTCTATTTAAGGTGCTAGATTTCTTACTAAGTTTTCGATATGGGACTAAAAATCAAACTGCATGTAAAACTGCCGCTGCTAATTTTCAGAAGTAACGTAAATAAACAGGGCCTCCTTTGATGTTGGTGTACCAGGCGGGCAGGCCCTGAACGCATGCGCAGTGTGGCCCATGTGATGAATCAAGTTATTCCTGTGATTGTTGGCGTGCGTGCTTGCTCTCATGGCATCATGTGCCCATCAATCCCTCCTTCCTCACATTTATAATTAGCTCACAGGCTAATTGATCCCAGTCATTCAATCATGCTCAGTTTTGCTATATATTTTTTTATCATCATCCGTATACTGCCCTCCGGCCATTGGCAACTTAGCTTGTCTACTGTGAGATAATGGTTCTATTTAAGGTGCTAGATTTCTTACTAAGTTTTCGATATGGGACTAAAAATCAAACTGCATGTAAAACTGCCGCTGCTAATTTTCAGAAGTAACGTAAATAAACAGGGCCTCCTTTGATGTTGGTGTACCAGGCGGGCAGGTCCTGAACGCATGCGCAGTGTGGCCCATGTGATGAATCAAGTTATTCCTGTGATTGTTGGCGTGCGTGCTTGCTCTCATGGCATCATGTGCCCATCAATCCCTCCTTCCTCACATTTATAATTAGCTCACAGGCTAATTGATCCCAGTCATTCAATCATGCTCAGTTTTGCTATACTTTTTTTTGTCATCATCCGTATACTGCCCTCCGGCCATTGGCAACTTAGCTTGTCTACTGTGAGATAATGGTTCTATTTAAGGTGCTAGATTTCTTACTAAGTTTTCGATATGGGACTAAAAATCAAACTGCATGTAAAACTGCCGCTGCTAATTTTCAGAAGTAACGTAAATAAACAGGGCCTCCTTTGATGTTGGTGTACCAGGCGGACAGGCCCTGAACGCATGCGCAGTGTGGCCCATGTGATGAATCAAGTTATTCCTGTGATTGTTGGCGTGCGTGCTCGCTCTCTTGTCCGTTTTTATTAGATTTTTTTTTTGTAGTCGCCGGCGTGTAAATGAATCGGTACGGGATCCATAATAGAGACTTTTTTTTACGGTGGCAGCCGTTGGTAATTCGTGGTTGTATCTCACACGATTCTGACCCATCGAATCTTTTTTTTACCGGTGGCTTGCTAGATATATGTGTTTTAGTGCGAGGGCAAAACGATCCAAAAAAGTGTTGGACCGGGAGAAACACTTTGTGCTTTATTATTAGGTATAGATATATTTTTTTTCAAATATAAAGTAGTTTAACTTAAGACAAGACTAAAACACTAAATATATTTAAAAAAAACCTATTACCATCTTGAAACTACAAAACATAGTGTAGCCAGCATTGGTACGCTTGCTCGTAGGGCAAGAAAAACAAAACTTGATGCCTGATTTGCGCCCAGCAGAAAAGTTGCAGCAAACACCATGCTTTATGGAATTTGTGGACCTAACATAGAAATATAAACCCTTTTGTAATGGATCGTTTGTCTAAATATTTCCTCCTGCCCATATATAAGAGCTAAGCGTGTTAACATGTAGTGTTTACACAAGAAATACATTTTTAATTATCATTTGGGTATGCGTCCTCTATTATTTATATATTACGATATAATTGTGTTTCTCAAATATTTGCATTTTCAAAGATTATGCTGACCATCTTTTCAGAAATTGTACTATAACTAAAATAATAAATTTGCACACCGTTGGGTGTTATGTGCAAGAACTACAGCAAACAACTGTGTTTTGTGCAACAATAAGCTACAAATCCTTCTCCGCGCCACGTTGGATGCCAATGTAGGGATAAAAACCGAGACTGAAATCGGTGCCTAATTCTTTCTTTTTTTTGCAAAATTCTACGATATATTAATAATCATCAACAACAGTACAAAGATCATAAAAGTAATAAAATTTATAAATAGGTCATTGCACCACCTAGCGAGACTACAGACACTAGCAGGAGCCAAAGTCGTGCCGCCGTCCTCGCCATTCCATCACCGGAGCCGGACAAAGTTTGTCATAGTTGAGCTTGTTGTAGTAGACAGAAGAAAAGTCGTCGTGCTAAGACCCCATAGAACCAGCACACCAGAGAAACAACCATCGCCAAAGATGACAAACGTAGATCAGAAGAGACTGACCTCAAACCACACCGACGAATACGGAAAACGATCAGATCCCAAGAGATCCGTCAGACACAAGACTTCATGTGCCCTCCGCCGACGCAATACGCACCACCAGAGCAAGGATAAGGCGGATATAACCTTATTATGACTTCAGGACTCGGCCGTTGTCTCAACATTCCGAAGAAGACACAGAAAAATATCTAAACACAAACAAAAACCCTCCCGCCAGCGAGAGGCCGTGGTCCGCCACACCTCCAAGGCCCTAAGGCCACCCGAGGTGTAGCGGACAGGTGGCATCGCTGGGGGGACAGAACCAAACTGCATGTAAAACTGCCGCTGCTAATTTTCAGAAGTAACGTAAATAAACAGGGCCTCCTTTGATGTTGGTGTATAAGGCGGGCAGGCCCTGAACGCATGCGCAGTGTGGCCCATGTGATGAATCAAGTTATTCCTGTGATTGTTGGCGTGCGTGCTTGCTCTCTTGTCCGTTTTCATTAGATTTTTTTTTATGGTCGCCGGCGTGTAAATGAATCGGTACGGGATCCATAATAGAGACTTTTTTTTACGGTGGCAGCCGTTGGTAATTCGTGGTTGTATCTCACACGATTCTGACCCATCGAATCTTTTTTTTACCGGTGGCTTGCTAGATATATGTGTTTTAGTGCGAGGGCAAAACGGTCCAAAAAAGTGTTGGACCGGGAGAAACACTTCGTGCTTTATTATTAGGTATAGATTTTTTTTTTCAAATATAAAGTAGTTTAACTTAAGACAAGACTAGAACACTAAATATATTTAAAAAAAAACCTATTACCATCTTGAAACTACAAAACATAGTGTAGCCAGCATTGGTACGCTTGCTCGTAGGGCAAGAAAAACAAAACTTGATGCCTGATTTGCGCCCAGCAGAAAAGTTGCAGCAAACACCATGCTTTATGGAATTTGTGGACCTAACATAGAAATATAACCCCTTTTGTAATGGATCGTTTGTCTAAATATTTCCTCCTGCCCATATATAAGAGCTAAGCGTGTTAACATGTAGTGTTTACACAAGAAATACATTTTTAATTATCATTTGGGTATGCGTCCTCTATTATTTATATATTACGATATAATTGTGTTTCTCAAATATTTGCATTTTCAAAGATTATGCTGACCATCTTTTCAGAAATTGTACTATAACTAAAATAATAAATTTGCACACCGTTGGGTGTTATGTGCAAGAACTACAGCAAACAACTGTGTTTTGTGCAACAATAAGCTACAAATCCTTCTCCGCGCCACGTTGGATGCCAATGTAGGGATAAAAACCGAGACTGAAATCGGTGCCTAATTCTTTCTTTTTTTTGCAAAATTCTACGATATATTAATAATCATCAACAACAGTACAAAGATCATAAAAGTAATAAAATTTATAAATAGGTCATTGCACCACCTAGCGAGACTACAGACACTAGCAGGAGCCAAAGTCGCGCCGCCGTCCTCGCCCTTCCATCACCGGAGCCGGACAAAGTTTGTCATAGTTGAGCTTGTTGTAGTAGACAGAAGAAAAGTCGTCGTGCTAAGACCCCATAGAACCAGCACACCAGAGAAACAACCATCGCCAAAGATGACAAACGTAGATCAGAAGAAACTGACCTCAAACCACACCGACGAATACGGAAAACGATCAGATCCCAAGAGATCTGTCAGACACAAGACTTCATGTGCCCTCCGCCGACGCAATACGCACCACCAGAGCAAGGATAAGGCGGATATAACCTTATTATGACTTCAGGACTCGGCCGTTGTCTCAACATTCCGAAGAAGACACAGAAAAATATCTAAACACAAACAAAAACCCTCCCGCCAGCGAGAAGTCGTGGTCCGCCACACCTCTAAGGCCCTAAGGCCACCCGAGGTGTAGCGGACAGGTGGCATCGCTGGGGGGACAGAACCCTAGATGAGTTTAGCTAGTCTTCCCAACTGCCTAGCGGATGCCCCTCAGGTACGTGAAATCGGTGCCTAATTCGGTGATCAAATATGAAAAAGCCTAATTAAGTTTTGGGATTTTGGTTTCAACCCTTGAGTATATACCAAATAATAACTCGATTAAACTGTAGAGATGAAACTTTAAAACCTTTAGGGTACCCTCTAGTTTAGCCTAGTTTAAACAAATGAAATAGTTTTCTTAAAAAATAGTGTTTTGTCAAAATTTAGTTCATTTTTTTTTACTAACTAGGGTAAAGGGTACCCATTACATCCTTATTAAACCGAAGTAGAGTCCGTAAAAGAGGCCAAGTAGCTGCACTTAATCTCAAAGAAAAAAAAACTAGCTGCAATTTCCTCCACCCAGCGTAACAAACAATCCAGGGAACCAGGTAGCAAGTCGGAGTGCAGTTGTTTAGCAGCCACGAATAGCGATCGCGTCCTAGTCCTAGCTAGTCACGGCAGCATGATGAGCACGCCTTCAATCCGTCTCCGACCCCAAAACGTACTGTACCTCTGGTTGATCTACTCCTTATATATGTCCTCCTCCATGCATGATGCATCCACAAGCTAGCTCGCTCGATCGATTCGATCGCTCCCCTCTCTCCAGCAATCGAGTTGAGCGGCCGGCGAGCGCCATGGTCTTCCGCGGCGGCAAACGAGCCGCCACCGTCGTCCTCGAAGACATTGACGCGACACGACGATCCTCATCAGCAACCAGTAGCAGCAGCGCTGGGAGCACGGAGGACTACGACGACGCGTGCAGCGTCGGCAAGGGCAGCTTCGGTGTCGTCGTCAAGGCGCGTCACCGTACCACGGGCAAGACCGTCGCCATCAAGTCCCTTTGCTGTACCGACGCCGCTGCCGCCACCGACGTCGACCAGCTCCTGCTCCTGCATGAGGCCCACCTCCTGGCCGAAGCCTCCGGCGGAAACCCGTACATCGTCGGCTCCCACGGGCTCTTGCTCGACCCGACCACCGGCAACCCCTGCCTCGCAATGGAGTACGTGGACGGGCCGAACCTCGGCGACTTCCTGTCGGGCAGGCCGCCTCTTCCCGAGGATACCGTGCGCGCCTTCATGTGGCAGCTCCTCACCGGGACCAAGACGATGCACGAGCGCCGGATCGTCCACCGCGACATCAAGCCGGCCAACATCCTCGTCGACGGAGAAGACGAGAAGACGGTCAAGATCTGCGACCTCGGGGTGGCCATGTCCCTGGCCACGGAGCGGCCGCCGTACGGCAAGGCCGGCACGACGTTGTACATGGCGCCCGAGATGCTCCTGGGAAAGCCTGACTACGACGCGCGGGTGGACGCGTGGTCGCTCGGGTGCGTCATGGCCGAGATGCTCACGGGCGGCAGGACGCTGTTCGAGCTCAGGAGCGACATCGTGCGCCAGGTCCGTACCATCTTCACCGTGCTCGGGCTGCCGGACGGCCGGTGGTTCACGTCCCGGCCGCTCGCCCACATGGTGGCGCGACCTCTGCTGGTATTGCCGAAGCGGGAGCGACAACGCAGCAGGCTGCGGGAGCTGTTCCCGGCGGAGATGCTGTCCGAGGACGGGTTCCAGGTCATGGCAGGACTTCTGACGTGTAACCCCGGCAAACGGCTGACTGCGGCCGCGGCTCTCAAGCTGCCATGGTTCCAGGCGCCTGCTCCTCCTCGTCCAGCCGCTGCTGCGAAGATATGCGCGTTGACACTGCTCAGGAAGAAGCTGGAGGCAGCGTTGCTCGCCAGGAAGGGTTGCCGGCCAAGATCATCCAAGCAAGGAAGAAAACTGACGCTCGTACACTGTTTAGTTCAGATGTAACTGAATTAGTGCAACATATTGGGTTGCTACTTGCTAGGATAGGCAACACATGAGCAGAGATGTAACTGAAATGCATCCTCAGGCAGGGCTCCACGGCTTGTAGCAAGTTCGACACCAGTCTTCAGAAAGTAGTAGCAAAATCAACCATGTGGCGGCTCTGTAATGTAAACTTGACCGGCTAGTATCGGCCTTTGTAAAGCTTTAGTTTTCTTTCTTTGGTTCCTTAGTTTTCTTTGTTCGTCTTCTGGTTCGATGTACTCTAAACGTCATCTTGACGCCTTATTATAAATGTATACAATGACATACACACTTTGGTGTGTGTTTCGGAAAAAATAATACTACATGGTGGCAAATTGGCCGGTTTAAATTACATGTCAGCCTGAAAACACACATGCAGATTCTGCCGCAAGTTTCAAACTAAACTGAGAATCTGAACTCAGCTCACAACACCCAGCTCATGCAACAGGACCATCATGGGATCACAAAGTCACAATACATACGATTAATTCAATGTGTAAGGATGATGACAGCAAACAATACAGCTTTAAAATTCCTCTGATATTTACAACACACCTGAACCAGAAAGTATATATCCACACAACCGACACACGAATGCAGTGCTTATTTTTAAGCCGGAAATTTCAACCAGAATACCCAAGAAAGTTCTATAGACACAACCAGATACATATGTGACAGGGAAGGGAAGAGAATCCATGGCTAGGCACTGCCACGAGCAGCCTCCTGGAGATACTTCACAGCACTGTCGTAGTTCCCGAAGCCCAGTCGTGGTTATCAACAGAAACGACCTGGATGTACCTCTCTGCAGGGTTCTGTTGACTTGTGGTGGGAGTGACTGATCTTAGGTGAGGTACGGGTACAACTACCTGTAAACACATTGCAGATGTCAATATTATCAGGTCCAGTATGATACGGAAAATGCCGTTTCGGACTTCCAGTGTGCATGATCCAGATGAGCAACAAAGATAAACAATGTTTCTATGCCTTTCTTTAATACTAGTAGTATGGAATTTGCAGATTAGCAAACCATTTCAGATCATATCCTCTGTCAAATCAGACATAATTCAACACAATCTGATTTGCATATCTTCCCCAACAAGCTCCAAGATTTCGTCAATTCTGAAATAAAATCAAGCTATCAATACTAACACCAAAGTTATATGATGTACAAATTAATTTCGAAATTCAGGGTGCAACTTCTGATATTCTTAGTTTCTAATACCCAGAAGCTAAAACAGTCAGTGAAACAATTACCTACTCATCTTGATGTTCACATTAGCAAGCCAAGAGGCTAAATAGACCTGTAAAACAAGCAATTGACAAGATAGAATCATTGTTAGATAGCATGCTGACATAACATAGCACATTTGATCTAATCCAAAGATGCCCCTTTCATCCTTCAACTACATGAGCCAAGTTATTGTTTATAAGTCTATCAAACAAACAGTTAAAGACATAAGCATCGGGGCAGAGACAGTTAAATTCTAATGTATGGAATCAATGCAACAATTCTGCAAAATTAGACATGTACCTGCAAAACCTCATGTGATGGACTATGGCCAGGTAGCCCTGCCTGCAAGACATCAGCCCTCCAGTTCTCAGGTAGTGGGCAGCTGTCTCTGCCCCAATGCTAGTACTCGGAAATTCGTACAATTCCCTGTCATATAGCTCATCTGACCATTCTGGTGAAGAATCTGCACCTTCCTTTAAGTTGATCGAAAGGAGTTCCAAGACAATCAGTCTCTACATTGAAATTGATTTCCACCGTCAGGAATTCCTCAAAAAAAACAGAAGAAAACAGGCACGTAGAAATAAGCGATTCCTAACTGCACAAGCGGAAAACATAGCAGGATTGAATGCACTAACTGTTTCTGCAATCAACAAGCATCACCGTATCATAAAACACGGTATAGTGAAAATATGATAATACCTTCAATTGTAGCTCCGAAATAAACATCTCAACAAGCTCTTGAGCAAGATCCTCTAAGATGAATTCATGAAAAAAAGGAAATTAATATAATTAAGACCGTCTCTTGCTGGATTACGAACAATAGAACAGCATAGACTCACGTGCAGATCTGAATCTTCGGTACCACTTCAGAAAGGAAATAGAATATAAGAAACTATATATTGAATACATACACTGAAACCTAGTACAGAGTGTGTGATAACTTAAAGTTTATTTATTAACTATATAATACTATCTTTTTTTGCAAATTAACTATATAATACTCACTCGACTTTCTGACTAACTTGCAGCTATTATGTAAACAATACAAAATTTATTGAATTCCGAATCATATTCAAGAATTCATTTCTGCCATAACTAACAGAATGGAAAGAAAGATCATCTGTCTCTCTGTATCTTCGTATTTTAGAACAGGACTTTCTGAATCTTTTTTAAGGAAATTATTGTCATGCTAATCACAAGGAAATAGAAGTTATGGAACTTTGATCCTGTTTTGGATAAAATGAACGGGCAACCCACCAAATTCTGACATGGAGATCAATTTGAATACTGGAGCTCCTCCACCATCCCCTGAATCATTCAAATCATCTTGGGTGTCAGTAAAGCGGACTATTGAACTATTGGAAGATACTTCCGAAAAACACCGCATGGCGCGAGAAGCTTTAACCAAGTCGGACACGACAAGGACCTAGTAGCAGGAAAATGAAGAACATCGAACCAAACAAGCCACTTTATGTCTAGTACAAGAAAACTAGAGAATTGTGTCTTCTATGTTTGTAGCAAAATTTCAAATATTTTGACTTTCTAAACTATTAAGGACAATTATCTTAGACATGGTCAGGTTATAACATGCTTCCAACACTTTTTATTTGCATATTTCTCAAGCTAATTTTGCCATCGATGGGAAGGGACATCACCACGACATTTGCAAGTTTCGTCTTCCATTCTCAGGTTGACAATACCTGAAACTCGTGCACTCCTTTCGGATCACAACATCAGAAGATAATGCTCATGGTGATTTTGTAAGGTTTTGGCACTGGACTGTTTGGGATTGGCAGTGAGCCAGAGACCTCGATGCTGGATGTTGAATTTGAGAACATGATTCATTTTTGTTAAATAACCCTTTCATGCCCTATGTGTTCCTGACTAAGATAAAATAACATGAACAAGCACGGTCTTTGTATGAGCTTTACCATCTCCTTCTAGGTTGATAGAAGCATCTCGTGGCATTGCACCTGAACCAACCAAAAGACATGAAAATGAGGAGACCAACAAGCAAATTACATAGGGGGCATGATTTTGCTAAAGAGGATCGGGCGAGTTCCAGCCGAAAGTGTGTAACTACCTCCTTGTGCGCCAACTTGGCATGTCCCTGATCACCCCCAAATCCATCCTAGGCATGTAACTGACAAGCCCAAGGCGGCGGCATCAGTAAGTGGTGACTGAACTGAACCTCGGAAACCCAAGCGCTGGGGAGAGTGGGGAGTACCTGCGGGAGAGGTGGGCGTTGACGAGCGCGGAGGCGTGGGATCGTCCGGCGTCGGCGGCGAGCAGGCGCGACCACTGGTTTCGCAGGTTACGCTGCGCTGCCGGCCGCTACTGGCGCAGCGACGAGGACGACGGGGTCGGGGAGCATGGTTCGGCAGGGTGGCGAGCCGGGGTGGCTGCGCACGGCTCCATTGTTTCATCCGCGCGCCGCTGGCGCTTCCGCTGTCTAGCCCGACGGAGCCCAGCGCCGGCGCAAGATCACAGCCCTGCACCACAACCGTGAGGAGAAATCCCAGGTTCGCAGGCGGTCGACATCAGGAGCAGTTGGGCAGGGAAGGGAACTAGTTGGAAAGCTGAGGTGAGGTCGACCGGCAGGCGTCCAACTCACTCCTCGATCGACGGTGGAAGCTTGGGGCCGGGCAGGCAGAGCAGAGGGCAGAGGCATGGGGACGAACAGTTTCACACTTCCTGTTGGATCGCTCGAGGCCTATCTCTTGCTGGGCCAGGCTTTTCTAGGACGTCCAACACTCGATAGCCCACCACGGAACCAGGCCCCCTCCGAATCCGGACGGATAAACATGATTTTCACACCGCGTCTTAGTATATCAGGCCATCCCGAGGAGCACGCTCCTAACCCAGGCAGCGTCTAATCGTCTCCGATATGCATTTCCCGTCTACTTATACTTCCACCTCTTCCGTTCTCCTCCATCGATTCATCTATCATCATGGTCCTCTAAAACGTCCACGCCTAAGACATGACGATCATCATCAGCAACAAGAACTAGCACCGGTAGCACGGTGGTCTACCAGGACGCCGAGATCATGGTGCACCACGGAGCCACGGGCAAGACCGTCGCCATGAAGTCCCTCCGCCACACCGCCACCGGCGACCGAGACCCGTCTCCTGACCGAGGCCTCTAGCGAAAACCCTTACGTCGTGACGGAGTCCGTCGGGTCGAACCTCAATGAGTTCCTGTCCAGCAGGCTGCCTCTTCCCGAGGCCACCGTATGTGCCTTCATGTGGCAGCTCCTCACGGGGGCTGAGATAATGCACAAGCGCCGCATCGTTCACCGTGACACCAAGCCGTCCAACGTCCTTGTCGGAGAATATGGAAAGACGGTGAAGATCTGCGGCTTCGGGCTGGCCATGTCCTTGGCGACTGAGTGGCAGCCGTACGACAAGGTCGGCACGGCGTCCTACATGGAGCCAGAGGTTCTCTTGGGGAAACCGGACTACAACGCGCGGGTTGACGCATGGTCGCTCGGGTGCATGATGGTTGGAATGCTCACCGGCGGTGAGACGTTGTTCGAGTTCAAGGGAAACAATATACGCCAGGTGCTATGTATCTTCTCCATGCTCGGGATGCCGGACTATCCAGGGTTCACGTCATCCCTGCTAGGGCGCCATCGCCAGCGCAGCAGGCTGCGGGAGCTGATCCCGTTAGAGACACTGTCCAAGGACGGGTTCCAGGTATTGGAAGGACTTTTGGCGTGTAACCCTAGAAGCGGCTGACGGTGGCTGATGCGGCTTAGATCACTGTAGAGCGTCGTTGGGAAACCCCAAGAGGAAGGTATGATGAGTACATCAATAAGTTTTCCCTCATTAAGAAACCTAGGTTATCAAATCAGTAGGAGGAAGAAAACGACTCAAAGATGTTGTTAGCAACTTGGAAACTTGCACAACACAAACTCAAGACTTTGCCCCAACGAACAGTGAGGTTGTCAATCTCACCGGTTTGCTAAAATAAAAGATTAAACATATGGTGTGGAAGGTGATGGTGGCTTGCAGAAAGTAAACAGTAATAATGAAAGATGTATCAATGGTAAAGATTGGACCAGGGTCCACAGTTCACTAGAGGTAAACAAATTACAGCGGGCCAATTGACAGGACAGAGTAAGGCATAACAATGCAATACTAGACATTCATGATCCTATGAGATTCGAATGGGCATTACAACAAGATACATAGACTGCCATCAAACTGCATCTATGACTAATAATCCACCTTCAGGTTATCATCCGAACCCCCTCCAGTATTAAGTTTCAAGCAATGGATAACTGCTTTAAGCAAAGTGTATAAAGTAAACAATACAATTGTTTCATGAACAAAAGATCGTTGTTTTCTCCCTAGTAGCAATAGCACATCTACAACCTTAGAGATTTCTGTCACTTTTCCAGATTCAATAGAGGCATGAATCCACTATCAAGCATAAATACCCTCTCTTGGAGTCACTAGCATCTACTTGGCCAAGATAGCTACTAGAAACGGAGAGCATGCAAGATCTCAAACAACACATACATGATAGAATCAATAAGATAAAACCATTAATCAATCTGACATAGTAATCTCAATATCCATCGGATCCCCGCAAACACAACATGCATGATTACAAATAGATGATCTTGATCATGAACGAAGCTCACAAGATCTAAACATGATAGCACAAAGGAGGATAAACAACCATCTAGCTACTGTATGAATCCATAGTCCAAGGTGGAACTACTCACGCATCGTACCGGAGGCTGGCATGGTGATGAAGAAGGCCTTCGGGATGATCTCTTCTCTCAGGCAGGGTGCCGGGAAGAGCTTCAGATCCCCCCGATCTAGGACGATGGTGGCAGCGGCTACAGACTGCTTTGTGGAGATCTGATCGGGTACTTAGGGTTTTGGTATCGGGGGCTTCTTATAGGCGAAGGGGAGACCAAGGGGGTGCCCGAGGCGGCCGCACCCCCCAGGCGTGGGCCAGGCCTGGGCGCATGGCCAGGGGGTGTGGGCCCCTCGTGGCCCTCCTCCATCTCGTCTTATGGCTCCGTGTTCTCCTCAGTGAAATATTGACTTTGGCTTTTGTCCCGTCCAATTCCGAGAATATTCATTTTCTGGCTTCTCTGGAACAAAAAAAAACAGTAGAAAACAGGCAACTGGCACTGTGGCAACTTGTTAATAGGTTAGTCCCAAAAATCATATAAAAATACCTTAAAGTGTAGACAAAGCAAAGCAAAGTGGATACTAAACAAGCATGAAACATCAAAAATTATAGATACATTTACGACGTATCAGTGGCTGAGGCTCTCAAACTCCCATGGTTCGGGACACCTCCTTCTCATAAATTCGCTACTGCGAAGGTCGTCACGTTAGCATTGCGCATGAAGAAGGTGGAGGCTGCGTTGCCCGTAAGGAAGGAGGGGTTGCGGGCCGAGATCATCCAACCCAAGAAAAGTGACAGGATACTACCTTCGTTCTTGCCAAGAAGACGCGTAGATTTTTTTAAGTCAGACGAAGTGAAGTTTGATAAAGTTCGCAATCATCAAGAATTATAATGTAATATATAGATGTAGTATGAAATATGTTTAATAGTAATATTGTTTTCACATTTTGGAGTTGTGGTGTTTTCTATAAAATTGAGTTCTTGTCTTGTTTATACTTTGTATAATTTTTAGTTTATTAGTATTGTCGTATAAAGCGAAGCTTTTCTGGATTGAATTTTATCAAACTTCTTCTTATAACTCCTTAGTATTAATTTGTTCTACCCAATGAGAAACTACATGCACTACAAGTGTCGTATGACATACTAGGCTTCAAGGCTTGTGCTATGATTTAACCATTTTTCTGAGGTTTTTGTTGTCTCAAATGCAAGACTTGTTTAATCCATAGGTGGCTTCATGTGACATTTTTTATCCATGGTCAATTCTGAAACCATAAGTAATAGTGCGGGATGTTTATTATGTAGTCAAGAATGACCCTCTCAGTGATAATTGTGAGAGCTTATCTTTTCTAGACTTCGCTATCAAACTATACTTGCTCAATTTAATATGGACACACTTGTTCTTCCCACCCTATTATGTGTCATGTGTGTATTTTCTTAGGAGTTTTTCATAATGATATTGTTTTGGAAACTGGAAGATTTTGTTTTATTTACTTGGAGTACAGTAATGAAAGAATAGCCGAATGGGCATCATCTAAAAAAAAGTGTACACGGTAGTCCTGATGGAATTTGGAGACCAGCATCCGAAGTTTTCATGATTTACACTATTTTTGACTCCTAAAACTGTGACTCTTAAATCTCTATCACACTTTTGTCGACTTTGGTTTGTTCCTAAAGAAGCTACTGGAATTCAGCGAAGGCTACTAAATAATACGAACTCATGTATTTTATTTTCCCACTGCCCTTGTAGAAACATTATATTACAATTAATTATTGAAGAGCTTGAATCATCTAAAATAAATATTGTAGCTCGAAATGAAGAGCTTTGAGAGCATGTGGGGTCCCGTCCGTTGGATGAGAGCTGAAAATCGATCCTAGTTGTCTAGATCTCATGCGTGTGTTCTACCAGCACCGGCATTCATCCCGCTCCTTTCATTGATTTGGGGCATACTTTTTGCAGGGACCACTCGTCGGAGAGGGATGGTATGTGGCACGGTGTGTGTTTGCAAATCGGGAGAGGGTGTGGTGTCTCCACCATGGTTTTACTAGTGCACCAGGGGAAAAATGGACATTTACCCTCTTCATTTGTGTTGCGTGTTAGTGGCAAGGACGGCATCACCGTTGAGTGGCGGGCTACCCTTCGTTGCCAGGTACGGGGCTCACCGGTCCTCCCCCTCGAGTGGCTATGGAGAGAGGGGAAGGAAGGGTTGTGTGAGACCCTGGCGCATGGCTTAATAGGATCGATAGTATACCCATATCAACAAGTTGCAACTTCTTTTCCGGAAGCTCATCCAAAAAGAACCTCCATGTTAAGCGTGTTTGGCCTGGAGCAATTTGAGGATGGGTGACCGACCGGAAAGTGGGTACCGGGTGCGCACGAGTGAGGACAAAGTGCACAGAAAAGACTAGTGTTGGTCGGTGGGGATAGTCTAGAGATCCTATTGAGCTGCCAGGAGTGACAGCCGCCGGTCCGGAGAGGCCGGGGTGTTATAATTGGTATCAGAGCCGACCCTCGCGGTTACAAGGCGTGCGGGTCGATGGCGGACATGTGGCGCGAAGCGTGTGGCCGGAGTGGACACGACATGGCACATGTGTCGGCGCCTGGGCGTGTGCCAAGAGGACATTCACGGCTTGTGGTTGATCGGCGAGGCGTCGATCTTCTAAGGGTGTATGTGAGACCCTAGCACATGGCTTAATAGGATTGATAGTATACCCATATCAACAAGTTGCAATTTATTTTCCGGAAGCTCATCCAAAAATAACCTCCAGGTTAAGCGTGCTTGGCCTGAAGCAATTTGAGGATGGGTGACCGACGGGAAGTGGAGTGCAAAGTGCACGAGTGAGAAAAAAGTGTGAATAAAAGACTAGTGTTGGTCTGTGGGGCTAGTCTGGAGATCCTATTGAGCTTCCAAGAGTGACAGCCGCCGGTCCGGAGAGGTTGGGGTGTTACAGGTTGGCCTAGCCTCCACTAACTCATGTGCCCTCTTTTCTCTCTTCATCCTCGTATCCTCCTAAAAAACCTATCCGCCAATGGTCTCTTCTTGTCCGTTGTCGTTGCTGTGGGACGAGTAGAAGGCCACGGTGGCCGCCTCTATCCTTACCACGATCATGGAATCCTCCTCCTCTCTGACCCCAACCCGGCATGCAGGTTCTCCCCAAGAACGAGCACAACGGCGGTCTTCTGTACTGGAGTAGAGGTGTGGCTTCTGAGAAGCAGCATGGGCAGGGGCGCGTCAACCTCGACAACAAGCATGGCGAGCAGCCACATTAGATGCGGGAGCTCCACGCTTCCGTGTTGCCATGGCAGGATGATCCTTGGTGGAGTCATCATCAAAAAGGACTAGAACGTCCTTCCGCTTGAGGTTGTAAACCTGAGGAGTCATGTCCTCTTTAGGAAACTCCATAAGCTGGCGAAGGCGGACTCGAGTCAGCGATGCAGTGATAAAACTAAGACAAACATTTGGAGTATCTTTACTACTCCCTCCATTTAAAAATATAAGATGTTTTAGGTTTGTAAAGGTAATGTATCTAGACATATTTTAGTTTATAGATTCAGAGTGAATCTCTTTGAACCTACAAACTAAAAGGTGTATAGATATATTATCTTCATAAATCTAAAACATCTTATATTATGAACGGAGGGAGTACTTATTAAAGGAAAAGTGGACATGATCATTGGTACATCGTCTGTCACCCCACCGACCTACCTCGCTCTCGCGACACAGAAAAAACGGGGTTGGATATTGATCTGCCTCTCCGCACAATCTCTTTCCACGATTTCCTACGTGACGGTTTTAGATTTTATTCTCGACCCTCCCACTCCCATCTCACAATCTCACCTCGGTCGCATCTCCCTCACCAGCAACTGTGACCCAATCCATCTCTCTTTGACTCCTTCACTTCCTCATGGATGACATCGAGCCCTCCCGTGGGCATGTCCCCTGCCCCTGCCCCTTTCTCCTATGCTCACTAGTGCCTTTCTGATCGACCATGTGCGGTGACCCAGCATACCACTGCATGTGTATTACACTATAGTCATTGACATGGCATCCACAGAACACCGTTCTGTAAATATCACATCCCTCAGAGTGGTACAACAGAAACATTACGGGTCCATATTACAAACATTCACACATTATTATTATTACAATACCAGAAGTTCAAGACTTCAAAAGGTTTCAACTTACAAACCAAAATATAAAGTGTTTCAGCGGAATTTAAAAGTAGCAACTCCAACTAGGAGTTGAGCTCAGCAGCTTATTCTATAGAGTTCATGCTGCTCAGCTCTGTTGGTTACTACTAACTAGGATACTTAGTTGGACTCGTTATCATCAACACCATAGCGTATTTCGTAATCCACTCCTTCAACACCTCCTGACAGGTCAGGATCCTCGTAGAACACATCTTCTTGACATTCGGCTGCATACATTGGCATGTCTTCGGGATCCTCAGAGTCTAATCAAGGGATCAAAGGAAAGGATGAGTAACAACGTTACCCAACAAGTTCATTATATGCAAGGTGGGAAGTTTGATGTTCTAACTACCACCTCGGACTATAAGTCCTTGGCACTATGCAGTTTTTGCAAATCTTTCTTCAAAGATTGATTTTATTATAAAAATCTATGACCATCAGCCTTCACAGGTTGACCAGAACTTTCATGGAGTTCCTTTCCTGCCGCGTTCGTAGCTCCTTCCCGGAACAGGGAGTAACAAGTTACAATTATTACACTCTGCAGAGGTGCGTTACTTTACCCATGAGAGATCAACTCCTTGTTGCACAACCGGGCGTACTTTCCCGTCCACAATTCCATGATGTGGGGCCCAGTAGTTGGTCCAAGCCAATCACTACCCCCTTCACGACCTCGCATGACTCCTTGGTGTACACCATGCCCACATAATGAATTACGACAATGGTTTGTACAAACCGTTAGATGCCAGAACTATCGTGGGACAATGAGGGTTTCCACCCATATGCTGCATATCCTCTATGAATTACCAATAAATATGCACGCTACTAGGATAACAGACACGACCTACACATCCGGCTTCATGCGAGAGGAAGAAGATACAACTGACTTCTCTGTCCCATTCCAAATCTCATGGCTAACGCGTAATATATGGCGCTAGAATTACTGATGTCAGGGGTTATTAAGTCTCTAATTGATCATTATTGTTGCAAATAGAACCCTAAGTTCTATTGCTCCATTATATCATCACTTAGGATGGTATCTATGATTTCTTTAATTGTGAAAATAATATTTTCTTTCTTTGGAGTATATATGGTAACACACAATTTGCAAATACTTTGATAAAGACTCTTCAAAGGATATGAGCAAGTGATGAACTTGCCTTGTGTTGGCAAGGTAGTGAAGTCTGATGCTTGCACTGGACCTTGAGCTTCTATGTCTACAAAAACATCATTATTGCCCGATAAGGACAATATTTAAAGAAGCAAAATGATTATGCAAACTAATGTAATGCAACATTTAGCTTTATATGTATTCTTCCCCATTTATTTAAATTATAAAAATTCTTTTATTGAGAAAGAATTTATAGATATTATTTTTTAATATTTATTGAATATGGTATTCTTTTTATTTTATTTTTAATTTATTTGCCTTTTATTTAATTAATAATTCCTTTAAGAATTATCACTAATTACCAAAAATTGACATTAATTATTTGTTTAGTATTTTCTAAAATACTACAATATTAATATATAATGAAAGTGATTTTTATTTATTTTTATCAACTTTCAATAATTTTGTAAAAATCCATAAGGAATATATAAATTACAAAATTCTTAATAAAATTTTATATTATCTCTTAATTTGTTTAGATAGTTTGGATTATTGTGAATCCAAAAATATTTTATTTTCTAGAATTTATTTAAGTTCAGGTGCATTTTGGTATTTTTCCAATTATTAAAATAGGCTCTAAAGAATTTGGGCTGATTGTTTGGGTTTATTGGGCCCTTGTGACCCAATAGGGAAAGTTAAAACAATACCCCGAAGGGGTATTGGCCCAACCCAGCCCAGCCCAACACTCTCTGTCTCTCCCTCGAGCTCACCCCTCTACTTCTCCTTCCCCGACCCTATGGTCGGTGGTGCTATTGTCGGCGATTCGCGCCGCCGTGGACCTTCCTGGCCGCCGCCGTGGTGCAGGATGAGGTTGTCGGCCCCGCTCTACCCTTCTGTCCAATTGGATTTGGACTTGGATCCCTCCTGCGACCAGATCGATGCCATCCCGAACCCTAGGGTTTGGGGTTTGCGTTGATCTGATGACGTCGCTGCAGTCGTGTGCCGTGGAGATGCTCCTCGCCCCCAGGCGTGGCTATGGTCGCCGCCGTGGCATTGTGTGGGTTGCAGCGCCCCCTTGGGGGTGCTTCCCGTGCCGCCGTGGTCGTCGGCCTCCTCTTCCTCTTGATCTACGAGGACCTTGAGTTATTCCTCTCCCTCTCATGCTCTCTATGCTAGGCCATCCCATGCTAGCTGTTGGTAGTGACCTTTCTGGTTACTGTCTTGTCCTGATTAAGATGGTTTGTTCTACTTAGGGTTCATACCCTGATGTGGATTAGATATTTGATGAATTGGATCAAGTATTGATGATCCTTGAATCTGTTGAGTGGTGACTTGCTATTTATGATTAACCGTGGTGATGCTAGTGGTTTACCAGATGATTCTATGGATTCATTTTGATATGGTTTAGATGGTAAAGTTGCTCTAGAAGCAATACTTGGGAAAATCTATTGGGTTAATACTCACCACTGTCAGTATTTGGTTGATAAGAGTGAGTGTTGTGTGGTGAGGTTAAGGTATTAGTACTGTTGGCTTAAGAGTTTATGTATAGCTGGAGATCAAATGATCTCTTACAGTGAAGATAAATAGATGGATTTTCCTGATTCTGATTCATGTGATGTCAGGAAAATGATTTATAGTTGGTTGGTTGTATTTATAAAGATTGGATGCTTAACCTGCTTAGTTTAGAACTGTTCTTGTGACACCATCCTTGTATGGCACACAAGTTTAGATTCTATTACTTGGTTTGGTCTTGTTCAAGCTTAAAATGAGTTTGACATTAAAGATAACTAGAAACTTCCTTTCTTAAATCCCTAAGACCCATGATGTTGGTCTAAGGTTTAGGGATTAAGCCTTTATCTAGTTGATTCATATGGATGGTTGTGGTAGTGATACCAGCTACTGTTTCTTGAATCAAAGTTTGGGAAAGATGATGGTAGGCTTGATCACTTGTATAGATCCATAAGATTAAATTCTAAGGTGCTACTCTTGTCTTAGAGATGTGCCTAGATGTTTAAATCTTAGCTATGTTCATTCTTGAATTGAAATATAGCTTGATTGCTTTGATCTATGATGTTGTCCTGAGATCTTAGTTGGATCCTTATACTTTTCTGATTGCTTTTAGTGTTTAAAACCTCAGTGATGGATTCACCCCACTTGGGTGCTTTCTGAGAGTTTGAGTAAGAGACAGATCATGTATGCTTGTCTAATCTTAGACAGATAGATCATGTGATGGTCTATTTTACTCACCAATGTCACTTGATGTTGGGGTTTCCTATGGTTGATCTTGTGCTAACTTGATCTGATGCTCTCCTGGTATTTCCATCTCCTGGCTTGTCCTTGATCTAGCCCTTCATCTCCTGATCCTGATGGCTTGATCTTGGTCTTGTTATCCACCTGATCTACCCCCTCCTTATGTCACCATTTTGGTGATGTGATTCAGGGTTTTGATTGGTGTGATCTTGCTTGGCTTTGGCTGGTGGCTGCTGTGCTTGGTGTGTAAGAACAATGGAATAGTGTGGGGTTGTATTTCCACGGCTGTGCTGATGGTTTTGTTTGATTGTGCTGTTGTTGTGGTGCTGACAGCACACACCATGCAGTTTGGTGTGCGTGTTGCCTGTGTGCCTGCTACACCGTTGTGGATATGTTCTGAATTTAGAAGTTACTGTTATCAGGTTACATTTTACCTGGCTGGTGAAACTTTACCCTCCTTGCTGTTTTTTTTTACTTATGGCTTACAATTATGAAAGATACATTCTTTCATATTGGTGAAACTTGCCCCTTAAATACTCAATGATGAAAATCGAACAGTGCACTTCACTGTCAACTCTGAGAGTAAAATAATTTTAATCCTAACTTTCTTTTTCTTTTAAGTTTCTGTTTATTTTGCAGGTACCATATTTGAAGATCAAGATTTTAGTTTAGGTTTTTATTTTTCTTTATAGAATAGTCACTTGTAATAACTCTTATATTCAATTGTAATCTTTAATTTTTTTTGGTACTCTTTATTTTTTATTCCTTTGTAATAAAGATTGTATTATTATTCAATAAAGAAGTATTATTCTTCTATTTAATTATTATTGTAAAGATTGTTGCTTATTTCCATAAGTTACATTTTGTAACTCATTATTGAATGAATTGTTGGAACATTCATTTTATTGATTGTTTTCTTTCATTTATATTTGAGTTATTATGGTTAATTCTTAAATTAAATCAATAATCAAACATCATTCAAAAATCCTTTTGAATTGTAATTCAAACACTCAAGTTTTAAATTCAAATTTCATTTCCCAAAACACGTAAGTCCACAAAGATCATATTAAAGTCTATAACAATCATCCTTCAAGACTATACCTAATCTCAAAGTATGAAGGAAACCTTGATCACTTTAGGTTTTTATTTGACGAAAAATTTACCCACATTTTCACAGATGAATGCATGCAATATCACAAATTTCTAAATCTACCCTTCATTAGTTCCTAAATGCTGGGATGTTACACCACGCCACCTCGGCCACATGAAGCCACCTGCCCCGACCGGTGCTCCTCTATGGATAGGTTGTGGGCCTTCCGTGGAAGAAAGCGACATGGATCCAGGACCTCCTTGCCGTCAGCCAGGAGGAAGGCGTCGGCGCTGAAGCCACCCACGCTAGTGCTCCTCCGCGCAGAGGCATCTGGCTGCACGGAGACTGCCTACTCAATCTTTGGGTCACTTCATGTAACCATCTGATCTGATTGAGGTAACTCGTTTTGGGGGTGGCCGTTGTTTGAGGTTGTCAGTCGGCGGTGGCTGAACCGCAGGTCCGTAGGGCATTCTCCTCTCCTTCTTCCATCTTCACTCTATCTCTATTCCTCTCTGGTTTTTCCTTGATGCTTCTCCCCTCTCGATCACATGGAGGTAGGCCAAGATTCAGTGTCGTCCTACAGGACATGGTCACCTACCTCACCCAAGGTACATGAGATGCTCCCGATCTTTACAGTTTGGTACGTTCAGTTTATGCTTGTTCCGGTTGGAGGTCAATTTTCACAATAATCTTTTGGCTAATTTGCTTACAGTTCAATCTGATTGCAACATGGTGAGCCTTCTTTGCTATAGGAAATTCATAACAATAATAAGAACGCTGATAGGTTCATCCCTATAATTTCCATTGTTATATACGGTATTTCACGATATCACATCATGATTCTTAAAAGTAAAGAAGAAAAGAGAGTACCAATCAGTAAACAATGTGTGTGTACCATGACAGTATAGCCTTAAACATTCAATGTAAAGTATAATGCTTTCTTCTATGGAAAACAAAAATTCGTTTTTCTAATGCCAAACAATTAATGCACGTTGCTAGAACAAAGCTGTGTACGCCATATAAAAGATTTTTTGAGTCGTTGTATAGGCAATGTGTAATCACAGTATAGAGGATTGAGTCAATTTCTCAAAATCAGGGCGACTTATGACTATTAAACAACTTTCATTGACTAATCATGAGTCACGAGGTTAGCAACTTGGTTAGACTCAGCGGCACAAAAACCTTGGCCATATATATTTAAATCATAATTTTTCTTAGTTAGACCATGCTAGAACAGAGCTATATATGCCATATATTGTATCTCATTTTCTTATTTAGATACTGTTGGCCTCCAAAATAATTTTCCAGAAAACGAATAATGCATATATAGATACCTTTGTATGCCTTTATATTACCGCCTTCCCTATATGCAATTCCCAGAGATTGGAGAGACTATCTAGATAGAGGGTGGTAACCAGAGTACCTGTACATGTGTAGAACATATTGAACATATAGACATTTGTTGGAGATATGCCCTAGAGGCAATAATAAAAATAGTTATTATTATATCTTTGTGTTTATGATAAATGTTTACATTCATGCTATAATAGTATTAACCGAAAACATTAATACTTGTGTGATTTGTAAACTAGATTAGAGTCCCTGGTAAAGCCTCTTTATAATACTAGCTTGTTGATTAATAGATGATCGTGGTTTCTCGATCATGAACATTGAGATGTTATTAATAACAAGATCATATCATTAGGAGAATGGTATGATGGACATACTCCTATAGATAAGCGTAGCATAAAGATCAAGTCATTTCAACAGTTAGTTTGCTATAAGCTTTCTGATACATAGTAACCTAATTACTTCCACCATGAGATCATGCTAATCACCATCACTGGAAGGATGCTTTGATGACATCAAACACCACACCGTAACTAGGTGGCTATAAAGGTGGCATTGAGTGTTCGGAAAGTATATGTTGAGGCACATGGATAAAGAGTGGGATTTATCCATCCATATGACGAATAGATATACTCTGGGCCCTCTCGGTGGAATGTCATCCAATTAGCTTGCAAGCATGTGACTATCTCACAAGGGATCACATATCACGAGAACGAGAAAATAGTACTTATCGGTAACGAGGTTGAACTAGGTATGCAGAGATACCGACGATCAAAACCTCGAATAAGTAAACTATCGTAAGACAAAGGGAAATTGGTATCGTATGTAAGTGGTTCATTTGATCGCAAAGTAATCGTAGAAATATGTGGGATCCATATGAATTTCCAGATTCCTCTATTGGTTATTGATCAGAGAAGTGTCTCGGTCATGTCCGCATAATTCACAAACCGTAGGGAGACACACTTAAGGATTCGATGTTGTTTAGTAGATATGGAATGTTAGTAGGGATACTGAATGTTGTTCGGAGTCTCGGATGGGACCCGGGATATGACGAGGAGATCCGGAATGGTCCGGAGAATAAGATTCATATAAGGAAAGTCCAATTCCGGAGTTCGGGAAAGATTCCGATGTTTTCATCGGAGAGGTTCTAGAAGGTTCACCGATCCAGAAGGAGAATGGTCCATGAATGTGTCATTGGTAAGTGGAATAATTGGATCATATCCTAGGTCACTTGGTGTGGGCATTTGCAAGAGATAATTGAAGCTCTAAATTGAAAGTCAAACGGGAAGTTTGAAAAGTCAACTGGAACAATGGTTTCCTAGTGGGAGAAGAAACAAGTCCTTCTCTCAATCCAACTTGGGTTTGGGTTTGGATTCAAACCCACCCCTCCCAAGGCTGCCCCCTCTCATAAATAGAGGGGGAGGGCTTCCCAAAGCACACAAGCCCTAGCCCCTCTCCCAGCACAAGAGCCTCCGCCGCAGCCCCGCCGCTGCGTCTCCGCCACCGCCCGCGTGCCGCCGCCTCGCGGCTCCGCCGGTTCGTCACCGCCGCCCTAGCCGCCGACGACACCTCCTCCTCCCGGTCATCTAAACCCTAGATCTTCGGGAAACCCTAATCCACCATAACTTGCACTGTCTTAGGCGAAGCCCTGCGGGATCTACCCTCTACTTCCGACACCACGTCGTCGTGCTGCCGGAATCATGAAGGGAGAACTACAACCTCCGCTGCTTGCTGGAACAAGGGATAGGAAGGTCTTCATCGAGTATCGAACGTGTGAGCGACTGCGGAAGCACTACCAGAACGCAGCGCCGGAAGGATCGTCTACGCGATCTTGAGATCGGCAAGTGTACGACTACATCATCCACGAGAATCTGCTCTCGTTAACCGCTTTGGAATCTTTGAGGGTGAGTGCTTCTATCGACTCGTTGCTACAATCTAGTAGATAGATCTTGGATTGTTTGTGTGCATGAGGTAGAATTTTTTTGTTTTCCATGCTACGAACCCCTACAGTGGTATCAGACCGATGTCTATATGTAAATCTGTTGCACGAGTAGAACACAATGGTCATTGTGGGCGGTGGTGCTTTTATTATCATTTGATTTTTGTGTACTTTGCATCTTGCGGTATGATGGGATGAAGCGGTCCGGGCTAACCTTACATGACATCGTTCATGAGACTTGCTCCACGCTCAACATGCAACTTGTATTGCATAAGTGACTTTGCGGGTGTCTGTCTCTCCCATCATAGTATAGATTCAATTTACAACGGGCACTTGATAGTTCAAGCATCAACGTTGTGATTCTTGTTCGTAAGTTAGAATGACACTTATTGAAAGCCCCAAACCACGTAAAATATGCAAAGAAAATTAGAGGCGTCTAACTTTGTTTTGCAGGGGGTGTGCTGTGATGTGATATGGCCATGATTGTGATTATATATGATGTATGCAATGTTCCATATTGTAAGTTGGCAACCGGCAGGAGCCATATGGTTGTCCTTTAAATTCCGTTAAGACCTACATGTATATTCAAAGTAGTTGTAATAGTTGAAGATGGTGGAAGACAACCATGAAGCGGCGCCATTGACCTTGACACCATACCGGTAATGATGGATATCATGTTCGTGCTTGAAGATGGAGATCGGAAGCACAAGAAGAAAGGCCATATCATATCACATATTATGAATTGCATGTGATGTTAATCATTTTATGCATCTTGTATTGCTTAGTTCACGACGGTAGCATTATAAGATGATCCCTCAAGCACACAATTTCAAGTTTTAAAGTGTTCATCCTTAGTAAGCACCATTGCTAAAGGTTGTTGTTTCGAAGCACCACGTGATGATCGGGTGTGTTAGATTCTGCGAGTGTATACAACATGAGAAAGCCAGATTTGCTCATGCGGAAGCTAAGGTTTGATCTTGACGAGCCTAGCATGTACAGACATGGTCTCGGAACACGGATCACCGAAAGGTAAAGCATGAGTCATATAGAAGATATGATGAACATGTTGATTGTTCGCCATTGAAGCTACATCAACTCTCGTGATGATCGGTTTTGATGTGGTGGATTTGGTTCGTGTGATCACTAAAACAATTTGAGGGATATTGTTTTGAGTGGGAGTTCACCTAGATTAATTTAACTATTAATTAGAACTTAATTTGTCATAAACTTAGTCTAAACTATTGCAAATATGTTGTAGATCAATGGTGGCCCCTACCATCAATTTTAATGCGTTCCTAGAGAAAGAAAAGTTGAAAAACAATGGAAGAAACTTCGCGGATTGGTTCCGCAATTTGAGGATTATCCTCAATGCTGGTAATTTGACCTATGTGCTGGATGCACCGCTAGGTAACCCGCCTGCAGCTGATGCTACCGATGAGGTAAAGAATGTTTTCCTCGCTCGAAAAAATCAGTACTCCACGGTTCAGTGTGCTATCTTGTATGATTTGGAATCGGAGCTTCAGAAAAGGTTTAAGAACCATGACCCACATGATATTGTCCGTGAACTCAAAATGATATTTGAGGCTCACGCGCCAGTTGAGAGTTATGAGGCTTCTGAAAAGTTCTTTAACTACAAGATGGAAGAGGGCAGCTCCATCAGTGAGCACATGCTTAAGATGTCTGGGCACGAAAGTAAACTCCAAAGCTTGGGTATAGTGATTCCTAATGCTTTGGGGATTCACCATGTCCTCCAATCACTACCACCAAGTTACAAGAACTTTGTGATGAACTACAATATGCAAAACATGGACAAGTCATTGGCAGAACTCTTCTCCATGTTAAAATCTGCAGAAGTGGAGATCAAGAAAGAGCACCAAGTGTTGTTGGTCAATAAGACCACCAAATTCAAGAAGCAAGGCAAGTCTAAGAAAAAGGGAAACTTCAAGAAGGGCGGTATGAAAGTTACCGCGCCGGCGAAGAAGACCAAGGCTAGGCCTAAGCCTGATACTGAGTGCTTTTACTGCAAGGGAGAGGGTCACTAGAAGCAGAATTTCCCAAAGTACTTGGCGGATTTATATGAGTAATATGTTTTATGCACATGCACCTTTGATAGATGGTCTATTCTTATTGAATCTCGATTGTGGAAATACACACATTAATAACATTGAAGCTAAACATTTGAAAATGAGCGATAACTCGGCCTATATGTGGCACTGTCGTCTTGGTCATATTGGAGTGAAGCGTATGAAGAAAATCCATTCCGATGGACTTCTTGAATCACTTGATTTCGAATCACTTGAAAGATGCAAAGCATGTCTGATGGGTAAAATGACTAAGACTCCATTTTTCGGTATGATGGAGCGAGCTACAGACTTATTGGAAATCATACATGCCGATGTGTGTGGCCCAATGAGTGTAGCATCACGTGGTGGTTATCGTTATGTTCTTACCTTCACGGATGACTTGAGTAGATATGGGTATATCTATTTCATGAAACATAAGTCCGAAACTTTCGAGAAGTTTAAGGAATTTCAAAGTGAGGTAGAGAACCAACGTAACAAGAAGATTAAATTTCTACGATCTAATCTTGGAGGTGAATATCTTAGTTACGAGTTTGGTGAGCATTTGAAGAAATGCGGAATAATTTCACCATTGACACCGCCGGGAACACCACAGCGTAATGGTGTGTCCGAACGTCGTAATCGAACTCTCTTAGATATGGTTTGTTCTATGATGTCACTTATAGATTCACCGCCATCATTTTGGGGTTATGCATTAGAAACAACCACATTCACTTTAAATAGGGCACCATCTAAATCCGTTGAAATGACACCGTATGAATTATGGTTTGGGAAGAAACCTAAATTGTCGTTCCTTAAAGTTTGGGGTTGCGAAGCTTATGTAAAGAAGTTACAGCCCGACAAGCTTGAACCCAAAGAGGAAAATGCGTCTTCACAGGATACCCGAAGGAAACTATTGGGTATACCTTCTATCATAGATCCGAGGGCAAAATCTTCGTTGCCAAGAATGGATCCTTTCTAGAGAAGGAGTTTCTCTCGAAAGAAGTGACTGGAAGGAAAGTAGAACTCGACGAGGTTGGTGAACCTTCTCTCGAATTTGCGAGTAGCGCAGCACCGGAAGTATTTCCTGTGGCGCCTGCACCAATAAGAGAGGAAGTTAATGATGTTGATCATGAAACTTCGGTTGAAGTTACTTAGAAACCTCGCAGGTCGACAAGAACTCGTACCACTCCTGATTGGTATGATCCCGTTATGAGTGTCATGTTGGTGGACAACACCGATGACCCTATGACATATGAGGAAGCGATGGTGAGCCCAGATTCCAATAAATGGCAAGAAGCCATGAAATCCGAGATTGGATCCATGTACGAAAACCAAGTATGGACTTTGGTGGACTTACCGGATGGCCGGAAGGCTGTCGAGAATAAATGGATTTTCAAGAAGAAAACAGATGCTAATGGTAATGTTACTGTCTATAAAGCTCGACTTGTCGCAAAAGGGTTTCAACAAATTCAAGGAGTTGACTACGATGAGACTTTCTCACCAGTAGCAAAGCTAAAGTCTGTGAGGATTATGTTAGCAATCGCTGCATATTATGATTATGAGATATGTCAGATGGATATCAAAACAACGTTTCTCAATGGAGACATTGATGAAGAGTTGTATATGATGCAACCCAAAGGTTTTATCGATCCTAAAGATGCTAACAAGGTATGCAAACTTCAACGGTCCATATATGGATTGAAGCAAGCATCCCGGAGTTGGAATCAACGTTTTGATAAGGTAATCAAAAGCTTTGGTTTTATACAAACTTATGGAGAAGCTTGTATTTACAAGAAAGTGAGTGGGAGCTCTGTAGCATTCTTAATACTATATGTAGATGACATATTGTTGATTGGGAATGATGTAGACCTTCATAATAGTGTCAAGGATTATTTGAATAATAGTTTTTCAATGAAAGATCTTGGCGAAGCAGCTTACATATTAGGAATAAAGATTTATAGAGATAGATCGATACGCCTAATATCATTGTCATAGAGTACATATTTGGACAAAGTTCTAAAGAGGTTTGGAATGGAAGATAGCAAGAAAGGGTTCTTGCCCATGTTGCCCAATACGACCTTGAGTAAAACTCAAAGTCCTGCAACGGCTGAAGAGAGAGAAAGGATGAGTAAGACTCCCTATGACTCAGCCATATGATCTCTTATGTATGCCATGCTATGTACTAGACCCGACATTGCATATGCTATTAGTTTGACTAGCAGATATCAAAGTGATCCAGGAGTAGATCATTGGACAACGGTCAAAAACATCCTTAAGTAATTGAGAAGAACTAAGGATATGGTTCTTTCTTATGGAGGTGATGAACAACTCGTTGTTAATGGTTACACCGATGCTAGTTGGAACACCGATTCGGATGATTCTAAATCTCAATCTGGATACGTATTTACTTTGAATGGTGTCGCAGTTAGCTGGAGGAGTGCAAAGCAAAGCATTGTGGCGAGATCTTCAACTGAATCGGAATACATAGCTGCTTAGGAGGCTTCACAAGAGGCGATATGGATGAA
This sequence comes from Avena longiglumis, assembly GCA_030063025.1. Lineage (NCBI taxonomy): Eukaryota > Viridiplantae > Streptophyta > Magnoliopsida > Poales > Poaceae > Avena > Avena longiglumis. The sequence goes on from CP125976.1 coordinate 138,014,937, forward strand.
GGAGTTCATTACAGAGCTCGGTGTGGTTCCAAGTGCGCTGGACCCAATGTCTGTCTATTGTGATAACATGCGCAAGAACCAAAGGTCACACAAGAAGCTGAAGCATATGAAGCTACGTTTTCATGCTATTCGAGAGCATGTCTAAGATGGTGACATAAAGATTTGCAAAGTACACACAAATCTGAATGTGGCGGATCCGTTGACTAAACCTCTCCCGAGGGCAAAACATGACCAGCACCAAACCGCCATGGGTGTTCGGTATATTACCATGTAATCTAGATTAGTTGACTCTAGTGCAAGTGGGAGACTTTTGGACATATGCCCTATAGGCAATAATAAAAGTAGTTATTATTATATCTTTGTGTTTATGATAAATGTTTACATTCATGCTATAATAGTATTAACCGGAAACATTAATACTTGTGTGATTTGTAAACTAGATTAGAGTCCCTGGTAAAGCCTCTTTATAATACTAACTTGTTGATTAATAGATGATCGTGGTTTCTTGATCATGAACATTGAGATGTTATTAATAACAAGATCATATCATTAGGAGAATGGTATGATGGAATACTCATATAGATAAGCGTAGCATAAATATCAAGTCATTTCAATAGTTCGTTTGCTATAAGCTTTCTGATACATAGTAACCTAATTCCTTCGACCATGAGATCATGCTAACCACCATCACTAGAAGGATGCTTTGATAACATCAAACACCACACCGTAACTGGGTGTCTATAAAGGTGGCATCGAGTGTTCGGAAAGTATATGTTGAGGCACATGGATCAAGAGTGGGATTTGTCCATCCATATGACGGATAGATATACTCTGGATCCTCTCGGTGGAATGTCATCCAATTAGCTTGCAAGCATGTGAATGGCTCACAAGGGATCACATATCACGGGAACGAGAAAAGAGTACTTATCGGTAACGAGGTTGAACTAGGTATGCAGAGATACCGATGATCAAAACCTCGGATAAGTAAATTATCATAAGACAAAGGGAAATTGGTATCGTATGTAAGTGGTTCATTCGATCGCAAAGTAATCGTAGAAATATGTGGGAGCCATATGAATTTACATATTCCTCTATTGGTTATTGATCGGAGAAGTGTCTCGGTCATGTCCGCATAATTCACGAACCATAGGGAGACACACTTAAGGATTCGATGTTGTTTAGTAGATATGGAATGTTAGTAGGGATATCGAATGTTGTTCGGAGTCTCGGATGGGATCCGGGATATCACGAGGAGATCCGGAATGGTACGGAGAATAAGATTCATATAAGGAAAGTCCGATTCCGGAGTTCAGGAAAGATTCCGATGTTTTCATCAAAGAGGTTCTAGAAGGTTCACCGATCTAGAAGGAGAATGGTCCATGAATGTGTCATGGGTAAGTGGAATGATTGGATCATATCCTAGGTCACTTGGTGTGGGCATTTGCAAGAGAGAATTAAAGCTCTAAATTGAAAGTCAAACGGGAAGTTTGAAAAGTCAAACTGGAACAATGGTTTCCTAGTGGGAGAAGAAACAAGTCCTTCTCTCAATCCAACTTGGTTTGGGTTTGGATTCAAACCCACCCCTCCCAAGGCTGCCCCCTCTCATAAATAGAGGGGGAGGGCTGTCCAAAGCACACAAGCCCTAGCCCCTCTCCCAGCACTCGAGCCGCCGCCGCAGCCCCACCGCTGCCGCCGCGTCGCCGCGCCTCCATCGGCTCGTCGCCGTCGCCCTAGCCGCCGATGACACTTCCTCCTCCTCCCGGTCATCTAAACCCTAGATCTCCGGGAAACCCTAATCCACCATAACTCGCACCAGCTTAGGCGAAGCCCTGCGGGATCTACCCTGTACTTCCGACACCACGCCGTCATGCTGTCGGAATCACGAAGGGAGAACTACAACCTCCGATGCCTGCTAGAACAAGGGAGAGGAAGGTCTTCATCGAGTACCGAACATGTGACCGACTGTGGAAGCATTGCCGGAACACAGCGCCAGAAGGATCGTCTACGCGATCTTGAGATCGGCAAGTGTACGACTACATCACCCACGAGAATCTGCTCTCGTTAACCAGTTTGGAATCTTCGAGGGTGACTGCTTCTATCGACTTGTTGCTACAATCTAGTAGATAGATATTGGCTTGTTTGTGTGCATGCGGTAGAAATTTTTGTTTTCCATGCTACGAACCCCTACAATATCTCTCGTTCTGCAAGGTTTTCGGGGCGCTAGATCGGCATGGTGAGAGTACACAAATTCCGCTTAGAGGGGGTGAATAGGCGATTAAAAAAATTTAATAGATGGGCTTAACAAAGGCGGAATAAAACTAGTGTTTGCTGTGTAAAGCACAAAACCTATATATACTATGGTTCACCTATGTGCACCAACAACTTATGCTAAGCAAGACAAGTAACAAGGTGATAGCAATATTACTTCAAGCATGAAGTCTATCACAATGTAAAGGGCTCGGATATAGAGATAATCAAGGCACGCGGATACGACGATATTTTACCGAGTTCCTCCCTACAAGGGAGTACGTATCGTTGAAGAAGTGGGCGGTACTAAGACCACAAACGCCACAAGAGGCCTCACTGTATTCTTCCGAGAATCCGTCGCACGACAAGCACCAGATCTACTATGGGTGAGAGAGGTCACCAAACCCGTACAAGATTGGAGCGATCTCCACAACTTAATTGGAGGCTTCCAATAATCACCACCAAGGCCACTAACTTGGGGAGAGCTTCACAACTTAATTAGAGGCCCTGAGAACTCACCACAAAGGCCACTACACCGTCTAGGGTTCCAAGAACCCAAGGTTAATAAGCTTTTTGATTTCACCAACCAAATCCTCTGAGGAGAACTCAAACTGATGCACCCAATGCAATGGAAAGTCCTTCACTCCCAAATTCCACCAAATATACAAAAGCTATTGAGGGAATAAGAGAGGAAGAACACAACAGGAAATCCACAAAGGACTCCAAGATCTAGATACAATGGGTTCCTCTCACTTAGAGGAGATATTGATTGATGGAAATGTAGATCTAGATCTCCTCTCTCTTTTCCCTCAAGAAAATGCAAGAATCATTGGAGGGATTGAGAGATAGAAAGCTTGGGAAGGTCAACAACGCAGGGGAACTTGCAAGAAGAGTTGGGGAAACATTGAGAAAGAAGGCCCCTTAAATAGGTCCCCCCAAAATCCAACCGTTGCAACCCAAACACGTGAATCCCAGTACTACCGGACTTTCCTGGTACTACCGAACATTCCCCGGGGTCCCCTGGTTGCACAAATGCACCCTCTTCAGTAAAACCCGGTACCAAGGGGTGGTACTACCGGATTCTGTTTTGGTACTACCGGCCATTTCTGAACAAAAATGACAATAACTTTTGCATCCAGACTCCAATTTCGATGATCTTGGGCTCATTTCCAAGAGGACAACAAGCTCTATAAGATCATGTAGAGAAACATCATTGTACAACAACAGAGAGAAAACCACAAGATGAAAGGTTTGACCTCTCTAAAATAGACGAACTAGTAAAACTTCCAAAATGCAAAAAAAATCACTTGACCTTGAAAACTCCAATTAGGTTGAAACCAATTTTGTTGGAAAGATATAAACAAGTAGCCGATGCATGTAAAAATGCATACATGAACTTTGTAGTTTTAAAACATACTTATCCACATATTTGCATCATATATAATGGTATATCCATGTTTTAAATTGATTTTCAGGGATTTCCCAATTATCCCTTTACTTTGGCTATAACCCAGCAAGGCAGAAAAATCCTATTTCAATATTTTTGATGTTTCAGGACCTATACGAACTCAAATGAACCTGAACTTTTGGGGATGTCAATATTTATCCACAAGAAGCATCTGGAGTGCAAGAACCTCACTTGGAGAGCCAGGAGGCCGAAAAGACCAACCCTCTTTTCCTCCTCGGTCATCTGATCGCCTTGATTCTTTTGTCCATGGAGTTATCTTGACCTTAAAACCCCTATATAAGGATCCCCCGGGGAGTCCTCGACATGGAGCACACCATAGACAAAAACACCACCAAACAGAGTCAGATCCAGCAAATATTGGAGGGGGAAACTCCATCGGAGCCGCCTCCGGGGAGATCTCCACCCTCTCCAACATCTCTAGCATCATCACCATTATGAAGAGGGAGTAGTCCACCTCTGGACTATGGGTTTGTGGCAGTAGCTTGATCTATTTCTCTCTTGTTCTTCATAGATCTAGTACCGTATGAGCTGCCCGACATGATTATGGGCATATATATAATTCCTATATGGTAGATCTTTATTCTATGATTTGATATATGATATTGGAACCTATTTTGTGTAAAATGTATTGGTAGATACATATCATGTACCCTGTTCTTAATTGCTTATTTTGATCCAACTTTTATGCAAGAACTTGTATGGGGATAAGTGTGTATTAGATGGAGTAGAATGGTGGTACTGATTGAATTGTGACAACAATATTCAAGATCTACTTTGGTTTTTACCTATACTTTGCTGCCTCACTAGGGATATCATGTGCTATAATTACTACGTGACAGTGAGATAATCATGTTATCAAGGTAGCATATTTGTATTTCAAACATCATGTTATATTACATAAAGCTATAGTATGATTTGTTATTAATTCAAGATTGCATGGAGTTTCCCTTTCTTGAGGAGTATAAGAGAGACGTGTTTCATTTATATGTTAGAATGTGATGCCCGTATGAATGCTTATCATACACATATATAAGTTCCATGAATATTTATCATTGATGAATTGTTTTATGGTCACTACAACTTAAAAAGAGAGTAGACAAGTGAACCCATGAACCCTAGTCTAATTTTAATCATAAGAAACACCTTTCCATTGCAATTACTACCTTTTATATTTTCTACAATTTATTATTTCGAAAATACAAAAATACTTTCCCTACTTGGAATCACTCAAAACCCCATAAACAACTATATTATCTTACATATCATCTAGTTTGCATTACTTTACTTTATTTATTTCAATTCACTTTATATTATATTTCATATTACTAATACGCAACCTTGTGCTTGACAACCACTTGGTGGAGTTGAGGACAGAAGATAAATTATTTTGCTTTACATGTTGCTTGAAGAGGATAAGACGAATAAAACTTCCACAACCAATTCCTCGAGAGTTCGATATAAACCCTCGAGTCACCCTTGTGGGGAAAAGAAGCTTGCTACAATACTCTGCACTTGGAGTCCCAACAAAAAGTGGCCACGATTGTTGCCATCAGTAGCATCCAAAAATGGAACTATTGGATACCACCAAGGGAGAAAAAATGAAGCATATATATATATATATATATATATATATATATATATATATATGTGTGAGATATCTCCCAAGGTATGGAGCCGGAAAACGCGCCAGATCAAAAATGCAATAAGATATATAAGGAAAATCCGTTTTGAGGAACTAGAGCTTGTTATGAATATTACAACAAACTCTAGAACCTCACTTGGGTAAGATCCAAATAACAACCAAGAAATATGATGCTAAGTATGCAAAGTTTGAGCTCTCTCCGGAAGATATGGGCTATTTATTCACTCAAGAGATCCTCTTGATAGTACGACTGTCTATCCTAAACCTAGTCTCCCAACTAACAACATGAGACCGACAAAAGGGAAAACTATCAACGATTATACCTTTTCCTTGAGTAATTGATACGTCCGAAACGTATCTACTTTCTCGAACACTTTTGCTATTGTTTCTCCTTTAAACTTGTGCGATTTGGATACAACTAACATAGCCTGGCGCTATTTTCAGCAGAATTACCTTGGTGTCTAGTTTTTGTTCAAAAAATCAACTATCAGGAAAAATCCCGGAAAATATGCCAATTTTTTTATTTCACCAGAAGATCCATCGAGCCAGAGTACGAGACGGAGGGGAGCCCGGGGTGGCCCACACCCCCCTGTCGTGCGGGTCGGCCTAGCCCACGCCTGGGAGGGGTGTGGCCAGCCCAGGCACCCCCTCGGGCTCCCTCTTCGCCTATAAGATGCCTCTTGACCTAAAAACCGAGGGGGGTTCGACGTTTTTCTAGAAAGAGTTCCGCTGTGGTGCCACCACCAGAAACCGCGATTCGGAACCAGAAACTCCGTTCTGGCACCCTGCCGGTACGGGGAATTTTGGGAGGATTATCGCCATCGTCACCACAAAGGCCTCTCCATCAACCATCAATGTTTCCCTCATCCATGAGTGAGTAATCCCCCGCTGTAGTCTATGGGGATGGTAGGGATTGGATGAGTCTTATCATGTAATCGAATAAGATTGTTAGGGCATGGTGCCTAGTATCTCTATTAGTGTTATTTGACTTTGTTGCAACTCGTTGTGCTTAATGCTTGTCACTAGGGCCCGAGTGCCATGATCTCAGATCTGAACTTATTATTGAATCATTATGATAGTATTATTTGTGATCTTATCTACAAGTTGTGTACACATATCATTGTTCGGATCCAAAGGCCCCGAAGTGACAGAAATTGGGACAACCAGAGGGGATGGATGTGATGTGAGGATCACATGTGTTCACAAAGTGTTAATGTTTTACTCCGGTGCTCTATTAAAAGGATCACCTTAATTGCCAGTAGTTCCCTTGAGGCCCCGCTGCCACGGGCTGGCAGGACAAAAGATGTGGTGCAAGTTCTCACTGCGAGCATGCATGACTATATATGGAGCACATGCCTATGATTGTTTAGTACTTGGATGCTTATTGTTATTTATCTGCAATTTCCCTAGATCTTGAAGTTACATGTTTAGACTCGTCCATGCAACGCCCGTCCATCCATCCCTATGCCTACCACACTCATATCCTACTGTTTGCTACTACTGTTACTATTTCTCTTGTTTTACTGTTGTTGTTGCTACTACAAACTGTTTCTACTGATAAACTTCCGTGAGCAAGAACTATTTCCAGGTGCAGCTGAATTGACAACTCAGTTGTTAAGGCTTGCAAGTATTCTTTGGCTCCCCTTGTGTCAAATCAATAAATTGGCTAATACTACCCTCGAAGACTGTTGCTATCCCCTATACTTGTGGGTCATCAAGACTATTTTCGGGCGCCATTGCCGGGGAGCACAACTTTATTTGTAAGTTCACTTGGATCTAATATTATTCACTGCTACTCCTTCCATCATGGGGAAGTCTCATGATGGAAAGATTCCTATTTTACCATCCACTACAAGAAGAGGTACAGTCCTAAACACCTCTGCTGCTCTTGATTCACCATTTGTTATAAGTAAGTTTGTTACACCACCACCACATACTCATGCTCACACACTTCTACTACTGCTAAATCTGAAACTGCTTCTGATACTCATGATGTTACTTCTACTGTGCTTGATGCGAGTGGTTCATTAGGTCCTTTCCTATATGCTACTATGGCTAGTCTAGGAAATACTGAAACTCTTAGTGAAGACACTGTTACACCTGTTAGCTCACCTGAGTATAGAGAGAGATACGATATTAATGATGGTTACATTGAGTTTACTGATGAATTTATTGAAGAGTGTCGATACACACATGGTGATAGTGCTATTAAGAGTCTCCTTGAGAGACGTACCATTATTCCCAAACTGTCCTCTGATCCTAAGTTTGCCACCTCTCCCATAGATATTAAAGATAAAGATTATGATTTCTCTCTTGATTTATCCTATTTAGACATTGTTGAGAAAGAACCTTTTTGTGGGACTGAAAATAAGAGTGTTGTGGTTCATATGAATGAGCTTTCCACTATGAGTGCTTTATTCTCTGATGATTTTAAGATGCGCAAGTACTTTGTTACAAAGATCTTCCCTTTTTCACTAAAAGGATAAGCTAAGGCTTGGTTTAATAGATTATCTCCTGGTTCCATTGATAGCCCTGATTGTTTGATTGCTTCTTTCTTCCAAAAATATTTTCCTCCTAGTGCTAGACATGCTGCTTTGCGGAGACTTTTTGATTTTAAACAGGGAGAAGAAGAGAAATTGCATGAGTCATGGACAAGGTTTTATGCCTTGATTCATGCTCATCCTGGATGTCCATTACCTAAAAATGAGCTCCTTGATATTTATTATAAAGGACTAACTGATGGTTCTAGGACATACCTAGATAGCTTTGCTGATTGTGTTTTGAGGAAAAGAACTCCTACAGATGCTGAAGAATTAATGGCTAAAATAAGCAAGAATTATGATGATTAGACTTCAACTGAGTTAAATACACCTGAGCTTATTACTCCTGAACCAGTTGTGCCTGAACCAGTTCCAACACCAACACCAAGGAAGAGGGGAGTGATTGCATTAAATTATGAAGTGATGAAGGAAGCTAAGAAATGTCTTAAGAAGAAATGTATTAGAGCTAAAGATGTGAATAATCTACCTCCTATAGAAGAATTATGTAAGCCAATTCCCCACTCATCTACTATTGAGGTACACTTTCTCCACTTTGATGAAGGTGATATTCCCTATGGTAAGCCTCCTGATCAATGCTTAGAGGAACTTGACACATTTATTGTTAAACAATATAATTTTAATAAACAAGTTCAGAATCATTTATAGGAAAACTCTAGAGCTATTTATGAGTTGAAAGATATTGTGGAAAGAACTTCTAATGATATTAAAATGCTTTGTAAACAATTTCAAATGGTTCAAACTCAAATTAATCACCTTGCTAAGGTGCGGAAGGATATGCTAGTTAATGCTTCGGGAGATAAACATGCTTATGGAATTAGAACTAGGGGTGGTGCAGCCACTCAAGATCCTTTATATCCTGAAGGATACCCTAAAATAATTGAGCAGGATTCTCAACAAGGTGAAAGTAGTGGTAGTCCTTGTAAGAGAAAGAAAAAGAAACATAAAATAGTTGAGGAACCACTTGAACCTGTTGTAGATCCTAATAGTATATATGTCTCTAACGCTGAAACTGGGAGTGGTAATGATTAAAATGATGCTCCTGATAAGGAGGAAGTTGAGGAAGAACCTAAGAAGCACACTAAGAACACTAGGTATACTAAGGAAGATTTTATTGCTAAAAAACATGGTAGTGAGAGAGAACCTTGGGTGCAGAAACCTATGCCTTTTCCAAATAAGAAACACAAGTCAAAGGAGGAAGAACACTACAACAAGTTTTGTGAGTGGATGAAACCTTTATTTTTGCAAATTCCTTTGACTGATGATATTAAGTTGCCTCCTTATTCAAAGTATATGAAGGATATTGTCTCTAATAAAAGGAAGATTCCTAATGAGGAAATTTCTACTTTGCTTGCCAATTATTCCTTCAATGGTAAGGTTCCAAAGAAACTTGGTGATCCAGGTATACCAACTATTCCTTGCTCTATTAAGAATAATTATGTTAGAACTGCTTTATGTTATTTGGGAGCTGGAGTTAGTGTTATGCCTTTTTCTCTCTACAAGAGACTCCAACTATAAAAGTTGATACCAACTGATATATCTTTGCAAATGGATGATAAGTGAACTACTATTCCTGATGGTATATGTGAGGATGTTCCTGTCCAAGTGGCTCATAATTTATTGGTTTTGACTGATTTTGTTGTGCTTGAAATGCCTGAAGATGATAATATCTCCATTATTCTTGGGAGACCTTTTCTTAATACTGCAGCTGATGTCATCAATTGTAATCAAGGAAAAGTAACCTTTAATATTAGTGACAAAGAGCATACTGTTTATTCCCCAAGAAGGTTGCTAAGAGATATTGCATGAATTCCATTGAAAATGTTGAGAGCATCAAAGTTGGAGAAATATATTGTCCCATTCCACAAGAAAGTTTTGAAACTATTATGATTAGGACCATTGCTATAAAGATTGAGGTAACATAATCACTTTGTGGAATGCAAAGTTTTTTTCATATAAGATTGTTTTGGTAACAAGACTTGATCAACCTTGTTAACAAAAGGATTTTAATGAACAAAACAATGTTTTAATTGTGGTTATACTTGCTCACTTTTACTCTTCTTCTTCCTAGTCTTTGCTTTTTCTCTTGCTAGATTTGGTTTTGTTAGTTGTTTGCTTGTTAGGAGTGTCTTAGAACTTCTGTAGTTTTGGTTTTGGTTTGCTTTTGCTTCTTCTGAAAAAAATCTTTTCTGTGAGAAAATCAATTTTCATACCCTAAAAATTGGCCAAAAATAAAGTTTCCAAAAAATCCCAGAAATTCATATTAATTTTTTCCTCGAAAAAGGGGCAGATGGACACCTGGAGTGGCCTAGGCACCCCCAGGCCAGCACACCCCCTGGTGGCGCGGCCAGCCCCAGGTGGCGCCTGGCCAGGGTGTGGCCCACCTATGGCCCTCCAAGATGCCTCCTCCCAACCATCTTCTTTCCTTCTCCCGAAAAACACCGGAAAACTTTCTCAAGCTCGAGTTCCTGCTGTTCTTGCTCCCGATTTTCGATCTCCTTGCTCAGCCCATATTTGCTGCTGATTTTTGGAGGGATTGCTCCTTGGTATGTGTCTCCTCCACTTGACCAATTAGATTTGTGATTGGTAGATAGTATGTTGATTATTTTTCTGCTATATGTGTCAGGTTGTGTGAGATTGAATGCTTGTTCTATGCTTAGAGATTACATTTTGATGCATGTGTATCCCTCTAGCAAGTTCCTATAGTAGTTTCTCATCAATTATCAACTTGGAAATCACTTGGTTTGATTTTTGTCTAAAAATTTCAGAAAGGAAGATGAGTGCATACCCACTGAATCAATACGATTTGATGGTACCTGAGCCAATGAAAGTTCATCGTGAGGAAGTGGTCTTCCCTTCCATTTATCCATGCCCTGGATTTATGATAGCCACGGGAATCTTCCAGGATTTCCAGACTATGATTACTAATGCAGGGTTGGAACACTTTGTGGAAGATGAACCATATCAGTATGTTTATCTAACCATGGATGTGGTGCGGGACTTCTGGTTTACTTGGTCCTCATCTAATCCCATGGTCCATTATAAAATATATAATATAGTTGCCGACCTGCCTTTTGCTGATTTCTGTGCAGCAATTAGAGTACCTCATTGGAGATCTTGTGAGAAGATCAAGGAGAGGCCTAAGTCACTTATGGATTTATATGCTGAAATTTGCCAAGGTTTTGACTTCTCGAAGGAAAGTGGTAAAATTCGGAACATTCAGTTCCCATCCATTAAATATTTTGCCTATTTCATTACCAAGTGTGTTCTTGCTAGAAAGATTGCTAGAAAGTTATCTTCTTTTGATCTAGCTTTTATCTCAGCGTCTTTGAATAGGGATAGATATTATAAACTGGGTTCTTTGATAGCTTACCTTCTTACCACTAACCGCGATAATGGTGGAATTTGTGGAGGTATCATTTACTTTAGGTTGCTAGCTTCCCATGGTTTAGAGCCTCACCATTCAGATTATCGGTTCCCCATAGAGAGGCTTGATCTTGATTCCATGGTTCAGCATAATTTTTTTTCTTCAGGGGCTACTGTAATAAGTTTACTGTATGAATTATCTTTTTTCAAGCGTGGTTGGAGAGGGGGTAGGACTAAGAAAGTAGTTTATTTGCCTGTGCCCGCTTTGTTTAATTTTGATAACAGGCAAGGATGGTCGCTCACAGAGGAGGAGTTTGACACATACGTGACGGATCTCTCCCATCAAGAGGAGAATGTTGGAGAGGATGCCGAAGATGATTTGGTTCAGCCCTCCAACTTGGGAGAATCTTCATACCAGTAGCCCTCCTATGATTGGGCGTGTCTTCTTCTTCTTCATCGCAAGCGCCTGACTGTGATCATTCCTATGATGACCCACCAGCTTGGGGTTACTACCCGCGCTATTGATCCCCACTTAGGCCAAAATCCTAAGCTTGGGGGGAGATATACCGACATCACACTCATCTATATATCATGTTTCATCGGTTCTTTGTATATCCATTGTTTCGCTTTGTTTTTGGTTTTTGTTTCTTCTTTCTCAAAACACAAAAATACCAAAAATATTTTCGTTGTTTCTCTTGGTTTGTTTCTTTGCATTTTAGCTTTGGTTTGCCTTAAAGAAAAAATCCAAAAAGATTTTGCTTTATTTGTTTTTTTTTGCTTTGTTTTTTTGCTTTGTTTGTTTGTTTTAAAAATCGAAAACACCAAAAAATATTTGTTCTTCTTCTTTGGTTTTGTGCGTTCTTCGCAGGGTTCAGCAGTCCTTAGTGGAGTTTGGTTTCATGTTATTATTCAATCCACGCAAGTGAAGGGCAATAATGAAGATTAAGACAACACAACTTGAGGTGTGGTAAGAGGCTGGTAACGAACTCTATTTGTTTTCATTTTTGTAATACTCATCATTGTGAGCATGCTTAGTCTGTTCATGTAAGGTGTATGTTATTTATGGATGCTTAGTAGTTCTTGCTTTCTTGTGATTAGCCCTAGCTTGCTAATAGTTTGTAGCACGACGACTCCGAGCGCCCCTTTGCCAACCGAGCACACGTTGAGCTTCAGCACACCACCGCGAGTCTGGTAAGCATCTCCGACGACCCCAACCCCCTTTGTAGACACCGCGCCGCCGTAGACAGAGCGCGCCGCCGCTCACCGTCGCCGCGTGCCGCCAGACTTTGGTAGGTTGATCGATCACCGTTGGATCTGGATCTGACGTGTAGGATAGACCACTTAACGAAGGGGTATGGATCAGATCTGACCGCGCGTTTTAGTTAGATCTAGTGGCTCGGAAGCACGATCCAGCGCGAAGCGGTACCAGCCAATTAGAAAGCGCCGCGTGGCTGTGAGTTAGATTTAAAATCAGAAATTTGATCTATTAAATGTTTAAACTTGTTTAATTCATAACTTTTGATTCCCACGTCCAAATTTGACAAATTTTATATCAATGGAATCAGGAGAGAAAGACCTTTCGATATATGCAATGTGTTTAATGTTTTTATTCTGTTAAAATGGGTGTTTTTATAGAAACATTTGTATGCATAATTTGGGTATATTAATTATTTGAAAAATGTTTTAATGTTCAAATAAAGTTTATTTAGCTTGTTTTGTACTTGGTTATGATTCAGTACCATGCACTTGTCTTGTTTGGTGTAGAAAATCATCACATGGCATTATGCATGCATCCATATATTTTTGCTTGTATTTATTTTGTATGTGATTTTGGTGCTATCATTCTATGTGTAGATTTTGGTGCAAGTAGTGATTGTGATTGTGAGGATTGTAGCTACTCTCCAAACTACCAAGGCAAGTGGTGCTTCATTATTTCATTCCTATGTTTTCAAATATGCATTAGAAATATTTTGCTAGTCTTGCATGGATATTTTGGATCTATATGCTATGCTTGGGAAATCTTAGTAGTTGTAGAATTGCTAGAAATATTTCTAAGTCTTATCAATGCCATGCTTAGCCTAGCTAGTAGCAACCAAGGGTGGTTATATTTTCATGCTATGAATAAATATTTCTAAGTCTTTGGACTATGTTTTTGCTTAATAAAACAATTAAGTGAATGAAACACTTGGGTGGAATGGAAGGATTGGTTTATGTTGAGTGGTTACACAAGGCCCATTTCTATGGTCTACCTTGTGTATCTCACTTGTGGAAAGCCACCCAGGAATAAAGGGATTTGAGAGGCCAAATGTTAAGAAGCTTCTAGTGCAGCCACTTGGCAATATGGGCTCTGCCTGGATCACATAGGTTGCAATAACTTGGCCATTTGGAAAGTTGGTGGTAGTGGGATGATAGGTTGGAACGCGTCCATTTGGTCTAAGGGAAGGCTTCTGAAAGGTCCTATCTTGGTGAAAATCAAGTCTTGTGGGGAAAGTGCACAACCTCTGCAGAAGGAAGAATCTAAGTACTTAGCCATGCCCCTGGTATTGGATAACTTGAGCATCAAGACATGGAAGCTATCAAGAATCTCCTCATCCCAATTTCTAAGTAAAAACTTGTGGTTGAACAAGGGTGAAGGTCCCCAATGTCTATTGGTGGTTCCTTGGGAAAGATTTTGACAAAGAAAAACTTAGTGTTTTCAACTAATAGGTAAAACCTATTTTGAGCAAAGCAAGCCTAAGCTACACTTAGCCAAAATTTCATATAGTATCTAGTCCACCAATATTCTACTAAGGTATCGCTTGCCAATACTATTCCAATGTATTGACCCACTGTGGTTGTAACTTGTGATGTTGCAGGATATTCTGATGATGATTAGGAGTCATGAGTCTACACTCAACATGCTTGCCTGTGGCACATGAAGATGAAGACTTATTTATCTTATTATATATTTGAACTCTTGTATTAGGCCTGTGGCCATGGAGTTTGTAAAAGACTATGTTTGTCTCTGGAATGATATGTAATAATGACCTTTGTTTCTGTGTACTTCATCTTAAACTGTGGATGCTAGCATTGATCCAGGGACTAGCATTGCAATCACAGGGATCCTTACCTTTATAAAGGGAGGGATATTACAGGAGCGGCCCTCGTACTCAAGGGACATGGGATTTCCAGTTTATGGTATGTCAAGCATATAACTCATATTGGACCTCACTTTCACCATTAACCACATAAAGATGCTTATGATAGGGGCAATGAGAGCTCAAAGCTAATGAGTACCATACTTTCAGCATTTGAAAGCCTTTCAAACTTTTCAAAACCTTTTCACTTCCTTGTTGAGTCACCACTTATTCAATGAGCACCTTCTTGAGAGCATAGTTGTCATTCTTGTGTTTGTCTTAAAACTTGGTTAATTATGCCATGACTTTGATGCTTGTACCTTTGATATCTTTACTTCTAGTCTTTACTTAAACTTCAGAGGTGCCTTAGCTTTTATATTGTGCTCTACAACAAAGGCAAGCGAGATACCACTCTATCATACCTTATTATGAGCATTGCAATGTTGCTTATGTTTATGTTTCATGCTACTTATTATTATTGAGTTGGTTTCTCTTCATAGCTTGCAATGACTACTGAGTAGACTTAGTTGCATAATTATTATTATGAATGGTTTAAGTATCTACTCATGTGCTGAGAATATATACATCATTTGAAGCAAATATGTTCGCGAAAGTTCTTTTATCGCACTTAGTTTTCAACTGAATTGCTTGAGGACAAGCAATAAGCTAAGCTTGTGGGGAGTTGATAAGTCCAAAACGTATCTACTTTCCTGAACACTTTTTCTATTGTTTCTCCTCTAAACTTGTGTGATTTGGATACAACTAACACGGACTGGCGCTGTTTTCACTAGAATTACCTTGGTGTCTAGTTTTTGTGCAGAAAATCAACTATTAGGAAAAATCTCAGAAAATATGCCAAAAATCCTATTTCACCTGAAGATCCACGGAGCCAAAGTACGAGACGGAGGGGAGCCCTGGGTGGCCCACTGTCAACACCCGGATTTTTAATCCCAGATGCCTATTATGCCATACATCGCAATCCCAGGATTACCATTTTTGCGAGACATAACAGATTTGGATATCACAGTACATCACCCATTACAAACCATACATAAGGTCTTACACAAATAAGGATCTCATGATCCAGTTCTTAATACAACTCAAATAGCGGAATAACGTAATAGTAACAATAGCGTAGGCAAAGCTCCATCTTCAGGGTCAGAGGCAATGCTGACAATGGGAGATGATCCTAGTTGTCGTAACCTTCCTGCGGTCCATCATCCTGGTACTCCTCTTCATAGTCTGGCCACAGGAATAGCCAGGGACAAAGCCATGAGTACTCTTCAAGTACTCGCAAACTAATACTAACAAGTTAAGGGGGTTTTTGGTAGTAGGAGGCTAAGCTCTAGGGTTGTTTTGCAAAAAGCCAGATTTACTTCAACTAAGTTCAGAAGCAAGAAATTTAGTTGAAAGTTGTATAACACCTAAGTGGGAACTTGAATTTCATAACACAACTCTGTTGTGGTCAAGTCAAAGTCACAATTCATTTCATAAGTTATTTTGAAAACATCTGACGGGGGAACAGTATGGCCACTCCAACTGTCCATAACCACAGACGCGGCTATTCGAATAGTTTGACACTCTACAGAGATTGTACACTTTCACCACAACATTCCATACATCCGTCGGGAACAATCCTGAATTCACCATACTCAGTATGCGTATAATCAATCCTAACCTTTCAATTACATGACCTAGTATAGACACCTCTCCTATGAGTTTGGCCTCCCAACCATGACCAACTATCATCTTGGGTACTGCACAGGTGGACAATCTTCACAAGGTAGCCTCAGCTCAGACCTTGGCCGTGAGGGAACCCATACTAAGGTATATAAACTTCCGGTCAAGCCCTACCCATTTTTCGGGTATTGTGGTTGTACGCTAAAATTGGAATGGTATCGCATCCAGACAACCATTAGTTTTATAAAGGGTTAAGGCTCATGCCTCAACATTTTCATCATCAAAATCATCTGATGTTCGGAAACACATGTCAAAAACATTTCAGTAGAATGACTCATCAATCTAAGGTTTTCATAACCATTTTCACCAAGTATTCCCATCTAAAGTTGATCAAGTTTTATGCTTAGCACTAGCATCTACAAGTGGTGGTAGCTACTAATGAGGGGTGGTACACAATTGGAAATTTGTTAAGTTCAATCTCATGCCTTAGGATTACATCAAGATTATCTAGCTTAGGCCAAATTTTATGCTCTTTATGCTACCTCTAGTGATATTTCTAGAATCTACAATTCACTATGTAAACTCTAAGAGAAGGCTTTGATAAAGAAATACAGTATAGAGCTTGCAAGTAAAACTAGGATTGGGTTGTCAAGTGGGTATGATCACATATGCTTAAGGCATATAGTTGGCATGGTAACAACCAAGTATTTACTTGCACAGGTCAACTTGGGTAGTAAGGCTTGCATAGGTAAAGTATCTTGCAAGTGTTAGCTTGCTCAGTTAATAGCTTGCCTTGTGCAGAGTAGTGGTTGAAGTTCTCCTCGGCTTCCTCCTCGTATCCTTGGTCAGTACTAGCGTCTATAAATAAATACGAGGTACACAATCACCAAACAATACTTAAATATTTCCAATCATCACACAATGGTTTACACTATATCATCTAGCATCATTACTAGTATTACAAGATTAAAGCACTTGTCTTATTTATTTTAATTTGAGAAAGGTAATTTCTACTCATTGAAAAACTACTTAAGATTTAATATTCTCCAACTCAAACATGGGATCATGTTGACACATGTCATCACCACATATTTCAGTACCTTAGAATGTGATTTAAAGTGGTGTCACAATTTAATAAGGTTTAACCTTTTTATTTTAATTAAATAGAGTGACTAGAAATGCCTATGTGGCATCCTTTTATTACTTGAATATTATTTATGTAAGTAGACCCATATGTTTTTACATATTCTGAAAGGTATGATCAAATGTGATTTTTGAGAGTTGGAATCAACTCAAAAGCTTGCATGGTTGAATTTTGAAAAATGTTTGAATGCAGAAAAGCTTCTGCCTTGTTATTTTTACCATGGTTGATCCACAAATCCAAATGATTTGAATTCAACGGGCTTGGATTAAGCATTTCAGTACCTTTCTAACAAAATTGGTTTCATGCATTTTGGTTTAGTGAATCTAGCTGGGTTGATTTTTGAATATAGGTACAGAACTGTGTTTGAAATTAAATGAATAAAGCTTAATTTGAATTGTTGGGTCGCGCGGGATGTTTTACTGGGCCGTCCCATTACACACAGCATGTACGCGGGCTGGTTAAGTGGCTATCCCCATGAGTCAGTGAGACGGGGAGGGGCGAAGCGGTACGGGGTGATCTAGGCCGCACGATCTAAATCTACTCGAACGGATACGGCTCATCGTCTACGTCAGGCAGAGCCGGCGAGACAGAACCCTAACGCGACAGGTGGGGGTCGTGGGAGGATCACCAGGGCTCAGGCGAGGGTTGGCGACGGGGGCGAACGACAAAGTCGACGACGGCGGTTCTCCTGGTACCGGCAGCTCCTCCTGGGGCGGCTCCAATCGACGGCTCCCTTCTTCTCCAGCAGCGGCGGGCTCCGGCCAAATTCCGGCGATGTGGTGCTCGCCTTGCTCCGGGGGTGAGGTGGGGTGGTTCTGAGGTAGAGGGGAGTGAACTGGTGTGGCGAAAACGAGCGGTGGAGGCCTCTATTTATAGTGGCGAGAGGGGACCTACGGGCACAGGCTGAGCTCGTCGTGGTCGACGGCACAGGCAGCTATCAGAATGGGCGATGGTAGGGGGCGGTGCTATGCTCCCTGGCGAAGCTCAACGGTGCGGTGGCGAGGCGTGGGGCAGTGCTGATCGGTCGGAACACTTCGACGCTCTGGGTGATGGGGATATGCCTACCGGGGTATACCCAGCAGGACGTTTCCGACTGGCCCACGACCTGGCGAGTGGGCCTGAAAGACGGCGACTGGATCAAGACCTGGCGTGGATCCAAGCGACTGGAAGCTGAAGGCCCAGGAGAGTAGATAGGCCCAGTCGGATTAGGTTAAACGAGTACCGAAACCTTAACATATTCGGTTGAGATTTTTAAACCCTAGGGAGGGTGAGTCTATATAAACCTCCATACAGGGCGTGTAAACGTACGTTCCATCATCCACCCAAGCGACTCGCCGCCTAGCCGTCGAGCTCGCCCCATTGTATCTCCAACATAATACAATCTAGCAGGAGTAGGTCTTTACCCTCCGGGGGGCCGAACCTGGGTAAAACCCTGTGTCTCCGCCCTCATCTCGCACCGCAGATGGTTGGCCGCCCTTGCCCTTCGTTCTACTACTTGCTGCCGATTGCAGCATCTGCCGTGGTCATTCCCACGACAGTGGCGCCCACAATGGGGCATGGCCGGTCTGGCCGGTGTTCTGCGGCGAGATCCAATCTACCCATCAACGAGTCGGTCGCCACCGGCCGCATGATAGCGATCGGCGAGATGCATCAGATCTTGCCGAGCAGCTACGTCCCGGCGGCGCGACCCGTCACGCACAACATGATCTTGCCAGTTGGCACGATCAGCCTCTTCGTCGGCCTCACCGTCGTCATCGTCTCGGAGGAGTCGGCTCGCATCCGCGAGTCGCCGCCACGCGACCGGCTCTCCGAGAGCCAGGTCCGCACGATCCATCGCCTCGCCTCCGAGTACAACTCGGCCCACAACAACGTGGCCGAAAAATCGGCGGCCGCGGAAGACGCGGCCCTCAACGACGACGCCGACTCGGCGACCCCGGCGTCACTCGCCGGATCCATCACCGCGGCTTCGCCCGCAGGCTCCATCACCCAGGTCTCCAACGTGGGAGACTTCGAGGATCCCTCCATCCTTGGGATCTTAGACTTCGACTCCGAGTCGGAAAACTCCACCGATCTCCGCGACAGAACCGGTCGCCACGCCGCGACCTACATGGTGACTGGCACCGATCCGTCGGAGGATCCCTTCTCCACCCCGATCCCTCCCAACTCCACGGCAACGGAGGTCGAGGAACTCCGCCTGAAGCTGGTGGAGGCAGTCCGCAAGGAGCAAGCCGAGCACGAAAAATTTCGCCTCGAGCAGGTGACGGCGCAGGAGCTGTCGCGCTACCACCAACAGCGAATCAGGTCGCGCTTGAACCCCACCGTCCAGGGGCGCGCCCTGAACTTCGACGACGAGAACGACCCGGCCCGCGTGGCCGAGCGTGCGATCTGCGAGAACGCGCCACCAGGAGGAAGCGCCCGGCCCCCACCAGGGTCGACGGCGAACGGCGCCCCACCTCCACCCAACCGCACACCCCCCGGGGATTAGCCGCGGATAGTGGTCTCCTCATGGGAGCGAGACATGAACGGCCTACCACTGTTCTCCACCCCGATGGACAACCTCGTGGCAGGTCGAGCAGCAGCCGACAACATCACGGCCACCGGTGACGGCGCCCTACAGATCCAGTACGTCACGGCCCTGCTCGCAAAGGCAGTCGAGCAACAAAATGTAGGCGCCAACTCGCAGGGTCAGGTGTACTCGCGTTCGTAGGGCAACAGAGCGGCCTCAAGCGGCCGCCCATTGGCGGCAAACACCCTCAATTGCCCGCCACCCAAACCGCTGCAGCTCCAACACCGACCCGCGAACGCGGCACTCTCCACCAACGACCCCAGGCCAGGGACCAACTTTGTCGCCGCCAACGGTCAGCCCGTCGACGCCCGCACCCACATCATCAACAACCAAAGCTGGCGCGCACACCAGCCCGACGACCTGCAACACACCCTAACCAATCGCCGCGACGACGAGCCAATGGGGTCGCTAAGCCGACTCAGGCCCCGGTGCTTCGGACCGATGATTCGAGGCGAAAAATATCCGGCGAACTTCAAAGCGCCGAAGGAAATAGAGAAGTACGACCCCTCCGTGTGGCTGGACACCTACCTCATGGCAATGGGGATCGCTGGCCACACCGACCTGCTAGCCGCCCGTTACCTCCCCCTGATGATGGAGGGAACATGCAGGCAGTGGATCAACACCCTTCCTCAGGATAGCATCGACTCCTGGGAACGATGCGTCCAGGGACCCCGCGAGTCGACCCGCAACTGGGTCCAGCGGTGGCAAGAACTATGATACAACGCGGTCGGCATCCACCCGGACACCGCAATCCACTGCTTCAAGACCTCGTGCTGCTACGAGCCCCTGGTCGCCAAGCTCAAACGACACTCCCGCACACTCGAAAACATACCGGATCTCCTCGAGATCGCCAAGATATACGCGGAGGAAGACCCAAACCAGGAAATCCACGACGAGTCGGGAGGCCAACGCTGCACGAGCGGCAACGACAACGGACGACGGTCCGACCTACGCTACAAAGAACACTCACCGGCAAGCGCCAGAGGACGGGCGAGTCGACTTCGCCGCTAACGCAGCGCGCGAGTTCTAAGAGATTTCGCCGCAACAACGGCAAAACCAAGATTCGACCCCGCGGCCCTCCTTAACCAACCTTGTGCGTTTCATAGCAGGGAAGGGAAGCCCGCCACGCACACGACCGCCGACTGCCACTCTCTCAAGGAGATTGAGAAGGCACGCCGAGCGCGGGAGGACCCCGATAACAACCCGCCAAACGGCAGAAAATTTGGTAGTGTGGTCGGCTCGCTCCACACCTTCACAAGCTTCAACACGAAGCGCGAGAAGAAGGTCATCGCCCGCGCCGTCGCCGTCAACGCGGTGGCCCAGGTGGACGTTCCCCAGTTCCTCAACTGGTCGGAGCGGCCCATCACCTGGAGTCGCCAGGACCACTCGCCACGCATCGAGTATCCGGGGCGAGTCGCCCTGGTGGTCAAACCCAAGGTGGGAGACTACTGGCTCCCCAAGACATTGATGGACGGCGACAGCTCCATCAACATCCTGTACCTGGACACCTTCAGGCGACTGCGGCTCCCGCAGTCGATGGTAGAAACGACCTACACCACGTTCCATGACATCGTCCCCGGTCGGAAGGCGTATCCGATCGGCAAGGTCACGCTGCCAGTCACCTTCGGCACACCAGCAAACTTCCGCACCGAGCGGATCGTCTTCGAGCTGGTACCCTTCGACAGCCCCTACCACTACGTCCTGGGGCTCCAGGCGTTCGCCAAGTTCATGGCAGCGCCCCACTACGCGTACAACACGATGAAGCTCCCCGGGCCGCGCGGCGTCATCACCGTCAACGGCGACCCCGACATGGCCGCCGAGTGCGAGGCCAAAGGAGCCGAACTCGCCGACACCGTCATCGCGGCAGAGACCAACCACGCCGACGAGCTCGCCAAATACTCGAGCGGGATCAACAACGATGACCCCACCATACTCAAGAAGCCCAATTCGGAGGGCGCCAACACCTCAGCCTTTGAGGCAACGACGCACACCCGCACCGTCGAGCTGGTCCCAGGCGACTCCAGCCAGACGGTGACGATCGGGACGGGCATGAGCCCAGCCTAGGAAGGCGCGCTCATCGATTTGCTCCGTGAGAACAGGGACATCTTCGCATGGAAGCCCTCTGACATGCCTGATGTCCCTAGGGAACTCGCTGAGCACAAACTAAACGCCGACCCCAAAGTGCGACCCGTCAAGCAGTCGCTGCGGCCCTTCAATGAAGAGCGCCGTCGAGCTATCGCCGAGGAGGTGCAGCGTCTACTCGCTGCAGGCTTCATCCAGCTAATCAAATACTCCAAGTGGCTGGAAAATCCAGTCCTGGTCGAGAAGAAAAATGGGACCTGGAGGATGTGTATCGACTACACAAACTTAAACAGCGCCTGCCCGAAGGAACAATTCGTCCTCCCGCGGATCGACCAAATAATCGACTCCACCGCGGGCTCGAAGTCGCTGTGTTTCCTCGACGCCTACTCTGGGTACAACCAGATCAAGATGGCCGTTGAGGACGAGGAGAAGACGGCGTTCATCATGCCATTCGGAGCCTTCTGCTACACTGCCATGACCTTCGGCCTCAAGAACGCCGGGGCAACTTACCAGCGGTGCATGCAGGAATGCCTTGTTAGCCAAATTGGCCACAACATCCATGTCTACATCGACGACGTGGTAGTAAAGTCTGCTCGCCAAAGCGATCTACTCGCCGACCTGGCAGAAACATTCGCCAACTTGCGGAAATACAAGATAAAGCTAAACCCAGGCAAATGCACCTTCGGTGTACCAGCAGGGCAACCATCGGGTACGTCAGATCAAGCATGGGATCGAGGCGAACCCCACCAAGATCGACACGATCGCTCGACTCGGCAAACCCGAGTGCCTGCGCGACGTCCAGAAGCTGGCCGGGCGAGTCGCGGCTCTCAGCCGCTTCATCCCCCGACTGGGCGAAAAGGCGATGCCCCTATACCGCCTAATGCGAAAGAACCCCACCTTCCAGTGGGATAAGGAGGCGGACGATGCACTCCGCGACCTCAAGAAGGTGCTACTCGTAGCACCACTACTCGCCGCCCCCGTCGACAAAGAACCCATGATGGTTCACGCGCTTCCGGCGCGCCGTCGCCGCCGGCCATGGTCGTCGAGCGGCCGGAGGAAGGAAAGGAGCGCCCGGTACAGCGACCGGTGTACTACATCAGCGAGGTCCTCACCGAGTCGCGCCAGCGGTACCCGCAATACCAGAAACTGGTATACGCAGTCTTTAGAGCACAGCGGCGACTGCCGCACTACTTCCAGGAGCATCCGATCACGGTCGTCTCCTCAACACCGTTGCAGGACATCATCCGCAATCGTGAGGCGACCGGGCGAGTCGCCAAGTGGGCCGTCGAAATCGGCGTCCACAACATAAAATACGAGCCATGAAAAGCGATCAAGTCGCAGGCTCTCGCGGACTTCATCGCCGACTGGGAAGGGGCCCAGCAGCCGGAAAAGTTGCCATACCTCCACTACTGGAGCCTGCACTTCGACGGCTCCAAGAACACGGACGGCGCAGGAGCAGGGATCGTGTTGACTTCCCCGAAGGGCGACAAGATCCGCTACGTCCTCTGCCTCGACTTCATCCCCTGCACCAACAATATGGCCGAGTACGAAGCACTACTCCACGGCATGCGAGCCGCCAAGGAAATGAACGTAAACCGCCTACGCTGCTACGGAGACTCCGACCTCGTCGCCGGACAAGTCGCTGGCACCTGCGATGCCGTCTCCCCCACCATGGTGGCGTACCGCCAAGCAGTGGACAAGCTGGGCAGACACTTCGCAGGCTACTCCGTCGAAAGGATCGACCGGCGGTAGAACGAGGAGGCCGACACACTATCTCGCATCGGGTCGGCTCGACTCACACCCCCCGCCGGCGTCTTCCTCGACCGATCACCAAGCCATCAGTCTATCCCCCAAGGGAGATCGACATCGGAGTCCCGCTGCAGCCAGAGGCAGCCCTGGTCGCACCCATCGCCGAGCCAGACGACTGGACCAAGCCGTACATCGCCTACCTGGAGGCTGGCACCTTGCCCGCAGACGAGACAGACGCCCGGATGGTTGCACGGCGATGCAAATCCTTCACCATCATCGACGGCGAGCTCCACAAGCGCAGCGTGACCGGCGTGTTCCAACGCTGCGTCCAACCCGCCGAAGGACGCAAGATCCTCCACGACATCCACTCCGGCGACTGCGGCCACCACGCCGGAGCCCGCTCTCTGGTCGCAAAGGCTATGCGGCACGGCTTTTACTGGCCCACCGCACACGCCGATGCCGTCGACATTGTCCAGCGGTGCGCCGGGTGCCAGAAGTACGCCAACCAGACACACGTGCCGAGCTCAGCGCTCAAGACAATCCCCATCACCTAGCCATTCGCCGTATGGGGCATGGACATGGTAGGCCCTTTCAAAAAGGCCCCCTATGGCTTCACACACCTCCTGGCCGCGGTCGACAAATTCACAAAGTGGGTGGAGGCCAAGCCAGTCCGGAAATGCGACGGGAAGACCGCTACCAAATTCCTACGCGAGCTCATATATCGCTACGGGTTCCCAAACAACATCATCACGGACAACGGCACCAACTTTGCCAAAGGAGCCATGGCCGAGTTCTGCGAGGAACACCACATCCGGCTCGACCTCGCGTCAGTCGCCCACCCGGAGTCCAACGGCCAGGCGGAACGGGCCAACCAGAGAATCCTCCATGGCCTGAAGCCGCGGCTCCAAGTACCGCTCGAGCGTACCGCCGGGTGCTGGGTCGAGGAGCTACCCTCCGTCGTCTGGGGTATCCGCACCTCGGTCAACAGGTCGACAGGGTTCACCCCCTTCTTCATGGTGTACGGCGCCGAGGCAGTCATGCCCACCGACCTTGAACACGACTCGCCAAGGGTCGTCCATTACACGGAGGTTGGGAACGAACTCGCACGTCAGGACGGAGTCGATCAAATCGACGAGGCACGCGACCTGGCTCGCTCACGCACTGCCATCTACCAGCAAGGACTCTGCCGCTACCACAGGCGGCGGGTGAAAACTCCTTGGTCGCTGAGGCCACCCCTGCCGCAGGATCACTCGGAGCAATCGTCGTGTCATCAGACACCGTGACGACTTCGTCGCTCTTGGCCTTCTTGGCACTGCCCGTGGGGGAAGCAACCTCGTCAGCCTTCCTCTTCCGAGAAGGGTCCTCCTCGGCGGCGACTGGCGGCACCTTGGCCACGGACGGATGGCCTATCTTCTTAACCCCAGTCCTGCAAATCGATTACATGAGCAAAGCGGTTCGAGTACAACGAAAAATAAAGCAGGTGAATAAAACTCACTTGGCGACTGGTATGAACAGCATCCCTGTGTGGATGCTAGCCGGCTTCTCCAGTTCGGGGCCCAGCTGCTGACTGAGTCCCATCTCCAGGACATCATGCGCCCAAGACACAGACGGACTCTTTGTTGACGAGGACGCGACAGGAGCCTCCGCAACATTTTCGGCAGGAGCTCTCCTGGGAGGCAAAGTTGTCGTGGCTGGAGCGACCCCCGACCCAGAGACTGGGGCGAATGGGGGAGGCATTGAGGCCGGAGGCACCTCACTCAGGACGGCGGTGACATCTGGTGCTGCCATCATCTGTGGCACTTCATCCTTGGCCAGGATGGCGCCGTCGGAGCTGCTCGCCGAATGAGGCGGAGACGCCTGCCTCATCGGCTTCGTCTTACTCTTCAGAGGGTCCTTCACCTCCTCCTTCTTCTTCTTCTTCTTCTTCTTCTTCTTTGACGGAGTGGCCTCGCGACGCGAGGTGAGCTCGGGAAGATCGTCGTCGTCATCATCATGACGTTCGAGGCTTCTGCTCGCTTCGAGTTCACGATGACGCTGTCCGCGAGTTTTGCGAACCAGCGGGGCGACCTCTTCCTCGGACTCGTCGTCTTCGCCGCTCCTGTCACTCTCGACGCCGCCTCTTGCAGGAGGCGATTTGCCCCCCCTCCTGGACGGACGAGCTCGAATTCTCGTCGTCCGCGGGCGGAAGCCACCCTTCCACCACTTGAAATAACTGCAATAGGCATAAGACAATATCAGTATAACCGCGACAACATCAACTGCGACTGCGAATGATAGAAATATGACTTACCGTCGGGGCTGGATGCTTCGCGGTATAGGAAGCGACCCTGGCCTTTGCATCCAGGTACACCGCCTGGGTGATCTTCTTCAACGCCAGGATGTAGTCTTCGACTTTCCACTCAGCGAGGCATGATTTCGTCGAGTCCTCCCGGCCCGTGTACTCGTACATATAATGGTCACGGCGGGCCATAGGAACGAAGTCGCCCGAGCCAGCCAGTACAAGTTGATGGTCAAGACCTTTCTTCTTCAGGCGGATGGTCTCAAGCATCTCATCCACGACCATCCGCTGGTGCTGGAAGCTTCGACTTGGAGTCGGCGCGGTTCGGGCCGGTCGGCGGAGTATCTTGGAATCGCCACCTCATCGTCTGGAGCCGCCTCGGTAACGTAAAACCAAGACTTCTTCCACTCGCTCGCCGCCTTGGCGGGTAGCATCAGATCAAAAAAGGAGGCCTTCGACTTCAATTGAAACGTCAAGCCACCCGCGGCAAGCATTGGGCCGCCTGCTTCTTCGCGACTGATCCTCCCGTGGAATAGATCTTGCCACAGGGGGAAGTAGGGCCTGCAGCCCAGATAGCACTCGCAGAACGCCACGAAAATGGCGAGCTGCTCGATGCTGTGCGGGCCCAGGTCTGATGGCTGGATCCCGTAGGCGCAGAAGCGCCGGAAGAAGAGAGATGTGGGGAATCCCAGCCCCCGTTCCAGGTGGCTGGTGAAGCAGACGAATTCTCCCTCGCACGGGTCCGGAGTCACCTCTTCGACCGCAGGGATGCGCCACCTGCCAGCGCGCAGGATCCGGGCCTCCTCGAAGGACGCCAGTAGCGCTCTCGTACACTTGGACCTGCCCCATGGTTCGGTGGAGGGGGCCATTGGCGGAGAGGTTCGTGGAGGTCGGAGGATTTTGGATAGGCTGGATCGCAATGCGGGAGAAACGTAGGTGCGCGCAATCGGAGGAAATGACGAGGAGATGGTTCTCCGATCGCCTACCATTCCCTTTATATAGAGGTTGTTACCCGCCAAATCAGGGAGCCGTTACTACGCAGTGATTACGCCAAAAGTGACCGTTGGATTACCCCAACGGCTAGTTTTGACTGCGTTCGACGGTCCAACTTCAGCCACTCGGCTCGCCGACCCAACCACTACAACAGTGACTAAGTATTTCGCCAATTCGCTTGCCGAGTCCAGAATGACTAGTTTTTCCTTTATTCAGAGCCCGCCACCGATTCGACAGTGTCCGTGATTGGACCCGTATGTTCGACGCCAAAGAACCACCGCGCCAATCGATGACGGCCTCGGGGACTACTGATGGGGATATGCCTACCGGGGTATACCCAGCAGGACGTTTCCGACTGGCCCACGACATGGGTAAAACCCTGTGTCTCCGCCCTCATCTCGCACCGCAGATGGCTGTCCACCCTTGCCATTCATTCTACTACTCGCTGCCGATTGCAGCATCTGTCGTGGTCATTCCCACGACACTGGGAGGGTCCGACGGAGGTTTTGATGGCGCACAACACGCGTGGTCTGCGCGGCGGCGAACGGGCATGTCTGGCGGGGTGTTGGGGTGCTGGTGATCATCTCTGCAAGCGGAGAGGGCGACGCGCGGTCTGTGGGTGCTGGTCGAGCGTGGCGCACGGGCGCGCTCTCGGCATGGTCACCGAGAGGTTTGGCATGGGCGTGGTGTGTGGTCCAGGGGCTGGCATTGCTCGGGGTTAGGACAGAGAGTGGCGATGGACGGTGCTGCATGTCCCAGACAAGGTTGGCGAGGCTAATGCGGCTGCTAGCACGCTGGCGACAATGGGGTGGCAAGTTTGCTCTCGGCATGCTCATCATTGATAGCTAGGCTTGCTTACAGTGGTGCTAAAGATAGTTAAAGGGGCTAGATGATCTACTAAGGTCTAGTTGCAACCAGAGAGGGAACAAGTTAGGCCAATTTTACTGCACACTATAGTGTTTGTTGTTTGTTTCATTTGAATCTGCAAGGTGTTTGATGAAATGGCTGCAAGAACTTTAAATTTGAATTTTGAATTAAAACTTTGTGGGTTTGCTAGGCACGTGCTAGGGAGTGTCTGGTTAGTTGGATTAGTCAAGGGGCATTGGTTTGGTTGGGTTTTGAAAATGGATGATCTTCACATATGAATAACATTCAATTTTGAATTGTGATTTGAATGGGGTTGCCAAATGTTTCTGCAAGTTTGAAAGGTGGGTCTTGATTCACTTTTACTAGTTATATCAAGGGGCGAAAAGAATTGGGAAAGTTTCTGTTTGAAATCTTGGACTAGAAACACTCAAAGTGACCTAGTGAGCAAGATTGGCAAAAATGACCATTTGCTTTATTTGCTTTGTTTTTTATTTTCTTTTGATTTGTTTCTGCATGGAAATGTTTTATAGGATGTTATTTTCACCTTAAAACTATTTATTTCTATTTAGGTTAATCATAAAAGATCATTCATGCAATTGTCAATTCATTTCATTCACACATGCATTCATATGATTTTCAATTAATCAAAGTTTTTGTTGGATTAGCTTTTGTGTAGATTTTCCCGATGTGGAGTCTGGGAGTCGGTTACTAGATCCTGTCGGCCAGATCCGGTGCGCCCATGGCTTTGACGTCCTCACGACCTGGCTCTGGTGGCAAGAGCTAATGCTAGGAAGGA
Organism: Avena longiglumis; assembly: GCA_030063025.1. Lineage (NCBI taxonomy): Eukaryota > Viridiplantae > Streptophyta > Magnoliopsida > Poales > Poaceae > Avena > Avena longiglumis. Next base: position 138,043,489 of record CP125976.1, read on the forward strand.
TGAAGGAGTCTGGCATCTCCCCAAATAAGGCCATTCTCCCAAGCAGCTTCGATGGTATGGTTACTAGCGCCGTACTAGCGAGAGGGTGCTCGCGATTCGTCTCGGATCCATGGTGGTAGCCGGACAATCATCGATCCAACTCATGCTCTGCAATAAGCTGGGATGTTTCTCTGGTTCGTCACCACCGCTATCCTCTCAGGCTTGGCTCCCGAGCACGTGGGTGAACTCGGGTTTGATGGTGAGTTGTTTTTCCTATTGTGGTGTTGGCGCACCTCTGCTTCTCTAGTTCGTTGTTCTGCTATGCCTTTCTTCTTTTCCTCGGGATCCAAGGTGGTGAGGGGGAAAGAAATAGTCAGAGCTGCTCAGCTGGGGTGGCGTTGGAGTTCAAGAACCTACTATACTCGGAGCATCTCCTCAGCGTCTGTTGTTAAGATGCTGAAATCTATGCCCAAGATGGCTTTCTTCATGCCGGTGAGCTCCGGCAAGCGTTCAACCTCCGTCGGGAGGCCCTGTTTGAGCTCAGGCGTTGAGGGCTTTGCCGGGACAGAGGCAAGTGGTTATGTCCCCTGCTCCTCGCCCATGGCAACGCGCTGAACTCTCTGCTCCACAGTGGGGAAGAGGATGGGCTAGATTGTAATTGCAAATCTCTTAGAAAGGTCTTTCCTACATATGCTAGGGACCTATGTGTTATTCTCTTATTTCATGAGGTCCTTTGTAATCAATTTGTACCTCCACTGATATTTTAATATAAGGTTCTAGCCCCTTCTGGGGCACTCCTCTGTTCAAAAAAAAGTTTTTGTTAACCCTAATTTTTAGTGATTAGAGTTTGATGATCCTTGTTTTATATTTTTGGGATGTTACAAACCTTCCCCCCTTAAACAAAATCTCATTCCGAGATTTGAAAAAGGACGAAAAAGATTACCTAGGATTTAAAGAGATCGGGAAACTCCGTCCTGATGTGATCTTCGCGCTCCCAGGTAGCTTCTTCTTCAGTGTGGTTGCTCCACTGAATCTTGAGAAACTTGATGCTTCGGGTGCTGGTAGTTCTGAAAGCTTCTTCCAAAATATGGATGGGTACTTCGGGATAGGTCAGGTCATCATTGATTTCTATGGTCCGGTGATCAATATTCTTGAAAACTTCAGTCTTCTCCGGAACTTCGAGGCATTTACGAAGTAACGAGATATGGAACACATTGTGCACGGCTGGCATTTCTTCTGGCAGTTCCAATTGATATGATACTTCTCTCGATTGACTGTAATCTTGAAGGGTCCGATATATCTGGGGGCTAACTTTCCCTTCAGCTGAAAACGCTGCATTCCTTTCAAGGGCGACACTTTAAGATACACGAAATCTCCGATATTGAAACCGAGGTCTCGATATCTCTTGTCGGCGTAACTCTTCTGTCTTGACTGGGCGGCCTTGAGGTGCTCACGAATCTTGTGAACTTTATCTTCTGCTTCTCGTAGGATATCGGGTCCAAAAATCTGACTCTCTCCTACTTCTGACCAATTCAAAGGGATGCGACACTTCCTTCCATACATGAATTCAAATGGGGCCATTTGCAAACTAGCTTGATAACTGTTGTTGTATGAAAATTCTGTGAATGGTAGATAGTCTTACCATTTAGATCCATACTCTAACACACATGCTCTCAACATATCTTCGAGTATTTGATTTACTCGCTCCGTTTGTCCATCGGTCTGAGGGTGATAAGTTGTGCTGAAATCTAGTCGGGTTCCTAAACCTTCTTGGACTTTTTTCTAGAATCTCGAGGTAAACTGAGTTCCTCGATCCGATACGATGTTCTTGGGGACTTCGTGCAAACTAACGATTCTAGCGATGTATAACTCCGCTAGCTTTGAACTCTGATATGTGGTCTTGACTGGTAAGATCTGGCTAAACAAAGTGGGTTGAAGTTCTATGCTAGCCAAAAATCCTTCACTCACTAATTCCATTCGGAAATCTTCCATCTCCTTGTGCAAACTTGGTTGATCCTTCAAGATCATGGAGTTCAAGCGGCACGGCAATCTGCTAAGGGCATCTGCTACCACATTGGCTTTACCGGGGTGATAGTGAATGTCTAGATCGTAATCCTTGATTAGCTCAATCCATCTTCTCTGTCTCATATTCAGCTCCTTCTGAGTGAATATATACTTCAGGATCTTGTGATCCGAGTAAATCTCACAACGGTTTCCCATCAAGTAATTCCTCCATGTCTTCAGGGCTAGAACTACGGCTGCGAGTTTGACGTCATGGGTTGGGTAGTTTTATTCATGCTGTTTCAGTTGTCGAGATAGATAGGATATAACTTTTCCTTCTTGCATTAGCACACATCCGAGACCGATCTTGGATGCGTCACAATACACGTCAAAGGGCTTCGTGATATCCGGCATGATCAAGATTGGGGCTGAAATCAGTCTTCTCTAGAGTTCTTGAAAACTCGCTTCACATTTGTCCGTCCATTCAAACTTCTTGTCCTTCTTTAGAAATTGGGTCATGGGTCTGGCAATACTCGAGAATCCTTCTACGAACTTGTGGTAGTATCCCGCTAATCCGAGAAATGCACGAACTTGGGTTTGAGTGGTTGGGGCTTGCCAATCTTCAACATCTTTCACCTTTGTAGGGTCAATGCCAATTCCTCTGGCGGATACAATGTGCTCGAGTAATGCTACCTCCTATTACTAGAATTCACATTTGCTAAACTTGGCATACAACTGATGCTCTCTAAGGGTTCCAAGAATGGTCCTTAGATGTAGCTCATGTTCTTCTTCTGATTTGGAATAAATCAGAATGTCATCGATGAAAACAACGACAAACTTATCCAGGAAGTCCATAAAAATCTTATTCATGAGATTCATGAAATAAGCGGGGGCATTGGTTAATCCAAAAGACATGACAATATACTCGTATAATCCATATCTGGTGGTAAAGGCAGTCTTTGGAATATCGTCTACGTGAATCTTGAGTTGATGATAGCCAGTTCTAAGATCAATCTTAGAAAACACCTTGGCACCAATCAACTGGTCAAACAGATCTTCTATCTTTGGCAATGGGTACTTGTTCTTTATAGTGACATCATTTCAAATTCCGATAATCCGTACACAAACGGTTACCTCCATCTTTCTTTTCCACGAATAAAACAGGTGATCTCCATGGTGACACACTTGGTTGAATCAATCCAATTTCCAGCATGGCATCCAGTTGCTTCTTCAGTTCTGCTAGTTCAGACGGGTTCATACTATATGGTCTCTGGGCTATGGGTCTTGTTCCACGGATTAGTTCAATGATAAACTCGATATCCCGATCTAGGGGCATACCGGGCAAAACATCTGGAAATACATCGGGGTATTCACAGACTATCCGAACTTGGTCAATGGTAGGTTGGGATATACTCTTATTGCACTTGAATTGACGAGGTAAGGTTTCAGATACATGCTCGACGGATACTCCGGCTGTACTAGTCATGGTTATGGCTTTCTTGGCACAGTCAATTAGTCCTTTGTGTTTGGACATCCAATCCATTCTTAGTACTACTTCCAAACCTTTAGTTCCGAGTACTATTAGATTAGCATAAAAATCTATGCCATGGATTCGGATTAGGACTGCTTTGGAAATTTGCCTAGCTTTGGTGGTTGAACCGGGGATTTGAACAATCATAACATGCTTCAGTTTGGTTGGTTGAATCTTACTAGTGCATGCAAATTCTTCGGTGAAAAATGAGTGCGATGCTCCAGAATCAAACAACACTCTTGCAAGCACTGAGTTAACGGAAAACATACCCAGCATGACGTCTGGCGCTTCCTGGGCTTCTTCAGCATGCATGAGAAAAAGATGGCCGTTGCGGTTGAGCGAATTCCCTGGGGCAAACCTCCTTCCGGGATAAACACGACGCTGTTGCTGGGCTGGGGCATTTGCATTGGGGGCTGCGGAATTCTTCTTGGGGCACTCATTGGAGTAGTGACCCTTGGTTCCGCATTCATAACAAGTCACTTGCGACTTGTCCTTTGTCGCAACAGCACAACATTTCTTCCATCCTTGGGACAGTGTGGGTGTTGGTGTTGGCATTGTTGTTGTGGAACTTGGGTAGTGCGGTTGAAATTGCTAGAGTTGTGGGGTTATTGTGGTTTCCTCCGGCCTTGGGTTTCCACGGTTGGGATAGGCCTGACGGTTCATCGGGGGTCTGTTGGTTCTCGGGGCAAATCCTGGAGATGGGTTGGGGCGATACTTTGAGGTCTGGTGGGTTCCTGGCTGATGCATATGCGACGCTTGCGGTTCTCATTGGCTTGATTGATCTTTCATTCCATCTGAATGGCGGAGTCGACTAGGGCTTCAATATCATCAAAGGGGATATTGACCAACACCGTCTGCATCTCATCGTGCACACCATTCAAGAATCTCTCTTTCTTCTTGGCTTCAGTGTCGATCTCATCTGGGTCATACCTAGATAATGACAAGAATTTGTCACGGTATTCCACTACGGTCATCCTTCCTTGCTTCAGTTCTCTGAATTCATCTCTCATCCTCTTGATCAAACCTGGTGGCACATGGGTTTTGCTGAACTTGACCTTGAATTCCTCCCAAGTCATCATCTGACCTCCGGTCATTGCACGAACGCTGTTCCACCATGATCTTGCATCTCCGGCTAGGTAGTGGGTGGCGAACAGAACTTTCTTGTTAGCTTCCACTCCGGTGACTTCCAGATTGTTCTCCATTGTTTGTAGCCAATCATCTGCATCTAGGGGTTCCTATGACTTAGTGAAAACAGGTGGATTGGTGTTCTGGAATTCTTGAGCTTAGATCCATGGTTGTCCTGATTTCCTTGGCCTTGATTGTTGTTGGCCATCTCAGCTATGTGTTGAAGGGTGGATAGGTTGGCTTGACGTTCGGCTCTTTCAGCTTCGCGGTCAGAAACCAACATTTGCAGGATCTGCAACATCGGGTCCGGGGATGATCCGCTTCCTCCGCGAGGCATCTGAAGATTGAGATAGATCATGAGAAAAGAGGGAAATTGATAAGGTTCCGCGGTTGTTGAACATTTTTTAAGGTTTGACTCAGATTTTGCTAGCAACTTGCTTTTCATTCATTCATTAATAGCACACGATACAAACACACACCACAACAAAGGAAAACAGATGGTTTTAAGAACCATTCTGGAAACTACGATACATTGGGACCGAATACAACTCACTAACGCTAGTGCTCAAGTGCTACTACTCCTCGGAGTCAGTGTACTCATAATCCTCATCATCATCATCGTCATCGATGAAGGCGAAATCATCCTCATCGGTGAAGAAGTCCATGGCCTGATCCTCCAGAAAGTCATCTTCATCGCTGAGATAGGAGTAGGGATCTCCACGAAGGTCTTCTCCGACATTCTTCCTTTCCTCCAACTGCATGTCTCTCTCGTGGATGGTCTCCTCCAAATCCGTGATTGGGTGGCGAAGACGGGCAATGATGCGCTCCTTCTTGTCGAGCTAACAGCGACGAGACTTGCGATCCTTCACTAGCATGGCGTGGGTCTGATCCTTCTTCTTGGTGATGGCGTACTTGTGGTGGCGTAGGCACGGGCATTGTCCAACTCCTTCTGGCGATCGTACATCATGAAGCTGAGGTGGTCCACTTGACTCTTCAGCTCGGGATGATGTGGGGCCTCTAGTGGTTGTCCCATAACATCACGCCTTGGGTAGAACTCAAAGCGGGTACCCTTGATCTGATTGATACTCTGCCCACACAGACGGGCAAGAGCTTCCTGCATTGCCCTAGCCAGTCCATCTAGCCAGTTGTTTTCTCTTAAGGTGAACTGAATCCCCTCGGCAGTGGGAGGTTTAATATTTCCTCGGAGACTTGCAACAACCAGCCACTGCAGATCTTCTGCGGCGGGCTTCGGCCAAATTCTGGCAATGTGCTGCTCGCCTTGCTCCGGGGGTGAGGTGGGGTGGTTCTGAGGTAGAGGGGAGTGAACTGGTGTGGCGAAAACGAACGGTGGAGGCCTCTATTTATAGTGGCGAGAGGGGACCAACGGGCGCGGGCTGAGCTCGTCATGGTCGACGGCACAAGCAGCTATCGGCATGGGCGACGGTAGAGGGCGGTGCTATGCTCCCTGACGAAGCTCAATGGTGTGGTGGCGAGGCGTGGGGCAGTGCTGATCGGTCGGAATGCTTCGACGCTCTGGGCGGGTCCGACGGAGGTTTTGATGGTGCACAGCGCGCGTGGTCTGCGCGGCGGCGAACGGGCATGTCTAGCGGGGTGCTGGGGTGCTGGTGATCATCTCTTCAAGCGGCAAGGGCGGCACGCGGTCTGTGGGTGCTTGTCGAGCGTGGCGCACGGGCGCGCTCTCGGCATGGTCGCAGAGAGGTTTGTCATGGGCGTGGTGTGTGGTCCAGGGGCTGCATTGCTCGGGGCTGGGACAGAGAGTGGTGGTGGACGGTGCTGCATGTCCCAGACAAGGTTGGCGAGGCTAATGCGGTTGCTAGCTCGCTGGCGACAATGGGGTGGAAAGTTTGCTCTCGGCATGCTCACCATTGATGGCTAGGCTTGCTTACAGTGGTGCTAAAGATAGTTAAAGGGGCTAGATGATCTACTAAGGGCTAGTTGCAACCAGAGAGGGAACAAGTTAGGCCAATTTTACTACACACTATAGTGTTTGTTGTTTGTTTGATTTGAATCTACAAGGTGTTTGATGAAATGGCCGCACGAACTTTAAATTTGAATTTTGAATTCAAACTTTGTGGGTTTGCTAGGCACATGCTAGGGGAGTGTCTGGTTAGTTGGATTAGTCAAGGGGCATTGGTTTGGTTGGGTTTTGAAAATGGATGATCTTCACATATGAATAACATTCAATTTTGAATTGTGATTTGAATGGGGTTACCAAATGTTTGTGCAAGTTTGGAAGGTGGGTCTTGATTCACTTTTACTAGTTCTATCAAGGGGTGAAAAGAATTGGGAAAGTTTCTGTTTGAAATCTTGGACTAGAAACACTCAAAGTGACCTAGTGAGGAAGATTGGCAAAAATGACCATTTGCTTTATTTGCTTTGTTTTTTATTTTCTTTTGATTTGTTTCTGCATGGAAATGTTTTATAGGATGTTATTTTCACCTTTAAACTATTTCTTGCTATTTAGGTTAATCACACAAGATCATTCATGCAATTTGTTGGAGATATGCCCTAGAGGCAATAATAAATGTAGTTATTATTATATCTTTGTGTTTATGATAAATGTTTACATTCATGCTATAATAGTATTAACAAGGAAACATTGATACTTGTGTGTTTTGTAAACTTAATTTGAAGTCCCTAGTATAGCCTCTATACTTCACTAGCTTGTTGGTTGATTAATGATTGTGGTTTCCCTATCATGAACATTGAGATGTTATCAACAACAAGATCATATCGTTAGGAGAATGATATGGTGGACATACTCCTATAGATAAGCGTAGCATAAAGATCAAGTCATTTCATTAGTTCAATTGCTATATGCTTTCGATACATAGTAACCTAATTCCTTCGACCATGAGATCATGCATATCACCTTTACCGGATGGATGCTTTGATGACATCAAACACCACACCGTAATGGGGTGGTTATAAAAGTGGCATTGAGTGTTCGGAAAGTATTGGTTGAGACACATGGATCAAGAGTGGATTTGTCCATCCACATGACGGATAGATATACTGGCCCTCTCGGTGGAATGTCATCCAATTAGCTTGCAAGCATGTGACTTGGTCACAAGGGATCACATATCACGAACGAGAAAAGAGTACTTATCAAGAAGGTTGAACTAGGTATGCAGAGATACCACGATCATAACCTTGGGTAAGTAACATATCGTGAGACAAAGGGAAATTGGTATCGTATGTAAGTGGTTCATTCGATCGCAAAGTAATCGAGAAATATGTGGAGCCATATGAATTTCCAGATTCCTCTATTGGTTATTGTTCGGAGAAGTGTCTCGATCATGTCCGCATAATTCACGAACCGTAGGGAGACACACTTAAGGATTCGACGTTGTTTGAGTAGTTATGGTATTATGAGAAAGAGACCGAATGTTGTTCGAGTCTCGGATGGGATCCGGATATCACGAGGTGATCCGGAATGGTCCGGAGAATAAGATTCATATAAGGAAAGTCCGTTTGGAGTTCGGGAATGATTCCGTGTTTTCATCGAATGTTCTAGAAGGTTCGGATTGTCCCAAGACCGGGGAAGGGTACATGAATGTGTCATTGATCATTGAATGATTGCATCATGTACTAAGTGTTATTGCTGTCCCAAATAAAGGATTAAATTGAATCCTAAAACAGAAAAGTCAAATGTCCAGCTTGAAAGTCAAACCAAAACAAGCTGTGGAAACAAGCAAGAGGAGTTGGAACCAACTGGAGGAGGAGTAGGACTCCTCCGGGCGCCCAGCCCAAGGCCGACTTGGGAGGACTCCCTCCCTGGCGCGCCAGGACCTCCTCCCATAAAAGGAGGGCAGGGCCTCCCATAGACGCTTACTTTCTACTCTAGATCTCGGTTTAGAGCTGTTTTGGTTTAGAGCTTCTAATTGCTTTAGCCAACAGTTTAGAGCCTTCTAATTGGTTTAGAGCCCTCTAATTGGTGTGTCTAATTACTAGGCCACTAATCATCTCTCTCATAAGCTCACCCATACTCGACCAAGCTTAAGGCGAAGCCTCGGGATCTCCCTCTACTTAGGTACCTGCCGTTGTCTTTGCCGAATCGCGAGGAGAGTGCTACAACCTCCGCTGCTTTGGAACAAGGGAGAGGAAGGTCTTCAGTACCGAACGTGTGACCGATCATGAGCGCTTTAACGTGGCGCTGAAGGATCGTCTACACGATCTTGAGATCGGAAGAGTGCGACTACATCACCCGAGAATCCGCTCTCGTTAACCACTTTGGAATCTTCGAGGGTGAGTTCCTCCATCGACTCGTTGCTACAATCTAGTAGATAGATCTTGGCTTGTTTGTTTGTATGATAGAAAATTTTTGTTTTCCATGCTACGAACCCTACGGGTATCGAGCCGTGTCTATATGTAGATCTGTTGCACGAGTAGAACACAATGGTCATTGTGGGCGTTGATGCTTTATTGTAGATTGCTTTTGTGTACTTTGCATCTTGCGGTATGTTGGGATGAAGCGGCCGGCTAACCTTACATGACATCGTTCATGAGACTTGCTCCACGCTTGACATGTAACTTGTATTGCATAAGTGGCTTTATGGTGCATGTTTCTCCTAGCATAGTTAAGATCCAATTTACAACGGTGATCAACAATGCTAGTATCAATGTTGTGGTTCTTGTTCGTAAGTTAGAACGACACTTATTGAAAGCCCCAAACCACGTAAAATATGCAAAGAAAGTAGAAGCGTCTAACTTTGTTTTGCAGGTGTCTGATGTGATGTGATATGGCCATGATTGTGATTATATTCGATGTATGCAATGTTCCTTATTGTAAGTCGACAACCGCAGGAGCCATATGGTTGTCTTTAATTTATGTTAAGACTGCGTGTCTATTCAAAGTAGTTGTAATAGTTGAAGCCGGTGGGCGACAACCATGGAGAAGCGTCATTGACCTTGATGCAATGCGGTGATGATGGAGATCATGTTCGCTTGAAGATGGAGATCGGAGGCACGAAGAAGAAAGGCCATATCATATCACATATATATTGAATTGCATGTGATGTTAATCCTTTATGCATCTTGTATTGCTTAGTAGAGCGGTAGCATTATAAGATGATCCTCATGCACATCAATTTCAAATCATAAAGTGTTCACCCTTAGTTAGCACCGTTGCTAAAGCTTGTTGTTTCAAGCACCACGTGATGATCGGGTGTTCTAGATTCGCAAGTGTATACAACGTGAGCAAGCCATTTGCTCATGCGAAACTAAGGTTTGATCTTGACGAGCCTAGCATGTACGGACATGGTCTCGAACACGGATTACCGAAAGGTAAAGCATGAATCGTATAGTAGATATGATGAACATGATGATTGTTCGCCATTGAAACTATATCAACTCTCGTGATGATCGGTGTTGATGTAGTGGATTTGGTTCGTGTTATCACTAAAACAATGTGAGGGATGTTGTTTTGAGTGGGAGTTCACCTAGTTTAATTTCATTAATTAATTTGAACTCAATTTGTCATAAACTTAGTCTAAACTATTGCAAATATGTTGTAGATCAATGGCAGCCCCTACCATCAATTTTAATGCGTTCCTAGAGAAAGAAAAGTTGAAAACAATGGAAGCAACTCATGGATTGGTTCCGCAATTTGAGGATTGTCCTCACGGTGGTAATTTGACCTATGTCTTTGGATGCATCATTGGGTGACCCACCTGCCCTTTGCTTCGATGAAGTAAAGAATGTTTACCTCGCTCGGAAGAATCAAGACCATAGTTCAGTGTGCTATCTTGTATGGTTTAGAATCGGAGCTTAAAAGGTTTGAAGAGTCGACCCACATGATATTGTCGAGGATCTCAAATTAATTTTTGAGACTCATGCGGCAATTGAAAGCTATGAGGCTTGAAAAGTTCTTTAAGCGCAAGATGGAAGAGGGCAGCTCAATCGGTGAGCATGTGCTTAAGATGTCCGGGCATGCAAACAAACTTCAAAGCTTGGGTATTGTGATTCCTAATGCTTTGGGGATTTACCGTGTCCTCCAATCACTACCACCAAGTTACAAGAACTTTGTGATGAACTACAACATGCGAACATGAACAAGACGTTGCGAGAACTCTTTGCCATGTTGAAATCTGCGAAGTGGAGATCAAGAAAGAGCACCAAGTGTTGTTGGTCAATAAGACCACCAAATTCAAGAAAGGCAAGTCTAAGCAAAGGGACACTTCAAGAAGGGTGGTAAGAAAGCTACCACGCCCGAAGAAGACCAAGGCTGGACCAAGCACTAAACCGAGTGCTTTCAAGGGAGAAGGTCCTTGAAGCGGAATTGCCCAAAGTACTTGGCGGATCTCAAGAACGGCAACATCAAGAAGAAAGGTATATCCGATATACATGTTATTGATGTGTATCTCACTAGTACTGTAGTAGTGCACGGGTATTTAATCGTTCGGTTGCTCATATTTGTAACTCAAAGCGGTCTGCAGAATAAACGGAAGCTAGCGAAGAACGAGGTGACGATGCGCGTGTGAAACGGATCAAAGGTTGATGTGATCGCGGTCGGCACGCTACCCCTTCATCTACCATCGGGATTAGTTTTATACTTAAATAATTGTTATTTAGTGCTGCGTTGAGCATGAACATTATCTCGGGATCTTGTTTATTGCAAGACGGTTACTTGTTTAAGTCAGAATAATGGTTGTTCGATTTATATGAGTAATATGTTTTACGCACATGCACCTTTGATAGATGGTCTATTCTTATTGAATCTCGATGGTGGAAATACACATATCAACAACATTGAGGCTAAGCGTTTGAAATCAGCGATAATTCGACCTATATGTGGCAATGTCGTCTTGGTCACATCGAGTGAAGCGTATGAAGAAACTCCATTCGATGGACTTCTTGAATCACTTGATTTTGAATCACTTGAAAGATGAAGCATGTCCGATGGGAAAATGACTAAGACTCCATTTTACGGTATGATGGAGCGAGCTACGACTTATTGGAAATCATACATACCGATGTGTGGTCCAATGAGTGTAGCATCGTGGTGGTTATCGTTATGTTCTTACCTTCACGGATGACTTGAGTAGATATGGGTATATCTATTTCATGAAACATAAGTCCAAACTTTCGAGAAGTTTAAGGAGTTTCAAAGTGAGGTAGAGAATCAACGTAACAAGAAGATTAAATTTCTACGTTACGATCGTGGAGGTGAATATCTAAGTTACGAGTTTGGCGAGCATTTAAAGAAGTGCGGAATACTTTCACAATTGACACCGGGAACACCACAGCGTAATGGTGTATCCGAACGTCGAATCGAACTCTCTTAGATATGGTTCGCTATGATGTCACTATGATTTACCGCTATCATTTTGGGGTTATGCATTAGAAACACCGCATTCACTTTAAATAGGGCACGTCTAAATCCGTTGAAACGACACCGTATGAATTATGGTTTGGGAAGAAACCTAAATTGTCGTTCCTTAAAGTTTGGGATGCGAAGCCTATGTAAAGAAGTTACAACGGACAAGCTTGAACCCAAAGCGAAAAATCGTCTTCATAGGATACCCGAAGGAAACTATTGGGTATACCTTCTATCATAGATCCGAAGGCAAAACATTCGTTGCTAAGAATGGATCCTTTCTAGAGAAGGAATTTCTCTCGAAGAAGTATGGAAGGAAAGTAGAACTTGACGAGGTTGTTGAACCTTCTCTCGAATTGCGAGTAGCGGACCGGAAGAAGTTCTGTGGTGCTGCACCAATAAGGAGGAAGCTAATGATGATGATCATGAAACTTGGTTGAAGTTACTACAGAGCCTCGAGGTCAGCGAGAACTCGTACCACTCCATTGGTATGATTCCGTTATGAATGTCATGGTGGACAACACCGATGACCCCGAGACATATGAGGAAGCGATGATGAGCCCGATTCCAATAAATGGCAAGAAGCCATGAAATCCGAGATTGGATCCATGTACGAAAACCAAGTATGGACTTTGGTGGACTTACCGGATGGTAGGAAGGCTGTCGAGAACAAATGGATTTTCAAGAAGAAAGCAGATCTCGATGGTAATGTTACATCTATAAAGCTCGACTTGTCGCAAAAGGGTTTCGACAAATTCAAGGAGTTGACTACGATGAGACTTTCTCACCAGAGCTAAAGTCTGTGAGGATTATGTTAGCAATCGCTGCATATTATGATTATGAGATATGGCGATGGATGTCAAAACAGCATTCCTCAATGGAGACATTGATGAAGAGTTGTATATGATGCAACCCAAAGGTTTTGTCGATCCTATAGATGCTAACAAGGTATGCAAACTTCAACGGTCCATCTATGGATTGAAGCAAGCATCCGAAGTTGGAATCAACGTTTGATAAGGTAATCAAAAGTTTTGGTTTTATACAAACTTATGGAGAAGCTTGTATTTACAAGAAAGTGAGGGAGCTCAGAGCATTCTTAATCTTGTATGTGGATGACATATTGTTGATTGGGAATGATGTAGACCTTCTTAATAGTGTCAAGGAATATTTGAATAATAGTTTTCAATGAAAGATCTTGCGAAGCAGCTTACATATTAGGCATAAAGATTTATAGAGATAGATCGAACGCCAAATATCATTGTCACAAAGTACATATTTGGACAAAGTTCTAAAGAGATTTGGAATGGAAGAAAGCAAGAAAGGGTTCTTGCCCATGTTGCCCAATACGACCTTGAGTAAAACTCAAAGTCCGACATCGTGAAGATAGAGAAAGGATGAGTAAGACTCCTATGCCTCGACCATAGGATCTCTAATGTATGCCATGCTATGTACTAGACCCGACATTGCATATCGTTAGTTTAACTAGCAGATATCAAAGTGATCCAGAGTGGATCATTGGACTGTCAAAAACATTCTTAAGTACTTGAGAAGAACTAAGGATATGGTTCTTTCTTATGGAGGTGATGAACATCGTTGTTAATGGTTACACCGATGCTAGTTGGAACACCGATCCGGATGATTCTAAATCACAACTGGATACGTATTTATTTTGAATGGTGCAGCTTATGGAGGAGTGCAAAGCAAAGCGTTGTGGCGAGATCTTCAACTGAATCGGAATACATGGTAGCCGGAGGCTTCACAGAAGCGATATGGATGAAGGAGTTCATTCTGAGCTGGGTGTGGTTCCAAGTCTTGCTGGACCCAATGTCTATCTCTGTGATAACATGGGCGCCATATGCGCAAGAACCAAGGTCACACAAGAAGTGAAGCATATCAAGCTGCGTTTTCACGCTATTCGAGAACATATCCAGGATGGGGATATAAAGATTTGCAAAGTACACACAGATCTGAATGTGGCGGATCCGTTGACTAAACCTCTCCCGAGGGCAAAACATGACCAACACTAAACTGCCATGGGTGTTCGGTATATTACCATGTAATCTAGATTAGATGACTCTAGTGCAAGTGGGAGGCTGGAGATATGCCCTAGAGGCAATAATAAATGTAGTTATTATTATATCTTTGTGTTTATGATAAATGTTTACATTCATGCTATAATAGTATTAACAAGGAAACATTGATACTTGTGTGTTTTGTAAACTTAATTTGAAGTCCCTAGTATAGCCTCTATACTTCACTAGCTTGTTGGTTGATTAATGATTGTGGTTTCCTATCATGAACATTGAGATGTTATCAACAACAAGATCATATCGTTAGGAGAATGATATGGTGGACATACTCCTATAGATAAGCGTAGCATAAAGATCAAGTCATTTCATTAGTTCAATTGCTATATGCTTTACGATACATAGTAACCTAATTCCTTGACCATGAGATCATGCATATCACCTTTACCGGATGGATGCTTTGATGACATCAAACACCACACCGTAACAGGTGGTTATAAAAGTGGCATTGAGTGTTCGGAAAGTATTGGTTGAGACACATGGATCAAGAGTGGGATTTGTCCATCCACATGACGGATAGATATACTCTGGGCCCTCTCGGTGGAATGTCATCCAATTAGCTTGCAAGCATGTGACTTGGTCACAAGGGATCCCATATCACGGGAACGAGAAAAGAGTACTTAACAGTAACAAGGTTGAACTAGGTATGCAGAGATACTGACGATCATAACCTTGGGTAAGTAACATATCGTGAGACAAAGGGAAATTGGTATCGTATGTAAGTGGTTCATTCGATCGCAAAGTAATCGAGAAATATGGGAGCCATATGAATTTCAGATTCCTCTATTGGTTATTGTTGGAGAAGTGTCTCGATCATGTGCATAATTCACGAACCGTAGGGAGACACACTTAAGGATTCGACGTTGTTTGAGTAGTTATGGTATTATGAGAAAGAGACCGAATGTTGTTCGGAGTCTCGGATGGGATCCGGGATATCACGAGGTGATCCGGAATGGTCAGGAGAATAAGATCATATAAGGAAAGTCCCGTTTAGGAGTTCGGGAATGATTAGTGTTTTCATCGAATGTTCTAGAAGGTTCGGATTGCACTCACCGGGGAAGGGTACATGAATGTGTCATTGATCATTGAATGATTGCATCATGTACTAAGTGTTATTGCTGTCCCAAATAAAGGATTAAATTGAATCCTAAAAGAAAAGTCAAATGTCCGCTTTGAAAGTCAAGCGCCAAAACAAGCGTGGGAAACAAGCAAGAGGAGTTGGAACCAACCGGAGGAGGAGTAGGACTCCTCCAGCCGGGCGCCCAGCCAAGGCCGACTTGGGAGGGACTCCTCCTCCTGGCGCGCCAGAGGACCTCCCTCCATAAAAGGAGGGCAGGGCTCCCATAGACGCTTTACTTTCTACTCTAGATCTCCGGTTTAGAGCTGTTTTGGTTTAGAGCTTCTAATTGCTTTAGCCAGCTTTAGAGCCTTCTAATTGGTTTAGAGCCCTCTAATTGGTGTGTCTAATTACTAGGCCACTAATCCTCTCTCATAAGCTCCACCATACTCGCCCGGCTTAAGGCGAAGCCTGCGGGATCTCCCTCTACTTAGGTACCACGCTTGTCTTCTTAGGAATCGCGAGGAGAGTGCTACAACCTCCATTTTCTGGAACAAGGAGAGGAAGGTCTTCGTCGAAAATCGAACGTGTGACCGATCATGAGCGCCAGGAACGTGGGCGCTGGAAGGATCGTCTACACGATCTTGAGATCGGGAAGAGTACGACTACATCACCCACGAGAATCCGCTCTCGTTAACCACTTTGGAATCTTCGAGGGTGAGTTCCTCCATCGACTCGTTGCTACAATCTAGTAGATAGATCTTGGCTTGTTTGTTTGTATGCGATAGAAAATTTTTGTTTTCCATGCTACGAACCCCTACACAATTTTCAATTCATTTCATTCACACATGCATTCATATGATTTTCAATTAATCAAAGTTTTTGTTAACCCTAATTTTTAGTGATTAGAGTTTGATGATCCTTGTTTTATATTTTTGGGATGTTACACCCACACCCCCTGGCATGAAGGTGGGCCTAGCCCGCACCTGGGAGGGGTGTGGCCAGCCCAGGCACCCCCTCGGGCTCCCTCTTCGCCTATAAGACGCCTCTTGGCCTAAAAACCAAGGGGGGTCCGACGTTTTTCTAGAAAGAGGTCCGATGTGCCGCCACCACCAGAAACCGTGATTCGGAACCAGAAACTCCGTTTTGGAACCCTGCCGGGACGGGGAATTTTGGGAGGATTATCGCCATCGTCACCACCAAGGCCTCTCCATCAACCATCAATGTTTCCCTCATCCATGAGTGAGTAATCCCCCGTTGTAGGCTATGGGGATGGTAGGTATTGGATGAGTTCTATCATGTAATCGAATAAGATTGTTAGGGCATGGTTCCTAGTATCTCTATTAGTGTTGTTTGACTTTGTTGCAACTCGTTGTATTTAATGCTTGTCACTAGGGCCCGAGTGCCATGATCTCAGATCTGAACTTATTATTGAATCATTATAATAGTATTGTTTGTGATCTTATCTACAAGTTGTGTACACATATCATTGTTCGGATCCAAAGGCCCCGAAGTGACAGAAATTGGGACAACCGGAGGGGATGGATGTGATGTGAGGATCACATGTGTTCATGGAGTGCTACTACAAACTGTTGCTACTAATAAACTTCTGTGAGTAAGAACTATTTCCAGGTGCAGCTGAATTGACAACTCAGTTGTTAAGGCTTGCAAGTATTCTTTGGCTCCCCTTGTGTCAAATCAATAAATTGGGGTAATACTACCCTTTAAGACTGTTGCGATCCCCTATGCTTGTGGGTCATCAGTAATCCACTTGAGCCTTATGTAGACGATATTGTCCTCCTCAAGATGGAACTCCTTTCTTGATTGCTCTTGCTCGCGCTCGCTTGATGAAGACTTGCAACCTTCTCCCCCAAACACCATGGGTAAACCTCTTCTTTGAACTTTTCTTCATAGATCCATGATCACCGAGGATGGAAAGCTTTAAGCATGAGATATTCTAGATATGACGCATCTTGAGCTTGCACTTCATTTCTTCTAACTTCATTTGGATGATGTCTTGAAGATACACATGAGGAACTCCATCTTCTTCTTCAAGACACACTTGATCTTCTTTTATTTATTATTCTTCTTCTATAAGATTCCAATAGGTCCAAAGCCCTTGGACATTGCTTCTTCTTCTTCATTTCTTCTACCTTGAAGACAACACATGCTCCAAGTGGTGCCAATGGACAATTCCTACAAGATAAACTTAATGCAAACATTAGTCCATAGAGATTGTCATTAATTACCAAAACCACACATATGGGGGCCCACATGATCTTTCACATGGCTTCGGCCATCTTCGCGAGGTGCACGCCATCGTCGATGGCCGTCATTGGTGGAGTGGCACAAGCCGCCCACTGAAGAACCTTGTGGTGTTCTTTGACGTCACCACCGGGTCCATCCCACCATCGCGTCAAGTTGGAGCTACTCGCTAGCATTGTTCCCAAGCCTGCCGAGAACTTTCGATAGTACCCTAGAATACTCACTGTTCCACCATTACACACTTCCAGTTTGATTGCTTTTGCTGCTGTAGTGTTTTTTTATTGATGGATATCTACTTGTTTCTTTTGTTGGTTGCATGAAGTTCTCCACTCGCGAGCACCAGGTGGGTATTCTCTATGGCTTATAAGCTTATTTATTTATGAGGCTACTTCTGTAACTCTAAATTCTGTTCTCACTCAAAACATTTAGCTTCCTTTTGTGTAAGATTTAGTGGTGGTTAATCTTGTGTTAGTATATGGCATGGGTAGGATTTGTTTTATAAGTGGGAGACTAGTTTTCCTGCAAAGTAATTGAAAAAAGGATCAATTGCTAATTTTACCTCTGCTTTTTTCTTATAACTGGTGAGCAATTTTAGTTTGCACAGTGCAAATATTTCATGGAGCATTGCCACTTGAATATCTTGTCATGCTTGATCCATGCTATTAGTCGTGGATGCCATAGTAGTCTGATGTTTTGTTCACTTGATGTCCGACTGTTGGGACACTAAAATGGTTTGGGTTTTTATGTAGCAGCCAAACAACATGATTGGGTTATTAGCTCGAATTTTTTTCTTATACTGATTTTTTTAATGGTAAGAGACAACTCTTATTATACTATGGTGGCTTGTAATTACTGATAAAGCATATATATATGAAAACATAGTCAAGTCTGTTGTGCTTGCTTGCTTGCGACATGGATTCCAGGTCAATGCAGTTACTGACACCACAAATTGGTACATATGTTTAACTTGATTATGTTCATACAATATGCTCTTGCTTGAGACGGATGCATTTTTGGTTGCTGCTCCTTTTCATTTTTAGGCAGAAAATGTGTTTATTGTTACTACTTAAAAGTCTCAATTACTTATCTAAGTGCATCAAAAAATTAGTGCTTTAAAGTCTCAATTACTTTTCTAAGTACAACAAAAAAAATCTAAGGGGGGATAACAGATCGTAACTATGGGTATTGTATTCATAGGTACATGCATGTAGTGTATACCTTCTACCAGATGAGACGACATCTAGAATTTCAAGGTATCAACTAACGAACTAATGGCTTATTAGTCCATTTGTATTAGCATTTGTTGGCTTGATCTATGTATTAGAGATATTAGTGATTATTCTTATTTCCTACATAAAATTTCTATAACCATTAGGACCCCTGACACTCGAGTTTCTTAACTATTTTTAGTGAATATATATACAACTACATGGGACAATAGAGTTTTATTATTTCCATCTAGGATTATAGACAGAAACAAGTTCATCATGCTCTGCTTGGGCATTAGCAAGGGAAACACATTATTGAGTACAATGAAATTGGAAGTCATAGTATGTTAGCGAAAATCAGAGGAAATCATGTCAAATCTTAATGTATTTCATCTCTAAGGTAGTTTTTTTATCACACTAGGTGGTGAGAATAGGGCATGGAAAGTGGAAATTAGTCATACCATACCAGGATTAATTAGGTAGTCTTATAGAATATTAATTATTCTCTCAAATTACAACACTATTTTATTTTTATGAATAGCAAGAGTAACCAAAAGTTATGCCAGACTGTCCTAAAATATTTTTTATCACAAATATAAGTTGATAGGTGTTTCCTCTTGCCACAGATGCATATAAAATATGATGTACAAGTCAAGCCAATTTTTTAATGAACATCATATGTTTCAAAATTTCCACTCGCAGGATACGAGGACTTTTTCCTTTTGTAAGGACCACATGCAATTGCCATAGCTAGATAAAGAGGCCCCGAGGACCATATTCAAGTGGTGCGAGCTCTGTTGATTGCTTGAGAGACTAGACTCGTCGACATTACATGTCCTTTCTTGATTTGAGTCAGCAGCCAGCGGCACTTCCAGCAAGTTTGGCTTCTTGAGAGATCTTGAGCTGATTAATTGTTATTAATCTCAATGTAAGTGTGGTGTTTCCATTAAACGGGATATACCTTTTGATTTGATCTTTTTGTTCCAATGAAAGAAAAATATACTAAAATTTAATTGTAACTTGCTATCAGTGGGTCCTGGTATAATTTGTGTTTCTAAATCTGAGGGTTATTTGTAGCCATTGACCTTGAGAAACAAAGAAAACATTGTTAGGTCCATACAACTGTTAGTAAATTAGGACCTCTCCTATCAATGGGTTGTGGTATAACTTGTGTTTCTTACTTAGGGTTATGTGTATCCATTGACCATGAGAAGCAAAGAAAACATTGTTAGGTATATACAACTGTTAGTAAATTAGGACCTCTCTTCAGTTGTGTAAGCTTAGTATTTGGGGAGAAGGGGATGGTTTCCTCTTTTTTCTTCTTTGCACCGTTGTATGCTGAATGATTCTTAAAGAGATGATATATACACATCAAGACTGGCATAATTCCTAGCCCAAGTACATCTAAACATAAGTTGAACTAACAAATGCTTAATTGTTCTAAATCAAAATTTGTATTTACATATTGTACACTAAGATATGTTGATAGTTGAATATGTTAGACTTATCAATTCATTCTTTTTGAAAGTTAGGTGAGCACTCCACTACTATGGATCAAGGTGATGCACTAGGCATGTGTTCTATATCTAATCAGAATCCGGTAGCTCTTTACATTGCTATTTGCTAGAGCATTGCCCTTGAAGCATTTTGCAGAGTTCTAAGAAATATAAGAAATGAAAATTTATGATGTAAATCTTAGGATATCGACATATATATATATATATATATATATATATATATATATATATATCATTTAGAATTGTGCACCCTTCTTGTTCGACGTTGTTTGATTAAGGGATGGCTTTAAACTGATATAAATTCTTTGCCATGGTTGTGTTCTCCATGGTCATGTACACAAAGATTACTTAGTGTTTCAAATTTCAGTTGATATTAAATAACTAGTTTCAAGCCTTCATATACGCTTAAATCTATTCTCAAATCAGATGATTTGTTTGTTAGTTATTATGGTTCATTGCATGTCAGTTATATGTGTTACATGTTGCTACCTGAGTTTTCATATTTCACACTGAAGTAGTGCAAGTTTGGCATCATTTGATCTATTCAATTACATGTCCAACTATGTCTCGGGTCCATTAAATGATTTTGTGAAGTTTAGTGTACTTCAAAAAAAATCTCAGCGTTACCATTTTTCGAACACTTGCTGTCAATTTTTTAACAGATTGACTTTTTCTCAGTCTTACCATTTTTCTAACACTAAGTGTCAATTTATAACAGATTCTGTTGTCTAGACGACTTTAGTGCAGCCATGAGCCTGCCATGATAGGATATACCCTTTGTGTCACATGAAAAATTCTTAACATCGTGTAACCATTGAAACAATTGTTTGATTCACAATTCTAATTTTTTTGTTTTCCCGTGGCAACGCACGAACATTCAACTAGTAAACAGTAAAAGCAATCATTACCCATGTACATCCACCCTTGTTGAACATGTCGAAGGTGATGTTGAAGCCGCATTACTGGTCCATCAGCTTCACCATGTCCTTTAACATCACGATCGGCTACCTCGACGTCGACATTGACAACAATGTATATAGCTACACATCGACAACAACTCTACCCAATAACGCCCACGTCATCACCGGCGTCTATGGCACTCCCGATGTGACTACAGGAGGGAAGTGAGGCACCATAAGGGGACGCAGTCACCGCCCCTAGGTGTTGGTCATGATCATGTCAATCATAGACGCACTTCATTATGACAAGGAGGATAAGACGGCGGACTTTAAATCTAGTCGTAATCGTCCAATTTACTCCCGCTAAGACTGAGAGGGAATGTGAGAATAAGACGCGGAATTAGAGATAGATTAGGATACTACTTCTTATACTCGAAGTCTCTTGCCACATGTACTTCTATATATATCCCATGAGGGTCAAAATATTAGTGATCATTATTTTCCATAGGTATTACCTTATGACATTACAGACAAGTACGCAGATCGACAATGGAGGAGGTAGGTTGTGGAGGCAACCGATCTCTCAAACCCTAGCCAGACCACCTCCTACGGAGAACAAATCATCTCGACGGGTCTGACAGCGGTGATTAGATCGACCTTCTACGTCGCTCGGCCAGCCCTACCGATTTTTTTCCGACGGTCATTAGTGGGTCAGAATAGAGACCAACAACGGAGCCCATGATAGGCACTTTTAGTGGCAATACGAATTTCTAAATGCACGGAGTTTGCATACTCGTTTTGCAACTTGTACGGGGCGATTATCAAATGCGGGAGCGACATAGGGGTCCTCTTGTACTAGTCGAGTCAAACTCGACCGTATAGCATACGGTATAGGAGAGTGTTCGAGCTTTGGGCGGGCCAAAACCTATCAATAAAACCGGGCATAATTATGACACTTCAACTTTTCGTGGGGGAGAACACTGAAACAAGCCTCAGTGCGAAGAGGTACAGTACTAACAAGGCTATGGGGAGGAGGTTGTACTCCGATCACGAACTCGCCACGGGCAGTACGTACGGATGGCAATGGGTACCCGCTGCCCGCTTAACCTGCGGGTTTTTACCCATTAGGGTAAAGGTATGGTAGTAAAGTTATACCCACGTGATTGTTGGCGTGCGTGCTTGCTCTCATGGCATCATGTGCCCATCAATCCCTCCTTCCTCACATTTATAATTAGCTCACAGGCTAATTGATCCCAGTCATTCAATCATGCTCAGTTTTGCTATACTTTTTTTTTGTCATCATCCGTATACTGCCCTCCGGCCATTGGCAACTTAGCTTGTCTACTGTGAGATGATGGTTCTATTTAAGGTGCTAGATTTCTTACTAAGTTTTCGATATGGGACTAAAAATCAAACTGCATGTAAAACTGCCGCTGCTAATTTTCAGAAGTAACGTAAATAAACAGGGCCTCCTTTGATGTTGGTGTACCAGTGGCAGGCTGAACGCATGCGCAGTGTGGCCCATGTGATGAATCAAGTTATTCCTGTGATTGTTGGCGTGCGTGCTTGCTCTCATGGCATCATGTGTCCATCAATCCCTCCTTCCTCACATTTATAATTAGCTCACAGGCTAATTTATCCCAGTCATTCAATCATGCTCAGTTTTGCTATACTTTTTTTTTGTCATCATCCGTATACTGCCCTCCGGCCATTGGCAACTTAGCTTGTCTACTGTGAGATAATGGTTCTATTTAAGGTGCTAGATTTCTTACTAAGTTTTCGATATGGGACTAAAAATCAAACTGCATGTAAAACTGCCGCTGCTAATTTTCAGAAGTAACGTAAATAAACAGGGCCTCCTTTGATGTTGGTGTACCAGGCGGGCAGGCCCTGAACGCATGCGCAGTGTGGCCCATATGATGAATCAAGTTATTCCTGTGATTGTTGGCGTGCGTGCTTGCTCTCTTATCCGTTTTCATTAGATTTTTTTTTTGTGGTCGCCGGCGTGTAAATGAATCGGTACGGGATCCATAATAGAGACTTTTTTTTACGGTGGCAGCCGTTGGTAATTCGTGGTCGTATCTCACACGATTCTGACCCATCGAATCTTTTTTTTTACCGGTGGCTTGCTAGATATATGTGTTTTAGTGCGAGGGCAAAACGATCCAAAAAAGTGTTGGACCGGGAGAAACACTTCGTGCTTTATTATTAGGTATAGATATATTTTTTTTCAAATATAAAGTAGTTTAACTTAAGACAAGACTAGAACACTAAATATATTTAAAAAAAACCTATTACCATCTTGAAACTACAAAACATAGTGTAGCCAGCATTGGTACGCTTGCTCGTAGGGCAAGAAAAACAAAACTTGATGCCTGATTTGCGCCCAGCAGAAAAGTTGCAGCAAACACCATGCTTTATGGAATTTGTGGACCTAACATAGAAATATAACCCCTTTTGTAATGGATCGTTTGTCTAAATATTTCCTCCTGCCCATATATAAGAGCTAAGCGTGTTAACATGTAGTGTTTACACAAGAAATACATTTTTAATTATCATTTGGGTATGCGTCCTCTATTATTTATATATTACGATATAATTGTGTTTCTCAAATATTTGCATTTTCAAAGATTATGCTGACCATCTTTTCAGAAATTGTACTATAACTAAAATAATAAATTTGCACACCGTTGGGTGTTATGTGCAAGAACTACAGCAAACAACTGTGTTTTGTGCAACAATAAGCTACAAATCCTTCTCCGCGCCACGTTGGATGCCAATGTAGGGATAAAAACCGAGACTGAAATCGGTGCCTAATTCTTTCTTTTTTTTTGCAAAATTCTACGATATATTAATAATCATCAACAGCAGTACAAAGATCATAAAAGTAATAAAATTTATAAATAGGTCATTGCACCACCTAGCGAGACTACAGACACTAGCAGGAGCCAAAGTCGCGCCGCCGTCCTCGCCCTTCCATCACCGGAGCCGGACAAAGTTTGTCATAGTTGAGCTTGTTGTAGTAGACAGAAGAAAAGTCGTCGTGCTAAGACCCCATAGAACCAGCACACCAGAGAAACAACCATCGCCAAAGATGACAAACGTAGATCAGAAGAGACTGACCTCAAACCACACCGACGAATACGGAAAACGATCAGATCCCAAGAGATCCGTCAGACACAAGACTTCATGTGCCCTCCACCGACGCAATACGCACCACCAGAGCAAGGATAAGGCGGATATAACCTTATTATGACTTCAGGACTCGGCCGTTGTCTCAACATTCCGAAGAAGACACAGAAAATATCTAAACACAAACAAAAACCCTTCCGCCAGCGAGAGGCCGTGGTCCGCCACACCTCCAAGGCCCTAAGGCCACCCGAGGTGTAGCGGACAGGTGGCATCGCTGGGGGGACAGAACCCTAGATGAGTTTAGCTAGTCTTCCCAACTGCCTAGCGGCTGCCCCTCGGGTACGTGAAATCGGTGCCTAATTCGGTCATCAAATATGAAAAAGCCTAATTAAGTTTTGGGATTTTGGTTTCAACCCTTGAGTATATACCAAATAATAACTCGATTAAACTGTAGAGATGAAACTTTAAAACCTTTAGGGTACCCTCTAGTTTAGCCTAGTTTAAACAAATGAAATAGTTTTCTTAAAAAATAGTGTTTTGTCAAAATTTAGTTCATTTTTTTTACTAACTAGGGTAAAGGGTACCCATTACATCCTTATTAAACCGAAGTAGAGTCCGTAAAAGAGGCCAAGTAGCTGCACTTAATCTCAAAGAAAAAAAAAACTAGCTGCAATTTCCTCCACCCAGCGTAACAAACAATCCAGGGAACCAGGTAGCAAGTCGGAGTGCAGTTGTTTAGCAGCCACGAATAGCGATCGCGTCCTAGTCCTAGCTAGTCA
The DNA here is from genome assembly GCA_030063025.1 of Avena longiglumis. NCBI lineage: Eukaryota > Viridiplantae > Streptophyta > Magnoliopsida > Poales > Poaceae > Avena > Avena longiglumis. Next base: position 138,068,408 of record CP125976.1, read on the forward strand.
CGGCAGCATGATGAGCACGCCTTCAATCCGTCTCCGACCTTATATATGTCCTCCTCCATGCATGATGCATCCACAAGCTAGCTCGCTCGATCGATTCGATCGCTCCCCTCTCTCCAGCAATCGAGTTGAGCGGCCGGCGAGCGCCATGGTCTTCCGCGGCGGCAAACGAGCCGCCACCGTCGTCCTCGAAGACATTGACGCGACACGACGATCCTCATCAGCAACCAGTAGCAGCAGCGCCGGGAGCACGGAGGACTACGACGACGCGTGCAGCGTCGGCAAGGGCAGCTTCGGTGTCGTCGTCAAGGCGCGTCACCGTACCACGGGCAAGACCGTCGCCATCAAGTCCCTTTGCTGTACCGACGCCGCTGCCGCCACCGACGTCGACCAGCTCCTGCTCCTGCATGAGGCCCACCTCCTGGCCGAAGCCTCCGGCGGAAACCCGTACATCGTCGGCTCCCACGGGCTCTTGCTCGACCCGACCACCGGCAACCCCTGCCTCGCAATGGAGTACGTGGACGGGCCGAACCTCGGCGACTTCCTGTCGGGCAGGCCGCCTCTTCCCGAGGATATCGTGCGCGCCTTCATGTGGCAGCTCCTCACCGGGACCAAGACGATGCACGAGCGCCGGATCGTCCACCGCGACATCAAGCCGGCCAACATCCTCGTCGACGGAGAAGACGAGAAGACGGTCAAGATCTGCGACCTCGGGGTGGCCATGTCCCTGGCCACGGAGCGGCCGCCGTACGGCAAGGCCGGCACGACGTTGTACATGGCGCCCGAGATGCTCCTGGGAAAGCCGGACTACGACGCGCGGGTGGACGCGTGGTCGCTCGGTTGCGTCATGGCCGAGATGCTCACGGGCGGCAGGACGCTGTTCGAGCTCAGGAGCGACATCGTGCGCCAGGTCCGCACCATCTTCACCGTGCTCGGGCTGCCGGACGGGCGGTGGTTCACGTCCCGGCCGCTCGCCCACATGGTGGCGCGACCTCTGCTGGTATTGCCGAAGCGGGAGCGACAGCGCAGCAGGCTGCGGGAGCTGTTCCCGGCGGAGATGCTGTCCGAGGACGGGTTCCAGGTCATGGCAGGACTTCTGACGTGTAACCCCGGCAAGCGGCTGACGGCGGCCGCAGCTCTCAAGCTGCCATGGTTCCAGGCGTCTGCTCCTCCTCGTCCAGCCGTTGCTGCGAAGGCTGGCACGTTGGCGTTGCTCAGGAAGAAGGTGGAGGCGGCGTTGTCCGTCTGGAAGGGTTGCCGGCCAAGATCATCCAACCCATGAAGAAAGCTGACGCTCCTACAGTGTTTAGTTCAAATATGTAACTAAATTAGTGCAACATATTGGGTTGCTAGGATAGGCCTGTGCATCCTTGGGCAGGGCTCCTTCATGCGACGATGGCCTGTGCTCTTGATCTGAATCTGCTTCTAGCAAGTTCGACACCAGTCTTCAGAAAGTAGCAAAATCAATCATCATCTGACCGACCATGTGGCGGCTCTGTAATGTAAACTTGACCGGCTAGTGCCGGCCTTTGTAAAGCTTTGGCGGTTCCTTAGTTTTCTTGTTCCTTTTTTGGTTCAATGTACTGTAACCGTTATCTTGACGCCTTGCTAGAAGCAGATTCAAACCACTTTGGTGTGTGCTCCAGAAAAAACAATACTGTACATGGTGGCAAAAATTGGCCAGTTTGCATTGCATGTCAGCCTGAAAACTCACATGCAGATTCTGCCGCAAGTTTCAACCTAAACTGAGAATCTGAACTCAGCTCACACAACACCCAGCTCATGCAACAGGACCATCATAGGATCACAAAGTCACAGTACATACGATTAATTCATAATTCAATGTCGAAGAATAACGGCATCAAACAATACAGCTTAAGATTCCCTCTGATATTTACAACACACCTGAACCGGAAAGTATATATCAACACTACTGATACATGAATGAACTGCTTATTTAAGCCAGAATTTTTCCAGAATACACAAGAATGGTCTATAGACACAACCAGATACATGTGGCAGGGAAGCGGTGACTAGGCACTGCCACGGACAGCCTCCTGGAGATACTTCACAGCACTGTCGTAGTTCACGAAGCCCATGAACCAGAACTCATGGTTGTCAACAGAAACGACCTGGATGTACCTCTCTGCAGGGTTTTGTTGGCTTGCGGTCGGAGTGACTGATCTCAGGTGAGGTACGGGTACAACTACCTGTAAACACATTGCAGATATCAGTATTATTAGTTCCAGTATGATAACAAGAACGTGGTTTTTTCTAGTGTGCATGATCCAGATGAGCAACAAAGATAAAAAATGTTTCTATGCCTTTCTTCAATACTAGTAGTATATAATTTGCAGATTAGCAAACCATTTAAGATCATATCCTCTGTCAAATCAGACGGAATTTGACAATATTTCCATGCCTTCTTCAATACTAGTTGTCGGGAATTTGCAGGTTAGCAAACTATTTCAGATGGTATGCTCTGTCAAATCAGAGAGTTTGACAATGCTTTTATGCCTTCTTCAGTACTGCTCCCTCCCTTCCATATTAAGTGTCACTGATTAAGTTATAGTAAATCAGCGATAATTAATATGGAACGGAAGGAGTAGTATGGAATTTGCATGTTAGCAAACCATTTAAGATGGTATGCACACTGTCAAATCAGACAGAGTTTGACAATGTTTCATGCCTTCTTCAATACTAGTACGGAGTAGTATGGAATTTGCGGGCTACCAATATCTCTACCAAATCAGACAGAGTTTGACAATGTTCCATGACTTCTTCTATTATAGTTGTATATGGAAACTTGCAGGTTAGCAAATCAGACAGAATTTGACTTCACAATACACTAGACTCTGATAAAATGATATGTTTTTCCTCTAAGGACAAGTCTAGATTGGTAAAGAGATGAATAATATCTCATTTATTAGTATAAACTCAAGTTTACATGCATTGTCGGCACACATTCTGAAAAGGAAAAAAAAGGCACCATACCTTGTAGATGGCGGAGGCGGTCTTATTGTCCTCGCCGACATATGCCACTGGGCTGTCACTGCAGAATGCAAGCTTGGCGGTTGAGACATACAAGACGCCCATTATTGGACCATGAGACGTTGAGAGGTAGCACGCGTAGGCCTTCTTGAGCTTCTCATCAGGCAAGCACTCGAACGTCTGCTGAAATATCTTGTCGTATCCACCTTCCGATATGACCTTGGATACCTGGGCAATCCTCCCCATTGCAGCATCCGTGATGCTAGGTCCGGTTTTCACTACACAATTCCACAAGAATTCAGGAGTCAATATGTATGCGCAGCTGCTATTTTTAGATAAAAATGTTTGTAACTATGAACGGATATGTACTGAACAAAAAATTCTAGTAGTCAATTGGAGGACGGTGGTTCAGGATGCAGTGTGCTGCTATGTAGTAGTGTGGCGTTGTGATTGAGAATCGGGAGACTCACGGTGCTGCCAGACGTCGCCGGCGATGCCCTCGGTCTTGCGCGCGGCCTCGCTGAACCTCTTCCCCGCCTGGCCGAACATCTCCATCAGATTCTCCTTGGTGCCTGCAGCAATCGATCCCCCCACATACCACAACGATCAGCACAAACACTAACCATCAAATTCAGTCCCAGAACAAGAGCAGAGGCAGCAAAAGAGCAGGACGCCAGGAGATATGTAGGTGGTGTGGTAGGTGACTGACTCTTGGGGGGCGGTCCGGCGGACGGGGACGGCATCACGTAGGGGTTGGAGCCGGCGGGCGCCACGACCGGCGGCGGCGGCGTCGCGAGGTCCTCCGGGGACATGCGCGGGTAGGACGAGTCCTCCGACGGCGGCGCGTGGGCGGGGTCGGACTTGGGATCCATGGGCGATCGGCGGGAGGGAAGAGGAAGCGGAGATCGGGAGGAAATGGAGCAGCACCAGCAGCAGCGTGCAGAGTTGACGGCTCCGAGAGGGACGTGGGGTGGGGGCGCGACACGTCGAAGAAAATCGCGTGAGGATATATAATTGTGGGAGCTTCCAGCTGGCAGAAGTAAGCTACACGCTCAGGCCCGGACGCCCAGGCATCGTTCACGCGTCGACACAGCGTGAGCGACACCGTCCGTGTCGTTGCCGTCGGCTGCGCCGCGCCATCAACGCCTCAACTGCTCAACAGCCTCAGTCTGCATACAACAAGATGTGTTAGCGTGCCAACGTGTGCGCGGTGGTGCGCGTGCGCGACGCCCCCCTGGCCGCACGATTATGATTCTTTTTTTTTTTAACGGGGAAGGGACCCGAATGTCCCAGAAGCTTGTATTACTCAGAAGGCAGTTTTACAAACAGGACCCTTGCAAACACAAAGGGATAAAAGCAGTCCTGAAATTTTACACGAAGGACCCTAATGAAAAAACAGGGAAAGCAATCCGGTCCTTCACTGCCATCGCTCGAAAGAGATCTCGAAGAACGGCCGCCGCCGCCGGCACCGGGGACTACGCCACTTGGTTCGTCGTCGTCGATGAGCGCCGCCTTGAGATCAGAAGACCTCCAAATCGGCAAGACTGCCTGGAGGAAGAAGAAATTGTGGTGCCAGCCCCACACCACAGCGCGGAGAGGCCTCTGCTGGCCAAGGATCACATTGGCACCTTTGCCTTCGTGGATGAGCTCCGCCGATGAGCTTCTGTCGCCATCCCCGGGCCACGTTCCCATTGCAACTTCCTGCACTTGACGCCTCCATGACTCCAAGCCAGAGAAGAAGCAGAGAACCAGGCCCAAACACAAGACTCCAACTGCCGCCACAGCGAAGGAAAGGCGGTGCGGTGTTCTCCCTCCTCGCCACCACGGCTGGCTAGGAAGAACAAGCCACAACACCCTGCGCCTCTTTGCCTCTCCACTGCTACAAATGGGAGGAGAGGAGGAGCTTGACTCCCCTGGTGATCTCGTTTACCTTCGTGTCACTCCCATGAGAGGCACACACCGCTTTGGCATCAAAGGAAAGCTGGCTCCTAGATACATCGGTCCTTTCAAGATTCGTGGTAGAAGAGGAGAAGTTGCTTATGCCCTTGAGCTCCCGGAAAAACTCAAAGTCCATAATGTTTTCCATATCTCTCAGCTCAAGAAGTGCTTCAAAGATCCGGCGGACCGTGGATCATGAGCTAATCGATCTCAAGAAGACCTGTCTTATCAAGAACACCCCACAAAATCCTTGAGACCGCAGAAAGAAGGACTGCAACAAGTCCATCAAGTTACGCAAGGTGCGATGGTCACACCATTCCGTTGTGAAGCCACTTGGGAGCGTGAAGATGAACTCCGTGCCAACTATCCTACCCTCTTTGTGTCTTCTTCTTCTTCCTAGAATCTCGGGGCGAGATTCCTGTTTAGTGGGGGAGAGTTGTAGCATCCCAGTTGTCTAACATCTGTAATGCTACTTGATCTAGTAATAAAATGGCCACTTCCTACATATAATTGTTGCATCATCATCATATCATGCTCATGTCATCATGCCACCTTGCATTTGAGCATCATATAAAACCCTTTGTGTTTTGGTTCTTGTCTCATATACATTATTAATTGTAGTTGCCTCTTGATATTGTATTTGGTTCTTGATATATTGTTCAAATGCCCAAGTTGAGTTGGGGGCATCTCTTTTATTGACTCCACCACCTTTTCTTCACCACCTCATAATTCAACCATCCAATTAATATGAGCTTGCATTTTAGTTGAGTTACCTCTAGCTCATGTGGGTTGGGATGGATCCAAATTCTTTTCCACATGCTCTCATCTTGGCATCATCATGTTTTCACATTATTGATATATGAGAGCCACATGGCCACCTTTGCATGCCCTGTGAGTGGGACCCTTCTTCTAGCTTCCATGTGGATTAGTTTGGAGTCATGTTCATGTTGGGTTATTCTTGGGGCTATTAAACATCTAGTGGACTAAACAAACTAGCAAGCCCTAATTTTAATCCAATATGCTCATCTTTATCTAGCCCACTTGGGGGCTTCCTTTCAAATTCTTTGATTGGGCCTTACCCTACTTTTGGAATGCATAGGAGCAATGCCATGTAAATGATCTTGTTTTCACAAAATAAGCATGGCATTAATGATTTATGCATGGCCCATGCAAGCACCACCTTTTTACTTGTCATTTGGATTTTATTTGTTTTTCTTGCATAGATCATCTCTCTTCCTCTTTGCTTGACCTTGATTGTTTGATCCATCATACACCCCTCCTACCTAGATCATAAACCTACCTCATCTCTTATCTACCCCTCTCCTTAACCTCCCTCTAACCCTAATCCCCCTCTAAGCAAACCCTAACCCGAGGTTTTTACCCTCTATCACTTGTTTCCCTCCTCTAAAACCTAGCTCGACCCCACCATGTTCCACCTCCCTCTCGGCCTCCCCTCTCTTCCATGCATGGGCCACAGATCCACCCCTCTCCCTGGCCCCACATGTCATCTCCTCTCTTTTCTCTTCTCTCTCTCCACCCCAAACCCAACTACCCTAGCCGAGCCTACCCCTCTCCTCTCTCTTGCTCTCTCTCTCTGTCTGACCTGCCCCACCCCGAGCCCCCTCTTTGACCCACCACAGTCTCCCCTCTGCCCTTGACTAACCCTCCCTGGCCCATGCCTTGCACGTGAAGGAGAGAGGAAAAGGGTGGCCACCTTCCCCTCCCCCACGCCATACCCACCTCACCGTCCTTATCTACCTCCCCCACCTCTAGCCTCTCCCAGATCTCACCCAGAGGCCCTGCCTCGCCCGCCCTTTCCTCACCCTCGCCACCTGCCTCGGCGCCCACGTCGGCCTCCTCCTCCCATCCTCTTCAGCCGGTGGCGTGGCGATCCAGATGCGTCGAGGAAGGCCACGCAGACCTGTGTTGCCGTGCAGGCGAAGAGGAGCCCCGCGAACCAGCCGAGCCGACGCCCGAACCCTAACCGCCGCCGCCCGGCATCGCCGACGATCGTGGCCTCCCCGAGCCTCGTCGACCATGCTAATCAACCCGCGGTGAGTCCCCGAGCCTCCTAGACATACTCCGGCCCTTTCTCGTTTCCTGTCGGCGGCGATCGTTCTGTCGAGCACCCTCGGTGCGCCCGCCGCCGCGTCTGTCCGTTCGCTGCCGCGACGCGCAACGCCTAACTAGCTGCTTCCACCCCTTTCCTACAACCACCCGGCCACACCGCAGCGGTAGTCGCCTTTGCTAGCGCGCCGGGGTCGTGATTCGAACCTCATGGCGCTGTCATTGTCAGCGTACAGCTGACGGCATGAAGTTCAAAGAGAACAGGACCCTGGGGGCCTTTTTCCCCAAAACCCCCTCAACCTTTTTCTTTCTGAACCTGCAATCCTCGCTGCCCCACCTGTCTGCGCCTCGGACTTTTTGCAAAAAGGCTCTCGTCAAAAGTTTTAATCAACCTGCAGTCCCCCCCGCATTCAGCCGCTAGCATGTGGGTCCGCGTGTGCCTAGCCCACTTGTCACTGGCTGTGGCTAGAGTAGGGTTAGGTAGCAAAAGCCTTTCTGTATTCTGTTTTAATTCAAATCTTTTTAAATTTAATTCAAATCCAAATTCAAATCAGTTTTTAATAACTTCCAAAATATAAATTCAAATAATGCAAATGATATATGAATTTGAATCAGAAAAATGTGAGGATTTCAAATATGCCATTCAAAATACTTTTTGGACACTTTAAATTTCAAGTTGAATTAAATTACAACAAAATGCCCCTGGACCTTAATAAATTAATAACTTTTGTTTTATAACTCCGAATTTGACAAATGATATGTCTAAAATGATCAGCTCGACGAGACCTTTCTGTTTATGTTATCCTTGACTTCAATTGCAGCATGCATCATATAAATATATAATGTACAGCAACTAATATGACAATAAAATGGGACCAAAACCCCATAAAAATGTTATTTCTTGTATTCTACACCTCACCCATGCCATGCTACTTTATTGCCATGCAACTTGTGCATCATTCATCATGGCATGATTGTTTGCTTGATGCATTTTATTCATATGCTTGCGCACTTTATTTATGTTGGCCCTTTTTTGTTTGGTTCTTTTTCGAATAGACACTGAGCAGGGGATATATCAAGAGAACCAGGAGCACTACCCACATCCGTCTCTCGCTTCAACTGAGTTGCCAGGCAAGCACTACCACATGCTTGCATACATACAATACTTATTGCCTCTATCTTATTCTTGCATCATGGAGTCGCGATTGCATTAAACTGAATCCCAAGTATTGCATAGCCTTTACCTTTAAACCCCACCAAGCTTGTTCCTCCATCCCATGAGCCATTACTACAGGAGTTGTTTGAGCCATGCGAGTCGTAGAACAGCATGTGTAGGGTATGTGAGAGTCTGATGGATAACGAGGTACCTAAACAACTTAACCTGAGTAGTAATGGGATAACTAATGAAAGTGGCAACGGTGAGCAATATCTGCTATTTGGTTTTTCCTGCTCACTTGTGTCCCGTAAGACCCCGAGTACTTGATTCCTGTTCCAAGAATATTCGCGCTATCCACATCCGGGAGGCTTATGGGACCCCCGAGCGAGCTTGATTCATCTTATTTCTTGGGGCCACAAACTAGTTTGAGATTTTATTTACTATCCTATACTTATGCCATATTCTTTGTTTATTTACGATTGTGCGAGGAGCACTGCTTGTCTTGTTAGGAATTGTGACCCGTTCTGCGGTATCGATAAGCCAGTTTGGGTTCCTAGTAAACTTCTGACCCCACAAACCTCGGGTCCGTCTCAAGTCGCAACCGTTCTTGGTGTACTCAAGGGTGGCCCCTGAAATATTTCGAATCCTGTGATTGCTTTGTCGTGAAGGCCTCGTTGGGTTTTGATTTGGTTTTCGAGGTTGATCGAGTGTGTGTTGCTATTTGTGCACCCTAGGGTAAAACTTTCTGAAAGCCGTGTCATGTTATGGACGACTTGGAGCACGGTTCTCGATCATAGACAAGCAAAACTAAAGTACCGCTTTAATCTGACTAAGTAATTGACTAGTAAATAGTGCAACACTCATGGAATGGTTAATAAAATTGCCAACGGATGGGGGTTGTTCGTCCGCTTCCTCGTTGGTAAGCGAGGAGGAGGATGGATCTGATGAATTACTGTTATAACTGTCGTCATTAATTCACGGACATCCGTCTATCTTTGGTTAGGCGGATGGTTAGCGTTTATCTATAGAACTGTTAGGGTTTATCTTTCGCTGCAATTGCGTCACCCCAGGTTGTGTCCCCTTTAGAGGCATAAATACTTGCTGAGTACCCTTAGGGTCTCACACGATAAATTATTGGTTCAGATGAACGGGTACACTCGCAGGACGGATACTGGGTGGAAGAGGCTGATAATGTGGGCAACGATCGTTCGGTGTAGAGATTCCGGGAACGGGGATCCGTGAGATCTGTGGGCGGGATGTGCTTATTTCTGTGGCATCTTATGCCAATTTGCTTCTTATCCGTACTCGGACTTTGTTTTGCCGCTTCCGCTTGATACTCTGATGTGTGATATATGAGGAATTATCCTAAAATATTATATCTATCTAGGTCATTTGAATCTTGCCGTATGGCGTTGCTATATTTCCTTTCTTTCTAGATGGAATGGCTCTGATGTACTTTTGTATGGTGGCTTGCATACATACTCATTTGTGTATGTAGTTGATCCCTTCGCTGCCGATTCACGCCTCTGACAGGTCCCGATGAATTGGAAGTGGTTGGGACGGCCGAAAGGTCTACCCGTGAGTGGCTTTTGGGCCCCACCGTACTATTTCAACCACTACCGTTCATCCAGGCTTGTATCTAGGAGCGTAATTCACTGAGGTAGTTACAATTGGTATCAGAGCCATCCCGACCTTCAGGGTCTCAGCCAAACGGTCGTTGTCAGTCTAGCAAATATTTTGGTAGTTATGTATACTAGGGAAAAACAAAACGCGAGAGTAGGACTGCTTCCATTTTTCTTCTTAACCACCCACCCACCCTTTTCTGGTAAGGAAGTGCAACGTTTTCAATCCTCTTCTTAAAATTCAAACTAAGATTCACGTGTTCTGGGTTTCCGTAGTACCATAGGTTGTGTGTGTGTGTGTAATTCCTTGTCTATCTGTTGCATCCAAGTTGTTATCTAATCAGCCTTTGGTTATCAACTGTTGGTACATTCCATACCGACAGACTTTTGCAAACCGACGCGATCTATCTGATTCGTCGTTTATCGACGCAATCTGTCTTACTCTTTGTATCCGACGTTATCTTGTTTGGGGTGTTCGTTTCCGTAGTTACCAATCTTTAGGTTCGTCGTGAGAAGAAGGGGTTAGGATACGTGTTCCACTTATTCATGTGTGGAGTAATGATTTGAGTGCGGGATGGAGTCGCGACCATACCACTACTCTTATCATTCGCTTTTGTATATTGAATCAGTAGAGTCACTAATCTTGATTCGTTAAGTAATTTTGCGCATCTATTGGTATTTTAATGCCGAAATTTGTGGAAAAATTTTCTTTGATATATTTGTGTACCACACTCCGTTTCAGTCGTGTGCGATATGCTTAATATCTTCTAGGTGCTTTGAACTTTGTTGATATTTTAATATCATCTTAGTAAATTGTATCCTTTAATCTTGGTTAATTCCATCTTGGTACTATTTTGGATTATTATTATTCTCCATTATAGTACTGACTTGTGTTTTATATCAATCACAGGATGGCTCCACCACGCCGTTCTGATGAGGACATACCACCTAAACTGGGCTCCGCGTTGTCAAACATCGCCAATTCCTTGGCAGCAATGCAACAGAACCAGCAGCGCTTTGAGGAAAGTGTCAGGAAGAACGAGTTTGCTCCACTACCTCCACCTCCCAAGCGAGGAGACATCAAAAGCTTCCTGAAATTCAACCCTCGCCAATTTGATGTTTCTGATCGACCACTGGATGCGGATGATTGGTTGCGTGAGATGTCAAGGCTGCTTGAGACTGCTGATGTTCCTGAGCAGGAGTGGGTAAAGTGTGCTACTCACCTTCTAAAGGGAGATGCAGCTCTCTGGTGGGAGAATTACTTGAAGGCAAGCTGCACTGGTTTTCAGCCTACTTGGGAAAGGTTCACGGGAGCGTTCAAGGAGCAGTATCTGTCAGAAATTGTCATGGAGAGGATGAAGGAAGCTTTTCTCAACCTTAAGCAGGGAAATGATAACATCAACACCTACATCAGGAACTTCATGAATCTTTCTCGTTATGGTGGCGATGAGATATCTGATGACAAGAAGAAGCAAAAGAGGTTCAGGCAAGGGCTCAATGCATCGATCAAATATGCAATCACACATGCAAGGCCGGCATCTTTTGGAACTTGACTACAGCTCTGCAAGAGGAAGCAAGTAGGCAAGTGTTTGAGGAGTCCAAGAAACACAACCGTGATGCATCAAGCTCTTCAGTTATGGCAGCTCCTTCTAAGCGGCGTGTCTGGGTTCCTAACACCCCACCGTCGCTCCTGGCTCCACCAAGACCTGCAAGCTATGCGTCAAGGCCACCAAACTCCATCACTGCTGCTCCCAGGGGCTACAACCACTACTACCCTGGAGCGCCTGGCGGAGTCCACAGCTCGTTGCTCCACGTCCACACAGTGCTTGTTTCACATGCGGAGACCACAGGCATCTGAACTGGGCTGCATTGAAAAACAAAGCTCTTCCTCCACCCCGCCAAGATCTATAGCAAGCTCTCCTTTGGTTCGTGCACCACCTCGGGCTCTCAACATCAACACCAAGCCGGGTCTCGTTGCTCGTGCCAACTGTGTCAACGCCGCTCAAGCTGAGCATGCACCTGGAGTTGTGATGGGTATGCTTCCCGTTAACTCAGTCCCTGCACGAGTTTTGTTTGATTCTGGTGCATCGCATTCTTTTGTTTCGCATAAGTTTGCACAAGATCATGACCTGGATAGGGTTCCTTTATCACGTCGTCTGGTGGTGCTATCTCCTGGTTCAAACATGAGGGATGCTCATATCAGCCATGGCAATCAAATTGAGATTGGTGGCTCTTTGTTCCCGGCGTCCTTAATTCTTCTGGGCAATTCTGACATTGATGTCATCTTGGGCATGGATTGGTTGACAGCAAATGCAGCTGTGATTGATTGTGCGGAACGCTCGGTTTCTCTGAAGATTCCTGAAGGCCATATAGTCTTTTCTCCAAGTTTGACTCCTGCTGTCCAGCTTTTCTCTTTGGCGACTCTGAATGATGATGCTATGGAAGCTATTCAGAGTGTACCGGTGGTCTGTGAGTTCCCAGATGTCTTTCCTGAAGAGTTGCCGGGTATGCCTCCGGATCGTGAGGTTGAGTTTGTAATTGAGCTTGAACCTGGAACGGCTCCTATCTCCAAGCGGCCTTATAAAATTGGTCCTTCTGAGTTGGCTGAACTCAAACGTCAACTTGATGAACAAGAGAAGTTAGGTTTCATTCAACACATTACTTCTTCTTGGGGTAGCCCAACAATCTTTGTGAAGAAGCGTGATAGGACTGATAGACTTTGTGTTGACTATCGGGCTCTCAATGCTAAAACCATCAAGAACAAATATCCTCTTCCGCGGATTAATGATCTCTTCGATCAGCTAGCTGGAGTTGTGGTGTTCTCTAAGCTTGAATTGAGAAGTGGTTATCACCAAATCAAGATTCGCAAGGAAGATGTGCCTAAAACAGCTTTCACCACACGCTATGGCCTGTATGAGTACACGGTTATGTCTTTCGGTCTCACCAACGCACCGGCTACCTTCTCGAGGCTTATGAACTCGGTTTTCATGGAGTACCTTGATAAGTTCGTTGTGGTCTATCTGGATGACATCCTAGTCTATTCCAAGTCCAAAGAAGAGCATGAAGAACACCTTCGGTGTGTCCTAAACAAGCTTCGTGAGAACCGTTTGTATGCAAAGTTCTCAAAGTGTGAGTTTTGGCTGCCTGAAGTAACCTATCTTGGTCATGTCATCTCTGCCAAGGGCATTGCGATCAACCGGAAGCTGAAGACAATTGTTGAATGGCTTCCTCCTGTTAATGTCAAAGAAGTGCGAGCTTTCTTGGTTTGGCTAGTTATTGCGTCGCCGTTGAGAACTTCTCGAAGATAGCGAAGCCTCTTACCGATCTCCTCAAGAAAGGCAAGAAATACCTTTGGACTCCTGCATGTCAAGCAAGCTTTGAGACACTCAAAGAGAAGCTCACTTCCACACCAGTCTTGGTCCCTCCGGATACATCTAAGCCTTTCCAGATATTCTGTGACGCCTCTTTGCAAGGATTGGGTGCGGTCCTTATGCAAGAGAAACAGGTGGTTGCTTATGCCTCTCGACAGTTGAAGACGCATGAGATCAACTATCCCACACATGACCTCGAGCTCGCAGAGTTGTCTTTGCTTTGAATCTATGGAGGCACTACTTGCTTGGCAACCGTTGTGAGATCTTTTCTGACCACAAGAGTTTGAAGTATATCTTCACTCAGCCTGATCTCAACCTTCGGCAGAGAAGATGGATTGAAGCAATCAATGATTTGATTTGACCATCAACTACACGTCGGGCAAAGCTAATGTCATGGACGATGCTCTCAGCCGCAAAGCTTATGTCAACAACCTCATGATGGAAGAACAACAGCCTCTCTTGTGCGAGGAATTCCGTCAGCTCAACCTGGAAATTGTGGAACAAGGGCATCTCCTGAACCTTCTGGCTACTCCTCTCTTGGAAGAAAAGATTCGCTCTCGTCATCTTGGTGATCCGCACACCAAAAAGATCATCTCTAAACTTGAGCTTCCGAAGTATGAGTCCTTCCACGGGAGGCGCATGATTCTGTTCTTTCTATCCATCCTGGCATCACAAATATGTACATGGACTTGAAAACACAATATTGGTGGCCTGGTTTGAAACGATATTGTGCCAAGTATGTCTTGGAATGTGATGTCTGCCGCAGAGTGAAAGCTGTCCATCAGAAACCTTTCGGTCTTCTACAGCCATTGAAACCTCCGGAATGGAAATGGGAAAAAGTAGAGATGGACTTCATCACTGGCTTTCCAAGGTCGCAGAAGGGCAACAATGCAATCTTTGTTGCCATCGACAGGCTTTCTAAAGTGGCTCATTTCTTCCCCGTCAAGGAAACAATTTCTGGAATTCAGTTGGCTGAGATCTATATCAACAGAATTGTCTCTCTGTATGGGGTTCCGCTTGAGATCAGTTCAGACCATGGAAGCATCTTCACTTCCAAGTTCTGGGAGAGTTTCCAAAATGCTTTGAGAACAAAGTTGAACTTCAGCACTGCTTACCACCCTCAGTCGCAAGGACAAGTTGAAAGGATCAATCAGATTCTGGAGGATATGCTTCGTGCTTGCGTCATCTCTTTTGGCATGAAGTGGGAGGAATGTCTTCCTTATGTTGAATTCTCTTACAACAACGCTTCGGAAAAGTCTGAAGATGGCACCATTTGAGGCTCTCTATGGTCGCAAGTGCAGAACTCCGATTGGTTGGTCAGGTGCAGGAGAAAGAATTTGGTTTGGCCCTGACATTGTAACTCAAGTGGAGGAGAAGGTGCATATCATTCTTGAGAACCTGAAGATTTCTCAAAGTCGTCAGAAGAGCAATTATGACAGGAAGCACACGGACATGGTGTATGCCCCTGGTGATCTCGTTTACCTTCGTGTCACTCCCATGAGAGGCACACACCGCTTTGGCATCAAAGGAAAGCTGGCTCCTAGATACATCGGTCCTTTCAAGATTCGTGGTAGAAGAGGAGAAGTTGCTTATGCCCTTGAGCTCCCGGAAAAACTCAACGTCCATGATGTTTTCCACATCTCTCAGCTCAAGAAGTGCTTCAAAGATCCCGGCAGGACCGTGGATCATGAGCTAATCGATCTCCAAGAAGACCTGTCTTATCAAGAACACCCCACAAAAATCCTTGAGGCCGCAGAAAGAAGGACTCGCAACAAGTCCATCAAGTTCTGCAAGGTGCAGTGGTCACACCATTCCGTTGACGAAGCCACTTGGGAACGTGAAGATGAACTCCGTGCCAACTATCCTACCCTCTTTGTGTCTTCTTCTTCTTCCTAGAATCTCGGGGCGAGATTCCTGTTTAGTGGGGGAGAGTTGTAGCATCCCAGTTGTCTAACATCTGTAATGCTACTTGATCTAGTAATAAAATGGCCACTTCCTACATATAATTGTTGCATCATCATCATATCATGCTCATGTCATCATGCCACCTTGCATTTGAGCATCATATAAAACCCTTTGTGTTTTGGTTCTTGTCTCATATACATTATTAATTGTAGTTGCCTCTTGATATTGTATTTGGTTCTTGATATATTGTTCAAATGCCCAAGTTGAGTTGGGGGCATCTCTTTTATTGACTCCACCACCTTTTCTTCACCACCTCATAATTCAACCATCCAATTAATATGAGCTTGCATTTTAGTTGAGTTACCTCTAGCTCATGTGGGTTGGGATGGATCCAAATTCTTTTCCACATGCTCTCATCTTGGCATCATCATGTTTTCACATTATTGATATATGAGAGCCACATGGCCACCTTTGCATGCCCTGTGAGTGGGACCCTTCTTCTAGCTTCCATGTGGATTAGTTTGGAGTCATGTTCATGTTGGGTTATTCTTGGGGCTATTAAACATCTAGTGGACTAAACACACTAGCAAGCCCCAATTTTAATCCAATATGCTCATCTTTATCTAGCCCACTTGGGGGCTTCCTTTCAAATTCTTTGATTGGGCCTTACCCTACTTTTGGAATGCATAGGAGCAATGCCATGTAAATGATCTTGTTTTCACAAAATAAGCATGGCATTAATGATTTATGCATGGCCCATGCAAGCACCACCTTTTTACTTGTCATTTGGATTTTATTTGTTTTTCTTGCATAGATCATCTCTCTTCCTCTTTGCTTGACCTTGATTGTTTGATCCATCATACACCCCTCCTACCTAGATCATAAACCTACCTCATCTCTTATCTACCCCTCTCCTTAACCTCCCTCTAACCCTAATCCCCCTCTAAGCAAACCCTAACCCGAGGTTTTTACCCTCTCTCACTTGTTTCCCTCCTCTAAAACCTAGCTCGACCCCACCATGTTCCACCTCCCTCTCGGCCTCCCCTCTCTTCCATGCATGGGCCACAGATCCACCCCTCTCCCTGGCCCCACATGTCATCTCCTCTCTTTTCTCTTCTCTCTCTCCACCCCAAACCCAACTACCCTAGCCGAGCCTACCCCTCTCCTCTCTCTTGCTCTCTCTCTCTCTGTCTGACCTGCCCCACCCCGAGCCCCCTCTCACCTGACCCACCTGACAGTCTCCCCCCCCAGCTCTGCCTGCCCAGCTAACCCTCCCCTGGCCCATGCCTTGCACGTGAAGGAGAGGAAAAAGGGTGGCCGAAGCCACCTTCCCCTCCCCCACGCCATACCCACCTCACCGTCCTTATCTACCTCCCCCCACCTCTAGCCTCTCCCAGATCTCACCCAGAGGCCCTGCCTCGCCTGCCCTTTCCTCACCCTCGCCACCGTCGCCTCGCCCAGTCGGCCTCCTCCTCCCCATCCTCTTCCAGTAGGTGGCGTGGCGATCCGATGCGTCGAGGAAGGCCACGCAGACCCCAGAGCTGCCCGAGAGCGAAGGGAGCCCAGCACCGCCGGCAAGCCGACGCCGAACCCTAGCTTCTCCGCCTCCAGCATAGCCGACGATCGTGGCCTCCCCGAGCCTCGTCGACCATGCTAATCAACCCGCGGTGAGTCCCCGAGCCTCCTAGACATACTCCGGCCCTTTCTCGTTTCCTGTCGGCGGCGATCGTCATCGAGCACCTCGGTGCGCCCGCGCCGCCGCGTCTGTCCGTTCGCTGCCGCGACGCGCAACGCCTAACTAGCTGCTTCCACCCCTTTCCTACAACCACCCGGCCACACCGCACCGGTAGCCGCCTTTGCTAGCAGGGTCGCGAGTTCGAACCTCAGCGCCGCTCATTTGTCATGTATGAAGCTGACGGCTGCGAGTTCAGAGAAGAGGAACAGGACCCTGGGGGCCTTTTTCCCCAAAACCCCCTCAACCTTTTTCTTTCTGAACCCGCAATCCTCGCTGCCCCACCTGTCCGCGCCTCGGACTTTTTGCAAAAAGGCTCTCGTCAAAAGTTTTAATCAACCCGCAGTCCCCCCCCCCCCCCCATTCAGCCGCTGGCGTGTGGGTCCGTGTGTGCCTGGCCCACTTGTCACTGGCTGTGGCTAGAGTAGGGTTAGGTAGCAAAAGCCTTTCTGTATTCTGTTTTAATTCAAATCTTTTTAAATTTAATTCAAATCCAAATTCAAATCAGTTTTTAATAACTTCCAAAATATAAATTCAAATAATGCAAATGATATATGAATTTGAATCAGAAAAATGTGAGGATTTCAAATATGCCATTCAAAATACTTTTTGGACACTTTAAATTTTAAGTTGAATTAAATTACAACAAAATGCCCCTGGACCTTAATAAATTAATAACTTTTGTTTTATAACTCCGAATTTGACAAATGATATGTCTAAAATGATCAGCTCGACGAGACCTTTCTGTTTATGTTGTTTAAAAAAATTGCAGCATGCATCATATAAATATATAATGTACAGCAACTAATATGACAATAAAATGGGACCAAAACCCCATAAAAATGTTATTTCTTGTATTCTACACCTCACCCATGCCATGCTACTTTATTGCCATGCAACTTGTGCATCATTCATCATGGCATGATTGTTTGCTTGATGCATTTTATTCATATGCTTGCGCACTTTATTTATGTTGGCCCTTGTTTGTTTGGTTCTTTTTCGAATAGACACCGACGGCGGGGATATATCAAGAGAACCGAGCACTACCAGATCCGTCTCGCTTCAAGCGAGTTGCCGGGCAAGCACTACCACATGCTTGCATACATACGATACCTATTGCCTCTATCTTATTCTTGCATCATGGAGTCGCGATTGCATTAAGCTGAATCCCAAGTATTGCATAGCCTTTACTTTTAAACCCCACCAAGCTTGTTCCTCCATCCCATGAGCCATTACTACAGGAGTTGTTTGAGCCATGCAGTCGTAGAACAACATGTGTAGGGTATGTGAGAGTCTCGATGGATAACGAGGTATCTAAACAACTTAACTTTGAGTAGTAATGGGATAACTAATGAAAGTGGCAACGTGAGCAATATCTGCTATTTGGTTTTCTGCTCACTTGTGTCCGTAAGACCCCGAGTACTTGATTCTGTTCCAAGAATATTCGCTATCCACATCCGGAGGCTTATGGGACCCCACGAGCCATAGCTTGATTCATCTTATTTCTTGGGGCCACAAACTAGTTTGAGGTTTTATTTACTATCTTGTACTTATGCCATGTTCTGTTTATTTACGATTGTGGGAGGAGCATTGTCTTGTTTAGGAATTGTGACCCGTTCTGGTATCGACAAGCCCATTTTGGGTTCCCGATCGCTTCTGACCCCACAAACCTTGGGTCCGTCTCGAAGTCACTAACCGTTGGTGTACTCCAAGGGGTGGCCCCCTGAAATATTTCTGAATCATGTGATTGCTTTGTCGTGAAGGTCTCGTTGGGTTTTGATTTGGTTTTTCCGAGGTTGATCGAGTGTGTGTTGCTATTTGTGCACCCCTGCAGGGTAAAACTTTCTGAAAGCCGTGTCCGCGGTTATGGACGACTTGGAGCACAGTTTCTCGATCATAGACAAGCAAAACTAAAGTACCGCTTTAATCTGACTAAGTAATTGACTAGTAAATAGTGCAACACTCATGGAATGGTTAATAAAATTGCCAACGGATGGGGGTTGTTCGTCCGCTTCCTCGTTGGTAAGCGAGGAGGAGGATGGATCTGATGAATTATTGTTATAACTGTCGTCATTAATTCACGGACATCCGTCTATCTTTGGTTAGGCGGATGGTTAGCGTTTATCTATAGAACTGTTAGGGTTTATCTTTCGCTGCAATTGCGTCACCCCAGGTTGTGTCCCCTTTAGAGGCATAAAGACTTGCTGAGTACCCTTAGGGTCTCACACGATAAATTATTGGTTCAGATGAACGGGTACACTCGCGGGGACGGATCTTTGGGTGGAAGAGGCGATGATGTGGGCAACGATCGTTCGGTGTAGAGATTCCGGAGCGGGGATCCGTGAGATCGTAGGCGGGATGTGCTTATTTCGTGACATCTTATGCCGATTTGCTTCTTATCCGTACTCGGACTTTGTTTTTGCCGCTTGATACTCTGATGTGTGATGTATGAGGAATTATCCTAAAATATTATATCTATCTAGGTCATTTGAATCTTGCTGTATGGCGTTGCTATATTCTTTCTAGATGGAATGGCTCTGATGTACTTTTGTATGGTGGCTTGCATACATACTCATTTGTGTATGTAGTTGATCCCTTCTCCGATTCGCGCCCGTACAGGTCCCGATGAATTGGAAGTGGTTGGGACGGCCGAAAGGTCTACCCGTGAGTGGCTTTTGGGCCCCACCGTACTATTTCAACCACTACCGTTCATCCAGGCTTGTATCTAGGAGCGTAATTCACCGAGGTAGTTACAAACACCACATGAACATTCTCCTCCTCATCAGGGTGATATTGGAGGTGTTTCAGCGATGCCCTCCCTCCATAGCTTGATGACGCAGTAGTCTTCCAAGTGGAAATCCACTCGAAGCCAGCACAGATCATCTCGCCGTGAGCGTCAGAGGTTTTCTCAGTCTGTCGATCATCTTATCCATGAAAAGGGCGATCTTCCCCCCCCTCCAAGTCCTTGAATGGTTTTTGCCATGTCTTTAGGAAGGAAAGGACCAGACGCCAGACCTGTTTCATATTAATCCAAGATGTCTTATTAAAGACAAGGCTATTTTTATTGTTCCAAATGCCCAAAGAACAGCAGAAGAAACCACATTCAAATGAAGATATTTCTTATTAGCAATCCATTTCGAAGCAAGGGATTCAAAGTCTACAATACTAACACCAAAAATATCTTGAACATCCCTCCAAAGTAAGCTAGAGACTAAGCATTCAAAAAATAAATGATGAACAGATTCTATTTCTTTGCAAAGATTACATTCTAAAGGTTTTGGAATCCCCCTGTCTCTAAGATTATCTCTAGTCAGAATCTTATTTTGAGAAAATAACCAAAGGAAAATCTGGATCCTGGGTGGAATAAGTAATTTCCAAATAGCAGGAAGATAAACCTGAGTGATACCTCTAAAATTGACCAGTGAATACATAGAACTTGAGGAATATTTACCCTTTGATTCATACTACCAAATTAACTGATCATCTTCTTCAGAGAATCTAATTGACTGAACAATGCCCAGAAGCTCATGCCATTGCAGCATTAAATCCTCAGTAAAGGTTCTTCTAAAGTCACATCTAAGATGTGTACCATCCCATAACTCAGCTAACGTTTTAGTCTGCTGATTAGAAACCAAATAAATTTCCCAGAATTGGGTAGCTAAATTAGAATTTCCAAACCAGATATCTTCCCAAAATCTAATAGTTTTACCATTCCCCACATGCCATTTATATCCAATCTCAACCGCCCTAGATGCCCACATGACCCCTTTCCAACAGGTAGATGGATGAACATCATGACAACAGAGGATATTAGGCGACTTAGTCTTATATTTAGCATTTATCACCTTTTTCCATAGAGCCCCCTCTCCCTGAATATACCTTTTAACCCAGGAGCCAAGAAGGCATAGATTCAAATCATGCAGGTTTGGGATACCCAAACCTCCAAACTCTTTCTTCATGCAAACTGAAGACCAATTAGCTAGATGCAACTTATGATTACCTTCTTCGTCATTCCATAAGAAGTTGTCTAAATGTGAATCTAGGAGTTTCAAAG
Source organism: Avena longiglumis (assembly GCA_030063025.1). Taxonomy (NCBI): domain Eukaryota; kingdom Viridiplantae; phylum Streptophyta; class Magnoliopsida; order Poales; family Poaceae; genus Avena; species Avena longiglumis. The sequence goes on from CP125976.1 coordinate 138,089,241, forward strand.
CCCATTTGGGAAACTTAAAGAAAGAAAGCAAATAAATAGGAATGCTAGAGAGACAGGCTTGAATAAGCACCTTCTTAGCAGCATAAGAGAGAAGTTTGCCCCTCCAACCTGTGATTCTATTCAACAGGTTTTCTATCAGAGGCTGCAAGTCTTCTCTCTTCAGCTTCTCAAAGTGAAGAGGAATCCCCAAATATTTAACAGGGAAATTACCCATAATGCATTCAAAAATGTCTAGGAAAGGTTTAGTATCTGACTCCGACATGTTAATGGGAATAAGCTCACTCTTATGGTAATTAATACGCATCCTAGAAATCTGCTCAAAGCAGGTGAGAATCCATTTTAGATTAACAGCTATTGATTCACTAGGCTCCAAGAAGAGGAGTGTGTCATCTGCATATTGCAAACAAACAATCCCTCCTGGAAAGAAATTAGGATAGAGACCTTTAATGGCTCCACAACTAGCCCCCTTAATTAACATCCTAGAAAAAACATCAATCATCAGATTAAACAACAGAGGGGCAATGGGATCACCTTGTCTAAGGCCTTTACCAGTCAAGAAAAAATCACTCTCGAAGTCATTGACTTTAACCCCCACAGACCCCCCCCCCAAAGTAATCTGCTTAATAAATCTAATAAAGATAGGACAAAAACCTCTTAACTCTAAAATCTCAAACAAAAAGTCTAAATTAACTCTATCATAGGCTTTCTCATAATCTATTTTGAGAACTAGGCCCTGCTTCTTATTCCTATGCACCTCCTGCACAACCTCATGTGCAGTAACCACACTCTCCAAAATAAACCTACCCCTAATAAATGCAGACTGACTAGGAGAGATTAATCTACCAATCACAGTAGCAAGTCTGTTAGTCAGAACCTTGGTAAATATTTTGAAAGAACAATTCAAAAGAATAATTGGCCTAAATTTTTTCATTGTCCTAGCTTCATTTTCTTTAGGAATCAGAGTAATCATAGCAAAATTAAGCCTAAAAATATTAAATTGATCTTCATGCCAGGACTGAAACATAGCAATAAGATCATGCTTCAAGATATCCCAAAAAGATTGATAAAACATAAATGAAAGACCATCAGGGCCAGGGGCCCCATCAGCATAAGAAGTAAAAAACAGCTACTCTAATTTCTTCTTCAGAAAAACTTGCACCTAGATTTAAATTTTCAGCCTCATTGACCTTCTCTTCCTCAGAGAAAAAATCTTGTTTCAGCTGAATATTGGGCCTAGGTTCCCAAGCAAAAATCTCTCTATAATAATCAGTTGCCACCTTAATCATATCTTTAATGTCAGTAACAGGCCCATCAGGACCATCAAGAACGTTGATTAATTTCTTTCTCCTACGCTGGTTGGCCACTGCATGAAAATAAGCAGTGTTTCTATCTCCTTCCAGCACATTCCTATCTCTAGACCTTTGTCTTGCCTTAGTCTCCTCTAAAATCCCATATTTATGGAGCTCAGTAAAGATAAAATCTAGTCTACCTCGTTCCTCCTCAGACAAAGGTTGAGTCTCAGCCTTAATGTCTAAAGTATCATATTCCTCCATCATTTCTCTTCTATTTTTCCTAACAGCAGCCTCTATATTGATGTTCCAACCTTTGGCCAATTTCCTAAAGAATCTCACTCTATTTTGCCAAACCTCTATTGGATCATCACTTTCTACTTTTAGAGACCAAGCTTTAATGACAGTCTATCAAAAGTCAGACCTACTAAGCCACCATTTTTCAAACTTAAATCTATTAGGCTTCAGTAAAACTTTTTCCCCTGAATCCCAAACAATAGGAGTGTGGTCACTCCCAATTCTAGTCAAAGCTCTAGCACTAGCTAAGGGAAAGTGGTTATCAAACCCAGTAGTGCAGAAAATCCTATCTATCTTACACATAATAGGCTCAACTTGATTATTACCCCAAGTATAAGATCTACTAGCTAAACCAATTTCCATAAGGGCCCACAAGTCAACCCAAATATTAAACTTGTCCACCCATTTGTAATCTACATTCCTAGAGGATTTATCTTTAGGGGATCTAATAAGGTTGAAATCACCCCCAATCATAGCAGGGCCATCCCAACATATAAAGAGATCATGAAGCTCAGAAATAAAATCTTGTTTCTTTTCCTCATAAGCAGACCCATAGACAGTAGTAATTCTACAAGTGAAAGCAGTAACTTTGTTCTTAAGCACTACACTAACAGAGAAGGATCTAATATCCCAAGACACAACATCAAAAAGATCTAAATTGACACCAACTAAGATGCCACCAGCAGTTCCCTGAGAAGGGAGAAAATTCGAGGCAAAATTTCTATTCCCTAAAAGATTCTTCAAAAAGGAATTGCTAAAACTATCTTTCTTGGTTTCCTGGAAACCAATGTAGTCTACTTTAAGAGGTGAGATATTCTCAGAAATAATTTTTTGTCTACCAGGAGCACTAAGGCTCCTACTATTCCAAAAGAGACTAATCATAGCTTCTTTTTCCTGGGGTGCTTGCCCCGAGATTTATTCAAGACTTATATCCATCCCTCTGCCACATCCTCTTCAGTAGAAGAGCTTGTGCATAGAGGAGAGCTATGTAAAACACCACTAGAGCTACCAAAATCATCATCAGGAATATCAACCCCTATACTATCAGATAAATTTTCTAAAGTAGTGACAGAGAGCATAGATAAAGGATTTGTAGACATTATACCTTTCATGCTCTTGGGTACTTCCAAATTAGTGACTTTCTTCATATTCATGGCCTTCTCAAGAATAGTTTTGGATCTATCCACCCTGGAGCTCTGCCTTGTTGGTTGCACAGGCCCCCATTGTTTCTGTTTCTTGGCAGCTTTCTGGAAAACAGTCAAGTCCTCATTTTCCCTCACTACCATCTCCTTGAAACTAGGCATGATGTCATCAGGGAGAGCACCCACTTGATCAAGCACCATCTGTGATGATCCCCTAGCTTCCTCCTGAGAGAACTACAACTCTTCAGACTGACCATCTAGCCAGAATCTCTGGGCTTCTTCTTCAGCTCCAGGAGCCAGAGGTGACCTATCCCAGATGAAATTACCTTTAGCATCCACTAGTCCTCTTTGCACAAGCAGTTGGAACACAGCACTAGAGTTGTTAGGAGAGTCAGTAGCCATTCTGACCCTGTTAGAAGACTGACCACCCTCTCTAACAGAAAGGTTACCACTTGTAGATGAATTAGCACCAGTTCCAGACAGACCCACATGACCACCATTACCAGTCTGTCCAGAGGACTCATCCTCATTGTTTTTGTCTTGCCCACCTTGATCATCAACCCCTAAGTTCCCAGTCTCTTCAACCAATGGAGCAGCAGCATCTAAAGTGAACCCTAACTAAAAAAGTTGATCCTGGAAATTGAAGAGCCTACTAGCAGGGAGCTTATTTGGATCTTTGCATTTGATACAGACTCTAACTTCCTTAGCATTGTTCCTGAAAATATTGAGCCAGTCAACTTCCTCTAAAATGCCACATGTGGAAACAGCCTGATCTAAAGTATTCCACTCACACCACTTAGTCAGCAAGCCAGTGATTATCACCCAAGCCTTCTTCAAGACTTCAACAGGTTTAGGATCATCACTCCAAGCTTCCACCTTGACCCACACCCCTGGTTTAGAAACTCCAAACTTTGGGTACCCAATCACTTGTTCCACCACAATGTGTGGGGGGAATTTGACCAGGAAAGTGTTCTCAGAGCCTAGTTCTCTAATTTGCCAGGGCCAGTTGGTCTTGTAAATCTTGGAAAACTTAGCAGCTAATTCTTGTTCAGACAAAGATCCTTCTTCCACCAGAACAATCCCACAGTTCTTAGTAGAGGCAATGGGATTCACCAAATTTTCAGGCATTTCAATGTGATAAAATCCCAGGCCAGGAGCACCACTACCTACATACTTAGCCACCTGATGTGGCCTCTTCCTCACTGGACACTTATCCACAGGATGAGCAGCACTTTTACAAATGAAACAAACCAGAGTTTTCTCACAGCTAGTTTGCACATGCCCATGCTCTCCATAACACAAGCAAATAGCATTGACATAATTCCACTGAGCATTAGCATTTTGGCCTGAAACATTTTCCTTCTGGGAAACAGGCAGTTTCTTCTTACTTTTCTGTTGACCTAGATTCTTGGGTTTCTCACCCTGCTCATTACTCTGAGGGTTTTGCTGTTGAGGGGGCAATCCACTGATTTGACTGCACCCCAAATTGCTACTGAGGTGGGAAAGGAGGAAAAGGATTGCTGAATCCCCAAGGAGGTGGCATGTTAACTGGTGGAAAACCAAAAGGAGCCTGGTGGGGGAAGAACTGTGGATTTAAATTCCCAAACTCATAAGGATTACGCAGGATGTTGTTCTTCTTTGCATCTGAGGCATCGACTTCTTTGCATCTGCCAATTGTCTTGGCCACTGTTTCCTCTCCTCCCTTTTCCTTTGCCTCCTCTACCTCTATCTCCCATCTCCAAAAACCTTGAAGCTTCAACAGCATTAGGATCTACAAGGCCTAAACACTGCAGTCCAAAGGTAAGCTCAACCACCGCCGACATAAAGAGGGGAGGGGAATGAGCTCTAGGGTTTGCACTCCCCAGGTTCTTATAAGCAGGGACAGGTGGATTTTTTTGGGTGAGTGGCTGCTGTTGCTTCTGGTGGCACATGGGCTGCAAAGGGGGATTCCACAGCTGGGAAAAGAAGCCCCCCATGCCTCCTTCAGTACAGCAATCCTCCAGCCCATCCACCTCAACCACCTGACTTTTCCATAAACTGAATTTTCTCCCCTGTCCTTTTCTGACCCTGGAAATTTTCAGCTCCCGCCAACCTTCAGACTCCATTAACTGCACTGAGCTTGCTGCAACGATTCCAGAACCTGACTAAAGAGGGTTAGCTGCAGATGTAGATCCAGCAAACCCACTGCTGCCCCTAGTTCCTTCCTCGAAAATTCCTGCACCATAGAGACTGGGTTGCAAAGCTTCAGGAGAGGACTGCGAAGTTTTTGCTCCAATCTCGAGAATAGGGAAGATGCCCTTCTCGGCCTTCCTCGCCTCATCCCCGTCCTCACCACCCTCTTCGACCGCACAAACTGTACCGGTGCTGCATCGAAGTTCAGGCCGAGCTCGCTCAGAGATTTGGACTTCCGCTTCACCCTGACCCTCCTCTTCACAGCTGACTCCCCTTCCCCTTTCAATGGTGATGGGAGCAAAGGAGCCAGTACAGAGGTCGAAGCGACTGGAATTTGATGGCCAGGGGGATTCCTTACCGAGCGTCATTGTCGAGTTCCCCAAGCAGGGCCGAGAACCCTGTTCCCCGAACATCTCCTCTGCTCCTCGTTCAAGCTCGCTTCTTGTCGGCTCCGCACTCTGATTCGTTCCGTCGCCCTTCTCATCGGAGCATCCATCCACGGAGATCGCCAGTGTCAAACGCCGAGCGACCCCATATCGGATTTCGAGGTGACGGGTTATCGGCGGGATACTCGAGAGCTCACCGGAGACGCGAGTAGGCGAGGTGGGTGGAGTGGGGTAGGGTGGTCGAACATCCGGCACGTGCTCCCTGGGTAAAGGCTCTCGGGGCCCGCCATGAGGGGGAGGGAGGCCCCCGCCATGAACAGGACCTTCTCGCGCCGCGAGAGGGAACGTGTCGGAACGCGACATCGATCTCATTTGGGTTCTAGATCTTTCCCTACCAATTTTTTTAACTTACCAAAACATGTTCAGATACATATTTTTCAAAAAAAAGGTTAAAAGATCTTATACTCCTTTTGATCCATATTATTTATCACTAAACTGGATGTATCTAGACATATTTTAGTGTAGATACATCCATTTCAACAACAAGTAATATGGATCGGAGGAAGTATTTGAAATTGATGAAATAGTAGTTAAACGCAATGCTAGTTTTATGTACCAGCGAAAGAGCTAACGGTTGTGGAACCTTTTTCATCGACTAAAAAGCATCTCTAGCAGTTCTTATATCACGTGAACCTTTATAATAAAATATTTATTTTGGCTCGCATGTGCAAATGCATCCACTGTGAGAAAACATATTTTAAAATGTCAAAAAATTCAAAAAAAACTATATATATTAGAACATTTTTTGTTGGTTCACAAGTTTTCACGATGAAAGAACATTTTACGTGTCGTGCATAAAAAGATAAAATGTGTCACAGAAATACAAACTATTCACATGATATTTTTTGTCTTTTTATACACAACACATAAAATGTTCTTTCATCCCAAAAACTTGTGAACCAACATAAAATGTTCGAATGTATATACAGAGTTTTTTTTTGAATTTTTTAATATTTCAAAATATGTTTTCTGATAATGGATGCATTTGCACCTATGAGCCGAATCGCCGCCTCCTATAATAACTTTCTATTTGCTGTTTTGGACGGGGAAAATGGTCTCGATAGCGACCATAAAAACGCTCGACCCTTAAAAGTTTTTAAGGAGAGCGGGAAAAACACCACCCCAACCTGTAGATTCAAGGGTAGCACGGCCGGATTAAGGGTGCCCCATATTAACTAGATTGGATTGGCAGGAGCGAAACTGTAGCTCTCGATTTCCCGCCTCCCTTCCGCCATCGATGGGGCTCCTTGACGCTGCCCATCAGTAGCACCTTCATTGGGTCCAAATCGACCCCGTCCCCACCAGCAGCGGGCGTGGACATACCCTTCGTCTGTCCAATCATGTCATCGTTTGCTCAATCCGCGGCGGCGTCATATGTCGGCGTGAAACACAAGCACCAAGGCAGACATGTCGTCCACGAGCATGGTAGCAACGCTTTCCCTGCAGTTGCGGCTGTGCCCGCGATGACCATGGCACCACCTCTCGTGCTAAAGGTGAGGAAGAAGCCCTCGAAGAAGTTGGCGGTGCCAAAGGGGGAGGCGCCAAGGGAGATCCTTGTTGTTACCGCTACAACATCGATGCCTTCTACACTCCCCAACGCTGTGGACAGCCGCCAAGTGTTCGCCCTGCGCCCCCAAGGTATGATTCTGATTCCCCTCTCCGGTGGGTTTGAAGTGTTCATCGCACATAGTTAATCGGTTTTCGTGTTGTAGCTCTTCGTATATGGATTTGTTGAATGAAAATTCCGTTGGTCTTGAGGATACGCCGCTCGGAGAGTTCGATCATTTTCAACCTTCCGATGTGGATAAGGGTGATGGTGATGGTGGTGGTGAGGAGGGATATGAAGGCGAGGATGTGGAGGAGATAGAGGAAGAAGTGTTCAATTCCTCGCAACCTAGCCAACGGAAGAGAACCGCCAACTATACCGAGGTGGAATATGCTATGTTGCTAAAGGCATGGGAGGAAGTGTCGCTCGATGTCGTGGCTGGCAACTATCAAACTGAGAAGAGACATTGGAAAATGATAGATGACAAATTTTACCAATTTATGCCTCGCCTTGCTACCTCCACACCACGCAACCATATATATCACTACAAGGTCGTTGGATGATCAAAACGGCTTGTAGCTGTTGGAGTGGAACTATGGAGCAAGTGAGGAATTTCCCTCTGAGTGGTTCAAACATTGATGATATTGCAAGTGAGCTAATGCATTGTTTGGAAATTATGTGAGCAAATGCAATGTCTTTGATTGTAGGATCGTCTTGCTTAATAGAGGTATAATGATATGAAGGGCTAGAAAAATAATCCATTCATGCTTAAACATTGTTCGGTGCTACTTGAGCGTAGCAAGAAATGGAAACTGAGGGAGCACGAAGTTGCACCGAAAAAGAGGACAATGGTCCAATTGGATGATGATGAGAGTGACGAAGGAGGGAGAAACAAGAACAAGCCAAAAGGAAATAAGAAGGCAAAGGAGAGAATTAGGAAAAAAGCCAAGGCATCTAGCTTGAGGGACAAGATCGATGTCATGATGAAATCGAAGGAGATTTTGACATCCAAGGCATTGTAAACAAAGATTCTTAGTGTGAAGAAAAAGAATCAAGAGAAGCAAGCAAGGTGGCAACTACTCCAGGAAGATTAACTAAGGAGAGAAGCCTTGGACGAGATACGAGCCCGTGTCGAGGAGAAGGTAATGACCAAGATCATTGTCGAGGAGAACAAGACCGTGATAATGGATCCGAATACTATGGACTCTATCACAAAGGAGTGGTGGCATTTGCCAAGGTTAGAAATCTTGGGACAAAGAGGCAAGCTCTTTTTGGTGGAGTTGTGGCTAGTGGCGATGGAGGTGATGGTGGAGTTGTAGTTAATGGTGGTGGAGGTGACGGTGTTGTTTGATGGTGCTCCCTAGGCATGTTAGTCATCCTTTTGGCAAGAACTATGTACTGTATTGTCAGATTTCGTTTGTCTACTGTCAGATCTGGTGATGTTCGAGTTTTACGGGTTTCATTAAAGGGCTTGGGCTGCGGCCCAATCTAGCCCTTATATCATGGTTGTGTCAGCCTTTATCCATGTTGTAAGGGGAGATGAGATAAGGGGAATGCTAGAGATCTCTAGCAGGCACAAGATTTCTGGGAGGTAGACAAGGCAAACAGCACATCTCAAAGCTGCGGAAAGCTTTGACCACATGTTTCGGAGGTACAAAAAGAGGTATTTGCACTGGAGGTACATAATGTTGTCACGTGGGAGCAAACTTATACAAAACATTTCAAAACTTGAACCCACCATACAAAACGTTGTCTACCAGGAACTATTTGGTCCAAAGTTGTTTGAAACCGGTGAGTTGGCAGCCACATAGGGTTTTTCTCCGATAAAGGGCGCTTTATTACTTAAAAGGTTTAAGCATACACCCGACCTCTGCATAACTGAGATGCACACAGCCGTCCAAGTTGACAAGTCCAAACATAAAAATAAAAAAGCGAATTACATATCAATTTGAGAAATTGTAAGACGCCTAAAGTGTAGATGGAGGACCATCCGAAGATTATGCTGCCATCCATGTCGGGTAAACAGATCCCGCTCCGTATCCTACAGCCGCGTACACACCTCCATAAAAAAGGTCATGATACTCCGTACGATGCAGGACTGACCAAGAACACAGTGTGCTGGTACACCGGTAAATAACCTGCATAAGAGAACAGTTTATATCATCAAAAACTTTGTCATTTCTACACGGCCATAGCGACCATATAATGGCAATCGCTCCAACCCGAAGAAGTAACTTAAACTTGTTATCTATCTCATATAACCAATTCCCAAAAATGTTCGCAATACTACTTGGTGGATACAAGCCTGAAGCTGCTAGGGTAACTGACCATATAGATCTAGCAAAATTACATTGGAAAAACATGTGTTTGATTGATTCATTTTGATTACAAAAAATACACATAGGATTCCCATGCCAATTCCGCTTAATAAGATAATCTTTTGTAAGGATAACTCCTCGAGGAAGATACCACGCAAAAAATTATTTTTTAGAGGTATATTCATCTTCTAAATCATCCTATTATCTAAAACAGGTAAAACTGGTTGTGCTAGTGCATTGTAAAAGGAACTAACTGAGAAAGAATCTTTCTCATTTAAGTTCCATCGAAATTCGTTTGGTCCAGGTGACAATTGTACATTTGCTAGACGATGTAGCAATGCAATCCAAGAGTCAAGCCTGGTTCCAATCAAATCGCGTCTGAAAGTCACATTGGGTGGAAATGATTCCAAAATAGTGGAAATCGTCTCATCCTTGTAACGGACAATAGAATACAATGCGGGATATTATTCACGGAGTGTAGCATTACCCAGCCATTTATCCTCCTAGAACCTTATTTGAGACCCGTCCTTAATAGAAAAAAACATAGGGTTTTTGAGTTTGCTAAAACCCCTCAGAAAGAATACAGCTCTATTTTCGGTCTAGAAAGCACGAAATACTGATCTAGGCTTAGTACTTGCAAATATTTATAGAGTTACCACCCAGGCGGCGGCGACCAGGTCAATATATGTTAACGGTTGCGTTGATCCTAGCAGAAAAGGCGCCACCTTCCTTCTCGACGCTGCACCTCGTCGACACGCTCCTGATCGCCCTTGGCGGTGGCCATGGCGGATGATCCGATCTTCTGTTAGCACAACATGGAGCAGACATATTATAGTATGAATGTCCCTGCTTATCCCTGCTTATTCTCCCTGCTTACTGCGGTCATGGCGGATGATCTGATCTAGGCTTGTTCTCCCTGCTTATCTCCTCTATCATCACTGATCACATGGATTAGGGCTACAATCTCGTAATCGGTTAAAACATGGTGGACAAGATCTCTCTGTAGTTAGTGCTCGATCAGGTAGTGCTCGATCAGGTAGGGCTAATGGTGGACTAGATGAATCTGTAAGGAGTGCTCGATGAGGTGGTGCTAATGGCGGAGAAGATCTATTTGTAGGTAGTGCTCGATCACGTAGGACTGCTCCATCAGGTAGGCCTCCTCAGTTGATCAGGTAGATATGTTGTTTGGTGTAGGAGTACTAATCATTGGTACAATAGATAACTGAATTTGGTAACTGTATTTTTAGCATTGTAGATTCAGAGAATGTGTTCTTTTTTCCTACATTTTGTTAGTTTTGAATTTGACTGAGTATTTGATTTTGCTAATTGAATTATGTGAATTTGGTGCAGCCAATTGTGAAGACAAGTTTACTGTAGTAATAGAGCACAATGGATTTTTTACTGGTTTGCATGATGAGCCTCTATACTACTCTTATGGTACTATTGATTTTTTTGACAACTGCAAGTGTGACACATGGTACTTACTGTGGATTGAGGATGTCCTTAATCAGATGGGAATTGTGGTTGGTGAAAGGTTGAGTGTGTATTGGGTTTTGCCTGACAGAGGAATTAAAGATGGTCTTGTTTGCATGGAGAGTGAAGTTGATATTGTTTCAATGATAGTTGCATCGAAGAAAACCAAGACACTGAATCTTATTGTTGATCATGGTAATTTTGTCAAGGGGATGAGTCGAGATGCTATTTTAAATCCAAGGCCAGTGCAGCCACATGTTGTGAATGATGTGGCAGAAAATCAGATGAAGAGATGGAAGTGCCAAACAGCCCTACAAGGGAAGAAGAAGGTGGGAAAAGTGAAGAAGAGGAAGAACAGTATAAAGAAGATGAGACTGATTTAGAGTTCTATGATAGTGATTATGATGCTTTGGATGGTGATGATGACATGTATGAAGAACATGTTGACAAGGATGTTAATGATCACAATGAGCCAAATGTGGTACATGAAGAAGAAGATGATGATGGGCTTGATCATGAAGATTTGAGGTTGACAAGAGAGCAAGAGCGAGAGCTGAAGTTCAAATTCAGTGTGTTCAATTCAGAAGTTGATATGGAACATCCTTAATTCAAATCAGGCATGGTGTTTGACTCTATGAAAGAGATTATAAATGCCATCAAAACCTATAGCATAAAGGAAAGGGCGAAGGTTAAAAAAATAAGGAATGAGTCCAAAATAATTCATGCAGTGTGCAAAGTAAAATGACCCACTGGTGTCTACACTTGGTTCTTGAAAGCTGCTGAAGATAACAGGACAGAAGCTATTGTTGTTCAGGAATATCATGAGAAACATAAGTGTGAGAGAGTTTGGGAGCTGAGGAATTTGACAGCTTCATTTTTGATAAACTACTTCATGGATGAGTTTAGAGACAACCAAAAAATGGATATTCAGACATTTTCAACAAAAATACAGAGAAAGTTCAACATGTGTCCTAATAGGTGGAAATTAAGAAGAACAAGAAAGGAATCATTGACCAGGATTCATGGTGATGAGGCACTACAATTCATCTTGCTATGTGACTATGGACAAGAGTTGAGGACAAGGAATCCTGGTTCTAAGTTCTTCTTAACCACTAATCAAACTACTATTAATGGAGTAGTAAAGGAACACTTAGCTACATTGTACTGGTCATTTGATGCTTGCAAGAGAGGTTTTCTAGAAGGGTGCAGGCCATTAATTTGTATTGATGGGTGTCATACCAAAACAAGGTACAAAGGAGTATCGCTCACTGCAGTTGGAATTGATCCAAATGACTGCATTTTCCCTATAGCAACAGGGATTGTAGAGGTGGAGTGCACAAGTTCATGGAAGTGGTTTTTGACCACATTAAGAGATGATCTTAAATTACAAACACATCTCATTTTACAGTTATGAGTGACAAGCAGAAGTAATTTCTATTCCTTCCTCTTTGTTATTTTTTACTCAAGTTTTTGTTATTCCTAATCTTAACTCTATATTTATTCCATTAATTAGGGACTTATTAAGGCAGTCCAGACTGTGTTTCCTGATGCTGAGCACAGATTTTGTGTTAGACACTTGTATCCAAATTTTCATAAGAAACATAAAGGGAAAACACTCAAGAATGATCTATGGGCAATAGCTAGATCAACATGCATACCTTCTTGGCAGAGAAACATGAAGAAGTTGGAAGTTGATAGTGAAAAGGCATAAAAGTGGGTTGAGGAGCTGCCACCAAACACTTGGATAAAGGTATTCTTCAGTGATTTTTGAAAATGTGACATGCTTCTCAATAATCATTCTAAAGTGTTCAATAGGTAGAACAATTAACTTGCTTCTTTGATTCCATGTAAATGAAAACACATCACTCTAAATGATTTATTTCATTGTCATTCAATCATTTGCGGCTACATTCTGGATGAAAGGGAAATGCATATGCTATATATGCTAGAGAACATGTTCTACAAAATTATGCCTAGAATTGTTGTCAAGAATAAGGAGGCAGAGAAATGGCCTGGTAGGATCTGTCCAAAAATAATGAAGAAACTAGATAAGTTCACTGAATGGAGTGCTAACATACCTGTCATGAATGCTGGTGGAGGAATATTCAAAATCACATCTATAGAATTTGAAGGAGGATATTATGTGGATCTGAAAGCGAGGACATGTGACTGCAGGAGATGGCAATTATCTGGTATACCTTGCCACCATGCCATTGCATGTTGTAGAGAATATATAATTGATCCAAAGACTCTTGTCCATTCTTGCTACTCCATTGAGACACATAATAAGGCATATGTCTACAACTTGTATCCACTAAGAGCTAGGTGCCATTGGGAGAAGCAAGATACCTCGGTTATTCATCCACCACTATTCACAAAAGTTATGGGGAGGCCAAAGAAAAATAGGAGGAAAACACCAGAGGAGGTCTAAAAAAATGGTGCTACAAAGATTACCAAGGTAGGCATGAAAATGCATTGTTCAATATGTGGGCATGACAACCACAATAAAAGAGGCCATGCTAAATATATGGAACAACAGGAAAATATGTTGCCTCTACAAGATGACCAAATTTTGGATGAGAATGGAGATATTAATATCCTGATACTGAGAAGGTAGATAACAATTCTTTTGAAATCATATTCTGTTTTTCATCATTAAATTAGCTAAAAAATCAATGTTTCTTGCAGCATATTTATCAAGTTCCTCCAAATCCTACCATGGATCCAGGACATCAAGATCATATGATGGTTTATAGGATGGGCCAATAGGTTTACTTTGCTAAATTATGCAATAAAATGTACAACATATTGTTCATATGCTTTTGCTTGAACTATATTTAACTCATACTGTCTATTGCATGCAGGAAGCTGCAAACGTGGCACTCCCCAGATCCAATGATCCATTGCTTGGGATTAGTTATTTTTTTATGCAAGGGATTCCATGCCTGCTCCAAGAGTTACTATAGCACAAACCAGAGGAAACTTGAGGGGATGAGGTAGAGGGAACATTTCTGCACCAACAAGAAAGAAGGCCAAGATCACTAAGGTTGCTGGAGAAACTAGCTAAGGTAGAGGAAACTGTTCTGCACCAACAAGAAAGAAAGCCAAGGTTGCTGCAGAAAGTAGTGCTGCTACAGGAAGAGGTCAAGAAGAAAGTAGTGCTGCGACAAGTATAGGTGGAAGAGGAAGAAAAGGGTACAACACAGGTCCAGACTCACTCTACCATATGTGTTTTGGTGATGAATCGGAAAGATCAGTGCTGCCAGACCTAAATAAAGCTACTGATGAACAAGAAGAAGTTCCTGTGAGTCAGAGTGCTCCCTAATGAGAAAGTTGTGTGCTAAAAAATTTAGCAAATAAATTCAAATAATGTAATTGCCACCCATGTTCATGGCTAAACTCATTTGTTGCTGTCACAATTAAAACCTTCATGGATATCAACAAATTTTAGTTGCTGTCATTATTCTTGTGTTGCTTTCATTGTATATTAGTTGTTACTGTCATAACCTGTCAGAAGTGCTAACAAAATTCAGTTTACATGGCCGTCAAACTTTGACAAAATTCAGTTTACATGACAAAATTCAGTTGTTCCTATCATTATAGGCACCATTTTTTCCTTCATATTTACCAAAAGGTTGCAATATTTCATAGTCTCCAGAATGCAACTACACCATCTCCAATCCTACATACTACCAACTCCTACATACTACCACTACATACTACCACGGTTGCAATCTACATCCAGTTCAGTAACTACAAGTTAGAATGTACATACTACTTGTTCAGTGAACTAACCTACATCTCCAAAAGGTAACCATATGCTCCATTCTTCTTCTTCTACTCCATCTTATGATTCTTCTACTTGTTGCAGCAATCTACCCATCTCCAAAAGGCACCATATGATTCATTCTTCTAGATCCACAGCTCCACCTTGTGCTTCTCCTACTTGGGTGCAGCAGTACCCAGGAATGTGAATAGGATTCACTCCTGGTATCCATGACTTTCGCACAAAATTTAGGAGGTGGCTTTCCTCCATATGGCTCCAACAGAATCTCAAACTCTTGCTTCAAAATAAACTCAAAACATAGCTTCTTGTCTCCAACAAACTTGCTGATCCTTATCAGCTCCGACATCTGCTCCGAAGAGGATCCAGCCGCTGCCACGCGACGCTTCATATACTACAATGTGCACGATTTGACCTCTAACATCACCCTGCACTTGAACTCGGAATCCATCCGAATGACGAACTCACTGCCTCGGCGCCTCAACTTAGTCTCCATCAAGAGGAGATCTTCTAGACTACCAGAATACTTCAAGTCCTCCTTTGACGCCCCAGCCATATCCAGCAAATCCACCGCCGCCTCCTCCGTACGCCGCACATTTGCCGGCGCTAGCTGCAGGTACCAAATATTCTCAATCTCTTTCGAGCTGGGGAGGAGCGGAGAGGGGACGGGGAGGCGAGGAGATGAGGCACGCAAGGACATGGATGACAGAATCAGAGGAGGACACGACGGGAAGGAGGGGCGGCCACGATTTCTGTGGACGCGATGGCGGGGGGAGATGGACATGAACTTGAGCCACCTGATTCAGTGCAGCAGGGATGGGGACGAAGTGGTGGCGGAGTCGACGGGGGTGGGGATTGCGGGGATGGGGATGCGGAGGTGGGGATGGGGATGGTGACGTCGTGGAGGGGGACGGCGGCGTCTTGGAGGGGAACGACGGCCGACAGAGCTGGACGGGTCTAAGCTCTAAGCTCCGGTGTACGAGTGGATAAGGCATATAGTAATGAGGACTTGATCGCAAATAAGAAATTTTACACAGGGTTTGAAGGGAATCCAGGCGTGTGGCTTTTTGCCACCCTGGCTGCCACCGTGTCGCATGGGCGTAGATAGCCTTATTCAAGGGTATACAATGAATACCCAATATTTTGTGAGAAAATAAATCAGTGCATAAACTCATATACAAAGGTATATGCGTATTGGTAGCTTTCTGGTGCGTAGAACACAGGACAAATTGAGACGGACATACCTCTTTTGTCCCACATTTTGTGCTCTAAATCTGAGCCTATCTGCACTTTCGGCTGCTATCCTAGTTAGACACGCCGATCTTTTTCTTAAAAAGGTGGGCCCAAGTGCATAAAACGAGCTCTGCCTCTTCGTCAACTTTGTAAATTTTTGTTTTGCTAAAAAAAACTATGCAATTTCTAATTCTCCCAGTTGGGAATAGATGATCAACAATCTGTAGATTAATTCTATCATAGTATTCGATGGGAATTTAAACAAAAACCTTTTTATTGTATATTTTTGATTTTTAGGTGTAAAAAAGAATATATAAATTCTATTTTTACCCTTCTTGCATTGTAACTAAATAATTTGATAATTGTTACGAGTACTACATTCAATGGGAATTTCTAGTTTTATTGATTATTGTGTACTTTTTGTATCATATTGTAATTTCGCATACCTAATACAGAAATCCTAGCTCGTGTCGCATCTTGTGGTTATTTGGACCAAATAGTTCCTGGTAGACAATGTTTTGTATGGTTGGTTTAAGTTTTGAAACGTTTTGTATGAGTTTACTCCCACATGACAACGTTTTGTACCTCCGGTGCTAGTACCTCGTACAAAAATCATTAACCAAGCCGTTACAGGGAGGAAATCATCATCCCTCAACACAATTGCCAAATAAGCGGCACAATGATCCAGGCAGTATCTGACGATCCAACATGGCATCCCAATACAGCTTCAGTTGCAACTAGCCCATGCTTTAGCATCACTAGCTGAATTCCCGTGTGTCGCTACGGAATAACAAAGTTAAATATTGATCAAAACAATAGTCATTTCATCACATGCGCTGCAACGGATATTAAAGTCTATAGGAACACAAGAAAACATAAAATCATCTCCTTTTAATTTTCCTCCTAAATTTTTCTCCCTGAAAAAAAGCTGAAGCTTGCAAAAGAATATTTAGAAGCCTGCATGGCACTGACGAACGCATGGTTATGCCGATTATCTTTTATATTTATATTTTTTGCAGAAAAAAGAGAAAGTGATATTATAGCCCTGTTCTTATAGAAAGATTAATAAAAAAAGAAATTACAACCGAGTCCTCTGGATCCCGATGTTGACGATGAATCGGAATGAGTAGGTGGCGCGCCGCCACCGTTGCGCCCGTTGATGGCTTGTATCAGATACAAATCCTCCACGGAGAGGAAGTCGCCGGTCACTGGCGCCAAACAACCTACACCCTAGGCCACCATCTTCACGGCAAATCACAACATTAGCACCTCCTTCTTCTTCGAGCTCTGGATCGACCGCCACGCCAGATCCGTTGAGGGATTGTCGAACTCAATGAATCCGAAGATACTTGAAATTGGGGAAGGCGGCAACTCCACCACGGAGCTCTGAAGAGTGTCGTCGTCGAAGAGGACGAGCTCCGCTGCAAAACACCACGCCGACCTCACCATCATATCCTCAGCGCCGCGGCAGCAACCTACGACCCTACATTATGGATAAGCGGATCGACGATTCCCCACCTCCGCTACTGGCGGCCGCCAGGCGAGGGATCGACGATCCAACGGTGAGTGAGGCGGATCTCCAGTCTGGGTTCAGAAAATTGTCCCTCCATGCTGTAGCGAGGGAGGAGAACGACCAAGCTTATTTTTTTATCTTTATATTTGTGTAATGTGTAATATTCAATTTTTATCACGGAGAAGCAAAGACGATGGATCAAGAGAGAAGCGTTAGTCATTTTATCATTATTAGGCATATATAGATTTATTATTATCGTATGCAACGTATAGATAGATTATATTTTAAGAGTTGTTTTTATACTTTAATATTAATTGCATAAAAATAAGTACAGACAAGTCAATTTAGCTATCGCTGAATGGGCCAAATATCAAACGTACCTTACTCACCTGGGTTGGGCTCATCCTCAAACGTTAATGCACACACACACACACACAAAAAAGTACACAACACACACGTGCCTTGCTCACGGGGATTTGGCTCATCCTCAAATCTCTCCACCCCTTTCTCTCACTGATGACTGTCGACGTCCGTGCTGCCCCTTCCACTCTGGCCACCCCAGACCGCTTTCTTCGTTGTTGCACACCGGAGAGGGTCATCTCCGGTCCCCTCCGCCAATTCCCTGCCGCATGGGTCTATGCGGCCCGCGTCCGTGCCCCTACGCCTGATTGATCGACCTTTTGCTAATTCATGCTCTCTTGATTCTAGGAAAACCAGCGTAAAATGTATTTTTCAACTGTCTAAGATGGCTTATTCTATAGTAGTGGTGGTAAATACACTATGCATGAGAGGAAACTATAAGTAGCACTCACCTAACAACTGATGTGTGTCCAGAAAGTGATGCCAACGCCACATGCCGCCCGCACCGCCCTCTGTTTGCCAAGGTCGTGGTGTACTTGTCGTTGCTCCATGATGCCAACGCCTCATCCGTCCTCTCCACCCAGAGCCGGCTCTATGTTTTTCGCAAAGAAGTCGAATGTGGGCCCCAATTAACGATATATCTGACGTATTAAAAAAATTATCATATATGTATCTACTGGCATTTTTAAAATAAAAGTTAACATCCAACCAAACATTTTATTCTCAAAATATAATAAATAGTATTTGTTGCTGGTTTGATTACCTCAAATAAGAAATAATTCCAATAATAATAAGTCAGGAGTGAGTATCAGAGCCTGACGTTGGTGAATTGGTGATCCCCAATAGACGATAGATGACCTGCGAATCTGCGATCGTCAATCGAGTCAGGGAGGTAGGGCCCTAGAGATCGAGGCACGTAGTCCGGCCGATTTCCGAATAGTCGAGGAGAAGACAAGAGAAGGGAGATCATAAGTTCGCGACGCATTGTAACCCATGCGGCCAGCGTCGTAACGCGTTGTAACTCGTAAGCCTGGTGCCTCGTGTCGTAGTGAGCCTTTTTGATTTCCTGCTCGACGCGTTGTGTCTGGTTTCCAGGGCCCTACTCGTTTCTCGCGTCGTGGGCAACAGATGTATACCCGTATATATATACATCCTCCATTCGCAAATAAGTGTAGTTCTAGCGTTTAGCCAAGTTAAAGTTCATTAAATTTGACCAACTTTATAGATAATATAGCAATAGATATTACTACTTCCAACCCATATTAGTTGACTCAACTTTGTCTAAATTTGGATGAATCTAGACACTATTTATATATATGCTCATCTAAATTTTAATAAATCCAAATCAACTAATATAGATCGGAGGGAGTACATTAGATTAACATATCATGAAACTAAATTTTAAAACATATCTATTGGTAATAATTTAGAGTCATAAGTATCACTACATTTTTTATAAAATTATTAACTTTGACTTAGAACAAGGTTAGAAGTACATTTATTTGCATACAAAGGAAGTACATGATACAAATTTTTGGGCCCCCTCCGGCCGTGGGCCCCTGGCCGATGCCAGGGTGGCGACCCCTCAGCGCCGGCCCTGTCTCCACCTCACAAAGGGAACATGCGGAGGGGAGCTTCCCTTTTGAGTATTGGATTTAATTTAATAGTGTATATCTATGGGTCAAAGGTCTTGGTTCTCTCTGCCCCGCCCAACTAAACCATGTCTCTCTCCTCTTGATTCGCCCCTGCTCCACCGCAGAGCTCTGAACCAGCAGAAGAAAATGCACAAATATCTTTTCCCACATCTGAACCAATAGAAGAAGGTAATAACAACCACGAGCACCATCAAGACGACAACGACCATGACCACCATCAAGATGAGCGTCACGGTCTTCCTCTGGCTCCTTCCGATTGACACTGAAGACGGCGAAGCAGTTCTCGGAAGGCAAAAGAATGTCTATGTCCCGTGCGATGTGTCCCGGCGTTGCCCGCACTGGCTATCGCAAGCCTGGCACTCCTGGCCAGCATCCACGCTCAACCGGAAACAGAAGGCCGTGACGCAAAAAGAAATATGATGTAGCCATTTAGTAATAATTGGGTTTATTAGCTGTAGTTTTTGGCCTGTTAGGACGGTTTGAGCTGTTTCATTTTTTGCACGGGCTTAGAGATAGGTGTAAAAAGAACCTTAGTACATAGTACAAGTCTCCACGGCATATCCATCCGTAATAGGAGATTAATTAGGTTGATCGTTGATCTCGCGGTCCAGCGACCGGCCGGACCCGGAAAAGGAAAACACGCCGATCCATTTGTATCTCGCTAGTTGCACCTTTATTTTCCGGTCGATTAATCCACAGGTCAGGCTGACCGACGCGCACGTACAACTCCCCGCTACTTCATTTGAATTTATTATTAGGATAAGAAAAGTTTGTTAGTGAATTAGTTATAAAGTTCTTGAGGTGGCATTTTTCAGTAATTATCTTGAAGTGTGACACCGTGTGACACCATCACTTTGCTTTTAATAGTAAAGATTACGAAGAGACGATTTACATAGGTGTTATATCTTCTGAACAAAATGTGAACAGTACGAACTGTACTGCAGTCTGCAGTGTAAGTACAACAAAACAAATTGACTGCAGAAACAAGATGAGAAAACACGATTTCTCATCCAGCCAGGGAGCTACGTACATCCATGAAAATACAACATCACTTAATAAAGAGAACTAGGGCTAAGAGGAGACAATCGTTACCTATACGAGGACTTGCTCATACAAGCGCCTTGGCACACGACTCCATTGAGTTTAAACTAATTTTTATTTTGTACAGTGCGTTAATTATCAGGCACAAAAATGAGAGTATATATCTAAGATTTCAAAGAAACTCAAGCATGGGTGAAAAGTGGGAGTATATATCTCATTTTTCAAAGAATCTAAAGTAGAACTGTTCTAACTTTAAGTTTTATTTAATCTGCAATAAGACAAAATAACATAAATTTGAACAATTGTTTTATTTTACCAGAGACTATAGTACACTATGTAGTGACAGAGTGCTTGAACTGGAATTAAAAGGAGTAAAAGCAGGGAAATATATTACTCCCTCCGTCCAAGAATAGATGTCTTAGGTTTTTTAAAATTTTGGATAAATCTATATACTAAATAGTGTCTAGATTCATCCAAATTTTAACAAATTTGAGAATCTATTTTAGAACGGAGGGAGTACATTATTTTCAAATAGGCTGTTTCGAAATAACAGTAGTTCAGCAGGTAGCGAAACCTGTTAGGAATAATAGCAGAGTTCGTTACCATTTTTACATATAGCCTAAGAAGAAATACGAAATAGAAAGTTCAGTGCCCATAATGAAGTAGGAGAAGCTGTAATCAGTCTGTCATTGGTAGAACCATCTGAATTGAAGTCGTACACATTGCTTGTTCTGTAAACTTCACTCGAGTCATAGGATCTAGAAGACTGGCCATCATCAGAAGCAGCCTTGAGCAAGACAAGTGTTTTAGCAGTACAGAGACGAATAGAAATGGCCTAAATGTCAAGGAGTCCAGCTTGTTGGTTTCCATGCAGAACAACAGGATTTGGAGCTAAGTTGTCCAAGACTATGTTTTTTGATGCGACGTACGTAGTTAGATACATCTTGAATATGGATATCAAGGGCCAGCGTGGTTTTTATCAGCGGTGGACTTTCTGATAGCCTCTTCATTTCTGTTGTCCAGTCGGCATCAAGAAACTCAATAGAAATAATTTGACTTACATCGCCTTTTGCAAGACAAAGTAAAAAAACTACAACTGAATATGCATATGTTTTGAAACAGATTGGAAATAATAGCAAGACTTTACGTGCTGAAAAGTCACTTTCGCATGTTAAGACTAATCATCTACTGCCAAAAAACATAGCAAGATCACCTGAATTTTTTTTCTCTCCTAGATTTTCAAAAGCATTACAGATATCAGAAGAATGTTAGAATCTCACACAAAAGTTCAGAACATACGTCCCAATTGCTGGTGCATCTCATATTCAAGATAGTTTCTGCTAGACAGTTCAATATATCATTGGAAAGGAAGAAAAAGACTAACGAAGTGATACCTTAGCCTTATCTTTCAATTATAATTGAATCTGTATCCATATTCCATGGAATGATATTGTGCTTCTATGAGAAACGACCATTGAGCTTACACTAAAATCTCACTTCAACAAATAACTGAATGCTTACTCCATCATGAAACCCTGTAATATATCATTTTATGAGCACTGCCCCTTCTCTCAACAACTATAGAGAATTGTCGTGAGCAAAAACGGGTAAGAAATGAAGTACATACAGGCAAAGCAAGGAATTAAGAAAAATGACCAGAAACTGATGATGTTTTGTCACTATATTATATTGGTACCTGAGAAAAGATGCCGTGCATGAAAAAGATGACTGGAGCATAATTGGATTGCTTGATTTCTTAATCGTTGTCTGCGGGAACACAGGAGACAAATTTCTTACCTCATGTACTAAGTAATCAGACATCTAAAATTATAGTTTAAGCATATAAATAGTCTGTGCATACAGAAATATAAAATATATCAGGTCGCATAGTCAAAAGTGAAAAATCACATGTGATTCTAAATAAAAGAAAAAAATTACCACTTCAAAATCATATGTCCGAGATCTTGTGCCATTCTGAGTATAAGAATTGGTTATCACATCATCAATATTTTTAGGTGAAAGACAAGGGGCAAAGTTAGGGAGACCATCATGTGTAACTGGAGCCCTACTGATTCTAAGTTGGACTCAGCTGCTAGTGCTCCGAAACCTATCCAGACAAAGAATCGGACTTACTCCAGCCGATGGATGAATCAAGATAAACTTTGATGCTTATGTTGAGGTGAACCTGGGTATGTGCTCTATCGCCTGTGCCACCCGTAACCAATCTGGAAAGGTTCTATTGGCTCACAGTACTGTCGGGATTAAGTGCCAGGATGTAAAGCCAGGGTGTGCCTTCTTGGTCTTCAGAGCGTCCATGCTGTTGAAACTGCCTCAATAATCTTGGAGTCCAACAATTCTTGTATCATTGAAGCAATCAAGCAGAAGAAATAGGGCCTCTCATTTATGTGAAAGCATTAAGATGAGATTAAAAATCCAAGAAAGTTATCATCATTTGAAGTAGTGAAAATTGGAAAAGAGAGTAACAAAGCTGCCCATATGCGGGCTGCTCTAGTTAGACATTCAGGTCAAGCCCTTTATTTTGGAATCCTTATTTGTAGTTAGCTAGGAGATTCTCAAATCTCAATACCTAAATTCTTGGTTTGTACGTCCTCACACCGGATGATCCATGCCCTGAAGAGATACAATTCAAGTGTCGAGTGTCAGTGTAAGTTAACGAAAGTCACACATGCCCACATTCATACTGGACCTCTCGCCTCAAATTCATCCCAAGCTCTCGTAAGCAAACTGACACGATAGGCCTGCACATGGAATACCTCCTGCCGTTTCATTGGATCAGAATGAGCACCAACTACAAAATAGTAATAAAACAAGTAGAATACCTCCTGCAAGATTAAGAGAATATTTTTATCAAATAGCAGAAGAAAAAAATAGTTTCACATCTATAAACAAGCAGAATACTTGTTCCATACTCATGAGGTAAGCTTGGAACTGTCAACTAAACGAACAAATGCCAATGAGGACAAATAAAAGTAAATACCTTGAGAAGCATCTTTATGCTAGTTACAGATAATTGTGTCCATGGCTTGTCATGTTTTGATAATGAACTGAACATCCTGCAGTTCAAATATGTCATAACAAATTACCCGATGAGATAAAAACAAAGGAGGAGGAAATTCTTACATTTCCACCCATAAGAGGAACCAATATTTCATTAAAATGCGCTCAAAGAGGATACCAACATTTTTGACAACCTATACATTCAGAAACCAGAACATGAATGGCTTTGTATCATTAGGAAAATCATAGTATATATTTCTTAAATTTGCTCAAGATTTTAGGCTAAATAATAAGGTACTATATACCATGAAGAACTACTCTAGTCGGTTTTAAGACCATTGTCCCATGACTGCCGCTAGCGACTCCCATCCCTGCTCTTATAACCTGAAATAAAGACCACGAACTACACCCATTTCATTATGAAATTCATTAAACACATGACATTCACAAAGGAGGGCACATAGAGAGGAGGTCGATTAATTTATATACTACTATTTTTACTGTTATTCACTATGCTCAAACAATTTGTTGAGCTGTCTTCTGCTATATAAAATGCATGCTAGCACAAATGAAAGAGCATATGGGCTCCTTACTTTTGGAGGCTTATATTCGAGGGGGTGAAGTGTAGAAGCCAATGTAGTTGTTCAGTCCATGTCTCCATGATGCCAAACCTCATCTTCAACACTGCCCACTGTTGGCGGGGGTGGAGTCTAGAACCTGCAAAATATTCTGCCTAAGCTTCTTTCTTCTAATGTTTGAGTACAGAGAATGCTGAAACAACTGCTAATCCTGCCTTGTAGAGGCTAAATTTGACGAAGACATTTTAAACAACTAAACTGGAGATTCAAGCACCTAAAGAGCTTCTTGATGTACATCTGGTTGCCTCCCAACAAGAAACTT
The DNA here is from genome assembly GCA_030063025.1 of Avena longiglumis. Classification (NCBI taxonomy): domain Eukaryota; kingdom Viridiplantae; phylum Streptophyta; class Magnoliopsida; order Poales; family Poaceae; genus Avena; species Avena longiglumis. The sequence continues at coordinate 138,113,428 of CP125976.1, forward strand.
CTTTCTTCTAATGTTTGAGTACAGAGAATGCTGAAACAACTGTTAATCCTGCCTTGTAGAGGCTAAATTTGACCAATACATTTTAAACAACTAAACTGGAGATTCAAGCACCTAAAGAGCTTCTTGATGTACATATGCTTGCCTCCCAGCAACAAACATAACCAAATGGTGGAGATCAGCACAAGCAGCAAATTTTTTCACCACCCTGAAATCTTCTTACTAACTTTGTCGCTTTGGCCTTGCTGGCATGGTCGGCTAGCTAGTCACTGTTACTGGAATCAGCACATACCAGAGCACGGTAATTCATATTAAAAAAACCTCTATATTATATGAATGTCAAGAATAATTATCTAAAAGAGTTCTATATGTATTATACTGACTAAATTGTAGACATGGCAAACTAATTATTGTAGGATCTTAGTATCCTCTTACTTGAGATATTATCACTGATGCCTATTGAGCATATCCATTCTCTTACTTGGGCTGTTATTGCTTTCTCGTGAGTAGGATATTGAGTATCCTCTACAAATATACAAGGTTAGAACATAGAAAACAAATTGACATAGCCTGATTCTGTATGAAAATTGTACATATGCATGCGTAGATAAAGCTCTTTTGAACAAAATCAACCGACCTTCTGAAACTGAACCACTTTGACCATTGTAATTTCTATCTGTTTTAGTAAGTATATTAGCACCAATAACAAAAGTAACCACAAAAGAATCATTTAATAAATGTTACCATTAGGAGCAAAAACGCAGCGATCAACTTCAGATGGGCAAACCTAATAGAATCAAGGGTTGGGCAAACCTAATAGAATCAAGGGTTATGTAATGTCATGAATACACTGATAAAAACAAAATGAAATATGTATAAGCATTAACATGTGGATCCACAAGTGCATAACACAATACAGAGCAATTTAAGATAATTCCACTGGCACTTATCAGCTATATGATCTTTTTCTCAAGCACATATTTTACATTAAGAGATATCAGTTATATGATTCGAGTGGCCTTTACCTCAGTGTCAGAAAAGCATACAATTCTGCACAATTATTAGAATAGGCAAGAATCCAACTTAACAATCATATCATAAAGCATTTCAAAGAGATTCCCTTACTGAACTAACTGATCTTGACAGCAACAAATCAGAATAATGATACCAACAAATTAATGAAGACCCATTATTTACCTCTCAAACATGGAGAACCTTCCATCCGTTTTTTTGGGATGCATGATATTTTTTCTTTAATCCTGCATCCACAACAACCACATGTCCACATCAATTGGAAATGAATGAATTTGAGAAAAAGGTAAAGTATCATTGCCAATATTTTAAACCCTAGAGAATCAGAAGGTAGTAACCCTTAAATGTAGTAATATAGGAATTTCCGTAGCATATAAGACTCACATTGGAGAATTACTTTTGATTATTTCTAAAATACCCTACTTCAGACCATCCACCCTTCTTGCACTCTGTTCAAATAATTGTACTATATGCAGCAAACCAATATACTTTTAGCTCTATAATAATTTGTTCTATACTTATATTATAAAGCCATAGCTGAATGAAAATTAAAATTAAAATTAAAATTTAAGTCTAGAAATGGAACCAGGGGAGTACATCAACTAAAAGCAACACAATAGTAGGGAAGTGCACTAAAGCTGAATAGTTAGCCCGTTATCGCCGCTACCAACTAAATTTGTCATTGCACGGCAAACTTACAGTGGAAGAGGTTTTGGGGAGGGTTTTGTTGGGCATGAACTCAACGACGAGGAACCATAGCCAATCAGGGTCCAGCCGCCGGTGCCGCAGCTCCCGACACCCCTTTGCCTCCTCCTGCGAACCAAACAAACAAAGAAACCAGAGTGAACACTTCACCGCCGCCGAGCGAATTTATAATTATAATGCAGCAAAAAGAAAAACTCCGTCTTCCGGGGATCCGGGCATACCTTGAACTTATCGGGAAAGGGCCCTCGGTGAACTTCTTGACAGCGATCATGCAGCGGTATTGCCTAGCAGGTGTCCTCGGTAGAAGAAATTGGGCAAGAAGTACATGTTGTACCATACTTTGTCAATATTATCTCAAACACCATGGTGTCAATGGCACAGATATGCGAAAAAATCGTGCTTAATTAACAATAGAAAGATTGGAGCACAGATATGAGAAAAATAAATAATTTCCTTAAGATATAGCCATTCTTGATTTATTTTGAACCTATTCACCTAATTTACTTCCAAGCAACCTCCGCAATTTAGCCTAGCCTTGTGTTGTTCACCTAATTTACTTCCAAGCAACCTCCACAATTTATCCTAGCCTTGAGTTGTCAATGAACTTTGGCACGCAGAAAAAAATCAAGGACAATGAGCATCAAAGAGAGAGGGGCAAACCAAAATCCCTTGAGTTGAGGCCATGTAGCGTTTGCTGGCCGCCAACCATTCTGCTCGGATACTCATCTTCTCGCTAGCTTCGGACTCCATGTCTAGAAGATCGCAGACGACTGCACCCACGACGGTCAAGAGAGGCGCGGAGGTGCTGCACCACTGCCACTCCTCCTTGCCCACTTCACCACCGTCTCCAGCAGTAGCAGGCTAGCAGCCTCGTGGAGGGATTCCTCCTCTGCATCCTCCCCCCGATTCGGCCTAGAAGACCATGAGCGAAAGCTTGGGGCTGGGGAGGCAGCTAGGAGAGGGAGCGCGTGGGGGTGGGGCGGCGGCCAGGGAGGGAGTGCGTGGGGATGGGGGAGCGGCCAGGGGAGGAGAAGGGAGCTCGCGTGGGGCAGCCGCCTCAGCACGAGAGAAAGAGGGGAAAGGGGAGAGACGCGAGCGTGGGGGCTGGGAGGCGGCTAGGGTTTCACTGTGGGTCTGGTCTTTTATAAGATGCGGTCAAAAATGAACCAATGGTTGTGATTCGTTCCAGGGCTCGATCCAACGGCTGAGCAACGTGGTTCACTGTGAGGAGCCCAGGGGGGGGGGGGGGGGGGGCACCAATTACACTTCTAGATGCCCACCTCCATCAGCAAGTCCAACTCTGGTCTGAGGCCTTGGGAAAATTGGCCACGGAGACAGTCGCATGTAAGCAGGGCTGGTTCTTGATTTGTTACTGTATAAGTTGCTGGTAGAAAAACTCTTGCCTGGAGGAAGCGGCATGTCAAGCAAACACAGTCAGTGAGTTCTGAGCCTTGATGTGAGATGGGGCCCTCCATGACTCCACAGCAACTCAGGCTAAAAGGATCTGGTGGGTTGCAGATATACCACCTGGTAGGATAGTAATGTAGATGGGTTTCATTCAAATCCCATACCAAACCTAACAAATGGAGCAGCTTTGCATTTTGGGTCTTAGTGGGTTATGAAACCTATGAATAGCCCTACAAGGCTTGGAGGATAGCCTTATGAGCCATGGCCAGCCTTGTGAACTACAAGTTGAAATATCCACAGCCTTTTGAGGATACTGATTGCCATATCACATGAAATTTGAAGACACCACTTAACCAGCAGTCTGACAAATATTTGTGCGTCAGATTTAAAAATTTGAGTAGGTGCTTTTGTGCTCACACGTCACTTCTGTCAGCTCTGCTTTGATGGTATAGTCTGCACTGGAACATTGAGAAGAAAAGAGTGAATTAAGCAGTCACTGCAATAATCATGAGGGCAACAGGTACATGACATGCAGTAATCATGAACGTGATGATGCACATTTTAGGATATAGATCAGCTGAAAGTAATATAAGCATATGACACAGCTATGCTCTTGGAATGGACAAAAATATCAAATAAATAGATTTCAAATATGAAGGCAACATACACACAAGCACCTGAATTGGGGTCAGAGATCAGCAAGCTTCAGGAGGTTCAAGTTTACTGCAAAGTTTATGCAGCATATTCATTGCATCAGGAGGTGGGATGATGTCGCCTTTGGCTATTTCAGTATCAAAACCAGGCAAACTCTGCAATAACGATTGGCCTTCGTTGCTTGCTTCCAGAGTAGTGACAATAGTTGAAACAATTTTTGAATCAAGTGCTACATCCTTGGCTTTCATTTCACGAATTAACTCGAGGACCTTCTCCGTGTCACCTTTAGCTCCATAACCTTGAATCAGTGAATCAAATACAGCAACGTCAGGCACAAAGCCACTTGCAGTCATCTGGTTAAGCACCCTTTCCGCTGCCCCTAGGTCTCCAGATTTTGCAAACATGTTGATTAGGATGGTATATGTCACAGCATCAGGAGAGATCCCCTCATCAAGCATATATTTAAGAAACTCTTCTGCAGTTTTCTTGTCCCCTAATTTGCAAGCGCCATGGATCATAGTGCTATATGCAACAAGATCTAGTTTGAATTTCATATCAATTTCATCAAACAAAATCCTAGCCCGCGCCATCATGCCTTGGTCACACATAGCTTTAAGAAAAGGAATATAGTGAACCAGTTCAGGCTCTATCCCGCGAGATCTCATTTCAGATAAGAGACTTTCCACACGGTCAACTTGCCATAATTTGCAGAACCCATTAATCAATATGCTATAGGTGAATGAATCAGGCTTCAATCCAGAACTAGCCATCTCATTCATCAGCTCCATAGCCTTCTTTACCTTGTGGACTCTAAGGAATCCACCAATCAGCATATTAAATGTCACCAAGTTACATGGGCATCCATTCTCAGCCATCATGGAACGAACTCGGACTGCTTCCCGCATCCTACCAGTCTTACAAAGTCCATGTATAACAGAGTTGAATGTCATTACGTCAGGCCTAACCACAGTTTCACCCTGAATCATCTCCTCTAGCAACCCCATCGCCTTATCCATCTCAAGCACACCAGATAGCCCTGTGATAAGTGTGTTATATGTCACGGTATCTGGTTGCACCCCCTTCTCCAACATATTCTTCCGCAAATCGAGCGCCTCCCTCACGGACCCTTCCTTGCACATGGAATTGATCAGCACATTGTAAGTCACCACGTTTGGCTCCACACCCCGCTCCATCATCTTGTCCATCACACGTGCTGCCTTATTCACCTTCCCGTTTCTACACAGGCTATCGATCAAACCAGTACACATCACAACATCTGGTTCAATACCCCTGTCTGACATTTCCTCGAACACCTTGCCTACACTTTCCCACCTCCCAGCCTTGCAGTAGCCTTGGAGCAAACAACTATACACAACCACGTTAGGCTCGATACCACTCTCACACATCTCGTTCAGCAGCTCCACGGCCTTGTCGACGTCCGCGGCGTCGCAGAGCCCACGGATGAGTGTGCCGTAGGTGACCACGTCGGCGCTGACGCCGCAGGCCTGCATGGAACGGAGCAGCCCGACGGCCTGACCCGCGCGGCGGTCGGCGCAGAGCGCGCGCATGAGGGTGGTGTAGGAGACGGCGTTGGGGCGGGAGGCGAGGCGTGGCTCGTGCGACATGACGCGGAGGAGGAAGAGCGCGGCGTCGAGGCAGCCCTGCCGGCAGAGGGCGGCGAGTACGGTGTTGTAGGAGACGGCGTCGCGGACCGAGGGGAGCGCCGAGAGGAGCGCGGGGGACTCCGGGAGGGGGAGCAGGCGGAGAAGATGGTTGAGGCGCACCGCGGCCTCGGCGCGGCCGCAGCGGAGGACGACGGCGAGGAAGGGAGCGGCGCGCCTCGGGGTACTCCGGGGCGGTGCGGCGGACGCAACGGAAGCTGCGACCGCGACAAGGGCGCGTATGACGCCGGGGCCCGCGTGCTTCCTCGTCATAGCGGCTGGCGCAGAAGAAGCGGCGCGGCGGCTCGTCGGCGCGACCCGGTACAGAGCTTTTTTTAGGGGAGCTCGGCTGGGTTGCGAGATCGCGCTGGCGCGGGTGTGGCAACTGACAAGTTTGTCAATGCCATGGGCCCGTGGCGGTGTTTTGAGCTGCGGGTTATGAGAAATTTGATGGGTGGGCTTCTCTTAGCGATGGGACTATGGCATCATCCAGTAACTATACATATGGGCCGGAAGCCTCAGTCCAGCCAGTTGAGTGCTAATGGCCTCTGGACCAGCAGTGACGCGGATCAGCCCATTATGCCTTTCATTTTTCGGGATGGCTTTGTTTTGTTAATCTCTCGAAGTGCACTGTTTTTTCTCGGAAACACCGAGTTGGTGAGCGTGATACCCACGCCGCACAACACTCATCACACCATGACCACACTGGTGATGTGCATGCACATATTTACATATATATATTTGAACCTATAACACATAGTTAAAAAAAACCTATAACACATAGTTAAAAAAATGAACCTATGACACATAGTTTTATGCTTGTCGAAATTACAAGTTGCTTGTTCGTTTGTTACTCCGTACATTGAACCGAAGTGAACTAGGATCAAAGACATATTCTATTGGAGTTACGGTCACCCTCACTAACCATCCAACCAATTAATGATGATTTTGCTCTCAGAGTACATTGATTTTAAAAAAGTTCAAACTGGTGTTACATTTGACAATGTACACAAATACATGTCTCGATCGAATGTTGTTGCAGTAGTGGCGGCGTGACGGTTGCATGTAATCGGAGTCTTGGGGTCATATTTGGAAGATAGTCGGCAAAGATATAGATACTCGTTCCTCCGTTGCCCCCAGCGACCAGGGCAAACCCCTAAAACACCACTTTACTCCATTTGCACTCCCTCATTGGTCGTCGGCGGCGGCCACAGGCTTTATTTTCCGTGTGGGGCGACGTATTCCTTGGCGGTGGTGCAATGGAGGTCGACGCGGTCTGGCACGAAGGTGGCTGGTGTGTTGCGTCAGCGGTGACATGGTTATACCCTGCGGGTACACAATCTCAGCATACCTGGTCCAGCCCAAGGAAGGCCCACGGCAAATATACGTCGGCCCATGAAGATTTTCGGGTGGCCAAGGCCCATGACGCCTTCGGATCCTTGGAGAGCAAGACTAGAGTAGATAGGAAATTCGAAGGGGTAAACCCTAGAACTCAGAATCGACTAGATCCGGCTCGAGACCGCCTAAGTCTATATAAAGGACGGAGGGCACGACCTAGATCTCTCTCTCTCTCATACTTTCGCATACGCACTCCACGCCAGATTGCATCTGCGCACCTGTAATCACCGGTTCCCGTAATCAAGAGCATAAGCAGAGTAGGGTTTTCCTCGGGGAACTGAACACAGGTAAACCTCGTATTGCTTGTTTGCTAACCGTTCCGCGATCTCCAGCATCCCCATCTTCTCCAAAACCTAAGTCCATAACAATGGGCATTGACGAGATCAAACCTCGTCAATTGGCGCCGTCTGTGGGAACTGGGGACGCTGATTGTGCGATCGTGACGGTCCCAACCCGAGCGACCTACAACTCCGCGGCGACGGAGAGTCACCTCCTCTTCGGCGCTTTCGACTTCACCGCCCACTCACCGGCCACCATGAAGGACTTCGAGCCCGTAGGCGACGAACTCGAGATGTAGGGTTTCGTAGCATGGAAAACAAAAAAAATCTATCGCATACAAACAAGCCAAGATCTATCTACTAGATTGTAGCAACGAGTCGATGGAATAACTTACCCTCGAAGATTCCAAAGTGTTTAACGAGAGCGGATTCTCGTGGGTGATGTAGTCGTACTCTTCCCGATCTCAAGATCGCGTAGACGATCCTTCAAGGCCACGCTCCGTTAGCTCCCACGGTCGTCTGCGTTCGAGATTCGACGAAGACCTTCCTCTCCCTTGTTCTAGCAGGCCGAAGGTTGTAGCACTCTCCTCGATTCGGCAAGACAACTGTGGTACCTGGAAGTAGAGGGAGATCTCGCAGGCTTCGCTTAAGCCGGAGTATGGTGGAGTATGAGAGAGCTCCTCGGTGATCTAGGTTTTAGACACACCAAGGAGGAGAGGCTAGAGCCATGGCTAGGGGTTTGGGGCACCCCAAGTCGGGTTAGGCAAAACCCTAGGGGCGGCGTGGCTATGGTGGTAGGCGCCAAGCTAGGGTTTGGAGGAGAGGTACTTGTGTGTCCTAGGAGGAGCCCCGCCTCTCCTTATAGGTCGAGGGGCCAAGGGGAGGAGGAGTCCCTCCCCAACTCGGCTTGGAGGGGGCACCGCCGGTTGGAGGAGGGAACTCCTCCCCAACTCGGTTTCCCCTTTCCTCCTCTTTTCCACTTTCCAAATTTAGCCGTTTGACTTTTCAATTTAGCTATTTGACTTTTCAAACTAGGATTCGGTTAATCCTTTATTTGGAACAGCGATAACACTTAGTACATGATGCAATCATTCCAACTTGCAATGACACATTCATGTACCCCTTCCCCTCCGGAGTGTCGTACATTCCGGAACCTTCTAGAACATTCCCGATGAAAACATCGGAATCATTCCCCAACTCCGAAACGGGACTTTCCTTATATGAATCTTATTCTCCGGACCATTCTGGATCTCCTCGTGATATCCCGGATCCCATCCGAGACTCCGAACAAAATTCGGTCTCTTTCTCATTCATTCCATAACTACTCAAACAACGTCGAATCCTTAAGTGTGTCTCTCTACGGTTCGTGAATTATGCGGACATGATCGAGACACTTCTCCGAACAATAACCAATAGAGGAATCTGGAAATTCATATGGCTCCCACATATTTCTACGATTACTTTGTGATCGAATGAACCACTTACATACGATACCAATTTCCTTTTGTCTCACGATAGTTTACTTATCCGAGGTTATGATCGTCGGTATCTCTGCATACCTAGTTCAACCTCGTTACCGATAAGTATTCTTTTCTCGTTCCCGTGATATGTGATCCCTTGTGAGCCAGTCACATGCTTGCAAGCTAATTGGATGACATTCCACCGAGAGGGCCCAGAGTGTATCTATCCGTCATATGGATGGACAAATCCCACTCTTGATCCATGTGTTTCAACCAATACTTTCCGAACACACAATGCCACCTTTATAGCCACCCAGTTACGGTGTGGTGTTTGATGTCATCAAAGCATCCATCCGGTAAAGTGATATGCATGATCTCATGGTCGAAGGAATTAGGTTACTATGTATCAGAAAGTATATAGCAATTAAACTATTAAAATGACTTGATCTTTATGCTACGCTTATCTATAGGAGTATGTCCACCATATCATTCTCCTAATGATATGATCTTGTTGTTGATAACATCTCAATGTTCATGACAGGGAAACCACAATCATTTATCAACCAACAGGCTAGTTATGTATAGAGGCTTTACTAGGGACTTCAAATTGAGTTTACAAATCACACAAGTATTAATGTTTCCTTGTTAATACTATTATAGCATGAATGTAAACATTTATCATAAACACAAAGATATAATAATAACTACATTTATTATTGCCTCTAGGGCATATCTCCAACAGTCTCCCACTTGCACTAGAGTCATCTAATCTAGATTACATGGTAATATACCGAACACCCATGGCAGTTTGGTGCTGGTCATGTTTTGCCCTCGGGAGAGGTTTAGTCAACGGATCCGCCACATTCAGATCTGTGTGTACTTTGCAAATCTTTATATCTCCATCTTGGATATGTTCTCGAATAGCGTGAAAACGTAGCTTGATGTGCTTCAGCTTCTTGTGTGACCTTGGTTCTTGCGCATTGGCTATGGCGCCCATGTTATCACAGTAGATAGACATTGGGTCCAGCGCACTAGGAACCACACCCAGCTCTGTAATGAACTCTTTCATCCATATCGCTTCTTGTGAAGCCTCCGAAGCAGCCATGTATTCCGATTCAGTTGAAGATCTCGCCACAACGCTTTGCTTTGCACTCCTGCAGCTAACTGTTGCACCATTCAAAATAAATACGTATCCAGATTGTGATTTAGAATCATCCGGATCTGTGTTCCAACTAGCATCGGTGTAACCATTAACAACGATTTGTTCATCACCTCCATAAGAAAGAACCATATCCTTAGTTCTTCTCAAGTACTTAAGGATGTTTTTGACCGCTGTCCAATGATCCACTCCTGGATCACTTTGATATCTGCTAGTCAAACAAACATCATATGCAATGTCGGGTCTAGTACATAGCATGGCATACATTAGAGATCCTATGGCTGAGGCATAGGGAGTCTTACTCATCCTTTCTCTATCTTCTGCCGATGTCGGACTTTGAGTTTTACTCAAGGTCGTATTGGACAACATGGGCAAGAACCCTTTCTTGCTATCTTCCATTCCAAATCTCTTTAGAACTTTGTCCAATTATGTACTCTGTGACAATGATATTTGGCATTTCGATCTATCTCTATAAATCTTTATGCCTAATATGTAAGCTGCTTCGCCAAGATCCTTCATTGAAAAACTATTATTCAAATATTCCTTGACACTATTAAGAAGGTCTACATCATTCCCAATCAATAATATGTCATCCACATATAGTATTAAGAATGCTACAGAGCTCCCACTCACTTTCTTGTAAATACAAGATTCTCCATAAGTTTGTATAAAACCAAAACTTTTGATCACCCTATCAAAACATTGATTCCAACTTCGGGATGCTTGCTTCAATCCATAAATGGACCGTTGAAGTTTACATACCTTGTTAGCATCTTTAGGATCGAAAAAACCTTTGGATTGCATCATATACAACTCTTCATCAATATCTCCATTGAGGAATGTTGTTTTGACATCCATCTGCCATATCTCATAATCATAATATGCAGCGATTGCTAACATAATCCTCACAGACTTTAGCTTCGCTACTGGTGAGAAAGTCTCATCGTAGTCAACTCCTTGAATTTGTCGAAACCCTTTTGCGACAAGTCGAGCTTTATAGATAGTAACATTACCATCAGCATCTGTTTTCTTCTTGAAGATCCATTTGTTCTCGACAGCCTTCCGGCCATCCGGTAAGTCCACCAAAGTCCATACTTGGTTTTCGTACATGGATCCAATCTCGGATTTCATGGCTTCTTGCCATTTATTGGAATCTAGGCTCATCATTGCTTCCTCATATGTCTCAGGGTCATCGGTGTTGTCCACCAACATGACACTCATAATGGGATCATACCAATCTGGAGTGGTACGAGTTCTCGTTGACCTCCGAGGCTCTGTAGCAACTTCAACCGAAGTTTCATGATCATCATTAGCTTCCTCTCTAATTGGTGCAGGCACCACAAGAACTTCTTCCGGTGCTGCGCTACTCGCAATTTCGAGAGAAGGTTCGACAACCTCGTCGAGTTATACTTTCCTTCCAGTCACTTCTTTCGAGAGAAATTCCTTCTCTAGAAAGGATCCATTCTTGGCAACGAAAATTTTGCCTTCGGATCTGTGATAGAAGGTATACCCAATAGTTTCCTTCGGGTATCCTATGAAGACGCATTTTTCCGCTTTGGGTTCAAGCTTGTCCGGCTATAACTTCTTTACATAGGCTTCGCAACCCCAAACTTTAAGGAACGACAATTTAGGTTTCTTCCCAAACCATAATTCATACGGTGTCGTTTCAACGGATTTAGATGGTTCCCTATTTAAAGTGAATGCGGCTGTTTCTAATGCATAACCCCAAAATGATAGCGGTAAATCTGTAAGTGACATCATAGAACGAACCATATCTAAGAGAGTTCGATTACGACGTTCGGACACACCATTACGCTATGGTGTTCCCGGCGGTGTCAACTGTGAAAGTATTCCGCATTTCTTCAAATGCTCGCCAAACTCGTAACTTAGATATTCACCTCCACGATCAGAACATAGAAATTTAATCTTCTTGTTACGTTGATTCTCTACCTCACTTTGAAACTCCTTAAACTTCTCAAAAGTTTCGGACTTATGTTTCATGAAATAGATATACCCATATCTACTCAAATCATCCGTGAAGGTAAGAACATAACGATAACCACCGCGCGATGCTACACTCATTGGACCACACACATCGGTATGTATGATTTCTAATAAGTCCGTAGCTCGCTCCATCATACCAGAAAATGGAGTCTTAGTCATTTTACCCATCAGATATGCTTCGCATTTATCAAGTGATTCAAAATCAAGTGATTCAAGAAGTCCATCGGAATGGAGTTTCTTCATACGCTTCACTCCAATGTGACCAAGGCAGCGATTACCACATAGGTCGAATTATCGCTTGATTTCAAACGTTTAGCCTCAATGTTATTAATGTGTGTATTTCCACTATCGAGATTTAACAAGAATAGACCATCTATCAAAGGTGCATGTGCATAAAACATATTACTCATATAAATCGAACAACCATTATTCTCGGACTTAAACAAGTAACCGTCTCGCAATAAACAAGATCCCGATATAATGTTCATGCTCAACGCAGACACCAAATAACAATTATTTAAGTATAAAACTAATCCCGATGGTAGATGAAGGGGTAGCGTGCCGACCGCGATCACATCAACCTTTGATCCGTTTCCCACGCGCATCGTCACCTCGTTCTTCGCTAGCTTCCGTTTATTCTGCAGCACCTGTTTCGATTTACAAATATGAGCAACCGAACCAAAGATCAAATACCTGTGCACTACTACAGTACTAGTGAGATACACATCAATAACATGTATATCGATATACCTTTCTTCTTGATGTTGCCGTTCTTCAAATCCGCCAAGTACTTTGGGCAATTCCGCTTCGGTGACCTTCTCCCTTGGTAAAGCACTCAAGATCGGGCTTAGGTCCAGCCTTGGTCTTCTTCGGCGTGGTAACTTTCTTACCACCCTTCTTGAAGTGTCCCTTCGCTTAGACTTGCCTTTCTTGAATTTGGTGGTCTTATTGACCAACAACACTTGGTGCTCTTTCTTGATCTCCACTTCGCAGACTTTAACATAGCAAACAGTTACGCAACTTGTTCATGTTCTGCATGTTGTAGTTCATCACAAAGTTCTTGTAACTTGGTGGTAGTGATTGGAGGACACGGTAAATTCCCAAAGCATTAGGAATCACTATACCCAAGCTTTGAAGTTTGTTTGCATGCCCAGACATCTTAAGCACATGCTCACTGACGGAGCTTCCCTCTTCCATCTTGCAGTTAAAGAACTTTTCAGAAGCCTCATAACTTTCAATTGCCGCATAAGTCTCAAAGATAAATTTGAGATCCTCGGCAATATCATATGGGTCTGAATTCTCAAACCTTTTCTGAAGCTCTGATTCCAAACCATACAAGATAGCACACTGAACTATGGAGTACTGATTCTTCCGAGCGAGGTAAACATTTTTTACTTCATCGGAAGCATCAGCTGCAGGTGGGTCACCCAATGTGCATCCAAAGACATAGGTCAAATTACCATTGTGAGGACAATCCTCAAATTGCGGAACCAATCCGAAGTTGCTTCCATTGTTTTCAACTTTTCTTTCTCTAGGAACATTAAAATTGATGGTAGGGCTGCCATTGATCTACAACATATTTGCAATAATTTAGACTAAGTTTATGACAAATTGAGTTCAAATTAATAATAAAGTTAATCTAGGTGAACTCCACTCAAAACAACATCCCTCACATTGTTTTAGTGATCACACGAACCAAATCCACTACATCAACACCGATCATCACGAGAGTTGATATAGTTTCAATGGCGAACAATCGTCATGTTCATCATATCTACTATATGATTCATGCTTTACCTTCGGTGATCCGTGTTCGAGACCATGTACGTACATGCTAGGCTCGTCAAGATCAAACCTTAGTTTCCGCATGAGAAAATCGCTTGCTCACGTTGTATACACTTGCGTAATCTAACACACCCGATCATCACGTGGTGCTTGAAACAACAAGCTTTTAGCGGTGCTAACTAAGGGTGAACACTTTATGACTTGAAATTCATGTGCATGAGGGATCATCTTATAATGCTACCGTCGTCTACTAAGCAATACAAGATGCATAAAGGATTAACATCACATGCAATTCAAAATATGTGATATGATATGGCCTTTCTTCTTTGTGCTTCCGATCTCCATCTTCAAGCACGAACATGATCTCCATCATCACCGACATTGCATCAAGGTCAATGACGCTTCTCCATGGTTGTCGTCCACCGGCTTCAACTATTACAACTACTATGAATAGACACGCGAGTCTTAACATAAATTAAAGACAACCATATGGCTCCTGCCGGTTGCCAACTTACAATAAGGAACATTGCATACATCAAATATAATTACAATCATGGCCATATCACATCATCAGACACCCCTGCAAAACAAAGTTAGACGCCTCTACTTTCTTTGCATATTTTACGTGGTTTGGGGCTTTCAATAAGTGTCGTTCTAACTTACGAACAAGAACCACAACATTGATACTAGTATTGTTGATCACCTGTTGTAAATTGGATCTTAACTATGCTAGGAGAAACAGGCACCCGCAAAGCCACTTATGCAATACAAGTTGCATGTCAAGCGCGGAGCAAGTCTCATGAACGATGTCATGTAAGGTTAGCCCGGGCCGCTTCATCCCAACATACCACAAGATGCAAAGTACACAAGAAGCAATCGATAATAAAAGCATCAACGCCCACAATGACCATTGTGTTCTACTCGTGCAACAGATCTACATATAGACACGGCTCTGATACCACTGTAGGGTTTCGTAGCATGGAAAACAAAAATTTTCTATCGCATACAAACAATCCAAGATCTATCTACTAGATTGTAGCAACGATTCGATGGAATAACTTACCCTTGAAGATTCCAAAGTGTTTAACGAGAGCGGATTCTCGTGGGTGATGTAGTCGTACTCTTCCCGATCTCAAGATCGCGTAGACGATCCTTCCGGCGCTGCGTTCGGTATTGACCAGCTGATCGATCACTGCGTTCGGTACTCGACGAAGACCTTCCTCTCCCTTGTTCCAGCAGGCATCGGAGGTTGTAGCACTCTCCTCGTGATTCCGGCAGCACAACGGCGTGGTACCGGAAGTAGAGGGGAGATCTCGCAGGGCTTCGCCTTAAGCCGGAGCGACTATGGTGGAGTATGAGAGAGCTCCTCGGTGATCTAGGTTTTAGACACACTAAGGAGGAGAGGCTAGAGCCGGCGGCTAGGGTTTGGGGCACCCCAAGTCGGCGGCTAGGGCAAAACCCTAGGGGGCGGCGGTGGCTATGGTGGTAGGCGCCAAGCTAGGGTTTGGAGGAGAGGTACTTGTGTGTCCTAGGAGGGAGCCCTGCCCCTCCTTATATAGGTGGAGGGGCCGGCGGCCAAGGGGGAGGGAGGGGAGTCCCTCCCCAACTCGGCTTGGAGGGGGCGCCGCCGGTTGGAGGAGGGAACTCCTCCCCAACTCGGTTTCCCCTTTCCTCCTCTTTTCCACTTTCCAAATTTAGCCGTTTGACTTTTCAATTTAGCTATTTGAATTTTCAAACTAGGATTCGATTAATCCTTTATTTGGAACAGCGATGACACTTAGTACATGATGCAATCATTCCAACTTGCAATGACACATTCATGTACCCCTTCCCCTCCGGAGTGTCGTACATTCTGGAACCTTCTAGAACATTCCCGATGAAAACATCGGAATCATTCCCCAACTCCGAAACGGGACTTTCCTTATATGAATCTTATTCTCCGGACCATTCCGGATCTCCTCGTGATATCCCGGATCCCATCCGAGACTCCAAACAACATTCGGTCTCTTTCTCATTCATTCCATAACTACTCAAACAACGTCGAATCCTTAAGTGTGTCTCTCTACGGTTCGTGAATTATGCGGACATGATCGAGACACTTCTCCGAACAATAACCAATAGAGGAATCTGGAAATTCATATGGCTCCCACATATTTCTACGATTACTTTGCGATCGAATGAACCACTTACATACGATACTAATTTCCTTTTGTCTCACGATAGTTTACTTATCCGAGGTTATGATCGTCGGTATCTCTGCATACCTAGTTCAACCTCGTTACCGATAAGTATTCTTTTCTTGTTCCCGTGATATGTGATCCCTTGTGAGCCAGTCACATGCTTGCAAGCTAATTGGATGACATTCCACTGAGAGGGCCAAGAGTTTATCTATCCGTCATATGGATGGATGTATAGAGGCTTTACTAGGGACTTCAAATTGAGTTTACAAATCACACAAGTATTAATGTTTCCTTGTTAATACTATTATAGCATGAATGTAAACATTTATCATAAACACAAAGATATAATAATAACTACAGTTATTATTGCCTCTAGGGCATATCTCCAACACGAGATCCTGTTAGGGAGCTTCTGCTTCCAGGTGGGGCAAACTGGCACCCTCCGCCTCCCAGAGCGGGTGCTCCTACCATCAATCAGGCCCGCTTCGTAGGCTCCACACCCTGTGCTACGCACATCATCATCAACAGATGAGTCCTACGACAGCAGCAGCTGCAACTCCGATCTGTGCGATCCGCCATCGGATGAAGGGGCCTACGGTTCCGGATCCGAAAGCTACCGCAGCAGCGGACCAATCTACGAGTGCTACCAATGTGTCGTAGTCATCTAGAGCGACGTGGATCAGCAAGCTCCCAACCCGCCACCTAACCCTCAGGACCGAAACGGCAGGAACAGAAGAAGCCAGTCCCCCCCACCCGAAGGGGATAACACCGGCCATGTCATCCGCCTTAGAAAAGAAGGATGGGCCCAGACACGCGACGCCGTGGCACAAGACGGCCTCGGTCACAGACGCATCACAGGACATGCTGATGGCATACTATTTACTCCTGATCGAGGAGCACAAGAAGCAGGTCAAGATGCAAGAGGTGCTTGACAAACGCAAACAAGCGCCTCGAGTCCATCGGCTGACGAGTGCGCTCGCCATGGGCATCGGCTCAAATGAACGGCAACCATGGCAACAAACTGTAGGGGTTCGTAGCATGGAAAACAAAAAATTTCTAACGCATACAAACAAACAAGCCAAGATCTATCTACTAGATTGTAGCAACGAGTCGATAGAATAACTCACCCTCAAAGATTCCAAAGTGTTTAACGAGAGCGGATTCTCGTGGGTGATGTATTCGTACTCTTCCCGATCTCAAGATCGCGTAGACGATCCTTCCGGCGCTGCGTTCCGGCGCTTCATGATCGGTCACACGTTCGGTACTTGACGAAGACCTTCCTCTCCCTTGTTCTAGCAGGCATCGGAGGTTGTAGCACTCTCCTCGCGATTCCGGCAGCACGACGGCGTGGTACCGGAAGTAGAGGGGAGATCTCGCAAGGCTTCGCCTTAAGTCGGAGCGAGTATGGTGGACTATGAGAGAGCCTCGGTGATCTAGGGTTTAGACGCACTAAGGAGAGAGGGCTAGGCCAACAACTAGGGCTTGGGGAAGCCCAAGTCGGCGGCTAGGGTTTTCCCTAGGCGGCGGCGCCGGTGGCTTGGAGCTAGGGTTTGCGGGGGCAACTTGTGTGTTTGGAGGGGCAGCCCTTCCCCTCCTTATATAGTTGGAGGGCGGCGGCCAAGGGGAGGGGAGTCCCTCCTTAACTCGGCTTCCAAGGCCGGCGGGTGGAGGGAGAGGAACTCCTCCCCAAGTAGGTTTCCTACTCTCCCTCCACCAAGCAAAATAGTCGTTTGACTTTTCAAATTGGCGTTTGACTTTTCAAACTAGGATTTGATTTATCCCTTTATTTCGCTCAGCGATGACACCTAGTACATGATGCAATCATTCCAACTTGTTATGACACATTCATGTAACCTTCCCCTCCGGAGTGTCGGACATTCCGGAACCTTCTAGAACATTCCCGATGAAAACACCGGAACCATTCTCCAACCCCGAAACAGGACTTTCCTTATATGAATCTTATTATTCGGACCATTCCGGATCTCCTCGTGCTATCCCGGATCCCATCCGAGACTCCGAACAACATTCGGTCTCTTACTCATCATTCCATAACTACTCAAACAACGTCGAATCCTTAAGTGTGTCTCCCTACGGTTCGTGAATTATGCGAACATGATCGAGACACTTCTCCGATCAATAACCAATAGATTCATATGGCTCCGACATATTTCTACGATTACTTTTGCGATCGAATGAACCACTTACATACGATACCAATTTCCCTTTGTCTCACGATAGTTTACTTATCCGAGGTTTTGATCGTCGGTATCTCTGAATACCTAGTTCAACCTCGTTACTGATAAGTACTCTTTTCTCGTTCCCGTGATACGTGATCCCTTGTGAACCAGTCACATGCTTGCAAGCCAATTGGATGACATTCCACCGAGAGGGCCCAGAGTATATATGTCCGTCATATGGATGGACAAATCCCACTCTTGATCCATGTGTCTCAACCAATACTTCCCGAACACTCAATGCCACCTTTATAGCCACCCAGTTACGGTGTGGTGTTTGATGTCATCAAAGCATCCTTCCGGTGAAGGTGATATGCATGATCTCATGGTCGAAGGAATTAGGTTACTATGTATCAGAAAGCATATAGCAATTGAACTATTAAAATGACTTGATCTTTATGCTACGCTTATCTATAGGAGTATGTCCATCATATCATTCTCCTAACGATATGGTCTTGTTGTTAATAACATCTCAATGTTCATGATAGGGAGACCACCATCATTTATTAACCAACAAGCTAGTATTTATATAGAGGCTTTACTAGGGACTTCAATTTAAGTTTACAAATCACAAAAGTATTAATGTTTCCTTGTTAATACTATTATAGCATGAATATAAACATTTATCATAAACACAAAGATATAATAATAACTATATTTATTATTGCCTCTAGGGCATATCTCCAACAGTCTTCCACTTGCAGTAGAGTCATCTAATCTAGATTACATGGTAATATACCGAACACCCATGGCAGTTTGGTGTTGGTCATGTTTTGCCCTCGGGAGAGGTTTAGTCAACGGATCCGCCACATTCAGATCTGTGTGTACTTTGCAAATCCTTATGTCACCATCTTGGACATGTTCTCGAATAGCGTGAAAACGTAGCTTGATATGCTTCAGCTTCTTGTGTGACCTTGGTTCTTGCGCATTGGCTATGGCACCCATGTTATCACAGTAGATAGACATTGGGTCCAGCGCACTTGGAACCACACCGAGCTCTGTAATGAACTCTTTCATCCATATCGCTTCTTGTGAAGCCTCCGAAGCAGCCATGTATTCCGATTCAGTTGAAGATCTCGCCACAAAACTTTGCTTTGCACTCCTCCAGCTAACTGCTGCACCATTCAAAGTAAATACGTATCCAGATTGTGATTTAGAATCATCCGGATCGGTTTTCCAACTAGCATCGGTGTAACCATTAACAACGAGCTGTTAATCACGTCCATAAGAAAGAACCATATCCTTAGTTCTTCTCAAGTACTTAAGGATGTTTTTGACCGCTGTCCAATGATCCACTCCTGGATCACTTTGATATCTGCTAGTCAAACTAACAGCATATGCAATGTCGGGTCTAGTACATAGCATGGCATACATTAGAGATCCTATGGCTGAGGCATAGGGAGTTTTACTCATTCTTTCTCTATCTTCTGCCGTTGTCAGACTTTGAGTTTTACTCAAGATCGTATTGGGCAACATGGGCAAGAACCCTTTCTTGCTATCTTCCATTCCAAACCTCTTTAGAACTTTGTCCAAATATGTACTTTGTGACAATGATATTAGACGTCTCGATCTATCTCTATAAATCTTTATGCCCAATATGTAAGATGCTTCGCCAAGATCTTTCATTGAAAAACTATTATTCAAATATTCCTTGACACTATTAAGAAGGTCTACATCATTCCCAATCAACAATATGTCATCTACATATAGTATTAAGAATGCTATAGAGCTCCCACTCACTTTCTTGTAAATACAAGCTTCTCCATAAGTTTGTATAAAACCAAAACTTTTGATTACCTTATCAAAACGTTGATTCCAACTTCGGGATGCTTGCTTCAATCCATAAATGGACCGTTGAAGTTTGCATACCTTGTTAGCATCTTTAGGATCGACAAAACCTTTGGGTTGCATCATATACAACTCTTCATCAATGTCTCCATTGAGGAACGCTGTTTTGACATCCATCTGCCATATCTCATAATCGTAATATGCAGCGATTGCTAACATAATCCTTACAAACTTTAGCTTCGCTACTGGTGAGAAAGTCTCATCGTAGTCAACTCCTTGAATTTGTCGAAACCCTTTTGCGACAAGTCGAGCTTTATAAATGAACATTACCATCAACATCATTTTCTTCTTGAAAATCCATTTGTTCTCGACAGCCTTCCGGCCATTCGGTAAGTCCACCAAAGTCCATACTTGGTTTTCGTACATGGATCCAATCTCGGATTTCATGGCTTCTTGCCATTTATTGGAATCTGGGCTCATCATCGCTTCCTCATATGTCGCAGGGTCATCGGTGTTGTCCACCAACATGACACTCATAATGGGATCATACCAATCAGGAGTACTTTGGGCAATTCCGCTTCTAGTGACCTTCTACCTTGCAGTAAAAGCACTCTGTATTAGGCTTGGGTCCAGCCTTGGTCTTCTTCATCGCTGCGGTAACTTTCTTACCACCCTTCTTGAAGTGTACCTTTTGCTTAGACTTGCCTTTCTTGAATTTGGTGGTCTTATTGACCATCAACACTTGGTGCTCTTTCTTGATCTCCACTTCTGCAGATTTTAACATGGAGAAGAGTTCTGGCAACTGCTTGTTCATGCTTTGCATATTGTAGTTCATCACAAAGTTCTTGTAACTTGGTGGTAGTGATTGGAGGACACGGTAAATCCCCAAACAATAGGAATCACTATACCCAAGCTTTGAAGTTTGTTTGCATGCCCAGACTGTTGGAATTATGCCCTAGAGGCAATAATAAAGATGTTATTATTATAATTCTTGTTCATGATAAAGTTTATATTCCATGCTAGAATTGTATTAAGCGGAAACTTTAATACTTGTGTGGTTTATGAACAACACCGTGTCCCTAGTACGCCTATATGGACTAGCTCATTGATCAATGATGGTTAAGGTTTCCTAACCATAGACATGAGTTGTCAATTGATAATGAGATCATATCATTGGGAGAATGATATGATGGACAGACCCAAACTAAGCGAAGCAATTAGATCGTTTCATCGTGTTCATCTTTGTGAAGCTTTTCCTATGTCAAATATTGTATTCCTTAGACCATGAGATAATGCAACTCCCTGGTACCGGAACAAAGCTTTGAGGTCATCAAACGTCATCCTATGAGAGGGTGATCATAAAGGTGTCTCGTGTGATCGGAAAGTATCATTGGGTTGTATGTATCGAGATGGAATTTGTCCCTCCCAAGTCGGAGAGATATACTTGGGCCCACTCGTAATCGATATCAACACCGCTTGCAAGCATGTGGTTAAGGAGTTAATCACAAAGTGATATCGGATTACGAGCGAGTAAAGTACTTGCCGTGAACGAGATTGAACTAGGTATGACGGCATCGACGATCGAATCTCGCAAGTAAAATATCGCGAGACGAAGGGAATATATATATGGGATTGATTGAATCGGCATCGTGGTTCATCCGATATGATCATCGATGAATGTGGGAGTCAATATGGGTGCCTGCACTTCATTGATTATTGATAGAAGATCATGTCTGCATATTCTCGAACCCGCAGGGTCACACACTTAACATATCTCGACGCTAGGATAAATTGGATAATTTGTTTATGAATTTTTGTTCGGAGTCTCGGATGGGATCCGGGATATCACGAGAGGTTCCGGAATGGTCCGGAGAATAAGATTCATATAAGGCAGTGCAGTTTTTGGAGTTCGGAATTGTTCCAGGTTAATCGGTATTGTACCGGAAGCTTCTAGAACCTTCCGGAAGGGGACCAACGTGGCCCCACCTTCCGGGAGGGGGCATGGGCCTATGAGGGAGTGTCCTGGCCGCATTGGTCCAGGGTCACAAGGCCCCATAGGGCCCAGCCGATCCTACATAAGTTTAAACTCGTTTAAACTAGAGATAGGATTTCTAGATAAGGGAGAGTTTAAATCGTTTAAACTAGAGATAGGATTTCTAGATAAGGGAGAGTTTAAATTGTTTAAACTAGAGATAGGCTTGGAGGAGGGGCAGGCCGCCCCTCTATATATAGGGGTGGTGCCCCTCCCCTAACACACACCTTCCTCCAAGCCCTAGCAGCCTTGCTACCTTCCTCTCCCTCCCGATGCTTGTAGGCGAAGCCTGCAGCAGAAATTCTCCACCATATACACCACGCCGTCTTTGTAGATCCAATCTATCTCTCCACCATAATCGCTGGTCCGAGGAAGGAGGAGACGCCGAGGTGCCG
Organism: Avena longiglumis; assembly: GCA_030063025.1. NCBI lineage: Eukaryota > Viridiplantae > Streptophyta > Magnoliopsida > Poales > Poaceae > Avena > Avena longiglumis. The sequence continues at coordinate 138,135,597 of CP125976.1, forward strand.
CACGGTGCATCTCACGGAGGCACCGCCACTTGTGGTGCTAGATCGGATCGCGAGGAGGAGAAGCGAGTACGACTACATCACCCACGTTCCGATTTAACGCTCACTGCGAATCTTCAAGGGTATAAGATCTAATCCAATCTCTCTCGTTGTTTGCATCTCCTAGATTAGATCTTGGCTTTCCCTCTGTTCGCTCCGTAGAAAATTTTGATTTACTATGCCGCTAAACCCTTCAGTGGTATCAGAGCTAGATCTATGCGTAGATGTGTTTCACGAGTAGAACGCAACATGGTTGTTGCGGGCGTTGATGTTTTCTGTTGCAAGCCTCTTGTTTGTGTTCTTCTTATGACGCGGGATAGTGAGATTGAAGCGGTCCAGCCAACCTTATGCGACGCCGTCATGCGAGACCGCTCCGCACTTGACGTGTGGCTTGTTCCACACATGCGGTGGTGGATGTCGTTTCTCTCACTATAGTTGTCATGGGATTAACACCGAGTTTGGCAACCATAATATCACCGTTGTGGCTTTCCGTAGGTAAGAATCGTTCTTAGCATCTACTCCCATAAGCCACGTAAAACATGCAACAACAAAGTAGAGGCGCCTAACTTGTTTTTGCAGGAGTGTTTTCGTGATATGGTATGGCCCAAGATGTGATGTGTATAATGTATGCGATGATCATGTTTTGTAATGTTTCATGACTTGCATGTCGATGAGTACACAACCGGCAGGAGCCATATGGTTGTCTTTATAATTGTGTATGACCTGCGAGTCAACTTCTTATACGCCATGTAATAGCTTTACTTTATCGCTAAGTAGTTAGCAATAGTTGTAGTTGCTATTCGTGGTGGAGGCAATCATGGTGGAGTGATGGAGATCATGCCGGAACGCACAAGATGGAGATCATTGCGCGAAGATTGGCTATACCATGTCACATAAAGTTATATGCATGTGATGTTTATCCCTTTATGTAACTTATTATGCTTAGATCGCGACGGTAGCATTATAAGATGATTCCTCACTTAAAGATCAAGATAAAATCTGTGTTCTCCCCAAGTATGCACCGTTGCGAAAGTTCGTCGTTTCCAAGCATCACGTGATGATCGGGTGCTATAGACTCTACGCTCACATACAACGGGTGCAAGCCAGTTTTGCACAGGCGGAAATACTTGGGTCTAGCTTGACGAGCCTAGCATGTACAGACATGGCCTCGGAACACAAGAACCGAAAGGTTAAGCATGAGTCATATGAGTGATATGATCGACACTTTGTTGTCCACCATTGAAACCACATCTCTTCTCGTGATGATCGGATTAGGTGTGGTGAATTTGGATCGTGTTCACTAAACAACTTGAGGGATGTTGAATTTAGTGGGAGTTCATCTAGTAATTTGATTAAATTGAACTATTTATCATGAACATAGTCTAAATTGTACTTGAAAATACTGTAGATCACATGGCCAAGTCCAACTTCAACTTCAACGCTTTTCTTTGAGAAGGAAAAGCTTAGAAACAATGGGTCTAACTTCACCAATTGGTTCCGCAATCTAAGAATCATTCTGTCTCATGACAAAAGGACTATGTCCTTGGGAAAGCGTTAGGTGACCCTGTTGCAATCAACGCTACCGATGAGAAAGCATCTATCGATCAAGAAAGATGATTATGGTGTGATTAAGAGCACCATGTTGTTTGCTATGGAACCGGAGCTTCAAAATCGCTTTGAAACCTATCCGGCCCTTTGAGATTCTCGAGGAGCCGAAAACCATGTTTGAGACTCAAGCCCGCTCGAGAGATATGAGATCTCCGAGAAGTTCTTTAAGCGCAAGATGGAGGAAGGGAGTTCCTAGTGAGCACGCCATAAAGATGTCGGGCTACACTCAACGCTTGAGCAACCGGAATGCGATTCGAGAGGAGCTCAAGATTGACAGGTTCTGCAATCACTCCTCCCAGCTACAAAAGTTTTGTAGTGACTCATAATCAGATTGGTTCCATCGATACGATCACCGAGCTCTTCGCAAAGTCATGCGAAGTGGACATCAAGAAGGATAATCATGTGTTGATGGTCAACAAGCCCTCCTTTAAGAAAGGTAAGGAGCAAAAGCCCTTCAAGAAGGGCAGCAGAAGTTTAATGCCCTCCGAGAAGAAGCTTCAGTCCGTCCTAAGCCGGACCTCGAGTGCTTCTATTGCAAGGACAGGGGTCCTCGAAGGCGCAATCGTCCAAGTACTTAGCGGACAAGAAGGCTGGCACCATCAAAGGTATATTTGATATACATGTTATTGATGTTTTCCTTACTAGCCCTCGTTGTAGTGCCCGGGTATTTGATACGGTTGAGTTGCTAATATTTGTAACTCAAACAGAGCTACGGAATAGACGCGGCTTGAGGGATGAGGTGACGATGTGCGTTAACGGATCAAGAGTTGATGGGATGGCCGTCGGCACACTCTCCTTAGTTTTATCTTCGGATTAGTTTTAAACCTTAATAAATGTTATTATGTGCTGCGTTGAGCATGAACATTATTTCCGGATCATGTTTATTGCAAGAAGGTTATTCATTTAAATCGGAGAATAATGGTTGTTCTATTTATATGAGGAACATATTTTATGGTCATGCACCTCTTGTGAATGGTTTATTTCTTCTAAATCTCGAAGGGATGAAACACACATCCATAACATTGAGGCTAAGAGATGCAAGGTAGATAGTGATAATACGACTTATTTGGGGCACTGCTGTCTAGGTCATATTGGTGTAAAGCGCATGAAGAAACTCCATTCTGATGGACTTTTGGAGTCTCTTGATTTTGAATCATTTGACACATGCGAACCATGCCTCATGGGCAAGATGATCAAAACCCCGTTCTCCGGTATGATGGAGCGAGCAATGGACTTGTTGCAAATCATACATACCGATGTATGCGGACCAATGAGTGTTTCGACGCGCGGTGGATATCGCTATTTTCTCACTTTTACCGATGACTTAAGTAGATATGGGTATATCTATTTAATGAAACATAAATCTGAAACGTTTGAAAAGTTCAAAGAATTTCAGAATGAAGTGGAGAACCATCGTAACAGAAAGATTAAGTTTCTACGATCCGATCGTGGAGGTGAATATTTGAGTTATGATTTTCTCACGCATCTTAAAGCAAGTGGAATCGTTTCACAACTCACGCCATCCGGAACACCACAGCGCAATGGTGTGTCTGAACGGCGGAATCGAACCCTATTAGATATGGTCCGATCAATGATGTCTCTTACTGATTTGCCGTTATCATTTTGGGGTTATGCATTAGAAAGCGCTGCATTCACTTTAAATAGGGCTCCATCTAAATCCGTTGAGACGACACCGTATGAACTGTGGTTTGGTGCTAAACCTAAGTTGTCGTTTCTTAAAGTTTGGGGATGCGAAGCTTACGTCAAGAAGTTGATGCCGGACAAGCTCGAACCCAAAGCGGAGAAATGCGTCTTCATAGGATACCCTAAGGAAACTATTGGGTATACCTTCTATCACGTAACCAAGGAAAAGTGTTTGTCAAGAATGATTCCTTTCTTGAGAAGGAGTTTCTCTCAAAAGAAGTGAGTGGGAGGAAAGTAGAGCTTGACGAGGTTATTGAACCTTCTCTTGAATTGGAGAGTAGCGCAAAGACCTGAAATTGTTCCAAAGGTCACCGCACTAACAATAGAGGAAGCTAATGACAAGGATCATGAAGCGGACGATGTTGCCATCGAACGTCGCAGTCGACAAGGTCGCGTGCCCTCCCGAGTGGTACGCAACTGCCTTGACTGTCTTGTTGGTAGAAGACGGAACCTACGAACTATGAGGAAGCGATGATGAGCCCAGACTCGAGAAATGGTGGAAGCCATGAACCGAGTTGGGATCCATGAGCAAAACCAAGTATGGACTTTGGTGGATCCTCCTAGCGACCGAAAGGCCGTTGAGTGCAAATGGATATTCAAGAAGAAAACGGACGCGGATGGTAATGTTACCGTCTATAAAGCACGGCTTGTCGCAAAGGTTTTCGACGACAAGTTCAAGGTGTTGACTACGATGAGACTTTCTCTCCGTAGCGATGTTTAAGTCCATTCGGATTTTATTAGCAATTGTTGCTTTCATGATTATGAAATATGGCGATGGATGTCAAGACTGCGTTCCTCAATGGCAACATTGATGAAGAGTTGTATATGATGCAACCAAGGTTTTGTCGATCCTAAGGATGCTAGTAAAGTATGCAAACTTCATTGCTCCATTTATGGATCAAGCATCTCGGAGTTGGAACCTTCGTTTTGATCAAGTGATCAAGAGCTTTGGATTTTTCCAAATTGCTACTGAAGCTTGTATCTACAAGAAAGTGAGTGGAGCTCGGTGACGTTTACGTGTATGTGTGGATGACATATTGATTATCGGAAATGACATCAACATGCTTAACGATGTGAAGAGTTATTTGAACAAGTGTTTTCAATGAAAGACCTAGGTGAAGTTGCTTATATATTGGGCATCAAAATCTATAGAGATAGACAAAGACTGATAGCTTTAAGCGGAGTACATACCTAGACAAAGTTCAAAAGGTTCGTAATGGATAAGGCAAAGAAAGTTTCAAAGCCTATGTTGTCGTAAGATATTGAGCAAGGCTCTGTCCAGCTACGTAAATGATAGGAAGATATGAGCAAAGTGCCTTATGCCTCGCCATAGGTTCCATCATGTATGCCATCTTGTGTACTAGACCGGATGTGTCCAATGCTCTTAGTTTGACGAGCAGATATCAAAGTGATCCAGAGTGGAACATCTGGACAACCGTGAAGAACATCCTAAAGTACCTAAATAGAACTAAAGAAATGTTCTTAGTCTATGGGGTGATGAATAGCTTGTCGAAAAGGTTACGTCGATGCTAGTTTCGACAATCGACAAGGATGATTCTAAATCTCGACGGGATACGTTTATATTTTGAATGGAGGAGCTGGAGTCGAGAAGCAAGCAAAGCGTGATCGCGGGATCTACATGAGAAGCGGAATACATGGCTGCAGAAGGCCAAGTGAAGGAGTTTGGATCAGAAACTTCATCACTGAGCTTGGCGTGGTTCCAAGTGCATTGGACCCACTGGAGATATTGTGTGACAACATTGGCGCCATAGCACTCGCTAAGGAACCAAGATATCATCCAAAGACCAAGCATATCAACCGCAAGTTTCATATAGTCCGAGATTATATAGCAGATGAAGATCCAAGATTAGCAAAGTACATACGGATCCGAATGTCGCAAATCCATCGACTAAACCTCTTCCACGTAAAACATGATCAACACCTCGATGCCATGGGTGTGAGATTGTTGCCGATGTAAACTAGATTATTGACTCTAGTGCAAGTGGGAGATCATGGAATTATGCCCTAGAGGCAATAATAAAGATGTTATTATTATAATTCTTGTTCATGATAAAGTTTATATTCCATGCTAGAATTGTATTAAGCGGAAACTTTAATACTTGTGTGGTTTGTGAACAACACCGTGTCCCTAGTACGCCTATATGGACTAGCTCATTGATCAATGATGGTTAAGGTTTCCTAACCATAGACATGAGTTGTCAATTGATAATGAGATCATATCATTGGGAGAATGATATGATGGACAGACCCAAACTAAGCGAAGCAATTAGATCGTTTCATCGTGTTCATCTTTGCGAAGCTTTTCCTATGTCAAATATTGTATTCCTTAGACCATGAGATAATGCAACTCCCTGGTACCGGAAGAAAGCTTTGAGGTCATCAAACGTCATCCTATGAGAGGGTGATCATAAAGGTGTCTCTCACGTGATCGGAAAGTATCTGTTGGGTTGTATGTATCGAGATGGAATTTGTCCCTCCCAAGTCGGAGAGATATACTTCGGGCCCACTCGGTAATCGATATCAACACCGCTTGCAAGAATGTGGTTAAGGAGTTAATCACAAAGTGATATCGGATTACGAAACGAGTAAAGTACTTGCTGTGAACGAGATTGAACTAGGTATGACGATATCGACGATCGAATCTCGGGCAAGTAAAATATCGTGAGACGAAGGGAATATATATATGGGATTGATTGAATCGCATCGTGGTTCATCCGATATGATCATCGATGAATGTGTGGAGTCAATATGCCTGCACCCATTGTTGATTATTGATAGAAGATCATGTACGCATATTCTCGAACCCGCAGGGTCACACACTTAACGATCTCGATGCTAGGATAGATTGGATATTTTGTTTATGAATTTTTGTTCGAGTCGGATGGGATCCGGATATCACGAGAGGTTCCTAATGGTCCGAGAATAAGATTCATATAAGGCGGTGCAGCTTTTTGGAGTTGAATTGTTCGGTTAATCGGTATTGTACGGGAAGCTTCTAGAACCTTCGGAAGGGGACCAACGTGGCCCCACCTTCCGGGAGGGGCATGGTCCTATGAGGGAGTGTCCGGCCGCATTGGGCACAAGGCCCCATAGGGCCCAAATCCTAGATAAGTTTAAACTCGTTTAAACTAGAGATAGGATTTCTAGATAAGGGAGAGTTTAAATCGTTTAAACTAGAGATAGGATTTCTAGATAAGGAGAGTTTAAATTGTTTAAACTAGAGATAGGCTTGGAGGAGGGGCAGGCCGCCTCTATATATAGAGGGTGGTGCGCCTCCCCTAACACACACCTTCCTCCAAGCCCTAGCGGCCTTGCTACCTTCCTCTCTCCTCCCGACTGTTTGTAGGCGAAGCCTGCAGAGAAATTCTCCACCATATACACCACGCCGTCTTGTAGATCCAATCTATCTCTCCACCATACTCGCTAGTCCGAGGAAGGAGGAGACGCCGAGGTGCCGCGTGTGCATCTCACGGAGGCACCGCCACTTGTGGTGCTAGATCGGATCGGATCGCGAGGAGGAGAAGCGAGTACGACTACATCACCCACGTTCGACAAAGCGTTCATTGTCGAATCTTCAAGGGTATGAAGATCTAATCCAATCTCTTTCGTTGTTTGCATCTCCTAGATTAGATCTTGGCTTTCCCTCTGTTCGCTCCGTAGAAAATTTTGATTTACTATGCCGCGAAACCCTTCACAGACATATTAAGCACATGCTCACTGACGGAGCTACCCTCTTCCATATTGCAGTTAAAGAACTTTTCAGAAGCCTCATAGATCTCAACTACCGCGTGAGTCTCAAAGATCAATTTGAGTTCACGGAAAATATCATGTGGGTCTGAATTCTCAAACCTTTTCTGAAGCTCCAATTCTAAACCATACAGGATAGCACACTGAACTGTGGAGTACTGAGTCTTCCGAGCGAGGTAAACATTCTTTACTTCATCGGTAGCAGTAACTGCAGGTGGGTCACCCAGCGGTGCATCCAACACATAGGTCAAATTACAAGCAGTGAGGATAATCCTCAAATTGCGGAACCAATCCGCGAAGTTGCTTCCATTGTTTTTCAATTTTTCTTTCTCTAGGAACGCATTAAAATTGATGGTAGGGGCCGCCATTGATCTACAACATATTTGCAATAGTTTATACTAAGTTTATGACAAATTGAGTTCTAATTAATAGTTAAATTAATCTAGGTGAACTCCCACTCAAAACAATATCCCTCACATTGTTTTAGTGATCACACGAACCAAATCCACCACATCAAAACCGATCATCACGAGAGTTGATGTAGCTTCAATGGCGAACAATCGACATGTTCATCATATCTACTATATGATTCATGCTTTACCTTTCGGTGATCCGTGTTCCGAGACCATGTCTGTACATGCTAGGCTCGTCAAGATCAAACCTTAGCTTCCGCATGAGAAAATCTGGCTTGCTCACGTTGTATACACTTGGGGAATCTAACACACCCGATCATCACGTGGTGCTTCGAAACAACAAGCTTTAGCAACGGTGCTTACTAAGGATGAACACTTTAGAACTTGAAATTCATGTGCATGAGGGATCATCTTATAATGCTACCGTCGTTAACTAAGCAATACAAGATGCATAAAGGATTAACATCACATGCAATTCATAATATGTGATATGATATGGCCTTTCTTCTTTGTGCTTCCGATCTCCATCTTCAAGCACGAACATGATCTCCATCATCACCGGCATTGCATCAAGGTCAATGACGCTCCATGGTTGTCGTCCACGGATTCAACTATTACAACTACTTTGAATAGACACGGGTCTTAATAAATTAAAGACAACCATATGGCTCCGCGGTTGCCAACTTACAATAAGGAACATTGCATACATCAAATATAATCACAATCATGGCCATATCACGTCCAAAGACACACCCTGCAAAACAAAGTTAGACGCCTCTAATTTCTTTGCATGTTTTACGTGGTTTGGGGTTTTCAATAAGTGTCGATCTAACTTACGAACAAGAACCACAACGTTGATGTTTGAACTATCAAGTGCCCGTTGTAAATTGAATCTTAACTATGTTGGGAGAAACAGGCACCCGCAAAGCCACTTATGCAATACAAGTTGCATGTCAAGCGTGGAGCAAGTCTCATGAACGATGTCATGTAAGGTTAGCCCGGGCCGCTTCATCCCACCATACCGCAAGATGCAAAGTACACAAAAAGCAATCGACAACAAAAGCATCAACGCCCACAATTACTATTGTATTCTACTCGTGCAACAGATCTACATATAGACACGACTCTGATACCACTGTAGGGGTTCGTAGCATGGAAAACAAAAAATTTCTACCGCATACAAACAAACAAGCCAAGATCTATCTACTAGATTGTAGCAACGAGTCGATAGAATAACTCACCCTCGAAGATTCCAAAGTGTTTAACGTGAGTGGATTCTCGTGGGTGATGTAGTCGTACTCTTCTCGATCTCAAGATCGCGTAGACGATCCTTCCGGCGCTGCGTTTCGGCAGCGCTTCCGCAGTCGGTCACACGTTCGGTACTCGACGAAGACCTTCCTCTCCCTTGTTCCAGCAGGCAGCGGAGGTTGTAGCACTCTCCTCGCGATTCGAAGACGACGGCGTGGTACGGAAGTAGAGGAGATCTCGCAGGCTTCGCCGGGCGAGTATGGTGGACTATGAGAGAGCCTCGGTGATCTAGGGTTTAGACGCACCAAGGAGAGAGGGCTAGGCCAACAACTAGGGCTTGGGGAAGCCCAAGTCGGCGGCTAGGGTTTGCCCTAGGCGGCGGCAGCGGCAGCAGGAGGTGGCGGCGCCGGCGGCTTGGAGCTAGGGTTTGCGGGGTAAACTTGTGTGTTTGGAGGGGCAGCCCTGCCCCTCCTTATATAGGTGGAGGGCGGCGGCCAAGGGGAGGGGAGTCCCTCCCCAACTCGGCTTCCAAGGCCGACGGGTGGAGGGAGAGGAACTCCTCCCCAAGTAGGTTTCCTACTCTCCCTCCACCAAGCAAAATAGCCGTTTGACGTTTCAAATTGGAGTTTGACTTTTCAAACTAGGATTTGATTTATCCCTTTATTTCGCTCGGCGATGACACCTAGTACATGATGCAATCATTCCAACTTGTTATGACACATTCATGTACCCTTCCCCTCCAGAGTGCCGGACATTCCGGAACCTTCTAGAACATTCCCGATGAAAACATCGGAACCATTCTCCAACCCCGAAACAGGACTTTCCTTATATGAATCTTATTCTCCGGACCATTCCGGATCTCCTCGTGATATCCCGGATCCCATCTGTTACTCCGAACAACATTCAGTCTCTTGCTCATCATTCCATAACTACTCAAACAACGTCGAATCCTTAAGTGTGTCTCCCTACGGTTCGTGAATTATGCGAACATGATCGAGACACTTCTCCGATCAATAACCAATAGAGGAATCTAGAAATTCATATGGCTCCCACATATTTCTATGATTACTTTTGCAATCGAATGAACCACTTACATACGATACCAATTTCCCTTTGTCTCACGATAGTTTACTTATCCGAGGTTTTGATCATCGGTATCTATGCATACCTAGTTCAACCTCGTTACTGATAAGTACTCTTTTCTCGTTCCCGTGATATGTGATCCCTTGTGAACCAGTCACATGCTTGCAAGCCAATTGGATGACATTGCACCGAGAGGGCCCAAAGTATATCTATCCATCATATGGATGGACAAATCCCACTCTTGATCCATGTGTCTCAACCAATACTTTCCGAACACTCAATGCCACCTTTATAGCCACCCAGTTACGGTGTGGTGTTTGATGTCATCAAAGCATCCTTCCGGTGAAGGTGATATGCATGATCTCATGGTCTAAGGAATTAGGTTACTATGTATCAGAAAGCATATAGCAATTGAACTATTAAAATGACTTGATCTTTATGCTACGCTTATCTATAGGAGTATGTCCATCATATCATTCTCCTAACGATATGATCTTGTTGTTAATAACATCTCAATGTTCATGATAGGGAAACCATAATCATTTATTAACCAACAAGCTAGTATTTATATAGAGGCTTTACTAGGGACTTCAATTTAAGTTTAGATATCACACAAGTATTAATGTTTCCTTGTTAATACTATTATAGCATGAATATAAACATTTATCATAAACAGAAAGATATAATAATAACTATATTTATTATTGCCTCTAGGGCATATCTCCAACACAAACACTGCTCCCGGACAGAGAACATGGACCCCAAGGAGCGCCGTGAGGTGACTCGAACCCTCCACGCATCCTTCATGGAGATGGATGCCGGCGGCAACATCATCCCGAAGACGACGCAAGCTGCGATCATGGCAGCCACCGTGTACCTCGCGTCCCACCCACCTCCGGAGGGGGACCCGAACAGAGCCATGCACAAGTCCGCACTCACCGGACTCAGACTCGTCGGAGCTGCGCTCCATCAAGAAGCTCCTACGGAGCCGAAAAAGAAAGCTACGGTCAGGTTCGACCGCATCCCTACTCCTTCATCCGAAGAAGAGGACCATGACCTTCCTCGAAGGCACAAGAGCTCGCGTCATCGCAGCCGCGATTACGACGCCAGAGACGCGCTAACACAGCGCAAAATCGACAAAGCGCGAGCCAAGCGCGCATGCTCGTCTGAATCCGAGATGGATGAAGACGAAGGAGAACTCTGCGGAGCCCGGTGCTTCAGCAGATCTGTTCGACGGACACGAATGCCGCGAAATTTAAAACTTCCTTCGGATACTCCGAAGTTTGACGGCACGCAGGACCCAAAGGCGTGGCTCAGCGACCACCTGTCATCCGTCAAGCTGCACGGTGGAAACAAGGAAACCGCCATGCAATGCCTTCAGCTGCAGCTGACAGGCGCAACCCGGATCTGGCTTAGCAGCCTATCTTCAGGATCCATCCGAAGATGGGAGGAGCTAGCTTACAGTTTCATCTGAAACTTCAAAGGCACCAGCAAGAGGCCCGCCTCGATCGAAGAGTTGCGAGCATGTACTCAACGAACGGGCGAATCCATTCGTTCGTACATATTGCGCTGGTCCAACACCAAGAACTCCGCGGCGCACATCTCCGAAGAAAAGGCCATCGACGCCTTCAAGGATGGCTTCAAGCGCCAGGACTTCAAGGAGGAACTTGGGCGCGTCAAGCCCAAAACACTTGACCACCTCATGGACATCGCCAACAGGTGGGCCGACGGCGAAGATTCCGTCCAGCGGGCACAATCAGAGGAAGAGGACGATTACGTCCGACGACGGGAACGCCATAACAAGAGGAGACCGCGCGTCTACGACGATCGCGATGGACCCGACATGGTCGCGGCCGGTTACGCCGATCGCTGCAACGATGCCAACCGCAACAGCGGCGGATACCGCGGAGGCAACTTCCGCGATGGAGGACGCCCAGCACAGTCGTGGCAGCGCCGTGGTCGCGACAACGGACGCTCGGCATACAAAAAAATGTCGGGTCCATGCACCATCCACTTCTACATCGACAAGCAGGATGGTAAGAAGAAGGCAAGCCACATGCTCAAGGACTACCGCGAGTTCGAGAAGCTCAGCGAAAGCATGGTTCATATGAGGCAGCAAGCTCCACCCCCTGGATTTGGGAACGCACCCGCACCAGGAGAGATAGCGCATGGAGCTCCTCCATCGCCACCTGTAGGAGGCCCGAACCAACCAGTCGCACCAACACAAAACAACGCTGGGCACGGGTATCCCCCGCCGAAAGGAGCATTGATTATCCAGAAGGGGCGCCCCACGAATAGGGTGCAGAAGAAAATCACCCGCCAGATCAACCTGGCCGTGACAACTCCACCCGCCATCCCTGAGTACCTCAGCGGATCGACGTCCTGCATCACATTCAGCCGTTCGGATCACCCTTGCCAGATCCCTCGCCCAGGTCATGCTGCCATGGTGCTGGAGGCGCATATCGGAGGTTTCGAGATGAGCCGCGTCTTCATGGATGGCGGCAGCGGCATCAACCTGATGTTCGCAACCACTCTAGCAGCAATGCGGATCCCGCTATGCAGCCTCGAACAACCAGACACAACGTTCCACGGCATCGTCCCAGGAAAAGGCATATTCCCCCTGGGAAAATATGGCTCGACGTCATCTTTGGCAAGCCGGACAAATTCCGATGCGAGCGGCTCGAATTCGAAGTGGTGGACTAGCCATCACAATACCACGCCATCCTCGGGCGTGTAGCATTCGCAAGGTTCTTGGCCGTACCACACTACGAGTACCTGCTACTCAAGATGCCAGGACCCAGGGGCGTCATCACGGTCCACGGGAGTTTCACCCGATCGGACCACTGCGACAGGGACTTCAACAGAATCTCCTAGTCATTCATCATGCAGGATGAGCTCGTAAGGTGATGATAACGGCACCCCCACGCGACAAAACGCACCTGATATGTCTTTTGACTCCACCGTCGACACAAAGAAGGTGCAGGTCCACCCGACGGATGCCTCCAAGACAGCGCTGATCGCTAACGATCTTAGCCCCGCATAGGAAAGCGCGCTCGTCGAATTCCTCCGTGAGCGCTGGGAAATCTTCGCCTGGTGTCCTACGGACATGCCAGGAGTTCCCAGGGAATTCGCCGAGCACGCACTAAACGTCTTTCCTGACACCAAGCCCGTCAAACAGTCCATCCGCAGACTGTCCGAACCGTGGGCCGAAGCCATCGGGATGGAAAACAACAGACTACTCGCTGCAGACTTCATCAGAGAGATCACAGAAAGCGAGTGGCTCGCCAATATAGTGATGGTCCCCAAAAAGGACACGGACATCCTGCGGATGTGCGTGGACTTCACGCCGCTGAACAAGCACTGCCCAAAGGATCACTTCCCTCTTCCTCAGATCGAACAAATCATCGATTCGACCGCAGGATGCGAGAAACTCTCTTTCCTCGATGCCTACTCAGGCTACAACCAGATTCGACTCAAGATCGAAGACCAAGAGAAAACGGCGTTCATCACGCCGTTCAGAGTGTTCTGCTACAACACAATGCCTTTTGGGCTAAAGAACGCAGGTGCCACGTACCAGCGGTGCATGAAGGCATGCTTGAAAGACCAGATCGGTCGCAATGTCCAAGTCTATGTCGACGACATAGTCATCAAAACCAGGGAGGCGAGAACACTCATCGACGATCTCCGCGAGACGTTCGATAATGTCGACCGCTACAGGATCAAGCTCAACCCCGAAAAGTGCGCCTTCGGCGTCCCATCGGGTCAGCTACTCGGCTACTTCATCTCCCAGCGAGGGATCGAGGCGAACCCGAATAAAATACGGGTCATAATGGCCATGGAGAAACCAAAGAATCTCAAGGGTGTCCACCAGCTCGCAGGGCGAATAACGGCATTGAGCAGGTTCATCAGCCGTATGGGCGAGAAAGCCCTGCCATTCTACCAGCTACTACGCAAGGCAGACAAATTCGAGTGGACACCTGAAGCAGACGACGCATTCGAAGATCTGAAGCTGCTGCTCTCCACCTCGCCCGTCTTGGTTACGCCAAAGGAGCGCGAGCCCCTACTGCTGTACATAGCAGCCACACTCTAGGTGGTAAGCACCGTGCTGGTGGTCGAGCGACCCGAAGAAGGCAAGACCCATGGGGTCCAACGCCCAATCTACTACCTCAGCGAGGTATTGACGCCAACAAAGCAAAGGTACCCTCACTACCAGAAACTCGCCTACGGCGTGTTCATGACGGCTCGTCGGTTGAGCCATTACTTCCAGGAGCACCAGGTGATGGTCGTCAGCGAAGCACCCCTGAACAGCATCCTAAACAATCCGGAGGCCACAGGACGAGTGGCCCTGTGGAGCATTGAGTTGTCACCCCTAGACATCGTCTACGAGAAGCGATTCGCAATCAAGTCTCGGGTCCTCCCGGACTTCCTTGTACACTGGATGGAGCTACAGCTGCCAGACACCCCAGACATGTCGCAATCATGGACGATGCATTTCGACGGCTCCAGGCGCGAATCTGGAGCAGGAGTCGGGGTCATACTGACCTCCCCGCGGGGCGACAAGATGAAGTACGTCCTTCGGATGAAATTCCGAGCTTCCAACAACAAGGTCGAATACGAAGCCCTCATCCACGACATGAGGATGGCAAAGATCTGCGGTGCAACGCGCCTGGTCATCTACGGTGACTCCAACCTCGTCGTCCAACAGACGATGAATGAGTGCGACGCACACGCCGAAAACATGATCGCGTACCACGCACTCTACAACTCACTCGAAGGAGAATTTGACGGCTGCGAGCTTCAGCACGTTGGAAGAGAAAGCAACGAGGAGGCCGATAGACTCGCCAACATCGACTCCACCTACGCAAGGGTGCCACCAGGTGTGTTCCTCGAACAGATCTACGTGCCATCCATCAAGCGGAAATTCCCCAAGGGATCACCCGAAGAAGCAGAACACTCGGGGGCTATGCTACCCGAAGGTCATGAAGGACCCGAAAAACTGGACACAGAGGTCGCCACGGTCAACCTGATGCAGGTCATGGCAGTCGAAGAAACGTGGACACGGCCGTACCTCCAGTACTTGATAGACGAAGAACTACCTGATAGCCCGACAGATGCCCGGCGCATATCTCGCCGGTCAAAAGCCTTCACCATCATCAATGGCGAGTTGTACAAGCGCAGCATTTCGGGTGTACTACAAAGGTGCGTCACCATCGGTGACGGGAAAACCATACTTCAAGACATCCATGAGGGCATCTGCGGCCATCACGCAGGCATCGCTCCCTTGTCGCCAAAGATCTACGAGCTGGATTCTACTGGCCAACGGCCATGAACGACGCAAAAGACATCGTCCGAAGATGCAAAGGGTGCCAAAGGTTCATCGACAAACCACACGCATCCGGGTCAGAGCTCAGGCCTATACCCTTAGCCTAGCCCTTCGCCCAATGGGGCCTCGACATGATCGGCAAACTGCCAAGGTCCTCGAAAGGAGGGCACGTCTACCTCCTGGTCGCAGTCGAAAAATTCACCAACTGGATCGAAGCCATGCCGGTCACTAACCAAAAGGGCAAGACTGCCGTCAAGTTCTTTGAATCCATTGTCTACAGGTTCGGCGTACCGCATAGCATCATCACCGACAATGGATCGAACTTCATCTCCAAAGAATTCCAAGACTTTTGCGAAGGCCTCGGAATCAACATCACATATGCCTCTGTGGCGCACCCGCAAACGAACGGGCAGGTGGAAAAGGCCAACGGCCTAATCGGCGCTGGCATCAAGAAGCGCCTCATGATCCCACTCGAGCGACTCGCCGGAGCCTGGATGAAAGAGCTACCCTCCGTCCTATGGAGCTTGCGTACCACGCCAAACAGCTCCACCTGCTACATGCCGTTCTTCATGGTGCACGGAGCCGAAGCCGTGCTACCAGCCGAAGTACGCCACCAGGCCCCCCGGGTCGTCGCTTATAGCGAAGCCGAATCCACGGCTGCACTCGAAGACACCGTCGACACACTCGACGAAGCACGAGACATAGCAGCATCTCGATCAGCGGTGTACCAGCAGAGTCTCCGCAACTACCACAGCCGACGGCTACACCCAAGGTCCTTCATCGAAGGAGACCTCGTCTTGCGACTCAAGCAAGAGCGACCGAAGAAATTTGAGTCACCATGGGAAGGACCCTACATCGTCACCGAAGTCATCCCAGGTGGCGCTTATCGCCTCAAGCACGTGGAGTCTGGAGTCGCATACTCCAACCCATGGAACGTCGCACAGCTGGGACGATTCTACCCCTAGATACCTACCCTTTTACTTTCAATAAGGCTATTCAACCAAGGCTACTCAGCCGAACAATGTACCTCCTCCATTACGATATAAATAAAGCTAAGTGTCTCGCCCCAAAATTTTTGTTTCCTATTCGCACTTTTACTCCATGCTACAAACGCACTCGGGGGCTCCCCCCACCTCACGATTTCATCGACTGAGGAAAACACGTGTACACCTGAGTAGCTGACCACGTCAGGCAAACGAAAATGACACGTATGCGAACAAAGCACTACGTGCTCAAACAACAACCAAACCTTTATAACAAAGGGCAAAACACGCCCAGTCAAATATATACAAATTTTACATCTATCTCTTTTACAGGTACTACCTACTCTGAAGAATAACCTAAGCACACTGCTCAAACAGATCTACGATCTCTTCGGCATACTGCCTTACACCAGCATAATGCGGACGCATATCCCACACACCACCATCTGGCGGGCGTGGCCCGGCCACAAATGACAGATCCACATCAGGATGATGCAGCCTAACAAGGGATAGCGAGCCTTCACCCCTGCGACGAGCTGCTGCCTCACCAATTCCTTGACATGATGCACGTTCCGAAACTTCAACAGAAGACCAGAGAGGGTTGAAGGTGCAGCATCCAGCGGAAACATCACATGCAGAACCGACGCGAGTGAAGTCTGCACCTGACGAAGCACCCGCGATAATTGGTGAACGCGATCTTGCACCATCGCAAGGACCATAGCACGGTCATGATCCATCCAGAAGAACCCGCTGGCTTCCATGTCCTTTTGAGTCAAGCAATTGACCCAAACAGCAACACGCTCCTTCTCCTCCCTTGGAGCAAGGTTAGCACCTGCAATACTTGCACAAACGTAAGATGCAATGCCAGCAGGCGCATCCGAAGAAATGGGCAACAACTCGAAAAACTTACACTGAAGCTGCTCGGATAATCGAAGCAATTCCGCCATCAAGTACTCCTCTCTGGCAGCACCGCGATCCGCCTTGGACTTCCAAACGTCGGCATGGCCACGCACCCCAAGCAACTCTTTCTCGAGACTACGAACACGGTCTCGAAGAAACGCAAGCTGAGATGAATCATCCAAGGATGGCCGCAGCCGCGCTGCAGGCGAGGTGTCAACAGGATCAGCACCCGAAGGACCCTAGATCAACAGAAAGGCAAAGACATGAACACGTAGACGAAGGAGCACATAACTCAACAAATTCATTAAGTGCATCAAAAGCCACTATGTGGCACAAGGATTTGTTCATCAAAATAATTACAACAAAAGAGACTACAACTATCCTACAGCTACAACGCCTAAGACATGGCACCCTGAGTAGCCTCGGAGCCGGATTGCCTCGCCTTGGCTTGCCCCTGCTGCCGTAGCGCGTACTCGGCCAGCAGATCAATCAGCTTCGGCCCATAACGCTTACAGCGAGCAGAATAGGTAGCGAAGGCTACCTCGGATCCATCAGCAGTCGTCGGCATCCGGGAAGTGACCTGGGGAAGGTCCATCTCCGCTCCAGCCGCCAAGGCCATTGCCAGCCCGACGGACGCACCGATGCCCTTCTGCTTGTGCTTGTACGCCGCAGGTGCTTCGGCTGACAGCGCCTCCGCCAGAGCATCAATATCATCAAGGGTCGCGCCCTTGGGGACAAGCTCCTTGTAGAAGCGCCCAAGGACCTCCTTGGCCTTGGCAAGCGAGTTGACGATGGTGCCGCAACGATCTTCAACCGCCGCAGCAGCAGCATCCAGAGCACTCCCGTGCTCTAGAGCACCGCGATCAAACTCGATGCCTGCGGCATCTAAAACAACAAGGAAGAAGAATGAACAATAGCACCGCAAAAGAAAGACAAGGAAATCAAAAGAGGACGGCGAAGATACTCACCCGAAACAGCATTGGCATCTGCCATAAGCTTGTTGGCCACCTCTCTCTCGCGCGAAGCCGTGGCGGTAGCAAGCTGCTCCTCGCGGTCTGTGGCCTCCCGCTGCAAGCGCTCCTTAGCCTCGGCCGCAGTGGCCAGCTCCAGCTCGAGGCTCTTTTTGAGAGCATCAATCTCACGAAGGGAAGTATTGTGCTCCTCTGCATTCAAATAATACAAACGTCAGATAACAGGACAAGAATACAAGAGGAAGCAAACATCAAGGCATAAAAGTACCTTGAAGCTGTTTGAGGCTGGCCTCCAGGCGCGCCTTTGCACCGATCGCTTGGCATCCTGCACAAAAGGCTGCAGGAAAAATACCTACTAGTCAAGAGAAGGACTCGGGGGCTACGCCCAAAAGAAAGAGCAGAAGCAAAATACACACACGAAAACGCTCGGGGGTTCCCCCGAGACCCGAAGGAAGAACAAACAACAAAACTACTTTATAGATGCTCGGGGCTTCCCCAGTGGCAGGAAGCAGAACCACTCACATGATCCGACGGTGACTCCGAAGGTCCACTTGCCGCCTTCTGAGGCGCAACCACCTGAACCTCCCGCAGAGAAGGGTCTGGAGCAGCGCCTTCAGAGGTAGCCACCGTCTGAGGAGGAGGAAATGCGATTTTCGACTCCCGCATCATCTCTCGAGCACCATCACTGGAGGAGTCGTTGGAGGAGTGGCTGCACAAGGACAAATTAGCACAAGTACAAAGTAAACAGGCAAGGAAAAGCAGTGCAGGACTAAAGAAATTTACGAGTCAAGATCGCTCAGGTTGAAGACAGGAGGGGTCTTCCGGACTTTCTTCTCCTCTTTCTTCTCTTCCTTCTTTTCTTCCTTCTTCCCCTTCGTCGGCGGGTGCGGTGCCATAGCCCGCACGGGAACAGCATGAATCAGAGAGGAAGAGCCTCCATGATCATCACTGTGACGTTCAAGACACAGCGGATTCCAAGGAGTCGGAAGAGTCGATGCATCCGAAGACTCGCTGGAGCTCCGTGTCCGCTTGCGAGTGTGGTCCTCGCTCGACTCGTTGGCCTCTTCAGCCGGAGATCGCGTCGATGGCAGCTCGGACATGGAATCCACCACCTCATTATCTGGAGCATCCGTAAATACTTCGGGTAATGGAGGCGACATGCCCGGTACTTTGAAGCCCTGCACAAGAGAAGAAATTTGTTAGAAAACAAGTGCAAATACAATGCAGTCGAAAATAGCGCTACGCGCATGGATCTACACCTGTGGAACAGGAAGCGAAGCAGAAAACGGAGAAATCAGCGACTTCCCCGGGATATCCTCTCCAGCCTTGAACTTCAGCAGCGAACGAAGGGCCCTGTCGAGATTTGTCTGGGAGAATTTCTCAGCCGAAACCCTAGTCGGATCACGGCGGCCAGCATAAAGGAACATCGGGTGCGCCCTGGCCTGGAGTGGCTGCACCCGACGCTCAAGAAAAGTGCGGATGATATCCACACCGTTCACTTCCTTCTCCGGAATCAACTGGAGATCCTCCACTTGACGATAGAGAGCCTCTATCTCCGCTACCTCGCCATCCAAGATCTAGATTTTCCAGGACCTCTTCGGCTCGATCTTTTGGGAGGGGTCGAAGGAGCAAGACCAAATCCTGCCCCCACCTTTGTGGAGTCACGGATATAAAACCATCGCCTCCGCCAAGATCGATGATTCGGACATGGAAAAGAAAAGAAAAGCAGATTGGGTTTGAGGAGATGATGCAACCCCCAATGGGATAAACACCATCCGACAGATTGCCTCTTCACGGAATAGAGTTTCGGAAGAGGCGCCAAAATCTTGATACCGATCCAACACTCGCAGAAGTGATAAAACAAGCAATGTGAAGAAGAGAATTGGGGAAAGATGACGCAATTGGACACCGTAGAAGCGCGTCCACGGAAGTCGGACTGGAAGGAAAAGCCGCGAATAACGAAGGCGAGGAACATAACCCAAAACCCAGCAGGGGGACAAGGGATTACCTCGTTGTCTAGGAGTTTTACGGCCTCCCTATCCTGCGGGATCAAGCCCCGCTCACGAAGCTTGCGGAGATCACTCTCCCGCGTCTCCGATCGCCGCCAGCCACCGTCGGTGACACAGGTAGCGGCGACACTCTTCTTCCCTCCAGCAGCGCTGGTACCAACTGCAGAGGAGGACTTCCTTGGTTTTCCCATTGCGCTACGGCGGCGCCGGCGGCGAGAACGTAGGATGGAAGAAGGAAATGTCCGAGGATATTCCAGCGCGCAACAAGAACTCTCAGCGAATAAGGGAGAAGTGAAACAAGAATGACTGCGGTGAAATCAGACTAATGTTTTCCCCCAATGATTATAAAGACGAAGACGATGCACGACAACCGTCCATCGAGAAGACCTAATGCGGACGGCAGGATCTGGCCATACACGTGTCAGCATCGCAACGAACCGTCGCTAACACGCCGTCCACTATGCGTGAAAATCGAGGTGACGCCGTAATTATCTCCACGCCACGCGTGACCGGTCAATTCAAGGTCAGAAAGTGGGACCCATGTTCGTCCAGTCAAGTCATCTCTGGCACAACAAACGCTTGAGGTCATCGATCGTCAGCACTGACGTCATCAAAAGCTATACTAGCAACAGTCACAATTTTTTCGGCTTTAAAGCTAAGAGTACTCACTCGAATCTACGATTCGACTAATTACTCGGGGGTTGCTCCTATCGGGAGCGCTGGCCGTGCACCCAAAAAATGAATAACACGTTACAACACTGAATTGTTTCTTCGAGTTCCACGTTGAGTCTACGACTCTACTACGGACTTGAGGGCTACTCCCATAGGGAGGATGGATTTAAGCATCCGAAAAAATTTGTGTCCTACGGACCTGACACTAAACAACGGCTGAACTAAAGTCTCTGCTCGAGTCTACGACTCGAACAGACACTCGGGGGCTACTCCCATAGGGAGCGCTGGTCGCGCACCCTATAAAATTTTGACTGCGATCCTTCGGATCAGTATGCAAAAACTTTTCGGCAACTCTGCCCCAACTAAACGCTAAGTGAGTAGCATTCTCCTTGGCTACCCGAAACACCTCCGTGGTGATAAACTTCGGATGCTGTGTCTACGACGCAAAGGTAAGACCTACAGATATCATCTGATGGCCTGGTAACGCACATGACTGCGCTCTGCTAGTATAAACCCGTGCCAACAGGCGCGATGAAAAATTCCGACGGACGCGTTGGGTACATCAATTAAATTCACTGGAATCCCACTCCTGTAAGTCCTCCGCGGCCTGAGTCGAATTACGCCAGCATATGTTCCGGGTTCGAGTCGAGGGACTCGAACCTAAAGAAGATCGTCTTGTTTTGTCCTAAGACAGTTAACTGACCCTGATCCGTCGGGAGAGTCAGGCACACGCATCAACAATCCCTACACATTCTCTTGAAAGACAGAGTTGCACCCGAAGGATTGAAGAGTCCTCATCCGAATCTACGATTCGACTGAACACTCGGGGGCTACTGACATGGTTATACCCCACGGGTACACAATCTCAGCATACCTGTTCCAGCCCAAGGAAGGCCCACGGCAAATATACGCAGGCCCATGAAGATATTCGGGTGGCCAAGGTGTGGCATCCCGCAAAACCACTACTAGAAAATCGCGTTGTTTTCGTGCATTGCATCATCATGACCGTATGCTCATGTCATCATACCACATTGCATTTGAGCATCGTCATCATCTTGCATTTGCTTGCATAAAACTATTTGCAGAAAAACCTATTTTTGTTTTCTAAAACGCCCCGTCTTTGTTCAAACGCAAAAACCCGGGTCACCGGATTATTTTTGTTTTGTTGCTATCAAGTTGCAAAAGCTTTATTTTAAACCAACAATTTTTTTTAATTATTTTAGTGGGGCAGTCGAACGGGCCGAATCGACCCAAACAACCACCCCCAGAATAAAAATCGGTCCACCCATAATCCTAAAGCTACCCAACCTAATCTACCCACAACCCCTCCACATCACCCCCTCCTATCGCGAGACGCCACCTCACCCTCTTCCTTCCCTCCAGCCAACCCCCAGCTGCCACGCCACCCAGCCACCCCTCTCTCCTCTCACCCCACAGCCACTCACTCCCACCCACAGCAAACACACGCACACACGCGTCCCTGGCCACTCCGGTCCCACCTCACCCGCCACCCATCTCCCCACCCGCAGCCTCACCTCCTCCCTCCTCCTTCTCCCTCCCCACCCCACCCCCACCTCGCATCCCTCCGCTCTGGTCCCGCCTCCGGCTCCGCCCGACCTCCCACTTCCCGGCGGCCTCGGCCTCGCCGGAGACCTCGTGCCCTTCCTCCCGAGCTCGCCTCGCCGACGCCAGACGCCGCCCCACGTTCCTCCCCAACCTCCCATGGCCCGCCTCCATCCATGAAGCTCCGTGGCCACGCCCTCACAACCTCCGCCTCCGCCTCCCCCGCCTCGGCTCCCGTCGCCCGATGCTCCCTCTGGCCTCTGCAGTGCCGCCCCCGACCCCCGAGCTCGTCGCCGGCCTCTCCCTCCTGCGGACCCACCCTCTCGACCCCGTCCGCGCCTCAACCGCCGTCGACCTCGAGCCTCCCCGCCGCCTTCGGTCCTGCGTCCGGCCGACCTTCCTCGGCGGCCCCTCCGATGCCAAGCTCCGCCGTCGCCCCTGCCGGCTTCCATCCGCGAGCCGTGGCCGCTGTGCCTCTTCGTCGGCAACCTTCCTCGCCTCCGCCATCGCGCCACGGTCTGCAGCGTCTCGGTCGCGAAGTCCTCGTCCTGCAGTTCCAGACCGCCAAGG
Source organism: Avena longiglumis (assembly GCA_030063025.1). Lineage (NCBI taxonomy): Eukaryota > Viridiplantae > Streptophyta > Magnoliopsida > Poales > Poaceae > Avena > Avena longiglumis. The sequence goes on from CP125976.1 coordinate 138,158,448, forward strand.
AGCCCGACCGCCTGGCGTGCACAAGACAAGATATGTTGAGGATCACCGTCGTTGACACCTGTGGCCATGTGCTACCACATCATCTACTCTGGTGTCGACAAGTTGAAGAACCATCTGCATGAAAGCTAAAAGATCATCCACACCGAACCCCTCGGGTTGACAAGATCTTCGTCATCGTCCCGATGGCCGAGACCCCGATGCGACGAGTACTCCTTCCCGGACCCGAACCCCGGTACCAGACAAGTTCGCCATCGACCTCGAGAACGCCTACACGGAACAACGAGACCGCCACACGGACGCGAACCCCAAGACCCTGAGGCCCCGAACCGAAGACCGATCTGAAGCGCCATGACCTTCGGCAAGGATCCGACAAGATCGTCTACACGGACGTAAAGTTCTCCACCCCGAAGACCGATCCCCGAGACCAAAACCTCGGCCCGCCAAGATCTTCTCCTCGAAACACCTGGACAGCCGGCAACATGGTCCGACCACCGCGAATGCGCCAAGATCTACCCCGTCATCCGAGAACGTTTCCGTCGAACCCTGGACCCTGAGACCGACCCCGAACCCCGGAACCAAGATCTGTCGAACTCTAATGTGTGAACCCCTTCCCGAAAACCCTATTTTATAATATAATACAACTTGATGCATATTAAATTGCCATACTTGCATGCATATTTGTCTGTGGTTTGGGGGCCTTATGCCGATTCACCTTATAATTAAATATGGGGCCCATATGCGAGCAAATCTAGTCTCATATTGGCCTCATTTAAATTTGTGTAGCGAACCGGTGCTATCTTTTGCCATGTTAAGACAACATTTAAATTGCGGGGTATATAAATAACATGAACCATTTAATTAAATGTCGGGACCCCGGTTCCACTTAATATTGACCTAAGTGCATCGCACCTTCACCATGCCATGCATCATGCCCGATCTTCTGCCGTTGTATTAAATATTGCATCCGGTGTTTCTTCTAGTGTTTTGCTTCTTCGCGGATAAGGCCGTTGAGTTGATGTGAGCTTCGCCCCGATCTTCGGATGAACCTTCGACAATGTTTTCAAAGCAGCATCTCCCTTTCTACTTATCTTACTTTTATAGTATTTATTCCCTCCTGTTGATCTATTGCTATCTGTGTTGCGTTGCTCTAGTTTTCGTACCCGTAATATCCCTTGCAGCCTTATATTGCCCTGGACACATCCTATTACCTGTGGTTTGGTAGATAGTTGGACTTGCGCGTCGTAGTCGCTTGCTCAAGTGCTGTTGCGTGTCGCCAAGTGCCACAGTTGTTGGAGTAATGCCGCATGTTTGATGTTGGAGATAATCATGGCTTTACTTATCGTTCACTTTAATTCCTGTTTAAACAACTAAAATTGAAGTAAGCAGAGGCATCGGTGGGTGATAGATAATATTTGGTTTCGAGCCCACTTGTGTCCCGTGGGACCCCGAGTACTTGATACTGTTCCTTGATTTATCGCTATCCACATCCGGGAGGATTATGGGACCCCACAGCGAGCTTGATTGATCTTATTTCTTGGGGCCACAAACTAGTTTGAGGTTTTATTTACTATCCTGTACTTATGCCATGCTACTACTGTATTTACGATTGTGCGAGGAGCACACTGCATCTTAGGATCGGGACACGTTTGCGGTGTCGACAAGCCCGATTTGGGTTCCCGATCGTTCTGACCGTCCACCCAAACCTCGGGTCTGTCTCGGAGTTAGCTAGCTTCGTTGCGGGTGTACTCCAAGGGGTGGCCCCCTGAAATATTTCTGAATCCTGTGATTGCTTTGTCGTGAAAGCCTCGTTGGGTTTTGATTTGGTTTTTCCGAGGGTGATCGAGCGTGTGTTGCGGTTGGTGCACCGGCCGTAAAACTTTCGAAAGCCGTGTCATGTTATGGACGACTTGGAGCACAGTATCTCGACCATAGACAAGCATAACTAAAGTAGTGCTATAAATTTGACTTTATAATGACTAGTAATCAGCTTCAACTATAATGGAATGGCTAAATAATACTGCCCACAATTGCTTGTTTGGATTGTCGCTTGCGACCATTGTACCTGACTAGTAAGTATTGCAACCACAACGGAATGACTAAATAAAAGTACCAACAACTGCTGGGTTTTGGGTTATCTCATGCTAAATGTATTTGACTAGTAAGTGTCGCAACTATAACGGAATGGTTAACTAAAAGTGCCCACTGCTTATTTTGTCAGGACGATTATCTATACCTGACTAGTAATCACTTCAACGACAACCGAATAAATAAAACTGCCAACGGTGTGAGTTCCTCGGTTGACTTCCTCGTTTGGTCTCGAGGGGGAAACACCAGGATGGGTTTGTTTGATGGTAGTATCAGGTTGGTTCCGGATAGGTCTTTCTTACCCCTCTCTGATAGCCGCCAGTTGTACCGAGTCTCTATAGGTTGTTTAGTGCATGATGCCGCTGCCGCTTCAGTCCACCATACCTATGTAGGCGGCGAGGACCTTGAATTCTAGCCTCGGTGTCTTGGCCTCGATCTTGGCTCCTCTTTTCCTTTGCCCTTTGTCGGCACCCCTTTTGTTTAAGCAGGTTTTGAGATCGACGTCGTTAGCAGGGTTACCCTTCCGGCTTGGCATGGGCAGGGTTATGGACGCCATTGGTTATTCTTCAGGGCTCTTAGCCCCATTTGCATCTTGTCCGTACTCGGACGCTATATCGATTTCAACGTGATTTGGATCTTTGTATATTATATATGTATTCTTGACTCATTGAGTTGCTGTGGTATATATCTGTTCTGTGGGTCCCATCGAGGACTGTTGCGTAATGTTATTACTTCGTTTTCCACCCGCACGAAAGTGCCTGGTGGGCACCTTTGAATCGTTTCTATGCGGGTTTGGCAGGATTCGCTCAAACTTGCATAGGTCCGATTCTGAGGGTGTTCTGAGTATCGAGCCCGGAGTTGCGATACCCCACAAGTCCAGCCTGTAGGATAACCTAGCTAACGGCCGAAGTAGAGTGTCAAAACTATTTTGCAAAATCGGTTGGATAGTTCTGATTAGGTCCGATTTTACTCCTTACCTCTTTGCTATTCTCCTCTTATCTCGACGTGTTTTGAATCTGCTCTCTTATCTTTTCTTCGAGTCCAGTATTTCTCTTGGTTGGGTTCCGTCGTGCCTTCAGGGTTTCGCTTCTCCCTTTGGTAACGGTGTTGCTACAACTGGTCTTCATGCTATCCGAGGAATCCGTCTGCTGTGGTACCATTCTTTGTTCCTTGTTTGTGCCTTCCGGTGTTTTCCGACGCGACGACATCCTCTACGCTAGATCCGATATAGAGTCTGCCTCACTCCTTTGTTTCCGAACCTCGCTTGTCGAGATCTTCAGTCTGATTCCGAGAATGGTTGCACGCTTTTCTACTGATTGTGCAGAGTAATAGTTTGGGTGCGTGATGGATTGGCCCCCATGCCGACTACCCCTTCTATTTGCTTTTGTACATTGAAGCGGATGAGAATGCATCGGTTCCTTCTTCCTATCGAAGTTAGAGGTGGCTTTATTTGTTGATACCTCTACCTTTGACCTTTTGTTCCCGGAGTGTTCCCTCGACGATCACGGAAAACGACCTCTTGTTAGTGGTGTCGCGAGGATCTACACGAAGCGAGAAGACGCAGACCGCCGACCTTCCTTCCGGTACCATGAGGCGGATCTCGAGGGCGAGATCCATTGTTAGTGGTGTCGAATTGTGGCATCCCGCAAAACCACTACTAGAAAATCGCGTTGTTTTCGTGCATTGCATCATCATGACCGCATGCTCATGTCATCATGCCACATTGCATTTGAGCATCGTCATCATCTTGCATTTGCTTGCATAAAACTATTTGCAGAAAAACCTATTTTTGTTTTCTAAAACGCCCCGTCTTTGTTCAAACGCAAAAACCCGGGTCACCGGATTATTTTTGTTTTGTTGCTATCAAGTTGCAAAAGCTTTATTTTAAACCAACAATTTTTTTTAATTATTTTAGTGGGGCAGTCGAACGGGCCGAATCGACCCGAACGACCACCCCCAGAATAAAAATCGGTCCACCCATAATCCTAAAGCTACCCAACCTAATCTACCCACAACCCCTCCACATCACCCCCTCCTATCGCGAGACGCCACCTCACCCTCTTCCTTCCCCCCAGTAACCCCACCTGCCACCCAGCCACCCCTCTCTCCTCTCACCCCACGCTCACTCCCACCCACAAACACGCACACACGCGTCCCAGCCCTCGGTCCCACCTCACCCGCCACGCCCCACCCCACCCTTGATCTCACCCGTCCCAGACCTCTCCTCTGTTCCTCTTCTCCTCACCTTCCCCACCCCTCGCCTCCTTCCTCGCCTGAGCCACGCCCGTGTCCCTCCTCCTTCCCTCTCCCTCTGCCCGCTTGGCGTCCCTCCCGACGCGCCTCAGCCCCCACCTCGCATCCTTCCGCTCTCGTGACCGCCTCCTCGGCTCCGCCGACCCAGCTTCCCGACCATGCCTCGGCCTCGCCCGGCGACCTCGCGCCCTTCCTTCCAGCTCGCCTCCCTCGCCCGGACGCCACGCCCGCCCGCCCCACGTTCCTCCCTAACCTCCCTGGCCCGCCTCCGTCCATGAGCTCCGTGTGGCTCTCCGCCTCCCTCCCGTCGCCTCGCCTCCTCCCCCTCCCGGCTCCCGCCGCCCGCCTGATGCTCCCTCAGCCTCTGCGGTCGTCCCGACCCCTGAGCTCGTCGCCGGCCTCTCCCTCCTGCGGACCCACCCTCTCGACCCCGTCTGCGCCTCACCCGCCGTCGACCTCGAGCCTCCCCGTCGCCTTCGGTCCTGCGTCCGGCCGACCTTCCTCGGCGGCCCCTCCGATGCCAAGCTCCGTCGTCGCCCCTGCCGGCTTCCATCCGCGAGCCGTGGCCGCTGTGCCTCTTCGTCGGCAACCTTCCTCGCCTCCGCCATCGCGCCACAGTCTGCAGCGTCTCGGTCGCGAAGTCCCTGTCGCCTGCAGGTTCCGTACCGCCAAGGAGCCCGACCGCCTCGCGTGTGCGCACAAGAGCAATATGTTGAGGATCACCGTCGTTGACACCTGTGGCCATGTGCTACCGCATCATCTACTCTGGTGTCGACAAGTTGAATAACCATCTGCATGAAAGCTAAAAGATCATCCACACCGAACCCCTCGGGTTGACAAGATCTTCGTCATCGTACCGATGGCCGAGACCCCGACGCGACGAGTACTCCTTCCCGGACCCGAACCCCGGTATCGGACAAGTTCGCCATCGACCTCGAGAACGCCTACACGGAACAACGAGACCGCCACACGGACGCGAACCCCAAGACCCTGAGGCCCCGAACCGAAGACTGATCGAAGCGCCATGACCTTCGGCAAGGATCCGACAAGATCGTCTACACGGACGTAAAGTTCTCCACCCCGAAGACCGATCCCCGAGACCGAAACCTCGGCCCGCCAAGATCTTCTCCTCGAAACGCCTGGACAGCCGGCAACATGGTCCGACCACCGCGAATGCGCCAAGATCTACCCCGTCATCCGAGAACGTTTCCGTCGAACCCTAGACCCTGAGACCGACCCCGAACCTCGGAACCAAGATCTGCCGAACTCTAATGTGTGAACCCCTTCCCGAAAACCCTATTTTATAATATAATACAACTTGATGCATATTAAATTGCCATACTTGCATGCATATTTGTCTGTGGTTTGGGGGCCTTATGCCGATTCACCTTATAATTAAATATGGGGCCCATATGCGGGCAAATCTAGTCTCATATTGGCCTCATTTAAATTTGTGTAGCGAACCGGTGCTATCTTTTGCCATGTTAAGACAACATTTAAATTGCGGGGTATCTAAATAACATGAACCATTTAATTAAATGTCGGGACCCCGGTTCCACTTAATATTGACCTAAGTGCATCGCACCTTCACCATGCCATGCATCATACATGCATCATGCCCGATCTTCTGCCGTTGTATTAAATATTGCATCCGGTGTTTCTTCTAGTGTTTTGCTTCTTCGCGGATAAGGCCGTTGAGTTGATGTGAGCTTCGCCCCGATCTTCGGATGAACCTTCGACAATGTTTTCAGGCGAGCATCTCCCCCCTTTCTACCTATCTTACTTTTATAGTATTTATTCCCTCCTGTTGATCTATTGCTATCTGTGTTGCGTTGCTCTAGTTTTCGTACCCGTAATATCCCTTGCAGCCTTATATTGCCCTGGACACATCCTATTACCTGTGGTTTGGTAGATAGTTGGACTTGCGCGTCGTAGTCGCTTGCTCAAGTGCTGTTGCGTGTCGCCAAGTGCCACAGTTGTTGGAGTAATGCCGCATGTTTGATGTTGGAGATAATCATGGCTTTACTTATCGTTCACTTTAATTCCTGTTTAAACAACTAAAATTGAAGTAAGCAGAGGCATCGGTGGGTGATAGATAATAATTGGTTTCCGAACGCCCACTTGTGTCCCGTAGGACCCCGAGTACTTGATACTTGTTCCTTGATTTATCGCACTATCCACATCCGGGAGGATTATGGGACCCCTGAGCGAGCTTGATTCGGATCTTATTTCTTGGGGCCACAAACTAGTTTGAGGTTTTATTTACTATCTGTACTTATGCCATGCTACTCATGTATTACGATTGTGCGAGGAGCACACCTTTGTCTTAGGATCGGGACACGTTTTGGGTGTCGACAAGCCCGATTTTGGGTTCCCGATCGTTCCTGACCGTCCACCCAAACCTCGGGTCCGTCTCGGAGTTAGCTAGCTTCGTTGCGGGTGTACTCCAAGGGGTGGCCCCCTGAAATATTTCTGAATCCTGTGATTTCTTTGTCGTGAAAGCCTCGTTGGGTTTTGATTTGGTTTTTCCGAGGTTGATCGAGCGTGTGTTGCTATTGGTGCACCCCGGCCGGGTAAAACTTTCTGAAAGCCGTGTACGCGGTTATGGACGACTTGGAGCACAGTATCTCGACCATAGACAAGCATAAATAAAGTAGTGCTATAAATTTGACTTTATAATGACTAGTAATCAGCTTCAACTATAATGGAATGGCTAAATAATACTGCCCACAATTGCTTGTTTGGATTGTCGCTTGCGACCATTGTACCTGACTAGTAAGTATTGCAACCACAACGGAATGGCTAAATAAAAGTACCAACAACTGCTGGGTTTTGGGTTATCTCATGCTAAATGTATTTGACTAGTAAGTGTCGCAACTATAACGGAATGGTTAACTAAAAGTGCCCACTGCTTATTTTATCAGGACGATTATCTATACCTGACTAGTAATCACTTCAACGACAACCGAATAAATAAAACTGCCAACGGTGTGAGTTCCTCGGTTGACTTCCTCGTTTGGTCTCGAGGGGGAAACACCAGGATGGGTTTGTTTGATTGTAGTATCAAGTTGGTTCCGGATAGGTCTTTCTTACCCCTCTCTGATAGCTGCCAGTTGTACCGAGTCTCTATAGGTTGTTTAGTGCATCTTTGCCGCCGCTTGATCACCATACCTATGTAGGCGAGGACCACGAATTCTAGCCTCGCCGTGTCTTGGCCTCGATCGACGCTCCTCTTTTCCTTTGCCCTTTCGGCACCCTTTTGTTTAAGCGGTTTTGAGATCGGCGTCGTTAGCGGGGTTACCCTTCCGCTTGGCACAGGCGGTTATGGACGCCATTGGTTATTCTTCAGGGCTCTTAGCCCCATTTGCATCTTGTCCGTACTCGGACGCTATATCGATTTCAAGGTGATTTGGATCTTTGTATATTATATCTGTATTCTTGACTCATTGAGTTGTTGTGGTATATATCTGTTCTGTGGGTCCCATCGAGGACTGTTGCGTAATGTTATTACTTCGTTTTCCACCCGCACGAAAGTGCCTGGTGGACACCTTTGAATCGTTTCTATGCGGGTTTGGCAGGATTCGCTCAAACTTGCATAGGTCCGATTCTGAGGGTGTTACACAAGGCCCATGACGCCTTTGGATCCTTGGAGAGCAAGATTAGAGTAGATAGGAAATTCGAAGGGGTAAACCCTAGAACCTGTAACCGACTAGATCTGTGCCTGAGACCTGCCTAAGTCTATATAAAGGCCAGTAGGGCACGACCTCTCTCTCTCTCTCTCTCTCTCTCTCTCTCATACTTTCGCATACGCACCTCCACGCCAGATTGCATCCGCGCACCCCTGTAATCACTGGTTCCACCGTAATCAAGAGCAGACAAGCAGGAGTAGGGTTTTCCCTCCGGGGGCGTGAACCTGGGTAAACCTCGTGTCCCGTATTGCTTGTTTGCTAACCGTTCCGCGATCTCCAGCATCCCCATCTTCTCCAAAACCCAAGTCCATAACAATGGGCATTGACGAGATCAAACCTCGTCAAGCGGTGCTTGTGGCTGCTATGGTCCGTGGACATGGTCGTGGCCCGAGCCCGTCCCTGCAAAAGAGCTCAATCGGCGGCGCTGGCCTAGCGTGATGGCGTCTTGTTCCACCTAATATGGTAGTGGTGCGGGGAAGGAAGGCACTCGGCCTAGATGGCACGGGGCGGAGTTGGCCATGGACGGCGCGCTCCTTCCCTCGACCCAGATATGGGCATGTTTGATGTTTGCATGGTTTTAGGGGCTCCCGACAGACTGGGAGCCCACCCCTCGGCCATGGAGTGGCTAAGGCGCTAGATTCGGGCCAATCGGACCTACATCTGGTGATCACATGGAAGCATTGCTTCGGGTGCTTCGGATTCACCATGCGGGAGTGTGCCTTTCTCGTTGTTCCTGACTTCCCTTGTCAGTTTGGGTGGTCATGTCTGCTAAGTTACGGGCGCGAGATCTTGGATGTCGGGGCAGCGGCCCTGGAAGGTGAACTGCACGGACGTCCCTATGGTGAGCGGCGTGACGGTGGTCATGACCTTTCTCTTTGGTCATGGGGGTGGAGGGGGATCATGGAGTTCGCGTCGCTTCGGCAAAGGCAGCTCCTAGATCAAGTTTCGAGGGCCGTACTCAGGGACAGTAGGCGGTCTAAGATATCGGGTGCGTGCGAAGGTTTTTTCAGTAGAAAGCTCACTGTTTCAACGCCGGCGGTGGCGATGTTTGTGGGTGTCGTGAGTCGTGACCCTCTTGGAGGCACCGGCCGGTGGTTACCTTTACCTCACTAGATATGGCTGCATGTGAAAACCCTTGACCTTGCGGTCTCGACGACGGCGTCACGGGCGGTTGTCATGGAGTTCCGATCCCCTCGGTCTCATTTCGGTGGCTTTAGTGTCAATTCTTTGGCTCTTCTTATACCAAAATTTCTGACTACTACTTTGTATCGATTTGGTCGGGTCTAGCTTTATTTCTAAAACGAGATATACCCTATTTAGAGATTATTACACGTCTGGAACGAACCGAAATTTTGGTTTGCACGGAGCATTTTTTTTGTATCCGATGCTGTGATGAGTTGCAGATTGGGTACGATCGACGCAATGAACCGATCCTCCTCCACCAGCTTGCGCGGATGCATGGTCCCGTGCCGATCGAGGTCGAGGGGGCTCACAACCGCCCAAGGCAGGCAGGCAGGCAGGTTTTACATGGTTCCAGGACAAGCTGGGGGACCGAGCAGAGCAGGACATGTACGTGGATGCACCCGGGGCCGGCACGGCACGCAGGCCAGCGTGCTCCTCCTGCTTGCCTGCCTGCCCCAGGCGCCTCGATCAGCTGCACATAGCCCCTACAGGCACAGGCCCACGTAGCGTAGTAGTATGCCTCCAGAACCCAACCAACCACGTCGACCTAGATTGATCGGTCGCTGCGCCGCATTACGGCCGTCACGAGCAGTCGATGCGCCTCCTCCACCCTCCCTACTTGCATAGCATGTTCCGCGTGTGCCGTGTGCCTTGTGCCTTGTGCCGCCACTGTAGCAAGTTCACGAGGACAAGATTAATAGCGCCGCAACGTCTATGTCGGAAATGTTCTTGGAAGAATTCTCATACAGCCTGATGATTTTGATGTACGTACGAACGGGAGAGGCGTAGAAGAAGCGTGAATGAATGCGGAAAGAATCGCGAGCGAGCCCCCACAAAGGCCAAGCTGCGTCGCGTTATCACCGTCACGGGTTGTCGTAGAGGTTAGTACATTGTTACAGTAGGTAGTACTACATGCGTGTGGCTGGCTATCTGAAATTAGATGCACACACACAAGCACGGCCGATCTCTGAACTCTGAACCATCTCTGTCGTCCCTGCCTGTCTGCCGCCTGCGTACGTAGCAGAGCGGATTAGCGGTAGAGCTCGTCGGCTGGCTGCAGGATACGGTTTGCTAGCCTAGCCACTGTATTTACACGGCAACGGGAAACAAGAGAAAACTCTGCACTGTCCAGCCGGCCGTTCATTCAAATCCCGCCCGTTGTGCGTGCTTGTCAGAGCTCCTCCAGGTGGTGTGTTGATCTGTATCTAGCTAGACTAGAGAGAGGAGAAGATCGATCCATCAGCATGCAAACCCTTTTGGTCTACTACTCCTCGATCGATGAGCATGTTTATTACCAGTACAGTCAGGCCAAACGATCCATCTGCCTGCGTGGCACGCGACGCGGCCACAACTAAAGCCGTGCGTGCGTACGTACTACGATACTCGGTCAAACCCCAATCGATCGACAATACTAGTACGTTGTTGGGTAGCTGCAGCATATTACGCTCCTCACGAGCCATAACTCCTCCTGGGGCTGGGTCTCAAGTCTCCGCAACGGCAACAAGCAGCAGGCACATGGCACCGCCGCGACCGATCTAGCTAGTAGCTCCCTTTGATCGATCTAGTAGCTCCCTTTGATCTGCGCCCCAGTATATGCATATGCATGGATGGACCTCACACAGGTGAGGAGTCACGAGGAGCAATGAATCCATCTGCCTGGCCCTCGATCGAACCCTCCGATCGACAACAAAAACATCCGTCTCGTCTACTACTGCCTCCCAAGCAGCAGCCAGCCAGCCAGTGGTGTGACCCAGACCCTCTAGGTAGGCCAACACGATCCACATTTCTTCTTCTACTAGCAGAGCAGAGCAGAGCAGCTGGGTTGTTGCGTGGCATTACGCTCCTCACGAGTGTGCCTATGGCCCGACCTCCGCCCCCCGAATTCCGTTCAAAGCAACGTACGTGGCCCAACCCAAACACCCTCGGATCAGCACGTACGGGCACACGGTCGGTCGCAGGTGGTTGCATCGCAACAACCCCGTCACGAGTAATAATAATCCCCGGTCGATCGAGCACCACCACCGCCCGCGAAAGGACGAACATGGGTTGGGTTTCTAGGCCCGAGCTCCACACAACGCGCGTCCTCTTCCCTCTTGTCGCACGCACGCACTGTGCCGCTGTCCACAGCTGCTGCTGCTGCTGATCCGCCAGCTAGCTCTGTTGACTGTTGCTGCTCTGCACCACAAGGCGGCAGGCAGAGCCAACTGAAAAGAAGCGGGCACGGAAAACTACCCGTCGCTGCACACACAGACAGTACGCCTAGTGCTAGCATTTTGGATCGTCTCCGCTCTACCTAGAAAAACAAATCAAGAGGAACGGGAGTTCAATACTCTCTCCATCCCAAATTAAGGCATATAACTTTTAAAAAAAATCAAATCACGTAAAGTTTGATCCAACTTTTAGAATTACACCACTGTACTTCTATCTTTTGATTTCAATGCAAATTACCGCAACCTCACCCGGCAAAAATAAAAAAAGTACTCCATCCATACCAAATTAATTGACTCAATTTTAAAAAAAGTAGTGTGCAAATCAGCATTTGTCTTATGGCTGTCATGTCACTAGTTTAGTACAATACATCATCACTATACCTCATAGCTTCCTCCTTGCGTACCAATCGATTGAAGTCCCCTCGCGCCGCACACACCTGGCAATGAGGGGGAAAACCTACATCACTATCCGTCCATACTTAGGCCCTCTCTTCCTCCAAACTCCGTCCTCGCCGTCGCCAGAGAGTGTGGCTGAGAAATCCTAGTCGGCACCGGCGACGGCAGGGCCTCCCTCGCCTCCTCGCCCTTGGTTGGAACCGGCCAACAATAGGGCTAGGGCATGGCACAACCGGGTGTCACGACACGGTGATCGATGGCCTCTTCTCCTGGCGGGTCGAAGGCGATGGTGTGGTGGTGGCCCCCCTCTCATGTGGCTCGGCACCTGGATGCGGCGTGCGGGTTGGAGATGAGGAGAGTCGGGCTCTGATGCGGTCGGAACCGACGATTGCGGTGTTCTCGGATGTCGTTACCTTGGTGAAGGCGTCATTGCTGTGAATTCCGCCTCATGCCGAAGGTTTTGGGGAAAACCCTAGATCTAGGTTACTCCTGGATCCAACGATGACGACACTTTTGGTGCCATTCACCCTCTTGAGGGCATCGTTTTGGAGCTCGAGATGCCTGGAGGTGGTCAACTGGTGGAGCGGTGTTTCGTCGACTGTGGCGAGGCACGATGAGGCCTAGGCGTCGGGCGCATGTTGATTGCCTCGTGCAGGGTAGGGGATGATGTCTCATGTCATCGGCAAGAATAGCGAAGTTTATGCTGATCCTAACCATGAAGATTACTCGACGGTTCGAAGGTGGTGGCGGCTTCTATGGCATCTACATGAGGTGCTCGCGAAGAGTCTGCTAAAAAGAATGCTTGCTCTCGTCTCGCATAGAAAGTGTCTCGGGGTATGCGATACCCGGTCCCTAGCTTGCGGAGGGATTTCGTTATTTCTTTCGGGGATGCGACCATGTTCACATGATCTTCGCCGATTGTCAGGTCTGTAGATGTTGTTTGGTAGCCTCGGATTTTTTTAATATATATGCTCTTTGTTTTTTAAAATAAATGAATAATATCATATATAGCTTTTCGATGCATAGGCCAGGCTCTCATCTCCATATTGAAAGAAGAAAAAAAGAACTATGTCTCACAGCCCCTGGGGTGGGACTGTGGGAGAGGAGGATCGAATCAGCGGGTGCTAGTGTGCTTAGTACACAACGGCCGCGATGGATCGATGGATGGCCTTTGTCGGTTGCTGGGAGGATCGATCGACGAATGACACACTGTGAGTCTGCGACGACTGACAGAGAGGTATATTACATTACAGTAGGAAATGGAATTATATATACTCGGTGCTCGGCTGCTGAGCAGCGACAGAAGCGAGTTTTTGGGTTTTTTGGACGCGCCCGTGCGTTGGCTCGTGCAGTTGTGCTGGCTCGCTAGACACGTCGCCGTCTCTGACGACGGCGAAGGACTGGATGATAGATACAGTACACACGGGTGCGTACAACGGGATGGAACCAAACGTCGTCTTTGCCGGATCGATCGCCAGTGCAAACGACAACCGTGTCGTCCCTGGCGTCACGGTATTTCTTCTACTCCTACCATGTACTACTACCCGTTGCTGCGCGCTATTTCGTGAATTTTGAATCATATCTGGCTGGAATTTTGGATTGACTAGCCGTGAGGCAGGCACCCGTGCGCGAAGAAAGGTCAGAGATGGATGGATGCTGCAATCAACCGGCCCTCCTCCTCGGCTCAGTTGTTGGTTTCCCTCCCTTGTACTCTAGTATCTGCAGAAACGAAAACGATGTACTCCGATCCATCGAGAATCCTATGGGATGGCCGAAGAGAGCGATCGTCGATAACAATTCATTTTTTTCCTCCTAGTACTACGTAGCATTAAGAGAAGAATCCTATGGCGCCGCGCGCAACGGATTAATCAAAACGCGCACGCTAACACACACATTAGATGGCCGGATTCGTTTGGCGCCAGATCTGATGGACTATATATGTTGTGCTCGATTTCCAATTTCAAATAATAATATGTCCAAACAAGCTGCCGCCTCGCAACGTAATAAAGTACTACTTATAAAGCTGCGCACTAGTATATACACTGCCGATCGTGTCACGTCGATAGTGTATGCATACGTAGCTTCTGGATGCATGCAGCAGCGATCCCGATCGATCCATCCATTCACATGATGATGACGATGATAAGATAATGCGGAGGAGGAAGATTACGCCCACGGAAACGGAAGCGTACAAGACGGCCATCTACAAGTCCCGTGCGATCATGTGCCGGTGTATCCAAGCAGGCTCGCATGTGCATATAAGTACTGTATATATTTTGAGCGATTTAAATTTCGCGACAATATCTACGATCCCGTGATGTGCTGGCCCGTTGGCCGTTGCCTCATCTGATTTTTCTTTACCCCGCGCGTACGTACGGAACGGAACGGCATCCAAAAATCGTCGTGTGAAAATTGCCACTGGGATCGCATCAAATCCGGTGTCAAAATGCCATTCTTCTTACGCAAAGGGGGCTAGCTCCCTCTATTCTAAAGAAAAAAAAAAGGCAAACCAACACCGATCACGAGATTACCAGCACTAATTTATTATTAAGTAGTATACATTACCAATACTGCTTCTTCCTGCTGTAATATTCCAGTGTGCACGTCGACTAGCAAGCTACTAGTAACTTCAGTCCGTGTACTATTTTTCTGCTTTGCCAAATCGCCACTACTACTCTGCACGTCTCTCCTGCTCCGCACGTGGGTTCTGTCCTGCTCCTCCTATCCGTTATGCTCCCTGAAAATTGTCCACCAATTTTATAATTTCGAAACCATACTCTCGTGATTTTGCCTGCAAATCAACCCAAAATTGATTGCAATGTCTGACCAAATTGACCTGAAAAAGGCTAGTATATGTAATATGTTAATTATAAGTTGGGCTCTGTGTTATGCATCGCCAGTGCCAACATTTATGGGCGGGCGACCCATTCTTCCTCGTCAGCATCTGATAGTAACAAAAGTTTCTAAATAATCGGTATCCAATGCACAAAAGGTCTAGGAACTGTAGCAATCCTTTTGCTTGCTGTGCTTTGAATCATAAAACTCGATTCCGTTGTTGTTGGCTCAGCTGGGGTCTGCCAGGACGTTCATGTGAAACTTGCAGCCATGTTTACCACGGGCCCACAGCGCAGAGACCCTAGCAGGTGAGGCCACCACAACACCCATTTGCTTGTAAAAAGCAGTTGGCAACTGGCATGTCAGCCAGTATAACTTGACCCATTTTCCTTGAACAGCTCCGCACGCAGGGGCACTGTCCTACCTACTTATATGAAAAAAGAAGCTGCAGGCGCCAATAAGTTTTCATCGCAGGCTTTTTACCGGCCCTTTTAGGTGGATTTAATGAACGCTCATTCAATCAATCCAGTCCTGACACCTCGATTCATCAGAGGAAAAAAAGATCAATCAAAATAAGATTAATCGCTCACAAAAATCATGCACGCCTCCGATGCCACTGAACATCAGAGCTGCAAAGTGCCGAAGTATAAATACTAAGGCTGATAGTACTAAGGTTATTTAGAGAGCTTATGAATTGTACTACTCCAATGTAGGTTAATCTGAGACATCTAAGGGTGGGAGTACCTGTTTTATTTTGAAATGGCTTTCTCTGAGGGAGCTTTAAAGAGGGAGATGGTCCTGAAAGGTCCTGGTCTCATACTCCCTGAAAGAGGCAGGCTGCTATCTATTACCACCGTTTGATTGGAGAAAAGGGAATAAAATAATAACTCCACGAGAATACAAAACAGAGACAAGGCAATGGGAACGGCATGATTCCAC
Organism: Avena longiglumis; assembly: GCA_030063025.1. Lineage (NCBI taxonomy): Eukaryota > Viridiplantae > Streptophyta > Magnoliopsida > Poales > Poaceae > Avena > Avena longiglumis. The sequence goes on from CP125976.1 coordinate 138,174,037, forward strand.
CATTAGTTTAGGAGCTAAACATCGTTAGATTATTATACAGTACTTACCATACTACTAATGGAAAATGGGAGTACAGATTAGGGGACCCATTTTGTCTGTCATCTACTCTCCTCCCATCTCACCAAAAAACAAAACAGCATTTGTTTTATATGTGCGAAGCCATACCAAGATTTGTACTTATGATTGGTTCTCTTCATGCAAATATGGGGCATGGAATAGTCACAGACAGGCAGTCAACTCGGTAAGAGGAATCCCTTTTTCAGCACTGGAATGCAGCAAAAAAGAAACTGGAACGACAGTATATTTCTTCACAGCAACAACACAGTATTTCATATGGTGAAAGAATAAGTGAACAAAACGAAAATCCATTTTTGTTGATTTTCTCGCATCTTCGACCTCATATCCACATTGATATCCTCGAAAAGCCCTCGGAGAAGGGAAAAGGGGAAAATAAATAAATAAACTAAAAATGAAGAAGGGGAGAAAAAATTGTAAGAGGAAGAAGACTCCCTCCTCCCATCAACACACACACCCTCCTCTCCTCTTTCAGAGTTCAAGAAGCTGGTACCAATAAGCTTATTGCTGCCCACCATTCCTCTAATCGGACAATGCTCACTATAATTACTATGCACCACAACCTGTTACCAGTTACCCTGATGACTGACTGATGGGCTTTGGGGGATAAGATGATGAGCCGAATGAACAAGCCGAGAGCAGTGCCAAGTTATTATATATGTACGGTGTATCAGATCGGTGATGTGCTTAGCCTCCTCCTCTTCGAAGCCGGAGTAGATGCCTGATCGTTGTTGCTACCGTTGTTGCTTAATGGTGATGATCCTGGTGTTATGTCATCGCTCCTAAAGCTGAAGCACGCCGCATCCAGGACGGCGATCGGGCTCTGTGGCGCTGGAAGGCTTGCACCTAGGTTCCCTCTCTTCTTCACCAACAGCTCATAGCATCTCACAATCATCTCCTGTATATGTGATCACATTTCAGAAACAGTTGCAATTGCAATGTGCATCAATTTTCGTTTCATATTATAACTAAAGAGGATGATCACCTTATTTACAGGGATTTCAGATGCTGCAAGGGCACTGCTGAAGCCAATGGCCTGAGTCTCAGCAAGAGCTGATAGAGCCACTGCGGCAGCAACCTCAGAAGGTCTGAATGACAAGAATCTGTAGTCTGTAAAATCCATGGGAAATTAATGATCTAGTTAGTAAAATCATCACCAGATATTTCCATTGGCAATGTAGGTAAACCTTTTGGTTGAATCGTCAAGCACAGTGATCGAACCTTTCACAGTGGCAACAATGAGCTCGGCGCAACGCGAGGTCAGCATGTAACTCGGTGTTTTCCCTTCGTTGAACTTGCCCAAGAAGTAGCACATGAAAGAGAACGGGGTGACGGCATTCATTCTCCAATTCAGGGTCTCCATCACAATGAGCTCCATCCTCTTAATGTTCCTTGCTTCAAACATATAATCCGCCTCGAAAACCTGCCGTACATGTATCCCATTTTAGCATAATCGTCGAAGGATCATGGAACAATCATCGATTTTACAATGCTGTAACTTCTCCTTTACCTGAAGGTCCACAGGAAGAGGGACCACGGTCTCCTCCATCTTGACGGCAAGAGATAGGCAAGCAACTGACATTAACTGTTGCATCCAAGACTTGTCAAGCTACAACACCAACATACAAACAAAAACAAGGAACGCCAATGATCAGTAGCAGATTAAGTTGCACAGTTGTTAGCAATGTAGAAGTTCAGATTCTTACTGGGAGATTAAACGTGGAGAGGAACCTATCCAGGTAGTTCACCGAGAGGCAAAGGCTCAGTGGTCCAAAATTGTAGTAGGAATGGACCTGCAGCCCACATGAGAGAAGACAAGGTGAGCACTCGACATGTTCTTCTTAAAATCAGTTTGTCCAGATGAAGGTAGTGGGTGAAGCAGCAGGTTCATTGTTAACTGGTAATAGTTGTCAAATTGGCAACAAGCCACAGAGTACGAACATGATGCGAGGACACACAAGCGCCACAACCGGATTCACGGAGTCAGGAGTCAAACGAACAGTACAAGCATGCAACAACCTAACTAGAATCAATTAATCAATCACGCTGGAAAAGGAAACCGATTGCAAGAACCAATAAATTCTAGAGATTTTTCTCTTCTTTTTTATTGATCTCACCTTGCAAATCCAATCCATGGAATCTTTCCTCCAGGAAGACTCGAATCCTCCTTGCTCCAGCCTCTCCACATAGCCGCCCTTGGGCCGATGATCGATCTCCTTCTCCACCAGCACCCCCACGACCTCGTCACAGTCCACCGCCGGGAACACAGCACCGGCGTCCAAGAAATCGAGGCCGCTCCCCGTCTCCACCACCTCGCCGTCGCCGCCGCAGCCGCCCAGGCCAAGGACGCTGTTCCTGTCCTCCCCGCAGAGCAGGGTGGAGGAAGCACCGAAGCAGAGGATACCCATCTCAAGATCGCCAAGAAACGGCGGCTGTCTTCCCCGTCTGCTCCTGCTGCCGCTCTCGCTTGGGGTTGGGGAATATTTGGTTCTCTCGCAAGGATCGGCGTTCTCGGGGCCTAAAGGTTGGTGCTCTTTTCCTCCGGCTCTGGCCTAGATAAAGATGCCCCAATGGAGAAGAAGAGGGCCTCTCCCTCCTCTGTATCGGCGTGTGTCTTGGGAAGTGGCAAAGGGAAAGACAAGATGTGGGGGAGAGAGAGAGAGAGAGAGAGAGAGAGGAGAGGGTCTCCTGGGGAAGAGAAAGGGAGAAGGGCTTTGGGAGTTTTATAGGGTGTGTGGTTTTAAGGGAGGAATGATAGAGCAATAATCCCCGCAATAGGTTTAGCGGCAGATTTGGGGGCATTTTGCTCCATCCACCCCCTCATCCTCCATAGTAATAAATCCGCACGCTGTGTATAACCGCAAGCCGACTAGGGTTATTGTACTCGTGTGAGTGAAATGATTTTTCGGCTAGTCGACATCTGGAATGCCGACAAATGAGAGTAGACCGGTGTATTGTACTCGTGTGAATGAGATGATTTTTAGCGGCTACTTGACACAAACAAATGGAACTTGACCAATGCTATTGGACTCGCGTGAATGGAGTAATTTCTACCGCTATAGTCGACGAGTAGAAAGGAAAACCGAAGCATTTTTGCACTCGTGTGAATAAAGTGATTTTTATCGGCAACGAAATGGAACAAATCAATGTATACATTTAATTTTCCATTGAGAGTTGTATATTGCTTTCTTTGTTTATAAACATCTGTTTTTTTGGAAATTGACATGGTCCCCAAATGATAAACTTTGGTCATCACTTTGTTGAAAATATGTTTCTTTGGCCAAAAAAAAGTATGTATTATGAAAACATATCTCGTGATAGATTTGGGTACCATGTATTTAATGTTGTCAATATTGATAAATCTTTGATAATTGATAGTTGCTTGATAATGTTGTCAATATTCATTTTTAGTTATTTATTAATTTTTCCCTTTTCCCTTGAGAAGATCAATGTGGATATGCGGTCAAAGATGCGAGAAAATCAACAAAATGCATTTTTACCACTAAGTCAGCAAGCGGAATAGAAAAATGATGTAATTTTACACTCGTTTGAATAAAGTAATTTTTATCGGCAACTCGGCAGTTAAATGGAACAAATGACTGCATACATTTAAATTTTCTTTGAGAGTTGTATACAACTTCCTCAGTTTATAAACATTTTCCCTTTTTGGATATTAACATGGTCCCCAGATGATAAACTTTGTTCATCACTTTGTTGAATGTTTCTTTGGACGAAAATAAGTATGTATTATGAAAATATACCTCGTGATAGATTTGGGTACCATGTATTTAATGTTATCAATATTGATAGATCTTTGATAATTGATAGCTTCTTGATAATGTTGTCAATATTCATTTTTAGTTATTTATTAATTTTCTCCCTTCCTTCTCGAGGAGATCAATGTGGATATGAGGTCGAAGATGTGAGAAAATCAACAAAAATGGATTTCTACCACTAAGTCGGCAAGCGGAATATAAAACGGATGTAATTTTACACTTGTGTGAATAAAGTGATTTTTATCAGCAACAACTCGACGGTTAAATGGAACAAATGAATGCATACATTTAATTTTCCTTTGAGAGTTGTATACTACTTCCTTATGTATAAACATTTGTCCTTTTGGATATTGACATGATCTCCAAATGATAAACTTTGGTCATCAATTTTTTGAAAATATGTTGCTTTGGACAAAAATAAGTATACATCATGAAAGTATATCTCGCGATAAATTTGGGTACCATGTATTTAATGTTGTCAATATTGATAAATCTTTGATAATTGATATATCGAGATAAGAAAGTTTTTCGAAACAAATTCTAAAAGGACAAGTGTTTTGAATGGAAGATAAAATTGTTTATTGTTGTACATTTGACTCATTGAGCTTACTAAAGATTGTAGTCACGGAGCGCAATATTTGCAAAATCACCATGGCTATCTTGATATTAGTGGGAAAATCACTTGGCATAAAGGATACTATAGCATGAGACACACATGGTTTTGAACCTACGATTGGCACCCGGAGTGGACTAAATATACAACCATCAGGCTGGCTACCAAACCAACAGTTGGTTCTCAATTTTCATTGTGATTAGTGTTATATTCACCACATAGAATTAATTATGTCGAGGCAAGTATATGTAGCACTATTTTATGGTTGAACAAATCTCACAAAAGTTAATTTGAAGAAATAAAACAAAAATAACAAGGGGTTGACAGTGATAACTCAGATATCATAATATCATATTGCTAAACACCCACCAATTATGGGATATAAAACACCTTCTAACTTGCTCCTACCGCGCACTGCCCGCCAACATATACTCATGGTGCTCCCGATGCCACAACAATATGGATCAAGATCACAACCAATTAATAATACACAAGAACATAACCCGCAAAGGATTGGCGACTCCTTTTCTAAAAACACCAAAATAACTTAACCATTTTGACCAACATAGTATGCTAATCGCAACAAAATATGTGAGCCGTAATACACAGGGATTGCCAAAACACATGTGCGATTGATTGACGAGAGGTCGAAGTAAATTCACTACGAATCATTACCCATGCCATACGCCGCAAGTGGCAATAAAGAAATAGATATTCAATATTCCCCTCTCAAATTGCAGAACACAGAGAGCATACTACACTTCAAATTTTGTACGGCTAAATTGTCTTTCGCAAAAAAAAAAGAACATATGTGTAGGTACCAAAAGAATATTATCATGTTTAGAGGCATTCATAATTTCTAAATGCTCCAACTAAAACTATGGAAACCAATGCTGCCTCTACATGGGGCTAACCATGAACGCCTAGGACCGGTTAATATCCCATCTAAAGATGTCCCTCGCGCCACTCACTCAGATGCACATACACTCAAATTGCCACTAAGTGACACCATCAAATGCGCAATTGGATGGTGGATTTTCAGGAGCGGATCGATCGAGCCTAAGGACACGTAGGCATGATCTAGAAGCACCAAGCAAGTGACTCAATTTGCTAGTAATTCTGCGTGTGGATGGAGAAAAGACTGGCTGCCAAACAAAAACCACCTCAGCTATGAAGCACCTCCAGCAGCAGTCCTTCCACTGCCTTTTCCATTTGGATTATTAGCCTTAGATGAGAGCACGGAGTGCAACTGTAAGCCGTGGACACACGAGACGGAATTGCCGATCCAAGTCAGTCGGGATGGCAAACGTCTTGATCACACCCAGCTGGGTTTTTTTACCAATTCTTAAAGCGCCTAGAGAGAAGTGCACGCACGATTTTTAAGTAGCCACCAAACAAAAAGGGTTAAGCCTACCCGCCACCACGGAGCGCGCGAAGCTACCTCGTGGATCTTTGATGCCGCCCCCAAGTGCGCGCCAAATCATGAAATGCACACCGCTCTGTCAAAGGATTTTTTTTTTGCTTCGATCTGGAGCCCGGAGGGGGGCCAGGTGCGGATCGCGTACAGTTTATGTCACCACCCGCGGCACGATCCGTCGTGGAATTATCGGAGGAGCGCGTGCTGCGGGATCGCTTATGTGACAGTGACACCGTGTTTAGCATGACGACCGCAACGTGCAGGGGACACGACACAACCGAGAGAGATTTACCATACGCCATATTTAGCTGACCTTCCACTTCTCCGTCTTGACCCTTCCCTCCTTCTTCTCCCCCGTCGTCGTCGTCGTTGGCGGGGCCGCTGAGCGAAGCCCGGGTGACACCGGTGGTGCGGAATACTTCTCCCCGGCTCATGGAGACTAGGTCGGGGTTCTCTCCCTTCTGGCGGCAGTGTACCTAGAGCGGCAGCGGCTTGGCTCAGGCTGGGTGGTGGCGGCGGGTTGTTGCGGATCAGTGCCGGCTGAGCCCCTTTGGCCCAGATTTGCACCCCTCAGGCCCAATCTGGATTGTGGCAGGCAGACATGTCCTGTGCGCAACGAGTTCTACAGATGGTGGTGGTGGTATAGCTTGTGTAGGGGAGAAGCAGCGACGACGGTCAACCTGTTGCAGTGTGGCGGCAACCTTTATGCCCCGGCAGAACCCTCTTGGGACATGTGTGTCTCTACGGGGGCTTTAGGGACCCGCTGGGCTCGACCGGACCTAACTGGGATTGATGTGCACTGCGGCCGTGTTCGGTCGACTGCCGTCGAAGGCGGTGGAGGTAGTTCCCTCCCTCGCGGCTATGGTACAACTGGCCTCTATTCAAGCTTCTATTCCCCTCTGTTTTGCATACCTCGTGACAATAGCTTAGGTGAGACGACGATGGTGACTTCATGACCGTAGTGGCACATGTTGGCGGGCAACGAGTTTGGTGGTGTCGAGGCCTTGACCTTGCAGGGCTCTTGTGCAAGATCGCCCGAGGTTGTGCATAGGTTTTTTTTTTGGGAGAAATCCTTGTCGGCTTGCCCAACGCGGTGCCGCCTTCGGGTGGCACCATTCCTCCATGGAGGCCGTCGTGGCTATCCTTCATCCACTTCCTTTTGTGTATCGGGGAAAACGCTAAGACCAGTGCGTTGGTCCAAGTAGCAACATCGTCGTTTTCCTTCTTGATGGTGTTGGTTTGTACTTGACGATTCGGTGCTAGGACCATGGTGGTACTTCTTGGGAGGAGTTAAATCCACCGTTAGTCATTGAACTTGCTTAGCAAAATTAATACGGTCATCGTACATCAGAAATACAAGTTTACGGTCACAAAATACGACATAGAGGTTCACCGATGGTCACTGGAGCTGTTGGCGTGTTGTATTTGCGGATGTGGCAAGTTCCATGACCCACTGTCAAGTCACTTAAGAGATAAGTAAGAAAACCCACGTATAGGAGGGGCGTTTTGCAAAATTACCATCTCCTTCTATCTAAATCTGTCGTGGTGGTGGCACGACAAATGCCATGGGTAGGCTAAAGTTTAGGGCCAATGGGTGCTAGTGGGATCTGGGGAGGAAAGATGTAGTTGATTCTACACACAAAAGACTAAGGCAAAGATCTTTATTTCTCCTTCTTTGGGCTACAAGTGCTCCTTGAGCTGTATACAAGGAGAAAGGAAGAACTTTACCAGCCTAACGGTACTAAAATGAGCCGATCCCTTCTTCAGGGTCCAAGCCTCTCCTTATAAAGGAGAGCCTTGGGTCCTTTAGGGCTGATATGGCAAGCATATTCGAGGAATATGCTTGTCCCAATATAGTAGTTCGGCGCCCCCCTTTCCCTGTCGCTCCCCTAATGACGGCAAGGTTCCAGAGGGCCCCTCCTGCGCGCCTCGGGCTTCAGGACTGTCACCTCCGTGACCTCCTTCTGCCTCTCTGTCGCTCTGCGTCTTTGTCCGTAGTGCTTGGCTTCGCTCAGATTCTCCCTAGCCTGCGGCTAGGGTTTGACTTCAGGCTTCTCCTTCTCCTGCAAGCTTCGTATCATTCGGCCCTGCCTCCCGTAGCTCGGCTTGTCCTTTATCTGCACTAAGATTACTCGGGCTAACCCAGCCGACTTACGAAGTATCTCGGCCGGGTAATGCCTTGCCATTACTATAAGGGTCCTGCCCTTTCCTATCTTGACCGACCTCTACATGATTCGGCTGACTCAGACTGTAACTCGGAAACTAGACGGGGAACATCCTTTCGTCTTTCCCCGTCTTCACCCTATCCGGGGTTATCTCCCCAACATTAGTCCCCGAAGCTGGTATGGCCCCGCCGATAACCTCGGCCGGGTCGTATCAGTTTCATGATACACGTCCTGTATTGTTTCCGAGTTATTCCTTTCTCGTTCGAGGTATTATCGTATCTTCTTGTGTACGCCTCGTCCTACGTGTCATCCCCATCATTATTTCTCTAGTTTTTTGTTCCTCTACAGTGTTGACTGACAGGCTACAGTTACTACTGCGCCTGTCGCGCCGACGCTGCGATGCCTCGTGCGCCGTTTCCGTTGGGGATCATGATCTTCTCTGCTACGGTGTGGCCCTTGGTGTGGCTCCGCTCAACGACGTGCGGTCGTGCTGCGCACACGATCTACGCTGCCAACCGCCACACCCACGATCCCACTACCTTGCTTGTGGCTAGGTTATAAAGTGGGGCGTGGCGCTGGAGGATTCACTTTCCCCTTTCGCTCGGCGCCCTCTTCTTCTTCCTCTCGCTCAGCTCGCCGCGCCTGCTTCATCAGAACCTCCGACGGCGAGGACTCCGCCGTGTTGCTCCGTCTGCCTGGTCCGCGTTCGCTAGCTCCGGCATCGTCGCCGGTGAGTTCTTTCTGGCCGCGTTGCCTAGGCTTTGTCCTAGATTTCTCTGTCTCGATTTTGTATTCGTGCGGCGGTTCCTTTGCTCCTCCGTCGCCGTTCCTGTGCAAAATCGCGAGGGGGCCTCGTAGCTCTGAACTTTCCTCCGCCGCTAGTTCTTCCTCCGTCGATCTTTCCGGCGAACTCATGTCTAGCTCCTTTAGTGGTGCCCTGATAGAGGACGACGATGCTGGCTCTGGGCCCGAGCGAGTCTCATGGCAGGGCTCCTCCGTTACACGCCGCGAGATCGAGTGGCTCATCCGAACTCGTAGGATTCCCGCCAAGGTCTCCTGTCGCTTACCCGGCAGCGAGTCCTCTCCGGATCTTACGGATGGCGAGTATGTAGTTTTTATGTCGCATTTCTCGCGCGGCTTTGGTCTCCCTCTTAGCGACTTTGCTAGAGAGTTTCTCGACTACTTCGGCCTTCAGCCGCATCATCTTCCTGCAAATGTCATCGCTTCTCTTTCCGCTTTTATCTCCGCCTCAGAAGGATACTTCGGCCTATGGCCGTCCGTGCATGTCTGGTCGAAGTTCTTCCAGATTCGTTCTAACGTAGTCCCTGACAAGTCTCTGCACCCCTCCGAGAAACTTCTTACTCAATGTGGAGCAGCGTCCATTACACCTCGGAGGAAGTCCGTATTTCCTCGTGTCACCGGGTTAGAGTCGTGCAAGAAGTGGCACAAATCCTTCTTTTACGTCAAGAACAGAGGGACGGAGGACAAGTCGGCTCCCCGCCTTCTCCATTGGACCGCCCTCTAAGGTGAATTGGACTTACAATCAGAGGAAGAATCACGCCTTGGCCGAAGCTTTTGAGATTCGGCTTAAAGAGCTGATCCGCGCCGGGTTATGCGGCGAGGATTTGATGGCTACTTTTATCAGTAGCCGAATCTGCCCATTCCAGAAACGGACGCACAAACTCTGCTACATGAGCGGTCCTCTCGATCCCAACCGAGTCTCGACTGTGGAGCTGGACAACTATCTCATCTTTAAGCGAGTCCGAGCCATCTTCAAGACGGAGATGCCTGAGGACTGGGCTTGGGGGTTGAAACCGTTTACGCGCGAGCGTCCTCCTCCCGAAGTAAGCTTAACCAATAACGCTCTGCGACCCAATTGCTTTCGTAACGGTTTTCGCTAATTTTCCTTTTTCTTGTCTTGTAGAGGTTCGCACAGCAGAAGATTGAGGATGCCGAAATTTTGTTGCTTCTGTGGCCTGCGGACCGGAGTACCCCGGACACCGGTGAGCCGGACTCGGAAGAGTTCGTCCCTAAGTCAGATCCTGCCCCTGCTCGCGCTCGTGGCAAGACCTCGGCCCATGAGGAGGAAGGTGATTCGGACGAGGTCCAAGTTCTTGAGGTAGTTGCCGCAGTGCCTATTTCTTATGCATTTCCGGCTTCTACTTTCCCATCTAATACGGCCGGTCAGGTTCACGACACCGAGCCTATTGCTTCCCGGCCCCCTGTTACCTCTGGGAAACGTGGGGCTCTTGCTGATGCCTCAGAGGCGGCTCCCAAGAAACGAACGAAGAAATCCGCACCGAATCCTCCCCAGCGCAAGGTCATGCCTGGAGTTGCAGGGTAAGTTCCCTTTTGCTCGTATTTCTTGTTTCTCTCTTTCTGTTTTTTAACCTGTTGTCGCTCTCTCTTTTCTATTTCCACAGTGCTCCACTTTCCGTTAAGCCCGGCGGTCCTAGCATGACTAGCCGTGTGACTCGGCAGCTGTCTCCTCCGCCTGCCGAAGATACCAGGGTTCCAAGTCCTGCTCGCGGCATCTCCTCGATTCGAATCGATCGCCCCCTCACCATGATGTACCTGAGACTCCTCCTGTTGACGTTGACTCCACTCGGCCTTCCGAGATTTCCATGGAACCAGTTGTCTCCTCTGTGGATCCGAGCGTCTCTACCGAGCATCTTTCTACTCCTGCAGTTTCTATAGTAACTCCAGCCCCGGCCGAGGACGTCATTATCTCGGCGCCCTCTGCGACCGTGACCCCTCCGGCTCCTAAAAGCACTGTTCCCATTGCCGAGGTATCGGCTCCCGCTGATGCCTCCTCTAAAGCAAGAAAAGTTGTTGCCACCAAGGCTTCCACTTCCCAGAAAGGTCTTGTCGGCTCTTCTCAGCCGAGTATTGCCGATGTGCTGTGCAAAGGAACTGCGCCCACCAAAGCCTCTGTTACTTCGGCCACCGGTACCCAGCTTGCTCTTCATAAAAGCCCTGCGGCCGTGGTGGTTACCCAGCACGTCCGGGGTAAAGTCCTAACTCGAACGGCTAGTGGGAACAGCCTCGGCTCGCTGGTGGAATATGCCAATAATTGGAATGCTGCCGATCAGTTTGAGGGTAATCCAATCAGTCAGCCATTTCAGCTCTCCGACATTGGCGGCCGCTTGGATCAAGCTGCCAAGATCATCCTTGATACTAACAAGATGAATGAGGTAAGTGTTGTTTTGCGGAGTTTTGATTAATTCTCCAGATGCTACTATATATTCTAGTCCCCGAAACTTGCAGGGAAATAACTTGTTATTTGCTTGGAAGTTTAATAATCCTCTACATAGTTTAGTGTTAACTGTAGGGTTCAAATCTTCATTCGACTAGATCTGCCTTAAACTTTGCTTGACTTTCGTTTAGTTGATCTTGGAGTATCCAGCCACCTGGATCCGGGTTAAGTTTCACTCAACTCGGATCTGCTTTAACCTCGAATATCCAGCCACCTAGATCCGGGTTAAGTTTCACTCAACTCGGATCTGTTTTAACTTTGAATACTCAGCCACCTAGATCTGGGTTAAGTTTCGCTTAACTCGGATCTGCTTTAGCTTCGAATATTCAGCCACCTAGATCCGGGTTAAGTTTCGCTTAACTCGGATCTGCTTTAGCTTCGAATATCCAGCCACCTAGATCCGGGTTAAGTTTCACTTAACTCGGATCTGTTTTAGCTTCGCATATCCAATAATCGTTTGCTCCATTGTTTAGGTTGCACATGACCGGCGGACTGCCGAATTTCAAAGATTACTTTTTTCACATCGAAAGTTGGAAGAAAAATATGAGAAAGTTCTCCCTGTGGTGAAAAAGACTGGTAAGTTGATAGTTCTCTTCGTCATTTTCGACATTTTTATTGTTTTGTATGCGAGATGTCGGCTTACTGTTTTGGTGAACAGGTAATATTAATAATCTCAACATTCGTCTTGCGAAGAAAGTCAAGAGCCTGGAAGGTTAGTTTCCCTTTTACCTTACATCTTCCGCTTTTGAAAATGTGAGCTAAGCTTCTTTTATCTTGTTTGGCTTTGGTAAAGCCGAGTTACAAACCTTTGCAGCATCTCACCAAGATTGCTTCTTTTATCATGCTGCATTTTTTAGAACAAAGCGCTATTCATTCAGCGCAGCTGAAAGAAAAGGATGATGAAATAGCTCGCCTGCGCACCGAGGTGGAGGCCCTTAAGCTCTCTCAGAAATCCGAACTAGAAAAGGTCGATCAGGAATTCTCCAAGGAGAAGAATCACCTAGTTCTGGAGCTGCAGAAGAATAAAGAACTCCTCGAGGCTGCCGAACTGAAAACTCGTGGAATGAGCGAGGAGATCGCTGGCTTTGAAAAGAGCAAGATTATCTGGGTTAAAGATCTTCAGATGATGATGAGTTATATTCATTGTAAGTCTCTTAGCACGGCCGGATTACGTTTTTTTCTCTTTGTCCCTGCTGCCTCCTGACGCACTCGTGTTTTGCGCAGGTCATTTTCCAGAATCTAAGCCTGTGAGTTCTAAAGCAGTTCTTGCAGCTCGTGCGTGCCGAGGTGTCCCTGTTGACGTTGACTCGGAGTACTCGATGGAAGATTTTTTGGTTGCTGTCGGCGCTGCAGTTGGTCCGATGAAGATTATGGGCAGGGACTTGGTGCAGGCAGCTATCCGAGCCTACCATGTTCTCTGGCCGAATACCTCTGGGACTCCTGATATCAATGAGGTGAAATTGTTGGTGAAAAGATTGATGGCATCTGAGAAGCAACTAAGTCTCTGGAGGGAATCAGCCGGGCGAGCTGGCGCTGATATGGCCCTCACTGTTATCATGTCATGGTATGAAGATATTTCTCTTGATATCCTGAGAAATTTGCGCACAGGTTCCCGTTGGGTTGAGGATCCCACTTTTGTTGCTCTTCGACAAGCTCGCGCCTTTCAGCTCGTTGAGTATGCCGACGTGCATACCTGGAATGAAGGTCCGAGCTTCCTCCCGAACTCGGACGATGAGGTTGTCGTCGAGGATGCATCAGACAATAACTCGGCTGAGCAAGGCGAAGGTGAAGATGATTCGGCTTCTTCTGGTGACTCCAGTTCGAGCTCGGATGACAACGGTGACGCGCGATCCTCCTCCAAAGGTACTGGGCATTCAACTGCGCAAACTGATGCCCCTCAGCAGCGTCAAACTTCAGCCGAAGTCGCACCTGGTTCTGTGGAAGGCGAGGCAACCTCGGCCGAGGCTCCGCCTATCTCGGAGCATCCAGCCCCTGACCCAACTATTGCCTCTGCAGCTGAAAACCTTTAAGTTATTTCTTGTCCCTGGTATGCCGGGCGTACGATGTACGTGGAACATTTGTCCGTCTTCTGTATGACCTAAATTTCTTTTGCCGTGTACTGCTGCGACATATATGTCTGTAGTTGTTATAACCTTGTTTAAGTGGATTTTCGTCCAAATTCTTGCTTTGGTGACCTGCGATTTCCAGATTCTAGGATGTATATTTGTCTTTGTATTCTCGTGGTTTTAGCCGAGTAATCTGGGTGTGAGCTCCTAATATCATACGAGATTGATTTGCTCTTATTCTGAGTGTCGAAGTGTGATACCTCCCTTGTATCAAAGGTTGACTATTACTTTGTAACAATACATGGCAGTCCCCGAGTCACTGCCTATTGCGCGGAAGTCTAGTGTGTAAACCAAATTTCAGAAATAACATAAGACCGTTGGCGAAGCGCTGCTCAGGGTGCCGAGTTTTAGTGCTCAACATAAAACTGGGGCAACATATGGCAGTCCCCGAGTTGCTGCTCTGGATGCCGAGGTTCAATACATAAGATGAAATTGAAATAACATATGGCAGTCCCAGTCACTTTCACGGATGCCGAGGTTCAATACATAAGATGAAATTGAAATAACATATGGCGGTCCCAGTCACCGCTTTCTGGATGCCGAGGTTCAATACATAAGATGAAATTGAAATAACATATGGCAGTCCCCGAGTCACTGCTCTGGATGCCGAGGTTCAATACATAAGATGAAATTGAAATAACATATGGCAGTCCCCGAGTCACTGCTCTGGATGCCGAGGTTTCATACATCATTGGTTCTTGACCTTGAGACACTATGCTACGAATAAAATGGACGAAGTAAAGCTACATTCCATGGCCGCTTCGTTTCTTCGCCAGCTTTGTCTGCCTTGTTTCTTCCGGGGGATTGAGCGTCGATTAGATAATAGGCATCATTATGCAATGCTTTGCTCACGATGAATGGTCCCTCCCATGGAGGTGACAGCTTGTGCATGCCGTGGTCGTTGCACCGGTCGGACTAAATCTCCTTCTTTGAATACTCTTGGATTCACCTTCTTGCTGTGATATCGTCTCAGGTTCTGCTGATAAATAGCTGATCGTGATAGTGCCAGTTCGCTGGCTTCTTCTAGTAGGTCAACAGTATCTTGCCGAGCTACTTCATTTATCTCTGAAGTTGTATATTGAGTAACTCTTGGCGAGTCATGTAGAATGTCAGCTGGAAGCATAGCCTCCGCCCCATATACCAGAAAGAACGGTGTATAACCTGTTGATCTATTCGGAGTAGTCCTGAGGCTCCACAATGTTGCTGGTAATTCTTCAATCCAACATCCTGCCGACCTTTGCAATGGTTCAACGAGTCGCGGTTTTATTCCGGACAACACTAATCCATTAGACCTTTCCACCTGCCCATTAGATGCTGGATGAGCAACAGAAGCAACATCTAATCTTATGTGTTTTTCTCGGCAAAACCTAGCGAAAGCTCCTTCTGGAAAATTTGTGCCATTGTCTGTAATAACACTGTGTGGGTACCCATATCTTAAGATAATGTCTTTGAGGAATTTCACTGTTGTGAACCCGTCACATTTTTTATTGGTTTGACCTCAATCCATTTTGTGAATTTGTCCACCATGACCAATATGTGGGTCATACCCCATCGTGCCGGCTTAAATGGTCCCACCATATCTAGGCACCACACAGCAAACAACCAAGTAATGGGTATCGTTTTTAACTCGGACGACGGCATGTGTATCTTGGTTGCATATCTCTGACAACCATTGCATTTTTCAACCAGCTCTTTGGCTTCCTTCAACGCCGTTGGCCAATAAAACCCATGCCTGAATGCTTTGGCTACCAAGGCACGAGATGAGGCATGGTGTCCACATTCTCCTTGATGTATATCTAAGAGGATCTCCTGGCCTTCTGCCAAACTTACACACCTTTGCAATACACTTGTGACGCTTCTTTTATATAGCTCATTGTTTATGATTGTATAAGCTTTTGCTCTTCTTACAATCTGTCTTGCTAACACTTCATTATTCGGTAATATTGCATCTTTAAGGAAAACGAATATGGGTTGCGCCCAGATCGGTGTGATTTTTTCTGGTGCGGTCTCACTCTCTATCTCCATGCTTTCCGCCAGCATAGATATCTCGGCTTTCTCCATAATTAAGCTTATCTCCGCTGTCCTTTTCTTGGAGAGTTCCGAGTTATATTGCTGATCTACTTCCATCGGCACATTATCTTCTGCTGAACTTGCCGGAATAAAGATAGATTCGGATTCTGGTGATGGGGTTATCGATGGTTTTCTGAGGTGTTCCAGGGCAATACCCGGTGGAATTGACTGCCTGGTCGATCCCAGTTTTGACAGTGTGTCCGCGGCATCATTTTCTGCCCGAGGTATATGGTGAAATTCACACCCTTCAAAGTATCCACTGATCTTTTGCACATGAAATCTATACAAAGCCATATTATCATCTAACGCATCCCAATTGCCTGAGACTTGCTGTACTACTAAATCCGAGTCCCCATAGCATAAGATTCGGCGTATGCCAATCTCTTTTGCTACTTTCAACCCATGGACCAGTGATTCGTATTCGGCTACATTGTTTGATGCAGCAAAATGTATTTGTAGTACATACTTCAGCTGATCCCTTTTGGGTGAGGTTAACACTATTCCCTTCAAACCATTTCTTAGTTTGGAACCATCGAAATGCATCGTCCAATAATTTGGATCTGGCGTGGCTCATATTGCCTCGGCCCAATCTGAAGAAGTCGGCGACACTTTGATTGCATCTCTCCTATCGAATTGTGGAGCGTATGGTGACAACTCGATTGCCCATTTTGCTATTCGGCCACTTGCATCCTTGTTGCTCAATATGTCGGTTATGGGTGCCTCACAGATTACTTTGATGGGATGCTCTTCGAAGTAATGTTTAAGCTTTTTTGCCGACATGTACACTCCATAAGCCATCTTCTGATAATGCGGGTAATTCTGCTTTGAAGCGGATAACACCTCGCTCAAATAATACACCGGCCTCTGTACCGACTTATCCTCTTCGAGTCGTTCTACGACGACTACAACACTCACTACTCTGTTGGTAGCCGCTATATAGAGTAGCATTGGCTCTTTTGACAATGGAGAAGCCAAAATGGGTGTTGTGACCAACATCTTTTTCAACTCATGAAATGCACTGTTTGCTTGTGGAGTCCAAATGAACTTATCTGATTTCTTCATTAATTGATAGAGTGGTAGTGCCTTCTCTCCCAGCCGACATACAAACCGGCTGAGCGAGGCTAGACATCCCGTGAACTTTTGTACGTCATTTAGACATCTTGGCAACTCCATTCTTTCTACCGCCTTTATCTTTGTTGGGTTGGCCTCTATACCTCGGCTAGATACGAGAAAGCCGAGTAGTTTTCCTGCCGGCACGCCAAATGTGCACTTTTCCGGATTAAGCTTCATTCGGAACCTTCTCAGGTTCGCGAAAGTCTGTCGTATATCATCCAGTAGCGTTTTGCTTTCTTTGGTTTTGATGACCACGTCATCTACATATACTTGTACATTTTTTCCTATTTGATCGTGTAGACATTTTTGCATGCATCTCTGATACGTCGCTCCTGCGTTTCGCAGGCCGAATGGCATTGTGCGATAGCAATAAGCCTCGTACGGGGTAATAAACACAGTCTTTATTTGATCGGCCGGATTTAACGGTATCTGGTGAAAACCAGAATACGCGTCTACAAATGACAATAACTCACAACCAGCGGTCGAATCAATGACCTGGTCTATTCTAGGTAAAGGAAAAGGATCTTTTGGACACGCCTTGTTCAGGTTCGTGTAATCGATACACATCCGCCATACAATGGCTACATTCGGATCATCTTTCTTCTTTTCTACTAGCACCGGATTCGACAACCAATCCGGATACAGCACCTCCATGATGAACCCGGCTGCGAGGAGCCGAGCTATTTCATCCCCTATTATTTTTCTCCTGTCTTCGGCGAAGCGGCGGAGAGGTTGCTTCACCGGCCTTGCTCCTGGCCTTACATTCAAAGAGTGCTCAGCCAACTCCCTCGGAACACCTTGCAGATCCTGAGTTGACCATGCAAATATGTCCCGATTCTCATGGAGGAAGTTGGTGAGCTCGCTTTCCTATTTAGCATCTAGTCCTGCACCAATAGTAACAGTACGCTCTGGGAATTGCTCATCTATCTGAAACTTCTTCGTTTCCTTAGTCGGCTGAAAGGAGACACTTCCATGCGGATTGGCTAGTGCCGGCATATTCAGCTGTGCCGACTGAGCGAGGGCTGCTACCTCCTTCTTTTTTCTCTTGCTATAACCAATGATTCGGCCAAATTCGACCCGGCTGAAGCACACTCCATTGACTTCTTGTAATCCCCTGCTACTGTTATCACTCCTTGTGGTCCGGGTAGCTTCATTTTCAGATAACTTATATGGTAGCTGCTCATGAATTTGGCCAACGCTGGCCGTCCGAGTAAAGCATGATAGCAACTCTCTAGATCCACCACTTCAAACTCTAAGTTTTCTGCTCTGCAGTTTTCTCTTGTGCCGAATAACACATCCACTCGGACCTTACCAATGGGTTCACACGAAAGCCCTGGCACTATCCCATGGAAAGTGGTTCTCGTGGATTGCAACATGTTCTGTGATATTCCGAGTTTATGCATGGTATCTTTGTACATGATGTTGATACTGCTTCCATTGTCAATGAGTACTTTTGAGAATTTCATATTGATGCTTGGTCCAACGAATGTCGGATCCAACACGAGTGCATATGATCCGGGATTCAGCATTATCTTGGGGTGATCCTTTATGCTCCAAGTTACCTCCTGATCTGACCAAGGCACATATCTCGGTACTGCAGGCATAACTGCATTTACTTCCATATGTCGGTGCTGCACACTCTGCTTGTCTTGCTGTTCCGTTGTGAACACGCAATAAGACTGATGATGTTCTCTGTAATCATTGCGTCCAGTATTCGCTGGATTTGTCCTTCCATCCTATACTTGGTTCATCACTTGATGTACCGCATCTCTCCGATCCGAGTTATCGTACCTCGGGGGAGGAGGCGGTAACATCAGTTGTTGTGCATTTGCTCCAGTCAACTGTGGTTGATGTTGCAGATGTACTTGATTAGGTGGCTGAATTCCTACGGGGTTTCCCATTGCATTTTTCATCCATGCACATTGGCGGGTCGTATGGTTGGCTGGCCTGGATGGGTTTGACGTGTGAAACTTGCACGGCTGATCTAACATAGATTCGAACGTGTACTTCGGCCTCTCCTGCCACTGTTTCTTTTGTTCTGGGGCCCACTGTCTTTTTCCTTCATTCCTTGGTGTCCACTGCTGAGGACCATTCTTTTGCCGTTGAGTTTCTCCGTAACTCGGCGGATCTTGCGCTACTGCCGCCACTTGGGCCGAATTATATATATAATCCGGCCTTTCTTCTCTTCTTATTCCTCTGAAATCACTGCGCCTGGATGACCCGGCCAAATCTCTTGCATAATGGTCATGTTGCTTCCGATGATCCGCCGACATTAATTCTGGTTGCGTTGGATCTCCTAATGCGTAGGAGTCCGCTATTCTGATAGTTTCTGCCAATGTGGTCGGCATATCTCTTTGCAGACATTGCCACAATACGCTGGCATAACGGCATCCTTGTGCGAACCAAGATATTGCTTGGGACTCTATAACTCCTTCACATGAGTTTCTCAGGTTACACCATCGAGTTAAAAACTCTCTATCTATTTCATTCGGCCTTTGCTTGCACATGGCTAGCTGTTGTGGCCTGTTTGGCCTCTTGTATGTGCTGGTAAAGTTGCTGACAAACATTTCTTCAAAATCCAACCAACAATTGATACTGCCCGCTGGTAGATTATTCAACCATACCCTAGCTGGTCCTTCCAGCATTTGTGGGACATACCGTACTGCCCATCGTAAGTTTCCACCCGCTATTTTCACAGCAGTGGCATAGTTAATCAATCAGTCTTGTGGTTTGGTACTCCCATTATATGTTTTCGTGCCTCTTGCTAGCTGAAAGTTTGGCACAGGTGGTTCGCCCATGATCCTTGGTCCAAAGCATGTCGGACCTGGCGGACCCTGTTCTTCCAACAACTCGGACCGGTATAGCCGGTCCAGCTTCACTCTTGCATCATTTGATGGCAAATCTCTGTACAGAACTCTGTCTTGTATTCCATAGTGGTTATTTCCTCCATGGATCGCATATTCCATCTCGGAATAACCATCATTGTATCTTTCATTCACCTGATTGTGGCGAGCTGGACTCGTTTCTCTTTCCTGCTGGGGTTCATGCCTTGGTTGCGGGTTGAGTGGCAGTTCTCTCCTTACTTCGACCGGGGTATTGTTCTCATGATTGCCTCTTCCGAGTTCTCTTCTGCCGAGGTCTCCATTGCCTCGGCTTCCGCCGTCTTTCTCAATACGGCCGGGATTCCTCTCCCCACTGTTACCTCGGCTTCCATTGCATCTGTTCTCATTTCCTTCCCGGCTATTGCCGGATCATACGGAACGATTTGCTTGTTTCTCTTTCCTGAGGTTACTGCTTTGTCCTTCCGTGCATTATTTCCGGGTGAAGATGCTGCTGCCACGGACAAGGCGGTCTTTGCCGAGTGAACCATTCGCGAGGCCCGCCTCGCCGGGTCCGCCTCGAGCATTTCTTTTGTTTCTTTGGTTCGCGATGCGCACCATCTCATTCACTCTTTCTTCTTTGTTTACGGGCTTGGCGGTCAACCCCTCTAACTCGGCATTTGCCGCTCTTAGGTTCTTTCTTGAGTACCTCGGCAAGCCCAAATCAAGCGATTCGCCTTATGAGCTTCATGCTCTTTATTGATATCATCTATGAGGTTTTCCCTCAATCTTAATTCGTCCACCCGTTCGGGCGACGTCAAGCTTATTAGCTTTGTCATATTCTCGCGAGGTCTGTTTAAGGACTCCGCAAGGCCGACACCTTTTTGGCCTCTACCAGCACCTTTGCCTGGTTTCTTCTAACTCTGCCTGAGCATTTGCCGGATCAAGTATCAGCGCTACAGGTGTAGTCAAGTTCTCTATGGTTGCCTGAAGAATGTTCTCTGGCCTTTCCAGGTGGCCCTCTTACTCTTGGTGCCTTTGGGGTGGTGTCACGCCTCGGTCGGGTTGGTCATGGTGGGATTACCTCGGTTGGCGGTGTTGTGCGCCTAGATGCGCCTGACGCCCGATGGCGGGTTCTCTGGTTGACCCGGCCGCTACTCCGATTGCACTCCGGCGCGACCATCACCTCGGCGCCTACGAGGATGCGCTCCGCGGATGGCTCGCGGTGCTAAGGTGGCTCTCTGCAACAACAACTTGTGAGGATAAGCGCCGGAGATGTCGATGCCGTAGACCACTGCCCGCCGGTGATGAAGACACCGTTGCGGGGAGTTTTCCCCTGAAGCTGCCCGATTGTCACGGCGTAGTCACGAGATCAAACCTCCGGACTAAGCCAAAACAACGCTTCGCTTTGTCTTGATGAAGTTTCCGTCCGGGATCATAACTCCGGCTAGCACTTGGCCCCTGATGCGTAAGCGTCGTGGTGGTGGCACGGCAGATGCCATGGGTAGGCTAAAGTTTGGGGCCAATGGGTGCTAGTGGGATCTGGGGAGGGAATATGTAGTTGATTCTACACACAAAAGACTAAGG
The DNA here is from genome assembly GCA_030063025.1 of Avena longiglumis. Classification (NCBI taxonomy): domain Eukaryota; kingdom Viridiplantae; phylum Streptophyta; class Magnoliopsida; order Poales; family Poaceae; genus Avena; species Avena longiglumis. The sequence goes on from CP125976.1 coordinate 138,195,054, forward strand.
CAAAGATCTTTATTTCTCCTTCCTTGGGCTACAAGTGCTCCTTGAGCTGTATACAAGGAGAAAGGAAGAACTTTACCAGCCTAACGGTACTAAAATGAGCCGATCCCTTCTTCAGGGTCCAAGCCTCTCCTTATAAAGGAGAGCCTTGGGTCCTTTAGGGCTGATGTGGCAAGCATATTCGAGGAATATGCTTGTCCCAATATAGTAGTTCGGCGCCCCCTTTCCCTGTCGCTCCCCTAATGACGGCAAGGTTCCAGAGGGCCCCTCCTGCGTGCCTCGGGCTTCAGGACTGTCACCTCCGTGACCTCCTTCTGCCTCTCTGTCGCTCCGCGTCTTTGTCCGTAGTGCTTGGCTTCGCTCAGATTCTCCCTAGCCTGCGGCTAGGGTTTGACTTCGGGCTTCTCCTTCTCCTGCAAGCCAGATCATTCGCCCCGCCTCCGTAGCTCGGCTTGTCCTTTATCTGCACTAAGATTACTCGGGCTAACCCAGCCGACTTACGAAGTATCTCGGCCGGGTAATGCTTTGCCATTACTATAAGGGTCCGGCCCTTTCCTATCTTGGCCGACCTCTACATGATTCGGCCGACTCACACTGTAACTCGGAAACTAGACGGGGAACATCCTTTCGTCTTTTCCCGTCTTCACCCTATCCGGGGTTATCTCCCCAACAAAATCCTCACTCTGACCCAATCCCGCCTCGTCCTCCTCGCGGTGGTGGTCGGGCTGCTCGCGTCCTTGCGGCCGGCCGCCGCGGTGGACGTGGAGGCGGTGCTCGCGCCGTTCCCGGACCTCGCCGTCTTCACGGCTGCTCGCCTCGCCGCCCGCGGTGACGTGCGGCGGTGCTTCGCCCCGGACCTCGCCGCCGGCCGCTTCGGTGGGCGTGGAGGCGGTGCTTTCGCGCCGTTCCGGACCTCGCCGGCTTCTCACGGCTTCTCGCCGCCGCCGCGCAGTCGCGGCAGGCGCTCGCGCTGCCGTCCCCGGACCTCGCCGGCTGCTCCCGTCCTCGCTGCCGGCCACCACAGTAGACGTGGAGGCGGTGTTCGCGCCGTTCCCGGACCTCACCGGCTGCTCCTGTCCTCATCCACCTCGCCGGCTTCCGACGTGCTCCGCTACCACGTCCTCCTCGAGTACATCTCCCCGACCGACCTCCGCCGCCTCCCGGCCGTCGTGAAGCTGGTCACCACGCTGTTCCAGACCATGGGCGGTGCCTCCGTGGACCTTGGCGTTGTCAACGTCACGGCCGCATGCCCTGGCGTCGTGTACGCTTTCGTCGGCGCCTTTCACCTCCAACACGGCGGCGCGACGGCGCTGGCATCACGGTGTTCGCCCAGCGGCGTGCCAGCGGTGACCGGCTCCGATCGCCCGACGAAGTCATGCGACCGCCCACTTGTCGAGCTTAAAATTCTTGTGTCTCTAAATGCATTTGTTGTATCTAATCGCTGCCAGGAACTACACCAATTGTCGGCTCAGTCGCCCAGATGAAGGCTTGTATCTAATCTGCTGCCATTCTCATCTCTACTTGTTCGAGCTTAAAATTCTTGCGTCAGCGTGGGATGGCAGGGGAGGTGAGGAAGCTTGCGTCGGCGTGTGGAGACGGAGGAGCGCGGCACATGCTGGTGTGTTCCATCCGCAGCGCCGGCGCTGTATATTTTCAGGACCAGGACATGCCGGGGTGGAGCAGAGACGGACCCAGGGAAGGGATGGTCATTTTGCAAAAAAAACTCCTATAAGTGGTTGTTCTTTATGTAAATATTAAGTTACTGACAGTGGGCGCTCAGCTCGCCACATCATCAAATACTTCTCTACGACGCGAGCGGTGACCGCGAGTGACGCTTCGACGCGTCTTCAGTGACCGTAAACTTGTATTTCCAATGTACGATGACTGTATTGAGTTTGCTAAACAAGTTCAATGACTAACGATGGATTTAACTCTCTTGGGAGGGTACAACGGTTGCGGCCACCTTCACTTGGTTGATCCGCCTCGGTCTTTGGTTTCTTTCTTCTTTTGTGCTTTTGTTCGCTGCTGCGCCAGCATTTGTTTTGTTTCGAGACTATCATTAGTTTTATTGTGTGATTGTTATATTAATATAGCGAGAGACTATCATTAGTTTTATTGTGTGATTGTTATATTAATATTGCGAGACGATAGCTATTCTGGGGTATTCCTCGCAAGTCTATATTGAGGAATTCCTCACTAGTTTTGGACAACTCATTCATCCGATGATGATAGCCATTGGGCGTAAGTAAATTTCTGATTTTAGACATTTGTCCACAAAATATCACTAGCTCGAGGCAAGCCACGAAGACAGACTGGCACAAAATTCACATCATCAAGCAGTAAATACCAAATCAGCAACATAAAACACAGGTAACCTCACATCATCAAGCAGTAAATACCAAATCAGCAACATAAAACACAGGTAACCTCGTCTTTTAAAATCTCCACAGTTCACTAGTTCGACTGATTAAACATGATCCAGGTCACAATGACAGTAAATTGCATGTCCAGCTTTCACTAGAAGCACTATAGCATGAACAGACAGATTTCCCTATTTTGGTCTGAGTATAATATGGTCTCATCGCTCAGCGAAATGGAGATCAGTTCTCATACTTCGGGTCCGCCATCACAAAGTGGTACGCGATGACCAAGACAAAGATGAAGATGCCCAGGAAGTTGGTGAAGAAACCCAAGTCTTGGTCGTCAAACATCTGCAGCAAAGGTTGCAAACAAAGGTTAGTCAAAGCATGATAATAACCAGATGTAGTGGTTGCCACTTGTCAGAAGTATATGACATGGAAGGAAAAGCTAAAGTACAACATACAAACAGAAGTTATAGTTATACAGAAAAAAGAAGAAGTTATACACGGGATGCCTGTATATAATATTAAAAAGGAGAGCATGGAACACTACAAGTTACTATCGGATTATGGCTCACAGGTTGTCATCACAAAATGCAGCAAGTCAAAACAAGGGAGAAGCCCCTTCTTAATCATCATATGATCCTGATAATTCCAACAGAAAGATTTCTTAGCTCTGAGCTATATTCCAGCAAACCTAACTTGTGACATATTGGGATGTCACCAAGCAGCATCATTCTAACTCCACTTTCACCAAAAAGATAAGTATGAGTAACATATCATGATGGAGAATTACTGTTGTTCAGGAATGGAGTTGTGGGGGGCTGGTAGACTAGCTAGATAAACATTTAGTGGTGTAGCGATTAAAAATGACCATAGTGAAGAGCACACTGCCACTGATGTATAGAGGTGGATAGCATAAGACAGTGTGAATCAACCTGCACTACTGTCGGCATGCTACAAAATCTAATAACTCAAGGCTACTAGTATCCAGAAGAAGTTTCAAATAAAAGCAAGTCAGAAAGTCAGGAGACAACAGTACACAAATTTTCGACAAGGAAAACCTGTTCTACACATGAGTGGACGTGGATTTTAGATCATTGTTGTACAAGAGCACTCTCTCCGCAATGCAATAGATCGCACAGAAAACGTACACTAATTGATACATGCATAAGGCATACACATAACATAGTTTTTCGTTGCATCAAATTCAAGGGTCTTCGAAACTTCTTTGCCCTTCCCAAATATCTATTTCCATGCAGCTTCTGGGTTGCAACACTTCGCAAACCCACCAACTCAGGTTCAAGGCTCGCCTATACCTTATGTTCAAGGTATGAGGGGGAGTAGGGAACATGTCCTATCTTCTATAACCATGCACAAATTCAGCTCCTCATTCAGTATAGTTTAATCTACTCTGTGGGCAGGCCCTGTCTGTGGGTTGCATATTCTCCTTAAAGTTAAAACTGTAGAATTACTTTAAATTCGTCATAACTGGAAATCAGACTACTGCATCTGGCGCCTGAACCTGACCAAGCGGATATAGTTCATCCACCTATGGCATGCCACACCCACCGGAAGACTTCCAAGTTTCAACGCATATACTACCAATTTTTCCCTAACCCGCCATGTGCCCATGTATCTACGAACAAATCCAACAAAGGATAGCCGGATGAGCTCGCCTGAACCATTTTCTGCCCGAATTCCGGAATCAAATCGAACGAGATCTCAAGAGACCAAAAGCTGATCCCAACACGAGATCGCACTAAAACCAGCGCGTCACTCCGTCAGACCCTAGCCACTGCGCGTATCCAAGGATCCCGCCATAAAATTGAACGGATCTACAGAAAATCATGACGACCAAGGCGGAAGAAACCGTATACATGGTTTCGTCCCGCGAGCAGATTTTTCACACGCGGTCCGAGAGAGGCGAAGAGAGAGGATCGCACCTTGTCGGCTGCCGCGCGGATCTCCTGGGAAGCAGGGGGGCGTGCTCGCGGTCACGCTCGCCGTCGCCGCCTTGGTCCTGCCTCTGCCTAGTGCACTGTTTTCTGAAACTAGCAAGTCGCGGAGAAGAAGAAGACGTGGGCCGCAGTGTTTTATTGTGTTTTACATAGGCAAAGGATGATTGGGCCGCATGTATTTGGACCGAATTTACTGGGTTCTGTTGGGCTGGATAGTGCTGCGCGTTAGATGGCCAAACTGTGGTAGTATTGTCAACGTCGCGACTCCCGAGGTCTTCGAAAAAAAATCGCATTCCTGGGGCGGTCAAGTCGTCGCACCATCGAAATGAGACGGAAGGACACCACGACGTCTCGCTGATATACGGGACCCATCCGTCACTCTCCTGACACGATAGTTAGCTGGACCCCACCTGTCATCCGCACGCGCGCCTTACCAACTCTTCGTCCATGGAGGGGTAGTGGGAAATTTCGTTTCCTTCCAGGGGGCTCGGTCTACGAAGGATTCTCGTGCCGTCTCGTGCCGTGCCCGGGGACGCCGAGCCGAACGACCGACCGACCGAACGCGACGGCGACGTCGGCGAGGGCCCGAAGCGACCCGATCGCCTTGCGCAGCCTCCTCCTCCGGTGAGCGCTCCGGATCTTCGTTTCCGCACCATGATTTAGAACTTGTTTACCCTCTTCTCCTAGAATCTATTCTCGAGGCCCCGGATTCGGTGCGCATTGGTTTATTTCGACGGTAATGCCCGCGGGGGACTAGAAATGGTTGCGCGATTTCTCGGTGTGGTTCGGATGTATGGAAATTTTTAATGGGGATCTGGCAGGGGTAGCTGGGTAGAGGTGAACCGAATTGGTTGTGCTTGCGCTGAATTTGGTGCCGTTTATCCCGTCTGAGTATCCCAAATGGTGGTGGCGGAGGATGATTTGGATCAGTTCAGTATCTGGAAATCCGTACTTTGTGATATATCATGTAAATATGCAATGTAAGTGTGGCATGGAAATGTGCTGATGATCCCGCACCGGGGTAGTCATTTGCAATTTTGAAAGTGGGAACCTGCCCATCATTGAATGTTTATTTGTTTCAGATTCATATCTCAGATTAGCTCATGGAAAATATGTGTAACATGAGATTGATTTTTCAGGTTGTTGGATCACCAGTGCACTAAGGTCGTAGCTGATTGAGAAGAGGGGAATACCAGCAATGTTCTCCTTGTTCTATGGCCTGTGGAACCATGTATTTAGCAAGACAGAGTTCCGCGTACTCATACTTGGAGTCCATAAGGCTGGGAAGACGGTAATTCATCTGAAACTTGTGTTTATATGTTGACCCAACCATGTCTCCTTTTCGTGTCAGTATCCTCGTGCTGATGATTGAGTTTATCTGTAGTACATAATAAGATTTATACTAGAACTTGACAGGCTTCTAATGATAACTATGTAGACCTTGCTAGAAAAGTTGAAGTCGATCTATTTGAAAGGAGAAGGGCTTCCACATGATCGTGTTGTTCCAACTGTGGGGCTTAATATTGGACGTATTGAAGATGCAGATGTAAAACTTGTTTTCTGGGATTTGGGAGGTCAGGTATGGTTTCTTGTGCTATAGACCAAAATTTCTGGCCGACAGCCTCTTCAATGAAACCTCTTCATTCATCAGTCAGGATTTTTCATTTTTATCGAACATAGCTTGACAGTTCTCATCTAGATCAAAATTATGGAATATGGGGGAGATCTTGCTCAAGAAGATCAATTATAGCCACAGTAGAGCTGCACATGTTTTATCTAGTTTTGCTAGAACTGGACAATACATTCATTGATGTTTGGCTGCATTGGTCACCAGATTGTGTTTCACAACTTATTGTACTCCCTCCGTCCCAAAATAAATGGCGTGGGTTTGTCTAAATTTGCATGTATCTAGACGTGTTTTAGTATATAGATACATGCGAATTTAGACAAATACAAGTCACTTATTTTGAGACAGAGGGAGTAGTTAGTTGTAAACTTTTTCCTGAGCAACAAAGATGTCATTCCCTTGCAAACATAAAGACTCATTGACGTTAAAATCATGCATTTGTATTTGTCGATGCTGTCACTCAAATACCTGGAGATAGAATACTTCTCATGTTGCAAATGTAAGTACCTGGATTAGGTAGCTGGCAAGTGTAGGCCAGTTTTCTTCCCTTTGTTCAGAAGCCTCAATCATGAAATTGTTGTCTGGTTATGCAAATTATTAGAACATTAGAGTTAATGTTTATACTGAAAGCATGTAACCACCTTGTTTTTAACCTTTTTTATGTTTTTCCACGTTCTTGGCAAATCTGCAGCAAATGTTTATCCCATATAAGACCTTATGCTTGATACCACAGAGATCTTGGTCTGTATCCGTTATGTACTTAATAGCTGTGGGAAAGGTTCTCATTTACTACGGCCTACTCTACTTTCAGCGTTTAAGTTACACCTTTCCCATTATGTGATTTCAGTTTTGCTTAAGGAATCATATTAAACTGTAGATACGACCTTCTTCATGACAGCCAACAGGCAGAAACCAACTTTATTCCACAACAATACGAGTTAGATAACATTCTTTTTCTTGTTATTGCAAACTCTAATGCTAATTACATGTTTTTGACAGCCTGGCCTAAGAACAATATGGGAGAAATATTATGACGAGGCACATGCTATAGTATATGTCATTGACTCTGCCTCCGCATCAACATTTGAAGATGCCAAATCTGCTCTTGGTAAGTTGCTTCCATTTCTTTCTTCACAGAACATTAATGTAACCTGTACTGTATTTTCTAGTAAAGTCTGTCATAAGAATTGGAAAAATTAGGATCATTATTAGAGTGAATATGACTTGAACATTGTTGTTGCAGAGAAAGTGCTTCGTCATGAGGATCTGCAAGATGCACCACTACTTATATTCGCAAACAAACAGGTTGAGGTTTACTTTCAATTATCTGAAATATCATATATACTTATACGAAATTACCTTACAAAACTCATTGCATTCGCTCTCATTTAAAAAGGACAATTTCTTGGATGAAAATTGGCAGTTCTGGAAAATTCCTTATTATGTGCACACAATGCACAGTAGTTGTTACTTTGAATCCAACCCATGCTGTTAAGTGTCAGAAGTACTCCCTCTGTTCACTAATGTAAGACCTTCTAGCTTTTTTGGAAATGCATGTATCTAGACATGTTTTATTGTTTTAGGTTCACCCATTTTAGTCCGAATCTAGTCTACTTTGAAATATCTAGAAGGTCTTACATTAGTGAACGGAGGGAGTATCAGTTTCCATGCACCCTAGGTTTTAATACAGATCATAAGGTGAACAGCTCAGAGTATGGAAGAGTAAAAATATGCATTTTTGTATCTTGGAAACCACAACATTTTTTAAGATGAGAAAGACATAACTGAGGAAAACATGTTCATATTATTCCTTGGAGTCCTTTGCAAGCTCACTTCTTGATATGTTGATTTAGCCATTTTCGCTATGCCTCATATATTTCCATGCTCAGAGACTTATCTGTATCTCTCAACAGGATTTACCAGCAGCAGTCACAGAAGAAGAATTGGACAGACATCTTCACCTTAAAGAGTTTGATGAGAGGCCATATATGTTTGTGGCTGGATCTGCCTATGATGGGTAAGTAGAGCAACCCCTTTAGTTCCCAAACTTATTTGTGTCACAATGGAAGGATGATTCTTCGTTATGCTTACTGTGGTGCATACTTCCATCAATTTTTTCTCCTAGTTGGAGAATGAATAATTCGGTTTCGGCTAGCGACTACATCGCTTGTCTTATTTAAATTTGCACTATTGCAGAATTTGTCTCCTAGTTGTGCAGACTTCTTGCGTTCTTTAATGACTTCCTTTATGACAGGACGGGGATCAAACTTGGTATCGACTGGTTGGTAGAAGAAATGGGAAAGAGTAGACGCACCGAGGCTCTGAGGGCGCGCACCGACACGTATGCAAAGATTTAGCACCATGACCCAGACTATGAGAACTTTCTAGTTTCAGAAGCAGGGAGCATTTGAAGACGATTTGGCACAGAAAGCATGTGAGGACGATTTGGCACAATCTTGCTGATCAGTTAAACCATCCTCCCTCACGCTGCTCCAAATAGCCCCAGAACAAAACGCCTTAGATGTTTGCAGCTGTACTTGTAGTAGGAATTGTGTTGTAGAGATGGCAGAAGTTTATTGATCCTGATAGCACATATATAAATATATCCAAGGATCTACAGTTGTTACTTGTTAGGAACTTAGGATTCATGTTCATATGGTCTTCCTGTTTCCTAAAGTTTGATTACATGCCGAGTGACAATGTGGTGCAGCTCTGTTCATCCAATGAAACCTTCAATCAAGAGTGATCTTCTGAAAATCCTCATTTCATTGTCTCATTCGGCATCAAGAGTGCCAGATCCATATTTAGATGCAAGACAATGCTGTAGCAATATGAATAGCCTGTGATGTGTTGCCATGTATGCTTCAGTTTCCGTGCTACTATCTCAGTCCCACAATATAAGGTTTGGCAAGTTCTTTTAGCTTGCCAAAACACCTTATATTGTGGGACGAGGGAGTATTTCTTTAGGGATACAGTTTCAGCTTGTGATTAACGCATGAACAACTTTTTTATTCATCTCTCATAATACAAACACCAGTATGTATTTTCTGCATATTGCAGAAGGAAAATGACACTAAGAAAAATTTCAGCTACAGGAGCAGAGTGATGTTGGGATCCCACTATAGAGTTACAATACATGCCACTCCGTCCAAGCTTTGAAGTCTTTCCGAGACAATTGCACAAGAACAGGGGAAGGGCCTTTGAAAGAATTGTACAAACATCATCATAGCCGAGCTACATACGAGTTGGCCTGCGTCACATATCTCACCCACCTGTACGGATTGTATGTTTTGGATTTCTTCGCTATCTGAAGATATCTGACCTGCAGGGGGGAAAAGGGAACATCAGTCGTGTGGGTTGCAGTATTCTGTGGAAGTATTTGAAACTGAAGGTGTCAATAAGCATCAAAGCCTAGTGGAGTTACTAGCTGTTCAAACATACTCCAAATAACAGAACAGCTAAGCAAAATGTCTCAAATCATATTAGTGTTCACACAAAGATATCATACTTGGCAGCAGATGGTCTTACCTGCAACTTTGAAGCATTGTACATAGGAATAGTGAAATTCATGTTTACTGGTCCGGCTTCCTTTGTTAGATTTCCTGTATTCCAGAAAGACGTGTCACACAAATAGTATAACAAGGAAGTCACTGAGATCATAGACAGGCCACGGTAAAAGTCAAATGCATACCATGTGACTCCTGGGAAAACGTGAGCTTTGCACGAAGGGTATGCTCAGAACCACCAACAATCTGCCAAAAGTAACTTAATTCAGCAAAGTACAGCAAACTAGTTATACTAAGTTCAGGTTTACATGATTGTGTATCATCTTCCAATAGGGTGTGCATATAATATAGTGCACACCCAATGGAAGATTAAATCTTTATTATTGAAAGATTAAATCCTTATTATTGAAACTTGCCTTCTTTAGATTCCACTCCAGTCTCCTAGTTCCTTCTTTAAAATCCGTTGTCTGTCCCATTGCTCCAGCTTCCAGTTCAAAACTTGCCCTGCAAAGTAGTCCAGAATACAACTCTTAAGCAAATTGTCAGAAGCAGAAGTTAAAGTTTCACTAATTCTGAACTCAAAAGGACAAAATAAGGCTGCAATTGACCTCATTGTGTAAGAGGGCACTGGCATTTGTACTGTGATTGTGTTAGCGGTGACATTAGCAGAAAAGTCTGCCCGTATTTTCAGTATAACTTCAGCCTGCGCAACATAAATGAAGATCTTGAATCGAGTTTCACCAATATTATATCAGTTTGATCAGCGCCTAAGAAAAACATAAATACTATACCCTAGATGGTCCAGCTTCTTCAATTAGTGCAGTAACGCGGAAGGGTGGCTTAAATTCTTGAGTCATCCGGTAGTTCATCACAGAAAATTCTCCATCATGTGGTATCTACTCAATGGTAAATATAACTGTCAAACTTACTGAGACGCAGTTATGCAGCAAAAATATCATAAGTAAACAAGAAAAATCATATCAGTTGTAGTACGTACTAGATGCAGTGTTCTGTCAATGTCAAAACTGTCTAGCTGCACCGACTCATGGAAATTGCAATCATCAAGGATGACTGATCCTCCCCCAGAAGAACTTCTGTAATCTGGTATAAAAAAATGAGTATACTTTATCCACAAGATAATAAAAAACAACAGTAACCAGATCAAAATTTGCACGATAGGAACAACACAATATATGAGAACTCACTGTGGAGTAAAATCATAGTGAATACCAAATTTCAGTGAAGAAATGTATTGTATAATAAGACTATAAGAGTAAACATGCAAATAGAAAGTCTATAATGGTGGATTATATCAATTGAATAATCTATAACATTCTAAGTTGATCAAGAATAAAGAAGAGGCATAAATTTCATGCTATTTCTAGACATCCATAAGTCCATGGAAATAGTACTACACCATTTTCCTAAATCGGGCGATAAACGAAAAAAAAACTAAGGAGCGTACCATGTGTGGACATCCATAAGTCCATGGAAATAGTACTACACCATTTTTCTAAATCGGGGGATAAAGGAAAAAAAATCTAAGGAGTGTACCATGTGTAGACGAGCCACTTCTTCCAATGCCCAAATCCTCATTCAGAGCTAGTCGAATTTCTGGATTTCCACTAAGGTAACTTTTCATTTGGATGGTTCCATCAATCTCTGAGGTAAGTATATAACCCTGTTAAAATAAAATTTCAAATAGAACATAGTGAGAACATGAAAGCACCAGTGCTTCCCTAAAATAAAGCATTCATTCATCAATCATCATAGTTATATCACAATATATAAGATAACAAATGACTGCCGCTCAACTAGTGAGGGGTGGGATCATCATATGTGGCGTGTCACAAAGTGCAAGGAAATCCGAACGATTCAGAACTAAATGACCATATATACTAGAGTGCATATCCCATGAATTTTGAATTTTACAGTAAGATGCAACAAGTTGGCATCATCTTCATGTCCAGTTTTAAGTTGGGAACACAGAAGTTGCTCGTGGAAGTGGAACAAGGAACTGAATGATAAGGAGATACATTTTGAAAGTAAAGGCAATCAGCTGAACTGTGGGAACCAAGTTGGAGTATCTAGAGTTCACTATTAATACTCCAGAATAAACACGTTTGAGATTTCAGATCAGGAAGAACGGAAAAAACAGCTTAAAACTTTCTCTGATGAGAAAGTGTAGTGATAAGACAAGACACTTGTCAGAACTTACACTCGAGCTGAATGTCACACTTATTTTCTCGATGATGTCAACAAAAATTTCCTCCCTCTTTTTCCCACCAGGCTCATTAGCAACAACAGATTTTGTAACAGCTGTACCAGGCATCCGCTTCGTGCCTTGCTGCGGAAGACAATGTATCAAATGAAACTATAACATTGACAAAGTAGAATGGAGAAACGCACATTGCTTGGTAAGTGAGACCCTAAAGTCATGTTTTTCTTGTGATAATAGGAGAAGTCTTACCATGAACATAGCAGCAGGACCAAGTGGTGGCAGTCGTCCAGCATCAACCATGATTGGTTCATTAAATATGTACGACTTCAGAGCCTCGGTAGAGGTTGTTTGTGGGTATCCGAAGTCCTAATTACACAATTCAATACATAAATAATGGCAATATACCTCTACCAAAATATGATACTCCTAAACCTGCGACAATTAAATCGGATCGGAGGGAGTAGCATTTTTGTGTCCTAAACTGACGAATCACACTAATTCCATGATAAACGCACATTAGACTTTGCTAGTGGCCCAAAATATACTCAGGAAAGGTTGTATCGTTGCATATTTTATGAAGAAAGGTAGCGTGGGGTACTTACAATGACTTCATCGAGCAACTCATACACTAAAATGAAATTCTTCCTGAGAGAATCTTCATTTAGAACACCGAGATAATCTTTTGTAACACGGGCGATCCTTTGCAGTAGTTCCAAGAGAAGCGATGGAGAGATATTGACCATTGTGGTCACCACAAAAAATAGTCCTGCGACTTTGACATGGATATAATTAACCCCATCGATATTCTGTCATTCACAAGATGTACAAAAGGTCACATGTCAGGTCGAGTGGGAAAGCAATAGGTGAATCAACAGAACGAGGAATTTAATCACTGTGGTTTCTTGGACACACACATATATGACACTGATTTTCTCAATTTATCAAGAACTGAATATGCCAAAAGCACTGACTGTCATCTACTTAACATTTTCCATAAACAGATCATCCAAGGCAGGCTTCATGTGCATCCGATATGGAGACGTCACGCTATAACCACTCACTACCCAAAGAACCATAATGCAGAATGAGCACAAAAATTTCCTTCCTTATCAAGTTTAGTTCCCTCTTTGCCACTCCTCCTAGACAGTCGAAGAGTTGCTGGAGGGGAGCAGGTACTAAGTCGATTATTATTTTCTGTCCATCTAGAGCCTCTGCCCTAGTAGCCACTTACACAAATGCAAATGTTCCTTTTATGCATTAACCAAAATGCTCAATGATAGTAAAACTACCCATTGGAGTTTCGAATGGTGAGACCCGAAACGGCAACAATATCGCGAAAGTAAATTAACATGTTAGACGCGGTGAATCCTTTTAAACAGAAGCAGCACTCCACCCAAATTTGTAAGCTCATTCTCTCACTGGGAAGGGGGTGGTGCTTCTAAGTTTCTCAACGCATATTTCAATAACCCATAGACACAGCTATCAGCCTATCACTTATATCTAACACAACACCTTATAGTAGAACACAAAAACTTCAAAATCAGGATGGGTGGTTTGTCAGAATGCTTAGTGCGAATACGAGGCCGGCAGAAGGGAACAGATGCTTACGAACACTGGAGGCGCCTCCTCGGCCTCGTCCTCGTTCCAGAACTTGACCTTCCGGAAGAAGATCTCCGCGCTGCCCTTGGGCACCTCGCCGCGATCTGCATCCCGCCCACCCCCAATATCCCCACTCCAGATCAGCACCATATCACGAAGAATCCCGCGAAAGAAAGACGAGGAGGCAGGATCCAGATCTTACAGTCGCGGAAGACGATGTGGTCGCCGCGCTGCGACAGCACGAAGAACTGCGAGATCATCGCTCGCTCGCCCGCCTTCTACCTCGCCGGCTACTGCGTCTCCTCAGGCCGCGCGCCTCGTGGCTATGACGTAACGCCGCGGCGATCTGAAGAGCAGACAGAGTATACACGGGGAAGGGGAAGTGGAGAACGAGGGGAAGAAGACGCCGACGAGGCGGGCGCACAGCGACACGGGTTGCTGGATGAAGCGATCGTGCCCGTTGATTTCTAATCGGACGGTTTCCAGCCCAGCCGAGAGGATTTTATTGTCTTGTGCGGAACCGAAGACAGAACAGACTGGAATATTTGCTGAAGCGAACTGGATTCAGTAATCAATTCTGTTATAACTGACTTAAAAAAGCAATTGTTTTTGTGAGCAAAACAGTTCTTCTAACTGGGTTGAGAAAACATTTAAAAAATGGATTTCATAAACATTGCAATCCCAACTGAACATAGCAGTGGATTACGAGATTGCAGATGGGTTTGGCCCATGTCGTTTCCATATTATGTAACTTACATTGAAATAATCGTGCATAAATATGAACTATAGCTCACAGTTCCTAATCTCCAGCACAAAATGTTGCGGGAGTGAAGTCATTTGCACTATCAGGATTAAGGCATAATTCACAAATGCAGATGCAGGAGAGGAACTCCGAGAGAGCTGCTGCTCGCAGAAACACGACAATTGCAGCAGCAAAAGATTGGGCGTCAGCTCGACGATAAAGAGAGAGCCGATTATTACGAAGATCAGTCAGCATAGACACTGGAGCCTGATAGTTGACACGGCGAACAAGTAGCAAAAACAGACACTGCTAGCATTTTTCCGCTTACAATTCAGGCTAGGACATGGCCAGCTTAGGAACAACAAAAAGGAGAAGTTCAGCTTGCAAGCTACTAAACCAAGCCATGCGCTTCTCTTATTCAACTTCTTTGATGACTGGTCAAGGCAATAACTGATGTCACCAAACATAAGGAGCTTTTGCAGTACCAGATATCTGAAACAAAAGGGCGCGCAAATCAGTTCAATTTAGCTGACCAAAGGTCAGTAGATAGTAAATGCAATTCCAGGACATGACGAACCACACGCAGAAAGGGAAATTCCAAGATGGATAGTTTCGATAAAATACAACTAACATGAAAGTATCCCCAGGACCCCATTAACTTATGATCTTCATGGCATGGGCTGGGATGCTTCATAATTTTACACGAGGATGTTTGACACCCCGTTGTTTAAGGCAAGAGATACTTGCATAATAGACTCGTCATAGCTGATGGAAAGCATACATGTAGAAGACAATTGATGGATCAAGAACAATGTGGTACAAGGGTTATATCACGGTTTCAAGACAATATACTCTATCGAGCTACTAATACATCTATGCACATTGACACGGCTGTGTTCCGCTGCAATTTCAATTAAGTTTCTATATATTTTTTAGGCGGTTGTACCTATATGTTTTATGAAGTGCTTTAATGAACTTCCTGTTAGTAGCATACAAGAACACAGCTTGCAGTTAACTGGAACATGATTTAGTTCAGCTCATTGACTGTATGATATGGCATTAGCCGTAGAACCATGCTCAAACATATGGCATTTAGTTACCATTATTTTTTGCTAGTCAGCTATGAGCTTTATTGACACAAGTACAATTCATGACTGTTCCACGTGACCATCGTATTATTTGCATATGCTTCAAAGGGTGATAAAAAAATCAAGCACAAGCATAATAAAGTTCTTGTCTGATGTGATTTCTGATCAAAATAAAATCTACATGATATTCCTTTCAATAAACGGGTAATAAAATGGAATATCAATAAGATGAATGGTGCTAACAACGACAAGATGATCATGTAAACTGGGCGACTGGCAGGTGAGTTACTGAATTGAGGTGAACATTTACCCTAGGAGTAAGAGTCGTGTGACTAGTCGATCGGCTAGTCTGTGCGTCGGTACTAGCGTTCCAACCAATAGTCATGACTAATCGCACGAGTAGTCCATGTGTCAGTACCCTAGAGACTCGACTAGATTCATCGACTTGTAATCCATGCATTTACATCCACAGGCATGCATCAGCAAATTCAAAAGCATTACACTATCAACTTTGTGTAATATTTATTAAACAGTACAAACTGAATCATGCAGTCAGGAGTTAAATGACAAATATTGACCTTCTAATTAAGGAGAGCCTTATGTACACCGAGGAGAACTTGAACTTACTTCTTTTGGGGGCTGCTCCATGAGACTTCAGTTGCATGATAAACTCTTGTAATAGCCTCATCGGTCATCCATGAAAGGGAGCATTATTTGCTTCACCAGTAAGCTCCTTAAGTTGATCTGGGGATGACAGATACTACAAATCCCCAAAACTATTCTAGGGATACTCTATAGTCTAGAGTACTCATCCAAATGCTACACCGGACCACCAGCTATCTACAGACACAGGGCAGACTACTACGAAACATAAGACCAATATAACAGACATGACACTAAAAGCAGAAGTGACATCAAAGGATACTCCTCCAACCATCCTATGCTACACTACTTCTACGGTATACCTCACCAACCACAGCAACTAAAACATCGGTCTGGGATTATCATCCTCCCTCAAGAAGGGCAGATTGTGCAAATTCCCCATTATATCATCGGCTGCATCAACATCCAAATCAAACCCAATGTCAACATCCCTGCCAAAATGCAACATTGTGCTGCCATCAGTTGGCTTTGCCACCTCATTTATGTTAATTCCTCTCGAGTTCACCGCGATTCCACTCTCCACACTCCCGTTCCAATCCGACCCAAGCAAAGATGGCCCGATGCCGCTCTCCACACCACTGGGAGCGTGCTTCTTCAGGACATGACCAACCTTCTTGCGGGCTGTTGTCTTCTTGATTTTACCTCTAGGTGGACCTGCCACAATGCCACCACCAGCACCCATAGTTGCTGGATGTGCATTTGATGGTGGTGCTTTGGCATTAGTATCTCCACCATTACTCTTGACATTCTGCTTACTAGTAACAATGTCTGTGCCCGCAGATGCTGGCTGAGGAACAGAAGACTCCCGTGGCGGCATCGGGTAGAATGGCTTCCAGTTGGTGGTCACATCAGCGGGCTTAGGAAAGCCCATTGGGACGAAACCCCAGGCGCAGTAGTACATGTTGGTGCCCGGCACAATAGGCGGCGCAGACGGGATCTCGGTAGCCATGAATACTTGCCGGCACCCGGCGCTCGGGCACCTGAGCGAGCGCCCCGCCAGCGTGCGCTCATACTGGTGCACATGGCAGCAGTGGGGGCAGGCCGTCCAGAACGTATCTGCCGCGGCAGAGGTACCCCCGGGAGCAGCAGGAGCGGAAGGGGTGCCGGTGGAGGTGCTCTCCGAGAGGTGGGCGTAGGCCTCTTCAACGGTGCGGAGGGCGGTGTCGGCGCCGGGGTGGGGATTGCGCGGAGAGGCGAGGAGGTTGGCGAGGCGGCGGAAGGAGCGCTTGACGTCGGCGGTGTCGGGGTCGGGCTGGAGCTGGAGGACGGCGAGGGGATCGGGGCGGCCGGAGGGGAGGAGGCGCTGGGATGCGAGGTGGACGTCTGCGACGGCGAGGAGCTCGTCGGCGCCGGGGAGGAGCGGGTCGGCGTCCACCGCGCGCTCCGCGAGGCGCTTGCAGCCGACCAGGTCGCGCGCCGCGAGGAGCTTGCCGGCGATCTCCAGCCAGCGGGCCGGTTCGCCGCGGCCGCCACCAGCGGAGAAATCCATGTGGTGTGAGTGTGGGTGTGGGTAGACGAGGAGGGGGAAGTCAGCTAGTGCTTGCTGGGGCACAGCTGTCAGATCTCGGCTTTAAACCTTCCGTTCCGGTGAGACTGAGTCTCGTCTGAGCAAAATCTCTACGGGGATAGTGAATCCGGTTGAGACCGCTAATGAGTTCTTTTTCCTTTTTTTTTAGAAAAAGAGTAAAATACATGGTTAGTCCATAAACTTGTCGCGTGTCATTGTACTTCTGGAATACAAAGTTATGGTTATAGAAGACGTTGCAGCAGTTTTGTACGGTCACCGCGCCCAGGTGCCGCGATGTATCAGCCGACGTGGCCACCTGGAGGGACCCACTTGCCAGTATGGATAGCTTTTTTTTTCAAGCCCACGCGCAGCGGGGTGCAATGTGCAAAACTGTCATCGACGCGTGTCTCCCTCTCCACTTAATGGTGCGTTGCGCCGCTGATGCCGCTATTCACCAAATCCCTGGATCCTCGCATCGTCGCCGTTGCCTCTGTCTCCCTCTACTCGCCGCCGGTCCGCACCTCTCCTCTCCTCTCCTCGCCAGAGCCCAGCTCATCTCCCTCGTCACAGTAGGCATGGCTAGCGGCAGCTCTGACTCTGGCGCCCACACATCCACATCATCATCCCCGCCCGACTGCGGCAAGATGGTGAAATCATGGGTGTCGGGGACACCGGAGCACAAGGGCTGGACGTACTACAAATGTCATCGTCATGGGATACGTATGTTTGCTCAAATGTGTAGTTCGATTTGGCAGATTTTGAGGATTTGGTTTCAGGCAAGAACTGATTTGCTTCCCCTTTTGTCAAATGACAGACCGACTGTGATTTTTGGCACTGGGAGCTTGAATATGTAGTTTATCTGATTGACACTGATTATCTTCGTGGGGATATGGCTGTCAAAGATCTTGGATGGGCTGAGGAAATGAGGGAGGAGCTGAAGCTTAGGCAGGCTGAAAGAGAAGTTGTAGGGGATGCTGGACCTGGTGCTAAGCAGGAGAAGATGATCAATGCAATGGTGGCTATGGTTGCTGAACTGAGGGTGATGACAGTGATGCTGAAGATTGTGGTTGGGCTGCTGTTCTTGCTTTGTGTGATGCTCACTGTCAAGAAATGAAGGTTGTAGTGGAGATGGTTGGCAGGTTTATGTAGTGTGAGAGAAGTAGTGTTGTGTGATGCTCACTGTCAAGAAATGAATGTTGTAGTAAGCTTTATGTTGATTAGGGTGTGATGATCATGTTGTAGTAAGTTGTGTGTGTGTTGGTGAGTTGACATGATCATGTCTTTGTGTTGCTGGACAAGTAATGAAGTGTGTTTGAGCTTGTGTTGCTGAACAAAGAATGAAGTGTGTTAGTGCTTGTCTTTGTGCTGGTGCTCATGATCATGAACTGTGTTTGTGGTTGTGGTTGTGTTGGTGATAATTAAAACAGAAACTTTCATCATGATCATGAAAGTAGCATATTCAAACTCAAATAAGGACACATCATTCAAACATAATGTAAATATCATATTCAAACTGGCACAATTCTGAGGTTTTTGCCATATCCAAACACAGTAAGGTAGTAATGGACTGGGACATAACAAGTTTTTGCCACATTAGTCCAGTAAGTACTCAAAATAGACTACATTGATGCTGCCAACCTATTTATGCCAATGTTTTAGAGAAAGGACACATCATTTTCTGGAAGGTGGCCTTGGCTCATCAAACATGTTGACCTTCTTCTTGGGAGGTTGAAAATTGAGGTCCAGAACCTCATGATCATGATGCAAGCTTGATTGGGGAGCAAAATTTGCAGATGATGATGGCATCCTCTTCCTCTTCTCTTGCACCTTCTGTTGTGTTGCCATGTCCTTCTTCTTTTGCTCAAGCATCTTCTTCTCTTCTAGCTTTTGCTGTGCTTCCAACTTCTTCCTCTCTGCAGCATCCTTCTTCTTCTTTTTTGCACTTTCTTTTCTCACCTCTTGTATGATTTGTTCAGTGCTTTCCTTGGCTAGCATGTTGATCTCAACATCATAAGCCCTCTTCTCCTTTCTAGCAGCTTGCTCTGCTGCCTTTGCAACTGCCAGCTCTGCTTTCTTTTTCTCAACTTCTAGTCTCCTCTTAGCTGCCTCTTCTGCCTTCTTGACTTGTGCTTGGTATTTAGCTTCTAGAATGGCAATCTTCCTGTCTTCAGCAGCCTTCTCCTTCTCATGTTACAAGGCTTGTAACTTTTGAGCTAGTTCTCCTTGTCTAATGGTGTTGGTGGTGACTGGCCTGTGGGTTTGCTGTGCTTGAACATCACTGATGAAAGTTGATGGAGGAGTAGGCATAGGCTGCATGTTCCTCACAAATTGACTCTACAAGATGGAAATAAACCACATGGAAATCAATACAAGTTAGGAAGGCACAAGCAGATGGAATTCAAGGTAATGGTTATGAATAACATACCTGCTGGCTCAAATTGTGTATAAGTGTTTCTTCAGGTACTGGCTGGCTCCCACTGCCAGGTCCAGGTTGAGGGTAGCTGGTTTGTGTGTAAGAGGAGCAGTGGGCATTGGCATGTTGATTTCAGAGGGATCAGGTGCCGCAAGACCATTTTTGAACCAATAACACCCAACTCTGTTGTGTTTTGGACTTCCACAATGACTGCAGTGCATAATGACTCCATGCCTGGTCACTCTTTTTCCTCCTCCTCTGCAATCAACTCCTCCAGGTGCCTTCCTCCTGTTCTTAGTTGGCCTTCCTACATGCTTCTTGTAAGAAGGTGGTAGAATAACTGGTCCATTCATTTTCTCCCACTCTGACCTGTCCTTGCATGGATACATAATGTTCTGTTATGATCTCTTGTGCATGGCAATTGAGTAACACTTGTCAACCAAGTCAAGAGGGTCAGTCTCATCCTTCCTGGCCACTGAGCATACGTGGGTGCAGGGGATACCAGATTTTTGCCACCTATTGCAGGAACATGTCTTGGCCTTCAAGTCAACAATATAGTCCATTGGAGTGGAGCTATACATCTCAGCCACTGCAAATAATCCATCACCAGCTCCATCAACAAAGCAACTATTGGAAAGCTCAATATTCTTCAATACTTTCTTCTTTATCTTAGGGCAGATGTCACCAGGCCACTTATCTTCTTCTATTTGTTTTTTGTAAGTTCTTGTCATTACTTGTGACTTCTCTCTCTCAAACATAGATAAAACTGGTAACTCCCTGGCCTCTAGGATGTACCTGTCAGCAAATATCCATCATTATCATGAATAGGTGTTGTAAGCAATGTAGGAAGAGCATGACATATATTTACAAGTAACTTGTTGAAAACCTCTGAATTGTTGTTAAGAAGGATATCACACTTGGGTAGGTCACTCTGAAAAGCCCTAACCCAGGTTTTAGGATCCAACTCATTTAACCATTCCCAAGCTTGAGGATGGAGTGCCTTCATTGCATCCATGTTAGCTTCATATCTGGTAACAGTACTGCTCCTAGCTATTCTCCACAGCTGGTTCTTTAGAACATCACCCTTAAATTGTTGCTGAAAATTCTGCCACATGTGCCTGACATATAACCTATGTTCTGCATCAGGGAACACATGTTTGACACCATTTATGAGTCCCTGTCAAAAAACATGAGCATGAGCATACACAAGCATCAAGAACAGTCCATGAACATGAGCATACACAAGCATCAAGATCATATTTTGTTTACCTTTTGTTTATCAGACATAAGAGTCCATGGTGTAGTGTTTTGAATGCCTAGATCACTCTTGAGGGTCTCAAGAAACCAAGTCCAATTTTCTGTGTCCTCCACTTCAACTGCAACTATAGCAATGGGAAATATACAATCATTTGGGTCCATACCAACTGCAGCAAGCAATTGTCCTCTGTACCTAGTCTTGATGAAACAACCATCTACAAATATCACAGGCCTGCACCCTTCTAAGAACCCCTTCTTGCTTGCCTCCAAACACATGTAGCACCTCTTAAACCTTCCATTCTCATCAAGTGATAGGAAGAATGAACTGCCAGGATTGCTTCTTCTAATTTCATTACCATAGTCCCAAAGAAGTTTGTACTGTCCTTCCTCATCTCCATAGATGATTTTCATGGCCAATCTTCTAGCTCTCTGTAGCTTTGATCTTCCTAGAGTCATACCCCACTCTTTATGCACAATCCTAGAGAAATTCTTCATATTCATGTCCTGGTCTGCTCTGAAGCTCTCTAAGTATCTCTCTTCTAGGAAATTGGATGTAAAAGAGTGAACTTTGTATGTGGTGCCACAAGTATGCTCTGGATTATACTTCTTGATCATGAAACTCTTTGAGATGGTGGAGTATGATGCCCACAGGTACCATGTACAGTCACCTTTACACCTTGCATTCAGCCTCTGCTTATCATTCATAGGCAACTTGGTATCTTTCCTGTACTTGCAACTGTAAGCTTGAATGCCCCTTTTCAGTAGCTCACGTGTCTCAAATATCTGCCCAACATGAAACTGTGGATCTTGTAAATCAACTTCTCTGAAAGTTTTGAATCTCAGTTTAGATGTTTCATCATCTGAGTCTGGCCCCCATAGATCTTCTTCTTCTGAATTTTCTTCTTTGACAACCTGCTTTCCCTTCCCTTTTCTTCTCTGCACTTACCAATTGGCTTCTGTGCAGTTGACTCATCATGCTTCACCTTCCCATCCTCAGCATCATCAACATTATCCTCAAAAAGATCATCATCACCATCACTGATATCATAGTCTGAATCTTTTATCTCAAAGTCAGGATCCTCTTCTTGTTCTGTTTCATGCATCTCATGAACTCCTTCTTCCTCAGCATCCAAATCTTGCACAACATCAGGCACACTTTGGCTTGTACTCTTCTTTCTCTGCCTTGTCCTTGCACCTACAAAATATTCATCTATGACAACAACCTCTGGTAGCAAAACTTGCAAAGGAACGGGTTCAGACCTAGATGGCTCTATGCTTGCTGCAGGCCCAGGTTTCATAGGGCTAATCACTGGTGGCAGCTCTGCAACTGGGAAATCAACCACATTGTCCCAATCTCTTGCTCTCAGACTCTCATCATGATCCAAGTAGATAGAAATGAAATGATGCCCACAGTCCACCCATTTAGTGATCCTCAAGCATGATTCCTCATCGGTGATCTGTCTCAGGCCATTGTTTGTGATTGCAACAAATGGAATGCAGTAATGCACCTTGATCCTGCCACACATCTCATATCCTATCTCCTCTATAATATTCTCCAGCATAAGAGGTGACCAAGTGACAGAGTCAACATAATCGTACCAAATGACACTCCCACTCACATAGCTCCGGTTCTTTCCCTCTCCAAGAAAACACCCCCCATGATTGATTTCAGTTGAGAAATAGTTGGATGCTCTACCTGCAGAAACATTGCATATGTAAAGAAGGCAACTTCAGTCCCAGAACAAAATTTAGAACACAAATATCACCTAAAACCCTACACCGAAATCTCTGATCCCAACCAAACAACACCATGTGCTGTCAAACCCTAACATCAAGATCTATATTTGACCGTGAATAACAATATCTGCAGCTAAAACAATGGTTTTGACGACCAATCCAGCAGCATACATAGAACAACAAAATCACCTAAAACCCTACCCAAAACTCTCCTCCAAACCAAAACAGAGCATGTTCGCAATCGATTCAGATAAAGCCCCCCACAATGGACTAACCATGTATTTTACTCCACAATCAAATGCAAGAACTAGTTTCGACCCTCAGAAACCTAGACGCAAATAAATAAACTGCCTTTATGAACACCCCGAGTTAATTTAGGGGCTTGCCATACACGAGAGCCGCATCCCCTTCTGGACGCCGACGAGGAGTCGGCATAGCCTCCTCTTCCGGCAATGTGCTCGTGGCGTTCGCGGAGGTCGTGGGGATCGAAAGAGCGTGTCGATGGCGGCGGCGGCTGATCGACCAGCGATGGCGGCCACGACGCGCCCTTCCCTCTTCCCTCCTCTGCTTTTCCTCCAACTGATCGAGCAGTGATGGCGTCGCTTATGACAGAGGTTGTCTTGGTGGGAGGACTAAAAACGAAATCGCTCGTAACCAGGGGCCTCCTCGGAAAATAACGACGGAGCGGTCGATGCAAGACACATCCATACTGGCAAGTGGGTCCCTCCAGATGGCCACGTCGGCTGATACATCGTGGCAGCTGGGCGCGGTGACTGTACAAAACTGCTGCAACGTCTTCGATGACCGTAACTTTGTATTCCAGAAATACAGTAACCGATCTGAGCCGACGCGACAAGTTCATGGACTAACCATGTATTTTACTCTTAGAAAAATATGGGTTCATCTATCCATAATCATCAACTGCAGTATGTATGAAGAATTTTAAAAGTAATAAAAAATATAAATGTGATCCAAGCACTAGAACGAGGTGACGTCATCTCTCATCCATGTTGAAGTGAGGCAAAATTTGTCATATTAGAGCTTGTTATACTAGACAGATGAAAAGTTATCATAGTAAGTGTCCAACCAGCTCATCATCGTGAATAATGAATAATAAGAACCGTATTAGAGCAACTCTAACAACTATAGTATATCCCGAATCGTAAACGTGCGAGTATAAACAATTGAACTCTCGCTTTGCAGTTCCAAATCTCATCGCAAATAACAGAAATCGCAATTTCGAAATCTCGCTGAAAATGCTTTCGTGGCAAAATTCAGAGAGAAGAACATACAATTCGGTTAACGTTTGCCTTCATGGCAAAATTTAGTTAACGATTACATGCATAATTTTTACAACAAAAGCGGCGACGATCACCCCTCCTGGCCACCGCGGCGTCGCTCAGTTCTCATCGTCGCTCGAGACGCCGACGGCGTCCTGGCGCTTCAGCCGCTCCGCCTCAGCCTCCTCCTTCTAGCGCTTGAGCCGCTCCACTGTCGCCTCCTCCTCCTAGCGCTCTATCAAGCGGAGCGCATCGACGAGCTCTTGTTCCTCCCGCACCTGCTCATTGAAACGGGCATGCTCAGAGCAGCGTCATAGTCGCGCCAACGCGTGCTCCTCGGCCACATCAAAGGTGACAAATTCCCTCTCGACAACGCAGTCGCCGGAGCTTGCGTCGGAGCTATCCGATTCCTCGGACACATAGTCGCGGTAGTCCGAGGAATCGCTCTCCGGAGGAAGGGAGGGAGGGCGGCGATGGCTGCTCTCCACACCAGAGGAGGAAGAACCGACGGTGTAGTACAGGGCGACGCGGGCTTGTCCCACTTGACGTACTTCCTCGCTGCGCACTTCTTAGCCCCCTCCAAGCAACTCTGACATAGCTCGGCGCTGGAGAGGAGGCGCTGTCCTCGGGAGCCGTAGCGCGGGGGCGAGGGGGGTTGTCGGGCTACATCACGTCATGGTGGAGAAAATGGCGGTGGCGTAGGGAAAGATTAGGCGGGAGGGCGATCAGATTTGGTGGCTGGAGGGGTGGCCGGCAGCGACGGATTTGGCAAGGGAAAAAGTGGAAGGGGTTAGGGTTCGCGACGAAGGGTATGCGGTTCCGATCGCACAGGCCGTAGATATACTTCTCACACGGGCCGCGTTACGGGCTTTAATATGCGCGAGAAACTATAATTGCCCCGTATGTCACCGGAATTTTACGGTTTCAGCCCATTATACGGTAGCTGCTAGAGTTTCTCTTACAAAATACAAACATGTAACCACATCGACTAAAACAAAAATTTAGCGGATCCCATGAGATCCACCGAACACACAACTCCACGCGTCCTCCGCCAACGCTAGGCACACCACCACAGTGAGGATAGGATAGGGAGGATCTTATTATGACTCCAAGATGTCGTCATCGCCTCATCGTCCTGGAGAAGACATGGAAAAAACTAAAAGAAAAACAGGAACCCTCCCACCGTGAGAGGCCGACGACCGCCACACCTCTAAAGCTTAAGAGGTCATTGGAGGCGGGTCGGACCGGCGATAGCGCCGGCGGAGGGTACAAACCCTAGCCGCCTAGGATCTTTTTTGTCCAGAGCAATAAAACTAAAGTGATATATTCAGTAAAATTCCACCAATTTATTAACAATAATCGCCAACAATAGTACAAAGAATCCCAAGCATAATAAAAATTACAAGTAGGACGTTGGAAAACCTAGCTACGACTACACACTAGCACGAGCTGAAGCCGCGTCGCCGTCATCGCCCCACTATCATAGGAGCCATGCAAAACTTGTCATAGTATAGTGTTACCTTTGATCCGGACTACAAAAGTCGATCATTACTCATGAAAGTGTAAGATGGTTAACCTAGAGGGGGTGAATAGGTTTCTATAAAGTTTTTTATAATCTTTTGCAAGTTTTAGGCTTTGCGGAATATAAGTGAGCCTAAATGCAAACTAGGTGAGGCAAACTAGATGATGTACAATATACTTCAAGCTCGAAGGCTATCACAAGGTGAACAACACAAGTAAGAGATCGGTTAAGGAATAATCGAAGCACGCGAAGACGAAGATGTATTCCCGTGTTCACCACCTTTGGGAAGGGGGCTACGTCACGTTGGAGAGGTGTGAGGTTCCATGAAGGATTCCTCACGCGCCACAAAGTCTCACCTTCTTCTCCGAGCCTATCCGACGAAGGAATAGCTCACTTACTCGTGGTAGACTTTAAGGTAGTCTCCGAACCCTCACAAATTTTCCACGGAGCAAATCACAAGCCGAATGCCTCGCGACCCTAGCCGCCTAGGGTTTCCCACAAACCCAAGAGTAACAAGCTAACTCGATGAACTCAAGGGGAATGAACTTTTGCTTGGTGGAAACGTAGATCAGGACCTCCTCTTCCTTTCTACCAAAGGGATTTGGATTTGGTTGGGTAGAATGGGAGATCCTCAAGCTTTTGTGTTTCAACAATGGGGAGAGAGAGAGCTTCAAGAAATGAAATGTTAGCTCAAGTGCCTGACCTCACAGTGAAGAAGAAAGGGGTATATATAGTGTGAGGGGAAAAGAGCCGTTTGGGGGTTCCTGCGATAGAACCGTCAATAAGTCCGGTCGGACCGAGTTGCTACTTGAATTTCCTACGACATTCGGGGACACGCCACCGAATTTTCATGCATCAAATTCTCGTGAACAACGAAAGGCTATGCAAGAGCCATATCGAACACCGAGAATTTACTGGCGATCGAAATTCGGCGACATCACCGGCCAAGCGCTTTTGTCGATTTTGTAGAAACCTCTTTTGACTCATTTTCCAAGGCTGTTTTCTCTCTTTCTTCGAACGGGTATGTGTGGGTGGATGATGAGAGGCATATATGGTGTAGAACATCCCCAAAGAGCACATCACGATCACCCCTCTTAATAATGCGGTGTTTCCTATTTGACTCAAGAGTAAATAAGAGAAAATAATAAACAACGCCACCGGCTCTCCATAAAGAAACGAATGGGGGGTCACCCATCACCTATCAC
Organism: Avena longiglumis; assembly: GCA_030063025.1. Classification (NCBI taxonomy): domain Eukaryota; kingdom Viridiplantae; phylum Streptophyta; class Magnoliopsida; order Poales; family Poaceae; genus Avena; species Avena longiglumis. Next base: position 138,221,739 of record CP125976.1, read on the forward strand.
CAACAACCTGCGAATTCTCACCTATAGAGAAGCTAATAGAAACATTAGTCCATCCTCTAGCTCCGATGTCATAGTTAACCAAAATACTAGATAAGGGCTATTTGCCCTTTCAATCTCCCCCTTTTTGGTTAACGATGACAAACCGAGCTAGAGTCAAAAAATGATATTATGTTACGATTATATCTAGCACATAATAGCAAGCACATAGTGATAGTAAATTCAAGTACAATAAGAGAACTGCAAAGTTGTCCAAACACACACACAAATGGTTCGATAGAGCAAATAAAAGCACAAGCCCATGAGAGACAAACGAGCAAAGTAGGGCTTGTGCAAGAGGCAAATCATGAAAGAAGCGACTCTACTCTTTCTCCCCCTTTGGCATTGAGACCAAAAAGGAAGAAACGAGCGGAGAGACCGATCTAGCCACCGAATTTGTCCTCATCGTCATCATCATAGGATTCTTCCTCCTCTTCTTCTTCATCGTCACCCTCCTCTTCGTCCTAGCCTTCATCATCATCGTCATCCCCTATAGTTGTAGCACGACGCTGAGAGGGGATGGAAGTGGCAAACCCGGGGAACATAGATGGATCAAAACCTCTAAACATGTCCTCATCCAGCGGGGGCTTCTTAAAGTTGACATAAGGGACATGAACTAGAGCATTGCCCAAATCTGGCACTGGTAGACCACGCTCTGCCAAGAAAGCATTGTGCTGCCTCCATTCTCCTGACTGAGCTCCAAACTGCGGTGGGCAACATCACAGGAGGAGCGACACATATCCCACAAGTTGTTGAAGAACCGGGCAAGGCCTTTCTTGCGAGGAAGAGCACGGGGAAGGTCCATACGAGAGTGCGAGCCACTAGCAGACAGAGGATCATGAGCATGCTTGGTCCGGCGTTCAGATGGCACCATCTAAGGGAGCTCCACATGAGATCCCCTACGAGGTAAGGTGAAATCCTCCATGTCTTCACGCGGACCTCTGGGGAGAGCAGCTGCAGGAACGGTGGCCTCAATAAGGCGATGAACATACTGGCAGAAATTGGGAGTCAATGCGCTTCTCAATGGACCGCTGAATCTCACAGTAGATGAAGTCACAGACATTGATCTTCCGGAGACAGCGAGGCTCACAGTAGTACAACAGATTCTTGTGGTGACCACGGACATCAACATCATCACCAGCCTTGCTCACAAGATTGTAGCGGAAGAACCGATCAAGCACCATGTAGTAGCAGTACATCCATGACAAGCTGGGAGGCTGATGGCTAGGATCACTGGGATAGCAGAAAAGAAGTTGGTTGTCGCTGAAGGCCTTCTCAGAATGAATGCAGAAGCCAGATACACTGTCAGGAGGGTAACCTAGGGCATGGCAGAAAGCTTCAAAAGAAGCCGAGTACGGCTTGGTGCCGGTCATCCAAGTGACAGTGCGAGCATCATCTGTGTGAAAGTAAGCTGTGCAGAAGAACTGGCGAATGATATCGGGCACTAGCTTGACCTTGATAGTAGCAATAGCGAAGACATCCATATGCTTCAGGGCCACATCCACATGCTCGAAATCGGAGGAGAGGTAATGAGCATAGTGGTCCTCATTGAGATACCTAGGAGGAACAAAGAAACCCCGCAGCATACGAGTTGTCTCATTGTAAAAGTCATCCCAAAAGCACTTCTGGGTGTCAGTCCAGAACATCTTGTCAGCCCCTTGATAAGTGCGGTTGGGAAAGTGGTACGGATTCTGCCTCCTCAAGTCCCGCCACTGATTCAGAGTAATATCTGAAACAGTATTGTAATTGGGAGGAACTTCTTCTTCAGTAGGACCAAGATTTGACTTGCCTTTCATAGCGGATCTTCCAGTAGAGGCTTTCTTCTTCTGGCCACTTGCAGATCCAGAACCCCCTGTGAGAGCAGCTTTCTCTAGCTGACGCTGAGTGAGGCGAGGAGGAGGAGGCCGTTGAATAGTGAGCTTCCTCTTTTTGCTAGTGTCGGGATCAAAGTCGTTGTGTTCAGACTCTGCACAAGAAGCACACAAGAACGCAAGGCAAAGAAGAGCAAATGAGTGTATATGCCATAGAGGAGCTCACAAGAACACATAATGAAGGTTGGGAAAGCGCATGGACAGAAAAATAGGCGAAATAAAAATTTCGGCGCCAGGTCCGGGGAACCGACCCTGTCGCCGGAATGATCGACGACGGGTCCGACGAACCGAAAGCTCGACCAGAAATTCCGGTGAGCAAGTCGGTTGACCGGAACTGTGACTGGAAATTCCGGCGGCGGGTTCGGCGCGACCGGGCCTGGGACCGAAAAATTTGGGCAATCGACCGTGAAACTATCCATGACTTAGTACTTGCACAAACAACATCACGAGGGAGAATAGTGGGTGAAACTAGGGTGATGCTAGCCTAGTTACTCTACTAGGGGAATAGAGAGAACTAAGGGAGCACAAGACATGAAGGCTAGGGTTTCACCACAAACAAAAAACAAGGGAATGAAGAGAGGAAAGAGCAAAAATACCCTCGGATGGCGAAGACGAATCCATGCCCCCTCCCTTGTCAAGGATAGGCACGAAGAAAGCACCACACGAGAAAGTGGGTAAGCACTCCCCGATCTCCCAAAGTGTGCAAGGAGAGAGCAAAACCTTCGGTGAAAAGACTTGTAGAGGCCCGATCTACAACTTGGTGGAATGGGGAGGGTTTTGGGTGGAGGGAAGGGCCTATGGGGGGTTGGGGAAGCTTGGGGCGGCGTCCATGGAGGATGGGATGGCGTGGGGAAGAAAGAAAGGAAGAGGAAGGAACTGCCCCACGCGCGGGCTATAAATACCCTCTTCAACAAAAAATCAGCGATAAGTCTGATCGGACCGGTGCCCACGTCGAAAATTTCGGCCAGAGCATCGGCGAACCGACCTGGTGACCAGAAATTCCGGTGACGACCGGAATTTTCGGCAGAGAACCGAAAACATGTTCTGTAAGGGTTTTCGGTCTGCTGCCGGAAATTTCGGCGGCCGCCGGAATTTTCGGTCGTTAGGCCGGCGAACCGGAAATTTTGCCAAAAAAATTCTAAAGACAGCGAAAAAGTTTGTTTGATGTTTTGGAGATGAAATATTGTGAGGGATCATATAGAGAGCACTGTCCATAAGGCAAGGTCATGAAAAATCAAAAGCGAAGAGCGACCATGGACAAAGGATTTAGCTTGAAGCAACAATGCACCCAATACACAAAACCGACCATTTGGCGGAGGATTTCTCCCCCTATGTTTAAGCACACATGTCATGGCGCCTCAAAGATAGATGCTTGGACCCATATCATGACACGAGATCAATTTATGTTGCACACATAGGTAAGCATCAAACCAAGATATGGTAAGATGATCATCCCTACACGTGTTGCGCAACTAAGATACATAGCATGTTAAGAGCAAGAATATAGTGCAAGAAGCAAATCAATCCAAGTTTTGGGGATCTAGGATACCGAGTTCTCGCCTCAACATGACAAACCGGGCTTCATCCAAAGGCTTCGTGAAGATATCGGCCAATTGGAACATCGTACCCACATGAGTGAGATTGATATCACCATTTGCGACATGGTCACGTAGGAAGTGGTGTCGAATGTCAATATGTTTGGTGTGGCAATGTTGGACGGGGTTGTTGGCGATCTTTATTGCGCTTTCATTGTCACATGGAAGAGGCACCGTACCAAGAGACACACCATAGTCTTTCAAGGTTTGCCTCATCCATAACAATCGAGCACAACAAGATGCCGCAGATATGTATTCGGATTCGGCGATGGATAGGGCTATGGAGTTTGTTTCTTGGAAGACCAACTCACCAATGACCGACCAATAAATTGGTAAGCCCCGGAGGTTGATTTCCGGTCAACCTTATCACCTGCCCAATCGGCATCCGAATAGCCAACAAGCTCAAAGGTTGACCCCTTTGGATACCAAAGCCCGAGATTAGGAGTGAGAACAAGGTACCTAAAAATCCGTTTGACCGCCATCAAGTGGCACTCCTTGGGAGCGGATTGAAAATGAGCACACATTCCAACACTTAACATGATATCCGGCCTAGAAGCACAAAGGTAGAGCAAGGAACCAATCATAGAATGATATACCTTTTGATCCACATCCTTCTCACCTACTCCAAGGCCAAGTGGTCCATTTAGTGGCATGGGTGTCTTCATGGGATTAGCCTTGGCCATCTCGAACTTATTGAGCATATCCTTAATGTACTTCTCTTGAGAGATGAAAGTGTTATGAGGAAGTTTCTTTATGATGAAGCCTAGAAAGAGCTTCAACTCCCCCATCATGGACATCCTAAATTTCATAGTCATCAACTCGGCAAAAGCTTTGCTATGAGATTCGTTAGTTCCACCAAAGATAATATCATCAACATAGATTTGAACAATAAATAAGCCACCCCCTTTAACCCGTTTGGTGAAAAGGGTGGAATCGACCTTACCCACGCTAAACCCATCCATAAGTAAAAAAACCCTAAGGTGCTCATACCAGGCACGAGGAGCTTGCTTTAGTCCGTAGAGAGCCTTATGGAGTAGATACACATGGTTGGGATAGCGTGTGTTTTCGAAACCCGGGGGTTGAGCTGCATATGCAACCTCTTTCAAGGGACTATTAAGAAATGCACTTTTCACATCCATTTGATAAAGCTTGAAGTTATGGAAAGATGCATAAGCAAGCAAGAGACGAATAGCTTCAAGACGAGCAACGGGCGCAAAGGTGTCCTCATAGTCAATACCTTCTATTTGGGCATACCCTTGCGCCACTAACCTTGCTTTGTTTCTTGTGACGACCCTGTTCTCATCTTGCTTGTTCTTGAACACCCACTTGGTCCCAATTACATTGATGCGATGATCTTTAGGCCTCTCCACTAGAGACCATACTTCATTGCGGGTGAAACACTCGAGTTCTTCTTGCATGGCAATGACCCAATCCAGATCCTCCAAAGCCTCATGAACCTTAAGGGGCTCAAAGTTGGACACAAAAGCATGATGTCCACAAAAGGTTGTGAGGTTCTTCTTCCTAGCACGGGTCTCGATCCCTCTTGATATGATTCCAAGGATATTGTTGACTTGAAGTCCACTTGCAATGGAGGCGGACTTAATCTTCCGAATTGTGCCTTCATGAACAACAAATTCATCTTTTGAGGGGCCTTGATCATTGACACCATCTTGAGCTTGGCCTTGAGATGGAGGTTGATCTTCTACTTGGTCTTGCTCAAAGGTTTGAGGGCTTGGTTCTTGTTCTTTGGTTTGCATGGCATCTTGAGTGAGATGTTGATCTTGTGATGCATTTGATGGCTCAACTTGGGTAGAGCTTGGATCTTCTTGAGTTGAACTTGATTCTCCCCCATCATCTTGTTGAACATGAATGCGAGACTCGGTGGGCAAGATGTGCCCAATACCCATCAACTTGATGACTTGAGAAGAATCACCATCTCCTACATCACGAGAAGAAACTTGCACCTCATGGGGGCCATTATTCTCCAAAAACTCCACGCCACAAGATACTTCAACACTACCATTGGTCTTGTTGTAGTATCTATAGGCATGAGAGTTTTCCGCATAACCAACAAAAATACCCTCTATAGTTCTAGATTCGAATTTACCGAGCTTTTCCTTTTTATTCTTGACGAGGCACTTGCATCCAAAGACACGGAATTAGTTGACATTGGGCTTCTTACTTGTGAGAATATCATATGGAGTCATGTCAAAGGGAGAACGGAGGAAGAGTCGGTTCGTGTAGTGGACCGCGGTAGCAATAGCTTCTCCCCAAAAATTGTGAGGGGACTTGAATTCACTCAACATTGTTCTTGCCATCTCAATGATTGTCCGGTTCTTCCTTTCAACAACACCATTTTGTTGAGGGGTATAAGGAGCTGAGAATTCATGCTTGATCCCCTCATCTTCAACAAATTCTTGCATGGTGTAGTTCTTGAACTCGATGCCGTTGTCGGTTCTAATAGTCTTGATCTCCACTCCATGAGTGCGTTGAGATTGCTTGGCGAAGATCATGAATTCCTTGAAGGTCTCATCCTTCGTCTTGAGAAGAAAGACCCAAGTATACCTTGAGTAATAATCAATAATAACAAGACCATATCTTCTTCCACCAAGAGAGTCATATGTCGAAGGCCCGAAGAGATCCAAATGAAGCAGCTCCAAGGGTCTTGACGTGGCCACCTTGGTAACGGAAGGATGATGCTTCCCAATTTGCTTTCCTGAAATGCAAGCACTACACACACGATCTTTCTCAAAGGATATACCTGTTAGTCCAATAATATGCTCACCCTTTAGGAGTAGATTGATATTTCTCATGTTGACATGGCCTCGACGACGATGCCAAAGCCATCCCTTATCAGCCTTGGCCATTAGACATGTAGGAATAGATTGGCTCTCTTTCGAGAGGTCGACCACATAAAGGTCGTCTTCCACGTGTCCAATGATAACCAAGCTAAGATCATCACCCCTAAAGACCTTCACAAAAGTTCTAGAGAAATAGGAGTCATAGCCGGAATCCACGAGATGTTTAATAGAAAGCAAGTTGTAACCAAGGTTTTCAACATGTAAGACGGTCTCAAGAGTCAAAACCTTGGAAATTACCAACTTACCATAACCTAGTACCTTTCCTTTAGAGTTATCTCCAAAATTGATGCTTGACATTGAGTTGACATGGTGAATGAATTGGTCAAGCCCACTCCTACCTCCGGTCATGTGATTGGTGCATCCACTATCAAACACCCATTTTGATCCACCGGAGGCATAACCCTACAAAATCAATTCTTTGATTTATGAACCCAATGAGTAATGGGTCCCCTAGAATTAGCAACAAGATCCTTAGGTACCCAAATTCAGCACACCTGTAAGCATAACCATTTCGAGGGCCAACATATTTGGCATATACATCTCCTTGAGTGCCCTTACATAGCACATATGAAGGATTAGACTTTCCCGCATACTTGTGATTGGGATTGCCCCTCATGGCTCCCCCATTCACTACATTCCTTTTGACTTGGTCAACCACCTTGTCACCTTCTTTCACAAAGGTTATCTTCTTTGCTGGAATGGCATTGCTCGTGTTGTTCTTTGGATCAAAATCGACACCTTCCTTGGAAATTCTCGTCTTTTGACGGGATAAAATCTCATCTAGGATCTTTCCCTTGGAGGTAGGTGCACGACGCTCTTTCTCAAGTTGCTCTTTCAACTTATTATTTTCCTCAATGAGGTGAGCTTGATCAAAGGTAGAGTTAGAGGTACAAGAATCATTTTCAACAATAATTGGATCCTTCAATGTACCAAGAGCCTTCTCATAGGACACCCGAAGTTGATCATGGTTCTCTCCAAGTTTTATGCGCTCACGCTTGACAAGCAAACTAGCCTTATCAAGGTGCTCAAGGTCCTTGGTAAGAGAAGAATGAGCAACTTCAAGCTCTTTCTTTGAGGCAAGCTCTTGGGACAATGAGTTAGCCCAATCAATAGTGTCCATGTCTTTTGCTTTATCAATTTCAAAAATTTCAATTTGTAGTTTAAGAAAAGAATTGGTATTCTTTTACTCACAAAGCTCTTGCTCAAGAAGATTGAATCTTCGTTTCTCATCATCAATATGAGATTCCAAGCTATCAATGGCCTCATCACGTGAGCTAACAAGTTCCATTAATTGCTTGACTCTAGCACGAGCAATGGGAGGAAGAGACTTCATGATAGCATACATTTCTTTTATATATTGTTTACCAAATTCATCACTATCACTATCATTATCACTATCATGATCACTCTCAAGATCATCCAAGACACTATATAGGGATGGAGGAGAGACAATTACCTTGGATATTCTTGCCATAAGACAAGAACCGGTGATCTTGGGAATAGGAGAACTCTCGATGTAGTCCTTGGAGTAATCGTAGGTGAGAGGTGAACCGGGTTCGACATATGCCAAACCGGTCACACCCACCACTTTCTCCTTATCCCCACACTCCACGTCGGACTCGTCCTTGGAGCTCCTTGACATGAGGCAAGTGGCGGTGACATTGGGAGTAGGAGAGTCGTCGGTCTAGTCCTGGGTGTAGTCATAGGTGAAGAGAGACCCGGGTTTGTCAAAGGACAAACCGGCCACTCCAACCACCTTCTCTTCATCCTCTTCCTCATTGTCGGATATGTATTCTTGGCATAGTAATCCCTTATGATCACGCCTATTGTTCCTCTTGTATCTTTCATTGATGGGGTTGGGCTTCAATCTTGGTTTGGCACCTTCTTCATACTTAGTCTTGTCAAGCCTCTTCTCATATGGACACTTGTCGGCAAAATGGGTCGGCTCATCACAATTGTAGCATGTCCTCTTCTTCTCACTTGATCCCATTGAACTTCTCCTTCTTTGGAACTTCATGTTCTTGGTGAAGAGAGCAAGTTGAGAGAGCATATCATCAACTCCATCAACATCGCTATCTTTATCACTAGCAACATCTTCTTGCACTTGCTTGGCCTTTAATGCTAGAGAGTGGGAAGACCCAATAGCACGGTTGATCTCCTTGATCTTTTGCCCTTCATACGCCAAGTTATCCGTGGCAACTAGATAAGAGACTAGATCATCAGGAGTGAATTGATTAGCTCTATCAAGGAGTTGCAAGTTCAAGGCAAGCTTTCCACGGATCAAATCACAAGCCGAATTCCTCTGGGCGACCCTAGCCGCCTAGGGTTTCCCACAAACCCAAGAGTAACAAGCTAACTCGATGACCTCAAGGGGGAATGAACTTTGGCTTGGTGGAAACATAGATCGGGACCTCCTCTTCCTTTCTACCAAAGGGATTTGGATTTGGTTGGGTAGAATGGGAGATCCTCAAGCTTTTGTGTTTCAAGAATGGGGGGGGGGAGAGAGAGCGAGCTTCAAGAAATGAAATGTTAGCTCAAATGCCTGACCTCACAATTGAGAAGAAAGGGGTATATATGTTGGAGATATGCCCTAGAGGCAATAATAAATGTAGTTATTATTATATCTTTGTGTTTATGATAAATGTTTACATTCATGCTATAACAGTATTAACAAGGAAACATTAATACTTGTGTGATTTTTAAACTAAATTAGAGTCCCTAGTAAATCCTCTTCATAATACTAGCTTGTTGGTTAATAAATGATTGTGGTTTCATTATCATGAACATTGAGATGTTATTAACAACAATATCATATCGTTAGGAGAATGGTATGATGGACATACTCCTATAGATAAGCGTAGCATAAAGATCAAGTCATTTTAATAGTTCAATTGCTATATGCTTTCTGATACATAGTAACCTAATTCCTTCGACCATGAGATCATGCTTATCACCATCACCTGAAGGATGCTTTGATGACATCAAATACCACACCGTAACTGGGTGGATATAAAGATGGCATTGAGTGTTCGGAAAGTATGGGTTGAGACACATGGATCAAGAGTGGGATTTGTCCATCCATATGACGGATAGATATACTCTGGGCCCTCTCGGTGGAATGTCATCCAATTAGCTTGCAAGCATGTGACTGTATAACAAGGGATCACATATCACAGGAATGAGAAAATAGTACTTATCAGTAACGAGGTTGAACTAGGTATGCAGAGATACCGACGATCAAAACCTCGGATAAGTAAACTATCGTGAGACAAAGGGAATTGGTATCGTATGTAAGTGGTTCATTCGATCGCAAAGTAATCGTAGAAATATGTGGGAACCATATGAATTTCCAGATTCCTCTATTGGTTATTGTTCAGAGAAGTGTCTCGATCATGTCCGTATAATTCACGAACCGTAGGGAGACACACTTAAGGATTCGATGTTGTTGAGTAGTTATGGAATGATGAGTAAGATACCGAATGTTGTTCGGAGTCTCAGATGGGATCCGAGATATCACGAGTAGATCCGGAATGGTCTGGAGAATAAGATTCATATAAGGAAAGTCCTGTTTTGGGGTTGGAGAATGGTTCCGGTGTTTTCATCGGGAATGTTCTAGAAGGTTCCGGAAGGTCCGACACTCCGGAGGGGAAGGGTACATGAATGTGTCATAACAAGTTGGAATGGTTGCATCATGTACTAGGTGTCATCTCTGAGCAAAATAAAGGGATAAATCAAATCCTAGTTTGAAAAGTCAAACGCCAATTTGAAAAGTCAAACGGCAAGTTTGCTTGGTGGAGGGAGAGTAGGAAACCTACTTGGGGAGGAGTTCCTCTCCCTCCACCGTCGGCCTTGGAGGCCGAGTTGGGGGAGGACTCCATCCCCCTTGGCCGGCGCCCTCCACCTATAAAAGGAGGGGCAGGGCTGCCCCTCCAAACACAAAACTTCACCACCCAAAACCCTAGCCCTAGCCACGGCCTCCTGCACTGGCCGCCTAGGGAAAACCCTAGTCACGACTTGAGCTTTCCCAAGCCCCAGCCCGGCCTAGCCCTCTCTCCTTGGTGTGTCTAAACCCTAGATCACCGAGGCCTCTCATAGTCCACCATACTGCCCGCTTAAGGCGAAGCCTCATGAGATCTCCCTCTACTTCTGTACCACTGGTCGCCTTCGGAATCGCGAGAGAGTGCTACAACCTCCGCCGCCATCGGAACAAGGGAGAGGAAGGTCTTCATCGAAAACGAACGTGTGACCGATCATGGAAGGCCGCCGAATTTGGGAAGGATCGTCTACACGATCTTGAGATCGGCAAGAGTACGACTACATCACCCACGAGAATTTGCTCTTGTTAAACACTTTGGAATCTTCGAGGGTGAGTTATTCTATCGACTCGTTGCTACAATCTAGTAGATAGATCTTGGCTTGTTTGTTTGTATGCGGTAGAATTTTTTTGTTTTCCATGCTACGAACCCCTACAGTGGTATCAGAGCCGTGTCTATATGTAGATCTATTGCACGAGTAGAACACAATGGTCATTATGGGCGGTGGTGCTTTTATTATCAATTGCTTCTTGTGTACTTTGCATCTTGCGGTATGATGGGATGAAGCGGCCCGGGCTAACCTTACATGACATCGTTCATGAGACTTGCTCCACGCTCAACATGCAACTTTTATTGCATAAGTGGCTTTGCGGGTGTCTGTCTCTCCCATTATAGTATAGATCCAATCTACAACGGGCACTTGATAGTTCAAACATCAATGTTGTGGTTCTTGTTCGTAAGTTAGATCGACACTTATTGAAAGCCCCAAACCACGTAAAATATGCAAATAAATTAGAGGCGTCTAACTTTGTTTTGCAGGGGTGTGCTGTGATGTGATATGGCCATGATTGTGATTATATTTGATGTATGCAATGTTCCTTATTGTAAGTTAACAACCGACATGAGCCATATGGTTGTCTTTAATTTCTGTTAAGACCCGCGTGTCTATTCAAAGTAGTTGTAATAGTTGAAGCTGGTGGACGATAATCATGGAGCAGCGTCATTGACCTTGATGCAATGCCGGTGATGATGGAGATCATGTTCGTGCTTAAAGATGGAGATCGGAAGCACAAAGAAGGCCATATCATATCACATATTATGAATTGCATGTGATGTTAATCCTTTATGCATCTTGTATTGCTTATTTAACGAAGATAGCATTATAAGATGATCCCTCATGCACATAAATTTCAAGTTCTAAAGTGTTCATCCTTAGTAAGCACCGTTGCTAAAGCTTGTTGTTTCGAAGCACCACGTGATGATCGGGTGTGTTAGATTCTGCAAGTGTATACAACGTGAGCAAGCCAGATTTGCTCATGCGGAAGCTAAGGTTTGATCTTGACGAGCCTAGCATGTATGAGACATGGTCTCGAACACGGATCACCGAAAGGTAAAGCATGAATCATATAGTAGATATGATGAACATGTCGATTGTTCGCCATTGAAGCTACATCAACTCTCGTGATGATCGGTTTTGATGTGGTGGATTTGGTTCGTGTGATCACTAAAACAATGTGAGGGATATTGTTTTGAGTGGGAGTTCACCTAGATTAATTTAACTATTAATTAGAACTCAATTTGTCATAAACTTAGTCTAAACTATTGCAAATATGTTGTAGATAAATGGCAACCCCTACCATCAATTTTAATGCGTTCCTAGAGAAAGAAAAGTTGAAAAACAATGGAAGCAACTTCGCGGATTGGTTCCGCAATTTGAGGATTGTCCACAATGCTGGTAATTTGACCTATGTGCTGGATGCACCACTGGGTGACCACTGCGGTGATGCTACCGATGAAGTAAAGAATGTTTACCTCGCTTCTAAGAATCAAGACTCCACGATTCAAAGGTGCTATCTTGTATGGTTTGGAATCGGAGCTTCAGAAAAGGTTTGAGAATTCAGACCCACATGATATTGTCCGTGAACTCAAATTGATATTTGAGACTCACGCGGCAGTTGAGAGCTATGAGGCTTCTAAAAAGTTCTTTAACTACAAGATGGAAGAGGGCAGCTCTGTCAGTGAGCACGTGCTTAAGATGTCTGGGCACACAAACAAACTCCAAAGCTTGGGTATAGTGATTCCTAATGCTTTGGGGATTTACCGTGTCCTCCAATCACTTCCACCAAGTTACAAGAACTTTGTGATGAACTACAATATGCAAAGCATTAACAAGCAGTTGCGAGAACTCTTCTCCATGTTAAAATCTGCAGAAGTGGAGATCAAGAAAGAGCACCAAGTTGATGGTCAATAAGACCACCAAATTCAAGAAAGGCAAGTCTAAGCAAAAGAGACACTTCAAGAAGGGTGGTAAGAAAGTTACCGCACCGACGAAGAAGACCAAGGCTGGACCTAAGCCTGATACTGAGTGCTTTTACTACAAGGGAGAAGGTCACTGGAAGCGGAATTGCCCAAAGTACTTGGCGGATTTGAAGAACGACAACATCAAGAAGAAAGGTATATCCGATATACGTGTTATTGATGTGTATATCACTAGTACTCGCAGTAGTGCCTCGGTATTTGATACTGGTTCGGTTGCTCATATTTGTAACTCGAAACAGGTGCTGCAGTATAAACGGAAGCTAGCGAAGAACGAGGTGACGATGCGCGTGGGAAGTGGATCTAAGGTTGATGTGATCACGGTCGGCACGCTACCTATTCATCTACCATCGGGATTAGTTTTATACTTAAATAATTGTTATTTGGTGCCTGCGTTAAGCATGAACATTATATCAGGATCTTGTTTATTGCGAGATGGTTACTTGTTTAAGTCCGAGAATAATGGTTGTTCGATTTATATGAGTAATATGTTTTATGCACATGCACCTTTGATAGATGGTCTATTCTTATTGAATCTCGATAGTGGAAATACACATATTAATAACATTGAAGCTAAACGTTTGAAATCGAGCGATAACTTGACCTATATGTGGCACTGTCGTCTTGGTCACATTGGAGTGAAGCATATGAAGAAACTCCATTCCGATGGACTTCTTGAATCACTTGATTTCGAATTACTTGAAAGATGCGAAGCATGTCTGATGGGAAAATGACTAAGACTCCATTTTCTGGTACGATGGAGCGAGCTACGGACTTATTGGAAATCATACATACCGATGTGTGTGGTCCAATGAGTGTAGCATCGCGCGGTGGTTATCGTTATGTTCTTACCTTCACGGATGACTTGAGTAGATATGGGTATATCTATTTCATGAAACATAAGTCCGAAACTTTCGAGAAGTTTAAGGAATTTCAAAGTGAGGTGGAGAATCAACGTAACAAGAAGATTAAATTTCTACGTTCTGATCGTGGAGATGAATATCTAAGTTACGAGTTTGGCGAGCATTTGAAGAAATGCGGAATACTTTCACAATTGACACTGCCGGGAACACCACAGCGTAATGGTGTGTACGAACATCGTAATCGAACTCTCTTAGATATGGTTCGTTCTATGATGTCACTCACAGATTTACCGCTATCATTTTGGGGTTATGCATTAGAAACAACCGCATTCACTTTAAATAGGGCACCATCTAAATCCGTTGAAACGACACCGTATGAATTATGGTTTGGGAAGAAACCTAAATTGTCGTTCCTTAAAGTTTGGGGTTGCGAAGCCTATGTAAAGACGTTACAGCCGGACAAGCTTGAACCCAAAGCGGAAAAATGCGTATTCATAGGATACCCAAAGGAAACTATTGGGTATACCTTCTATCATAGATCCGAAGGCAAAATCTTCGTTGCCAAGAATGGTTCCTTTCTAGAGAAGGAATTTCTCTCGAAAGAAGTGACTGGAAGGAAAGTAGAACTCGGCGAGGTTGTCGAACCTTCTCTCGAACTTGCGAGTAGCGCAGCACCGGAAGAAGTTCCTGTGGTGCCTGCACCAATAAGAGAGGAAGCTAATGATGATGATCATGAAACTTCGGTTGTAGTTGCTACAGAACCTCGCAGGTCAACGAGAACTCGTACCACTCCTGATTGGTATGATCCCGTCATGAGTATCATGTTGGTGGACAACACCGATGACCCTGCGACATATGAGGAAGCGATGATGAGCCCAGATTCCAATAAATGGCAAGAAGCCATGAAATCCGAGATTAGATCCATGTACGAAAACCAAGTATGGACTTTGGTTGACTTACCGGACGGCCGGAAGGCTGTCGAGAACAAATGGATTTTCAAGAAGAAAACAGATGTTGATGGTAATGTTACTGTCTATAAAGCTCGACTTGTCGCAAAAGGGTTTCGACAAATTCGAGGAGTTGACTACGATGAGGCTTTCTCACTAGTAGCGAAGCTAAAGTGTGTGAGGATTTTGTTAGCAATTGCTGCATATTATGATTATGAGATATGGCAGATGGATGTCAAAACAGCGTTCCTTAATGGAGACATTGATGAAGAGTTGTATATGATGCAACCCAAAGGTTTTATCGATCCTAAAGATGCTAACAAGGTATGCAAACTTCAACGGTCCATATATGGATTGAAGCAAGCATCCCGAAGTTGGAATCAACGTTTTGATAAGGTAATCAAAAGTTTTGGTTTTATACAAACTTATGAATAAATAAAACACTTGGAAAACTTATCTAAAATAAAATAACAAGTTTTAGTGTTTATTTAAAATGGAAAAGCCTTTACTTTAATAAAATTGGATATTAATAAATCCTCATTATTTTATTTAAATAAACCCCTTACTCTTTTTATCAAATAGAAATATTTCAAAAGTTTGGCCAAGGGTTTAATTTGGCTCTATAAAATAATCCTTATTTATAATTCTACCTTTGCCTTTGAAAATCAAATATTTTTATTAAAAGATCTAAAAATAGTGATTCCAACTATTTTAACTTTATTGTTTATTTATCTTTTTAAATCCCTTTAGGATTTTATTTGATCAAAATAGGTTTTGATATTTCCAATTGGAAACAAAAAGTTTCTTCTCACCCTAAAAATCAACAAAAAATTATTTTGTTTATTTATTTTTCACATTTCAAAATTTGGAAAATTTTGGGATGTGACAGGCTACCACCCTTAAAAGAAATATCGTCCCGAGATTTGGGAAGGCTAGAGTTACAAGTTTGGTTTCAAGGCAACTAGGGTACTACCACCCTTAAAATAAAGTCTTATAGGGTTACATTGATGGTTCACTTGACTATGGTTCAACACTTAATATCCAAACAAGGAATCCTTATTTGACTCTTTTGAGTTAACTAGTTTCTGACATACACTTCTTCTATCTCTTCAAAGCTTCCATCCATGTCAATGTGGTTCACATGTCCTTTCTGGGTTACATTGGGGTCATTTCCATTGGCTCTTCTAGCATCCTTTTTCTTTTTCTTCTCAGGACAGTCTGATGCATAGTGTCCAAGCTCCTTACAATTATAGCACTACAACTGGCTAATGTCTTTCTTCCTGAAAGTGTCATGTTGGTTCTGACCAAGGTCATCTCCATTGTTAGTATCATTTCCATTATTATCACTTCCATTGTTGTGGTGGTGATACTGATGTGGTTCAGAATCTTCATTGCTCTTTTTGAATGAATGCTTCTTTTTTGATGATCCTGAGTGATTCTTGAGTTTATGCTTCCTCTTTCTATTCTCAACTTGATTCATCTTGTTTTCCAAAATGGTGGCTTTGTCACAGAGTGATTGATAAGTTGGGACATAGGCAGCAGCTAGCTGCAGGTTCAAATCATCATTAAGTTCTTCAAGAAATTTCTCCTTTCTCTTGGCATCTGTATCAACTTCATCCGGTGCATATAGTGCCAGATTGTTGAATTCTTCAATATACTCAGCCACACTAAGGTGACGCTGTTTCAAATTGTGAAACTCCTTTTTCTTCAAGTACATCACTCCAGGTGAGATGTGAGTTGTTTAGAATCCATCCTCAAAATAGCCCAAGTCACATCTTCAAGGGGAGTGGTGATCTGAAAGTTGGCCCACCATGTTGCCGCTGGTCCTTCAAGCAGAAATGCTGCAAACCTAACTTTTTCTTCATCGGTGCAGCCAACAGTCACTAAGTCCTTATTCACCGAACGTAACCAGTCATTGGCTTCCATTGGATCAGTTGTTCCAGAGAACCTTGCAGGCCTAAGTTTCAGAAACTTGGTGAGCATATCAAGTGCTGGAGGATTATTCTGATTGTTGTTGTTGTTGTTGTTGTTGTTGTTGTTGTTGTTGTTGTTGTTGTTGTTGTTGTTGTTGTTGTTGTTGTTGTTGTTGTTGTTGTTGTTGTTGTTGTTGTTGTTGTTGTTGTTGTTGTTGTTGTTGTTATTGTTGTTGTTGTTGTTGTTGTTGTTGTTGTTGTTGTTGTTGTTGTTGTTGTTGTTGTTGTTGTTGTTGTTGTTGTTGTTGTTGTTGTTGTTGTTGTTGTTGTTGTTGTTCTGATTCTGTATGAATGTGGTCATCTCCTGCATCAGTTGTGTCTGAGCTGTCAACATCTGCTGCATCTCAGGAGTGATGTTGTTGTTTTGGTTGGGGTTGGCACGACGGGGAGGCATCTGTTGGTCTGATAGGTATGAGTAATGATGGATAGGTTTTTAAGAAATCCTAACACACAACTCAAAAACAACCAAGTTTAATCAAACAATCAATCAAGCAACAAGCAACTATCCACTTAACAACTTATGAGTTTAACTCATGAGTTGAAGGAAACAACAAGTTTTCTTGAAATAACAACTTAGTATAGTCATACCTCATAGGTCAATATGATCCATACTCTAACTTGATATCAATGTCTTTGGTAGGCAATCTAATGTCTCTTGGTTCTCACTTGTAGTCCTTAGTGATGTCTAAGTTGAAGTCCTTGGTGAAACTAAAGTTGAAATCACTTGAAGATGTTGAAGTCATTAGAGTTGATGAAATCCTTTGCACATGGTGAAGTCTTTGGCCATGGGGTAGGCTTTGTCCATCAAGTTTGAAATAGAAGAGATGTAGAATCAAAACCAAAAAGGTTGAGGAAAGAGTTTACAAGATTGTTTGTAAATAAGTTTTGGAACAAATACAACTCCTATTTTTCTAAGGGGTTTTGTCCAATCCTAGGGTTACAAATCCTCTTGTGCAACACAGTGCTCTGATACCATCTGTAAGGTTCCCAACCTTTAATAAGGTACAGATCCCTGTGTTTACAATGCTAGTCCCTGGATCAATAGCTAGCATCCACAGTTAAGATGTAATATCAAGAAACAAAGGTCATAATACAACTTTATAACCAGGAATAAAATAATTCATTACATCTTACATAGCTCATTTGGCTATCACATTACATTGCAGCAGAATATCTATAAGCATGGGGTCCTTCATCTTCAAAGTGCCACAGGCAATCATGTTGGTTGTAGACTTGTAATCCTAATCATCACACTTTACTAACATCAAACAAACCTGCAACATATTAAGTTGCAGCCACAAGGGTCAATACATTTGAATTGTATTGGCAAGTTTCACTACTATGTAGAAATAAGTGGATCCTATCAATACATGCATATTTGGCTAAGTAGGCTTTAGGATCATTTGCAGAAAGCAATATAGTTTTGTCCTATCTTTTCAAAATAGTTTTGATCTTTTGTCAAAATCTTTCTAATATTCTTGGAAAACTCCAAGTGCTTCAAAATCCCTTGTTGTCACCATCAAGTTTTACTTTGAGAAATTGGAATGTCGAGATCTTCCATAGCTTCAGGCCTTAGTTGCTCAGTATTGTCCATAACCGGGGACACGACTAAGTATTTAGAATTTGATCTTCTGCAGAAGTTGTACACTTTACCCACATGACACAATCTCATCTTGATGCCACCAGTGGTCGTTGGATAATTACTCACCAAGATGGAGTACTGGTAGATTGAGAATGTGACCAAGTCTTTCCATAGAAGTCCTCCTAATACACAATGCTAGCTTGTCATCCAGGCACCAATGTAGGGTTTCAAGTTCCCTTACACAATTCTAGTTAACCTGAAGATGCCAATGCATGGGTCTTCCACTATGTAGTTGACTAAGCCAGAGCCCATTTAGTATGTGGCTGTACACGGAAGCCATTGTACGAGAAACATGTTCAATCTCTAAGTCCCTGGATGGTTTTCTTCTAGTGCACATAGAAAAAGAGATGGCCATATAAACATGGTTCCTTTTGACATAGTTATACCCTACGGGTACGTGACTTCAGCATACCTGGTCCAGCCCAAGGAAGGCCCACAGCAGGTATACGCTGGCCCATGAAGATTTTTGGGTGGCCAAGGCCCATGACGCTTTCGGATCCTTGGAGAGCAAGATTAGCATAGATAGGAAATTCAAAGGGGTAAAACCCTAGAACTTGTAACCGACTAGGACTATGCCCGGGACCTGCCTAAGTCTATATAATGGCCAGGAGGGCACGTCCTAGATCGCTCGACTCATACTTTCTCACACGCCTCCACGCCAGATCGAATCTGCGCACCAGAACTTTCGGTTCCAGTAATCAAGAGAAGACAAGGAGTAGGGTTTTCCTCCGGGCTCGAACTGGTAAATCTCGTGTCCCACGGTTGCTTGTCCGTTAACCGCCACGATCTCCAGCATCCCCATCTTCTCCAAAACCCAAGTCCATAACAATGGGCATTGACGAGATTAAACCTCGTCCAATTGGCGCCGTCTGTGGGAATCGGGCTCTTGATTGTGCGATCGTGACGGTTCCGACCGACCGATCTACAACTCATGACGGAGAATCACCTCCTCTTCGGCACTTTCGACTTCACCGCCCACTCGCCACCATGAAGGATTTCGAGCCCGTAGGCGACGGACTCGAAATTTTGTTCGGGAGCTTCGCCTGGGACAAGCGGCACCTCCGCCTTCCCGAGCGGGTGCCCGTGCCATCAATCAGGCCCGCCTCGTGGGCTCCACACCCCGTGCTACGCACGTCACCATCGACAGATGAGTTCTACAACAGCAGCAGCTGCAACTCCGATCTGTGCGATTCACCTTCGGATGAAGGGACCTACGGTTCCGGATCTGAAAGCTGCGGCAGCAGCGAACCGATCTACAAGCGCTACCTATGCGCCGTGGTCATACAGGAGCAACAAACGCCTAATCCGCCGCCCAACACGAACCCCAACCCGCAGGACGGAAACGACGGGAACAAAAGAAGCCAGTCCCCCCACCCGAAGGGGAAAACAATGGCGACATCATCCAACTTAGCAAAGAAGGATGGGTCCAGGCACGCCGTGCCGTCGCAGGCAACATAGTCCTACCCGTGGATGCCCCACGTGACCTGCTGATGGCGTACCACTACCTCCTCATCTAGGAGCACAAGAAGCAAGTCAAGATGCAGGAGACGCTCGACAAACGCAAGCAAGCAGCCTCCGAGTCCAGCGTGACGAGCCGCGCCTCCGCCATGGCACCCGCTCAGCACGAATGGAAACCAGGGAAACAAGCACCGCTCGCGGGTGGAGAACATGGATCCCAAAGAACGCTGTGATGTAACCCGAACTCTCCACACGTCGTTCATGGATATGGATGCCGACGGCAACATCATCCTGAAGACACCGCAAGCTGCGATATTGGCAGCCATCACAGATCTCGACCCACCAACCTCCTAAGGGGACCCAAAAGAGACATGCATAAGTCCGCACTCACCGGACTCGGACTCGTCGAGCTGCGCCCACGAAGACGCTCTACAGCCAAAGAAGAAAGCTCCAGCGTGATCGAGCCCCACCCCTTCATCCGAAGAGGAGGAGGAGCACGACCTCCCTCGAAGGAAGAAGAGCGCGCATCGCCATAAACGCGACTACGACGCCAGAGACGCGCTCACACAGCGCAAAATCGACAAAGCGCGAGCTAAACGCGCATGCTCGTCCGAGTCCTAGATGGATGAAGATGAAGGAGAACTCTGTGGAGCTCGATGCTTCAGCAGATCTGTTCGGCGAACACAGATGCCACGCAATTTCAAGCTTCCTTCGGATACTCCGAAGTTCAACGGCACGCAAGATCCAAAATCTTGGCTCAGCGATCATCTGTCATCCGTCAAGTTGCACGGCGGTAACAAAGAAACCGCCATGCAATGCCTCCAGCTGCAGCTAACAGGCGCGGCGCGGGTCTGGCTCAGCAGCCTATCATCAGGATCCATCCGAAGTTGGGAGGAGCTAGCTTACAGCTTCATCCGAAATTTCAAAGGCACCAGCAAGAGGCCCGCCTCAATCGAAGAGTTGAGAGCCTGCACTCAGAGAACGGGGGAATCTATTCGCTCGTACATATTACGCTGGTCTACCACCAAGAACTCCGCAGCGCATATCTCCGAGGAGAGGGCCATCGACGCCTTCAGAGACGGCGTCAAATGCCAAGATTTCAAGGAAGAACTTGGGCGTGTCAAGCCCAAGACACTCGACCACCTCATGGAAATTGCCAACAGTTGGGCAGACGGCGAAGATTGCATCCAGCGAGCGCAATCAGACGAAGAGGACGACTACGGTCGAAGGCGAGAACGCCGCAGCAAGAGGAGATCGCGTGTCTACGAAGACCGCGACGGACCCGACATGGTCGCGGCTGGCTACGCCGACCGCCGCAACGACAACAACCACAACAATGGAGGATACCGCAGAGGAAATCTCCGTGACAACGGACGAAGACAGATGGTAACGCTGATCGCGACAACGGACCCTCAAGATTCGACAAACTTTTGGGTCCATGCACCATCCACTTCTACATCGACAAACAAGATGGCAAAAGAAAGCCCACATGCTCAAGGATCGCGAGTTCCGTAAACTCAGCAAAGCATGGTGCGATGAGGCAACAAGCCCCAATCCTGCTCGAAACGCACCGCTGGAGAAATAGCACACGAGCTCCTCCACCGCCGCCTATTGGAGGCCCAAACCAACCATCGCACAACAAGAAACAACGCCGGGGTCGGATACCCCCCCACCAAAGGGAGCACTAAATATGATCCAGAAGGGACGCCCCACAAACAGGGTGCAGAAGAAAATCACCCGACAAATCAACTTGGCCGTGGCAACTCCGCCGACAATCCCTGAGTACCTCAGCGGATCAGAGTCCTGCATCACGTTCACTCGCGCGGATCACCCTTGCAAGATCCCTCGCCCAGGTCATGCTGCCCTGGTGCTGGAGGCGCAGATCGGAGGCTTCGATATGAGTCGCGTCTTCATGGACGGTGGCAATGGCATCAACCTAATGTTCGCAAGCACCCTAGAAGCTATGCGGATCCCGCAATGTATCCTGGAACAATCAGATACAATGTTCCATGGCATTGTCCCAGGAAAGGGCATATTCCCCCTGGGCAAAATAGGGCTCGACGTCATCTTCGAAAAGCCGGACAACTTTCGGTAGGAGCGAATCGAATTCGAAGTGGTGGACTGGCCGTCACAATACCACGCCATCCTGGGGCGTGTAGCATTCGCAAGGTTCCTGGCCGTCCCACATTACGCATACCTACTACTCAAGATGCCAGGACCAAGGGGCGTCATCACAGTCCATGGGAGCTTCACCCGATCGGACCAATGCGACAGAGATTTCAACAAAATCTCCCAGTCTTTCGGCATGCAAGACGAGCTTGTAAGGCTCCCACGAGGTGACGGACAATGGGCTACCCCCAGTCACAAGGCAGAACGCACCTGACATGTCCTTCGACTCCACCATCAACACCAAAAAAGGACAGGTCCATCCGACGGATGCCTCCAAGACGGCCTTGATCGCCAATGACCTCAGCACCGCGTAGGAAGGCGCGCTCGTCGAATTCCTCTGTGCGCGCTGGGAAATCTTCGCCTGGTGTCCTGCGGACATGCCAGAGTTCCTGTGGAATTCCGAGCACGCACTCAATGTCTTTCCGCACACCAAGCCGCCAAGCCATCCGAAGATTGTCGGAGCCACGAGCCGAAGCTATCGGCAAGGAAATCAATAGACTACTCGCTGCAGACTTCATCAGGGAAATCAAAGAAAGCGAGTGGCTTGCAAACACGGTGATGGTCCCGAAGAAGGACACGGACATCCTGCGGATGTGCGTGGACTTCACGTCACTAAATAAGCATTGCCCAAAGGACCACTTCCCTCTTCCACGGATCGACCAGATTATCGATTCGACTGCAGGTTGCGAGAAACTCTCCTTCCTCGACGCCTACTCAGGCTATAACCAGATTTGCCTCAAGGTCGAAGATCAGGAGAAAACGACGTTTATTACACCATTCAGAGTATTCTGTTACAACACAATGCCCTTCGGGCTAAAGAACGCGGGTGCCACGTACCAGCGATGCATGCAGGCCTGCCTCAAGGACCAGATCGGTCGCAATGTCCAAGTCTATGTCGACGACATAGTAATAAAAACCAAGGAGGCAAGGACACTTATCGACGATCTCCGCGAGACGTTCGACAACCTTGATCGCTACAGGATCAAGCTCAATCCAGAAAAGTGCGCCTTCGGCGTCCCCTCGGGTCAGCTGCTCGGATACTTCATCTCTCAACGAGGGATTGAGGCGAACCCGAAGAAAATCAGAGCCATCATGACGATGGAGAAGCCGAAAAACCTCAAAGGCGTCCAACAGCTCGCAGGACGAGTGGCGGCACTAAGCAGGTTCATCTGCCGCATGGGCGAGAAGGCCCTACCATTCTACCAGCTGCTGCGCAAGGCAGACAAGTTCGAATGGACACCAGAAGCCAACGACGCATTCGAAAGCCTCAATCGGCTCCTCTCCACCTCGCCCGTTTTGGTCACGCCAAAAGAGCGCGAGCCCTTGCTGCTGTACATAGCAGCCACACACCAAGTGGTCAGCACCGTACTCGTGGTCGAACGATCCGAAGAAGGCAAAACCCACGGGGTCCAACGCCCAATTTACTACCTCAGCGAGGTACTAACACCAGCAAAGCAGAGGTACCCTCACTACCAGAAGCTGGCCTACGGCGTGTTCATGACAGCTCGACGGCTGAGCCATTACTTCCAGGAGCACCAAGTGATGGTGGTTAATGAGGCACCCCTAAACAGCATCCTGAATAATCCAGAGGCCACAGGACGGGTGGCCCTGTGGGGTATCGAACTGTCACCCTTGGACATCGTCTACGAGAAGCGACACACAATTAAATCTCAAGTCCTTCCAGACTTCCTGGTACATTGGATGGAGCTGCAGCTACCAGACACCCCAGACATGTCGCAATCATGGACCATGCACTTCGACGGCTCCAAGCCGTCGAGCGAAGAGGTCATCTTGACCTCCGCAAGGCGACAAGATGAAGTACGTTCTTCGGATGAAATTCAGAGCCTCCAACAACGAGGTCGAATACGAAGCCCTCATCCATGGCATGAGGATGGCAAAGATATGCGGCGCAACGCGCCTGGTCATCTACGGTGACTCCAACCTCGTCCGGCCAGACGATGAGCGAATCACGGCCACGCCGAAAACATGATCGCGTACCGCGCGCTCTACAGCGTACTCGAAGGAGAATTCGACGGCTGCGAGCTTCGACACGTTGGACGAGAAAGCAACGAGGAAGCCGACAGACTCACCAACATCGGCTCCACTTGCGCAAAGGTGCCACCAGGTGTGTTCCTCGAACAGATCTGCGTGCCATCCATCAAGCGGAAATTCCCCAAGGGATCACCCGAAGAAGTAGAACACTCAGGGGCTACGCTACCCGAAGGACACGAAGGACCCGAAAAGCTGGACACAGAGGTGGCCATGGTCAACCTAATGCAGGTCATGGCAGTCGAAGAAACGTGGACGCGACCATACCTCCAGTTCTTGATAAACGGAGAACTACCTGACAGCCCGACAGATGCTCGGCGCATATCTCGTCGGTTAAAAGCCTTCACCATCATCAACGGCGAAAGCAAAGCCAAAGCATCATGGGTGTACTACAGCGGTGCGTCACCATCGGCGGCAAAGCCATACTCCAAGACATCCATGAGGGCATCTGCGGCCACCACGCAGGCAGCCGCTCCCTTGTCGCAAAAGCTCTGTGAGCAGGATTCTATGGCCAACGGCCATGAGCGACGCAAAGGACATCGTCCGAAGATGCAACGGATGCCAACGGTTCGCTGATAAACCGCACGCACCTGGGTCCGAGCTCAGACCCATACCCATAGCCTGGATTTTTGCTCAATGGGGCCTCGACATGATCGGCAAACTGCCAAAATCATCGAAAGGGGGACACGTCTTCCTCCTGGTCGCAGTCGACAAATTCACCAAGTGGATCGAGGCCATGCCGGTCACCAATCAGAAAGGCAAAACTGCCGTCAAGTTCTTCGAGTCCATTGTCTACAGGTTCGGCGTACCACACAGCATCACCCGCAAACGAACGGGCAAGTGGAAAAGGCCAACGGCCTAATCGGCGCCGGTATCAAGAAGCGCCTCATGAGCTCACTCGAACAAAAAGCTGGAAATTGGACGAAGGATCTACCCTCCGTCCTATGGAGCTTACGAACTACGCCAAACAGCTCCACCGGCTACACACCGTTCTTCATGGTACGGAGCCGGCCGCTACTACCGGTACGCCACCAGCCCCACGGGTCGTCGCCTCTGAAGCGAATCCACGGCCGCTCAAGACGCTGTCGATACACTCGATGAAGCACGGATATAGCAGCTCGATCGGGTGTACCATAGAGTCTCCGAACTACCACGTACCGCCCATTGCCCAAGGTCCTTCGTCGAAGGAGACCTCGTCTTGCGACTCAAGCAAAAGCGACCGAATAAATTCGAGTCGCCATAGGAAGGACCCTACGTCATCACCGAAGTCATCCCAGGTGGCGCCTATCGCCTCAAGCACGTGGAGTCTGGAGTCGCATACTCCAACCCATGGAATATCTCGCACCTGCGACGATTCTATCCATAGCAACCTACCCCCTTTTTTATATTTTCAATAAGGCTTCCAGCCAAGGCTACTCAGCCGAGCAATGTACCTCCTCCATTACGATATAAATAAAGCTAAGTGTCTCGCCCCAAAACTTCGGTTCACTATTTTCTGCAACTGCACTACATGCTACAAACGCACTCGGGGGCTCCCCCCACCTCACGATTTCATCGACTGAGGACCAAACGTGTACACCTGAGTAGCTGACAACGTCAGGCAAACGAAAAGGACACATACCCAATTAAAAGCACCATGTGCTCACAAACAAATAAACCTTTACAACAAAGGGCACAACACGCCCATCCGAAATATACAAATTTTACCTCTCTCTTTTTACAGGTACTACCTATGTTGAAGAATAATCTGGGCACGCTGCTCGAACAAATCTATAATCTGTTCGGCATACTGCCTTACAGCCGCATTGTGCGGACGCATATCCCACTCGCCACCATCAGGGCGAATAGGTGGCCCAGCAGCCACGGCAGCCAAATCCACGTCAGGCCGGTGCAGCCTCACTAGAGACAACGCAGCTTTCACTCCTGCGACAAGCTGCTGCCGCACCAACTCCTTGACATTGCTTACATTCCGAAATTTCGACAGAAGACCCGCAAGGCTAGATGGTACGGCATCCAAAGGGAACATGACGTGCAGCACCGAGGAAAAGCGATGTCTGCACTTGGCGGAGCACCCATGAAACTTGATGAACACGATCCTGCACCGTCGCCAGTGCTATGGCGCGATCACGATCCATCCAGAAGAAGCCGCCGGCCTCCATGTCCTGTTGATTCAAGCAATTGACCCGAACAGCGACACACTCTTTTTCTTCCCGCGGAGCAAGATTCGCACCTGCGGCAATTGCACAAAACAAAGAGTAAGGCCAGCAGGCTCATCCGAAGAAAGGAGCTACAACTCGAACCAAAGAACAACTTACATTGCAGCTGCTCGGACAGCCGAACCAGCTCCGCCATCAAGTACTCCTCTATAGCATCCCATTTGTCTAACAATTGTAATGCTACTTGGTCTAGTAATATAATGGCTACTTCATATATATAATTGTTGCATCATCATTATATCATGCTCATGTCATCATGCCACCTTGCATTTGAGCATCATATAAAACCCTTTTTGGTTTGGTTCCTCTCTCATATGCATTGTAAATTGTATTTGCCTCTTGATATTGTATTTGGTTCTTGATATATTGTTTAAATGCCCAAGTTGAGTTGGGGGCATATCTTTCATTCAACTCCATCACCTTTCTCTGTCACCACCTTTCTTTGGCTTCATCTAATTCCACCATCCAACTGGATATGAGCATTGCAACTTATTTGGTTTTACCTCTAGCTCATGTGGGTTGGGATGGATCCAATTCTATCTCCACATGCTCTCATATATGCACCATAGTGTTTCCACATTATTGGTTTATGAGAGTCACATGGCCATGCATGCCTTGTGAGTGGAACCTTTCCCTAGCTTCCATATGGATTGTTTTGGGGTTATTATCATGTGGGGATATTTTTGGGACTATTAAACATCTAGTGGAATATACACACTAGCAAGTCCCAATTATAATCAAATGTGGTCATCTCCACCTCCTCCACATGGGGCATCCTTTTAATTCTTTTGCTTGGCTTTTATTCCAATTTTGGGAATGCCTAATAATAATGCCATGTTAATATTATTGTTCTCATAAAAATAAGCATGGCAGCAATTATTGGCATGGGGCATGCAACCTTCTCCATCTTTGGTCCTCCTTTGGTTTTAATTGTTTTGAGTGGATCACCTTCTCATCTCTCTCCTTCTCTCAATCTTTTCCATCTTGCTATGCTTCCTTGCCATGTGCATCAGGAACCTCACCCTCTCTCCTTCACTCATGCATGATCATGTGAGGTCATATCCTTAAAAACCCCATCTTATCTCTCCTTATCCATCACCATGTGTCCAACAAACACTCCCCTCTCCATCTCTTTTCACCATCATGCTTGATCTTGTAGGTCATCTAAAACCCTAAGCCTCATCTCTCCTCTCCCTAACCCGAGCCACCACCTCATGATCTACCCCTCTCTTCTAAACCCTAGCACCCCATCTAACCCTAACCCGAGCCCCCTCTAGCTAACCCTAGTTCCCACCCTCTCTCTCTCGGCCTCTCTCCTCTCTCTACCATGCATGCCCCACATGGCTACCCTCTCCCTGGCCCCACACCCCATCTACTCCCTCTCTCTCCACCCAACCCTAAGACAAACCCTAGCCCGAGCCTAGCTCCAACCCTAACCCGAGCCTCCCTCTCCCTCTCTCCCTGTCGTGCGACCCCACCAGCCGAGCCTGCTGCCTTGCCTCCCCTGGCCCACCTGCATGCTCCCGTGCTTGCCCCTGCCCTGGCCCCAGCTCGATCACGTGAAGGAGGAGGAGGGAAAAGGTGGCCGAAGCCACCTTTATCTCCAACCCACCCCACGGCACCTCCCTTCCGTCCCTATCTACTCCTCACACGCCCTCCGCCTCTCTCCCAGATCCGCCCAGTGGCCTTGCCCTCCTCCCTCTCTTCTCCACCGCCACCATCTACCCCATCGCCGGCCACCGCCTTGCTCGTCGCTTGCCGATCCAAGAGGCGCAGTGGCGGGAGGTGGTCGAGGAGGACAAGGACGTTCCTCGCGCCTGCACGCTGGTCGCGGAGGAGAAGGACCAGAGCCCGGACAGCCCCGAGCCAAACCCTAGCTCCGCCCGGCCTGCGCCTCGAAGGCGATCGCTCCTGCCTCGCTCGATCCGTCCACACCGACCTAACCGCGGTGAGCCAACCTCCTCCTAGACATCCTTGCAGTCCACTGCCGCTTCCTGGTACAGACGTGCGTGTCGAGCACCCTCTGCACCGGGCGGCCACGCTGCGCTCCCACGTCGCGCAAAGCCCTATCTAGCCGCCATCCTCCCTAGCAACCTCCTCACTCATCATTGGCTCGCGCCCAGCGCGCATGCCAGTCCCGGTCGAGCCCCGCCACGCCTGCACTGTCGCGCGCACCATTCTCGTTAGTAAGTTCGGAGAGGAGATCTATAGGGGCTGTGGTAACTTTGCATATAGCCCCCTTTATTTTTCGCCAACCCGCGCTCCTAGAGGACCCACTAGTCAGCCTCCGTGGCCACCTTCCAGAAAACCCCCTGGCTCTTTTAATCTCAACCCGCAGTTCCCCGCTGAGCCGCGTGGCAGCCTCGCACCCGCCCACTGGCGTGTGGGTCCGCAGAGCATAGGAGCCCACCTGTCATCCTCTGCGGCTGGGCATGCTCAGGTGTGAGAACCTTTATCACAAGGCTGCGCCCACTCTTCAGTGAGCGCAAGGCCCACCCGTCAGTGTCTGTGGCTAGATTTGCCTGAGTAATAAAAGGTTTTCTGCATTCCTGTTTTTAATTCAAACTTTTCCAAATTAATTCAAATTCAAATTTCAAATTAGTAAATAAATAACTTTTCAAATACAAATCCGAATTAAACAAATAATATATGTTTTGAGATCAGAAAAATGTGAGGATTTCAAATATGCCATCCAAAATATATTTTGAACACTTTAAATTTCAAGTTGATTAAAATTACAATAAAATGCCCTTTTCTTAATTAATTAATAACTTTTGATTTATAACTCCAAATTTAACAAATGATAGGTCTAAAATGATTAGCTCGACGAGACCTTTCTGTTTATGCATTCCATGATATGAATTGAGGCATGCATCATATAAGTATTGATTAATCAGAACTGTTTATGGGAGTAAAACATGCCTAAATACTTTAACCAAGTGTTTTATTATTGTTTTCTCACCTCACCCATGCCATGCTACTTTAATGCCATGCAAATTGTGCATCATTCATCATGGCATGATTGTTTGCTTTCCGCATTTAATTCATATGCTTGTGCACTTTATTTATGTTGGCCCTTGTTTGTTTGGTTCTTCTTGAATAGACCGAAGGTGGGATATATCAAGAAACCTGAGCACTACCAGATCCTTCTCTCGCTCAATCGAGCTGTGCAAGCACTACCACATGCTTGCATACATAGTACCTATTGCCTCTATCTTATTCTTGCATCATTGAGTCGCGATTGCATTAAATTGAATCCCAAGTATCGCATAGCCTTTACTTTAAACCCCACCAAGCTTGTTCCTCCATCCCATGAGCCATTACTGGGAGTTGTTTGAGCCATGCGAGTCGAGAAACGACATGTGTAGGGTATGTGAGTGTCCGATGGATAACGAGGTACCTAAACAACTTAACTCGAGTAGTATGAGATAACTAATGAAAGTGGCACCGTGAGCAATATCTGCTATTTGGTTTTCATGCTCACTTGTGTCCGTGGACCCCGAGTACTTGATTCTGTTCCTTGAATATTCGCTATCCACATCCGGAGGATTATGGGATCCCGAGCTAGAGCTTGATTCATTCTTATTTCTTGGGGCCACAAACTAGTTTGAGGTTTTATTTACTATCCTGTACTTATGCCATGCTTTACTGTTTTATTTAAATTGTGCAGGTAATCGCACCTGCATCTTAGGGAAGCGGAGTGTTTCAGGTATCGACAAGCCCATTCACATTTGGGTTCCCAAATAAGTTTCTGACCATTGACGCAAACCTTGAGTCTGTCTCAAGTCGGCTAACTTTGGTAGCTTAATGGGGTGCCCCCAAATATTTGAATCCTGATTGCTTTGTCGTGAATGCCTTGTTGGGTTTTGATTTGGTTTTTCCGAGGTTGATCGAGTGTGTGTTGCTATTTGTGCACCCTGCAGGTAAAACTTTCAAAGCCGTGTCCATGTTATGGACGACTTGGAGCACAATTTCGATCATAGACAAGTATAACTAAAGTACCGCTTTTAATTTGACTAAGTAATCGACTAGTAAATAGTGCAACACTCATGGAATGGATAATAAAACGCCAGCGGATGGGGGGGTTGTTCGTCCGCTTCCTCGTTGGTAAGCGAGGAGGAGGATGGATCTGTTAATATTACCGTTATAACTGTTGTCATTAATTCACGGACATCCGTCTATCTTTGGTTAGGCGGATGGTTAGCGAGTATCTATATAATTGCTAGGTATTATCTTTTGCTGCAATTGTCACCCAGGTTGTGTCCCCTTTAGAGGCATAAAGACTTGCTGAGTACCCCTAGGGTCTCACATGATAAATTATTTGATTCAGATGAACAGGTACACTCACAAGATGGATACTGGGTGGGGGAGACGGACGATGTGGGCAACGATCATTCGGTGTAGAGATTTCGGGAACGGGGATCCGCGAGATCTGTGGGCGGGATGTGTTTATTTTATGGGGCATCTTATGCCAATTTGCTTCTTATCCGTACTCGGATCTTGTTGCCGCTTCCGCCTGATACTCTGATGTTTGATGGATGAGGAGATATCCTAAACTATTATATCTATCTAGGATATTTGGATCTTGCCGTATGGTGTTGCAATATTTCTATTTCTTTTAGATGGAATGGCTCTGATGTACTGTTGTATGGTGGCTTGCATACATACCCATTTGTGTATGTAGTTGATCCCTTCGCCTGCCGATTACGCCGCCCGTTCTTGTCCCGATGTTTGGAAATGGTTGGGACGGCCGAAAGGTCTACCTGTGAGTGGCATTTGGGCC
Organism: Avena longiglumis; assembly: GCA_030063025.1. Taxonomy (NCBI): domain Eukaryota; kingdom Viridiplantae; phylum Streptophyta; class Magnoliopsida; order Poales; family Poaceae; genus Avena; species Avena longiglumis. The sequence goes on from CP125976.1 coordinate 138,252,552, forward strand.
CCACCGTACTATTTCAACCATTTCCGCTCATCCAGGCTTGTAACTAGGAGCGTAATTCACCGAGGTAGTTACAATTGGTATCGAGTCATCCCGCCTTCGTGGTCTCGGCCAAATGGTCGTTGTCATCTAGCAAATATTTTTGGTAGCTATGTATACTAGGGAAAACAAAACGCGAGAGTAGGACTGCTTTTCTTTTCTTACCCACCCACCCACCCTTTTTGGTAAGGAAGTGTAACGTTTTCAATCCTCTTCTTAAAAGTTCAAACTAGGATTCACGTGTTACGGGTTTCGTAGTACCATAGGTTGTGTGTGTGTGTGTGTAATTCCTTGTCTATCTGTTGCATCCAACATGTTATCTTTATCGGCCTTTTGGTTATCAATTGTTGGTACATTCCATACCGACATGCTTTTGCAAACCAACGCGATCTATCTGATTCGTTGTATACCGTCGCGATCTGTCTTACTCTTTGTTATCCGACGTTATCTTGTTTGGGGTGTTCGTTTCCGTAGTTACCAATCTTTAGGTTCATCGTGAGAAGAAGGGGTTAGGATATGTGTTCTACTTATTCATGTGCGGAGTAATGATTTGAGTGCGGGATGGAGTCGCGACCATACCACTACTCTTATCATTCGCTTTTGTATATTGAATTGGTAGAGTCACTAATCTTGATTCGTTAAATGTTTTTGCGCATCTACTGGTATTTTAATGCCGAAATTTGCGGAAAAAATTTTCTTTGATATATCTGTGTACCACACTCCTTTTCAGTCGTGTGCGATATGCTTAATATCTTCTAGGTGCTTTGAACTTTGTTGATATTTTAATATCGTCTTAGTAAATTGTATCCTTTAATCTTGGTTAATTCCATCTTGGTACTATTTTGGATTATTATTATTCTCCATTATAGTACTGACTTGTGTTTTATATCAATCATAGGATGGCACCACGCTGCTCGATGAGGACATACCACTGGCCGGGGTCCGTTGTCAAGCATCGCCAATGCCTTGGCAGCAATGCAACAGAACCAGAGCTGCTTTGAAGAAAGTGTTCGGAGGAATGAGTTTGCTCGCTACCTCCACCTCCCAAGCGAGGAGACATCAAAGCTTCTGAAGTTCAACCCACGCCAATTTGATGTTTCGATCAACCACTTGATGTTGATGATTGGTTGCGTGAGATGTCAAGGCTCTTGACGACCGATGTTCTGAGCAAGAATGGGTAAAGTGTGCCACTCACCTTCAAGGGAGATGCAGCTCTGGTGGGAGAATTACACAAGGCAAACTACACTGGTTTTCACCTACTTGGGAACAGTTCCGGAGCGTTCAAAGAGCGATGTCGTCGAAATTGTCATGGAGAGGATGAAGGAAGTGTTTCTCAACCTCAAGGTGGAAATGACAATGTCAATACCTACATCAGAACTTCATGAACCTTTCTCATTATGGGGGCGATGAGATCTCGATGACAAGAAGAAGCAAAGAGGTTCAGCAAGGGCTCAATGCATCGATTAAATATGCAATCACACATGCAAGGCCGTCTTTCTAGAACTTGACATACGCTCTGCAGGAAGAAGCAAGCAAGTGTTTGAGGAGTCAAAGAAACACAACCGTGATGCAGCAAGCTCTTGACTATGTCGGCTCCTCTAAGCGTGTCCGGGTTCCTAACACCCCACCGTCGCTCGGCTCCACCAAGACCTGCAAGCTACGGCAAGGCCAACAAACTTCCTCACTTTGCTCCCGGGGGCTACAACCACCACTACCTGAGCGCCTGGCGGAGTCCCTGGCTACGTTGCTCCACGTCCACCTGGTGCTTGTTTCACTTGTGGAGACACTGGACATCAGTACTGGAACTGTCCGATGAAAAACAAAGCTCTTCCTCCACCACCTCCAAGATCTGCGGCAAGCTCTCCTATGGTTCGTGCACCACCACCTCGGGCTCTCAACATCAACACCAAGCCCGGGTCTACTGTTGCTCGTGCCAACTGTGTCAACGCCGCTCAAGCTGAGCATACACCTGGAGTTGTGATGGGTATGCTATCCGTTAACTCAGTCCCTGCACGAGTTTTGTTTGATTCTGGTGCATCGCATTCATTTGTTTCTCACAAGTTTGCAAATGAAAATGAGTTAGCTATGGATCCTCTCCTTAAGCGGTTAATGGTCCTTTCTCCTGGAGCAACAATGGCAGATGCTAAAATCAGCCATGGCAATCAAATTGATATTGGTGGCTCTTCGTTCTCGGCATCCTTAATTGTTCTGGGCAATTCTGACATTGATGTCATCTTGGGCATGGATTGGTTGACAGCAAATGCAGTTGTGATTGATTGTGCTGAACGCTCGGTTTCTCTGAAGATTCCCGAAGGCCATATAGTCCATTCTCCAAGTCTGACTCCTGCTATCCAGCTTTTCTCTTTGGCGGCTCTGAATGATGATGTTATGGAAGCTATTCAGAGTGTTCCGGTGGTCTGTGAGTTCCCAGATGTCTTTCACGAAGAGTTGCGGTATGCCTCCGGATCGTGAGGTTGAGTTTGTAATTGAGCTTGAACCTCGAACGGCTCCTATCTCCAAGCGGCCTTATAAAATGGGTCCTGCCGAGTTGGCTGAACTCAAGCGTCGACTTGATGAACAAGAGAAGTTGGGTTTCATTCAACACAAGACTTCTTCTTGGGGTAGCCCAACAATCTTTGTGAAGAAGCGACAGACTGATAGACTTTGTGTTGACTATCGGGCTCTCAATGCTAAAACCATCAAGAATAAATATCCCCTTCCGGATTAATGATCTCTTGATCACTAGTGGAGCTATGGTATTCTCTAAGCTTGACTTGAGAAGTGGTTATTACCAAATCAAAATTGCAAGGAAGAAGTTCCTAAAACAGCTTTCACCACCCGCCATGGCTGTATGAGTACACGGTCATGTCCTTGATCTCACCAACGCACTGCTACCTTCTCGAGGCTTATGAACTCGGTTTTCATGGAGTATCTTGATAAGTTCGTTGTGGTCTATCTGGATGACATCCTAGTCTATTCTAAGTCAAAGGAAGAACATGAAGAACACCTTCGGTGTGTCCTAAACAAGCTTCGTGAGAACCGCTTGTATGCAAAGTTCTCAAAGTGTGAGTTTTGGCTGCCTCAAGTAACCTATCTTGGTCATGTCATCTCTGCCAAGGGCATTGCAGTCAACCCGGAAACTGTGAAGACAATTGTTGAATGGCTTCCTCCTGTTAATGTCAAAGAAGTGCGGAGTTTCCTTGGTTTGGCTAGTTATTGCCGTCGCTTCGTTCAGAACTTTTCGAAGATAGCGAAGCCTCTTACCGATCTCCTCAAGAAAGGCAAGAAATACCTTTGGACTCCTGCATGTCAAGCAAGCTTTGAGACACTCAAAGAGAAGCTCACTTCCACACCAGTCTTGGTTCCTCCGGACACCTCTAAGCCTTTCCAGATATTCTGTGACGCCTCTTTGCAAGGATTGGGTGCGGTCCTTATGCAAGAAAAACAAGTTTTTGCTTATGCCCAACAGTTGAAGACGCATGAGATCAACTATCCCACACATGACCTCGAACTCGCAGCAGTTGTTTTTGCTTTGAAACTATGGAGGCACTACTTGCTGGGCAACAGTTGTGAAATCTTTTCTGATCACAAGAGTCTGAAGTATATCTTCACTCAGCCTGATCTCAACCTTCGGCAGAGGAGGTGGATTGAAGCAATCAATGACTTCGATTTGACCATCAACTACACTCCGGGCAAAGCTAATGTCATGGCCGATGCTCTCAGCCGCAAAGCTTATGTCAACAACCTCATGATGGAAGAACAACAGCCTCTCTTGTGCGAGGAATTCCATCAGCTCAACCTTGAAATTGTGGAACAAGGGTATCTCCTGAACCTTCTGGCTACTCCTCTCTTGGAAGAAAAGGTTCGCTCCTTTCAGCGTGGTGATCCGCACACCAAAAAGATCATCTCAAAACTTCATCTTCCGAAGTATGAGTCCTTCCACGTCGATGATCAAGGCACGCTTTTCTTTGAACACCGGATGTTTGTTCCGAACTACCCGGGTTTGAGAGAGCAAGTTCTCAAGGAGGCGCATGATTACATTCTTTCTATCCACCTGGCAGCACAAAGATGTACATGGACTTGAAAACACAATATTGGTGGCCGGATTGAAGCGATATTGTGCCAAGTATGTCTCGGTGTGATGTGCCGCAGAGTGAAAGCTGTCCATCGAAACCTTATGGTCTTCTGACCATTGAAACCCCCGGAATGGAAATGGGAGAAAGTAGAGATGGACTTCATCACTGGTTTTCCAAGGTCGCAGAAGGGAAACAATGCAATCTTTGTTGTCATTGACAGGCTTTCTAAAGTGGCTCACTTCTTCCCCGTCAAGGAAACAATTTACGAATTCGGTTGGTGAGCTCTATATCAACATAATAGTCTCTCTGTATGGGGTTCCGCTTGAGATCAGTTCAGACCGTGGGAGCATCTTCACTTCCAAGTTCTGGGAAAGTTTCCAAAATGCTTTGGGAACAAAATTGAACTTCAGCACAACTTACCACCCTCAGTCGCAAGGACAAGTTGAAAGGATCAATCGATTGGAGGATATGCTTCGTTCTTGCGTCATCTCTTTTGGCATGAAGTGGGAAGAATGTCTTCCTTATGCTGAATTCTCTTACAACAACAGCTTCCAGAAAAGCCTAAAGATGGCACCATTTGAGGCTCTCTATGGCCGCAAATGCAGAACTCCGATTGGTTGGTCGGGTGCAGGAGAAAGAATATGGTTTGGCCCTGACATTATAACTCAAGCAGAGGAGAAGGTGCACATCATTCTTGAAAATCTGAGGATTGCTCAAAGTCGCCAGAAGAGCAATTATGACAGAAAGCACACGGACATGGAGTATGTCCCTGGTGATCTCGTTTACCTTCGTGTCACTCCCATGAGAGGCACGCACCGTTTTGGTATCAAAGGAAAGCTGGCTCCTAGATACATCGGTCCTTTCAAAATTCGTGGAAGAAGAGGAGAAGTTGCTTATGCTCTTGAGCTCCCGGAAAAACTCAAGGTCCATCATGTTTTCCACATCTCTCAACTCAAGAAGTGCTTCAAGGATCCCGGCAGGACCGTGGATCATGAGCTAATCAATCTCCAAGAAGACCTGTCTTATCAAGAACACCCCACAAAAATCCTTGAGACCGCAGAAAGAAGGACTCGCAACAAGTCCATCAAGTTCTGCAAGGTGCAGTGGTCGCACCATTCCGTTGATGAAGCCACTTGGGAGCGTGAAGATGAGCTCCGTGCCAACTATCCTACCCTCTTTGAGTCTTCTTCTGTTGGGAATATGCCCTAGAGGCAATCATGTATGATGATATTTCCCATTGTATTCATAAAGTTATTAAGTAGTCCTTGTATAAACATCTGATGTGTATCATTGAATATGTGATTCAGTTGTGGAACTATGCATTCATGTTGTTTGTACTAAATATCCTTGGTCATTGAGGTTGTGCTGGACACACAACTTAGACCAATGTGAAAGTTGGCTTGATGACTCGGTTCCACTTGTCATGGGCATGGAGATGCCATTCAACTTACAGACTAGGCTAAAGAGTTTAGCGAGTCGGATTGACCCATATTGAGGTACAACGAACTATTTGTCATTTGTATATCTCAATCAATGTAATCCTTAGACCTGAGGTTGTTGCATAGTCGAGTTGAGGATCACCGACTTAGGTTACATCAACGCTGATCCGTGGCGGGCGATTATAAAGGCGAGTTGGTCGGTGAGAATCAAGCTGCGTGATGTGAATAACCAAGATGGGATTTTGCCCTCCACTCGGAGAGATATTCTGGGCCCTCTCGTGAGATATGATTTGGAAAGCATGGCCATGCACAACTCGGTTAAGTGTTAACCGAGGCGATCTAAAGTTAGTCGGGTGAATCACTTATCTCGGATCGAGAAAGTCGGACTATTTAAGGGATGACATATATTCGCCTATAGTCGACAAGGTATATCGTGAGGCAAAGGGACTCGGACATAAGTCGCATTGAAAAGGCAAGTCGTCATGACTCTTTGGTACTTGGGAATCGATGCGTTACGCTGGGAGCCGATGCCGATTGATCGATGTGAGTTGGACTCTAATCGTGTCCAAGTAACCATGAGCCTGAGGTCACACACTTAAGGCGGGAGCAGGTTGGATTGGATCCGAATCATATAATCTGGTTGGGTTGGACCTAAACCAGATTAGGGCTGAGTTAGTGAGTTGGACTCACGGTGACTAGTTTTATATGGGCTTTAGTGAATGGGTGGCATGAGCCCGTTCACTCCTATATATAGTGGAGCACGGTAACCCGAAGGTTAATCGTTGTTGGTTAGGTTATTCCATGTGTTGAAACCCTAGCTCCACAGTCCGGCCGTAACGAACCTAGCGATTCGCCGTCGGTGCTCCTCCTTGCGTGTGGATACCAGAGGTCTTTGTCGATCGGCACGGGCGATCGGATCGTGAGGCGCCTTTGCATCAAGCGGCAGCGCTTCATCGGTAATCCGCAACCGCGTCTAGTGGTAAACCTCGTGGCCTTCTACCTCGGCTAGGTCTTGGGATCACCACGTTAGAGGAAAAGTTTTGTTTTATCTGCGTGGCCCGGTGGTATCGGCGATAGCTTCGGTTTTAGGCTCGAGATCTCGCATATGTGATATCACGGTAGGCTATAGATGAGATCTATGTGCTGTTTTGGTGGTCGATCTATGAGATAGATCGGTTTTGTATGAAGTTGATTGGATCAAGCGTACTGGGGAATGGTAGATCGATTACCGTGATCATCTTCTGAGGTGGAGCGACATACCCTACCGGCTTCCGCCATCGGGGCGTGACACGTAAATCCAAGCGGTGATCGAAGATCAAAAGTTTGATCGAATCGACGATGGTGGGAATCCATGTCCGGATCGTAGATGAGATCTACGTTTTCGGAAAATCGCCCCGCTGCGCTATCCGGCTAAGCGCCTTAGATGTCGATTCGAGTTTCACAGCGCGGAGATATTGTATCTATGCATAACTTGTTTTTGCAGGAAGTTGTGAATGGTATGGTTCATGTGCATGTGATGTATGTGTAATCCATCGTGATCTGCGAATCACGGTTTTATTGTCCCGGCTGGAGCCTAGGTCTTGTCATTTTATTGTATGACGACTGCGTGTGGATTCTCTATGTAATTTACTTTACTAAGCTAGTGTAGCTGTTTGAGAACCCGGAAGGCATGCAGGCGTTGTACATGTCGACATGGAGTAAGGCGGCAAGTGACAAGAGTTAGCACGAGTCGGATTACAGGCTTTGTGGAGATGGAGGTCGCCATGAAGAGAGCCATACCATTTCACATTATAATTGCTTTATTTTGTGTTATTGTTATGTCTCAGTTTTACCTCTATTAGATAGTCGGTAAAATTTAATCCCTCAAAGAAAGTCTAGTCGGTTTTCATGGTGTTTGCACCATCACAAGTCGGACATTTTTGGTAGTGGGCTCATAAAATTGAGGTGCTGCCAATTCTTTTCGACTAGGTGTGTTCGAGTCGGACTCTTCTTTGCAGAAACACTCGGTAAGCTAGGCGGGTCTATCTAGCAGTTGTGGGACTCGGGAAAGGTCGGATGGGAGCCGGGCATGTGATGCCACCCGTCCAGCAGAGTCGCATGAGATGCGATTGACAAGGAGTTGTCTACCTAGATCACTTGGCGGCTAGCGGTGATGCTAAAGCTCACTAGCCGACTTGCTTATTTAGGATCACGAATCACTAAGTAACCATCGGAGGGTGTTGGTTCTAGTGGGAGCATAAAATATTAAAATGTTTAATATGCTTGCTCCTTTATGAATACATGTCTTAAGTGTTTTGCATATTTTACATTGTAGATCATGGCACCAAGTAGCAGTCACTCTCGGATATCCGGTTTTGCGTTGAGAACCATTCTTGAGAAAGATAAACTGAGCGACACTAATTTTACCAATGGTATCGAAATCGAGAATTGTTCTCAAACAAGAAAAGAAGGACCATGTCCTAGACAACCCACTTCGAGATGAGGCGAATGAGAATGCATTGTCGCATGACCACCAATGCCTACCGTCGGGCTAAAGATGAGTCCACGGATATTAGCTGTCTTATGCTTGCTCACATGGAACCGGACTTGCAAAAGCGATTCGAGCATGTTGAGGCCTACGATATGATCGAAAGCCTCAAAAGTATGTTCGAGCTCGGTAGCGAGAGGTATCAAGTCTCTCGAGGCTTTCTTTGAGTTGCAAGCAAGGATGGTGATCACTTGAGTCGCATGTGATCAAAATGGTTGGTTACGTGCGGTCTCTGGAAGGCTTGGCTACCCCATAAGCGAAGAGTTCGCTACGGATATAATTCGAACTCTCTTCCTAGTGCATATGGGCAGTTCATTTGAACTACCACATGCATGGTATGGATAAAGCTCACTGAATTGCATGGGATGCTCAAGCGGCGGCGGATCTCAAGAAGGGCACCGGTCAAGTGTTGATGGTGCGAGAAGGCTAAGTTCAAGAAGAGTTCTTGGACTAAGAAGAAGGCTAAGTCGGGAGGCGGGGCTCGGGACCTGTCCCAAGCGCTTCCTCGGGACTAAGCCATCTCCTTGACGGATCCACTTGCTTCTCTTGCAAGGCGGATGGCCTTTGGAAGAGGCTATGACAAGTACTTGGCCGACAAAGCCAAGAGTGGAGGTATGACTTGACTCGGTACACTTGTTTGCAATGTTATAGACATATATCTTCTGATGCACCTAATAGTTCTTGGGTATATGATCGGATCGATTATTCACATGCAACTCATTGCGGGGTAGTAAGAACTAGGGCGTAGCAAGGCGAGTTGATATTCGAGTCGGCAACAAAGCAAGAGTTGCTGCGTTGGAAGTTGTACGATGCAACTTCATTTACCTTGATTCATTATGGAACTAAATAATTGTTATTATGTTCGATTGCTCAGTCGAAACATTATTTACGCTTCATGTTTGATGAGGCAAGGCTATGAGTCGAATATCAAGAATAATGGTTGTTCTTTGTATTTGAATGAGATGTTTCACGACTTTGCACCCGTCGGACGGTTATTTATTTTGAATCTTGATGGTGAGTCGGTTTATAACATAAATGTTAAAGGTTGAAACCAAATGATCTGAATATGACTTACTTTTGGCCTTTGTCGGCTCATATAAGTTGGAAAGCATGAAGAAGCTCCATGATGATGGACTCCTAACCCGTTCGACTTGGAGTCGTTCGAGACATCTGAATCTTGCCTACTCGGCAAAATGACCAAGACACCTTTTGCAAAGAGTTGCGAAAGGCGTCGACTTGTTGGGACTAGTACATAGTGATGTATGTGGACCAATGAGCACGTGACCGAGGGTGGTTATGAGTACTTCATTACCTTCGATGATTTGAGTAGGTATGGATATATCTACTTGATGAAACATAAGTCGGAAGCCTTTGAAAAGTTCAAAGAATTCGAATGAAGCGAATCAACTCGGCAAGAAAATAAAGTTTCTTGATTCGAGGAGGCGAGTACATGAGCCATGAGTTTGATGACCATCGAAAAGTTGTGGAATAGTTCCTCAACACTCCTTGAGAGCAAAAAGGAATGGTGTTTGAAAGGCGGAATCGGACCTTGTTGGACATAGTACGATCAATGATGAGTCAGACGGATCTGCCTTTATCATTTTGGGGTTATTGTCTAGAAGCAGTGCGTTCACACTAAACAAAGTACCATCAAAATCGGTAGAAGACACCGCATGAGATGTGGCGGGGCAAAAAGCCGAGTTTGTCTTTTCTTAAGATTTGGGGTTGTGAAGCTTTTGTCAGCGACTTGATCGGACAAGCTTACCAAGTCGGATAAATGTATTTTGTGGGGTATCAGAAACCTTGGGTTACTACTTCTACAACCGAAGAGGGCAAAGTGTTTGTCGCTCGGGCGGTGTCTTCCTTGAAAGAGTTTCTCGATCGAGTAAGTGGGAACGGTGCAACTCGAAGAAATTCGAGAGGAATCGACTTATAGCGAATCGGCAAAAACCTTGGAGGATGAGCGATCTTGGCGGATGAGCCGATAGCGGCACACGAGAAGATCGGCAAGATTACGAAGTGTTCGTGATGTGTTCTTGTTGAGCGGTGATGTAAGCAAATTATTGAGCGATGGTGGGATCGATTCGAGTCATGGCTTGGAGCCATGAGATCCGAGATAAAGTCCATGGATGAAAATCAAGTTTGGAACTTGGTTGATGCGACGGTGCAAGACCCGTCGAGTGCAAGTGGGTCTTTAAGAAGAAAACTGATATGGATGGAAATGTTTCAATCTATAAAGCGCCTTGTCGCGAAGGGTTCCGACAAGTTCAAGGAGTTGATTCTGACGAGACTTTCTCGCGTAGCGATGCTTAAATCAGTTCGGATCATGTTAGCTATAGCGGCCTACTTGACTATGAGATATGGCGGATGGATGTCAAAGCGGCTTTCCTTGGAAATTTAACCGAGGGCGTGTATATGAAGGTTTTGTCGATCTAATCTTGACAAGGTATGCAAACTTCGAAATCCATTTATGGGTTGAAGCAAGCATCTCGGAGTTGGAATATTACGTTTTGATGAGGTAGTCAAATCGTTTGGCTTCATCAAGAGTGATCATGATTCTTGTTTGTACAAGAAGTTTAGTGGGAACAAAGTAAATTTTCTAATCTTATATGTGGATGACATATTCTGATTGGAAATGATGTCTGTTGCAGAAACCAAGGATTCATTGGAAAGGAGTTTCTCAATGAAAGACTTGGGTGAGGCATACATCCTCGAATCCGGATCTATAGAGATAGATCAAGGAGGCTCATTGTGAGTCGGAGTACTTATTTGGACAAAGTGTTGAAGAAGTTCAACATGGAATCGTCTAAGAAGGGTTCTTGATGTCCCATGGTGTAAAACTTAGCAAGACTCGGTGTCCTTCGACAAGCGATGGCGAAGTAGGATGAGTGCGATTCCATATGTACAGTCGGATCCATCATGTATGCCATGATTTGTACTAGGCGGATGTTTCCTATGCTCTAAGTGTTGTGGCGGATACCCGGTGATCTGGAGATCCTTTGGGCGGCTAAAAATATCCTAAAGTACTTGAGAAGGACTAAGGATATGTTCTTGGTTTATGGTGGTGAATGAACTCGGTGTAAAGGGTTACGGATGCGAGTTATCTCACCGACTCGATGATTCTCGCAATCCGGATCGTGTTTATTATAAGCGGAGGTCTTGTGAGCTGGAAAGTTCCAAGCAAGAGGCGTATCTGCGTCTGAGGGTGAGTATATTCTTTTCGGAGGCGACAAAGGAAGCTGTTTGGATGAGAATTTCCTCATGGATCTTGGTGTGGTTCGAGGCTCGTCCAATCCGTTGGGCGTGTATTGTGACAACAATGGTGCTATTGCACAAGCCAAGGAACCTAGACAACACCGAAGAACAAGCACATACTCATGCGGTACCATCGATTCGCGTTCGTGGATCGGGGTGATATCAAGTTATACAAGGTACACGGATGCAAATATTGCGGATCCGTTGACAAAATTACCCGGCCAAAGCATGCGCACCTAAGAGCCATGGGCATTAGATGCTTAGACATGTGATGTCGGAAGATTGACTCTAGTGCAAGTGGGAGGCTGTTGGGAATATGCCTAGAGGCAATCATGTATGATGATATTTCCCATTGTATTCATAAAGTTATTAAGTAGTCCTTGTATAAACATCGATGTGTATCATTGAATATGTGATTCAGTTGTGGAACTATGCATTCATGTTGTTTGTACTAAATATCCTTGGTCATTGAGGTTGTCTTTGGACACACAACTTAGACCAATGTGAAAGTTGGCTTGATGACTCGGTTCCACTTGTCATGGGCATGGAGATGCCATTCCAACTTACAGACTAGGCTAAAGAGTTTAGCGAGTCGGATTGACCCATATTGAGCTTGAACTAATTTGTCATTTGTATATCTCAATCAATGTAATCCTTAGACACGAGGTTGTTGCATAGTCAGTTGAGGATCACCGACTTAGGTTACATCAACTGATCCGTGGCGGGCGGTTATAAAGCGAGTTGGTGAGAATCAAGCTGCGTGATGTGAATAACCAAGATGGGATTTTGCCCTCCACTCGGAGATATTCTCTGGGCCCTCTCGTGAGATATGATTTGGAAAGCATGGCCATGCACAACTCGGTTAAGTGTTAAGGCGATCGACAAGAGTTAGTCGGGTGAATCACTTATCTCGGATCGAGAAGAGTCGGACTATTTAAGGGATGACATATATTCGCCTATAGTCGACAAGGTATATCGTGAGGCAAAAGGGACTCGGACATAAGTCGCATTGAAAAGGCAAGTCGTCATGACTCTTTGGTACTTAGAATCGATGCGTTACGCTGGGGCCGATGCCGATTGATCGATTGTGAGTTGGACTCTAATCGTGTCCAAGTAACCATGAGCCTGGGTCACACACTTAAGGCGAGCAGGTTGGATTGGATCCGAATCATATAATCTGGTTGGGTTGGACCTAAACCATTAGGACTGAGTTAGTGAGTTGGACTCACGGTGACTAGTTTTATATGGGCTTTAGTGAATGGGTCGGCGAGCCCCGTTCACTCCTATATAGTGGAGCACGGTAACCAGAAAGGTTAATCGTTGTTCGGTTAGGTTATTCCATGTGTTGAAACCCTAGCTCCACGGTCCGGCCCGTGAACCTAGCGATTCGCCGTCGGTGCTCCTCCTTATGCGTGTGGATACCAGCGGAGGTGTCTGATCGGCACCGGACGATCGGATCGTGAGGGCTGCCTTCGCATCAAGCAGCGCTTCATCGGTGTCCTTGGCGTCTAGTGGTAAACCTCGTGGCCTTCTACCTCAGCTAGGTCTTGGGATCACCACGTTAGAGGAAAAGTTTTTGTTTTATCTCTGCGTGGCCCAACATCTTCTTCTTCCTAGAATCTCGGGGCGAGATTCCTGTTTAGTGGGGGAGAGTTGTAGCATCCCATTTGTCTAAAAATTGTAATGATACTTGGTCTAGTAATATAATGGCTACTTCATATATATAATTGTTGCATCATCATTATATCATGCTCATGTCATCATGCCACCTTGCATTTGAGCATCATATAAAACCCTTTTTGGTTTGGTTCCTCTCTCATATGCATTGTAAATTGTATTTGCCTCTTGATATTGTATTTGGTTCTTGATATATTGTTTAAATGCCCAAGTTGAGTTGGGGGCATATCTTTCATTCAACTCCATCACCTTTCTCTGTCACCACCTTTCTTTGGCTTCATCTAATTCCACCATCCAACTAGATATGAGCATTGCAACTTATTTGGTTTTACCTCTAGCTCATGTGGGTTGGGATGGATCCAATTCTATCTCCACATGCTCTCATATATGCACCATAGTGTTTCCACATTATTGGTTTATGAGAGTCACATGGCAATGCATGCCATGTGAGTGGAACCTTTCCTAACTTCCATATGGATTGTTTTGGGGTTATTATCATGTGGGGATATTTTGGGACTATTAAACATCTAGTGGAATATACACACTAGCAAGTCCCAATTATAATCAAATGTTGTCATCTCCACCTCCTCCACATGGGGCATCCTTTTAATTCTTTTGGCTTTTATTCCAATTTTGGGAATGCCTAATAATAATGTCATGTTAATATTATTGTTCTCATAAAATAAGCATGGCAGCAATTATTGGCATGGGGCATGCAACCTTCTCCATCTTTGGTCCTCCTTGGGTTTTAATTGTTTTGAGTGGATCACCTTCTCATCTCTCTCCTTCTCTCAATGTTTTCCATCTTGCTATGGTTCCTTGCCATGGGCATCGAACCTCACCCTCTCTCCTTCACTCATGCATGATCATGTGAGGTCATATCCTTAAAACCCCATCTTATCTCTCCTTATCCATCACCATGTGTCCAACAAACACCCTCTCCATCTCTTTTCACCATCATGCTTGATCTTGTAGGTCATCTAAAACCCTAAGCCTCATCTCTCCTCTCCCTAACCCGAGCCACCACCTCATGATCTACCCTCTCTTCTAAACCCTAGCACCCCATCTAACCCTAACTTGAGACCCTCTAGCTAACCCTAGTTCCCACCCTCTCTCTCGGCCTCTCCTCTCTCTCTACCATGCATGCCCCACATGGCTACCTCTCCTGGCCCCACCCATTCTCCCTCTCTCTCTCCACCCAACCCTAAGACAAACCCTAGCCCGAGCCTAGCTCCAACCCTAACCCGAGCCTCCCTCTCTCTCTCACTCGTGCGACCCCACCGGCTGCCTTGCCTCCCTGGCCCAGCCCCTGCATGCTCCGTGCTTGCCCGCCACAGCCCGGCTTGATCACGTGAAGGAGGAGGAGAAAGGTGGCAAGCCACCTTTATCTCCAACCCACCTCCCCACGACACCTCACCTCTTCCGTCCCTATCTACTCCCTCACACGCCTCCTGGCCTCTCCAGATCCGCTGGGGCCTTGCCCTCCTCCCTCTCTTCTCCACATACCATCTACCCCATCACGGCCACCGCCGATGGCTCGTCGCCGTTGATCCAAGAGGCGCAGCGGCGAGGTGGTCGAGGAGACAGGGCCTCCCACGCCGCCACAGCCGTCGCGGAGGAGAAGGACCAGGAGCCCCAGGACCAGCGCCGCCCGAGCCAAACCCTAGCTCCGCCCGGCCTCTGCCTCGACGGCGATCGTCTGCTCCTCTGCTCGATCCGTCCACACCGACCTAACCGCGGTGAGCCAACCTCCCTCCTAGACATCCTTGCGATCAGTCGCTTCACAGTGGCGTACGTTCCGTCGAGCACCCTCTGTGCACCGGCGAGCGCGCGCGTCTGCTCGCTCCCACGTCGCGCAAAGCCCTATCTAGCCGCCCATCCCCTCCCTAGCAACCTCCCCTCACCTCACCTGCTTGGCCCTGCGCCCATTGCGCCAGTCCCGGTCGAGCCCAGGCTTGCATACATATAGTACATATTGCCTCTATCTTATTCTTGCATCATTGAGTCGCGATTGCATTAAATTGAATCCCAAGTATTGCATAGCCTTTACTTTTAAACCCCACCGAAGCTTGTTCCTCCATCCCATGAGCCATTACTCTGAGTTGTTTGATCCATGCGAGTCGTAGAACAACATGTGTAGGGTATGTGAGTGTCGATGGATAACGAGGTACCTAAACAACAACTTTGAGTAGTATGGGATAACTAATGAAAGTGGCACCTGAGCAATATCGCTATTTGGTTTTCATGCTCACTTGTGTCCGTGGGACCCCGAGTACTTGATTCTGTTCTTTGAATATTCGCTATCCACATCCGGGAGGATTATGGGACCCCAGGCGAGCTTGATTCATTCTTATTTCTTGGGGCCACAAACTAGTTTGAGGTTTTATTTACTATCTGTACTTATGCCATGCTTTCTTGTTTTATTTAAATTGTGCAGTGCACTTTGTCTTTGTTAGGGAAGCGAGTGTTTTCATGTATCGACAAGCCAGTCACATTTTCGGGTTCATCGTTTCTGACCATTACGCAAACCTTGAGTCCGTCTCGAAGTCGGCTAACCGTTGCGGGTAGCAATGGGTGCCCCGAAATATTCTGAATCTGTGATTGCTTTGTCGTGAATGCCTCGTTGGGTTTTGATTTGGTTTTCGAGGTTGATCAGTGTGTGTGTTGCTATTTGTGCACCCTGCATGGTAAAACTTCTCAAAGCCGTGTCGCGGTTATGGACGACTTGGAGCACGGTTTCTCGATCATAGACAAGTATAACTAAAGTACCGCTTTTAATTTGACTAAATGGTCGACTAGTAAATAGTGCAACACTCATGGAATGGATAATAAAACTGCCAGCGGATGGGGGTTGTTAAATCCGCTTCCTCGTTGGTAGCGAGGAGGAGGATGGATCTGTTAATATTACCGTTATAGCTGTTGTCATTAATTCACGGACATCCGTCTATCTTTGGTTAGGCGGATGGTTAGCAGTATCTATATAATTGCTAGGTATTATCTTTTGCTGCAATTCGTCATCGAGTTGTGTCCTTTAGAGGCATAAAGACTTCTTGAGTACCCTAGGGTCTCACATGATAAATTATTTGATTGGATGAGCAGTACACTCACAAGATGGATCTTTGGGTGGGGAGGCAGACGATGTGGGCAGCGATCATTCGGTGTAGAGATTTGGGAGCAGGATCCGCGAGATGCGTGGGCGGATGTGTTTATTTTATGGGGCATCTTATGCCAATTTGCTTCTTATCCGTACTCGAATCTTGTTGCCGCTTCCGCCTGATACTCTGATGTTTGATGGATGAGGAGATATCCTAAACTATTATATCTATCTAGGATATTTGGATCTTGTTGTATGGCGTTGCAATATTTCTATTTCTTTTTGATGGAATGGCTCTGATGTCTTTGTTGTATGGTGGCTTGCATACATACCCATTTTTGTATGTAGTTGATCCCTTCACTGCCGATTCGCCCGTTCTTGTCCCGATGTTTGGAAATGGTTGGGACGGCCGAAAGGTCTACCTGTGAGTGGCATTTGGGCCCCACCGTACTATTTCAACCATTTCCGCTCATCCAGGCTTGTAACTAGGAGCGTAATTCACCGAGGTAGTTACATCCTCTCTGGCTGCACCACGATCCGCCTTGGACTTCCAAACGTTGGCATGACCGCGTAACCCGAGCAACTCCCTCTCCAGACTACGCACACGATCCCGAAGGAAAGTGAGCTGCGAGGAATCATCAGGAGGACATAGCGACATTGCGGATGGGCGTCAACAATTGACACAAAGGAACCTAGAGCGGCAGCAAAAGAAAGGAACACAAACATTCAGCCAAGGATAGAGTACAACTCAGAGGAATTCATTAAATATATAAGGCCACTACGTGGCACAAGTATGGTGTTCTCCAAAATATTTACAACAAAAACAGACTACAAACTACCCTACGACTACTACGCCTAAGATGGGGAATACTGAGTCGCCTCGGGCAGGCCTTAACTTTGGCCCCCATACTGCAGAGGCGTACTCGGACAGCAAATCAATGAGCTTGGGCCCATATCGCTTGCAGCGAGAAGAATAGGCAGCAAAGGCTACCTCAGATCCATCCGCAGCCGTCGGCATCCGAGAAGTGATCTGGGGCAGATCCAGCTCCGCCCCAGCCGCCATGGCCATCGCCAGCCCGACGGACGCGCCGATGCCCTTCTGCTTGCGTTTGTACGCCGCAGGAACTTTGGCTGACAGCGCCTCCGCCAGAGCATCCACATCGTTAAGGGCTGCGCCCTTCGGGACAAGCTCCTTGTAGAAACGACCAAGGACTTCTTTCGCCTTGGCGAGGGAGTTGACAGCAGTCTTGCGGCGGTCTTGACCGCCACGGTGGCATCATCGAGCACTCCGTGCTCGAGCACATGGTCCGAACTCGATACTGCGACATCGAGACAAAAAGAAGAAAAAGCATGAAGAAAGCGGCATAGAAGAAGACCCAAAAGCAAGTACAAAACTAGCACTCACCGAAATAGTCTTGGCAACATCCATGAGATTAAATCGCCACCTCTTTCTCACGAGCATAGCGGTGGCACTGCTCCTCACGATCTGCGACCTCTGCTGCAGACGCTCCTCGCCTTTGCCTTAGCCAGCTCTAGTTTGGCGCTCTTCGGCGCCAGCGGTAGACTTTGTGCTCCGATTGACCAAGGCTCTTTTGAGGCGTCAACCTCACGGAGGAATCATTATGCTCCTTTGCATTCAAAACAAGCAAGTGTCAAGGAATAGGACCAGGATAAAGAGAGGCATTAAAGGCGGATAAATACCTTGAAGCTGAAGGGTTCGCCTCGGCCTTGCGCTCCTGCAACCAGCTTGGCCTCCTGCACAAAAGGCTGCAGAAAAAGAAATTGCAGTAAGAAAAGGGCTCGGGGGCTACGCCCAACACGAAGAAACAACAACAAAATTCGCACACAAAGACACTCGGGCCCCCCCCGTGGCATGAAGCAGAAAAACTTACATGTTCCGATGGCGCTTCCGGAGGACCGCCTGCGAAATTCTGAGGCGCAACCACCTGCACCTCCTGCAACGGAGGATCCGGAGCTGCGCCACCCGAAGTCGCCACCGTCTGAGGCGGAGGAGATGCAATTTTCAACTTCCCCATCATCTCTCGCCCACCATCATTGGAGGAATCATGGGAGGAGTGCCTGCATACGAAACAATCAGCACAAATGTGCAAAAATCATGAAGAAACAAGGATAATAGTGAAACAAGAAACTCACGAGCCCAGCAAACTCAGGTCAAAGACAGGAGGAGACCTTCGGGCCCTCTTCTTCTCCTTCTTTTCTTCCTTTTTCTCCTCCTTTTTCTCTTCTTCCGCTTCGCTGGCGGGTGCGGCGCTACAGCCCGCACAAGAATGGCAGGAATAGGAGAAGTAGAACCTCCATGACCGCCACTATGACGCTCAAGGCCCAGAGGATTTCTGGGAGTCGGAGGAGTCGAAGCATCCGAAGACTCGCTGGAGCTCCGTGAAATTTTCCGTGTATGGTCCTCACTCGACTCATCCTCCGCCGGAGATCGCGCCGACGGCAGCTCGGACACGGAATCAACTACTTCATTATCCGGGGCATTCAGATACCTTTCGGGCAACGGCGGTGCCATGCCCGACACCTTGAAGCTCTGCAAAACCAGAAGAAACTTTGTTAGCAAACAAAGAAAATACAAACACAGCCGACAAAAAGCACTACGTGCACAAATCTACACTGATGCAGCCAGCGTCGAAGAAAAT
Source organism: Avena longiglumis (assembly GCA_030063025.1). Taxonomy (NCBI): domain Eukaryota; kingdom Viridiplantae; phylum Streptophyta; class Magnoliopsida; order Poales; family Poaceae; genus Avena; species Avena longiglumis. Next base: position 138,271,316 of record CP125976.1, read on the forward strand.
GGAGGAGTTAGCGACTTCCCCGGGATTTCTTCTCCGGCTTTGAACTTCAGCAGCACACGAAGGGCCCTGTCGAGATCCCCCTCGGACATTTTCTCAGCCAAAACCCTCATCGGATCACGGCGCCCAGAATAAAGAAACATCGGATGCGCCCTCGCTTGGAGAGGCTGCACCCGACGCTCAAGCGTTCGGATGATGTCCATGTCGTTCACCTCCTTCTCGAATCACCGGAGATCCTCCACCCGACAGTAAGGCCTCTATCTCCGCCACCTCACCGTCCAAGATTTGGTTTTCCACGATCTTTTCTTCTCAATCAATTGGGAGGGTCAAGGAACAAGACCAAAATCTTGCCCGGGCACTCTGAAGCGGATATAAAACCATCGCCTCCTTGATCTTGGACAGATTCGGACATGAAAAAGAAAAGAAGAATATTGGGACTAAGGAGATGATGCAACCCCAATGGGATACACCATCCGAACCAGGTGCCTTTTCATGGAATAGAGCTTAGGAAGAGGCCAAAGTGCGACTCAATGCCAAGCCAAGACTCGCAAAGTGATAAAACACGCAATGTGGAGAAGAGAATTGGGAGCAGATGATGAAGCTTGAATCCCATAGAAGAAGCGATCCACGAAGGATGTCATGGACTGAAACGAAACCCATGCAAAAGCAGGCGATAAACATGACCGGTACCTAGATGGGGGCGGGGATTACCTCATTGCCGAGTTTGGACGCCCGTATCTTGCGGGATCAGCCCCGTGCGGTTCGCGGAGATCGCTCTCCGCGTCTCGACGATCGCCGCCACCATCGGTGACACGAGTAGCAGCGGTGCCCTTCTTTCCTCCGGCGGCGCTGGTCCCAACCGCAGATGAAGACTTCTTTGTTTTCCCCATCACGCTACGATGGCGCCGGCAGTGCAAACGCAGAAAGAGCGACGGAAATGTGGAAGGAAATCCCAGCGTGAAGCAAGAATCGCTAGAGCACAAGGAGGCAGTGAACAGATGAACTGGTGCGGTGAAAACAAACCACGGTTCCCCCAATGATTATAACAGCGAAGACGACGCACGGCAGCCGTCCATCCAGAAGACCTAACGCCAACGGCAGATCTGGCCGTACACGTGTCAAAATCACAACGAACCGTCGTTACCACGCCGTCCACTACGCGCGGAAATCGAGGAGACGCCGTAATTATCTACACGCCGCGTGTGATCGGTCAATTCAAAGTCAGCAAGTGGGACCCATGTTCGTCCAGTCAAGTCATCTCTGGCGCAGCAGACGCTTGAGGTCACCGATCGTCAGCACTGATGTCATCAAAAGCTATACTAGCACCAACTACAATTCTTCGGCTCCACAGCTAAGAGTACTCACTCGAATCTTCGATTTGACTAAATACTCGGGGGTTACTCCTATCAGGAGCGCTGGCCGCGCACCCGGAAGATGAATAAAGACAAAGTATTTCCTCGAGTCCTACGTCGAGTCTACGACTCCACTACGGACTCGGGAGCTACTCCCATAGGGAGGATGGATTTAATCATCCGAATTTTTTTGATTCCTACGGACTTAACAACCGAACAATGCTTGAACTAAAGTCTCTGCTCGAGTCTACGACTCAAACAGACACTCGGGGGCTACTCCCATAGGGAGCGCTGGTCGCGCACCCTATGAATTCTTCGACTGTGATCTTTCGGATCAACACGCAAAAACTTTTTGGCATCTCTGCCCCAACAAAATGCTGAGTGAGCGACAATCTCCTTGGCCACCCGAAATACCTCCGCGGTGACAAACATTCGGATGCTGTGTCTGCGACACAAAGATAAGACCTGCAGATATCATCTGATGGCCTGGCAACGTACATGACTGCGCTCTGCTAGTACAAATCCATGTCGACATGGCATGATGGAAAATCCCGACGGACGCGTTGGGTACATTAGTTAAAATCACTGGAATTCCGCTCCTGTAAGTCCTCCGCGGCCTGAGTCGAATTACGCCAGCATATGTTCCAGGTCCGAGTTAAGGGACTCGAACTTGAAGAAGATCGTGTTGTTTTGTCCTAAGACAGTTAAGCGGCCTGATCCGTCGGGTGAGTCGAGCTGCGCATCAACAATCCTCACACATATACTATTAATACATGGTTGCACCGAAGATGGAAGAGTCCTCGGTAATCTTGATTCGTGATCACTCGAGAACTCTTGACATGGTTATACCCTCAGTGCGTGACTTGACATACGGTCGGCCAAGGAAGGCCCACAGCAGGTATACGCTGGCCCATGAAGATTTTCGGGTGGCCAAGGCCCATGACGCTTTCGGATCCTTGGAGAGCAAGATTAGCATAGATAGGAAATTCAAAGGGGTAAAACCCTAGAACTTGTAACCGACTAGGACTATGCCCGGGACTCATACTTTCGCTCGACTCATAAAGGCCAGGAGGGCACGTCCTAGATCGCTCGACTCATACTTTCGCACACGCCTCCACGCCAGATCGAATCTGCGCACCCTGTAACTTTCGGTTCCGCCGTAATCAAGAGCAGACAAGCAGGAGTAGGGTTTTTCCTCCGGGGGCCTGAACCTGGGTAAATCTCGTGTCCCCTAGTTGTTTGTCTGTTAACCGTGCCACAATCTCCAGCATCCCCATCTTCTCCAAAACCCAAGTCCATAACAATGGGCATTGACGAGATTAAACCTCGTCACCTTTTGTTTCCACCTTGTCCAAAACTTGAGTATCCTTGTCCACCCAGGTGGTTCATTGAGTACTTGTTTTATTATATAAAACATATAAATTTTCAACTCTTCATATAAACATAACATGTATCCCATCCCAATATATAGCAGGGCTAAGCATACTACAACTACAATGTTTCCACTAAGGAATATATATTATCCTATTAGGATTTAGCATAGCATAAAATATAGTAGTCCTTATCATGCATGTTTCAAAAATCCACTAAGTGTAATGGAAATAGTAGGACTTGGATGATAGTGTCACTTTCCTTTTTAGTAGAGAATGATGGTTCACTTCTTGATCTTGCAAATATCACACTCTTCTATTACCACTACAATTCAATCAAGCAAACATAGATTCAACTAGCATTCCAACCAATTTATCACACATAAAATAATAGAAACAAGGTCATGCATGCAATCATGCAAAAGATAGTTTTATTTGCAAAAGTGGTTTCTACTAGGCTCTAAACATTATAAAGTTTAAAAGTGGTCATTTACTAAAGTGGTAAAACCATTTGCAAAAGGTTTTATCTATAAACCATTTTTAAATCAAATCAATATTTTATGTGGTTGAAAATGCTTTTAGCAAAGCAATATTCTTTTAAAGGGTTCACCAAATATATTTTAATTCTGAAAACTTGGTGTTTAGGGTCAGAAGGTTTGAATCAAATCATTTCCCAAAGGTTTTACTCAAAAATCATTTCTAAACAAAATCAATATTTTTATTTGACTAGAAATGAGTTAATTCAATTATTTATTACTTAACTTCACAAAATACATTTTTAAATCCATAAGTTGGTTCCTATGGTCAGTAGGTTCACAACAAACCATTTTGCAAAGTTTCACATTAAAATTATATCTAGAACAATTTTTATATTCATAATAATCCTACACAAGTTTCTGCAAATTCAACCAATTTTCTAGAAGCAAAACATTAAATAAAATGCATGGTTGCAAAGTACTTGTTCTGCTGAATCCATTGATATAAAATTTGCAAAATTTGGACGTGTAGAATTAAAGTTATGCAATTTACAAATTCAATCAACAAATAGAAATGTTTCTGTCTATTTAAACAATTGATTGCCCGCAGCGTCATGTTCTTCTTGGGCGATACCGGTTCGCCGGATTGAGCTCTGTGGACCATAGGATTTAAGTGAGATCGTGGCACGGATGGGCGCATACCCTTTAAACATGATCTAATCGATCCTTTGGATCTAGATCCTCTGACTAACGCTTTGACCAAAAGCGGCGGCGTGGCGAAGTGATCCGCAAAGTAATCGTATGTAAGTGGTTCATTCGATCGCAAAGTAATCATAGAAATATGTGGGAACCATATGAATTTCCAGATTCCTCTATTGGTTATTGTTCGGAGAAGTGTCTCGATCATGTCCGCATAATTCACGAACCATAGGGAGACACACTTAAGGATTCGATGTTGTTGAGTAGTTATGGAATGATGAGTAAGAGACCGAATGTTGTTCGGAGTCTCTGATGGGATCCGCGATATCACGAGGATATCCGGAATGGTCCAGAGAATAAGATTCATATAAGGAAAGTCATGTTTCGGGGTTGGAGAATGGTTCCGGTGTTTTCATCAGAAATGTTCTAGAAGGTTCCGGAAGGTCCGACACTCCGGAGGGGAAGGGTACATGAATGTGTCATAACAAGTTGGAATGGTTGCATCATGTACTAGGTGTCATCGCTGAGCAAAATAAAGGGATAAATCAAATCCTAGTTTGAAAAGTCAAACGACAAGTTTGCTTGGTGGAGGGAGAGTAGGAAACCTACTTGGGGAGGAGTTCCTCTCCCTCCACCGCCGGCCTTGGAGGCCGAGTTGGGTGAGGACTCCCTCCCCCCTCCACCTATAAAAGGAGGGGCAGCGCTGCCCCTCCAAACACACAACTTCACCACCCAAAACCCTAGCCCTAGCCGTCGGCCCTCCTCCAGCCGCTGCCGCCCTAGGGCAAACCCTAGTCACCGACTTGGGGTTTTCCCCAAGCCCTAGACGCCGGCCTAGCCCACTCTCCTTGGTGTGTATAAACCCTAGATCACCGAGGCCTCTCTCATAGTCCACCATACTCGCTCCGGCTTAAGGCGAAGCCCTGCGAGATCTCCCCTCTACTTACCACGCCGCAGTCGTCTGCTTGGGAATCGCGAGGAGAGTGCTACAACCTCCGCTTTCTTTGGAACAAGGAGAGGAAGGTCTTCATCAGTACGAGCGTGTGACCATTGCGGAGCCTTGGCGAACGGAAGGATCGTCTACGATCTTGAGATCGACAAATGCGACTACATCACCCACGAGAATCTGCTCTCGTTAAACACTTTGGAATCTCCGAGGGTGAGTTATTCTATCGTCTCGTTGCTACAATCTAGTATATAGATATTGGCTTGTTTGTTTGTATGCGGTAGAATTTTTTTGTTTTCCATGCTACGAACCCCTACAATATATAGTGTGAGGGGAAAAAGAGCCGTTTGGGGGTTTTTGCGACAGAACTGGCAATAAGTCCAGTCGGACTGAGTTGCTCACCGGAATTTCTGGTGACAGCTTCGGTCGACCGGACCCCACGCCGACCGAAATTCTCGGCGAACAACCAAAAGGCTATGCAGTAAGCCATATCGGCGAACATCGAGAATTTCCGACGGCGACCGAAAATTCCTGCGACAGCACCGGCACCGTCGGCGCTTTTGCCGATTTTGCAGAAACCTCTTTTGACCCATTTTCCAAGGTTGTTTTCTCTCTTTCTTTGAACGGGTGTGTGTGGGTGGATGATGAGAGGAATATATGGTGTAGAACATCCCCAAAGAGCACATGGATATCACCCCTCTTAATAGTGCGGTGTTTCCTATTTGACTCAAGAGTAAATAAGAGAAAATAATAAACAACGCCACCGGCTCTCCATAAAGAAACGAATGGGGGGTCACCCATTACCTATCACCAACAACCTGCGGATTCTCACCAGTAGAGAAGCTAATAGAAACATTAGTCCATCCTCTAGCTTCGATGTCATAGTTAACCAAAATACTAGATAAGGGCTATTTGCCCTTTCAACTCATCTCACCTCATTACCTGTATTGATCCTTGGGGTGTTTGGTATATGTCAAGTTATTGGATTGAGATAATAAACAAAAATACAAAGGATAAATCTAACAATCAATCATAACATAACATTCCATGGAGTTAGGAGATGCACATAACACCGCGAAGCTATACCTCATTCCATAGCCCACGAGAACTACTCACACATGATTACATTGTGTAGATATTCTTAAGACAAATAGCAAATAGTCTTACAATGCCGCAAATAGTGATGAGTTCAAGATTACAAGTAGAGGACTATGTCTATGGTGTGGAAATGGAGAGGAAGAAGAGGAATGGCTATGGACATGGTGATGGCGGCGGTGGATCTCCTCTCTACGATGGAAAATGGCTTCAGATGTGCTATGAAGACTTGCGTTAGGATTTCTGATGGCTCTGATACAATTCTAATATAGGTGCCTTCACAAAAGTTGTTTATGTTGACTAGGCGGAGGTAGCGTCACCTCGTACGGGCACGCAGTACGGGAGGGACATCATGTACCGATGCTCGTTAAAGCGTCTATACGACCTCTTCGTGGCCTCTTTGACTTTGGATTGTTGGCAACTCGTAATTTTTCATTAATTCCTCCATATTTCGCCATAAAAGTGTCTATCTGTATAAGGAGAAAGATCAAACAAAGTATTTGCACATCTATGTAATAGTTAGTCATTAGTGGCAATGCTAAAGAGATATTTTATCAATTATTTGATAAATATGAGGTTTAAACACAGAGATAAATGGCAATGCTTTTACAACCATCTTCCCAAGCTTAAACCTTGACCATCCTTGTCTAAGAAAAAAAAGTAAATTCACTTTCAATTGGTAGTCTCATGCACCCATCATTTTTTTAATCTGAAAGGTTAGCATAGAAAGCGTAATGGCAAGAATAGCATACAAGTGGTGCTGAGGCAAGACAGTCACAATAAAGAACAACTAGATGAGTAAAAAATATATTCTAATTCCTCTAGTTATATCTTAGTTTGCCAAGGGATATTAGAAGATTTATATTAACAATTAAGAGTGAGACATCATGTCAAAGAAGCATAACATTGGAGTAGCTCAATATAAAACACCCACGCTAATAAATCAAGACTATCAAATACTTCTTTTTATTCTTTGTCTTTCTAGAATTTCAGTTCAGTAGTAATAGGATCATACCAAAACTTAGTGAGTTTAATCAGACTGTGTATTCTAAGATAGACACTCGTAACTACTACCAATTATATATCTTTGGATTTTAATAACGATTTTTCGTAGCGAGTCAAAGGAGTATTCCAACTTTTGCCTGCAACGCGGTTCCATGAGTATGCCAAGAATCTTCTCCATTATAGCATTGCTGCTATAAATATTTGATCAACTCGTAGCCGAAATCTAGAGATTTCCTTCATAAGGATCATTTATAGGCCAGCAGAGTTGTTAGCATATCATGAGTGTGATAGTGTTGTAGACACGCGTAAAGCTATATCTTACTTTGATCAACATGTCAAGTTTTGCTATGCATCTCAATCAATGCATAAATATTCATTTTTTCTAAAAAAATCCTTTCACGAGTACCATCAAGTTTATCATTATATCTATAGAGTTGAGTATCTTCAAGTCTAGATTATTAAGACAATTAAACAACACTCAAGTCATTTAGATACTTTTTAACCTCCTCGCTTGTACGTTTCGCCATGATGCGTGAGCGCGGTTTACGGAATGGGCGTCAAACCAAGCTTATCTTTTATTGCTCATGAAAACTGTTGAGTTTTGACAGACGTTGCGTCTGTTAGATTTTGCCATGTAAGTGCATGCGCGGCTTCTATCGAGGACACACTCAAGCTAATCTAAGATTTTGCCAATTCTTAGCTTATGTCGTCATTGTAGTCTACTCCATCCCTAGCGCTAGCGTGCATGAGAGAATGGTAGAGTAGATCTTCGAAACCACTCATTCTTGTGATCTTGTACGGAAGGAGGGGGAATGGGTTTTTTTAGAAAGCGCCTCGCGCGACTACTCGTGTCTTCATCACGGGTCTTCTACTGTTCAAATCGGGTGGTGCTGCGTACCATCGTCTCCATCTCCTTCGGTCATTAACATTGTCCTCAACAACGTCACCGCTGCTACCACGGTTGTTTCATCTGCATCCGATCAGTTTATATACTGTGATCAGATATGTTGTTATACTCTTGTTGTTATTGCGTATACATTGCTACTGTTCATATTGATTAATACATCTAGTATGTTAAAAGTTTAACGTGATCATAGCTGTTGTAGTCATGAATGATATTCTAGAATTAATCATGAAAATATTGCCTAAAAATCCAACATTTTCAAGTTTTATTTTAAAAAACAAGCATTGATAATATTGTACTCTATGACCCTACAAAATCCCGACGTAAAATAGTTTGTATTCCAGCCTACAGAAAAATAACAAATCGGATTTTTTTTAGTATTGCACTTTTTACTGCATCAGATCTAAAAATCTATCATTTTTACATAGTCTAAAATACAAACTACTACTATTTCACGTTGATTTTTGCACAAAGGTAATAGGCATCGCAAGTTACATCTAAGATACCTTTTCAGATTTTTCTGAAACTTTAATTTTTTTATTTCAAAAGATAATCAAAAAAGGGCTCCATGGAGCCTGTCCTCCACATCGACGCACTCCCATCTGTTGGGCTTGTGGAACACCGTGTGGGGATCACTCGTGGAGAATGCCCTTAAATCAGGAGCGTATTCGGTTCGCTCGGCTTATCGAGCACTAGTTCTGAGCGATGATTAATTAGGTGCTTGAGGCACGAATGCGACAGCCTCGTCTTTAGGCGAGGAAGATGGTTCCGAGGGTAGGGACTTTTTGGTGGAGGGATTTAAAGGTCTTATGCTTGACTATACAACTCTCTCCCGATGCCATATCTGAGATGATAGTACATGTGGGATATGCAAATCCGCTGCAGAAGACTTGAGTCACGCTTTGATTGAGTGCACATCTTTCGAATCAGGCTCGCGCCCCGCTTTATAAATAAAGCACAATTCAAATACATAGCCGGACATACAACCAACACGGCCGAGGCCAAAGAGAAAAGGAAAATGTCGCACAAACGCTGGGGCCACGGCACATCAGCGCCCAAGGAGAAAAAACAAAAAAGGTGGGAAGCCAAGGGAGCCGGCGTCCATCGGGGCGTCGGGGGTCAGGGAGGGGCGTGGGCGAGGCAGCGGCGCCCGCGAAGGGGCGCCCGTGCATAGCGCTGGGCGAACTTCGAACACGGGCCGGTCACGCGAACGCACCAAGGAGGACCACTGCTGTAGAAAGGCAAGCAAAGTAAAAGCAGAGTCAGACGTCCGGGTGGGGAAAATCCGTTCGATCACCAACTTGGTGCGCACATTCCACAACGTCCAGGATAAGGCTGCGAAGAGGAGCCAGAAAAGGCGGCGTCCTCCTCCGGTCCGGTTTGCCTGAGCCTGCAGGAACTCCCCCAGTTCCTGCGCCTGCCAAGCCGGACCCAGTGTCTCGCGAACAAAATTCCATAAAAACCGCGCCGCCGAGCAAGAGAACATAATATGGGCGCACGACTCCGGTGTCCCACATAGGGGGCACCGGCCGTCACCGGGGCCGTTACGCTTGGAGACTTCCACCCCCGAGGGCAAGCGGTCCCGGAGCAGTTGCCAAAGGAAGATGCGGATGCTAAGGGGCAGGGGAGCTTTCCAAAGGGGGCCCGTCCACGACCTTTCAGGGCCTGAAAGAGGGCCTTATAGGCCGAGCTTACCGAGAACTCACCAGAGGGGAGGAGTAGCCAGGAGGCCGCATCCTTCACCTCGGAGAGAGAGGCAGACAAGGACCCCATGAGGCTCTGGAACTCTCTAGTCTCCACCTCGTTGAAGATACAGCGAAACAAGGGGTTCCAGTTACCATCCCGGAAATTCTCCAAGACAAGCGAAGATGGGGAGGCCGAGATGGCAAAGAGGGCGGGGAAACGGATCCCCAGCGACACCGGGAGTAGCCAGGGGTCGAGCCAAAAGCGTACCCCCTGGCCATCCCTAGCCACGAGGGAGATGCCTCGGCCAATGTAGTGCTTAATGTCCTGGATAGATCTCCAGAACCGCGACCCCTCCCGCCGCTCGCAAGCCAAGGGAGGCCGGCCGCGGAGGTATTTGGCCTTGATAAGTTGCAGCCAAAGCCCCCCGTCATCCCTCAGGATGCGCCACACCCACTTCAACATCAGGGCCACATTAAAGCGCCGGAGTCCAGGATACCTATGCCCCCAAAACATTTGGGGGCGCAAACGTTCGCCCACTTCACCATATGGTATCTTTGGTGACCGTCCCTAGCTGCCCAAAAGAATCTCGACAGCTCCTTGGCAAAGTCGGCATGGACTCCCTCGGGAAGCAGGTAGAGCCCCATCTGATACATGGGAAGACTTGAGAGACAAGAGTTGATCAGAACCGTTTTGCTCCCCTTCGACGTGAGTCGCGCTCGCTAAGGCTTCGCTCTAGAGCGCACTCGCGTGACCAGGGGGGCAAGGTCCTTGATCAACACCCTGTACTCTCGCATGGGGAACCCCAGGTAGGTAATGGGGAACTCCGCCAAGTTGTAGTTGAGGTTGTCGGCTATACGCTGCCGGTCGACGTCGTGGAAGCCTAGGACCATGACTTCGCTCTTGTCGAAGTTGATCTTGAGCCCTGACATGGCCTCGAAGCAGAGCAGCAGGAATTTCAAATTCCTAATGTCTAGGTACGAGCCCTGCACCATGATCATAGTATCATCCGCGTACTGCAGATGAGAAATACCACCTCACGGGATCAGATGCCCTACCACACATGTGATGTGGCCAATGAATTTGGCTCTATCCAAAATCTCTGCAAGGTCATCCACCGCGGGGTTAAAGAGGAGGGGGTGATCGGCTCCCCTTGCCTCACCCCACAGGATGGGGTAAAGTAGGGGCCAATCTGTTGGAGATATGCCCTAGAGCCAATAATAAAAGTGGTTATTATTATATCTTTGCGTTTATGATAAATGTTTACATTCATGCTATAATAGTATTAACCGGAAACATTAATACTTGTGTGATTTGTAAACTAAATTAGAGTCCCTGGCAAAGCCTCTTTGTAATACTAGCTTGTTGATTAATAGATGATCGTGGTTTCTCGATCATGAACATTGAGATGTTGTTAATAAAAGGATCATATCATTAGGAGAATGGTATGATGGACATACTCCTATAGATAAGCGTAGCACAAAGATCAAATCATTTTAATAGTTCGTTTGCTATAAGCTTTCTGATACATAGTAACCTAATTCCTTCGACCATGAGATCATGCTAATCACCATCACCGGAAGGATGCTTTGATGATATCAAACACCACACCGTAACTGGGTGGCTATAAAGGTGTCATTGAGTGTTCGGAAAGTATGGGTTGAGGCACATGGATCAAGAGTGGGATTTGTCCATCCATATGACGGATAGATATACTCTGGGCCCTCTCGGTGGAATGTCATCCAATTGGCTTGCAAGCATGTGACTGTCTCACAAGGGATCACATATCACGGGAACGAGAAAAGAGTACTTATCAGTAACGAGGTTGAACTAGGTATGCAGAGATACCGACGATCAAAACCTCGGATAAGTAAACTATCGTGAGACAAAGGGAAATTGGTACCGTATGTAAGTGGTTCATTCGATCGCAAAGTAATCGTTGAAATATGTGGGAGCCATACGAATTTCCAGATTCCTCTATTGGTTATTGATCGGAGAAGTATCTCGGTCATGTTCGCATAATTCACGAACCGTAGGGAGACACACTTAAGGGTTCAATGTTGTTTAGTAGATATGGAATGTTAGTAGGGATACCGAATGTTGTTAGGAGTCTCGGATGGGATCCAGGATATCACGAGGATATCCGTAATGGTCCGGAGAATAAGATTCATATAAGGAAAGTCCTATTTCGGAGTTCGGGAAAGTTTTCGATGATTTCATCGGAGAGGTTCTAGAAGGGTCTAGAAGGTTCACCGGTCCGGAAGGAGAATGGTCCATGAATGTGTCATGGGTATGTGGAATGATTGGATCATATCCAAGGTCACTTGGTGTTGGCATATGCAAGAGAGAAATAAAACTCTAAATTGAAAGTTAAACGGGAAGTTTAAAAAGTCAAACTGGAACAATGGTTTCCTAGTGGGAGAAGAAACAAGTCCTTCTCTCAATCCAACTTGGGTTTGGGTTTGGATTCAAACCCACCCCTCCAAGGCTGCCCCTCCCTCTCATAAATAGAGGGGGAGGTCTGCTAACAACACAAGCCTTGCCCTCTCCACGAGCCGCCCGCCACGGCGCTTGACCAGCCCGCCGCCGCCTAGCACCACCACCGGTCCGTCACCGCCGCCCTAGCCGCCGCCGACACTTCCTCCTCCTCCTCCCGGATCTCTAAACCCTAGATTTCCGTAAAAACCTAAATCCACCATAACTCGCATCTGGCTTAGGCGAAGCCCTGCGGGATCTTCCCTCTACTTCCGACACCACGCTGTCGTGCTGCCGGAATCGCGAGGGAGAACTACAACCTCCGCTGCCTGCTGGAACAAGGGAGAGGAAGGTCTTCATCGATCTGGGAACATGTGACCGATTGCGGAGCGCTATGGAACACGTCTTGGAAGGATCGTATATGCGATCTTGAGATCGGCAAGTGTACGACTACATCACCCACGAGAATCTGCTCTCGTTAACCGCTTTGGAATCTTCGAGGGTGAGTGCTTCTATCGACTCGTTGCTACAATCTAGTAGATAGATCTTGGCTTGTTTGTGTGCATGCGGTAGAAATTTTTTGTTTTCCATGCTACGAACCCCTACACAATCTCCCCATTGATGTTGATCGCCATCATACCACTCATCACAAACTGCATAATCTAGCAAATCATGCGATCATCAAACCCCCTCTTCTCCAGGACAAGTCGCAGGAAAGCCCAGTCCAACCGGTCATAGGATTTTTGGAAGTCCAACTTGAGGAACACCCCTCTCTGATGGCGTGCCTTGACCTCATGTATAATCTCATGTAGGGCAAGGACATCATCATGGATGAGGCGTACCTTTAAGAAAGCGAACTGGAGGGGGTGCGTGAGCCTCTCTAGAACATGGGCCAGTCGAAGAGCACAAACCTTCGCAAAGAGTCGCTGGATTACATTGATCACTGTGATGGGGCGGAATTGGCGGACATCTGTGGCCCCAACTACCTTGGGGATCAGAGTAATCACACCAAAGTTCAGACGCGACATCACCAGGGTCCCTGTGTAGAACTCCTGGAACATCCGCATGATCACCGGCTGGACCTGATCCCAGAACGTCTGCAAAAAACTCACCGGCAAGCCATCGGGGCCTAGCGCCGACCTCGTCTTCATAGATTTTAGGGCCGCCGACACCTCCTCAACGAGAAACGGACGTGTAAGGTCCGCGTTCTCAGCCGGGGTGACCAGCGCCCCTTCTGTCCTGAAGTCTGGCGCAAGCAAGATGCCCGAGGGGTCTGCCGCCGAGAAGATGGCTTTGTAGAAGCTATAATATGGGAGGAGAGCGCCTGTGGAGAGTCCAGCAGGTCCCCCCCTCCCAGAGGAAAGGGATCGAGCACTTCCTCCTACGCCCATTAGCAATGGCATGGAAGTAGGAGCCGTATGGTTGTCTTTTAATTCCGTTAAGACCCGCGTGTCTATTCAAAGTAGTTGTAATAGTTGATGCTGGTGGACGACAACCATGAAACGGTGCCATTGACCTTGACGCCATACCGGTGATGATGGAGATCATGTTCATGCTTGAAGATGGAGATCGGAAGCACAAGAAAAAAGGCCATATCATATCACATATTATGAATTGCATGTGATGTTAATCCTTTTATGCATCTTGTATTGCTTAGTTTGCGATGGTAGCATTATAAGATGATCCCTCAAGCACAAAATTTCAAGTTATAAAGTGTTCATCCTTAGTAAGCACCGTTGCTAAAGCTCGTTGTTTCGAAGCACCACGTGATGATCGGGTGTGTTAGATTCTGCGAGTGTATACAACGTGAGCAAGCCAGATTTGCTCATGCGGAAGCTAAGTTTGATCTTGACGATCCTAGCATGTACAGACATGGTCTCGGAACACGGATCACAAAGGTAAAAGCATGAGTCATATAGTAGATATGATGAACATGTTGATTGTTCGCCATTGAAGCTACATCAACTCTCGTGATGATCGGTTTTGATGTGATGGATTTGGTTCGTGTGATCACTAAAGCAATGTGAGGGATATTTTTTTGAGTGGGAGTTCACCTAGATTAATTTAACTATTAATTAGAACTCAATTTGTCATAAACTTAGTCTAAATTATTGCAAATATGTTGTAGATCAATGGCGGCCCCTACCATCAATTTTAATGCGTTCCTAGAGAAAGAAAAGTTGAAAAACAATGGAAGCAACTTCGCGGATTGGTTCCGCAACTTGAGGATTGTCCTCAATGCTGGTAATTTGACCTATGCGCTGGATGCACCACTGGGTGACCCGCCTGCAGCTGATGCTACCGATGAGGTAAAGAATGTTTTCCTCGCTCGGAAAAATCAGTACTCCACAGTTCAGTGTGCTATCTTGTATGGTTTGGAATCGAAGCTTCAGAAAAGGTTTGAGAACCATGACCCGCATGATATTGTCCGTGAACTCAAAATAATATTTGAGGCTCACGCGGCAGTTGAGAGTTATGAGGCTTCTGAAAAGTTCTTTAACTACAAGATGGAAGATGGCAGCTTCGTCAGTGAGCACGTGGTTAAGATGTATGGGCACGCAAGCAAGCTTCAAAGCTTAGGTATAGTGATTCCTAATGCTTTGGGGATTCACCGTGTCCTCCATTTACTACCACCAAGTTACAAGAACTTTGTGATGAACTACAATATGCAAAACATGGACAAGTCATTGCCCGAACACTTCTCCATGTTAAAGTCTGCAGAAGTGGAGATCAAGAAAGAGCACCAAGTGTTGTTGGTCAATAAGACCACCAAATTCAAGAAGCAAGGCAAAAAAGGGAAACTTCAAGAAGGGCGGTAAGAATGTTACCGCGCCGGCGAAGAAGACCAAGGCTGGGCCTAAGCCTGATACTAAGTGCTTTTACTGCAAGGGAGAAGATCACTGGAAGCGGAATTGCCCTAAGTACTTGGCGGATTTGAAGAACGGAAACATCAAGAAGAAAGGTATATTCGATATACATGTTACTGATGTGTATCTCACTAGTACTCATATTAGTGCCTGGGTATTTGATACTGGTTCGGTTGCTCATATTTGTAACTCGAAACAGGTGCTGTAGAATAGACGAAAGCTAGCGAAGAACGAGGTGACGATGCGCGTTGGAAATGGATCAAAGGTTGATGTGATCGCGGTCGGCACGCTACCTCTTCATCTACCATCGGGATTATTTTTATACTTAAATAATTGTTATTTGGTGCCTGCGTTGAGCATGAACATTATATCCGGATCATGTTTATTGCAATACGGTTACTTGTTTAAGTCTGAGAATAATGGTTGTTCGATTTATATGAGTAATATGTTTTATGCACATGCACCTTTGATAGATGGTCTATTCTTATTGAATCTCGATTGTGGTAATACACACATTAATAACATTGAAGCTAAAGATTTGAAATTGAGTGATAACTCGACCTATATGTGTAATCGCTGTCTTGGTCATATTGGAGTGAAGCATATGAAGAAACTCCATTCCGATGGACTTCTTGAATCACTTGAAAGATGCGAAGCATGTCTGATGGGTAAAATGACTAAGACTCCATTTTCTGGTATGATGGAGCGAGCTACGGACTTATTAGAAATCATACATACTGATGTGTGTGGTCCAATGAGTGTAGCATCGCGCGGTGGTTATCGCTATGTTCTTACCTTCACGGATGACTTGAGTAGATATGGGTATATCTATTTCATGAAACATAAGTCTGAAACTTTCGAGAAGTTTAAGGAATTTCAAAGTGAGGTAGAGAATCAACGTAACAAGAAGATTAAATTTCTACGATCTGATCGTGGAGGTGAATATCTAAGTTACGAGTTTGGCGGGCATTTGAAGAAATGCGGAATACTTTCACAATTGACACCGCCGGGAACACCACAACGTAATGGTGTGTCCGAACGTCGTAATCAAACTCTCTTAGATATGGTTCGTTCTATGATGTCACTTACAGATTTACCGCTATCGTTTTGGGGGTTATGCATTAGAAATAGTCGCATTCACTTTAAATAGGGCACCATCTAAATCCGTTGAAACGACACCATATGAATTATGGTTTGGGAAGAAACCTAAATTGTCGTTCCTTAAAGTTTTGGGTTGCGAAGCTTATGTAAAGAAGTTACAGCCCGACAAGCTTGAACCCAAAGTGGAAAAATGCGTCTTCATAGGATACCCAAAGGAAACTATTAGGTATACCTTCTATCATAGACCCGAGGGCAAAATCTTCGTTGCCAAGAATGGATCCTTTCTAGAGAAGGAGTTTCTCTCGAAAGAAGTGATCGGAAGGAAAGTAGAAATCGATGAGGTTGTTGAACCTTTGTGGCATCCCGCAAAACCACTACTAGAAAATCGCGTTGAATTTGTGCATTGCATCGTCATCATCATGCATTGTTTGACAAAACTATTTTTCGCAAAGCCCGTTTTGTTTTCTAAAACGCCCCATCTTTATTCAAACGCCAAACCCCGGGGCTCCGGAGTATTTGGTTTTGTTGCTATCGGTTTGCAAATGGTCCAATTAAATTAAATAAAAAGTTAAATTATTTTTGGTGGGGCGATCGTCAGCGGTCCAACCGACCAACGACCGCTGTAAAACTAAATCGGTCCACCCTACACCTGCCCTTCTAAATCCTAAGCCCACCAACTAGTCTACCCACACCCCCTGGCCACCTCACTCCCTCCTATCCCTGCACGCCACCTCAGCTACCCCCTCTCCCCTGACCAATCTAAACCTTCCACGTGCCCCAACTCCCTCTCCTCTCACCCCCTCCCCACCATCAACCCTCCACCCACAACACACACTCCCACTGGCTCCACCCTTGGCTGCCCACCCACGCTGGGCCGCCTCCTCCTGGCCGTCACCACACTGGGCCCCACGCCCCACCAACCCCCGCACGACCCGCCTCCCGTGCTTCTTCTTCCTCCGCACCACGCGACCCCGCCTCCGCTCGCCACCATCCTCGCCTCCCGCCTCGCCTCTCCTCAAGGCCACCTCCCACCTCGCCGCTCTCCCCGGCCCGCCACCCGCCTCCCGTCTCCGCCGAGCCAGCGACCCGCCTCCGCCCGCAGCTCCACCCCGCGCCTCCCACCTCGCCAGACTCCGGTCGAGCCCGCGTCTCCGCGCTGCCCAGCTGCCGCCTCTCCCCTCCGCTGCGCCACACCGCCTCCCTGGCCGCTCTCCGCCTGTCGGTCTCAGCGCCGCTCCCTTCATTGGCCGTCGCCAACGCCGCTGCTGCGCCGTCTGAAGCCCGCCGCAGCCCGGCCCTGCCTCCGGCGAGCGTCGCCAGCGTCGCCAGCGCCGGCCGCCGCTCCTGGCGCTACGCCTTTGCGCCCGCTCGCCTCGGCCTGCGCCCCGCCGCTGTGCTCGCCGCCCGAGCTCAACGCCGCATCCGCCTGCCGCCCGTCCTCACCTGGCGTGGCGTCGAGCTGCCGAGCACAGGCTCGACGGCCCGCCGCCTGCACAAGACCGCCACCAGGCCGACTCGCCAACCACCCTTCGCCGTCTGCGCCAACCTCGCCGCTTTGTGGACCTGCTGAGCCCTGTGAACAGGAGCACCATGGTTGCAAGGTTCCCGATGAAAAACCCGACAAGATCGACAAGTGGCGGGGTAATCTGCAGTATGCCCGGCAAGAACGGCCCGATGTCAAGATCTTCATCATGGAGCGAAGGCCTCCTTCACGGATCCTGGACCGGCCGATCCGAAGGCCGAACCCGCCGAACGCCAAGATCTCCTATCGGAACCCGGAGGTCGACACAGGACTAAAGCACCAAGTCCTTCATGGAATCGACAAAATCCACCGGCGCCAAACCCAAGACCGATCCCGGCGCCCGAAGCCGAGAACCCCGACAAGAACCACGCCACGGATACGCCGAGTTCGCCATCGTGGAAGCCAAGGCCTTCGACAAGACAAGGAACGCCAAGTGTTTCACCCCGGACACCGAGTCCGCCGAGACCCCGATGCGACAAGTGCTTCGTCCCGAACACCATGACCGACAACGTGACCCGAAGACCCCAGATGCGCCAAGACCTGCCCCAGAGTCCGAGACCGAACTCGTCGAACCCTGGACCCTGAGACCGACCCCGAACCCCGGAACCTCCAAGATCGTCGAGAACCCTAAAGTGTGACCCTTATCCGAGAACCCTATTTTATAAGATAATAACAACTTGTTGCATATAGAATTGACATCTCGCATGCATATCTGTGGTTTGGGGGCCTTATGCCGATTCACCTAATAATTAAATATGGGGCCTTTATGCGGGCAAATCTAGCCTTATATTGGCCTCAGTTAAACATGTGTAGCGAACCTTTTCCATCTGCTTTTGCTAAACAACATTTAATTTGTGGGGTAGCTAAACAACACGAACCATCTAATTAATTGTCGGACCCGGTTCCGCAATATGACCTAATTGCATCACAGTTGCCATGCCATGCATCAAACATGCATCATGCCGATCTTCCGCCGTGTATTAAATATTGCATCCGTGTTTCTTCTAGTGTTTTGCTTCTTCGGATAAGGCCGTTGAGTTGATGTGAGTCGCCCGATCTTCGGATGAACCCTTCGACAATGTTTTCAAAGAGCATCTCCCTTTCTACCCATCTTACTTTGCTAGTATTTACTTCCTCCTGTTGATCTTTGCTATACGTGTTGCGATGCTCTAGATTTCGTATTCGTGATAACCCTTGCAGCCATATATGGCCTTGGACACATCCTATTACTGTTGTTTGGTAGATAGTGGGACCCGGCGTGTCGTAGTCGCTTGCTCAAGTGTTTTGCTTGTCGTCAAGTACCACCTTTGTTGGAGAATTGCCGCATGTTGGCGTTGGAGATGATCATGGCTTTAATTATTGTATCACTTTAATTCTGTTTAACAACTAAAATTGAATTAAGCGGAGGCATCGGTGGGTGATAGGTAAGATTTGGTTTCCGATCGCCACTTGTGTCCCAGACCCGAGTTCTTGACACTGCTCCGAGATCGAGCGCCGCTAACCACGTGGGGAGATATGGGCCCCCATTGATAATTACACGATTTCAAAGTATTGTCTGGGGCCACAAACTAGTTTGGGGTTTTATTTACTATCATGTACCTATGCCATGCTTCTTGCTTTATTTACGATTGCGAGTCGCACATCGCATTGTTAGGAATTGTGACCCGTTTACGTGGTATCGACAGTCCCGTTTGGGGACCTTGTCGTTACATCCCCACAAACCCTAAGTCCGTCTCGAGACCGGCCGACTTCATGGTGTACTTAGTGGGTGGCCCCGATTGCTTTGGTGCAGGAACGTCGTGACTTAGGCCCCACCGACATACCGATGGGTGTATGTTAACCGATCCGCAAAAGGGTCAAGTGCTGTGGATACTTTGGTGCACCCTGCAGGTTTAATCTTTTCGAGAAGCCGTGTCCGCGTTATGGACGACTTGGAGCACGATTCGATCATAGACAACTATAACTAAAGTTTACTGTTTTAAAATTGACTTGATTCCGATATGATTAGTAATCGGCTTCACTACAACGGAATGGCTAAGTAAAAGTACCAACAACTGCTGGGTTTTGGGGTTTATCTCATGCTATCTGTACCTGATTAGTAATTGTTGCAACTATAACGGAATGGTTAACTAAAAGTGCCCACTGCTTACTTTATCAGGATGATTATCTAAACCTGACTAGTAAAGTGCTGCAACTATAACCGAATAATTAAAACTGCCAACTGTGTGAGTTCCTTGGTTGACTTCCTCGTTTGGTCTCGAGGGGGAAACACCAGGATGGGTTTGTTTGTTGATAGTTTCAGGTTGGATCCGGATAGGTCATTCTTACCCCTCTCTGATAACCGCCAGTTGTATCGAGTCTCTATAGGTGTTTAGTGCATCTTTGCCGCTTCCGCCACCATATACCTATGTAGGCGAGGACCGTCAATTCTAGCCTCGCTGTCTTGGCCTCGATCGACGCCTCCTCTTTTTCCTTTGCCCTTGTCGGCACCCCTTTGTTAAGCAGGTTTTGAGATCGACGCCGTTAGCGTGGTTACCTTCCGCTTGGCACGGGCAGGTTATGGACGCCATTGGTTATTCTTCGGCTCTTAGCCCCATTTGCATCTTGTCCGTAGTCGGACGCCCCATCGCTTTTCGAGGTGATTTGGATCTTTGTACCGTATATTTGTATTCTTGACTCTTTGAGTCTGTTGTATATATATCTGCTCTACGTGGGTCCCATCGAGGACTGTTGTGTAATGTTATTACTTTGCTTTCCACCCGCACGAAAGTGCCTGGTGGGCACCTTCGAATCGTTTCTATGCGGGTTTGGCGAGTTTCGCTAAAACTTGCATAGGGCCGATTCTGAGGGTGTTACAGAGTGGTATCGAGCTTCGGCGATTGCGATACCCACAAGTCCAAATGGTAGGATAACCTAGCTAACGGCCGAAGTAGGGTGTCAAAACTATTTTTGCAAAATCGGTTGGATAGTTCTGATTAGGTCTGATTTTACTCCTTACCCCTCTGCTGTTCTCCTCTTACCCCTACGTGTTTTGAATCCGCTCTCGTCCCTTTCTTCGAGTCCAGGAATTCTCGTGGTTGGGTTTCCGTCGCACCTTCAGGGTTTCGCTTCCTCCTTTGATAACGGTGTTCCATCATCCGGTGTCAAGCTGCCTGATGAATCCGTCCACGGTGTTACCATTCTTTGTTCTTTGTTTGAGCCTTCCGGTGTTTCCGACGCGACGACATCATCTACATCAGATCCGATGCAGAGTCTGCATCACTCCTTTGTTTCCGAACCTCGCTTGTCGAGATCTTCAGTCTGAATCCTGAGAGTTGGTTGCATCATCTGTCTATTCGTGTACATAGTAATGCTTTGAGTGCGGGATGGAGTCGCGACCATACCACTACTCTTATCATTCGCTTATGTACATTGAATGGTGGATCGATGCAATTTTACTCCTTCCATGGAAGTTAGAGGTGGCCTTACCCTTAACTTCGTCCGTTGTCTATCCGGAGTGCTCTCTCGACGACCGGGAACAACGACCCTTTGTTGGTGGTGTCGCCGGTTTCAAGATGAAGAAGGAACCCTCGTTAGTGGTATCGCGAGGATCTACACGAAACGAGAAGACGCAGTTCGCCGACCAATCCTTCCGGTACCATGAGGCGGATCTCGAGGGCGAGATCCATTGTTAGTGGTGTCGAATTGTGGCATCCCGCAAAACCACTACTAGAAAATCGCGTTGAATTTGTGCATTGCATCGTCATCATCATGCATTGTTTGACAAAACTATTTTTCGCAAAGCCCGTTTTGTTTTCTAAAACGCCCCATCTTTATTCAAACGCCAAACCCCGGGGCTCCGGAGTATTTTGTTTTGTTGCTATCGGTTTGCAAATGGTCCAATTAAATTAAATAAAAAGTTAAATTATTTTTGGTGGGGCAGTCGAACGGTCCGAACCGACCGAACGACCGCCCCAGAAAACTAAATCGGTCCACCCTACACCTGCCCTTCTAAATCCTAAGCCCACCAACTAGTCTACCCACACCCCCTGGCCACCTCACTCCCTCCTATCCCTGCACGCCACCTCAGCTACCCCCTCTCCCCTGACCAATCTAAACCTGCCACGTGGCCCAACTCTCTCTCCTCTCACCCCCTCTCCGCACCAGTCAACCCTCCACCCACACAACACACTCCCGCACACGCCCCCCCACTGGGCACCACCCGCCCAGGCGTCCCACGCTGCCGCTCCTCCCTCCTCCACACCCGTCACCACCCACAGGCCCCGCCCACCAACCCCTACGACCGCCTCCCGTGCTTCTTCTTCCTCCGCACCACGCGACCCCGCCTCCGCTCGCCACCATCCTCGCCTCCCCCGCCCCTCGCTCAGACCTCCCGCGCGCTCGGCCCCCTCGCCTCGCCTCTCCCCGGCTCACTTCCCCGCCTCCGTCTCGGCTCCCGACCAGCGACCCGCCTCCCCGCCAGATGAGCTCCACCCCGCGCCTCCCCGCCCAGACCGCCTCGGTCGAGCCCGCATCTCCGGCGCCCGGCCCAGCGGCCGCCTCTCCCTCCTGCGCTCGTCACCGCCTCCGCCTCCCGCCAGCGCGCCTCTCGCCGTGTCCTCAGGCCGCCTCCACCCGCTTCGCCTGCGCGCCCGTCGCCACCTCGCCGCTGCGTCCCGCCGTCGCCCGTGCGAGTCCGCCCGCGGCCGCCCGGCCCCTCCGCCTCCAGCGCACAAGGCGTCCGCTGGCCAGCGCCGCTACCGCTCTGCTACGCCGCGTCGCCCGCCCGACCTGCGCCCCGCGATGCTCTCGCCGTTTCGCCCGAGCTCAACGCCAGATCCGCTCGCTTGCCCGTCCTCACCTCCGGCGTGCGTCGAGCCTGCTGAGCCCGTCGGGCTGCGTCCGCCGCCCCTTGCACAAGACCGCCACCAGCCGACCTCGCCCACCCTTCGCCGTCTGCGCTAACCAACCTCCGCCCTGTGGACCCGGCGTTGAGCCCAGAGCAGGAGCACCACGGTTGCAAGGTTCCGATGAAAAACCCGACAAGATCGACAAGTGGCGGGGTAATCTGCGATATGCGGCAAGAACGGCCCGATGTCAAGATCTTCATCATGGAGCGAAGGCCTCCTTCACGGATCAGGACCCCGAAGCCGATCCAGGCCGAACCGCGACGCCAAGATCTCCTATCGAACCGGAGGTCGACACAGGACTGAAGCACCAAGGCCTTCATGGAATCGACAAAATCCACCGGCCAAACCCAAGACCGATCCCGACTCGGCCGAGAACCCGACAAGAACCACGCCACGGATCGCGAGTTCGCCATTGTGGAAGCCAAGGCCCGACAAGACAAGGAGCATAAGTGTTTCACCGGACACCGAGTCCGCGAGACCCCGATCGACAAGTGCTTCGTCCCGAACACCATGACCGACAACGTGACCCGAAGACCCCAGATGCGCCAAGACCTGCCCCAGAGTCCGAGACCGAACTCGTCGAACCCTGGACCCTGAGACCGACCCCGAACCCCGGAACCTCCAAGATCGTCGAGAACCCTAAAGTGTGACCCTTATCCGAGAACCCTATTTTATAAGATAATAACAACTTGTTGCATATAGAATTGACATCTCGCATGCATATCTGTGGTTTGGGGGCCTTATGCCGATTCACCTAATAATTAAATATGGGGCCTTTATGCGGGCAAATCTAGCCTTATATTGGCCTCAGTTAAACATGTGTAGCGAACCTTTTCCATCTGTTGCTTTGCTAAACAACATTTAATTTGTGGGGTAGCTAAACAACACGAACCATCTAATTAATTGTCGGGACCCCGGTTCCGCTTAATATGACCTAATTGCATCACACCGTTGCCATGCCATGCATCAAAAATGCATCATGCCGATCTTCTGCCGTGTATTAAATATTGCATCCGGTGTTTCTTCTAGTGTTTTGCTTCTTCGCGGATAAGGCCGTTGAGTTGATGTGAGCTTAGCGATCTTGGATGAACCCTTAGACAAGGTTTTCAGGCGAGCATCTCCCCCTTTCTACCCATCTTACTTTGCTAGTATTTACTTCCCTCCTGTTGATCTTTGCTATCTGTGTTGCGATGCTCTAGATTTCGTACCCGTGATAACCCTTGCAGCCATATATGGCCTTGGACACATCCTATTACATTGTTTGGTAGATAGTGGGACCAGCGTGTCGTGATCGCTTGCTCAAGTGTTTTGCTTGTCAAGTACCACCTTTGTTGGAGAATTGCCGCATGTTGGCGTTGGAGATGATCATGGCTTTAATTATTGTATCACTTTAATTCCTGTTTAACAACTAAAATTGAATTAAGCGAGGCATCGGTGGGTGATAGGTAAGATTTGGTTTCCGACCGCCCACTTGTGTCCCGTGGGACCGAGTTCTTGACACTGTTAGAGATCGAGCGCTAACCACGGTGGGAGATATGGGCCCCCATTGATAATTACCTGATTTCAAAGTATTGTCTGGGGCCACAACTAGTTTGGGGTTTTATTTACTATCCTGTACCTATGCCATGCTTTTGCTTTATTTACGATTGTGCGAGTCACTGCTTTGTACTATTAGGAATTGTGACCCGTTTACGTGGTATCGACAGCGATCCCGTTTGGGGACCTTTGTCGTTCTGCCGCCCCAAACCCTAAGTCCGTCTCGAGACCGGCCGACCGTTCTTGGTGTACTTAGTGGGTGGCCCCGGTGCTTGCTTTGGGTGCAGGGCGTCGTGACTTAGGCCCCACGACATACCGATGGGTGTATGTTAGCGATGCGGAAAAAGGGTCGAAGTGCTGTGGATACTTTGGTGCACCCTGCGGTTTAATCTTTTAGAAGCCGTGTCGCGGTTATGGACGACTTGGAGCACGATTCGATCATAGACAACTATAACTAAAGTTCTTGTTTTAAAATTGACTTGATTCCGATATGATTAGTAATCAGCTTCACTACAACGGAATGGCTAAGTAAAAGTACCAACAAGCGCTGGGTTTTGGGGTTTATCTCATGCTATCTGCACGATTAGTAATTGTTGCAACTATAACGGAATGGTTAACTAAAAGTGCCTTGCTTACTTTATCGGGATGATTATCTAAACGACTAGTAAAGTCTGCAACTATAACCGAATAATTAAAGCGCCAACCGTGTGAGTTCCTTGGTTGACTTCTCGTTTGGTCTCGAGGAAACACCGGGATGGGTTTGTTTGTTGATAGTTTCAGGTTGGATCCGGATAGGTCATTCTTACCCTCTCGATAACCGCCGGTTGTATCGAGTCTCTATAGGTGTTTAGTGCATCTTTGCGCTTTCGATCCACCATACCTATGTGGCGAGGACCTGAATTCTAGCCTCGCCGTGTCTTGGCCTCGATCGACGCTCCTCTTTTCCTTTGCCCTTTGTCGGCACCTTTTGTTAAGCAGGTTTTGAGATCGGCCGTTAGCGGGGTTACCCTTCGGCTTGGCACAGGCAGGGTTATGGACGCCATTGGTTATTCTTCAGGGCTCTTAGCCCCATTTGCATCTTGTCCGTAGTCGGACGCCCCATCGTTTTCGAGGTGATTTGGATCTTTGTACCGTATATTTGTATTCTTGACTCTTTGAGTCGCTGTTGTATATATATCTGTTCTGTGGGTCCCATCGAGGACTGTTGTGTAATGTTATTACTTTGCTTTCCACCCGCACGAAAGTGCCTGGTGGGCACCTTCGAATCGTTTCTATGCGGGTTTGGCGAGTTTCGCTAAAACTTGCATAGGGCCGATTTTGAGGGTGTTACAACCTTCTCTCAAACTTGCGAGTAGCGCAG
This sequence comes from Avena longiglumis, assembly GCA_030063025.1. Lineage (NCBI taxonomy): Eukaryota > Viridiplantae > Streptophyta > Magnoliopsida > Poales > Poaceae > Avena > Avena longiglumis. The sequence goes on from CP125976.1 coordinate 138,296,593, forward strand.
CACCAAAAGTAGTTCCTATGGCGCCTACACCAATAAGAGAGGAAGCTAATGATGTTGATCATAAAACTTCAGTTGAATTTACTACGGAACCTCGCAGGTCAATGAGAACTCGTACCACTCCTGATTGGTATGATCCCGTTATGAGTGTCATGTTGGTGGACAACACCGATGACCCTGTGACATATGAGGAAGCGATGATGAGCCCAGATTCCAATAAATGGCAAGAAGCCATGAAATCCGAGATTGGATCCATGTATGAAAACCAAGTATGGACTTCGATGGACTTACCGGATGGCCGAAAAGGCTGTCGGGAACAAATGGATTTTCAAGAAGAAAACAGATGTTGATGGTAATGTTACTGTCTATAAAGCTCGACTTGTCGCAAAAGGGTTTTGACAAATTCAAGGAGTTGACTAGGATGAGACTTTCTCACCGGTAGCGAAGCTAAAGTCTGTGAGGATTATGTTAGCGATCGCTATATATTATGATTATGAGATATGACAGATGGATGTCAAAACAGCGTTCCTCAATGGAGACATTGATGAAGAGTTGTATATGGTACAACCCAAAGGTTTTGTCGATCCTAAAGATGCTAACAAGGTATGCAAACTTCAACGGTCCATTTATGGATTGAAGCAAGCATCCCGGAGTTGGAATCAACGTTTTGATAAGGTAATCAAAAGCTTTGGTTTTATACAAACTTATGGAGAAGCTTGTATTTACAAAAAAGTGAGTGGGAGCTCTGTAGCATTCTTAATACTATATGTAGATGACATATTGTTGATTGGGAATGATGTAGACCTTTTTAATAGTGTCAAGGATTATTTGAATAATAGTTTTCAATGAAAGATCTTGGCGAAGCAGCTTACATATTAGGCATAAAGATTTATAGAGATAGATCGAGACGCCTAATATCATTGTCACAGAGTACATATTTGGACAAATTTCTAAAGAGGTTTGGAATGGAAGATAGCAAGAAAGGGTTCTTTCCCATGTTGCCCAATACGACCTTGAGTAAAACTCAAAGTCCTGCAACGGCAGAAGATAGAGAAAGGATGAGTAAGACCCCCTATGCCTCAGCCATAGGATCTCTTATGTATGCCATGTTATATACTAGACCCGACATTGCATATGCTGTTAGTTTGACTAGCAGATATCAAAGTGATCCAGGAGTGGATCATTGGACAGCGGTCAAAAACATCCTTAAGTACTTGAGAAGAACTAAGGATATGGTTCTTTCTTATGGAGGTGATGAACAACTTATTGTTAATGGTTACACCGATGCTATTTGGAACACCGATCCGGATGATTCTAAATCTCAATCTGGATACGTATTTACTTTGAATGGTGCAGAAGTAAGCTGGAGGAGTGCAAAGCAAAGCGTTGTGGCGAGATCTTCAACTGAATCGGAATACATAGCTGCTTCGGAGGCTTCACAAGAGGCGATATGGATGAAGGATTTCATTACAAAGCTCGGTGTGGTTCCAAGTGCGCTAGACCCAATGTCTATCTACTGTGATAACATGGACGCCATAGCCAATGCGCAAGAACCAAGGTCACACAAGAAGCTAAAGCACATCAAGCTACGTTTTCACGCTATTCGAGAGCATGTACAAGATGGTGACATAAAGATTTGCAAAGTACAAACAGATCTGAATGTGGCGGATTCGTTGACTAAACCTCTTCCGAGGGCAAAACATGACCAACACCAAACCGCCATGGGTGTTCGGTATATTACCATGTAATCTAGATTAGTTGACTCTAGTGCAAGTGGGAGACTGTTGGAGATATGCCCTAGAGGCAATAATAAAAGTGGTTATTATTATATCTTTGTGTTTATGATAAATGTTTGTATTCATGCTATAATAGTATTAACCGGAAACATTAATACTTGTGTGATTTGTAAACTAAATTAGAGTCCCTAGTAAAGCCTATTTGTAATACTAGCTTGTTGGTTAATAGATAATCGTGGTTTCCTGATCATGAACATTGAGATGTTGTTAACAACGAGATCATATCATTAGGAGAATGGTAGGATGAACATACTCCTATATATAAGCGTAGCATTAAGATCAAGTCATTTCAATAGTTCATTTGCTATAAGCTTTCTGATACATAGTAACCTAATTCCTTTGACCATGAGATCATGCTAATCACCATCACCGGAAGGATGCTTTGATGACATCAAACGCCACACCGTAACTGTGTGGCTATAAAGGTGGCATTGAGTGTTCGAAAAGTATGGGTTGAGGCACATGGATCAAGAGCGGGATTTGTCCATCCATATGACATATATATATATATATATATATATATATATACTCTAGGACCTCTTGGTGGAATGTCATCCAATTAGCTTGCAAGCATGTGAATGGCTCACAAGGGATCACATATCACGGGAACGAGAAAAGAGTACTTATCGGTAACGAGGTTGAACTAGGTATGCAGAGATACCGACGATCAAAACCTCGGATAAGTAAACTATCATGAGACAAAGGGAAATTGGTATCGTATGTAAATGGTTCATTCGATTGCAAAGTAATCGTAGAAATATGTGGGAGCCATATGAATTTCCAGATTCCTCTATTGGTTATTGATCGGAGAAGTGTCTCGGTCATGTCCGCATAATTCACGAACCGTAGGGAGACACACTTAAGGATTCGATGTTGTTTAGTAGACATGGAATGTTAGTAGGGATACCAAATGTTGTTCGGAGTCTCGGATGGGATCCAGGATATCACGAGGAGATTCGGAATGGTCCGGAGAATAAGATTCATATAAGGAAAGTCCAATTCCAAAGTTCGGGAAAGATTCCGATGTTTTGCATTGGAGAGGTTCTAGAAGGGTCTAAAAGGTTCACCGGTCCGGAAGGGGAATGGTCCATGAATGTGTCATGGGTAAGTGGAATGATCGGATCATGTCCTAGGTCACTTGGTGTGAGCATTTGAAAGAGAGAATTAAAGCTCTAAATTGAAAGTCAAACGGGAAGTTTAAAAAGTCAAACTGGAACAATGGTTTCCTAGTGGAAGAAGAAACAAGTCCTTCTCTCAATCCAACTTGGGTTTGGGTTTGGATTCAAACCCACCCCTCCCAAGGCTGTCCCCCTCTCATAAGTAGAGGGGTAGGGCTGCCCTAAAACACCAAGCCCTAGCCCTCTACCCCGTGCGCCGCCGCCCTAGCCACCGCTGACACCTCCTCCTCATTCCGGTCTTTTAAACCCTAGATCACCGGGAAACCCTAGATCCACCATAACTCGCACCGGCTTAGGCGAAGTCCTGCGGGATCTTCCCTCTACTTCCGACACCACACCGTCGTCTTTGGAATCGCGAGGAGAACTACAACCTCATGCTCTTTGGAACAAGGGAGAGGAAGGTCTTCATCGAGTACCAAGCGTGTGACCATTGGAAGCGCTAACGCCTTGTAGGAAGGATCGTCTACGCGATCTTGAGATCGACAAGTGTACGACTACATCACCCACGAGAATCTGCTCTCGTTAAGCGCTTTGGAATCTTCGAGAGTGAGTGCTTCTATCGACACGTTGCTACAATCTAGTAGATAGATCTTGGCTTGTTTGTGTGCATGCGGTAGAAATTTTTTGTTTTCCATGCTATGAACCCCTATAGGGATTCTACTCAGACCAGCACCCCCACATGGGGTTCTTGGCAATACAATCGCCCCGTTGGCAGCAGAACTTTGGTGCCCCATTGTCATCAGTCCAGCCCAGTCACTTAGCGCTTTAAGAGACGACAATGACACCTGGGTATTAGCAGCCTTGCCCAGAACAGACGTTGACAACTGCCTCTTGGTCGGCGTCAGAAACTTGTCCGTGTGTGAGACGGTACCTGCTTGACCCACACAATCAACAAGACATGGAGCAGGTTTTGGAGAGACAACTTCTTCTTCCACCATATCAGCCCACAACTTACTAGTTGGAGCACTAGCAGGACCCATGTCGGGTTCAAAAGAGCCAAACTTAATAGGACTCAAATTCAGATTTGCATTGTTGGTATTACCGTCAACTTGCATGGTTTGATCTTCCCTTTGCACATTCGTTTGTGTCTCCTTTATATTCTCCCCTTGGACATATCATCCTCTTTCTCCTTGAAACCATCAGCTCCATCCCCCATATCGTCATGTCCATTGTTAGCATCATCCATTGTAGTGTCAACAATAATTGGGTTATTCTCCATCCCCTCCACCTCAAACCGTAGCTTGTAAAAATTACCATTAATAAGAACGTCCATCCGTTCTGAAATTAGTGTGTGATCCAAACAAGCAATTTGAATGCAGAGGACATCAGTTCTCCTAGTAAACGCCATATCCAAATCCAGAGTTTTCCCGAAGAGAGTGCCAAGACCCCATAGAGCTAAGTAATCATCCAAAGCCTCCATAGGAAGATCATGCATCCTAACCCAAAAGTTCTCTATGTACCATGCAGGCTCAACATTAGCTCTCAAAAAATCAAAGTTCAGAGAAGTTTTTTTGTTCGATACCTTATAAGAGCCAATGTGCTGTGCTCTTACCAAGTCCAATTTGCTAGGAAATTTAGCCTTGAAGATATTAGTATCAATTTGTCGTACCTCCCACTCGTAAAAATCATCAGACACGATCCACTTGAGTCGAGCAACAATTTCTTTCATGGTCAAAGTTTCGCCTTGGACTGTGATTCTACTTAGCCTAATATTCTCCACTCTAGGTCTTACAGTACCTGTAAGAGGCATCTCCCAGAACATCAGGTCCTCATGAGACACTCCATAGCATATCATAGCCGGTTTAGGAGCATTTCTAACAGTACACTCATGTGTAACATGAACAACCGACAAACAAATATCACAAAGAACAGTTGTACAGTCGTCCAAATGATGTCCTGGTTTGCGGCATCTATAACAAATGGGGCTTTTCTTCTTCTGTGCCTTAGCAACCTCACCAACCTGACCACCAGTGGCCGAGACCTGCTCCAATGGATCTGCCACGGCAGGAGGGGTCGTGGCAGGCTGCCTTGGTTGCACAGCAGGCTACCCAGACACAGCGGCGGGCTTCCGCGACACAGAAGGCTGCCGCTGAAGAACAGGGGGTGTAGGTACATCAGTAGCCACATTCTCCTGGGAGATAGCATCCTCCTTCCCTATACGCAGCCCGACGATCTGTTTAGCAAAAGCAGCCGCAGTTTCTTGCACTAATTTTGCTTGCAAAGTTGTTAGCTTTGGCTCCCTATCATCACAGTTTCACGACCGCCAGGCCCTCTGACATTGCAATAGAAACCTTGACCCTCACGGTTGTTATTCCAATCACCAGCAGGACGAGGATGCCTCCCGTTGGAATTATTAAATTTAGGGCCAGAATTATAACCAGCGTATCCTCCATTGAACCCTTGTGGTGCACGCCCACCATTACCCTGATTATTTCCTTGGAACTAGGTGACTCCTCCATAGCCACCATTGTCTCTGGCCGTCCCACTAGGGCCACCTTCAAAATAGTTGTTGCCTCGGCCATTGCCAAAGCGACCAAAACCTAGACCCCCACCGCTAGCACCACCATGGTATCCCCTTCCACGATTGGGAAAATTCCCTCTGCCACCACGATTCATGATCAACGTGGAGACAGAGGTTGCGCCAACTAGATCGGCGGTATCAACAATAGGTGCTGCTCTCTGGTTACGGTTCCAGGGGAAACCTAGGCTACGACGATATCCAGCTGTCGTTTGCCTCTTTTGGTGATCAGACCGGGCCTTAGAATCATAGCCCAATTGGCTTTTCGAGCGGACCAGCTGAGACAACTTGCTGTCGGACTCGGGGCCCACAAAGTTCCCCTCATCGCGGCAAGTCAGCTCTATGGATTTCGTATTTTTCGTAAATTTCGGACTGCCCTTACCGTCGATGGAGAAGAAGCAGTTCTTTGTCTTTGGCGAGTTGCAAAACGGTGAGTTTCAAAGATGCTCCCCTACCCCGTCTACGACATACTGTGGTCCACTCTGCAGCATCAAATGAATCCAGTGTAAAGGTAGATGGCGACAAGGGCACATCCATCCTGATCCCATGTTTACCTGCAGAGCGAGAAGAGGGTCGAGAGGAAGAAAATGGAACCTTACATACCTGATCAGGAGATACCGCTAACATGATCGCAGCCTCACGTTGCCTTCTTCTCTTCTCCTCCCTTTTCTTCACGATCTTGGACGAAACCAGCTCCAGATCACAAAGCTCCGAATCTGGCGACGCACAGAGGTAATTCCAACTCCGAGGAAACGATTCCAGCGATCCAATGTGCAATTCCGACGAGAGAACATCTTCATCGTCGGACTCCGGCGACATCACCCAGAATCGTCTATCCGGTCGCCTTAACGGCTCTCCGCTCATTCCACTCGTTCTGTCTACTACAAATATTAATAATTAGTCCTAATTGCCGGATTAATAACAATTGCCATATTTATAAGGTAATAGCTGCCAGATTAACTAAGTTGAATTTTCAGATTAGTTGAGCTTAATTGCCAGGTTCAATTAGCAGATTACTTAAAAATCCAAAGATCTACTTCGATGAATCCACCTCAAAAAAAAATCAGGCACATGCAAGTAGAAATCAATGAATATGTCTGTCAAAAAAAATCAAGGGCACAACAGAATCCAGATATTGAAAAGAGGAAAAACTCCAGTGTCCGACGCGCATGTCACAACGGCGGCCTGCTTGCACACCACGGTGGCCTGCTTGTGCTCGACGATGGCAGGCTCTTCGTCCATTCGGCGAGAGAAAATAAAAAAAAACCATCATAATTAGGGCAAAGTTTTTAAAAGACCATCAAAAATTTTAAAAATTTCAGATAGCACCGTTTTTGGGGCGAGAGGTTTTAGAAAGCACTGATCCGGCTCTGACTCGGGTCTAATGACGAAACTGACTGGTGGGACCCGGTTATCAGGCTGACTGACGTGGCATCGTTTTTTACCAGAAACACCTCCACACCCTATAAATTATAAATTCTAATCATACGTCATTTTTCTATTTTTTTCAATTCCTTCTCATAAAATTATTTTTTATTTCTCTTTTCTTTTTTCAATTTATTCACTACATCTGAGGTTGGCCGGAGGCCGGAGCGGCCGGGCGAGCGGAGTGGCGCACGGCCAGGCACGCAATGGCAGGGCGTGTAGCCCGGAGCGGAGCGGAGCGGCACGACACGGTGACGGCTAGAGGGCTCCAGGCAGGGCGGAAGTCGGCGGCGCGCGGGATAGGCCGGAGCGGAAAGGGACGTGGGGCACTGGCGAGCTCCGTCGTAGGTACAAGCAAGCTGTGTGGCGCGCGCGGCAGCAACCAGTAGCGCTGAGACAGGCAACGCACGATGGTAGCAGCTTGAAGGCGAGCAACAATGGGGTGTGCAGCGGGGTGCGTGGCTCGAGGAAGAGGGCAAGTAGGCGGCCGTCGCGAGGTGGGAGACGAGGAGCCGCGTTGACCCTGGCCGGAGCTCGCCGACGAGTCCACCTGTTCGGCGCTCGCCCGCGCCCCCTGTTGGCTGGAGGAGAGGAGGATGGGGCGGCAGCTCGACAGTGGAGCGGCCATCGAGGTCGCAGGCGGCCGGAGGACGAGAAGCACGTCCGCGGCGGAGCTACATTGACCCTGGCCGGAGCTCGCCGGCGCCTCCTCCTAGCCGGCGCTCACCCATGCCCCTGAGACCCCTGTTGGCTGGAGCTCGCCGCCCCTTGGCCGGTGACATCCTTGGTTGGAACTGAGGAGTGTGGCTTGACCGGAGAACAACAGAGCTCCACCGGAGCTGGGAAAGACCGGCGTCCTTGGCGGCGTCCTCGGCGTGTTCATACGGGGAGAGAGAAGGGGATAGATTGAAGATGGAAATTTATAAAAAAGACCTAAAGTTTAGAAATTTTAATACGTAAGTACCTATCGGTTGTTACCTTTGCCACGTCGGCCTGACCACCGGGTCCCACCCGTCAGTTTCGCCACTAGAACAACGTTAGAGCTAGAGCAGTGCTATCTGCAGCCTCTTGCCCCAAATCCGGTGTTTTAAAAAAAAAATTAAAAAAATTGGTGGTCTTTTGAAACCCTAGCTCCAATTGTGATGGTTTTGTAATTTTCTCGGTCGGCGACGATGAACTCTCGGTTGCGTGCTCTACGGTGCTTTCTCAGATGCTCGCCGACGGCGGCCTCCTAGGCCCCCGTGCTACTCTCCTCGGCGACGGCCTCCCTGCTTCGTGTTCGGTGGTGGCCTCCAGCGCTAGCTCATGGACGCCTCCTCTTTCGTGGTCGTCAGCGACAACCTCCCGTTGCATGCTCGGCGGCACCCTCCCCGCTGCAAGGTCGGTGGCCTCCTCTCCCCTCTCTCCGACGAGCTCTCCTAAATCCACATCATTTTCTGTGGTTGTCTTAGAGAGAGGGAAGGATAACGATATTGTATGGCCAGGAGGAGTTCTAGAGGGGATAAGGATAAAACTGGTTGAGCGGTTTGTCAAGCCACGCGGGACACGATCAGCTTTTTCACGAATCCTAGCGCGCCGCACGGGAGAGCTGCTGGTGCGGCGCCTCTCCTTATATTTTCGACCAATATTGCACAGAAATCGAGAACAGAAGTTTTTTCTTCATGTTTATCACAAGTCTTAGGTTGCCATGGACTACTACGCATCTCCGCAGAGGGATCCCCCGTAGGTTGGCCCCTAGGTTGCCGGCAGCATGGCTGCTCGGCACTCCCACACCGGCCTCGACCCGCAAGGACCAGCTTGGGAGTGCCGGCAACCGACGCCACATCAAAATGGCCTCACCAGAACCCTTGGCTGCGAAAAAAAGAAAACCTATACCACTTTCTCCAATTTACACCCAGTTTTTATCATTTCCATTCCATCCTCTCGGGGATTGGGTGGTAGAGTTGGTCCAGCGGAGGGTAATCACGAATGACAGCAATAGCCGGCGTGTGGTCGGAACTGCCGACAGGGGAAGCCATGGGGAACCGCTTAGGGAACACAAGGGAGGGCCAGCACAGGCCTTTCCAGGAGGACCTCACCGTCGTTGCTAGCCTACTTCCAGAAGAGCTCATCGCCAGCCTACTTCCAGGAGATTTCAGTGACACAACGGTATATTGATCCTCCTCCAATGCTTGACGGCTAGCCCAAACTATGAGCTAGCTCGGCTAATCAGTAAGTGAAACGAGGCTTTCGGTGTAAGGTATCACGTTGAAGAAGTAGACATCCCTGTGAGCAGACCTAAAGGAGCCTGTCCTGTGGCGCTCGTATCTGAGTCTTTCCAGCTCGCACACGACCGTCAGTTCATTAGACCGCAGGTCGTAGCGGTAGAGTTTGTGGGATAGCCATATCATCATCGCGCCGCCGCTGCCGCTGTTGGGAAGAAGGGCGAGCGGATGGAACAGGTCAGTGACATTTATCCTGTAACGCTGTTCCCATAGGGACCTCTGCGCGTCGTCGTCGTCTTCGACGAGCGCCCAAATAATAAGAGGGTGCTCGTCAGGCTCCCCAACATGGCTGCCAGTCAAGCATAACTCGCCGCCCATCACATCCAAGTGGAAGAAATCGTCGTCTCCAGGGTCCAATTCATCAGGCAAACAGGTAACGCTGAACGTCTCGTCTTCCAGGCCGAAGCGGAGAATGGCATGTGGACGTGGCTTGAGATGCCTTTTGTCGATGATCCAATACATGCCTCCCTTGACAGTTGTTTGGGTAGTTACCCACGCCTCCACAGGGTATGGTTGATCTGAAGCGGTTTCCCTCCAGCAAGGAGCGGCACCACCACCTCCCACGGTGCACACCTCCATCCCCATGCTGTACATGCCTGTCTCGGGATCTCTTGAGCGGAAGAAGGACCGGACTACTTTGTACAGTCCGGTGCGAGGATCACGGCCGAACCCCACCGGGAGGACGATGTTACCAGGTCTCTTGCTGCGGCTACTCTCCGGCAGAGTGAGAACATCCCTAGTCGCAGGGTTGAAGAGGTACACATTGGTGTCCGTGGGGAGAAGAACCAAGCCGTCGCAGTGGGCAAAGACGCAGACCGAGCTGAACTCGCCGGCGAAGTCCATGCCATGCACGAGCCTCGCCTTGGGGGCACCTTGCTGCCACTGGTAGAAGCGGATGTTGCTGGAGAAAGTCGTCGGCCAGTTCTGACCTTGGACAGCGCGATCCAGCGTGTGCGGGGTGATGAGCAGCGAGGGGTTCTGCTCCCATCTGGAGGCAGAGCGCTGGAGGTGCGAGCTGATGAAGGACGGGTCAGATATCGTTGCGCGCCACGCCTTGCTGACGCACTTGAAGCGCCGGAGAGACTTGACCGGCAGTCGAACCAGGATCTCCAACACAAGCTCCTCCGGCAGCTCACTAGTCTGCGCCTTCTTCTTCTGCTTCTTGGAAGAAGTCTTCATAGCGTACATGCAGACGAAAGAAAAAGACACAGGCGATGATGTTACGGCAGCCTTTGCTTGCTAGTGGATATATATATTCAGAACAGACATGACGATTCCGAATTCGAGTTGAACACGGTCTCCATAACAGCCTCGGACTCGGAGTACAGCTAAGCTTAGATTCTAAGCAAGAGGAAAAATAAAAACAACGCGGCCTCCGTAAGCACGCGTTTACGATGCGATGTTGCAAGCTGACGTGCGATGCGTCAATTTGATCGACAAAACTAGTTTTGTATCGTTTCTGCTGTAACAAACTGAACAGAGATTATCCAAACAAAAAAATCAGATTACTCAGCGACCTCCCTCCGTGACAACTAAATACTCTTATCAACCAGAATTAACCACTACACTTTAAATTGATCTCCAACATTTTGCGGTTCCTACCATAACCACCAAACAGAAAAACGCAGAGAAATTTAAACTTTCACTGTTTTCTTCCGTAACAAAAGAACGCCTAAAGCTTGATTCTATCCATAGCACCCAAATTAAGAACAGGCAGTTTCAGATACGTATGAAGAATGAGAAAACAGGAGAAAATTACAAAAACCCACCACAATTATGGCTCCATCTACAGAAAACCACCACAATTCAGTTTCATGACGAAAAAACCACCAGCATCGAGTAACAGTTTTCCAAAAAACACTAATCACTCCACTATGACGCACTAACCGTGATTCTGACAGGGCAAGTTTATCGCGGTGTGCAGGTCTGGATCGACTGGTGTTGTAATTCGGAACTGCCAGGGCGAGTTTATCGTGGCCTCCTCTAAGTTAATAGAGAGAATTCCTTATTTGACACTAGTTCTCAATATGTTTCCTTATTTGACACTGAAATTTTTTCACTTCCCTATTTGACACCTAGTGTAAGTTTTTTGCCTTATATGACACTCTAGTACATTTTGAGAGCTAACGGTGTTAATTGAGGATCTACAAAGACGTTTTTGCCCCTAGTGCATAATGTGACGAAAAAAATACAATACAAATATTGCTATACTGTGATATATTTGCTAATTCATTAAATTGCCAAATGGGACCCAAAAAACAGTCAGGAATTGATTTTAGCGTGGTAAAGAAAGCAATCTTAGATTAATCCAATGACTGGCCATTAGTGTTAAACTGAGGTCAGGCGCTCCCATCTTTCCGTTTGGACTACGTTTGCATGTAGTACCGGCTCCGCACGCACGCATAGGCAGAAGGAGAGGAAGATGGAGAATTACGCATAGTCAGAAGATGATGCATAATTGGAGACGAAGCAATCTGAGCCTGCTTGACAACCTCGTATGTGTTTTTTAGAGATCTCGTCTGCTTAGCTGGGCTGGTTGTACATGTTTATAGAAATAATATTACCGTGTTGGGCTAGTGGGTTAAGAGCACGAGTGAAAATTAGTGATGTTGGGCTGTTTAAGAGCTAAGCGGTATTAACAAATTAGTAGGAAAATTAGTAGGAGATCGAAGGATCACATGATCGCAACCCTGTAAGTCTGACCTGCTGCATGCACGTCTAATTGTTCAAGCGATAAATGGTAAGCGCTATTGTCAAGGGTTTTAATTGATTAAATCAGGGTTATTTTCGTCCAGCTAGAAAAAAGTTGACGGAAAGATCTAACGGAACTAACGTTAGTGTCATATAAGGCAAAAAAATTAAACTATGTGTCAAATAAGGAAGTAAAAACATTTTATTGTCAAATAAGGAATCATATTGGAAACTAGTGTCAAATAAGGAATTCTCTCAAGTTAATATTACATGTGGCTTCGGCATCTTCAGCTGAAGCGATGTCAATGCTACATGGCCTCATGTTGGCTAATTCTTTGGGTTACTCAGACGTTATAGCAGAATCAGACTCAACCGAGATAATTGATCAATGTTCAGACACAAACCATATGTGGAGTCAAGCAACGGTAATTTATGTAGATATATTAGCTCAAGCTGGAGGAATTGGGAAGGTCGAATTCACAAATTTTCCAAGAGATGCGAACAAAGTGGCTCATACACTAGCTAGGGATTGTTTTTTTCTATAATTTCTTGTACTTGGGACGATGATTCCCTTAGTTTTCTCTTGCAACCGCTAGATGATGTAACTATTTGAACTCGGAGACAAGTTTCATTTCGCACTCTTTTTCTTATCAGAATACCCAAAGGGACCGAAAGACTTTTAATAAGGGAACTAAAAAACCGTGATTCTAACAAATGGAGCCCACAGTCATGACGATGTGGCATGACTTCTAACGATTGAGGTGGATGGATGTTACACACCGCTATTGGCACATTATTTTTCTTTTTTCTATTATTCTTTTCTTTTTCTATTAACTTTCTCTTTTCCCTCAGTTCCAGCCGGAGCCATTTTTTATCACCCGTCCTTGCTCGCCGGCGCCGGCGCCGGCGCCGCTCGCCTTCCATGCCCTGCATAGGCCAGGGTCGCCCTACCCCTCCCCTCCCTACAGCCTGCTCGGCCGACGCTTCCCCTCGTCACCCCTCTCCTACAGGACGTCCACGGGCTGCGCGGCGGGCTCGGTCCTCCTCCTCTCCATGGTAGCAGTCAGACCACAGCCGCCTGCTCACCGGGAAGATTTAGGTCGAGGGCCGTGCACATGCTTCGGCCGTCGCCCGGCCCCGTTCCCCACCACCACGACACCCTAAACCTCTACACCACCAACAGTAACCGCGACACCCCAGTACTGACCACGCTCCTCCCGGCCAAAGTACCGCGTACGTCCCCGGCATCCGGCGGCGGCCCGCCCCTCCCCCACATCCTATGCATCCGGCGGCGGCCTGCCCTATGCAGCGAGAACGTGATCGACATTGGTTCACGCAGTCGCCTGCGTGCTTCGCGTTCCCGTGGCTGTCGCCGACACTGATCTCAGAGATGTCCACAATGCTCGTCGCCGGCCGGCGCGGCCCTGCTGGCCATGGCGACTGAGCTGATGCATGCGTAGGTGCAAGCCAGGTGCTTGATAGCATGTCCAAGAAAGAGAGGGGGTGAAGGTGCTGACAGGTGGGACCTATGGCTATTTTGACGGCCCAAATAAACGGTGTGACTATTTGCTGCCACGTCAGCATTAACAGCAGGCCCCACTAGTCATAATCCTGGTTAGCGTGGCTGAAGGAGTCAATCAGTGTTTTTTGAAAAACTGTTACCCAATAGTGGTGGTTTTTTTTGTCACAAAACTAAATTGTGGTGGTTTTAGATGGAGCCATAATTGTGATGGTTTTCTATAATTTTCTTAGAAAACAGAGATGAATCAATTTGTGGGATGCGACAACCGCATGAGGAACAAATATTGGTTCAGATCTGGTACGGTAATTATCTAGGTTGGCATTGTCGGAGCTGACTTACATCACAAAGGAGCCATCTTTTTCCCAAACTGAGTTAATTGGATAAAACTATCACAATTAGAGTTGTCGGGACGAGTCAATACCATTTTTGGTAATTTTTATGAGTCAATACCAGTTTTGAGTCATAGCGTTGTAAACTGCACCAAAATTTTGTCTAACATCATTTTGACACACTTTCGGACAAATGGGATCTATCTCCAGAGCTGACTAGTCAAATGATAGATATATACTAGAGAGTAATAAAATCTATTGAGGCTCTCCTCTCTCTCCTCTCTCCCCGCCGGTGGGCAGGGGGCCCCCCCTCTCTGTAATCGTCTCCGTTTTGTTTTCTCTTTTTTGGATGTTGTTTTATTTATAAAGAGTAATAAAATCTAGACTTTTTGTAAATTTCCAGTGTTTACCGTATCAAGCTCTACTCGTCCGCTCTGCACCGCGCTGCTGAACGCCCCGCACGCCTTGCCTCCGCCCTCCTCCTCGTCCTTCGCTGCGATGTCCGCGGAAGTCTCGTCCGTCTGGCACCCGCTCAGCAGAATGCCCTCATCCGGGCGTGGCGCCGGCGCGGCGGCCGACAGGGTACCGCCGTGGCCGTTGAACTTGGCGCTGGCGTTTGCGCCGAAGAGCGCGAGCAGGTGGTCGGCGGCGTGGTGGGATGACGGCATGCCCGAGACGCCGGAGAGGTGGTCGATTAGCGCGCCGTAGACAAGGAACCGGGCGGCGCGCGCGGGCGCGGCCAGCGACGGCGTGCTGGCGGAGTCGGGGAGAACGGAGGGTCCGATCTGCTCCTTCTCCTGGTCGATGAGGCCGCCGCTGTGGCACGAGTCCGACACTATGGTGAAGCTCGCGCCAGGAGGCACCCGGTCCACCAGCTGTCGGAAATCCATCGTCCGTGACGAGGTTGAAGTCGCATGGCACGATCGCCTCCTCCTCCTTGCCATGGTCGACTGGCCGTGGCTCGGCGGGACGAGCGTGCCGTGGCCGCTGTAGTGGAAGAAGAGCACGTCGCCCGGCGCGGCGCGGGCGATCATGTCCGCCAGCGCGCGCTTGATGTTGGCCCCCGTCGTTAGCACCGCGGCGCCGTGTCCCGCACGGCCAGGACGTCGTTGATGCAGCCGCGGAGCTCGTGGCGCGTGCCGGCTTAGTTGCAGCCCACCAGCGTGGCCATCATCTTCTTCTTGCTCGTCATCGTCACCGTCTCCCCTCCATGTCCGTTTGATCTTGCTTCTCCTTTACTACTCTCCGAATTCCGAATCGGTGATTCGCCTCTGCAATGGATCGATGAAGAGATCAGTAGCTGGCCAACCTTGTAAGTATAACAATGTCTCAGGCGACCGTTTATATAGATGCTCTCGATCGATCAATTGCTTAATCGTGGATGCAATGCGCGAAACGTGTGTTTGGGATAAGCAAACTCTTTCTACTCCCTCCGATCCATATTACTTGTCATTAAAATGGATGTATCTAGACATGTTTTAGTGCTAGATACATCTATTTCAATAACAAGTAATATGGATCGGAGTGAGTATCATTTCTCATGCTTTCTTATTGGTTAGATAAACGGCCCCCTCTGCTATGTTTACTGAGATGAACCGTGAAATTAGTTAGCTGTAGAGATAATTTCTACTCGTAGTACTACTAAGTTTTTCCAGTTATCGTGTAAAAAAAAAGATTTTCCAGTTATATGTCTCTGAAACGATGCTTCCAGCTAACTGCTATCGTATTGCTAATCGAAGCCCAGTCAATTAAGCAGATTGCATTAAGTAGAGCTTGATAACGGTAAACACGGGAAATTTTCAAAAAAAGTCCAGATTTTATAACTCTTTAGCATATGTCTATCATTTGACTGTTTTGTTGACTAGTCATCTCTGCAGATGGGTCCCATCTCTAAAAGCGTGTTAAAATGCTGTTAGACAAAATTTAGTAAAGTTTGCAACACTATGACTTAAAACTGGTATTGACTCGCAAAAAATACCGAAAGTGGTACTAACTCGTCCCGATAGCCCTAATTATGGTAGTTTTATCCAATTAACTCCCCTCCTCGAAACAGGCTTTCTCCCAGCTATATAGATATAGCAACCGTTTGAGACCGCTGCTGGGCCAGACAGCACAACGCCCAAAAGAAAAACAAAGAAAACGATGAAGAAAAAGAAGAGAAAACAAAGCCAACAACAGTGGCTCGACGAACAAGGATGACCCGCCACCATTGCGCCCTCCGGATAATTCCACCACGCTCCGAAGCGTCACGTACCAAGCAGCACCCCCAAGAGGGAAAACGACGACAACGCTGCTGCCCGGACTAGGCCTAGGGTTTCCCCCGGTACGCTACGAGAGGTGGGGAAGAGATACACCCGACACCCTTCAAGAAGGACGATGACACCCACAGGCGTCACCGTGTCGGTGTCAAGACGACAAGGATTTCTCCCGACCTCTCAAAAAACCACACTCCCAGACGCTTCCAATTGCTCCACCAAGCTCGCCGCCCACCAACACACGCCACCACGGTCTTACAGTCACCACCGTCGTCGTGACCCATAATGTGAGGCTGGTCCGACCGAAAAGAAGAAACTTCAGCGGGGTCGGCAGAACAGTAACACGCGGGAGGGAACTACCTCCACCGCCGGAAAGCGATAGCCGACCGGATGTAGCAGCAGGGGCAGACCAGGCCCTCTCTGGCCCGGCCGAGTCCAAATGGACTTGTGAAGCCCCGCGTCATACTGCAGCAGGGGTGTCACCGTCGCCACCAACCCTAGCCCAAGTCCCAACTCATCCATCGACCAGTGGATCTGCCGCCACCGCAGATCCCCGCCGCCAAGTAGCCGCGCCAACGCCACCGTGGTCACCCGGGTCAATCGGACCGCTTCCGGTCTAAGGAGCACCGGACTCGAACCATCAGCCGAGAGCCTAGACTACAACTAACCCATTGGTACGGGCAAGGGGTATTGGTGAACAAGCCAACGACAACAAGTAGACCGAACACGGCAACCTCCGTGTCGTCTGTAGGCCGAACCTAGCAACGGTGGCAACCAAATATGAGCCCATCTGGCCCATATCTAGCCATGCCACCAACATGGTTGGGCAGAGCCTGCATCGCCCAGAACGGGCCCAGATCTGGGCCCGCCTGGCCCAGATTGAGCCCACGGCTCCCCACATCCAAGCCACGCCGCCAGACCACCTCGCTGCCCCCTGCCTGCACCTCACCGCCGCCGCCACCTCCACCGCTAATCATCTGAGCCTCGCCGCCGGGAGAAGGGCCGAGCCCGCGTCGACCAGAGCCGCACACCGCCGCCGCCCATAGGAAGCCGCCGCCGCCCAGGAACAGCCGGCCATGCTAGGCCGCCATACCGCCGGAGGCCGACCGTGCCGACGCGCCCCTGGCCCAGCACGCCGCCCTCCATGGCTACCACGGCCCCCGCCGCCATCTCCATGCGAGGGGGGAAGGGGATCCCCGCCGCCGCCAGCGCCCGGGCTTTGCCCGGCAACGCCGATCGGCGGCGGCGAGACGGAGGGAGGCGGGAGGAGGGGGCTCTAGGCGGCGGCGGTTAGGGTTCCCTCCCCGTCGCCCACGGGAGCGACGCGGGAGGGGTCGGGGGTGGAGGCGGTTTCGTTAGTGATGCGGCACTTAATCCAATTAACTCCCCCAAACTGATGCGGCACTTAATCCCGTCTCTAGTATCAAATGTCGCCACGGTTTCCCCATGGCTGCATCGCGAAAGGGTGAGTGCTCCGCCTGCGACATCCAGCGGCTCCGTGGCTCCACGAATCAAGCACTTAGTACATCCCATGGCTGGTCGCCGGCTCGATAGCTGTAATTTTCTCACACCCGATTTGGCGATAGAAGAGGAAGGGAGTGAGCGACGAGCCCGTTCGACTCGTACAAACTTTTTTGAAAGTATACATGCTCTCAAAAAGGAAAAAAAAAATGCGCGGATACCCCTCCTAACTAACGCTCATAACGGTCTGTGGTAGAGCGTCGCTCACCTAGGGCCGGCCCACAGGCTGCGATCGTTTGATTTCATGGGACTTTGCCCTTGGGACTGTGATAGAAAGGCCAATGTAATTTTGTAATACTACAAGAAAGACGAACTAAAAAAAAGCTGTTGACTGTGCACATGCGTCCTGGGTTGGCGACGTCGCACATGCTCCCTTGCACCTCAAACTGCTCCAATCTACCGTGGATGCGCCTCTCTCTCTCTCTCTCTCTCTCTCTCTCTCTCTCTCTCTCTCTCTCTCTCTCTCTCTCTCTCGACACGTTGCACATGCTCCCATGCAAACCTGGTTTCGGTTACGGTCGGAGGTAAGAAAAGAAGCGACACCACACATGTTCCTCAACGCCGCACCTGGTTGCGGTGGGAAGAGTTGGCTGGAAGGTCCTCGCGACAATGGAGCCTGAATGTGTTTCTCCCTAGGGTTTGATCCCTTGGGGGCTTTCGATGACGCGCAAGCAACAACATTATGGTTCCGGTGACCTATTTTAGTGCTTTTGACACGCTACATGTGGCTTTCTATAGATCTCCCATGTCTTTTGCCACCCTGGTGTGTCATGTAAGCATGACTAACCCTCAAAAACACGATTTGAACAAAATGTACCTCACTGCACGAGTTTGTAACTTTGTGGACCAAAGTGAACCCGCAAGACAAGTTTGTGTAAGTGTAACCCAGTGCAATATTGTCTATTTACACTCCATGCATGGCAAGATGAAATTATGTTTGAAAAACAAGTTCGGACAAATATCTCTACTATATAATTTGTCTTACCGTGGTTTTCGTCTGTCCCGTCTGTGCGCCATTGATCGCTAGGTCGCTACTTTCTTTTTAGTCGCCCGTAGAATCAGTTTCATATACGATCGATCCAATCCGTCTTGAACCCATATACAAAGGGCTGGTTTTGCTATTTCTCCAGGACATCCGATACGATGTGCGCGCACCGCCGGCGGAAGTACGAACCGGTGGCTACTAGCTGGATCCAAAACGCTGAAGTGCGCACTGGTGAAAACAGGCCTATAGGTCCCGGTTGGTACGGGGATTTAGTCCCGGTTGCCCAACCACCTTCTTCCGCGGCAGAGATTTTGGCCCATTTCTCTGCCGCGGCAGAGAATTCATTTTGGCACATTTTGTTGCCGCGGCAGCATTTTCGCCACTTTTTGTGCCACGACAGAGAATTTATTTAGGTTGTTTTATTGTTTATTTAGTGTTTTGCACTTATCAATGAAGGAACCTTATATTACACAAGATCATCATGACAATATTACATTCAATACACGGATCGAGTTCATGCACTACATACAAAAGTTGTTATTCGATGCTACCGGCCAATTCCTATTGTCTATACACAGCCGAATAGTATTCCCCTTTTGGATTTAGGACTTCTGCATCCAAGAATCCCGCCAATTCCTCCTGAATTGCTTGTACGCGATCCTTTGGCAGAAGACCGTCCCGTAGACGTTCGATCTGATATTTAAAAAAGAAGTCAGTCTATGTGCATGAAACTAAACACAATTTGATTGTAATTAAAAACTATAAAAATTGTTTACATACGTGGAGTTGTTGTAAATTTCTGCCCTTCTCATCGCACGTCTTCCAGATAAACTCGCAAACATAGTATCCACATAGATTATTACCTGTTCCCTGCGTCAGGCACTTTACGAGAACAAAGTTCAATCAAAAATAATAATCAAGCATGATAATAACTGTATCAAAACTAGAATCAAAGAGATGCGCGGATATAGCTAGTGGTGCTTACATTTAGTGGTTGAAATGTAATATCCTCTTTCCAAACACCCCTAGCCTTGTTGGTGAACCGTTTCCAAATGCTGCCCGGCGTAGAAAACGAATAAAAGAAGTTATTAATTACTTGATATCATAAAATTCACGAACGTTGCCGATATAATGTCGTAATGATTAGAATTACCGCTGGAGAAGCATCTGCATGTCCTTCCACGTATCACGGGGTTTATGTTTCGTCCATGACTAGTACACGCCCTTTGTCAAGTTGAATGATTAACATAATATAGTGGAAGTTGCGAATGCATAATTAATCAATTATATACTTAACATCGAGTAAGAGAAATAGAAAGTGTATATAAGACAATAACACTCACTCGAAGTTGTAAGGAAAAAGTATTTCCCTTCTGGTTTTTTGAAACCTTAACGCGTGTACTATATTATCCTTCGTATCCTGGGGGCTTGTTTTGAGATTAGCTTCATGAACCCAATATGGGTCAATGAAGCCAATGTCTTTGATTTGTCCTCTGCTGCATTCGAGAATCTTCATTCTGCATATTACAGTATGATTATATACATGCAATAAACAAGGTGAAATAGCTGAAGACTAAATTAATTACAGAATTAGTACTTACAGACAATAGGCACTGATGATCGATTTGTCCAAGGCGTCTTGATTGAATAATTGAAATAGTTCATCAAATTCAATGGATATCATGTCATCCTTTTCTTTCCCATGATGCTTTTTTGTAACCCTCAGCACTATCCAGTTAGCCCCGGCCTTTGTGGCATGCATGTACCAGTTATGCAATCTTCGCATTTTTGTTGGAAGATTGTTTACCTCCTCAGGTTTGACGAGAGGTTTACCGTACTGGTATTTGTATGCTACTTCACTCACGGGGAAGAACTCTATCTGCGATAAGTACTGGGCAATACTCATACCTTGAGCAGCGGCGGCTTCTTCGTATTGTGTAACTACTCGGATCATCTTGCTCTTATTTATATTTGCTCGACCCCACATGGTTTGGGAAATCACCTTGAGAGGCGCAAGTATGTTTGCTTGTTCTACAAATGGGCAACAGATTTCTCGCTTGCATCGATCTTGCTCTTCGAGGCTTTTTGTGCCGCATATGACTTGAGAATAGAACGCTCATAGTCTGATGACAGCTTTGGCTCGGGTTGATGAAGAGTCTTTAGCATTTTCAACACTTTGGCTTTTTCTTCTTTGGTGCTGGGGAGCTCTGGCGCTTTTGGCCGCCTCAGCTTAGCGAAAAACGCTGTTGTTTCCGCATCAACGATCGCCGCAGTCTCCTCTTCAGTACAGTCATAAGTTCTCTTGGGAGGAACCTTTGGTACTTTTGGAAGAGGCTCTTGTTTACGTTTCGGATCGCTACCACGACAAGACAATGGCGATGACGCTTACGCTTTTTATCCCGAGGCGTCGGCGATGGCTTCCATGGGCGATGGCTGCGCCGGAGATTAGTGAGGCGACGAAGCCGGGTGAGGCGACGAAGGCGGCTGCCGCGGTGTCGACGACCTCGCTGGAGACGGGTGAGGCAGCGGCGAAGATGGCCTTGGCGTGTGATTTCGAAGCACGATACATTCCTTCGGCCATAGAATGGTGACGTTTTTTGCGTCTCCCAGCACAATCACATCCCCTTCACCTGCAGGGTAGTGAAGATCCAAAACTTCAAAGGTGGGCATGATTTCATCCACGCCGACAACAGCGTAGCCCTCTGGAACCGGACGACAGTGGTAAGTTGGTGTGGGTCCAATTGGTAAGGCATAGCCGACCGCCACCTTCATTGATATGTTCACAACTTTGACATGTAGTTTGCAGTGTGTCATCTCTGTGATATCATCCACTAGGTAGCCAACAGGAGCCATCGTCGGTGCACCATCGTCATCGCCATTGTCATCACCCGGGACCTCAGTGGAAGCCACACTGCTTTTTCGATTATTCGATAGGCCGGTAGCATCGAATGCAGTGTGCTGCTGAGATGGTGAAATGGATCGTATGGGCACCTACAGGGGGGGTGAATAGGTGCTAACCAATTTTAATATACTTTTTCAATTTTAGGCTTGACACAAAGTAAATTCTCTAGATATGCAACTACGAGAATTTCCCTATATGTAACCCTAACTACTAAGCACGTAAAAGAGGAACGAGGAAACCGTAGTGGAGCACGCGGAGACACAGGGATTTGTTTTACCGCAGTTCCTTCCTTGTTAGGGGAAGTACGTCTGCGTTGGAGGGGTGGGCGGTTCTAAGACCACCACGCCACAATAGGCCTCACCCTATTCTCCGATGGATCTCGCCACGAGGCCTGATCCACCTTCTCCACTATTGGATCCCTTGAGGCGGAACCGTGCCTTTTACAACACTATCGGGCACACACCCACAACCGAATTGGGGCTTAGGGATGACAACAAGCTGTCACAAAAACAAGGTTTATCAATATAAACAAAACAAGGATCTAGATCTTTGCAAGAAATACTAGATCGGAGGTTCTCCAAATGAATGGAGAGGAGATGAAGCGCTTGATTGCTGATGATGAAGGTCGAGTTCTCCTCCTTGATTCCCAAAGGGATGGGGCCTTTGGATGGATCTAGGTGGAGCACTCTTGTATGAACTTTTGAGATCGATCTGTTCTTTTCGAGATGAATCAAGAGTTCGCAGGAGGGGATTGCTGGCTTAAATACCCCTCCCGGATCTGGCCGTTGCACAACTTTGGGGCGGATTATCCGCCCCACTTGGGCGGATTATCCGCCCAAGGAAAACTCCGCCCAGGCGGAATCTCCGGGAAACTCCGCCTCTCCGGGCTTGCGCCTTGGTGAAGCTTGGAGAAGATCTTGGGGGCGGATTATCCGCCCCCGTGGGCGGATTATCCGTGGCCAGGAAAGTCCGCAAACTCCGCCTCTCGGGCTTGCGCCTTGGCGAAGAGCGGGAGGCGGATTATCCGCCCGGGGCGGATTATCGGCAGCCGAAAGTCCGGCCAATGTTCCCCCTTCCGGGCTTGCGCCTTAGGCGGAGGAGGCGGATTATCCGCCTGGTGGGGCGGATTATCCGCCCCCAAAGGTAGATTTCTGAGCTGGAACACTTCAACACACATTAAATGATCCTTGGTATTGTTATCTAACACACAAAACACTAGGGATTAAGAAATGTTCTTTCAATCTCCCCCTTTTTGGTGTTAGATGACAATACTAGGATTTGCAAAGAGACCGGCAAGTGCCACCTTAGATAATGAAAGGCGCTCCCCCTAGATGTGTGCATATTTAAGATTTGCATTTGAATACAAATACACACACTAGGTAGAACACTACTTTTAAGGTTTGGAGAGAAAAGTCATACCACCGGAATCTATAGCCAAGGCATACATAGAAAATTCCATGAATCCATATGTCATCAAATATGCTCCATAATTCCATGATTCCATGGGGTCCATGATAGATAAATCCAGAAATCAGTCTTACACAAACAACCACAAATAGCGAACAAGTTCACGCTAGAAAAGGCACAAGCAAGAAAATGAAAAACGACTAAAAACGAAAAGCTTGTGCCCGACCCTTGCAAATCCACGAGACCTAATAGAACTACTTCTCCCCCTTTGGCATCGAAACGCCAAAAAGGAAGAAGAGCGATGGCAAGAATCAAATCAATCAAAAGCCAAATTTGAGTGTGTTTTCCATAAGAACAAAAGGGTATGCAAGAAAATCCAACGAGACCCATGAAAAACCAACTCTTCTCGAGGAAGAGGGCGGTGGCCGAAGCCACCATGTTGGAGCGCATGGCATGACACCGCGAAGATGTATCTTGAGTTCAAAACCAATGCCCATCGATGACCCACATATCACAAAATGATATTAAGGGAAATGATTTTACTTGCTTTCGGCATGATGGGGGGAGGGTTGGCCCAATCACTTAGGACCACACTCCCCCTATGTCTATGCCCACATCTAAGCCAAATACATGAAAAAGAGCAAGTGAGTGTGCAAGAATAGTCAAGCCAAGCTCCTTGAATCTACGATATTTAGCTCATTCCGCAAATAACAAAATCTTGCTTCATCGAGGGGCTTCGTGAAAATATCAGCAAGTTGGTTCTTCGTGCTCACAAATAGAGCAATATCTCCACGAGCAACATGATCCCGAATAAAGTGGTTGCGAATCTCTATATGTTTTGTTCTTGTATCTTTGCAGATTGTAAGCAATTTTGATAGCACTTTCATTGTCGCATAAAAGAGGCACTTTGTCACAATTGACACCATATTCCTTTAAAGTTTGCCTCATCCATAACAATTGAGTACAAGCACTTGCGGCAACATATTCAACTTCGGCGGTTGAGAGTGAAATACAATTATGTTTCTTTGATGACCAACACACTAGAGACCTGCCCAAGAATTGGCATGCACCAGAGGTTGATTTCCTATCATCTTTGTCACCAGCCCAATCTGAATCGGTGTAACCACAGAGAGAAATTTGAACCCTTGGGATACCATAACCCAAAATTTGGGGAATGAACCAAATATCGGAAGATTCGCTGACCGCCACTAAGTGGCTTTCTTTAGGAGCGGCTTGGTACCTTGCACACACTCCTACACTTAACACGATATCGGGCCTAGATGCGAGAGGTAAGGAGAGAGCCGATCATGGATCGGTATACCTTTTGATCCACATCTTTACCCTTGGGATCGAGCTCAAGATGACACTTTGTTTGCATTGGGGTATAGCATTGAGATCCGTCATCTTGAACCTTTTGAGCATGTCTTGGATGTATTTAGCTTGATTAATAAAGGTTCCTCTCTAAGTTGTTTGATTTCAAATCCAAGAAAGAACCCGAGCTCACCCATCATGGACATCTCAAACTCGGTCACCATAAGCTTTGAAAATTCATCGCTAAAAGCTTGGTTAGTAGAGCCAAAAATAATGTCATATACATAGAGTTGGCATACAAAAAGCTCCCCATTGACCTTCTTAGTAAAAAGAGTGGGATCGATTTGCCCAACTTCGAATCCACGGTCTAGCAAAAGCTCTTTAAGGTGCTCATACCACTCACGTGGGGCTTGTTTAAGGCCATAGAGCGCCTTATCGAGTTTGTAGACATGGTTCGGAAATTTGGGGTCCTCAAACCCCGGGGGCTGCTTGACGTATACTAACTCATGTAGAGGACCATTAAGGAAAGCGCTCTTAACATCCATTTGTTGTAATTTAAAATTATGATGAGCTGCATATGCAAGAAGGATACGGATGGACTCAAGGTGAGCCACAGGAGCATAGGTCTCGCCAAAATCAATCCCTTCTACTTGAGAGAATCCTTGAGCCACGAGTCGTGCTTTATTCCTCACAACAATGCCATTTTCATCCTGTTTGTTCTTGAAGATCCACTTGGTGCCGATAACATTGCGGCAATCCTTTGGCTTTTCTACGAGCTTCCACACTTTGTTGCGTTCGAAGTTGTTTAATTCTTCATGCATTGCAACAACCCAATCGGGGTCTTCAAGAGCATCAAAAACCTTCTTTGGTTCAACCATGGAAATGTGAGCTTGATGATCACAGAAGCTAGCAAGCTCTCTTCGAGTGGATACCCTTCGTCGTAGATCACCAACTACCTTGTCAAGAGTGTGACCTCTTAGTTCAAGGTTGCGATCAGCACGAGCCTTGCGACGAGCCTCAATATCCTTATTGTTTCTTGAAGGAGTGGATTCAATTGTTGTATCCTTGTCTTGATTACTGCCTTGTCCTTGATCTTGGTCACCGGTACTGTCAGAAGATTGTTGCTGAACATTTTCTTCAGGCCCGGATAATCCGCCCCTTGGAGGGGCCGGACTATCCGGCCTGGGCAGTGAAGTACCAGAACCATCTTCCTGAGAAAAACTGACTGGATTTGGAGACCCAGGGCCGGATAATCCGCCCTCGGGGGCCGGAGAATCCGGCCTGGGAGCTTCAGAGTTGTTGACTTCTCCTTCGGATCCTCTGGAACAAGTTGGAGTGCCAGGGGCGGATTGTCCGCCCCTTGGAGGGGGCAGATAGTCGGCTGGGACTACCACTTGTCCAGGGATGATGGTCTTCAGCAGATTGTGGTGTTGGTGCAGGATTTTCTCCAACAGTAGGAGCTTGTTGATCTTGTGAAGATGAGGGCTCCACTTGAGTGCAGCATTGTCCTTCCCGATCCGCCACAAGGGGTTCCTCAATGGGGCGGAAAAATCCCACGCCCATTCTTCTTATGGAATCTTGGGGTATTTCAACATCTGCATCACAAACATCAACTTGCCCTACAAAGGAGACGTTATTTTCATCGAACTCCACACTACAAGATTCTACAACAATCCCAGTGAGCTTGTTGTAGACTCTATAAGTGTGGGATTCGGCACCGTAACCAACAAATATACCCTCTAAAGCCTTGGATTCAAATTTTGACAAACGGACACCTTTAATAAGAAAGAAACACTTACACCCGAATACCCTGAAGTATGAGATGTTGGTTTTGTTACCGGTAAGTATTTCATATGGGGTCTTGTCCAAGATCTTCCGAAGGTAAAGCCGGTTTGATGAGTGACAAGCAGTGGATATGGCTTCAGCCCAAAAATTATAAGGAGACTTAAATTCGGCTAGCATAGATCTTGCCATATCCATCAAAGTCCGGTTCTTCCTCTCGGCTACACCATTTTGTTGAGGGGTATGCATGAATATTGGTGTCTAATCCCTCTTCGCTAAGAAACTCGTTTAAAGTGTAGTTCTTGAATTACGTGCCATTGTCACTTCTAATTGCCAATATGGGAACATTGTGTTGACGTTGAACTTCATTGGCAAAGTCGATGACGATTTGTTGAGTCTCACTTTTCAGCTTGAAGAAATATACCCATGTATATCTTGAGTAATCATCGACGATGACCAAGCAATATTTCTTCCCACCAAGACTTGCATGAGAAGGAGGTCCAAATAAATCCACATGGAGTAATTCCAAGATCCTCTTGATGACACAATAGTCTTCCTCTTGTGGGAGAATCATGCATTTTTCCTTCAACACAGGCCCTGCAAACACGATCTTTGGCAAAAGAGACATTGTCTTTTAGTCCAAGAATGTGGCCACCCTTTTGGAGACTTTGCAAAGTTCTCATGTTGACATGGGCTAAACGGCGATGCCATAGCCAGCCCACGTCGGCCTTTCTGAATAGACACATCGGACCCGAAGTGGTTTTCCCCGAGAAGTCCACCACATACAGGTCATTTTCGACGTATCCAACGAAAGCGACCTTTAGAGACTTGCTCCATAAGAGTACCACCAAATCATCATCGATAAAAACAGCAAAACCCATCTTGCCAAGGGCACGAACAGAAAGAAGATTATAGCCAAGGGTCTCAACAAGCATGACGTCCACGAGAGAGATATCGTGGGCAACCACAACCTTGCCAAGACCCAATACCTGAGATTTAGACTTATCACCATAGGAGACTGTGATATTATCAAGATTTGGACGCATCTCCGTGATGATCTCCTTGCTTCCGGTCATATGACTAGTGCAGCCACTATCCCAACACCCATTTCGACCCATAAGCATAGCCCTCGCAAGAAAATTACTTCTTGGTTTTAGGTACCCATTTTTCAATGGGTCCTTTCATGTTAGTAACAAGGGTCTTTGGGACCCAAATAGACCAAGCAAAAATTCATCAAAAGGACCAACATAATACGCATAAACATCGCCATAATCATCACAAAAGTTCATAATTGGATTGTGAGACCTGCAAAACCAATATTATTAGTCTTGTCTTTTGTGACAACCTTCTCAAAGTGCTTGTCTTTAATTGCACATTCTTGGTCTTGTTCTTCTTGGTTTTCTTCTTGGACTTGGTGACATACCCAAGTCCCTCTCTCATGATTTGACCTTTGCTTGTCAAGGACTTCATCAAGCACACCTTTGTCCTTTGTAGTGGTGTCCTTGATCACTCCTTTTTCCACATTAGCATTTTTCTTGTTACTATATGTTGAGTTGGACGAGCTAGGAGTATCATATATGGCCAATCGACTTTGAAGCTGGTCATGTGACTCATTGAGGATAGAGAACTCGTTTTTCAACGCCTTGTGAGCATTGTCCAGTTTCTCCAATTCCTCGGAGAGTCTATCATGAGCAGCCCCAAAGTCAATCCTTTCCTTCTTTAACTTCTTTGCCTTGGTGACCGCATTGTCACGTTCCTTAACGAGTTTAGTCACAATTTCTTCATGTGATTCTTCCATAGACTCAAGCCTCTCTTCAAGAGAGACCCGAGCTTCTTCTTCTTCAAGAGCATTTTTTAGGGATGCAATTTCCATTGCATCCTCCCTTTCAATTCTGCCCTTTTCTTCGAGGAGAGCTTCGTTTTGGGCCAACTGATCCATAAGAGCCTCAAAACGAACTTTGTGCTCACCTTGCAAGTTAGTATAGAAATAATCCAAGGCAATAATCTCTTCTTTAACCTTAAGACTAGCAGGATCATCCATGTCTATCATAGCCTTGGGAAAGGAAGAGTTAGAAGAAGTTACCTCGGAGCTTCTTGCCATGAGACAAGTAGGATTCTTGTTGATGATGTTTTCGTTTGGAGAGTCGAAGAGTGATGTTGATGTAGATGTGGTGGCTATAGCAGCCACCTCTTGAGAGCTATCGTCCTCGTCCTCATCTTCACTCCCCGATGAATATTCTTCTTGAGCTACTAGAACAATCTTTGGTTGCTTCTTGAAAGGAGCATTTTTCTTTACAAACTGTTTCTTACGTGGAGCTTTTGATTTGTCCTTGAAAATGAGTCTTCCTCCATTATCCTCTCTACTTTGATATGGACACTCAGCTACGAAGTGCAGCCGGTCACCACAATTAAAGCAAGTTCTCAGCTTGGGACCATTTTCTTTTCTTCCATAGGCTCCACTTTTGCGATCTAGTTCGGCTTTAGCCTTGGCTGGATCTTTCCAAAAGTTTCTTGCATAAAGAGCCAAGTATTGTCCGTGGATCCTCTTTATATCTTCGGGACAATCCAAGCCTTCTACCGCATATTCATCATGATCAAACACACTAGTCTTCAAAGCCATGTTGACCCCCTTTTGCATCCCCATAGCTCGAGCACGAGCATCTTCGGCATTCTTGGCAGCCACTTTGAATGCGGCCATTTCTTGCATTACCTCATTGGATGACATGAGGTGATAATTATGCCTACCTTGGAGACTTTTCAAATCTGTGGGCTCAAATGGCATAAGAGCACTGACATACTTGCGCTTGATCCAAGCATCATCAACATAATCCGCTAGTGGTTTCAAGGTAGTAGCTATTGCCTTGAGCCTCCTATACATGTCCTCGTGGTCTTCTCCATCCAGCATATAAAATCCTTCAGCTTCATTGCTCAAGGCATCATATCTATTCCTTCTCATACTTTCATTTCCAATGAAGAGCTCGGTGAGAGCATCCCAAGCTTCTTTAGCTGTGCTAAGATGCTGAATGTGTGGCATGTCTTTATCTCCCACACCAAGTCTGTATCATGTGTAGGGGTAGCATTGAGTTGGATATCGACCACTTCTCTCCTTGTGAGATTGTTAGGATTTCCAACGTGAAGACCATTTTCGATGATCTTTCACAACTCTATGGAGGAACGCACACATGAGATTTCATCAAAATTGCCATTGAGAGAAAGTAGAAGCTGACAGTTTGGGTGGATCACCCCTATTATGTATATGTGGGTGAGGAATAGGCGGATCAGGGGAATACACATGAGAAACCTCATTGTATCCATCCTTACCGCTATCCTTTTTCGAGGAGGAGCTCTTACTTGTATCATCACCTACCACTTCGTTCTCTTTGGAAACAGCTTTTACGTTTCCTTGGATCATGGAGTGGTATCCTCAGAGTTAGATGGAGGTGATGCTGCGGATGTGGAGAGACGCATTATCAATTGACGCATCTCTTCCATCTTAGCCTCCATAGAACTCACCAAGGTTGTTTCCAACGTCTTGAGATCGTTCATGGTGACTACCTCCGGAGCATCACTCCCATCTCCCTTGGAACCCATACTTCTCTTAGGTCATTAAGCTCAAATAAGAGCCGAGGCTCGATACCAATTGAAATGGATCGTATGGGCACCTAGAGGGGTGAATAGGTGCTAACCAATTTTAATATACTTTTTCAATTTTAGGCTTGACACAAAGTAAATTCTCTAGATATGCAACTACGAGAATTTCCCTATATGTAACCCTAACTACTAAGCACGTAAAGAGGAACGAGGAAACCGTAGTGGAGCACGCGGAGACACAGGATTTGTTTTACGGTTCCTTCCTTGTTAGGGAAATCGTCTGCGTTGGAGGGGTGGGCGGTTCTAAGACCACCACGCCACAATAGGCCTCACCCTATTCTCCGATGGATCTCGCCACGAGGCCTGATCCACCTTCTCCACTATTGGACCCCTTGAGGCGGGAACCGTGCCTTTTACAACACTATCGGGCACACACCCACAACCGAAATTGGGGCTCCGGGATGACAACAAGCTGTCACAAAAACAAGGTTTATCAATATAAACAAAACAAGGATCTAGATCTTTGCAAGAAATACTAGATCGGAGGTTCTCCAAATGAATGGAGAGGAGATGAAGCGCTTGATTGCTGATGATGAAGGTCGAGTTCTCCTCCTTCGATTCCCAAAGGGATGGGGCCTTTGGATGGATCTAGGTGGAGCACTCTTGTATGAACTTTTGAGATCTGATCTGTTCTTTTTCGAGATGAATCAAGAGTTCTGGCAGGAGGGGGATTGCTGGCTTAAATACCCCCTCCCCAGATCTGGCCGTTGCACAACTTTGGGGGCGGATTATCCGCCCCCCACTTGGGGCGGATTATCCGCCCCCAAGGAAAACTCCGCCCCAAGGGCGGAATCTCCGGGGGAAACTCCGCCCCCTCTCTGGGGCTTGCGCCTTGGTGAAGCTTGGAGAAGATCTTGGGGGCGGATTATCCGGCCCCCCCGTGGGGCGGATTATCCGGCGTAGCCGGAAAGTCCGGCCAAAACTCCGCCCCCTCTCTGGGGCTTGCGCCTTGGCGAAGAGCAGGAGGGGCGGATTATCCGCTCGGGCGGATTATCCAGCCGGAAAGTCCGCCAATGTTCCGCCCCTTCCGGGCTTGCGCATGCTTGGGCAGAGGGAGGGGCGGATTATCCGCCCCTGGTGGGGCCGGATTATCCGCCCCCAAAGGTAGATTTCTGAGCTGCAACACTTCAACACACATTAAATGATCCTTGGTATTGTTATCTAACACACAAAACACTAGGGATTAAGAAATGTTCTTTCAGATGGGCCGGTTGTACTTTGCTCTTTAAGTGCGTTAATTTCACCTTGTTGTTGCTTTAATCGTTCTTCAATTAAACGCATTCGCTCTTTCTGACTATCTGCTTCAACTTCTGCCCTGTCCTTTCTCCTTTGACGGCTTCTATCAGGATATTTATTCCTCTCTTCGGGAAACCCAGTCCTCCATGGTTGGGAGCCTCTTGTGCCTCGTGTTCGTCCATCATGTTCCTTATTTCTAAGGGCGAGTGTGAGCTCATCATTCTCTCTATCGGGAATGAAGTCCCCATCTTTAACAACCTTTACTGCTTTTCTCATCCTCTCGATTGGCAAGGGGTCTTCTTTATGTCGTATGTTATATATACACCTCCCTTCCGAGTCCAACGTGCCCCCATGCCCGTAAAACCAATTCCTTGCACGTTCTACCCAATCGTCTGTCTCTGGGGTGATCTTTTTAGCACGCAGTTCATTCTCAAGTTTCTCCCACTTAGGAATGCCAGCCCTGTAGCCACCTTGCCCCATAGTATGGTGATACTTCTTGTTAGCAGCATTCAGCTTATTCGTTGCAGACATTTTCTTAGCTTTTTCTGATGTCTTGTATTCCACAAACTCAGCCCAGAATGGTTTTATCTGTTGGGCCACGCAGAGATAAAACAAAAACTTTTCCTCTAACGTGGTGATCCCAAGACCTAGCTGAGGTAGAAAGCCACGAGGTTTACCACTAGACGCGCGGTTGCGGATTACTGATGAAGCGCGTCGATTGATGCGGTGCGATCCTCACGATCCGATCGTCCCGGTCGATCGACGACAAAGACCTCTTTGGTATCCACACGCACAAGGAGGCGCCGGCGGCGCTAGGTTCGATTCGGCGGGACTGTGTGGAGCTAGGGTTTCCAACACATGGAATGACCTAACCGAACAACGATTAACCCTTCTGGGTTACTGTGCTCCACTATATATAGGGAGTGAACGTGGGCTCTGCTCGCGCGACCCATTCACTAAAGCCCATATAACACTAGTCACCGTGAGTCCAACTCACTAACTCAGTCCTAATCTGGTTTAGGTCCAACCCAACCAGATTACAGATTCGGATCCAATCCGAACTTGCTCCCGCTCTTAAGTGTGTGACCCCGCAGGCTCATGGTTACTTGGACACGATTAGAGTCCGACTCACAATCGATCAGTCGGCATCGGCTCCTAGCAGAACGTGCCGACTCCCAAGTACCAAAGAGTCATGACGACTTGCCTTTCCAATGCGACTTACGTCTGAGTCCCTTTTGCCTCACGATATACCTTGTCAGACTATAGGCGAATATATGTCATCCCTTAAATAGTCCGACTCTCTTCTCGATCCGAGATAAGTGATTCATCCGACTAACTCTTAGTCGATCGCCTCGGTTAACACTTAACCGAGTCGCGCATGGCCATGCTTCCCGAATCATATCTCACGAGAGGGCCCAGAGAATATCTCTCCGAGTGGAGGGGCAAAATCCCATCTTGGTTATTCACATCACGCAGCTTGATTCTCAGTCGACCCGAACCCTGCCTTTATAACTGCCCAGTTACGGATCAGCGTTTGACAGAACCTAAGTCGGTGATCCTCAACTCGGACTATGCAACAACCTCAGGTCTAAGGATTACATTGATTGAGATATACAAATGACAGCTTAGTTCGTTGTACCTCAATTTGGGTCAATCCGACTCGCTAAACTCTTTAGCCTAGTATGTGTAAGTTGGAATAGCATATCCATGCCCATGACAAGTGGAACCGAGTCATCAAGCCAACTTTCACATTGGTCTAAGTTGTGTGTCCAGCACAACCTCAATGACCAAGGATATTTAGTACAAACAACATGAATGCATAGTTCCACAACTGAATCACATATTCAATGATACACATCAGATGTTTATACAAGGACTACTTAATAACTTTATGAATACAATGGGACATATCATCATACATGATTGCCTCTAGGGCATATTCCCAACATTATCTTCTCAAACTGAATATTCTTGAAATCGGGAGTCTTCTCTTTCACGACATAGTCAAGGTGCAATCTTTTCTTCCAGTTGGTGAAACACTTGGCCATCTTCTTCAAAGCCCACTCCTTGACCTTAGCCTCCATGGCTCTCCCATGTTGTAAGGCGTCCTCAACTGGATCCTCCGCATTTGGATCCAGCTCTATCTTCGATAGTTTGAAATTAACCATGAGCCTCTTCCATAGTAAATCTTTGGCGTGGTTAGGGACAAATAAACATGTTCCCTCTTCATCTGCATTAGCAGACCTATTCCAATTTCTAATGGTGATCGGGATTAAGTCCCTAATGATTACTCCGCATTGTGCCACAAATTTGTTTGAGACAACTTCGGGAGCCGTCGGTTTGCCGTCTTCAGCGACATCTTCGATCCTGAACCTCTCATGGTCTTGCAACTTTTTGGTTGAGCCTCGTCTGCTCTTTTCAGTAGATTCCTTCGATCCGGAGGGCTAAAAGAAGAAAGATCATCGTTACTATTTCTATATAGATAGCAGATGATTAATTAATGAATTGATTATATTACATGCACCTCGCCGGAGCGGTCGTCTTCTCGATTACACAAGGCATCGCCTTCTCCCTCGCGGAAGGCAACACCTTCAACCTCAAACAAGTAGTCTATTCCGGTAAAAAGAGGATCACCCTCACCGGAGTTGTTCAGAAACGTTGATACGTCTAAATTTTCTTCCCCACGGATCACACCTTGGATCAACTCTTCCTTTTCTTCGTCTCTGACGTGTGGGTCCATATTTTCTGCATAGGTGGGAAAAACGAATAAGTCAAAGCGGCTAAAGGAGAAAGTTAGGTACGGTGTTGAGAGATATAAACCCTAATTCAGAGAAACACTAATATATACATACACAATATTTAAAATGAAGAGAAACCCTAAACCCTAAACCTAGCTACAAAAAGGAAACCGTGTAGTAGATAGGTAACTCTAGATAAAATCAACTAAAATCAATATTCCGGAGTTCCGAGGGGTGTACTCCTTGTAGTACAAAGAGGGTTCGGAATGCTACAGCGAGCACATTGTCGAACCCACATGCACCTAAGGGGTATTAATGATTCCTTATCTAAGATAGGGTTTTAAGATAGGGTCAAGACTAATAATACCAAACTAATTAATAAACCTAATAATACCTAACTAATAATAAACCTAATAATCCAAACACCAAAAATAAAGGGAAACCCTAAAGCATCGATGCCGATCGATTCCCCTGCCCGTCTCGGTTTTGATCTCCTGCCCCCTCTTCCCCTCGAAGCACATATTCTTTCTGACATTTTCCCCCTTTGTAGATCGTCGCAGAGCTCGTGATTTCTCGCCGGAGCCACCACCGCTGCCTAGACCCCTCGTCCTCGCCATGCTAGCCACACATGCCCACGCTGCTATTTAAGAGGTCCCACCCGTCAGTGACTCGGCCCCGCTAGGGTCACGAGCTGCACCAAGCTTGGCGGAAGCTCGAGCCGAGCTCTTTTTGTGGCTCGCCGCCAACATGCTCTGGCTCGCAATTTCGACCGAGCTTTCCTACGGCTTAGACCGAGCCAGGACGAGCTTTCCTACAGCAAGATGGTCACTTTGCATGCAATTTCATGGGAAGATTTACGCGCGACCGAGCCAGACCGAGCTTTCCTACGTCGAACACAATGGTTTTGACCACACCCTTCGCCATGCGGAGCGGTAACAGGGGAACTCCCATCGCCACGCCTCCTCCTATCCTTACCTACCCTCGTCACATTGTATGGGACCACCTGCCTTGCAAGGTTTAAGACCAAGGCGGCTAGATACTGTAGATGTGGTGCATATCTACAGTAAACGTTGGCCCTTTTTCCAAGACAATTCGGTGTCTTACCCTTTCACGATTCCACCGTCTATCTGATGTTTCTCGGCGCTTTCTCGGTGCCGCTAACCGAATCCCGAGAAAACAGAGCTTCTTCCTCTCTCTTGCCACAATACACCCGCCCCACGCGTCCCTGCACGCCTCCCATGTCCTGTGGAACCGGCCACCGACATCCCCTTTTCCCGAGCTGCCGACCGCCGTCGCTTAGGCGCTCCCACCATCCACGTGCCCGCTCGAACCGGTACGCGTTCCAGCATTAGTCCCGGTTGGTGGCGCAACCGAGACTAATGCTCTGAGGGGGCGCGGACGGATGGCCCTAAACCCTCTTTGTACAAATGAAACGAAACACATAGTTTTTTTGCATTACATTAAAAAATCCCCGCGGGTGACCCTAAACCCTAGTTTCCCTCCTTCTTTGAAATCAATTCAAATGGCTTTTGAATTTTGAAAACCTCAAAGTGTTTGGAGCCCAAATAGTATAAAGGGCCCCTTAGTGTTTTCAAATGTTTTATAAAGGTATCTTGTATTTTGAACCTATTCAAAAACAGAAAAGAAATTGAAAATACAACTAGAAAACACAAAACAGAAATAGAAAACATTTCAGTAGAAAAAATATATCTCTCCCTCTCTCCCTGGGCCGAGGCCCATCTCCTCCTCTCTTCCCTGCCTGCACGCGTGCAGCACCTAGCAGCAGCCGCCTCCCACCCGAAGCCTAGCAACGGCCCAAGCCCGCGTACCCTTTCACTTGTCTTATTCCTCGCGCAGAGAAGCTGCTGCGTACCCTCGCCACAGACGTCGATCCTCGCCGACGCCCTCCCTCGCAATTTTCCTCTCCTGGCCGAACCCTAGGTGCAGACCTCGAGGAGTAGCGGCGCGCGCGGCGCAAGCTTCCAGCCGGCAGAGGGAGAGGGAGGACAGAGGCAGGGAGAGGGCGTACCTCTTCTGGAGGCGATGACGCACAAGGAGTGAAGGGGAAGGCGGCGATGTCAGATACAATGGGAAGCAGCGTGGCAGGCGGCAAGGCTGGTCGTCGATGAAATAGAGAAGCAGAAGAGTGAGATGGAGAAGAAGAAGAAGAGAAGTTATAAAGGGAGAGTACGTCCGGTTGGCTCCAACTGACTAGGATACGTCCCGGTTGGAGCCACCAACCGACGATACTCCAATTTTCAGATGAAGGCGCCAAGACGTTAGGGAAGTCTTTAGTCCGGTTGGTGGCTCCAACGACATATTCCCTTTTCAAATTTTTCGTATTTTCTCTCGTTCCGCCTTATTTTTTATTTTGGGGTTTAAATTTGTATTGTTTTTTAAATGATAATTAATTTGGAATTTAGAAAAACTTTAAACATAAAAAGTGTTTGGATTTGAATAAATAATTCAAAACCATTTTCTGTTTTAAAAAATAATTAATGTAACCATTTAAAATATGAACCATTTACAATTAAAAATGAATTAACTTATATTTTTTTAATATCAATTTGGATTTAGAAAAACTTTAAACATAAAAAGTGCATGGATTTGAATAAATAATTCAAAACCATTTTCTATTTTTAAAAAATAATTAATGTAACCATTTAAAATGAATTAACTTATATTTTTGAATATTAATTTGGAATTTAGAAAAACTTTAAACATAAAAAGTGTTTGGATTTGAATAAATAATTCAAAACCATTTTCTGTTTTAAAAAATAATTAATGTAACCATTTAAAATATGAACCATTTACAATTAAAAATGAATTAACTTATATTTTTCTAATATCAATTTGGAATTTAGAAAAACTTTAAACATAAAAATTGTTTGGATTTGAATAAGTAATTCAAAACCATTTTCTGTTTTTAATGGGCGAAAAAAAGGACAGAAAGTAATGGGCGGAAAGAAAATTTGATTAGGATAGAACTGGAATTAAAGTACATAATGCAAATAACACAAAGTTACATAGAAGAACTGAAAATTAAGATACATGGCCAGATTAAGACACAATCGGCCAAACTTGTTTTGCAATGTTGGAATAATTCAGTCATGCTCCTGTCTACACCTGTAATACTCGCCACTGTAGTCGTCGTACTCGCCGCGGCCGTCGTCTCTATCGTCATCGAGGTCGACGTAGTTAAACCTTGAATGTTGAGTACGAGTGGGCTGGACTTGAGGGTAGCGCAGACGGGGGCTAGAGTCGGCGGCCGTGTCGTAGGCCATGACGCTCTGGAGAGTCCGGCCGCGCCACCACAGCCGACGGCCGACCTCGTTGAAGTTTGGAGGAGGTGGCCCTCCCCCTTGTGCCTGGCGAGTGCCCTCTCACGCTGATCCATGAAGAAGGCTTCCCAAGTCGGGAAATAGTCGGGATGCCATCTGGGATTCCTCCGCTGCTCCGGCGTGAGCTCGAAGTAGTAGTGGTTCGTGATGGCCATCCGACGCGCCACACCTAGAGGGACAGGAGGAACTAAGACGCCTCGGCCAAGATCCACCGACGGGGACATAGTAGCCGGGGAAGGTAGTTCGAGGCGCAAAGCGCCTCTGCCTCCCTGGGAGTTAGTGCTACGGTGGAAGCCATGGGAAAGAGTGATGAGGTTGCAGATATGAGTCTAGAGATGTGCAATGACAATGGAGGCCAACCCTACATATATATATAGTGAAGAATCAAGGAAGAACTGGAGGAAGAATCATGGAAAAATGGCGGAAGAAAAATGGCGGAAAAAATGTGTCGACATTATGTCGTATGGCGTGTACCTTGTCCCGATGGTGTCACCAACCGACTAAAGATGAATTTAGTCCCGGTTGGAGACACCAACCGACAAAACAATCGACAAGACTAATAATAGGGGTGAGTCGGAAAATGGAAAAGGGCTTTTCCGTGCACAAAAGGAAAACTTCCTCTGCAACATTGTTCTCCATACCAATGTCCACACACATGCATAATATGGGCACAACATCACAAACTATGCCGTGATTCAAGATATAACATC
Source organism: Avena longiglumis (assembly GCA_030063025.1). Taxonomy (NCBI): domain Eukaryota; kingdom Viridiplantae; phylum Streptophyta; class Magnoliopsida; order Poales; family Poaceae; genus Avena; species Avena longiglumis. The sequence goes on from CP125976.1 coordinate 138,334,152, forward strand.
GGTCATTTGGACCGAAAGCCATGAAACCTCGAACATGATAGGTCATTTTGTGAAGATTTTTTCAAAACATGATCAATATACCAAGTCTAGTATTTTTCCTTTCAACTATGTAACAAAATATGACACCACGCGAAGGATTTTCATTGTTCGGATTTTTTGAATTTATTATGCCCGTTTGAATTATCCGAATTTCTAACTATGGTCGAACCGGTGTGCATGAAGATAGGGACGAGCATCGTTAGAACTTGCATTGGATCTCTGAAGAAACCACATATTGCGAGTCTAAAATGATTTTTTCAAAAATCACGGCGATAGATCATGTACTGTAGTACAAACCGACCCACTTCCACCGATTCGGTAGACATTTGTCCTTTTACCGGGATGGACGAAAAGGTTTGAGATGTCCCTGTTGGGAGATAGTCCATGTAAGGTGGTCTAGTATTTTAGGAAAATGGACGGTAGCATTCCAAACGGCATTTTGGTGGTTACTTCATAAACGACCCGCTTTTTACGCCGAAAATGGAAAAGGGCTTTTCCGTGTGACAAAAGGATGGTGTCACCAATCGACATTATGTCGTATGCACACATGCATAATATGGGCACAACATTATGTCGACATTATATCGTCTGGCGTGTACCTTTTCCCGGATGGTGTCACCAAGGGACTAAAGATCAATTGTAGTCCCGGTTGGAGACACCAACCGGGACAAAACAGTCAAGACTAATGATAGGGGTGAGTGTCGACATTATTTCGTAAGTGTCGACACTATGCCGAGCTGATTGTACTATAAATAGGCATCCTTTGAGTCCATCCTCCTCCCGGTTTGAGGCATCTCAAGATGGTTTTCGAGAGCGAGGACACCATCGCGCCAATTTGTGGAGAGATGATGGAGCCAGCCTCCTCCCAAGATCTCCGAGAAACTGGTCATAGAGGCACTCCCTAATATGTGAAATTAGTTAGCTCCGAGGCGTATTGATCTAGTTAGAGAAGTTACAAGCTGCAAGATGGTTTTCGAGAGCAGGGACACCACTACGGCCAGTTTCAGGGAGATGCCGACGGAACCCAGTCCTCCAGCATCTCCAAGAAACTGGTCATAGAGGCACTCCCTAATATGTGAAATTAGTTAGCTCAGAGGCGTATTGATCTAGTTAGAGAAGTTACAAGCTGCAAGATGGTTTTCGAGAGCAGAGACACCACTACGACCAGTTTCAGGGAGATGCCGCCGGATCCCAGTCCTCCGGCATCTCCAAGAAACTGGTCATAGAGGCACTCCCTAATATGTGACTGCGCGCGTCTCGAGATCAGATCTTAATGGTAAGTACGAATTGGGACAATTTCTTCATAGTCCCGGTCCAGCCACAAAACGGGACTAACACTCAAGACATTTATTAATATTAAAAACTCAGACTACAAAACCGGGACTAAAGGCCACAAACCGCGAAAGATATCCTTCGGTCAAGCCACAAACCGCGAAAGACATGAACTAGAGTACATAATATGAGCATGAACTTCTTGGCATATGTCCTTCCTTATGATCGCTTCAGACGTAACCATGGAGCATCTTCTTTACTTAACGGAATGCTTGGGTCAGTTTTCACTATGAAGGGCGGAATTTTATCAAACTTATTATAATCTTCTGACATGTCTGTCTTGTCCTCGATTCCCACGATGTTTCTTTTCCCTGAAAGAACTATGTGACGCTTTGGCTCATCATATGATGTATTCGTTTGCATATTTTTTCTTTTTTCGGTCTGGAGGACATGTCCTTCACATAGAAAACCTGAGACACGTCATTGGCTAGGACGAATGGTTCATCTCTATAACCAAGATTGTTGAGATCCACTGTTGTCATTCCGTACAACTGGTGTATCTTTACCCCTTTCCCATTCAGGTTGACCCATTTGCAGCAAAACAAATTGACTTTAAAAGAGACTCCATAGTCTAGTTCCCATATCTCCTCTATTTAACCATAATATGTGTCCTTTTGTCCATTCTCGTCTATTGCATCAAACCGGACACCACTATTTTGGTTGGTGCTCTTTTTATCTTGGGCGATCATGTAGAATGTATTCCCATTTATTTCGTACCCTTGGAAATTCAATACAGTAGAAGATGGTGACGCGCCAACAAGTATAGCCGATCTCCAACAGGTGTCATTCAAGAGATGTGTCCGCATCCAACCACCGAAAGACTTCATGTGTTCATCTCAGTAATCCATGATTCAGCTTCCCGGTTTTGGAGCGTATAATATTCTTGTGTTCCTCGATATACTGAGTCCAAGGTGGAATTATGTAGAACTGTAGTGTGCTTTAGTGAAAGAATCCTCGTCCCTACATATCATTGCTTTCTTTCCCAGCGTTTTTCCACTTAGTCTTCCCTCATGCCACGAGTCAGAAACACCAATCGGCTTAAGGTCAGGAATAAAGTCAACACAAAACTCAATGACCTCCTCTGTTCCATATCCCTTGGAGATGCTTCCTTCTGGTCTAGCACGGTTATGAACATATTTCTTTAAGACTCTCATGAACCTCTCAAAGGGGAACATATTGTGCAGAAATACCGGACCGAGAATGGCAATCTCTTCCACTAGATGAACCAGGAGATGCGTCATAATATTGAAGAAGGATGGTGGGAACACCAATTCAAAACTAACAAGACATTGTACCACATCCTTCTATAACATTGGCAGAATATCTGGATTGATTACCTTCTGAGATATTGCATTGAGGAATGCACACAACTTCACAATGGGTACTCGAACATTTTCCGGTAGAAGCCCCCTCAATGCAATCGGAAGCAACTGCGTCATAATCACGTGACAGTCATGAGACTTCAGGTTTTGGAACTTTTTCTCTGCCATATTTATTATCCCCTTTATATTAGATGAGAAGCCCGATGGCACCTTGATAATGTAAAGGACTTCAAAAAATATTTCCTTCTCTGCTTTGGTAAGAGCATAGCTGGCACGACTTAAGTGACGCCCTTTATCCGTCTTGTTATGTGTATGCATGTTCTTTGGTTTCATAATTTGTTGGTCCTCCCGTGCTTCAGATGTATCTTTTGTCTTCCCATACACGTCTAGGAATCCTAGCAGGTTCACGCAAAGATTCTTCGTCACGCACATCACGTCGATTGAAGAGCGGACACGTAGGACTTTCCAATATGGCAGCTCCCAAAATATAGATTTCTTCTTCCACATGGGTGCGTATACTGTAGCGACGTCGTTCGGAAATGATTGACCGCCGAGACCCTTTTCAAAGATTACTTCTATGTCCTTGACCATACCAAATACATCATCACCAGCAGGGAGTTCAGGCTTCTTCCGGTGATCTGCCTCGCCTTTGAAATGCTTGCCTTTCTTTCTTACAGGATGATTGGTCGGAAGAAATCGTCGATTCGCCAGGTACACAACCTTCTTGCATTTATGCAAATATGTACCTTCAGTCTTATCTAAACAGTGTGTGCATGCCTTATATCCCTTGTTGTCTGTCCTAAAAGGTTACTAAGAGCAGGCCAATCATTGATGGTTACGAATAACCCTCGTAGATCAAATGGCTCCTGTTTATTCTCATCCCACGCACGTACACCTGGTTTGCCCCACAACTGTAAGAGTTCTTCAACTAATGGCCTAAGGTACACATCAATGTTGTTGCCCGGTTGCTTCGGGCCTTGGATGAGCACTGGCATCATAATGAACTTACACTTCATTCACAACCAAGGAGGCAGGTTGTAGATACATAGAGTCACGGGCAGTGTCATCGCAGCTCTGCTCCCCAAAAGGATTCATGCCATCCGTACTTAGACCAAACCATAAGTTCCTTGCGTCACCTGCAAAGTCTGGAAAGTCTCTCTCGATTTTTCTCCACTGTGACCCATTAGCAGGGTGTCTCAACTTCCCGTCTTTCTTACGGTCTTCTTTGTGCCATCGCAACAACCTGGCATGCTCTTTGTTTCTGAACATGCGTTTCAACCTTGGTATTATAGGAGCATACCACATAACCTTAGCAGGAACCCTCTTCCGGAGGGGCTCTCCCTCAACATCACCAGGGTCATCTCGTCTGATCTTATACCGCAACGCATTGCATACCGGGCATTTATCTAATTCTCATACTCCTTACCGCGGTAGAGGATGCAGTCATTAATGCATGCATGTATCTTTTGCACGTCTAATCCCAGAGGACAGGGAGTCTTCTTTGCTTCGTAGGTACTCACGGGAAGTTCGTTATGTTTTGGAAACTTCAGCTTCATTATTTTCAGCATCTTTTCAAATGAGGAGTTAGTTAGACCACACTCTGCCTTCCATCGCAACAATTCCAGTGTGGTACCGAGATTTGTGCTGCCATCTTCACAATTTGGGTACAACAATTTCTTGTGATCTTCTAACATGCCCTCTAACTTCAACTTCTCATTTTATGTTTCACAGTCTCGCTTTGCATCAGAAATGACCCTACCAAGTTCATCGGTAGCTCATCCGATGCCCGTTCTTCACCTCTTTCCTCTCCATTGTCTTCCATTGCGGTATCATCAGATTAGGAAACATATGATGATAGTTGTTATCATCATCTTCTTCTTCACCATCTTCCATCATAACCCCTCTTTCCCGTGCTTGGTCCAGCAATTATAGTTGGGCATGAAACCTTTCATAATCGGTGGCATGAACGATTTTCGAGGAAGAGGACTCCTTGTTGTTCCGACATTGAACACATGGACAACGTATAAAACCATTCTCTTTGTTTGCCGTAGCCACATCGATAAATTTATACACGCCTTTCATATACCCGGCTACGCGCCGGTCACCATACATCCATTCCCGACCGTTCATCTGTATCATATAAGTAAGTTTATCAAAAAACAGGACATCATAAATAGTGAAATAACCAATTCACATCGACACATGAATCGTATCAATGACCTAGAAAAGATAAGATTGCTAACCTCGATCGAGGGAAATAAAGAGGAGAAAGCTCAAGTGCGTCTCGAACACCTTCTATATTTTTATTCTATGAGAAATTCAACGGGATTATTCACTCAAACATTTCATCAAACACCTTCAATGCATGCATACAAGAGAAAAAACTAGCACACCCCTCACACCTTCCACCAAGAGAAAAAACAGAGTGGAAGCAGAGGGGGCTGGGGCGTTGCATTTATAGAGGGTGTGAGAATACGTCCCGGTTGGAGCGAGCAACCAGGACTAAAGGTGTGTGCCACGCCACGTGGCTGTGGCCAAACCTTTAGTCCCGGTTGGTGGCTCCAACCGGGACGTATTCCCCCTTACCAACCGGGACGCATGCTCCCTGGCCATGTACCCGCTCGAACCGGGACGCGTGCCAGCATTAGTCCCGGTTGGTGGCGCAACCGGAACTAATGCTCTGAGGGGTCGCGAACGGATGGCCCTTTTTCCACTAGTGGCGAAATTCCAAGGCCCTTCTGCACCGTTGCGTCATTACTACATATCGGCGCTCACGGCCTCCTCAAAATCTTCCTCCTCCTTTAACCTCGAGCTCACCCAGTCCCATGCTATTTGAAGCACCATAGTGGGAGCCGAGGGCCACGCTCACCGATTCGACCCTCTGCAGCCATGCTCTGCTCGGCTAGGAAGGAGGGCGTTCCGATCCAGCGACCGTGTCGCGTGCGGATGCCCCTGCATATACCCCGCTGTCTCGACGGCACAAGCTGTGTGGACTTCCTCGCCACATGAATAAGCAAGATGTCGGTGTGTGTTGACCAAATCCGCTCGTTGCCACTCCTCCCTCCAGCCGCGCCCTGGATGCCACCCCGGGACGAGCATACGACCAGCTCCAACACCATGCAACAAGTCGTGCACGCCGCCGGACAAGCTCTGTCTCTATAGCCATGCGATGAATCAGTAGGGACCTTGAGGCGCTTCTGGCTGGGCGGATGTGGCATCCCGCAAAACCACTACTAGAAAATCGCGTTGAATTTGTGCATTGCATAGTCGTCATCATGCATTGTTTGCTTTAAACTATTTCGCAAAGCCCGTTTTGTTTTCCGAACGCCCCATCTTAATTCAAACGCAAGCCCGGTTCTCCGGATTCATTATTTTGGCCGCTATCGGTTTGCACACGGCCCGTTTAAAACAAATAAAAAGTTAAATTATTTTAGCGGGGGCAGTCGAACGGGCCGGTTCGACCCGAACGACCACCCCCAGGATTTTTAAATCGGTCCACCTGAACACCCCAGACAAATCCTAAACCTACCAACTAACCTACCCACACCCAGCCTCCACCTCACTCCCTCCAATCAACTCTCGCCACATCAGCACACCCCAAACCCCCACCAACCACCCTCTGCCACATGGCCACCCCTCTCTCTCTCCTCCCTCTCCCCAACCCAACACACCCACTCACCACACGCACATGACCCTGCCCACCAGCACGCCACGCACACCGCCACTCATCCGCCGACCCCACGGGACCCACCCGTCAGCCCTTCCCCTGACCCGGTCCAACCTCCTCCCTCACCCACGCGTCTGCCCCGCCTCCTGCCTCCAACGCCCGTCGCCGCCGGTCCTCCCTTCTCCGTCTAGCCTCGCCTCCCCGCCTCGCCGCAGGCTCCCTCTGCGCCGCCCCACCTCCGTCGTCGGCCGCGGCCCGCACGCCCCCTCCCCGCAGCTCCCTCTCCCCTCTGCCTCGCCCCGCTCCCTCGAGCCAGCCGGCCAACCCGCCTCCGCGCCCAGCTCCTCCGCCTTCGCCCTCGCGTCCACCTCCTCCCCGCTGCTCGCCCGCCACGTCTGCCGCCCCCTCGCCGCCTCCACGCCTTGGCCCGCCTCCACGCAGCCCTCGCGACCGCCCGCTCCGCCGCGTGCTCCCATGTGGCCCCTCCAGCTGGCCTCAAGCGCTCCGACCGGCCGTCCCGCTCCGCCGTCCCGCAGATGCCGCGCAGCCGCCCGCCCGCCCAGCGCCGCATGATGCTGCAAGCCGCCACCGCCCTCCTCCGTGGCGCCTCCGTCGCCCTGCCTCGCCATGACTCCTCCGTCCCGGCAGACCCCGCGCCCGTCGAGCTCTAGACGCCCCTCGCCTCCGACCGCCAGAGCCCGCGATCCGCCGCCCGGCGAGCTCAACCCGCCGGCGTCGCCTCCTCTCGTTGCCGCCCCGCCCTCCGGCCTCGACCGCCGTGTCCATCGTCGCGCTGAGCGCCCTGCCGCGTCTTCTCGGTCGCATCAACGCCAACCTGTGACATCGCCGCCCTGTCACGGCGTTTTCTCTGTAGGCATGTTACCTGCGTGTATGTTGGTATGAACAAGTTCTCGAAGGAACACGAAGAATCCCCGATGTGGCCGTCGGGATGTCAAGATCTTCATCGTGGGACATCAAGCACTACCTCATGGATTCGATGGCGTCGAACCCCTTCGTCGTGGACGACAAGATCTCCGTATCGGAACGCTAAGACTGTGCCCGGATCCGGAGTCCGAACCCGATGCCGCCGAGGCCGCCCGGCGAACGCCAGTACTTCCTCGGCGCGAGACCTGACCAAGACCGATCCGGCTACCAACCCGTCAGACCCGAACCCTCTCGGATCCGAGGACCGAAGATGGCGGAACGCCAACATCGACTCGATGGCGCGGGCCCGATAAGACCTCGCGAGCGGCAGGATCGACCCGTGGAACCCGACAAGATCTGCACGATGACAAGAACGACAGCGACCCGGAGGACCCGATGCGCCCCGCCGCCAGACCAAGTGCTTCCTCCCGGAACGCCAAGATCTATCTCAGTTATCCGAGAACGATACCGCCGAGACCGTCGAACCCCGAACCCCAGATCCGGACCCTGAGACCGACCCCGAACCCCGGAACCCCAAGACCGTCGAGACCCTAATGTGTGAACCCCTTATCCGAGAACCCTAATTTATAAATGTCACCTATATAACTGTTGCATATAAATTGTTCATGCATGCATCCATATCATGTGGTTTGGGGGCCTTATGCCGATTCACCTAATAATTAAATATGGGGCCCATATGCGGGCAAATCTAGTCTCATATTGGCCTCATTTAAACTTGTGTAGCGAACCGGTGCTATCTTTTGTCTTGATAAACAACATTTAAATTGCGGGTTAGCTAAACAACATGAACCACCTAAATATTGTCGGGACCCCGGTTCCGCTTAATATGGCCTAATTGCATTGCACCTTGCCATGTCATACATCATACATGCATCATGCCGATCTTCTGCCGTTGTATTAAATATTGCACCCGGTGTTTCTTCTAGTGTTTGGTTCTTCGCGGATAAGGCCGTTGAGTTGATGTGAGCTTCGCCCCGTTCTTCGGTTGAACCTTCGACAATGTTTTTAGGCTAGCATCTTCCCCTTTCTACCTATCTTACTTTTATAGTATTTACTTCCCTCCTGTTGACCTATTGCTATCGGTGTTGCGATGCTTTAGTTTCCATACCTGTGATATACCGTGCAGCCCTATATTGCCTTGGACACATCCTATTACCTGTTGTTTGGTAGATAGTTGGACTTGCGCATCGTAGTCGCTTGCTCTAGTGCTGTTGCGTTTCGTCCAGTGCCACAGTTGTTGATGTATTGCCGCATGTTGCTGTTGGAGGTGCTCATAGTTTTACTCATCGTTCACTTTAATTTCTGTTTAACAACTAAAATTGAAATAAGCAGAGGCATCGGTGGGTGATAGAAAATATTTGGTTTCCGAACGCCCACTTGTGTCCCGTAAGACCCCGAGTACTTGATACCTGTTCCTTGTTTTATCGCGCTATCCACATCCGGGAGGTATATGGGACCCCCCTGAGCCAGAGCTTGATTCAGTCATATTTCTAGGGGCCACAAACTAGTTTGAGGTTTTATTTACGATCCTGTACTTATGCCATGCTACTTATGTATTTACGTTTGCGAGGAGCACCTTTGTCTTGTTAGGAATTGTGACCGTTTACGTGGTATCGACAAGCCCAGCCACACTTTCGGGTTCCCGATCGTTCTGCGCCCCACAAACCTTAAGTCCGTCTCAAGTCAGCTAACTTCGCTATGGTTCTACTTTAAGGTGGCCCCTGAAATATTTCTGAATCCTGTGATTGTTCAGTCGTGAAAGCCTCGTTGGGTTTTGATTTGGTTTTTCCGAGGTTGATCGAGCGTGTGTTGCTATTGGTGCACCCCGACCGGGTAAAACTTTCTGAAAGCCGTGTCCGCGGATATGGACGACTTGGAGCAGAGTATCTCGATCAAAGACAAGCATAACTAAAGTTTATTGCTATAAATTTGACTTTATAATGACTAGTAATCAGCTTCACTATAACGGAATGACTAAACAATACTGCCCACAATTGCTTGTTTGGATTGTCGCTTGCGACCATTGAACCTGACTAGTAAGTATTGCAACTACAACGGAATGGCTGAATAAAAGTACCAACCACTGCTGGGTTTTGGGTTTATCTCATGCTATCTGTATCTGATTAGTAATTGTTGCAACTACAACGGAATGGTTAACTAAAAGTGCCCACTGCTTATTTTATCAGGATGATTATCTATACTTGACTAGTAATTGCTGCAACGATAACCGAATGAGTAAAAGCTGCCAACCGTGTGAGTTCCTCGGTTGACTTCCTCGTTTGGTCTCGAGGGGGAAATACCAGGATGGGTTTGTTTGGTGTTAGCTTCAGGTTGGATCCGAATAGGTCTTTCTTACCCCTCTCTGACTGTCGCCAGTTGTATCGAGTCTCTATAGGTTGTTTAGTGCATGCTGCCGCTGCCGCTCAGTCCACCATACCTATGTAGGCGAGGACCGCCGAATTCTAGCCTCGCCGTGTACTGGCCTCAGTACTGACGCTCCTATTTTTCCTTTGCCCTTTGTCGGCACCCCTTTTGTTTAAGCAGGTTTTGAGATCGACGTCGTTAGCAGGGTTACCCTTCCGGCTTGGCCTGGGCAGGGTTATGGACGCCATTGGTTATTCTTCAGGGCTCTTAGCCCCATTTGCTTCTTGTCCGTAGCCGGACGCTCTACCGTTTTCAAGGTGATTTGGATCTTGTATATTACATCTGTATTCTTGACTCTTTGAGTCGCTGTTATATATATCTGTTCTGTGGGTCCCATCGAGGACTGTTGTGTAATGTTATTACTTCGTTTTCCACCCGCACGAAAGTGCCTGGTGGGCACCTTTGAATCGTTTCTATGCGGGTTTGGCGAATTTTGCTCAAACTTGCATAGGTCCGATTCTGAGGGTGTTACAGCGGACGACGGCCGTGGGACAGGAGCCACACGAGGCCGCCAAATTTCCTCGACGCCGCTTGGCATCCATGTACGCGGGCATCAGCTTGGCAAAGAAAAACAATGATTCTACGCGAACATCAGACATCCGAGGAGGTTGCGATGTGTGCATTGCGTAGCTGATGGTTATTATTGTACGCAAGCTCCAGCTAGAGACTACCTTCATTTTTTATAAAACATGACGATGGCAACCTAAGAAAAAGATGAATTGAATCAGCTTCTGCCTTACTCAAGGATCAGGATATCACATGTGAAAAGAAAAATCAGGATATCATCTCAACCTCAAGACGCTGCCTTCATCAGTTATATCGGAAAATAAATCGGTACTCTATACAACGTTTCCTGAAATTAGGCCTTTTTAGTTCATAGAATTATCTCCTTTTCTGCGAGATAGAATTGTCTCTTACCCACTATCTGAAAGATTTATTTCTTCATCGTAAAAATATTTTTAACCGAAGCATGTTTGCTTCATAACCATACGGACCAAATAAAAACAGTACTACCTGACAATTTTCAATCTGATTGAACTTAGTTCACATGAGAATTTACATCACCTGAGCTACTTTTTATACCTAAATTTCATTACACTAGTGCTATTGATATCGAAATAATAGGTAACCATTGAAATTAGATTGTAAAATTATGAGAACAAATTAATAATCTTTGATTACCATTGTATCAGTTGTGATTTTTTTATTGGCCTTGTACCAATTTGACAATTAGACAAAACAATTGAGTAAAGATTGTTGAAATTTGTAGAGTGCGAATGTGCGATTTATTGAGACCATTGGAGTCCACCGGATTTGTTTTGCTTTCTACACATATGATGTCGAATTAAAAGTTAAAAGATAATTTTTTTAAGATGTTTCGTGCACATATCTAATAATAAAAATGACAAGACACCGTGACAACGCACGGTCATTCAACTAGTACAAGATGAAATATGGCAAGTTCAATAACGTAAGTCACTTACGAGAAAATTGCAGGCAACACCATGTTTTGTGGCATCAGTTGCATAGAACACATAAACAAACGCTTTATTGCAGCTAGCACAACTTTGTAGCTAAACTGTTGCAGCTGGTCCAAATTACTCCGGTTAACGCGTTGATAATTCCAGGCCCACTAGCCCCACCACATCAAGGCCCGTATAATGGATTAATGAGGAAAAAGAGAAACCGAGTCGTAACTTGTACGAGCTAAGCGTTGTGTTGCGCATGCGGCGGCGATGCGACATGGCAATGGGGCCGGCGGTGGAGGCAGCGCCGGCATCGAGCAGGATTAGTGCGGACGACCTCCTGCCCCCTACCGTGGGTACGTCTCCCTCCTCTCTCAAGTAGATGAGGCGCGGAGATGCGGCCCAGCGACTGTGGCGGCACGACGGCAGCGGTTCTAGCGGATTTCAACGACATCGTCAATCCTTCGAGCATGTATATTTCACACCGACTTGCGCCCTGTTTCCCCTATTTCCCATACCATAGTTTTCTCGGTTTTATGCTGTGTTTTATGCTATATTGCTGCATTGTGTTGAATTAGCAACTCTCTTATTAATATAGAGTAATCGCAAGCTGCCTGAGAATGTTGAAGCATCACCGTCCACAGCTTCTTCACCATCATCTACAATAGCTTCGCCCCCGTCCTCCAGCTCGTGCTGCAGCGTCATGCATGCCTCTAGCTACTGATGTACCGTCACGCATGCCTCTAGTTCATGTTTCGTGGACCGGAAGATGGAGTAGCCATTATACAAATAGCAGAGCATATAGTTACTTCACGGCTGGACCGGAAGCGCAAGAGGCATGCATGACGCATTTGAGGCATTTAAATTATAAATTTGTATGCAATGACATGAGCCATGTAACAAATTCATAATAGTTTTTGCTTAATTTGTTGTTATTATTGTTATTGGTATATTGTGATATAATTGTGTTGCTCAAATTACTTGCCATTTCCAAATGTTATGTTGCCCAATTTTTGTGTGTTATATGTCCAGTATTTTAGCTGCAAATCTGGGGCGGTGAGTGTATAGCTGTGAGAACCACGTGGGTTTGCAAATTAACTGGAGTAATTTGGGCCAGCTGCAACAGTTTAGCCACAAAGCCGTGCTAGCTGCAACAAAAAGTTTGTTTGTGTTACATGCCACGAAGAACGGTGTTGCCCGTCACTTACACATGACGTAAAGCAACAAGTCAAAATCTGACAACTTTGCATGATTCGAGTGTGCTGCCGACCAAGGCCAGAACAAAAAGGGATTACAGAACAGAACAGTTTGTGGGTGGTAGATGCAAAACCTCCACACTGTTGCAGTACGTTAGCACGTGCCTGCGTACGTCTCAAGAATTTCCGCCCTCGTCAAGCTTTAGGTACGTTGCAGAAGATTCTCCCCAGCTTCTTCTTCACGACGAGGCACACCCCCCATCCCCGGCTCCTCACCTCGCGCCCCTTCCCGGCCACCGTCTTACCGCGCCGGTGGTCCACGTCACGGTGGCGGTCCTGGACTGCCTCCCGCCTCTTGGCGCGCGCTCCCTCCAGCCTCGCCACGGCCGCGGCCCGTCGCGCCTTCGCCGCGCGGCGCAGCGCCTCGGCCTCCTCCACGCGCTCTTCCGCCTTCCTCTCCTCGTCCTCCACCCTCTGCAGCAGCTCCTCGTACCTCCGCGCCGGCACCGCCACGACGTCGTGGTGGGCGCTTTCGTCCTCGTCGCCGTCATCTCCTCCCGCGGAGCGCGCGGCGAGCTGCTCGGCAGCGACGGCCGCGGACCACGTCAGCGCGTGGGTCTCCGCCGCCACGGCGCGCTCTGCCAGCTGCAGCGCGCGCAAGGCCTGGCGCCGGACGAGCACCCGCCGCTCCAGCGAGTCCTTGGCGCCGCGCGCCGCGCCCAGCTCCGAGAGGATCCGCCGGAGCTCGTCCCGGCCACGATCAGCGATCCGCCGGAGCTCCTCCACCACCGCCTGCTTCCTTCCCTCCTCCTCCTGCCTCGCGAGGGTGGCGCCCTGCGTGGACTCGATCAGCGACTTGAGGGGCGGGATCTCGGCGGCCGTCGCCGCGAGGCGGCTCTTGGCCGCGGCCAGTTCGGCACGGAGCGCGTCGAGCTCGTCGCCGGGAGGAGGCTTGGTGGAGGCGAGCGCCGCCGCCGCCGCGCACGCGGGGTGCACCTCGTCCATTGTCCCCGGGAGCTCCATGAAGTGAGTGGCTGTGGCGGGTGGTCTGAGAATGATAGGATCGTCGCTTGGTTATTTCGTAGGTTAGACCAGCATTAATTTGGCGTTGTTCTCATCGGTGTATGCTTTGGTTGGGGGCAATAGCTAAGTGGTTCTTTGTCCTCTTTTGTTGCATTAATTTTTTTCTTCGATTGGTTTGATGCACTGGATCGAGCTACAGAGTAACTTGCAACGTCGAGATTTCAGGACAGAAACAGAGGTCGTCGTGGACCCGATATTCAGAGTGCAGCCGAAGGAAATTTTCAGGCGACTGTGCATGACTATATCTATTATATATTAAAAGCAATATAAGAGTGTTTTTTGAGACATCAGGTTGATCCACGTCATCACAATTCTTTTGATGGTTAGATCTAAAACCGACGGCAAAGATTTAATTAGATATTAGTAGTAACGTAATTGTGTAGTCCGTTTGACACGTCCATGTGCAAGATGCTTCCGTACCGCTTCAAAAAAAAAAATTATCGCTAGAGTTTTCAGTTATTAAAACTCACGTTAGAATCACAAGTCAAGCTTCTCTCTGATACGACTCGAGCGGCCTCCTCCAAATAAAACTAACTAGAGATAAGGAGAGCTCCCATACCGTATCGTAGTACGTAGGAAGACTGTAGCCGCACTAATTATTCTAGAAAAATTATTAGCATGTCAAGGAGTATACGGGCAGAAGTCTGCCTCTGATTAAAGGTATATGCTACTTCTACTTCTCTCTCCGTTAGCCGAGGAGTGTGCTCGGCTGCTGCCACTATCAACTCAAGCCATCTGATAGACGGTGGTTCAAAGCTACCAACGTCCTACTGTCAGCTCCTAACTATCTGCGTAACAATGTCCTACATTTTGCGTTCACAAATAACATGATCATATGCATGTATAGTTTCATTCTGTACGGACCAGAAGCTCAACTCTAAAGTTGATCGATCCAGCCGGTCCGTGTAAAATATGTATTGACTCATAGCTCAACTCTGAACTTGATATATCGGACAGATTCGTTCAACTTGGATGGATATGGATGTACTTCCTCCATTAAGAATTATCTTGCATTTTGTATTTAGTCAAAATCAAACTTTTTACATTTGACCGAGAATATAAGAAAAATATTTACATCCATAATACTGGATGTATATAATACACAATATAGTTTATGACTATTCTAATAACATATATTTTATATTTTAAATGTTGATATTTTTCCTTAAATATTAGATCATATTATACAAAGTATTATTTTGGATAAATCTAGAACACGATGTAAGTGTTGGGAAGTATTGTTTCCAAGGGAACTAATTAATGTGGCACGAAAAAAACTACACACGGTTCTAGAAAGTTAATATGTTTATACGTACATATGTATGTGTACACAAGAATCTATCTATTGCTCCCAGAAAGGTGGACTAACCTCCTAGATGGCAATGTTTATACATTCTTTCTTTGCATTTGACATTTCTACATTTTTTGTTTGCGTTTTAAAGTTTTTCCATAGTTCAAGTGATGAAACTTTAGAAGACCAGGCCCATAAAAACGGACTAACCTCCTAGATTCAATAAGTAGCGCATGCCATATTGCTACCCATTTCATATTGTACTTGAGATCTTGTGATCGACAAATGTACATTGACAAGTGTGGTACCTAAACCATGACCAGAAGGTCAATAGTGGCTCTTTTCCTTACCGACATTTTAGAATGTTAAACTTACAAAAAACTTAAGATTGAAATAGCAGACTATCAAGTATATCTTAGTTTTAAGACTTAAAAGGTTCAGTAGTCTCAAGAAGGTATTTCTCCAAGAAATTAGTGGTATATATTTTTCTTGGATTAATACCATATCATCACACACTCATCACTAATTATTCCTAAAGAACCCACTAAAATAGAATTATTCTTAGAGAAAATTGTTAAAACTGCCACGATAGTGCACCATAATCTAAAAATTGTTTCGTCTATTTACAATAACCAATAACCATAAACATTGTATTAAAAAGGGAAATATATAACAGAAATTCTCACATGGCAAAAATCATGGCCCATAGATGATCATATATGTGCCTAAATGTTTTAAAAATGTCTTATGGTGAAGGTAAGGGAAAGCAATATACTTAAAAGGTGGATTATCCCTTGCATCAACTATTTTTTTATGAGCTAAAATGTTTCATAGTTCCCCTTACATAAAAAACCTTAATATTTTAGATTAAACGTATGGTCGGTATGACCACATACTCAAGTAATTATCATTGTAAGGAACATAAAAAAAGATGCCATGTTACCATAATCCAGAAATTATATTTTTGTCAATTTTAAGGATTATAATCACTTTGAATTCAAGAGGAGGTCGATATGTGATACGACAAATCAAGATATTCATGTTGCATGATATAATAACTAAATGTGATGCAACTATATGTGATACGTAAACATTTAACGACTTATATATATTCATGATGCATGATCCAACAACTATATGTCAGTGAGAGTTTAAGAAACCTACATACCAAGCTTGAAGTCAGCCTTCCCTAGCTTTCTTGATGATGTAGAAATGTATAAACAAATAGTCCAAAAGAAACAAATATCATGAAATTTGTGTTAAAAGTATTTTCTAATTACTTACTTAAGTTTATGGCAAGATAGAAATACAAATTAATGGTCAAATTATCACCATGCAACAATTCATGTCAAAAGTGAAGAATGTAGTATATCAAAGAACAAAGGAAATGAAGAAGAGGAGAAAGATGTGCACAAAGTAAAGAGAAAAAATATTTTTTAGTTGATCTACCTTTTACTGAGTATAAATGATGTTCCGCTTCACTTCATGTTTTTATGCTACTCCATTCAGAATTCCACCTTAAATCATCTCATCATTACTTGGGTCAGCCATAATTATTATTGACCACAATTGATAATATTTTTAATTACGCATGCATCTACTACAAAATGACCAACAACATCAATCTCAACCTCACATGCTTATCGAGTAACATATAAATACTATAGATTGTGGTAAGAACTATAAAATATACATCTAATATTAGGTACAAGCGACAAATATGGTCATAAATATGCATGCTGCTTTTTCTAAATGGAATATCATCATTGACATGTAAAACGGACGATGATTAAACATCCCCCCACATGTGATGTTTATTTACTATAATATTTGAAATTTTATTTAACCAAATTGTTCTAAGCTACTTTTGATGGATCAAAGATGATGCCCTCGCATTTGCGAGGGCCACCTTGCTAGTTGTATAAATTACGGCTACTTTTTTTTTCCTGCAGCCATGCAGGAGGACTGCTAGATACTAGATAGTACTAGAGTGACAACATCTGCATATGCCGGCTGATGGCCGTGTAAAATGTACAAATGGATGGGACAGATTAATGTTACTACTAGTACAACAAATTCAGCACTGCATACGGTTTCCGATGAAAGCTTCACAGGCAAACTAGCAACAGATAACAATGGATTTTTTTTTAGATAACAGGCATAGAAATGCCCGACCATAAATTAACAAGGCCCCAAAAGTTCAACATAGACGATATCGATACATGCTACGGCGTACAGCTTAGCCAAATGAAAATGAAACAGGAGAACTAAAGGGGTCGGCCTCCCCATAACAAGCTGGGCCAGAACGCTAGGAGGGGATGACTGCAGTCGCGTATAGCCTTCGGAGCTAGTCCACCATCCATCTAAGTCCTTCCTTGTCCTCATGCTTCGCGCCTACCGTTCACGGCTGTAGAATAATTAATTAGAGTTTTATAAATCACATCAGCAGGTTGATTGATGAATTTAGATTCAATGGTGATTTTGTTCCTAACTAGCCACAGCGCCCACGATTGTGCTAGAAACAGGAACCAAGCGAGCCTTTTACCCTAACCCGCAAGACCAAAAAGAATCGAGCGAAACTGTGCAAAAATTTTCTAGGTTCCAATCGCACCCTAGCAATTGCCTGACCACACTCCAAGATAGTTTTGCTAAAGAGCAGGAGAAAAAGATGTGCGCAGCGTCGTTACAGAGAGAGCATCTCCCATTAGGTGGACGGCATTAATCCGAATATGCTACCTCTTTTTTTTTGTGCAAACGAATGCCTACCTTGATGACATTATGCAGTAATTGAAAACAGTTGTACATCCAGTAATCACTCTGTAGTTTCCCTACAAAACACGCAAAGCCGTGGGAGGTAGTATCTTGATTTTTTTTTATATAGTACTATTTTCCCCTCAAATTTCAGAAATAATACCTGAATTGAGTAATTTCCAAATCTAATACTCCGTAGGGTAATCCACCGGATGAAAGTAGATTTTCGTGCACAAATGTAGCAGTATATAGCGTGCAAGTAATCACCATTCTCCCAAAGGTACATGCTACCTAATCAATCGGCAGACCAACTAGTACCTTGCTCTCGAAAGAGGCTTCGTCCCGCTTATAAATAAAGCAACGGGTTCGTACGAACACCAATCCATGATCACCAGCCGAAGCCAAAGGAGAAAAAAAAAGGTGCAAGTCGGCTGGAGCCAGGGCACAATAATGCCCAAAGCTAAATAAAAACTAGTACCTTGCTAGTTTTGGTCAAATTTGATTCTCTGTGTTTGGTTATAATTTATAACATGCCCGCTCGTGTCACGGGTTCTTAGAGGAGTCAGCACCACCAAGCCCAAGTCGCCGTGCGTGTGGTCGTCCTCCAACGCGACGGCGCGACGTGCTCGCACGCTTGCGGCCACGTACGGCGTCACGGATGGCACGCGGCGCGGACACACCAGGCCGGGAGACGAGCCGGAGCCGGCCGCCGGCAGGGCAAGTTGAGGTTGAGGAGGTACTATGCGGCACGGCCACGGCTCTTCGCGCGCGGTTCGGGTCCAGGCGTGACAGCTGGCGTGCGTGGCGTGGGCACTGCAACACGCGGGTGCGGCAGGGAGCCAACACTGGGCTACCGGCAGGCGCGCGCGACGAGCACCTTGATAGCGGCTCAGTCCGACGTGACGCAGGGATACGACGTACATGCATGATCATCAGATGTATATATGCAGAGGCCCGAACAGAATAGTAGAGCAGCTAATTATTGGACGTAGCATGCACCTTAATTATATATATGGATCAGACGACAAAAATGTCAAATATTAATTCAAAGTACTAGTCTACAGGGAGAGCTAGCCATCGTTAGTGGATCCGACCGATGTGATGCACGATCGCGATCAATACAACGACACGTAGAATTCAGTTGCAGGGCCGGTCCACGGATTTCAAGGGCCCTAGGGCAAAACGACGCTAAGGGACCCTTATTTAAAGTGGCGGAGCTTTCATGGAGTGTGTGTGTGGGTGCGTGTGTGTGTGTGTGTGTGTGTGTGTGGGGGGGGGGGGCAAAGGCCCCCTACTCTAGAAATCACATTAAGACTATATATCTTTAATATTTAATATGCTAAACAATTTGTCCCATACTCTAAAAAACACCTTAAAGATATATATCTTTAATATTTATGCTAAAAAATTTGCCCCTACTCTAGAAAACACCTTAAAGATATATATCTATAATATTTATGCTTGCAGAATAGTACAATTATGTTATTGCATCGTTGGTATCTAAAAATAAATATATTCACAACCCTATAAAGCTATGTGACTGTCGGTTTTGTTCTGTACACTTGGAGAGGCCAGAGAAATCGTGGTATCAAGAAAAATATAAAAAAATGTTGAAGTATTTTCCCAGAAATATGAGTCAAAATAGAGCCATGGCAGGCTAGAATTTGGATCAACTATATTTTTAAAGATAATTTTACACTATTAGGACTTAAAAGTAGACTAATATAGAAACACAAAAAGTCTTGGGTCGGGGCCCCTACATCATGGGGGCCCTGGGCGAGTGCCCCTTTGCCCCGCCCTATGGGCCGACCCTGTTCAGTTGTTCAGCTATTAGGGCATGGCCCGAAAAAGAACCACGCCGCCCTTCACCCTCAAGTAAGCTCAATCGATGATACACCCTAGGCTGAGAGAGGTAAAAGGAGTTCCTTCCCTGTCACTCCGAATCATGTGCTGTCACTTTGAACTTCGGAGACGCACGCTATAAATTGCTGCAGCTGCACCCTCGCGAGGCATGAAATCTCAAACACGTTCCCAACCCGGCCAAGTTACAAGCAGCTAGCACGAAGAGAGACGATGACCACAACTAGGTAAAATCTGAACAGTAGAAAAATGTCAGGAGCAAGAAGAAACAGTAGACCGACGATGGAAAATCTGGACAAACAAAATAGAGGAAGAACAAACCGAAAAAGAGGACATAAAATCAAGGAAAGTAACAAAGAATCAGAAATCCTAAAGAAAATCAAATAAGAAGAAAGGGAATTGACCAATCTCCCTAGCAGCGAAGGAAGATCAGACCGAAGAAGAAGAAGAAGAAGAAGAAAAATCATGGAAAGGAAGAAAGGACGGGAAATCCTAAAATAAAACAAATCAAGGACTAAGGGAGCCAAACCCCACCGGCCAAACTTGGCTCACCTCAACCGAATCCAGCGCAGAAGACATCCATGGCGACAAACCAGACGCCGTCGATGGAGCGAACGCCGGGGAACATGACCGACGTCAGTGAGGCTGGGGAAGACAGCCGACGACCCCTCCGTCCGGCAGAAAGATGAAGAAGCGGAAGAGCCGGGGAGGTACGCGGGAGGAGCGAGGAAGGGGAAGTGCGAGGGGCGGAGGCGGAGGCGGACGAAAAGTAAGAATAGACACGCCCAGCGGGAGGAAAAGCCGGCCATGACCCAGCGTGATGAGCTATTTCGACCATCGTGACCACCACGGGCGGCGTCGCCCACCCCCGTGCCAGGCCCGCTGGCAAGCAGGCGCCCAAAAAAAGGGGGGCCACGTCCCTACGAAGGGAGTAGACATCAAGCGGGTAAGAAGAGCCAGTCCATCGGTGGGCTTGCAACGTAACTCACGACACAGTATGGGTGCGTGACGGACACGAAACGGGCGGGGATGGGCGTAGGGATGCAGAAGTGGGACAATTGGGATAAGTGGAATACCACTTTTGGACTACTAGACTAATTCAAAACTAAGTAGGAGAAATGAGATAAACTAGATTTGACATATTCCGCTTATCCCACTTATCCCATCTAAATTAGAGTTAGTCTAGTAGTCTAAATATGGTATCCGGCTTATCCCAATTGTCCCACCTCTGCATCCCTAGATGGGCACGGGATGGGTCAGCGGGATGGGTAGGCATCTGCCCCTACCAGACTTAAAACACCCGAAAAACAACAACGGAAATCTTTCGCAGGAGGCTGACAGGTGGGATCCGATGGGAATTAAACGGGGGTAGCTAGAGAGGAGCACATGCCCTGTGGAGGAAAGGGTGTACAACCAACTGTTAGATAGATCTCTCCCGTTCGAGCTCAACGGCCCGAACGAGTCCCTTATCCGCGCCCTGATCGGGGGGCGCCCCAACCTCATCTGGTGGGTGGGCCCCTATTGCCACACTATATAAAGAGGTGGGGTACCAGCAGCACGCGTCACGAGGATCGCCGCTGTGCCAATCACCCCACCTACATCCCTACCGATCTAGGGTTAGCGTGAGCCGACGGGAAGCGCCGCCACCACCGCACACCCACGTCGTCGCCCTTCTCCCATGGCTATTGATGCCGTTACTAGCTCTGGCACTAGCGCCGGCATCCCCTCTGGCTCTTGTTTGTCGAGCCAGGGAGCAGTTAGTCCCTCTCCTCTCAGATCCCTCACTCCCTCTCTCAGTTTCGAGTCTAGATACGCAAGGTAAAGTGCTACTGAATAGATCTAGATTAGTTTGTCACAAAGCTAAATTAACATTGGTATGAGAGCCACTAGTTGCTAGATCTTTCGGTGCAAAAGAGAGAGAATAAACCTAGATCTAAAAGTGTGCCTGCCCTACGGCCGCGCCGTTTCTCTTGATCTAGATGAGCATCAACTGAGGCATCTAGACGAAGAACAAAGCCCTTTAGGGAAAAGAAATCCCAGATCTAAAACCCCAAAAGGAAAACCCCTAGTTCCTTCCCAGATCCCAACCCTGAATCAAAACAGAGAGAAAAAACCCAAATCCCCACCCTAGAGCACCCCAGATTTACCCAAATCCAGAAAAGAAAGTCAAAACCCCCAGATCCCCAAACCCTAGATCCAAGCAAGAAAAGATTTCTGGCCGTCGCCGGCAAGGGGGGGACCTCCGCTGCACCTCTTGACGGTCAGGCACTCACCCTCGGGTGGATGCACCGCCGCCAAGGGGAGCAGAGGGGGGCTCGTCTGCCGTCAAGTTCACCTCTCTGCACTCATGGTGGTGGGGAGGTGGAAGGGACAGAGGGAAAGGAGGGGAAGAGGCAGGGGATGGCAGTGTAGGAGAGGGAGGGGCTCGCCGCCGGCGCCGTCGCCGGGCGGGCGACCACCTCGCCTCGCCAGCCGCCAGAGGAGGCTGGTGGGCGCAGGTGGACAGAGAGGAAATGGGGCTAGGGTTAGTGGGGCGCGCTTGGGGGTGGGCCGATCATGCGGTCAGGATCGAGCGGGGTGGGCAAGTGGTCAGGCCGTTGGGCTCTAGCGGGCGTGGCGTGAGCGTGCACCGCTGGTAGCGCAGCGCTGGCCAGGCTGGGTGGGCCGGGAGGTGGGCCGTCGCTAGGCATTGCTGGGTGAGCTGGCGCTATCCATAGCAGCATGCAGATAGTCGTGGGCCACCCTCAGTGAAGGCCCAAGGAGCATAACAGTGCAGTTTTTCTGTTCTTTTTTTAGAAGCTGTTTTTTATTGTTTTGCTTAGTTTTTAAGCAATTTTCATACATATTTCTCTATTCATTTTATTTCAGTGAATATTTTGATTAGAGAATATGAAAGTGATAGAATTTTTTTTGTAAAGTTCTAAAAAGTTGATTAATTGAAATGATGTTTCCGCTGCAAATAATTGATTTAAATTACTAGAAAGCAATAAAGTGTATTAAATTTTGTTTTAAAAGATGTGATTAAATGTTTTAAAGTTGATTATGCTTCATGTTATTAATTGACCAACGTTATTAATAAACATGATCATGATCCCTTTTATTAAGTATTAAAGGTGCGTTTAATTTTATCTTTATCCAACGGTGATATAACTTTAAATGGCACAAACAATTGCATGCTTAATTTATACCAACGTTGGATTACTGCATACAGTTGTTTTTGGTTGTCTCACATCTTTTGTTGTTTTCAGGAGGTCTCAACCTCATGAGTTGCCTGAAGGATATCCCACTGCTCAGAGGGGATAACTATTCTGAATGGAGGAAAAAGGTTGACCTGGCCTTCGTCTGCGCCGAGGTGGACTGGGTTGTTGAAACTAAACACCCAGTCAAGCCTGAGGACCCAGTGAGGGGTGATACTGAGGAAAGTGCTGCATGGGAAAAGAGAAAGAGAGACCATGCTCCATTGGAGCTGGCCTACTCAATAGATAACCAAAAGTGAGTCAATGCAAACAAAAAGTGCTTGGCCTTTGTCAAGAATACGATTGAGAACGCAATAGTGGAATGAATCGAAGAGTGTGCCTCTGTTGGTGAGTACCTTGCAAAGATAAAGAGCCAGTTTATTGGCTCTTCAAAGTTGTATGCAACCCAACAGCTAAAACAGCTGGTGACAGAAAAGTATACGGGAGGGCCACATGGCATTAGAGAGCACATCTTGAGGATGTCCAACATGGCCCCTAAGTTAAAGCCCATGGATGTGGACCTCGAGCTCAAGACTGCTCTACTGGTGCATCTTGTCATGGCCTCTCTTCCCCAATAGTTCGAGAACTTCGTCATCAACTATAACATGTCCCCTGAAAAGTGGGACATTGAAAAGACCATAGGGTTGTGTTCTCAAGAGGAAGAAAGACTTAAGTCCATTCATGGTGGTTCTTTGAACTACGTGAAGGACAACAGGAAGAGAAACTTCACCAACAGCAACCATGGTGGCTCCCCTTCCAAGCCACATGGCAAGGGCCCCCACAAAGACCAAAGACGTGATCGTAAGTCTCTCCCTGGGGACAAAGACCAGTGCCACCATTGCAAAAAGCCTGGCCACTTCAAAAAGGATTGCCCAATATGGCTAAAGTTCATAATGGCAAAGGACGGTAAAGACATAGTCTCTTTTGTAAATGAATCCTTGTATGAAGTTTTCTAAATCTACTTGGTGGATTGACTCTGGTGCAACTGTTCACGTTGCCAACTCTTTACAGGGAGTCCATTCGACAAGGATTTTGCCAAGAAGAGAAAGACTCATTGAAGTGGCAAATGGGATTCAAGCAGAAGTGGAGGCTGTTGGCGACATTCCTCTGGAGCTAGCTGATGGATTTAATCTTTTTCTTAAGGATGTTTTATTTGTTCCTTCCATCCATAGAAACTTAATAAGTGTGTCGTGCCTGGATAAAGACATGTATGAGTGTTATTTTGGACATGGAAAATGTGCCATTTGGTTGAAAGATACTTGTGTGGGTGTTGCTTCACTCCATGACAAGCTTTATTTATTATCCTTGCATGATAAAGTGTTTTTTATGTGTGATGTGAATGAACAAGTTCCCTTGTCAAACAAAGAACAAAAGAAAAGAAAGCGAACCTTTGACTCATCGAAGTTATGGCACTGAAGATTAGGCCATATTTTGAGGGGAAGAATAGAAAGCCTCGTTAAAAATGACATTCTTCCTTCGTTAGAGTTCTCAGAAATCGAGCAATGTATAGATTGCATTAAAGGAAAGTATGTAAAGAAAATTAAAAATGGTGCAAACCGAAGTATAGCAACACTAGAAATCATCCACACTGATATTTGTGGACCGTTTCCTATGAAAAGTGTGGATGGTTATGATTCATTCATAACATTCACGGATGATCACTCCCGGTATGGTTACATTTATCCAATTAAAGAAAGATCTGAAGCATTGGATAAATTTAAAATTTTCAAAGCTGAAGTAGAAATCAGCATGATAAAAGAATTAAAATAGTTCGGTCTGACCGTGGGGGGAGTACTACGGTCGGCATACTCCATATGGTCAAGTACCAGGACCTTTTGCAAGGTTTCTACAAGAAAATGGAATAGTCGCCCAATATTCTATGTCAGGTGTAACACCCTCAGAATCGGACCTATGCAAGTTTGAGCGAAATCCGCCAAACCCGCATAGAAACGATTCAAAGGTGCCCACCAGGCACTTTCGTGCGGGTGGAAAACGAAGTAATAACATTACACAACAGTCCTCGATGGGACCCACAGAACAGATATATATAACAGCGACTCAAAGAGTCAAGAATACAGATATAATATACAAGATCCAAATCACCTCGAAAACGGTAGAGCGTCCGACTACGGACAAGAAGCAAATGGGGCTAAGAGCCCTGAAGAATAACCAATGGCGTCCATAACCCCCTGTGCCAAGCCGGAAGGGTAACCCCGCTAACGGCCGATCTCAAAACCTGCTTAAACAAAAGGGTGCCGACAAAGGGCAAAGGAAAAAGAAGGAGCGTCGATCGAGGCCAAGACAGCGAGGCTAGAATTCGGTCCTCGCCACATAGGTATGGTGGATCAAGCGGCAAAGATGCACTAAACAACCTATAGAGACTCGATACAAGCGGCAATCGAGAGGGTAAGAAAGACCTATTCGGATCCAACCCGATACTATCATCAAACAAACCCATCTGGCTTTCTCGAGACCAAACGAGGAAGTCAACCGAGGAACTCACACAGCTGGCGTTTTAGTTATTCGATTATCGTTGCAGCAATTACTAGTCGTTTAGATAATCGCCCGATAAAAGAAGCAAAGGCCCTTTTAGTTAATCATTCATTGTAGTTACATCAATTACTAATCGACATGATAGCATGATGTAAACCCAAAACCCAGCAGTTGTTGGTACTTTTATTCATCCATTCCGTTGTAGTTGCAAGATTTACTAGTCAGGTACAATGGTCGCAAGCGACAAATCAAACAAGCAATTGTGGGCAGTATTATTTAGCCATTCCATTATAGTGAAGCTGATTACTAGTCATTATAAAGTCAAATTTAGAGCAATAAACTTTAGTTATGCTTGTCTATGATCGAGATACTGTGCTCCAAGTCGTCCATATCCATGGACACGGCTTTGAAAGTTTTACCCGCCGGTGCACCAATAGCAACACACGCCGATCAACCTCGAAAAACCAAATCAAAACCCAACGAGGCTTTCACGACTGAACAATCACAGGATTCAGAAATATTTCAGGGGGCCACCCCTTAAGTAGATTCCGCAACGAAGCTAGCTGACTTCGAGACGGCCTCAAGGTTTGTGGGGCCGGCGGTAAACGACTGGGAACCCGAAAGTGTGGCTGGGCTTGTCGCTACCACGTAAACGGGTCACGATTCCTAAACAGTACAGTGTGCTCCTCGCACAATTTAAATACAGAAAGTAGCATGGCATAAGTACAGGATCGTAGATAAAACCTCAAACTAGTTTGTGGCCCCAAGAAATAAGACTGAATCAAGCTCTGGCTCAGGGGGGTCCCATATACCTCCCGGATGTGGATAGCGCGATAAATCAAGGAACAGGTATCAAGTACTCGGGGTCTTACGGGACACAAGTGGGCGTTCGGAAACCAAATATTTTCTATCACCCACCGATGCCTCTGCTTATTTCAATTTTAGTTGTTAAACAGAAATTAAAGTGACGATAAGTAAAACTAGCATCATCTCCAACATCAACATGCGGCAATACATCAGCAACTGTGGCATTTGACAACACGCGACAACACTTGAGCAAGCGACTACGACACGCAAGTCCAACTATCTACCAAACAACAGGTAATAGGATGTGTCCAAGGCAATATACGGCTGCAGGGGATACCAAAGGGTACGAAAACTAGAGCATCGCAACACAGATAGCAATAGATCAACAGGAGGGAAAATAAAAACTATAAAAGTAAGATAGGTAGAAAGAGGGAGATGCTCGCCTGAAAACATTGTCGAAGGGTCGACCGAAGGTCGGGGCGAAGCTCACATCCACTCAACGGCCTTATCCGCGAAGAAGCAAAACACTAGAAGAAACACCGGATGCACTATTTAATACTAAGGCAAAAGATCGGCATGATGCATGTATGATGAATGGCATGGCAAGGGTGCAATGCAATTAGGTCAGATTAGGCGGAACCGGGGTCCCGACAATTAATTAGGTGGTTCAAGTTAGCTAGGTACCCCGCAATTTAGATGTTGTTTTAACATGGCAAGAGATAGTACCGGGTTCGCTACACCAATTTAAATGAGGCCAATATGAGACTAGATTTGCCCGCATATGGGCCCCATATTTAATTATTAGGTGAATCGGCATAAGGCCCCCAAACCAATGATATGCATGCGAGATGGATGACAATTAATATGCAACAAATTGATATGTTATAAAATAGGGTTTCGGGAAGAGGGGTCACACATTAGGGGTCGCGACGGTCTTGGGGTTCCGGGGTTCGGGGTTAGTCTCAGGGTTCCGGGTCTAGGGTTCGGCCTCGGCGGAAGCGTTCTCGGACTCCGGAATAGCTCTCAGATAACGGGGTAGATCTTGGCGTTCCGGGAAGACGGACTTGGTTCGGTGTCGGGGCGCAGCAGCTTCTTCCAGGCCGGTGCCGTTCTCGTCGTGCCAATCTTGTCGGGCCCCGGGTCGATCTTGCCGCTTGCAGGATCTTGTCGCCTCGCGCCATCGAGTCGGTGTCAACATTCGGGCGTTCGTGGCAATCTTGGCGTTCTGGGGATGATCCTGGCGATTCCATGTCGTGGACCCTGACGGTCGGGAAGGAGAGCTTGACGCACCGGGGTTCGCCATCGGTGTCCATGAAGGAGTTCTGCGCTCGAGAAGGCGAACTTGTGTTCAGGCATCTTCGGTCGGGGTCGGCGCACCCGCCACGGGTCGGCGAGAGCGTCAAGGAGGAGCTCGGGCGAGGGGACGATGGTAGCAGAGGCCGGGCGCGGAACTCGAGGCGGCGGCGGCTTGAACGGGACGCTGAAGGCTGCTGGGGCAAAGTGAGCGACGTGGCGGCCGCTGGACGGGACTCGGCAGCGGGCGGTCGTTGAGGGCGGCGCGCTGGAGTGGGAGAACGAGCGGGCTGCGGCGAGAGGGAAGGGTCTGTGGTTGGTGGTCGGCCGGGAGGGGAGCATGGCGGGAGGCGAGTAGGTGGGGAGCGGGCTAGGAGAGGCCGCGGGCGAAGCGAGGGAGCGGCTGCGGGGGAAGGGGCTCACGGTGGAGGAGGGACCAAGGGAGAGGGTCGGCCGGGAAGAGGCCGGCGGGCGCTGCCACGCGAGCGGAAGGTCGACGGAAAGAGAGGCGCCGCGGGCCGGCCGGGCGAGGGGAGGTTAGTGGGAGGAGGGTCGCGAGGAGGAAGACGGGCTGTGAGGAGGGAGGGTGCATGGGGGAGGGATGCTGTGGTGGGTCCCGGGGAGGTGGACGCGGCCAGGCCAGGGAGGAGGGGGTCTGGTGCGTGGCGCGTGCAAGGCGTGGAAAGCGTGTGGCGGGCGCGTGCGGCCGCTGGAGGCGCTGCAGGCCGTGGAGGCGTGGAGGCAGGGGTGGGACCTGTGGGCAGAAGGAAGTGGGCCTCATGGGGAGGTGGGGAGAGGGTGTCAAGGCAAGGGCGGGGCCCAAAGCGGGTGGTGAGACAGGCAGGTGGGCCGCGCGTGTGTATGCTGTGTTGTGTGTGCGTTTGGGTGGTTGTATCAAGCGTGTGTGTGTGTAGTCCGTGGAGAGAGGGGTGAGAGAGAGGAGTGGCTGGGACAAGTGTCGACATGGTTGGGTTGGGTGGTGAGGGTGGCGGCCTAGGATAGGAGGGGTGATGTGGCTGGGGGTGTGGGTAGGGTTTTAGGTAGATATAGTATTTAGAGGGCTGGTTGGGGTGGACCGTTTATATTTTCTGGGTGGTCGATCGGGTCAATCGCCCGCTCGACCGCCTATTAAAATACTTTAAATTTTATTTATTTTCAAATAGCTTTTATAACCAGTTTAGACAAACAAATTATCCTAACATCCGGGGTTTGCTTTGAATGGAGACGAGGCATTAGGAAATTCAAACACAGGTGTTCGAATTTAGTTTTTGGCAAACAATTCATGATGATGACGATGCAATGCACAAAGTCAACGCGAGTTTCTATTAGTTGTTTCGGGATGCCACAATTCGACACCACTAACAATGGATCTCGCCCTCGAGATCCGCCTCATGGTACCGGAAGGAAGGCGGTGATCTGCATCTTCTCGCTTCGTGTAGATCCTCGCGACACCACTAACGAGGGTTCCTTCTTCATCTGGAAAACGGCGGCACCAACAACAAAGAGGTCGATGCTCCTGATCGTCGAGAGAACACTCCGGGAGCAAAAGGTCGAAGGTAGAGGTATCGCAAATAAAGCCACCCCTAACTTCCGTGGACGGAGTAAAATTGCTGGATCCACTGATTCGACGTACAAGAGCGAATGATAAGAGCAGTGGTAGGGTAGCTACTCCATCCCGCACTCAAACCATTACTCTGCACGCGAATAGACGGATTATGCAACCAACTCTCGGAATGAGACTGAAGATCTCGACAAGCGAGGTTCGGAACAAAGGAGTGACGTGGACTCTGCATCGGATCTGGCGTAGATGATGCCGTCGCGTCGGAAACACCGGAAGAGACAACAGAAATCGTATGAAAGACACAATGATTAGGTTCCGCGATGGTTCCATTGGCATGAACAACACATGCTCAAGGTCGACTCCAACTTTACCAATGCTCGTCCTTCTCATATGTTTTTCAACGACACAGATATCCAGCAAGGAACACATATGGATAAAGAGCTCCCGAACAAAAGATCAGATGTAGGGCACAACAGGCAAGTTGCATATTGATGATCGTAGCACCTCCGTTACAAAAAGGGAGAAAGCGAAGCCCTGGAGGTACGACGGAAACCCAACCATGAGAATTCCTGGACTCGAAGAGAGAGAAGAGAGCGGATTCAAAACACGTAGAGGTAAGAGGAGAACAACAGAGGGGTAAGGAGTAAAATCAGACCTAGTCAGAACTATCCAACCGATTTTCAAAATAGTTTTGACACTCTACTTCGGCCGTTAGCTAGGTTATCCTACAGGCTGGACTTGTGGGTATCGAATCGCCGAGCTCGATACCACTGTAACACCTCGATCGGACCTATGCAAGTTTGAGCGAAATCCGCCAAACCCGCATAGAAACACATTCAAAGGTGCACCAGCACTTTCGCGGGTGGAAAACGGTAATAACATTACACAACAGTCCTCGATGGGACCCACGTACAGATATATAACAAATGACTCAAAGAGTCAAGAATACGATATAATATACAAGATCCAAATCACCTCGAAAGCGGTAGAGCGTCCGACTACGGACAAGAAGCAAATGGGGCTAAGAGCCTCAAGAATAACCAATGGCGCCCATAACCCTGCCGAGGCCAAGCCGGAAGGGTAACCGCTAACGGCGTCGATCTCAAAACCGCTTAAACAAAAGGTGCCGACAAAGGGCAAAGGAAAAAGAAGGAGCGCAAGATCGAGGCCAAGACACGGCGAGGCTAGAATTCGGTCCTCGCCTACATAGGTATGGTGGATCAAGGCAGCGGCAGCATGCACTAAACAACCTATAGGGACTCGATACAACTGGCGGCAATCAGAGAGGGGTAAGAAAGACCTATTCGGATCCAACCTGATACTATCATCAAACAAACCCATCCTGGCGTTTCCCCCTCGAGACCAAACGAGGAAGTCAACCGAGGAACTCACACAGTTGGCAGTTTTAGTTATTCAGTTATCGTTGCAGCAATTACTAGTCAGGTTTAGATAATCGTCCTGATAAAAGAAGCAGTGGGCCCTTTTAGTTAATCATTCCGTTGTAGTTACATCAATTACTAATCAGATACAGATAGCATGAGATAAACCCAAAACCCAGCAGTTGTTGGTACTTTTATTCAGCCATTCCGTTGTAGTTGCAAGATTTACTAGTCAGGTACAATGGTCGCAAGCGACAAATCAAACAAGCAATTGTGGGCAGTATTATTTAGCCATTCCATTATAGTGAAGCTGATTACTAGTCATTATAAAGTCAAATTTATAGCAGTAAACTTTAGTTATGCTTGTCTATGATCGAGATACTGTGCTCCAAGTCGTCCATATCCATGACACGGCTTTCAGAAAGTTTTACCCGGCCGGGGTGCACCAATAGCAACACACGCTCGATCAACCTCGGAAAAACCAAATCAAAACCCAACGAGGCTTTCACGACTGAACAATCACAGGATTCAGAAATATTTCAGGGGGCCACCCCTTAAGTAGATTCCGCAACGAAGCTAGCTGACTTCGAGACGGCCTCAAGGTTTGTGGGGCCGGCGGTAAACGACTGGGAACCCGAAAGTGTGGCTGGGCTTGTCGCTACCACGTAAACGGGTCACGATTCCTAAACAGTACAGTGTGCTCCTCGCACAATTTAAATACAGAAAGTAGCATGGCATAAGTACATGATCGTAGATAAAACCTCAAACTAGTTTGTGGCCCCAAGAAATAAGACTGAATCAAGCTCTGGCTCAGGGGGGTCCCATATACCTCCCGGATGTGGATAGCGCGATAATTCAAGGAACAGGTATCAAGTACTCCGGGTCTTACGGGACACAAGTGGGCGTTCGGAAACCAAATATTTTCTATCACCCACCGATGCCTCTGCTTATTTCAAATTTTAGTTGTTAAACATAAATTAAAGTGACGATAAGTAAAACTAGCATCATCTCCAACATCAACATGCGGCAATACATCAGCAACTGTGGCATTTGACAACACGCGACAACACTTGAGCAAGCGACTACGACACGCAAGTCCAACTATCTACCAAACAACAGGTAATAGGATGTGTCCAAGGCAATATGACGGCTGCAGGGGATACCAAAGGGTACGAAAACTAGAGCATCGCAACACAGATAGCAATAGATCAACAGGAGGGAAAATAAAAACTATAAAAGTAAGATAGGTAGAAAGAGGGAGATGCTCGCCTGAAAACATTGTCGAAGGGTCGACCGAAGGTCGGGGCGAAGCTCACATCCACTCAACGGCCTTATCCGCGAAGAAGCAAAACACTAGAAGAAACACCGGATGCACTATTTAATACTAAGGCAAAAGATCGGCATGATGCATGTATGATGAATGGCATGTCAAGGGTGCAATGCAATTAGGTCAGATTAGGCGGAACCGGGGTCCCGACAATTAATTAGGTGGTTCAAGTTAGCTAGGTACCCCGCAATTTAGATGTTGTTTTAACATGGCAAGAGATAGTACCGGGTTCGCTACACCAATTTAAATGAGGCCAATATGAGACTAGATTTGCCCGCATATGGGCCCCATATTTAATTATTAGGTGAATCGGCATAAGGCCCCCAAACCAATGATATGCATGCGAGATGGATGACAATTAATATGCAACAAATTGATATGTTATAAAATAGGGTTTCGGGAAGAGGGGTCACACATTAGGGGTCGCGACGGTCTTGGGGTTCCGGGGTTCGGGGTTAGTCTCAGGGTTCCGGGTCTAGGGTTCGGCCTCGGCGGAAGCGTTCTCGGACTCCGGAATAGCTCTCAGATAACGGGGTAGATCTTGGCGTTCCGGGAAGACGGACTTGGTTCGGTGTCGGGGCGCAGCAGCTTCTTCCAGGCCGGTGCCGTTCTCGTCGTCGTGCCGATCTTGTCGGGCCCCCCCGGGGTCGATCTTGCCGTTTGCGAGGATCTTGTCGGGCTCGCGCCATCGAGTCGGTGTCAACATTCGGGGCGTTCTCGTGGCAATCTTGGCGTTCTGGGGATGATCTTGGCGATTCCATGTCGTGGACCCTGACGGTCGGGAAGGAGAGCTTGACGCACCGGGGTTCGCTCATCGGTGTCCATGAAGGAGTTCCTGGCGTTCGAGAAGGCGAACTTGTGTTCTGGGCATCTTCGGGTCGGGGGTCGATGCACTCGTCACGGGGTCGGTCTTCGGTTTCCATGATGTAGATCTTTGGCAGTCCGGGAACGGTCTTCGAGGCTTGTCCATCTATGCCATGTCGGAGGTCCGGGACATTACGCAACCACGCCGGCAGCGTGTCGCGCTTGCACACGGGCCGGGCAGCGCACAAAGAGGGTCGGCGACGCTGCACGCGGGGCGGACGGCGGCACGACGCGAAGAAGACACGCGACGCACCGCCAGAGGCGGCAGCGACCCAGCTCTTGCGGCGCTGCGGCTCGGGACCATGTGCACCTCGCCACCACCGGTCGCATCGCGGAGGACACAGGGAGGCGAACTGCGGCGCTTGGCGGCGAAGCTTGGAGGCGCGCGTGCACGGACTGGCGGGCGGGCAGCAGAGGTGGCGGAGGACGGCGAGGAGCGTCATGGAGGGGCTCAGGCGGACGATGGCAGTGAGCGCGGCAACTCGAGAGGGCGGCGGCGCTCGAGCAGGGACGCTGGGAAGGCTGGGGCAGCGGAGCGGTGGCGGTGGCGGCATGGGCGGACCCGCAGCGGTGGTCGTTGCACGGGCGGCGCGGAGCAGGAGAACGAGCTGGCCAGAGGCGGGTCAGTGGTTGGTGGTCGGCGCCGGAGGGGAGCATGGCGGGCGGCGCAGGTAGGTGGGGCGGGCTAGAGGAGGCAGCGGCAGCGAGAGCGAGGCTGCTTGGGGAAGGGCTCACGGTGGAGGAGGGACCGCGGGAGAGGGGCTGGCGGCCGGGGAAGAGGCCGGCGGGCGCGGCCACGCGAGCGGCGGCCAGGAAAAGAGGCGCTGGCGGCTGCTGCCGAGGAGGTTCTGGTGGGAGGGAGGGTCGCGTGAGGAGGAAGACGAGCCAGGGAGAGGAGGGTGCGTGGGGGAGGATGCTGTGGTGGGTCAGCGGGAGGTGGACGGGCCCGGCGGCCGAGGAGGAGGGTCTGGGTGCGTGCGGGGCGCGTGCCAGCGCGTGGAAAGCGCGTGGCGGGCGCGTGCCAGCGCGTGGAGGCGCGTGGAGGCAGGGGGTGGGACCCAGGGGCAGCGGCAGAAGGAAGTGGGCCTCGCGGGGAGGTGGGGGAGAGGGTGCTGTGCTGGCGTGCGGGGCTGTGGCGGGCCCAGGCGGGTGGTGAGACAGGCAGGTGGGCCGCGCGTGTGTATGCTGTGTTGTGTGTGCGTTTGGGTGGTTGTGACTGCGTGCGTGTGTGTGTGCTGTGTAGTCCAGGTGGAGAGAGGGGGTGAGAGAGAGGGAGTGGGCTAGGACAAGTGTCAGCACATGGTTGGCTGGGGGGGTTGGGCAGGGTGACGTGGCGGCCTAGGATAGGAGGGGGTGATGTGGCCAGGGGGTGTGGGTAGGGTTTTAGGTAGCTATAGTATTTAGAGGGCTGGTTGGGGTGGACCGTTTTATATTTTCTGGGGTGGTCGATCGGGTCAATCGGCCCGTTCGACTGCCCCTATTAAAATACTTTAAATTTTTATTTATTTTCAAATAGCTTTTATAACCAGTTTTAGACAAACAAATTATCCGGAACATCCGGGGGTTTGGCGTTTGAATGGAGACGAGGCGTTAGGAAATTCAAACACAGGTTTTCGAATTTAGTTTTTGACAAACAATTCATGATGATGACGATGCAATGCACAAATTCAACGCGATTTTCTAGTAGTGGTTTTGCGGGATGCCACATCAGGCGAACCTCAGCAAAATGGAGTAGCTGAAAGGCGTAACCGTACCCTTATGGATATGGTGCGCATCATGATGAGCTATTCCACCCTCCCATTGGGATTGTGGATGGAGGCACTTAAAACCGCCATTCACATTCTCAACAGAGTACCAAGTAAGTCGGTGCCCAAAACACCGTATGAATTGTGGACAGGTAGAGTCCCCTCTCCGCACCACTTGAGGGTCTGGGGGATCCCAGCCGAGGCAAAAGTTTTTAATCCAAACATTGCAAAGTTAGACCCTAAAACAGTATCTTGCCACTTCATTGGCTATCCAGATAAATCAAAAGCCTATCGTTTCTACTGTCCTGACAGATACACAAAGTTTGTAGAAACAAGACATGCAGTCTTCTTGGAGGACGAATTGATGAGGGGGATCACGGTATCTCGAGAAGTTGATCTTGAGGAGAAGAGGGTGCATTGCACCTAATCCGATGACTCAGGAGCCATTTTTCTCGCTACCTGTTGCGCCACCATCTACAACCCCTGAGGTTGTGGTGCCGGCACCTATTGTGACTCCACACGTGACAACGATGGGAGAAGGTTCAAAACCTGTCCGTCAGGAGCCACCTGAACCCACTGTTGAGCACGAAAGAGAGCCAGAATAGCCACATACTAAGAATGTGCCTGAACCTAAGGCACGAAATGAGCAAGAGTCTGATGAACTCAGAAGGTCTAAAAGAGAATGAAGACCATCCATTTCCAAAGAAATTTACAAAGTCTACAATACAGAAACAGTTCATATGGAGGGCGATCCTACCTCATATGAAGAAGCCATGAGAAGCCCTCACTCAGCCAAGTGGGTGGAGGCAATGGAAGATGAAATGAAATCGATGAGTTTCAACAATGTTTGGGTCTTAGAGGAAATTCCTAAAGGAGCCAAAATAGTAGGATGCAAATGGGTCTACAAAACAAAGTATGACTCCAATGAGAATGTAGAAAAGTACAAAGCTATAATTGTGGCAAAAGGCTTTACGCAAATAGAAGGAGTAGATTACAATGAGACTTTTTCTCCGGTCTCATGTAAGGACTCCTTCAGAATCATCATGAAACTAGTTGCACATTTTGATTTAGAGATACATCAAATGGATGTTAAGACGACATTTCTAAATGGAGATTTAGAAGAAAATGTTTACATGAAACAACCCAAGGGTTTTTTCATGGAGGGGAAGGAACATATGGGATGCCGCCTAAAGAAATCCATTTACGGGTTAAAGAAAGCCTATAGGAAGTGGTATTTAAAGTTTAATGATACAATTAAAATATTTGGATTCAAAGAGAATGTTAAGGACAACTGCATTTATGCAAAGTTTAAAAGTGGGAAATATATTTTCCTAATTCTATATGTGGATGACATCTTACTTGCTAGCAGTGATGTCAGTCTACTACTAGAAACAAAGAAGTTCCTGTCTTCAAATTTTGACATGAAAGACCTTGGTGAAGCTTATTATGTTTTGAGCATATAAATTCACCGAGATAGAAAGAATGGAGTGTTAGGACTGTCGCAGAAAGCATATTGTGAAAAGATTCGAAAAAAATACAATATTCATGCGAGTAATGCAACACCTGCTCCCATAGTCAAGGGCGATAGTTTTGGAAAATCCCAATGTACAAAGAACCAATATGAGATCGATCAAATAAAGTCAGTACCATATGCTTCGGCCGTTGGAAGCTTACAATATGCATAAGTGTGCACTCGCCCTGACTTAGCTTTTATCACCGAGGTACTCGGTAGATATTAAGAGAATACAGGAATAGAGCAATAGAAGATGGTAAAGAAAGCTTTGCGTTATGTGCAAGGCACAAAAGGCCTCATGCTAACATATAAAAGATATGATTCCCTAGAAATAAAAGGGTACTCAGATGCGGATTTTGCGGGAGATAAAGACGATAGAAAGTCCACGACAGGATATGTATTTACTCTTGCAGGAGGTGCTATTTCGTGGAGAAGAGCCAAACAGTCGATAGTTGCATCATCAACGATGTATGCAGAATTTATAGCATGTTATGAGGCCATGGGACAGGCGTTATGGTTAAAGAAATTTCTACCCGACCTGAAAGTGGTTGACTGCATCAGCAGACCACTAAAGATGTACTGTGACAACGAGCCCGCAGTATTATATGCTCACAACAACAAGTCGAGTAATGCTAAAAAGTCTATAGATATAAAGTACTATGTTGTGAAGGACAAAGTTCAGGATCAAACTATAAGACTCGAGCATATAAGGACAAAGGATATGCTTGCGGATCTGCTAACGAAAGGCTTACCACCCAATGTGTTCAACGAACACATAGCTGACATGGGTTTAATGGAAAGCCTACGATTCCTGGACTACAGAGGCCCAAAAGTAACAGAATTTGTTTCAAAATAGAAAAGTATGTAGTGGTTGTCTGATTCTATTGGCAATTGAGCAGAGACGATGAAACATTCTCTATGTACCGATACGTGATGAAATGAGTAAAGTACAAAGTTAAAAGTAAAACCGAGATCAAGGGGGAGAATGTTAGATAGATCTCTCCCGTTCGAGCCCAACGGCCCGAACGAGTCCCTTATCCGCGCCCTGATCGGGGCGCCCCAACCTCATCTGGTGGGTGGGCCCCTGTCGCCGCGCTATATAAAGAGGTGAGGTACCGGCAGCGTGCGTCACGAGGATCGTCGCTGTGTCAATCAACCCACCTACATTCCTAACAATCTAGGGTTAGCATGAGCCGACGAGAAGCGCCGCCACCACCGCACACCCACACCGTCGCCCTTCTCCCATGGCTACTGATGCCGGCACTAGCTCTGGCACTAGCTCCGACATCCCCTCTGGCTCTTGTTTGTCGAGCCAGGGAGCAGGTAGTCCCTCTCCTATCAGATCCCTCTCTCCCTCTCTCAGTTTCGAGTCTAGATACGCAAGGTAAAGTGCTACTGAATAGATCTAGACTAGTTTGTCACAAAGCTAAATTAACACCAAGGTTTTCGGTTTTTACTGTACATGTGGACAAACATATCTTTGCAGCATCGAACGGCCCAGATCTTATTTCACTGGCCGATCAAGCAACCAGCATAAGAACCCTATGGGGGACATCAATAACAGCTTTAGATGAGTCGGTTAGCGACCCATTGATCGATCAACGTAGATACGTACGGGACGCTGAGTATAGAAGGAAAAGCAGAGGCTTAACTGGTGCGCCTCTGTTGATCGATCAGTAGCCTCTGGCGTCGTCTCATCCGTCTTGATGCCCAAGATCTCCTCGAAACAGACCTGAGTCCCGCTTTTTATAAACACAGCATGGAGGGGAGCGCCATGACTGGTCATGGAGGGGCAAGGAGATTCATAAGAGAGTATAGTAGAGCCTGACCTGGGTTGACGGGTGCTATAGGTGTCGATTACCCATCAGAGGCCGTATACTGGTCCGCCATGTGCACCTAGCTGGATACGGCAATGGAAAAAGACACAGCAACGGTGTGTATCGCGCGTTGGCACCTCGATCTGGTACATGTTTTCATTTTGCACATTTTTGGTTATGTCCACACCAAGACTATCGGGAGAATTTAAACGCAGCTGTTCGTTCGTAGACGATCGTTTCCAGACTACTATCCAGTAGTAATTTACTTCCTTCGTTCAGGAATATAAGACATTTTAGCTTTGCCAAATAAATGTATTTAGACACTTTTTAGTGTATAGAAGATTCACTCCAAACCTTTACGAATCTATATACTAAAAGGCGTATAGATATATTCGATTCACAATGCTAAAAAAGTCTTATATTTCTGAACGAAGAGAGTATTTAGCATCCAATAGTAAAAGAAAAGTCAACAAAGTAGCTAGTTAACTTCGTGGCTTGGTGCCGTCTTTGTTTTTTGACAGCTTGACACCCTGCCATGCATACATCGATATGATGTGGCGTTTTAATCATTTTGTTGCTGTCATATTAACGATTCTGGCGGAAAGTCGTTTTGACTCCGAGCTCCAGTGCTCCTGCGTATGACGAAAAATTAAAACTATATTTATAGGTTCTAAAAATTTTTTAAAACAAAATCCTAAAAGTTGCTAATGATGTATCTTAAAGACATGCAAAATGTCAACTCGAAATGTTTTGTAATCCGAGCTACACAAAAATGACAAAGTGTGAGGTGTTGTGATTTGAAATCACTACACTATAGATCTACTACCTCCGTTTCAGAG
Source organism: Avena longiglumis (assembly GCA_030063025.1). Classification (NCBI taxonomy): domain Eukaryota; kingdom Viridiplantae; phylum Streptophyta; class Magnoliopsida; order Poales; family Poaceae; genus Avena; species Avena longiglumis. The sequence continues at coordinate 138,372,402 of CP125976.1, forward strand.
CTTAAGGCGTCCTCGTTTTGCGTATTTTTTCTTTGACCAAGAATTACTCTAAATACGTAAAAAGTTTTGGTATAAAACTAGTATCACTGGAAAGTATTTTTCAATATGAATCCAACGGCAAATTATGTACAGTATAATCAAGATTTTGTTGCTCAATTCTTTTGGTCAAACTTTGCTTTGGAAAGCGTGTGCGCCTTAAGCCCTGAAACAGAGGTAGTACAATTTTGTCATTTTTGTGGAGCTCAAAATACACATTATTTTTACTTGAGAATTTGAACTTTTGTTGTATGCATCACTGGATATATCCTGATTTGTTTTTAGAACTCAAAGTCATGCTTTAAAAAAACAAGATCACTGGTGTCTATGTGCACCAAATCTCTACCGTGATTCTAGGAACGTAGACAGGAAGATAACACCGACCGAGTTTGCAACATATACAAGGAGGGAGAAATTATCGGTAACGTGGCGTCCACACATACTTCTTTCGTTCCATCACATGAAAGACTCGAATGTGGACGTACATAGCCGAGGCAAGGAGCGTTTGTTTCTCGGTGCATGTGCATCTCACTTCTGTTCTTCCTTTTTATGGTTTCATCTCCCTTATATGTGATGATTTTTCTTCTTAGATTCAAAACATATCTTGAAACCTTGGATATTCAAATTTTGAGATATTAATTTTGATCATTATGTAATAATGTGCCGGTCATAAATATAATTGAGCACTATTAGAGTATAATTCATAATTAATCTATTTTCTTTATAGAAACAATATCAATATTTCCGTTGCATTAAGAGAACTAATAAATACATAAAAGGATGAGCGCCCATCGCACTAAAACAAAAGAAAATCTAAAGCTAGCAGGAACATGACAACATATGAGCCACAAAGATAGAGAGAACACCACATTTACACTCTATCATCCTAGACTCTCCTCTTAATGTTTTCCATGGTTTTTGGATAAATACAATGGCCCTGGCCTAGCCAGAACGCCTCAAACGCTTGACCGTTTAATTTGTTTGTTTTGTATTACTGCACGTAGACTATGCATAAACTTAGGGCTGAAGCATGCTCAACAAACATTGACAACAACTACATACGTTCCAAAATGTAAGCATTGAACTGCTAGAAAGGCATATTATGGAACAAAGTTAGTAGCTATTATCTTTTTCAAGAAAACGATCTCAAATAATATGGTACTCTGAAGCCACCGACTACTTAATTAGCAACCAAGTGGTAATCTTACACGAAACTATCCACGAACTTGATAGGAAAAAAAAGGATGGTGTTCTCTTTAAGATAGATTTTAAAAAGGATTACAATAAGGTTAAATGGTCTTTCTTGCAGCAAGTTCTTAGGATGAAAGGTTTTGATCCTATTTAGTGTGACTGGATTAAAAAATTATAGAGAAAGGTAGTGTGGGTATTAAAGTTAATGACATTGGCTATTATTTAAAACATGCCCTCTCGTGTCACAGGTTCTTAGAGGAGTCGGCACCACCAAGCCCAAGTCGCCGTGCGTGTGGTCGTCCTCCAACGCGACGGCGCAGCGTACTCGCACGCTTGCGGCCACATACGACGTAACTGATGGCACGCGGCGCGGACACACACCAGGCCGGGAGACGAGCCGGCCGCCGGCAGGGCAAGTTGAGGTTGAGGAGGTACTATGCGGCACGGCCACAGCTCTTCGCGCGCGGTTCGGGGCCAGGCGCGACAGCTGGCGTGCGTGGTGTGGGCACTGCAACACGCAGGGGCAACAGGGAGCCAACACTGGGCTACCCGCAGGCGCGCGCGACGAGCACCTTGATAGCGGCTCGTCCAACATGACGCAGGGACATGGCGTACATGCATGCTCATCGGATGTATATATGCAGAGGCCCGAACAGAATAGTAGAGCAGCTAATTATTGGACATAGCATGCACCTTAATTATATATATGGATCCGACGACGAAAATGTCAAATATTAATTCAAAGTACTAGTCTACAGAGAGAGCTAGCCATCGTTAGTGGATCCGACCGATGTGATGTACGATCGCGATCAATACAACGACACGTAGAATTCAGTTGGAGGGCTGGTCCACGGATTTCACGGGCCCTAGGGCAAAACGACGCTAAGGGACCCTTATTTAAAGTGGCGGAGCTTTCATGGAGTGTGTGTGTGTGGGTGTGGGGTGTTGGGGGGGTTGGGGGGGGGGGGGGGCAAAGGCGCCCTACTCTAGAAATTACATTAAGACTATATATCTTTAATATTTAATATGCTAAACAATTTGTCCCATACTCTAAAAAACACCTTAAAGATATATATCTTTAATATTTGTGCTAAAAAATTTGCCCCTACTCTAGAAAACACCTTAAAGATATATATCTATAATACCCTATAAAGCTATGTGACTGCCGGTTTTGTTCTGTACACTTGGAGAGGCCAGAGAAATCGTGGTATCAAGAAAATATAAAAAAATGTTGAAGTATTTTCCCGCAAATATGAGTCAAAATAGAGCCATGGAAGGCTAGAATTTGGATCAACTATATATTTAAAGATAATTTTACACTATTAGGACTTAAAAGTAGACTAATATAGAAACACAAAAAGTCTTGGGTCGGGGCCCCTACATCATGGGGGCCCTGGGCGAGTGCCCCTTTGCCCCGCCCTATGGGCCGACCCTGTTCAGTTGTTCATCTATTAGGGCATGGCCCGACAAAGAACCACGCCGCCCTTCACCCTCAAGTAAGCTCAATCGATGATACACCCTAGGCTGAGAGAGGTAAAAGGAGTTCCTTCCCTGTCACTCCGAATCATGTGCTGTCACTTTGAACTTTGGAGACGCACGCTATAAATTGCTGCAGCTGCACCCTCGCGAGGCATGAAATCTCAAACACGTTCCCAACCCGGCCAAGTTACAAACAGCTAGCACGAAGAGAGACGATGGCCACAACTAGGTAATATCTGAACAGTAGAAAAATGTCAGGAGCAAGAAGAAACAGTAGACCGACGATGGAAAATCTAGACAAACAAAATAGAGGAAGAACAAACCGAAAAAGAAGAAATAAAATCAAGGAAAGAAACAAAGAATCAGAAATCCTAAAGAAAATCAAATAAGAAGAAAGGGAATTGACCAATCTCCCTAGCAGCGCAGGAAGATCAGACCGAAGAAGAAGAAAAATTATGGAAAGGAAGAAAGGACGGGAAATCCTAAAATAAAATAAATCAAGGACTAAGGGAGCCAAACCCCACCGGCCAAACTTGGCTCACCTCAACCGAATCCAGCGCAGAAGACATCCATGGCGACAAACCAGACGCCGTCGATGGAGCGAACGCCGGGGCAAATGACCGGCGTCAGTGAGGCTGGGGAAGACAGCCGACGACCCCTCCGTCCGGCAGAAAGATGAAGAAGCGGAAGAGTCGGGGAGGTACGCGGGAGGAGCAAGGGAGGGGAAGTGCGAGGGGCGGAGGCGGAGGCGGACGAAAAGTAGGAATAGACACGCCCAGCGGGAGGAAAAGCCGGCCATGCCCCAGCGTGATGAGCTATTTCGACCATCGTGACCACCACGGGCGGCGTCGCCCACCCCCGTGCCATGCCCGCTGACAAGCAGGCGCCCAAAAAAAGGGGGCCACGTCCCAACCAAGGGAGTAGACATCAAGCGGGTAAGAAGAGCCAGTCCATCGGTGGTCTTGCAACGTAACTCACGACGCAATATGGGTGCGTGACGGACGCGAAACGGGCGGGGATGGGCGTAGGGATGCAGAAGTGGGACAATTGGGATAAGTGGAATACCACTTTTAGAATACTAGACTAATTCAAAACTAAGTAGGAGAAATGAGATAAACTAGATTTGACATATTCCGCTTATCCCACTTATCCCATCTAAATTAGAGTTAGTCTAGTAGTCTAAATATGGTATCCCGCTTATCCCAATTGTTCCACCTCTGCATCCCTAGATGGGCGCGGGATGGGTCGGCGGGGTGGGTAGGCATCTGCCCCTGCCAGACTTAAAACACCCGAAAAACAGCTACGGAAATCTTTCGCAGGAGGCTGACAGGTGGGCCCGACGGGAATTAAACGGGGGTAGCTAGAGAGGAGCACATGACCTGTGTAGGAAAGGGTGTACAACCAACTGTTAAATAGATCTCTCCCGTTCGAGCTCAACGACCCGAACTAGTCCCTTATCCGCGCCTTGATCGGGGGCGCCCCAACCTCATCTGGTGGGTGGGCCCCTATCGCCACACTATATAAAGAGGTGGGGTACCAGCAGCACGCGTCACGAGGATCGCCTCTGTGCCAATCACCCCACCTACATCCCTACCGATCTAGGGTTAGCGTGAGCCGACGGGAAGCGCTGCCACCACCGCACACCCACGCCGTCGCCCTTCTCCCATGGCTACTGATGCCGGCACTAGCTCTGGCACTAGCGCCGGCATCCCCTCTGGCTCTTGTTTGTCGAGTCAGGGAGCAGGTAGTCCCTCTCCTATCAGATCCCTCTCTCCCTCTCTCAGTTTCGAGTCTAGATACGCAAGGTAAAGTGCTACTGAATAGATCTAGACTAGTTTGTCACAAAGCTAAATTAACACCAAGGTTTTCGGTTTTTACTGTACATGTGGACAAACATATCTTTGCAGCATCGAACGGCCCAGATCTTATTTCACTGGCCGATCAAGCAACCAGCATAAGAACCCCATGGGGGACATCAATAACAGCTTTAGATGAGTCGGTTAGCGACCCATTGATTGATCAGCGCAGATACGTACGGGACGCTGAGTATAGAAGGAAAAGCAGAGGCTTAACTGGTGCGCCTCTGTTGATCGATCAGTAGCCTCTGGCGTCGTCTCATCCGTCTTGATGCCCAAGATCTCCTCGAAACAGATCTGACTCCCGCTTTTTATAAACACAGCATGGAGGGGAGCGCCATGACTGGTCATGGAGGGGCAAGGAGATTCATAAGAGAGTATAGTAGAGCCTGACCTGGGTTGACGGGTGCTATAGGTGTCGATTACCCATCAGAGGCCGTATACTGGTCCGCCATGTGCACCTAGCTGGATACGGCAATGGAAAAAGACACAGCAACGATGTGTATTGCGCGTTGGCACCTCGATCTGGTACATGTTTATTTTGCATATTTTTGGTTATGTCCACACCAAGACTATCGGGAGAATTTAAACACAGCTGTTCGTTCGTAGACGATCGTTTCCAGACTACTATCCAGTAGTAATTTACTTCCTTCGTTCAGGAATATAAGAAATTTTAGCTTTGCCAAATAAATGTATTTAGACACTTTTTAGTGTATAGAAGATTCACTCTAAACCTTTACGAATCTATATACTAAAAGGCGTATAGATATATTCGATTCACAATGCTAAAAAAGTCTTATATTTCTGAACGAAGAGAGTATTTAGCATCCAATAGTAAAAGAAAAGTCAACAAAGTAGCTAGTTAACTTCGTGGCTTGGTGCCGTCTTTGTTTTTGGACAGCTTGACACCCTGCCATGCATACATCGGTATGATGTGGCGTTTTAATCATTTTGTTATTGTCATATTAACGATTCTGGCGGAAAGTCGTTTTGACTCCGAGCTACAGTGCTCCTGCGTATGATGAAAAATTAAAACTATGTTTATAGGTTCTAAAAAAATCTTAAAACAAAATCCTAAAAGTTGCTAATGATGTATCTTAAAGACATGCAAAATGTCAACTCGAAATGTTTTGTAATCCGAGCTACACAAAAATGACAAAGTGTGACTTGTTGTGATTTGAAATCACTACACTATAGATCTACAATTTTGTCATTTTTGTGGAGCTCAAAATACACATTATTTTTACTTGAGAATTTGAACTTTTGTTGTATGCATCACTGGATATATCCTGATTTGTTTTTAGAACTCAAAGTCATGCTTTAAAAAAACACAACCACTGGTGTCTATGTGCACCAAATCTCTACCGTGATTCTAGGAACGTAGACAGGAAGATAACACCGAACGAGTTTGCAACATATACAAGGAGGGAGAAATTATCGGTAACGTGGCGTCCACACATACTTCTTTTGTTCCATCACAAGAAAGACTCGAATGTGGACGTACATAGCCGAGGCAAGGAGCGTTTGTTTCTCGGTGCATGTGCATCTCACTTCTGTTCTTCCTTTTTATGGTTTCATCTCCCTTATATGTGATGATTTTTCTTCTTAGATTCGAAACATATCTTGAAACCTTGGATATTCAAATTTTGAGATATTACTTTTGATCATTATATAATAATGTGCCGGTCATAAATATAATTGAGCACTATTAGAGTATAATTCATAATTAATCTATTTTCTTTATAGAAACAATATCAATATTTCCGTTGCATTAAGAGAACTAATAAATACATAAAAGGATGAGCGCCCATCGCACCAAAACAAAAGAAAATCTAAAGCTAGCAGGAACATGACAACATATGAGCCACAAAGATAGAGAGAACACCACATTTACACTCTATCATCCTAGACTCTCCTCTTAATGTTTTCCACGGTTTTTGGATAAATACAATGGCCCTGGCCTAGCCAGAACGCATCAAACGCTTGACCGCTTAATTTGTTTGTTTTGTATTACTGCACGTAGACTATGCATAAACTTAGGGCTGAAGCATGCTCAACAAACATTGACAACAACTACATACGTTCCAAAATGTAAGCATTGAACTGCTAGAAAGGCATATTATGGAACAAAGGTAGTAGCTATTATCTTTTTCAAGAAAACGATCTCAAATAATATGGTATTCTGAAGCCACCGACTACTTAATTAGCAACCAAGTGGTAATCTTACACGAAACTATCCACGAACTTGATAGGAAAAAAAAAGATGATGTTCTCTTTAAGATTGATTTTAAAAAGGATTACGATAAGGTTAAATGGTCTTTCTTGCAGCAAGTTCTTAGGATGAAAGATTTTGATCCTATTTAGAGTGACTGGATTAAAAAATTGTAGAGAAAGGTGGGTATTAAAGTTAATGACATAGGCTATAATTTATAACATGCCCTCTCGTGTCATAGGTTCTTAGAGGAGTCGGCACCACCAAGCCCAAGTCGCCGTGCGTGTGGTCGTCCTCCAACGCGACGGCGCGGCGTGCTCGCACGCTTGTGGCCACATACGACGTAACTGATGGCACACGGCGCGGACACACACCAGGCCGGGAGACGAGCCGGCCGCCGGCAGGGCAAGTTGAGGTTGAGGAGGTACTATGCGGCACGGCCACAGCTCTTCGCGCGCGGTTCGGGGCCAGGTGCGACATCTGGCGTGCGTGGTGTGGGCACTGCAACACGCGGGGGCGACAGGGAGCCAACACTGGGCTACCGACAGGCGCGCGCGACGAGCACCTTGATAGCGGCTCGTCCAACATGACGCAGGGACATGGCGTACATGCATGCTCATCAGATGTATATATGCAGAGGCCCGAACAGAATAGTAGAGCAGCTAATTATTGGACATAGGATGCACCTTAATTATATATATGGATCGGACGACGAAAATGTCAAATATTAATTCAAAGTACTAGTCTACAGGGAGAGCTAGCCATCGTTAGTGGATCCGACCGATGTGATGCACGATCGCGATCAATACAACGACACGTAGAATTCAGTTGCAGGGCTGGTCCACGGATTTCACGGGTCCTAGGGCAAAACGACGCTAAGGGACCCTTATTTAAAGTGGCGGAGCTTTCATGGAGTGTGTGTGGGTGTTGGGGGGCAAAGGCCCCCTACTCTAGAAATCACATTAAGACTATATATCTTTAATATTTAATATGCTAAACAATTTGTCCCATACTCTAAAAAACACCTTAAAGATATATATCTTTAATATTTGTGCTAAAAAATTTGCCCCTACTCTAGAAAACACCTTAAAGATATATATCTATAATATTTATGCTTGCAGAATAGTACAATTATGTTATTGCATCGCTGGTATCTAGAAATGAATATATTCACAACCCTATAAAGCTATGTGACTGTCGGTTTTATTCTGTACACTTGGAGAGGCCAGAGAAATCGTGGTATCAAGAAAAATATAAAAAAATGCTGAAGTATTTTCCCGGAAATATGAGTCAAAATAGAGCCATGGCAGGCTTGAATTTGGATCAACTATATATTTAAAGATAATTTTACACTATTAGGACTTAAAAGTAGACTAATATAGAAACACAAAAAGTCTTGGGTCGTGGGCCCCTACATCATGGGGGCCCTGGGAGAGTGCCCCTTTGCCCCGCCCTATGGGCCGACCCTGTTCAGTTGTTCAGCTATTAGGGCATGGCCCGACAAAGAACCACGCCGCCCTTCACCCTCAAGTAAGCTCAATCGATGATACACCCTAGGCTGAGAGAGGTAAAAGGAGTTCCTTCCCTGTCACTCCGAATCATGTGCTGTCACTTTGAACTTTGGAGACGCACGCTATAAATTGCTGCAGCTGCACCCTCGCGAGGCATGAAATCTCAAACACGTTCCCAACCCGGCCAAGTTACAAACAGCTAGCACGAAGAGAGACGATGGCCACAACTAGGTAAAATCTGAACAGTAGAAAAATGTCAGGAGCAAGAAGAAACAGTAGACCGACGATGGAAAATCTGGACAAACAAAATAGAGGAAGAACAAACCGAAAAAGAGGAAATAAAATCAAGGAAAGAAACAAAGAATCAGAAATCCTAAAGAAAATCAAATAAGAAGAAAGGGAATTGACCAATCTCCCTAGCAGCGAAGTAAGATCAGACCGAAGAAGAAGAAGAAGAAGAAGAAAAATCATGGAAAGGAAGAAAGGACGGGAAATCCTAAAATAAAACAAATCAAGGACTAAGGGAGCCAAACCCCACCGGCCAAACTTGGCTCACCTCAACCGAATCCAGCGCAGAAGACATCCATGGCGACAAACCAGACGCCGTCGATGGAGTGAACGTCGGGAACATGACCGGCGTCAGTGAGGCTGGGGAAGATAGCCGACGACCCCTCCGTCCGGCAGAAAGATGAAGAAGCGGAAGAGCCGGGGAGGTACACGGGAGGAGCGAGGGAGGGGAAGTGCGAGGGGCGGAGGCGGACAAAAAGTAGGAATAGACACGCCCAGCTAGCGGGAGGAAAAGCCGGCCATGCCCCAGCGTGATGAGCTATTTCGACCATCGTGACCACCACGGGCGGCGTCGCCCACCCCCGTGCTAGGACCGCTGACAAGCAGGTGCCCAAAAAAAGGGGGCCACGTCCCAACGAAGGGAGTAGACATCAAGCGGGTAAGAAGAGCCAGTCCATCGGTGGGCTTGCAACGTAACTCACGACGCAGTATGGGTGCGTGACGGACGCGAAACGGGCGGGGATGGGCGTAGGGATGCAGTAGTGGGACAATTGGGATATGTGGAATACCACTTTTAGACTACTAGACTAATTCAAAACTAAGTAGGAGAAATGAGATAAACTAGATTTGACATATTCCGCTTATCCCATCTAAATTAGTGTTAGTCTAGTAGTCTAAATATGGTATCCCGCTTATCCCAATTGTCCCACCTCTGCATCCCTAGATGGGCGCGGGATGGGTCGGCGGGATGGGTAGGCATCTGCCCCTGCCAGACTTAAAACACCCGAAAAATAGCAACGGAAATCTTTCGCAGGAGGCTGACAGGTGGGCCCGACGGGAATTAAACGGGGGTAGCTAGAGAGGAGCACATGCCCTGTGTAGGAAAGGGTGTACAACCAACTGTTAGATAGATCTCTCCCGTTCGAGCTCAACGGCCCGAACGAGTCCCTTATCCGCGCCCTGATCGGGGGCGCCCCAATGTAACACCCTCAGAATCGGACCTATGCAAGTTTTAGCGAAACCCGCCAAACCCGCATAGAAACGATTCAAAGGTGCCCACCAGGCACTTTCGTGCGGGTGGAAAACGAAGTAATAACATTACACAACAGTCCTCGATGGGACCCACAGAACAGATATATATACAACACGACTTCTTGAGTCAAGAATACAGATATACAGAACAAAGATCCAATCACCTTGAAAACGTTGGAGCGTCCGACTACGGACAAGAAGCAAATGGGGCTAAGAGCCCTGAAGAATAACCAATGGCGTACATAACCCTGCCCAGGCCAAGCCGGAAGGGTAACCCTGCTAACGGCGTCGATCTCAAAACCTGCTTAAACAAAAGGGGAGCCGACAAAGGGCAAAGGAAAAAGAGGAGGCGTCGATCGAGGCCAGTACACGGCGAGGCTAGAATTCGGCGGTCCTCGCCTACATAGGTATGGTGGACTGAGCGGCAGCGGCAGCATGCACTGAACAACCTATAGAGACTCGATACAACTGGCGGTTATCAGAGAGGGGTAAGAGAGACCTAATCGGAACCAACATGATACTATCATCAAACAAACCCATCCTGGCGTTTCCCCCTCGAGACCAAACGAGGAAGTCAACCGAGGAACTCTCACAGTTGGCAGTTTTACTTATTCAGTTATCGTTGCAGCAATTACTAGTCAAATATAGATAGTCATCCTGATAAAATAAGCAGTGGGCACTTTTATTTATCCGTTCCGTTATAGTTGCAGCTCTTACTAATCAGATGCAATTAGCATGAGATAACCCAAAACCCAGCAGTTGTTGGTACTTTTATTCAGCCCTTCTGTTGTAGTTGCAATACTTACTAGTCAGGTACAATGGTCGCAAGCGACACTCCAAACAAGCAGTTGTGGGCAGTATTAATTAGCCATTCCGTTATAGTGAAGCTGATTACTAGTCATTATAAAGTCAAATTTATAGCAATAAACTTTAGTTATGCTTGTCTATGATCGAGATACTGTGCTCCAAGTCGTCCATATCCATGGACACGGCTTTGAAAGTTTTACCCGGCGGTGCACCAATAGCAACACACGCTCGATCAACCTCGGAAAAACCAAATCAAAACCCAACGAGGCTTTCACTGAACAATCACATGATTCAGAAATATTTGAGGCCACCCCATTGAGTAGATCCATAGCAGTAAGCAAGCTCGAGACGGACTCAAGGTTTCGCCAATGGTATGTGGCTGGGAACCCGAAAGTGTGGCTGGGCTTGTCGATACCGCGTAATCACTCCGCTTACCTAAACAGTACAGTGTGCTCCTCGCACAAACGTAAATACATAAGTAGCATGGCATAAGTACAGGATCGTAAATAAAACCTCAAACTAGTTGTGGCCCCAAGAAATAAGACTGAATCAAGCTCTGGCTCAGGGGGGTCCCATATACCTCCCGGATGTGGATAGCGCGATAAATCAAGGAACAGGTATCAAGTACTCGGGGTCTTACGGGACACAAGTGGGCGTTCGGAAACCAAATATTATCTATCACCCACCGATGCCTCTGCTTATTTCAATTTTAGTTGTTAAACAGGAATTAAAGTGAACGATAAGTAAAACTATGATCATCTCCCAACATCAACATGCGGCAATTCATCAACGACTGTGGCATATGACGACACACAACAGCACTTGAGCAAGCGACTACGACACGCAAGTCCATCTATCTACCAAACAACAGGTAATAGGATGTGTCCAAGGCAATTTACGGCTGCAAAGGATATCACGGGTACGAAAACTAGAGCATCGCAACACAGATAGCAATATATCAACAGGAGGGAATAAATACTATAAAGTAAGATAGGTAGAAAGGGGGAGATGCTCGCCTGAAAACATTGCCGACGGTTCAACCGACGATCGGGGCGAAGCTCACATCAACTCAACGGCCTTATCCGCGAAGAAGCAAAACACTAGAAGAAACACCGGATGTAATATTTAATACAACGACAGAAGATCGGCATGATGCTTGTATGATGCATGGCATGGCAAGGTGCGATGCAATTAGGTTAATATTAAGTGGAACCGGGGTCCCGACAATTATTATATGGTTCATGTTGTTTAGAAGCCCCGCAATTTAATGTTGTATTAGCAAGACAAAAGTTGGCACCGGTTCGCTACACAAGTTTAATGAGGCCAATATGAGGCTAGATTTGCCCGCATATGGGCCCCATATTTAATTAGAGGTGAATTCGGCATAAGGCCCCCAACCCAATGATATGCATGCGAGGATGACCATTTAATATGCGACAAGTGGTTATTATATATTATAAAATAGGGTTCTCGGATAAGAGGTCACACATTAGGGTCTCGAAGAACTTGGGTTTCCGGGGTTCGGGGTTCGACAGGGTCCAGGGTCCGGTCTCGGGGTCCAGGGTTCTGACGGGGTCGTTCTCGAACTCCGGGGTTAGGGTCTCGGATCGGGGTAGTTCTTGTCGCGTCCGGGAAGCAGGTCTTGGTTCGGTGTCAGGGCGTGTCGAATTCTTCCGGGCCGATGCCGTTCTTGTCGTCGCGACGGTCTGGTCGGGTTCGCAAGTCGGGTCGGTCTTGGCTTCGGGGTGAAGTGCTTGTCGGTCTCATGGCGATCTTGTTGGAACCATATCGAAGGCCCTGATGTCGAGAAGATCTTGGCGTTCCATGAAGAAGGTCTTGACGCTTCGATCTGGTGTCGCCCTTCCGGTACCGCGGGTCTTGGCGTCCTTTGGTTCCGAGAGGAAGGACTTGGCATTTCCACGGGTCTTGGCGTTTTGACGGGGTTCTCGGCTCCGGTTCCACGACGGAGATCCTGAGGTTCCATGCCGGCACACTTGGCGCCTTCTAAACCGACGATCGGTCTCATGTCCAGGTAGGGGTGCTTGATGGTCCGAGAGAGGTTCTTGTCCGCGATTCTTCGAGCACCTTCGGGGTACGGGTACTTGATGGCGTCGAAGGAACCTGGCCTCCGTGGACCTGCGAGCGAGGCGGCAGCCCAGGAGATCCCCGAGGAGGTGGTCTTGCAGCCGGCAGGGGCAGGGCACGGGCATGCGGAGGCAGAGGCGCCGGGAACGCCGGCGTCCAGAAGGCGAGGTGGCGACACCGACGAACCGGCGACGAGGATCTTGGCGGCGACGTCGTGGGCCAGCGGGCACCGGAGGGCAGCAAGCGACGGCCGAGGATGCGGCGGCGCCGGCGAGGCTGCTGAGCTCTGCCGGAGAAGACGGGCGAAGCGGCTCGGGAGGACGAGCGAAGCGCGGCAGCGGAGGATGAAGAGGCCGAGGCGGAGAGGCAGCCTTGAGCTCGGCAGAGGCGGGAACGCTGGAGGCGGCGGCAGTGGCGGCTCAATGGCGAACGCGGCGGCAGGCGGACTTCGCTGCCGGAGGGCGAGGCGAGCTAGAAGGCCACAGCGGGCTCATGAAGCCAGCGCGAGCAGGGCTCAGAGGCGGCGACGCCTGCCTGAGGCGCGGCAACAGCGGCGAAGTCTGGCCCAGCCTGGGGCGGCAACAGCGGGCCTTGGCGGCAGGCTTGCAGCAGCGAAACGTCTCGGCGCGGAGGCGAGGAACGGAGAAGGAGGGCCGGCGGAAGGGGGCCTTGGCGCTCGCCGGAGATGGGAGGGAGGCAAGTGGAGGCGAGGAGGAGGAGAGGCGAGAAGGTGGCGGAGGGCGGGTAGAGGCGAGGTGGGAGGCGTCTGGGGCTGGGCCCAGGCAGGCAGGGCAGTGGGGTGGTGGTGGCGTGGGTGCGTGTGTGGCTTGTGTGGGTGGGGCCAGGGGGTGAGCTGTGAGGGAGAGAGGTGTGGGTGGGGAGGTTTAGGTGGCAGAAGCTGATTGGATAGGGGGGAAGGTTAGGTGAGGTGGCCGGATGCTATTGGAGGGAGTGAGGTGGAGGGGTGGGTTGGGGTAGATTAGTTGGTAGGTTTAGGAATAAGGGGGTGGGACTGGTTGGACCGATTTAAAATCCTGGGGGTGGTCGTTCGGGTCGATCTGGCCCGTTCGACTGCCCCCACTAAAAAAAATAATATAATTTTTATTTGTTTTGTTAACACCGTTTGCAAACCGATAGCACTCAAACAAAAATAATCCGGAGACCGGGCTTTGCATTTGAATTAAGATGGGGCGTTTGAAAAACAAATCGGGCTTTGCGAAAATAGTTTTAGACAAACAACATATGATGATGACGATGCAATGCACAAATTCAACGCGATTTTCTAGTAGTGGTTTTGCGGGATGCCACACCCAACCTCATCTGGTGGGTGGGACCCTATCGCCACACTATATAAAGAGGTGGGGGTACCGGCAACACGCGTCACGAGGATCGCCGCTGTGCCAATCACCCCACCTACATCCCTACCGAACTAGGGTTAGCGTGAGCCGACGGGAAGTGCCGCCACCATCGCACACCCACGCCGTCGCCCTTCTCCCATGGCTACTGATGCCGGCACTAGCTCTGGCACTAGCGCCGGCATCCCCTCTGGCTCTTGTTTGTCGAGCCAGGGAGCAGGTAGTCCCTCTCCTCTCAGATCCCTCACTCCCTTTCTCAGTTTCGATTCTAGATACGCAAGGTAAAGTGCTACTGAATAGATCTAGATTAGTTTGTCACAAAGCTAAATTAACATTGGTATGAGAGCCACTAGTTGCTAGATCTTTCGGTGCAAAAGAGAGAGAATAAACCTAGATCTAAAAGTGCGCCTGCCCTACGGCCGCGCCGTTTCTCTCGATCTAGATGAGCATCAACTGAGGCATCTAGACGAAGAACAAAGCCCTTCAGGGAAAAGAAATCCCAGATCTAAAACCCCAAAAGGAAAACCCCTAGTTCCTTCCCAGATCCCAACCCTGAATCAAAACAGAGAGCAAAACCCCAAATCCCCACCCTAGAGCACCCCAGATTTACCCGAATCCAGAAAAGAAAGTCAAAACCCCCAGATCCCCAAACCCTAGATCCAAGCAAGAAAAGATTTCTGGCCGTCGTCGGCAAGGGGAGGGCCCTCCGCTGCACCTCTTGACGGTCAGGCGCCCACCCTCGGGTGGATGCACCGCCGCCAAGGGGGGCAGAGGGGGGCCGCGGCTCCGTCGCTCGTCGTTTCACCTCTCTGCTGCACTCATGGTGGTGGGGAGGTGGAAGGGACAGAGGGAAAGGAGGGGAAGAGGCAGGGGATGGCAGTGTAGGAGAGGGAGGGGCTCGCCGCCGGCGCCGTCGCCGGGCGGGCGACCACCTCGCCTCGCCAGCGCCGCCAGAGAGGAGCTGGTGGGGGCGCGCAGGGTGGACAGAGGGGGAAATGGGGCTAGGGTTAGTGGGGGCTGCACGGGGGGGGGGGGGGGGGGGGCCGATCGTGCGGTCAGGATCGAGCGGGGCGGGCAAGTGGTCAGGCCGTTGGGCTCTAGCGGGCCGCTGGCGGCGTGAGCGTGCACCGCGCGGGCGGTAGCCAGCAAGCAACGCTTGGCGGGCTGCTGGCTGGGCCTTAGGATGAAAGGTTTTGATCCTATTTAGTGTGACTGGATTAAAAAATTGTAGAGAAAGGTATTGTGGGTATTAAAGTTAATGACATAGGCTATTATTTTAAAAAAAAAGGATCACGATAATTGCTCGTGCAAAAGAGGATAGTCAGGTGCATGGCCTCATTTCTCATCTGATTGAGGGGGAGTGTCGATTCTTTAATATGCAGACGGCACCATAATTTTTATGGAACGTCGATTTAGAGAAAGATCTCAATATGAATCAAAATCTTGGATCTGCCACTGCATATAATCCATGTAAATGTATTCAGCCATGACATTTATGTCACAAGTATGGCACCGGCAACATGTGAATTAGTAGTACATGACAATGGGGGAAACAGCAAGCACGTGTGACACCACGTTCTTATGTTTTTGCAAATCTGGCTTGCGTGCAGTACAACGAAAAAAGCGACCTAAGACTACTTCAGGGATGTGTGTGCGTGTCCACGGGTCCGGCCCTCTTCCTTCCCCCTCCTCCCCCTCCCCCTCCTCCTCCTCCGCGCCGGCGCCCCGCCCCCCCCCCTGTCCTCTCTCCGGGAAATAGCCGGGACGGAGACAGGGAGAGAGCACACACCGAGTTAGTAGATTTAGTGTAGTGCTGTGTGTGTGCGCCAGGGCTCTATATGCCGGTGGGAGGCTCTAGATCGGGTGGGCTGGGGGGCTCAGGGGTCAAATCTTCCTTGCGTTCTTGCTCAGGTGGCGACCCGGATCGGTGTTTTTTTCCGTTTCTTCCATCTCCCTCCGGCCGTGGTGGGCGAGGGATTGAGATGGTGGGCTTGGTGATGCATGGGGGAAGGGGAAGACTGAGCGCTGGCGGGGGGCGGCGGCTCCCTTCAAGCGCCACCACCATGCTCCCGGCGTTGCTCGCATCCATCTTATCTATCTGGCTGGCTGTGGGTGGAGGGGAAGGGGAATGCGCTGCGTGCGTGCGGCTTGGAGGCCTGGCTTGGGAGGCTTCTTCTGAGCTTGCCTCGCGCGGCGGATCAAGCCGGCGCCTCACGTCGCTATTCTTGGCCATATGGGCGACTACTTCAGGGAATATGGTCCATGCAGATGATTTGGACTCGTCTACCTACGTTGCATTCAAATTTCCAATAATTAATCTATCATTCTATACTAGATGGAAATTTCACACATCAGCTTGTTCACGCCGGCCTTGTTTTTGGATAGCTTTGCATCATGCCATACAGCATGTACCATCCGTGAACCTGTGATCATTTTGTTTCTTTTCTATGACCATGCCACTGTGCTAGATTGAACGGACGGTATTAATCCGAATATGCTACCTTTTTTTTGTGTGCAAACAAATGCCTACCTTGATGACATTATGCAGTAATTGAAAACAGTTGTACATCTAGTAATCACTCTGCAGTTTCCCTACAAAACACGCAAAGCCGTGGGAGGTAGTATCTTGATTTTTTTATATAGTACTATTTTCGCCCTCAAATTTCAGAAATAATAGCTGAATTGAGTAATTTCCAAATCTAATACTCCATACGGTAATCCACCGGATGAAAGTAGATTTTCGTGCACAAATGTAGCAGTATATAGCGTGCAGGCAATCACCATTCTCCCAAAGGTACATGCTACCTAATCAATCGGCAGATCAACTAATACCTGGCTCTTGAAAGAGGCTTTCGTCCCGCTTATAAATAAAACAACGGGTTCGTAACAGACCCCAATCCACGATTACCAGCCGAAGCCAAAGGAGAAATAAAAAAAGGTGCAAGTCGGCTGGAGCCAGGGCACAATAATGCCCAAAGCTAAATAAAAACTAGTACGTTGCTAGTTTTGGTCAAATTTGATTCTCTGTGTTTGGTTTTAATTTATAACGTGCCCTCTCGTGTCACAGGTTCTTAGAGGAGTCGGCACCACCAAGCCCAAGTTGCCGTGCGTGTGGTCGTCCTCCAACGCGACGGCGCGGCGTGCTCGCACGCTTGCGGCCACATACGACGTAACAGATGGCACGCGGCGCGGACGCACACCAGGCCGGGAGGCGAGCCGGCCGCCGGCAGGGCAAGTTGAGGTTGAGGAGGTACTATGCGGCACGGCCACAGCTCTTGGCTTCAGGCCAGGTGCGACATGCGTGGTGTGTGGTGCACAACAACCGCGGGGCGGCGGCGAGGAGCAAACACTGGCTACACACACGCGCGCGACGAGCACCTTGATAGCGGCTCGTCCAACATGACGCAGGGACATGACGTACATGCATGCTCATCAGATGTATAAATGCAGAGGCCCGAACAGAATAGTAGAGCAGCTAATTATTAGACATAGCATGCACCTTAATTATATATATGGATCGGACGACGAAAATGTCAAATATTAATTCAAAGTACTAGTCTACAGGGAGAGCTAGCCATCGTTAGTGGATCCGACCGATGTGATGCATGATCGCGATCAATACAACGACACGTAGAATTCAGTTGTTCAGCTATTAGGGCATGGCCCGACAAAGAACCACGCCGCCCTTCACCCTCAAGTAAGCTCAATCGGTGATACACCCAGGCTGAGAGAGGTAAAAGGAGTTCCTTCCCTGTCACTCTGAATCCTGTGCTGTCACTTTGAACTTTGGAGACGCACGCTATAAATTGCTGCAGCTGCACCCTCGCGAGGCACGAAATCTCAAACACGTTCCCAAACCGGCCAAGTTACAACCAGCTAGCACGAATAGAGACGATGGCCACAACTAGGTAAAATCTGAACAGTAGAAAACTGTCAGGAGCAAGAAGAAACAGTAGACCGACGATGGAAAATCTGGACAAACAAAATAGAGGAAGAACAAACCGAAAAAGAGGAAATAAAATCAAGGAAAGAAACAGAGAATCAGAAAGCCTAAAGAAAATCAAATAAGAAGAAAGGGAATTGATCAATCTCCCTGGCAGCGGAGGAAGAACAGACCGAAGAAGAAGAAGAAAAATCAAGGAAAAGAAGAAAGGACGGGAAATCCTAAAATAAAACAAATCAAGGACTAAGGGAGCCAAACCCCACCGGCCAAACTTGTCTCACCTCAACCGAATCCAGCGCGGAAGACATCCATGGCGACAAACCAGACGCCGTCGATGGAGCGACCGCCGGGGAACACAACCGGCGTTAGTGAGGCTGGGGAAGACAGCCGGCGACCCCTCCGTCCGGCAGAAAGATGAAGAAGCGGAAGAGCCGGGGAGGGGCGCGAGAGGAGCGAGGGAGGGGAAGTGCAAGGGACGGAGGTGGAGGCGGATGAAAAGTAGGAATAGACACGCCCAGCGGGAGGAGAAGCCGGCCATGCCCCGACGCGATGAGCTATTTCGACCATCGTGACCACCACGAGCGGCGTCGCCCACCCCCGTGCCAGGCCCGCTGACAAGCAGGCGCCCAAAAAAAAGGGGGCCACGTCCCAGCGAAGGGAGTAGACATCAAGCGGGTAAGAAGAGCCAGTTCATCGGTGGGCTTGCTGTTGGGCCACGCAGAGATAAAACAAAATTTTTCCTCCAACGTGGTGATCCCAAGATCTAGCTGAGGTAGAAGGCCACGAGTTTTACCACTAGACGTGCGGTTGCGGATTACTGATGAAGCGCGTCAGTTGATGCAGTGCAGTCCTCACGATCCGATCGTCCTGGTGCTGATCCCACAACACCTCTGATGGTATCCACACGTACAAGGAGGAGCACCGGCGACGAACTGTTAGGTTCGTTACGGTGGCAGGACTGCTGTGGAGCTAGGGTTTCCAACACATGGAATGACCTAACCGAACAACGATTAATCTTTCTGGGTTACGGTGCTCCACTATATATAACGTGGGCTCTGCTCGCGCGACCCATTCACTAAAGCCCATATAACACTAGTCACCGTGAGTCCAACTCATTAACTCAGTCCTAATCCGGTTCAGGTCCAACCCAACCAGATTACAGGTTCAGATCCAATCCTAACTTGCTCCCACTCTTAAGTGTGTGACCCCGCAGGCTCATGGCTACTTGGACACGATTGGAGTCCGACTCTCAATCGATCAGTCGGTAGCGGCTCCTAGCAGAACGTGCCGACTCCCAAGTACCAAAGAGTCATGACGACTTGACTTTTCAATGCGACTTGCGTCCGAGTCCCTTTTGCCTCACGATATACCTTGTCAGACTATAGACGAATAATTGTCATCCCTTAAATAGTCCTACTCTCTTCTCGATCCGAGATAAGTGATTCACCCGACTAACTCTTAGTCGACCGCCTCGGTTAACACTTAAACGAGTCGTGCATGGCCATGCTTTCCGAATCATATCTCACGAGAGGGCCCAGAGAATATCTCTCCAAGTGGAGGGGCAAAATCCCATCTTGGTTATTCACATCACGCAGCTTGATTCTCAGTCGACCCGAACTCTGCCTTTATAACTGCGCAGTTACGGATCAGCGTTTGACAGAACCTAAGTCGGTGATCCTTAACTCGAACTATGCAACAACCTCAGGTCTAAGGATTACATTGATTGAGATATACAAATGACAACTAGTTCGCTGTACCTCAATATGGGTCAATCCGACTCGCTAAACTCTTTAGCCGAATCTGTGTAAGTTGGAATAGCATCTCCATGCCCATGACAAGTGGAACCGAGTCATCAAGCCAACTTTCACATTGGTCTAAGTTGTGTGTCTAGCACACCCTCAACGACCAAGGATATTTAGTACAAACAACATGAATGCATAGTTCCACAACCGAATCACATATTCAATGATACACATCAAATGTTTATACAAGGACTACTTAATATCTTTATGAATACAATGGGAAATCTCATCATACATGATTGTCTCTAGGGCATATTCCCAACACTTGCAACATAACTCACGACGCAGTATAGGCGCGTGACGTACGCGAAACGGGTGGGGATGGGCGTAGGGATGCAGAAGTGGGACAATTGGGATAAGTGGAATACCACTTTTAGACTACTAGACTAATTCAAAACTAAGTGGGAGAAATGAGATAAACTAGATTTGACATATTCCGCTTATCCCACTTATCCCATCTAAATTAGAGTTAGTCTAGTAGTCTAAATATGGTATCCCGCTTATCCCAATTGTCCCACCTCTGCATCCCTAGATGGGCGCGGGATGGGTCGGCGGGGTGGGTGGGCATCTGCCCCTGCCAGACTTAAAACACCCGAAAAACGGCAACGGAAATCTTTCATAGGAGGGTGACAGGCGGGCCCGATGGGAATTAAACGGCGGTAGCCAGAGAGGAGCACATGCCCTATGTAGGAAAGGGTGTACAACTAACTGTTAGATAGATCTCTCCTGTTCGAGCCCAACGGCCCGAACGAGTCCCTTATCCGCGCCCTGATCGGGGGCGCCCCAACCTCATCTGGTGGGTGGGCCCCTGTCGCCGCGCTATATAAAGAGGTGGGGTACCAGTAGCACGCGTCACGAGGATCGCTGCTGTGCCAATCACCCCACCTACATCCCTACCGATCTAGGGTTAGCGTGAGCCGACGGGAAGCGACACCCACGCCGTCGCCCTTCTCCCATGGTTACTGATGCCGGCACTAGCTCTGGCACTAGCTCCGGCATCCCCTCTGGCTCTTGTTTGTCGACCTAGGGAGCAGGTAGTCCCTCTCCTCTCAGATCCCTCTCTCCCTCTCTCAGTTTCGAGTCTAGATACGCAAGGTAAAGTGCTACTGAATAGATATAGACTAGTTTGTCACAAAGCTAAATTAACATTGGTATCAGAGCCACTAGTTGCTAGATATTTCGGTGCAATAGAGAGAGAATAAACCTAGATCTAAAAGTGCGCCTACCCTATGGCCGCGCCGTTCCTCTCGATCTAGATGAGCATCAACTAAGGCATCTAGACGGAGAACAAAGCCCTTCAGGGAAAAGAAATCCCAGATCTAAAACCCCAAAAGGAAAACCCCTAGTTCCTCCCCAAATCCCAATCCCGAATCAAATCAGAGAGTAAAACCCCAAATCCCCACCCTAGAGGACCCCATATTTACCCAAATACAGAAAATAAAGTCAAAACCCCCCAGATCCCCAAACCCTAGATCCAAGAAAGAAAGGATTTCCGGCCGTCGCCGGCAAGGGGGGCCCCTCCGCTGCGCCTCTTGACGGTCAGGCGCCCACCCTCGGGTGGAAGCACCGCCGCCAAAGGGGACAGAGGGGGGCCACGGCTCCACCGCTCGTCGTTTCACCTCTCTGCTGCACTCATGGTGGTGGGGAGGTGGAAGGGATAGAGGGAAAGGAGGGGAAGAGGCAGGGGTGGCGGCGTAGGAGAGGGAGGGGCTCGCCGCCGGCACCGTCGCCGGGCGGGCGGCCACCTCGCCTCGCCAGTGCCGCCAGAGAGGAGCAGGGAGGGTGGATAGAGGGGGAAATAGGGCTAGGGTTAGTAGGGGATGCGCGGGGGTGTGGGGGTAGGCCGATCGTCGTCAGGATCGAGGCGGCGGCCGCCGTGATGTGAGCCAAGTGGCCAGGCCGTTGGGCTCTAGCGGGCGGCGTGAGCGTGCCTGTGGCGGCAGCCAATGCGGCCAGCAGCTGCTGGCTGGGCAGGGAGGCAGCGTGGGCCGTCATGTTGGGCATTTGGGTGTGGTGGGCGATATCCACAGTGCGTCTGTGAGATAGTGGGCCACCCTCAGTGAAGGCCCAAAGAGCATAACCGTGCAGTTTTTCTGTTCTTTTTTTCAGAAGCTGTTTTTTTATTGTTTTGCTTAGTTTTTTAAGAAATTTTCATACATATTTATCTATTCATTTTATTTCAGTGAATATTTTGATTAGAGAATATGAAAGTGATAGAATTTTTTCTGTAAAGTTCTAAAAAGCTGATTAATTATAATGATGTTTCCGCTGCAAATAGTTGATTTAAATTGCTAGAAAGCAATAAAGTGTATTAAATTTTGTTTTAAAAGATGTGATTAAATGTTTTAAAGTTGATTATGCTTCATGTTATTAATTGACCAACGTTATTAATAAACATGATCATGATCCCCTTTTTTTAGTACTAAAGCTGCATTTAATTTTATCTTTATCCAATGGTGATATAACTTTAAATGGCACAAACAATTGCATGCTTAATTTATACCAACGTTGGATTAATGCATATAGTTGTTTTTGATTGTCTCACATATTTTGTGGTTTTCAGAAGGTCTCAACCTCATGAGCTTCCTGAAGGATATCCCACTGCTCAGAGGGGATAACTATTCTGAATGGAGGAAAAAGTTTGACCTGGCCTTCGTCTGCGCCGAGGTGGACTGGGTTGTTGAAACTAAACAGCCAGTCAAGCCTGAGGACCCAGTGAGGGGTGATACTGAGGAAAGTGCTGCATGGGAAAAAGAGAAAGAGAGACCATGCTCCATTGGAGCTGGCCTACTCAATAGATAACCAAAAGTGGGTCAATGCAAACAAAAAGTGCTTGGCCTTTGTCAAGAATACGACTGAGAACGCAATAGTGGGCTCAATCGAAGAGTGTGCCTCTGTTGGTGAGTACCTTGCAAAGATAAAGAGCCAGTTTACTGGCTCTTCAAAGATGGGAGTATGCTAAAACAGCTGGTGACAGAAAAGTATACGGGAGGGCCACATGGCATTAGAGAGAACATCTTGAGGATGTCCAACATGGCGGCTAAGTTAAAGCCCATGGATGCGGACCTCAAGCTCAAGCCTGCTCTACTGGTGCATCTTGTCATGGCCTCTCTTCCCCAATAGTTCGAGAACTTCGTCATCAACTATAACATGTCCCCTGAAAAGTGGGGCATTGAAAAGACCATAGGGATGTGTTATCAAGAGGAAGAAAGGCTTAAGTTCATTCATGGTGGTTCTTTGAACTACGTGAAGGACAACAGGAAGAGGAACTTCACCAATAGCAACCATGGTGGCTCCACTTTCAAGCCACATGGCAAGGGCCCCATACAACACCAACATCATTATCAGCAGTCTCTCCCTGGGTCAAAGACCAGTGCCACCATTGCAAAAAGCCTGGCCACTTCAAAAAGGATTGCCCAATATGGCTAAAGTCCATAATGGCAAAGGACGGTAAAGACATAGTCTCTTTTGTAAATGAATCCTTGTATGAAAAGTTCTCTAAATCTACTTGGTGGATTGACTCTGTTGCAACTGTTCATGTTGCCAACTCTTTACAGGGAGTCCATTCGACAAGGATTTTTCCAAGAAGAGAAAGACTCATTGAAGTGGCGAATGGGATTCAAGCAGAAGTGGAGGCGTATGGCGACATTCATCTGGAGCTAGCTGATGGCTTTACTCTTTTTCTTAAGGATGTTTTATTTGTTCCTTCCATCCATAGAAACTTAATAAGTGTGTCGTGCCTGGATAAAGACATGTATGAGTGTTATTTTAGACATGGCAAATGTGCCATTTGGTTGAAAGATACTTATGTGGGTGTTGCTTCACTCCATGACAAGCTTTATTTATTATCCTTGCATGAGAAAGTGTTTTCTGTGTGTGATGTGAATGAACAAGTTCCCTTGTCGAACAAATAACAAAAGAAAAGAAAGCGAACCTTTGACTCATCGAAGTTATGGAACTGTAGATTAGGCCATATTTCGAGGCGAAGAATAGAGAGCCTTGTTAAAAATGACATTGTTCCTTCGTTAGAGTTCTCAGACATCGAGCAATGTATAGATTGCATTAAATTAAAGTATGTAAAGTAAATTAAAAATGGTGCAAACCGAAGTATAGCAACACTAGAAATCATCCACACTGATATTTGTGGACCGTTTCCTGTGAAAAGTGTGGATGGTTATGATTCATTCATAACATTCACGGATGATCACTCTCGGTATGGTTACATTTATCCAATTAAAGAAAGATCTGAAGCATTGGATAAATTTAAAAATTTCAAAGATGAAGTAGAAAATCAGTATGATAAAAGAATTAAAATAGTCCGGTCTGACCGTGGGGGGAGTACTACGGTCGTCATACTCCATATGGTCAAGTACCAGGACCTTTTGCAAGGTTTCTATAGGAAAATGGATTAGTTGCCCAGTATTCTATGTCAGGCGAACCTCAACAAAATGGAGTAGCTGAAAGGCGTAACCAAACCCTTATGGATATGGTGTGCACCATGATGAGCTATTCGACCCTCCCATTGGGATTGTGGATGGAGTCACTTAAAACCGCCATTCACATTCTCAACAGAGTACCAAGTAAGCCGGTGCCCAAAACACCGTATGAATTGTGGACAGGCAGAGTTCCCTCTCTGCACCACTTGAGGGTCTGGGGGAGCCCAGCTGAGGCAAAAGTTTTCAATCCAAACATTGCAAAGTTAGACCCTAAAACAGTATCTTGCCACTTCATTGGCTATCCAGATAAATCAAAAGGCTATCGTTTCTACTGTCCTGACAGATACACAAAGTTTGTAGAAACGAGACATGCAGTCTTCTTGGAGGACGAATTGATGAGGGGGATCATGGTAGCTCGGGAAATTGATCTTGAGGATAAGAGGGTGCATGCACCTAATCCGATGACTCAGGAGCCATTTTTCTAGCTACCTGTTGTGCCACCATCTACAACCCCTGAGTTTGTGGTGCCGGCACCTGTTGTGACTCCACACGTGGCAGCGATGGGAGAAGGTTCGGGACCTGTCCGTCAGGAGCCACCTGAACCCACTGTTGAGCACGAAAGGGAGCCAGAACAGCCACATACTGAGAATGTGCTAGAACCTGAGGCACGAAATGAGCAAGAGTCTGATGAACTCAGAAGGTCTAAAAGAGAACGAAGACCAGACATTTCCAAAGAAATTTACAAAGTCTACAACACAGAAACAGTTCATATGGAGGGCGATCCTACCTCATATGAAGAAGCCATGAGACGCCCTCACTCAGCCAAGTGGGTGGAGGCAATGGAAGGTGAAATGAAATCGATGAGTTCCAACAATGTTTTGTACTTAGAGGAAATTCCTAAAGGAGCCAAAACAGTAGGATGCAAATGGGTCTACAAAACAAAGTATAACTCCAATGGGAATGTAGAAAAGTATAAAGCTAGACTTGTGGCAAAAGGCTTTACACAAAGAGAAGGGGTAGATTACAATGGGACTTTTTCTCAGGTCTCATGTAAGGACTCCTTCAGAATCATCATGGCACTAGTTGCACATTTTGATTTAGAGTTACATCAAATTGATTATAGACGACATTTCTAAGTGGAGATTTAGAAGAAAATGTTTACATGAAACAACCCAAGGGTTTTTTCATGGAGGGGAAGGAACATATGGGATGCCGCCTAAAGAAATCTATTTACGGGTTTAATCAAGCCTCTAGGCAGTGGTATTTAAAGTTTAATGATATAATTAAAAGATTTGGAATCAAAGAGAATGTTAAGGACAACTGTATTTATGCAAAGTTTAAAAGTGGGAAATATATTTTCCTAATTCTGTATGTGGATGACATCTTACTTGCTAGCAGTGATGTCAATCTACTACTAGAAACAAAGAAGTTCTTGTCTTCAAATTTTGACATGAAAGACCTTGGTGAAGCTTCTTATGTTTTGGGCATATAAATTCACCGAGATAGAAAGAATGGAGTGTTAGGACTGTCGCAGAAAGTATATTGTGAAAAGACTCTAAAAAAATACAATATTCATGCGAGTAATGCAACACCTGCTCCCATAGTCAAGTGCGATAGTTTTGGAAAATCCCATTGTCCAAAGAACCAATATGAGATCGATCAAATGAGTCAGTACCATATGCTTCGGCCGTTGGAAGCTTACAATATGCATAAGTGTGCACTCTCCTTGACTTAGCTTTTATCACCGAGGTACTCGGTAGATATCAAGAGAATCCAGGCATAGAGAACTGGAAGATGGTAAAGAAAGATTTGCGTTATGTGCAAGGCACAAAAGGCCTCATGCTAACATATAAAATATCCGATTCCCTACAAATAAAAGGGTACTAAAGATGTACTGTGAAAGTGGTTTACTACATCATTAGGCCACTAAAGATGTACTGTGACAACGAGCCCGCAGTATTCTATGCTCACAACAACAAGTCGAGTAATGCTACAAAGTCTATAGATATAAAGTACTATGTTGTGAAGGACAAAGTCCAGGATCAAACTATAAGACTCGAGCATATAAGGACAAAGGATATGCTTGCGGATCTGCTAACGAAAGGCTTACCACCCATTGTGTTCAAAGAACACATAACCGGCATGGGTTTAATGGAAAGCCTATGATTCCTGGACTACAGAGGCTCAAAAGTAACAGGATTTGTTTCAAAATAGAAAAGTATGTAGTGGTTGTCTGATTCTATCGGCAATTGAGCTGAGACGATGAAACATGCTCTATGTACCGATCTGTGATGAAACGAGTAAAGTACAAAGTACAAAGTAAAATCGAGATCAAGGGGGAGAATGCTAGATAGATCCCTCCCGTTCGAGCCCAACGGCCCGAATGAGTCCCTTATCCGCGCCCTAATCGGGGGCGCTCCAACCTCATCTGGTGGGTGGGCCCCTATCCCTGTGCTATATAAAGAGGTGGGGTACCGGCAGCACGCGTCACGAGGATCGCCGCCGTGCCAATCACCCCACCTACATCCCTACCGATCTAGGGTTAGCGTGAGCCGACGGGAAGCGCCGCCACCACCGCACACCCACGCCGTCTCCCTTCTCCCATGGCTACGCCTATCCGTAGAGCACTAGGCCCAAGTGCGCTATGCCTATTTGGGCACGGCTTGGTCAACGGCGCCACGTCCTCCTCCATCTCAGACGCCATCGATCTCAATCAAGCCTCGCTCTCTCGCCGCACTCTCGATCCGTCGCCGCTCTCTCGATCCGCCGCCTCGCAAGCCGCTGACGCTCGAGGAGGAGGCCGTGGAGCAGGAGCAGGAGGAGGCCCGCCGCCGCTCGAGGAGGAGGCCCGCGTGCCAGCCATCGTCGTCCGCCCGCCCTCCATCGTCGTCCTCATCTCAGAGGTGAGCGTCGGCCCTCCCCTCTCTCCCTCTCTCTCCCTCTCTCCCCTCTCTCTGCAGGCCATGGTTAGGGTTCCTGTAACAACCGCTGCTTCTATTTGAATGATTCTTGATATCTACAACTCTTGAATCTAGTTTATTTCTTCAAAACGATGCAATGCCCCTTGGCCTCTTGATGGAGAACCTCACCACTGGTGTTAACCTAGTAGCATGTCTTGCTGCCGTTGGCAATGCTCAGATGATCTAGTTTGATCTAGTTTGATCTTCAAATTGTGGTTCAATTGTGTCAAGTTACACATAGCCACGAGGATATGATGATGTCTTATATATTGTTCTGATTATATATTCAAACTGTGGCTGATTACATTATATTTTAGAATATATAACTTTCTTCGAGCATGTTGTATTTATTTGGGGAATATAACATGCTGCTTGAATACGTTCTCCCACTGTTTTAGCTGGCACAGTGAAATTCTGACAGAAGAGATTGTTTTAGCTCCATAAATAGTGTCCTATGTGTAGACTAGACGACTAGTATACAGATGGAAGTTGAAACTGTCACACAAATTAACTTCTCTTGGTCTGAATTTATCCCTGTTTATAAAGTTCCTACCTTGTTTCCATATGTAATCAACTGTTTAACATTTGCACTTAAATGCTTTTTTGTGCAACCAATGTAAGCAATATTAGACAAGGGTTAGCTTCTTTCAGCTTGTAAAGTAAAATAGTGTCATCTTTGATTGTGTTTTAGCTCCATAAAGAGTGGCCACTGTGTGCAAAAATTATAATAGCCTGGTGAATCCACTGTTTTCTCCCACTGTTTTGCCTATGCAAACTCTCCCACTGTTTTGCCCAAAAAACAGTTTCTGGACATCTGATGCCCAAGTCTCAGCCATTTTATTCTGTGAAGTTTGGTAGCAGTAGGTGTTGCTTCTGTGGTTTGGTCCTTATGGAAAACCAGGAATGCAACTTGCTTTAACAATTTGTTCCTTATGATCCTACTAGTGTTATAGCTCAATCTGCTTGCTGTCATTTGCTTATGTGGTTTGGTCCTTATGGAAAACCAGGAATGGAACTTGTTCTTTTTGAATAGTCTATATGTGTTGATTTGCTTGCTGTCACTTGGTCATTCGCTTGCTGTCACTTGCTGTAATGATCTTCTAGTATAGAAATCCTTGGTCCTTAGTCTGAAGTAGTAAAAATGACAACAAGGATTGTTGTATTCTCATTTGCTTGCGGTCACTTGGTCATTTGTTGTCATTTGTTGACAAAACTGAAATAGTACAAATGACAGCAATATGCTTGCTGTGTTGTGCTTGTTCTGCTTGCTGTTGTCCTTGTTGTTCTTGCTCTTCTTCTTAGTCTGGAACATCCACATATTATATGTCCACCCTACTTGTGCTACTACTACTTCTATGCTACTTGAGCTGCTACTATTTCTATTATCTGTGCTGCTACTACTATCTGTTCCTTATATCCATCCTAGTGTTGCTCTGGCTACTACTATCTGTGGTGCTACTGTGCTTCTACTACTATCTGTGCTGGGACAACAACACCTTGAAATTGTGCTTGTGCTTGTATGAAGCACTTTATTATGTCGTGTATGCAGGTTCTTGTATGAAACGAGTCATGATTTTTGCCGGAATGTTGATTAACTTCCGTTTTGACAGAAATCGGGCACTCCTAGTTTTAAGAAAATTAGCAAAGGTCATGCCGGATTTTTCCGTGCATTTAACCAATTATTTGTTTTTTATTAGTGCAAATATGTGTGACAATGACGAGGCTGGATGTTCTAAGCGCATCAGCGCTGAAGGAAAACTCAGACCTCCGAATAAACAATTGACATTCTGGGAGGCGGCCCAGCGGCTAGAAGACGATGAAGAATACCATCCTTCGGAGAGCGAGGATGATGAGATGGAAGACACGGAGGAAGAAGACGAAGGAACGACGGACGATGAAACCAATGATGGCGGCGAGGGCACATGGAGTGGTAGCAATCCTCCGAAGAAGAAGAAGAAGAAGCCGAAGGACCGGCGCCCGAACACGGTCGGCACGACCAGGGAGGAAATTACCGAAGTGAGACCATCAGGGGTTCCTTTGGAGCCCGCCCTAGTCGTCAAAGGGTACGGTGGGAAAGTGGCGGCGATCACCCGGACAACTATCTCGATCAACACCGAGAATCTCCGGCATAAATATAATGGCCACTTGCGCACACTCCTCTTCGAGAAGCTGCACACAAGATACAAGTTCCCCGCTAAATATCAGAACACAAATTATCATGGGAACGAAGTAAACAAATCCGCCCTCACAAATATGAGCACCGCCCTGGCCAGCTGGAGAACCCGGATAAAGAAGAAGATATATAAAGAAGGAAAAAGTCTCGAGGAGATCCAGAAGATTGACCATGAGATCACGAAGATCGATTACGGGAGTTCAAGGAGAGGTGTGAATCCGAAAGAGCCACGCCAATAGTAATCGGGAAAGGTCTGCAGGCGATGAATATAGGTCATCACCATCTCGGATCTGGTGGATCTGAACGCGGAGGCCAAATGGAATAAGGAGGACGAAGAGTATAGATCCAAGGGGATAGAAAACCCCTTTGCGAAATTCAAACCCGGGCAGGTTCGAAACTTCATCAGGGCCCGTTACCATGTGGACCCAAAAACCAAACAACTCACCACGGATCCTGCGGTGAAGGAATTCGAGGAAATTGTGGTAAGTATAATCTAATTACCGCGGATCAACTCGATTGCAATATAATCGATGATCTAAACGATTCACTATTACTTCTTCTGCAGGAGGAGGAAATTGTTGCTAGTCATGGATCCCAGGGTTCCTCATCCCAGGGGTCGACGGCGGCCACCCGGTGGGATAACCCTTTTAATAGGGCGATGAACCAAGCCAAGAAAATAGAGCCGGTTACGAAGAAGCTGAAGGGAATATGCCCTGAGAGGCAATAATAAAGTGTTTATTATGTGTATTCCAAGTATATGATAGATGTTTATTTTGCATGCTATAATTGTATTGATACGGAAACATTAATACATGTGTGTTTAATAAACAAACAGAAAGTTCCTAGTTATGCCTCTCTCATAAACTAGCTCGTTGATTAACAAGATGATCAAGGTTTCCTGATCATGGACATTGGATGTTGTTAATAACAGGATCACAACATTAGTGTAATGGTGTGATGAACATTCATCCGAAGTATAGCATTACGATCAAAGTCATTGATTTTATATTGCTATAACAACTTACGAAGTGATCCTAATCCTTAGACCATGAGATCATGTCAATCACTAACACGGAAGAGTTTCTTGATAACATCAAGCGTCACACCGTAATGGGGTGATTATAAAGATGGATTCAGAACTAATAAAGTGTTATGTTGAGGCTCATGGATCGAGAGGAATTTGTTCATCCCGATGACGGATAGATATACTCTGGGCCCTCTCGGTGATATCACATTGATTAGCTTGCAAGCAAGTGATTTGATCACTAGAATGTTATATCACAGAATGAGAAAAGAGTGCATGTCGATGCGAGATCAAACTAGGTATGGAGATACCGATGATCGAATATCGGACATGTAATATATCGTGAAACAAAGGGATTAAGATACTAGCGTAAAAGGTTCCGGCGATCACAAGAAAGTCATCGTTGAATGTGTGGGAGTCGATATGGGTCTCGGATCCCGCTTCGATTATTGATCCGAGAGGGTCTCGATCATGTCCGCATTATTCACGAACCGTAGGGTGACACACTTAATAGACACCGACATCCAATTGGAGCAAATGTTTCATGCGAAAGAATGAACAAGCGCAGGAATTTATTTCACTAGATACCAAACAGGTTTTCGGTGAAATTGCATAAAGTGGTTATGCATGTGAAATAGAATTCTAGCAAGGGGTTATTTGTGAATGTTTGTCATTAAAGTAATTGACAAAATTCTGAATAAAATAAAGAGTTTTATTTAATGAGAGTTTGCATTAAATTTGGTGGAAATTTAATGGGAATTTGAGTGGACTTTTGAGTGGAGGGAATTTAAAGGAGATTTGTGAGTGGAGTGTCCACCCACATGAAGAGGGAGGGCAAGGGGCAGCCCATGCGCCACCCCTTGGGGTCCCCCTCCTCCTATAAAAGGATCCCCTGCTCACTTGTCTCACACACCTCCTCGTGAAGGATCTCTCTCCCTCTAGAATTTATCCCCATGGTCTCGGACTAGCGAGATACATGTTCCGGTGGCTATTCGGCAAGAAAGAGTTGTGCTTCCGCTGCATCGCTGGAGCGAGGAGGCGAAGGTTGCTCGGTGCCTCGAACGTGTGTGCGAGCACGGATGCGCTGCTGATTTGCGGCGCTAGGACTTCCTCTCGATCTTGAGATCGGCAAGAGATCGTCTACATCAACCACGAGTTGAACTCGTTAAGCTTTGTCGGTCTTCAAGGGTATGTTCTCTACGGATATACATCCGCCCGTTGTTTGTATCTAGTAGATAGATCTTGGTTTATAGTTCACATCGTAGGAAAATTTTTGTTTTCTATGCTGCGAACCCTGCAGTGGTATCAGAGCCGGATCTATGCGTAGATACTTTAAACGGGTAGTACTCATATGAGTATGTGGGCGATGATGATCATGTTGTTGCTCCTTTGTTGTAATTTTGGATATTGGTGGCATAGTGGGATGAAGCGGCCCAGACAAACTTTACATGTCCTCGCACATGAGACCTGTTCCACGCTTGACATGCAACTAGTTTGCATAAGTGGCTAGCGGGTGTCTGTCTCTCCTACTATAGTCAATATCTATTTTGCAAGCGAGTTGTCAACAATTTGATTATCCTCGTTGTGGTTCATGTTCGTAGGTAAGAACGGTTCTATCTCGAAAGCCCTAAGCCAGTAAAACTTGCAATGGATAAATTAGAGGCGTCTAGTTTAGATTGTTGCTGGGCTAGTGTTATGATATGGTAGTGTTGTAAGTAGAAGTATGAGATGATAATCTTACACACACATAGCGTGTAAAATCCATAGACCTTGGATTTACACATATAGGTATGATAGTGATCATACCACGATGCACATGATAGAGATCATCTGGGAACCATATCATTTCAGTAATAAACATATGATGTTTTGATAGCATCTTATATTGCTTGTTTAGCGCTTTGTTAGCATAATAAGATGATCCCTCATTTAAATATCAAGATAACAATGTGTTCTTCCTTTAGTATGCACCGATTATGTTTTCGTCGCTCCAAGACATCACGTGATGATCGGGTGTTCTTGGATCCACGACCATATTTGGTGTAAAAGCAGTTACACACGCGAATACTAAGGTTCTAACTTGGCGAGCCTAGCATGTACAGACATGGCCTCGGAACACGGACCGAAAGGTTAAGCATGAGTCATATAGTTGATATGATGCCCATTTGATGCTCGCCTTTGAAGCTATACCGACTCACGTGATGATCGGACTTGGTGTAGTGGATTTGGTTCATGTAATCACCAAAAAGGCACGAGGGATGTTGTTTTTGAGTGGGAGTTCATTCGTAATATAGATTAGTTGAACTCAATCTATCATACACTTAGTCTAAACTTTACAAATTCTGTTGTAGATGGCACCACCTGCTTTTAGTTTCAATGTGTTCATGGAGAAACAGAAACTAGCAACGAACGGTGGCAACTTCACCGAATGGGCCATGAATTTGAGGATTCTCCTCTCTGCTGCACAAAAGCAATATGTGCTAGAAGCGCCGTTAGGCCCCCCACCTTTAGATGACGCCCCTGACGAGGAGAAGAATGTCTATCAGACTCGTCAGGAGGACCACAACTTAGTTCATTGCGGCATATTGTATGGCCTAGAGCCGGAACTTCGAAAGCGTTTCGAAAACGGCAATGCATTTGATACAATGGGTGAGTTGAAAATGATTTTCGACACACATGCTGCTGTAGAGAGCTACAACGCTTCAGAAAAGTTCTTTAGCTGCATGATGGAAGAGCACAACTACGTTAGTGAGCATGTACTCAAGATGTCGGGTTACGCCGATAAGCTTGTGTCCTTGGGAATATCGATTCCCATTGACTTAGGAATCCATCGTGTTCTGTAGTCTCTGCCACCTAGCTATAAGAGCTTCGTGATGAACTATAATATGCAAGGCATGAAGAAGTCTCTCCCCGAGCTTCTATCAATGCTTAAAACTGCAGAAGTGGAGATCAAAAAGGAACATCAAGTGTTGATGATCAATAGGAACAATGGTTTCAAGAAAGACAAGAAGGGAAAACGGAAGGGAAGTAAGGGCGGCAAGCCTGTTGCGCTAAAGAAACCCGAGTTGGACCTAAGTCGATTCGAGTGCTACTATTGTAAGGGGGTAGCCTTTGAAGCGCCCCAAGTATCTGGCGGACAAGAAGGCGGCAAGGCAAACAAAGGTATATATGATATACATGTTATTGATGTGTACTTGACTAGTGCTCATGAGCACCTGGGTATTTGATACCGGTTTAGTTGCTAATATTTGTAACTCGAATCAGGGGCTGCGGAACAAGCGACCGCTAGCAAGGGGTGAGGTCAAGATGCGTGTCGGCAATGGATCAAGCGTTGATGTGATCGCCGTCGGAACGCTGCCTCTCCACTTGCCGTCGGGATTAGTTATAAAATTGAATAAATGTTATCTGGTGCCTGCACTGAGCATGAACATTGTTTCTGGATCGTGTTTGATGCGAAGTGGTTATTCATTTAAATCCGAGAACAATGGATGTTCCATTTATATGAATGAAATCTTTTATGGTCATGCACCGATGATGAATGGTTTATTTCTATTAGATCTCGATGATAATGTTACACATATTCATAATGTTGATGCTAAAAGGATTAAACTTAATGATGATACATCCGCATATATGTGGCACTGCCGTCTAGGTCATATTGGCGTTAAACGCATGAAGAAGCTCCATTCGGATGGACTTTTGGAATCACTTGATTATGAATCATTTGATACATGTGAGCCATGCCTTATGGGCAAGATGACTAGAACGCCGTTTTCGGTTCAATGGAGCAGGCGACAGTTTATTGGAAATCATATATTCGATGTATGTGGTCCAATGAGTGTGTGTTGTGAGGTGGATATCGTTATTTTGTTACTTTCACGGATGATTTGAGTAGATACGGTTATATCTACTTGATGAAACACAAGTCTGAAACCTTTGAAAAGTTCAAGGAATTTCAGAATGAAGTGGAAAATCATCGTAATAGAAAGATCAAATTTCTACGGTCCGACCGTGGAGGTGAGTATCTAAGTTACGAGTTTAACACTCACATGAAAGAGTGTGGAATTGTTTCACAACTCACACCTGCCGGAACACCACAGCGAAATGGTGTGTCAGAACGTCGTAATCGTACTTTATTAGATATGGTTCGATCTATGATGTCTCTGACGGACTTGCCGTTGTCATTTTGGGGTTATGCACTAGAAACTGCTGCATTCACTTTAAATCGGGCACCATCTAAATCCATTGAAAAGACACCGTATGAATTGTGGTTTGGAAACAAACCTAAGTTGTCATTTCTTAAAGTTTGGGGATGCGATGTTTATGTGAAGAAACTTCAACCGGATAAACTCGAACCCAAAGCGGAAAAATGCGTCTTCATAGGATACCCTAAAGAAACTATTGGGTATTCCTTCTATCACAGATCCTAGGGCAAGGTTTTTATTGCCAAGAATGGATCCTTTCTAGAGAAAGAGTTTCTCGTGAAAGGTGTGAGTAGTCGGAAGGTAGAACTCGAAGAGGTTGTGGAACCTTCTCTTCAAAGTATGGCGGGTAGCGCAGCGCCGGAAGTTGTTCCGGAGTTGGATCCACATGTTGAAGAGGGAACTAATGATAATGATCATGAAACTCTGAAAGAGAGTACTACCGAACCTCGCAGGTCAAACAGGACGCGTGCAACTCCCGAGCTGTACGGAAATCCTGTCATGAATTTCATGGTTGATGAAAATGATGACCCTGCGACGTATGAAGAAGCGATGATGATCCCGGATTCCAACAAATGGTTAGAAGCCATGAAATCCGAGATGGAATCCATGTATGAAAATCAAGTTTGGAACTTGGTGGAATTACCTCACGACCGAAAGGCTGTGGAGAACAAATGGTTTTTCAAAAGGAAAACTGATGCTGATGGTAATGTGACCGTCTATAAATCTCGACTTGTCGCAAAGGGGTTTCGACAAATTCAAGGAGTTGACTACGATGAGACTTTCTCTTCCGTAGCGATGCTAAAGTCAGTTAGGATTATGTTAGCAATTGCTGCATATTTCGATTATGAGATATGGCAGATGGATGTCAAAACCGTGTTTCTCAATGGTAATATTGAAGAAGAGTTGTATATGATACAACCAAAGGGTTTTGTCGATCCTAAGGATGCTAACAAGGTGTGCAAGCTTCAGCGATCCATCTATGGATTGAAGCAAGCATCACGAAGTTGGAATGTCCGCTTTGATGAGGTGATCAAAGAGTTTGGATTTGTCCAAACTTATGGAGAAGCTTGTATTTACAAGAAAGTGAGTGGGAGCAATGTGGCATTTCTGATATTATATGTGGATGACATATTATTGATCGGAAATGATATAGATCTTTAAACGGTGTTAAAAGTTATCTAAACGACAAATTTTCAATGAAGGACCTAGGTGAGCGTCATACATATTAGGCATAAAGATCTATAGAGATAGATCTAGGCGCCTAATAGGGCTATCATAAAGTACATACCTTGATAAGATTTTAAAGAAGTTTAAAATGGACGGAAGTAAGAAGGGTTCTTACCTATGTTGCAAGGCAAGACATTGAGTAAGACTCAAAGTCCGGCTTCGGAAGAAAGAGAGATAATGGACAAAGTCCCTATGCTTGACCATAGGCTCTATAATGTACGCCATGCTATGTCCAAGGCCGGATGTGGCACATGCTATTAGTTTGACTTGTAGGTACCAATCGGATCTAGTTTCGGAACACTGGATAGCGGTCAAGAATATCCTTAAGTACTTACGAAGAACTAAGGATATGTTTCTTGTATACGAAGGTGAAGAAGAGCTCGTCGCTAAGTGTTATGTCGACGCTAGCTTTGACACCGATCCGGATGACTCTAAGTCTCAATCCGGATACGTATTTCTCATGAATGGCGGAGCGGTTAGTTGGAGGAGCTCCAAACAACCTGTGGTAGCGGGATCAACAACGGAGGCCGAATATGTTCTTTGCTTGAGCGGCTCGAGCGATTTGTATGAAGGAGTTCATATCCGAACTAGGAGTGGTGGCAAACGCGTTGGACCCAATGGTGATCTATTGTGACAACAATGGTGCCATTGCCAATGCCAAAGAGCCAAGGTCTCACAAGCATTCCAAGCATATTAAGCGCCGGTTTCACTCCATCCGCGAGCATGTCAAGGATGGAGATATAAAGATTTCTAAAGTACATACGGATCTCAATGTAGCAGATCCATTGACTAAAACTCTCCCTAGAGCAAAACATGATCAACACTAGAACTCAATGGGTGTTAGATTTATCACTATGTAACTAGATTATTGTCTCTAGTGCAAGTGGGAGACTGAAGGGAATATGCCCTGAGAGGCAATAATAAAGTGTTTATTATGTGTATTCCAAGTATATGATAGATGTTTATTTTGCATGCTATAATTGTATTGATACGGAAACGTTAATACATGTGTGTTTAATAAACAAACAGAAAGTTCCTAGTTATGCCTCTCTCATAAACTAGCTCGTTGATTAACAAGATGATCAAGGTTTCATGATCATGGACATTGGATGTTGTTAATAACGGGATCACAACATTAGTGTAATGGTGTGATGAACATTCATCCGAAGTATAGCATTACGATCAAAGTCATTGAGTTTATATTGCTATAACAACTTATGAAGTGATCCTAATCCTTAGACCATGAGATCATGTCAATCACTAACACCGGAAGAGTTTCTTGATAACATCAAATGTCACACCATAACAGGGTGATTATAAAGATGGATTCAGAACTAATAAAGTGTTATGTTGAGGCTCATGGATCGAGAGTGTAATTTGTTCATCCCGATGACGGATAGATATACTCTGGGCCCTCTCGATGATATCACATTGATTAGCTTGCAAGCAAGTGATTTGATCACTAGAATGTTATATCACAGGAACGAGAAAAAAGTGCATGTTGGTAACGAGATCAAACTAGGTATGCAGATACCGATGATCGAATATCGGACATGTAATATATCGTGAAACAAAGGGATTAAGATACTAGCATAAAAGGTTCCGACGATCACAAGAAAGTCATCGTTGAATGTGTGGGAGTCAGTATGGGTCTCGGATCCGCTTCGATTATTGATCCGAGAGGGTCTCGATCATGTCCGCATTATTCACGAACCATAGGGTGACACACTTAAGAGACACCGACATCCAATTGGAGCAAAAGTTTCATGCCGAAAGAATGAACAAGCGCAGGAATTTATTTCACTAGATCCGAAACAGTTTTCCGGGTGAAATTGCATAAAGTGGTTATGCATGTGAAATAGAATTCTAGCAAGGGTTATTGTGAATGTTTGTCATTAAAGTAATTGACAAAATTCTGAATAAAATAAAATAGTTTTATTTAATGAGAGTTTGCATTAAATTTGGTGGAAATTTAATGGGAATTTGAGTGGACTTTGAGTGGAGGGAATTTAAAGGAGATTTGTGAGTGGAGTGTCCACCCACATGAAGAGGAGGGCAAGGGGCAGCCCCATGCGGCCACCCCTTGGGGTGCCCCCCTCCTATAAAAGGAGCCCCCTCCTCACTTGTCTCTCACACCTCCTCGTGAAGGATCTCTCTCCCCCTCTAGAATTTATCCCCATGGTCTCGGACTAGCGAGATACATGTTCCCGGTGGCTATTCGGCAAGAAAGAGTTGTGCTTCCGCTGCATCGCTGGAGCGAGGAGGCGGAGGTTGCTCGTTGCCTCGAACGTGTGTGCGAGCACGGATGCGCTGCTGATTTGCGGCGCTAGGACTTCCTCTCGATCTTGAGATCGGCAAGAGATCGTCTACATCAACCACGAGTTGAACTCGTTAAGCTTTGTCGGTCTTCAAGGGTATGTTCTCTACGGATATACATCCGCCCGTTGTTTGTATCTAGTAGATAGATCTTGGTTTATAGTTCACATCGTAGGAAATTTTTTGTTTTCTATGCTGCGAACCCTGCAGAAGCCATCGTCGGCTGGCCGTCTGGCCGGCCTCGGGGGTAAGAATTGGGTGGATCATTTTGGTCCACCGCCGAGGAAGCATGTGGCGCCGTCGGGAAGGAGCGAGGAGGAAAACCGCGAGGTTCAAGAACTTAAGGCACAAGTGGCGCGGATCCCGCAGATCGTCCAAGACAACCTGGCAATCACCCTCACGTCCTTCCTGCCTACCTTGTTGGAGTCAATAGCGAACTAGAGTGCGGGTGGTCGAGTAGGGCCGTGCCCGATTCCAAGCATGGTCAGTAGCCACTCGAACAACGTGGCGCCGACGAATCAGGCGAACTATGTGTTCGTGACTCCGCCTGCTAGCACCGCGGCGCCGCAAGTGATGGTGACTCCCCCTGCCATCACCGCGGCGCCGGAGTACATGTTGGTGCCCCCTGCCATCGTCGCGGCGGCACCGGAGCTCCAAGCACCCGTCGGTAGGGAGAATACACCGGCGGCCAGCACCGCGCCATCAAGCAGCCCTTCCGTCTCTTGCACGCCCGTCGCCGTATGCGGTGCGTCGACATTAGCCGATCTCGACGCCATCACGGTAAACAAATTTTCTTACCACCTTTCACGCCATCTATTACTCTTATGGCATCTCTGACAACGCCGTACATGTTTTCCGCAGATGGATGTTCCTTGCACTCTCTTATGCTACGTGAACAACGAGCTTAGGTATGTTTCCAAGGGTACCATCGTTCAACCCTTGCAGCGCACGTTCCACTCAAGGCCGATTCCAGATAGCGTGCATAGGGTTAAAATTAGTCGGGTGCTAAGGGGCTGCGACGACCTGGAACCTCCCATTCAACCCCCAGGAGCGGATGAAGAAGAGCCGTCTGTCCTCAGAACTTGCTTCGGCTTATTCTTTCTATGGCCAAAGAGTATGATCCGTTTAGGGACGGCGGGGGCCATCACGCCACAGACAACAGCACCACCTGTCGTGCCAGCGACAAGCGGTGGCAAGGCCCCCTTACCACCCTCGCCGTCACCTCCACACGGTGGGTCGGATGATCATGTTGATGATATGCACATGGCGTAGGATCCGGACGAGGATGACAAAGACTGGAATGATCACTTATTCAACACTCAGTTTAGCAACGAAGACATAGCTGGTGGCCCCACAGAGAAAGCCACTATCACCAAGCGTCTATTTGGTTCTCAGGAGACGCCTCCAGCTTGCGCCTTTACAGAGCCAGCTGATACAACCAACCGGCCCTTTATTCTAATCCCTGACACACTACAGAGGGCGGCCGGTGCTCAGATTGCGGTGCCTGCCCGCTCTCCAAAAGGAAAAAAGGGCAGGAAAAGAAAATCTAGCAGCTCGAGTCAGCCGGTGGCGTCAACAACTGCGAATCCGATCAGGTTTCGGGACGGGCCACCAAGACCCGAGGGTATTATGTGGAGGATTCATGTGGCGGGTGAACCCATGCTACCTAAGAATTTTCGGAAGCTCGCCAGTTCGGAACTGCAGAGTGTGCATGACGGCGTGCTGACGATAGAGAGACGCCTTCTATCGGAGAAAGATCCCTCGCACCCGGTATTCGTGGTTAAGGTGCCACCAGGCGTGGGCTTTGTCGACAATGCCCCTGCGGATCTGTTCTTCCTGCAGTTCGACGACATCTTCAATATGTTCCACCTATACCCGCTGCACTATACCATGGTCCGTCTGTTTTCTCTCAGCCTGGCCATGCAGATCATTAGAGAGAACACACCGGGCATCGCTATAGTGGACCCCTACTACATGCGTGACGGCTGCTTGGGTTCCCCCGCCGAACGACGTATCATGGCCTCGTACCTAAAAAGAATTCTCGTGGCGAACAAGACAAAGGAATACATTCTCGTGCCTTACATTTCCGAGTAAGTCGTTATTCACTCGCCACCGTCGATTGGCTTTATTAGATCATCATCATTCTTTTTCCAACACATTCCATTTGAATTTTTTGCGCAGAGATGAACACTGCACGCTCATCTCCTTATCTCCAAA
This sequence comes from Avena longiglumis, assembly GCA_030063025.1. Taxonomy (NCBI): domain Eukaryota; kingdom Viridiplantae; phylum Streptophyta; class Magnoliopsida; order Poales; family Poaceae; genus Avena; species Avena longiglumis. The sequence goes on from CP125976.1 coordinate 138,412,776, forward strand.
GCATTCCCACGCCACGTATTTCGACTCGGGGAGTCTAGAAAAGAAGAAAAACTACGACAAGATCAAGGAAGTTCTGGATGATGCTCTCATTGGCTTTGCCTCGACGGAAGGCACAACCTTCGTGCGTACGAAGGTCAAGTTCGGCAGGCACGTCTTCAACCACGTAACGGAGTTCCCCTGCGTGAAGCAGCCGAAAAACAGTAAGAAGGAATCCTACTACGCACTCCATCACATGAGGGCGTTCCTACTTGATCAGCAGAATTCTACGCTGCCAGATCATCTCAAACAGTGAGCCGAAGCAAAGGCCAAGATCACTGATTCAGATATTAGACAAGAGATGTATCGCATCCAGCAGCAGTTTGGGGCAATCATCTTTCGTGATGTCATGACTTCGGGGGGGGGGGGATCTTCTACGGAGGAAATATCCCGAATAACCATGACATAGAAGATCGCCTAGAGATGCAGGGTGACTATAGGAAGTTTATGACGAGACAAGGCGTCCTCCCGTTCCCTAAGCCGAGTCAGAAGGCTTGATGTTGGCCTAGTTGTAGTTACAAACTATAGATGACCTTTGTGTGTGTGTGTGGACAAGTGTACATGCTACTATACTTATCTTATTAGGTTTATGAATCATCGCTTACTTCTTTTGCTTATTATTATTATATATCAATCAATGCTTGGTTTTTGCTTACTCTTTGGTCCTTTGCTCACTTTGGTCCTTCTTTTCTTCCTTACTCTTTTTTCGAGAATAATGCCGATCATTGAAATGTCGTGGCACACTATATATGTGAAGTAGTTGATACCCCGCGCATTGCTGCGGGAATGAAAGATGATTTTCATATATGAAAAAAATGTAGGGTAGATTCACACGCTTGCTACGGGACTCGAGAGGGAAACATCTGCCTATAGGAAATTAATTGGTTTGCAACGAAATAACATTAGCATTGTGCTACAGCAGATGATATTTCAACATAACGCTGGGAAGGGAGGAAGAGGACTATAGGACACCTAATATTACAGATGGAATAGCGAATACAAATATGTTTGTAGTATAGAAACTTTTTGTTCTAGTAATTTATTGTATGACTAAAAAGTAAACACGTAGGACAAACTATTTGTTTTGTTCCTCCGGGTTGATTCTTTCATAAGAATAAATTGGAGATGCGGTGTTTCATTTTTTGTTTAATCAACAGTGACACATGGATGATGACATGGACCACACGGTACTTCGTTTGTGATTTCAGCATGAGAAGACTTGTTTTTGGAACAAATCCTGAATTCACCATACTTAATATGCGGATAATCAATCATAACCTTTCAATTACACGCCCTAGTATAAGCACCTCTCCTGTGAGTTTGGCCTCCCAACCATGACCAACTGTCATCTTGGGTACTCCACAGGTGGACAATCTTCACAAGGTAGCCTCAGCTCAGACCTTGGCCGTGAGGAAACCCATACCAAGGTATATAAGTTTCCAGTCAAGCCCTACCCAAATTTCGGGTATTGTGGTTGTACGGTAAAATTGGAATGGTATCGCATCCAGACAACCATCAGTTTCATAAAGGGCTAAGGCTCATGCCTCAACATTTTCATCCTCAAAATCATCTGGTGTTCGGAAACACATGTCAAAACATCTCAGTAGAATGACTCGTCATTCTAAGGTTTTCATAACCATTTTCCACCAAGTATTCCCATCTAAAGTTGATCAAGTTTTATGCTTAGCACTAGCATCTACAAGTGGGGATAAGTACTAATGAGGGATGGTAAACAAGTGGAGTTTAACTAAGTTCAACCTCATGCCTTAGGATGACATCAAGATTATCTAGCTTAAATTTAATGCTCTTTATGCAACCTTCAATTATCCTCCTAGAATCTACAAGTCACTTAAGTAAACTCTAAGAAATGGCTTTGATAAAGAAATAAAGGAAAAAGCTTGCAAGTAAAACTAGGATTGGGTTATCAAGTAGGTATGATCACATATGCTTAAGGCATATAGTTGGCATGGTAACAAGCAAGTATTAGCTTGCATAGGTCAACTTGATTAGTAATGCTTGCCTTGTGCAGAGCAGTGGTTGAAGTTCTCCTCGGCTTCTTCTTCGTAGTATCCTCCTTCCTCCTAGTATCCTTGGTCAGTACTAGCGTCTATGAATAAATACGAGGTACAACATCACCAAACAATACTTAACTACTTTCAATCATCACACAAGAGGGTTCTATAGATGATCTAGCATCATCACTAACATTACAAGATTAAAGCCTTTGTCTTATTTATTTATTTTTAGAAAAGTAATTTCTACTCATTGAAAAACTACTTAAGATTTAATATTCCCAAACCAAACATGGGATCATGTTGACACATGTCATCACCACATATTTCAGTACATGGGAATGTGATTTAAAGTGGTTTCACAATTTAATAAGGTTTAACCCTTTTATTTTAAATAAATAAAGTGACTAGAAATGCCTATGTGGCATTCTTTTATTAATTGTTCACTATTTCTGTAAGTAAACCCATATGTTTTTATATATTCTGAAAGGTATGATAAAATGTGATTTTTGAGAGTTGGAATCAACTCAAAAGCTATTATGGTTTAAATTTGAAAAATGTTTGAATGCAGAAAAGCTTCTGCCTTGTTATTTTTATCAAGTTTGATCTACAGATCCAAATGATTTGATTCCAACGTGCTTGGATTAAGAATTTCAAAAACTTTCTAACAAAATTGGTTTCATGCAATTTGGTTCACTGAATCGAGCCGGGTTGATTTTTTAAACTGGTTACAGAACTGAGTTTGAATTAAAATAGAAAAAGCTAAATTCAAACGAGTGGACTGCGCGAGAAGGTTTAATGGGCCGGCCCAGTGTCACTCCGCGGCGCGGGGCGCAACTGACAGGGGGGTCTATGGGTCAGTGGATCTTTAAACGCGAAGCGGTACGGGACGATGTGGTCTGTTGGATTAGAATGAAGATCGACGGCTGAGGGTCGTCGTCGACGATGAACAGATCACCGGCGAGCTTGAACCCTAGAGGCTCGGTGAGGGTGCATAGGGGGCATACCGGGAATCCAGTGACGACGGCGAGGCGGGAAAACGACGAAGTCGACGACGGCGAACTCAGGGGTGGTCGCGGCAGCTCCGGGGGTGGATGAAATCAACGGCTCCTCTTCTCCTCTGCAGCGGCGAGCTCCGGCGCAATTCCGGCGATGCGCTACTCGCCTTGCTCCAGCTAAGGGGTGGAATGATCAGTGAGGTGAGGGGAGTGAGATGGTGTGCTTCAAATGGCTTGGGGTGGCGTCCTTTTATAGGCTCGACGACGAGACCGAACGGGATGGCTAGGCAACGGTGGCGACACGGCTACGGGCAGCTAGAGGCATGGCCGAGGTTGGCGTTCGACGGGTGGTCTTCTGGCGATGCTCTAGAGCTTCAATGCGCGTGTAGGGGCGGTAGCAAATGGTCAGGAACGTGCGGTGCTCTACGCGGCAGAGGCGGCGTCTTCGACGGCGAGCGATGGCTGTGAGGCATGGGGCGGCGAACGGGGATGTCTGCGGGGTTGCTGGGGCGGTGGTGATCACGCGTGCACGCGGCGAGGGCGGAGCGCGGTCTGTGGCGTGTGTCGAGGGTGGCGCTCTGGCGCGCTCTCGGCATGCGCTCAGAGAAGCTTGGAATGGCTTGGGCGTGTGGACCAGTGGCTGGCAGGGTTCGAGCGCTGGACAGGGGGTGGCGGTGGACGGTGGCATGTGTCCTAGACATGGTGTTAGGCTTGGTGCTTGCTCTGGCTAGCTAGCCATGGTCGGCTGGCAAGGGTTCCTTCGGGTTGGCATGGCATGGTGCCAAGGGTAGGGGCTAGAGGTGGTCAAGGCACTGGTTGGCACTGGGGGAGACAAGGGTGATCAATGGTGAGCAATGCTTAGACAAATTATTGCTCAAAACAGTGAAGTTTGGCTAGTTTCATTTGTTGTCTCCAAGTCATTGATGAAATGGCCGCAAGAACTTAAGTTTTGAATTTTGAAAATATTTTTGGTGGGTGTGCTAGGCATGTGTTGAGGATCCTGTGGATGCTTGGTTTTTGAAAATTAAGCTTGTTTGAGTGGTTTTTGAAATAGTGGGATCTTCCCATATGAAATAGATTCAATTTTAAACTGTCATTTAAACTATGCATTGGAATGTTTTTGGATGATCACAAAGTGGGACTTGGTACCTTGTTATGAGTACTATCAAGGGGTGGAAAGATCCATACATGTTTCTGTTAAGTTCTGAAAGTTAGGGATAGCCAAAGTAGGCATGGGAGTTAAGTTGGCCAAAGTGACCATTCACTTAATTTGTTTGTTTTGATTTGTTTTTCTTTGGGAAAAGTGTGGGGATTGTTTAGATGATGTTTATTTCACCTAAGAATCATTTTACAAGCAAAGAAACACAGAACCAAGGCAATTCAAAAGAATCCAAATTTTAATACACACACATATGCATGCCTTCATATTTTTAATTGGAAAAGTTTTTGTAAACCCTAATTTTGATGATTAGAGTTTTATGATCCAAGGTTAATATTTTTGGGATTTTACAAACCTTCCCCCCTTAAACAAAATCTTGTCCCGAGATTTGAAAAAGGACGAAAAAGATTACCTAGGATTTGAAGAGATCGGGAAACTCCGTCCTGATGTGATCTTCACGTTCCCGGGTAGCTTCCTCTTCTGTGTGGTTGCTCCACTGAATCTTGAGAAACTTGATGCTCCGGGTTCTGGTAGTTCTGAAAGCTTCCTCCAAAATACGGATGGGTACTTCGGGATAGGTCAGGTCATCGTTGATTTCTATGGTCCGATGATCGATATTGTTGAACACTTCAGTCTTCTCTGGAACTTCGAGGCATTTGCGAAGTAATGAGACATGGAACACATTGTGCACGGCTGACATCTCTTCATGTAGCTCCAATTGATAAGACACTTCTCCTCGACGGTTCAGAATCTTGAAGGGTTCGATATACCTGGGGGCTAACTTTCCCTTCAGTTGGAAACGCTGCATTCCCTTCAATGGCGACACTTTCAGATACACAAAATCTCCTATGTTGAAGGCGAGGTCTCGACGTCTCTTGTCGGTGTAACTCTTCTGTCTGGACTGAGTTGTCTTGAGGTGCTCACGAATCTTGTGAACCTTCTCTTCTGCTTCTCGTAGGATGTCGGGTCCGAAAATCTGACTCTCTTCTACCTCCGACCAGTTCAAAGGGGTGCGAAACTTCCTTCCATACATGAATTCAAATGGGGCCATTTTCAAACTAGCTTGATAACTGTTGTTGTATGAAAATTCTGCAAACGGCAGACAGTCTTCCCACTTAGATCCATATTCCAACACACATGCTCTTAACATGTCTTCGAGTATTTGATTTACTCGCTCCATTTGTCCTTTGGTCTGAGGGTGATAAGCTGTGCTGAAATCTAGTCGGGTTCCTAAACCTTCTTAGACTTTCTTCCAGAATCTCGAGGTAAACTGAGTTCCTCGATATGATACGATGTTCTTGGGGACTCCATGCAAACTGACAATTCTAGCGATGTATAACTCCGCTAGCTTCGAACTCTGATATGTGGTCTTGACTGGTAAGAAATGGGCGACTTTGGACAATCTGTCCACTAGGACCCAGATAGAGTCATTTCCCCTACTAGAGGTAGGCAATCCGGTGATAAAGTCCATTCCAACGGAATCCCATTTCCATTCCGGAATCTGCAATGGTTGCAACAATCCAGCGGGTCTTTGATGTCCTGCTTTGACTCGCTGACATATGTCACACTTGGTGATATAGCTTCCGATTTCTCTCTTCATCTTATGCCACCAAAATTGTTCTTTCAAGTATTGATACATCTTCGTTCCTCCGAGGTGGATAGAATAAAGAGTATCATGAGCTTCCTTCAGAATCACTTCTTTCAACTCAGAATCTGCTGGTACACAAAGGCGTCCTTTGTACCACAGAACTCCTTCTTCGTCTTCGGTGAATCCGGGTACTTTGCCTGTACCGATACGACGCTTGATTCCATCGATACTAGCATTTACTTTCTGCGCCTCTTTGATTTGGCTGATCAAAGTGGGTTGAAGTTTTATGCTAGCCAAAAATCCTTCACTTACTAATTCCATTCGGAAATCTTCCATCTATTTGTGCAAGATTGGTTTCTCCTTCAAAATTATGGAGTTCAAGCAGCACGGCAATCTGCTAAGGGCATCTGCTACCACGTTGGCTTTACCAGGGTGATAGTGAATGTCTAGGTCGTAATCCTTGATTAGCTTAATCCATCTTCTCTGTCTCATATTCAGCTCCTTCTGAGTGAATATATACTTCAGGCTCTTGTGATCCGAATAAATCTCACAACGGTTTCCCATCAGGTAATGCCTCCATGTCTTCAGGGCTAGAACTACGGTTGTGAGTTCGAGGTCATGGGTTGGGTAATTTTGCTCATGTTGTTTCAGTTGTCGGGATAGATAAGATATGACTTTGCCTTCTTGCATTAGCACACATCCGAGACCGATCTTGGATGCATCACAATACACGTCGAAGGGCTTCGTGATATTCGGCATGATTAAGATTGGGGCTGAAATCAATCTCCTCTTGAGTTCTTGAAAACTCGCTTCACATTTGTCCGTCCATTCAAACTTCTTGTCTTTCTTCAACAATTGGGTCATGGGTCTGGTGATACTCGAGAATCCTTCTACGAACTTGCGGTAGTATCCTGCCAATCCGAGAAATGCACGAACTTGGGTTTGAGTGGTTGGGGCTTGCCAATCTTCGACATCTTTCACTTTTGCAGGGTCAACGGCAATTCCTCCGGATGATACAATGTGGCCTAGGAATCCTACTTCCTATAACCAGAATTCACATTTGCTAAACTTGGCATACAACTTATGCTCTCTAAGGGTTCCAAGAATGGTACTTAGGTGTAGCTCATGTTCTTCTTCTGATTTGGAATAAATTAGAATGACATCGATGAAAACAACGACAAACTTATCCAGGAAGTCCATAAAAATCTTATTCATGAGATTCATGAAATAAGCGGGGCATTGGTTAATCCAAAAGACATGACAGTATACTCGTATAATCCATATATGGTAGTAAAGGCAGTCTTGGGAATATCCTCTGCACGAATCTTGAGTTGATGATAGCCAGTTCTAAGATCAATCTTAGAAAACACTTTGGCACCGATCATCTGATCAAACAAATCTTCTATCTTGGGTAATGGGTATTTGTTCTTGATAGTGACATCATTCAACTTTCGGTAATCCGTACACAAACGGTTACCTCCATCCTTCTTGTCCACGAACAAGACAGGTGATCTCCATGGTGATGCACTTGGTTGAATCAATCCAATTTCCAGCATGGCATCCAATTGCTTCTTCAGTTCTGCTAGTTCAGATGGGTTCATACTATATGGTCTCTGGTCTATGGGTCTTGTTCCGGGGAGTAGTTCAATGATAAACTCGATATCCCGATCTGGGGGCATACCGGGCAAAACATCTAGAAATACATCAGGGTATTCACAGACTATCCGTACTTGGTCAATGGTAGGTTGGGCTATACTCTTGTTGCACTTGAATTGGCGAGGTAAGGTTTCAGATATATGCTCGACTGATATTCGGTGAGTCTTGGTCATGGTTATGGCTTTCTTGGCACAGTCAATTAATCCGTTATGTTTGGACATCCAATCCATTCCTAGTACTACTTCCAATCCTTTAGTTCCGAGTACTATCAGATTAGCATAAAAATCTATGCCATGGATTCGGATGGGGACGACTTTGCAAATTTGCCTATATTTGGTGGTTGAACCGGGGATTTGAACAATCATAACATGCTTCAGTTTGGTTGGTTGAATCTTACTAGTGCATGCAAATACTTTGGTGACAAATGAGTGCGATGCACCAGAATCAAACAACACTCTAGCAAGTACTGAATTAATAGAAAACATACCCAGCACGACGTCTGGCTCTTCCTGGGCTTCTTCAACATGCATGAGAAAAAGACGGCCGTTGCGGTTGAGTGAATTCCCTGGGGCAAACCTTCTTCCAGGCTGAACACGGCGTTGCTGCTGAGCTGGGGCATTGGCACTGGGGGCTAAGGCATTCTTCTTGGGGCACTCATTGGAGTAATGACCCTTATTTCCACAATCATAACAAGTCACTTACGACTTTTCCTTTGCTGCAACAGGCACAACATTGCTTCCAGTCCTTAGGGAAGTGTTGGTGTTGGTGGTGGCATTGTTTTTGTTGAACTTGGGTGGTGCACGGTTGAAATTGCTAGAGTTGCCGGGGTTGTTGTGATTTCCTCCGGGCCTTGGGTTTCCACGGTTGGGATAGGTCGGACGGTTCATCGGGGGTCTGTTGGTTTTTGGAGAAAATCCTGGAGATGGGTTAGGGCGATACTTTGGGGTATGATGGGTTCCTGGCTGATGCATCATGCGATGCTTGCGATTCTCATTGGCTTGGTTGATCTTTCCTTCCATCTGAATGGCAGAGTCGACAAGGGCTTCAATATCCGCAAAGGGGATATTGACTCACACCGTCTACATCTCATCGTGCAGACCATTCAAGAATCTCTCTTTCTTCTTGGCTTCAGTGTCGATCTCATCCGGGGCAGACCTAGCTAGTGAAAAAAATTGTCACGGTATTCCACTACGGTCATCCTTCCTTGCTTCAGTTCTCTGAACTCATCTCTCATTCTCTTGATCAAACCCGGTGGCACATGGGTTCTGCTGAACTGGACCTTGAATTCCTCCCAGGTCATCATTTGTCCTCCGGTCATTGCACGAACGCTGTTCCACCATGCTCTTGCATATCCGGCTAGATAGTGGGTGGCGAACAGAACTTTCTCATTAGCTTCCACTCCGACGACTTCCAAGTTGTTTTCCATGGTTTGCAGCCAATCGTCTGCATCTAGGGGCTCTTCCGACTTAGTGAAAACAGGTGGGTTGGTATTCTGGAAATTCTTGATCTTGGACCATGGTTATCCTGATTCCCTTGGCCTTGATTGTTGTGGGACAGCTGGGCTATCTACTGAAGTGTGGCTAGGTTGGCTTGACGTTCAACTATTTCGGCTTCGCGGTCAGAAACCAACATTTGCAGGATCTACAACATCTGGTCCGGGGATGAACCACTTCCTCCGCGTGGCATCTGAAGATTGAGATAGATCATGAGAAAAGAGGGAAATTTCTAAGGTTTCGGGACTTTGAAAAGTTTTTAAAGTTTGACTCAGCTTTTCTAGCAACTTTCTTTTCATTCATTCCTTCATAGCACACGATACAAACACACACCACAACAAAGGTAAACAGATGGTTTTAAGAACCATTCTGGAAACTATGATACAGCGGGACCGAATACAACTCACTATGCTAGTGATCAAGTGTACTACTCCTTGGAGTCGGTGTAGTCGTCATCCTCATCATCATCGTCGTCATTGATGAAGGCGAATTCATCCTCATCGGTGAAGAAGTCCATAGCCTGATCCTCTAAAAAATCATCATCATCGCTGAGATAAGAGTAGGGGTCTCCACGAAGATCTTCTCCGGCATTCTCCCTTTCTTCCAACTGCATGTCTCTCTCGTGGACGGTCTCCTCCAAATCCGAGATACAGTGGCGAAGACGGGCAATGATGCGCTCCTTCTTGTCGAGCTGACGGCGGTGATACTTGCGATCCTTCGCTAGCATGGCGATGGTCTGATCCTTCGTCTTGATGATGGCGACTTGTGGTTGGAGTAGTCAAGGCAATTGTCCAATTCTTGCTGACGATCGTACATCATGAAGCTAAGGTGGTCCAATTGGGTCTTCAGCTTGTGGTGGTATGGGGCTTCCAGTGGCTGTCCATTAGCATCACGCCTGGACAAAACTCAAAGCGGGTTCCCTTGATCTGGTTGATACTCTGCCCACACAGACGGGCAAGAGCTTCCTGCATGGCCCTGGCAAGTCCATCAAGCCAGTTGTTCTCTCTTTAGGTGAATTGAATTCCCTCAGCAGTGGGAGGTTCAATCTTTCCTCGGAGACTTGCAACAATTAGCCACTGTAGATCTTCTCCTCCTTGATCATTGAGCTTAGCTCCGAAGAACTTGGGGTGCGGACGCTCCAGAAGTTCCGAAAGCTGGTCCAAATCCCGCTCAAATATAAGGTCTCCTCCATTCCCCAACTGATAAAATTTGATGTACTTCACGTCCATCTATTAATAATATAGGATGAGTAAGTTAGTAGAGTGATCAAGTGTGTCAATTTTTATGTATTTTGCAAGAGTTTTTGGAGGAACATGAATTTTCATGAAAGAATCAAAGTGATAAGAATGGGAATAAGTTTTTGTAAATATTTGCTTACTTTTGTTTTGAAACTAAGTTTTTGATTCAAACGTCCAGTCTAACTAGGGTCTCCTATGGTCAGGATGGCTCTGATACCAACTTGTCAAAACCCGGATTTTTAATCCCAGATGCCTGTTATGCCATACATCGCAATCCCAGGATTACCATTTTTGCGAGACATAACAGATTTGGATACCACAGTACATCATCCATTACAAACCATACATAAGGTCTTACACAAATAAGGATCTCATGATCTAGTTCTTAATACAACTCAAGCAGCGGAAATACGTAATAATAAAGGTAGCGTAGGCGAAGCTCCATCTTCGGGGTCACAGGCAATGCTGACGATGGGAGATGATCCTAGGTGTCGTAACCTTCCTGGGGTCCATCATCCTGGTACTCCTCTTCATAGTCTGGCCACAGGAATAGCCAGGGACAAAGCCATGAGTACTCTTTAAATACTCGCAAACTAATACTAGCAAGTGAAGGTGGTTTTTGTAGTAGGACACTAAGCCCTAGGGTTGTTTTGCAAAAAGCCAGATTTACCTCTACTAAGTTCAGAAGCAAGAAAAGATAGTTGAAAGTTTATAACACCTAAGTGGGAACTTGTATCTCATATCACAACTTTGTTGTGGTCAAGTCAAATTCTCAATTAATTTCACAAGTCATTTTGAAAACATCTGACGGGAGAACAGTATGGCCACTCCAACTGTCCATAACCGCGAATGCGGCTATTCGAATAGTTTGACACTCTGCAGAGATTGTACACTTTCCCCACAACATTCGATACATCCGTTAGGAACAAATCCTGAATTCACCATACTCAGTATGCGGATAATCAAACATAACCTTTCAATTACACGCCGTAATATAAGCCCCTCTCCTATGAGTTTGGCCTCCCAACCATGACCAAATGTCATCTTGGGTACTGCACAGGTGGACAATCTTCACAAGGTAGCCTCAGCTGAGACCTTGGCCGTGAGGGAACCCATACTAAGGTATATAAGTTTCTAGTCAAGCCCTACCCAAATTTCGGGTATTGTGGTTGTACGGTAAAATTGGAATGGTATGGCATCCAGACAACCATCAGTTTTATAAAGGGCTAAGGCTCATGCCTCAACATTTTCATCCTCAAAATCATCTGGTGTTCGGAAACACATGTCAAAACATCTCAGTAGAATGACTCATCATTCTAAGGTTTTCATAACCATTTTCCACCAAGTATTCCCATAGTTCATCAAGTTTTATGCTTAGCACTAGCACCTACAAGTCGGGGTAAGTACTAATGAGGGATGGTAAACAAGTGGAGTTTAACTAAGTTCAACCTCATGACTTAGGATGTCATCAAGATTATCTAGCTTAGGCCAAATTTAATGCTCTTTATGCAACCTTCAATTATCCTCCTAGAATCTACAAGTCACTTAAGTAAACTCTAAGAAATGGCTTTGATAAATAAATAAAGGAAAAAGCTTGCGAGTAAAACTAGGATTGGATTATCAAGTAGGTATGATCACATATGCTTAAGGCATATAGTTGGCATGGTAACAAGCAAGTATTAGCTTGCCTAGGTCAACTTGATTGGTAAGGCTTGCCTTGTGCAGAGCAGTGGTTGAAGTTCTCCTCAGCTTCTTCTTCGTAGTATCCTCCTTCCTCCTCGTATCCTTGGTCGGTACTAGCGTCTATGAATAAATACGAGGTACACAATCACCAAACAATACTTAACTACTTTCAATCATCACACAAGAGGGTTCTATAGATGATCTAGCATCATCACTAACATTACAAGATTAAAGCCTTTGTCTTATTTATTTATTTTTAGAAAAGTAATTTGTACTCATTGAAAAACTACTTAAGATTTAATATTCCCAAACCAAACATGAGATCATGTTGACACATGTCATCACCACATATTTCAGTACATGGGAATGTGATTTAAAGTGGTGTCACAATTTAATAAGGTTTAACCCTTTTATTTTAAATAAATAAAGTGACTAGAAATGCCTATGTGTCATTCTTTTATTACTTGGACATTATTTCTGTAAGTAAACCCATATGTTTTTATATATTCTGAAAGGTATGATCAAATGTGATTTTTGAGAGTTGGAATCAACTCAAAATCTATTATGGTTTAAATTTGAAAAATGTTTGAATACAGAAAAGCTTTTGCCTTGTTATTTTTACCAAGTTTGATCTACAGATCCAAATTATTTGAATCCAATGGGCTTGGATTAAGCATTTCAAAACCTTTCTAACAAAATTGGTTTCGTGCAATTTGGTTCACTGAATCGAGCTGGGTTGATTTTTGAAACTGGGTACAGAACTGAGTTTGAATTAAAATAAAAAAAGCTAAATTCAAACGAATGGGCTGCGCAGGAAGGTTTAATGGGCCGGCCCAGTGTCACTCCATGGTATGGCGCAGCAGGGGGTCTCTGGTCGGTGGCTCTTTAAGCAGCGGCGATGCAGGCGATGTGGTGCGTTGGATTAGAATGAAGATCGACAGCTGAGGGTCGTCGTTGACGATGAACAGATCACCAGCGAGCTCGAACCATAGCGGCTCGGTGGGGGTGCATAGGGGGCATACCGGGGCTCCAGTGACGACAGCGAGGCGGGAAAACGACGAAGTCGACGATGGCGAACTCAGGGGTGGTCGCGGTAGCTCCGGGGTGGACGAAATCAACGTCTCCTCTTCTCCTCTACAGCGGCGAGATCCGGCGCAATTCCGGTGACACGCTTCTCGACTTGCTCCGGCTAAGGGGTGGAACGATCAGTGAGGTGAGGGGAGTGAGATGTCTTGGGGTGGCCTCCTTTCATAGGATCAACGGCAAGACCGAACGGGATGGGCAGGCGACGGTGCCGACACGGCTACAGGCAGCTAGAGGCATGGCCGAGGTTGGCGTTCGACGGGTGGTCTCCTGGCGATGCTCTAGAGCTTTAATGCGCGTGTAGGGGCGGTGGCAAACGATCGGGAACATGCGGTGCTCTGGGCGGCAGAGGAGGTGTATTCGATGGCGAGCGGTGGCTGTGAGGTATGTGGCGGCGAACGGGGATGTCTGCGGGGTTGTTGTGGCGGTGGTGATCACGCGTGCACACGGCGAGGGCGGCGCGCGGTCTGTGGGCGTGTGTCGAGGGTGGCGCTCTGGCGCGCTCTCGGCATGCTCTTAGAGAAGCTTGGCATGGCTTGGGCGTGTGGTCCAGTGGCTGGCAGGGTTCGAGCGCTGGACAGGGGTGGCGGTGGATGGTGGCTTGTGTCCTAGACATGGTGTTTAGGCTTGGTGCTTGCTCTGGCTAGCTAGCCATGGTCGGCTGGCAAGGGTTCCTTCGGGTTGGCATGGCGTGGTGCCAAGGGTAGGGGCTAGGGGTGGTCAAGGCACTAGTTGGCACTGGGGGAGACAAGGGTGATCAATGGTGAACAATGCTTAGCCAAATTATTGCCCAAAACAGTGAAGTTTGGCCAGTTTGATTTGTTGTCTCCAAGTGTTTGATAAAATGGCCGCAAGAAATTAAGTTTTGAATTTTTAAAATATATTTGGTGGGTGTTCTAGGCATGTGTTGAGGATCCTGTGGATGGTTGGGTTTTGAAAATTGAGCTTGTTTGAGTGGTTTTTGAAATAGTGGGATCTTCCCATATGAAATAGATTCAATTTTAAACTGTCATTTAAACTATGCATTGGAATGTTTTTGGATCATCACAAAGTGGACCTTGGTACCTTGTTATGAGTACTATCAAGGGGTGAAAAGATCCATACATGCTTCTGTTAAGTTCTGAAAGTTAGGGATAGCCAAAGTAGGCATGGGAGTTAAGTTGGCCAAAGTGACCATTCACTTAATTTGTTTGTTTTGATTTGTTTTTCTTTGGGAAAAGTGTGGGGATTGTTTAGATGATGTTTATTTCACCTAAGAATCATTTTACAAGCAAAGAAACACAGAACCAAGGCAATTCAAAAGAATCCAAATTTTAATACACACACATATGCATGCCTTCATATTTTTAATTGGAAAAGTTTTTGTTAACCCTAATTTTGATGATTACAGTTTAATGATCCAAGTTTAATATTTTTGGGATGTTACACTTGTTGGCCGCGTCACCATCTTCTACTGTATTGAATTTCCAAGGGTACAAAATAAATGGGAATACATTCTACACGATCGCCCAAGATAAAAAGAGCAGCAACCAAAATAGTGGTGTCCGCTTTGATGCAATAGACGAGAATGGACAAAAGGACACATACTATGGTTACATAGAGGATATATGGGAACTAGACTATGGAGTCTCTTTTAAGGTCCCTTTATTTCGCTGCAAATGGGTCAACCTGAATGGGGAAGGGGTAAAGATAGACCAGTTGTACGGAATGACAACAGTGGATCTCAACAATCTTGGTTATAGAGATGAACCATTCGTCCTAGCCAATGATGTGTCTCAGGTTTTCTATGTGAAGGACATGTCCTCCAGACCGAAAAAAAGAAAAAGTATACAAACGAATACATCATATGATGAGCCAAAGCGTCACATAGTTCTTTCAGGGAAAAGAAACATCATGGGAATCGAGGACAAGACAGACATGTCAGAAGATTATAATAAGTTTGCTGAAATTCCGCCCTTCACAGTGAAAACAGACCCAAGCATTCCGTTAAGTAAAGAAGATGCTCCATGGTTACGTCTGAAGCGATCATAAGGAAGGACATATGCCAAGAAGTTCATGCTCATATTATGTAACTCTAGTTCATGTCTTTCGCGGTTTGTGGCTTGACCGAAGGATATCTTTCGCGGTTTGTGGCTTGACCGGGACTATATATAGGGGGGACCTTTATTCCCGGTTTTGTAGCCTCAGTTTTTAATATTAATAAATGTCTTGAGTGTTAGTCCCGTTTTGTGGCTGGACCGGGACTATGAAGAAGTTGTCCCGATTCATACTTACCCTTAAGATCTGATCTCCAAACGCGCGTGGTCACATATTAGGGAGTGCCTCTATGACCAGTTTCTTGGAGATCTTGGGAGGATCAGGATCCGGCGGCATCTCCTGGTCGTAGTGGTGTCCTACTCTCGAAAACCATCTTGCAGCTTGTAACTTCTCTAACTAGATCACTACACACAGGAGCTAACTAATTTCACATATTAGGGTGCCTCTATGACCGATTTCTTGGAGATCTTGGGAGGCCGGGATCGGCGGCATCTCCTGGCTGAGTAGTGGTGTCCTGCTCTCGAAAACCATCTTGCAGCTTGCAACTTTTCTAACTAGATCAATACACAGGAGCTAACTAATTTCACATATTAGGAGTGCCTCTATGACCGATTTCTTGGAGATCTTGGAGGCTGGGATCGGCGACATCTCCACAGGCTGGTCGTGTCCTCTCGAAAACAATATTGGAGATGCCTCAATCTGGCTGGAGGACTGGACTCACAAGGATGCCTATTTATAGTACAAGCAGCTCGGCATAGTGTCGACACTTACGACATAATGTCGACACTCACCCCTATTATTAGTCTTGACTCGTGTTTTGTCCCGGTTGGTGTCTCCAACTGGGACTAAAGGTTCATCTTTAGTCCCAGTTGGTGACACCATCCGGGACAAGGTACACGCCGCACGACATAATGTCGACACTCACCCCTATCATTAGTGCTGCCTGGCCCAGCCTGCCGAAATCCCTCCAACCGGGACTAAAGATGAACCTTTAGTATATTGAAAAGCCGAACAATGAAAATACTTCGCATGGTGTCATATTATGTGACATAGTTGAAAGGAAAAATACCAGACTTGGTATATTGATCATGTCTCGAAAAAATCTTCACAAAATGACCTATCATGTTCGAGGTTTCATGGCTTTCGGTCCAAATGACCGATGTTATGTGCTGAATCACGGCATATTTTGTGATGCTGTACCCATATTATTCATGCATGTGGACATTGGTATGGAGAACAATGTTGCAGGAGTAAGTTTTCCTTTTTGTCGCACGGAAAAGCCCTTTTCCATTTTCCGAGCGCAAAAAACGGGTCGTTTTGTGAAGTAACCACCAAAATGCTATTTCAGAATGCTACCGTTCCATTTTCCTAAAATATTAGACCACCTTACATGGACTATCTCCCAACCGGGACATCTCAAAACTTTTCGTCCATCCCGGGTAAAAAGGACAAATGTCTACCGAATCGGTAGGAAGTGGGTCCGGTTTGTACTACAGGTACATGATTTATCGCCCGTGATTTTTTGAAACAATCATTTTTAGACTCGCAATATGTGGTTTCTTTAGAGATCCAATGCAAGTTCTAACGATGCTCGTCCCCTATCTTCATGCACGCCGGTTCGACCATAGTTAGAAATTCAAAACGGGCATAAGAAATTCAAAAAAAATCCGAACAATGAAAATCCTTCGCGTGGTTTCATATTATGTGACATAGTTGAAAGGAAAAATACCAGACTTGGTATATTGATCATGTCTCGAAAAAACCTTCACAAAATGACCTATCATGTTCAAGGTTTCATGGCTTCGGTCCAAATGACCGATGTTATGTGCTGAATCACGGCATAATTTGTGATGCTGTGCCCATATTATGCATGCATGTGTACATTGGTATGGAGAACAATGTTGCAGGAGGAAGTTTTCCTTTTTGTCGCACGGAAACGTCCTTTTCCAATTTCCGAGCGCAAAAAAGGGTCGTTTTGTGAAGTAACCACTAAAATGCTATTTCAGAATGCTACCGTCCCATTTTCCTAAAATACTAGACCACCTTACATGGACTATCTCCCAACCGGGACATCTCAAACCTTTTCGTCCATCCCGGGTAAAAAGGACAAATGTGTGCCGAATCGGCAGGAAGTGGGTCCGGTTTGTACTACAGGTATATGATCTATCGCCCGTGATTTTTTGAAAAAATCATTTTTAGACTCGCAATATGTGGTTTCTTCAGAGATCCAATGCAAGTTCTAAATGAGCCATTTTTCTTCATGCCATTTTTCTTCCCGCCATTTCTTCCCGACATTTTTCTTCCCGCCAGTTCTTCCTGCCATTTCTTCCCGCCAGTTTTTCCCGCTAGTTCTTCCCTCTAGTTATCTTCCTTCCATTTCTCACTATATATATATGTAGGGTTGGCCTCCATTGTCATTGCACATCTCTAGACTCATATCTGCAACCTCATCACTCTTTCTCATGACTTCCACCGTAGCACTAACTCCCAGGGAGGCGGAGGCCCTTTGCGCCTCGAACTACCCCTGCCCGCCGGGCTACCGTGTCCCCGTCGGCTGGATGCTGAGCGCCGGAGGCGTGCCGGTTCCTCCTGTCCCTCTAGGTGTGGCGCGCCGGATGGCTATCACGAACCACTACTACTTCGAGCTCACGTCGGAGCAGCGGAGGAATCCCAGATGGCATCCCAACTATTTCCCGACTTGAGAAGCCTTCTTCGTGGATCGGCGTGAGAGGGCGCTCGCCAGGCACGAGGAGGACGTCCCACCTCCTCTGAACTTCAACGAGGTCGGCCGTCGGCTGTGGTGGCGCAGCCGGACTCTCCAGAGCGTCATGTCCTACGACACGGCCGCCGACTCTAGCCCCCGCCTGCGCTACCCTCAAGTCCAGCCCACTCGTACTCAGCCTTCAAGGTTCAACTACAGCGACCCCGACGACGACAGCGACGACGGCCACGGCGAGTACGATGACTACAGTGGCGAGTATTACAGGTGTAGGCAGGAGCATGACTGAATCACTCCAAAATTGCAAAACAAGTTCGGCCGATTGTGGCTTAATCTGGCCATGTATCTTAATTTTCAGTTCTTCTATGTAACTTTGTGTTAGTTGCGTTATGTACTTTAATTCCAGTTCTATCCTAATAAAATTTTCTTTCCGCCCATTATTTCCCGTCCTTTTTTCCCGCCCATTAATAAAAAAAAAATATAAGTTAATTAGAATCCAAATTAAAAATAGAAAATGGTTTTGAATTAGTTATTCAAATCCAAACACTTTTTATGTTTAAAGTTTTTCTAAATTCCAAATTAATATTCAAAAAATATAAGTTAATTTATTTTTAATTATAAATGGTTACATTAATTATTTTTTAAAACAGAAAATGGTTTTGAATTATTTATTCAAATTCAAACACTTTTTATGTTTAAAGTTTTTCTAAATTCCAAATTAACATTCAAAAAATATAAGTTAATTCATTTTTAATTTTAAATGGTTACATTAATTATTTTTTAAAAACAGAAAATGGTTTTGAATTAGCTATTCAAATCCAAACACTTTTTATGTTTCAAGTTTTTCTAAATTCCAAATTAATATTCAAAAAATATAAGTTAATTCATTTTTAATTTTAAATGGTTCAAATGTTAAATGGTTACATTAATTATTTTTTAAAAACAGAAAAATGGTTTTGAATTAGTTATTCAAATTCAAACACTTTTTATGTTTAAAGTTTTTCTAAATTCCAAAGTAATTATCATTTAAAAAACATTACAAATTTAAACCCCAAAATAAAAAATAAGGCGGGAACAGAGAGAAAATTCCTGAATTTTTTTGAAAACAGGGTCATATGTTCCGGTTGGAGCCACCAACCGATACTAAAGACCTCTGCGCGCGCCAACCCTTGGTCTGCTGAAAAAAGTGGAGTATACGTCCCGATTGGTGGCTCCAACCGGGACGTGTGACCCTTTAGTCCCAGTTGGAGCCAACAACCGGGACAAAAGGTCCTTTGGTTGATAACTGTTAGCCCTCCTCTTCTTCTTCCCCATCTCACAATCTCTTCTTGCGCAGGATCAAGCGACATTGTCAGCTGCCCGCCTGCACTGCCACCGCCACTTGCTCCGCCTCACTAGGAACCTCCTCACCGAAGCTCGCTTGCAGTCTTGCCCTCTCCCGCCAAAATCGAGCACGTCCTCTCCGTCACCGACGCCGGCCGGAATCAAGCTCGCCGTAGCCCCACCGTCTCCGGCCTCCCCTCTTTCATCCGAGGACGCGTCGAGCTTCGCCTCCCTGTGTCGGTATTCCCCTCCAACGGAATCGACGAAGGGCGTCCGTAACCACCGCAATCGGGAGCTCCTCCCCGAAGTCCGGCCACCGCTGTTCTCGACAATTCCGGCCGCGTCCAAGCTCGCTTGGTCGAGCTGACCCCTCCACCGCCACCGTGGTGAGCCCCTCCACCTCACAGTCCTCTCCGTTCTTCCTCTTCCTCTCTGTATCGCTGCCGCGCCGAGTACCTGAAGCCACCACCGTCGGCCGCCGTCGGCCGCCGTCGTGCTTCCTGTTCCGGCGACCAATCCGGAGCGGTGCCGCCACTAAACGACTTGGTACGCTAACCCGCATCCATCGCACCCGCTCCCGCTTGTCCGCCCGCGCTCCAGTGCCCTCCCCATCGACGATCTGGGGCTGATCCCCGGTGCATGACGTCACGCTGACGTCCTGGTGACATCAGCGGGCTGGGTCAACGCGTTCAAACATGCGGTGGGTCCTGCTTGCTTGCGTGGAGGCTGAGTTGGCACTTGGGCCCTTCTGTCAGTCTCACTGGCTAGGGGTCGCTCCGGTGTAAAAACTATTTGCCTTTTTGTTTTTAATTCCAGAAAATGATTTAATATTGTAAAATCAATAACTTATTGTTTATAAGTCAGAAAAATACAAATAATATATCAAATTGTTCATAAAAATGAAACCTATCTATTTAACCTATGATGATATGACAAGTATAATTAGAAGAACAAATGCACCCCTCTCATATGTTCCGGAGTTTCCTCGAGTTAGGGTTTTCACCCCTCGGAACCCCGATTAAATCGTCGAGCATGTCTCAGGGTTACATTCCAATGCAAATTAACTTGTCATATCATCATACTTGCTTGAGCATTGCATCGAGGCCATGTGTTGATTGTTTCCCTTTCTTTCCGGTGTTTGGTTCTTCCCGGTAGAATACGATATCGAGATCGAGATCGAAGCCAGAGATCAACACCGTCGAAGCTCGAAGACAAATACTTGACCAACTATAATCAAGTCAAGTACAAGGATCCTGAAGCTCTGCTTTCGTGTCACATCCCAATATTTTCCAAATCTTGTAATGTGAAAAATAAAGGAATAAAATAAAACTTTGTTGATTTTCAGGGTGAGAAGAAACTTTTTGAATCCAATTGGAAACTTCAAACCTATTTCGATCAAATAAATTCTAAAGGGATTTAAAAAGATAAACAAATAATAAAGAAAGTTTTAAATATTTGGATTTACTATTTTGGTTCTTTTAATAAAAAGATTTGGTTTTCAAATGAAAAGGTAGAAATATAAATAAGGATTATTTATAGAGCCAAATTAAACCTTGGCCAAGATTTTGAAATAAAAGGTTTTGCTTTGATAAAAATATTAAAGGTTTATTTAAATAAAATAATAAGGATTTAATATCCAATTTTATTAGGAATGGAGGTTTTGCTATTTTAATTAAAACATCAAAACTTATTTATTTTAAACAAGTTTTCCAAATATTCTTTATTTTCAAATAAAACCTACTGAATTGGTTTTGAAACTATTTAGTTTTCAATGGAGTTTTTAAATAAATTAAAACCCATTTGATTTAATAACTAATGTCCATTTTATTTAATTATAAATGGACCCTGAAATAAAAATATTATTTTATTTTGGGACTTGGATTATTGTTGTTAAACAGAACCAAAACTCAATGCAAAGTTTGGAAGAGTTTGATTTGATTTGAGTATTTGAATTGTTTGAAATTCAAAACAGAAAATAGAAATAGAAAAAGAAAAAGCATTTGAAAGAAAAAAAATAGAGTCAGACTCGACCCAACTAAACCTGGCCCAGAAGCCCAGACTGCTTGACTATTCCCCAAGCGTTTTCCACTGAACCCGCACCACAGAGCGACCGTGGCCCTCTTTCCCCCACTCTCCCTCGCTGACAGGCAGGCCCCACGCTACTGTTCGTCGTCTCCACCACGACCCTGTCGCCCCTGCCATTGCAGCCAATAACGCCGGAGTTGATTACGTGTTGATGGAGGCGTTGATTCCTCCCAGTTATCGCGCACATTTAACCGCTCGTGGCCTCTCTCTCATTTCCCCCAGAAAGCTCCCACTCTCTACCTCTAGGCTGCCTCAATTCGAGCTCACACCACCACTGCTCCGGCGAGTCTCACCGAGCGATTCCGGCCAGTAGACACCGCCCCTCGCCTCCTCGACCAAGCTCACACACTCCCGGCCTCACTGTGCCTTCCGTTCAACCGCGGGCGCCCCTGAGCCTTGACAGCAACGACTCCAAGCGCCGCCACCGTCTGTTTGCTACTCCGGCGACCTTCCCCTGGTAAGACAGACCGCCCCACGTCCTCTCGTTCATGCTCCTGCACTCGCCACAATCGGCTGCATCTAACTGTGCCCTTGTTTTCCCTCGGGGCGAACCGCAGCACCACCCTCAACGACCACGAGACGAACCCGACGCCGCTTCAAGCTCCGGCGAGCGATTGATCCCACTCTAGTGCGCCCCTCGCCCAGACAGCACCACCTTGAGCTTCCCCAGTACCCTGCGAACACGGTAAGCATCTCCGTTAGCCTCCTTGCTTCCTTCATCGCCGGCTCCGCCGTAGGCAGACACGCCGCCGCCGTCAGCGCCGCTGCTTTTTGGTCATTGCGTAAGAGCCGTTAGATCTGAATCAGACGCGTAGGATTAAAATCAAGACGAAGGGGTGCGAGTGGACCTGAGCCATGCAGTTGAACTAAGATCAAACGCACTAGAGAGGCTAATCCGCATGAAGCGGTACCACCCAATAAAAACGCGACGCGTGGCCAGTCTTTGTTTTAAAACAGAATTTGAAATCAGATTGATTTGCAAATTTAAAACCCTTGTAACTCTTGATCCACACGTCCAAAATTTACAAATTTTATATCATTGGAATCATCAAGACAAGCCCTAGCCAACCATGCAATTTGTTTAGTAAAAAGTTTCCGTTAGATTGTTTGTTTTTGCAGAAACATTTGTATGCTTGTTTAGGTTATAAAAATTACACCAAAATGATTTTGGTGTTGAAATCTTCGCAAATTGGTTTGTTGTGAACCTACTGACCCTAGGAACCAACCCATGGTTTTAAAAATGGATTTTGTGAGGATTAGGAATAAAAACTTGAATTAGCCTATTTCTAGTCAAATAAAAATATTGATTTTGCTATGAAAATGTTTTTGGAATAAAAACTTTGGGAAAATGATTTGAATCAAACCTACTGACCCTAAACACCAAGATTTGAGAATTAACAACTTATTTGGTGAACAACATAAAGTTTTTGCTTTGATAAAAACATTTTCCACCACATAAAATAATGATTGGATTTAAAAATGGTTTATAGATAAAACCCTTTTACAAATGACTTTACCACTTTATAAAATGACCACTTTGAACCTTACAATGTTTAGAGCCTAGTAGAAACCACCTTTGCAAATAAGACTATCTTTTGCATGCTTGCATGCATGACTTAGTTCCTATGATTTTTATGTGGGATGTTTTGTTTGATTGATTATTGGTTGGAATGCTAGTTGATATTGTGTTTGCTTGATTGATTTGTAGTGAAGTTAGAAAAGTGTGAAACTAGCAAGATCAAGAAGTGAACCAACATTCACTACCAAAAAGGCAAGTTACACTATCATCTAAAGTCCTACTATTTTCATTATACTTAGTGGATTTTGAAACATGCATGAAAAGAATTTCTATACTTATGCTATGCTAAATCCTAATAGGATACCTTATACATTCCTTAGTGAAACAATGTAGTTGTAAAATGCTTAGCCATGCAACATATTTTGAGAAGAGATACATGTTGAGATTTTATAAAGATGAGAAAAGACTTGTGTTTTATATAATAAAACAAGTACTCAATGAACCACCTGGGTGGACAAGGATACTCAAGTTTTGGACAAGGTGGCAACAAAAGGAACCATGTCGATGGCAATCTCTTTGTGTTGTGCACCAAAAGAAAACCACCCAGGGACTTAGAGATTGAACATGTTTCTCCAACAGTGGCTTCCGTGTACAACCACATGCTATTATGGCTCTGGCTTAGTCAACTACATTGGGAAGACCCATGCATTGTCTTCAGGTTACTAAAAATGAGGGAACTCGGAACCCTACATGGGTGCCTGAAGACAAGCTAGCAATGGTGCATGGGAGGACCCTCTGGAAAGACTTCGTCACATTCTCAATCTGCCAGTACTCCATCTTGGTGAGTACTTATCCAGCGTCCACTGGTGGCAACAAGATGAGATTGTGTCATGTGGGTAAAGTGTACAACTTCTGCAGAAGATAAAAATTCTAAGTACTTAGCCATGTCCCCGGTTATGGACAATACTGAGCAACTAAAGCTTGAAGCTATGGGAAATCTCGACATTCCAATTTCTAAAAACAAAACTTTAAAGTGACAACAAAGACTTGAAGCACTTGGGGATTTACCAAGGAGCTCAAGAGATTTTGATAAAAACTTGAAGTACTTGGGGATTTACCAAGGAGCTCAAGAGATTTTGACAAAGACACTTGGGGATTTACCAAGGAGTTCAGAAAGATTTGACAAAAAATCAAAACTATTTGAAAAGATAGGATAAATTATTGCTTTCTGCAAATGAGCCTAAAAC
Organism: Avena longiglumis; assembly: GCA_030063025.1. NCBI lineage: Eukaryota > Viridiplantae > Streptophyta > Magnoliopsida > Poales > Poaceae > Avena > Avena longiglumis. The sequence continues at coordinate 138,436,652 of CP125976.1, forward strand.
CCTACTTACCCAAATATGCATGTATTGATAGGATCCACTTATGATTTTACATAGTAGTGAAACTTGCCAATACAATTCAAATGTATTGACCCTTGTGGCTGTAACTTGTCATGTTGCAGGTTTTGTTTGATATTAGTGAAGTTGATTGATTAGGATTACAAAGTCTACAACCAACATGTCTGCCTGTGGCACTTTGAAGATGAAGGACCCCATGCTTATAGTTATTCTGCTGCAATGTAATGTAATAGCCAAATGAGCTATGTAAGATGTAATAAAATTATGTTATTCCTAGTTATAAAGTTATATTATGACCTTTGTTTCTTGATATTACATCTTAACTGTGGATGCTAGCTATTGATCCAGGGACTAGCATTGTAAACACAGGGGACTCTACCTTATTAAAGGTTGGGAACTCTACATTTCGGCTATCAACAGGCAAAGGCAATCATAGCCCTACCATGATATAATCCTATGATTTCGAAATCATTTCAATTCTTGCCATGATGCATACAATTCTACTGTGGTCTTTTGTCGATAGATAGAGTGTCCTATATGTTGCATTACTCCCTTTGAGCTTATATTACCTGATCCACTACTCCTAGCATATTAGGTTTATTAGTTTGGATTATTAGGCTTATTATTAGTTAGGTATTATTAGGTTTATTAATTAGTTAGGTATTATTAGTCTTCGGCCCCACTGGTCAGTCACTGTGGGTAGCCCCAGACCCGATGAAAAACTACCCCCTGTGCTAATGTACATATTGATTGCGCATTGTGTTATGCCATGTATTGATTTTCGCCTTTCTTTCCGGTATTGGTTCTTCACGATAGGATCCGAGCCCGAGGGTTTCTCCGAATTAGGGTTTCTGATATTGTAAATTCATTTTTATTATTGTGTATGTATATATTATGGTTTCTCTGAATTAGGGTTTATATCTCTCAACACCGTACCTAACATTCTCCCTTAGCCGCTTTGACTTATCCGTTTTTCCACCTATGCAGAAAATATGAACCCACAAGACAGAGACAAAGAAAAGGAAGAGTTGATCCAAGGTGTGATCCACGGGGAAGAAAATTTAGATGTATCGACGTTTCTGAACAACTCCGGTGAGGGTGATCCTCTTTTTACCGGAAGAGACGACTTGTTTGAGGTTGAAGGTGATGCCTTCCGCGAGGGAGAAGGCGATGCCTTGTGTGATCGAGAAGACGACCGCTCCAGCGAGGTGCATGTAATATAATTAATTAATTAATTAATCATCTGCTATCTATATAGAAATAGTAACGACGATTTTTCTTCTTTTAGCCCTCCGGATTGAAGAAATCTACTGAAAAGAGCAGCCGAGGCCCACCCAAAAATTTGGGATACCATGAGAGGTTCAGGATCGAAGATATCGGCGAAGACGGCAAACCGACGGCTCCCGAAGTTGTCGCAAACAAATTTGTGGCACAATGCGGAGTAATCGTTAGGGACTTAATCCCGATCACCATTCGAAATTGGAATAGGCCTGCTGATGCGGAAGAAGAGGGAACATGTTTATTTGTCCCTAACAAGGCGAAAGATTTACTGTGGAATAGGCTCATGATTAATTTCAAACTACCGAAGATAGAGCTGGATCCAAATGCGGAGGATCCAGTTGAGGACGCCTTAGAACATGGGAGAGCCATGGAGGCTAAGGTCAGGGAGTGGGCTTTGAAGAAGATGGGCTAGTGTTTCACCAACTGGAAGAAAAGATTTCACCTTGAATATGTCGTGAAAGACAAGACTCCGGATTTCAAGAAGATTCAGTTTGAGAAGATAAAACCATTCTGGGTTGAGTTTGTGAACTACAAGACATCAACAAAAGCTAAGAAAATATATGCAACGAATAAGCTGAATGATGCTAACAAGAAGTATCACCATACTATGGGGCAAGGTGGCTACAGGGCTGGCATTCCTAAGTGGGAGAAACTTGAGCAGGAACTGCATGCTAAAAAGATCATCCTAGAGATAGACGATTGGATCGAACGTGCAAGGAATTGGTTTTATAGGCATGGGGGCAAGTTGGACTCGGAAGGGAAGTGTATATATAACATACGACATAAAGAAGACCGCTTGCCAATCGAGAAGATGAGAAAAGCAGTAAAGGCTATTAAAGATGGAGACTTCATTCCCGATAGAGAGAATGATGAGCTCACACTCGCCCTTGGAAATAAGGAACATGATGGATGAACACGAGGCACAATAGGCTCCAAACCGTGGAGGACTGGGTTTCCCGAAGAGAGGAAGAAATATCCTGATAGAAGCCGTCAGAGGAGAAAGGACAAGGCAGAAGTTGAAACAGATATTCAGAAAGAGCGAATGCGTATACTTGAAGAACGAATAAAGCAACAACAAGATGAAATTAACGCACTTAAAGAGCAAAGTACTACCGGCCCATCTCAGCAGCACACTGCATTCGATGCTACCGGCCTATCGAATAATCGAAAAAGCAATGTGGCTTCCACCGAGGTCCCGGGTGATGACAATGACGATGACGATGGTACACCGATGATGGCTCCTGTTGGCTACCCAGTGGATGATATCACACAGATGACACACTGCGAGCTACATGTAAAAGTTGTGAACATATCAATGAAGGTGGCGGTCGGCTATGCCTTACCAATTGGACCCACACCAACTTACCACCGCTGTAAATGCGGTTCCACAGTGGCTTGTTGTCGGGGTGGATGAAATCATGCCCACCTTTGAAGTTTTGAAGCTTGACTACCCTGCAGGTGAAGGGGATGTGACTGAACTGGGAGACGCAACAAACGTCACCATTCTATGGCCAAAGAAATGTATCGTGCTTCGAAATCACACGCCAAGGCCATCTTCGCCGCCGCCTCACCCGTCTCCAGCGAGGTCGTCGCCGCCACGGCAGTCGTCTTCGTCGCCTCACCCGGCTCCATCGCCTCACCCGTCTCCGTCGCCTCACCAATCTCCGGAGCATCCATCGCTGCGGCAGCCATAGCCGGCGCCTCTGGATAAAAAGCGTAAGCGTACCGCTACTCTGCATCGTGCTAAGCGATCGCCGAAACGTAAACAAGAGCCTCTTCCAAAAGTACCAAAGGTTCCTCCCAAGAGAGCTTATGACTGTACTGAAGAGGATACTACGGCTATCGTTGATGCGGAAACGACAGCGTTTTTCGCTAACCTCAGGCGGCCGAAAGAGCCATAGTTCCCCAACACCAAAGAAGAAAAAGGCAGAGTGTTCAAAATGCTAAAGACTCTTCATCAACCCGAGCCAAAGCTGTTATCAGACTATGAGCGTTCTATTCTCAAGTCACATGCGGCACAAAAAGCCTCGAAGAGCAGTACTGATGCAAGCGAGAAATCTGTTGCCCAGCTCGGAGAACAAGCAAAATAGTCTTGCGCCCCTCTCAAGGTGATTTCCCATACCAATGTGGGGTCGAGCAAATATGGGCCGAAGAGCAGTATGATCCAGAGGTAGTTGCACAATACAGAGAAGCTGCCACTGCTCAAGGTGTGAGTATTTCCCAGTACTTATCCCAGTTAGAGTACTTCTCCGTGAGTGAAGTAGCATACAAATACCAGTACGGCAAACCTCTCGTCAAACCTGAGGAGGTAAATAATCTTCCAAAAAAAATGCGAAGATTGCATAACTGGTACATGCATGCCACAAAGGCCGGGGCTAACTGGATAGTGCTGAGGGTTACAAAAAATCATTATGGGAAAGAAATATATAACATGATATCCATTGAATTTGATGAACTATTTCAATTATTCAATCAAGACGTCTTGGACAAATCGATCATCCGTGCCTATTGTCTGTAAGTACTAATTCCGTAATTAATTTAGTCTCTAGCTATCTCACCTTGTTTATTGCATGTATATAATCATACTGTAATATGCAGAATGAAGATTCTCGAATGCAGCAGAGGACAAATCTGTGACATTGGCTTCATTGACCCATATTGGGTTCATCAAGCTAATCTCAAAACAAGCCCCCAGGATACGGAGGATAATATCGTACACGCGTTAAGGTTTCAAAAAACCAGAAGGGAATACTATTTCCTTACAACTTCGAGTGAGTGTTATTGTCTTGTATACACTTTCTATTTTGCTTACTCGATGTTAAGTATATAATTTATTAGTTATGCATGCGCAGCTTCCACTATATTCTGTTAATCATTCAACTTGACAACGGGCGTGTACTAGTCATGGAATCGAAACATAAACCCCTTGAGCAGTGGAAGGACATGCAAATGCTTCTCCAGCGGTAATTCTAATCATTACGACACTATATTGGCAACGTTCGTAAATTTTATGATATCAAGTAACTAATAACTTCTTTTATTCGTTTTCTTCGCTGGGCAGCGCTTGGAAACGGTTCACCAACAAGGCTACGGGTGTTTGGAAAGAGGAGCTTACATTTCAAGCACTTGATGTAAGCACCACTAGCTATATCCACGCATCTCTTAGTTTTGATACCGTTATTATCATGCTTGATTATTATTTTGATTGAACTATGTTCTCATAAAGTGCCTAACGCAGGGACCAGGGAACAATTTATGTGGATACTATGTTTGCGAGTTTATCCGGCAGATGTGCTGTGAGAAGAGCAGAAATTTAGAGCAACTCCACGTACGCAAACAATACTCTATAGTTATTAATTAACATCAAATTGTGTTTAGTTTCATTCATATAGGCTAACTCCTTTTTTAAATCAGATCGAACGTCTACGGGACGGTCTTCTGCCAAAGGATCGCCTACGAGCAATTCAGGAGGAATTGTCGGGATTCTTGGATGTAGAAGTTCTAAAGCCAAAAGGGGAATACTATTCGGGTGTGTATAAACAATAGGGATTATACAAAGAGCTTATTTTGTATGTAGTGCATGAACTCGATCTGTGTATCGAATGTAATATGTTCGACACTTGGATCTATATTCTCATGATGATCTTGTATAATATAATGGTACCTTCATTGATGAGTGCAAAACACTAAATAAACAATAAAACAACATAAATGAATTCTCTGTCGCGGCACAAAAAGTGGCCAAAATGCTGCCGCGGCAACAAAAGTTGCCAAAATGAATTCTCTGCATGGCGGAAGAAATGTCAAATCTACGCGCAGAGGTTATTGTCCCGGTTCGTGTTACGAACCGGGACAGTTGCTCCACCCCTCCCCCCCCCTCACCCTCTGTCGCGGCCACGTGTACCCCTTTTGTCCCGGTTGGTGGGGAAACCGGGACTAAAGGTTGGAGCTTTAGTCCAGATTGCCCCGTCCCGGTTGGGTAACCGGGACTAAAGCCCCTTACCAACCGGGACCAATGGGGCTGTTCCCACTAGTGACCTCCACCCTGCGCGACGGAGGACAGCGCCATCTTGGTCAACAGCAACTTCAACACTCGATCTTCTAGAACCGGGACCACTGTCTCACGGCCACCGGCAAGGGGAACGCTTGCTCGAGAACTCCGACGAGCCGCGAGCAAGGAAAGGACGGCGAATCCGCGGCAGATTTCCACTGGAACCGCACCATCGGAGGAAGAGATCACCGCCAGCAAAATCCACTCCGGCACCGTCGCTGCTTCCCCAACGCCGCCGGCTGGCCACACCCCACACACACCTAAGCTATATACCCACCGGGATCCGTAGATCCCCCGTCCCGGAGGATGAGGAATCCATGGGATCGCCGGCGGCGAGTCTGGGAGCACGAGGTCGCCCAAAAATCGCCCTATTCACTATAGACGGGAAAGGCGAAGAGGTCCAACTCGTCACGACGCTAATCTTACCTAACATATATGTAAACCCTAGCTCCCATTTGTTCACGACAACGCAAAGAGTACAAAGCAAAGAGGTACAGGAAAAGAATGCCCACCACGACCATGCACAACCTACCCAGAACAGGACGCTGCACAGCCTGCACGACATCGCCGCCTCGTCCCCGCCGTCCAGAAGCTGCCGCAGACGGCCCGGCGGGATCACCGAGTCGACGATGTACATGGCGATGCCGTTGGGGGAATTGATATCGCCGGAAGGAACCTCCTTTGTCACCCTGGCCGCGCCGCTGCGCCCGCGTGACGTCGGCGGCGACAGCCACAGCCACACCGTTTCCCCTTCGTCGCGGACGGTGAGGACGTGGTTCCTGTTGGTGGCCGCGTCTGCAGCGAGCGTGCGCACCTGGACCAGCTCGAACGCCGCGATCTGCTCCCTCCCGTAGCGCGCCGCCGCGCCGTGGAGCAGCACGACTGCGAGCTGGTCGTCGGCGCTCAGGTTCTCGAACGCGGGCTCGAAGTCAGCCACCGCGTGGTCGTTGGGGCAGAAGACCGTGAGCCCGCTGCCGGCGCCGGCGATGGTGCGCTGGCTGAAGATGTCGCTTGCGTTGGCCGCCGCAGCGAGGAGCGCCGCAAACCTCCCGCAGCCCTGCGTATCCTTGAGATACTCCATCAGGTCCTGTCCCTGCCCCTGCGGCGGCGCGTCATCTGACGCGTACCCGGGGCTGGCGCCGGACACGACGAGCAGCAGCAAGACAAATAGAGATGCGCCCATGGCTTGTGAGTTGTGCCTAGCTAAAAGAAAGAGATCGATCACCTTGAGAGAGTGAAGTGCAATCTGGGTTCTGGGCCGTGAGGCTGAGGGGGAGAGTATTTATACACGAGACCAAGGTTTAGTCAGGTAAATTATTGGGCAGGCGACGACGACGGCCACGAATGAAGGAGCGCCCTGCTGATCATGGAGGGTGCTATATATACGTGTCGTATACCGGCATGTGCACGTAGCTGGAATGTGCACGTAGCCTATCGGAGGCCATATACTGGTCCGGCTAGGGACGTAGAAACGGAACAATTGGAATAAGTGGGATATCACTTTTAGACTATTAGACTAACTCTAATTTAGATGGGATAAGTGGGATAAGCGGGATATGTCAAATCTAGCTTATCTCATTTGTCCCACTTAGTTTTGTGTTAGTCTAATAGTCTAAAAATAATATCCCACTTGTCCTAATTATCCCTTTTCTGCATCCCTAGGTCAGGCATGTGCATCTAGCTGGAATGCTGGATATACGCCAACGGAAGAAAAAAAATTACATTATCAAGGATTGGCGTGTCTTGCGTCGTGTGACGCCTCTGACACCTGTTTTCATGTTGCACAATTTTGGTTATGGCCACACGAAGGCCACCAGGAACCAGCACAGTCATTGCCGATATTGGATCGACAGAAGAATTTAAACACAGCTATTCGTATATTGTAGTTTTCCCGTGTGTTAGGGGGTTTTCTGTATATTTGCGTCTGTATATGTACTATATATTGTGGTCTTTGGCCCTCTGCTAATACAAGAAGTCTATTACCCTAACATGGTATTAGAGCCTAAGGTCTCGAGTTCGAATCCTGGCTTTCGCAATTTATCATAAAATTGTTGTTGACCACTCTATGTCCACGTATAGGCCTCTTGAGTCATACGTGAGTTTCGCGCGCCGTCGCTCTCTTCCGGTTGCATGTGCTGACTTCTCCCCGTCACATGTGAGAGGGGGTGTTGAAGTGTATAAGTGGATTGCACTAGCCCTTTCCATCGGTTCAGACTTTTGGTTGCGTTGGCTAGTGCATGAAGCTGTAAGGTAGCTTCTCTCCTCGCAGCTGCCGCCGCCCGCCCCGGTTTCCTGCCATGGCCGCCCGCTGCCTCTCTCCTCGCCTCATGAGCTTGCCCGTCCTCCCGGTCGCTGTCGCCCGTCCGATCCGTCCGGCCGCCTAACAACCGCCTTGCCTCCCGTCGGCCTATCGCCGTCCGCCGCCGCCTCCCGGCCGCTTCCCGGCCATCGCCCGGCCTCTGCCGCCCGGCCTGTCGACCCCGTCCGCCGCGGATGTTGTTGCATGTTGCGGATCTGATCTGATCAGATCTGATCTGATTTTCGTCAAAAAAAAGCAAAAAAAAATATCTTCCTCGTCGGGCTATCTTGCGATTCCTAGATGCACGGTGATTTTTGATGGCGCGAATTATCCTGATTTCGCTGCGTTTATGCACGTCCACATGCGCGGTCTTCGTCTTTGGGGTGTGCTTTCTGGCGAGGTCTCCTGTCCGCCGCGCCTCACTGCTCCTACGTTGCCTATTGCCCTTGCCCTCGATGCTCCTCAAGATCTGACTGACTACACTCAGTGGATAGATGAGGATGCTCGTGCTGCTGCTGTTCTCACTTCCAGTGTTCTGCCTCAGTATGCTGCTGAGTTCATGGGTCTCCCCTCTGTTTTTTCTTGGTGGAAGGTGTGAGAGGTATGCTAGTTTATTTTTTTCCTATGCATGCATTCAAGGTGTTTGATGAAATGTTTGAGTGAACGATCCTGTTCAATTTCTCACAGAACAAAAATATAGGAGGTGCCCGAGACCCACCTGAGATTTCTCCTTATTTCCCTCGATCGAGGTTAGCAATCTTATCTTTTCTCTGTCATTGATACAATGCATGTGTCGATATGAATTGGTCATTTAACTATTTATGATGTTCCGTTTTTGATAAACTTAATTATATGATGTAGATGAACGGTCGAGAATGGATGTACAGTGACCAGCGTGTACCCGGGTACATTAAAGGCGTGGATAAATTTATCGATGTGGCTACGGCAAACAAAGAGAATGGTTTTATACGTTGTTCATGTGTTCAATGTCGGAACAACAAGGAGTAATGTTCCTCAAAAAATCATTCGCGGCCACCTGGTTATGAAAGGTTTCATGCCCAACTATAATTGCTGGACCAAGCACGGGGAAAGCGGGGTTATGATGGAAGACAATGAAGAAGAAGATGATGATAACAACTATCATCATATGTTTCCTGAATACAGTGATACTGTAATGGAAGACAATGAAGAGGAAGGAGGTGAAGAACGGGCATCAGATGAGCCCGCTGATAAACTTGGTATGGTCATTTCTGATGCAAAGAGAGACTGTGAAACAGAAAAGGAGAAGTTGAAGTTGGAGGGCATGTTAGAAGATCACAAGAAATTGTTGTACCCAAATTGCAAAGATGGCAGCACAAAGCTCGGTACCACACTGGAATTGCTGCGATGGAAGGCAGAGTGTGGTCTAACTGACTCCTCATTTGAAAAGACGTTGAAAATAATGAAGCCAAAGTTTCTAAAACATAACGAACTTCTCGAGAGTACGTACGAAGCAAAGAAGACTCTCTGCCCTCTAGGATTAGATATGCAGAAGATACATGCATGCATTAATGACTGCATACTCTACCGCGGTAAGGAGTATGAGAATTTAGATAAATGCTCAGTATGCAATGCATTGCGGTATAAAATCAGACGAGATGACCCTAGTGATGTTAAGGGAGAGCCCCTCCGGAAGAGGGTTTCTGCTAAGGTTATGTGGTATGCTCCTATAATACGATGGTTGAAACGCATGTTCAGAAACAAAGAGCATACCAGGTTGTTGCGATGGCACAAAGAAGACCGTAAGAAAGACGAGAAGTTGAGACACCCTGCTGATGGGTCACAGTGGAGAAAAATCGAGAGAGAATTTCGGGACTTTGCAGGTGACGCAAGGAACTTATGGTTTGGTCTAAGTACGGATGACATGAATCCTGTTGGGGAGCAGAGATGCAGTCACAGCACCTGGACCGTGACTCTATGTATCTACAACCTTCCTCCTTGGTTGTGCATGAAGCGTAAGTTCATTATGATGCCATTGCTCATCCAAGGCCCGAAGCAACCGAGCAACGACATTGATGTGTACCTAAAGCCATTAGTTGAAGAACTCTTACAGCTGTGGGGCAAACCAAGTGTACATGCGTGGGATGAAAACAAACAAGAGCCATTTGACCTACGAGGGTTGCTTTTCGTAACCATCAATGATTGGCCTGATCTTAGTAACCTTTCAGGATAAACAAATAAGGGATATACGGCATGCACGCACTGTTTAGATAACACTGAAGATACATATTTGCATAAATGCAAGAAGGTTGTGTACCTGGCGAATCGACGATTTCTTCTGACCAATCATCCCGTAAAAAAGAAAGGCAAGCATTTCAAAGGTGAGGCAGATCACCGGAAGAAGCCTGAACTCCCTGCTAGTGATGATGTATTTGGTATAGTCAAGGACATAGAAGTAATCTTTGGAAAGGGTCCCGGCGGTCAATCAGTTCCGAATGACGTCACTACCGAATACACACCCATGTGGAAGAAGAAATCTATATTTCGGGAGCTGACATATTGGAAAGTCCTATGTGTCCGCTCTTCAATCGATGTGATGCACGTGATGAAGAATCTTTGCGTGAACCTGCTAGGATTTCTAGGCGTGTATGGGAGGACAAAAGATACACCAGAAGAACGGGAGAACCAACAAATTATGAAAGAACCAAAGAACATACATACACAAAACAAGACGGATAAAGGGCGTCACTTAAGTCGTGCCAGCTATGCTCTTACCAAAGCAGAGAAGGAAATCTTTTTTGAAGTCCTTTACAGTATCAAGGTGCCGTCTGGCTTCTCATCTAATATAAAGGGGATAATAAATATGGCAGAGAAAAAGTTCCAAAACCTGAAGTCTCATGACTGTCACGTGATTATGACGCAGTTGCTTCCGATTGCATTGAGGGGGCTTCTATCGGAAAATGTTCGAGTAACCATTGTGAAGCTATGTGCATTCCTTAATGCAATATCTCAGAAGGTAATCAATCCAGATATTCTGCCAAGGTTACAGAAGGATGTGGTACAATGTCTTGTTAGTTTTGAGTTGGTGTTCCCACCATCCTTCCTCAATATTATGACGCATCTCCTGGTTCACCTAGGGGAAGAGATTGCCATTCTCGATCTTGTATTTCTGCATAATATGTTCCCCTTTGAGAGGTTCATGGGAGTCTTAAAGAAATATGTTCATAACCGTGCTAGACCAGAAGGAAGCATCTCCAAGGGATATGGAACAGAGGAGGTCATTGAGTTTTGTGTTGACTTTATTCCTGACCTTAAGCCGATTGGTGTTCCTGACTCACGGCATGAGGGAAGACTAAGTGGAAAAGTCACGCTGGGAAAGAAAGCAATGATATGTAGGGATAGGGATTCTTTCACTAAAGCACACTACACAGTTCTACATAATTCCACCTTGGCAGCTTCGTATATCGAGGAACAAAAGAATATTGTACGCTACAAAAACCCGGGGAAGCCTGACTCATGGATTACAGATGAACACATGAAGTCTTTTGGCGGTTGGATGCAGACACATCTCTTGAATGACACCACTGTTGGAGATCAGCTATACTTGTTGGCCGCGTCACCATCTTCTACTATATTGAATCTCCAAGGGTATGAAATAAATGAGAATACATTCTACACGACCGCCCAAGATAAAAAGAGGACCAACCAAAACAGTGGTGTCCGTTTTGATGCAATGGACGAGAATGGGCAAAAGGACACATACTATGGTTACATAGAGGAGATATGGGAACTTGACTATGGAGTCTCTTTTAAGGTCCCTTTGTTTTTGCTGCAAATAGGTCAAGCTGAATGGGGAAGGTGTAAAGATAGACCAGTTGTATTGAATGACAACAGTGGATCTCAACAATCTTGGTTATAGAGATGAACCATTCGTCCTAGCCAATGATGTGTCTCGGGTTTTCTATGTGAAGGACATGTCCTCCAGACCGAAAAAATATGCAAACGAATACATCATATGATGAACCAAAGCGTCACATAGTTCTTTTAGGGAAAAGAAACATCGTGGGAATCAGGACAAGACAGACATGTCAAAAGATTATAATAAGTTTGACGAAATTCCACCCTTCACAGTGAAAACTGAACCAAGCATTTCGTTAAGTAAAGAAGATGCTCCATGGTTACGTCTGAAGTGATCATAAGGAAGGACATACGCCAAGAAGTGCATGCTCATATTGTGTACCTCTAGTTCATGTCTGGCCGATTGGCTGCATCTTTTGAACCTAAATGCCCTCATTTTGTGAAGGATATTTTATGATGTTTGCAATTTTCCAAGTTTAATAAATGTATTGAGTGTTAGTCCCGGTTTGTGGCTTGACCAGGACTATATATAGGGGGCCTTTAGTCCCGATTTTGTAATCTCGGTTTTTAATATTAATAAATGACTTGAGTGTTAGTACCGTTTTGTGGCTGGATCGGGACTAAAGGGGGCCTTTAATCCCGATTCGTAGAACGAGTTTCCCGAACTATGAAGAAGTTGTCCCGATTCGTACTTACCTTTAAGATTTGATATCCAAACGTGCGTGGTCACATATTAGGGAGTGCCTCTATGACTTGTTTCTTGGAGATGCCGGAGGACTGGGCTCCGGTGGCATATCCCTGAAACTGGCCGTAGTGGTGTCCCTGTTGCAGCTTTTAACTTCTCTAACTAGATCAATACGTCTGGGAGCTAACTAATTCACATATTAGGGAGTGCCTCTATGACCAGTTTCTTGGAGATGTCGGAGGACTGGGCTCCGGCAACATCTCCCTGAAACTGGCCGTACTGGTGTCCCTGTTCTCGAAAACAATCTTGGAGATGTCTCAATCTGGCTGGAGTACTGGACTCACAAGGATGCCTATTTATAGTATAAGCAACTCGGAATAGTGTCGACACTCACGACATAATATCGACACTCACCCCTATTATTAGTGCTGACTCATGTTTTGTCCCGGTTGGTGTCTCCAACCGGGACTAAAGGTTCATCTTTAGTCCTGGTTGGTGACACCATCCGGGACAAGGTACAAGCCGCACGACATAATGTCGACACTCACCCTATCATTATTGCTGCCTGGCCCAGCCTGCCGAAATCCCTCCAACCGGGACTAAATATGAACCATTTTCATCTATTTATAGGTATTTACCTCTATTTATAGGTTGCCCACCTCAGCCTGACCTATCATGTTCGAGGTTTTATGGCTTTCGGTCCAAATGACCGATGTTATGTGCTGAATCGCGACATAGTTTGTGATGCTGTGCACATATTATGCATGCATGTGGACATTGGGATGGAGAACAATGTTTCAGGAGCAAGTTTTCCTTTTCGTCGCACGGAAAATCCATTTTCCATTTTCCGAGCACAAAAAATGGGTCGTTTTGTGAAGCAACCACCAAAATGCTGTTTCAGAATGCTACCGTCCCATTTTTCTAAAATACTAGACCACCTTAAAGTACTATCTCCCAACCGAGATATCTCAAACATTTCCTTCCATCCTGGGTAAAAAGGACAAATGTCTGCCGAATCGGTAGGAAGTGGGTCCGGTTTGTACTACACGTACATGATCTAATGTCCGTGATTTTTTTTTTAAAAATCATTTTTAGACTCGCAATATGTGGTTTATTCAGAGATCCAATGCAAGTTCTAACGATGCTCGTCCCCTATCTTCATGCACGCAGGTTCGACCTTAGTTCGAAAAGGGAAAAATTCAAAACGGGCATAAGAAATTCAAAAAAAGTCCAAACAATGTAAATCCTTCGCGTGGTGTCATATTATATGACAAAGTTGCAAGTAAAAATACCATACTTGGTATATTGATCATGTATCGAAAAAACCTTCACAAAATGACCTATCATGTTCAAGGTTTCATGGCTTTCGGTCCAAATGACCGATGTTATGTACTGAATCGCGGCATATTTTGTGATGTTGTACCCATATTATGCATGCATGTGGACATTGGGATGGACAACAATGTTGTAGGAGGAAGTTTTCCTTTTCGTCGCACGGAAAAGCCATTTTCCATTTTCCGAGCACAAAAACGGGTCATTTTGTGAAGAAACCACCAAAATGCTGTTTCAGAATACTACCGTCCCATTTTTATAAAATACTAGACCACCTTACATGGACTATCTCCCAACCGGGATATCTCAAACCTTTCCGACAATCTCGGATAAAAAGGACAAATGTCTGCCGAATCGGTAGGAAGTGGGTCTGGTTTGTACTATAGGTACATGATCTAACACCCGTGATTTTTTGAAAAAATCATGTTCAGACTCGCAATATGTGGTTTCTTCAGGGATCCAATGCAAGTTCTAACGATGCTCGTGCCCTATCTCATGCACGCAGGTTCGACCTGAGTTCGAAAAGGGAAAAATTCAAAACGGGCATAAGAAATTCAAAAAAGTCCAAACAATGTAAATCCTTCGCGTGGTGTCATATTATGTGACATAGTTGCAAGGAAAAATACCAGACTTGGTATATTGATCATGTCTCGAAAAAACCTTCACAAAATGACCTATCATGTTCGAGGTTTCATGGCTTTCGGTCCAAATGACCGATGTTATGTGCTGAATCGCGGCATAGTTTGTGATGTTGTGCCCATATTATGCATGCATGTGGACATTGGGATGGGCAACAATGTTGCAGGAGGAAGTTTTCCTTTTCGTCGCACGGAAAAGCCATTTTCCATTTTCCGAGCGTAAAAAACGGGTCGTTTTATGAAGCAACCACCAAAATGTTGTTTCAGAATGCTACTGTCCCATTTTTCTAAAATACTAGACCACCTTAAATGGACGTTCTCCCAACCGGGATATCTCAAACCTTTTCGTCCATCCCAGATAAAAAGGACAAATGTCTGCCGAATCGGTAGGAAGTGGGTCTGGTTTATACTATGTCGTGAAAGATAAGACTCCGGATTTCGAGAAGATTCAGTATCAGAAGTTAAAACCATTATGGGTTGAGTTTGTGAATTACAAGACAACAGGAAAAGCTAAGAAAATGTCTGAAACGAATAAGCTAAATGCTGCTAACAAGAAGTATCACCATACTATGGGGCAAAGTGGCTACAGGGCTGACATTCCTAAGTGGAAGAAACTTGAGGATGAACTGCGTGCTAAAAATATCATCCTAGAGACAGACGATTGGATTGAACATGCAAAGAATTGGTTTTACGGGCATGGGGCACGTTGGACTCGGAAGGGAAGTGTATATATAACATACGACATAAAGAAGACCCCTTGCCAATCGAGAAGATTAGAAAAGCAGTAAAGGCTGTTAAAGATGGGGACTTCATTACCGATAGAGAGAATGATGAGCTCACACTCGCCCTTGGGAATAAGAAACATGATGGACGAACACGAGGCACAATAGGCTCCCAACCATGGAGCACTGGGTTTCCCAAAGACAGGAACAAATATCGTTATAGAAGTTGTAAGAGGAGAAAGGACAAGGCGGAAGTTGAAGCAGATATTTAGAAATATCGAATGCATATAATTGAAGAACGAATAAAGCAACAACAAGATCAAATTAACGCACTTAGCCAACAAGGTACTACCGGCCCATCTCAGCAACACATGGTGGTAGAACCTGCATTCGATGCTACCGGCCTATCGAATAATCGAAAAAGCAGTGTGGCTTCCACCAAGGCCCCGGGTGATGACAATGACGATGACGATGGTGCAGCGACGATGCTCGTGTTGGCTAACCAGTGGATGATATCACACAGATGACACACTGCGAGCTACATGTAAAAGCTGTGAACATATCAATGATGGTGGCGGTCGGCTATGCCTTACCAATTGGACCCACACCAACTTACCATTGTCGTCCGATTCCTGTAGGGTTCGTAGCATAGAAAACAAAAAATTTCCTACGATGGGAACAACTATGTACCAAGATCTATCTACTAGATACAAACAACGGGCGGATGTATATCCGTAGAGAAAATACCCTTGAAGACCGACAAAGCTTAACGAGTTAAACTCGTGATTGATGTAGACGATCTCTTGCCGATCTCAAGATCGAGAGGAAGTCCTTAGCACCGAACTTAGCGGCGCATCCGTGCAAGCACACACGTCCGAGGCATCGAGCAACCTCCTCCTCCTCGCTCCAGTGATGCAGTGGAAGCACAACTCTTTCTTGCCGAATAGCCACCGGGAACATGTATCTCGCTAGTCCGAGACCATGGGGGATAAATTCTAGAGGGGGAGAGAGATCCTTCGCGAGGAGGTGTGAATGAGAAGTGAGGAGGGGGGTGACTTTTATAGGAGAGGGGGGACCCCAAGGGGGTGGATGGCGCATGGGGCTGCCCCCTTTCCCTCCCCTCATTCATGTGGGTGGACACTCCGCTCACAAAAATCCTTTCAATTTCCTCCACTCAAAATCCCACTCAAATTCCCATTAAATTTCCACAAAATTTAATGCAAACTCTCATTAAATAAAACTACTTTTATTTATTCAATTTTTTGTCAATTACTTTAATGACAAACATTCACATATAACCCCTTCCTAGTATTTCATTTCACATGCAAAAACACTTTCTGCAATTTCACGCGAAAAACTGTTTCGGTATCTAGTGAAATAAATTATTGCGCTTGTTATTCTTTCCGGCATGAAATCTTTGCTCCATTTGGATGTCGGTGTCTCTTAAGTGTGTCACCCTATGGTTCGTGAATAATGCGGACATGATCGAGACCCTTCTCCGATCAATAATCAGAAGCGGGATCTGGAGACCCATACTGACTCCCACACATTCAACGATTACTTTCTTGTGACCGTCGGAACCTTTTACACTAGTATCTTAATCCCTTTGTTTCACGATATATTACATGTCCGAGATTCGATCATCGTTATCTCCATACCTAGTTTGATCTGGTTACTGACATGCACTCTTTTCTCATTCCCGTGATATAACATTCTAGTGATCAAATCACTTGCTTGCAAGCTAACCAATGTGATATCACCGAGAGGGCCCAGAGTATATCTATCCATCATCGGGATGAATAAATTCCACTCTCAATCCATGGGCCTCAACATAAAACTTTATTAGTTCTGAACCCATATTTATAATCACCCTGTTACGTTGTGACGTTTGATGTTATCAAGAAACTCTTCCTGTGTTAGTGATTGACATGATCTCATGGTCTAAGGATTAGGATCACTTCGTAAGTTGATATAGCAATATAAATTCAATGACTTTGATCGTAATGCTATACTTCGGATGAATGTTCATCACATCATTACACTAATGTTGTGACCTCGTTATTAACAACATCCAATGTCTATGATCAGGAAACTTTGATTTTCTTGTTAATCAATGAGCTAGTTTATGAGAGAGGCATAACTAGGAACTTTATGTTTTTTTATTAAACACACATGTATTAATGTTTCCATATTAATACAATTATAGCATGCAAACTAAAAATCTATCATATACTTGGAATACACATAATAAACACTATATTATTGCCTCTCAGGGCATATTCCCTCCGTCTCCCACTTGCACTAGAGACAATAATCTACTTACATAGTGATGAATCTAACACCCATGGAGTTCTGGTGTTGATCATGTTTTTCTCTAGGGAGAGTTTTAGTCAATGCATCTGCTACATTGAGATCCGTGTGTACTTTACAAATATTTATATCTCCATCCTTGACATGCTCGCGGATGGAGTGAAACCGGCGCTTAATATGCTTGGAATTCTTGTGAGACCTTGGTTCTTTCGCATTGGCAATGGCACCATTGTTGTCACAATAGATCACCATTGGGTCTAATGTGCTTGCAACCACACCTAGTTCGGATATGAGCTCCTTCATCCAAACTTCTTCCTGAGCCGCTTCCGAAGCAGCAACATATTCGGCCTCCTTTGTTGATCCCGCCACCACAGGTTGTTTGGAACTCCTCCAACTAACCGCTCCGCCATTCATGAGAAATACGTATCCGGATTGAGACTTAGAGTCATCCGGATCGGTGTCAAAGCTTGCGTCAACATAACACTTAGCGACGAGCTCTTCTTCATATCCGTACACAAGAAACATATCCTTAGTTCTTGTAGAGGGAGTGTCCCAACCTTTATACAATTTAAGGTGGAGTCCCATGTGTTTACAATGCTAGTCCCTGGATCAATAGCTAGCATCCACAGTTAAGATGTAATATCAAGAAACAAAGGTCATAATATAACTTTATAACCAGGAATAACATAATTTTATTACATCTTACATATCTCATTAGGCTATTACATTACATTGCAGCAGAATATCTATAGCATGGGGTCCTTCATCTTCAAAGTGCCACAGGCAGACATGTTGGTTGTAGACTTTGTAATCCTAATCATCAAACTTTACTAACATCAATCAAACCTGCAACATACAAGTTATAGCCACAAGGGTCAATACATTTGAATTGTATTGGCAAGTGATACTATGGTAGTATAGTGGAGTCTATATTCTATATGCATTTGGCTAAGTGGAGCTTGGGCTTGCATTGCTCAAAATTATATTTTTCCTTATCATTTGAAAACACTAAGTTTTTGCTTGACAAAATCTTTTTTTCTCAATCAAAGATTGAAGATCCTTTAACCCTTGTTCAAACCACAAGTTTTTAACTTAGAAATTTGAATGATGAGATTCTTGATTGCTTCCATGTCTTGATGCTCAAATTGTCCTTTACCAGGGACATGGCTAAGTACTTAGATTTTACACTCTGCAGAGGTGGTGCACTTTCCCCACAAGACTTGGTTTCCCAAGACAAGATCTTTCAGAAGCTTTCCCTTAGACCAAAATGGACGCGCTCCAACCTATCAAACACTACCACCAACTGTCCATATGGCTAAGTTCTTGCAACCAATATGATCTAGGCAGAGCCCATAATGCCAAGTGGTTGCACTTGAAGCTTCTCAACATTTGACATCTCAAATCTCTTTGTTCCTGGGTGGCCATCCACAAGTGAGATACACAAGGTAAACCATAGACATGGGCCTTGTGAACCACTCAACCAAAAACCACCGAGCAAGTCCCATTCCACCCAGGTGATTCATTGACTTAGTTGTTTTATTAAGAAAAACATAAGTCCTCAGACTTAGAAATTTTCCATAGTGTGAATATATTTCCACCCTTGTTTTCTACTAGATAGGCTAAGCATGAAAGTAGTAGGTATCTTGACTTAGTAATTTCTACTAAGGTTTCATCTACTATGATTTCTTATAGCAAGGTTTATACTTAGCAAAAATCCATGCAAGTTTTACTTAGAGAAAATCACTAATGCATATTGAAAGTAATGGGACAAAAAGTATGAAGCATCACTTGCCTTTTTGGTAGAGTATAGGTTCACTCCTTGTCCTTGCAACAATCACACTCTTCAAGTCACTACAAATCAATCAAGCAAGGCACAAACTCAATCTACCAATCAAGCAAAACATCACATAAAATGACAAAGTCAAAGTAATGCATGCAAGCATGCCAAGCTTTGTTTTGTTTGAAAAAGTGGTTCCTAATGGGTCATAGACATTTGAAAACACCTATTGGTCATTTTGTAAAGTGGCAAAGTCATTTGCAAGAAGTCTCACTTCCTAAACCATTTTCAAAACAAAGTATCATTTTATGTGGTGTAGAAATATTTTTACTAAGGCATTAATCTATAGGGTTCACCAAATATGTTTTCAAACCATAAAACTTGGTGTTTGGGGTCAGAGAGTTTAAAACAAAACATTTTCCAAAGGTTTTATTCCAAAACCATTTTTAATAAATAAACCACATTTCTATTTGACTAGAAATGGTTTTAAATCAAAGAATCATTCTTTTGTTTCACCAAATACATTTTTGAAACCACAAAGTGTTTCCTATGGTCAGTAGGTTCAAAGCAATCCAATTGCAAAAGATTTTATCCCCAAATTCATTTTCAAACAATTTTTACATCCTTAACAAGCATGCAAATGTTTCTGCAAAAACAACCATTTTTCCAGAAGCTTTTTACTAAACAAATGGCATGGTTGGCTAGGGCTTGTCTCACTGATTCCATTGGTATAAAATTTGTAATTTTTGGACGTGTGGTTTAAAAGTTGTGCAATTTACAAAATTGGAACCCTAATAGATCAATTCTGTCTTTTAAATCAACTACAGGCCACGTGTGCATCTCGATTGGGCGAAAACAGTTATGCGGATCGATTCACGAGTGCGTTGGATCTAACTGAAAACGTGCGGCACAGATGGTTGCGTACCCTTTCGATTGGATCTAATCCTATCCAGATGATTCGCATCCTACGGCTACAACATGTTTGCCAGGGACTAGCGGCGCTGACGGTGGCTGCGCGACGGCGCGGCTCTGTCGATGACGCTGCCGACGAAATAGGACGAGCGGGGAAGAGTGATGTTGCTCACCAGGTTCGCAAGGAAGCACTGATTCTCGTTGTTGCTTTGGTTGGCCAAGGGGAGCACGGAGGTGACGACAATTGCTCGCCGGTGTCCCTGCTTCCTGAAGGGTTTCGCGGCATAGTAAATCAAAATTTTCTATGGATGCGAACAGAGGGAAAGCCAAGATCTAATCTAGGAGATGCAATCAACGAGAGAGATTGGATTAGATCTTCATACCCTTGAATATTCGCACGGTGAGCGTTAAATCGGAGCGTGGGTGATGTAGTCGTACTCGCTTCCTCCTCGCGATCCGATCCGATCTAGCACCACAAGTGGCGGTGCCTCCGTGAGATGCACACGTGCAGCACCTCGGCGTCTCCTCCTTCCTCGGACCAGCGAGTATGGTGGAGAGATAGATTGGATCTACAACACGGCGTGGTGTATATGGTGGAGAATTTCTGCTGCAGGGCTTCCCTACAAGCGATCGGGGAGAGAGGAAGGTAGCAAGGCTGCTAGGGCTTGGAGGAAGGTGTGTGGGGAGGGCGCACCACCCTCTATATATAGAGGGGGGCGCCAGCCCTTGCCCTCCTCCAAGCCTATCTCTAGTTTAAACAATTTAAACTCTCCCTTATCTAGAAATCCTATCTCTAGTTTAAACGATTTAAACTCTCCCTTATCTAGAAATTCTATCCGAGATTTAAGCAGTAAAATCTCTCTAGAATCGATGGGCCCTATGGGGCCTTGTGCCCCTGTCCCAATGCGGCCAGGACACTCCCTCATAGGCCCATGCCCCTCCCGGAAGGTGGGGCCACGTTGGTCCCCTTAGGAAGGTTCTAAAGCTTCCGGTACAATACCGATTAACCCGGAACAATTCGAACTCCAAAAAACTGCCTTATATGAATCTTATTCTCGGACCATTCGAAACCTCTCGTGATATCCGGATCCCATCCGAGACTCGAACAAAATTCATAAACCAATTATCCAATCTATCCTAGCGTCGAGATCGTTAAGTGTGTGACCTGCGGGTTCGAGAATATGCAGACATGATCTTCTATCAATAATCAACGGAGTGCAGGCACCCATATTGACTCCCACACATTCATCGATGATCATATCGGATGAACCACGATGCCGAGATTCAATCAATCCCATATATATATTCCCTTCGTCTCGCGATATTTTACTTGCGAGATTCGATCGTCGATGCCGTCATACCTATTTCAATCTCGTTCACAGCAAGTACTTTACTCGTTCCGTAATCCAATATCACTTTGTGATTAACTCCTTAACCACATGCTTGCAAGCGGTGTTGATATCGATTACTGAGTGGGCCCGAAGTATATCTCTCCGACTTGGGAGGACAAATTCCATCTCGATACACACAACCCAGATACTTTCCGATCACGAGAGACACCTTTATGATCACCCTCTCATAGGATGACGTTTGATGACCTCAAAGCTTTCTTCCGGTACCGGGAGTTGCATTATCTCATGGTCTAAGGAATACAATATTTGACATAGGAAAAGCTTGCAAAGATGAACACGAGGAAACGATCTAATTGCTTCGCTTAGTTTGGGTCTGTCCATCATATCATTCTCCCAATGATATGATCTCATTATCAATTGACAACTCATGTCTATGGTTAGGAAACCTTAACCATCATTGATCAATGAGCTAGTCCATAGAGGCGTACTAGGGACACGGTGTTGTTCACAAACCACACAAGTATTAAAGTTTCCGCTTAATACAATTCTAGCATGGAATATAAACTTTATCATGAACAAGAATTATAATAATAACATCTTTATTATTGCCTCTAGGGAATAATTCCAACAGTCTCCCACTTGCACTAGAGTCAATAATCTAGTTTACATTTGGCAACAATCTCACACCCATGGCAATCGAGGTGTTGATCATGTTTTACGTGGAAGAGGTTTAGTCAATGGATCTGCGACATTCAGATCCGTATGTACTTTGCTAATCTTCGATCTCCATCGCTATATAATCTCGGATTATATGAAACTTCGTTGATATGCTTGGTCTTTGGATGATATCTTGGTTCCTTAGCGAGTGCTATGGCGCGGTGTTGTCACACAATATCTCCGATGGGTCCAATGCACTTGGAACCACGCCAAGCTCGATGATGAAGTTTCGATCCAAACTCCTTCACTTGACGCTTCTGCAGCCATGTATTCCGCTTCTATTGTAGATCCCACGATCACGCTTTGCTTGCGACTTCTCGACTCAGCTCCTCCATTCAAAATATACACGTATCCTGTCTGAGATTTAGAATCATCCTTGTCGGTGTCGAAACTAGCGCCGACGTAACCTTTTACGACGAGCTGTTCAGCACCCCCATAGACTAAGAAAATTTCTTTCGTTCGATTTAGGTACTTTAGGATGTTCTTCACGGCTGTCCAGTGTTCCACTCCTGGATCACTTTGATACCTGCTCGTCAAACTAAGAGCATTGGACACATCCGGTCTAGTACACAGCATGGCATACATGATGGAACCTATGGCCGAGGCATAAGGCACTTTGCTCATAGCTTCCCTATCATTTATCGTATCCGGACATTGAGCCTTGCTCAATATCTTACCTGACAACATAGGCACTGAACCTTTCTTTGCCTTATCCATTCTGAACCTTTTCAGAACTTTGTCTAGGTATGTACTCTGGCTTAAAGCTATCAGGCGTCTTTGTCTATCTCTATAGATTTTGATGCCCAATATATAAGCAGCTTCACCTAGGTCTTTCATTGAAAAACACTTGTTCAAATAACTCTTCACATCGTTAAGCATGTTGATGTCATTTCCAATAATCAATATGTCATCCACATATAGTACCAGAAACGCCACCGAGCTCCCACTCACTTTCTTGTAGATACAAGCTTCGTAGCAATTTGGAACAAATCCAAAGCTCTTGATCACTTGATCAAAACGAAGGTTCCAACTCCGAGATGCTTGCTTGATCCATAAATGGAACGCTGAAGTTTGCATACTTTATCAGCATCCTTAGGATCGACAAAACCTTCGGGTTGCATCATATACAACTCTTCATCAATGTTGCCATTGAGGAAAGCAGTCTTGACATCCATCTGCCATATTTCATAATCATGAAACACAGCAATTGCTAATAAAATCCGAATGGACTTAAACATCGCTATGGGAGAGAAAGTCTCATCGTAGTCAACACCTTGAACTTGTCGAAAACCTTTTGCGACAAGACGTGCTTTATAGACGGTAACATTACCATCCGCGTCCGTTTTCTTCTTGAATATCCATTTGCACTCAACGGCCTTTCGATCGCTAGGAGGATCCACCAAAGTACATACTTTGTTTTCGCTCATGGATCCCAATTCGGATTTCATGGCTTCCAGCCATTTCTCAGAGTCTGGTCTCATCATCGCTTCCTCATAGTTCGTAGGTTCACTGTCTTCTACCAACAAGACAGTCAAGACAGGGTTGCCGTACCACTCAGGAGGGGCACGCGACCTTGTCGACCTGCGACGTTCAGTAGCAGCATCATCCGAAGCTTCATGATCCTTGTCATTAGCTTCCTCTATTGTTGGTGCAGGCGGCACTGGAACAATTTCAGGTGCTGCGCTACTCTCCAATTCAAGAGAAGGTTCAATAACCTCGTCTAGCTCTACTTTCCTCTCACTCACTTCTTTCGAGAGAAACTCCTTCTCAAGAAAGGAACCGTTCTTTGCGACAAACACTTTGCCTTGGTTACTGATAGAAGGTATACCCAATGGTTTCCTTAGGGTATCCTATGAAGACGCATTTCTCGCTTTGGGTTCGAGCTTGTCGCATCAACTTCTTGACGTAAGCGCATCCCCAAACTTTAAGAAACGACAACTTAGGTTTAGCACCAAACCACAGTTCATACGGTGTCGTCTCAACGGATTTAGATGGAGCCCTATTTAAAGTGAATGCAGCGGTTTCTAATGCATAACCCCAAAATGATAACGGCAAATCAGTAAGAGACATCATTGATCGGACCATATCTAATAGGGTTCGATTCCGGCGTTTAGACGCACCATTGCGCTGTGGTGTTCCGGGTGGCGTGAGTTGTGAAACGATTCCACTTGCTTTAAGATGCGTGAGAAAATCATAACTCAAATATTCACCTCCACGATCGGATCGTAGAAACTTAATCTTTCTGTTACGATGGTTCTCCACTTTATTCTGAAATTCTTTGAACTTTTCAAACGTTTCAGATTTATATTTCATTAAATAGATATACCCATATCTACTTAAGTCATCGGTAAAAGTGAGAAAATAGCGATATCCACCGCGCGTCGAAACACTCATCGATCCGCATACATCGGTATGTATGATTTCCAACAAGTCCGTTGCTCGCTCCATCATACTGGAGAACAGGGTTTTTTGATCATCTTGCCCATGAGGCATGGTTCGCATGTGTCAAATGATTCAAAATCAAGAGACTCCAAAGTCCATCGAATGGAGTTTCTTCATGCACTTTACACCAATATGACCTAGACGATTGCCACAAATAAGTAGTATTATCACTATCTACTTTGCATCTCTTAGCCTCAATGTTATGGATGTGTGTTTCATCCCTTTCGAGATTTAGAAGAAATAAACCATTCACAAGAGGTGCATGACCATAAAAGATGTTACTCATATAAATAGAACAACCATTATTCTCCGATTTAAATGAATAACCGTCTTGCAATAAACACGATCTAGAAATAATGTTCATGCTCAACGCAGGCACATAATAACACTTATTAAGGTTTAAAACTAATCTCGAAGGTAAAACTAAGGAGAGGCGTGCCGGCCATCACATCAACTCTTGATCCGTTGCCAGCGCATCGTCACCTCATCCCTCGCCGCCGTCTATTCCGTAGCTCTGTTTGAGTTACAAATATTAGCAACTGAACGGTATCAAATACCCGAGCACTAGCGAGGGCTAGTAAGGAAAACATCAATAACATGTATATCAAATATACCTTTGATGGTGCCAGCCTTCTTGTCCGCTAAGTATTTCGGACAGTTGCGCTTCCAGTGACCCTTGTCCTTGCAATAGAACCACTCGATTGTCCGGCTTGGGACGGACTGAGCTTCTTCTCAGCAGGGGCATTGCGCTTGCCGCCGCCCTTCTTGAAGGGCTTCTTTGCTCCCTTACCTTTCTTAAAGGAGGGCTTGTTGACCATCAACACATGATTATCCTTCTTGATGTCCACTTCCATAGCCTTCATCTTTGCGAAGAGCTCGGTGATCGTATCAGTGGAACCAATCTGATTATGAGTCACTACAAAACTTTTGTAGCTGGGAGGGAGTGATTGCAGAACCCTGTCAATCTTGAGCTCCTATGGAATCGTGCATTCCAGTTGCTCAAGGCGTTGAGTGTAGCCCGACATCTTTATGGCGTGCTCACTATGAACTCCTTCCTCCATCTTGCAGTTAAAGAACTTCTCGGAGATCTCATATCTCTCGAGCGGGCTTGAGTGCGAAACATGGTTTCGGCTCCTCGAGAATCTCAAAGGGCCGTGATAGGTTTCAAAACGATTTTGAAGCTCCGGTTCCATAGAAGACAACATGGTGCTCTTAATCACACCATAATCATCTTTGCGCGACTAATAGACAGCTTTCTCATCGGTAAGTAGCGATTGCGGGGGGTCACCTAACTCTTTACCAAGGACATAGTCCTTTTGTCATGAACAGAATGATTCTTAGATTGCGGAACCAATTGGTGAAGTTAGACCCATTGTTTCTAAGCTTTTCCTTCTCAAAAGCGTTGAAGTTGAAGTTGGATTTGGCCATGTGATCTATGATTTGCAAGTACAATTTAGACTATGTTCATGATAAATAGTTCAACTTAATCAAATTACTAGATGAACTCCCACTAAATTCAACATCCCTCAAGTTGTTTAGTGAACACGATCCAAATTCACCACACCTAATCCGATCATCACGATAAGAGATGTGGTTTCAATGGTGGACAACAAAGTGTCGATCATATCATTCATATGACTCATGCTTAACCTTTCGGTTCTTGTGTTCGAGGCCATGCGTACATGCTAGGCTCGTCAAGCTAGACCCAAGTATTTCGCGTGTGCAAAAGCGGCTTGCACCGTTGTATGTGAGCGTAGAGTCTATAGCACCCGATCACCACGTGATGCTTGGAAACGAACTTTCATAGCGGTGCATACTTGGGAGAACAGGTTTTATCTTGATCTTTAAGTGAGGAATCATCTTATAATGCTACCGTCGCGATCTAAGCATAATAAGATACATAAAGGATAAACATCACATGCATATAACTTTATGTGACATGGTATAGCCAATCCTCGCAATGATCTCCATCTTGTGCGTTCGGCATGATCTCCATCACTCCACCATGATTGCCTCCACCACGAATAGCAACTACAACTATTGCTAACTACTTAGCGATAAAGTAAAGCTATTACATGGCGTATAAGAAGTTGACTCAGGTCATACACAATTATAAAGACAACCATATGGCTCCTACGGTTGTGTACTCATCGACATGCAAGTCGTGAAACATTACAAAACATGATCATCGCATACAATATACACATCACATCTTGGGCCATACCATATCACAGAAAACACTCCTGCAAAAACAAGTTAGACGCCTCTACTTTGTTGTTGCATGTTTTATGGCTTATGGGAGTAGATGCTAAACGATTCTTACCTACGGAAAGCCACAAAGGTGATATTATGGTTGCCAAACTCGGTGTTAATCCCATGACAACTATAGTGAGAGAAACGGCATCCACCAGCCGCATGTGTGGAACAAGCCACACGTCAAGTGCGGAGCGGTCTCATGACGTCGCGTAAGGTTGGCTTGGACCGCTTCAATCCCACTATCCCGCATCATAAGAAGAACACAAACAAGAGGCTTGCAACAGAAAACATCAACGCGCAACAACCATGTTGCGTTCTACTCGTGAAACACATCTACGCATAGATCTAGCTCGATACCATTGAAGGGTTTGGCGGCATAGTAAATCAAAATTTTCTACGGATGCGAGCGGAGGAAAGCCAAGATCTAATCTAGGAGATGCAATCAACGAGAGATTGGATTAGATCTTCATACCCTTGAAGATTACCGCGTGAGCGTTAAATCGGAACGTGGGTGATGTAGTCGTACTCGCTTCTCCTCCTCGCGATCCGATCCGATCTAGCACCACAAGTGGCGGTGCCTCCGTGAGATGCTGCGTGCAGCACCTCGGCGTCTCCTCCTTCCTCGGACCAGCGAGTATGGTGGAGATAGATTGGATCTACAACACGATGGCGTGGTGTATATGGTGGAGAATTTCTGCAGGGGCTTCGCCTACAAGCAGTCGGGAGGGAGAGGGAAGGTAGCAAGGCTGCTAGGGCTTGGAGGAAGGTGTGTGGGGGAGGGGCGCACCACCTCTATATATATAGAGGCGGCCATCCCTGCCCCTCCTCCAAGACTATCTCTAGTTTAAACAATTTAAACTCTCCTTATCTAGAAATCCTATCTCTAGTTTAAACGATTTAAACTCTCCCTTATCTAGAAATTCTATCCGAGATTTAAGCAGTCAAATCTCTCTAGAATCGGCTGGGCCCTATGGGGCCTTGTGCCCCCAATGCGTCCAGGACACTCCCTCATAGGCCCATGCCCCTCCCGGAAGGTGGGGCCACGTTGGTCCCTTCCGGAAGGTTCTAGAAGCTTCGGTACAATACCGATTAACGGAACAATTCGAACTCCAAAAACTGCCTGCCTTATATGAATCTTATTCTCGGACCATTCCGGAACCTCTCGTGATGTCCGGATCCCATCCGAGACTCGAACAAAAATTCATAAACCAATTATCCAGTCTATCCTAGCGTCGAGATACGTTAAGTGTGTGACCTGCGGGTTCGAGAATATGAGACATGATCTTCTATCAATAATCAACAGGAAGTGCAGGCACCCATATTGACTCCCACATTCATCGATGATCATATCGGATGAACCACGATGCCAGGATTCAATCAATCCCATATATATATATATTTTCGCTCTCGATTTTTTTTACTTGCCCGAGATTCGATCGTCGGTACCGTCATACCTAGTTCAATCTCGTTCACAGCAAGTACTTTACTCGTTCCGTAATCCGATATCACTTTGTGATTAACACCTTAACCACATGCTTGCAAGCGGTGTTGATATCGATTACCGAGTGGGCCCGAAGTATATCTCTCCGACTTGGGAGGGACAAATTCCATCTCGATACACACAACCCAACAGATACTTTCCGATCACCTGAGAGACACCTTTATGATCACCCTCTCATAGGATGACGTTTGATGACCTCAAAGCTTTATTCCGGTACCAGGGAGTTGCATTATCTCATGGTCTAAGGAATACAATATTTGACATAGGAAAAGCTTCACAAAGATGAACACGATGAAACGATCTAATTGCTTCGCTTAGTTTGGGTCTGTCCATCATATCATTCTCCGAATGATATGATCTCATTATCAATTGACAACTCATGTCTATGGTTAGGAAACCTTAACCATCATTGATCAATGAGCTAGTCCATAGAGGCGTACTAGGGACACGGTGTTGTTCACAAACCACACAAGTATTAAAGTTTCCGCTTAATACAATTATAACATGGAATATAAACTTTATCATGAACAAGAATTATAATAATAACATCTTTATTATTGCCTCTAGGGCATAATTCCAACACTTCCGTCAGGCACGCTCGGCCGTTGTCAGGAACAAGGCTACAAGGCACGCCGGTGTAAAACAGAGGGAGCGTTAGACACGTGCGAGGAAGGAGAGTATGCTAGTGTCAACTAGAGAGGAGGGGGCGGTCAGGGATTACCAGAGGAGCTCATCAGAGTTGACCTAGCTGTCGGTGGCGCTTAGACGAAGACGGAGGCGAGGCTGCAGGTCACTCGCGGGCGAGCTGAGGCCACAGAGCGGTGCGCCAGAGTCTGGTGAACTTTCCTGTGTGCTCGGGGAGGCAAGGGGCGATGCGGTGCTGCCGGAATCATCGTCGGAGTGGCGTCGGGCAGTGGGTGATGTCTGGCGAAATTCGGCAGCCTGGGGGCAAGGGAGGTCTGGTGACAGAGGGGAACCAGAAAGGGGAGAGGGACGCTTAAATGCTCGCGGTCACGGGGCTGATTCAACGCGTGGTTAAGACGTATTACGCCGGACTTAATTTGCCTGCAACGGCCGGCGAGGGGGAGCGTAGTCCGTGGGTGGGGAAGAAGGGGGACGTGGCGGTGGGGTCCTCTGGCAGCGAGAGAAGGAAGATGAAACGAGGGTCCACCAGTCATTTGCTTAGCGGGTCGTCTGGTGAGTGAGAAAAGAATGCTTCGGGGAAGAGAGGGGCTGGTACTGGGCCTTGTTGGGCTTGGCCGGCTGGGCTGGTCCAGATCCTATTTTTTCTGTCTGAAACCTTTTTCTTTTTCCAATACTATTTTCTGTTTTGAAATTCCAAACAACATTCAAACATTCAACACTCTTTGCACTTGAATTTGGTTCTGTTTAACAACATAAACCAAAATCCAAAATAAAATAATATTTTTATTTTAGAGTCCATTTATAATTAAATAAAATGGACACTAAATATAAATATTTTCAAAACCAAATCAGTAGGTTTTATTTGAAAATAGAAGATACTTGGAAAACTTGTTTTAAAATAAAATAACATTTTATTTTAGGGTCCATTAATAATTAAATGAATAGACCTTAATCATTTAACTCAAATAGGATTTGTTTTATTAAAATATTTATTTTGAAATCTAAAATAAAACCAAAACACTTCAGTAGGTTTTATTTGAGAATATAAAATACTTGGAAAAATTATTTTAAAATAAATAAATAAGTTTTAGTGTTTATTTAAAATGGGAAAAACCTTTACTTAAATAAAATTGGATATTAAATCCTTATTATTTTATTTAAATAAACCTTTACTATTTTTAATCAAAACAAAACATTTATTTCAAAATATTGGCCAAGGTTTAATTTGGCTATATAAAATAATCCTTATTTATAAATCCTCCTTTTATTTTGAAAACCAAATCCTTTTATTAAAAGATCCAAAATAGTAATTTTAAATATTTTGAAGTTTCTTGTTTATTTAACTTTTCAAATCCCTTTGGGATTTTATTTGATCCAAATAGGTTTTGAAAGTTTCCAAATGGATTCAAAAAGTTTCTTCTCACCCTGAAAATCAACAAAGTTTTATTTTATTCATTTATTTTTCACATTACAAGATTTGGAAAATCTTGGGATGTGACAGTTCTTCGCAAGTACTTAAGGATATTCTTGACCGCTATCCAGTGTTCCGAACCTGGATCCGATTGGTACCTACTAGTCAAACTAATAGCATGTTCCACATCCGGTCTTGTACATAGCATGGCGTACATTATAGAGCCTATGGCTGATGCATAGGGTACTTTGTCCATTATCTCTCTTTCTTCCGTCGTAGCCGGACTTTGAGTCTTACTCAATGTCTTGCCTTGCAACATAGGTAAGAACCCCTTCTTATTTCCGTCCATTTTAAACTTCTTCAAAATCTTATCAAGGTATGTACTTTGCGATAGCCCTATTAGGCGCCTAGATCTATCTCTATAGATCTTTATGCCTAATATGTATGATGCTTCACCTAGGTCCTTCATTGTAAATTTGCTGTTTAGATAACTTTTAACACTGTTTAAAAGATCTATATCATTTCCGATCAATAATATGTCATCCACATATAATATTAGAAATGCCACATTGCTCCCACTCACTTTCTTATAAATACAAGCCTCTCCATAAGTTTGGACAAATCCAAACTCTTTGATCACCTCATCAAAGCGGAGATTCCAACTTCGTGATGCTTGCTTCAGTCCATAGATGGATCGCTGAAGCTTGCACACCTTGTTAGCATCCTTAGGATCAACAAAACCCTTTGGTTGTATCATATACAACTCGTCTTCAATATTACCATTGAGAAACACGGTTTTGACATCCATCTGCCATATCTCATAATCAATATATGCAGCAATTGCTAACATAATCCTAATTGACTTTAGCATCGCTACGGGAGAGAATGTCTCATCGTATTCAACTCCTTGAATTTGTCGAAACCCCTTTGTGACGAGTCGAGCTTTATAGATGGTCACATTACCATCAGCATCATTTTTTCTTTTTAAAATCCATTTATTCTCCACGGCCTTTCGGTCGTGAGGTAAGTCCACCAAGTTCCAAACTTGATTTTCATACATGGATTCCATCTCGGATTTCATGGCTTCTAACCATTTGTTGGAATTCAGGCTCATCATCGCTTCTTCATACGTCGTAGGGTCTTCAATTTCATCAACCATGAAATTCATAACAGGGTTTTCGTACAGCTCGGGAGCTGCACGCGTCCTGCCAGACCTGCGAGGTTCGGTAGTACTCTCTTTCGGAGTTTCATGATAATTATCATTAGTTCCTTCTTCAATTGGTGAAGCCAACTCCGGAACAACTTCCGGCGCTGCGCTACTCGCCATACTTTGAAGAGAAGGTTCAATAACCTCTTTGAGTTCTACCTTCCGACTACTCACGCCTT
Source organism: Avena longiglumis (assembly GCA_030063025.1). NCBI lineage: Eukaryota > Viridiplantae > Streptophyta > Magnoliopsida > Poales > Poaceae > Avena > Avena longiglumis. The sequence continues at coordinate 138,468,221 of CP125976.1, forward strand.
TCGCGAGAAACTCTTTCTCTAGAAAGGATCCATTCTTGGCACAAAAACCTTGCCCTCAGATCGGTGATAGAAGGAATACCCAATAGTTTCCTTAGGGTATCCTATGAAGACGCATTTTTCTGCTTTGGGTTCGAGTTTATCTGGTTGAAGTTTCTTCACATAAACATCACATCCCCAAACTTTAAGAAATAACAGCTTAGGTTTGTTTCCAAACCATAATTCATATGGTGTCTTTTGAACGGATTTAGATGGTGCCCGATTTAAAGAGAATGTAGCAGTTTCTAGTGCATAACCCCAAAAGGACAACGGCAAGTCCGTCAGAGACATCATAGATCGAACCATATCCAATAAAGTACGATTTCGATGTTCCGACACACCATTACGCTGTGGTGTTCCGGCAGGTGTGAGTTGTGAAACAATTCCACACTCTTTCATGTGAGTGCTAAACTCGTAACTTAGATACTCTCATCCACGGTCGGACCATAGAAATTTGATCTTTCTATTATGATGATTTTCCACTTCACTCTAAAATTCCTTGAACTTTTCAATGGTTTCAGACTTGTGTTTCATCAAGTAGATATAACCGTATCTACTCAAATCATCCATGAAAGTAACAAAATAACAATATCCACCTCGCACCGACACACGCATTGGACCACATACATCAGAATGTATGATTTCCAATAAATCTGTCGCCCGTTCCATTGAACCGGAAAACGGCGTTCTAGTCATCTTGCCCATAAGGCATGGCTCACATGTATCAAATTATTCAAAATCAAGTGATTCCAAAAGTCCATCCGAATGGATCTTCTTCATGCGTTTAACACCAATATGACCTAGACGGCAGTGCCACATATATGCAGATATATCATCATTAAGTTTAATCCTTTTAGCATCAACATTATAAATATGTGTAACACTATTATCGAGATCCAACAGAAATAAACCATTCTTTATCGGTGCATGACCATAAAAGATTTCATTCATATAAATAGAACAACCATTGTTCTCGGATTTAAATGAATAACCACTTCACATCAAACACGATCCAGATACAATGTTCATGCTCAGTGCAGGCACCAGATAACAATTATTCAAGTTTATTACTGATCCCGACGGTAAGTGGAGAGGTAGCGTTCCGACGGCTATCACATCAACACTTGATCCATTGCCGACACGCATCTTGACCTCACCCCTTGCTAGCGGTCGCTTGTTCTGCAGCCCCTGATTCAAGTTACAAATATTAGCAACTGAACCGGTATAAAATACCCAGGTGCTACTGCAATCACTAATCAAGTACACATCAATAACATGTATATCATATATACCTTTGTTTGCCTTGCCAGCCTTCTTGCCTGCCAAATACTTGGGGAATTTGCGTTTCCAGTGGCTAGTCCCCTTACAATAATAGCATTCGGTATCAGACTTAGGGCCAACTCGGGGTTTCTTTTCAGGCACGGCAACCGACTTGCCGCCCTTCCTTCGCTTCTGTTTTCCCTTCTTGTCTTTTTTGAGACCAGTGTTCTTATTGATCATCAACACTTCATGTTCCTTCTTAATCTCCACTTCTGCAGTTTTAAGCATTGATAGAAGCTTGGGGAGATACTTCTTCATTCCTTGCATATTATAGTTCATCACGAAGCTCTTATAGCTAGGTGGCAGAGACTGCAGAACATGATGGATGCCTAAGTCAATGGGAATTGATATTCCCAAGGACACAAGCTTATCGGCGTAACCCGACATCTTGAGTACATGCTCACTTACGGAGCTGTGCTCTTCCATCATGCAACTAAAGAAATTTTCTAAAGCATTGTATCTCTCTACAGCGGCATGTGTGTTGAAAATCATTTTCAACTCACCCATTGTATCAAATGCATTGCCGTTTTCGAAACACTTTTGAAGTTCTGGCTCTAGACCATACAATATGCCGCAATGAACTAAGTTGTGGTCCTCCTGATGAGTCTGATAGACATTCTTTTCCTCGTCAGGGGCATCATTGAAAGGTGGGGGGCCTAGCGGCGCTTCTAGCACATATTTTTTTGTGCAGCAGAGAGGAGAATCCTCAAATTCATGGCCCATTCGGTAAAGTTGCTACCGTTCATTGCAAATTTATCTTTATCCATGAACACATTGAAATTAAAAGGAGGTGGTGCCATCTACAACAAAATTTGTAAAGTTTATACTAAGTTTATGATTGATTGAGTTCAACTAATCCACATTACGAATGAACTCCCACTCAAAAACGACACCCCTCGTGCCTTTTTGGTGATTACATGAACCAAATCCACTACACCAAGTCCGATCATCACGTGAGTCGGTGTAGCTTCAAAGGCGTGTATCAAATGGGCATCATATCTACTATATGACTCATGCTTAACCTTTCTGTCCGTGTTCCGAGGCCATGTCTGTACATGCTAGGCTCGCCAAGTAAGAACCTTAGTATTCGCGTGTGTAATTGTCTTACACCCTAAATATGGTCATGGATCCAAGAACACCCGATCATCACGTGATGTCTTGGAGCGACGAAAACATAATCGGTGCATACTAAAGGAAGAACACATTCTTATCTTAATATTTAAATGAGGGATCATCTTATTATGCTAATAAAATGCCAAACAAGCAATATAAGATGCTATCGAACATCACATGTTTATAAGTGAAATGATATGGTTCCCGCATATGATCTCTTTCATGTGCACTGTGGTATGATCACTATCATACCTTTATGTGTAAGGCCAAGGTCTATGGAACTTACACGTTATGTGTGTTGTAAGAGTATCATCTCATACTTCTACTTACAACATCACCATATCATAACACTAGCCCAGCAACAATCTAAACTAGACGCCTCTAATTTATCCATTGCAAGTTTTACGTGGCTTAGGGCTTTCGAAGATAGAACCGTTCATACCTACGAACATGAACCACAACGAGGATAACCAAATTGTTGACAACTCGTTGTAAATTAGATATTTACTATAGTAGGAGAGATAGACACCCGCTAGCCACTTATGCAAACTAGTTGCATGTCAAGCGTGGAAATGGTCTCATGTGTGAGGACATGTAAGGTTTGTCCGGGCCACTTCATCCCACTATGCCACCAATATCCAAAATACATCTAAGAATCAATAACATGATCATCATCGCCCACATACTCATATGTGTACTACCCGTGTAAAGCATCTACGCATAGATCCGGCTCTGATACCACTGTAGGGTTCGCAACATAGAAAACAAAAAATTTCCTACGACGGGAACAACTATGTACCAAGATCTATCTACTAGATACAAACAACAGGCAGATGTATATCCGTAGAGAACATACCATTGAAGACCGACAAAGCTTAACGAGTTAAACTCGTGGTTGATGTAGATGATCTCTTGCCGATCTCAAGATCGAGAGGAAGTACTTAGCACCGCAACTTAGCGTCGCATCCGTGCTCGCACACACGTCCGAGGCACCGAGCAACCTCCGCCTCCTCGCTCCAGTGATGCAGAGGAAGCACAATTCTTTCTTGCCGAATAGCCACCGGGAACATGTATGTCGCTAATCTGAGACCATGGGGGATAAATACTAGAGGGGGAGAGAAATCATTCACGAGGAGGTGTGAGTGAGAAGTGAGGAGGGGGTGCCTTTTATAGGAGAGGGAGGGGGACCCCAAGGGGGTGGCCGGCGCATGGGGGCTGCCCCCTTTCCCTCCCCTCATTATTGTGGGTGTATACTCCACTCACAAAAATCCTTTCAATTCCCTCCACTCAAAATCCCACTCAAATTCCCATTAAATTTCAACCAAATTTAATGCAAACTTTTAGGGTTCGCAGCATAGAAAACAAAAAATTTCCTACGATGGGAACAACTATGTACCAAGTTCTATCTACTAGATACAAACAACGGGCGGATGTATATCAATAGAAAACAAACCCTTGAAGACCGACAAAGATTAACGAGTCCAAACTCGTGGTTGGTGTAGACAATCTCTTGCCGATCTCAAGATCAAGAGGAAGTCCTAGAGCCGCAAACCAGCAGCGCATCCGTGATCGCACACACGTCCGAGGCATCGAGCAACCTCCGCCTCCTCGCTCCAGGGATGCAGCGGAAGTACAACCCTTTCCTGCCAAATAGCCACCGGGAACATGTATCTCGCTAGTCCGAGACCATGGGGGATAAATTCTAGAGGGGGAGAGATCCTTCACGAGGAGGTGTGCATTGAGAGGAGGAGAGGGGACCTTTTATAGGGAGAGGGGGGCACCCCAAGGGGAATGGTGCCAGCCATGGTGGCTACCCCCACCTCTTCCACATTCATGTGGGTGGAGCTCCCACTCAAAATGAAAAGCCTCCACTCCCATAAAAGAGCCTCCACTCAAAAATCCACTCACATGCATTAAATTTCCACCAAATTTAATGCAAGCTCTCATTTAAACAAAACTCTTTTATTTATTTATTTAGAATTTTGTTAATTACTTTAATTATCAAACATTCACATAAAACCCCTTACTAGTATTCAATTTCACATGTAGAACTAGTTTCAGCAATTTCAACCGAAACAGTTTCGGTGTCTAGTGAAATAAATTCCTGCGCTTATTATTCTTTCCGGCATGAAACATTTCCTCCAAATGGATGTCGGTGTCTCTTAAGTGTGTCACCTACGGTTTGCAAATAATGCGGACATGATCGAAACCCCTCTCAGATCAATAATCAGAAGCGGGATCTGGAGACCCATACTGACTCCCACACATTCAATGATGAATTTCTTGTGATCGTCGGAACCTTTTATGCTAATATCTTAATCCCTTTGTTTCGCGATATATTACATGTCCGAGATTCGATCATCGGTATCTCCATACCTAGTTCGATCTTGTTACTGACATGCACTCTTTTCTCGTTCCCGTGATATAACATTCTAGTGATCAAATCACTTGCTTGCAAGCTAATCAATGTGATATCACCGAGAGGGCCCAGAGCATATCTATCCGTCATCGGGATGAACAAATTTCACTCTTGATCCATGGGCCTCAACATAACAATTTAGTAGTTCTGAACCCATCTTTATAATCACCCTGTTACGGTGTGACGTTTGATGTTATCAAGAAACTCTTCCGGTGTTAGTGATTGACATGATCTCATGGTCTAAGGATTAGGATAACTTCGTAAGTTGTTATAGCAATATAAACTCAATGACTTTGATAGTAATGCTATACTTCGGATGAATGTTCATCACATCATTACACTAATGTTGTGATCTCGTTATTAACAACATCCAATGTCCATGATCAGGAAACCTTGATCATCTTGTTAATCAACGAGCTAGTTTTATGAGAGAGGCATAACTAGGAACTTTCTGTTTGTTTATTAAACACATATGTATTAATGTTTCCGTATTAATACAATTATAGCATGCAAAATAAACATTTATCATAAACAAGGAATACGGTAATAACCACTTTATTATTGCCTCTCGGGCATATTCCCTTCAGTCTCCCACTTGCACTAGAGACAATAATCTATTTTGAAAACTTTGCGTATTGAATACCTATGGATTTTTGGTGTTCCATATACGCAATTACAAGTGGTTAACATAATCTATGGATCTGACACTTTCAGGTCCGTGTGTATTTGCATGTCTTTGCATCTTCACGCATCACTCATTCTCCAATGAGATGGCATTGTATAAATTTGGTCTTTTGGTGAGACCTTTAGTTCCTTGGGGTTAAATCATGTCGATACTATTGTCGTACAATATATCTTTAGTGTTAATCCGTTGCGAACCACGCCTTAGTTTGATAACAAACTTCTTGACACAAATGCCCTCCTTTGCTGCTACTATAGCAGTCATATACTTAGCCCTTTTGTTGTAGTATCCGTCACAATGTCTTAACTTTTGAATTCATCCAAATCCATCATGGAAACTTTCTTTCCATTACATTGTGCCACCCATAGTTTAAATTGAGATAAACTTAATTTTATCTTGTGACAAAACTAGTATCAATGTAACGCTTTACAATGAACTATTTGTAATTGTTTGTCACCTCTACACAAATATATTCTTAGTTCTTCCAAAAGATCATAAGGATATCCTTACTATCGTCCAATGATCATTTCATGATTCATTCTGGTATATGTTCATAACACTTAGAGCATAGGAAATATCTGGATGTGTACATATCATGGTATGATTGATCAAGACATTCTTGTGATTTCACTCATCAAGTGTCAAAGCACTTGAATCTTGTTTCACTTATCAAGTGTCGATACACTTGAATCTTGATTCAATTTCTTTCCATGCGACAAGAACCGTTTCTTGTCGTTTCTATATTGAACTCCTTCAATATATCATATATGTACGTTTGGCATAAACATATTAGCGTCATAGTCTATCCACTATAGACATTCATGGTAAATATTCGGGTTTTGCCTAAGTCTTTCATCGAAATGAAATTCTTAACCTTTGTCAATAAAAGATACATATTTCTAATCAACAAGATGTCCTCCACATAATGTATTAGATATATGTCTTAGCGCTCCCACTTAATTTCGTGCAAATGCAAGCATCTTCATCGTCTCCAGATGAAAACTCCTTTTCCATCATGGTGAAGATTCCAACTCCGCGATGCTTAATTCAACCATTGAAGTTTGCATGCCCTTTTAGCATCCTTTGAATTTAACCAAAACCCTTTGGACCGTGTCATGTACACGTCCTAGGTAATCGTTCTATTAGAAGAACTTTGTTTTATTTATTCATCTACCATATACCAAATTATATGTAGTGGTTGCTACTTTAATCCGTCCAGACTAAATATCGCTATGAAAGATCAAATCTTGTCATAGTGAACTCCTTGAACATTGTCGTAAAAGATTTACCGACATGTTGACTATTTCACAGATGTGAAACATCCATGTCTGTTTCTTTATAGATCCAAATACGACCGATAGGTTTTTACACCTTTTCGGAGGGTCTTCCAAGTTCAAAAATTGATTTCTCGTGTATGGAACTATCACGAATTTTATGGCTTCAAGCCATTTCACGGAGTCAGGGCCCATCATCGCTTCTTTGCATGTAGTCGGTTCATCATTGTCAAACATTAATGAGTTACTCTCAAATCTCAGCATTTGATTGTTTATCCGACCGACTTGGTTCAATAAGAACTTAGATCTCCGTGATCACAATGTTTGAGGCACATAACCTATGAGCATTCTGGCTGCCTCCAGAACATTTTCCGGCGCTGCGCAACTCAGCACATTTAGCTAAGGTTCATTAACCTTATCAAAGTCCTATTGTCCTCCCACTTAACTTTTTATGAAAAATTCCTTCTTCAAGAAACTTCACGTTTCAAGTGACAAACCCTTTTGTCCTTGGTGTTATGGAGGAATAACCAATTGTTATTCGAAATAACCTACAAAGTGACACGCTCATCTGACTTTGGTTGTAAACATCTTACTTATGCTTAGCATACCAAAATTTAAGAAAGGACAACTTGGGTTTTACCCCAAACCATAACTCATATGGTGTCATTTCAACGGATCAAGATGGAGCTCTTTTTAGTGTAAAAGCGGTAGTCTCTAAAGCTTTAATCTTTTAAAACATAATGGTAGTTTTATAAATAACACCTTTGATCCAACCATGTCACACAAGGTTTCATTACAAATCTCAAACACTCCATATTCCTATGGTGTTTCAGGAGATGCAAATCTAGGTGTTTTTGCTAAACTTGTAACTCAAATAAATCCCTTTATGATAAAATCATAAATCATTTATTTTCTTGTACACTTGCAACTCAAATAAATCCCTTATGATAAAATCATAAACCATTTATTTTCTTGTTACAATGATTTTCCACTTCATCTTGAAAGTCTTTGAACATTTTCAAATATTTCATACTTCTTTCTCATTAAGTGAATATTCACTCAAATTTCCGGAGAAATCATATGAAGTTGAACTCCATCACTTACGACTACACATAATGGACTACATACATCGATATGTATAAATTCCAATAATTTAGTCGATCGTTCTTCTTTGGCCTTTGAACGAAGTTTTAATTACCCCGAGGAAAGTCTCACAAGCGTCACTTGATCAAATCAAAGACTCCAAAAATCCATGAAAATGGAGTTTCTTCATGTTTTCTTTCCAATATAATTTAAACGGTGATGTCACTTCGTAAGTGATCTTCCAATCATTTGTCTTGCGACATTTTAGCATTAGCTTTATGGATGTGATTTATCCAACTAGATTTGTAAATCATCCATCTTATATGGAATACGGTAATTATTTGAACAACCTTTGTTCTCATAGTACCTGATTTAAATAACAATTATTAAAACAAATCTTGAAGGCAAGCTTTGATGTCAACGAGAAATACAAACAACTGCTTGTTTTTTTCGATGATTATCATCACATATTCTCTTGCTAGTTACTTATTAGGCCATTGTGGTTCATGAATTGCGTCGTTCCGTATGAAATTTCATACCAGCCAATTCGGTAACCAAGACCCAAGAACCACATTGTTTAACAAGCAAAGAATACAACCATAATATGTATATCATCCATATACCTAAATTGGATATTTCCAATCTTTTCTTTTTTGCCAAATATATTTTATAGATTCTCTTTCAGCATTTCCTTTTACTTTTTAAAAGAATCTATCAACATCAATAGTGGTGCCATATACACGACACATAGTCCAAAGTGTGTATATTCAAATAATAATACCTTTGGACTTGCACTTTGAAGTAGATCGCCATCATCAAATGATCAGTATTCTTTCAAAATCCATTCTTTACTAATCTTTTAGTGTAGTAGACACTTTACATACATCTTCTATTCACCCTTATCATGACGACTTTCATGATCAAGCTAATGTAGCTTATAAAGGAGAATCGTGAGTATAACATTACTTTCCAAAACATTTTTGGATGACTAGGATGTCTAGCATCTCCAATCTTCGCAAATTATCATCCAATATGAGAACATATATTATACTCTATCATATTGCAACCAAAACATTGTTTCAGATATTGTTATATCGGTCACACATGATGGTCTCTGAAAAAATTCTTTCAGCTCCTAGATAATCTTGATATTAAAACAATCAAGAATCATGGAGGCAAACATGATATTTAAGATACTAACACTGGAATTGTTACTCTCGATTTAATACTAATTATGAAATTTCAAGGAGTAAACAGAGTTTGCTGAAAGTTTGCAATAGGACTTTAAACTTTAGATTGACACTCAACACAATACGATACCAGTTCGTAAAGTAAATATCCAGAATTCTATAGTTCTATTATCTCAATTACAACTAAGCATAAGGTGGTGAACGAATGCCAATGACTACAACAAATTATGCAAATTCACTTTGATTTAATTTATGATAAATTGAGTTCTACTAATCCAAATTAGAAATGAACTCCCACTCAAAAACGACATCCCTCGTGCCTTTTTGGTGATTACATGAACCAAATCCACTACACCCAAGTCCGATCATTACGTGAGTCGGTGTAGCTTCAAAGGCAAGTATCCATATGGTCATCATATCAAAACATATGACTCATTCTTAACCTTTCGGTCCGTTTTCTGAGGCTATGTCTGTACATGCTAGGCTCGCCAAGTAAGAACTTTAGTATTCGCGTGTGTAACTGTCTTACACCAGAGATATGCTCGTGGATTCAAGTACACCCGATCATCACGTGATGTCTTGAAGCGATGAAACATTGTCGGTGCATACTTAAGGAAGAACACATTTTTATCTTGATATCTAAATGAGGGATCATCTTATTATGCTAATAAAATGCCAAACAAGAAATATAAGATGCTATCAAACATCACATGTTTATTAGTGAAATTATATGGTTCCCGCATATGATCTCTATCATGTGCACCGTGGTATGATCACTATCATACCTTTATGTGTAAGGCCAAGGTCTATGAAACTTACACGTTATGTATGTTGTAAGAGTATCATCTCATACTTTTACTTACAACATCACCATATCATAACACTAGCCCAACAATCTAAACTAGACGCCTCTAATTTATCCATTGCAAGTTTTACGTGGCTTAGGGCTTTCGAAGATAGAACCGTTCTTACCTACGAACATGAACCACAACGAGGATAACCAAAATTGTTGACAACTCGTTGCAAAATAGATATTGAATATAGTAGGAGAGACATGCACCCGCTAGACACTTATGCAAACTAGTTGCATGTCAAGCGTGGAACAGGTCTCATGTGTGAGGACATGTAAAGTTTGTGCGGGCCGCTTCATCCCACTATGCCACCAATATCCAAAGTATAACTAAGAAGCAATAAAATGATCATCATCACCCACATACTCATATGTGTACTACCCGTGCAATGCATATAGCATAGATCCGGCTCTGATACCACTGTAGGGTTCGCAGCATAGAAAACAAATTTTTTCCTACGATGGGAACAACTATGTACCAAGATCTATCTACTAGATACAAACAACGGGCGGATGTATATACATAGAGAACATACCCTTGAAGACCGACAAATCTTAATGAGTCCAAACTCATGGTTGATGTAGACGATCTCTTGCCGATATCAAGATCGAGAGGAAGTCGTAGCACCGCAAACCAGCGGCGCATCCGTGCTCGCACACACGTCCGAGGCACCGATCAACCTCCGCCTCCTCGCTCCAGCGATGCAGCGGAAGCACAACCCTTTATTGCCGAATAGCCACCGGGAACATGTATCTCGCTAGTCCGACACCATGGGGGATAAATTCTAGAGGGGGAGAGAGATCCTTCACGAGGAGGTGTGCATTGAGAGGAGGCGAGGGGAGCCTTTTATAGGGAGAGGGGGCACCCCAAGGGGCATGGTGCCAGCCATGGTGGCTGCCCCGACCTCTTTCACATTCATGTGGGTGGAGCTCCCACTCAAAATGAAAAGCCTCCACTCCCATAAAAGAGCCTCCACTCAAAAATCCACATTCATGTGGGAGGAGCTCTCATTTAAACAAAACTCTTTTATTTATTTATTAAGAATTTTGTTAATTACTTTAATTAACAAACATTCACATAAAACCCCTTGCTAGTATTCAATTTCACATGCAGAACCAATTTCAGCAATTTCAACCGAAACAGTTTTGGTATCTAGTGAAATAAATTCCTGCGCTTGTTATTCTTTCCGGCATGAAACTTTTGCTCCAAATGGATGTTGGTGTCTCTTAAGTGTGTCACCCTACGGTTCACGAATAATGCGGACATGATCGAGACCCCTCTCGGATCAATAATCAAAAGCGGGATCTGGAGACCCATACTGATCAAATCACTTGCTTGCAAGCTAATCAATGTGATATCACCGAGAGGGCCCAGAGCATATCTATTCGTCATCGGGATGAACAAATTCCACTCTCGATCCATGGGACTCAACATAACACTTTAGTAGTTCTGAACCCACCTTTATAATCACCCTGTTACGGTGTGACGTCTGATGTTATCAAGAAACTCTTCCGGTGTTAGTGATTGACATGATCTCATGGTCTAATAATTAGGATCACGCCGTAAGTTGTTATAGCAATATAAACTCAATGACTTTGATCGTAATGCTATACTTCGGATGAATGTTCACCACATCATTACACTAATGTTGTGACCTCATTATTAACAACATCCAATGTCCATGATCAGGAAACCTTGATCATCTTGTTAATCAACGAGCTAGTTTTATGAGAGAGGCATAACTAGGAACTTTCTGTTTGTTTATTAAACACACATGTGTTAATGTTTCCGTATTAATACAATTATATCATGCAAAATAAACATTTATCATAAACAAGGATTACGATAATAACCACTTTATTATTGCCTCTCGGGCATATTCCCTTCAAAACTCTCATTAAATAAAACTGCTTTTATTTATTCAGAATTATGTCAATTACTTTAATGACAAACATGCACATATAACCCCTTGCTAGTATTTCATTTCACATGAAAAAACACTTTCTGCAATTTCACCCGAAAACCTGTTTCGGTATCTAGTGAAATAAATTCCTGCGCTTGTTATTCTTGCCGGCATGAAACCTTTGCTCCATTTGGATGTCGGTGTCTCTTAAGTGTGTCACTCTACGGTTCGTGAATAATGCGGACATGATCGAGAACCTTCTTCGATCAATAATCAGAAGCGGGATCTGGAGACCCATACTGACTCTGACACATTCAACGATGACTTTCTTGTGATCGTCGGAACCTTTTATGCTAGTATCTTAATCCCTTTGTTTCGCGATATATTACAGTTCCGAGATTGGATCATCGGTATCTCCATACCTAGTTTGATCCCGTTACTGACATGCACTCTTTTCTTGTTCACGTGATATAATATTCTCGTGGTCAAATCACTTGCTTGCAAGCTAACCAATGTGATATCACCGAGAGGGCCCAGAGTATATCTATCCATCATCGGGATGAACAAATTCCACTCTCGATCCATGGGCCAACATAACACTTTATTAGTTCTGAACCCATCTTTATAATCACCCTGTTACGGTGTGACGTTTGATATTATCAAGAAACTCTTCCGGTGTTAGTGATTGACATGATCTCATGGTCTGAGGATTAGGATCACTTCATAAGTTGTTATAGCAATATAAACTCAATTACTTTGATCATAATGCTATACTTCGGATGAATGTTCATCACATCATTACAATAACGTTGTGACCTCGCTATTAACAACATCCAATGTCTATGATCAGGAAACTTTGATCATCTTATTAATCAACGAGCTATCTTATGAGAGAGGCATAACTAGGAATTTTATGTTTGTTTATTAAACACACATGTATTAATGTTTCCGTATTAATACAATTATAGCATGCAAAATAAACATCTATCATATACTTGGAATACACATAATAAACACTTTATTATTGCTTCTCAGGGCATATTCCCTTCAGTTCCATAGGGCTACGCTGTTGCCGGGGTGGATGAAATCATGCCCACCTTTGAAGGTTTGAAGCTTGACTACCCTGCAGGTGAAGGGGATGTGAATGAACTGGGAGAAGCAACAAACGTCACCATTCTATATATCGTGCTTCCAAATGACATGCCAAGGCCATCTTCGCCGCTGCCTCACCCGTCTCCAGCGTGGTCATCGTCGCGGCGGCAGCCGTCTTCGTCGCCTCACCCATATCCGTTGTCTCACCCGGTTCCGTCGCCTCACCAGTCTCTAGCGCAGCCATCACCGCCGCGGCAGCCATCGCCGGCGCCTCTGAAAAAAAGCGTACCACCGCTACTCTGCGGAGTGGTAAGCGATCGCCGACACATAAACAGGAGCCTCTTCCAAAAGTACCAAAGGTTCCTCCCAAGAGAGATTATGACTGTACCGAAGAGGAGACTACGGTGATCGTTGAGGCACAAATGACAGAGTTTTTCGCTAACCTGAGGCGGCCGAAAGAGCCAGAGTTCCCCATCACCAAAGAAGAAAAAGCCCGAGTGTTCAAAATGCTAAAGGGCCTTCACCAACCCGAGCCAAAGCTGTCATCAGACTATGAGCGCTCTATTCTCAAGTCACATGCGGAACAACAACTATCGAAGAGCAGTACTGGTGCAAGCGGGAAATCTGTTGCCCATCTTGGAGAACAAACAAAACAATCTTGCGCCCCTCTCAAGGTGATTTCCCATACCAATGTGGGGTCGAGCAAATATGCGGTCGAGGAGCAGTATGATCCAGATGTAGTTGCACTATATGGAGAAGCTGCCGCTGCTCAAGGTATGAGTATTGCCCACTACTTATCTCAGTTACAGTACTTCCCCGTTGGTGAAGTAGCATACAAATACCAGTACGGAAAACCTCTCGTCAAACCTGAGAAGGTAAATAATCTTCCAAAAAAAATGCGAACATTGCATAACTGGTACATGCATGCCACAAAGGCCGAGACTAACTGGATAATGCTGAGGGTTACAAAAAAGCATTATGGGAAAGAAGTAGATGACATGATAGCCATTGAATTTGTTGAACTATTTCAATTATTTAATCAAGACGCCTTGGATAAATTGATCATCAGTGCCTATTGTCTGTAAGTACTAATTCTGTAATTAATTTAGTCTCTAGCTATCTCACCTCGTTGCATATATATAATCTTACTATAATATGCAGAATGAAGATTCTCGAATGCAGTAGAGGACAAATCGATGACATTAGGTTCGTTGACCCATATTGGGTTCATGAAGCTAATCTCAAAACAAAACCCAAGGATACAGAGGATAATATCATACATGCGTTAAGGTTTCAAGAAACTAGAAGGGAAATACTATTTCCTTACAACTTCGAGTGAGTGCTATTGTCTTGTATACACTTTCTATTTCGCGTACTCGACGTTAACTATACAATTGATGAGTTATGCATGCGCAGCTTCCACTATATTCTGTTAATCATTCAACCTAACAAAGGGCGGGTACTAGTCATGGACTCGAAACATAAACCCCTTGAGACGTGGAAGGACATGCAGATAATTCTCTAGCGGTAATTCTAATAATTACGGCACTATATCGGCAACGTTCGTGAATTTTATGATATCAAGTAATTAATAACTTCTTTTATTTGTTTTCTTCGCTAGGCAGCGCTTGGAAACGGTTCACCAACAAGGCTAGGGGTGTTTGGAAAGAGGATCTTACATTTAAACCACTAGATGTAAGCACCACTAGCTATATCCGCGCATCTCTTTGATTCTAGTTTTGATATCGTTATTATCATGATTGATTATTATTTTGATTGAACTATGTTCTCGTAAAGTGCCTAACGCAGGGACCAGGGAACAATTTATGTGGATACTATGTTTGCGAGTTCATCCGACAGACGTGCTGTGAGAAGGGTAGAAATTTAGAGCAACTCCACATACGTAAACAATTTTTATAGTTTTTTATTACCATCAAATTGTGTTTAGTTTCATTCATATAGGTTGACTCCTTTTTTAAATCAGATCGAACGTCTACGGGACGGTCTTCTGCCAAAGGATCGCATACGAGCAATTCATGAGGAATTGGCGGGATTCTTGGATGCAGAAGTCGTAGACCCAAAAGGAGAATACTATGCGGGTGTGTATAGGCAATAGGGATTGTACAAAGAGCTTATTTTGTATGTAGTGCATGAAATCCGTGTATCGAATGTAATATGTTCGATACTTGGATCTATATTGTCATGATGATCTTGTGTAATATAATGGTTCCTTCACTGATGAGTGCAAAACAGAAAATAAAAAATAAAACAACATAAAAGAATTCTCTGCCGCGGCACAAAAAGTGGCCAAAATGCTGTCGCGACAAAAACAAGGTGCCAAAATGAATTCTTCGCCAAGAGAAATGTATAAATCTCTGTCGCGGCGAGAGTTATTTGTCGGTTCGTTTACGAACCGACGGTCTTGCTCTCCCTCGCGGAGCAGCGGCCACGTGTAAGGTCTTTTGTTCCGGTTTGTGGAGAAACCGGGACTAAAGGTTGGGGCTTTAGTCCCGATTGCCCCGTCCCGGTTGGGGAACCAGGACTAAAGGCCCTTACCAACTGGGACACATGGGGCAGTTTGCACTAGTGTAATGATTGCTAATTTCTCTAAATTCTCAGATTTTGTATGCACTGCATGTGCAACTTGAAAATTAATCACTAGACCCTCATACCTGGAGGTCAAGAGTGAATCACTAAATTTTCTTAAACACATTCAAGAAGATATATGTGATCTAATTCAACCGTTATCGGGACCATTCAGATATTTTATGGTACTCATTGATGCATCTACAAGATGGTCAAATGTGCGGCTGGTAACGACCTCCGCCCCTGCCCGCTGGCCACTACGGTCGTTCGTTCATGCTCTATCCGTCCATGTAGCCTCCTCACCACTTCCATCTCCTTCACGATGTCACAGGTGAAGTTGCCTCCATAGCAGGTTCTCTATGTTCTCTTGTTTTGAAGATGGTTGGCGATAGCACAATTCAATGTGACTTGGATCTATACCTGTATTGATCCATCTAGCAAATAGTTTATGTTGAGTTGTTATTAGTATGCCACTAAATCTGGTCACTAAATTCTTAGCTTTTGTGGAGAGGTGTTATTTTTTCTTAATACATCATATTATAGTTCTGAACTGAATTACTCTGGTTCGACTCATCAATTACCATTGCTATGGACTTGGGTTTTAGAGAAGAGGGATGCGCTGGAGATCGGGAATGGCTAACAAACAAGCAACACGGGGACAAAGGATTACCTAGGTTCGGGCCCATGGAGAAAACCTTACTACTTTTTTTTATGAAGGGCACTTTTATTACTTAGAGCAAGTATTACACATGGCCTCTGTATAACTAGGAGGCACACAGCTGACACCAGTTCAACAAAATCCAATAGAAAATTAATCAACGTATCCGGATTACATATCAAGATAAATAAATGCAATAACAATTAGGGATATGAAGGCGGGCCGATCCGAAGATTACGCCGCCATCCAGTTCTGGTAAACAAATCTCATGCCGTATCCTCCAGCCGCGTACACACCTCCAAAAAAAGGTCACAATACTTCCCACGATGTAGTGTCGACCAAGCCCGAAGGATATTTATACACCTGTAGATAGGAAATAGGAAATAGGAAATAGAAAAATAGGAAATAGAAAAAATTTTAGTTGCCATTTTAGTTGCAAGTATATGTGTAGAAATATTTGAAATAAATAGAAATAGAAATAGAAATGACATTTTATTATTGCATTTTTAGTTGCAAATATATTTTAGTTGTGTATTTTAGTGTAGAAAATAGGAAATAGAAAAATAGATGTGTAGCAATATTTTTATAGATGTGTATTTTAGTGTAGAACATTTTAAGTTGTGCATTTTTTTAGTTGCATTTTATTTGCAAATATAAGTGTACCAATATTTGTGTGCAAATATATGTGTAGCAATATTTGTGTTGCAATAGAAATATTGTGTGCCAATATAGGATTTCTTTTGCAAATAGAAATACTGTGTGCAAATATATTTGCAAATAGGATTTTTTTGCTATGTTCAAATATTATGTGCATTTTAAAATAATATTGTGTGCATCTCGCATTTTGCAGAAACTATGGATCCAACTAGTCCAATCCGCAGAGACCTAGCACAAGAAGAAATTCTCGAGGATATAATCCACGACGTTGATCTATCTGAATCACCTGCGGTATCTGAACACATCCGGTGAGGGAGAGGATGTCGACCAAAGAGAGGGAGAAGCCGCCGGCTCCGATGATGGAGGAGCCGATAGCTCTGATGATGGAGAAGCCGATAGGGTAGGTGTGGCCCACCTAGACGGCCTCCGCTTCGCCCTCTCTCCTATATCTTCCTCTCAAAACCCTAATACCAGGGGAGCAACCACAGAAAGATTTCCTCCGCCTCTGCGGGGAAAAAACACTGAGAGAGAAAGAGCTCTCCAGCAGACAGATTTCAACACCTTCATCAAGCTAGGCTTCATCGGGATCATCATCATCCACACCATCATCTCCACCAGCACCATCATCACCACTCCGTCCCGCTGTAACAATTGTGTTGGATCTTGCATTAGTTCGTATGGGAAAGTTTCCCGGTGTTGATTACTATTGTAGTTGACGCTTGTGAGTGGAACCATTGGATTATTGTTTATGTTCAGATTGTTATGCATTACTATATCATCTTTGATCTTGATCCATATGATGTCTTGTGAGTTGTTCATCTAGTTCTTGAGGACATGGGAGAAGTCATGTTCTTAGTAGTGTATTTGTGTTGAGTTATTATTCAATGGTTTAGTATTTAAATTGTGGTGCTATTCTTCTAGTGCTGTCATGTGAACGTCGACTACATGATACTTCACCATTTATGGGCCTAGGGGAATGCATTGGGTATTTGGATACTAATTGTGGGGTTGCCGGAGTGACAGAAAACCGAACCCCCGTTAGGACACCTTTGCACAAGGGAATGTAGGATCTTAGAGTTTAAGGCTGTGGTTAGGCTAATATCTTAATTTCTTTCCTATAGTTGTGGATGCTTGCAGGGGGTTTAATCACAAGTATGTATTAGTCCAAGTAATGTCGGTACATTAGCATAGGTCACCCACACAAAACTTACAACACCAAAGAAGATTAATTAGCTATATGAAGCGAAAGCACTTGACAGAATTCCCATGTGTCCTCGAGAACGTTTGGTCCTTATAAGTATTTCCACCATCTTATCCTTTGATAAGAAAGGATTGGGCAACTTGTTGTAGTTGTTCGTTGTCTTTATTACTTGCACTTTGTTTTTTTGCTTTATCAGAAAACCCCTAAAAATCTGTTTGCTAAGTATTTACAGAGATTTCCTGCTCCATACCACTAGTCAACACCTTTTGCTCCTCGTTGGGATCGACACTCCTATTTATCGAAAGTACTGCGATACACCCCCTATACTTGTGGGTCATCAAGACTATTTTCTGGCGCCGTTGCCGGGGAGTGAAGTGTTTTTGAAGAGTGGAACTGGTAAAGGAAACTTCTACTATGAGTATTGATTTTTGTTTCTGTTTGTTACTTTGTTTCCAATATGGATCACCCACTTGGTTTTCTTTTGGGGAAAACTACTTCCAATGTTAGGGTAGTAGATGAACCACCACCTGTTGAGATAGATCCTTTTAAGATACCTACAAGTATTGTTGATCGTGTTACGGTAATTATTATTTTGGGGATGGAACTGTCCATCCTGGTGATCATTTGCTTTTTATCCATAAATTATGCGGGTTGTTTAAGTGTGCAGGTATCAAAACTGAATAGGTGAAGAAGAATTTACTCTCTATATCCTTGAAAGGGAGAGATGAAGAATGGTATAAGCTGCTGAAGAATGGAAAATCCATGGAATGGGAGGAAATGACATCTCTCTTTTATTCTAAATTTTATCCTCCTAGTGAGATTCATAAGGATAGGAATCTGATATATAAATTTTGGCCTCGTGATGGAGAGAGTATAGCTCAAGCTTGGGGGAGATTGAAGTTACTAATGCTTAAATGTCTTATTCATGAACTCTCTAACAATATTATTATCAATAATTTTTATGCTATGCTTTCTCTTCATGATAAAGATTTACTAGATGCTTCTTGTGCTGGATCATTCACACGTATGAAGGAAGAACCTAAATGGGATCTCCTAGACCGTATTCAAGAGAACACTGAATCTTGGGAGAATGACAAAGGAAGAAAGTCAGGTATAAATTATGATTATGAATGCATAAAATCTTTTATGGGAACTAATGACTTCCGTGATATTAGTAATGAGTTTGGTCTTGACTCCCAAAGTATTGCCAATTATTTTAAAGTCTTTGCTTCTTATCTACAAATTCCCAAAAAGAAGTGGAATAAGTAGCATGCACCTTATGAAGATGTTGTTAGTCATGTTCCTGATAGAAGAACTGAAGTTTGTACTACTAATCATATTGTGTCTGAATCTTATGTTGAGAAAATACCTTTCCCAGCTAAGGTAAGGAACTATTCTATGATGATTAGTGCAAATAACAAAGGTACAAATAAAATTGTGGAACCTGATGAGCAAATTAGTATTGAGCATGTGGTAGCTATGGTAAAAGACCCTGCCACTAGAAATATAGAGGATGAGCATATTGTCTTGCGGTGACCCAGCATACCACTGCATGTGTAGTACACTATAGTCGTTGACATGACACCCACAGAACATCGTTCCGTAAATATCACATCCCTCAGAGTGGTACAACAGAAACATTGCGGGTCCATATAACATACACACATTATTATTATTACAATACCGAAAGTTCAAGACTTCCAAAAGATTCAATTTACAAACCAAAATATAAGTGTTTCAGCAGAAGTTTCAAATTTAAAACTTAAACTCCAAATTGAGTTCAACAACTTATTGCTATATATTGTTCATGTTGCTCGGCTCAAGTGGCTACTAGATCTATAGTAATTATTCGGACTCTTGGAACTCTCCTCCGTAGACGGTGTTGTAGTCCTCCCCTTCTACGGCTCCATACAAGTTGGGTTCTTCATAGAAGACCTCCTCTTAACTCTCAGATGCATACATTGGAGTATCTTCGGGATTCTCAGAATCTAAGCAAGGATTCAAAGGAAAGGATGAGTAACAGCGTTACCCAGCAAATTCATTATATGCAAGTTAGGAAGTTTGATGCTCTATCTACCACCTCGGACTATCAGTCTTTGGCACTATGCAATTTTCGTAAATCTTTCTTCAAAGCTTGATTTTATTATAAAAATCTATGACCATCATCCTTCACAGGTTGACCAGAACTTTCATGGAGTTCCTTTCCTGCCACGTTCGTAGCTCCTTACCGGAACAGGGAGTAACAAGTTACAATTCTTACACTCTGCAGAGGTGTGTTACTTTTCCCATGAGAGATCAACTCCTTGTTGCACAACCGGGCGTACTTTCCCGTCCACAATTCCATGATGTGGGGCCTAGTAGTTGGTCCAAGCCAATCACTGCCCTCTACACGACCTCATATGTCTGCACGATCCTTCGGGGCTGGCTCACCTTCGTTAAGCCCCCTTTCGGGCATGCTAAAACCCAGATGAGTTCCCGAAGACTCTATGACCTAGTGATGCCCGGAATAGAACCATTTACATGGAGTATATCCCTAAACACCATTCATAGATAATCTAGACACCAAAAGTGTGGGGCGTAAGGGTGCCCACCCATATGTTGGATCCGCACAAGGAATCACAATGTCACATTAAGGTCGTCTTGCCTCCATACAAGAGGAAAAAGATACAGCTGACTTCTCCGTCCCATTCCAAATCTCATGGTTAACGCGTAATATACAGCGCTAGAATCACCGATGTCATGGGTTATTAATCCCTAATTGTTCATCATTATTGCAATTAGAACCCTAAGTTCTATTGCTCCATTATATCATCACTTAGGATGATATCTAAGATTTAGTATCTTGAGAATATAATGTTTTCTTTTTCTATAATATAGATGATAACACACAATTTGCAAATACTTTGATAAAGACTCTTCAAAGGACATGAGCAAGTGATGAACTTTCCTTGTGATGGAAAGGTAGTGAAGTCTGATGCTTGCACTAGACTTTGAGCTTCTATATCTACAAAACATCATTATTGCCCGGTAAGGACAATATTTAAAGAAGCAAAATGATTATGTAGAAGTAATGTAATGCATTATTTAACTTTATGTATTCTCCCCCATTATTTAAATTATAGAAATTCTTTTTAATAATAAAGGATTTATAAATATTAATTTTTAATATTTATAATAGAATATTGTATTCTTTTATTTTTTTTCCCTTTTATTTGAATTCTATTGATTTAATAATTCCTTTAAGAATTATTATTTAAATACCAAAAGTTGTTATTAAATATTTGTTTAGTATTTTTCTAAAATACTAAAATATTAATATATAATGAAAGTGATTTTTATTTATTTTTATCACCTTTCAATAATTTTGTAAAATTCCATAAGGAATTATATATTACAAAATTATTAATAAAATTTATATATCTAAAATTTTATTTCTCAATTTATTTGAATAGTTTGGACTATTATGAATCCAAAAATATATTATTTATAAATTTTGGATTTTTTTTATTTTCTAGAATTTATTTAAGTTCAGGGGCATTTTGGTCCTTTTCCATTTATTAAAACAGGCTCTAAATAATTTGGGCTGGCTATTTGGGGTTCATTGGGCCCTTGTGGCCCAGTAGGGCAAAGTCAAAACAACACGCCGAAGGGTTTTGGCCCAACCTAGCCCATCACTCTCTGCCTCTCTCTCGAGCTCACCTCTCTTCCTCTCCTCCCCCCGACCCCGTGGTCAGCGGTGTCACCGCTGGAGATTCACGCCGCTGTGGGCCTCCCTGGACGCCGTCGTGGTGCAGGATGAGGTTATTGGCCCCGCTTTAACCTCCTATCCAATTCGATTTGGACCAGGAGCTCTCCTGCGGACAGATCGATGTCGTTCCGAACCCTAGGGTTTGGGGTTGGCGTTGGTGCTGACGTCGCCGCTGCTGTACTGTGTCGTGGTGATGCTCCTCGCCCCCAGGCATGGCTATGGTCGCTGACGTGTTGTTGTATGGGTTGCAGCGCCCCCTTGGGGGTGCTCCCCGTGCCACCAGTTCGTCGGCCTGCTCTGCTTCCTCTTCTATTATTCAGCGAGGACCCTTAGTAAGTTGTTCCTCTCCCTCTTGTGCTCTCTATGCTAGGCCATCCCATGCCAGATGTTGGTAGTGGCCATTCCTGGTTGGTGTTCTGTTCTGATTAAGATGATATGTTCTGCTTAGGGTTCAAATCCCTCTGTTGATTAAATATTGTGTGACACCCCGGTTCTGATAAGACCGTGGCCTCTATGTGACATGCCAATCCCTGGATCGGTTCATTGGCCCACAATAGAGTAAGATAGATAATCATAGCAAATAACCGTGTATCATGATCTACAAAGATCCAGAGTACCATTATTACAATATAAAAGCTTAGCATAAAGCTAGCTCAAATTGTTCAGGTAGCAACAAAACAAGTAAATCCTCCAATCTTCAAATTGCCCACAAGTGAACAAGTGCCGAGTGGAGTACCGTGGCCTATAACGATCAATCAGAATCGGAATAACCTGCAACATGAAACGTAGCAGCCACGAAGGGTCAATACATGGAATGTATGGCAAGTAGAGCTAGTAATGGAGACAATAGTACTAACATCTACATGCATATTTGGCAAGTGGAGCTGTGTCTGGCTTGCATTTGCAAATACATTTGTCCTACTTTCATAAACAGTTTGATTTTATTTGAAAAGATCCCAATTAAGTTAACCCAACAATATTAAAGCAATTATGAAATTAGAATGAGCGAGAAACATGTCATGGAATCAATATCTAGTAACTCAGATGTCCATAACCGGGGACACGGCTAATCGATTAGATTATACACTCTGCAGAGGTTAGTACACTTTACCCATGTGACTTGGCCAGCCCAGCTCATACCATCACTCTCATTTTGGGTGATGATAGGGAGAAGACCAAGAAGAGACTGTTCGGGAAGTAGCTCCTCAATCCCGACGCGCACCGGTCCAACCTACCAAAATTCTACATCTCTGGATACGCGGGTTCGAGTTACCACAACCTACTAAGTCCAACCAACCGCCCATTTCATTATTGGCACATGGTTGTACACGTAAGCTACGCAATAAAGAAGCCAATCATTCTCTCTTGATACCTGGGTGCCTTTCCGCAATGAAACCACCAAAATTTATCAATACCATCACACCCAGGGGGTTCATTGATTAAGTTGTTTTAGTTTTCACAACCAATACTTTGAGAAAACAAGTATCAATGAGGTAACCCAGCCCTCGTTCATCAAGCATGGCTAAGCACATCTACCAACGGTGGTTCATCTACAAAGAGGGTCCTACCACATAATAGGACATAGCATAGCGATAGTATCATCCTACACATGCATCTACAAAATACACGACAATGCATTTAAAATAGTAGGACGATATCATGAACAAAGTAGCATCTACTTGCCTTGGTTGTAGCGGTCTGGAGCACAATCCTCACACGAGCAAGCGTTGCACTCAACACAATCTACACGACACAATTGCATTCATAAACAAACAATCCACAACATATGCAACAAATATGATGCATGAATGCAAGAACGACAAGTGAATTGGTTCTACAGCTGCACCACAACATCCTATAACATAACACTACCGATTACATGCATGGAAAATAGTTTTGGCGCTAGGAAAAACTATTAGACAAAAGTAATGCTCACAACTAGAGCTAGAACTTAAATAATTCACTACCGGTAGTATACTATTTGTAAAATCTTGGGAAAACTCTACCACATAGGCATCACTGAATAGGAACAGTACCAATTGGAATTACTCAAAAAGGAATTATAAAACTCCCCGAGTAATTAAAACACTGCAGAAAGCCATTAGACAAATACTGCAGAAGTTTTTACTGTAAGCCTATCTTTTTAATTCACGATGAGATTCCCCTCGTTCACACGAGTTCAGGGACATATCACACGCGATTTTTGGAGCTACGGATCTTTTTCTACGAATTTATTACTCCGAAAAAGCCACTAACTAGTTTGATTATACTGTACTAAACCTGAGAGTAAAAGTCTGAACCAAAGCTACAGCGAGATTCTACACGACTCACTGAACTCGTACATATTTTATTTGCAATTTTTGGCCAAGCGGTTGAATTACTACGCAATTTACAAAATTCTACTGAAATCTGTCAACTAAGGGGATTAACGAAATTGACCGATCAAGCGTATGCATTTGATGGCGTTGATAGGCGTCGACTAGTCAACGCACAGGATCTGACCAGTCAACGAACGATCTAAGCCGCTGATCTGAGATCTGACGGTGGCTGTTGTCTTACCGGAAACAAACGGCGAAACGGACGGCGGCGAGTTCCGGACGGCGACGGCGATCGGTTCCGGCGTCAGACTTCTTTCTGCACGGATGTAGACGGTCAGCGCACGGTCAAAGTGGTCAACAATACGGCGACGGCGATGGCGGCACGCGTGCATGTGTGCACGTGTGCAGCGGCGATAAAGCGGCGCAGCTGCGCGGCCGAGCAAGCAACAGCAGCGGCGGCGGCGCGGCAGGCGGCGATGGCGGCGCGAGCATGACAGCGGCGGGCGGCGGGCGGCGCGGCGGCAGCGATGGCGGGCGCGCGGCGCGGCGGCGCGTGGGGTGGGCGGGAGGCGCGCGGCGAGTAGGCGGGGTGGCGGGAGAGAAGGCGGGTGCGCTCACTTACCGAGGCGGCGGGTGCGGCGGCGGGCATGGCGACACCGGTGGGCGGCGATCGCAGTCCCGAGGCGAGGCGATCGAGGCGGGATCTGGCGGTCGGTGGGAGCAGGGCCGAGGCAGCGGGGCTGCCTCTTTATGTGGGGCCCCTCGCGGAATCCTAAACTGATTCGGTCCGGAATTAGACTAGAACTCGGAAATCGGTCCGGATTTTCGGACCGTTTTCCGGCGTTTTACTAAAACGTCCGAGTCTTTTGCATACGAACTCCGATTGGAGCGATTCTCGTGCCTACGGGTTCGTATCGTCGAGGGGCACAACCTTCAGTCGAAGTTTGAGTGAAAACTCGAACCTACAGGGGTGGTTGTTGCAAGTCTCTCTAAAGCCTCCCGCAGGAAACTCGTAGCGAAACAAAATAGGGTTTTGAAGGTGGCGTTTCGCCGAACCTTTCTACTCGACGTTTTTTGCATGGAAAGATATGATGCAATGATATGAATGATATGCAAGACCAAATCTAGAATTTGGGATGTGACAAGACTAACCCCCTTAAGATGAATCTCGTCCTCGAGATTCGGCGCGGCTAGCAAATAGGTGTGGGTAGTCCTCTCGGATGTCATCCTCACGCTCCCAAGTGGCTTCCTCTTCAGTGTGGTGACTCCACTGTACTTTGCAAAACTTGATTGTCTTGGTACGGGTAGTCCTCTCTGCTGTCTCCAGAATCTTGACCGGTTTCTCCTCATAGGTCAAGTCATTCTCCAGCTGAACCTCCTCTAACGGTACAGTGTCTCTCAATGGTGTATCCACCATCTCCGGATGGCACTTCTTCAGCTGGGATACGTGGAACACGTTGTGAACAGCAGACAGAGCCTCTGGCAACTCCAAATGAGAAGCAACTTCTCCTTTGCGTGCTAAGACCCGATACAGTCCAATAAATCGAGGTGCCAGTTTACCCTTGATTCCAAATCTCTTGATTCCACGAAGTGGCGATACTCTGAGGTATGCTCTATCACCTATCTCATACACCACTTCCTTGCGCTTGGAGTCAGCGTAGCTCTTCTGCCTTGATTGGGCTACCTTCAGCCTATCTCTAATCAAGGCGACCTTCTCCTCAGCATCCTTGATCAAATCAGGTCCAAACAACTGACGTTCTCCTACTCCATCCCATAGCAATGGTGTTCGGCACCGTTTCCCATATAGCACATCGAACGGTGACGTCTTGATGCTGGTTTGATAACTGTTGTTGTAGGAAAACTCCGCATACGGCAAATTCTCATCCCAACTGGATCCATGAGCCAAGGCGCAAGCTCTCAGCATGTCTTCCAAAATCTGATTCACCCTCTCGTCATCCCATCGATGCATGGGTGAACGCTGCTAAACTCCAGTCTAGTACCAAGTGACTCGTGCAACTAGCGCCAGAAGTGTGAGGTAAATTGGGTGCCTCTATCAGATACGATACTCTTGGGAACTCCATGTAGGCACACAATCCTGTCCATGTAAATCTTGGCCAACTTTGCACTCGTATAGGTCGTCTTTACCGGTATAAAGTGGGCTACCTTGGTCAAATGGTCGACCACTACCCAAATAGAGTCATATCCTGACCTGGTCCTGGGCAGTCCTGTGATAAAATCCATTCCCACTCTATCCCACTTCCAATCCGGCACGGGCAATGGCTGTAGCAGCCCTGCTGTCTTCTGGTGTTCTGCCTTCACTCGGCTGCATACATCACATAGGGCAATATGCTCTGCGATGTCTCCCTTCATGTTGTTCCACCAGAATCTGTCCTTTAGGTCCATGTACATCTTTGTATTGCCCGGGTGTATGGAATATGGCGAGTCATGAGCTTCCTGCAGAATCAACTTCCTTATCTCGGGATCGTTGGGGACGCACAAACGATCTCCGTACCACAAGGTTCCTTGCTCATCCTCGCGGAATTCCCTTGCTCGACCTTCCTTCATCTTTTCTTAACTTCATCTTTCTCTTTGTCTCCCACTTGAGCCTTCCTGATTCTGTCTTGCAGCGTTGGTGGACTTCCATTGTTGCTAAGTATCCTTCAGATACTACCTCCAGTCTAAGGTCCTTGAATTGCTTGCACAAGTCCTCAGGCAAGTCACCAATTGTCAATCCATTGGCATAAACCTTCCGGCTCAGAGCATCTGCTACTACATTGGCCTTTCCTGGGTGGTATTGTAGATTCATATCATAATCCTTGATAAGCTCCAACCATCTCCTTTGTCTCATATTCAATTCCTTCTGCGTAAATATGTACTTCAGGGTCTTGTGGTCGGTGTACACATCACAGTGTTTTCCCATTAAGTAATGCCTCCATACCTTGAGCGCATGAACCACTGACGCTAACTCCAAGTCGTGTGTGGGGTAATTCCGCTCATGGTGCTTGAGTTGTCGCGAGGCATATGAAACTACTCTCCCATCTTGCATCATCACACTCCCAAGTCCCTGTCGTGAAGCATCACAGTACACTTGGAAATCCTTCTGAAGATCTGGTAAACATAGAACAGGCGCGGTCACTAGTCGACGCTTCAGTTCCTGAAAGCTGGCTTCACATACATCTGACCATTCGAACTTCCTCTCCTTCTTCAGAAGTTCAGTCATCGGTTTAGCAATCTTAGAAAAGTTTTCTATGAACCTCCGGTAATATCCAGCAAGTCCCAAAAAGCTTCGAATCTCTCCTGCATTCTTGGGCGCTTCCACTCTATTCTGCAGTCACTTTGTTTGGATCAACAACAATTCCTTCTCCCGACACTACGTGTCCAAGAAACCCAATGTTAAGCGAATTCACACTTGCTGAATTTGGCATACGACTTGTGTTCTCAGCTTCTCCATAATCAGTCTCAGATGCTTCTCATGCTCAGCATCATCCTTGGAATATATCAGTATGTCATCAATAAACACCACCACGAACTTGTCCAAATACTCCATAAATACCTTGTTCATCATGGTCATGAAGTATGCCGGGGCATTCGTTAGTCCAAAAGACATAACCGTATACTCATATAAACCATACCTAGTGGTGAAGGCGGTTTTTGGTACATCCTCCTCTCGGATCTTCAATTGGAAATAGCCTGATCGAAGATCAATCTTGCTGAACACCTTTGCTCCTTTCAGTTGATCAAACAAGTCATTTATGTTTGGCAGAGGGTACTTGTTCTTGATGGTTACTTCATTCAGCGAACGATAGTCTACCACTAATATCTTGGTGCTGTCTTTCTTCTCCACAAACAGAACAGGTGCTCCCCATGACGACGCACTAGGCTGAATGAATCCCTTTTCCAGCTGCTCCTTCAACTGTTTCTTCAATTCCTTCAGCTCATCGACATCCATCTTATATGGTTTCTTTGTTATTGGTCCTGTTCCCGGCATCAGGTCGATAAGAAACTCTACATCTCTGTTAGGTGGCATACCTGGCAGCTCTTCCGGAAACACGTCGGGGTAATCCCTAATCACTGGCACAGTATCCATGCTAACCCCCTTAAGATGATTCAACTTACACTTTCTCGGTCGTGCAGCCGACTTGAATCTAATCCTCTTACCATCCGGGGTTTTGAGTGAAACAGCTCGCTGTGCACAATCTATGTGTCCCCCATGCATAGACATCCAATCCATACCCAGAATAACGTCTAATCCCTGTGAATCCAACACTACCAGATGTGCAATGAAGTTGTGTGTTCCAATCCTCACAGTCAAGTCGCGGCATCCCGCGCTAGCTATCATATCTCCTCCAGGTGAACTCACTCCAATAGATCTCTTCATAGACTCAGTAGGTAACTTATACTTATTCACAAATGCCCTTGATATGAATGAATGCGATGCACCAATATCGAAAAGTATAAGTGCAGGGTAAGTGTTGATTGGGAACTTACCAATCACAAGGTCAGGCTCATCTGGAATCTCCTCCACATTCATGTGGTTCACTGTGGCCTTCTCGCCGTTGGTTGGCTTAAGTCCTTTCCTCTCCGGACAGTTGTCAGCATAGTATCCCTTATGCTTGCACTTGAAGCACGTCACCTCACTCAGATCCTTCTTCACGAAGTTGCGATCACGGTTGCGGTCATGTCCACCGTGTCCTCCAGAGTGGTGAGAGTGTCCTCCCTTGTGGCTGTGGTGGCTGCTCCTATGGTTGTCATGGCGATGTCCATCGCGGCGGTCATGGCTCCCATGGTCACTTCCTCCATGCTTGGAGTATCCATCATATGAAGTGCGAGTCTTGTGGTGTGAACCAGAGTGGTGATTGTTGTTCTTTCTCTTGCGGTTCTCCACTTGCTTGTGCTTCCCTTCCAAGATTCGGGCCTTGTCCATAAGCTCCTGGAAAGTGGGGCAATAAACCACCAGTAGCTGTACTGAAAGCTCATCACTGAGGCCATCCAGGAATCTCTCCCTCCTTTTGGCATCAGTGTCAACATCCTCAGGTGCATAACGAGACAAGTTGTTGAACTCCTCAATGTACTCGGCCACGGTGCGATTGGTTTGGCGCAAGTTGCGGAACTCCTTCCTCTTCAGGATCAGAACTCCTGAAGACACGTGGTTGGTCCTGAAACCTTCCTCAAACATTGCCCAAGTCACGGTATCCAGCGGGTGGGTGATCTGAAATGTGTCCCACCAAGAGGCGGCTGGTCCCTCCAGTAGGTGAGCGGCAAACCTCACCTTCTCAGCATCAGTGCATCCGACAGTTACTAGATCCTTGTTGACTGAACGCAACCAGTCGAGAGCAACCATTGGTTCCGTTGCAGTAGAGAACTTAGCTGGCCTTAACCTCAGAAATCTGGTGAGAGCATCTCCCTGAGGCT
Organism: Avena longiglumis; assembly: GCA_030063025.1. Taxonomy (NCBI): domain Eukaryota; kingdom Viridiplantae; phylum Streptophyta; class Magnoliopsida; order Poales; family Poaceae; genus Avena; species Avena longiglumis. Next base: position 138,497,764 of record CP125976.1, read on the forward strand.
GATTGTTTCCATTGTTGTTGTTCTGATTTGCCATGAACTGGGTCATCACTTGGGTCAGATGTGCCTGAGCTGCCATGAGCTGCTCCATCTCAGTGGGTTGGCGGCGGGGAGGCATCTGCGGTTCAGCATAGGTAAGTTTAGAAAGAATCAACTACGATAACAGGATTCTACCCATGCATATGATCAAACAACAACAAGCAATGGCAGACAATCACAAGCAAGCAACACGTCAACAAACAAGCGGTCCAGCAACATCCCAGGTGTTATCCTAGCAGTATATAACTACTAAAATAGTTTTGCAAGAGTTGGAAATGGTTAACTAAACAATAGATCAACTAATCAACAAAACAACAATTCTGCCAGAACAGTCCAGCAGCGTTCACGAATTTTTCCGCCTGACTTAAACTCGTCAGAAAAATTAGCCAACTTTTGTGCATATGGCACAGAGAGTTTCGCATCAGCCCAATTTTTTTCATATTTTTCCGAGTTACCAGAAAAATAAGAAAAATCGCGCAGTACTGCTGTATCAGCAGAAAAACTGCAGCGAAAAACACACAGATGATAACCAAATTGCCATAACTCTTTCATTAAAATTTGCTCCTGGGATATTGGAGTACACAAATAAGCAACTAAACACTTTTAAACTAACACAAACTAAGCTTCACAACGATCGAGACTAATCCTAACGAATTCGCCTAACGTGGACTAATTGGTGGACTTCTATCTACTTCTTGAAGAGATTGAGGTAGGTCCTTGCGGTCATGCGTTGGCGCTTCGGCTCGCGGTACAACCATGGAGGCGGAGTGTACACCTCTCCTAAACCATCACTTGAGACCTCATACTCCACCTCTTCGGGATCCTCCTCTTCTTCTTCATCTTCAGCTGCTACAGCAACAGCTTCATCTCCTCCACCATCATCGTCTCCATCATCATCATCCTCGTCCTCATCATCATCATCATCATCATCATCATCATCATCATCATCATCTTCACTGTCATCATCATCCCCATTGTTGCCATCATCTCCATTGTCATCATCAGAGGGTGGATTCAGCTGTGCTTGGAGAGCGGCAATCTGGGCTATCATAACTTCAATGGTCTGGTCCCTTTCCTGGACGGTCCCTTGCAATTGCTGTATGTTTTGGGCGTTCTCCTGCACAGTACCATGAAGATGGGCTATGGTCTCATCTCTGGCTATTAGGGCAGTCTCCAGAACTCCCACAGCTTCATGCAGAGTTTCTATCTCCTGTCCTTGGACCACCATTCCATTGCTAGTAAAGTCTGCAATCTCCTTCAACATCCTCACCTTCTGTGCTAGAGCTCCATTCTCCCTTTCCATGTCCTCTATGTGCCTCCGACGGGGCGGCATGTTGTTCCTGTCGCCCGGGGTAATCACAATGTTCCCTTCTTCATCACGCCTTCCATAGTCACGGTAGGGTGAATCCGCAGGCAGTAGGTTTCGGACATAGTGGCCTTTGGCGAGACAGGGCTTCATGTACGGCCAAGTTGATTCCAAGTCCCCAGTTGCAGTATATCTTGGTGTAGACCAAGTGCGCGGGGTTTGGCAAGGCGGCATCTCTGAATATGAAGGTAGTGATCTCCCATGCATCCTCTCCATATCCATAGGTGTATAGCCTTCTTCCCTTGAACATAGGCAGTGGCAATCCCAATGACTGAGAGAGCTGAGCTAACTGCCTTGCAAAGGGCCTTGGTGACTCCATGGTAACATACTCAGTCCTGACGTCTCCCATCTATCAAGTAAAAGAGGAAAGTGTGAGAATAGCATATGGTAAGAATATACGAGGGTGAAAGGCATAAGAGGAAAGACAGAGTTAATATAGGCTTTAATAATTTTATGGCTTCCTAATCCAATCCTAGGTCACGATCCTACAGTCGACACACGGGCTCTGATACCATCATGTGACACCCCGGTTCTGATAAGACCGTGGCCTCTATGTGACATGCCAATCCCTGGATCGGTTCATTGGCCCACAATAGAGTAAGATAGATAATCATAGCAAATAACCGTGTATCATGATCTACAAAGATCCAGAGTACCATTATTACAATATAAAAGCTTAGCATAAAGCTAGCTCAAATTGTTCAGGTAGCAACAAAACAAGTAAATCCTCCAATCTTCAAATTGCCCATAAGTGAACAAGTGCCGAGTGGAGTACCGTGGCCTATAACGATCAATCAGAATCGGAATAACCTGCAACATGAAACGTAGCAGCCACGAAGGGTCAATACATGGAATGTATGGCAAGTAGAGCTAGTAATGGAGACAATAGTACTAACATCTACATGCATATTTGGCAAGTGGAGCTGTGTCTGGCTTGCATTTGCAAATACATTTGTCCTACTTTCATAAACAGTTTGATTTTATTTGAAAAGATCCCAATTAAGTTAACCCAACAATATTAAAGCAATTATGAAATTAGAATGAGCGAGAAACATGTCATGGAATCAATATCTAGTAATTCAGATGTCCATAACCGGGGACACGGCTAATCGATTAGATTATACACTCTGCAGAGGTTAGTACACTTTACCCATGTGACTTGGCCAGCCCAGCTCGTACCATCACTCTCATTTTGGGTGATGATAGGGAGAAGACCAAGAAGAGACTGTTCGGGAAGTAGCTCCTCAATCCCGACGCGCACCGGTCCAACCTACCAAAATTCTACATCTCTGGATACGCGGGTTCGAGTTACCACAACCTACTAAGTCCAACCAACCGCCCATTTCATTATTGGCACATGGTTGTACACGTAAGCTACACAATAAAGAAGCCAATCATTCTCTCTTGATACCTGGGTGCCTTTCCGCAATGAAACCACCAAAATTTATCAATACCATCACACCCAGGGGGTTCATTGATTAAGTTGTTTTAGTTTTCACAAACCAATACTTTGAGAAAACAAGTATCAATGATGTAACCCAGCCCTCGTTCATCAAGCATGGCTAAGCACATCTACCAACGGTGGTTCATCTACAAAGAGGGTCCTACCACATAATAGGACATAGCATAGCGATAGTATCATCCTACACATGCATCTACAAAATACACGACAATGCATTTAAAATAGTACGACGATATCATGAACAATGCAGCATCTACTTGCCTTGGTTGTAGCGGTCTGGAGCACAATCCTCACACGAGCAAGCGTTGCACTCAACACAATCTACACGACACAATTGCATTCATAAACAAACAGTCCACAACATATGCAACAAATATGATGCATGAATGCAAGAACGGCAAGTGAATTGGTGCTACAGCTGCACCACAACATCCTATAACATAACACTACCGATTATATGCATGGAAAATAGTTTTGGCGCTAGGAAAAACTATTAGACAAAAGTAATGCTCACAACTAGAGCTAGAACTTAAATAATTCACTACCGGTAGTATACTGTTCGTAAAATCTTGGGAAAATTCTACCGCATAGGCATCGCTGAATAGGAACAGTACAAATTGGAATTACTCAAAAAGGAATTATAAAACACCCTAAGTAATTAAAACACTGCAGAAAGACATTAGACAAATACTGCAGAAGTTTTTACAGTAAGCCTATCTTTTTAATTCACGATGAGATTCCCCTTGTTCACACGAGTTCAGGGACATATCACACGCGATTTTTGGAGCTACGGATCTTTTTCTACGAATTTATTACTCCGAAAAGGCCACTAACTAGTTTGATTAAACAGTACTAAACCTGATAGTAAAAGTCTGAACCAAAGCTACAGCGAGATTCTACACGACTCACTGAATTCGTACATATTTTATTTGCAATTTTTGGCCAAGCGGTTGAATTACTACGCAATTTACAAGATTCTACCGAAATCTGTCAACTAAGGGGATTAACGAAATTGACCCTGTCAACTGTGTCTGTTTGACTGGGCGCTGACTGGGCGTCTGACTAGTCAACGTCTGGGATGCTGACCAGTCAACGAACGATCTAAACCGCTGATCTGAGATCTGACGGTGGCTGTTGTCTTACCGGAAACAAACGGCGAAACGGACGGCGGCGAGTTCCGGACGGCGACGGCGATCGGTTCCGGCGTCGGACTTCTTTCTGCACGGATGTAGACGGTCAGCGCACGGTCAAAGTGGTCAACAACACGGCGACGGCGCGTGCGGCGGCGATGCGTGCGCGTGCATGTGTGTGGCGTACGCGATGTGTGTAAGGCGGCGTGTGCTGTGCGCAGCAGCGGCAAGCGCAGCAGCGGCAGCGGGCGGCGAGCGCAGCAGGGCTGGCGGCAGCGCGGCGCGGTAGCGCGGGGTGGCGGGGCTTGCAGCGGCGGCAGTGCAAGTGGCGCGGTGGAGGTGCGGCGATGGCGCGGAGGCGATGGGCGCGAGGTAGGCGCGGGGTGGCGGGAGAGAAGCGGCGTGCGCTCACTTACCGAGGCGGCGGTGCGGCGGTGGCGGCGGCGGGCGGAGCTCGGGCGGCAAGGGCGGCGGCGATCGCAGGTCCCGAGGCGCGGGGCGATCGAGGCGGCTGGGATGCGGCGGGTCGGTGGGAACGGGGGCCGAGGCAGCGGGGCTGCCTCTTTATGTGGGGCCCCTCGCGGAATCCTAAACTGATTCGGTCCGGAATTAGACTAGAACTCGGAAATCGGTCCGGATTTTCGGACCGTTTTCCGGCGTTTTACTAAAACGTCCGAGTCTTTTGCATACGAACTCCGATTGGAGCGATTTTCGCGCCTACGGGTTCGTATTGTCAAGGGGCACAACCTTCAGTCGAAGTTTGACTGAAAACTCGAACCTAAAGGGGTGGTTGTTGCAAGTCTCTCTAAAGCCTCCCGCAGGAAACTCGTAGCGAAACAAAATAGGGTTTTGAAGGTGGCGTTTCGCCGAACCTTTCTACTCGACGGTTTTGCATGGAAAGATATGATGCAATGCTATGAATGATATGCAAGACCAAATCTAGAATTTGGGATGTGACATATTGGATGAATTGAATCATGTATTGATGATCCCTGAACCTGCTGAGTGATGACTTGTTGTGGCTTAATGCTGATGGTTAGCTGTGGTGATGCTAGTGGTTTATCATATTATTCTATGGATTAATTTTTGATATGATTCAGATGATAAAGTTTCTCTAGAAGCAATACTTGGGAATCTAGTGGTTTTACTAACTCACCACTGTCATTACTTGGATAATGACAGTGACTGTTGTGTGATGAAGTTACTGTATTATTATTGTTGGCTTAGAAATTCATATATAACTTGAGATTAAATGGTCACTTATAGTGAAGATATGTATATGGATTTTCTTGAGTATGATTCCTGTGATGTCATGAAAATGATTTATAGTTGGTTGGTTGAATCTGTGAAGATTAGATGCTTAACCTGCTTAGTTTAGAATTGTTCTTGTGACACCATCCTTGTATGGCACATAATATTAGATTCTATAACTTGGTCTGGTTTTGTTCAAGGCTAAGAATTAGCTTGGCATTATAAATAAGTGGAATTCTCTTTCCTTGCATCCCTAGAACCAATGATGTTGGTCTGAGGTTAGGGATTAGATCTTTGTCTTGTTGTTTCTCAAGGATTAGTTCTGGTAGTGGTACCAGCTATTGTTTCTTGAATCAAAGTTGGAAAAAAATAATTGTGGGCTTGATATCTTATATAGATCCATGAGATTAAATTCTAAGGTGCTACTCCTATTTAAGAGATGTGCCTAGAATTGTAGATCTTGGCTATATTCATTCTTGAATTGAAATATAGCTTGATAGCTTAGATCAATGATGTTGTCCTGAGATCTTAGTTGGATCTTTATACTTTTCTGATTGCTTTTAGTGTGTAAAAGTTCAGTCATGGATTCACCCCACTTGGGTGTTTTCTGAGAATTTGAGTAAGAGACAAATCATGAATACTTGTCTAATCTTAGACATATGTATCATGTGATGGTCTATTTTACTCACCACACTCACTTGATGTTGGGTTGCCAGTGGTTGATTTTGTGGTAGCTTGATCTGTTGCTCTCCTGGTATTTCCAGCTCCTAGCTTGTCCTTGATCTAGCCCTTCACCTCCTGCTCCTGATGGCTTTATCTTGGTATTGCTATCCACATGATCCACCCCCTCCTTATGTCACCATTTTGGTGATGTGATCCAGGGTTTTTGGATTGGTGTGATCTAGCTTGGCTTTGGCTTGGTTTAGCTGGTGGCTGTTGTGCTTGGTGTGTAAGAACAATAGAATGGTGTGGGTTAGCTTCCCACGGCTGTGCTGAGCAGTTTTGTGTGCTTGTGCTGCTGCTGTGGTGCTGACAGCACACACCATGCAGTTTGGTGTGTGTGCTGCTTGTGTGCCTGTTGTACCTTGTGGATATGTTCTGAATTTGAGAGTTACTTTTATCAAGTTACCTTTTACTTGGCTGGTGAAACTTGCCCCTCCTTGCTGTTTATTTGACTTATGGCTTTAAATTATGAAAGATATATTCTTTCATATTGGTGAAACTTTCCCCTTTAAAAGATTACTCAATGATGAAATCTTGAACAGTGCACTTCACTGTCAATTCTGAGAGTAATATAATTTTAACTTTAACTTTCTTTCTTTTTGTTTGTGTTTGTTTTGCAGGTACCAGACTTGGGAATTCAAGATTTTAGTTTAGGTTTTCTTCTTTATTTGTAGAATAGTCATATGTAATATTTCTTTATTCTTTTGCAATTTTATTTTTATCCATTTGTAATAAAGATTGTACTATTATTCAATAAAGAAATATTATATTTCTATTTATTATCATTGTAAAGATTGTTGTTCATTTCCATAAGTTACATTTTGTAACTCATTTATTGAATAAGATTTTGAAATGAACATTCTTATTTTTTTGTTTTTCTTTACATAAAGCTTGTACTACTTAATTATTAACCCTTGACTAAAACATAATATTCAAACATAAATTTAAATCCTTTTGAACTATAAATTCAAAAATTCAAGTTTTAAATTCAATTTCCATTTCCCAAAACACTCTAATCCACAAAGATCATATCAAAGTCTATAACAATCATCCTCCAAGACTTTACCTAATCTCAAAGCATGAAAGAAACTTTGATCACTTAAGGTTTTTATTTGGCGAAAAATTTACCCACATTTTTATAGATGAATGCATGCAATATCCTAAATTCCTAATTCTACCCTTCGTTAGTTCCTAAATGCTGGGATGTTACAGACTCCCCCCCCCTTAAATTAAACTTCATCCCGAAGTTTGTTGAGATGTACCTGAATAGTTCTGGATAGGCTTTTCTTAAATCCTCTTCTTTCTCCCAAGTGGCTTCCCTTTCAGGGTGATGGTCCCACTGTACCTTGCAATATTTGATTGCCCTATTCCTCAACCTCTTCCAGTTTTCTTCCAAAATTTCAACATAGGTCAAGTCTGCTTGTAGCTCTATCTCCTGATGTGTGATTGCATCATCTGGAACTTTCAAACATTTACGAAGTTGTGACACATGGAAAACATTATGCACTTGAGCCAATCTTGATGGTAACTCTAAAGCATAAGCTATAGTCTTGTCCCGACTCAATATCTTGAATGGTCCAATATATCTTGGACTCAACTTTCCTTTAACTCTGAATCTTTTAACCCCTTTCATTGGACTTACTTTCAAATATACCATGTCTCCCACTTCTGGATGCCATGGTCTTCGACTTTGATCAGCATAACTTTTATGTCTACTCTGAGCTATTTTCAGTCTATCCTTGATTTTATCAATGATATCTTGTTTTTCCTGAATAGTCTGGCGCAAATTCCTTGCTGCTTCCAGGCTCATACCAACATATTGGTGATCTACACTTCCTTCCATACAGAACCTGATATGGAGCTGCCTTCAGACTACTCTGATAGCTATTATTGTAGGAAAATCCTGCCAATGGTAGATGATCTTCCCATGTACCTCCAAAATATAATGCACAAGCTCTTAATATGTCTTCTAATATTTGATTTGTTCTTTCTGTTTGACCTCCTGTCTCAGGATGATAAGTTGTGCTGAAATCTAATTTAGAACCAACTTCTTCATGTAGTTGCTTCCAAAATGCTGAAGTAAACACTGATCCCCTATCAGTTACGATCTTTTTGGGAACTCCATGCTTACTTACTATCTCTTTTATGTAGACTTCTACTAACTTCTCGGCATTATCTTTCTGATTTACCAGAATAAAATGTGCACTTTTAGTGAGTCTGTCCACAATTACCCATATCATATCCTTCCTGTCATGGGAATAGTCACGACAGATGCTGCAATCGGCAGCGAGTAGTAGAACGAGGGGCAAGGGCGGCCAGCCATCTGCGGTGCGAGATGAGGGCAAAGACACAGGGTTTTACCCAGGTTCGGCCCCCCGGAGAGTAAAGACCTACTCCTGCTAGATTGTATTATGGAGGTGTTACAATGGAGGAGCTCGACTGTTAGGCGGCGAGTCGCTTGGGTGTATGAGGGGACGTATCTCTACTCGCCCTATAGGGAGGTTTATATAGGCTCACCTCCCCTAGGGTTTACATATCTCAACCGATTCAGTTAAAGCTTCAGTAGTCGTTTAACCTAATCCGACTGGGCCTATCTACTCGCCTGGGCCTTCAGCTTCCAGTCGCTTGGTTCCTCGCTGGGCTTCAATCCATTCGCTGTCCTGCAGGCTCACTCACCGGTTCTTGGGCCAGTCGGAAACGTCCTGCTGGGTATACCCCAGTAGGCATATCCCCATCAGTAGTCCCCGAGGCCGTCGTCGATTAGGCGTAGGTGGCTGCTGGCGATCGAGTATCTGGCTTGAGTAGGCATCGGTCGAATCGTGCGGGCTCTGTATAAAGGAGGAAACCAGTGACCAGTGTCGCTTTGGCGAATCGAGTCGGCGAAACACTGTCATAGTGATTGGGTCGGCGAGCCGAGTGGCTGTAGTTGGACCGTCAAGCGTGGCCAAACTAGCCGTTGGGGTAATCCAACGGTAACATTTGGCGTAATCATCGCGCGGTAACGGTCCCCTGATTTGGCGGGTAACGTCCCCTATATAAGGGGAATGGCAGGCGATCGGAGAGCCACCTTCTCACCACTTCTTCCGACTGCACGCATTTTCCTTCCCTCACATCGTGATCCAGTCGACCCGAAATCCCCCGACCCCCAACAAACCTCTCGGCCATGGCCCTTTCCACCGAACCGTGGGGTAGATCCAAGTGCACGAGGGCGCAACTGGCCTCTTTCGAGGAGGCCGGGATCTTGCGAGCCGGCTGTTGGCGAATTACCGCAGCCGGAGAGACGACCCCGAACCCGCGAGAGAGGGAATTCATCTGTTTCACCAGTCATCTCGAGCGGGGGCTAGGGTTCCCTACGTCCCTGTTCTTCCGGCGCTTCTGCGCCTACTATGGGATCCAGCCTTCAGATCTGGGTCCCCATAGCATCGAGCAGCTCTCCATCTTCGTGGCGTTCTGCGAATGCTACTTGGGCTGCCGGCCCTACTTCCCCTTGTGGCAAGATCTGTTCCACGGACGGATCAGCCGCGAGGAAGCAGGCGGCCCAATGCTAGCCGCGGGCGGCCTGACGTTCCAGCTCAAGTACGAAGCCTCATTCTTCGATCTGATGCTGCCTGCCAAGGCAGCGAGCGACTGGAAGAAGTCATGGTTCTACGTGGCCGAGGCGACCCCGAAAGACGAGGTGGCGATCCCGCGGTATTCCGCGAATCGGCCCGAGCCGCGCCATCTCCAAGTCGGAAAGCTCCCCAACGATCAGCGGATGGTCGTCGACGAGATGCTCCAGACCATCCGTGGTCTGAAAAAGAAGGGCCTCCAGACGATAAACCTGTACAACTGTTGGCTCGGACGGCGGCTCGTCCCGCTCGCCCAGCGTGACCACTACATGTACCAGTACACGGGCCGGGGAGACTCGAGGAAGGCCTGCCTCGACGAGTGGAAGCTGGAGGACTATCTCCTAGCACTGAAGAAGATTACCCAGGCGGTTTACCTGGACGCGCAGGCTGGGGTCGCCCCCTATACCTCAAAGCGTCCAGCTCCAACGGTAACCACTTTACTTTGCTCGTAGTCGCAGTTTATGCAGTCGCGGTAATCCTGATTTTACTTTGTACTCATCGCAGCTATTCCAAGTGGTGGAAGGGTGGCTCCCACCTTCGGACGACGAGAACTCGAGCTCGTCCGCCCAGGACGTAGGCGAGTCGCCGCCCGCTAAGGGCGACGAGGACGATGACGACGAGTCCGAGGAGGAGGTCGCCCCGCTGGTCCGAAAGACCCGCAGACAACGTCAGCGCGAGATCAAAGCAAGCAGAAGCCTCGAGCGTCATGATGACGACGACGAGCTCCCAGAGACCACTTCGCGCCGTCAAGCCACTCCGTCGAAGAAGAAGAAAGAAAGGGAGGTAAGGGCTCCCTCGAAAAAGAAGACGAAGCCATCGAAGCCGGCCTCGCCACCGCACTCGGCGAGAAGCTCTGATGCTCCCAGCCCGGCCGGTGAGGACGCGCCACCAGTGGCAGCCGCACTGGACGCGGCGACCGTGGAAGTGCCGCTGGCTTCAATGCCTCCGCCATTCGCCCCTGTCTCTGGGCTGGGGGATGTTCCGGCTGTGGCGGCCTCGCCTCGCCAGGAGGCTCCTGCCGAAGATATCCCAGAGGCTCCAGCTGCGGCCTCAACGACGAAGAAGCCGTCCGTGTCTTGGTCACGCGACGTCCTGGAGATGGGGCTCAGTCGCCGACTTGGCCCTGAACTAGAAAAACCAGCCGGCCTCCGTACGGGGCTACGCTTTATCCCAGTCGCCAAGTGAGCGCACTCACCCTTCCTTGTCTGTCATAATTACTTCAATTGTTTTTGCTCATACGATTGATGCACAGGACCGGAGTGAAAAGGATGGGCCATCCGACCGTGGCTAAGGTGCCGCCCGTCGTTAGCGAGGAGGATCCTTCCCGCAAGAGGAAGGCGAACGAGTTCGTCGCCTCGGCGGATGGCAGCAAGAAGGCCAAGGGCGACGACACCGTCACTATTCCGACGACACGGCGGTCGCACCGGACGGACCCGTGATGGAGGCAGCCGCGTCTACGAAGGAGGGTGCTCCCTTGCCTGGACCGGCGGAGCCGACCTCCTTTGGAGCAGGTGCCTCTATCGCCACGTTCCCACGCTTCGTGACCAAGGCGGCCGCGGCGAGTGGGACTTCGCCCTCAAGCCACGCTCCTGGGACCGCCGATGCTGAAGTCGACCAACGTCGTGGACATACGCCGGCTCTCCTCGCGTCTGTGGACGCGATACAACTCCATGGCATGCTTGGCGCAGCCATCCAGGTACATCCAGTCCCCGAGGATCAGGTCGGTGTTTTGCAGCGGCCTGATTCTTATAATATCTTAACTTTATTTTTCGCATCCAGTCCCCGAGTGCGCACGCGCTAAATTTTAGCGGGTGGGCACTTAGGAATTTCTTGATCGCCAGTCCCCGAGTGCGCACTCGCTGAATTTCAGCGGGTGGGCACTTAGGAATTTTTTGATCGCCAGTCCCGAAAAGCTTTCGCTAAATTTCAGCGGGTGGGCACTTAGGAATTTTGATCGCCAGTCCCGAGTGCGCGCTGAATTTCAGCGGGTGGGCACTTAGGAATTTTTGATCGCTGGTCCCGAGTGCTTTTCGCTGAATTTCAGCGGGTGGGCACTTAGGAATTTTGCTTTGATTAACCTTTTTGTTGACGTGCAGGGTCTGCAGCTTGAGTCGGCTGACCGATTGGCCGCGAAGCAGCGCGCGGAGAAGGAGCTGGCCGTCGTCCAGGAAGCGAACAAAGGGCTTCAGGCTGTTGCCGCGAAGGCAGAGGAAGCTCGCCAGGGGTTTGTCCCCGCTGGTGAATTGGCGGTGGCGCAGTCGGCTTTGAGTGCCGCTGAACAGCGGATCGCCAACCTCGAGCGCGAACTGCGGGAGGCAAAAGAAGAAGCGAGCTCGGCTGACGGGCGAGCTAAGGCCGCCATTGCAGCCGCTGAGGAGGATCGCAAGGTGTCGGAAGTCCTTATTGCAGGGCTTCAGGACGACCATACATCGCTTTAATGCTTCATCACGGAACTCGCCCGCCCGCTGCTTGGTGAGTACATCCTCCTTTCCGGTGGTTGTGTCTTTTGTGTTGTCCGTCGTACTTATTATTGTCTTCTACTCGCAGGTCGCATCATCGATAGTGAGGAAGAAGCGAGCTCGCTCGACGCGAGGCAGTGCGTAAGCATGCTCGTCGATTCGGCAACATTGTCGGCGACGTGCATCCGCGCCTATCTCCAAGAAATATCGCCCACGGAGGTGATTCCCAGCGACCTCGTTGACGTGTGGAAGTATTTGGAGAAGGCGCCCGCGGTCGTTGAGTTCATGAAGCGGTCGGCGTTTCGGCGTGGAGCGTCAATGACGCTTAGTCTTGGACTTGCCCACTTCCCCGAAGACTTCGACATCGACGACGTGACGAGTGGATATCCATCGTCGACTGGCGCGGTGGAGCTGTCCGAGGTTCTCAAGTTGCAGGACCGCGCCGCCATGTACTCAGAACGTGTCTGGGCAATGGGCGACCTCCTTCCGTACCAGGAGACGGTCGTCGCGCTGAACGACCCCGAGCCGCCACATCGTGACTTCAAGGTGGAGCAACCTTTTCGCGCGGCAATGGCGGGTGAACTGACGACGTATCCGTCGAACCCGTACACGCCGTTCATCCGCAATCGCCGGGATGTTGGCGAGTCGTCATCAAAGCCTGCAGAGTAGGGTAATTTCCCTTGTGGCGTTAGTAGCAGGTCTGCCATGCGGGCATATTTTGTAGCATGAAACAATGCGATATGCAATTGAATGAGACATCGTGTCTATTTTGGTATTTGTTGTGTGCTTGTGATTGATTTTTGAACGAGCCCCCGAGCGCATCCGCCCTTTTTGTGGGGTTTACCTCGTATGCGATATATGTGTTGTTGTTATGTGTTTTGTTATTTTGGTCGACTCGCCCGAGCTCGAAGAGCCAGTCGCTAGGCGACTCCCTTGAGTGCTCTGTACTTTACCGTTTTCCCTTGTGAGAACGAGGTCGGGTGGCCGAGTCCCCGAGCGTGGTACTTGGTTGTTCTAGGCGCGACTCGAAGGTGGTTGAGGACTTAGCGCGTTGGTTTGAGCGCGTCACTCCTGCCTGGCCCGTGGGGTCAGTCGCGTGGCGAGTCCTGGGCATGCTCTCCTACTTGGCGTTTTCCCTGACCGCTCGCGATGAACTGGTCTTCAGTCCCCGGGCGTGGTACTTAGCCGTTCGAGTCGCTATGCCGAGGATGCGGAGGACCAAGGTCGCTGTGAGAAGCGAGGGCAGTTGTCTTGGCTCGTAGAACCAGTCGAGCTAGGCGACTCCAATGGGGCTCCGGGTGGGCGTTTTTCATGGACGATGCAAGACCCGAGGTGACTCAGTGCTCTTACACCGCACTACTTAGCCGTGCCGATCGCTGTACCAAAGGTTGACTTCTACGGTTAGCGTAACGCTGTTATTACGAGTGCGAGTGGCACAAGTCATGGAGAGTAGGCGCAATTTGCGGTAACCATTTCTTTTTATTTCATAGCGACTGGAGAATACATGTGTGGGGTTCTAGGAGTAGAACATCCGTAGGAGGTTTACATTCCATGGTCGCTTGACGTCGAGTTCGCCGTCCCCACGGACTTCGATGAGGTAGTAGGCGTCGTTGCCGAGTACGCGCCCGATGGCGAATGGGCCTTCCCACGGAGGCGAAAGCTTGTGCATGCCCTTCTTGTCCTGGATGAGGCGTAACACCAGGTCGCCTTCTTGGAAGGTGCGAGCTTTCACCCGCCGGCTGTGGTAGCGGCGGAGTCCCTGCTGGTAGATGGCGGTGCGTGACCGAGCGAGGTCGCGTGCTTCATCGATTTGGTCGATCCCGTCTTGGCGGGCAAGCTCGTTTGCAGCCTCCGTATAGTGGACGACCCGCAGCGAGTCGTGTTCGAGGTCGGTGGGCATGACTGCCTTGGCGCCGTAGACCATGAAGAAGGGAGTGAACCCTGTCGATCTGTTGACTGAGGTGCGGATCCCCCAGATGATAGAGGCAACTCCTCGACCCAGCACCCGGCGGTGCGCTCGAGTGGTACCTGGAGTCGCGGCTTCAGGCCGTGGAGGATGCTTTGGTTGGCCCGTTCCGCCTTGCCGTTGGATTCCGGGTGGGCGACTGACGCAAGGTCGAGCCGGATGTGGTGCTCTTCACAGAATTCGCCCATGGCTCCCTTGGCGAAGTTGGTGCCGTTGTCCGTGATGATGATGTTTGGGAACCCGTAGCGATATATGAGCTCGAGTAGGAATTTAGTGGCGGTCTTCCCGTCGCATTTCCGGACTGGCTTGGCCTCCACCCATTTCGTGAATTTGTCGACGGCGACTAGCAGGTGGGTGTAGCCGGAGGGGGCCTTCTTGAAGGGGCCTACTGTAACTACCTCGGTGAATTACGCTCCTAGTTACAAGCCTGGATGAGCGGAAATGGTTGAAATAGTACGGTGGGGCCCAAATGCCACTCACAAGTAGACCTTTCGGCCGTCCCAACCATTTCCACTCATCGGGACAAGAACGGGCGGCGTAATCAGCAGGCGAAGGGATCAACTACATACACAAATGAGTATGTATGCAAGCCACCATACAACAGTACATCAGAGCCATTCCATCTAAAAAGAAAGGAAATATAGCAACGCCATACGGCAAGATTCGAATGTCCTAGATAGATATAATAGTTTAGGATATCTCCTCATACATCAAACATCAGAGTATCAGGCGGAAGCGGCAAACAAGGTCCGAGTATGGATAAGAAGCAAATCGGCATAAGATGCCCCATAAATAAGCACATCCCGCCCACAGATCTCACATATCCCCGTTCCCGGAATCTCTACACCGAACGATCGTTGCCCACATCGTCCGTCTCCTCCACCCAGTATCCATCTCGTGAGTGTACTTGTTCATCTGAATCAAATAATTTATCGTGTGAGACCCTAGGGGTACTCAGCAAGTCTTTATGCCTCTAAAGGGGACACAACCTGGGGTGACGCAATTGCAGCAAAAGATAAACCCTAACAGTTCTATAGATACTCGCTAACTATCCGCTTAACCAAAGATAGACGGATGTCCGTGAATTAATGACAACAGTTATAACAGTAATATCATCAGATCCATCCTCCTCCTCGCTTACCAACGAGGAAGCGGACGAACAACACCCATCCGTTGGCAGTTTTATTATCCATTCCAGGCGTGTTCCACTATTTACTAGTCAGTTACTTAGTCAAATTAAAAGCGGTACTTTAGTTATACTTGTCTATGATCGAGAAACTGTGCTCCAATTCGTCCATAATCGCAGACACGGCTTTCAGAAAGTTTTACCCTGCAGGGGTGCACAAATAGCAACACACACTCGATCAACCTCGGAAAAACCAAATCAAAACCCAACGAGGTTTTCACGACAAAGCAATCACAAGATTCAGAAATATTTGAGGCCACCCATTAAGTATACCATAACAAAGTTAGCTGACTTCGAGATGGACTCAAGGTTTGTGGGGCCAGCTGTAAACGACTAGGAACCCGAAAGTGTGACTGGGCTTGTCGATACCGCGAAAACGGGTCACGATCCTAAACAGTACAGGTGCTCCTCCCACAATCATAAATAAAGCAGTAAAGCATGGCATAAGTACAGGATAGTAAATAAAACCTCAAACTAGTTTGTGGCCCCAAGAAATAAGAATGAATCAAGCTCTGGCTCAAGGGGGTCCCATAAGCCTCCCGGATGTGGATAGCGCGAATAATCAAGGAACAGGAATCAAGTACTCGGGGTCCTACGGGACACAAGTGAGCAGGAAAAACCAAATAGCAGATATTGCTCACCGGTGCCACTTTCATTAGTTATCCCATTACTACTCAGGTTAGGTTGTTTAGGCACCTCGTTGTCCATCAGACTCTCACATACCTTACACATGCTGTTCTACGACTCGCATGGCTCAAACAACTCCTGTAGTAATGGCTCATGGGATGGGGAACAAGCTTGGTGGGGTTTAAAAGTAAAGGCTATGCAATACTTGGGATTCAGTTTAATGCAATCGCGACTCAATGATGCAAGAATAAGATAGAGGCATTAGGTACTATATGTATGCAAGCATGTGGTAGTGCTTGCCTGGCAGCTCAGTTGAAGCGAGATAAGGATCTGGGTAGTGCTCCTGGGTCTCTTGATATATCCCCTGCTCAGCGTCCATTCGAAGAAGAACCAAACAAACAAGGGCCAATATAAATAAAGTGCACAAGCATATGAATAAAATGCGACAAGCAAACAATCATGCCATGATGAATGATGCACAATTTGCATGGCAATAAAGTAACATGGCATGGGTGAGGTGTGGAATACAAGAATAAATCATTTTATTGAGTTTTGGCCACATTTTATCCTCATATTAGTTGCTGTATACATTATATTTATATGATGCATGCTGCAAAACAGAACATGGGCTACATAAACAGAAAGGTCTCGTCGATCTGATCATTTTAGACATATCATTTGTTAAATTTGGAGTTATAAAACAAAAGTTATTAATTAATTAAGAAAAGGGCATTTATTGTAATTTTAATCAACTTGAAATTTAAAGTGTTCAAAATATATTTTGGATAGCATATTTGAAATCCTCACATTTTTCTGATTTGAAAACATATATTATTTGTATTATTTGGAATTATGAATTTAAATTTATTTTAAAGTCAAATTATTAAATAGGGTCAGAGTTAGAGGTTTGACTATTTTAAATCAATTCTGAAAATATTTGATTAAAGATTTGAATTGACATTCAAAAACAAAACATTTTTCATATAGAGTTTGAATTCAAATTCTAAGCCATTTGAAAGTTATGGATTAAATCATATTTAAACAGATTTGAAATTTGAATTTGAATCAATTTGAAAAGTTTGAATTAAACAGGAATTCAGAAATACTTTTGTTACACGGAAAAGATGTACCCACACCCACTGACCAGTGGGGACAGCGGTCGTGAGGCCCAGACAACTGCGCAACCACCCAGGGTTTGACACGTGGCTGAGGAGGGACCGCGGGTTGAGCTCCAAGAACTTGGGGTATTATTTTATAAAAAGACTAGGCTGGATGGGCTGCGGGTTGAGAGTTCGAAAAGTTCAGGGCCCTTTTTATAAAACCTTCCGGAGGTTGAGGTAGTTAACTGTCGAAACTGTATTTCAAAACGCGAAAACAGCCAGCTGAACCCTGTCTTTGGGAGACGATGGCGAGCAATACTTTGGGAATTTTGTGATGCCGCAAGAATTAAAGTTGTAGAGGGATGATAGAGCTACAACTTTCGTGTTTGGGTTTTCGCCGGTGGAGGACTGGAGCGCCTGGAAACCATCGATGAACAAGGGACGAAAAACATCGGCGTTTAGCTGACGAATCTGACAGAAGCAACTGCGAGGTCGTCTCGATTTCGGAGGATGATTTCGAGAGATCTACCACTCCGTTTCGTGCGCCGTTTGATCCTACTGAAAGCTGGAGGTGCCCTCTTTGCAGGTATGTATACTGCGTCACTGGAGGTGGTTGGAGAGGGCCAGAAAACCATCGGTAACAGAGGCGCCGCGATGATCTGCTGCTGCTGCTAGCTGCGGGTGCTGCGCACGCGGCGGTGGTTCCCGACGACGGCGACGGCGATTCCAGGCGGCATGACGCGGGAAGGTGGAGGAAAAGAAGGGGGAAAGGAAGGTGGCACTCACCTCGACCAATTCCCGCAAGAATTGGGGTCGGGGACGGAGGGATATGGTCAGGCGGTGGCGACGGGGCGGGCCTGCTTGGTCACGACCGAACGGAGGCGAGGAGGTAGACGCCGGCAGCTCCGGCTCCTCCTCCTGCTACGATTCCGAAGCGGCGGAAGTGACGGTTCTGTTCCCGGGCTCAATCGCTTCCGCTGGCGGCCATGGCAGCTCCACCTCTATGCTCCCCTCACTGAAAACTTTGGCACGAGGGAGGCGGGGTACGGAGGAGAGGAAGAGGGGAAATCGCGGCGCAGGGAAGAGAGAGGGCTAGGGTTGGGAGGCCGCTCGAGGATAGATAAGAAGGGGGGCAGGAGGTGACGCGGCTGACGTTTGCCGACGGCAACCTGCTCCCTCCCGTTAGCGAGGCAGAGAGAGGTGGCGACGGAAAGAAGAGGAACAGGAGACGGCGTCGGGTGGAGGGGTACTGGGCCAGCGAGAGGGAGGAAGGTTCTGAGGCTGCTGGGCCCAAGGTGGCTGCTGCCAGGTTTGGTTCTCTCCTTTTATTTATTTCCTATTTCATTTTTGTTAGTTCAAATGTTTTGTTTTATGTTTATATTTAGCCAATTTTAAGGAAGCAACTTATTCAAACTATTTGAATCTTTGCAGGGATTTTGAACAAAGGTGTCTAGGCAACAAAATAGACTAGAGGAAAATAGCATAATTGAAAGAGAGGATGCCCACATACATAATGTGTATGTGTCAAATTTGGGGCACTTTAGCAGATTAGAGGATGTAGCGATTTAGAAAAAGAATAAACGCATTTGATAAAATATGGAACCCTAGCGATGGTTCCCACATTAAAGAATACAAGATAGAGGTACCAAAAAGGAAGAGAGGGGTAGGGGTGATGGTGGGGTAGGTGATTAGGGAGGATCTTAGATAGGGGATAAGAGAGAGAGGGTGATGGCTTAGGGTTCTAGATAGAAAAAGGAAAGAGGGGTTTAGGGTAGGGTTAAAAGCAAGATCATCAAGATCAAGCAAAAGAAGGAGGGGGGGGGATAAAGGGTGATCCACTCAAAGAATTCCAATAAAATCCAAATGACTTAGATGTGATGGTTCTTGCATGGCCCATGCAAGTTAATAAATGCCTTGGTTAAATTCTTGTGAAAACAAAATAATAGCATGGCATTATTCTTATGCATTCCCAAGAAGTGGAATAAAGGCCAAGCAAAAGAATTTATAGATTTGGATCCATCCTATCTCCCATGAGCTAGATTAAATACCAAAGAAAATGAAATACAAGCTCATGGATAATGGAATGGTGGAATTATAAAGTGGTGAAAAGGAAGGTTGGTGGAGTCAATAAAAGATATGCCCCCAACTCAACTTGGGCATTTAAACAATATATCAAGAACCAAATACAATATCAAGAGGCAAATACAATTAACAATGCTCATGAGAGAAGGACCAAAACACAAAGGGTTTTACATGATGCTCAAATGCAAGGTGGCATGATGACATGAGCATGATATAATGATGATGCAACAATTGTATATAGATGAAGTAGCCATTATATTACTAGACCAAGTAGCATTACAATTGTTAGACAATTGGGATGCTACACCTACCATATCCATGCCCCACACAGCGAATGGCCAGGTGATGGGGATTGTTTTGAGCGCCGAGCTCGGTATGTGCGTCTGGTTGGCGTACTTCTGGCATCAGGCGCACCGCTGGACGATATCGACAGCATCGGCGTGTGCGGTGGGCCAGTAAAAGCCATGTCGCATAGCCTTGGCGACCAGGGAGCGGGCGGCGGTGTGGTGGCCGCAGTCACCGGAGTGAATGTCGTGGAGGATCTTGCGTCCTTCAGCTGGTTGGACGCAGCGTTGGAACACGCCGGTGACGCTGCGCTTGTGGAGCTTGCCGTCGATGATGGTGTAGGACTTGCATCGACGAGCGATCATCCGAGCGTCCGTCTCGTCTGCCGGCAGGGTGCCGGCTTCCAGGTAGGCGATGTAGGGCTTGGTCGGTCGTTCGGCTCGTTGACGAAGTGCGACCAAGGCTGCCTCTGGTTGAGTGGGACTCGATGTCGATCTCCCTCGGGGAGACCGATAGCAGTGATCGTGTCGAGGAACACGGCGGGTGGTACGGTCGAGTCGACCCGATGCGAGAGTCGGCCTCCTCGTTCTTCCGCTGTCGATCCACTCGACGGAGTAGCCGTGAAGTGTCCGCCCAACTTGTCCACTGCTTGGCGATGCGCCCGCCATGGTAGGGACGGCGTCGCGGTGCCGGCGACTTGCCCCGCGACAAGGTCGGAATCTCCGTGGCCGGAGGCGATTGACGTTCATCTCCTTGGCAGCTCGCATGCCGTGGTAGGGCCTCGTACTCAGCCATGTTGTTGGTACAGGGTGTGAAGTCGAGGCAGAGGATGTAGTGGAGCTTTTCGCCCTTTGGTGAAGTTAGCACTATCCCTGCTCCTGCACCGTCCGCGTTCTTGGAGCCGTCGAAGTGCGAGCTCGATAATGGAAATGCGGCTTCTCCGCTTTGGGCCTCTTCGATCGGCGATGAAGTCTGCCAGTGCCTGCGACTTGATCGCTTTTCGTGGCTCGTATTTGATGTTGTGGACGCCGATCTCGACGTCCCACTTGGCGACCCGCCCGGTCGCCTCGCGGTTGCGGATGATGACTTGCAGTGGTGCTGAGGAGACGACCATGATCGGGTGCTCCTGGAAGTAGTGCGGCAGGCGCCGCTGAGCTCTGAAGACCGTGTACACTAGCTTTTGGTACTGTGGGTACCGCTGACGCGACTCGGTGAAGACCTCGCTGATGTAGTACACCGGCCGCTGGACTGGGCGCTCCTTTCCTTCCTCTGGTTGCTCGACGACCATGACGGCGCTGACGACGCGCTCGGAAGCCGCGACGTAAACCAGCATGGGTTCTTTGTCGGCGGGGGCAGCGAGTAATGGTGCAGCGAGTAACACCTTTTTGAGGTCGCGGAGTGCGTCGTCCGCCTCCTTGTCCCACTGGAAGGTGGGGTTCTTGCGCATCAGGCGGTATAGGGGCATCGCCGCCAGCGGGGATGAATCGACTCGAGCCGCTACTACCGGCTTCGTCGCGCAGGCACTCGGGTTTGCCGAGCCGGGCGATCGTGTCGATCTTCGTGGGGTTCGCCTCGATCCCTCGTTTGGAGACGACGTACCCCAGTAGTTGTCCGGCTGGTACACCGAAGGTGCATTTGCCTGGGTTGATCTTTATCTTATAGCTTCGCAGGTTGGCGAATGTTTCTGCCAGGTCGGCGAGTAGGTCGCCTTGGCGAGCCGATTTTACGACCACGTCGTCGATGTAGACGTGGATGTTGCGGCCAATTTGGCTCGCGAGGCATTCTTGCATGCACCGCTGGTAGGTCGCCCCAGCGTTCTTGAGGCCGAAGGTCATGGCGGTGTAGCAGAAGGCTCCGAATGGCGTGATGAACGCCGTCTTCTCTTCGTCTTCGACAGCCATTTTGATCTGGTTGTACCCAGAGTAAGCGTCGAGGAAACATAGCGACTCCGAGCCCGCGGTTGAATCGATTATCTGGTCGATCCGCGGGAGGACGAACGGCTCCTTTGGGCAGGCGCCGTTCAGGCTTGTGTAGTCGATACACATTCTCTAGGTCCCGTTCTTCTTCTCGACCAGGACTAGGTTTGCCAGCCACTTGGAGTACTTGATTGGCCGGATGAAGCCGGCAGCGAGTAGACGCTACACCTCCTCGGCGATTGCTCGACGACGTTCTTCATTGAAGGGCCGCAACGACTGCTTGACAGGTCGCACTTTGGGGTCGGCGTTTAGCTTGTGCTCAGCGAGCTCCCTAGGGACA
Organism: Avena longiglumis; assembly: GCA_030063025.1. Taxonomy (NCBI): domain Eukaryota; kingdom Viridiplantae; phylum Streptophyta; class Magnoliopsida; order Poales; family Poaceae; genus Avena; species Avena longiglumis. The sequence goes on from CP125976.1 coordinate 138,519,301, forward strand.
CCGGGCATGTCAGAAGGTTTCCATGCAAAGATGTCCCTGTTCTCACGGAGGAACTCGATGAGCGCGCCTTCCTATGCTGGGCTCATGCCCGTCCCGATCGTCACCGTCTGGATGGAGTCGCCTGGGACCAGCTCGACGGTGCGGGTGTGCGTCGTGGCCTCAAAGGTTGAGGTGTTTGCGCCCTCTGAGTTGGGCTTCTTGAGTATGGTGGGGTCGTCGTTGTTGACTCCGCTCGCATACTTGGCGAGCTCATCGGCGTGGTTGGTCTCCGCCGCGATGACGGCGTCGGCGAGCTCGGCTCCTTTGGCCTCGCACTCGGCGGCCATGTCGGGGTCGTGGATGGTGATGACGCCGCCGCGGCCGGGGAGATTCATCGCGTTATGCGTGGTGAAGCGCCATGAATTTAGCGAACGCTGGCGCCCGGACGATGGTAGGGGCTGTCGAAGGGCACCAGCTCGAACGATCCGCCGGTGCGGAAGTTTGCCGGTGTGCCAAGGTGACCGGCGTGACCTTGCCGATCGGTACGCCTTCCGACCGGGGCGATGCCGTGGAATGTGGTGTGTCGTCTCGATCATCGACTACGGGAGCCGCTGAAGGTGTCGAGGCTGGGATGTTGATGGAGTTGCCGCCGTCCATCGGTGTCTTGGGAGCGATGATCGCCGACCTTGGCTTGACCACCAGGCGACTCGTCCCGGTACTCGATGCGTGGCGAGTGGTCTTGGCGGCTCCGGTGATGATGCTCCGACCAGTTTAGGCGGGGAACGCCCACTGTGACACCGTTGGCGGCGACAGCGGGCGATGAACTTCTTCTCGCTTCGTGTTGAAGCTTTGTGAAGGTGTGGGCGAGCCGCCACTTTGCGAATTTTCCACCATTTGGCGGGTCGTTGTCGGTCCTCCGCTCACCGTGCCTTCTCGATTTCCACGAGGGTGTAGTCGGCGGTGGTGTGCGTTGCTTCCCTTCCCTGCTATGAAACGCACATGGTTGGTTAAGGAGAGGCGGGTCGAACCTTGGCTTGTGTAGTTGCCGCCGTCGGCGTTGTCCTCCGTCATGGCGGAAGCTCTTGGGCTCGCGTTGCGTGCCGTGTTGGCGACGAAGTCGACTCGCCCGTCCTGGCGCTTGCGGTGGCGAAAGTGCTGCTGTAGCGTAGGTCGGACCGGCGTCCGCTGTCGTTGCCGCTCGTGCGGCGTTGACCTCATGACTCGTCGTCAGTTTCCTGGTTTGGATCTTCCTCGGCGTATCGTTTGGCGATCTCGAGGAGGTCGGGGATGTTGTTGAGTGTGCGGGAGTGTCGCTTGAGCTTGGCGACCAGGGGCTCGTAGCGGCACGTGGTCTTGAAGCAATGGATCGCGGTGTACGGGTGAATGCCGACCGCGTTGTACCAAAGTTCTTACCACCGTTGGACATAGTGGCGGGTCGACTCGCGGGGTCCCTGGACGCATCGCTCCAGGTCCTCGATAGTGGTGGCGCGGGTGTAGGAGCACTCGAAGTGCCTGACGAAGGCGTCGCACATCTCCTCCCAGGAGTCGATACTGTCTTGGGGGAGGGTGTTGATCCACTTCCTGCACGTCCCCTCCATCATTAGGGGGAGGTAACGGGCGGCTAGCAGGTCAGTGTGGCCTGCGATCCCTATCGCCATGAGGTATGTGTCGAGCCAGACGGTGGGGTCGTACGAGGAGTCATACTTTTATATCTCTTTTGGCGCCTTGAAGTTTGGCGGGTACTTCTCGCCTCGAATCATTGGTCCGAAGCACTTGGGTCCGAGTCGACTGAGCGATCCCATGGGCTCGCCGTCGCGGCGATTGGTTAGGGTATGTCGCAGGTCGTCGGGCTGGCGTGCGCGCCAACTTTGGTTGTTGATGATGTGGGTGCGGGCGTCGATAGGTTTCCCGTTGGCAGCGACGAGGTTGGTTGCCGGCCTGGGTTCGTTGGTGGAGAGTGCCGCGTTCGAGGGTCGGTGCTGGAGCTGAAGTGGCTCTGGTGGCGGGCAGTTGAGGGTGTTTGCCGCCGCTGGGCGGTCACTGGAGGCCGCTCTGCTTCCCGAGGAACGCGAGTATACTCGACCTTGCGAGTCGGCGCCCGCTCTTTGCTGCTCAACGGCCTTCGCGAGCAGGGCCCTGACGTATTGGATCTGTAGGGCGCCGTCGCCGGTGGTCGTGAGGCTGTCGGCTGCTGCTCGGCCTGCCACGAGGTTGTCCATCGGGGTGGAGAATAGTGGGAGGCCGTTTGCGTCTCGCTCCCGTGAGGAGACTACTATCCGTGGCTGGTCCCTGGGAGGGGTGCGGTTGGGTGGAGGTGGGGCGCCCATCGCCGTTGATCCTGGCGGGGGCCGGGTGCTTCCTCCTAGTGGCGCGCTCTCGCAGATCGCGCGCTCGGCCACGCGGGCTGGGTCGTTTTCATCGTCGAAGTTCAGGGCATGCCCCTGAACGGTGGGGTTCAGGCGTGACCTGATCCGCTGCTGGTGGTAGCGTGATAGCTCCTGCGCCGTCACCGCCGAGGCTTTTTTCGGCAGCTTGCTCCTGCGCGCTCGCCTCCGCCAGTTTCAGGCGGAGTTCCTCGACCTCCGTTGCCGTGGTGTTAGGAGGGATTGGGGTGGAGAATGGATCCTCCGGCGGATCGGTGCCGGTTGCCATGTAGGTCGCGGCGTGGCGACCGGTTCCGTCGCGGAGGTCGGCTGAGTTCTCCGACCCGGAGTCGAATTCGAAGATCCCAAGGATGGAGGGGTCCTCGAAGTCTCCCACGTTGGAGACCCGGGCGATGGAACCCGCGGATGAAGCCGCGGTGATGGATCCGGCGAGTGACGCCGGGGTCGCCGAGTCGGCGTCGTCATTGAGGGCCGCATCCTCTGCGGCCGCTGAGTTTTCGGCCACGTTGCTGTGGGCCGAATTGCACTCGGAGGCGAGGCGATGGATCGTGCGGATCTGGCTCTCGGAGATCCGATCGCATGGTGGTGACTCGCGGATGCGAGCCGAATCCTCCGAGACGATGACGTCGGTGAGGCCGACGAAGAGGCTGATCGTGTCGATCGGCAGGATCACGCTGTGCGTGACGGGTCGCGCCGCCGGGACGTAGCTGCTCAGCAAGATTTGGAGCATCTCGCCGATCGCTATCATGTGGCCGGTGGCGACCGTCTCGTTGATGGGCAGATTGGATCTCGCCGCAGAACACCGGCCAGGCCCCACGGTGGGCGCCACTGTCGTGGGAATAGTCACGGCAGATGCTGCAATCGGCAGCGAGTAGTAGAACGAGGGGCAAGGGCGGCCAGCCATCTGCGGTGCGAGATGAGGGAAAAGACACAGGGTTTTACCCAGGTTCGGCCCCCCGGAGGGTAAAGACCTACTCCTGCTAGATTGTATTATGGAGGTGTTACAATGGACGAGCTTGGCTGTTAGGCGGCGAGTCGCTTGGGTGTATGAGGGGACGTATCTCTACTCGCCCTATAGGGAGGTTTATATAGGCTCACCTCCCCTAGGGTTTACATATCTCAACCGAGTTAAAGCTTCAGTAGTCGTTTAACCTAATCCGACTGGTCCTATCTACTCGCCTGGGCCTTCAGCTTCCAGTCGCTTGGTTCCTCGCTGGGCTTCAATCCATTCGCCGTCCTGCAGGCCCACTCACCGGTTCTTGGTCCAGTCGGAAACGTCCTGCTGGGTATACCCCAGTAGGCATATCCCCATCACTTCCATTTAGGTGTCATGGGCAATCCTGTGATGAAGTCCATACCTATTTCCTCCCACTTCCATTCGGGAATTTCCAAAGGCTGTAATGGTCCTGCTGGACTTTGATGTTCCGCCTTCACCCTTTGGCAAGTATGGCATTCTGATACATATTTAGCAATGTCCCTTTTCATGTTATTCCACTAGAATAGTTCTTTCAAGTCCATATACATCTTAGTACTTCCTGGATGTATAGAATATGGTGTTTCATGTGCTTCTCTGAGTATGACATCACGAATCTCAGTCACATCTGGAACACAAAAACGGTCTTGAAACCATAAATACTCATAATCTCCAAGGCGAAAAACGGATTTTTGCCCTTGAGATATCCTCCGAATTTCCTCCGCGATGAAAGGATCTTCTGCTTGGTGTTTAAAAATTTCGTGCTTAAGACCACTGTCCTGCTCTGCAACTACCTGCATAGTAGATAATCCTCCAAGAACCTCTGTTCTAATGAATTGAAGCTCTAATATTTCCAAGTCCATTTGTAACTCTTTTGGTAGCTCCCAATTGCTAGGCTGAATGTCTGCACTCTTTCTGCTTAAAGCATCTGCTACAACATTTGCTTTCCCTGGAGTATAGTTGATTGTTAAATCATAATCTTTGATTAGTTCCAACCAACACTTCTACCTAATATTCAACTCCTTTTGAGTGAAGAAATATTTTAGACTTTTATGGTCAGTGTATAACTCACATTTGGCTCCATAAAGGAAATTCCTCCATCCTTTTAGCGCAAAAACCACTGTTGCTAACTCTAAATCATGAGTTAGATAATTGACTTCATGTGGTTTTAGTTGTCTTGAACCATAAGAAATCACTTTCCGATCTTACATTAACACACAACCCAAACCTTCTTTAGATGCATCACAGTATACTATGAAGTCCTTCCCTGTTTCAGGAACTGCTAAGATTGGAGTTGTGGTTAACCTAGTCTTCAACTCCAGAAAGCTTGCTTCACACTTATAATCCCAATTTAATGGTGTATTCTTTCTTAACAATTTGGTCATTGGTCCAGCTATTTTGGAGAAACCTTCAATGAATCTCCGATAATAACCAGCCATTCCTAAGAAACCTCGAATTTGCTTAACATTGGTTGGTGCAGTCCACTCTAGTACTGACTGAACCTTAGATGGATTTACAGCAATTCCATATTTACTGATCACATGGCCGAGGAATTCTACCTCATCTAGACAAAATTCACACTTACTGAACTTAGCATAAAGTTTATGTTCCCTTAGAGTCTGCAATGCTATTCTCAAATGATCAGCATGCTCTTCCTTATCCTTGGAATATATCAGAATATCATCAATAAACACTATGACGAACTTATCCAAAAATGGCATGAAGATTTTGTTCATCAGAATCATGAATATTGCTGGTGCCACTAGTGGGAACAGCCCCATTGGTCCCGGTTGGTAAGGGATTTAGTCCCGGTTACCCAACCGGGACGGGGCAATCGGGACTAAAGCCCCAACCTTTAGTCCCGGTTGCCCCACCAACCGGGACAAAAGGGGGTACACGTGGCCGCAGCAGAGGGCGAGGGGTGGTGGAGCAACCGTCCCGGTTCGTAACACGAACCGGGACAAATAACCCCCTGCCACGGCAGAGATTTTTCACATTTCTATGCCGTGGCAGAGAATTCATTTTGGCAACTTTTGTTGCCGCGGCAGCATTTTGGCCACTTTTTGTGCCGCGGCAGAGAATTCATTTATGTTGTTTTATTGTTTATTTAGTGTTTTGCACTCATCAATGAAGGAACCATTATATTACACAAGATCATCATGACAATATAGATCCAAGTGTCGAACATATTACATTCGATACACGGATCGAGTTCATGCACTACATACAAAATAAGCACTTTGCACAATCCCTATAGTATTCCCCTTTTGGGTTTAGGACTTCTGCATCCAAGAATCCCGCCAATTCCTCCTGAATTGCTCGTAGGCGATCCTTTGGCAGAAGACCGTCCCATAGACGTTCGATCTGATTTAAAAAAGGAGTCAGCCTATATGAATGAAACTAAACACAATTTGATGGTAATTAAAAACTATAGAGTATTGTTTGTGTACATGGAGTTGCTCTAAATTTCTGCCCTTCTCACAGCACATCTGCCAGATGAACTCGCAAGCATAGTATCCACATAAATTGTTCCCTGGTACCTGCATCAGGCATTTTACGAGAACATAGTTCAATCAAAATAATAATCAAGCATGATAATAACGGTATCAAAACTAGAATCAAAGATATGCCCGGATATAGCTAGTGGTGCATACATCTAGTGCTTCAAATGTAAGATCCTCTTTCGAAACACCCCTAGCCTTGTTGGTGAACCGTTTCCAAGCGCTGCCCGGCGAAGAAAACAAATAAAAGAAGTTATTAATTACTTGATATCATAAAATTCACGAACGTTTCTGATATGGTGTCGTAATGATTAGAATTGCCGCTGGAGAAGCATTTGCATGTCCTTCCACTGCTCAAGGGGTTTATGTTTCGAGTCCATGACTAGTACACGCCCTTTGTCAAGTTGAATAATTAATATAATATAGTGGAAGCTGCGCATGCATAACTAATCAATTATATACTTAACATCGAGTATGCGAAATAGAAAGTGTATACAAGACAATAGCACTCACTCGAAGTTGTAAGGAAATAGTATTTCCCTTCTGGTTTCTTGAAACCTTAACGCGTGTACGATATTATCCTCCGTATCCTGGGGGCTTGTTTTGAGATTAGCTTGATGAACCCAATATGGGTCAATGAAGCCAATGTCATAGATTTGTCCTCTACTGCATTCGAGAATCTTCATTCTGCATATTACAGTATGATTATATACATGCAATAAACAAGGTGAGATAGCTAGAGACTAAATTAATTACAGAATTAGTACTTACAGACAATAGGCACTGATGATCGATTTGTCCAAGGCATCTTGATTGAATAATTGAAATAGTTCATCAAATTCAATGGATATCATGTCATCTATTTCTTTCCCATAATGCTTTTTTGTAACCCTCAGCACTATCCAGTTAGACCCGGCCTTTGTGGCATGCATGTACCAGTTATGCAATCTTCATATTTTTGTTGGAAGATTATTTACCTCCTCAGGTTTGACGAGAGGGTTGTCGTACTGGTATTTGTATGCTACTTCACTCACGGGGAAGTACTCTAACTGGGATAAGTACTGGGCAATACTCATACCTTGAGCAGCGACAGCTTCTCCGTATTGTGCAACTACCTCTGGATCATACTGCTCTTCGGCCCCATATTTGCTCGACCCCACATTGGTATGGGAAATCACCTTGAGAGGGGCGCAAGACTGTTTTGCTTGTTCTTCGAGCTGGGCAACAGATTTCTCTCTTGCATCAGTACTGCTCTTCGAGGCTTTTTGTGTCGCCTGTGACTTGAGAATAGAACGCTCATAGTCTGATGACAGATTTGGCTTGGGTTGATGAAGAGTCTTTTGCATTTTGAACACTCTGGCTTTTTCTTCTTTGGTGCTGGGGAACTCTGGCTCTTTCGGCCGCCTCAGCTTAGTGAAAAAAGCTATCGTTTCCGCATCAATGATAGCCATAGTCTCCTCTTCAGTACAGTCATAAGCTCTCTTGGGAGGAACCTTTGGTACTTTTGGAAGAGGCTCTTGTTTACGTTTCGACGATCTCTTACCACGACGTAGAGTAGCGGTACGCTTACGCTTTTTATCCTGAAGCGCCGGCGATGGCTGTGCCGGAGATTGGTGAGGCGATGGAGCCGGGTGAGGCGACGAAGACGGCTGCCGCGACGGCGATGACCTCGCTGGAGACGGGTGAGGCGGCGGCGAAGATGGCCTATTCCAATTTCGAATGGTGATCGGGATTAACTCCCTAACGATTACTCCGCATTGTGCCACAAATTTTTTTGCGACAACTTCGGGATCCATCGGTTTGCCGTCTTCACCGACATCTTCGATCCCGAACCTCTCATGGTCTCCCAACTTTTTGGTTGGGCCTCAGCTGCTCTTTTCAGTAGATTTCTTTGATCCAGAGGGCTAAAAGAAGAAAGATCGTCGTTACTATTTCTATATAGATAGCAGATGATTAATTAATGAATTAATTATATTACATGCACCTCGCCGGAGCGGTCGTCTTCTCGATCACACAAGGCATCTCCTTCTCCCTCGCGGAAGGCATCACCTTCAACCTCAAACAAGTCGTCTCTTCCGGCAAAAAGAAGATCACCCTCACCGGAGTTGTTCAGAAACGTCGATACATCTAAATTTTCTTCCCCGCGGATCACACCTTGGATCAACTCTTCCTTTTCTTCGTCTCTGTCGTGTGGGTCCATATTTTCTGCATAGGTGGAAAAACGGATAAGTCAAAGCGGCTAAGGGATATTGTTAGGTATGGTGTTGAGAGATATAAACCCTAATTTAGAGAAACCCTAATATATACATACACAATAATAAAAATGAATTTACAATATCAGAAACCCTAATTCGGAGAAACCCTCGGGCTCAGATCCTATCGCGAAGAACCAATACCAGAAAGAAAGGCGGCAATCAATACATGGCATAATACAATGCACAATCAATATGTATGACATGTCAGATTTAGAGATCCTACACTAACCCTAGGTGCAACATCGATTTAAAAGGGTTCGGGGTGCCCTATCAAGTACACACCGGCGAACCCACTTTACATCAATTTCTGAAAATATTAAACCATTTTAAAATAGTTACTATGTCACTTTACATCAGCACAGGGGGTAGTTTTTCATCGGGTCTAGGGCTACCCATAGTGACTGACCAGTGGGGCCGAAGACTAATAATACCTAACTAATTAATAAACCTAATGATACCTAACTAATAATAAACCTAATAATCCAAACTAATAAACCTAATATGCTAGGAGCAGTGGATCAGGTAATATAATCTCAAAGGGAGTAATGCAACAGATAGGACACTCTATCTATCGATAAAATACCACAGTAGAATTGTATGCATCATGGCAAGAATTGAAATGCTTTCGAAATCATAGGATTATATCATGGTGGGGCTATGCTTGACTTTGCCTGTTGATATCCGAAAGCAGATCTTCAGGATCCTTGTACTTGACTTGATTACAGTTGGTCAAGTATTTGTCTTCGAGCTTCGACGGTGTTGATCTCTGGCTTCGATCTCGATCTCGATATCGTATTCTACCGGGAAGAACCAAACACCGAAAAGAAAGGGAAACAATCAACACATGGCATCGATGCAATGCTCAAGCAAGTATGATGATATGACAAGTTTAATTGCATTGAAATGTAACCCTAAAGCATGCTCTACAATTAATCGGGGTTCTGAGGGGTGAAAACCCTAACTCGGAGAAAATCCGGAACACGTGAGAGGGGTGGATTTGTTCTTCTCATTAAACTTGTCATTTAAGTTGTTGAACAATGCATGATTATAGCTTAGATATATAGGTTTCATTTTTCCGAACATTTTGATATATTATTCATATTTTTATGACTTATAGATTAAAAGTTATTGAATTTATAAGATTATAATTATTTCTGAAATTATTAAAAGCTGGTTAAACTTTTATCACTCGGGCTGGGGCTAGCCAGAGAGGCTGACCTGTGGGCCAGAGGCCACATAGGCAAGCCACGCAAGCCACGCAGGCAAGCCACGCTTGGCTGGGCGAGGGGTTTGACCTGTGGCCTCTGGCCCACATGTCAGCCTCTCTGGCTAGCCCCAGCCCGAGTCTACGAGCGCGCTGACGCACGGGTGACGTCAGGATGACATCACGCCGGTGGTGGCTTGCAGGAAGGTGACAGGGAACGACGTTAGGGGGCGATCTAGGGCGCGTGCGTGCGCGCGTTAGGGAGAGGAGGTTGAGGCGAGCCAAAGAGTAGCGGCGCCGCCTCGAAAAGGTCACCGGAGAGGGGAGCACGACGACGGTGATCGGCGATGGTGGCAGATGGTCGACGGGGAGGAGGAACCAGAGCGAGAGGGGGCGAGAGAGAGAGGGTCCACGAGGACCAGCAGCTCACCAAGTGTGTTGTGGTGGTGTCGGGGAGGCGAGGCGAGGTCGAGAGCCTGCGAATCGACGTCGGCGCCGGTCGTCGGGCTCGAGGGAGACAGAGTCGTTGGCAAAGATTGGGAGCGAGCGGGACCGATTCCTTCGGGGAGAATCCTCGGGGCGACGAGGCGAAGCTTCCTGCAAGCTTGGCTGGGCGGCAGGGCGTGCAGAGGGCGGGCAGCTCAAGCGGCTGCTTGAGAAGAGATTGTGGGATAGGGAAGAAGAAGAGGAGGGGTACCCAGTTATTAACCAAAGGACCTTTTGTCCCGATTGTTGGCTCCAATTGGGACTAAAGGGTCATACGTCCCGGTTGGAGCCACCAACCGGGACGTATACTCCACTTTTTTCAGGAGACCAAGGGTTGGCGCGCGCAGGGGTATTTAGTCCCGGTTAGTGGCTCCAACCAGGACATATGACCCTGTTTTCAAAAAATTTCAGAAATTTTCTCTCTCTCTCTTACCGCCTTATTTTTTATTTTAGGGTTTAAATTTGTAATGTTTTTTAAATGATAATTACTTTGGAATTTAGAAAAACTTTAAACATAAAAAGTGTTTGAGTTTGAATAACTAATTCAAAACTATTTTCTGTATTTAAAAATAATAAATGTAACCATTTAAACTATGAACCATTTAAAATTAAAAATGAATTAACTTATATTTTTTGAATATTAATTTGGAATTTAGAAAAACTTTAAACATAAGAAGTGTTTGGATTTGTATAACTAATTCAAAACCATTTTTTGGTTTTAAAAAATAATTAATGTAACCATTTATAATATGAACCATTTAAAATTAAAAATGAATTAACTTATATTTCTTGAATATTAATTTGAAATTTAGAAAAAATTTAAACATAAAAAGTGTTTGGATTTCAATAACTAATTCAAAACAATTTTCTGTTTTTAAAAAATAATTAATGTAACCATTTAAAATATGAACCATTTAAAATTAAAAATGAATTAACTTATATTTTTTGAATATTAATTTGGAATTTAAAAAAACTTTAAACATAAAAAGTGTTTGAATTTGAATAAATAATTCAAAACCATTTTCTGTTTTAAAAAAAATTAATGTAACCATTTAAAATTAAAAAAGAATTAACTTATATTTTTTGAATATTAATTTGGAATTTAGAAAAACTTTAAGCATAAAAAGTGTTTGTATTTGAATAAATAATTCAAAACCATTTTCTGTTTTAATTTGCATTTGAATTCACTTATATTTTTTATATAATAATGGGCGGGAAAAAAGGACGGGAAATAATGGGCGGAAAGAAAATTTTATTAGGATAGAACTGGAATTAAAGTACATAACGCAACTAACACAAATTTACATAGAAGAACTGAAAATTAAGATACATGGCCCGATTAAGCCATAATCGGCCGAACTTGTTTTGCAATGTTGGAGTGATTCAGTCATGCTCCTGCCTACACCTGTAATACTCGCCACTGTAGTCACCATACTCGCTGCGGCCGTCATCTCTGTCGTCGGCGGGTCGCCGTAGTTGAACCTTGAAGGCTAAGTACGAGTGGGCTGGACTTGAGGGTAGCGCAGGAGGGGGCTAGAGTCGGCGGCCGTGTCGTAGGCCATAATGCTCTGGAGAGTCTGGCCGCACCACCAGAGCCGACGGCCGGCCTCGTTGAAGTTCGGAGGAGGTGGGCCGTCCTCCTCGTGCCTGGCGAGCGCCCTCTCACATCGATCCACGAAGAAGGCTTCCCAAATCGGGAAATAGTCGGGATGCCATCTGGGATTCCTTCGCTGCTCTGGCGTGAGCTCGAAGTAGTAGTGGTTCGTGATGGCCATCTGGCGCGCCACACCTAGAGGGACAGGAGGAACCGGCACGCCTCCGGCGCTCAGGATCCAGCCGACGGGGACACAGTAGCTCGGCAGGCAGGGGTAGTTCGAGGCGCAAAGCCCCTCTGCCTTCCTGGGGGTTAGTGCTACGGTGGAAGTCATGGGAAAGAGTGATGAGGTTGCAAAGATGAGTCTAGAGATGTGCAATGACAATGGAGGCCAACCCTACATATATATATAGTGAGAAATGGAAGGAAGATAACTGGAGGGAAGAACTGGCGGGAAAAACTGGTGGGAAGAAGTGGCGGGAAGAATTGGCGGGAAGAACTGGCGGGAAAAAATGGCAGGAAGAAATGGCGGGAAGAAAAATGTCTCATTTAGAACTTGCATTGGATCTCTGAAGAAACCACATATTGCGAGTCTAAAAATGATTTTTTTCAAAAAATCACGGGCGTTAGATCATGTACCTGTAGTACAAACCGGACCCACTTCCTATCGATTCGGCAGACATTTGTCCTTTTTACCCGGGATGGACGAAAAGGTTTGAGATGTCCCGGCTGGGAGATATTCCATGTAAGGTGGTCTAGTATTTTAGGAAAATGGGACGGTAGCATTCTGAAACAGCATTTTGGTGGTTACTTCACAAAACGACCCGTTTTTTACGCTCGAAAAATGGAAAAGGGCTTTTCCGTGCGACAAAAAGGAAAACTTTCTCCTACAACATTGTTCTCCATACCAATGTCCACATGCATGCATATTATGGGAACAGCATCACAAACTATGTCGTGATTCAGCACATAACATCGGTCATTTGGACCGAAAGCCATGAAACCTTGAACATGATAGGTCATTTTGTGAAGGTTTTTTTGAGACATGATCAATATACCAAGTCTGGTATTTTTTCTTTCAACTATGTCACATAATATGACACCACGTGAAGGATTTTCATTGTTCGGATTTTTTTTGAATTTCTTATGCCCATTTTGAATTTTTTGAATTTCTAACTATGGTCGAACCGGCGTGCATGAAGATAGGGGACGAGCATCGTTAGAACTTGCATTGGATCTATGAAGAAACCACATATTGCGAGTCTAAAAATGATTTTTTCAAAAAATCACGGGCGTTAGATCATGTACCTATAGTACAAACCGGACCCACTTCCTACCGATTCGGCAGACATTTGTCCTTTTTACCCGGGATGGAAAAAAAGTTTGAGATGTCCCGGTTGGGAGATAGTCCATGTAAAGGTGGTGTAGTATTTTAGGAAAATGGGACGGTAGCATTCTGAAAAAGCATTTTGGTGGTTACTTCACAAAATAACCCGTTTTTTGCTCTCGGAAAATGGAAAAGGGATTTTCCGTGCGACAAAAAGGAAAACTTCCTCCTGCAACTTTGTTCTCCGTACCAATGTCCACATGCATGCATAATATGGGCACAGCATCACAAACTATGCCGTGATTCAGCACATAACATCGGTCATTTGGACCGAAAGCCATGAAACCTCGAACATGATAGGTCATTTTGTGAAGGTTTTTTCGAGACATGATAAATATACCAAGTATGGTATTTTTCCTTTCAACCATGTCACATAATATGACACCACGCGAAGGATTTTCATTGTTCGGATTTTTTTTGAATTTCTTATGCCTGTTTTGAATTTTTTGAATTTCTAACTATGGTCGAACCGGCGTGCATGAAGATAGGGGACGAGCATCGTTAGAAATTGCATTGGATCTCTGAAGAAACCACATATTGCGAGTCTAAAAATGATTTTTTCAAAAAATCACGGGCGATAGATCATGTACCTATAGTACAAACTGGACCCACTTCCTACCGATTCGGCAAACATTTGTCCTTTTTACCCGGGATAGACGAAAAGGTTTGAGATGTCCCAGTTGGGAGATAGTACATGTAAGGTGGTCTAGTATTTTAGGAAAATGGGACGGTAGTATTCTGAAACAGCATTTTGGTGATCACTTCACAAAACGACCCGATTTTTGCGCTCGAAAAATGGAAAAGGAAAACTTCCTCCTGCAACATTGTTCTCCATACCAATGTACAAATGCATGCATAATATGGGAACAGCATCACAAACTATGCCATGATTCAGCACATAACATCGGTCATTTGGACTGAAAGCCATGAAACCTCGAACATGATAGGTCATTTTGTGAAGGTTTTTTCGAGACATGATCAATATACCAAGTATGGTATTTTTACTTTCAACTATGTCACAAAATATGACACCACACGAAGGATTTTCATTGTTTGGATTTTTTTTGAATTTCTTATGCCCGTTTTGAATTTGTAACTATGGTCGAACCGGCGTGCATGAAGATAGGGACGAGCATCGTTAGAACTTGCATTGGATCTCTGAAGAAACCACATATTGCGAGTCTAAAAATGATTTTTTCAAAAAATCACTGGCATTAGATTATGTACCTGTAGTACAAACTGGACCCACTTCCTACCGATTCGGCAGACATTTGTCTTTTTTACCTGGGATGGACGAAAATGTTTGAGATGTCCCGGTTGGGAGTTAGTCCATGTAAGGTGTTCCAGTATTTTAGGAAAATGGGACGGTATCATTCTTAAACAGCATTTTGGTGGTTACTTCACAAAACGACCCGATTTTGCGCTCGGAAAATGGAAAAGGGATTTTCCGTGCGACAAAAAGGAAAACTTCCTCCTGCAATATTGTTCTCCATACCAATGTCCACATGCATGCATAATATGGGCACAGCATCATAAACTATGCCGTGATTCAGCACATAACATCGGTCATTTGGACCGAAAGCCATGAAACCACGAACATGATAGGTCATTTTGTGAAGGTTTTTTCGAGACATGATCAATATACCAAGTCTGATATTTTTCCTTTTAACTATGTCACATAATATGACACCACGCGAAGGATTTTCATTGTTCGGATTTTTTTTTTTGAATTTCTTATGCCCGTTTTGAATTTTTTTAATTTCTAACTATGGTCGAACCAGCGTGCATGAAGATAGGGGACGAGCATCATTAGAACTTGCATTGGATCTCTGAAGAAACCACATATTGCGAGTCTAAAAATGATTTTTTCAAAAAACCATGGGCGATAGATCATGTACCTGTAGTACAAACTGGACCCACTTCCTACCGATTCGGCAGACATTTGTCCTTTTTACCTGGTATGGACCAAAAGGTTTGAGATGTACCGGTTGGGATATAGTCCATGTAAGGTGGTCTAGTATTTTAGGAAAATGGGACAGTAGCATTCTGAAACAGCATTTTGGTGGTTACTTCACAAAACGACCCGTTTTTTGTGCTCGGAAAATGGAAAAGGGCTTTTCCGTGCGACGAAAAGGAAAAATTCCTCCTCCAATATTGTTCTCCATACCAATGTACAAATGCATGCATAATATGGGCACAGCATCACAAACTATGCCATGATTCAGCACATAACATCGGTCATTTGGACTGAAAGCCATGAAATCTCGAACATGATAGGTCATTTTGTGAAGGTTTTTTCGAGACATGATCAATATACCAAGTCTGATATTTTTACTTTCAACTATGTCACAAAATATGACACCACACGAAGGATTTTCATTGTTTGGATTTTTTTGAATTTATTATGCCCGTTTTGAATTTTTTGAATTTCTAACTATAGTCGAACTGGCGTGCATGAAGATAGGGGACGAGCATCATTAGAACTTGCATTGGATCTCTGAAGAAACCACATATTGCGAGTCTAAAATGATTTTTTCAAAAAATCACGGGCGGTAGATCATGTAACTGTAGTACAAATCGGACCCACTTCGTACCGATTCGGCAGACATTTGTCCTTTTTACCTGGGATGGACGAAAAGGTTGGAGATGTCCCGATTGGGAGTTAGTCCATGTAAGGTGTTCTAGTATTTTAGGAAGATGGGATGGTAGCATTCTGAAACAGCATTTTGGTGGTTACTTCACAAAACGACCCTTTTTTGCGCTCGGAAAATGGAAAAGGGATTTTTCGTGCGACAAAAAGGAAAACTTCCTCCTGTAACATTGTTCTCCATACCAATGTTCATATGCATGCATAATATGGGCACAGCATCACAAACTATGCCGTGATTCAGCACATAACATCGGTCATTTGGACCGAAAGCCATGAAACCACGAACATGATAGGTCATTTTGTGCAGGTTTTTTCGAGACATGATCAATATACCAAGTCTGGTATTTTTCCTTTCAACTATGTCACATAATATGACACCACGCGAAGGATTTTCATTGTTCGGATTTTTTTTTTGAATTTCTTATGCCCGTTTTGAATTTTTTGAATTTCTAACTATGGTCGAACCGGCGTGCATGAAGATAGGGGACGAGCATCGGTAGAACTTGCATTGGATCTCTGAAGAAACCACATATTGCGAGTCTAAAAATGATTTTTTTAAAAAATCACGGGCGATAGATCATGTACCTGTAGTAAAAACTGGACCCACTTCCTACCGATTCGGCAGACATTTGTCCTTTTTACCCGGGATGGACGAAAAGGTTTGAGATGTCCCGGTTGGGAGATAGTCCATGTAAGGTGGCCTAGTATTTTACGAAAATGGGATGGTAGCATTCTGAAACAACATTTTGGTGGTTACTTCACAAAATGACCCGTTTTTTGCGCTCGGAAAATGGAAAAGGGCTTTTCCGTGCGACGAAAAGGAAAACTTCCAACTCCAATATTGTTCTCCATACCATTGTACAAATGCATGCATAATATGGGCACAACATCACAAACTATGCCATGATTCAGCACATAACATTGGTCATTTGGACTGAAAGCCATGAAACCTCGAACATGATAGGTCATTTTGTGAAGGTTTTTTCGAGACATGATCAATATACCAAGTCTGGTATTTTTCCTTTCAACTATGTCACATAATATGACACCACGCGAAGGATTTTCATTGTTCGATTTTTTTGAATTTCTTATGCCCGTTTTGAATTTTTTGAATTTCTAACTATGGTCGAACCAGCGTGCATGAAGATAGGGGACGAGCATCGTTAGAACTTGCATTGGATCTCTGAAGAAACCACATATTGCGAGTCTAAAAATGATTTTTTCAAAAAATCATGGGCGATAAGTCATTTTGTGGAGATTTTTTCGAGACATGATTAATATACCAAGTCTGGTATTTTTCCTTTCAACTATGTCACATAATATAACACCACGAGAAGGATTTTTATTGTTCGGATTTTCAATATACTAAAGGTTCATCTTTAGTCCCGGTTGGAGGGATTTTGGCAGGCTGGGCCAGGCAGCACTAATGATAGGGGTGAGTGTCGATATTATGTCGTGCGGCGTGTACCTTGTCCCGGATGGTGGCACCAACCGGGACTAAAGATGAACCTTTAGTCCCGGTTGGAGACACCAACCGGGACAAAACACGAGTCAAAACATTATGTCGTAAGTGTCGACACTATGCTGAGCTTCTTGTACTATAAATAGGCATCCTTGTGAGTCCAGTCCTCCAGCCAGATTGAGGCATCTCCAATATTGTTTTCGAGAGCTGGGACACCACTACGACCAGTTTCAGGGAGATACCGCCGGATCCCAGTCCTCTGGCATCTCCAAGAAACTGGTCATAGAGGCACTCCCTAATATGTGAAATTAGTTAGCTCTCAGGTGTATTGATCTAGTTAGAGAAGTTACAAGCTGCAAGATGGTTTTCGAGACGTCGTTCGGAACTGATTGACCGCCGGGACCCTTTCCAAAGATTACTTCTATGTCCTTGACCATACCAAATACATCATCACCAGTAGGGAGTTCAGGCTTCTTCCGGTAATCTGCCTCACCTTTGAAATGCTTGCCTTTCTTTCTTACGGGATGATTGGTCGGAAGAAATCGTCGATTCGCCAGGTACACAAACTTCTTGCATTTATGCAAATATGTACCTTCAGTATTATCTAAACAGTGTGTGCATGCCTTATATCTATTGTTTGTTTGTCCTGAAAGGTTACTAAGATCAGGCCAATCATTGATGGTTACGAAAAGCAACCCTCGTAGATCAAATGGCCCTTGTTTGTTCTCATCCCACGCACGTACACCTCGTTTGCCCCACAGCTGTAAGAGTTCTTCAACTAATGGCTTTAGGTACACATCAATGCCGTTGCTCGGTTGCTTCGGGCCTTGGATGAGCACTGGCATCATAATAAACTTACGCTTCATGCACAACCAAGGAGGAAGGTTGTAGATACATAGAGTCACGGGCCAGGTGCTGTGACTGCATCTCTGCTCCCCAAAAGGATTCATGTCATCCGTACTTAGACCAAACCATAAGTTCCTTGCGTCACCTGCAAAGTCCCGAAAGTCTCTCGATTTTTCTCCACTGTGACACATCAGCAGGGTGTCTCAACTTCTCGTCTTTCTTACGGTCTTCTTTGTGCCATCGCAACAACCTGGTATGCTCTTTGTTTCTGAACATGCGTTTTAACCTTCGTATTATAGGATCATACCACATAACCTTAGCAGGAACCCTCTTCCGGAGGGGCTATCCCTCAACATCACCAGGGTCATATCGTCTGATTTTATACCGCAATGCATTGCATAATGAGCATTTATCTAAATGCTCATACTCCTTACCGCGGTAGAGTATGCAGTCATTAATGCATGCATGTATCTTCTGCACATCTAATCCTAGAGGGCAGAGAGTCTTCTTTGCTTCGTACGTACTCTCGAGAAGTTCGTTATGTTTTAGAAACTTTGGCTTCATTATTTTCAACATCTTTTCAAATGAGGAGTCAATTAGACCACACTCTGCCTTCCATCGCAGCAATTCCAGTGAGGTACCGAGCTTTGTGATGCCATCTTTGCAATTTGGGTACAACAATTTCTTGTGATCTTCTAACATGACCTCCAACTTCAACTTCTCCTTTTCTGTTTCACAGTCTCTCTTTGCATGAGAAATGACCCTACCAAGTTCATCAGCGGGCTCATATGATGCCCGTTCTTCACCTCCTTCCTCTTCATTGTCTTCCATTGCAGTATCACTGTATTCAGGAAACATATGATGATAGTTGTTATCATCATCTTCTTCTTCATTGTCTTCCATCATAACCCCGCTTTCCCCGTGCTTGGTCCAGCAATTATAGTTGGGCATGATGCCTTGGATGAGCACTGGCATCATAATGAACTTACGCTTCATGCACAACCAAGGAGGCAGGTTGTAGATACATAGAGTCACGGGCCAGGTGTTGTGACTGCAGCTATGATCCCCAAAAGGATTCATGCCATCCATACTTAGACCAAACCATAAGTTCCTTGCGTCACCTGCAAAGTCTGGGAAGTCTCTCTTGATTTTTCTCCACTGTGACCCATCAGCAGGGTGTCTCAACTTCCCGTCTTTCTTACGGTCTTCTTTGTGCCATCACAACAACCTGGCATGCTCTTTGTTTTTGAACATGCGTTTCAACCTTGGTATTATAGGAGCATACCACATAACCTTAGCAGGAACCCTCTTTCGGAGGGGATCTCCCTCAACATCACCAGGGTCATCTTGTCTGATCTTATACCGCAATGCATTGCATACCGGGCATTTATCTAAATTCTCATACTCCTTACCGCGGTAGAGGATGCAGTCATTAATGCATGCATGTATATTTTGCACATCTAATCCTAGAGGACAGAGTTTGCTTCGTAGGTACTCTCGAGAAGTTTGTTATGTTTTGGAAACTTTGGCTTCATTATTTTCCGCATCTTTTCAAATGAGGAGTCAGTTAGACCACACTCTGCCTTCCATCGCAACAATTCCAGTGTGGTACCAAGCTTTGTGCTGCCATCTTCACAATTTGGATACAACAATTTCTTGTGATCTTCTAACATGCCCTCTAACTTCAAGTTCTCATTTTTCTGTTTCATAGTCTCGCTTTGCATCATAAATGACCCTACCAAGTTCATCAGCCGGCTCATATGATGCCCGTTCTTCACCTCCTTCCTCTCCATTGTATTCCATTGCAGTATCACTGTATTCAGGAAACATATGATGATAGTTGTTATTATCATCTTATTCTTCACCATCTTCCATCATAACCCCTCTTTCCTCATTCTTGGTACAGCACCTATATTTGGGCATGAAACCTTTCATAATCAGGTGGCCGCGAATGATTTTCGACGAATAGTACTCCTTGTTGTTCCGACATTGAACACATAGACAACATATAAAACCATTCTCTTTGTTTGACGTAGCCACATCGATAAATTTATCCACGCCTTTCATATACCCGGGTACACGCCGGTCACCGTACATCCATTCCCGACCGTTCATCTGCATCATATAAGTAACTTTATCAAAAATAGGACATCATAAATAGTGAAATGACCAATTCACATCGACACATGCATTGTATCAATGACAGATAAAAGTTAAGATTGCTAACCTCGATCGAGGGAAATAAAGAGGAGAAGAAACCTCAAGTGCGTCTCGGACACCTATATTTTTTTCTATGAGAAATTGAACGGGATCATTCACTCAAATATTTCATCAAACACCTTGAATGCATGCATAGGGGAAAAAAACTAGCACACCCCTCACACCTTCCACCAAGAAAAAATAGTGTGGAGGCAGAGGGTTGGGGTGTTGCACTTATAGAGGGCGGGAGCTTACGTCCCGGTTTGTAACACAAACCGGGACTAAAGGTGTGTTCCACGCCACGTGGCTGACGCCCAACCTCTAGTCCCGGTTTGTGTTACAAACGGGGACGTATGCCCCCTACCAACCGGGACGCATGCCTCCGGGCCCCGTGCCCGCTCTACCGGGACGCGTGCCAGCATTAGTCACGGTTCGTGGAGAAACCGGGACTAATGCTGTTAGGAGGCACAAACGGATAGCCTTTTTTCTACTAGTGTGCATTGGTCAAACCAAATGGTACTACCAGATACTCATGGTGTCCATATCTTGAGACAAATGTTGTCTTGGGAACATCCTCAGGCTTGATTTTTATTTGATGGTATCCAGATCTTAGGTCGATCTTTGAAAATACTCCGTCTCCTTTCACTTGATCAAACAAATCTTGAATTCTTTGTAAAGGATACTTATTCTCGATAGTAACGTTGTTCAGATTTCTATAATCTCCACACATCCTTCTTCCACCATCCCTCTTATCCACAAATATTACTGGTGTTCCCCATGGGGATACACTTTCCTGGATAAACCCTTTTCTGTCTAACTCATCAATTTTCTCTTTGAGTTATTTTAATTCTATTGGTCCCATCTTATAGGGTGCTTGAGCTATTGGTGTTGTACCTGGAATTAGGTCAAAGTGAACTCTATTTCCCGATCTGGTGGCATTCCCGGTAGCTCTGTTGGAAAAACATCTTGAAATTCATTTACTATAGGAATATTTTCCAATTTGACCTCTTTCATTGAGTTCAACTGCAGATCCACCATGATATGACTATGCTTATCTGCTTGGTAAACTATCCTTGCTCCACTTGGAGTTTTGATTGAGACAGTTTTCTCCTTACAATTTATCTGAGCTCCATGATCCATCATCTAGTCCATCCCCAGCACTACTGCAATTCCCTTCAAAGGAATCCCATAAAGGTCTGCAAAATATGTACAACCATAGATCTATATAACCTGATCTTGTTTAATGTGGCATACAATCACATTATCCCCTGCCGTAACTACGGTCATGGGGTTTTCTAACGTTGCCCTTATAATCCCGAACTTACCACAAAATTATTCAGAAATGAATGAAGTAGTTGCACCAGTATCAAATAGAACTTTGCCGGGATTGGTAAGGATATTGAGCATACCTATCACTGCATTCTCCGAATTATCCACCTCCTCTAGGGTTGCACAGTTCAGCTTCCAGGTAGGTCTGTTCCTCTTTCCATTGTTGTTCTTGCCATTATTTCCTCCTTTATTGGGTTGTTCATTTCCTCCATTGACTTGCCTTCCATCTCGAACTGGCCAACCTCCTTGTGGTTTACTTGGACAATTGGGCTTGATGTGACCTCTCTGACCACAAGCATGGCATACAATTACTGGTTTCGGGCAATCCCTGCTCATATGCCCTGGGAGTTTGCAATTGTGGCATATAATATTCTTTATGTTTGGATTTGCATTCCGATTGGAAGTGTTGTTGTTATAGGGACTATTCCTTGGTTTGAATTCCAGATTGGGGTTGGGCTTACTTGCCTGTATCCTTTTTGTTTCCTTCTTAGATCTCTTCCTTGTATCCTCTTGGACATTCTTGTGGTCATCTTCGAAGGTAATAGCTGCATCTAGCAACTACTGATAAGTTTTCTTATTAGCCAACCTCAACTGCATCCTCAAAAATGGATTTAATCCTCGCAGGAAATGCTTCTTCCTCTTTTCCTCCGTATTAACTTCTTCCTCATCATATCGAGACAGTTGACTAAACTCCCGGATATACTTCATAACACTAGTATATCCCTGTTGCAGCTCCTCAAATTCTCTTTGCTTCAACTCCATAACACTCTCCGGAACATGATATTCACAGAATATCTATTTAAACTCTTTCCAAGTGTACTCCCTTCCTGGTTGTTGCATGGCTACCTGATTCTCCCACCAAGATGCTGCAGGTCTAGTCAGAAGATGAGTTTCATACCTCAATTTCTCCTCCTCATTGCAACCTACAGTCTTCAGCTTTCTTTCGGTATCTACTAGCCAATCTTCTGCATCCATTGGTTCAGGAGCTGATGCAAAAGGTAATGGCCTTGCATTCTGGAAATCAGATAAACTCACTCCTCCATCTTCAGGTGCCCTCTGATTTGCTCGTCCCAGCAACTCCTCCATGAACTTGTTCTGGGTCTCTTGCATCATTTGCATACACTGCATAAAGTTCCACTCCATTAACGACCTCAATGGTGGTGGTGGTGGTAATGCTCCCTGATTTTCTGCATCTGCATCGGCCTTCTCTTTGGCCTCACGTTCCATCCGCTGCTGCTCAGATTCGGTTTCTACACCCGTATCCATGACCCTCTAGTCCTGCAACATAAAGCGAATACTCATAATTACATCATGCACATGTGTTCTGAGCTCGACTTTACGCACAGAACTAGTCACACAATGAAGATCCAAATAAAATCCAAATATGCATTTCACATATTATACATAATATCATAAAAATACAAAATCATCACAACATATACCATATAGGTATAATCACAACACTACTTTATTTATCAAACTATCTTATTTCTTGGAGTACTATACACGGTACTTGACACCTCTAAATAGTTGCCTACTTCTAGTTGTAACTACGCTCATCATACATGCCTGATGTCCAACCGTGATGATGTGTCGTTCGTCGCATAGTTTGTGGAACAAATGACCTTCCATAAGGAACATACTCAGTATCTAAATTGTTAGGACTTGAGTCATTACTCAACCTGAGCGCATTGACTCCCTCCAACTTAGCTGAAAAGTCTTTAGAAACATATTCGACATTATCTCCTGCCTGCATCTCCTGAGCTTCATTCCTTGAATTGTCAACAGAAAACATAGATCCTGCTGATCTCCAGGTGCTCCTTTGGGCGAGATAGTTAAACACCGGATAATGTATATTCCCTAGGTTTTGAGAAGATGTTGATGATTCAAACACTCTCTCCTCAGGATCTTCTTCTTCATCCTGATTATCTATCGACATGGCATTTCTACTTCTGTTACTAGGATTAATTCTTGCACCCATCCAGCTAGATTGTCCAACATTTCTGTCGGAACCATCTGTGGACATCTGGTGTTCATGAGATCCTTCATATGATACCCTTCTCCAACCATCAGAATTCTCAATAGGAAGTTCTGAATCAGAACCATCCTCTGAACCCTGTGGTACTGCATACCTCATATCCATAGTAGGATCATATATAGGTTCGGGACTTGGTGAGTAAGGATATGGTATAAAAGATTCAGGATCTATAGGTATATCCTTAAAGATAGGTGTTGCACTAATACTTGCTTCCTTCTCTAACTGGAATGCTAACTGCTTCCTCCTTTCCGGATCAGTTAGATCCTCTAACATGTCATTTTTATCTCCGACAATCACTTGATGTGTCTTATAAAAAGACGCAACAAGTGTTCGGTATCTATCCATAAACTTGGAAGCTAACTTAGGATGCTTCTTAACCAAAGTAAGATGATCCGGTACAGGCTACGAGTCTATAGATTCATGAGGTATCACAGAAAATGTGCTACCTTCTAACTCCTTGGCTTTATGCTCCCGGATATTAGCTATCGCCTCCACAACAGCAACATGATATGCGGCTAAGTGACTCCTACCTTCACCTATAGGTAGATCGTGATATAATCCCAGCTCCTCTAGAAGTTGGATACTCACACGGTACTTGGATAACATCCGGCCATCATGGTAAGTTATAGTGTTCACTGGAATTCTAGTTGGACAACTAAAAATCTTTAAAAGTTGACGAAGTTGGTCTGTGAATGATCCTTGATAATCATTAATAGTCTCTTCTTTCCTTACCAAATTCTGTTTTGGAAACTTTGGTTCCATAGCTCTGTATATCAAAAATATATTTTTATTAGTAACCAATAATATATTGCATCATAACAAATAATTATCGCACTAAAACATATAACGCAATATTCACATTTGAATACCCATTATATTACTTCTAGAGAATTCTTTATCGTTGCTACACTCTCCTACAGGTAATACCCTTACTAGGTTTCCAACCTAAGGTCAAAGCAATTTGCTCTGATACCAACTGCGGTGACCCAGCATAACACTGCATGTGTAGTACACTATAGTCGTTGACATGACACCCACAGAACATCGTTCCGTAAATATCACATCCCTCTGAGTGGTACAACAAAAACATTGCGGGTCCATATTACAAACATACACACATTATTATTACAATACCTGAAGTTCAAGACTTCCAAAAGATTCAACTTACAAACCAAAATATAAGTGTTTTAGTGGAAGTTTCAAATTTAAAACTTAAACTCCAAATTGAGCTCAGCAACTTATTGCTATATATTGTTCATGTTGATCGGCTCAAGTGAATACTACATCTATTGTAATTATTCAGACTCTTGGAACTCTCCTCCATAGACGATGTCATAGTCCTCCCCTTCTACGGCTCCATACAAGTTGGGTTTTTCATAGAAGACCTCCTCTTGACTCTCAGATGCATACATTGGAGTATCTTCGGGATTCTCAGAGTCTAAGCAAGGATTCAAAGGAAAGGATGAGTAACAGCATTACCCAGCAAATTCATTATATGCAAGGTAGGAAGTTTGATGCTCTATCTACCACCTCGGACTATCAGTCTTTGGCACTATGCAATTTTCGTAAATCTTTCTTCAAAGATTTATTTTATTATAAAATCTATGACCATCAGCCCTCACAGGTTGACCAGAACTTTCATGGAGTTCCTTTCCTGCCGTGTTCGTAGCTCCTTCCCGGAACAGGGAGTAACAAGTTACAATTCTTACACCTTGTTGCACAACCGGGCGTACTATCCCGTCCACAATTCCATGATGTGGGGCCCAGTAGTTGGTCCAAGCCAATCACTACCCTCTCCGCGACCTCATATGTCTGCACGATCCTTCGGGGCTGGCTCACCTTCGTTAAGTCCCCTTTCGGGCAGGCTAAAACCCTGATGAGTTCCCGAAGACTCTATGACCTAGTGATGCCCGGAATAGTACCATTTACATGGACTATATCCCTAAACACCATTCATAGATAATCTAGACACCAAAAGTGTGGGGCGTAAGGGTGCCCACCCATATGTTGGATCCGCACAAGGAATCACAATGTCACGTTAAGGTCGTCTTGCCTCCATACAAGAGGAAAAGGATACAACTGACTTCTCCGTCCCATTCCAAATCTCATGGTTAACGCGTAATATACGTGCTAGAATCACTGATGTCATGGGTTATTAATCCCTAATTGTTCATCATTATTGCAATTAGAAACCTTAGTTCTATTGCTCCATCATATCATCACTTAGGATGATATCTAAGATTTAGTATCTTGAGAATATAATGTTTCCTTTTTCTATAATATAGATGATAACACACAATTTGCAAATACTTTGATAAAGACTCTTCAAAGGAAATAAGCAAGTGATGAACTTGCCTTGTGATGGCAAGGTAGTGAAGTCTGATGCTTGCACTGGACTTTGAGCTTCTATGTCTACAAAACATCATTATTGCATGGTAAAGACAATATTTAAAGAAGAAAAATGATTATGTAGAAGTAATGTAATGCATTATTTAACTTTATGTATTCTCCCCCATTATTTAAATTGTAGAAATTATTTTTAATAATAAAAGATTTATAAATATTAATTTTTAGTATTTATAATAGAAAATTGTATTCTTTTATTTTATTTCCCTTTTATTTGAATTTTATTGATTTAATAATTCCTTTAAGAATTATTATTTAAATACCAAAAGTTGTTATTAAATATTTGTCTAGTATTTTTCTAAAATACTACAATATTACTATATAATGAAAGTGATTTTTATTTATTTTTATTACCTTTCAATAATTTTGTAAAATTCCATAAGGGATTATATATTACAAAATTCTTAATAAAATTTATATATCTAAAATTTTATTTCTCAATTTATTTGAATAGTTTGGACTATAGTGAATCCAAAAATATTATATTAATTTTTTTTGGATTTTTTTATTTTCTAGAATTTATTTAAGTTCAGGGGCATTTTGGTCTTTTTCCATTTATTAAAACAGGCTCTAAATAATTTGGGCTGGCTATTTGGGGTTTATTGGGCCCTTGTGGCCTAGTAGGGCAAAGCAAAAACAACACCCCGAAGGGTTTTGGCCCAACCTAGCCCATCACTCTCTGCCTCTCTCTTGAGCTCACCTCTCTTCCTCTCCTCCGACTCCGTGGTCAGCGGTGTCACCGTCGGTGATTCACGCCATCATGGGCCTCCCTGGCCGCCGCCGTGCTGCAGGATGAGGTTATCGGCCCCGCTCTACCCTCCTGTCCAATTCGATTTGGACCAGGAGCTCTCCTGCGGACAGATCGATGCCGTTCCAAACCCTAGGGTTTGGGGTTGACGTTGTTGCTGACGCCGCTGCTGCTGTCGTGTGCCGTGGTGATGCTCCTCACCCCCAGGCGTGGCTATGGCCGCCGCCGTGGCATTGTATGGGATGTAGTGCCCCCTTGGGGGTGCTCCCCATGACGCCAGTTCGTCGGCCTCCTCTGCTTCCTCTTCTATTCTTCAGCGAGGACCCTTAATAAGTTGTTCCTATCCCAATCGTGCTCGCTGTGCTAGGCCATCCCATGCCAGATGTTGGTAGTGGCCATTTTTGGTTAGTGTTCTGTTCTAATTAAGATGATAAGTTCTGCTTAGGGTTCAAATCCCTCTGTTGATTAAATATTGGATGAATTGAATCATGTATTGATGATCCCTGGACCTTTTGAGTGATGACTTGTTGTGGCTTACTGCTGATGGTTAGCTGTGGTGATGCTAGTGGTTTATCAGATTATTCTATGGATTAATTTTTGATATGATTCAGATGATAAAGTTGCTCTAGAAGCAATACTTGGGAATCTAGTGGTTTTACTAACTCACCACTGTCATACTTGGTTAATGACAGTGAGTGTTGTGTGATGAAGTCACTGTGTTATTACTATTGGTTTAGAAATTCATATATAACTTGAGATTAAATGGTCTCTTATAGTGAAGATATGTATATGGATTTTCTTGAGTACGATTCCTGTGATGTGAGGAAAATGATTTATAGTTGGTTGGTTGAATCTGTGAAGATTATATGCTTAACCTGCTTAGTTTAGAACTGTTCTTGTGACACCATCCTTGTATGGCACACAAGATTAGATTCTATAACTTGGTTTGGTTTTGTTCAAGCTTAAGAATTAGCTTGACATTATAAATAAGTGCAATTCTCTTTCCTTGCATCCCTAGAACCAATGATGTTGGTCTGAGGTTAGGGATTAGATCTTTGTCTTGTTGTTTCTCAAGGATTAGTTCTGGTTGTGGTACCAGCTACTATTTCTTGAATCAAAGTTGGGAAAAATTAATTGTGGGCTTCATATCTTATATAGATCCATGAGATTAAATTCTAAGGTGCTACTCCTATTTAAGATATGTGCCTAGAATTGTAGATCTTGTCTATATTCATTCTTGAATTGAAATATATCTTGATAGCTTAGATCAATGATGTTGTCCTGAGATCTTAGTTGGGTCTTTATACTTTTCTGATTGCTTTTAGTGTTTAAAAGTTCAGTGATGGATTCACCCCACTTGGGTGTTTTCTGAGAATTTGAGTAAGAGACAAATCATGAATACTTGTCTAATCTTAGACATATGGATCATGTGATGGTCTATTTTACTCACCACACTCACTTGATGTTGGGTTGCCAGTGGTTGATCTTGTGGTATCTTGATCTGGTGCTCTCCTGGTATTTCCAGCTACTAGCTTGTCCTTGATCTAGCCCTTCACCTCCTGGTCCTGATGGCTTGATCTTGGTCTTGCTATCCACTTGATCCACCCCCTCCTTATGTCACCATTTTGGTGATGTGATCTAGGGGTTTTGGATTGGTGTTATCTAGCTTGGCTGTGGCTTGGTTTAGCTGGTGGCTGCTGTGCTTGGTGTGTAAGAACAATAGAATGGTGTGGATTAGCTTCCCATGGCTGTGCTGAGAAGTTTTGTGTGCTTGTGCTGCTGCTGTGGTGCTGACAACACACACCATGCAGTTTGGTGTGTGTGCTGCTTGTGTGCCTGTTGTACCTTGTAGATATGTTCTGAATTTGAGAGTTACTTTTATCAAGTTACCTTTTACTTGGCTGGTGAAACTTGCCCCTCCTTGCTGTTTATTTGACTTATGGCTTTATATTATGAAAGATATATTCTTTCATATTGGTGAAACTTTCCCCTTTAAAAGATTACTCAATGATGAAATCTTGAACAGTGCACTTCACTGTCAATTCTGAGAGTAATATAATTTTAACTTTAACTTTCTTTATTTTTGTTTGTGTTTGTTTTGCAGGTACCAGACTTGGGAATTCAAGATTTTAGTTTAGGTTTTCTTCTTTATTTGTAGAATATTCATATGTAATATTTAATTATTCTTTTGTAATTTTATTTTTATCCATTTGTAATAAAAATTGTACTATTATTCAATAAAGAAATATTATATTTCTATTTATTATCATTGTAAAGACTGTTGTTCATTTCCATAAGTTACATTTTTTAACTCATTTATTAAAAAAGATTTTGAAATGAACATTCTTATTTTTTTTGTTTTTCTTGACATAAAGCTTGAACTTCTTAATTATTAACCCTTGGCTAAAACATAATATTCAAACATAAATATAAATCCTTTTGAACTATAAATTCAAAAATTCAAGTTTTAAATTCAATTTCCATTTCCCAAAACACTATAATCCACAAAGATCATATCAAAGTCTATAACAATCATCCTCCAAGACTATACCTAATGTCAAAGCATGAAAGAAACTTTAATCACTTAAGGTTTTTATTTGACGAAAAATTTACCCACATTTTTACAGATGAATGCATGCAATATCCTAAAGTCCTAATTCTACCCTTCGTTAGTTCCTAAATGCTGGGATGTTACATGTCTTCTGTGAAGACGCTTCTAATATTGTCTCTTATCCTAGAAAAGCTAGAAAAACTAGTGCCCCTGTGCTTCCTATTAGAATTGGTGATCATTGTTATTATGGTTTATGTGATATTGGTGCTAGTTCTAGTGCTATTCCTTATGAGCTTCATAGGGAAATTATGCATGAGATTGGTCCTTGTGAGCTTTAGGACATTGATGTGGTTATTCACCTTGCCAATAAGGAAACCATTTGCCCCATTGGTATTGTAAGAGATGTGGAGGTTCTTTGTGGTAAGATTAAGTATCCTACTGATTTTCTAGTGCTTAATTCAGCAACTAGTAAAACTTGTCCTATCATTTTTGGTAGACCTTTCTTGAACACTTGTGGAGCTATTATAGATTGTAAGAAGGTGAAAGTTTTAACTAAGTTTGATGGAGATTCTTATGAGTTTAACTTTTCCAAATTTGCTAAAGCTCCTTGTGAAAACAGCTTGCCTAATAAAGATTTCGGGATGGAACAACTTGCTTCTATTGATCCAGTTTATGACCTTGGACCTCTTTTTGATGAATGTAAGTATGCTCATCCTGATGATAGAGTTGTTTCCTGTGATAGTTATATTGTCAACTTTATTCAAAGTGCTACTGAAAGTTATTATGAGAGAGGGAAACAAGGTTTTATGCATCTCAATAATGTTAAGTTTCCCCGTTTTATGTTGAAAGCGTTGAAGTTGCATCTGTTTTATCTTCCTATGTTGGTGGCTTTTTGTTTCAACAACTTGTTTTATCATGATACCCCCGTGCATAGGAAGTGGGTTAGACTCAAATGTGTTGGTTATTTGCTTCTTGATGCTCTCTTTCACTTCAAATATATAACTCCTTTGTGAGCATCTTTGAAACTATCAAGCCTAACTTAAAGGAATTAAAGAAAAGTACTTGTTGGGAGATAACCCAAGAGTTTTGTCGAGTCTTGGAAGTTATTACCTCAGTAATAACCGCTCCTTATCCTTTTTGTTTTGGTTTTTGTGTGAAGTTCAACTACTTTTGAGAAGTGGAGGAGTTGTGAAAAGTGGCTGTCCTGGGACAGATTTTTGTGCTGCATTGTAAAAACTCATGAGGAAGCTCGGTTCTTCGGATGGAGCTGTATTTTTCTGTGCTTGTTCTCCAAGTTGTTACCCAACTTTCATTATTTTTGCACTTTTTTATTTGAGCAACAGAAGGTTTTCAAAAAAATCAATCTTTACCTACTGGTCTGTTTTGATAGATTTCTGCCATCATTTGCATTTGCCTCTTTTATTGTTTCCCTTCCAGATTCTTTTGGGTTTTTGGAAATGAGTTGCTATAGTAGATTTTGTTTTGATGTATTTTAGTTGAATGTAAACCTTAAGGTTTATTGTTTTTGCTTACACTAATGTTGCCATTGAAGTTTGTGTATTGCCTTGTGAGAAAAAGAATTTCTAGGAGAAGGAGAAAAGGAGTCTGCAGAGTTCGTCTTTGAATAGGTAAAAGTGGTGAAAACAGAAGGTTCGTTAAAAACCAATATTTTATATTTTTGATGTTTTTAATACATATGGAAGATTAAGAAATGAAACAGAGGAGGAAATGGAGGCCGGGGTGGCCACACCCACCCCAGGCGCGGGCCCCAGCTGGCCGCGCCTGTTAGGGGTGTGAGCCCCCGAGCTCCGTCTGCGCCTTTTTTTGTACCAGTACCTTCCTTATGCATTGAAACTTCATAATATATAAACCCACGGATCCCCCGAGGTTCGTGGATCGTGTTCTCGTCGTGTTTTCATTTCGATTTGTTTCTGTTAGGAAAATCTTCTCAAGTTTAGAGCGCCATGGTCTCCGCCAATGACAAAGGCAAGAAGCCCGAGGAAGATGATCCTCACAATCGCAAGGGGGGAGATTTTGGTAGGGGATGAAGAAGACATGGAGAAGGACAAGCATCCGGACACCCGCGTTACCGTCGCAAGTATTGGAGTGGTGAAACCTATCAAGCTTAAGAGGAAAGCATGGATGTCTATAGGAGGGAAAACCCCGCATCATATCCTCTCTCCACGGTCATATCCTCCATGTACCAAGAATTCCTTCCATACTCTTATACATGAGAAACCATACCAACATGTGCCCAAATGGAACTTGCCATCGGTTTGGGATCTGCCTCGCTCTAACCATGTAGGGAAGTAGCACACTAAGAAGGAAGAATGGGGAAAGAATATCAAGGACTGGGACTCTCGGTCCGACATGATCATGAACCGCATTGAGCAAAATTCGGAGTTTATTCGTACTCTGACCTTCGAGATTGAGGGTTTGAGGAAACTGATTGAGGAGCTTATCAAGAGAACACCTTTACCGAAGGAGTAATTCGTCATCAGGTTTGGCATCCCCTTGGCTTGTTCCAAGCTTGGGGGAGTTCCACGGTATCACATCATTATCTTTTATGTTTTACCTTTTAGTGGATTCATATCTTTCGTAGAGAAGTTATCTTATAGGTTGGTTTGCACGTGGAAGTATCTCTCCTTTAGTTGATTATCTATGTATCCCTTGGTGTCAGTCCCTTTATGGAATATTAATGAGAAGTTTCACCTTTTACTTTTTGCACTTCTTATTTTAGTTTGCAATCTCTATTATATGATTGATCTTGTTGATCAGTATTGGCATCACTTTCGGAGCATCAAGTAAATCTAAATTGGTTTTGGCAAATCGAGCTCTGATCAGTAGCAACACTTTTTGAGGTTTAAAAGAAAACGAGAAAAAGCTCATAGGTATTTTGTATCATTTATTTTTCTTTCTTGATTGGCTCATAAGCTTAGTATTCTTTATTTAAGATCTTTTCTGTCTTCAAGGAAGATTGCATGATTTGGCTTTATCACTTGTAGGTTTGCTTGTTTCCTTCAACTCTTTTGCTTTCTACCCAGCCTTGCTAGCCAAAAACCTGTTTTGAGAAGGCATAATTCTCATGTTTCCAACTCCTTTGAACCAAAACCCGTGCCATTTGTGTCCACCATATATACCTATTAGCATTATTGCTATTCCAAGCAAATTCTCAAGTTTCATCTATCTTTCGAATTGAAATTATTTTGTTATGATAAAACCAGTTAGTAAATCTCTCACGAACTTGATGGCGCACCTTATTTTCTTGCCCCTATAAACTTGAACCATTGTGTCATCAAAGTTGTAAATGCTTGCATCTATACGTTGGGATTAGCAGAACCATGCTGTCACGGGGGAAGCTTTCAACACTTATGGATACTCATCCAGTTGATATCATGCTCTTTTGTTTGCGGATGTCGTCGGTGTGAAATAAAGAGGGAGCTTGTAAGTCCATGGAGTGATCTATGTGTGTTAGAGAAACGCCTGGGCCGCTAGCCTAAGCCATGCCTAATCATGGTGGAAACTTGCAGCATCACTATAGTGAGCATTCTATGAAGCATCCTAAATAAAAAACCTATGCATATAGTAACTAAAAATATCGTTGAGATGCTCATTGTCTGCTTGCCTTGTCATTTTTGTTATGGGATAGCTCCTGTACCATGTGCAAGGGGTACCCCGTTGGCGGTTATT
The DNA here is from genome assembly GCA_030063025.1 of Avena longiglumis. Lineage (NCBI taxonomy): Eukaryota > Viridiplantae > Streptophyta > Magnoliopsida > Poales > Poaceae > Avena > Avena longiglumis. Next base: position 138,551,983 of record CP125976.1, read on the forward strand.
TATGATACACATGTATGTACAATGACAAGAACCTACCGGTAACTAAAGTTGAATAGCATGAGGAGCGGCCCTCGTACTCAAGGGACTTGAGATTACCAACTTATATTTTGTCAAGCATATACTCCATCCTTGTGCACTTTAACCTTAATCATCTCAAGATGATTATGATAGGGGCAATAAGGGCTCAAAGCTGGTAAATATCATAATATTTTGCATGTTGGATGATTCTTGGAGGATGAACTGCCGGAGTCAGGTTTCTGATGGAAAAAGAGGTGTTTGGATGCAATTTCACTAAGATCATAAAAATACTAGAAAAATCATGGAAAATTATATTTCCCAGAAGACGAAGGAAGCCAGAAGGGGAGGCGTAGCTGGGCCACAGGGAGCCCACACCCCTAGGCGCGGGCCCACCCTGACCCGCTCCTAGGGCAGGTGTGGCCCACCTGGCCGGCCTCCGACTCCGCCCTCACGCTTATATCTTCCTCTCAGAACCCTAATACCAGTGGAGCAACCACAGAAAGATTTTCGCTGCCTCTGCGGGGTGGAAAACACCGAGAGAGAAAGAGCTCTCCAGCAGACAGATTTGTGCCGGGGAAATTCCTTCCCGGAGAGGGGAGATCGTCGCCATCAACACCGTCATCAAGCTAGGCTTCATCATGATCATCATCATCATCCACACCATCATCTCCACCAGCACCATCATCACCACTCCGTCCCGCTGTAACAATTGTGTTGGATCTTGCATTAGTTCGTAGGGGAAACTTTCCCAGTTTTGATTACTATTGTAGTTGATGCTTGTGAGTGGAACCATTGGATTATTGTTTATTTTCAGATTGTTATCCATTACCATATCATCTTTGATCTTGATGCATATGATGTCTTGTGAGTAGTTCGTCTAGTTCTTGAGGACATGGGAGAAGTCATGTTGTTAGTAGTGGATTTGTGTTGAGTTATTATTCAATGGCTTAGTATTTAAGTTGTGGTGCTATTCTTCTAGTTATGTCATGTGAACGTCGACTACATGATACCTCACCATTTATGGGCCTAGGGGAATGCATTGTGTATTTGGCTACTAATTGTGGGGTTGCCAGAGTGATAAAAACCTGAACCCCTGTTAAGACACCTTTGCACAAGGGAGTGTAGGATCTCAGAGTTTAAGGTTATGGTTAGGTTTATATCTTAATTGCTTTATTGTAGTTGCGGATACTTGCAAGGGTTTAATCACAAGTATGTATTAGTCCAAGTAAAGTCGGTACATTAGCATAGGTTCACCCACACAACACTTACAATACCAAAGAAGAGTACTTAGCTATATGAAGCGAAAGCACTTGACAGAATTCCCATGTGTCCTCAAGAAAGTTTGGTCCTTATAAGTATTTCCACCGGCTTGTCCTTTGCTAAGAAAGGAATTGGCCACTTGCTGCAGTTGTTTATTGTCTTTATTACTTGCACTTTGTTTTGTTGCTTTATTAGAAAACCCCTAAAAATCCCTTTTCTAAGTATTTACAGAGATTTTCTGCTCCATACCACTAGTCAACACCTTCTGCTCCTCGTTGGGATCGACACTCCTATTTATCGAAAGTACTGTGATACACCCCCTATACTTGTGGGTCATCAACTGCGAAGTGGGCGGCCGCTATGAATGCGAGTGTTGTTGAATTGCTAGATTCCCAAGATGACAAGTTACCCAAGGCTGATGTAGTCCCTAGATATGTCCCAGGGATGCCTTTTGTTAGAAAAGAGAAGTTGCAACAACTGCCAACGCAAATGTGGAATTTCCATGAATGGTACTTGAGAGTCGTAAAGGGGGACAGAAAAATGATCGTGGCGAAAGTCCCACATGAGTACGGTGGAAGCCTGGATTTACGGTCCGGGAATACCGTTTATGCATACCACCACGATCACATGATCAGTGCATCATGGTGCATAACCGACAGATATCAAAGAGCTCATCCATTTCAATATCAGATACACGAATGTTTACACAAATAGACTTACATAGTGCCACTAAGGGCTCAAATACATAAAAGAAGTGGATCTTCTAATCACGAAGTACCCGAGTCAATCCATAACCCAATAGGGTGCCCGACTCAGAGTTACACCCTAGCTCACATAGACGTCAACTTCTTCCTTGATCCTCGCGCTTCTGGTAATCTGACCAAGTTAATAGCCAGAGACAATGCCGGTGATTACTTTGAATGTACTCGCAAACCACCTTTGGAAATAACAACAAAAGGATATGCAATATGGCTATAGTGGTAGGATGGCTCCATGAGAGGTTCTTTTCTAAAGTAGTTTCTTTTATAGATATATCACCTATAAGGTTTTATTGAAATCCTTTGTAAAATATTTTTGGAAACCTTTTGGAAGAGTTTTGTAAAACCATAGGACTGGGTCACCTTATTTCAACTCCACGCTTCTCAACTGACCGGGTTATCCTCCTCCATCTCTGATATCCGTCGGACCATCAGGTTTTAGAAAAACACTTTCTTCTCAGAAGTCCTTTTTGAAAAACAAAACCAGCACCGTTCTACAGTAGTTTGTCCAACCCGTCCTTAATAGCGAACACAGCTATTCGAATTGATTTACACTCTGCAGAGGTTGTACACTTTACCCACACCATCCGATTACACGTCCCTGATCTACACCGATCATGGGTCGAATAACCGGTCAAGACCTTCCGGATGCCCACTCTAGTATAAATGCCTACCCTATGAGTGTCAATCCCCTCAAAACCAGGACGCCCTATATAGTTCCCAAGCCAACCGGAGCATGTTTTGCACCTCGACGGGTGTGCGCTTTCAATGATGGGCTCATAGTATCGCGTGGAGGTCCGTAGACCCTTAGTTCCTCATCCTGGTCTATGTCTTACATGGACCGTTTAAATGGATCAAGGCCCACCCTCTAGGGAATGATTTCCCTTGTAGTAGTGTGATGCACCTATACTAGAATAGACAAACTTCCAGCCCAGCCCCGTCCCATTCCGGAGTAATGTGGTTGCACGGGTTAAGTTGTTATAGCTTGCTGCAAAAGAACCGGGTGCGTTTTTGCAAACATTTTTCCTCCATCACTTTTTTAAAACCAAAACCTTTCTCATTTTTCAAACCTCTCTTGGTGGGTCAAACCTCACCAAGGTTTTCTCATAAAACTTTTTATAAACATTTTCCCGGGGTCTTCCCATCCTATGCTTTTTGCTTAGGCTAAAACGGGGTCTCCAAGGGGTTATGGTGTTAAACACCATCTACAATACTAAGGGAAAGTAGGTATCACCAACAAGGGTTGTACCTAGTGGTACTAAGGTGGTAATAGCCTGGAGGATCAAAACATTTCCACATATAAAACACATTTAAGTAAAACCATTCAATTTACATAAACCAGTTAGTAAAATATGCACATGTATAAAAATAGGACAAGGGATTATGAGCAAAAAGGTGGCTTGCCTGATTATTAGTAATGTGTCAATAATGTCCTTGGACTTCTTCAATAGAATACCAATATACCCAATAAAAATAATATCCCCTCTTCTTGTCGTCAGACAATCGCAACTATCGTCGTCGCGGATTACACATGCAAGTAAACAAGGGAATAATCAACACCAAGCATACAACATCATATCATACAACGAATAAACAAGGTTTACCTTTATACATCGGTAGGGTTTAGGAATATGGTATTTAGAAAGATGGGGATTGGCTTGGATAGTGGAAGTAAATCCAATAGGAGTCATAGTTTAGAAACTAGTTAGAAAGGGGTTTTTATATCCAAGTTTTATTCAGTATGATATCATTTGGTAAAAATGATAGCATCAGATTGTTATTGATAAAATGAAACCAACAAAAGTGGTTTCACTATTTTATCAATTACCATTGATTTATAGTGATTTTTATAATAACAAAACTCTAGTTTTGGGAAATAATTCACTAGAATTGTTCTGGAGTTCCAAAAATTATTTCCTTGAATGGTTAAATAGTATTTGGTTGACTGAATCAAGGGTAGTTGGAATCACCCCAAAATATTTAGCATATTGCCCTCAGGAAATTCCCAAAGGCAGTAGTGGCTGATATTTGTGTTTTTGACCAGATTTATTTTGTAGGAATTTTTGATACGAATACAATGGTACATGTTAGGTATTTATATTATATTTCTGTAGAAATTGGAATCACTCTTTTTGGATAAGCAGAACTATTGTGATGAATTTATTGGTGATATTCTTATACACAGAAAAGATTAATTCACCAAAATTCAATAATTGCATAATAAATTGTGGTCCCCTGGATGTTGAAGGATATAAGTATGTAAATCTAGTGAGAGTTGGAAATAGGCCAGAACCATTGTTGGTTTAACCTAGAGAATTTCATAAAGACAGATAGGCCCTACTTTTGTTATTTTTGCTACAGGTAATCTAGGAAGGAATTGAGTATGAGATCAAGGTTATTAAATAGGTACAGGAAATACCTACCAGAGGCACTTGGGCTTACCTCTTTTGGATTTACCAAGCTCCTAGAAACAATTATTTGGTGACATAGACATATCTAGGAAATGGATTTACTATATTTAATTTAGACATCCATTGGGCCCAACAAAGCTGCTACATGTTGAAGAAGATACTCAGGAACCTTAGGAATTTCAAATCTAGTCATTTGGATTTATTTTGCATTTTCAAAATGATTAAAACCAAACTGGCTAGAAAGAGATCTGTAATTGAAATATTAAAAGAAAAAAGGAACTGGGTTAATTGGGCCAAGATCTGAGAGGGAGTGGGCCACAAGAGGGGTATCAGCCCGCCCGGGCGTGTCCTAGCGCGCGGCTGCACAATTCAAAGGGGCCAAGCAGGGGCCTGCCCGTCAGCAGCGCCGGGCTCCGAATCGGTAAGGAGCGACGAGGCCGCTCGATCAAGTGAGGATCGACGGCGCCAGTGCTTCGTCTTCCTCGTGACTAGGGGTATAGGGCGGAAACCCTAGGGAGCTCTGGGAAGGACAGAGCGCTCACTAGGGGAGTCGAGGGGTGCTGGTGAGGCTATGAGGCGACGCGACGGTTGACAACGGTTCTGGCGATGGAATTGGCCACTTGCTGTATTTGGCATGTTGGATGATTCTTGGAGGATGAACTGCCAGAGTCAGGTATCTGATGGAAAAAGTGGTGTTTTGATGCAATTTCGCGAAGATTAGAAAAATACCATAAAACTACGGAAAGTTATATTTTCCTAAAAGACGAAGTAAGCCAGAAGGGGAGGCGTAGCTGGGCTAGAGGGGGCCCGCACCCCCTAGGCGCGGGCTACACCAGGTCGCGCCTATAGGGGGTGTGGCCTTCACCTCTGGCTCCGCCCTCTCGCACATATCTTCTCCTCGAAACTCTAATACACGGGGAGTGACCACTGAAAGATTCCACTGCCCATGCGCGGCGGAAAACACTAAGAGAGAAAGAGCTCTCCGGCAGACAGATTTCTGCTGGGGAAATTCCTTCCCGAAGAGTGGAGATCATCGCCATCAACCCCATCATCAAGCTAGACTTCATTGGGATCATCATCGTCATCCACACCATCATCTCCACCAGCACCATCATCACCACTCCATCCCGCTAAAACAATTGTTATGAATACTTGCATAGTTCTTAGGGGAAACTTTCCCGGTGTTGATTACTTTTGTAGTTGATGCTTTTGAGTGGAACCATTGAATTATTGTTTATATTCAGATTGTTATCCATTATCATATCAACTCTGATCTTGATCCATATGATGTCTCATGAGTAGTTCGTTTAGTTCTTGAGGACATGGGAGAAGTCATGTTGTTAGTAGTGGAATTGAGTTGAGATATTATTCAATGGTTTAATATTTAAGTTGTGGTGGTATTCTTCTAGTGGTGTCATGTGAACGTCGACTACATGATACTTCACCATTTATGGGCCTAGGGGAATGCATTGTGTATTTGGCTACTAATTGTGGGGTTGCCGGAGTGACAGAAACCTGAACCCCTGTTAGGAAACCATTGCACAAGGGAGTGTAGGATCCCAGAGTTTAAGGTTGTGGTTAGGTTTATATCTTAATTGCTTTATTGTAGTTGCGGATACTTGCAAGGTTTTAATCACAAGTATGTATTAGTCCAAGTAATGTCGGCACATTAGCACAGGTTCACCCAAACAACACTTATAAAATCAAATAAGATTAATCAGCTATATCAAACAAAAGCACTTGACAGTATTCCCATGTGTCCTCGAGAACGTTTGGTCCTCATTAGTATTTCCACCGGCTTGTACTTTGCTAAGAAAGGATTCGTCCACTTGCTTCAATTATTTGATGCCTTTATTTACTTGAACTTTATTTCCTTGCTTTATCGGAAAACCCCTAAAAATCTGTTTGCTAAGTATTTACAGAGATTTCCTGCTCCATACCACTAGTCAACACCTTCTTCTCCTTGTTGGGATGGACACTCCTATTTATCAGAAGTACTATGATACACCCCCTATACTTGTGGGTCATCAAGGCTATTTTCTAGCGCCGTTGCCGGGGAGTGAAGCGCTATTGAAGAGTGGAACTGGTAAAGGAAACTTCTAATGTGAGTATCGTTGTTATTTCTGTTTGTTACTTTGTTTCCAATATGGATAACCCACTTGGTTTTCTGTTTGGGAAAACTACTACCACTGTTAGGGTAGTAGACGAACTACCACCTGTTGAGATAGATCCTTTTAAGATACCTACAAGTATTGTTGATCGTGTTATGGATAATTATTATTTAGGGGATGGAACTATCCATCCTGGTGATCACTTGATTTTATCCATGAATTATGCGGGTTGTTTAAGTGTGCAGGTATCACAACTAAACAGCTGAAGAAGAAGTTACTCTCTATATCATTGAACAGAAGAGCTGAAGAATGGTATAAGCTGCTGAAGAATGGACAATCCATGGAATGGGAGGAAATAGTACCTCTCTTTTATTCTAAATTCTATCCTCCCAGTGAGATTCATAAGGATTGGAATCAAATATATAACTTTTGGCCTCGTGATGGAGAGAGTACAGCTCAAGCTGGGGGGAGATTGAAGTTACTAATGCTTAAATGTCTTATTCATGAACTCCCTAATAATATTATTATCAATAACTTTTATGCAAATCTCTTCATGATAAAGATTTATTAGATGCTTCTTGTGCTATATCATTCACTCGTATGAAGGTAGAAGCTAAATGGGATATCCTATACCGTATTCAAGAGAACACTGAAGCTTGGGAAAATGACAAAGGAAGAAAGTCAGGTATAAATTATGTTTATGAATGCATTAAAACGTTTATAGGAACTGATGACTTACGTGATATTAGTACTGAGTATGGTCTTGATTCTCAAAGTATTACCAATTATTTTAAGGCTTTTGCCTCTTATATAGAAATTCCTAAAAAGAAGTGGAATAAGTACCATGCACCTTATAAAGATGTTGTTAATCATGTTCCTGCTAGAAATACTGAAGTTTGTACTATTGATCATATTTTTCTTGAACCTTATGTTGAGAAAACACCTTTCCCAGCTAAGGTAAAGGAGTATTCTATGTTAATTAGTGCAGTTAACAAAGGTACAAAGAAAACTATGGAACCTGATGAGCAAATCAACATTGAACCTGTAGTAGCCATTGAGAAAGATCTTGTCACTAAAAACATAGAAGTTGGGCACATTGCATTCTGCGAAGACACTTCTAATATTGTCTCTTCTCCTATTAAAGCTAGGAAAACTAGTGTCCCTGTGCTTTCTGTGAGAATTGGTGATCATTGCTATTATGGTTTATGTGATATTGGTGCTAGTTCTAGTGCTCTTCCTTATGAGCTTTACAAAGAAATTTTGCATGAAATTGGTCCTTGTGAGCTCGAGGACATTGATGTGGTTATTCACCTTGCTAATAAGGAAACCATTTGCCCTATTGGTATTGTAAGAGGAGGTTCTTTGTGGTAAGATTAAATATCATGCTGATTTTCTAGTGCTTGGTTCAGCAGCTAGTAAAACTTGTCCTATCATTTTTGGTAGACCTTTCTTGAACACTTGTGGATCTATTATATGTTGTAAGAAGGAGAAAGTTTTAACTAGGTTTGATGGAGATTCTTATGAGTTTAAATTTTCCAAATTTTCTAAAGCTCCTCATGTAAATAGTTTGCCTAATAAAGATTTCAGGGTTGAACAAATTGCGTCTATTGATCCAGTTTATGACCTTGGGCCTCTTTTTGATGATTTTAAGTATGATCATTCTAATGATAAAGTTGTTTCTTGCGATAGTTATATTTTCAACTTTATTTAAAGTGATACTGAAAGTTATTAAGATAGAGGGAAACATGGTTTTATGCATCTCAATAATATTAAGTTTCCCGGTTTTATGTTGAAAGCTTTGAAGTTGCATTTGTTTTGTCTTCCTATGATAGTGGCCTTTTGTTTCAACCAATTGTTTTCTCATGAGAATCCCTTGCATATGAAGTGGGTTAGACTTCAATGTTTTAGATATTTGCTTCTTGATGCTTTTTTTTCACTTCAAATCCATATCTCCTATGTGAGCATCTTTGAAATTATCAGGCCCATCTTAAAGGCTATAAAGAAAGAGCTTTTGGGAGACAACCCATTCTAGTTTGCTTTTGGTTTTTGTTTTGTTGATTCTTGGAAGTTATTACCTCAGTAATAACCTCTCCATATTCTTTTATTTTGGTTTTTGTGTCAAGATCAACTACTTTTGAGAAGTAGAGGAGTTGTGAAAAGTGGATGTCCTAGGAAAATTTTTGTGTTGCATTGTAAAAATTGGTGAAGGAGCTCAGTACTTCGGATGGAGATGTAATTTGTTGTGCTTTTTCCCCAAGTTGCTATCCAACTTTCATTAGTTTTGTACTTTTTTATTTGGGCAACCGAAGTTTTTCGAAAAAATTAATCTTTACTTGCTGTTCTGTTTTGACAGATTTCTGCCATCATTTGCATTTGCATCTTAAATCGATTTCCTTTAGGATTATTTTGGGTTTTTGGAAGGAGTTGCTTCAGTAGCTTTTTTTTGTTGGATTTCATTTGAAATGTGTACCATACACTAATGTTGCTAATAAAGATTGTGTGAGGTTTTGTATCAAAAGGAATTTTCAGGAGATGGAGAGAAGGAATCTGCAGAGTCCATCTTTGAATAGGTAAAAGTGGTGAAGACAGAAGGTCCGCGAAAAACCTGTTTCTTTATCTTTTTGATGTTTTTATCATATACGGAAGGTTACGAGACAGAACAGAGGAGGAAACGGAGCTCAGGTGGTTCATACCCACCAGTGGTGCGGGGCCCAGCTGGCCGCGCCACCAGGGGGTGTGAGCCCCCTGGAGTCCGTCTTCGCCTTGTTTTCGCACAGTACCTTCCTTATGTCGTGAAACTTCGTAATATATAATCCCCTGGATCCCCCGAGGTTCGTATATCGTGTTCTCGTCGTGTTTTTGTTTCGATCTGTTTCTGTCGGGAAATTTTCTCAAGTTTAAAGGCACCATGGTCTCCGCCAACGACAAGGGCAAGGAGCCCGTGGAAGAAGAAATGATCGCTTCTAGGCAAGAAGACATGGATTGGAGCATCTAGGATAAAGTAAAGGACATGTCAGCAGGCATGAAGGGACAAGATGCCATAGGATCAAGTGCAAGGAAACCTACTTTTGTAGGGGAAATTAACACTAGACGTGCTTTTTCTCATAATATGCAGGGGATCATGACCTCCGTTCCAGACTTAAGATCCTGCCCTGAGGTAGTGGAAGCCCTTCGAACCACTAATGAGTTTTGTGATAAGTACCATGCTCTAAGGATGAAGGTGGATATACTTCAAGAGGATAATAACATGCTTTGTAAGATGCTAGAGGGTTTTGTCGCCCTTAGCAAGAGAACACCACCACCACCGAAGGAGTAATTCGTCATCAGTTTTTGCATCCCCTTGGCTTGTTCCAAGCTTGGAGGAGTGTCGCGGTATCACATCATTATATTTTATCTTTTTATCTTTTTAGTAGATTCATATCTTGGGTAGAGAAGTTATCTTATAGGTTGGTTTGCATTGTGGAAGTATCTCTCCTTTAGTTGGTTATCTATTTATCCCTTGGTGTGAGTTCCTTTATGGAATATTAATGAGAAGTCTCATCTTTTACTTTTTTTGCACTTCTTATTTTAGTTTGCAATCTCTATTATATGATTGATCTACTGATCAGTGTTGGTATCACTTTGGGAGCATCAAGTAGATCTGAATTGGTTTTTGCAAACCGAGCTATGGTCAGTAGCAACACTTTTGAGTTTTGAAAGGAAAAGAGAAAATCACTTATAGGTATTTTGTATCATATATTTTCTTTCTTGATTGGCTCATAAGCTTAGTATTCTTTATTTAAGATTGTTTGTGTCTTCAAGGAAGATTGCATGTTTGGGTTTATCACTTGTATGTTTGCTTGTTTCCTTCAACTCTTTTGCTTGCTACGCAGCCTTGCTAGCCAAAAACATGTGCTAAGAGGGAACACTTCTCTTGCATCCAACCCTTTAAACCAAAACCCGTGCCATTTGTGTCCACCATATCTACCTATTAGCATTATTGCTATTCTTAGCAAATTCTCAAGCTTCATCTATCTTTTGAATTAAAAATTATTTTGTTATGTGAAAACTAGTTAGTAAAGCTCTCACGAACTTGATGGCACAACTTATTTCCTTGCCCCTAATAAACTTGAACCATTGTGTCATCAAAGTTGTATATTCTTGCATCTATACGTTGGGATTAGCAGAACCGTGCTGTCACGAGGAACCTTTGAACACCTGTAAATACATACCCAGTTGATATCATGCTCTTTTGTTTGCGGATGTCGTCGGTGTGAAATAAAAGGGGATCTTGTAAGTCCATGGAGTTAAGCATGTGTGTTAGAGAAACGCCTGGGCCGCTAGCCTAAGCCATGCTTAATCATGGTGGAAACTTGCAGCATCACCATAATGAGCAATCTATGAAGCTTTCTTCTTATATAAAAAAGATACATATTGAAAAGAGGAAAGAGAGAAAAAAGCACCATTTCCCATGGTAAATAAGAGATTGCTGAGATTCTCATTGTCTGCTTGCCTTGTCATTTTGATTATGGGATAGCTCCTGTATCATGTGCAAGGGGTACCCCGTTGGCGGTTCTCTATGATACGCATGTACTTACTATGACAAGAACTTACCGGTAACTAAAGTTGAGTAGCATGAGGAGCGGCCTGATGACCCACATGTATAGGTGGTGTATCGTAGTACTTTCAATAAATAGGAGTGTCGATCCCAACGAGGAGCAGAAGGTGTTGAACAGTGGTATGGAGCAGGAAATTCTTGTGAATACTTAGCAAACGGATTTTTAGTGGTTTTCTAACAAGGCAACAAAACAAAGAGAAAGTAACAAAAGTAACGAACAAACGGAGCAAGTGGCCCAATCCTTTCTTAGCAAAGGACAAGCCGGTGGAAATACTTATAAGGACCAAACGTTCTCGAGGACACATGGGAATTCTATCAAGTGCTTTCGATTCAAATAGCTGAGTACTCTTCTTTGGTGTTTGTAAGTGTTGTGTGGGTGAACCTGTGCTAACATACCACCCTTCCTAGGGCTAATACATACTTGTGATTAAACCCCCTGCAAACATCTGTAACTACAGGAAAGTAATTAAGATATAAATCTAACCACAACCTTAAACTCTGAGATCCTACACTCCCTTGTGCAAAGGTGTCCTAACGGGGGTTCAGGTTTTTGTCACTCCGGCAACCCCACAATTAGTAACCAAATACACAATGCATTCCCCTAGGCCCATAAATGGTGAAATGTCATGTAGTCGACGTTCACATGACACCACTAGAAGAATAACACCACAACTTAAATACTAAACCATTGAATAATAACTCATCACAGATTCACTACTAACAACATGACTTCTCCCATGTCCTCAAGAACTAGACAAACTACTCACAAGACATCATATGGATCAAGATCAAAGATGATATGATAATGGATAACAATCTGAACATAAACAATAATCCAATGGTTCACTCACAAGCATCAACTACAATAGTAATTAACACCGGGAAAGTTTCCCCTAAGAACTAAAGCAATATCCAACACAATTGTTACAGCGGGACGGAGTGGTGATGATGGTGCTGGTGGAGATGATGGTGTGGATGATGATGCTGATCCCGATGAAGCCTAGCTTCATGATGGTGTTGATGGCGATGATCTCCCCTCTCCGGGAAGGAATTCCCCCAACAAAATTTGTCTGTCGGAGTGATATTTCTCTCTCGGTGTTTTCCGCCCCCCCCAGAGGTGACGGAAATCTATCTGTGGTCGCTCCCCCAGCCTTAGGGTTTCGTAGGGAAGATATAGGCGAAGGGGCGGAGTCGGAGGCCGGGCAGGTGGGGCACACCTGCCCTAGGTGCGGGGTCAGGTGGGCCCGCGCCTAGGGGTGTGGGCCCCCTGAGGCCCCTCTTCGCTCCTCCTTCTGGCTTCCTTCGTGTTCTGGTAAAATAATATGTTTCCATATTTTTCTAGTATTTTTATGATCTTCGTGAAATTGCACCGAAACGCCTTCTTTTCCATCAGAATCCAGACTCCGGCAATCCATCCTCAAGGAATCATCCAACATGCATAAACAGATGAAAAAGCCATAAGTAACACCTCATAATAAGACAAACATCAATGAATAAAGGTAAATTATTGTGGTGACCCAGCATACCACTGCATGATGTAGTATACTATAGTCGTTGACATAACACCAATGAAACACCGTTCACTAGTATTACATCCCTCAGAGTGGCACTGTAGAAACACAGCAAGTCCAATACATGGCTAAAGGTTACAACTCACTCTTTACACAAGATCCAGAGAACACTCTAGGTTAAAAAGAGAAAAAAACTTCTTAGAAAGAAGAATCAAAGGTAAACAATACAAAAACTATCATACTATTAAGACTGATATTTAACTAAGGGGTTGGCATTGCTGCTATTGCAATACACTACAGAAATAGGTTCTTTGGCTAGAGAGTATATTCCTATCTAATCAGTAATTTCGTCTTCACTTGAGTTGATGTATATGTTGACTTCCTTGTCTTCATCGAAGATCTTTAGCTTGAGATGATGATTCCTGGAGCGTATCTTGGTGTAGAGGTTGTCGGTACTGGCTTCAGAATCTAGCAAGGGTTAAGAAGAAACATTGAGTACGAGCGTACTCAGCAAGTTCACTAGAAAAGGAGTGTTTGATGCACTATATCTACAGCCACAGACCATAGGTCATAGGCAATGCAGGTTTTCGTAAACATTTCTTCAAAGGTTGCTTTTATTCTGAAAAGCTATGTCCGTCAGCCTTCACGGGTTTACTAGAACTTTTATTCTGAACAGTTCTTACACTCTGCAGAGGTGCGTCACTTTACCCATGAGAGATCAACTCTTTGTTGCACAACCGGGCAGCATATTTTCATCCAAAATTCGATGATGTGGGGCCTAGAAGATGAACCAAGCCAATCACTGCACCCTTCATGACCTTGCATGCCTCCTTGGTGTACACCATGCCCACATATTGGATTACGGCAATGGTTTGTACAAACCGTTAGATGCCAGAACTATCGTGGGACATTGAGGGTTCCCACCCATATGCTGCATATCCTCTACGAAATACCAATTAATAAGCACGCTACGAGGATAACAGCCACAACCTACACATCTAGATTCATGCGAGAGGAAGAAGATACATCTGACTTCTCTGTCCCATTCCAAATCTCATGGTCAACGCATAATATACGGCGCAAGAATCACTAGCGACATGCGTTGTTAAGTCCTAGGTGATATAGTTCTGAACAGTGGTATTCCAACTGTCAGATTTAATAGATTAGCTGATCACCCTGGATCAGTAACCAATAGTTCACATTATTATCGAAAATAGTGTTTTCTGACCTTTTTCAAATGCAGGTGATGACAACACTGGATTTGTAAAATACTTTACAGAAAATAAGCAAAGGACATGAGCAAGTGTGAACTTGCCTTTTGTGATTGCAAGATTAGTATCACTTATATTTGGGAATGTTGCCTTAAGGTTACTTAAGAATAGTTATATTTTTCTTTGATGTGGTGGTTTTCTTGACTTTATAATGATTAGTATCACTTACCCCTTTTATGAATGAGTGGTTATAGTTTGTAAATCATGGAGTAATGTTAATTAATTTCTTATGAGTTCACTATAGTGTTTTAGTATGTTGATAAGCTTGTGATTAAAGTAAAGGAAATAAGTTTTTATTTTACTACAAATTATTCTTGATGATTTTATATTTGATAAGGATTCTCTTTAAAAAACATTACACACCTATGGTTGAGGAGAATTTAATAAATTTGTAATTAAAATATGTTAAACTATATGGACTTCATATTATTAATGTTGAAGACTAATACTATTTATTAGTCTCAATGGTTAATTTAGACATATAAGCAATTTTTATTTACCTTTATATGAATTATCAATTAAATAAATAAGTTTAAATTTGAGTTAAAAAATTATTTGAATTTTATTTAACTCAAAAGTGAAATATTATATTTTTAACATGTAGATATTATTTTGTGATAATTTTGGTATTGTGATTTATAAATAATAAGATATGATTTTGAAAATTCTTATTATTTTATAATTACTTAATAAATAATAAATATTTAATTAAATGAAATAATAATGCATGATTATAGTTTTACATTATAGTTCTTATTTTTCTAAGAGTTTTTAGTATTTTATTCATATTTTTATCATTTACCATTATTAGAATATGAATTATCAAAGTTTTATTACTTTTAAAATCTTTATTAAACCATAATTATTTAAATAATCATCATAATAATATTTGATAATAACTTTAAGTTGTATATTTTATTTTGCTACAAAAGTTTCATATATTATACACATTTTTCTGAATTATAAATCAAAATTTATTAATTAAACAAGATTTAATCATTTATTTGATTTCTGGAATATTAATAATTGAGCTTATACCATTTTATTTATTTCTTAAACAAGAAATACTTTTTACACCGCACCCACACCTAGCTCTAGTCACTAACCAGTGGGCCAGTGACCACCTCATCTCTCAGATTTAATAAATGTGTTTGTTACCGACCCTGGTTCTACTCCTAGACAATGACATATGGGCCCAAGGCCATGTAATATTGCCACGCAAGCATGATGTCATCCTGACATCAGCTCATCCTCCACCACCAGAGAATGGTCGCCGGCGGAGAACCACTGTGCTCCGGTGAACAAGGTCGATGCGGTTGGACAGAGGAGATCAAGGCAAACCTATTGGTGGTAACGCCGCTACCTGGTGGTCACCGAAGTACACCAACAAAGAGCTTCTGCGGCGGCCAACGGCGGTGCTCAACGAAGCGAGGTCTACGGTGAGAATTAGCAAGAGAAATTAGGGTCCATAGTTGTGTAAGCTTACCCTGATGACGATAGAGAGGTCGAGGAGACTTGGGAAGGCGTGGCGGCGGCGGATCGACGATAATGGCCACGGCGGCCGATGAAAGGAATGCTCTAATTCACATGATTCCCGGTGTGCGGGCTTCCGTGCTTGGTCCTAGGTGAGTAAGACCACGACGGCGCGTCCAATGGTGGCTACCACGAGGCGAGGGGTGGTCGGACTTGACCGGAACGACGAACTCCGACGAACTAGGGTTTCGGGTGAGGAAGGAAGGTGGTTCTGGAGAGCGAGATTAAAGATGAGATTGGTATGAGAGGATAGAGGAGGACACGGCGATCTTATCTACTCCTCCCAGTGGTGGCGGCCCACATCATAGAGCAGCGATCGATCGGGGGCGGAGCTCCGGCCAACGAGCTTCTTCCAGTAGGCGAGGTAGACGACGAAGTCGATTTTGCAGAAAACCCCCTAGCGCTTCTCTCCTCTCAACCCGCAGTCCCTCTTCGGTCCCACCTGTTAGCCAGACACGAAAACGAGCTGGGATGGTTAGGGCAACAGTTAAGCAGATAAGAGTTGGGCCATGGCCAAGATTTGTTTTTATTTGTTTTACTTTTTTCTATTTTCTGTTTTACTTTTAGATTTGAATTATCCTTATTTGATTTGAATTCTCTTTATAGAATTGATTTGCTAAGTGATTGCAGCATTAATAAAGTATATTAAGGTTCTTTTATAAGTTTGTCATATACAGGTATTATTTCTTTATCTATTTTCTATCAAAAACCCTTTTTATATATTATGTACAAGCCCTTATTATTCATTTTTTCTTTGTACATTAAACCATGGCTTTATTATATGATATTTTCTTATTTGTTTATAAAACTTAACTCTAGTTGGCTCATAGTTTGAATAGAATTTTTTTATATGTATAATGATCCTAAATCATTATTTGATGCAAGAAATACAAAAGAAATTAATATGGTTAATACTACTTTCATTAATTTAGAAAATGGTATTCTATAAATTTATTATGGTAAACAGAGAAATTTAGGGTTCTTAATTTACTTATATTTCTTTTGTTGTTGTGAGTAAATATTTAATAATTTAAACATATTGTCTTTTGTTTGTGATATTTGATGACATCAGCTTTTAAATATAAAGTTATATCTAGAATGTTTTATAGAAAGGAATTGGTAAAGATACTCCTAAGCACATATAATTATGATAATTAGAATTGACAGAGATGTGCTTATTTGATTTGCTAAATAACTATTCCTATCAAATATTGTGGAGATAAAATAATTTATCCAACATATGAGTTGGATGTTAAGCTTGATCATAGATTTAGGATTTAGGGTTTTACTAATAATTCTTATCCTCCTTAATTCGTAAGTATGGACTTCTGATTAAGGAATTCCTTTCCTAGATATACTACTTATTCCTATCCATCATCATGGTCATCATGATAAGCTTTACTTCACAACCATATCCTTATTCACCTATTATTCTTCTAAACTCATTCATGAATCCAATGATTTTGACACTAAAGTATTTCATGATCTTCACCTATCCAGACTTGGCTATGTCAACTACTGTTCTTCTGATAATATTCAATCCAATAAGTAGTTCCTTCAAAATCCACTCATAATCTTCCTTGATCATTTATAGCTTAGGTTTCCAATTGGCTAATCAAGACTTCATTAATACAACCTTACATTTGTATTGAAATTACCTTCTCAATATCTCTAATTGGATTAAGGATGTTATTCATGGATTATGCCCACTTGGTCTAATAAAATTACTACTGGTAGCTATCCTCAGGGTTCATCCTAGTAATCTTCTTTACTACCATATAATTATATGTTATAAATTACTCTTCTATTTATTCAGGAGTGATTTAACTCCACCAATAATCATGTTGATCTAATTTACTTTCAACACTCCCATCCTATATATGATATTTGAATCTAGCATTACCATATACCTTCCCTTACCTTCCTCTCTAAAAGATTTAAGTAGATGCTATGATAAGATCAAGAAGTAGTAGATCAAGTATTGATAGTTAAAGAATTTGTGAATCAATGGTTGATTACTCAATCATTGATGAACAACAGATATTAATATAGGTTCCATAAATATTGATATGGAAAGAAAGATATATGGTGAATGATCTTGACTTAGTTTCTTTCCAAATCAAACTCATTAAAGAGTTAAAGTTAGGTATTACTATGATAATCATAGGAAGAATAGATAAGAATAAGATATGTTAGGATTAGTCATTAAATTTTTATTACTTGAGTTGTAATCTTAACTTGGCGCTCATGAGTGATTATAATAAATACTATGATATGATCACCTAAGGATCAAATATAAATCATAATGTATTAGGGTTTAACTTCTATTACATTTGATCTACCCCTTAGATCAAATCTCCCTTACCCAAAAATAAGGTTTTAGCTAAGGTCATATTGAAACTTATAGCGGTCAACTTGATGATCTACTTCAATTCCATCAAGTTAAGAGAAGCTTCAATCACTTTGACAAGTTTTGTTCAAAAGCGCAAAAATTATTAAGATTTTCTATGCATGAATGCAATGCACACATCTGGGTTCAGCTTATTTCTAGGCTCTAATGCTGGGATATTACAATTATGATATAGAAAGGTGATGCAAATTGGGCGTATCAACTCCCCCAAGCTTAGACTTCGCTTGTCCCCAAGAGAATACTGAGCTCAGTAAACATGTCCACAGGTTTATGGAGTGAAGTTTCATAAAAATAATACGAACAAGAAGCATCACACTTATCATTGCACAACTCATAGAAGAAAGCAACTCGCCATTATATAACTTATCTTGAAACCATGTACAACAGTAACAATAGACATGCATAAAGATAAATCATAATTGGAATTGGCAAACTTGTTCTTGGACAGAGAACACCTGGCAACCCGTTTTACAAAAGCTTTTTGTAGAAGTTTCAAAATGGGAGCACTCTTTGCTCAAAAAGGTTTTTTCACAAGCTAAGGATTTCAAAGTAATACTCAATAGATAATAGTTTTGTGCAAACAAGGAAGATGAAGAACATGATTGAATAAATCACCATATGAATGCTTGAAACACAACAACTCAAATGCTTGTTGGAGATAGAGAGGAAGTAGGTTTACTGACTCAACTGGTAATGAGGAGAGAGGTACCATCTTAGTGGGTAGAAGGGATTACAAGTCATAAAGAGCTTCCAAAATATTATGGTACTTACTAGCTTTGAGCCCTCATTGCCCCTATCATAAGCATCTTGAGATGATTAAGGTTAAAGTGAACAAATATGGAGTATATGCTTGACGAATTATAAGTTGGCAATCTCATGTCCCTTGAATATGACGGCCACTCCTCATGCATACTCAACTTTGGGCCCAGGTAAGTTCTTGTCATTGTAAGTATTTGCATATCATTGAGAACCGCCAACGGGGTACCCCTTGCACATGGTACAGGAGCTTTCCCATAACCAAAATGACAAGGCAAGCAGACAGTGAGCATTTCAGCAATCTTTTTATTTACCATATGCATAGCTTTTTATTGAGGATGCTTCATAGATGACTCACTATGGTGATTATGCAAGTTTCCACCATGATTAAGCATGGCTTAGGCTAGCGGCCCAGGCGTTTCTCTAACACAGGATACAAACTCCTTGGACTTACAAGTTCCCTCTTTATTTCACACCGGTGACATCCATAGACAAAAGAGCACGATATCAACTGTGTACAGAGTACAAGTGCAATGTTGAAAATGTTCCCCGTGATAGCACGATTCTGCTAATTCCAACGTATAGATGCAATCATATACAACTTCAATGTTCACAATGGTTCAAGTATATTAGGGGCAAAGAAATAAAGTGTGCCATCAAGTTCGTGAGATCTTTACTAACTAGTTTTTACATAAAAAAATACTTTTTAATTCGAAAGGTAGATGAACCTTGAGAATTTGCTAGGAATAGCAATTGCTACAAGGTAGATATGGTGGACACAAGTGGCAAAGGTTTTTGGTTCAAAGGATTTTGGAAACATGAGAAGTATGCCTTCTCAAATAGGTTTTTGGCTAGCAAGGCTGGGTAGCAAGCAAGAGAGTTGAGAAACAAGCAAACATACAAGTAATAAAGCCAAACATGCAATCTTCCTTGAAGATACAAAAGAATCTTAAATAAAGAATATTAAGCTTATGAGCCAACAAGAAATAAAACAAATGATACAAAATACCTATAAGCTTTTTCTTTCTTTTTCTCTTTCATAGTGATGCTACTGACCAGAACACGGTTTGCCAAAACCAATTTAGATCCACTTGATGATCCCAAAGTGGTGCCAATACTGATCAACAAGATCCATCATATAATAGAGATTGCAAACTAAAATAAGAAGTGCAAAAAGTAAAAGATGAGACTTCTCATTAATATTCCAATAAAGGCACTCACACCAAGGGATACATAGATAATCAACTAAAGGAGAGATACTTCCACGAGCAAACCAAACTATAAGATAACCCCTCTACCACAGATATGAATCCACTGAAGAGGTAAAAGATAAAAGATAATGGTGGTGATACCGCGACCCTCCCCCAAGCTTGGAATAAGCCAAGGGGATGCCAAAACTGATGATGAATTACTCCCTTAGTGGTGGTGGTGTTCTCTGTCATCATCAAACTTACAAGGCAATGGTTCCTCATCCAAAAAGGATGTCCTTGTCTCCGTAATCCTAAAACTAGCAGCAGAGCTTTGCGATCAAATCTAGCCTCATACTCACAGTTTTTGTTCTGTATGTCATAGAGTTGTGTTTTCAATTGGTTGGTGGTCAGACGGAGTGAAAAGATCTCTTCTCGGAGGTCATCTACTTCTCCCTCGTGATTGGTGATGAGTTCTGAACTTATCTTGTGAATAACATCCACTTCGCGTTCTGCCATCTTCTTGTACCTGAAAACTTCCTGTTCCAATGCTTCCATCCTGTCTTCCAGACTGTCCTCTCCTTTAGGGCCTTGAACTTCTTTCATCTGTACCTTCCCCTCCTTGAGGATCAAATCTTTGGGATGAATCCTCAACTCATACATTTACGGGTTGAGGATGTCCGTGGAGGAACCCTCCATGGGTGATCCAGAGGAAGACATTAAGGCTCCAAATCTGAGAATTTTCCTGACAACAACAGATCGAAACGAAAACACGACGAGAACACGGTGCAAGAACCTCGGGGAACCCAGGGGTTATATATTACGAAGTTTCAAGGCATAAGGAAGGTTTTGACACGAAAACAAGGCGGAGAAGGAGTTCGAGGGGGGAACACCCCCCTCGGACGCGACCAGGCTGGGCCCGCACCTGGGGTGGGTGTGTCCACCCCGGGCTCTGTTTCCTCTTCAGTTTTGTCTCGTAACTTCCCTTATGTATTAAAAACATAAAAAAATTAAAAATATTGGAGTTTCACGAACCTTCTGTTTTCACCACTTTTACCTATTCAAGGACGAACTCTGCAGTTTCTGGTGTTTGGCTTCTGATAAATTCTTCTGGAGTCACCATTTGAATAACATCTACATCTTCATTATAAGAATCTGCAGAAATATAATGGTTTAGTCTTTGACCATTAACCACCTGTGTTGTGTCATCCTTCAAAGAAGAAATTTTGATGGCACTTGAACGGTACACTTCCTTGATAACAAAAGGTCCTTCCCATTTGGAGAGTAGTTTCCCTGCAAAAAATCTGAGACGAGACCTATACAAAAGAACTTTCTCACCAACATGGAACTCCCTTTTGAGAATTCTCATATCATGCCATCTTTTTACTTTTTCCTTAAAGAGCCTAGCATTTTCATAAGCTTCACCTCTCCACTCATCTAGATTACTTAAATCGAGCAGTCTTTTCTCACCAGCAAGTCTAAAATCTCTATTCAACTCTTTCACTGCCCAATAAGCTTTGTGTTCTAATTCTAAAGGTAAGTGACAAGCTTTCCCATCGACCATTTTGTAAGGAGACATCCCCATAGTATTTTTATAAGCAGTTCTATAAGCCCACAAAGCGTCATTCAACTTTTTAGCCCAATTTTTCCTAGATCTATTGACAGTTTTCTGCAAGATAGATTTAATTTCCCTATTGGAAAGTTCTACTTGCCCACTAGTTTGGGGGTGATAAGCTGAAGCAATTCTATGGTTTACATCATACTTAGCGAGAGTTTTTCTAAAACCCCACGAATAAAATGAGAGCCTCCATCAGTCATGAGATATCTAGGCACACCAAACCTAAGAAAAATGACATCTTGAAGCATTTTCAAAGAGGTCTTACCATCAGCACTGTTTGTAGGTATGGCTTCCACCCATTTTGTAACATAGTCAATAGCAACAAGAATATGAGTATACCCTTTTAAAGAAGGAAAAGTCCCCATAAAGTCAAATCCCCAACAATCAAAAGGTTCAATAACAAGAGAATAATTCATAGGCATTTCATTGCGTCTAGAGATGTTACCTACTCGTTGGCATTCATCACATGATAAGACAAACTTTCTTGCATCTTAAAAAGGGTAGGCCAATAAAATCCAGATTGTAAAATCTTTTGTGCAGTCCTATCCCCAGCATGATGTCCTACATAAGCACTGTCATGACATTTTCTCAATATCTCTTGTTGTTCAAATTCTGGAACACATCTTTGCGTAATGCCACCTACTCCTTCTTTATATAAGTGTGGGTCATCCCAAAAGTAATGCCTTAGATCATAAAAGAATTTCCTTCTTTGCCGAGCTGTAAAGGTTGGAGGCAAATACTTGGAAACAATAAAGTTAGCATAATCATCATACCAAGGACTCTCATGTGGACTTACCCTTATTGCAGCTAACTGCTCATTTGGAAAACTATCATTAACAGGCAAAGGGTCAAAAGAAATGTTTTCCAAACGAGATAAATTATCAGCAACAGGATTATCAGCACCTTTCCTATCCACAATATGCAGATCAAACTCTTGCAAAAGCAACACCCACCTTATAAGCCTAGGCTTAGCGTCCTTCTTTGTCATAAGGTACTTAATAGCTGCATGATCAGTATGAATAGTAACCTTAGAGTCAACAATATAAGGTCTAAACTTATCACAAGCAAATATTATAGCTAAGAACTCTTTTTCAGTAGTAGCATAATTATTTTGAGCAACATCCAGAGTCTTGCTAGCATAATGAATAACATTCAGCTTCTTGTCAACATGTTGTCCAAGGACATCACCCACAGCAAAGTCACTAGCATCACACATGATTTCAAAAGGTAAACTCCAATCAGGTGGTTGGACAATAGGAGCAGTTGTCAAAGCCTTCTTCAAAGTTTCAAAAGCTTCCTTACAATCATCATCAAAGACAAAAGGTACATCTTTTTGAAGAAGATTAGTAAGGGGCTTTGAAATTTTGGATAAATCTTTAATAAACCTCCTATAGAAACCAGCATGACCAAGAATACTACGAATACCTTTGATATCTCTAGGACAAGGCATCTTATCAATTTCTTAAATTTTAGCTCTATCAACTTCAATGCCTCTTTCAGAGATCTTGTGTCCAAGAACAATCCATTCATTAACCATGAAATGGCATTTCTCCCAGTTAAGAAGAAGGTTGGTTTCTTCACATCTCTGTAAAACTTTATCAAGGTTGTGCAAACAGTTATCAAAAGAAGTTCCATAGACATAAAAATTGTCCATGAAAACCTCCACAATTTCTTCACAAGAACCATGAAAGATAGTAGACATACATCTCTAAAAGGTAGCAGGAGCATTACATAAACCAAAAGGCATACACCTATAATCATAATACCATCAGGACAAGTCAAAGTGGTTTTCTCTTGGTCCTGTGCTTTCACAGCAATTTGAGAAAACCCAGAATAACCATCAAGAAAGAAAAAGTGAGTCTTTTTTGGACAACCTCTCAAGCATTTGATCAATAAAGGGCAAAGGATAATGATCTTTCTTACTAACTTTATCAATCTTTCTAAAATCAATGCACATTCTATACCCAACCAGTACTCTTTGGGGTGTAAGCTCATTATCCTCATTAGGCACAACAGTTATTCCCCCTTTCTTGGGAACACAATGAACAGGGCTAACCCATTGACTATCAGCAATAGGATAAATAATACCAGCATCAAGCAGTTTTAATACCTCATTTCTTACCACATCCTTCATCTTAGGATTTATACGGCGTTGGTGCTCAACAAATGGTTTTGCATCAGGCTCAATATTAATAGCATGCTGACATATAGTAGGAGAAATTCCTTTTAAATCATCAATAGTATAACCCATAGCTCCTCGGTGCTTCTTCAATACTTCCAACAACCTTTCTTCTTCCTTCCCTGAAAGTTTAGAACTAATAATAACATGATATATTTTCTTATCATCAAGATAAGCATAATTAAGATCATTAGGTAAAGGTTTTAATTCTAAAACAGGATCCCCTTTAGGTGGTAATGTGGTACCCAAATCTTCCACTGGTAGATTATGCTTAAGCTATTCTGGCTGACGAAGGAAAACTTCGTCAATCTCGTTTCTTTCCTTCATGAAGACATCACTTTGATGGTCTTCCATGAACTGCTGCAAAGCATTGTTAGGAGCAAGAGAAATAGCAGACAGTTGTTCAACCCTGAAATCCTCATCGGGTAGTTCATTTTCATAAGGAGTTTTGGCTAATTTGGAAAATTTAAACTCATAAGATTCTCTAGCAAACTTAGTCAAAACTTTTTCCTTCCTACAATCTATGATAGCCCCACAAGTATTAAGGAAGGGTCTACCAAAGATAATAGGATAAGTTTTACTAGCTTCTTTACCAAGTACTAGAAAATCAGCAGGATATTTAATCTTACCACAAAGGACCTCCACATCTCTTACAATACCAGTGGGGCAAACTTTCTCTCTATTAGCAAGGTGAATAACCACATCAATGTCTTCAAGCTCACAAGGACCAATCTCATGCATAATTTCCCTTTAAATCTCATAAGGAATAGCACTAGAACTAGCACCAATATCACATACACCATAGTAGCTATGACTACCAATTTAATAGAAAGCACAGGGACACTAGCTTTTCTAACTTTCTTAGGATAGAAATAATATTAGTAGCGTCTTCAAAGAAGACAATATGCTCATCCTCTATATTTCTAGTGACAAGATCTTTCACAATAGCTACCACAGGCTCAATATCAATAAGCTCATAGGACCCTATTGTTTTTTTGCACTTTTGCTAACCACATTAGCCATAATAGAATGCTCACTTACCTTGGAAGGAAAAGGAGTTTTCTCAATATAAGGTTTAGGCAAAATAGGATCAAAAGTACAAACCTCTGTACTAGAAGGAACATGGGTGACAGTGTCTTTATAAGGAGTGTGGTACTTGTCCCAATCTTTCTTGGGAATTTCAATATAAGAGGCAAGGGCATTAAAACATTTTACAAGAACTTGAGGATCAAGACCAAACTCATTGCTAATATCACGGAAGTTATCAGTTCCCATAAAAGATTTAATGCATTCATAATCATAGTTTATACCTGACTTTCTTCCTTTGTCATTCTCCCAAGCTTTAGTGCTATCTTGAATACGGTCTAAGAGATACCATTTAGCTTCTTCCTTCATACATGTGAATGATCCAGCACAAGAAGCATCTAGTAAATCTTTATCATGAAGAGAAAGCCTAGCATAAAAGTTATTGAGAATAATATTGTTAGGGAGTTCATGAATAGGACATTTAAGCATGAGTAACTTCAATCCGCCCCAAGCTTGAGCTGTACTCTCTCCATCAAGAGGCCAAAAGTTATATATAAGATTTCTATCCTTATGTATCTCACCGGGAGGATAAAATTTAGAGTAAAAGAGATATGCCATCTCCTCCCATTCCATGGATTGCCCATTCTTCAACAGCTTATACCATTCTTCAGCTCTCCCTTTCAAGGATATGGAGAGTAACTTCTTCTTTACCTATTTAGTTGTGATACCTGCACACTTAAACAACCCGCATAATTCATGGATAAAAAGCAAGTGATCACCAGCGTGGAGAGTTCCATCCCCAAAATAATAACGGTCCATAACACGATTAACAATACTTGTAGGTATCTTAAAAGGATCTATCTCAATAGGAGGTGGTTCATCTACTATCCTAGCAGTGGTAGTAGTTTTCCGAAACAGAAAACCAAGTGGGTTTTCCATATTGGAAACAAAGTAACAAGCAGGAACAAAAGCAATACTCATAGTAAAAGTTTCCTTTACCAGTGCCACTCTTCAATAGCGCTTCACTCCCCGACAACGACGCCAGAAAATAGTCTTGATGACCCACAAGTATAGGGGGTGTATCGTAGTACTTTCGATAAATAGGAGTGTCGATCCCAACGAGGAGCAGAAGGTGCTGAATAGTGGTATGGAGCAGGAAATTCCTGTGAATACTTAGCAAATGGATTTTTAGTGGTTTTCTGACAAGGCAACAAAACAAAGCGCAAGTAATAAAAGTAACAAACAAATGGAGCAAGTGACCCAATCCTAACTTATCAAAGGAAAAGCCGGTGGAAATACTCTTAAGGACCAAACGTTCTCGAAGATACATGGGAATTCTGTCAAGTTCTTTTGCTTCAAATAGCTGAGTACTCTTCTTTGGTGTTTGTAAGTGTTGTGTGGGTGAATTTGTGCTAACATACCACCCTTCATAGGACTAATACATACTTGTGATTAAACCCCCTGCAAACATCCGTAACTACAGGAAAGTAATTAAGATATAAATCTAACCACAGCCTTAAACTCTGAGATCCTACACTCCCTTGTGCAAAGGTGTCCTAACGGGGGTTCAGGTTTTTATCACTCCGGCAACCCCACAATTAGTAGCCAAATACACAATGCATCCCCCCAGGCCCATAAATGGTGAAGTTTCATGTAGTCGACGTTCACATGACACCACTAGAAGAATAGCACCACAACTTAAATACTAAACCATTGAATAATAACTCATCACATATTCACTACTAACAACATGACTTCTCCCATGTCCTCAAGAACTAGACGAACTACTCACAAGACATCATATGGATCAAGATAATCCAATGGTTCCACTCACAAGCATCAACTGCAATAGTAATTAACACCGGGAAAGTTTCCCCTGAGAATTAAAGCAATATCCAACACAATTATTACAGCGGGACGGAGTGGTGATGATGGTGCTGGTGGATATGATGGTGTGGATGATGATGATCCCGATGAAGCCTAACTTGATGATGGTGTTGATAGCGACGATCTCCCCTCTCCGGGAAGGAATTCCCTTGGCAGAAATCTGTATGCCGGAGAGATCTTTCTCTCTCGGTGTTTTCCGCCCCTAGAGGCGGTAGAAATATATCTGTGGTTGCTCCCCCAGCCTTAGGGTTTTGTAGGGAAGATATAGGTGAAGGGGCAGAGTCGGAGGCCGGGCAGTGGGCCACACCTGCCCTAGGCGCGGGGTCAGGTGGGCCCGCGCCTAGGGGGTGTGGGCCCCCTTTGGCCCCTCTTCGCTCCTCCTTCTGGCTTCCTTCGTATTCTGGTAAAATAATATGTTTCCATATTTTTCTAGTATTTTTCTGATCTTCGTGAAATTGCACCAAACGCCTTCTTTTCCATCAGAATCCAGACTCTAGCAGTCCATCCTCCAGGAATCATCCAACATGTGTAAACAGATGAAAAATCCATAAGTAATACCTCATAATAAGACAAACATCAATGAATAGAGGTAAATTATGATATATAAAGGTGATGCAAATTGGGCGTATCACAGCCCTCGTACTCAAGGGACATGAGATTGCCAACTATATTTCATCAAGCATATACTCCATATTTGTTCACTTTAACCTTAATCACTTCAAGATGCTTATGATAGGGGAAATGAGAGCTCAAAGCTAGTAAGTACCATAATCTTTTGAAAGCTCTTTATGAACTTGAAATCTCTGCTTCCCTCTATGAAGGGCCTATCTTCTACTTCTAAGTTGAGTCAGTAAACCTACTCCTCTCTATCTCCAGCAAGCATTTGAGTTGTTGTGTTTCAAGCATTCATATGATGATTTATTCAATCATGTTTCTTTATGTTCCTCGTTTGCACAAGACTTGTCGTGCTATTGACGACAAGTACGCCATGGAGGGGTCCTCACAGTGCGTGTTTAGAGACGTGGGGGAAGGCTGACGGTTGACGGGTACAAGGTAACACAGCTTACCCAGGTTCAGATCCCACAACGGTGGCGGAATCCTACTCCTGCTATAAATCACTATAATGGCAATACGCCGAGTTACAGGGATTGGTTCGCTGTGCGAGGTTGTCTAAGATTGTTTGAAGTTGTGCCCTAAAGGCTCTCATAGGCCCGACTTATATAGTCGCCAGGTCCTAGGGTTACACGGAAAAGTCCTAGCCCGACAGGTACAGAGTCCTACATTGACTATAACTAGTCTAGCTTGTCTCGTACTCCAAGGCTCCGGGTACGCTGGTGACTCCACCGTAGCCTTCCTATATCCTGCATGGGCCTCCCTTCTGGATCCATCTAACTGGGCCTCCCAGCAGGCCATGGGCCATGCTACCAACTGTGGGCCACCCGGGTTATCCGGATAAGAGACATGCTATGAGGATACCCATATAGCATATCCCCAAGAGTAGCCCCCGGAGAACTCCGAGATCTTGTGCCGTCTTGCCTCTTCACGTTGAATGCTCCGTCTAGATGGATGTCGGCAAATCGTCAAGCAATATCTTGTAATCCTCCCAAATAACCCTGCAAGGTATTCTCCGTCTTCAACTTGTAAGTCGGAGAAATGCTGAATCTTCCATCGTACTCTTCCGTAGCCGGACTGGATGCGTCCATGCCGGAATATTCTAATGTGATGGTTCATCTACCTATGACAGCTAGGGTGATGCAGACTTAGGTCAGCGACGCCTCATAACTCACATATGGAGAGAACGCAATCATGTCCGATTTTCCCGCGCGAGCAATATGAACTGTTGGCGGCGACGGTTGGGACGTGGCGAAATTTCCACGCACGTTGGCACACACGTCGTCTACGCGGAAACCGTCCGATTAAGCTGCACGAATCTTGATGTTGGAGATCATAAATAGTAACTAGGGTCGAAATTTTTACTTTTCACCTCATTCTCCCCTCGCATCATCTTCTTCCTCCAGCGAGCGCCCCTTCGAGGTCTCTGCGCAATCTTGCGAAAAACCCTAGCTCCTGTTATAAACTTATTTACAAAAGCTTTGCTTGAAAACTGTTTGCCAACTGTTCTCTAACCAAGAACAAAGTTTGACAATCCCAATTATGTTTTATCTTTATGCATCTTTATTGTGACTCCCATACTTGTTGCAAGATAAGTTATATAATGGTGAGTTGCTTTCTTCTATGAGTTGTGAATTGGTAAGTGTTATGCTTCGTGTCCATATTCTTTTTATCGGCACTTCACTCCATAAACCTGTGGACATGTTTACTGAGCTTAGTTTTCTCTTGGGGAAAAGCGAGGTCTAAGCTTGGGGGAGTTGATACGTCCAATTTGTATCACCATTCTATATCATATTTTTCCTCTATTCATTGATATATTTCATATTAAGAGGTGTTACTTATGTCTTTTCATCTATTTTTGCATGTTGGATGATTCTTGGAGAATGAACTACCGGAGTCAGGATTCTAATGGAAAAAGCGGTGTTTTGATGCAATTTCGCGAAGATCAGAAAAATACTAGAAAAACTACGGAAAATTATATTTTCTCAGAAGACGAAGGAAGCCAGAAGGGGAGGCGGAGTTGGGCCACAAGGTACCCACACCCCCTAGGCGCGGGCTACCCCAGGCCGCGCCTATAGGGGGTGTGGCCGCCCTGGCCCACCTCTGGCTCCGCCCTCTCGCCTTTATCTTCTTCTCGAAACCCTAATACACGGGGAGCGACCACAGAAAGATTCCGCCGCCTCTACGGGGCGGAAAACACCAAGAGAGAAAGAGCGCTTCGACAGAAATATTTCTGCCGGGGAAATTCCTTCCGGAGAGGGGAGATCATCGCCATCAACACCGTCATCAAGCTAGACTTCATCGGGATCATAATCCACACCATCATCTCCACCATCACCATCATCACCACTCCATCCCGCTGTAACAATTGTGTTGAATCTTGCATAGTTCTTAGGGGAAACTTTCCCGGTGTTGATTACTATTGTAGTTGATGCTTGTGAGTGGAACCATTAAATTATTGTTTATGTTTAGATTGTTATCCATTATCATACCATCTCTGATATTGATCCATATGATGTCTCGTGAGTAGTTCATTTAGTTCTTGAGGACATGGGAGAAGTCATGTTGTTAGTAGTGGAATTATATTGAGGTATTATTCAATGGTTTAATATTTAAGTTGCAGTTCTATTCTTCTAGTGGTGTCATGTGAACGTCTACTACATGATACTTCACCATTTATGGTCCTAGGGGAATGCATTGTGTATTTGGATAATAATTGTGGGGTTGCCAGAGTGACAGAAACCTGAACCCCCGTTAGGAAACCATTGCACAAGGGAGTGTAGGATCTCAGAGTATAAAGTTGTTGTTAGGTTTATATCTTAATTGATTTCTTGTAGTTGCGGATGCTTGCAAGGGGTTTAATCACAAGTATTTATTAGTCCAAGTAAGGTCGGTATATTAGCACAGGATCACCCACAAAACACTTATAAAACCAAATAACATTAATCAGCTATATGAAACGAAAACACTTGATAGTATTCCCATGTGTCCTCGAGAACGTTTGGTCCTCATTAGTATTTCCATCGGCTTGTCCTTTGCTAAGAAAAGATTGGGCCACTTGCTGCAATTATTTGCTGCCTTTATTTACTTGTACTTTATTTCCTTGCTTTATCAGAAAACACCTAAAAATCCGTTTGCTAAGTATTTACAGAGATTTCCTACTCCATACAACTAGTCAACAGCTTCTGCTCCTCGTTGGTATAGACACTCCTAACCCCCTATACTTGTGGGTCATCAATGAGCCAAGACATCTCTTTTGTAAAATAGCTTTTGTCAACTAGTGTTGAGATAGGAAGTATATCACCTAATACACAATCAGTTGCAAAAACACAAGCAAGCAAGAAGGAAACCATTGCAATCACTTGATAAGAAAAAGTTTTTGGTCCCCCTGAGTTTTTCCTTTTTGACAAAACATCATGGTTGCTAAAATTAGGATGTTACAAGTACTACTTCCGAGCTGAAGAGGTCCATGTTGAGTTTCTAGAACTCTTCCAGTTATATAATTTCGACATCCTCGACAAATCTCTCATGAGTTGCTTTGTCTGTAAGTTGTTGAATTCATTGTCTACATATAAGTTGTTCAGTTTTTCAGTTGTTCAATTCATTGCATATAATTATCCTCATTATATCCTTTTCTACTCTACTATTATGCAGAATGAATATCCAAGTCTATGGTGTTGGGTTTATTGACCCAGATAAAGTACATATAGAGATGTTAATGGCTAAACCCAAGGAGACGTAGGAAAACCTTTTAAGGTTTCTAACAGAGCAAAAATTTTGTGATCACATACCGTTTTCTTACAATTTCAAGTGAGGGTCTTACTCTGTTGTACACATTCACTTTTTCTTATTCGATGTTAAGTGTAATTGATGAGTTATTGATGTATATATAAATGTGTGCAGGTTCTACTGGATTCTGCTAGACATTCAACTTGATAAGCGAATAGTTGAAGTCATGGACCCATTAAAGAGACACCTCGAAGAGTTCCGCGGCATGCAGAGGTAATTTTTGCGCTATATCGGTATCTTTCGTTAATTTTATGATATATCAGGTAATGAATAACCCATTCATTCATTTTCTTTGACGGGAAGGGTTTGGAACCTGTTCAAGAGTGCGGTTATGGGTTCTTTAGTGAGAAGCTGATGTTTACTCCGGTCTCGGTAAGTAGTACGTGATATATACGTGTATCTCTTTACTTCTAGTTTTAATATAATTATGATGCTAGCTATTATTTTGATTGAATTCTATTCTCGTAAAGTGCACAAGTCAGCCACCAGAGACGAATTTATTTGGATACTACGTTTGCGAGTTCATTCGCACGTTTACCATTGAGCACAAAGATTATAGAGTCGACGTAAGCAATACATTTACACAATTATTTTATTACCGTCACTTTTTGTTATCATGATTGATATTCATATTGATCTCTTTTTTTATATAGTTCGAGAGCATGAGGGATCAGCTCCTACTAGAGCAACGCGTACTAGGAATTGCAGGTGAACTGGCGGGATTTTTGTTGAAAGAGATGGTAGACGACGCCAGAGAATTTAGTGTGAATATGCGCTACTGTTGATCTGCGGCCGTGTAATCGAATAGACGCGCCCTAGTTCCGGTAATTGTGATCTTCATGTAACTATCAAAATTATATATATGTATTTGTATGCTCGATCCTAAGACAAGTTATCTTATATATGCATGAACGTGTACGGTATGTGGTAGGTAGAAATATTCAAAAACTATTTTAAAATGAAAAAGAAATAAATAAAAAATATAAAATATAAAATATAAAATGAATTCTCTACCGCGGCAAAGAAAATGCCCAAAATGCCGTCGTGACAGAGAACCATTTGTTGCGGTCTGTAACACCAACCGGGACTAATGGGGGTGCACCCCGCCCGCCGCGGCTGTCACATGGAGGACCATTTGTCCCGGTTGGGTTACCAGCCGGGACTAATGCATGGATCTTTAGTCCCGCTTGGCTAGTCCCAGTTTGCCAACTAGGACAAAAGCCTCTTACGGGCCGGGACTAGACTCCGGTTCTCCTCTAGTGCAGTTGAGTTAGGCTCACTTCCCCGGTCTCTGAAAACCTTACTCCTTCTTGTATGTTATTAATTACCGGCGAAACCGAAAAGTTATAGGGGTGCGCATATTAGATCTGATGGGTGATGGATGAATATTATAGGGTTCAGATTGTCCTCTTCGTCGTTCTCTCCTGGTCTTTATATGAAAAGGTTAAATCATGGGATTAGATCGAGTCGGTTATAAATTAGGATTTAGCTTTTATTTTTCTATCTATAGATAGTAGTCGTATCCTCCATCGTAGGCATGGGCCATCCGAAAAAAAATGTATACACGGTTGAAGACGGTGAAACATGGCAGATTTATTTATAGAATGAAGTGATTGAAACGATCAACACACACAGAGAGACTCTCGAGTCTCGACACGGCACCTCCAGACTACAGCTGTGCAGAATACTCAACGCGTATTCGACTTCGACTAGTGAATCAATCGTCCCAGACCCCAGAAACCACAGCGCGGCGTAACTAAGCACCGCCATGTTTGCCAAGACAGATGCATTACACTGATTCATGGCATCCTGCCACCTGAGGCCGTAAAGGTACAGGTACAAGGACAGAATGCCTTGACCCAGAATGCCCACCACGACCATGCACAGACCTACCCAGAACAGGACGGTGTACAGCCTGCACGACGCCGCCTCGTCCCGAAGCTGCCGCAGACGGTCCGGCAGGAGCACCGCGTCGATGACGTACACGGCGACGGCGTCAGGGGAATCGCACGAAGGAACCTCCATTGTCACCCTGGCCGCGCCGCCGCTCCCGCGTGACGTCGGCGGCGACGGCCACAGCCACACCGTTTCCCCGTCGTCGTGGACGGTGAGGACGTTGCTTTTGCCGGCGGCCGCGTCGGCGGCGAGGGTGCGCACCTCGACCAGCTCGAACGCCGCCATTTGCTCCCTCCCGTAGCGCACCGCCGCCCCGTGGAGCAGAACGACGGCGAGCTGGTCGTCGGCTCTCAGGTTCTTGAACGCGGGCTCGAAGTCAGCCACCGCGTGGTCGTTGGGGCAGAAGACCGTGAGGCCACTGCCGGCGACGATGCGCTGGTTGAAGAAGTCGCTTGCGTTGGCCGTCGCAGCGAGGAGGGCCGCGAACCTCCCGCAGCCCTACGTATCCTTGAGACACTCCATCAGGCCCTGCCCCTGCGGCGGCGCGTCTGACGCGTGCCCGAAGCCGGCGCCGGACGCGACGAGCAGCAGCAAGACAAACAGAGGTACGGCCATGGCTCGTGCCTAGCTAAAAGAAAGAGATCGATCACCGTTAGAGAGTGAATTGCAATGCGGGTTCTGGGCCGGCCGTGAGGATGAGGGGGGCGTATTTATACACGAAACGAAGGTTTAGTCCCGTAAATTATTGAGCAGGCGACGGCGACGGCGACGGCGACGGCGATGAAGGAGTGCCCTGTGAGGCTGTGACTGATCATGGAGGGTGTTATACGTGTCGATGGCCTATCGGACGCCCTACGCCCTATGTGGATACGGCAATGGAAAAAGAAATATAGCAAGGGTCGGTGTGTCTAGTCGCCCTACACATGTTTTCATTTTGGTTATGCCCACACCAAGGCGTCATTACCGATATTGGATCGACAGAAGAATTTAAACACCACTATCGTCGTTTGGTGGTTGATTGTTTCCAAACTACTATCCAGTAGAAGGAAAGTCAACAAAGTAGTTGGTTAACTTCGTGCCAGTCTTTGTTTTTGGACAGCTTGACACCCTGCCATGCATGCATATATATGATGTGGTGTTTTGATCATTTTGTTGCTTTTTACTTCTCTTAATTTTTGGTGATATACTTTTGATCATTACATAATAATGTGATTCTCCTAAATATAGTTGATCATTATTAGAGTATAATTGATAATGAAAATCTATTTTTCTTTACAGAAACAATATCTATATTTCCATTACATTAAGAGAAGTAAAAACATAAAAGGATGACATGATCAACTAGGGCAGAGCTAGAATAATTCATGGGTATAGAATGCATATCCAATAAATTTTGCTGAAAAGTTTGAGTATATTTTTTTGATAAAAGGAATATATTAATATCATTAAGATAACAATTTCACCCAGTTTCTGCACCAACAAGATATCTAACGACACCCAGGATGCACAACCTAGAAAGAAAATAAAAAGGAGAGAAATAGAAAAACAAAGCCCCTGCCGCGGTGATAAAACACGTGCAACAACAACACTCAAACCACTATCGAATACAACACTCGGACGACACAAGAGATTCTTGAAAAGCAATTCCTTTAAGAAGAAAACAATGCATAAATATTGTCATTATGCCATCAAAGATCTTGGGTTTTCATTCTGAAGAACGTTTGAGTTTCTAAAACAATATCTTCAGCAAGGCTATTGCCAGATACAACCAATAAAGACCAGACATTAGGTTTTTGCCCTGAAAATCGCAACCCGGCGCTCAAGGAGCATCATCAAAAATGAAATCCATCTGTACTATCACCCCCTCTTACCAAGGTTGCTGCTGCAAGTGACAAACACATAACACACAGGAAGAACGAAAGTGCAAACTAATAAATAAAAGAACTAAATACCAAGTACATTAACTAATTAATAAGTGGAAAATAAACGAAGAACTCAACCGGAACCATTTTAAAGGAGAGGGTTGCGGCATAGTACGGGGTAGTCGAGGGCGGCGCCGGTGGTAGAGTGCGCAACTTGCAGGAGTGGAGGGGCCGATGATGGTGGAAGAGGAAAATACACGTGGGAGCGGGCTATGTTGAGGGCGACGCTAGTGAAAGGGTGTGGCTGATGAGATAGGGCACAACATGGGGGAGTGGATGGTGCGTCGGTGGGAGATGGCGCAACTCGGGAAAGCAGCGACGCCGGTGGGAGATGGCGTGGCAAGGGAAAGCGGAGGGCACGCGGCGACGGCGAAGGGGATGAGTGAGTGGAAAGGTAGCGACTTGAATGGGGTAGAGGAGAATAGGAGAAGGAGCCAAGTTTTCCCGCCAAACAAAATTTCTAGACAACCCGAAAAAGTCCGAACGTCCCAAGATATGAAGGAATACAAAAGTCTAGCCGTTGGGCTAGCCATTGCGCTCCCTCCATTGCGATAAATTTCTTCCCAATTCGAACTCAATCTTCTGCCATTCACACCCAACATTCCCCATTCTTTTCTGAAAAATCCTTCTCCACTCAGTCGCAATCCTCGCATCAATCCACGCCATGGCTGGCCTCGGTGGGGATACAGTGGTGGACGAGATTGAAGTCATCTCCAGAGGTTATGCCGGTGAGCAATATCGAATTTCTTTTACAGAAAACCAAGGACGAATTGGACGACCCCAGCACCACTTTTATTGAAGGGGTGGACGACCCCCACAACATGAGGACGTGGACAAAGCTTATGGATTCGATATCGTCATCGACACTAGCTGGAAAGTAGATGTTTCGCACAATTAGAGTTTGTGCAAATTTCAGATTTCCAATTATGTACTCGATTTTGTGAAAATTTCAGATTTCCTATTGCGTTGTCGAATGTTGAGCAAAAATTCAATTTTTTTCAATATATATAGTACTATGCAAATTTCAGGACATCCGGGTTTATTCAAGGTAGGAAGTACTGCAAGTATAATAGCCGTTGGGCTAGCCGTTGCGCCGACGCAAGGCCACGGTTGCGTTGCCACCCTTGGTATAAATTTCTCTCCAATTCAAACCCAAACATGTGCCATTCACACCCAGTCTTCTCCAATTTTTCCTCAAAAAAGCCTTGTCCATTCTCAATAGCAATCTTTGCATTGCCATGCCCCGCCACAACATAAGCAATATGCAGTATTGGATGCTCACTTTGGAAGGCCTCCCTTCGATGGGCAGGGATATGGTGGTTGCCAAGATCGTCGACAACATCGAATACTATTATGTGAAGGTGTTGCGCCGCGAAATGAAGCTGTGGACGGACAACCCCCCTCCCCTCGCACCATCCTAGAGGTGTACAACATCATGTATGCATACCCTCAATCGCCGCATGGCTTCAAGCATCTGATCACCACCCAAGTCATGGACAGAGCTTATCTCGATGAGCGGACGAGACAAGTAATACAGGAAGCACTGGTGGAAAACAGGGTTGTAGTCCCGGGCCGCAACGGGCTCTAGTCTCGGTTTTGGGCCAGGGACTGCGAAAACGGGACTAGAGCCCCCCCCCCCCTCTAGTCCCGGCTTGCAACGGCTCGCGACTGATAATGGCCACGTGGCTGTTTCAGCACCGCGGGGGGCGGAAACCCTCTAGTCCCGGGCTGTAACACCACCCGGGACTAAAAGGTTTCCTGCCGCGGCAGAGAAACACCATATTTCTCTGCCGCATTTCTCTGCCGCGGCAGAGATTGTGTATTTCCTTTTTTTTGCCATTTCGTTCCTTTTTTGTTTTGTGTTTCACTATAATTCAAACATATATTTCAGTATACATATTATACGCTACTACATACACACTATACGTCAATGCATTTATATAATTAATTGATCCCTTGCAAGCATACATATAATCAATCATATCAAAAGGAAGAAATGTTTTGAAATTACATGATCATTGATGAATATATATATCATATCAGCTACATGAAGATGACTAAGGCAAATAGAGTTCCACGTCATCCGTATAATGCTTTTCATGTACATCAAGGACTTCCTTCATCATAAATCCCGCCAGCTCCTCTTCAATTGCTCTTATGCGCTGGTCTGACTCTAGTTTCTTCCGCAAATCATAAATATAATGTGAGTCAACTTTCCGCTCACTGGTCAACTCGCGGATGTACTCGCAGACGTAGTATCCACATAAATGAGTTCCCGGTGGCTGCTGTAAACTCTTCACCATTTTATAAGTTAACTCCTCTTTGAATGGACCTGGTATTTTCTGTCTGAACCGTGTCCAACACCTGCTCGGCAAATAAAATGAATAAATGAGTTATTAGTTACTTGATATCAGGAAATGAATGAAAGAGGACGATATAATGCAATGATGATTGAAATTACTTATGGAGCATTGCTTTCATGTCGCTCCACTGCTCTTGGTCCCAACTTAATGAGTCGTGGACTTCAACTAGGGAGTTTTCAACTTGAATGTTTAGCTAGATCCAGTGAAATCTGCGGATATTTACATAAGCATACATGCATAGCTCATCTAGTAAGCAAAAATAAAATATGTACAAGATATAAATACTCACTTGAAGTTGTAAGGAAATAGTATTTCCTTAACAAAATTATGCTCGGTTAAGAACCTGCACAGGTTTCCTCCACGTCTTTGGGGTGATTCTTTAACGTATATTCATTAATGATATATGGGTCAATGAACCCAACGTCGTATCTTCTAGCTCTTTTGCATTCAAGCATCTTTATTCTGCGAAATATAATATCATCATACAAAAGGATATATAGTTAGGATAATATATTAAATGCAATGAACGAGATGAGCTACAAACTTAATTATAGAAATAAATAATTTACAGACAGTAGCAATCAATGATAGATTTGTCGAGGGCGCGCTGGTTGTATAACTGAAACAGTTTGGTCATTTGAACCTGTATCGAGTATGGTTTGAAGTGACGCTCCTTTCTAACGTCCACCGGAAACCAATCTTTCTGAATTTTTTTCTACTTGTGACATGTACCATTCATGCATATTTCGCATATGTGTGGATAGACGCGCGAGCTCCTCATTACTGACTAGAGGCTCCTCTTGGACATACTGCCGTACTATCTGACCCATTGGCGTATCTTCATAGCCTAAATATTGACCAAGAGACATTTTTTGCTTCGATAGCAAGTGCTTTGGCCTGGGATACAGTGATTCCCATTAGTGCAGCATTATTACAGGCTCTGGGGTCCATTATTTGTATGTCCATATCCATTTCAGCTCTGAAGGCCTTATCGAGGTCTGAAATGACTTTGAGCGGGGCGACCGATTGATTCTTCTGTGCTCCGAGCTGGGCAACTTGCTTCCCGCTTTTTGCAATTGTGATTTTTTTTCTTCTGTGCTTGCTTAATAATCTCTCAGTCATAGTCTGATTCCAGATTCATCGATATCTGGGATGGTTGCTCAAGAAAGGACTTAGCTCACTTTTTGGTTTTTTCATTATATACCGGCTTTGGCTCAGGCTTTTTGGGTGCAAAATGCGCCTTAACTTGGGCAGCCACATCCGCGTTAGTTTCCTCATCGGTCTTGTCATAAGGTCTCTTTGGAAGAGCCGGCGGGATATCAACTATCTTCGGTGTTTGACCTTTCTTCGATGTGGGGCGCGGGGGACCGTCGAACTTCCGTTTCTTCGACGAGGTAGTAGTATTGCACGGAAGCGGAGGCGGAGATCGAGTTGATGTACTCCTGCTGTGGCGATCGTCAGCGGGGCGGGGTGGACTTGGAGGTTGGCGATAATCGGGTTGGGGTGGACTTGGAGGTTGTCGATAATCGGGTTGGGGTGGACTTGGAGGTTGACGATATTCGATGCGGGATGGACTTGGATTCCTTGGAGTCGGTGGCCTTGGTGCCGAGCCTAGAAACTTGATGTACTTCTTATTCCATAGAATGATGTTGCGCTTGACATCTCCTAGTTTCGTAAGGCCTTCAGGTGTAGCGATTTCAATCTCTAGGTCCGCAAAATACTCCACTATGTCATCCACCATGACACGAGCATATCCTGGTGGAATCGGAAGTGAATGGTGGAGCGCTCCAGGTAGACAAGGTAAAGCAGTGCCGATCGCCACCTTGAATGATTCCTTGGCTGATATAGCTCACATTGTGCCATCTCTCTGACATCATCCACGGGTAGTGAGGAGCCGGTGCATCATCCAGCAGTGCTTGATCATCAACACGGACCTTCGTGGAAGCCACGCTGCTTCTATGTTGGCTAAGATCCAATGCAGGATCATCAGACCGCGGGTGAGTTGACGACGGCGACCTTTGGATAATTTCATGCATGAGGTTCTTCAGATCAGCTAGGTCCTCTACCACGAGATCCGGCCGCCTCCGGTCCTTCTTTCTCGACGGCTTCAGAATCGCATCATCGAGGAAACCCTTTCTTCCACGAGACACCGGCGCCTTTGCCTCGTGTTCGTCCTCCCTTTTCAGGATTCCCTAGGGCACGTGTCAGCTCGTCGTTCTCTCTCTCGGGACGGAATAATCCCAATTGAGCATCGTTCATTTCTTGAATAAGGTCTTGGGAGGGTTTTAGAATTTTCTCATGAAATAATGTCTTCCCTGTTTCTAGGTCCAAGGATCCCCGCGTCTGCATTACCAGTGCTTTGACCTCTCGGGCCATCCATCTGTACCAGGAGTGACGCCTCTAGCCCTCATTTCCTTCTCCATATTTTCCAACTTAGGGACGGCACTCTTGTAGCCACCTGTCCCCATTTTATGATGGTATTTCTTGTTGGCAGCATTTAACGCGTTCTTTGCCGACTTTGCCTTTGCTTTATCAGATTGCTTATACTGTACAAAATCGGGTCACTGTTCTCTCAACTTCTCGTTTACTCCTTTGAAGTCTGGATTTTTCTTTTTCACGACATATTTCACGTATAAACTTTTTTTGTGGTTCTGGTACAGTTCAGCCATCTTGCTCAGTGCCCACTCCTTGACTTTCACTCTATTTTCAAGCCCACCTGGCCTTGGGGTAATACCATCTACCTCAAATTCCTCATACTCTGGAGGTAGTATGAAATGCGCTATGAGCTTCTGCCAAAGGTCATCTTTGGCATCATCGGTGACATAGCTGTTGGATTCTTCACCGGATTTCTTTGACTTATTCCATTCTTGGATGGTGATCGGCAGGTTGTCCCTAACAAGCACCCCGCATTGATTTATCAACATCCTCCGGTGCTTCTCTGGAGCAATCGGTTCACCATCATCATCTATTTCTTCGATGGTGAACCTCTGATTACCATCCAACTTTTTGTTCGGCCCTCGTTTCGTTTGAGCTGTCGATTGCTTCGATCCGGTGGACTAAAAGAAGAAGAGAGAGTGATTAATATATATCTAGATCAGTTAATGAATAGAGGTAACACGAGACTTTATATATATATGTACCTCGCCGGATCCTATCGAGGGGCCATCATTATTGTTGTTATTTGTTTGCCCTTCGTCCATCTGGTCTTCCCCTTGGTACATTAGGTTTTCCTCTAGTCCATCACCGGATGGATTCAGATATGAGGATATCTCTTCCTCGAGCAAAATATCTTCGGCGCCGGTAGTAATATTAAGAGGATTTCACCTCTTATCATGCCCTTAAGAAAACCTTCACCGATGCGACCAGGATCTTCGGATGGATCCATGAATTAATTATCTATAACAAAAAGAGAGTTAAACAGGTTATAAAAAACAATAATCCTAATAACTAAAAAAATATAATCCTAATTATAATAATCCTAATTTTATTTGTGCTAAAACAATAATCATAATAACTAAAACAAAAAAATAACCCTAATCATAATCCTAATTCTAATCTTAATAAATAAAACAAAAAAATCACTAAAACAATAATCCTAATCCTAATTCTAATATTTCAATTAAAACAATAATCCTAATACTAAAACAAAAAACCCTAATATAAAAAAAACTATAAAAAACTATAGAAAAAACTATAACATTTCCTAACAATTTCTAATATTAATTGTGGTAAAACCTAATATTATTTGTGGTAAAACAATAATCCTAATATTAATTGTGGTAAAACAATATAATCCTAGCTAATAACTAAAACAAAAAAATAAACCTAGCTAATTAAAATAATTAATAACCCTAGATAACTAATAATTACAAAAAAAACCTAGCTAATTACAATTACAATAATTAATAACCCTAGCTAACTAATAATCCTAATCCTAATCCTAGCTAATTACAATTACAATAATTAATAACCTAGCTAACTAATAATTACAAAAAAACCACACACTTGCATTCTCCTTGAGCTCTCACCGATCGAGGCATGGCGGGCCTGACGACGGCGACAGCGGGAGGCACGCATGGCGGCACGCCAAGCATGACAGCGAGGAAGCGGCGGCGGCACGAGACAAGGCGGATATCGAGCACGGCGCCGGAGCGGCTAGGCAGCGAGGCGGAGCGCGGTAGCACGGCGGAGCGGCGGCACGACGGAGCACGTACGCACGGCGAAGCGGCGACGGAATCGGACAACACCTCCCCTGTTCTTCGTCTTCGTCAGTGTGCTTCGTCTTCGTTGAGAAATGCGAAGTGTTGGGGCAGCAACTCCCCTGGCGCCAGAATATATAGGGAACCCCCCTTTAGTCGCGGGTCAAGCCACGGGACGGGACTAAAGAGTCTTTAGTCCCGGGCCGTGGCTTAACCCGCGACTAAAGAACCCCCCTTTTAGTCGTGGGTCAAGCCACGGGACGGGACTAAAGGGTCTTTAGTCCCGGGCCGTGGCTTAACTCATGATTACTTTTAGCATGGGTTAAGCCGGCCGGGACTAAAGGGTTTTTGGCCGCTTCGCCACAAGTAGCAACCTTTAGTCCCGGGTCCAGCCACAACCCGCGACTAATTGTTTTTTTGTAAATTTTCTTTTTTTAATTCAAAACTAACATAAAAAGTTTGGAAAATCATATCTTTTATTGTAATAATCCAAATAAAACAAATAATATGTCTATTATTATCAGAAAAATATAAATAATCTTAATATATTATCCATTTATATGTTTTCATCATTTATAAATTATTTCATTTGTAAATTTTCTTTTTTTAATTCAAAACTAATATAAAAACTTTGGAAAATCATATCTTTTATTGTAATAATCCAAATAAAATTAATAATATGTCTATTATTATCAGAAAAATATAAAGAATCTTAATATAATACCCATTTAACTGTTTGCATCATTTATAAATTATTTCATTTGTAAATTTTCTTTTTTTAATTCAAAACTAATACAAAACTTTGGAAAATCATATCTTTTATTGTAATAATCCAAATAAAACAAATAATATGTCCATTATTATCAAAAAATATAAATAACCTTAATATAATATCCATTTATCTGTTTGCATAATTTATAAATTATTTCATTTGTAATTTTTCTTTTTTTAATTCAAAACTAATATAAAAACTTTGGAAAATCATATATTTTATTGTAATAATCCAAATAAAACAAATAATATGTCTATTATTATCAGAAAAATATAAAGAATCTTAATATAATATCCATTTATCTTTTTGCATTATTTATAAATTATTTCATTTGTAAATTTTCTTTTTTTAATTCAAAACTAATATAAAAACTTTGGAAAATCATATCTTTTATTGTAATAATTCAAATAAAACAAATAATATGTCTATTATTATCAGAAAAATATAAAGAATCT
Source organism: Avena longiglumis (assembly GCA_030063025.1). Lineage (NCBI taxonomy): Eukaryota > Viridiplantae > Streptophyta > Magnoliopsida > Poales > Poaceae > Avena > Avena longiglumis. The sequence goes on from CP125976.1 coordinate 138,594,524, forward strand.
TAATATAATATCCATTTATCTGTTTGTATCATTTATAAATTATTTCATTTGTAAATTTTCTTTTTTTAATTCAAAACTAATATAAAAACTTTGGAAAATCATATCTTTTATTGTAATAATCCAAATAACACAAATAAGAATCTTAATATATGTCTATTATTGTAATAATCCAAATAACACAAATCATATCTGACTGCCAAGATAGAATTTTGTAGAACGGTGTAATGTGCTTCGGTGTAAGAATGTCCGTCCCTACATATTATTGATTTCCTTCCTAGAGTACCCTTTCCACTTAGTCTCCCCTCATACTGCGATTAAGGAAGACCAATCGGCTTAAGGTCAGGAACGAAGTCAACACAAAATTCAGTGACCTTATCTGTTACATAGCCCTTGGAGATGCTTCCTTCTGGCCTAGCATGGTTACGAACATATTTCTTTAAGATTCCCATGAACCTCTCAAAGGGAAACATATTGTGTAGAAATACAGGACCGAGAATGGAAATCTCTTCGACTAGGTGAACCAGTAGGTGCGTCATAATATTGAAGAAGGATGGTGGGAACACCAACTCAAAACTGACAAGACATTGGACCACATCATTCTGTAACCGTGGTAGATCTTCAGGATTGATTATCTTCTGAGAGATTGCATTGATAAATGCACATAGCTTCACAATGGGTACTCGAACATTATCTGGTAGAAGCCCCCTCAATGCAATCAGAAGCATTTGCGTCATAATCACGTGGCAGTCATAAGACTTTAGGTTTTGGAACTTTTTTCTGCCATATTTATTATTCCTTTTATATTCGACGAGAAGCCAGACGGGACCTTAATACTGCTTAGGCATTCAAAAAATATTTCCTTCTCTTGTTTGGTAAGAGCGTAACTGGCATGACCTTGAAACCATTATGGATGCAGGCCATCTGGGTCTTTCATACGTTGATGGTCCTTTCGTGCTTCCGGTGTATCTTTTGTCTTTCCATACACGCCCAAGAATCCTAGCAGGTTCACGCAAAGATTCTTCGTCACATTCATCACATCGATTGCAGAGCGGACCTCTAAGAATTTCCAATATGGTAGCTCCCAAAATATAGATTTCTTCTTCCACATGGGTGTGTGTCCTTCAGCGTCCTTCGGAACAGATTTTCCTCCAGGACCCTTTCCAAAGGTTACCAGTTGGTCCAAATCTTTGACCATATCAAATATATCAGCACCAGTACGCTCCTTAGGCTTGATTCGGTGACATGCCGCAACCGTTGAAATGCTTGCCTTTCTTTCTTAAGGGATGCTTGGCCAAAAGAAATCGATGATGCTCATTGTATACATTCTTCTTACAATGTTCCAAATATATACTTTCAGTCTCATCTAAACAGTGTGTGCATGCATTGTATCCCTTGTTTGACTGTCCTGAAAGGTTACTAAGAGCAGGCCAACCATTGATTGTTACGAAAAGCAATGCTCGGAGGTTAAATTCTTCCTACTTGTGCTCATCCCACACGCGTATCCCGGGTTCGTGCCACAACTGTAAAAGTTCTTCCACTAATGGCCTTAGGTACACATCAATGTCGTTGCCGGGTTGCTTCGGACCTTGGATCAACACTGGAATCATAATGAACTTCCGCTTCATGCACAACCAAGGAGGAAGGTTATAGATGCATAGAGTCGCGGGCCAGGTGTTGTGACTGGAGCTCTGCTCCCCAAAGGGATTCATGCCATCTGTACTGAGACCAAACCTTAAACTCCTTGCGTCATATGCAAAGTCCGGGTACTTTCTATCGATTTTTCTCCATTGCGACCCATCAGCGGGGTGTCTCAACATCCCATCTGACTTACGTTCCTCATTATGCCATCGCAACAATTTGGTGTGCTCTTTGTTTCTGAATAAGCGTTTCAATCGTGGTATTATAGGAGCATACCACATCACCTTCGCAGGAATCCTCTTTCGGGGGGGCTCGCCCTCAACGTCACCAGGGTCATCTCGTCTACTCTTATACCGAAGGGAAGTGCATACCGGGCATGCATCCAAATTCTCATACTCCTCACCGCGGTAGAGGATGCAGTCATTAGGGCATGCATGTATCTTCTGAACCTCTAAACCTAGAGGGCAGACAACCTTTTTTGCTTCATACGTACTGGCGGGCAATACGTTATCTTTTGGAAGCATATTCTTCATCATTTTCAGCAACTTTTCAAATGAGGAGTCAGGTATAGCACACTCAGCCTTCCATCGCAGCAATTCCAGTGTGCTGCCCAGCTTTTTCAGACCATTTTTGCAATTTGGGTACAACAACTTTTTGTGATCCTCTAACATATGATTGAACTTCTCCCTATCCTTTTCAGTTTCACAATCTCTTACGCATCGGCAATGGTCCCACCAAGATCATCATGGGTTCATCATGTGTCTCTTCTTCATCCTCCCCTTCAGCATCCCCCATGGAAGTATCTCCGTACTCAGGGAAACCATGATAGTTGTCATCCTCCTCCTCTTCTTCATTGTCTTCCATTATAACCCCTCTCTCTCCGTGCTTGGTCCAACAATTATAACTGGGCATGAAGCCGGACTTCAATAGGTGGTTGTGAAGGGTTTTTGAGTCAGAGTAATCCTTCTAATTCCTACATCCATTACATGGACAGAATACAAAACCATTGCGCTTGTTTGCATCAGCAACACGGATGAATTCATGCACGCCATTAATGAACTCTCTAGAGCGTCGGCCAGTACCGTACATCCATTCCCGGACCATCTGCATTATAGTAAAAGTATATCAAAAACCATTACACAACATGATAAAACTATTACAAGTTATATTGAGAGCTTCTAGAGCATTAATTTTGAATTTTGAAAAATTTACATGCACCAATTTGTGAATTGCAGAAAACAATCAACATGATAAATGTGGAGTTTTTTATTATTGTTCTATCAGTGAAAACCTCATTCCATTCTAAGCTCTGAAACTCTAAAATTACACATTTCAATTTTCAGTAACTATGTTCCTAATCAAAATTTGTTACACACACACACACACACATATATATATATATATATATATATATATATATATATATATATATATATATATATATCAAAATCCTTCTAGCTACTTCTAGAGCATGCATGCATTTGATCCATATCTCTATACTTCTAAAGCATTATAGAGCTAAAGTAGCAATAAGAGATGAAAGAATGAAGTTCTAACCTTTTAAATCTTTGGATTTAGGTGTTGCAAACTAAATCTTGACAAATCTTGAGAAAAAAATGGCATGAACTCTCTTGCTTCTTTGAGAAAAATGGCCACCATATGCTTTAGGGCAGCAGAACAGGAGGCAGATTATATAGTCATGGACAACTAGTCCCGGGCCGTGATACGACCCGGGACTAATAGTCCATGAAAGGACCAGCTGGCCTGCTCCAGGTTATTAGTCCCGGACCGTATTAAAGACCGGGACTAATGACCTAGTCTGGCCCGGGACTAGTCACTACGGCCGTTTCTAGCCGTTAGAGGCCTCACGGCCCGGTACTAGTGCTCCCACTAGTCGCGGGCTATGCCAGGCCGGGACAGCTAGGCTTGTTCTGATCGAACCGAAGATGGTTTTTCTAGTAGTGAAGATCGCGCTTCACACATTCAGATTTCCTATCGTGTATTTGAATGTTGTGTGGTAGAGTTAGAGCTAAACTATATATAATAGTTTAATGCAAATAAACTAACCTGTGTGGTAACAGTTGTGGTAACAATCCCCTCTATTTTAAACTTTCTAATACATCTCATTCCTGCTGAAGGGATGCCGAGCGACTCGCTGGGCGTCTCGCCGGAAGCCCCTGCCGGTAGGTTCTGGCTACTGTCACCACCGGAGAGCGACATTGAGGAGAAGACGGTGTCGTCCACACCCCTGTCGAGGAGACTACAATCCTGGTGCAGATCGCCATCGTCGGACCAAGGTAGGGATGGTGCCTCATCTCGTGGAGAAAAAAGACATGAGAAGAGGAGATTACAGCGACAAGCAGCCATGGCGTTGTTTCCTTCATTTACAGAGGTAAGCCCATCGTCTTTCCATAGGACCTTGCCGGCGACAAAGGATTCAAGGGTACTCAAGTGCCCAGTTTTATCACCGTTGATCTTTACGCTTGAATCCTTCGTTGCAAAGGACTGGATTAAGGTACAGCGCAACAAGAATAAACAACTATGCAGAAGAAGGGTTATCCGATCTGCTAGGATCCAAAATGGGATTACGGCCAGCCGCAGAGGTCGCGGCGATCCCCTGCTTTTGTGCATGACGGTGATCCTGCCGTGAGAAGTGGATCTCAATCGCAAAATTTTGAAATTTCCAGGCTTGACGGGCATAAGGCCTAGTGTCAGGTTGTCGAACTTGTGGGCTATGAACTGGGCCGTAACATGAACCATGAGGGTTCTTCGGTCGTAGAGAAAACTTTAGGCAAGTCGAGAAATTTACGTCTGACGCGAGTTAACCTAGGGCTGATCCACGCTACACATCGCAAACCCCTTTACGTTTCCTCATCGTCCTCTAATCCTGGCACCGGCGGAGCCAGGCTTTCAGAGATGGCTGGTCGAGAGCAACAACCACCGAGAGGGAGATCTCAAGGCCTCAACCAGCAGATGAGAGGAGCAAATCTATCGCGGTTTCAGCAATCCCAGCCGCCTCGGCAAGGTTTTGGGGGCGGGGTTGCAGATGGTGGTGTAGGTGGTTACCAGGGGAGAGGAGCACAAGGCTTCAATCCACAGCAGCAATTTAGTAATTCCAGGTTTGAGATGGGATCAGGTTCTAATCATAATTTCGGCAATAACAACTGGGCCGACCAGCAGAATTTCAATGATCAAGGTTTTGGAGGTGATTTTGGGAATTTTGATGAAGGGTACTATGAGGGAGGCCGTGGATACAATCAAAACACTGGTAACAACAGTGGATTTTACCGTAGATCCAACAATCGTCCGTTTTTCTATGGAAATAGAAACAATGGTGGTGGGGGGAATGGGTACCGTGGCAGAGGCCACAGTTATCGTCCCACCATGCCCCGTCAACCCCGACCTCCGATAGCATCTGAGGTCGAGCAGACTGGTACGGCGGGTACGCAGAGTACAATACCGCTGAGAAAGGCTGCAGTGGCTACTCCTGCGCCGACCGCACAAATGTATCAACCTAGAGCGGCTGAGGGTGTTTCTGAGACAACAAAGGCTTCGAAGAAAGTCGGCAAGACGATTTGCTTTCGTTGTGAACAAACTGGACACATGGCTGATGCGTGCACTGTGGTTTTGTGCATCTATTGTGAGCGTGTGACTCATGAGGCGAAGGATTTCCCACTGCTATCTATGCCAAAACCAACAGCTAAAACTTATGGGTTGTGTCGCAGTGATCTGATGATGCACGAAATCCCTGACTCGGATGAGCTTAAATTCAAACATGACAGTGGCAAGGTGGGTAGGATTAAGGTGGATGGAGGTTCGCTCACGGCTCAAGAAGTGGTGGCCGAGTTAGGTTGGATTGTCCCAGGAAATCATCAATGGAATCTAGAAAAGATGGAGGAGAATGTTTACAGAGCTATTTTCCCAACAAAGGCTGACCTGAATAGGCTTGCTAAAATTATTACAGTGCCTATTGATCAAGATAAAGGCATTTTTTTAGTTTTTGATGAATGGACAGTAACACCGATGGACAATTTCCGTCTCGAGGAGGCTTGGGTTCTTGTTAGAGGATGTCCGTACAAGCTTCGTTGTGACTATTTAGCACTTCTTTCTGTGGGTTCTTTGATTGGAAAAGCAACAGAGATAGATATGACTTACACAAGGAAGCATGGAGTGGTGTGGATGTATGTGCAAGCTACTAGTCTTGACCATATTCCACCAGGACTGATCACATTTTTGAGGGGGAAGGATATGGTATTACTTTTGAGATAGAGGGTTATACGAGGCCAACAAATCCGGATGTGAATATGATAGATGCTGATCCAGAGTTGGATGCGCAGAGAGATGTCACTAAAAAGTCTGACGAACGCACTATGCATAAGGATAAAAATACTGAGAAAAGGTCAGCTACTGGAACTTCTAATACCGGGGATAAATCTCAATTTGGGAAAACAACACCTCTTTTACAAATTGGATCGTTTGTGTTCGACTCTCCACATTCGGCTAGACTTGTATCCGACGGAAAATTACACCTATTGAATAAGTCGACACTGTGGGTATTGGAATTATGCCCTAGAGGCAATAATAAAGATGTTATTATTATAATTCTTGTTCATGATAAAGTTTATATTCCATGCTAGAATTGTATTAAGCGGAAACTTTGATACTTGTGTGATTTATGAACAACACCGTGTCCCTAGTACGCCTCTATGGACTAGCTCATTGATTAATGATGGTTAAGGTTTCCTAACCATAGACATGAGTTGTAGATTAATAACGATATCATATCATTGGGATAATGATATGATGGATAGACCCAAATTAAGCAGAGCAATTAGATCGTGTCATCGTGTTCATCTTTGCGAAGCTTTTCTTATGTCAAATATTGTATTCCTTAGACCATGAGATAATGCAACTCCCTGTTATCGAAAGAAAGCTTTGAGGTCATCAAACGTCATCCTATGAGAGGGTGATCATAAAGGTGTCTCTCAGGTGATCGGAAAGTACTTGTTGGGTTGTATGTATCGAGATGGGATTTGTCCCTCCCAAGTCGGAGAGATATACTTCGGGCCCACTCGGTAATCGATATCAACACCGCTTGCAAGAACGTGGTTAAGGAGTTAATCACGGAGTGATATCGGATTACGGAACGAGTAAAGTACTTGCTGTGAACGAGATTGAACTAGGTATGCCGATACCGACGATCGAATCTCGGGTAAGTAAAATATCGCGTGACGAAGGGAATATATATATATGGGATTAAGTGAATACTGGCATCGTGGTTCATCCGATATGATCATCTATGAATGTGTGGGAGTCAATATGGGTTTCCAGACCCCTCTGTTGATTATTGATAGAAGATCATGTCTGCATATTCTCGAACTCGTAGGGTCACACACTTAACGTGTCTCGACGCTAGGATAGAATGGATAATTGGTTTATGAGTTTTTGTTCGGAGTCTCGGATGAGATCCAGGACGTCACGAGAGGTTCTGGAATGGTCCGGAGAATAAGATTCATATAAGGGAAAGCAGTTTTTGGATTTCGGAATTGTTTCGGATTGTTCGGTATTGTACCGGAAGCTTCTAGAACCTTCTGGAGTAGGACCAACGTGGCCCCACTTGCCGGGAGGGGGCGTGGGCCTACGAGGGAGTACCCTGGCCGCATTGGGCCAGGGGCACAAGGCCCCATAGGCCTAGCCGGCCAAGCCCTAGGGGAAACCCTAGGGAGAGCTTCTAGAAGGGGGGAAACTTGCCCCCCACTCCTCCCTTGTGGACGCCGGCCCTAGGCTTGGAGGAGGGGGAAAGGGGAAGCCGCCCACCCCTCTATATAAAGAGGGCAGGGGCGCACCCTCCCCCCACACCTCCTCAAGCCCTAGTCGCCTAATTGCTGCCCTCCTCTCTCTCTCTCTCCCGACTGCGCGTAGACGAAGCCCTGCCACAGAAACTCTCCATCTTTGCACCACGCCGTCGTGTTGTAGATCCAATCTATCTCTCTACCCCACTTGCTGGACCGAGGAAGGAGGAGACGTCGAGGTGTCGTACGTGTGGATCTCTCGGAGGCATCGCCACTTGGGTGTTGGATCAGATCGGATCACGATGAGGAGAAGGCTAGTACGACTATATCAACCACGTTCCGTTGAACGTTCCGCTGTGCGAATCTTCAAGGGTATGAAGATCTCATCTATCCCCCCTCGTTGTTTGCATCTCCTAGATTAGATCTTGGCTTTCCCGTTCACATCTGTAGAATTTTTTTGATTTACTATGCTGCGAAACCCATCAGTGGGGTGATAGGGCTGAAGTGGAGGAAGAGCTTCCATCACCTTTAGCTGCTTCGACACCCGCATGCATGGATGGGAACCTAAAGTACGAGTCAGACGATCTGGTCCCTGTCGGCGCAAAGCAAATAACATTAAATGTTGTTTCGGCAGAGGTCGATACTGCCGTGAGGGAGCTCTTCCCTAGTGCTGCAGAGAAAACAAAGCCATCTACTACCGCGACAGAGATTGCTGCCGATGCGCTGAATACTCCCGCTGCAAAGGCAAAACCAATGGCAAATACTGTGTCCTCCATGCGGGCGGGGGATAAGTTTTTTCTAGGGGAGATGGGTATGTGGTTACTCCTACACGATCATATACTTGCTCAACACCTAATTCTCCTACAGAAAAAAAGGCACCATGAACATGGATATGAATGCTTCAAAAATGATTTCTACAACAAAAGGATCCTTCAAATCGCTTCAGTCTGCTGCTGCTATACCAATGTCCGCCCAGCTGGTAGATGTTGTGCAGAATCAGCCGCTTTCAGAGGAACAGCCCGTGAAGCCGGTGACCATGCCTTGCACTTCAGAAGGGAGTGCACGTCCTGGTCCTTTTCCTTCATCACCCAAAGAGACAGGAGTTTTCATGGGAGGAAGATACTCACAAGCAGACCTGGTCACCTTTGGTGGGGTCCCGGTAGCTGGAATCCGGTCAAGCGAGAGGATCCGCAAGCAACCACACGCTGATTTCTCGCAGATGGAGAGAGCACAGCTGCGGGCTCAGGAACGCGACAATTTATCCAAGACAGGTACTAAACTTATTACAAAGTTTTCTATTGCATCTTTTTCTGATAAAGAAGTCATAGATAGGGCTGCTAAGTTGAGGGTGTCTTTAGGCTTGTCTCCGGATCAAGTAGATTCATCTGTTAAAAATTTAAAGGATACCGATTTACAACGTACACTAATCATACTAAAAAAACGAAAAGAAAGTTAAGCAGGGAGAGGTTTCTAATCATAGTATGGTCGTGGATAAAGCCATTGGTATGGATCTTGATGAAGAGGAGCAACAAGGCTCAATAGGTCATAAGGATCTAACTCTTTAAAAGCCGAAAGCTAAAAAAGTCTGAAAAAAGAATAACTCAGATATTACAGTGATAAGAAGGAGTACTAGATTAAAGAAAAAGAACTAAATGAAAGGATGTTTTTGGAATAGTGATGGCTTTAGAGACCCTGCAAAGCATTCAGTAGTGCATGACACTATTTCAGAACATAGGCTTGATTTCTTTGCCATTCTTAAAACCGGGAGAGATAATTTTTCAGGACCCTTTTTGAAAAACTTGTCGTCTGGACTTGACTATATTTGGTACTGCTTACCACCGCAAGGTAGATCCGGGGGGATTTTAGTAGGTCTAAATTCGCTTACCCTAATGGTGAAGAATATTGTGGCAGGTGATAGGTGTGTTAAGTTTCACTTATCATCTAAATCTGACAATTTCGAATGGTCCTTAGTGGTTTTTATGGTGCAGCACAAGATGCTAAGAAAGGCGAGTTCTTGACTGAGCTTGTACGTTTTTGTGAAGATGATTCTTTGCCAATGCTTGTGGGGGGCGATTTTAACATTATACGCCGACAGGAAGAAAAAACAATGATAATTTTAATGCTAGCTGGCCCTTTATTTTCAATGCAATCATAGAGAGTCTTGATTTAAGAGAAATCGCCTTATCAGGTCGTCAATTCACTTGGGCAAACAGGAAACAAACTCCCACATATGAAAAGCTTGATAGAGTTCTAGCTAGCGTATCTTGAGAACAAAAGTTCCCTCTAGTAAGTGTGCGTGCACTCACTAGAGCGACCTCGGATCATACACCGTTACTTGTTGAATCAGGTGAACAAGCTCACCAGGGAAACAAAAAAAATCTCATTTGAATTAGCTTGGTTACGCCAACCTGGGTTCTATGATATGGTGGCCAGGGAGTGGGCTGCAACATCCCATGGAAACACATGCATTGAGATATGGCAGAATAAGATCCGCCACTTGCGAAACTTTCTAAAGGGGTGGGCGAGAAACCAAAGTAGCGTCTATAAAATGGAAAAACAACGGTTGCTTGGTATCATCGACCATCTCGATATCAAAGCCGAAACTACCCTACTAAGTGAGCACGAGCATGGCTTATTGAGAGAGGCAAATGACCAATTAGCAAATCTTCGGCGTGATGAAGAATCTAAATGGGCACAGAGGGCTAAGGTTAAGCATATCCAAGAAGGGGGCAATAATACTAAATATTTCCAACTCATTGCGAATGGAAAACACCATAGAAAGAAAAAAAATTCAGCTCGAACAAGACGAGGGAACTATTTTGGGACAAGATAACATCAAAAATTATATCACAGAGTTCTATAAGAGCTTATTTGGTGCTCCGGTTGAGAATTTTGTCTCCATGATAGAATCAATGAAAGATGATATTCCACAATTGTCGCAGGAGGACAATGATATACTCATAGCCGACTTTGCAGAAAAGGAGGTTCATGAGGCGATCATGCAGATGAAAAAAATAAGGCGCCTGGGCCTGATGGGTTTCCAGCAGAGTTCTATCAAACATTTTGGGAGTTAATTAAGGGTGACCTGATGAACATGTTTAAAAAATTCCAAAAGGGGGAATTACCTTTATTTCACCTTAATTATGGAACCATTATTTTATTACCTAAGAAGGAGAATGCGGTTCAAATTCAATAGTATAGACCCATATGTTTGTTAAATATGAGTTTCAAAATTTTCACCAAAGTGGGAACTAACCGAATCACAAAGGTGGCACAGGTAGTTATCAGACCTACTCAAACGGCTTTTATGCCAGGCAGACATATTTTAGAAGGTGTGCTAATACTACATGAGACTATACATGAACTTCATAGGAAGAAAATGGATGGAGTGCTACTTAAAATCGATTTTGAAAAGGCTTACGATAAGGTGAAATGGCGTTTCCTACAGCAAGTCCTTCGAATGAAGGGATTTGACCCTAAATGGTGCCAATGGATTGAAAATTTTGTTAGTAGAGGTAGTGTAGCTATAAAATTAAATGATGATATAGGTAATTACTTTAAGACTCACAAGGGTTTAAGGCAAGGGGATCCATTATCACCTATCATTTTTAACATTATTGCTGATATGTTGGCAATTCTTATTGCTCGAGCAAAAGAAGATGGTCAAGTAGATGGTCTTATACCACATCTAGTGGATGGTGGTGTATCCGTTCTCCAATATGCCGATGACACTATCATTTTCATGGAACACAATCTAGAAAAGGCTCTTAATATGAAATTGATTTTGTGCATTTTTGAGCAACTATCGGGTTTAAAAATAAACTTTCATAAGAGCGAGCTCTTTTGTTTCAGTAAAGCAAAAGAAATACAGGACCAATATATGAATCTATTTGGATGTGGAATAGGATCATTTCCATTTAGATACCTAGGGATTCCTATTCATTTCAGAAAATTGAAAAACGGTGAGTGGAAACCGGTAGAAGATCGTTTTGAGAGAAAACTTGCAAGCTGGGTAGGCAAATTATTATCCTATGGAGATAGGTTAGTTCTTATTAATCCAGTCCTAACGAGCCTCCCAATGTTTATGTTATCTTTCTTTCAAATACCCAAAGGGGTAAGAAAACGATTGGATTTTTTCCGCTCACGTTTTTTCTGGCAGAGTGGTGGCCATAAGAGAAAGTATAGACTTAATCGTTGGAACATCATTTGACGACCTAAGGATCAAGGGGGGCTTGGAGTAGAGGTTTTAGAGATTAAAAATAAATGCCTACTTAGTAAATGGCTTTTCAAACTTTTGTCAGAACATAGGGTCTGGCGGGAGTTAATTCAAAACAAATACCTCCATTCCAAATCTTTGTCTCAAGTGAAGGCAAAACCTAATGACTCCCCTTTTTGGAAGGACCTCATGAAAGTGAAAGAAGAGTTTTTTGAGCGTGGTTCCTTTAACGTAGGTAATGGGGAAGCAACTCTATTTTGGGAAGATACGTGGTTGGGAGATATTCCTTTAGCTCAACAATATCCATCACTATATAATATTACACAACGTTGAAATTTTCAATTGCTAATGTTATGTCTCAAGTGCCACTGAATATAGGCTTTAGACAGGCACTAACGGGTAACAGAGGTCATAGTTGGCTGCATCTTGTTAACCGTCTAATGGATATTAATTTAACCACAGCTCCTGATGTATTCAAATGGAAATTGACCAACTCGGGTTCTTTCAATGTTAAGTCTTTGTATTTAGATTATATGAATGATAATACGAGGTTCTTCCGCAAGTATATTTGGAAAATAAAAGTACCTTTGAAGATTAGAATCTTCATGTGGTTCTTGTATAAAAGAGCACTGTTAACAAAAGATACTCTCTCAAAAAGGAACTAGCAGGGAAGTAAAAAATGTTGCTTTTGTGACCAAGAGGAAACAATACAACATTTGTTTATATCATGCCCTTTAGCAAAAGTTGTCTGGCGTATTGTCTATATAGCGTTCAATATATCCCCTCCAAATAATATTACTAATCTTTTTGGGAACTGGTTGTCTGGAGTTACAAAAAATGAAAAAGTACAGATTCGAGTGGGTGCATGTGCTTTGCTTTGGGCCATCTGGCATGTCAGAAATGACTATATTTTTAACAATGCAAAAACAACTTCTTTTATGCAGGTTATACCGCTGGCTACGCATTGGATCCATTTGTGGTCCTACCTACAACCAATGGAGCGGCGGCAAGATCTGGTTACTGGGTGCAACCATTTGGAGATGGTCGCCAGGGACTTATTCACTCGATGCAACTGGCGTTTTGATCATAGAATAGCATGTTGATGCAGAGTCATTTCACGTGTTCTATTGCTTTTAGGTGGTTGATTCGTATGTCCACCATGTGTAACCCATGATATATCTTTTGTAAAAACTGAATTTCAATAAGTTAATAAAGACCGCATGCATCCTATCGATGCAGAGGCCGGGGCGTTTGTCCTCATTTCAAAAAAAAAAAACAGTTGTGTAATCGACTAATTGTGAAAATACTTTGTGGGTGTACCGATTAAAAATGTTATGTTGAGAAAAGCGTAGATATCTGGACCACCCAGATATGCACAAAGCCCGCTAACTGCAATTTAGAATATTGTTATGACTACACAAAGAAGTCTTTTGGTGGAGCCCTATCTCATGGAGGTCTAGGGCGAGCGGCCCCTGTGCCCCGCCCTGATCGCAGCTACGAGTCTATGACCAGCTGACCACCGCCACACTTTGTTCCCCTTTCACCTCAGCCGCTACAATGTAATGCACACTGCACGTTAACGTTGTGAGCTGCACACAGTGTAATTGCATCAACATATGGACAAAACGACAATCTTTGTTCATTGTCGTTCTGGAGGACAAAAAAAAGTGGACGACCATTTATGATAAACTGAGCGGGACAACTTCCCAATTCTTTTACCGCTGATCAAACTTGCCGTCCACGTACATGTACCTGAGGTTACGGTATTAATGTACTCCCTCTATTTTATAATACTTTCTTCGTTTAGGAATAGATGTCTTAAGTTTTTTAAATTTTAGATGAATCTATATACTAAATAGTGTTTAGGAATAGATGTTTTAAGTTTTTTAAATTTTAGATGAATCTATATACAAAATAGTGTCTAGATTTATTCAAATTTTGACAAATTTGAGACATCTATTTTGGACTGAGGAAGTATAAGATATTTTAGCTTTATGAAAAGAGTGTATCTAGACTGTTACATCCGACGAAGCTTACTGCTGCACAATTCAATTAGCAAAATACAGATATAGATGTCACTACGGGAAGCGCGCTACGCCGAGGTTGCCCTCGGCGTAGCCTCCTCGGCAAAGATCTCTTTCGGCGGAGCACACTTAAGCCGTCAGCGTATGCTACGCCGAGGGCTTTGCCATCGGCGTAGCGGCCGTCGGCATAGCCCGTCGGCCGGTTGCAAAAACATTTTTTTAAAAAATATATATATTTTTCTGAAAAAAATAATTTTTTTATTTTTTTCTCAATTTTTTTATTCTTTGAATTGTTTCACTTGTTAATCTCCTACTTTGAACATTTTTAACACTAATTATACTTAATATTTGATTAAATTTTAGTCTTAATCAAACTTCCCAGTAGGTCACCCATCCTAATAGTACTCCAGATTCAGCACGCTTAACTTCCTCGTTCCTTCAGAATTCGTTTCCACAAAGTAATTCATACATTGATGTTAATACTATAATATCAATCCTATTAACTCTTATATCATCATGTCACATGTTTGCATTTTTTGAAATTATAAACAATTATTTAAGTAAATATGAATGAATAAGTAAAAATATTATTGAATTCAAATAAAAATATAATAATTTTATTTTTTTGTATTTTTCTATTTAATATAGAATAATTAATATCTTTAAATATGTAAATCGAAATTCAACAAATAATATGTCTAAATTGATCAGAAAAATGAGAGGAATCCAAATATGATATCCATATCAACTAATCACAAACCCTCCGTTTTTAAATTAGCTATTTGGTGGTTGCTTTAGAAAATCCCCTTTTTGTGCTCGGATAATGAAAAATGCCTTTTTGGTGCGATGAAAAGGAAAACTTGCATTGGATCTTTGATAAAATAGCATATTGTGAACCTAAAAATGATTTTTGTAAAAAAACATGACCATCGGATCATGTACCTGTAGTTTATATCTGACCCACTTCCTACCGATTCGGCAGGAATTTGTCTTTTTCATCAAAGGTGGACGGAAAGGTTTCAGATCCCCCTGTTGGGACATTGTCCATATAATATGGTATAGTATTTTTGTAAAATGTGGTGGTAGTATTTTGAATTAGCCATTTGGTGGTTACTTCACAAAACCGTCCGTTTTTTATGCTCGGAAAATAGAAAATAGCTTTTTGGTGCGACAAAAAGGAAAACTTCCTCCTGCAACATTGTTCGCCATCCCATGATGCATGTGTATGCATAATATGGGCACATTATCACAAATTATGCCTTGATTCTAGCCATAACATTGGTCATTTGACCCGAAAGCCAAGAAACCTCGAATGAGATAGGTCATTTTGTGAAGGTTTTTTTGAGACATAATCAATATATCAAGTTTGCTATTTTTCCTTATAACTATGTCATATAATATGACACCACGCGAAGGTTTCGCATTGTTTCGATCGTTTTTGAATTTTTTATGCCCGTTTTAAACTATCGTCAAACTTTGTCGAACGGCGGACATAAAGATTCTTAGCTCGGGGCCGAGCCTTGCTAACCTTTCATTGGATCTTTGATAAAATAGCATATTGTGAACCTAAAAATGATTTTTGTAAAAAAACATGCGCATCAGATCATGTACCTGTAGTTCATATCTGACCCACTTCCTACCGATTCGGTAGGAATTTGTCTTTTCACCAAAGGTGGACGGAAAGGTTTCGTACCCCCTGTTGGTTATTAATCCGGAGCCAGAGGACTACTTTTTTAGATTTTTCTCTTCAAATATAATAAAAAATTAAAATCGATCATAACTTTCACACACAAAATGAAAATTTAATTTTGTTTACATATTTGACTTCTATTTGACTTCCTCATGATGTACTCTTCAAATAGAGTCCAATATTCAATATATGTAAAATTATTTTAAACTTTTTTATGATCTAGATCTATAAAATTCTTTGTTAAATTATCATGGATCTGTAAAGTTTCAACAACTTATACATATAATTCTGTAGCTTGGATCTATAAAGTACCAACACCTAATATGTGCAGTTCTATGATAAATAGTGGTACAGATTCCTTTTTTATGTGGGATATACATGAGACCCATCAAGTCGGATCTCAAACGCCAGGATAACTATTAGTTCCCAAAACAGTCGTAAATCTAAGGTGCATCCATCCATGCATGTTGCCTCAGTTGCCGTCGACGACGTTGGGGCTTGAAGTTGAAATTCCGCGACAACTCCGGCCATGTAGGTCAATGCAACCACTAGGACCGAGATCGGGATTGCCCACACCGAGACATTTAGTGAGAGGAGGCAGCGCAGCCAGCCCAGATACCCGACGCACGCCACCGTGCTGGGCAGCAGCATGGCGTCGACGACACGTGAAGAGTGAGGGGGGCCTCCTCCAACACCGTCTTCGTTACCAAGGCCCGGCCATTCGGGTACGACGACAGCGACGGCCAGAGCTCCAGCGCGGCTCCGTCGTCGCGGGGCGACTAGGGTGTTGGTCGTCGCATCCTCCACCAGCGTGCTCACCGCCACCCAGTCAAACCCCCTGAACCGCTCCCTACCGTAGAGCCCCGCCACGCCGTTGTACAGCAGCATAACTACCTTGTTAGCGGCGGCGAGGCATCAGAACGTGCGGTCGAACGCGGTGACGGCCTTGTCGTCGGGGTAGAAGACCGTGTGCCCACCGCCGCCGCCGACGAGGCGTCTCTGGAAGACCACGCCCACGTTCGGCGTCGCTGAGAGGAGGCCCGCGAAGCTCCCGTAGCCGTTCTTGGACATGAGGTCCACGAACCCCCGCCACACCGCGTCCGAGCAGAAGAACGTGAGCCCTCTGCCGCCCCCGCCACCACCGACGACGAGGCGCTCCTGGAAGACGTCGCTCGACGTCACAAAGCTCCCGCAGCCGTTCATGGACGTTGCTTCTCAGAACTTGAGACGGGGCAGCCTGGCCTTGTGGTCGCCCGCAGCGCCTCCGGACAAGGCGAGCACAAGAACCATCACAAACAATGCGGCCATCGTGCGCGGGCAGCACGAGAGTGTCTACTGGCTACTGGCTAGCAGGCCAGTGCAGCGCATTGTAGGATATCGGGTAAGCAACTGTCGACGTACTAGGACGGTGGGAGCTCCGCCTCCATGGATGAAGCTAAGTGTAGGATGTTAGGTGGGATCCCACAAAAATCTTATTTTTAATTTATTTGTTAAAATCTAGTGTAAATTTTTAATCAAAATTTAAACTAGTTTTTGAAAAATAAACTAAAGAAGGGACTTTAGTGAAACCCACTTAACACACTAGCTAGATGTGACAAGAGAAGACGGCCTAGGTTTAACTGAGTCTTGAAGAAGAAGAGTGGGGGAAAAAGGAGTAAGGGAGGCTGGACAGACAGATACGTGTCGTCCGCACCGAACAAGCGCGTCTTGTGCACGAGTAGTAGTACTACCATGGCGATAACACACTTCTGAATCGCAGCTAGCACGTGCGTACAGTGTCTTACTAGATGAACGTACCATAAGTCCATAACTATCTCGGAAAGATCACTCGTATAATTATAGAAGGTCATTCGCGTACAGTGTCTTACTAGATGAACGTACCATAAGTCCATAACTAACCCGGAAAGATCACTCGTATAATTATAGAAGGTCATTCAGTACATTGTGATGTGTGCATCCTAGATCGAATATTGATGCATACATCTACCCCGTCAGTTACATTGAACATTGATCGAAAAGATATATGAACATCGATGCGTGCTTCGTGCGACCCCTGTTCGGCCGGAGAGCTTAATATGACTGGGCAACATGATATCGACATCGATCAAGATCTAAAAAACGACGTCGATCTCTCATCACCGCATCCGCATGCATCTCTCTGTATCCACATTATGGGTCACGAACATATACATACACATGAGGCATGTGGTAATGAAAAAAGAGTACTCGGTCACGGTTTGAGCGTGTCACAATCTAACTCTAGTACCGTTGTACTCCCTCCTCTAACGCTTGTCTTAGCCAAAAGTAATACTCCCTCCGTCCTAAAATAGATGTCTCAAATTTATCAAAATTTAAATGAATTCAGACGCTATTTAATAAATAGATTCATCCAAAATTTGAAAAACCTAAGACATCTATTCTTGGACGGAGGGAGTACTTCCTTTGATTCAAATTAATATTCTCAAATTTGTCTAAATTCAGATATATCTGGTCATGTTTTAGTGCCAGATATATCAAAATATAATCAAATCTGAGGCCATTAATTTAGATCGGAGGGAGTAATTAAAAACTGACCTACTTTATTGAAAAGAGTGGCAACCATATATGACATCAAATGATTAAAGATTGGCAGAAAAAATTCTTCCATGATCATGCACATAAGCATACCATGCATCACAGATTTATGACAAGTGTTCCATTTTGATCTTCAAATAGGAGGGAACTAGCTCACATCACCCAAATGATTCAAGAATTTTAAAAACATTTCTTTAGCCAAAGGCTCGAATACATTATTGGGCCAAAGCCTTAAATACATAGCGTGTGCACCATAGTGGATAATTAATTGCCACACGAGCACTTATTACGGGCTCTAACCATGAGTTCCGCTGCTTATCGAGCTAATTCGTAATTTTTTGGATCTTTTTTTTGGAAATGGGTAATTTTTTTTGGATCTCTCTACAACTGATTACCTCCAAAAGTTCGTGGTTTCTGTAGAAAACTCATATACTTTGTGTTCTATAAAAAAGTCTCACGAAACATCGCTGCCTTTTTCTTGCCAAGAATGAGGAGGGTTTTACATTTCTTTGTTGCACAAAAGTCTCACGAAAGAGTGGTAGTTTGTGTAATTTCCTTGCCAAGAATGAGGAAGTTTTACAATTCTTCGTGGGCACCGTGCGCTTACATGGATGATCACATGGCGCACCACACTACAATTTTGGTAAGATGGCTTGGCTCAGGCACCAAGCTTAAATTTCCGGGAAATCTAGCCAGCGGGTGTCCGTTATCTTGAAACTTCCAGCGGGTGAACAGAAACTGTTCGCTTGAGAATACACGGCCTAGATCACGCTCCATCAATGCGTGTTAAGCGACGTGTTTAAGACACATCCCACCTGGGAGGCCTACCACTCCCCCACCCCGTCGTCCCGCATTAACTCCCCTTCCTTGACTGTTTCATTTTGCCCCGCTTCTCTCCCTCTCTCCGCCGATAATTTCAGGGAATCCTCCTTGATTTTGTCAATTTCCGGTGAAGTTCTGGCACAACTCCGATTGTTTTCTGCGTGCTCTGAGGTAGCTTCTCACCCGCCCCGCTTTTTCCCTTCCAGCAATGTCCATTTCGTTTCGTATTTTAGAGAATCACTGTCAGTTATCTCAAATCGGGCTTGAGATGATTTCTCCGCCGATATTGTGCTCGTTGAGGTTTATTATCCAGGGCAGTTGTGCCTAGATAATCGCCAGCCCCCCAACGCTCTCCCCCATTCCCTCATGTGTTCTCCCCCTTCTTTTTTTTCTCTATGGCCGTTTTTCCGTCGGCGATGTGCTTTTTGTTTCTGATTTCTGTAGTTTCGTGTAGTATATCTAGTTCATGTATTACCTGGCTAGTCAATTTGTCAGAAAGTTTGGTCGATTTAGTGGAATGCGGTCGGTTGTGTGGTGTCTATGCCAATCAATAGATTAGTAGGATGTTTTGTTGCATACTATGTGTGGCTGTTGTAAATGATGATGGATTTATTGTTGGGATGCATTTTTTAACCATTTTGGTGTGTAATTTTTTTCACACTAATTATATTTGTATCACACTAAATTATGGTATATCTGGATAACTATAATTAAAACAGGTGAGTAACTTCATATATAATGGGTGGGTAAGTTTATTTTTGTGTATTTTTTGGATGGTGGATGATTACTGTGAAAATGCATTTTTACTCATTTTGGTGTGGAAATGCATTTTTACTTTTACACAAATCACTGCTATATGTGGATAACGATAACTAAAACATGTGAGTAACTTTTTTTTTATAATG
The DNA here is from genome assembly GCA_030063025.1 of Avena longiglumis. Taxonomy (NCBI): domain Eukaryota; kingdom Viridiplantae; phylum Streptophyta; class Magnoliopsida; order Poales; family Poaceae; genus Avena; species Avena longiglumis. Next base: position 138,614,185 of record CP125976.1, read on the forward strand.
GGTGGGTAAGTTTTTTGTTTTTTAGGATGGATAACTATCAGTAAACCATGTTAGTAACTGCTTATATAATGGTGGATAAGTCACTATTTTTTATGGATAGAGTATATGGAAAGGGTTATTGGGGATGATGTTGTTGTTCTTCACAGGTCTGGTCGTGCTCAGGTCTGGTCGTGGTCTAGTCGTGGATGTATGTATGACCACGCACAACCGTTGTTCTTACGGTTGGATTTGTCATATTATTTTTTATATTTGCAAAATTTTACCGATATATTAAAAATCATCAGCAGGAGTACAAAAGAGACCCAAAATTTAAAAGTTACAAATAGTTCTTTGGACCACCTAGAGACGACTACAATCACTAGCGCGAGTCAAAGTCGTGCCGCCGTCCCCATCCCTCCATCACCGAAGCCGGGCAAAGCTTAATGGAGTTGATACACTTGCAGTAAATACGCCCTCCTTTCCGATGAATAAGGCTTATATTTTTGGGTGCGCCGGACAAGATTTAATAATACACTAAGTGATTTGCATAATTTAGTAGTTTGAAGTTTGAGGTCAATATGAATTGCTAGAAGACAAATGATTTACAATGTCACAATGTATAAAGTCACAATCACTAGTACTTGTCCCGCATGCACACACACATCCCATAAACTGAACTAGCCGGTCACTCAACTTGTCATCTGATACACTTGAGGTCACAAAATGATCAGTTGTCTGCTTTTGTGGAAAACCGGCAAACGCGACACATGTGAGCTTGATCGTGCACACACACTCTTTGAAACAACATCATGCCTCGCCATGATGACGAGGACCGGTTTTTGGCACATACAAACTAGTGCTCAAACTCACTCCAGCACGACAATTCAACGGAAATGAAAACAGGAAGCACACGTATACACAGACAGTCAGACAAACACAAAGGGAGAATATAAGCAATTTAGATAGGCGGCCACCCCGACTGTCACATTGGCAGGCTGGCTCCCGCATCACAGACATAGGGGAGGGGGCATTTGCCCCCCACCCCCATGGTTCTAGTTAAACAATAATATATGTCTACATGTTTGCTCTACCAAAGTTTTAAACCGTCCTTTACCACTAAGACACGGGAGAGGGAGAGTGAGAGACAATAAAGGTCATTTCAAGGTCTGGCAGTGGGTTCAAACACTATCTGTTAGTGTATATATAGTATCATATACTAATATCATATGTATGATTCTAGTGTATGGTATTCTCCACTATGACCAGCTGAAGGGTGCTGGTACCGCGTAGGGTATACAAGGTTGTTCTTTGCCGGGGCAGTAATCCCGGTTTAGATTTCTCAAATCCTTTCTAGTTAACATTATGTATCTATAGCAGTGCCGGCATTTTGTTTTGTTTCTTAGTTTCCCTGTACGCATCATGCATGATGCTCTTCGGTAGTGCAATTATTCTTTCACTTTGCATGATGCTCTTCGCTAGTGCAATTATTCTTTCGCTTTCATCCTTGCATCAGCTGACTGCTTTTGTTATTTGTGTTAGATTATGTCGGTTGTTAGATACTTGGGTGTCAAGTTAGGGTTAGCCGTCGGCCGGTACCCTATATAAACTCCTTGTAACATGTATCTTGATTATTATTGAATATCAATTTATCCTACTTTACATGGTATCACACTATCATTCCTAGGGCAAGGGTACTCCGCCCACCCGTCCTCCCCCGCCGCCACCGGGCTACTTCGAGCGGAAAGCCGCCGCTGCCAAATTGGCCACGACGCCTACCTTTTCCTCCTCCTCCTCACACTAGCCTCCACCATTGATTCCCACCATATCCTTCACGATACAATTTCAGATATCAACCCCTTCATCCCAATTACATTATATCTAACCAAGCACAGTTACTATCACTGGCGCCACCTCTTCGATGTCCATCTTGGATGATGAAATCTTCGAGATCATGTCTCTGACAACTCCGTCCCTCGCCACCACGATCCACAATGGGTCAAAGACTACCTTTCTATTATTTAGTGGATCTACATGCGTGTCTTCACCGAGATCTTCAATCTCGTTCACTGCGACCCCACCACCGCCGCCACCCTCTGGTCGGCTCTTCGTCAGCTATTCCAGGACAATGTCGACGCCCACGCCAATAACCTACATATCGAGCTGTAGAACACGGTGCAAGGCGATGCACCGGTTGGCATCTACTGCCAGCGTATCAAGGCCATCGCCGACAAACTCCGTGAACTCGGCGACCCCATTGAATATCGTCAGCTCATCAACATACTTCTTATTGGCCTCAGAGAGCGCTTCGAGAAACAGGCGTCCTTTATCCCGCTAATTCAGTTATTCCCCTCCTTCGCCGAGGTGCGCTCCATGCTCCAATAGGCCGATCGCGCTCAGACTAAAAAATAAGCCCACCCTCAATTCTTCGCTGCGGCTCCACGGCCTCCACCGCCGCCACCTTCAGCTCCACCATCAGCGCCTCCACCTCCAGTCGGATGGCGTCCCAGCCCCAATTATCGCGGACGAAATCCGATCTATCGGCCACCTCCTCCACCGACTCCACGACCAGCTCCAATGCCACCAAGTGCTCCACTCGCCACTCCGATTTGGCGGCCTTCACATGACCCCTGGACCGTGCTAGCACTACTAGGAAAATGGTCGTTTGTGGCGCACCTGAAAGGCCCATCCGTGGCGCACCAGTAGTGCGCCACGGGCCTTGCGCTACGGCTATCTCTCAGCCGTGGCGCACTGCCTAGTGCGCCACGGTTGTGTAGAGATAGGCGTAGCGCACCACTAATGCGCCACGAAGTTTGGCATGGTGCGCCACGCCTTGGATCTTACGTGGCGCACTACCCAGTGCGCCACTAAACATCCATGGTGCGCTTTAGGTGTAGTGCGCCATAGAAGGTAGAACATGTGCGCCACAGATGTATTTTTTGTTTTTTTTTAATTTCCAAGCCATATTATATGCAATACAGATTATAAACAATATTACAGCAGATATACACACAGATACAAGATATACAATTATATATATAAATACTCGATATGAAAAACAAGATTGAAACAAATACATATAGATAAGTCTCATACATGAATACATAGTCCAAGTTACATTGTTTTGATCATGTTACAAAGTAGTAGTTGGTGACATGCGAATACATGTGTCGATCGAACAAGTTAGAGCTCGGAAGCTCGCCTAGACATCTAAACTAGCTAGCTAGACACAAATGCGGGATAAATAACCAAAGAAGATAAGCATGATCACCGCCGCGACGAAGGTGTAGGTCTTCATCCGGTTCCTTGTCCTAACTCCCGCTAGATAGCGCGTGTATCTATCTTCCGCCTCCGCCATAGTGTTGTACCCTTTGTAGCTATTGCCGCTGAAGCGTGCACTGTCTCCGGTCTTCCCAATCATCGTGAACTCGGGAACCCGTCCCTTGTACCCACGTACCACGTCATCTACAAGTTGACAATAATAACTAACGGTGATTGAAAAACATGTATAATTAAAGTCGCATATGAAGATACACTTATAGAAAGTACTCTTAAATAAAAGAGCAAACTCAAAAGCATGCCTCATATATAACTAGCTAGGTCGTTGGACACGGAATTGCTTATGGGGACCGTTAGCCAAGTAGGATGCACAATTCACGGACTTGTGCATATCACAAGGCTAACAATCCCGTCATAGCACATTCACATATATATTGTGCCACGACATTTCAATCATCGGCATATTCTCGAAAAGACAAAAATAACTCGAAAAGCATGCCTCATATATAACTAGCTAGGTCGTTGGACAGGAATTGCTTATGGCGGACTGTTAGCCAAGTAGGATGCACAATTCACGGACTTGTGCATATCACAAGGCTAACAATCCCGTCATAGCACATTCACATATATATTGTGCCCGACATTTCAATCATCGGCATATTCTAGAAAAAGACAAAATAGCTCGAAAAGCATGCCTCATATATAACTAGCTAGCTAGGTCGTTGGACACAGAATTGCTTATGGCGGGACCGTGAGCCAAGTAGGATGCACAATTCACGGACTTGTGCATATCACAAGGCTCACAATCCCGTCATAGCACATTCACATATATATTGTGCCACGACATTTCAATCATCGGCATATTCTCGAAAAGACAAAATAACTCGAAAAGCATGCCTCATATATAACTAGCTAGCTAGGTCGTTGGACACAGGAATTGCTTATGGCGGAGGTGAGCCAAGTAGGATGCACAATCTGGACTTGTGCATATCACAAGGCTCACAATCCCGTCATAGCACATTCACATATATATTGTGCCACGACATTTCAATCATCGGCATATTCTCAAAAAGACAAAAATAACTCAAAAACATGCCTCATATATAACTAGCTAGGTCGTTGGACACAGAATTGCTTATGACGGAATGTCACCAAGTAGGATGCACAATTCACGGACTTGTGCATATCACAAGGCGACAATCCCGTCATAGCACATTCACATATATATTGTGCCACGACATTTCAATCATCGGCATATTCTCGAAAAGACAAAAATAACTCGAAAAGCATGCCTCATATATAACTAGCTAGGTCGTTGGACACGGGAATTGCTTATGGCGGACTGTCACCAAGTAGGATGCACAATTCACGGACTTGTGCATATCACAAGGCGACAATCCCGTCATAGCACATTCACATATATATTGTGCCACGACATTTCAATCATCGGCATATTCTCGAAAAGACAAAAATAACTCACACTTGTCGTCCGAGAACCAAAGAGTAAGCAAAAAACCAAAGAGTAAGCAAAAAACCAAGCATTGATTGATATATAATAATAATAAGCAAAATAAGTAAGCGGTGATTCATAAACCTAATAAGATAAGTACACTTGTCGTCCACACACACAATAAAGGTCATCTATAGTTTGCAACTACAACTAGGCCAACATCAAGCCTTACGGCTCGGCTTAGGAACGGGAGGACGCCCGCCTCGTCATGAACTTCCTATAGTCACCCTGCATCTCTAGGCGATCTTCTATGTCACGGTTATTCGGGATATTTCCTCCGTAGAAGATCCCCGAAGTCATGACATCACGAAGATGATTGCCCCAAAGCTGCTTTGGATGCGATACATCTCTTGTCTAATATCCGAATCATTGATCTTGGCCTTTGCTTCGCCCATTGTTGAGATGATCCGGCGTAGAATTCTGCTGGTCAAGTAGGAACTCCCTCATCTGATGGAGTGCGTAGTAGGCTTCCTTCTTGCTGTTTTCCTGCTGCTTCACGCAGGGGAACTCTGTTACGTGGTTGAAGGCGTGCTGCGAACTTGACCTTCTTACGCACGGCTGGTGCCTTCCGTCGAGGCAAAGCCGGAGAGCATCATCGAACTTCCTTGATCTTATCGTAGTTTTCTTCTTTTCTAAACTCCCGAGTCGAAATACGTGGCGTGGAATGCTTGGCGATAAGGAGATGAGCGTGCGGTGTTCATCTCTGCGTAAAAAATTCAAATGGAATGTGTTGAAAAAGAATGATGATGATCTAATAAAGCCAATCGGCGGTGGCTTGAATAACGACTTACTCGGAAAGTAAGGCACGAGAATGTATTCCTTTGTCTTGTTCGCCACGAGGATTCTTTTTTTAGGTGCGAGGCCACGATACGTCGTTCGATGGGGAACCCAAGCAGCAAATCACGCATGTAGTAGGGTCCACTATAGCGATGCCGGTGTGTTCTCTCTAATGATCTGCGTGGCGGAGAGAAAAGAGGCGGACCATGGTATAGTGCAGCGGTATAGGTGGAACATATTGAAGATGTCCTCGAACCGCGGGAAGAACAGATCTGCGGGGCGGTCGACGAAGCCCAAGCCTGGTGGCACCTTAACCACGAATACCGGGTGCGAGGGATCTTTCTCCGATAGAAGGCGTCTCTCTATCGTCAGCATGCCGTCATGCACACTCTGCAGTTCCGAACTGGCGAGCTTCCACAAATTCTTAGGTAGCATGGGCTCACCCGCCACATGAATCCTCCACATAATACCCTCGGGTCTTGGTGGCCCGTCCCGAAACCTGATCGGATTCGCAGTTGTTGACGCCACCGGCTGGCTCGAGCTGCTAGATTTTTTTTCCTGCCCTTTTTTCCTTTTGGAGAGCGGGCAGGCACCGCAATCTGAGCACCGGCCGCCCTATGTAGTGTGTCAGGGCTTAGAATAAAGGGCCGGTTGGTTGTATCAGCTGGCTCTGTAAAGGCGCAAGCTGGAGGCGTCTCCTGAGAACCAAACAGACGCTTGGTGATAGTGGCTTTCTCTGTGGGGCCACCAGCTAGGTCTTCTTCGTTGCCAAACTGAGTGCTGAAGAAGTGATCATTCCAGTCTTCGAAGTCCTCGGCGGATCTGCGCCATGTGCATATCATCAACATGATCATCCGACCCACCGCGTGGAGGTGACGGCGAGGGTAGGGGCCTTGCCACCGCTTGTCGCTAACGACGGCGGTCTTTGTCTGTGGGCGTGATGGCCCCGTCCCCAAACGGATCATGCTCTTTGGCCATAGCATGAACAAGCGAAGCAACTTCGAGATGACGACTCTTCATCCGCTCACGGGGGTTGAATGGGAGGTTCAGTCGTCGCAGCCTTAGCACCGACTAATTTTAACCTGTGCACGCTATCCGGCATCGGCTTTGAGTGGAACATGCGGCGCAAGGGTTGAGCGATGGTACCCTTGGCAACATCCTCACTCGTTGTTCACGTAGCATAAGAGAGTGCAAGGAACATCCGTCTGCGGAAAACATGTACGGCGTCGTCAGAGCGAGATGCCACAAGAGTAATATATAGATGGCATGAAAGGCGGTAATTAAAGCAATTTGTTTACCGTGATGGCGTCGAGATCGGCTAATGTCGACGCACCGCATACGGTACTGTCTTACCCCACTGGTTCTGCCCTTAGCTCTAGTCTAAACGATGAGCACCCAGGTTCGAATCCTGGTGCTCCACTTTTTTATTTTTACTTTAAAAATACTTTAAAATGTTCCAAAAAATACTTTAAAATGTTCCAAAAGTGGTGATACATGCCATACAAATTTTGTTTTGTTTTTAAAATACTTTTAAATATTCCAAAAATGCCCAAAAGTGGTGATATATGCCATAGAAGTTTTATTTTGATTTTAAAATACTTTTAAATATTACAAAAATGCCCAAAAGTAATAATATTCCAAAAATGCCCAAAAATATGATTTAAAGTATAACTAAATTTCATAATAATTTGTCCATGAATATTACAATCTTTTTCGACCACGCGTTTACAATATTTTTTGAGCTAGCGTTACAATCTTTTTCCCTTCTTTGTCGCGGTTGAATAATTTAGCCCGGCACTTTAATGTTTCTTCTTTCGAGCGGCTACCTTTTTGGGTAGGGTTGTCCTTTTCTTCTTGTGATGTATGTTCTTTGCATCGTAGTCGTCATCTTCAATCTTTGGATCGCCGTCTTGGTGAAGTCTTGCTCATTGGCGACTCCATCCATTCCGATGATGTTCCTTTTTCCTCTCCTCACGACAACACGGCTAGGCTTTGTCGGTCGGTAATGAAAAACATTGGTCCACTTTGGTAGCCAGTACCACGGTTCATTTTTCGCGCCACGTTTGCCGTGACCTTGGATTTGCTGCCGGGTATAACCATGGTTGTGAAATACCGGTCTTCTCTTCGGCGTTCTTTGCCCATCGACACGGAACATCGGCACCTTTTCTCCACATGAGTCGAGCTCCCGGATCTCCTCGATTCTTAGTAGAATCTTTCCTTCACGTTGTCATCGGTGTAGAATTCGGCGTTACGCTGAGTTCGATAATCACACTTGTTGTCCTTTTCCTCCGTGTAGAATGTGTAGCCGTTGATATCATCGCTGATAGGTCACCAGGTTTTGCATCGGTCCCTGCGACAAGGTGAATATGATCTTTTCCGTGTCGGAAGAATGCGAGCGGGGATTATCAAGGCGTCTGCCTAAACCAACGCGTGAAATCTGAGTTGTGCTCTTTGATTATTTCTCCTGCGTCCTCTGTATGCCCGGTCCATACTTCTTCTCGATTAACCTTTTGTGCTTGTACCCAAGGATCGACCAGTTCTAAATCTTTGTAGCGACGAGGTTTGCTCGATCAAAGTCTGCGTCGAAAATCGAAGTGCGCATGCGATGTCGGCGACCCTCTCGGTGACCAGATCCGTCGAGCTTGCCAAGGTGTACGTGACGGGAAGACCGAGGTTCTCGATGTCTAGATAATTCGTGCGAAAGAGATGCACTCTTGCCGAAAACCCTTGGCTATGCTTCCATCTGACGGGACCTGTTGCGAACGTATCCTTTGATGTGTCCGTTCATCCTTTCGAACGCCATCATGCTGCGGAGAAACATCGCCCGAGTTATACGATGTCCTCCACGACATGGACCAGCAGATGCACCATAATGTCGAAGAATGCGGTGGGAAGTAGACCTCAAGCTCACATAGTATCACCACGATCTCCTCCTGTAGCCTTCCGAGCTGATTCAAGCAAATCGACTTCCTAGAGATGGCGTCGAAAAACTTGCATAAGCCAAATAACGTTTCACGGACGTGCTCGTCCATTATCCCTCTTAGTGCGACCGGAAGTACTGCGTCATTAGCACGGCATCCGTGAGACTTCATGCCACCGAACCTCTACCGCCTCGTCTAGGTATACGCTTATCTTGCCAGCGTGGCCGTAAGGAAATTTGACTCCTAGAAGGCACTTGAAAACTGTTGATCTCATCCGGCTTAGAGTGAAGCAAGAAGGAGGGCGTAATATTCGTTCTTCTTGAACTTTTTACCCTTCCGACGACCTTGTGTCGTCTCCGACTCATGATCATCGTCATCTTCACGATCATCGAGAAAAGGCGTCCTCCGTGAAGCTCCTTCCGGATACCCAAGCATATCAGGTCGTGCCTTGCTTTGGACCATCTTCGTCCTATCGGCATGTTGATTATGGTGGCGACCGACTCGCACACGTTTTTCGTGATATGCATGATGTCGAGGCTATGAGGCGTCGGAGAAACTTCCAAGATGGCAACTCCCGTAAAAGACCTTGTTTTCCATACCTTCAGCGGCTTGTCTTGTTGCTGCCTCTTTCGCCTCTTTCCAGGCTTAGGACAATCTTTCTAGTTTTTCAGCAACTCTTCCACTTCTTCGCTGCTCCTACGCTATGGGATTCCTCGGGTCTCTGATTTGCCATCGAACAGGTCTCCACGTTTTCTCCATGGATCATTCTTGCCGAGCCACCTCCGGTGCGCCATGAACACGGTTTTTGATGACCACGGATCTTTCTCTAGTTGGAGATAGCTTGTGTTATCCATGCACCTAACGCATCGTGGAATCCTTGGATAACCTGCCCGAGATATACCCGCAACTTGGATAGTCTTGCACCGTAGTGACCAACGCGCTCTCATAGTGAAATAATCTTGTGCGACGCGTCGTAAGTATTGGCTCGATTTCATAACGTGGCTAGCTCCTCTTTCAACAGCCCGAGATCTGATTGATGTCGGTACCAGGTTGTTTGGCCCTTGAATTAGCATACTCATTTGTATGTACTTCTTCTTCATGCACAACCATGGAGGAGGTTGTACATCCATACAAACACAGCCAAGTCTTTGTGCGTGCTGCTCACAGCTGAGCGGATTGAGTCCATCGGTGCTCGCACCAAGCTGATGTTCCTCGAATCTCCACGAATGCGGGAATTCGAGGTCCAATGCTTTCCACGGCTAGCATCCGAAGGGTGCGTCGAGCTCATCCTTTTCGGTCATCATCATCTCCTGGCTTCTTCCTTTCCGCATGCCATCGCATGACCCGCTTCCTTAGGGTCCATGAAATAGCGGCTGACGAGGGTGATAGGAAAGTACCATACCACTTTTCGAGATGCTTTCTTCCCTTTCTTGTATCGACTCACGCGCACACGGACATGTGGTTTTCTCCGCGTCCTCGCCCCGATAAATGATGCAATCGTTGATGCATACGTGATATCTAACGTGTGGTAGATCGAGAGGACAGACGATTTTCTTGGCATCCTCGATACTAGTTGGACATGTGTTCCCCTCCGGGAGACGATCGTGCTAGAATGCCATCATATCGTCGAAGCTTGCGTCGCTCAATTTGTGCTTTGCCTTCATCTCCATAGCCTTGAGCGTTACATTCAACCGGGTATCATCGGGCCTGCATCCTTCATACAATGGAGTAACGCGTCTTTCTCAAGTTGCGCAAGCTTGGCTTTCTCTCTAGCGGCAGCCTGGCGTTACTAAATGCGCTTGAGAAGCAGCTCTTGCACATAAGGGTCCCGCACCCGGACGTTGTTCCATCGTAATACGCTCCTCCGGCATCTAGATCATCATCATCCCGATGCCTTGGTACCTTCACCATCTCCAGAGCCTCTTCATCATCTCGCCGTTCGCCGTGATGATGATCACCGTCTCCATCATCTACGCCATCGCTTATCCAACGAGTGTATCCATCCATGAAACCATGGCGGGCGAGTGCGCTTTGATTCCCGGAATCTGGGTCGATCACCCGATTGAGTTTGCATCTTCGCACGGACATCTTATATCATCTTGTTATTTCGTATCATGTCGCCGTCGCACATTTCAAAAATCTAGCCACAATGCCTTCGCTCATTATGCGGACCATTTTGCTGCACGATGTACGGTACAATTTTGAAGTCTATTAGAACCACATAATGAATGCATGCATGCAATGGTCGATAGAAAATTTCGGCATGACCTATTCTAAAATTAGGACCTTTGCGAAATGCCAAAGTCTTGCCAAAATGGAAATGAATCAACATTTTGGCAAAACAAATGGCAACTTGTTCACATACAAACACAAGAGAGAGAGACCGATCCATACACACATGAACATATCATTATCCTCTCCATACACACATGCATGAGCATCATCGATACTCTCCATATACACACACATATGACCATCGATCCTCTCCACAGATACACACATCATGAGCATCGATCATCTACATACATATGAGCACATGCATCATCCATATACACATGAACACATCCTTACATGGACAACTTACCGAGATGAGAGACCGGTCGCGAGAAAGATGGAAAGGAGAGGTGCGCGCGTCGACCGGAGATGGATAGATGAGAGACCGGAGACCACCTCTATTACTTATGTAACATCCAAAGCAAGTTTTACATGCTAAAAATGGTGAATGTGTGGAGAAATTGAGGTGGGAAGGAGAAGAACCCGACTAGATCTAAGGAGGAAGAAGAAGGGGAAAGTGAAGTGTGGGGTGGTGGATGTGGTCACACATGTGCACATAAAGTGCTGTCCTAAAAAAATCGACACATCCGTGGCGCACACGATGCGCCACGGGAGTACAAACTTCGTGGCGCACTAGGCGGGTCGCCACAGATGCTCTAGTCCACGTGGCGCCTTTGGAGTCGCCACCAAGTGTGGCCGTTTCAGAGCAGGTGGGCATGCGCTCGTCGTGGCGCACCATGCACACGTCGCCCTGAGATGACCCTAACAACCGTGGCGCACATGGCTGTAGTGCGCTTCTGAAGTTTGGCGTGTGGCCAGCGGTGCCACCCACACATATCTGTGGCGCACTAGGGTCATGTGCGCCATGGATGTTCTAGTTATTAGTAGGGCACTGCCCACAGGTGAGCCACGCCTGTTTTAGCCGTGGGGCACTTCAACCATGTGAGCCACGGATGTGCTGATTACCTATAGCCGTTTTCCTAGTAGTGTAGTCCAGGCCAGGCCCATGCCTTGGTCTGTGTCGTCTCCGCTTGGCTCCCCTCCTGCCTACACCAGCTCCTGGCAGCCCGGCCTTCGCCCACATAAGGGCGCTCCTGGACCTCTACTCCCGTGGCTACCGACTCATGCATACCATGTCGCCCCGACGTATGTCCCCTACGGCTCTATTCCACCATTGCCGTAATACGCTGATAGCATCAGCTCCTACCATGCACCGACTCAGCCTATGCTGCCTGCATCGCCTCTGCTGCCCACACCGCCATCTCCTTCAACTCTGAGCTGGGATCAAGCTGCCTTTTTACAGGCCATGAATAATTTTGTTGCACAAGGAAACTCAAGTACATATTAGATTTTTGATTCTGGTGCTTCAAGCCACATGTCTGCTTCTAGTAATTTGTCGTCTTCTTGCACTCATTCTCCTTTTTCTTCAATCACTCTTGGAGATGGTTATTCTATTCCGATCCATTGTATTGGTCAAGACCAAATTTTAAACTCCACAAAACCACTTTTGCCGAACACATATTTCCCTTCGCCCAATGATCAGACCCTACCCCAACAACCATGTCCTCCCCCTCACGCCCCCATCTCCCTATTTTATACACACCCGCTTCACCCGAAAGTCCTGCCGCTACCTCTGCCACCGATCCTACCGCAACAGAAAAACAAGCAGAAAATGCTGCCGCGGCAGACCACTTCCTTGTTGACTCTTCTGTGGCAGCCGAAACCACTCAAATCTCTGCCACAACAGAACCACCCAGCCCTGCGTCCGCGTCCATCTCTTCCACTGCGCCGGACGCTCCCGCCCCTCTGTCATCGCACGCTGTCCCTAAGCCTGGGCATTCACGGTTTAAAACAGTTTCAGCTGATTCCTCAAACCAGCCCATCCCTACCATTTTAAATTGGATTGATTTGGTTTAGACCTTTAAGATATGGGGTGATACCACGGGTTGGTGCGGGCTGGTTCCACGGTATATACGGTTTGGAACTGTTTCATGCGCAACGCCTTCCACTGATGTGCAGCCCTCGGCTTGTACTTCGGCGTAAGCTCTACAAGTCGAGCCGCCATTGAACAATGCCTAGATCATGGCCACTGTCCTCTACAGGCCATACCCTTTCGTCACCATGTACTTGTGCCAGCACGAGCCGGATCTTGTGGTACCACGGCCACCGTAGATGGTGCACTGGGCCTTCTAGCCCGACTGTACATTTCATGGCTGCCCCTGTCGTCGATGGTGACATCTCTCTCCAAGGAGAGCAGCGCCAGAACCCTTGCTCTGTGACAACGAGAATCTGGTGGACTTCCCCGGCGTGTTCGTGCAGTCAATACTTTCCATCCGTTCAGGTGCTGGACAGCCACCGCACAAACCACAAGAGACACGCTCCCATCTCACATCGCCACTCCGGCCAGGTGATGCCGAGATCGTTGAGGAGAAGAAACGTTCAAGCGTCGAGCAGAAGGCACCATCGTCGCCAGCCCCCACCAACGCCTCGGCAGTAGGCCCCTCCATCACCGTCCGTCGTAGCATCGGCGCTGGCGCTATCAACCTCCCTCGTGTCCCACGGCAGATGCGAAAAGTTTGTGCGCGTACGGGTTGAATAGTTTCATCCGGTGGAGCTGGTCTCAAACCACCTAAAGTTTTTCTGCTAGAAGTTTCAATTCGGAAACCAGCGAACCCGGTATAAACTACCGATCCGGTCCGGTGCGGGTTGGTCTCTTGGTTTAGCCGGTTTTAAACCAAATAATGAACATGCTTAGTTGTCTCTATCTCTCCTCCCCGCAATGATCACACTATGCGCACTCGTGCTAAGTCCGGTTTCCGTTTACCCACACAAAAACTAAATCTCCATGCAAATCCCTCCCTTTCTCCTATTCCAAAAACATACAAACCAGCCCTCCTAGATCCAAATTGGGCCACCGCCATGAAGGAAGAATATTCTGCTTTGATCGAAAATAACACATGGACTCTTGTTCCCCGACCTTCTAATGTCAATGTTGTCTCCGGTAAATGGGTTTTCCGACAGAAATTTTACTCCGATGGCACTCTCTCTCGCTATAAGGCTCGTTGGGTTTGTTGTGGGTACTCTCAACAACATGGAATTGACTACGATGAAACCTTTTATCCCGTCGTTAAACCAAAATACTGTCCTTAGTCTTGATGTCTCTTCTTCTTGGCCCATTCATCAACTTGACGTTAAAAATGCTTTTCTTCATGGATCTCTTTTAGAAACAGTTTATTGTCAACAACCCTTAGGATTTGAAAATTCTACCCATACAAATCATGTATGTCTATGTAAAAAATCCCTCTATGGCCTCAAGTAGGCTCCATGTGCCTGGTTCCAGCGTTTCTCCACATATATCCAAACCATAGGTTTTACTCCCTCTCTTTCTGATACTTCTATTTTTTTTACCATCAAAATGCTCACACGGCCTATTTATTACTCTATGTCGATGATATAATTCTCACTGCTTCTTCTCGGTCTATTCTTCAACATGTCATCTCTCTTCTACAATCTGAGTTCTCCATGACCAATCTAGGTACTCATCATTATTTTTTAGGCATCTCTATTCTTCGTGACACTTCTAGTATTTTTTTTCTCAGCGTCAGTATGTTCTTGATCTTCTCTCTTGCGCTGGTATGCTCGACTCCCAACCTTCTCGCACTCCAGTTGACACCATGGTCAAACTCTCGGCCGCTGGCGAGCAATTCTATGATCCAACTCTCTATCGAAGCCTCATCGGTGCTCTCCAATACCTAACTCTCACTAGACCCAAAATTTCCTTTGTTGTTTAGCAAGCATGTATTTATATGCATGATGCTCGTCTTCCCCACTATAATCTCATTAAGCGGATTCTTTGTTACCTTAAGGGAACCCTTGACCATGGTATCCACATTAACAACTCACCTCCAATTTCCTTGACAGCATACTTTGATGCATACTAGGCTAGTTGCCTGGATACTCGACGATCCACATTCGGTTTCTATGTTTTCTTGGTAAAAATTTCATTTCTTGGTCCTCCAAAATACAGGTTACGATCTCTCACTCGTCTACTGATATGTCGAAAACGTATCTATAATTTTTGATGCTCCATGCTTGTTTAGTATCTACTTTGCTTTGCTTTGTCTACACTTTAAGGTGTTTTTATATCTTTTCTGGAACTAACCTATTAACAAGTTGCCACCGTGCTAGTTGCCTATTTTCTTCTGTTTTTGGTTCCAGAAAAGGCAGAAAATCAATATTCTCGGAATCGGATGGGACAAAAGCCAAAGTCAATATTTTACCGTTGGCGTCACGAAGTCTAGAGGAGAGACGGAGAGGCGAGACAGGGCCACCACACCCCCCCTAGGCGCGGGGGGACCACCCCGCGCCTGGGTAGGGTGTGGGCCCTCCGGCCGCCTCCTAGCCTCGCCTCTTCAACTATAAGAATGATGTGGACATCCCTTCTATTGATACAACCGTTGTACCTACAGCTACACACATACAAGGACCCATCACAAGATTTCGTGCCAAACAATTTAACTATCAGGTACTTTCGTTTCTTGAAACTATTCCTCACATACATGAGAATATGATGCTACCTAAATCAGATGTATTTCTTACTCTTAGGAATGATGGACCAAGCATGGATGAGAGGGACAAGCATTGGAGCATGGCCATGCATGGAGATGGCAGCAAGTATGTGATGATCCAAGAGAAGGCCACGGATGAAGATTTCAGAACTTTGAGGCGACCATAATGAAGAAAGAAGGCTTGGACGAAATATTCAAGATTAATACTTCATGAATTCATCCATAGCATAATATGGTGCTGCGACACCTTTATTTTGGGCCAGGCCCATGTAATTTTCGCAGGATTTTAAATAGCCACTTTTTAGAGTCCATATTTGAGGGGAAAAGGACTTCTAGGGTTGGATTCGGCCACCACTTCCATGGCTGGCCGAAATCCCACCTTTTCCTCCTTAAATACTCCCCATAGCCGTCACCCTAGACTCGGATTTTGTTTAGACATTAATTTAGCCATCATAGCAACTTCACCAAGGCACGAGCGTCGTAGAGGCCTCTTGTACTTCGCACCTATTCAGGATCCCACCTTTTCAATAAAGCTTTTCTCTTAATCCGCAATATCTTGATTGCAATATTGGTTCTTACTTGTTCTCGATTTCAGGTAGGAATTAAGACCCTCGCTGGTCAGGCTAATCGTCTTTCCGCAGGATCGGTAACCTCCAGAAGATTGGCCTAGCGATTGCATTGGCGCTCGTGCTAGCACGTGTAGTCGGATCGTCAAGCCCGAACTCCACCAAATCGACTATCACCATCTCATCGAAAGATCGGACACCTTTGCCCTATCAAGTGGTATAAGATTTCAGGTTGCTCGGTGAGATTTTACTGTTTTAGTAGATTAGATATGTTTTACCTATAACCCACGAAAAAGCCAAAAACACAGTTAGAGCTTAGATCCATCCCATCACCAATCTACGCCTTGCATTATCTTTTTAGTTTTGCATTGTTGAATTTGTGTCTGCATCGTCGCGTCAAGTTGCTGGTCTTAGCTTCTTGTCCCGTAGAGTTTCGAGTTCTGATCATAGTAGTCAACGCCACCCTCGCAGATCACCATATTTCGCCACCATATTCCGGCGCCATAAACCCTAAAACTCCGCCACCGCCTTCCTACCGCGACACGGATCCGATCACCTATCCTGCCGCGACACGAGTCCGAGATGGGTTATTGTTTCCTAGTTATTTATTTTTACTTTTCTTCTTTGTTGTTTCCGTGTTAAGCTAAAGTCCGTGTCGAGCTCAGAGTTCGGTCGTAAGTCCAGAAGGAGAGCAAAAAAAAAGTCTGGAACAGCCTCCGAAAATATTTTCTGGATATACTGTTTTTCGACCCCGGGTATCATTTTTCTCCATCGGCCGTTATAGCGACATTTTTTTGGCACCTGCGCGCTTTCCGGAGCATAATACAAAAATTTCGAAAAAAAATTTTTGGGGCTAACCTATTTTTAGACCCCGTAGATCAGTTTTAGACACTCGCCATCATAGTGATTTTCCGCATCTCGGTTCGCTTTTCAGGGTGCCATATCATCATACATTGCTTGTTGTGTCGCGTCGTGACATCGTTGGTGATCTAGGCTCGCGTCTCTAGTACGGTTTAGCCTAGGACCAGCACAGTACCGTCGTTGAGCATTCTTTCAACTTTTGCATTGCTATTTTGATAATTGCTAACCCCTTTGCTAAGCCTTCTTAGAGCTCCACAGAAACTCTCCACGTGCGGTGTCTCGACTCCCGGTAATCGCTCGGTTCAATCTCTGGACCCACTGATCCTCGCGGTTACACATCGCCTTTTTCCTGCTGTTTGGTAAGAACTTGTAAGAGCTTCGTATATTGCTTGACGGATTACGCGTGCCTTCCACCATATTTCTGTAGTATATACTTGTGATTTTTAAAGGACTAACCATGATAGATATTTCGCGGAACCCTGCCACAATGACGAACCAAGAACTACATGCCCACTTCTCCGAGCTCTTGGTCGGGCGCGCTGAAGATGTGGATGCACCCCTAGGGGAGTTTGACACCAAGCTGACCAACGCCATGGACAAGATTGATGGGCTCGAGAAATCCTTCAACGACAAGCTTGACACTCGGTTCAAGGAGGTTTTGGCCAAATTGCCGGCACCCGCACCCGCACCCGTCCCATTGGCACCTCGGCATGGCGCACGGCGCATTCCGATCACGGGTCGGACTGCTGGTTCGGCTGCCGCCGCACCCCAGGCGGCTACCGCTGCGGCTGACGCACCTCAGACTTCCGTCGCGGCTGCTGCTGCGACATTGGGGACAGACGACGGGTACTACTACGACCCCGACGACGATCTGTTTGACGAGGAGGTTGAACAACCTCCACAGGTACCTGCTGGTCGTCCCCGACATTACTACCGCAACGCTCGGCCACCGGTACGTGATGATGATCATGTTGAAAAGGTTAAATTAAATATTCCATCTTTTGAGGGTAAATATAATCCTGATGCATATCTTATATGGAAGATGGAAGTAGAACAACGTTTTGCATGTTTAAAATATCCTGAGAATATGCGTGTTAGTGCTGCTACATGTGAATTTACTAAATTTGCTTCTCTTTGGTGGTCTGAGTATTGTCGTTTAAATCCTACTACTATTTCTAGTACTTGGACTGCTTTAAAAACTGCTATGCGTGTTCGTTTTGTACCTCCCACTTATCAACGTGATTTACTAAAGAATCTGACACGCTTAGAACAAGGGAAAAATTCTGTAGAAGAGTATTATCAGGAATTGCAAACGGGGATGGTTCGATGTGGTCTTGTTGAATCTACTAAACACATGCTTGCACGTTTCTTTGGTGTATTAAACAAGGACATTCAGCACATATTAGGTTATAAGGAATATAATTCTATCACTCGTTTGTTTCATCTTGCTTGCAAAGCTGAACGTGAAGTGCAGGATCGCCAAACACCATGGAGGAGGACTAATAATTCTGCAGGTCGCACATCCACTTGGACATCCCGACAATCAGCGCCTCCTTCTCGTGATTCGCCACCAGCTACTACCACATCCAAGGCCACCATAAAATTTCCAGCTGCTCCTCCACCGTCATCCAATGCTCATGCTCGTAGTGCATCTTCTATGGCTTCCACGGGTAAAACAAAGGATATACAATGCCGCAAGTGCTGGGGTTTTGGTCATATTGAGAGACAGTGCACAAGACAACGTGTGATGATGGTGCGTGATGATGGTCAATACGATTCAGCGAGTGACTTTGATGAAGATACATTAGCCCTTATTTCTTCTCAAGATGGAGACAATTCTGATACTGATGAAGAGACATAGGTAATGGGAGCTGAAGCTGCTGATCAATATAAGAGCTTAATTACACAACGTGTGTTGAGTGTGCAATTGAGAAAATCTGAGCAAGATCAACGCCACACCCTGTTCCAAACACGTGGTGTTGTCAAGAAAAGAGCTATACGGATCATCATCGATGGGGGGAGTTGTAATAATCTGGCTAGTGTTGACATGGTAGAGAATCTTGCACTTCCAACAAGACAACGCACACATTCATATTACATCCAATGGTTTGAGAGTTCTCGCAAGATCAAGGTAACAAGAACGGTACACGTGCATTTTACTATTGATACATATTCTGATTTTGTTGATTGTGATGTTGTACCTATGCAAGCTTGTTCTTTGTTACTTGGTAGACCATGGCAATTTGATAGAGAATCTGTTCATAATGGCAAAACTAATCACTATTCTCTTATGCATGATGGAAAGAAAATTGGTCTAAAACCTATGACTCCTGAACAGATTTTAAAAGATGATCTTGCTAGAGCTAGTAGAACTAAAACTGAGAAGAAAAATAAAAGTGAGAATCAGATTGTTTCTGCAGATTTTGTACCCCCAAAGAACACTAAATCTGATTCTACACATGCTACTGAAATTCGTTTGAAGAGTACATGTATGCTTGCAAATAAAATTGATATTGCTGAACTAGATGTAAACAATACTCAATGTTATCCAATTGTCCGCAAAGAGGTTTTGTTTTCATTTAAGGATATGCCTTATTTGCCACCCGCTATTGCTAACCTTTTGCAGGAATATGAGGACGTCTTTCCCGCTGAGCTGCCACCAGGACTACCTCCTATTAGAGAAATTGAGCACCAAATTGATCTAATTCCTGGTGCTACGTTGCCCAATCATGCGCCATATAGAACCAATCCAGAGGATACAAAGGAGATACAACGCCAAATTCAGAAACTACTCGACAGAGATCATATTCGTGAGTCCCTTAGCCCCTGTGCTGTTCCTATTATTTTGGTACCTAAGAAAGATGGTTCTTCGCGCATGTGTACTGTTTGTAGAGTTATCAATAATATTACTATTCGATATCATCATCCTATTCCACGTTTAGATGACATGCTTGATGAACTGAGTGGCTCTACCATGTTTTCTAAAGTTGATTTGCGTAGTGGTTACCACCAGATTCGAATAAAATTAGGAGATGAATGGAAAACAACATTTAAAACTAAGTTCAGTTTATATGATTGGTTAGTAATGTCGTTTGGTTTAACTAATTGTAGGGGTTCGTAGCATGGAAAACAAAAATTTTCTATCGCATACAAACAAACAAGCCAAGATCTATCTACTAGATTGTAGCAACGAGTCGATGGAATAACTTACCCTCGAAGATTCCAAAGTGTTTAACGAGAGCGGATTCTCGTGGGTGATGTAGTCGTACTCTTTCCGATCTCAAGATCGTGTAGACGATCCTTCCGGCTGCGTTCGGCGCTTCCATGATCGGTCACACGTTCGATTTCGACAAAGACCTTCCTCTCCTTGTTCCAGCAGTAACGGAGGTTGTAGCACTCTCCTCGCGATTCCGGCAAAGTGGTACAGGAAGTAGAGGGAAATCCCGAGGCTTCGCCTTAAGCGGGCGAGTATGGTGGAGTATGAGAGAGGGCTATGAGTGGTCTAGGGATTAGACACACCAATTAGAAGGCTCTAAACCGAGGCTAAAGCAATTAGAAGCTCTAAACCAAAACGGCTCTAAATCGGAGATTAGAGGATAGGAACTTGTGTGTCTAGAGGAGGCCCTGCCCTCCTTTTATAGGTGGAGGGCGGCCGAGGGAGGAGGAGTCCCTCCCAATTGGCCTAGGTGGGCCGGCTTGGAGGAGAGGACTCCTCCTCCAAGTTGGTTTCAACCTCCTCTTGCTTGTTTCCCACAGTTTCTGTTTCCACAGTTTCTGTTTCCAGTTTCCTGTTTTAGCCGTTTGACTTTCAAACTGGCAGTTTGACTTTTCAGTTTTGGAACAGCAAGAACACTTAGTACATGATGCAATCATTCAATGACACATTCATGTACCCTCCCCCGGAGTGCCGGACAATCCGGAACCTTCTAGAACATTCCCGATGAAAACACCGGAATCATTCCCGAACTCCGAAACGGGACTTTCCTTATATGAATCTTATTCTCCGGACCATTCCGGATCACCTTGTGATATCCCGGATCCCATCCGAGACTCCGAACAACATTCCGTCTCTTTCTCATAATACCATAACTACTCAAAACAACGTCGAATCCTTAAGTGTGTCTCCCTACGGTTCGTGAATTATGCAGACATGATCGAGACACTTCTCCGAACAATAACCAATAGAGGAATCTGGAAATTCATATGGCTCCCACATATTTCTACAATTACTTTGCGATCGAATGAACCACTTACATACGATACCAATTTCCCTTTGTCTCACAATAGTTTACTTATCCGAGGTTATGATCGTCGGTATCTCTTGATACCTAGTTCAACCTCGTTACCGATAAGTACTCTTTTCTCGTTCCCGTGATATGTGATCCCTTGTGACCCAGTCACATGCTTGCAAGCTAATTGGATGACATTCCACCGAGAGGGCCCAGAGTATATCTATCCGTCATATGGATGGACAAATCCCACTCTTGATCCATGTGTTTCAACCAATACTTTCCGAACACTCAATGCCACCTTTATAGCCACCCGATTCACGGTGTGGTGTTTGATGTCATCAAAGCATCCATCCGGTAAAGGTGATATGCATGATCTCATGGTGAAGGAATTAGGTTACTATGTATCGAAAGCATATAGCAATTGAACTATTGAAATGACTTGATCTTTATGCTACGCTTATCTATAGGAGTATGTCCACCATATCATTCTCCTAACGATATGATCTTGTTGTTGATAACATCTCAATGTTCATGATAGAAACCACAATCATTAATCAACCAACAAGCTAGTGAAGTATAGAGGCTATACTAGGGACTTCAAATTAAGTTTACAAATCACACAAGTATTAATGTTTCCTTGTTAATACTATTATAGCATGAATGTAAACATTTATCATAAACACAAAGATATAATAATAACTACATTTATTATTGCCTCTAGGGCATATCTCCAACAGTCTCCCACTTGCACTAGAGTCATCTAATCTAGATTACATGGTAATATACCGAACACCCATGGCAGTTTGGTGTTGGTCATGTTTTGCCCTCGGGAGAGGTTTAGTCAACGGATCCACCACATTCATATCTGTGTGTACTTTGCAAATCTTTATATCCCCATCCTGGATATGTTCTCGAATAGCGTGAAAACGACTTGATATCTTGACTTCTTGTGTGACCTTGGTTCTTGCGCATTGGCTATGGCGCCCATGTTATCACAGTAGATAGACATTGGTTCCAGCGCACTAGGAACCACACCCAGCTCTGTAATGAACTCTTTCATCCATATCGCTTCTTGTGAAGCCTCCGAAGCAGCCATGTATTCCGATTCAGTTGAAGATCTCGCCACAACGCTTTGCTTTGCACTCCTCCAGCTAACTGCTGCACCATTCAAAATAAATACGTATCCAGATTGTGATTTAGAATCATCCGGATCGGTGTTCCAACTAGCATCGGTGTAACCATTAACAACGAGCTGTTCATCACCTCCATAAGAAAGAACCATATCCTTAGTTCTTCTCAAGTACTTAAGGATGTTTTTGACCGCTGTCCAATGATCCAGTCCTGGATCACTTTGATATCGGCTAGTTAAACTAGCAGCATATGCAATGTCGGGTCTAGTACATAGCATGGCATACATTAGAGATCATATGGCTGAGGCATAGGGAGTCTTACTCATCCTTTCTCTATCTTCTGCCGATGTCGGACTTTGAGTTTTACTCAAGGTCGTATTGGGCAACATGGGCAAGAACCCTTTCTTGCTTTCTTCCATTCCAAACCTCTTTAGAACTTTGTCCAAATATGTACTCTGTGACAATGATATTTGGCGTTTCGATCTATCTCTATAAATCTTTATGCCTAATATGTAAGCTGCTTCGCCAAGATCCTTCATTGAAAAACTATTATTCAAATATTCCTTGACACTATTAAGAAGGTCTACATCATTCCCAATCAACAATATGTCATCCACATATAGTATTAAGAATGCTACAGAGCTCCCACTCACTTTCTTGTAAATACAAGCTTCTCCATAAGTTTGTATAAAACCAAAACTTTTGATCACCTTATCAAAACGTTGATTCCAACTTCTGGATGCTTGCTTCAATCCATAGATGGACCGTTGAAGTTTGCATACCTTGTTAGCATCTTTAGGATCGACAAAACCTTTGGGTTGCATCATATACAACTCTTCATCAATATCTCCATTGAGGAATGCTGTTTTGACATCCATCTGCCATATCTCATAATCATAATATGCAGCGATTGCTAACATAATACTCACAGACTTTAGCTTTGCTACTGGTGAGAAAGTCTCATCGTAGTCAACTCCTTGAATTTGTCGAAACCCTTTTGCGACAAGTCGAGCTTTATAGACAGTAACATTACCATCAGCATATGTTTTCTTCTTGAAAATCCATTTGTTCTCGACAGCCTTCCGGCCATCCGGTAAGTCCACCAAAGTCCATACTTGGTTTTCGTACATGGATCCAATCTCGGATTTCATGGCTTCTTGCCATTTATTGGAATCTGGGCTCATCATCGCTTCCTCATATGTCTCGGGGTCATCGGTGTTGTCTACCAACATGACACTCATAACGGATCATACCAACTGGAGTGGTACGAATTCTCGTTGACCTCCGAGGCTCAGAGCAACTTCAACCGAAGTTTCATGATCATCATCATTAGCTTCCTCTAATTGGTGCACCACAGGAACTTCTTCCGGTGCTGCGCTACTCGCAATTTCGAGAGAAGGTTCGACAACCTCGTCGAGTTCTACTTTCCTTCCAGTCACTTCTTTCGAGAGAAATTCCTTCTCTAGAAAGGACCCATTCTTGGCAACGAAGATTTTGCCTTCGGATCTATGATAGAAGGCATACCCAATAGTTTCCTTCGGGTATCCTATGAAGACGCATTTTTCCGCTTTGGGTTCAAGCTTGTCCGGCTGTAACTTCTTTACATAGGCTTCGCATCCCCAAACTTTAAGGAACGACAATTTAGGTTTCTTTCCAAACCATAATTCATACGGTGTCGTTTCAACGGATTTAGACGGTGCCCTATTTAAAGTGAATGCGGCTGTTTCTAATGCATAACCCCAAAATGATAGCGGTAAATCTGTAAGTGACATCATAGAACGAACCATATCTAAGAGAGTTCGATTGACGTTCGACACACCATTACGCTGTGTGGTGTTCCCCGGTGTCAATCGTGAAAGTATTCCGTATTTCTTCAAATGCTCGCCAAACTCAGAACTTAGATATTCACCTCCACGATCGTAACGTAGAAATTTAATCTTCTTGTTACGTTGATACTCTACCTCACTTTGAAACTCCTTAAACTTCTCGAAAGTTTGGATTTATGTTTCATGAAATAGATATACCCATATCTACTCAAGTCATCCGTGAAGGTAAGAACATAACGATAACCATCAGCGATGCTACACTCATTGGACCACACACATCGGTATGTATGATTTCCAATAAGTCCGTAGCTCGCTCCATCATACCAGAAAATGGAGTCTTAGTCATTTTTCCCATCAGACATGCTTCGCATCTCTCAAGTGATTCAAGAAGTCCATCGGAATGGAGTTTCTTCATACGCTTCACTCCAATGTGACCAAGATGACGAAGTACATAGGTCGAATTATCGCTGATTTCAAACGCTTTAGCCTCAATGTTGTTGATATGTGTATTTCCACTATCGAGATTCAATAAGAATAGACCATCTATCAAAGGTGCATGTGCATAAAACATATTACTCATATAAATCGAACAACCATTATTCTCTGATTTAAACAAGTAACCGTCTCGCAATAAACAAGATCCCGATATAATGTTCATGCTCAACACAGGCACTAAATAACAATTATTTAAGTATAAAACTAATCCCGATGGTAGATGAAGGGGTAGCGTGCCGACCGCGATCACGTCAACCTTTGATCCGCTTTCCCACGCCGCATCGTCACCTCGTTCTTCGCTAGCTTCCGTTTATTCGCAAAGACTGTTTCGAGTTACAAATATGAGCAACAACCAAAGATCAAATACCTGAGCACTACTACGAGTACTAGTGAGATACACATCAATAACATGTATATCGATATACCTTTCTTCTTGATGTTGCCGTTCTTCAGATCCGCCAAGTACTTTGGGCAATTCCGCCCAAAGGACCTTCTCCCTTGCGGTAAAAGCACTCGGTTTCAGGCTTGGGTCCAGCCTTGGTCTTCTTCACGCGGCGTGGTAACTTTCTTACCACCCTTCTTGAAGTGTCCCTTTGCTTAGACTTGCCTTTCTTGAGTTTGGTGATCTTATTGACCAACAACACTTGGTGCTCTTTCTTGATCTCCACTTCGCAGATTTTAACATAGCAAGCAGTTCGCAACTCTTTGTTCATGTTCGCATGTTGTAGTTCATCACAAAGTTCTGTAACTTGGTGGCGTGATCTGGAGGACACGGTAAATCCCCAAAGCATTAGGAATCACTATACCCAAGCTTTGAAGTTTGTTTGTGCCTGACACCTTAAGCACATGCTCACCGACGAGCTGCCCTCTTCCATCTTGCGGTTAAAGAACTTTTCGAAGCCTCATAGCTTTCAATTGCCGCATGAGTCTCAAAAATCAATTTGAGATCCTCGACAATATCATATGGGTCGACTCTTCAAACCTTTTCAAGCTCGATTCTAAACCATACAAGATAGCACATTGAACTATGGAGTCTTGATTCTTCCGAGCGAGGTAAACATTTTTACTTCATCGGGAGCATCGGTGGGTCACCCAATGCATCCAAAGATATAGGTCAAATTACCATCTGTGCGGACAATCCTCAAATTGCGGAACCAATCCGCGAAGTTGCTTCCATTGTTTTTCAACTTTTATTTCTCTAGGAACGCATTAAAATTGATGGTAGGGGCTGCCATTGATCTACAACATATTTGCAATAGTTTAGACTAAGTTTATGACAAATTGAGTTCAAATTAATTAATGAAATTAAACTAGGTGAACTCCCACTCAAAACAACATCCCTCACATTGTTTTAGTGATCACACGAACCAAATCCACTACATCAACACCGATCATCACGAGAGTTGATATAGTTTCAATGGCGAACAATCGTCATGTTCATCATATCTACTATACGATTCATGCTTTACCTTTCGGTGATCCGTGTACCGAGACCATGTCTGTACATGCTAGGCTCGTCAAGATCAAACCTTAGTTTCTGCATGAGCAAATCTGGCTTGCTCACGTTGTATACACTTGCAGAATCTAACACACCCGATCATCACGTGGTGCTTCGAAACAACAAGCTTTAGCAACGGTGCTAACTAAGGGCAAACACTTTATGACTTGAAATTGATGTGCATGAGGGATCATCTTATAATGCTATCGTCGTCTACCAAGCAATACAAGATCCATAAAGGATTAACATCACATGCAATTCAATAATATGTGATATGATATGGCCTTTCTTCTTTGTGCTTCCGATCTCCATCTTCAAGCACGAACATGATCTCCATCATCACCGGCATTGCATCAAGGTCAATGACGCTTCTCCATGGTTGTCGTCCACCGGCTTCAACTATTACAACTACTTTGAATAGACACCGGTCTTAACATAAATTAAAGACAACCATATGGCTCTGCCGTTGCCAACTTACAATAAGGAACATTGCATACATCAAATATAATCACAATCATGGCCATATCACATCATTTGCACACCCTCGCAAAACAAAGTTAGACGCCTCTACTTTCTTTGCATATTTTACGTGGTTTGGGGCTTTCAAGAAGTGTCGTTCTAACTTACGAACAAGAACCACAACATTGATACTAGCATTGTTGATCACCGTTGTAAATTGGATCTTAACTATGCTAGGAGAAACAGGCACCATAAAGCAACTTATGCAATACAAGTTGCATGTTAAGCGTGGAGCAAGTCTCATGAACGATGTCATGTAAGGTTAGCCCGGGCCGCTTCATCCCAACATACCGCAAGATGCAAAGTACACAAAAAGCAATCGACAATAAAAGCATCAACGCCCATAATGACCATTGTGTTCTACTCGTGCAACAGATCTACATATAGACACGGCTCTGATACCACTGTAGGGGCTCGTAGCATGGAAAACAAAAATTTTCTATCGCATACAAACAAACAATCCAAGATCTATCTACTAGATTGTAGCAACGAGTCGATGGAATGACTTACCCTCGAAGATTCCAAAGTGTTTAACGAGAGCGGATTCTCGTGGGTGATGTAGTCGTACTCTTTCCGATCTCAAGATCGTGTAGACGATCCTTCCGGCGCTGCATTCCGGCAGCGCTTCCGCAGTCGGTCACACATTCGGTACTCGACGAAGACCTTCCTCTCCCTTGTTCCAGCAGGCAGCGGAGGTTGTAGCACTCTCCTCGCGATTCCAAAGACAACTGCGTGGTACCGGGAAGTAGAGGGAAATCCCAAGGCTTCGCCTTAAGCGAGTATGGTGGAGTATGAGAGAGGGCTATTAGTGGTCTAGGGATTAGACACACCAATTAGAAGGCTCTAAACCGCAGGCTAAAGCAATTAGAAGCTCTAAACCAAAACGGCTCTAACCGGAGATTAGGGGGTAGGAACCTGTGTGGCTAGAGGAGGAGGCCCCGCCCCTCCCTTTATAGTTGGAGGGGCGGCCAGGAGGGAGGAGGAGTCCTCCCCAACTCGGCCTAGGTGGGCTGCGGCTTGGAGGAGAGGACTCCTCCTCCAAGTTGGTTTCAACCTCCTCTTGCTTGTTTCCCACAGGTTTCTTTCCCACAGTTTCCATTTTCCACATTCTGTTTTAGCGTTTGACTTTCAAACCGAGTTTGACTTTTCAGTTTTGGAACAGCAAGAACACTTAGTACATGATGCAATCATTCAATGACACATTCATGTACCCTCCCCGAGTCTTGGGACAATCCGAACCTTCTAGAACATTCGATGAAAACACGGAATCATTCCCGAACTCCGGCAGGACTTTCCTTATATGAATCTTATTCTCGGACCATTCGGATCACCTCGTGATATCCGGATCCCATCCGAGACTCGAACAACATTTGGTCTCTTTCTCATAATACCATAACTACTCAAAACAACGAATCCTTAAGTGTGTCTCCCTACGGTTCGTGAATTATGCGGACATGATCGAGACACTTCTCCGACAATAACCAATAGAGGAATCTGGAAATTCATATGGCTCTACATATTTCTACGATTACTTTGCGATCGAATGAACCACTTACATACGATACCAATTTCCCTTTGTCTCACGATAGTTTACTTATCCGAGGTTATGATCGTGGTATATCTTGATACCTAGTTCAACCTCGTTACCGATAAGTACTCTTTCTCGTCCGTGATATGTGATCCCTTGTGACCCAGTCACATGCTTGCAAGCTAATTGGATGACATTCCACCGAGAGGGCCTAGAGTATATCTATCCGTCATATGGATGGACAAATCCCACTCTTGATCCATGTGTTTCAACCAATACTTCCCGAACACTCAATGCCACCTTTATAGCCACCCGATTCGGTGTGGTGTTTGATGTCATCAAAGCATCCATCCGTAAAGGTGATATGCATGATCTCATGGTCGAAGGAATTAGGTTACTATGTATCAGAAAGCATATAGCAATTGAACTATTGAAATGACTTGATCTTTATGCTACGCTTATCTATAGGAGTATGTCCACCATATCATTCTCCTAACGATATGATCTTGTTGTTGATAACATCTCAATGTTCATGATAGGGAAACCACAATCATTAATCAACCAACAAGCTAGTGAAGTATAGAGGCTATACTAGGGACTTCAAATTAAGTTTACAAATCACACAAGTATTAATGTTTCCTTGTTAATACTATTATAGCATGAATGTAAACATTTATCATAAACACAAAGATATAATAATAACTACATTTATTATTGCCTCTAGGGCATATCTCCAACACTAATGCACCTAGCACTTTCATGATATTAATGAACGAAGTTTTACGTGCTTTCATTGGACGTTTTGTGGTAGTCTACTTTGATGATATTCTGATTTATAGCAAATCTTTAGAGGATCATTTGGACCATTTACGTGTTGTTTTCAATGCTTTACGTGATGCACGTTTGTTTGGTAACCTTGAGAAGTGCACCTTTTGTACCAATCGAGTTGCGTTTCTTGGCTATGTTGTTACATCACAGGGTATTGAAGTGGATCCAGCCAAGATTGAAGCTATTGAGAATTGGCCACAGCCCACACGGTCACTCAAGTGAGGAGTTTTCTTGGCCTCGCTGGTTTTTATAGGCGCTTTGTCAAAGACTTTGGATCAATTGCCGCGCCGCTGAATGAACTTACCAAGAAGGATGTGCCCTTTGTTTGGGGCGATGCACAACAACAGGCCTTCGTCATATTGAAAGATAAGCTAACACATGCTCCCTTACTCCAACTTCCTAATTTTACTAAGACTTTTGAGCTTGAATGTGATGCTAGTGGAATTGGTTTGGGAGGGGTGTTATTACAAGAGGGAAAACCTGTTGCATATTTTAGTGAAAAATTGAGTGGGACTAGTCTGAACTATTCTACTTATGATAAAGAATTATATGCGTTGGTTCGGACATTAGGAACTTGGCAACATTATCTATGGCCTAAAGAATTTGTTATACATTCTGATCATGAATCTTTGAAGCATATTCGTAGTCAAGCTAAGTTGAATCGTCGTCATGCAAAGTGGGTTGAATTTATTGAGTCTTTTCCTTATGTTATCAAACACAAAAAGGGTAAAGATAATATTATTGCTGATGCTTTGTAGCGCCGTTATACTTTGTTATCTCAACTTGACTTCAAAATATTTGGATTAGAAACTATTAAGGAACAATATGTGCATGATGCTGAATTTAAAGATGTGTTGCAGAATTGTAGAGATGGTAGAACATGGAACAAGTTCGTCTTCAATGATGGATTTGTGTTCCGTGCTAACAAACTATGCATTCCAGATAGTTTTGTTCGTCTTTTGTTATTACAGGAGGCGCATGGAGAAGGATTGATGGGAAACTTTGGTGTCAAGAAAACGAAGGATGTTCTTGCTGCACACTTCTTTTGGCCACGTATGCGTCGAGATGTTGAGAGATTTGTGGCACGCTGCACTACTTGTCAAAAAGCTAAGTCTCGCCTTAATCCACATGGTTTATATATGCCTCTTCCTGTTCCTAGTGTTCATTGGGAGGATATTTCTATGTACTTTGTTTTGGGATTGCCACGAACACAAAAGGGGAGGGATAGCATTTTTGTTGTTGTGGATCGGTTTTCTAAGATGGCACACTTTATTCCTTGTCATAAAACGGATGATGATGCGCATATTGCTGATTTGTTCTTTCATGAAATTGTTCGTTTGCATGGTGTGCCAAATACTATTGTCTATGATCGTGATACTAAATTTCTTAGCCACTTTTGGAGATGTTTATGGGCTAAGTTGGGGACTAAATTGCTGTTTAGTACTACATGTCATCCCAAACTGATGGACAAACTGAAGTAGTAAATAGAACTTTGTCTACTATGTTGCGGGCTGTTTTAAAGAAGAACTTAAAATTGTGGGAAGAGTGTTTACCTCATATAGAATTTGCTTATAATCGTTTGCTGCATTCTACCACAAAGATGTGCCCATTTGAGATCGTGTATGGTTTTATTCCTCGTACACCTATTGATTTATTGCCTTTACCTTCTTCGGTGCAAAATAATTTGGATGCTACACAACGTGCTGAAATGATATTAAACTTGCATACGACTACTAAAGATAACATTGAACACATGAATGCTAAGTATAAACTTGCTAGGGATAAAGGGAGAAAGCATGTTGTGTTTGATGTTGGAGATCTTGTTTGGTTACATTTGCGTAAAGATCGTTTTCCTGATTTACGCAAGTCTAAGTTAATGCCGCGTGCTGCTGGTCCCTTTAAGGTGTTAGAGAAAATAAATGATAATGCATATAAACTTGAGTTGCCTGCAGACTTTGGTACGGTTAGTCCTACGTTTAACATTGCAGATTTGAAGCCTTACTTTAGTGAGAAAGATGAGATTGCGTCGAGGACGACTTCAATTCAAGAAGGGGAGCATGATGTGGACATCCCTTCTATTGATACAACCGTTGTACCTACAGCTACACACATACAAGGACCCATCACAAGATTTCGTGCCAAACAACTTAACTATCAGGTACTTTCGTTTCTTGGAACTATTCCTCACATACATGAGAATATGATGCTGCATAAATCAGATGTATTTCTTACTCTTAGGAATGATGGACCAAGCATGGATGAGAGGGACAAGCATTAGAGCATGGCCATGCATGGAGATGGCAGCAAGCATGTAATGATCCAAGAGAAGGCCACGGATGAAGATTTCAGAACTTTGAGGCCAGCATAATAAAGAAATAAGGCTTGGACAAAATATTCAAGATTAATACTTCACAAATTCGTCCATAGCTTAATATGGTGCTGCGACACCACTTTTTAGAGGCCAGGTGTAACACCCTCAGAATCGACCCTATGCAAGTTTTAGCGAAACCCGCCAAACCTGCATAGAAACGATTCAAAGGTGCCCACCAGGAACTTTCGTGCGGGTGGAAAACGAAGTAATAACATTACACAACAGTCCTCGATGGGACCCACGGAACAGATATATATACAACACGACTCCATGAGTCAAGAATACAGATATACGGTACAAAGATCCAAATCACCTTGAAAAGATGGAGCGTCCGACTACGGATAAGATGCAGATGGGGCTAAGAGCCCTGAAGAATAACCAATGGCGTCCATAACCCTGCCCAGCCAAGCGGAAGGTAACCTCGCTAACGTCGATCTCAAAACCTGCTTAAACAAAAGGGGTGCCGACAAAGGGCAAAGGAAAGAGAGAGAGCGGTCAGTATTGAGGCCAGTACACGGCGAGGCTAGAATTCGGCGGTCCTCGCCTACATAGGTATGGTGGACTGAAGCGGATAGGCAGCATGCACTAAACAACCTATAGAGACTCGATACAACTGACGGCTATCAGAGAGGGGTAAGAAAGACCTATTCGGAACCAACCTGATACTACCATCAAACAAACCCATCCTGGTGTTTCCCCCTCGAGACCAACGAGGAAGTCAACCGAGGAACTCACACAGTTGGCAGTTTTATTTATTCAGTTATCGTTGCAGCAATTACTAGTCAGGTATAGATAATCATCCTGATATAATAAGCAGTGGGCAATTTTATTTAACCATTACGTTGTAGTTGCAACACTTACTAGTCAGATACAATTAGCATGAGATATCCCAAAACCCAGCAGTTGTTGGTACTTTTATTTAGCCATTCCGTTATAGTTGCAATAATTACTAGTCAGATACAATGGTCGCAAGCGACAACCCAAACAAGCAATTGTTGGCAGTTTTATTTAGCCATTCCATTATAGTGAAGCTGATTACTAGTCATTATAAAGTCAAATTTATAGCACTACTTTAGTTATAGTTGTCTATGATCGAGATACTGTGCTCCAAGTCGTCCATAACCGCGGACACGGCTTTCAGAAAGTTTTACCCGGCCGGGGTGCACAAATAGCAACACACACTCGATCAACCTCGGAAAAATCAAATCAAAACCCAACGAGGCCTTCACGACAAAGCAATCACAGGATTCAGAAATATTTCAGGGGGCCACCCCATTGAGTACACCCGCAACGAAGCTAGCTGACTCCGAGACGGACTCAAGGTTTGCGCCAGTGGCTGTAAACGACTGGGAAACCAAAACTGGGCTTGTCGATACCGCGAAAACACTCCACTTACCTAAATAGTACAGGTGCTATCCATCGCACAATTTAAATAAAGCAGTAAAGCATGGCATAAGTACAGGATCGTAAATAAAACGTCAAACTAGTTTGTGGCCCCAAGAAATAAGAATGAATCAAGCTCTGGCTCAGGGGGGTCCCATAATCCTCCCGGATGTGGATAGCGCGAATATTCAAGGAACAGGTATCAAGTACTCGGGGTCCTACGGGACACAAGTGGACGGTTAACAACCAAATAACATCTATTGCCCACCTGTGCCTCTGCTTACCTACTTCAATTTTAGTTGTTAAACAATAATTAAAGTTATGATCAACTCCAACAATAAACATGCGGCAATACTCCAACAACTGTGGTACTTGGCGACACGCAACAACACTTGAGAAAGCGACTACGACGCGCAGGTCCAACTATCTAAAAATCAACAGGTAATAGGATGTGTCCAAGGAAATATAAGGCTGCAAGGGATATCACGGGTAAGAAAACTAGAGCAACGCAACACAGATAGCAATAGATCAACAGGAGGGAATAAATACTATAAAAGTAAGATAGGTAGAAAGGGGGAGATGCTCGCCTGAAAACATTGCCGAAGGTTCATCCGAAGATCGGGTCGACACTCGCATCAACTCAACGGCCTTATCCGCGAAGAAGCAAAACACTAGAATAAACACCGGATGCACTATTTAATACTACGGCAAAAGATCGGGCATGATGCATGTATGATGTATGGCATGGTGAAGATGCGATGCAATTAGGCAATATTAAGCGGAACCGGGGTCCCGATATTTAATTAAACGGTTCAAGTTATTTAGAACCCCCGCAATTTAAATGTTGTCTTAACAGGGCAAGAGATAGCACCGGTTCGCTACACCAATTTAAATGAGGCCAATATAAGACTAGGTTTGCCCGCATATGGACCCCATATTTAATTATATGGTGAATCGGCATAAGGCCCCCAAACCACAGACAAGTATGCATGCATGAACAATTTAATATGCAACAGGTTTATATTTCATTTTATAAAATAGGGCTCGGGAAGGGAATCACACATTAGGGTTCGGCAGATCTTGGGGTTCCGGGGTTCGGGGTCGGTCTCAGGGTTCGGCGGGGATCAGGTTCGGACTCCGGGATTTAGGGTCTTCGGATCTGGGAAGTAGATCTTGTCGCACGGGCGTCGATGCTTCCGGGAAGGAGAACTTGACGTTCAGGGTCTCGATGCCCGGGGTGAAGTACTTGGCGCGCCAGGGTTCGGTCTTCGGACTCGGGGAGAGGAGCTCGGTGTTCGCGTCGAAGGTCTTGTCGATGGACCCTCGGGTTCAAGCGGCTCCTCGTGACGAACTTGTCGATGTGTCGGATCGGAGATCTTGTCGGGTCCTCGAATCAGATCGGTTTTGGCATCCGGGATCTCGACGAGCTTGGCGTCCTTGTCAGAGTTCTCGGGTGACGATGTCGGTCTTGGGTTTGGCGTCGGTGGATCTTGGCGATTCCGTGTCGAAGGCCCGCGGAAGATCATGGTGTCTCGTGACGTGGTTCTTATCGGGGCTCTCGGCTTGAGGAACTGTATATAACAAAATACAGGAGGCACACATGCACTGTCCGCGTGGAGCAGGGGATTTGGCAAAGTTACTTAGAGCAAGCGCCTCTGCTTGAGCGTGCAACAAGAAGACGAAGGCCACGCGTGGAGAGGAACTCGCGAGCTAATACGCGTTTAGCAGAGAACAAGCAGCAGGCGAGGGAGCCGCGTGACACGACGGCACCGACGCGGCGCGACCACACGCGAACGAGAGGAGGCGGAGGTCACGCGAGGAGAACCGGCGGCGGCTCGCTTCTGAACTTGGTGCTGCTTGCGAGGAGGAAGGAGGGCCAGCGGCGCCAGCAAAGCGCCTGTGGGAGTGCAACGCGATGGCACGCACGGACGGGAGGGCAGGGCAGAGCCTCGCGAGGCGGCCGGGCCTGAGGCGGCGACGGGGAGGCGGGACGCGAGGCGATAGGGGATGGCGGGGCGATGGCTGCGTCGGGGATGGGGCCCGGCGGCGCAGAGACGCTCGCGGTGGTGGGCGGGGCAGAGGAGGCGCTGGAGAGGAGGGGGTCGCGGCGGCGGGTTATGGGAAGGAAGGCCGGAGGCGAGGCGGCCCGACGGAACTCGATATCGGCTGGAGGTGAGGGAGGCGACTGGCGGCGGCGGTGTCTGCGGGCTGCAGGGGCGCAGGAGGACGGCGGGGAGGCGCCGGCATCCGCCGCGGAGGCGAGGAGGCCGATGGCGGTGACGGGGACGCAGGGGCGGGGAAGAGGGCGGGCCGACGGCAGTGAGGACTGGCGGCGGGTTGGAGCTCGCGGGGAGGACGGCCGAGGCGAGGCTGCAGGCGAAGCGGGTCGGTGGAGGCCGGACGGTGGCGCGGAGACAGGCGGGAGGCGAGGCGGCTCAAGAGGCGAAGCTCGAGCGGGAGGAGGCCACAGGGACGCGGAGCAGGGGGTGGGAGGAGGTTGGGGACGCAGGGAGAGAGGAGAAGGAGGATGGTAGGGCCGGGGTGGGCCAGAGTGGGTCGGGTAGGTGGTGGTGGTCGGCCAGGTGGGGCGGGTCCAGGGGGAAGTTGGGAGGGAGTGGGTCGGTGTGGGGAGGTGGGGCCGCTGGGTGTGTGTGTTGGGGTGGGGCCAGGGTGTAAGGGAGAGGGGTAGGAGGGGCTGTGTGTGGGTGTGGGCAGAGGAGAGAGGGAGTGGGGGTGAGAGAGAGGATTGGTGAGGTGGCGGTGGGTGAGATGAGGTGGAGGGAAAGGGAGGTGGCAAGCTGGGGTTGGTGGGTAGACTAGGATTGGGTGAATTTAGGACTAGAAATTTTAGACTAGGGTTTCTTTTATTTTAACAATAGATTTTGTAATTGGTTTTAGATAAATGAAAGATCCGGCTGGACCGACGATTTGGATTTGAAAATAGAGATGGGCTAGTTTAGAAAATAACATAGTCTTTCGCAAATAGTTTTTAGGCAAAATAATATGCATGATGATGACGATGCTAAAATGCAATGTGGCATGATGACATGAGCATGCGGTCACGATGATGCAATGCACAAAAACAACGTGATTTTCTAGTAGTGGTTTTAGCGGGATGCCACAATTCGACACCACTAACAATGGATCTCGCCCTCGAGATCCGCCTCATGGTACCAGAAAGAAGGTCGGTGATCTGCATCTTCTCGCTTCGTGTAGATCCTCGCGACACCAGTAACAATGGTTCTTTCTTCATCTTGAAAATGGCGACACCACCAACAAGAGGTCGTTGTCCGTGATCGTCGAGAGAACACTCCGGGAACAAAAGGTCGAAGGTAGAGGTATCAACAAATAAAGCCACCTCTAGCTTCTGTGAACGGAGTAAAATCGCTGGATCCACTGATTCGATGTACAAGAGCGAATGATAAGAGTAGTCGGATGGTGATCAGTCCATCGCGCACCCAAACCATTACTCTGCACACGAATAGGCAGATTATACAACCAACTCTCGGAATTAGACTGAAGATCTCGACAATCGAGGCTCAGAAACAAAGAAGTGATGCAGACTCTGCATCGGATCTGGCGTAGATAATGTCATCGCATCGGAAAACACCGGAAGGCACAAACAAGGAACAAATGATGGTACCACAGATAAAGGGCCACTCAGATAGCAGGAGGATCGGATGTAGAAACACCGTTAACAGAGGCGGGAGCGAAACCCTAAAGATACGACGGGAAACCCAACCACGAGAAGTCCTGGACTCGAAGAGAGAGAAGAGAGCGGATTCAAAACACGGCGAGATAAGAGGAGAATAGCAGAGGGTAAGTAGTAAAAGCAGACCTAATCAGACTTATCCTACCGATTTTGCAAAATAGTTTTGACACTCTACTTCGGCCGTTAGCTAGGTTATCCTACAGGCTGTACTTGTGGGGTATCGCAACTGCTGAGCTCTGATACCACTCTGTAACACCCTCAGAATCGACCCTATGCAAGTTTTAGCGAAACCCGCCAAACCTGCATAGAAATGATTCAAAGGTGCCCACCAGGCACTTTCGTGCGGGTGGAAAACGAAGTAATAACATTACACAACAGTCCTCGATGGGACCCACAGAACAGATATATATACAACACGACTCCATGAGTCAAGAATACAGATATACGGTACAAAGATCCAAATCACCTTGAAAAGATGGAGCGTCCGACTACGGACAAGATGCAGATGGGGCTAAGAGCCCTGAAGAATAACCAATGGCGTCCATAACCTGCCTGTGCCAAGCGGAAGGGTAACCCTGCTAACGACGCCGATCTCAAAACCTGCTTAAACAAAAGGGTGCCGACAAAGGGCAAAGGAAAGAGAGAGCGGTCAAGATTGAGGCGGTGCACGGCGAGGCTAGAATTGGTCCTCGCCTACATAGGTATGGTGGATCAGCGGCGGCGGCAAAGATGCACTAAACAACCTATAGAGACTCGATACAACCGCGGCTATCGAGAGGGTAAGAAAGACCTATTCGAACCAACTCGATACTACCATCAAACAAACCCATCTGGTGTTTCCCCTCGAGACCAACGAGGAAGTCAACCGAGGAACTCACATTGGCAGTTTTATTTATTGATTATCGTTGCAGCAATTACTAGTCAGGTATAGATAATCATCCTGATATAATAAGCAGTGGGCAATTTTATTTAACCATTCCGTTGTAGTTGCAACACTTACTAGTCAGATACAATTAGCATGAGATATCCCAAAACCCAGCAGTTGTTGGTACTTTTATTTAGCCATTCCGTTATAGTTGCTATACTTACTAGTCGGATACAATGGTATGGCGACAACCCAAACAAGCAATTGTTGGCAGTTTTATTTAGCCATTCCATTATAGTGAAGCTGATTACTAGTCATTATAAAGTCAAATTTATAGCACTACTTTAGTTATAGTTGTCTATGATCGAGATACTGTGCTCCAAGTCGTCCATAACCGCGGACACGGCTTTCAGAAAGTTTTACCCTGCGGGTGCACAAATAGCAACACACACTCGATCAAACTCGAAAAACCAAATCAAAACCCGAGGCCTTCACGACAAAGCAATCACGATTCAGAAATATTTCAGGGCCACCCATTGAGTACACCATAGCAAGCTAGCCGACTCGAGACAGACTCAAGGTTTGCGCCGATTGGCATGCGACTAGGAACCCAAAAGCTGGGCTTGTCGACATCGAAAACACTCCGCTTACCTAAACAGTACAGGTGCTATCCATCGCACAATTTAAATAAAGCGGTAAAGCATGGCATAAGTACAGGATCGTAAATAAAACCTCAAACTAGTTTGTGGCCCCAAGAAATAAGAATGAATCAAGCTCTGGCTTAGGGGGGTCCCATAATCCTCCCGGATGTGGATAGCGCGAATATTCAAGGAACAGGTATCAAGTACTCGGGGTCCTACGGGACACAAGTGGACGGTCAACAACCAAATAACATCTATTGCCCACCTGTGCCTCTGCTTACCTACTTCAATTTTAGTTGTTAAACAATAATTAAAGTTATGATCAACTCCAACAATAAACATGCGGCAATACTCCAACAACTGTGGTACTTGGCGACACGCAACAACACTTGAGCAAGCGACTACGACGCGCAGGTCCAACTATCTAACAATCAACAGGTAATAGGATGTGTCCAAGGCAATATAAGGCTGCAAGGGATATCACGGGTACGAAAACTAGAGCAACGCAACACAGATAGCAATAAATCAACAGGAGGGAATAAATACTATAAAAGTAAGATAGGTAGAAAGGGGGAGATGCTCGCCTGAAAACATTGTCGAAGGTTCATCCGAAGATCGGGTCGACACTCGCATCAACTCAACGGCCTTATCCGCGAAGAAGCAAAACACTAGAATAAACACCGGATGCACTATTTAATACTACGGCAAAAGATCAGGCATGATGCATGTATGATGTATGGCATGGTGAAGATGCGATGCAATTAGGCAATATTAAGCGGAACCGGGGTCCCGACATTTAATTAAACGGTTCAAGTTATTTAGAACCCCCGCAATTTAAATGTTGTCTTAACAGGGCAAGAGATAGCACCGGTTCGCTACACCAATTTAAATGAGGCCAATATAAGACTAGGTTTGCCCGCATATGGACCCCATATTTAATTATATGGTGAATCG
Source organism: Avena longiglumis (assembly GCA_030063025.1). Taxonomy (NCBI): domain Eukaryota; kingdom Viridiplantae; phylum Streptophyta; class Magnoliopsida; order Poales; family Poaceae; genus Avena; species Avena longiglumis. The sequence goes on from CP125976.1 coordinate 138,652,899, forward strand.
GCATAAGGCCCCCAAACCACAGACAAGTATGCATGCATGAACAATTTAATATGCAACAGGTTTATATTTCATTTTATAAAATAGGGCTCGGGAAGGGAATCACACATTAGGGTTCGGCAGATCTTGGGGTTCCGGGGTTCGGGGTCGGTCTCAGGGTTCGGCGGGGATCAGGTTCGGACTCCGGGATTTAGGGTCTTCGGATCTGGGAAGTAGATCTTGTCGCACGGGCGTCGATGCTTCCGGGAAGGAGAACTTGACATTCAGGGTCTCGATGCCCGGAGCGAAGTACTTGGCGTGCCAGGGTTCGGTCTTCGGACTCGGGGAGAGGAGCTCGGTGTTCGCGTCGAAGGTCTTGTCGATGGACCCTCGGGTTCAAGCGGCTCCTCGTGGCGAACTTGTCGATGTGTCGGATCGGATATCTTGTCGGGTCCTCGAATCAGATCGATCTTCGCATCCGGGATCTCGACGAGCTTGGCGTCCTTGTCAGAGTTCTCGGGTGACGATGTCGGTCTTGGGTTTGGCGTCGGTGGATCTTGGCGATTCCGTGTCGAAGGCCCGCGGAAGATCATGGTGTCTCGTGACGTGGTTCTTATCGGGGCTCTCGGCTTGAGGAACTGTATATAACAAAATACAGGAGGCACTCATGCACTGTCCACGTGGAGCAGGGGATTTGGCAAAGTTACTTAGAGCAAGCGCCTCTGCTTGAGCGTGCAACAAGAAGACGAAGGCCACGTGTGGAGAGGAACTCGCGAGCTAAGACGCGTTTAGCAGAGAACAAGCAGCAGGCGAGGGAGCCGCGTGACACGACGGCACCGACGCGGCGCGACCACACGCGAACGAGAGGAGGCCGGCGAGGTCACGAGGAGGAGAACCGGCAGAGGCGGCGGCTCGCTACAGACTTGGTGCTGCTTGCAGAGGGAGGAAGGAGGGCAGCGGCGCGCAGCGTAGGCGCCTGGGAGTGCAACGCTCGCAGTGACCGGCACGCACGGGACCGGAGGGTGGAGCCGGCAGGACAGGCCTCGCGAGGCGGCCCGGGGTCGGAGGCGAGCGACGGGGAGGCGGGACGCGAGGCGATAGGGGATGGCGGGGCGATGGCTGCGTCGGGGATGGGGCCCGGCGGCGCAGAGACGCTCGCGGTGGTGGGCGGGGCAGAGGAGGCGCTGGAGAGGAGGGGGTCGCGGCGGCGGGTTATGGGAAGGAAGGCCGGAGGCGAGGCAGCCCGACGGAACTCGAGCTCGGCTGGAGGTAAGGGAGGCGACTGGCGGCGGCGGTGGCGGTGTCTGCGGGCTGCAGGAGGGCGGCGAGGCGCCGGCATCCGCATGAGGCGAGGAGCCGATGGCGGTGACGGGACGCAGCCGGGGCAGGAGGCGCGGGACGGGCGGTGAGGACTGGCGGGGTCGAGCTCGCCATGAGGACGGCCGAGGCGCAGGCGAGGCGGCGGGCGTGGGTCGGTGTAGGCCGGACGGTGGACGCGGAGGCAGGCGGGAGGCGGCGAGGCAGCTCGGACGGCGAAGTGGGAGGAGGTTGGGGAGAGGAGAAGGAGGATGGTAGGGCCGGGGTGGGTGGTGGGGGCGGGTCGGGGAAGAGTTGGGAGGGAGTGGGTCGGTGTGGGGAGGTGGGGCCGCTGGGTGTGTGTGTTGGGGTGGGGCGGGGTGTAAGGGAGAGGGGTAGGAGGGCTGTGTGTGGGTGTGGAGAGGAGAGAGGTGAGAGAGAGGATTGGTGAGGTGGTGGTGGGTGAGATGAGGTGGAGGGAAAGGGAGGTGGCAAGCTAGGGTTGGTGGGTAGACTAGGATTGGGTGAATTTAGGACTAGAAATTTTAGACTAGGGTTTCTTTTATTTTAACAATAGATTTTGTAATTGGTTTTAGATAAATGAAAGATCCGGCTGGACCGACGATTTGGATTTGAAAATAGAGGAGGGCTAGTTTAGAAAATAACATAGTCTTTTCGCAAATAGTTTTTAGGCAAAATAATATGCATGATGATGACGATGCTCAAATGCAATGTGGCATGATGACATGAGCATGCGGTCACGATGATGCAATGCACAAAAACAACGCGATTTTCTAGTAGTGGTTTTAGCGGGATGCCACACCAGGCCCATGTAATTTTCGCAGGATTTTAAATAGCCACTTTTTAGAGTCCGTATTTGAGGGGAAAAGGACTTCTAGGGTTGGATTCGGCCACCACTTCCATGGCTGGCCGAAACCCCACCTTTTTCTCCTTAAATACTCCCCATACCGTCACCCTAGACTCGCATTTTGTTTAGACATTAAGTTAGCCATCATAGCAACTTCGCCAAGGCTCGAGCGTCGCAGAGGCCTCTTGTACTTCGCACCTATTCAGGATCCCACCTTTTCAATAAAGCTTTCCTCTTAATCCGCAATATCTTGATTGCAATATTGGTTCTTACTTGTTCTCGATTTCAGGTAGGAATTAAGACCCTCGCTGGTCAGGCTGATCGTGTTCCCGCAGGATCGGTAACCTCCAAGAGATTGGCCTAGCGATTACATTGGCGCTCGTGCTCGCACGTGTAGTCGGATCGTCAAGCCCGAACTCCACCAAATCGACTATCACCATCTCATCAAAAGATCAGACACCTTTGCCCTATCAAAGAAGCCCCCGATGCAGAAACCCTAGGCACCCGATCAAAACTCCACAAAACCGTCTGTAGCCGCCGCCACCATCGTCCCTAGATCGGGGGAGGGGGGTCTGAAGCTCTTCCTGGCACCCTGCCGAAGGGGAGATCATCCTGGAGGCCTTCTTCTCCGGTATGAAGCATGACTATTTCCACCTTGGACTACGGGTCCATGTAGTAGCTAGATGGTTGTATATACTCCTTGTGCTTTCATGTATAGATCTTGTGAGCTCCGTTTATGATCAAGATCTAATCTATTTGTAATCATACATGTTGTGTTTGCAGGGATCCGATGGATATTGAGATTACTATGTCAGATTGATTAATGGTTTTGTCTATTTGATACTATCATGTCTGTGTTGTTTGTGATCTTGCATGATCTCCGTTGTTAGTAGCTATCTTGGCCAAGTAGTTGCTAGTGACTCCAAGAGGGGGTATTTATGCTCGATAGTGGGTTCATGCCTCTAGTTTCCAAGGAAAGTGACAGAAATCTCTTCGGTTATAGATGTGATGTTACCACTAGGGACAAAACAACAGTCTCTTGTTCATGGAACAAGTGGATTGTTTACCTTACACACTTTTCTTAAATAAGTTGTCTGTTGCTTGCAACTTAATACTGGAGGGGGTTCGGATGATAACCTGAAGGTGGACTTTTAGTCATAGATGCAGTTGGATGGCGGTCTATGTATATTGTTGTATTGCCCAATCGAATCTCATAGGATCTTTTTGTCTAGTATTGCATTGTTATGCCTTGCTCAGTTCCTGTCAATTGCTCTGCTGTAATTTGTTTACCCTTCATGCCATGTTGTTTATATAAGAAGAGCACATCTAGTGAACTATGGACCTCAGTCCAATCTTTACCATTGATACATCTTTCACTGTTACATGTTTACTTGCTGCAAACCATTATCTTCCACGCCATACGTTTAATCCTTTGTTACAGCAACCGGTGAGATTGACAACCTCACTGTTAGTTGGGGCAAAGTCTTGAGTTTGTGTTGTGCATGTTTTCGCGTTGCTTGCAAGACCTGTGTGATGTTTCCTTCCTCCTACTGGTTCGATAACCTTGATTTCTTACTGAGGGAAGACTTGATGCTGTGCTGCTTCACACCTTGCTCTTGGAGTTTCCAACAGGCTCCACATCGACTGAGCCACCATCTGCTGAAGCTGAGTATCGCGCTGTGGCGCATGCGGTTGCTGACACCATTTGGTTGCGTCAATTGCTTTCGGAAGTTCATCAACCTCTTCAGCAGGCCACCATTGTCTACTACGACAATATCTTGATGGTTTACATGTCCGGGAATCCAGTCCAGCACAGGCGCACCAAACACATTGAGATAGATATATATTTTGTTCAAGAGACGGTGGCTCTTGGACAAGTTCGTGTGCTCCATATTCCAACGACTGCTCAATTTGCTGATATATTCACCAAAGGCTTTCCTACTACGCCATTTACAGACATACGGTTCAGTCTCAACGTCATTGAGCCTCCCGTTGTGACTGCAGGGGATGTTATATGTCGGTTGTTAGATACTTAGGTGTCAAGTTAGGGTTAGCCAGCCCTCCCCTATATAAACTCCTTGTAACCTATATCTTGATTATTGTCGAATATCAATTTATCTTACTTTACAATTTGGACCTGAGGCCATGTAAGGAATTGTAACTGGCTCAGCCAGCTTACCAGTTTTGAGTCTCTATGACCTCAACTTTATTAATTTAAAGCCAGGCTATGAAGTCTTTTAGCTAAAAAAGTTTATATACACCTTGTTTCCACAATAATCAAACTATATTTTGGATGCTCGTTAGCACCTAGATTTTGTTTTTGTGGGTATCACTTAGAAGATTGTGTGGAATGGCACCGAGTTATATTTTTCGTTCATCAATTAATTGACACATCTATTTTTATTATGAAGTTCATCATTTGGAATATTTCAATCAATAATCCTATAAAATTGATACATGAATCAACCAACGGAGAATTCAATTATAAAACTACGTCTATGTACTACAAAGCTTCTTAGTTAACCATCAGACCAAATTGAAAAAAATCACATGCGAAACGTCACCAAAAACGGTTAACGACAAGTAAAATAATAGTACTCCCTCGTGTATTTTCTGGAGCTAGGATTAAGGAGCAGTTGTGACTGCTTTTTCCAGGGTCGTGGCTGCTCTTTTCCCTAGCGGAAAAACTAGGGTTCCCCACCAAGCCATAACATGGAGCCTACCAGTGCAGTGCTTCTCTCCTTCCCCTCCCCCTCGAGGGAGATGGCTCAGGTGGCGAGAGTCTCCTTCCTTCCTACCTGAAACGAGAAGGGGAGTTGGTCGGAGAATTGGGCTTTGATGGATAAATTGGTCGACTTAGACCTAGCCCTGACCCCATCGCCTCGAGGCTAATTTAAGAGGCCATGGGCCGACCCATTTTAAAAGAAGCTAGTGGCCTCATTGCCCCCAATGCGTACCCAGGGCAGACCGAAAAGTTAACTCCGATACATTTTTCAGTTGTGTTTGCACCGTGAACATTCTAAAATACATTATGACAAACTACTAATTCAACCAGATCTACAATAAACAACAAAAGGCTATTGATTGATGATGGAAAAAAATGAGAGCACATGTGAACGTCATATACAGATAGTGGCCATTTCAGCTATATGTTAAGTATATAAGTAGAATGTACGCCGGTATGTTTGTGTAACCACTAACCACTGCATCTCTTGTAAATGTTTCAGTTGTGTGCCATGTACGTGTAGTTGTGCAAGCATCCTTGTATAACAGGAAAAGTAGTATTCGTCAACGGACCCATTCATAATATTCCATGTGAAATAGCTCGATGGACAATGCCACAACGATCGTAAATGCTTCAGTTTAACGAGCATTTGTTACAGACGGTTACAGATTTGGAGTAGATGGGAACATGATCTACTGCGTCCATATATACATGCACAAGCTTGATATGGTACCGGCTGGGGTACGAGTGGGTCGACTCGGCTGACCCAATGTGTCGGTCAAAGCCGGATCTTCTGTGTTATATGTTGATCCAAATTCTACAAAAGTATAGGCCAACTTCTGACGAGTGGAGCGAGACCCGTCGCCGGAGGCTTGGGCCGAGTGTAACGAGTCAAAAGTTGGCCCACACCGTGCCCAACGGGGATGCCTGTGGGGGGTGCGGGGGACGACAGCCCCCCGCGGTACGGTACGGATCGTCGAAGACCTAGGTTTCCACCGATATATAAACCCCTTGCAAGCCGCCGGTTGGGTAGAGTTCCATCTGTGAAATCCCCGGCGTTTGTAAACACTCCTCAATATAGTGAAGTTTCGCTGGCTGGCGCCCGTGGTTTTTTCCTCTCTTTGTTGGAGAGGTTTTTCCACGTTAAATCTGTGTCCCCCTTGCTGTGTTTTTTGTTTTCGTTCTTCGTTATCTTCTTGTCGCAATTGTAACATTCTGGCCCAAATCTTCTTTAGGGTCGACCCACAGCTGCTCGACTTCTACACTCCTAACTTGAGTTAACAAGGTGCATGTATAAATAATGTCATAAATTTAAGTTGGTTGTCTGGGCCAATCCATGCGCCTCTAGTGGTCGGGGAAGATCTTGAACTCCTCTGCGAGATGGTGAGATTCCGGACCGTGCCAAGGGAAGGTCTGGTTCCCAAAGTCCTAGCAAAATCGCTTGTGCTTTTCATGGAACTCCTCCACCTCTCTCTAGATCTCCGTTGGGGAATCTGAGGGGCGGAGGCCACAGGAGTGGGATCGGGCTGGTTGATAGACAACCTCCTTTCCCCGTTAGCGATGAACTCTAGGGATCCGAATCATAAATATATTGTCCAGAGTCTTGGGTAGCCTCCATGCTGTGGTTAAATACAACATGGACCCTCTCTATCTGGAATCCAAAATGCGCAACCCCTACCTCGCGTGCCAACGGTCAAGGTATTTTATGATGGTAGATTTATGTTCGGAGGGGCCACACTCGGAGATTGAGATGGTAGCACACTAAGACGGAAATTTATATAGGTTCAGGCCCCGGACAAACAGTGTCCGGAAAAAACCCTACTTCCTATTTGTGCTGGATGGAATTATCGTAGTGTGCTCGGGTGATATCGAGCAATTGCTCGATATCACCTATGATGGTTGGTGATAGAAGACGACTGAGGAATTCTCAGAAAAGATGCCGTCCGATCAAAGGAATCGGACGAGGGTTCTAGGTTCTAGGTCGTGGGTTTTTCTCCATCATTCATTGTCCCTTCCCCCTTATATACATGGTCGGGGCTAGGGTTACATGGTTGCTGAGATGATTTACAAGTGACGGCGCCTACATGAGATCCTAAGAAGAATTTCGGATCTAATCATGAAGAATCCGTTCGGCGATACGCCTTGGCTTGGCCGCCAAGGCATCATCATTCAGACCTTCGTCTAAGGCCCGAGTCTTCATGCTCGGCCACGACGGTTTCGGGTGGGCCCCTTTTGATAATCTGGGCCTACCCGATACCGATGACCTTGATACCACCGCTAATGACGATGATGGTCTGGGTGGGACCGGTCAAATGGGTCGGCCCACTAAGGGCACTCAGCATCCCAAATGTACCGGGATAAAAAAAGGTCTCATTTTGTGTCTGCGGACCAAGTCAGAAACATCTCGTGTCAAAAGTAGGGTACGTAGATCATTCCCATTCTCCAGATCCGTCTCCTCATAGGGTACGTAAATGGATAAACCCCATGCCCTACGGCCAAGATTACCTTTGAGGTCGACAGCATGGTGGTGAAGCAATTCAGCCCGGTGCATCAACATTGGCTCCAGCAATATCAAGTCATCAATGGCTGACGGGATGGTCGGCATGGTTCTCTTTTCCCAAACTTCTCAAGGATCTTGGGAAACGTTGATTGGCACCTTTTCCTCCATGTCCAGTGTTCACTCCACCAGGATATACTCTCGGATGCATGATCTCAAGAGCCATGAACTCTCCATCGCCATCTACTTCAATCGGATGAAAGCACTCTAGGACATGGTGATATCCATTGGAAAGCCTCTCTGCGATGAGGAGTTCATCTACTACTTACTCCCAAGCCTCGACCACGACTATAACACCATGTAAAAGTTCATCACATCACATGCCACCACCAAGTCGGCCTATGACCTCTACGCCCAAATGCTGACCACCGAGCATCTTGAATCGCATCTCATCAAGCAGAGTACTCCATGACTAAGGCCCGGTTCTTTTAAAGCTTCTACACAGCTTAGAGGTGAAAAAAAAAACCCAAACCAAAAAGAACTTAATTTTAAGCCGTTTCTAGCCATCGCCGTTTCTCACGATTTCTTCACAGTGGACGGAAGCCCGCATACCCTAGCTTCCCGCAGCTTCCCGGGATGGAGCAGAACGGTATATGACCCTGCTCCTATTTTACATGCTATTTACGTTCAAATGCCACTACACTACACCACCTGTGCCCACGACCGAACAAACAGTTTTTCATCCTCTCTCTCCCTGGAACGGAACAGCCAGATGGGAAAATTTTCTCTCCCTACGGCGCCCCCGCCACCATGCGCCGTCGGGCACCAACCCCCTCTACCCTACGCCGTCGGACGCCAATCACCGCCACACGGCGCCGCCTTGGTTCCATTCCATGGCGCCAGATATCCCGCAGCCGCCCCAAGTCCGCCTGGATCGAGCTCGAGCTTGCTACCGGGGATCCATCCTCAGTGGCCTTCGACCGGCGCTGCGCTTCCGGGGGAACTTCTGCTACCTCCGGCCGCCAGAATCCTCAAGCCAGAGTCTCGCCTTCTCAAGATCCGGTCGGCCGACCTACTGCTACAACTGCCCGCACTACATCGACGACTAGGGGCACTGCTTCATCTCTTCTTTTCCTGTTTTATCTCTATAATTTCCGGCCGGCCGACCTACAGCTAGAACGATGTGTGCCTCCTCTGTATATTTCTCCAAGTTCATGTGTTGTTCCTTAATGCACGAACGACAACATTTAGATAGAGCTAGTTTAGATATACACAAGCTATGAGTTCACAGATACACAAGCTGTAATTTTATTGGTTCAGAGAAATTAACACGTATCATTAAATTATGTGTGATAGGTGCTCTTGAAATTATTTTCATTCTAAAATTTACAGCAAAAAAAACTCAATATTAGGTACTCCCTCCGATCCATATTAGTTGACTCAAGTTTGTCTAGATTTACACGCATCTAGTAATATCTAGTCTAGATTTATCCTTATCTAGACAAAGTTGAGTTAACTAATATGAATCAGAGGGAGTAGTTAAAACATAGAATCATTCTAGGGACATTACTGACTTTTCATCATATATCCCAAACAATAAGCTAAAACAGTGGAAGCCACAAAAAACTGGATTGCAGTTTCTTGCAAGCTTATTCTCACCACTATTTCTCTAGACAGCTCTAGCCGGAGTGGCTTATGCGCAAGCCGAAGCTAGCTAAAAAGAACTGGGCCTAATCACTCTGCCCAAATGCTGACTAGCGAGCATCTGGAATCGCATCTCGTCGAGCCACTAGTGGAAACGCGGGCTTTTGTTGATCCCGAAAATGGGCTTTAACACCGGTTCTTCTACGAACCGGTGTTAAAGGGGGGGCCGTACCAGCGTGGCCTCTGCGGCATTAAAGGCCCCTTTAACACGGTTCGTACGAACCAGTGTTAAAATCCCTCCCTCCACCGATGGCTCACCCCCTTTAACACCGGTTCGTGGCGAACCGTGTTAAAGGGAAACTATATAAGACACCACCCAGCCCACACACCCACTCTTCCATTTTTCACATTTTGGAGCCTAGCAAGAGGGTGTGAAGAGTGCTAGTTGTGTTTTTTCATATGCACTAGAGGTGTTCGGTGAAATGCCCGAGAGCTCAAAATAAGCTTTCTTGTTGCTCTTTCCGTCTCGGTCGAGGTCGGCAACTATAGTTTCATGTGTCATTGATGTACTATATATATAAATGGTCATCTCCCTATTATTTTTGATATATACTACATATTAATGCAGATGAATCGGCAATGGATGTCTGGTGACCGCCAGACTTCCAGTACATTACGGGCCTCCAAAATTTCATCGTTGTGGCTAATGCAAACCGTGGTCACAATGGTTTTATGTGTTGTCCGTGTGTTCTGTCGAACAAGAAAGACTACTCAAATACAGAACCATTCACGCCCACCTTGATCCGGTTTCATGCCCAGCTATAATTGTTGGACCAAGCACGGAGAAAAAGGGGTTGTGATGGAAGACAACGAAGAAGAGGATGATGAAAACTATCATAATATGTATCCTGAATATGATGATACCGCAACGGGGGTAGATAATGAAGATCAAGAGGGAGCGAGATGGGCCGTGATGGCGATCTTGGTCGGGCCATTCTTGATGCAAAGGAAGAATGTGAAACTGAGCAGGAGAAGGAGAAGCTGGAGCGGATGTTAAAGGATCACAAAACATTGTTGTATCCAACTTGCGAAGATGGCCACAAAAAGCTAGGTGCCACTTTGGATTTGCTGCAATGGGCAGAGAATGGTGTGACGACAGCATTTTCAAAGTTGTTGGTAAAAATGAAGAATCTTCTTCCAAGAAATAATGAGTTGCTGACGGTACATACCAAGCAAAGAAGGTTGTCTGCCCTCTAGGATTAGGCGTGCGGAAGATACATGCTGCATTAATGACTGCATCCTCTACCGCGGTGAGAAATACGAGAATTTGGATGCATGCCCGGTATGCCTTTGCTATGTATAAGATCGAGAGGCGATCTGGCGATGTTGAGGCGAGGCCCCTAGGAAGAAGGTTCCCGCCAAGGTTATGTGGTATGCTCCTATAATACCACGGTTAAGCGTCTCTTGAAATAAAGAGCATGCCAAGTTGTTGCGATGGCACATTGAAGACCGTAAGAAAGGCGATGTTGAGACACCCTGATGGGTCACAGTGGAGAAAAGTCGGCGAGTACCGGACTTTGCGTGGCGCAAGGAACTTAAGGTTTGGTCTAATACAGACGGCATGAATCCTTTTGGTGAGAAGAGCTGCGTCCACACGGCACCTGTGACCCTATGTATCTATAACCTTCCTCCTTGGTTGTGTATGAAGAGGAAGTTCATTATGATGCCGTGCTCATCAAGGCCCGAGGCAACCCGGCAACGACATTGATGTGTACCTAAGGCCATTAGTTGAAGAACTTTTTACAGCTGTGGGCCAAACCAGGTGTACGTATGTGGGATGAGCACAAAGGGGAGCCATTTGACCTCGAGCATTGCTTTTCGTAACCATCAATGATTGGCCTGCTCTTAGTAACATTTCAGGGCAGAACAAGGGATACAATGCATGCACATTGTTTAGATGATCTTGAAAGTGTATATTTGGATAAATGTAAGAAGGTTGTGTACCTAGGGTATCGCGATTTCTTAGAACACGCATCCATGAAGAAAGAAAGGCAAGCATTTCAAGCGTCTGGCGAACCCGGGAAGCTTGTCCTCCGTACCGGTGAGGAGGTATTTGGTATGGTCAAGGACCTAAGTAATCTTTGGAAAAGGTCTGGCAGTCTATCTGTTCGAATAGCGATGCGGACACGCCCATGTGGAAGAAGCAATCTATATTTTGGGACCTACCCTATTGGAAAGTCTTAGAGGTCCGCTCTTCAATCGACGTGATGCACGTGGCGAAGAATGTTTGCGTGAACCTGCTAGGCTTTCTAGGAGTGTATGGGAAGACAAAGATACCGGAAGCGACAAGACCAGCAACGTCGAAGGCCTGAAGAGCCTATGCATCCACGAGCGAGAAGGGTAAGCGATGCCACTTAACTCCCGCATTTACGCTCTTACCAAAGCGAAGGAAATCTTTTTGAATGTAAAGCGTTATCAAGGTCCGTCGGCTTCTCTCGAATATAAAGGGAATAATAAATATGGCGAGAAAAATTCCAAAACACGAAGTCTCATGACTGCCTTGCGTGATTATGACACAATTGCTTCGATTGCATTGAGGGGGCTTCTACGAAAATGTTCGAGTACCCATTGTGAAGCTATGTGCATTCCTCAATGCAATATCTCGAAGGTAATCGATCCGAAAGCCTACCAGGGTTACAAGCAGATGTGGCCCAATGTCTTGTCGACTTTGAGTTGGTGTTCCCACCATCCTTCTTCAATATTATGGCATCTCTGGTTCACCTAGTAGAAGAGATTGCCATTCTCGGTCTGTATTTCTACACAATATGTTCCCCTTTGAGAGGTACATGGGAGTCTTAAAGAAATATGTTCATAACCGTGCTAGGCGGAAGGAAGCATCTCCAAGGGCTATGTATGAGAGGAGGTCATTGAGTTACGTGTTGATTTTATTCGACCTTAAAGGCGATTGGTGTTCGGAATCACGACATGAGGGAGATGCGTGGAAAAGGCACCCTAGGATGTAAAGCAATGATATGTAGGGACGGGCATTCTCTCAATCAAGCACACTACGGTTTTACAAAGATCTATCTTGGTTGCCCGTATATCAATGAACACAAGAATTTAATCGCCTCAAACACCGGCGTCGATGAATGGATTATAAGTGAACACATGGCGAGTTTTGGCGGTGGCTGCAAAGACTTCTCACGAATAACACCACTATTGGGATCAATTTGTACTTGTTGGCGAGGACACCGTCTTTTGTATGTACTTTCCAAGTGCGAGATAAATGGGAATACATTTTACGATAGGCCAAGATAAAAAGAGCACCAACCAAAAGCGGTGTCCGCTTGATGCAAAGAAGACAATGGGCAAAAGACCACGTATTATGGGTTCATAGAGGAGATATGGGAACTTGACTATGGACCTAATTTTAAGGTCCCCTTGTTTGATGCAAATGGGTCAAGCTAACGGGAGGAGGGGTTGAGGTAGACAAGAATGCGGAATGACAACGGTGGATCTCAACAATCTTATGAAGAACTTAGGCGAACCATTCGTCCTAGCCAATGATGTGGCTCGGGTTTTCTATGTGAAGGACATGTCCTCCGGACCAAAAAAGAAAAAAATATGCAAGCGAATACATCATATGATGAGCCAAAGCGTCACATAGTTCTTTCGGGAAAAGAAACATCGTGGGAATCGAGGACAAGACGGACATGTCGGAAGATTATAATAAGTTTGATGAAATTCCGCCCTTCACGGTAAACTGACCCAAGCATTCCGTTAAGTAAAGAAGATGCTCCATGGTTACGTTGAGCGATCATAAGGAAGGGCATATGCCAAGAAGTTCATGCTCATATTATGTAACTCTAGTTCATGTTTTTAATACATGTCTTGAGTGTTAGTCATGTTTTGTGGATGGACCGAGTATGAGAAGAAGTTGTCCCGAATCGTACTTACCATTAAGATCGATCTCCAAGCGTCTTGGCGGTCACATATTAGGGAGTGCCTCTATGACCAGGTTCTGGAGATGGGAGGACTGGGCTCCGTCGGCATCTCCCTGAAACTGGCCGTAGTGGTGTCCCTGCTCTCGAAAACCATCTTGCAGCTTTGTAACTTGTCTAACTAGATCAATACACCAGGGAGCTAACTAATTTCACATATTAGGGAGTGCCTCTATGACCAGTTTCTCGGAGATGCCGGAGGACTGGGCTCCGTCGGCATCTCCCTGAAACTGGCTGTAGTGGTGTCCCTGCCTCAAACTGGCTGGAGGACTGGACTCACAAGGATGCCTATTTATAGTACAAGCAGCTCGACATAGTGTTGACACTTACAAAATAATGTCGACACTCACCCCTATTATTAGTCCCGGTTGGTGTCTCCAACCGGGACTAAAGGTTCATCTTTAGTCCCGGTTGGTGACACCATCCGGGAAACACGCCATACGACATAATGTCGACATGCACTCACCTCTATTATTAGTCTTGACTCGTGTTTTGTCGGTTGGTGTCTCCAACCGGGACTAAAATTCATCTTTAGTCGGTTGGTGTCTCCAACCGACTAAATTCATCCGCCATTTTTTCCGCCATTTTCTTCCCGCCATTTTCTTCCCGCCATTTTCTTCCTTGATTCTTCCCATTTTTCTTCCCGCCATTTTTCTTCCTTGATTCTTCCCTCAGTTCTTCCGCTAGTTCACTATATATATATGTAGGGGGTTGGCCTCCATTGTCATTGCACATCTCTAGACTCATATCTGCAACCTCATCACTCTTTCCCATGGCTTCCACCGTAGCACTAACCCCCAGGGAGGCGGAGGCGCTTTGCGCCTCGAACTACCCCTGCCCGCCGAGCTACTGTGTCCCCGTCGGCTGGATGCTGAGCGTCGGAGGCGTGCCGGTTCCTCCTGTCCCTCTAGGTGTGGCGCGCCGGATGGCCATCACGAACCACTACTACTTCGAGCTCACGCCAGATGGCATCCCGACTATTTCCCTACTTGGGAAGCCTTCTTCGTGGATCGGCGTGAGAGGCTCGCCCAGCACGAGGAGGGCCCACCTCCTCCTAACTTCAACGAGGCCGGCCGGCTATGGTGGCGTGGTCGGACTCTCGAGCGTCATGGCCTATGACCTTGCGCCGACTCTAACCCCGTCTGCGCTACCCTCAAGTCCAGCCCACGCGCTACCCTCAAGTCCAGCCCATTTCTCCGGAGGTTCAATTACGGTGACCCGGCAGCGATGACGGCGTGGCGAAGTCTGACGACTACGATGGCGAGTATTACAGTGTAGGCAGAGCATGACTAAATCACTCCAACATTCGAAACAAGTTCGCCGATTGTTACTTAATGGCCATGTATCTTGATTTTCGGTTCTTTTATGTATCTTAATTTTGATTCGATTACCGATTGTTACTTAATCGGCCATGTATCTTAATTTTTAGTTCTTTTATATATCTTAAAAAGCACCTTTAATGCATGAAATAAGTGTTTATTTATTTTAGAAAATTTCATGTAAAGTAAATATAAAAATCATTTACATGAATGGATAGATATTATTTTATGAAAATTATGATATATTATTCATATTTTTACGAGTTGAAATGAAAAGATATGAATTTTCTAAATTCATATCATATTTTGAATTAAAAAGCCCCTTTAATGCATGAAATAAGTGTTTATTTATTTTAAAAATTTCATGTCAAGTAAATATAAAAATCATTTACATGAATGGATAGATATTATTTTTGAAAATTATGATATATTATTCATATTTTACGAGTTGAAATGAAAAAGATATGAATTTTCTAAATTCATATCATATTTTGTGAATGAAAAAAGCCCCTTTAATGCATGAAATAAGTGTGTATTTATTTTAAAAAATTTCATGTAAAGTAAATATAAAATGATTTACATGAATGGATAGATATTATTTTCGAAAATTATGATATATTATTCATATTTTGAATTAAAAAAGCCCCTGAATTAAAAAAGCCCCTGAATTAAAAAAGCCCCTGAATTAAATGCCCCCCCTTTAACCCCGGTTCCAGCCACGAACCGGTGTTAAAGGAATCTCATCTTGTGGGAAAACACCCCCTTGCTTACGGTTCGTGGGCAGTGTTAAAGAAGCTTCAACGCATTCTGCTAACACCGGTTCGTGGTGGGCAATAAAAGACATCTCTGTGAAGCGCCCCTTTAACACGGTTCGCCACGAACCGGTGTTAAAGGGGGGTATTTCACCTCCTCCTTATTCCTCCCACGCACTGACGGATCGATCGGCGCCTTCGACGCCGCCATGTACGCCGCCCGCGCCGCCCGCCGCCGCCCTTCGCCGAGTTCGCCTCTCTCGACCCGCCCGCTGCCGTCGCCCTCTCCGACCCGCCGAGCTGGCGCGACCCGCCCGCCCGCATCCACCGCCGCGGCCCCGACCCGCTCCGTCCGCCTTCGACCCCGCTTCGCTGCTGCGAGCTCGCCTCTCGCCGTCGCCGCCTCCGCAAAGCGCCTCCGACCCGCCCACGCGACCTCCTTCCCCGCCCGAACCCCCCGCCTCATGCCGCGTGCTCATGAGCCCGTCTGCGCCCGGCTCCCAGCTCTCCTCCGCCGCCTGGCCGTGCGGCCGCCACGCCGTCGGGCTGCCCCGCCTCGCCTCGCGCCAGCCCGGTGCGGCATGCCAAGCTCAGGCGCCGCCCTACGCCGCGTCGCTGGTCCGCGTCCCCGTCGCCCGACCCGACCCGCGACCTTCGGGCGTCGTCGATCCCTTCTCGCCCGTGTTACGCCCAGCGCCCGGCTGACGGTCGTCGGTCGCGACCCCTCTCCGTCGCTCTGCGAGTCCACGCCACCTCCTCGTGAGCCCTATCTGGCGTCGCTCGCGACCTGCCTCGTCCTCGGCCTCATGCGACCTTGCCTCTCCGAAACCCAACTAGAGGACAACCCACCAAGATCGACTTTCCGAAGGCTGATTCTATAGGACCCCACAAGACCACGGGCGAGCGCCAAGACCGTACCAGTCGAAGTTGTCCAGAAGAAGCTCGACAAGAACTCCATCACGGAACATCTAGCACTGGCAGGGACCCGCCTCAACCGACCTGCCCCTCTCCTTCCCGCCTGCAGGCCGCCATGTCCATGACATCGACCGTCGCCTGTGGCCGCCCCTTGTTCGGCGCCTCCCTCCCACTCTTGGCGGAGCTTGGGCCAACCAATTGGGGGCAAATGGGCCAAGGAGACACTTTGGGCCACTATTGGGGGCAAATGGGCCAAATATCGTTATTTTACCCAAAATTTGTCAAATATGAAGGGATATTAGGAAAAAAATTCTTGGGTGAAGGGCGGCCCCCAGGCCTGTAGCTCACTTGATCCAGGCCCGTCTTCCTTGGTCGTGCCCTTTTGGCAGAGCTCGCTGCCTGCCATGGCCTTGGCGCCCTCCTCGAACCGCCTCCGGGCCTCGCGACTCCTAAGATCTAGGCCTTAATCCTTGCACATGTGAATTAGAAGCATGTGGAGTAAAATAAAATAGCTTATAGCAAAGATATTATAATAGGCCACGCCTAAACCCTAATGACCACCTCGCTCTCTTCCCTGCAGGAGGCGTCTACGCCGCCGCCGGAGCTCATAGGCCACGCCTAAACGCGCCCTTCTTGCCCGCCGAGACCGCCCATGTGTCTGCCTTCCGCCGCCTCGCCCACACCACCCTCGTCCGCCTCGCCGCCATCCCATGGGATATAAGTAAGGGCATGTTTGATTCAAAGGATTTGTATAGGAAATTTGTAGGATTAAATCCTATAGGAAATTTGTAGGATTAAATCCTATAGAAATCCTATAGGAAATTATGCATGTTTGATTCAAAGGATTTGTATTGTATGTGTATTGTATATGCATGTGTATATTTTGTGCCACGCCGACGACCACCGCCACCATTATGTCGATTCCTACGACCTCCTATGTCCTCGCTGAGCCTACACAGCGTCGGTGTGTAGCCATGTTAGGTAGACCATCACGTCGTCTTGGTTCGACACACCCCACGCACCGGCCCGCTCTCGCCTAAGCGCCGCCACCTCTCGTTGTCAATATAGCATTATAATAACCATGCTATGTTAATCAACTTTGATGACAAGTTAATTAGAAGAAGTAAATGTACCCTCTCATATGAGTCCGGGTTTCTCCGAATTAGGGTTTGAAATGACCAAGCATGTATTAGGGTTACATTTCAATACTTTTAACCTGTCATATCATCGCCCTTGCTTGAGCATTTCAATAGATGTATTACTGATATTTCGTGATAATATTATTGTTTTAGAAACTATGGATCCACTTAGTAGAAACCTTGAAGAAGAAGAAATAATGGAGAACATTATTGATGAGGACACCTCACAATATCTGAACTTGGAGGGACATGGCGACAGCTCAAGTACTAGTCATGGAGAAGATGAAGACTCGGTGAGCAATTTAATGGTTACAAAGTCCGGCGAGGTATATGCATTGATTAAGCCTCATGAACTCCACCAACAATCTTCTTCTACATGTATTAATTAACGCTTCTTTCTTCTTTTAGCCCTCGGATCGACCAGCCAGCAACCATCTTCTTCTCGAAAAAGAGCAAGCGGCGAGCGGCGGTTGAAAGATCGTGCAAAGTTCACGATCGAAGCAGTCCGTGTTGATGGCAGGCGATGGAGCCCAAGAAGGCCAGAACAAATTTATCGTCATTTGGAGTTCTTGTTAGGGACCAAATCCCAATCACAATTGAAAATTGGAATAAGCCAAAGAAGGGCGACGGTACCTTTGTCGATGACAGATCCAAAACGCTTTGGAATTCGTTGTTGGTAAATTTCACCCTTCCGCCAGAGAGGATGAAACAACCGGTTATAGAGAACAAGGTCAAAGAGTGGACTCTAAAGAAGATGGCTGATGCTTTCCATAATGGAAGACAAATTGAACAAATTTGTCAAAGTGAGACTCCAAATTTCAAGACATATTATGCGAAGATAAGACCTCACGGCCTGAATTTAAGACATATAAAGAAAGTGCTATAGCTAAAAATTGAAACCAATACGCTTAATGCCTCAAGAAGGAATATCACGGAGGACGGGGTCGGTGGCTACATATCTCGAGAGGCCTAAGTGGGAGGCTGAGAGGGCCTCTTGAGAGAGGACCACACCCTGCAGATGGGTGGGACCTACGTGCAAAGACTTGGTTCTGGAATCGGGGCAAGGTTGGACCCGAAGCGATTGTGTATCTTCCCAACCATCCTTGCCAAACCCGTCACCGAACTCATCACGGCATACGAGGAAACATCCGGACCTTCCATCCCGACAGAGAGAATGACCAGCTCACACGCGCCATCGGTAAAAGAACACTGGACATGCACGAGGCACGGGGGTATGGCGTGGAAGGATGGGTTTGCCATTGGAGCGACTCTTACGATGGCGGCGAAAGAAAAAAAGCGTCAGATCGGATGACACAGATAGAACATGCACTTGCGGTAGCAGACGCAAGTGAATGCCTGAAACCATCAAGCTACCGGCCCATCTCGGCGGCATGAAGAGCCTGCATTGGAAGCTGCCCGCCCGGACTTCGCGGAAAAGCGTGTGGCTTCCACGGAGAACGTAGCCAACGCTGAAATGACGGGTCTCGATACCCGTTGATGAGATCACGGAGAGCGAACACGCTGAGCTGCATGTGAGATTAATGGGCTTATCCATTAAGGTGGCTGTCGGCTATGCCTTACCTCAGTGGCTGGTGGAACTTACCACCGCCGACCGATTCGAGATGGCTATGCTATTGTCGGGTGGATGAGGTTGTGAAGGAATATGAGGAAGCACAGCTTGACCATGCTACGGTGAAGGAAACTCAACTCAAATTTGCAGTGAAAACAACCATTCTTTGGAAGAAGGAACACATTGTGCTTCCAAATTGGAGGTCACTGCACCGCCATCTCCGCATGGCTAGTCGAGCCGCTTAGCCATCTCTGCTGGCAGCCATCTCCGCCCGTCAGCCATCTCTGCTTGGCAGCCATCTCCGGCCGTCGGCCATCTCTGTGCAGCCATCTCCGGCCCGTCGCCATCTCCTGGCAGCCATCTCCGCCCGTCGGCCATCTCCGTGCTTCAGCCATCTCCTCGGTAAGCGGAAGAGCACTGCCACGAGCATCAGTAGCACTGCCACAAAGAAATCCGTAGGAAACCGTACGCCAAAGAGTTCAAAAAACTACGTCCCGCAGCCTTCCGCCAAGCCATTGCCGGTTTACCGTGGAATCGCAGCGACGAGTAGACCAATAGGATCTCGGGAGAACAGGTCAAGAAATTCTTTGCACCTAGACGGGAGCCAAAGGAGAAAATAGATCCGGCGGTGGTGGAGAAGTTTTACAAAAATCTTTTGAAACCTGAAACCCCACTTGTGCCGGACTCTGGCCAGATTTTGAAGGCGGATGCAAGCGCCGTGGGGACTGAAAGTAGCAGTCGTGAGGCACCCAAAACAGTTCCCATGCTCGGGAGCAGGAAAACCAATCATGCGCCCGCTCCAAATGTTTGACAAGCGGGGCTCCTCCGTAGATGATTACGAGGCAGAGCTACAAAGAAAGGCCAATGAGATGGGGATGACTTACATTGCATACTTGAACATCATGGGAGACAACTTGCCCAAATCGATGTCAACCCCATACAGCCATGGAAGTATGGGAAGAATCTAGTCAAGAAAGAGGAGCTCAAAATCTACCAACAAAGATGCGAAAATTGCACAAGTGGTACCTTCATTTCTGCAAGACGAGAAAAGAAGAATGGATCACGCATATAAGAGATGAGATTTTCTTGTGCGGAGACGACGCGATCGACTTCAACATTCAAGACTTGCATTTTCTATTCAATCAGAAGGAACTCGACAAATCTGCCATCAGCCTTTATTGTGTGTAAGTACTATTTCTGTAATTTTTATCTCAACTCATTCACTTCATTAATTGCATGTATATATATATGCTCACCATATATGTATATACTATTATGCAGGAAAAAGGTTATGGAATGCAGGAAAGGAGGCCCTTTTGACATTGGGTTCGTTGACCCAAATAGAGTTCATGAAGAAGTGGTAAGAGAAAAACCCGGGCAAACAGAAGATTACTTGCTAAAGTCTTTCTTGAGACAACAAACCAAAAGGGAAATACTATTGCCTTACAACTTCTGAGTACTGTTACCCTCTCTCTTGTACACATTCTGTTTCGCCACTCGATGTTAAGTGTAATCGATGATGAGTTATGCGTCGCAGGTTCCACTTTATTCTAGTCATTCAACCCGACTCAGGAAAAGTCCTTGTCATGGACTCGTTACGAAAAGAAAAAGAGCTATGGGCAAACTTTAGAGATGCTCCAGAGGTAATTTCAATCATATTATCGCACTAGATCGGCAACTTCGTGACAATAAGTAATTAATTACTCTTTTATCCATTTTCTTTGTCGGACAGGGTTTGGAAAATGTTCACGGCAGGGCCGTGGGTGAATGGTCAGAAGAACTAAAATTTGTAGACCAAAATGTAAGTAATACTAGCTAGCTTCCAATTCCATTATATCATGCTTTATTGATTATTATTTTGATTGAACTCTCTATTCTCGTAAAGTCGCGCATCAAGGACACGGCAATAACTTATGTGGGTACTATGTTTGCGAATTCATTCAACACGATATGTGCGACAGGCCAAGCCGCACTAGAACAACTTAGAGTAAGTAAACAAAGTCCACAACATTATTTTATTACCATCAATTGTGTTGAGTTTTATTCTTATATATATATTGACGGTCCATTCTTCATATATATTCAGATCGAGCGGATGCGGGACCAACTCCTACCATTTGAACGCATACGAGCCATTCAAGAGGAATTGGCGGGGTTCATACTTGATGAGGTCGCCACGCTGGCGGAGAACTCTTTAGATATCCACCTCGCGATGTAGATGTATGTGCCGATGGCGATGTATGCCGATGGCGATGTTTGTGTATAATAATAGTTGCTTAATTATTCATGTACTCGTATGTACCGATGACGATTTATAAGTATACGGCTCGATCGATTTCCCTCGCTCTCCCCTCCCGTAATCGCCGAGCAGGCGAGGCAGTCTGCATGGCGAGATTTAGGCCGTTTTCTGCTTGCGAGTTACAGCGGCAGCCCTAAATCTCGTAACGGCAGAAGAATTCTAACACCGGTTCCAGAACGAACCGGTGTTAAGAGGCCTGAGGCCTCGGCAGCCGTCGCCACCCTTTAACACCGGTTCGTATAGGAACCGGTGTTAAAGGGGCCCCCCCTCTAACACCGAACCCTCAACAGCGGTTGTGGAACCGCTGTTAGAGGGTCCTCCAAACCGGTGTTAGAGGGGTACGTGTGCACTAGTGAGCAGAGTACTCCATGAGTAATCACTCCGCCTAAATGCTGACAACCGAGCATCTTGAATGGCTAACTTCATATAGAAGAAAGAAATAGTCGAACATGCAGGGAATACAAGCGAGGCCCGTGTCTATTTTGCGCCACGTGTGTACAACACCTTCCATTCTTCCTTTCTTGGCTTCACCTCCATGTTTATGGAAGACTCCGCTGTGCAACTTATCTTGGAGCATGGCCTTTGTCCTCGGATTTGAAATGTATACATGGAGCTTTTTAGGGCATAATGTAAATAAAGCTTGGAGATCGTACTCTAATTTTTTTTCCGAGGGAACAACTACTCTTTGCTGGTTTCTAATAAACTTTAGGGTTTAGTACATCGCTTCATCTAGCCTTATATTTTCCGAGAAGATGAGAGTGTTCGTGACATGGACCTCAAAATAATGTGCTACTCTCGGAAGTCAGCTAGACGAGTCTACTTAATTAGCAACGATGCAAGCTATATGCGGTCGTGAGGAGTGACAGAGTTTGAAGTACACATGACATACCATAGAAATGGAGTAGTAAACACGGTTTGCTTGCAGTTCGATTGCAGCCAGCATGCCACATGCGTCGCGACGCAATTGTAAACACCCCGCATGTATATATAGTATAAAGTTGGTCTCCTTTTGTTTCCCGTCTTTAATCATGCAAAGTCCTTGTCAATGTCAAGTTGTCATTGACTCATTGTCCTGAAGTGTGAGCCACTAGCACACATGGTCGGCGTCATCGTCAGGGGCGGATCCAGGCCCAGAGCAACCTTTGCCATGGCCCGGGACGCAGCGAAATTTTCTACTTACTATTTAATAAAAAATAAATCTGTCCCTAGGCGCCCAAGACAGGCCCATCTAGTCTCCCTGCCTGGATCGTTGGAGAGTCGAGAGCGGCTCAACCGTGAGGAAACCCTCGTCGCCAAGAGTCCTCATTTGTGTCCTCCCTCGTTGCGTCGTTCGCCCTCGTTTCGTTTTCTACAGGAATCCGCTGCCAAATAGGGCTGGAATTATAACTCGAAACTCACGAGCTAAATGAGTAACTCGTGATATAGCTCGACTCGGCTCGAACTCGGTGTCTAACGAGTCGAGCCAAGTTTTTGATTTGAGCTTGTTTGTTCACCCAAGGTAAATGAGCTACTCGCGAGCTACTCGTTTAGCTCATTAAACTTGTTCAAATATAGTTTGAAATTTTTCATAGATAAGTGTCATAGTATGAATGTTCCTGTTAGCTGTAATGGCGTAGAGTTACTATATTTTTTATTGATCTTCCTTCGTGCTATTATGGAAGTACTATTATTGTTCTAGTTTCAAATTAGTAGAATAATTACTAGTTTTTCTTATATGTGCTCATATTAAAACTTATAACAATCTAAACGAGCTGCTCGCGAGCTACTTGTGAGTTTACCGAGTCGAGCCGAGTTTCAAATATGAGCTCGTTCTGTAAACGAGCTGAGTCGAGCTAACTTGTTAGTTGAACGAGCTTTAGCGAGTCGAGCCGAGTTGGCTCGGCTCGGCTCAAATTCCAGCCCTACTGCCAAATAGGGCCACGCCGGCGACGCTCCATGACGGCAGGACCTGCCCCTAGCCTCCCGTTCTCCCCACACTGGGGACCCCGTTCCCTGACTCCCTCTTGCGAGGCCACGAGCCGACGAGCCTGCCAAGGCAGGCTGCGCCGCCGCCAGTCCCCAACTCCCCTAGCGGTTGCCCTTCTCCAGTAGTTGAGCGACTGAATCGCTCTTCCTCCTTTGTTTGACTGCATCTGATTGGAATTCAGCCATTCAGCGTATTCTCTGTCGCCTCTGATTTGAATTCAGCTAGGTAAATTTCAGTATTAATTGAATTGGATACACTAATAAGTAATAACTAGTTGGATTTATTTGTTTGTAATAGATTTAATGTTGCAGGAACACAAGATGAAGAGATTTTATCCTTTAATCTCAAAGCCAAACCAATCAACAAATGCAAATCCCTAAAACGAAGAAGCTACTGAAAGTGAAAACTCCCCAAAGTGGACCTTTCTCAATTTCAACCGAAGCAAGTGACAATCTTTCATATCTTGCTACTGAGATGTATGTTGATGATTAACTATTTCATTTCGTATTATGTGTTTTCTTATGAAATATTCTTACTTTTTTTAAGGAATTGATTCTTCTTCTACTATTGATGAGGTTATGGGAGGTTTGGATGAACTAAACAAGTGATTTGATATCTTTTGTATTCCATACTACTATTTTTAGGTTTAGTCATCTTTTATGTATGTTCTTGTACCGATCAACAATGGATTATATGTTTATATTATTATCGTACCAAATTTTCTATGCTTTTACAAAAAAAAAATCGCTTAGTTTTTGGCCAGGAGCTGTTCTATTCCTGGCTTCGCCACTGGGCGTCGTGGTGGATCGATAGGGTGTCCGAAAATGGAAATGGCTCACGGCGCAAGCAAAGCGCTCGTTGAATGCAATGTCACGGGCCGGGGGCCGGAGAAGATATTCTGCAACCTGGTGCAGGTATTCCATGTGCCGTGGCAACTGATCCAATGGCCAGCAAAGACTTGGACTCGATCTTGCAAAGGCGTGGCATAGCAGATGAGCCGAACAGCACACCAGCTAGCTAGCAGTCTAGGAGTAGGTAGCATAACATGCATACGTGGACTTGACTAAACAGTAAACACCATGCAAGTACTCCCTTTGTATGGGGATTACATGACCATGCAGTTCTAGGTAACTGAGAGGTAGTAACTGCATGTAAGCTATTGGGGCAGCTGCCCAACTCAATTTTCAATATCTTTGTATTATGCTAAGCTAATGATTGATTTGCCCCCCCCCCCACACACCCCCCCCCAACACCCACACACACACAACACACACACTTACTAAGGACATTTTCACCGGCCTCACCCATATAAACGGTCAGTTTTTGTCCGTTTAAGTCGGGTCCCGGTAGATTTGTGGAGGGGTCCGGGCTATCCGGCCGACCACTCCCAGCAGCCCGACCCATTTGTCCGTTCTTGGCCATCGTCAACGCCGGCGTATTTCTAGTGTCTTTCGCCGCCACACCGTATCCCGCCTTTCTTTCTCGCTGCTTCCTGCGAGTTCTCGGCGTTTACCGTCGCGTCCAGGCGCAGCCATAAAAAGGGGAGGTCGTCGAGCTACCTTCGACCATACCCATGCCACCCACAACACAAAAAACAACCGCCGGCGTCGACACGACGAGCTCCGTGGCAACCGCGATGCCGTCATAGAAGAGGCGCCCGAGCGGCCGCTGCTGTCGTGGTGGCCAAATCCTTCAGAGTTACCGGACGTGTTGCCTCCTCCGATTTCGGGGCGCTCGCGGATTTACAGGATGGGCACACCGCCGCGTCGCCCTTCTACGGTCGTCATGTGACCACCGGCGAACCTTTCATGACGGCGGTGGCAGAACGCGTCTTTCTGCCAAAATACCGACGATTGTACCAGCTCAGATTGGTGCGTGGTGACCTCCGGGGAGCGGTGAGGGCCAATCCTGAAGATGCTTCCCTGCGTTCCCGCCTAGACCGAGCTAAAGAGGAGGTGCGGACGCGACGAGCGATCATCAATTCTCTCAATGATGATTGGTGTATCTGACCCATCGCAGCCGCCGCCCCCAGCGCCGGCGGCCACACGTGTTGGAGATATGCCCAAGAGGCAATAATAAAGTGGTTATTATCATATCTTCATACTTATGATAAATATTTACATACCATGCTATAATTGTATTAACAGGAAACATTAATACTTGTGTGATTTGTAAACATAAAAGAGTCCCTAGAAAAGCCTCTTGTTAAACTAGCTTGTTGGTTAATATATGATCATGGTTTCCTGATCATGAACATAGAGATGTTCTTAACAACAGGATCATATCATTAGGAGAATGATGTGATGGACATACTCCTATAGATAAGCGTAGCATAAAGATCAAGTCATTTAATATAGTTCATTTGCTATATGCTTTGTGATACATAGTAACCTAATTCTTTCGACCATGAGATCATGTTAATCACCATCACCGGAAGGATGCTTTGATGACATCAAACACCACACCGTAACTGGGTGGCTATAAAGGTGGCATTGAGTGTTTGGAAAGTATGGGTTGAGGCACATGGATCAAGAGTGGGATTTGTCCATCCATATGACGGATAGATATACTCTGGGCCCTCTCGGTGAAATGTCATCCAATTAGCTTGCAAGCATGTGACTGGCTCACAAGGGATCACATATCACGGGAACGAGAAAAGAGTACTTATCGATGAGGTTGAACTAGGTATGCAGAGATACCGACGATCAAAACCTCGGATAAGTAAACTATCGTGAGACAAAGGGAAATTGGTATCGTATGTAAGTGGTTCATTCGATCGCAAAGTAATCATAGAAATATGTGGGAGCCATATGAATTTCCAGATTCCTCTATTGGTTATTGATCGGAGAAGTGTCTCGATCATGTCCGCATAATTCACGAACCGTAGGGAGACACACTTAAGGATTCGATGTTGTTTGAGTAGTTATGGAATGATGAGTAAGAGACTGAATGTTGTTCGGAGTCTCGGATGGGATCTGGGATATCACGAGGAGATCCGGAATGGTCCGGAGAATAAGATTCATATAAGGAAAGTCCCGTTTCGGAGTTGGAGAATGGTTCCGGTGTTTTCATCGGGAATGTTCTAGAAGGTTCCGGAGTGTCCGGCACTCCGGAGGGGAAGGGTACATGAATGTGTCATTGCAAGTTGGAATGATTGCATCATGTACTAGGTGTCTTCGCTGTCCAAAATAAAGGATTTATTCAAATCCTAGTTTGAAAAGTCAAACGGCTAATTTGAAAGTCAAACGGAAGTTTTTGGAAAGAGGAGGAGGAGGTTGAAACCGACTTGGGGGAGGAGTTCCTCCTCCCGCCGCCGGCTCACTTGGAGGCCGAGTTGGGGAGGGACTTCCCTCCCCTTGTGCGCCTCCCTCCACCTATATAAGGAGGGGTAGGGCTCCCCTCCTAGACACACAAGTTGCCTCCCTCTAAACCTATACCCTAGCCACAGGCTAGGGATTTCTCCCAAGCCGCCGAGTTAGAGCTTCTAATTGCCCTAGCCGCTGGTTTAGCCCTTTCTAATTGGTGTGTCTAAACCCTAGATCACCAAGGCTCTCTCATAGTCCACCATACTCGCTCCGGCTTAAGGCGAAGCCTGCGAGATCTCCCTCTACTTAGGTACCGCATGTCGTCTTGCCGGAATCGCGAGGAGAGTGCTACAACCTCATTGCTGGAACAAGGAGAGGAAGGTCTTCATCGATCCGAGCGATGTGACCGATTGCGAAGCGCTGCCGAGCCTTGGCGCGGAAGGATCGTCTACGCGATCTTGAGATCGGCAAGTGTACGACTACATCACCCACGAGAATCTGCTCTCGTTAACCGCTTTGGAATCTTCGAGGGTGAGTTCCTCTATCGACTCGTTGCTACAATCTAGTAGATAGATCTTGGCTTGTTTGTTTGTATGCGGTAGAAAATTTTTGTTTTCCATGCTACGAACCCCTACAGTGGTATCAGAGCCGTGTCTATATGTAGATCTGTTGCACGAGTAGAACACAATGGTCATTGTGGGCGTTGATGCTTTTGTTGACGATTGCTTCTTGTGTACTTTGAATCTTGCGGGGTGGTGGGATGAAGCGGCCCGGGCTAACCTTACATGACATCGTTCATGAGACTTGCTCCACGCTTGACATGCAACTTGTATTGCATAAGTGGCTTTGCGGGTGCCTGTTTCTCCCAACATAGTTAAGATTCAATTTACACCGGGTGATTGACAATACTAGTATCAATGTTGTGGTTCTTGTTCGTAAGTTAGAACGACACTTATTGAAAGCCCCAAACCACGTAAAACATGCAAAGAAAATTAGAGGCGTCTAACTTTGTTTTGCAGGGGTGTGTTGTGATGTAATATGGCCATGATTGTGATTATATATGATGTATGCAATGTTCCTTATTGTAAGTTGGCAACCGGCAGGAGCCATATGGTTCTCTTTAAATTCTGTTAAGACCCGCGTGTCTATTCAAAGTAGTTGTAATAGTTGAAGCTGGTGGACGACAACCATGGAGCGTCATCATTGACCTTGATGCAATGCCGGTGATGATGGAGATCATGTTCATGCTTGAAGATGGAGATCGGAAGCACAAAGAAGAAAGTCCATATCATATCACATATTATGAATTGCATGTGATGTTAATCCTTTTATGCATCTTGTATTGCTTAGTCAACGACGGTAGCATCATAAGATGATCCCTCAAGCACACAATTTCAAGGTTTTAAAGTGTTCATCCTTAGTAAGCACCGTTGCTAAAGCTCGTTGTTTCGAAGCACCACGTGATGATCGGGTGTGTTAGATTCTGCGAGTGTATACAACGTGAGCAAGCAAGATTTGCTCATGCGGAAGCTAAGGTTGATCTTGACGAGCCTAGCATGTACAGACATGGTCTCGGAACACGGATCACCGAAAGGTAAAGCATGTGTTATATAGTAGATATGATGAACATGTTGATGTTCGCCATTAAAGCTACATCAACTCTCGTGATGATCGGTTTTGATGTGGTGGATTTGGTTCGTGTGATCACTAAAACAATGTGAGGGATATTGTTTTGAGTGGGAGTTCAACGGCAATATGATTAAAAGTTGAACATTATTTATCATAAATTAAATCAAAGTGAATTTGCATAGTTGTTGTAGTCATTGGCATCCGTTTTACCACCTTGCGCTTAGTTTTAATTGAGATGATAGAACTATAGAATTCTGGTTAGTTACTTTACGAACTGGTATCGTATTGTTTTGAAGCGTTAATCTAAAGTTTAAAAGTCCTATTGCAAACTTTCAGTAAGTTCCGGTTACTCCATGAAGTTTAATAATTGGTATTAAAACTAGAGTGACAATTCCAAGAGTTAGTGTATGAGTATCATGTTTGTCTCCATGATTCTTGATATTCAAAGGATTGTCTTAATATCAAGGTTATCTAGGATCTGAAAGAGTTGTTTCAGAAACCATGATGTGTGGAAGATATTGTGATATCTGAAACGAAGTTTTGGTTGCAACATGATAGAGTATAATATGGCAAAAGTCATGTTCTCATATTTGATGAGAATTTGCAAAAGGTTGGAGACACTAGTTGTCCAAAATCCTCCAAAGTTTTTGAAGAGCAACATTATACTCATGATTCACCGTTATAATCTAAAAGTAGCTTGATTATGGATGATTCCATGATAAGGGTGAATATTTGATGTAGGTAAAATGTTTACTACACCAAAAGATTGCTAAAGAAAGGAATTTGAAAGAACACCAAACATTTGATGATGGTAATCTACTTCAAAGTGCAAGTCCAAAGACATTGATATTTAACTATACACGCTTTGGACTATGTGTCATATGTATGACTCCACTATTGATGTTGATAGATTCTTTCAAACATAAAGGAAATACTGAAAGAGAATCTCATAAATATATGGCAGAAAAGAAAAGACTAGAATTGTTCAGTTTAAGTATATAGATGATATACATGTTATGGCTATATTCTTCGCTTATTAAACAATGTGGTTCTTAAGTATTTGATACTGAATTTGTTGGTGTGAATCGTCATACGAAACAACACAATTCATGAACTACAATGGCCTAAGTAACTAGCAAAAGAATATGTGATGATTTTTATTGAGAACAAATAAAGGGTTATTGTGTTGCTCGTTAAACATCAAAGCTTTCCTTCAAGATTTGTTTTATCGGGTATTATGAGAACAAAAGGGTTGTTCAAATAATTGCTGTAATCCATAAAGATGGATGATTCACAAATCTTGTTGGAGAAATCACATCCATAAAACTAGTGCTAAAAATGTCGAAAGACAAATTGATTGAAAGATCACTTAGGAAGTGACATCGCCGTTTAAATTATATTGGAAAGAAAACATGAAGAAACTCCATGTGGATGGAATTTTGGAGTCTTTTGATTTTTGATCAAATGACGCTTGTGAAACTTTCCTAGAGATAATTAAAACTTCGTCAGAGGCCAAAGGAGCGAATGACTAGCTTATTGGAACTTGTACATATTGTTGTACGAAGTCCATTATGTGTAGTCAAGAGCGATGGATTTCAACTTCATATGCTTTCTCCGAAAATTTAAGTGAATATATAAATATTTACTTAATAAGGATGAAGTATGAAACATTTGAAAAGTTCAAAGACTTTCAAGATGAAGTGCAAAATCATTTGTAACAAGAATATAAATAGTTTATGATAAGATCATAAAGGAAGATATTTGAGTTACAAGTTTAGCATAAAACCTAAGATTTAAGGAATCGTTCCGTGAATTTACATGTCCCAAAACACCATAAGAGTATGGAGCGTTCGAGATATGTAATTAAACCTTGTTTGACATGGTAAGATCGAAGGTGTAATTCATAAAACTGCCATTATATTTTAAAGATTAAAAGCTTTAGAAACTACCGTTTTTCCACTGAAAAGAGCTTCATCATAATCCGTTGAAATGACACCATATAAAGTTATGGTTTGGGATAAAACCCAAGTTGTCCTTTCTTAAACATTGTTATGCTATGCATAAGAAAGATGTTTGCAACCAAAGTCGGATGAACCTGTCTTTGTATGTTATTTCGAATAACTGTTAAGTATTCCTACATAAACATCGGAGACAAAAGTGTTTGTCGCTTAGAACGTCAAGTTTCTTTGAGAAGGAATTTTTCGTGAAAAGATAAGTGGGAGGACAATAGAACTTTGATAAGGTTAAAGGAACCTTAGCTATATGTGCAAAGTTGCGCAGCGCCGAAAAGTGTTCCGGAGGCAGCAACAATGCTCATGGCTCACGTGCCTCAAAGGTTGTGGTTACAAAGATCAAAGTTTCTATTGAAACAAGTAAGTCGGGTAAACAATCAAATACCAAGATTTGAGAGTTAAATCATTATTCGGCAATAATGATCTGACTACATACAAATAAGCGATGATGGGCCCTGACTCCGTCAAATGGCTTGAAGCCATAAAATCCGTGATAGTTCCATATACGAGAGATCAAGCTTTGAACTTGAAAGACCCTCTGAAAAGGTACAAGACCTTACAGTCATATTTGGATCTATAAAAGAAATAAGACATGGATGTTTCACATCTATGAAATAGTCGACATGTTGGGAAAGTATTCACAACAATGTTCAAAGGTTGTATATGACAAGATTTGATCTTTCATAGCGATATTTAGTCTAGACGGATTAATGTAGCAACCACTACATATAATTTTGTTATATGGTAGTTGAATAAACAAAACAAGTTCTTCTAATAGAATTGTTATCTAGGACGTGTGCATGACACGGTCCATAGGGTTTTTTTAAATCAAAGGATGCTAAATGCATATGCAAACTTCAATGGTTGAAGTAAGCATCGCGGAGTTGGAATCTTCACAAATGATGAAATTGTTAAAAGAGTTTAAATTCATCAGAGACAATGAAGATGCTTGCGTTTGCAAGAAATTAAGTGGGAGCGCTAAGACATATTTCTAATACATTATGTGGAAGACATATTGTTGATTGGAAATGATGTATCTTTTATTAACACATATTAAGAATTTCATCTCGATGAAAGGCTTAGGCAAAACCCAAATATTTGGCATCAATAGACGCTAATATGGTTGTGCCAAAAGTACATAGATGATATATTGAATGAGTTCAATATAGAAACTACAAGAAAGGTTCTTGTCGCACAGAAAGGATTGAATGAGTTCAATATTGATGATATATTCAAGTGTATTGACACAGGGTAAGTGAAATAAAGATTCAAGTATAGATTGATACTTGATGTATAAAATCACAAAGACTATTTATATCAATCATACTGTGATATGTACAAATCCAGATATGTCCTATGCTCTAAATGTTATGAGCATATACCAGAATGATTCATAAGATGATCATTGGACAATAATAAGGATATTCTTATGATCTTTTGGAAGAACTAAGAGTATATTATTTGTAGAAGTGACAAATAGATGGTTAGTTCATTGTAAAAGTACTACATTGATACTAGTTTTGTCACAAAATACAAATTAAGTTTATCTCAATCTAAACTAAGGGTGGCACAATATAATAGAAAGTAAGTTCCATAATGGATTTGGATGAGTTCCAAAGTTAAGACATTGTGACAGATACTACAACAAAAGGCTAAGTATATGACTGCTACTATAGCAGCTAAAGAGGGCATTTGTGTCAAGTAGTTTGTTATCAAACTAGGTATAGTTCACAGCGGGATAATACTATGAAGATATATTGTACGACAATATTATCAACATGTTTTAACCCCCAAAAGAACTAAAGGTCTCACCAAAGGACCAAATTTATACAAAGCCATCTCATTAGAGAATGAGTGATGCGTAGAGACGCAAAAACATGCAATTACACACGGACCTGGAAGTGTCAGATCCGGAGATCAGTTGACCACTAGCAATCGTGTACATACGACACCAGAAAGCCATAGGTGTTGAATACACAAAGGTTTGAAACTAGATTATTGACTCTAGTGCAAGTGGGAGACTGTTGGAGATATGCCCAAGAGGCAATAATAAAGTGGTTATTATCATATCTTCATACTTATGATAAATGTTTACATACCATGCTATAATTGTATTAACAGGAAACATTAATACTTGTGTGAGTTGTAAACATAAAAGAGTCCCTAGAAAGCCTCTTGTTAAACTAGCGTGTTGGTTATATGATCATGGTTTCCTGATCATGAACATAGAGATGTTATTAACAACAGGGTCATCATTAGGAGAATGATGTGATGGACATACTCCTATAGATAAGCGTAGCATAAAGATCAAGTCATTTAATATAGTTCATTTGCTATATGCTTTCTGATACATAGTAACCTAATTCCTTCGACCATGAGATCATGTTAATCACCATCACCGGAAGGATGCTTTGATGACATCAAACACCACACCGTAACTGGGTGGCTATAAAGGTGGCATTGAGTGTTTGGAAAGTATGGGTTGAGGCACATGGATCAAGAGTGGGATTTGTCCATCCATATGACGGATAGATATACTCTGGGCCCTCTCGGTGGAATGTCATCCAATTAGCTTGCAATCATGTGACTGGCTCACAAGGGATCACATATCACCGGAGAAAATAGTACTTATCGATGCGAGGTTGAACTAGGTATGCAGAGATACCGACGATCAAAACCTCGGATAAGTAAACTATCATGAGACAAAGGGAAATTGGTATCGTATGTAAGTGGTTCATTCGATCGCAAAGTAATCGTAGAAATATGTGGGAGCCATATGAATTTCCAGATTCCTCTATTGGTTATTGATCGGAGAAGTGTCTCGATCATGTCCGCATAATTCACGAACCGTAGGGAGACACACTTAAGGATTCGATGTTGTTTGAGTAGTTATGGAATGATGAGTAAGAGACCGAATGTTGTTCGGAGTCTCGGATGGGATCCGGGATATCACGAGGAGATCCGGAATGGTCCGGAGAATAAGATTCATATAAGGAAAGTCCCGTTTCGGAGTTGGAGAATGGTTCCGGTGTTTTCATCGGGAATGTTCTAGAAGGTTCCGGAGTGTCCGGCACTCCGGAGGGGAAGGGTACATGAATGTGTCATTGAAAGTTGGAATGATTGCATCATATACTAGGTGTCTTCGCTGTCCAAAATAAAGGATTTATTCAAATCCTAGTTTGAAAAGTCAAACGGCTAATTTGAAAGTCAAACGGAAGTTTTTGGAAAGAGGAGGAGGAGGTTGAAACCGACTTGGGGGAGGAGTTCCTCCTCCCACCGCCGGCTCACTTGGAGGCCGAGTTGGGGAGGGACTCCCCTCCCCTTGCGCGCCTCCCTCCACCTATATAAGGAGGGGCAGGTCTCCCCTCCTAGACACACAAGTTGCCTCCCTCTAAACCTAAACCCTAGCCACAGCCTAGGGATTTCTCCCAAGCCGCCGAGTTAGAGATTCTAATTGCCCTAGCCGCTGGTTTAGCCCTTTCTAATTGGTGTGTCTAAACCCTATATCACCAAGGCTCTCTCATAGTCCACCATACTCGCTCCGGCTTAAGAAGAAGCCCTGCGAGATCTCCCCTCTACTTCCGGTACCATCGCGTCTTGCGGAATCGCGAGAGTGCTACAACCTCCGCTACCTGCTGGAACAAGGGAGAGGAAGGTCTTCATCGAGTACCGAACGTGTGACCGACTGCGGAAGAGCTGCCAGAACGCAGCGCCGGAAGGATCGTCTACGCGATCTTGAGATCGGCAAGTGTACAACTACATCACCCACGAGAATCTGCTCTCGTTAACCGCTTTGGAATCTTCGAGGGTGAGTTCCTCTATCGACTCGTTGCTACAATCTAGTAGATAGATCTTGGCTTGTTTGTTTGTATGCGGTAGAAAATTTTTGTTTTCCATGCTACGAACCCCTACAACACGTAGTCTTAGGCTGTGTGGCGTGAGTGTAACGAATGTTCTATGATTTGAATAAATATTTTCATTGCAAATGGCCAATGCCTACATTCATACATCATACATGGCGCGCACAGCCTAGCCTACTCGTCGGAGTCAGAGGAGGAATCGGAGTGGTAGCAGCGGCGGCACATGGTGTGGTCGAAGACGCTGGCGCCAAACTTTCCTTCGCCGTCGTACTTGAAGATGACGATGTTGCCCACTTCGATTTGGTGCGAGCGGGCGAAGCGCTCCCAGCCATTGCCCAGGTACATCTGGCCGAGGTGGTCGGACTGCAGGTCGACTGGGTACCTGCCAGTCCTGAAGCCGTTTGCCCGCAACATGGCGAGCGGGGGCGGCTTGTCGCCGATCAACATCACGAACCTGCGGGGTAGGAGCAGCCTGTCATGCGGCATGCCAAGGTGGATGGCCAGGGCGAACTGGGTGACTTGGTCGAAATCTTCGGGCGATGACGACGTTGAGGGAGAGCGTGGTGGCGCGGTGAGTTAGCTGTGTCCTCCACGCCTCCCTTGGCATCCACGGCCGCCACAGCCTCCCCTCGACCAAGCACCACCGGATATTGCTAGCTACAAGCAGTGGAGAAGGAAAATGGGAAGGAGGAGACTGTTGGTGTTCTGTGCGGGAGAAGATGGTCGCGAGTGTCCGGTTAAAAAGGTCCGGCATCGGATGCCGACGCGGAGGCCGAAGAGGGGCATTGAAGTGTCCACCCGGGTGGCGCCTACAACGGCGGTGGAGAGCGTGTCGTCCAGTCATTCAGCATGTTGTCGCGTCGCTATTGATGGCGCAGGCTGCCGCCGGTCAGCCTTCTGCCAGCGCCTCTGAATCGCTGTCGTGGTTGCCTCTGAATCGGTGCTGCTGACCGCGTCTAAAATTAATGCCGCGGGTCAAGGTGGCTGACGGGTGGGCCAATAGCACGGGCGGGATCGACGTCTGCACTGTCCGCGCGCGTCTAGACCGACGCAACCGAGCTCTAGATTAGATGCATGGATAGGTCAAACCGGACGCGTTTCGGATGGATCGCCCCGCTAGGGCGTCCGCGTGAACAATTTCAGACATGGGTCTGCGTGGTGAAGATGCCCTAAAGACATTTGCTCCTCATAGAGCATTCTTGCCCCTCTAAAATTTTATCCTGGGTCTGCCCCTGACTGCGACGGAGTCTACAACGCACGGAATGAGAAAGAAATTCTGGGTAAGGCGCCATAGGATACCGTGGCTAACTTCGCATAGAAGGAGTACTTGAACATGTAGGCAATACAAGCGAGGCCGTGTCTGTGTGCACAACACCTTGGATTTTTCCTTTCTTTGGCTTCACCTCCATGTTTATGGAAGATTCCACCGTACAACTTATCTTACAGCACATAGTTTGTTTGAAATGTATATATGGAGCCTTTTAGGGCATACACATAGTTTTCGAGATCGTACTTTGCTTTTTTTTAGGGAACATCAACTCTTTGGTGATTTCTAATAAACTTTTGGGTTTAGTACATCGCTTCACCTAGCCTTATCTTTTCTGAGAAGATGAGAGTGTTCGTGACATTGACCTTAAAATAATGTGCTACTCGGAAGCCAGTTAGACGAGTCTACTTTAGCAACCACGCAAGCTATAGGCGGTGGTGACAAGTGACAGAGAGTATAAGAGACGTACTAGTAAACACGCACTGGTAGAAAACGCCCCATGCGTCCCGGTTGGTAAGGGCCATTAGTCCCGGTTGCCCAACCGGGACGGGGGCATCGGGACTAAAGCTCCAACCATTAGTCCCGGTTGCCCCACCAACCGGGACAAATGGGGGCACACGTGGCGGCATCAGAGCGCGAGGGGGGTGGAGCATTAGTCCCGGTTCGTAACACGAACCGGGACTAATAACCTGCTGCCGCGGCAGAGATTTGGCTCATTTATCTGCCGCGGCAGAGAATTCATTTTGGCACATTTTGTTGCCGCGGCAGCATTTTCGCCACTTTTTGTGCCGCGGCAGAGAATTCATTTAGGTTGTTTTTGTTTATTTAGTGTTTTGCACTTATCAATGAAGGAACCTTATATTACATCATGATGGCAACATTATATTCAATACACGGATCGAGTTCATGCACTACATACAAAAGTTGCTATTCGTTGCTACCGGCCAATTTCTTGAAAGTTGCTAATTTTACAATTCCTATTGTCTATACACAGCCGAGTAGTATTCCCCTTGTGTGTTTAGTACTTCTGCATCCAAGAATCCCGCCAATTCCTCCTGTATTGCTCGTATGCGATCCTTTGGCAGAAGACCGTCCCGTAGACGTTCGATCTGATTTAAAAAAGGAGTAAGCCTATATGAATATGAAACTAAACACAATTTGATTGTAATTAAAAACTATAGAAATTGTTTACGTACGTGGAGTTGCTCTAAATTCCTGCCCTTCTCATCGCATCGCTCCGGATGAACTCGCATACATAGTATCCACATAGATTGTTACCTGGTCCCTGCGTCAGGCACTTTACGACAACAGAGTTCAATCAAAATAATAATCAAGCATGATAATAACTGTATCAAAACTAGAATCAAACAGATGCGCGGATATAGCTAGTGGTGCTTACATCTAGTGGTTGAAATGTAAGCTCCTCTTTCCAAACACCCCTAGCCTTCTTGGTGAACCGTTTCCAAGCGCTGCCTGGCGTAGAAAACGAATAAAATAAGTTATTAAGTACTTGATATCATAAAATTCACGAACGTTGCCGATATAGTGTCGTAATGATTAGAATTACCGCTGGAGAAGTATCTGCATGTCCTTCCACGTCCCAAGGGGTTTATGTTTCGAGTCCATGACTAGTACACGCCCTTTGTCATGTTGAATGATTAACAGAATATAGTGGTACCTGCGAATGCAAAACTAATCAATTATATACTTAACATCGAGTAAGCGAAATAGAAAGTGTATACAAGACAATAACACTCACTGGAAGTTGTAAGGAAATAGTATTTCCCTTTTGGTTTCTTGAAACCTTAACGTGTACTATATTATCCTCCGTATCCTGGGGGCTTATTCTGAGATTAGCTTCATGAACCCAATATGGGTCAATGAAGCCAATGTCATAGATTTGTCCTCTGCTGCATTCAAGAATCTTCATTCTGCATATTAAAGTATGATTATATACATGCAATAAACAAAATATTATAGATGAAGACTAAATTAATTACAGAATTAGTACTTACAGACAATAGGCACTCATGAGAGATTTGTCCAAGGCGTCTTGATTGAATAATTGAAATAGTTCATCAAATTCAATGGATATCATGTCATCGTTTTCTTTCCCATGATGCTTTTTTGTAACCCTCAGCACTATCCGATTAGCCCGGCCCTTGTGGCATGCATGTACCAGTTATGCAATCTTCGCATTTTGTTGGAAGATTGTTTACCTCCTCGAGTTTGACGAGAGGTTTTCCGTCTTGGTATTGGTATGCTACTTCACTCAGGAAGAACTCTAAGCGGGATAAGTCTGGCAATACTCATACCTTGAGCAGCGGCAGCTTCTCCGTGTATGCAACTACCTACGGATCATCTTGCTCTTATTTATATTTGCTCCACCCACATTGGTTTGAGAAATCACCTTGAGAGGCGCAAGTCTGTTTTGCTTGTTCTCGAGCTGGGCAACAGATTTCCGCTTGCATCGATCGCTCTTGAGGCTTTTGTGCTGCA
Source organism: Avena longiglumis (assembly GCA_030063025.1). NCBI lineage: Eukaryota > Viridiplantae > Streptophyta > Magnoliopsida > Poales > Poaceae > Avena > Avena longiglumis. The sequence goes on from CP125976.1 coordinate 138,690,438, forward strand.
TGTGAGTTGAGAATAGAACGCTCATAGTCGATGACAGCTTTGGCTCGGGTAGATGAAGAGTCTTTAGCATTTTCAACACTTTGGCTTTTTCTTCTTTGGTCTGGGAACTCTGGCTCTTTCGGCCGCCTCAGCTTAGCAGCATTTGTCGTTTCCGCATCAACGATCGCTTGATCTCCTCTTCAAGACAGTCATAAGCTCTCTTGGGAGGAACCGTTGGTACTTTTGGAAGAGGCTCTTGTTTACGTTCGGCGATCGCTTGGCCACGATGGCGATGCGCTTCGCTTTTTATCCCGAGGCGCCGCGATGGCTACCATGATGATGGCTGCACGAGATTGGTGGCGACGGATCCGGGTGAGGCGACGAAGGCATGCTGCGGCGACCTCGGCTGGAGACGGGTGAGGCGGCGAAGATGGCCTTGGCGTGTGATTTGAAGCACGATACAATCCTTGACCATAGAATGGTGACGTTTTCGTCACCCAGCGATCATCCCTTCACCAGCAGAGGGTAGTGAAGATCCAAAACCTCAAAGGTGGGCATGATTTCAGCCACGCCGACAACAGCGTAGCCCTCTGGAACCGGACGAATGTGGTAAGTTGGTGTGGGTCCAATTGGTAAGGCATAGCCGACCGCCACCTTCATTGATATGTTCACAACTTTGACATGTAGCTCGCGATGTGTCATCTCGTGATATCATCCTTTGGGTAGCCAACAGAGCCATCGTCGGTGCATCATCGGCATCTCCATTGTCATCACCGGGACCTCGGTGGAAGCCACTGCTTTTTCGATTATTCGATAGGCCGGTAGCATCGAATGCAGTGTGTTGCTGAGATGGGGCGGTAGTACTTTGCTCTTTAAGTGAGTTAATTTCATCTTGTTGTTGCTTTAATCGTTCTTCAATTAAACGCATTCGCTCTTTCGACTTTCGCTTCACCGCCGCCTGTCCTTACTCCTCGGCGGCTTCTATCGGGATATTTCTTCCTATCTTGAAACCCAGTCCTCCATGATTGGGAGCCTATTGTGCCTCGTGTTCGTCCATCATGTTCCTTATTTCCAAGGGTGAGTGTGAGCTCATCATTCTCTCTATCGGGAATGAAGTCCCCATCTTTAACAGCCTTTACTGCTTTTCTGATCCTCTCGATTGGAGGGTCTTCTTTATATGTATGGTATATATACACCTCCCTCCGAGTCCAACATGCCCCATGCCCGTAAAACCAATTCCTTGCACGTTACCCAATAAATACATCTCTGGGTGATATTTTTATCGCAGTTCTGCTCAAGTTTCTCCCACTTAGGAATGCCACCAGAGCCACCTTGCCCCATAGTATGGTGATACTTCTTGTTAGCGACATTCACTTATTCGTTTTGGACATTTTCTTAGCTTTTTTCGATTTCTTGTATTCCACAAACTCATCCCGAATGGTTTTATCTTCTCAAACTGAATATTCTTGAAATCGAGTCTTCTTTTTCACGACATAGTCAAGGTGCAATCTTTTCTTCCAGTTGGTGAAACATGGGCCATCTTCTTCAAAGCCCACTCCTGACCTTAGCCTCCATGGCTCTCCCATGTTGTAAGGCGTCCTCAATGGATCCTCGCATTTGGATCCAGCTCTATCTTCGGTAGTTTGAAATTAACCATGAGCCTCTTCCACAGTAAATCTTTGGCGTGGTTAGGGACAAATAAACATGTTCCCTCTTCATCCGCATTAGCAGGCCTATTCCAATTTCTAATGGTGATCGGGATTAAGTCCCTAACGATTACTCCGCATTGTGCCACAAATTTGGTTGCGACAACTTTGGGAGCTGTCGGTCTGCCGTCTACAGCGACATCTTCGATCCTGAACCTCTCATGGTCTTCCAACTTTTTGGTTGGGCCTCGTCCGCTCTTTTCAGTAGATTCCTTCGATCCGGAGGGCTAAAAGAAGAAAGATCGCCGTTACTATTTCTATATAGATAGCAGATGATTAATTAATGAATTGATTTATATTACATGCACCTTGGGAGCGTCGTCTTCTCGATTACACAAGGCATCGCCTTCTCCCTCGGAAGGCAACACCTTCAACCTCAACAAGTTGTCTACTCGGTAAAGAGGATCACCCTCACGGAGTTGTTCGTAAAAACGTTGATACGTCTAAATTATCTTCCCCACGGATCACACCTTGGATCAACTCTTCCTTTTCTTCGTCTCTCGACGTGTGGGTCCATATTTTACGCATAGGTGAAAAAGCGAATAAGTCAAAGCGGCTAAAGGAGAAAGTTAAGAGAAACCTAATATATACATACACAATAATAAAATGAAGAGAAACCTAAACCTAGCTACAAAAGGAAACCGTGTAGTAGATAGGTAACTTTAGCTAAAATCAACTAAAATCAATATTAGAGTTAGAGGGTGTAAAACCTAGTTCGGAGAAACCTCGGATGCATATGAGAGGAACATGAGTATAAGGCTACAAAGGGAAACTATCCAGCAGATAGGTAACACTAGATACTAACAAAATACCATATTGGAATCGATCTCGATCTCGATATCGTATTCTACCGAGAAGAACCAAATCACCGGAAAGAAAGGGAAACAATCAACACATGGCATCGATGCAATGCTCAAGCAATGATGATGATACGACAAGTTAATGTGCATTGGAATGTAACCCTAAAGCATGCTCAACAAGTTAATCGGGGTTCCAGGGGCGCAAACCCTAACTCAAGGAACTCCGGAATCACCTGTTAGGGTTACTAGGGTGTTCTAATTAAACTTTTTATTTAAGTTGTTGAAAAATGCATGATTATGGCATAGATAGATAGTTCTCATTTTTCTGAACATTTTGGTATATTATTTGTATTTTTCTGAATTACAGATTAAAAGTTATTGAATTTACAAGTTTTATTCAAATTCTGAAATTATTAAATCAAATGTTTAAACCTTTTGCACCATAGTATGACAAGGATAATGATATGACAAGTCAATTTGTATTAAAAAGTAACCCTAAGACATGCTCGGCAATTTAAACGGGGTTCCGAGGGGTGAAAACCCTAACTCGTGAAACTCAGAGTATATGAGAGGGTTGATTTTGTTTTCTAATTAAACTTGTCTTGAAAGTTGTTGAACAATGCATGATTATAGGTTAAATAGTTAGATCTCATTTTTGAACATTTTGATATATTATTTGTATTTTTCGAGTTATAAATAATTAATTATTGAATTTACAATATTATATCAATTTATGGATTTAATTAAACCATTTCGAATTTAAACAAAACGAAAACATTTTTACACCGCCACTGCTAGCCACGGTGGGCGTGAGGGCCCGTGGCCACCTCGGCCTCCACGCAGGGGCCGGGGCACCTAGCCACGGTGGGCGAGGAGGCCCGTGGCCACCTCGGCCTCCACTGGACCAGCCACGGCTAACCCGCACCATAGAGGCACCTAGCCTCTAAGGCTGGCAGTGGGACCAAGGCGGCTGGCCCACGCGGTAGCCACGCACCACGTCACCACGACGGCGGCGCGGCGATGGTCGACGATGACCACAGGGAGCGCGGGGCTGCAGTTTGCATTCGAAAGAGCTCGTCGAGGCGAACCATATGGTGGCGCCGCCCATTATTGGTCATGGGCGGCGAGGCCAGCAAGCGACAGAGGCGGCAGATGGTCGTCGCGGTAGAGCTAGAGAGAGACAGGCGTGTGAAGAGGTGCTAGAGCACCGGTGGCTCACCACGAACGCGATGCCGGTCGGAAGCAAGGTGGCGAGCGGAGGCGAATCGGCGGCGGCGGAGCTCGGAAGATGGGTTGCAGAGCTTGATTAAGGCGAGCGGGGCGATTCCTTTGGCGTGAGAGCGATCCGGCCTGGAGCTCCTCGGCATGAGCTCGGGGCGACTGCGGCGTTGTGGGTGGGGGGTTCTGTGTGTAGCGTCGATGAATGAGATGGGGAATAAGAAGAAGAGGAGGGCACCCATTATAAGCGAAGGGCCTTTAGTCGGTTGGTGGCTCCAAGGGACTAAAGAACATCGTCGTTGGAGCCACCAACCGACCTATACTCAATATTTTCAAGAGCCCAGCGTTGGCGACAGGAGGTCTTTAGTCTCCAAGACATATTCCCTGTTTCAAAAAATTTCGGTGTTTGTCTCTGTTCGCCTTATTTTTTATTTTGGGGTTTAAATTTGTATTGTTTTTAAATGATAATTAATTTGGAATTTAGAAAAACTTTAAACATAAAAGTGTTTGGATTTGAATAAATAATTCAAAACCATTTTCATTTAAAAATAATTAATGTAACCATTTAAAATATGAACCATTTACAATTAAAAATGAATTAACTTATATTTTTAATATCAATTTGGAATTTAGAAAAATTAAACATAAAAAGTGTTTGGATTTAAATAAATAATTCAAAACATTTTACATTTTAAAAATAATTAATGTAACCATTTAAAATATGAACCATTTACAATTAAAAATGAATTAACTTATATTTTTTAATATCAATTTGGAATTTAGAAAAACTTTAAACATAAGAAGTGTATGGATTTGAATAAATAATTCAAAACATATTCTATTTTAAAAATAATTAATGTAACCTTTTAAAATGAATTAACTTATATTCTATTTTTGAATATTAATTTTAAAAGCGACCTGTTTTTGCGCTCGGAAAATGGAAAAGGGCTTTTCCGTATGCGACAAAAGGAAAACTTCCTCCTGCAACATTGTTCTCCATACCAATGTCCACACACATGCATAATATGGGCACAACATCACAAACTATGCCGTGATTCAGCACATAACATCGGTCATTTGGACCGAAATCCATGAAATCTCGAACATGATAGGTCATTTTGTGAAGGTTTTTTCGAAACATGATCAATATACCAAGTATGGTATTTTTCCTTTCAACTATGTAACATAATATGACACCACGCGAAGGATTTTCATTGTTCGGATTTTTTTTGAATTTATTATGCCCGTTTTGAATTATCTGAATTTCTAACTATGGTCGAACCGGTGTGCATGAAGATAGTGTTGGGAATATGCCCTAGAGGCAATCATGTATGATGATATTTCCCATTGTATTCATAAAGTTATTAAGTAGTCCTTGTATAAACATCTGATGTGTATCATTGAATATGTGATTCAGTTGTGGAACTATGCATTCATGTTGTTTGTACTAAATATCCTTGGTCATTGAGGTTGTGCTGGACACACAACTTAGACCAATGTGAAAGTTGGCTTGATGACTCGGTTCCACTTGTCATGGGCATGGAGATGCTATTCCAACTTACACAGACTAGGCTAAAGAGTTTAGCGAGTCGGATTGACCCATATTGAGGTACAACGAACTAAGCTGTCATTGTATATCTCAATCAATGTAATCCTTAGACTGAGGTTGTTGCATAGTCCGAGTTGAGGATCACCGACTTAGGTTACATCAAGCGCTGATCCGTGAATCGCGCTTATAAAGGCGGGGTTCGAATCGAGAATCAAGCTGCGTGATGTGAATAACCAAGATGGGATTTTGCCCTCCACTCGGAGAGATATTCTCTGGGCCCTCGTGAGATATGATTCGGAAAGCATGGCCATGCGACTCGGTTAAGTGTTAACCGAGGCGATCGACTAAGAGTTAGTCGGGTGAATCACTTATCTCGGATCGAGAGAGTCGGACTATTTAAGGGATGACATATATTCGCCTATAGTCGACAAGGTATATCGTGAGGCAAAGGGACTCGGACGTAAGTCGCATTGAAAAGGCAAGTCGTCATGACTCTTTGGTACTTGGGAATCGATGCGTTACGCTGGGAGCCGATGCCGATTGATCGATTGTGAGTCGGACTCAAATCGTGTCCAAGTAACCATGAGCCTGCGGGGTCACACACTTAAGAGCGGGAGCAGGTTCGGATTAGATCCGAATCATATAATCTGGTTGGGTTGGACCTAAACCAGATTAGGAATGAGTTAGTGAGTTGGACTCACGGTGACTAGTTTTATATGGGCTTTAGTGAATGGGTCGAAAGCGAGCCCACGTTCACTCCTATATATTGTGGAGCACAAGAACCCGAAATGTTAATCGTTGTTCGGTTAGGTCATTCCATGTGTTGGAAACCCTAGCTCCACAAAGAGTCCGGCCGCAGAACGAACCTAGCGATTCGCGGCGCTCCTCCTTATGCGATGTGGATACCAGAGGTCTTTGCGATCAGCACCGTGACGATCGGATCGTGAGGACGCCTTTGCATCAACTGACGCGCTACATCAGTAATCCGCAACCACGCGTCTAGTGGTAAACCTCGTGGCCTTCTACCTCAGCTAGATCTTGGGATCACCACGTTAGAGGAAAATTTTATTTTATCTCCGTGGCCCAACAAAGGGTATCGAGCGATAGCTTCGGTTTTAGGCTCGAGATCTCGCATATGTGATATGCGGTAGGCTATAGATGAGATCTATGTCCTGTTTTGGTGGTCGATCTATGAGATAGATCGGTTTTGTATGAAGTTGATTGGATCAATGTACTCGGGAATGGTAGATCTGAATTCCGTGATCATCTGCGAGGTCGTGGAACGACATACCCCTACCGTCGGCTTCCGCCATCGGGGTGAAGCGTGACGTAAATCGAGCGGTGATCGAAGATCAAAAGTTTGATCGAATCGAACGATGGTCGGAATCCATGTTCGGATCGTAGATGAGATCTACGTTTTCGGAAAAATCGTCGGGCGCTGCCCAGACCGCCCGGCCCTGTCGTAGCGCCTTAGATGTCGTTGCGAGTTTCACAACGCCGGTAGATATTGTATCTATGCATAACTTGTTTTGCAGGAAGTTGTGAATGGTATGGTTCATGTGCATGTGATGTATGTGTGTAATCCATACGTGATCTGCGAATCACGGTTTTTGTCAGCCGGCTGGAGCCTAGGTGCTGTCATTTTATTGTATAACGACCTGCGTGTCGGATTCTCTATGTAATTTACTTTACTAAGCTAGTGTAGCTGTTTGAGAACCTGGAAGGCATGCAAGGCGTTGTACATGTCGGCGACATGGAGTAAGACGGCAAGTGACAAGAGTTGTACGAGTCGGATTACGTGCTTTGTGGAGATGGAGATCGCCATGAAGAGAGCCATACCATTTCACATTATAATTGCTTTATTTTGTGTTATTGTTATGTCTCAGTTTTCACTCTATTCGATAGTCGGTAAAATTTAATCCTCAAAGAAGGTCTAGTCGGTTTTCCTTGGTGTTTGCACCATCACAAGTCGGACATTTTTGGTAGTGGGCTCATAAAATTGAGGTGCTGCCAATTCTTTCCGACTAGGTGGGTTCGAGTCGGACTCTTACTGCAGAAACACTCGGTAAGCTAGACGGGTCTATCACAACGGTTGTGGGACTCGGGGAAAGGTCGGATGGGAGCCGGGGCATGTGATGCCACCCGTCCAACAGGAGTCGCATGGGATGCAATTGACAAGGAGTTGTCTACCTAGATCACTTGACGGCTAGCGGTGATGCTAAAGCTCACTAGCCGACTTGATTATTTAGGATCCTGAATCACTAAGTAACCATCGGAGGGGTGTTGGTTCTAGTGGGAGCATAAAATATTAAAATGTTTAATATGCTTGCTCTTTTATGAATACATGTCTTAAGTGTTTTGCATATTTTCTGTTGTAGATCATGGCACCAAGTAGCAGTCACTCTCAGTTATCCGGCTTTGCGTTGAGAACCATTCTTGAGAAAGATAAACTGAACGACACTAATTTTACCAACTGGTATCGAAATCTGAGAATTGTTCTCAAACAAGAAAAGAAGGACCATGTCCTAGACAACCCACTTCCAGATGAGCGAATGAGAATGCGATCGTCGCAGCCACCAATGCCTACCGTCGGGCTAAGGATGAGTCCACGGATATTAGTATCTTATGCTTGCTCACATGGAACCGGACTTGCAAAAGCAGTTCGAGCATGTTGAGGCCTACGATATGATCGAAAGCCTCAAAAGTATGTTCGAGCTCAAAGAGGCGAACCGAGAGGTATCAAGTCTCTCGTGCTTTCTGAGTTGCAAGCTTAAGGATGGTGATCCACCGAGTCCGCATGTGATCAAAATGGTTGGTTACGCAGTCTGGAGAGGCTTGGCTACCCCATAAGCGAAGAGTTCGCTACGGATATAATTCTGAACTCTCTTCCTAGTGCATATGGGCGTTCATTTGAACTACCACATGCATGGTATGGATAAGAAGCTCACCGAATTGCATGGGATGCTCAAGCAGAGGCGGATCTCAAGAAGGGCACCAGTCAAGTGTTGATGGTGCGAGAATAAGGCTAAGTTCAAGAAGAGTTCTTGGACTAAGAAGAAGGCTAAGTCGGGAGGAAAGCAGGCTCGGGACCTGTCCCAAGCGCTTCCTCGGGGACTAAGCCATCTCCTTCACGGATCCACTTGCTTCTCCGCAAGATGGATGGCCCTTTGGAAGAGGAACGGCAAGTACTTGGCCGACAAAGCCAAGAGTGGAGGTATGACTTCGACTCAGGTACACTTGTTTGCAATGTTATAGACATATATCTTCTTGATGCACCTAATAGTTCTTGGGTATATGATACGGATCAATTATTCACATCCGCAACTCGTTGGAGGGTAAGAACTAGGAGCGTAGCAAGAGGCGAGGTTGATATTCGAGTCGGCAACAAAGCAAGAGTTGCTGCGTTGGAAGTCGGCACGATGCAACTTCATTTACCTTCCGGATTCATTATGGAACTAAATAATTGTTATTATGTTCAAGTGCTCAATCGAAACATTATTTCTGCTTCATGTTTGATGAGGCAAGGCTATGAGTCGAATATCAAGAATAATGGTTGTTCTTTGTATTTGAATGGTATGTTTCACGGCTTTGCACCCGTCCAGGACGGGTTATTTATTTTGAATCTTGATGGTGAGTCGGTTTATAACATAAATGTTAAAAGGTTGAAACCAAATGATCTGAATATGACTTACTTTTGGCACTGTCGGCTTGGTCATATAAGTTGGAAACGCATGAAGAAGCTCCATGATGATGGACTCCTAACTTCGTTCGACTTGGAGTCGTTCGAGACATGCGAATCTTGCCTACTCGGCAAAATGACCAAGACACCTTTTGCAAAGAGTTGCGAAAGGGCGTCCGACTTGTTGGGACTAGTACATAGTGATGTATGTGGACCAATGAGCACGACAGCCAGGGGTGGTTATGAGTACTTCATTACCTTCATTGATGATTTGAGTAGGTATGGATATATCTACTTGATGAAACATAAGTCGGAAGCCTTTGAAAAGTTCAAAGAATTCCAGAATGAAGCACAGAATCAACTCGGCAAGAAAATAAAGTTTCTTGATTCGGACCGAGGAGGCGAGTACATGAGCCATGAGTTTGATGACCATCGAAAAGTTGTGGAATAGTTCCTCAACTTACTCCGCCAGAACGCCACAAAGGAATGGTGTTTGGAAAGGCGGAATCGGACCTTGTTGGACATGGTACGATCAATGATGAGTCAGACAGATCTGCCTTTATCATTTTGGGGTTATTGTCTAGAAACAATGGCGTTCACACTAAACAAAGTACCATCAAAATCGGTAGAAGACACCGCATGAGATGTGGACAGCAAAAAGCCGAGTTTGTCTTTTCTTAAGATTTGGGGTTGTGAAGCTTTTGTCAGCGACGATCGGACAAGCTTACTGCCAAGTCGGATAAATGTATTTTCGTGGGGTAACGAGAAACCTTGGGTTACTACTTCTACAACCGAGAAGAGGGCAAAGTGTTTGTCGCTCAACGGTGTCTTCCTTGAAAGAGTTTCTCATTCGGGGAGTAAGTGGAGCACGGTGCAACTCGAAGAAATTCGAGGAATCGGCTAATAGCGAATCGGCTAATAGCGAATCGGCAAAAACCTTGGAGGTTGAGCCGATCGTGGCGAATGAGCCGACAGCACACGTACTACGAAGATCGGCAAGATTACGAAGTGTTCGTGATGTGTTCTTGTTAGCAGTGATGAGCCGGCAAATTATTGGAAGCGATGGTGGGATCGATTCGAGTCATGGCTTGGAGCCATGAGATCCGAGATAAAGTCCATGGATGAAAATCAAGTTTGGAACTTGGTTGATCTGCCAGACGGTGCAAGACCCGTCGAGTGCAAATGGGTCTTTAAGAAGAAATCTAATATGGATGGAAATGTTTCAATCTATAAAGCACGCCTTGTCGCGAAGGGGTTCCGACAAGTTCAAGGAGTTGATTACGACGAGACTTTCTCGCCCGTAGCAATGCTTAAATCAGTTCGGATCATGTTAGCTATAGCGGCCTATTTCGACTATGAGATATGGCAGATGGATGTCAAAACGGCTTTCCTTAACGGAAATTTAACCGAGGACGTGTATATGATACAGCCCGAGGGTTTTGTCGATCCGGCTAATGCTGACAAGGTATGCAAACTTCAGAAATCCATTTATGGGTTGAAGCAAGCATCTCGGAGTTGGAATATTCGCTTTGATGAGGTAGTCAAATCGTTTGGCTTCATCAAGAGTGATCATGATTCTTGTTTGTACAAGAAGTTTAGTGGGAACAAAGTAAATTTTCTAATCTTATATGTGGATGACATATTACTGATTGGAAATGATGTCCAGATGTTGCAAGAAACCAAGGAATCATTGGAAAGGAGTTTCTCAATGAAAGACTTGGGTGAGGCAACATACATCCTCGGAATCGGATCTATAGAGATAGATCAAGGAGGCTCATTGGATTGAGTCGAGTACTTATTTGGACAAAGTGTTGAAAAGTTCAACATGGAATCGTCTAAGAAGGGGTTCTTACCGATGTCCCATGGTGTAAAACTTAGCAAGACTCGGTGTCCCTCGACAACCGATGAGCGAAGTCGGATGAGTGCGATTCCATATGCTTCTGATTGGATCCATCATGTACGCCATGATTTGTACTAGGCGGATGTTTCCTATGCTCTAAGTGTTGTGAGCGGATACCAGGCTGATCTGGAGAGATCCACTAGGCGGCTAAAAATATCCTAAAGTACTTGAGAAGGACTAAGGATATGTTCTTGGTTTATGGTGGTGAAGATGAACTCAGTGTAAAGGGTTACACGGATGCGAGTTATCTCACCGACTCTGATGATTCTCTCTTGCAATCCGTATACGTGTTTATTATAAACGGAGGTGCTGTGAGCTGGAAAAGTTCCAAGCAAGAGGCGTATGGCATCTACAACAGAGGTGAGTATATTCTTGCCTCGGAGGCAGCAAAGGAAGCTGTTTGGATGAGGAATTTCCTCATGGATCTTGGTGTGGTTCAGGGCTCGTCCAATCCGTTGGACGTGTATTGTGACAACAATGGTGCTATTGCACAAGCCAAGGAACCTAGACAACACCAGAAGAACAAGCACATACTCATGCGGTACCACCTGATTCGCCAGTTCGTGGATCAGGGTGATATCAAGTTATGCAAGGTACACACGGATGCAAATATTGCGGATCCGTTGACAAAGCCGTTACCCCAGCCGAAGCATGAGGCGCACCTGAGAGCCATGGTCATTAGATGCCTAGACATGTGATGTCGGAAGATTGACTCTAGTGCAAGTGGGAGACTGTTGGGAATATGCCCTAGAGGCAATCATGTATGATGATATTTCCCATTGTATTCATAAAGTTATTAAGTAGTCCTTGTATAAACATCTGATGTGTATCATTGAATATGTGATTCAGTTGTGGAACTATGCATTCATGTTGTTTGTACTAAATATCCTTGGTCATTGAGGTTGTGCTGGACACACAACTTAGACCAATGTGAAAGTTGGCTTGATGACTCGGTTCCACTTGTCATGGGCATGGAGATGCTATTCCAACTTACACAGACTAGGCTAAAGAGTTTAGCGAGTCGGATTGACCCATATTGAGGTACAACGAACTAAGCTGTCATTTGTATATCTCAATCAATGTAATCCTTAGACCTGAGGTTGTTGCATAGTCCGAGTTGAGGATCACCGACTTAGGTTCTGTCAAACGCTGATCCGTAACTGGGCAGTTATAAAGGCAGGGTTTGGGTCGACTGAGAATCAAGCTGCGTGATGTGAATAACCAAGATGGGATTTTGCCCCTCCACTCGGAGATATTCTCTGGGCCCTCTCGTGAGATATGATTCGGAAAGCATGGCCATGCGCGACTCGGTTAAGTGTTAACCGAGGCGATCGACTAAGAGTTAGTCGGGTGAATCACTTATCTCGGATCGAGAAGAGAGTCGGACTATTTAAGGGATGACATATATTCGCCTATAGTCTGACAAGGTATATCGTGAGGCAAAGGGACTGCGTAAGTCGCATTGAAAGGCAAGTCGTCATGACTCTTTGGTACTTGGGAATCGAGACGCTCGCTAGGAGCCGATGCCGATTGATCGATTGTGAGTTGGACTCTAATCGTGTCCAAGTAACCATGAGCCCGCGGTCACACACTTAAGAGCGGGAGCAGGTTGGATTAGATCCGAATCATATAATCTGGTTGGGTTGGACCTAAACCAGATTAGGAATGAGTTAGTGAGTTGGACTCATGGTGACTAGTTTTATATGGGCTTTAGTGAATGGGTCGCGAGCCCACGTTCACTCCTATATATTGTGGAGCACGAACCAGAAAGGTTAATCGTTGTTCGGTTAGGTCATTCCATGTGTTGGAAACCCTAGCTCCACAGCAGTCCGGCCGTAACCTAGCGATTCGGCCGCTCCTCCTTGTACGTGTGGATACCAGCAGAGGTGCTGTGCGATCAGCACCAGGACGATCGGATCATGAGGACTGCACTGAATCAACTGACGCGCTACATCAGTAATCCGCAACCGCGCGTCTAGTGGTAAACCTCGTGGCCTTCTACCTCAGCTAGATCTTGGGATCACCACGTTAGAGGAAAATTTTATTTTATCTCCGCGTGGCCCAACAGATAGGGGACGGGCATCGTTAGAACTTGCATTGGATATTCCTGCCGATTCGGCAGACATTTGTCCTTTTTACCCGGGATGGACGAAAAGGTTTGAGATGTACCGATTGGGAGATAGTCCATGTAAGGTGGTCTAGTATTTTAGGAAAATGGGACGGTAGCATTGTGAAACGGCATTTTGGTGGTTACTTCACAAAACGACCCGTTTTTTGCGCTCGGAAAATGGAAAAGGGTTTTTTCGAAACATGATCATTGTTCGGCACAAATTTAGTCCCGGATGTATTCTGAAACCGGGACTAAAAATATTTTCCGCCATTTCCCACCTCTTCCCGCCAAGTTTTCCCGCCCTTTCCTTTCTACTAGAGCTTTTAGTCCCGGATGTAGTCACTAACCGGGACTAAAGATATTTCCCGCCATGGATGGGCTGAGGATCCCCGGAGTGGCAGGTGACGATGACGATGATGATGACGACGACGATGAAGACCCTGAAGCTGCGTACTATAGGACTAGGCATGATTATGACTAAAGGGGGCGGCTTTAGGCCTGAGTGTTAGCTAGTCCCGATTTGTCCCGGTTTTTAATATTAATAAATGTCTTAAGTGTTACCTAATAAATAGAGGGAAATGCCTATATAAAGAGAGGGTTCATATTTAGTCTCGGTTGGAGAAACCAACCGCGACTGAAGGGATTATGCGCAGGGCGACAACACTAATAATAGGGGTGAGTGTCGACATTATGTCGCGGCTTATACCTTGTCCCGGATGGTGTCACCAACCGGGACTAAAGATGTTTTAGTCCCGGTTGGAGACACCAACCGACTAAAGATGAGTCAGCACTAATAGTAGGGGTGAGTGTCAACATTATGTCGTGAGTATCGACATTATGCCGAGCTTGTACTATAAATATGCATCCTTGTGAGTCCGATCCTCCAGCCAGTTTGAGGCATCTCCAAGATGGTTTTAGAGAGCAGGACACCACTACGGCCAGTTCAGGGAGATGCGACGAGCCCAGTCCTCGGCATCTCCGAGAAATCTGGTCATAGAGGCACTCTAATATGTGAAATTAGTTAGCCCGAGGCGTATTGATCTAGTTAGTGAAGTTACAAGCTGCAAGATGGTTTTCGAGGCAGGGACACCATGCTGCCAGTTCGAGGAGATGGACGTGAGCCTCCTCCGCATCTCCGAAACTGGTCATAGAGGCACTCCTAATATGTGAAATTAGTTAGCTCGAGGCGTATTGATCTAGTTAGTGAAGTTACCAGCTGCAAGATGGTTTTGAGAGCAGGAAACCATCTGCGGCCAGTTTCAGGAGATCTAAGCGGGCCAGTCCCGGCATCTCCGAGAAACCGGTCATAGAGGCACTCGGTCCAGCCACAAAATGGGACTAACACTCAAGACATTTATTAAAATTAAAAGCGAGACTACAAAACCGGGACTAAAGGCCACAAACCGCGAAAGATATCCTTCGGTCAAGCCACAAACCGCGAAAGACATGAACTAGAGTTACATAATATGAGCATGAACTTCTTGGCATATGTCATTCCTTATGACCGCTTCAGACGTAACCATGGATCATCTTCTTTACTTAACGGAATGCTTGGGTCAGTTTTCACTGTGAAGGGCGGAATTTCATCAAACTTATTATAATCTTCTGACATGTCTGTCTTGTCCTCGATTCCCACGATGTTTCTTTTCCCTGAAAGAACTATGTGACGCTTTGGCTCATCATATGATGTATTCGTTTGCATATTTTTTCTTTTTTTCGGTCTGGAGGACATGTCCTTCACATAGAAAACCTGAGACACATCATTGGCTAGGACAAATGGTTCATCTCTATAACCAAGATTGTTGAGATCCACTGTTGTCATTCCGTACAACTGGTCTATCTTTACCCCTTCCCCATTCAGGTTGACCCATTTGCAGCGAAACAAAGGGACCTTAAAAGAGACTCCATAGTCTAGTTCCCATATCTCCTCTATGTAACCATAATATGTGTCCTTTTGTCCATTCTCGTCTATTGCATCAAAGCGGACACCACTATTTTGGTTGGTGCTCTTTTTATCTTGGGCGATCGTGTAGAATGTATTCCCATTTATTTCGTACCCTTGGAAATTCAATACAGTAGAAGATGGTGACGCTGCCAACAAGTATAGCTGATCTCCAACAGTGGTGTCATTCAAGAGATGTGTCCGCATCCAACCACCGAAAGACTTCATGTGTTCATCTGTAATCCATGATTCAGGCTTCCCGGTTTTTGAGCGTATAATATTCTTGTGTTCCTCCATATCTGGAGCTGCCAAGCTGGAATTATGTAGAACTGTGTAGTGTGCTTTAGTGAAAGAATCCCCGTCCCTACATATCATTGCTTTCTTTCCTAGTGTGCCTTTTCCACTTAGTCTTCCCTCATGCCGCGAGTCAGAAACACCAATCGGCTTAAGGTCAGGAATAAAGTCAACACAAAACTCAATGACCTCCTCTGTTCCATATCCCTTGGAGATGCTTCCTTCTGGTCTAGCACGGTTATGAACATATTTCTTTAAGACTCCCATGAACCTCTCAAAGGGGAACATATTGTGCAGAAATACCGGACCGAGAATGGCAATCTCTTCCACTAGATGAACCAGGAGATGCGTCATAATATTGAAGAAGGATGGTGGGAACACAAATTCAAAACTAACAAGACATTGTACCACATCCTTCTGTAACCTTGGCAGAATATCTGGATTGATTACCTTCTGAGATATTGCATTGAGGAATGCACACAGCTTCACAATGGGTACTCGAACATTTTCCGGTAGAAGCCCCCTCAATGCAATCGGAAGCAACTGCGTCATAATCACGTGACAGTCATGAGACTTCAGGTTTTGGAACTTTTCTCTGCCATATTTATTATCCCCTTTATATTAGATGAGAAGCCCGACGGAACCTTGATACTGTAAAGGACTTCAAAAAGATTTCCTTCTCCTTTTTGGTAAGAGCATAGCTGGCACGACTTAAGTGACGCCCTTTATCCGTCTTGTTATCTGTATGCATGTTCTTTGGGTCTTTCATAATTTGTTGGTCCTCCCGTGCTTCAGGTGTATCTTTTGTCTTCCCATACACGCCTAGGAATCCTAGCAAGTTCACGCAGAGATTCTTCGTCACGTGCATCACGTCGATTGAAGAGCGGACACGCAGGACTTTCCAATATGGCAGCTCCCAAAATATAGATTTCTTCTTCCACATGGGTGCGTGTGTCCAGAGCGTCGTTCGAACTGATTGACCGCGGGACCCTTTCCAAAGATTACTTCTATGTCCTTGACCATACCAAATACATCATCACCATGGGAGTTCAGGCTTCTTGGTGATCGCCTCACCTTTGAAATTCTTGCCTTTCTTTCTTACGGGATGGTTGGTCGGAAGAAATCGTCGATTCGCTAGGTACACAACCTTCTTGCATTTATGCAAATATGTACCTTCGGTCTTATCTAAACAGTGGTGCATGCCTTATATCCTTTGTTTGTCATCACGAAAGGTTACTAAGAGCAGGCCAATCATTGATGGTTACTGAATAACAACCCTCGTAGATTAAATGGCTCTGTTTGTTCTCATCCCACGACGTACACCTGGTTTGCCCCACAACCGTAACAGTTCTTCAACTAATGGCCTAAGGTACACATCAATGTCGCGTTCGGTTGCTTCGGGCCTTGGATGAGCAATGGCATCATAATGAACTTACGCTTCATGCACAACCAAGGAGGCAGGTTGTAGATACATAGAGTCACGGGCCAGGTGCTGTGACTGCAGCTCTGCTCCCCAAAAGGATTCATGCCATCCGTACTTAGACCAAACCATAAGTTCCTTGCGTCACCTGCAAAGTCTGGGAAGTCTCCTCTCGATTTTTCTCCACTGTGACCCATCAGCAGGGTGTCTCAACTCCCCGTCTTTCTTACGGTCTTCTTTGTGCCATCGCAACAACCTGGCATGCTCTTTGTTTCTGAACATGCGTTTCAACCTTGGTATTATAGGAGCATACCACATAACCTTAGCAGGAACCCTCTTCCGGAGGGGCTCTCCCTCAACATCACCAGGGTCATCTCGTCTGATCTTATACCGCAACGCGTTGCATACCGGGCATTTATCTAAATTCTCATACTCCTTACATGCGTAGAGGATGCGTCATTAATGCATGCATGTATCTTTTGCACATCTAATCCCGGAGGACGAGAGTCTTCTTTGCTTCGTAGAGGTACTCTCGGGAAGTTCGTTATGTTTTGGAAACTTGCTTCATTATTTTCAGCATCTTTTCAAATGAGTCGTTAGACCACACTCGCCTTCCATCGCAACAATTCCGGTGGTACCGAGCTTTGTGCTGCCATCTTCACAATTTGGGTACAACAATTTCTAGTGATCTTCTAACATGCCCTCTAACTTCAACTTCTCATTTTACATTTCACGCTTTGCATCGAAATGACCCTACCAAGTTCATCACCGGCTCATCCGATGCCCGTTCTTCACCTTTTTCCTCCATTATCTTCCATTGCGTATCATGTATTCAGGAAACATATGATGATAGTTGTTATCATCATCTTCTTCTTCACCATCTTCCATCATAACCCCTCTTTCCCCGTGCTTGGTCCAGAAATTATAGTTGGGCATGAAACCTTTCATAATCAGGTGGCCGCGAATGATTTTCGAGGAAGAGTACTCCTTGTTGTTCCGACATTGAACACATGGACAACGTATAAATCCATTCTCTTTGTTTGCCGTAGCCACATCGATAAATTTATCCACGCCTTTGATATACCCGGCTACCCGCCGGTCACCGTACATCCATTCCCGACCGTTCATCTGCATCATATAAGTAAGTTTATCAAAAAACAGGACATCATAAATAGTGAAATAACCAATTCACACCGACACATGAATTGTATCAATGACCTAGAAAAGATAAGATTGCTAACCTCGATCGAGGGAAATAAAGAGGAGAAAGCTCAAGTGCGTCTCGAACACCTTCTATATTTTTGTTCTATGAGAAATTCAACGGGATTTTTCACTCAAACATTTCAACAAACACCTTCAATGCATGCATGAGAAAACTAGCACACACCTCACACCTTACACCATTGAAAAACAGTGGAGGCAGAGGCGTTACATTTATAGAGGGCAGGCCTTTAGTCCGGTTGAAGCAAAGAACCGACTAAAGGCGTGCGTGCCACGTGGCCAAACCTTTAGTCCCGGTTGGTGGCTCCAACCGGACATGCCCTTACCAACCGGGACCCATGCCCCGTGGCCCCGCGGACCAGCATTAGTCCCGGTTGGTGGCGCAATCGGGACTAATGCTCCGAGGGGTCACGAACGGATGACCTTTTTCCTCTAGCGACGGTTCCTTGCAGCTCGATTGTAGCCAGCATGCCACATGCGCCGCGACGCAATTGCAAACACCCGCATATGTAAAGTTCGTCTCCTTTTGTTTCCCGTCTATAATCATGTAAAGTCCTTTTGTCAAGTTGTCATTGACTGATTGTCCTGAAGTGTGAGCCACTGAGCACACATGGTCGGGGTCCGAAAATGGAAATGCCTCACAGCACAAGCAAAGCCCTCGTGTTGAATGCAATGTCACGGGCCGGAGAAGATATTCTGCCACCACCACGACCAGTACGAGGGAAGACAACTGGTGCAGGCATTTCATGTGCCGCGGCAGGGGAACTGATCGAATGGTCACACCATGAGACTTGGAGTCGACACGACAACTTGGTACTTGCAAAGGTGCGGCATAGCAGAGGAGCCGAACGGAACTCCAGCTAGCTAGCAGTCTAGCAGTACAGTGCCTAGCAGGTAGCATAACATGCACAGGCGGACTTGACTAAACAGTAAAACACCATGCAAATCACTGGTGTATTCGCTAGTACTCCTCCTAGAAGTTAACAAGATCAAAACCTCTTCCCCACAGAACGTGCTGTCTTCCATCGGTGCATATCGGATCCATGCTGCCTCAGTTGCCGTCGACGACGTTGGGGGCTTGAAGATGAAATTCGGCGAGAAGAACTCCGGTCATGGCGGCCACTGCACCGACTACGATCGAGACCGGGATCGCCCACACCGGGACATTTTGCGAGAGGTAGCAGCTCAGCCAGCCTAGATACCCGGCGCAGGCTACCGTGCTCGGCTGCAACACGCCGTCGACGACGTGCAGGGCCAGGTGCTCATCCTCCGACACCGTCCTCGTCACCAGGACCCGGCCGTTCGGGTACGACGGAGGGGACGGCCAGAGCTCCAGCGCGGCCCCGTCGTCGCGGACGACTAGGGTGTTGGTCGCCGCGTCCTCCGCCAGCGTGCTCACGGCCACCCACTCGAACCCCCTGAACCGCTTCCTGCCGTAGCGCCCCGCCACGCCGTGGTACAGCAGCACGGATACCCGGTCGGCGGCGGCGAGGCGTCGGAACGCGGGGCCGAACGCGGTGACGGCCTTGTCGTCGGGGCAGAACACCGTGAGCCCGCCGCCGCCGCTGACGAGGCGCCTCTGGAAGACCTCGCCCGCGGTCGGCGTCGCGGAGAGGAGGCCAGCGAAGCTTCCGCAGCCGTTCTTGGACATGTGGTCCACGAGCCCCCGCCACGCCGCGTCCGGGCAGAAGAACGTGAGCCCTCTGCCGCCGCCGCCGCCACCGCCGACGAGGAGGCCCTCCTGGAAGGCGTCGCTCGCGTCGGACGTCACGTTGTGGAGGCCCACGGAACTCCCGCAGCCGTTCATGGACGTCGCGTCGCGGAACATGAGCCGGGGCAGCCTGGGATCGTCGTCGCCGGCGGCGCCTCCGGACACGGCGAGCACAAGAACCAGCATAAACAACGCGGCCATATTATCGCGCGCGGGCGGCACGAGAAGGAGACGGTAGAATTGACCGTGGCTGTATCGATCGAGTTGCTTAGTGTCTACTGGCTACTGGCTAGCTGCAGTGCAGTGTGTAGGATATCGGGTAAGCAACTGTCGACGTACTAGCTAGGACGGTGGGAGCTCCATGGATGGAGGCTAGGTGTGACAAGAGGAGACGACCTAGGTTTGACTGCTCTGGAATGAGAGAGTGGGGAAGAAAGGAATAAAGGCTAGACAGAAAGATACGTGTCGGCCGCACCGAGCAAGCGCGTGTTGTGCAGGAGTAATACTACTAGCTACCATGGCGATGACACTTCTTTCAACTAGCGCGTGCTGAACCAACTTACAGTGTCTTACTAGCTGAACTAAAGCGGCCCATGGTTTCTAAGATCACTCGTATAATTATGGGAGCGCCTAGATTTCGGGGCGTCTGATTTTTAGTTATGTCTAAATTATTGATGTCATATTATTATTTTCTGCTAATTTTCAGTTGCAACCTAGTTGTAATTTATAAATTTTATACAAATTCCTAGTTACAACTTATATATCGCATGAATCGCAAGGTACATTTAATAGTGAAGGTACATTTAATAGTGAGAGAAATGACTGATATCTAACTAAAAATCAGACGCCTATGCCTACGCCTTATTTCTAGCACACTACTAGAAAACAAGCCATTCGTCTAGGCCATTAGTGCCGGCTGTGGTTTGGGACCGGGACTAATGGCCCACGCCGGACGGCCCGAGCCACCCCAAACCATAGGTCCTGGCCCGCTAGACCTCATTAGCCCCAGTTGAGACACAAACCGGGACTAAAGGGTCTGGGGCCTGCCGCTCGCAGCGGGCACCCCCTTTAGTCCCGGTTTGTATCTCAAACCGGGATTAGTGGTCTGACCCTATATATATGGCACAACCCCCTCCCCCTCTCAGCTGTTTTTTCCTGGTGGGAGAGGTGGTGTTGTGCTTTTTTTTTCTTGTTCATATGCACTAGAGGTGTTCGGTGAAATGTCCATTAGAGCGATGCGACTTTAGGTCACACAAGACAAACATGATATGAGGTGCCCAAGCCACACTTAAGTTTTCTCATCTTTGTTTCCAAGTGTAATAAAAGGTTAGCAACTATTTTCTTGTTTAGACCGCGCGGTACTAATTTTAGCATCGTGATTGCGTTTGATATATATTTGTATGATACAGATGAGCCATCCATGGATGTACGGTGACCGACGCTCTGCCGCTTTCAGAGAAGGCGTGCGTTCTATTCGACTTGTGGCTGAGGAGAACAAGCGGGGTGGTTTTATGTGTTGTCCATGTGTTGACTGTAGGAATGAGAAGGCTCACACTTCCGCAAGAGTCATTCAGAGCCACCTGCTTTGGTCTGGTTTTATGTACGGCTATAATGTTTGAACCAAACATGGAGAAAGAGGGGTCGTGATGGAAGACGACGATGAAGAAGAGAACGATGATGACAACTACCGATCTATGTTCCCTGAATACGCTGATACCGCAATGGAAGACAATGAAGAAGAAGGAGGTGAAGAACAGGAACCAGACTGGCCCGCTGATGATCTTGGTCGGGTAATTTATGATGCAAAGCGAGACCGCGACACAGAAAAGGAGAGGTTGCAGTTTGAGCAGATATTATAGGACCACAACAAATTGTTGTACCCAACTTGTGAAGATGGCCAGGAGAAGCTGGATAGCACACTGGAATTGCTGAAGTAGAAGGCAAGGACCGGTGTGACTGACTCGGGATTTGGGAAGTTGCTGGTATTCATGAAGAAGTTGCTTCCAAGAAATAACGAATTGCCCGCCAGTACATACGAAGCAAAGAAGATCGTCTGCCCTCTCGGATTAAATGTGCAGAAGATACATGCGTGCCCTAATGACTGCATCCTCTACCGTGGTGAGAAGTACGAGAATTTGGATAAATGCCCGGTATGTACTGCATTGCGGTATAAGATCAGAAAAAATGATCCCGGTGATGTTGATGGCGAGCCACCCAAGAAGAGGGTTCCTACCAAGGTGATGGGTATGCTCCTACAATACCACGATTGAAACATTTGTTTAAAAACAAAGAGCATGCCAAGTTTTTGTGATAGCACATGGAAGAACATAAGAAAGACGGGATGTTGAGGCACCCCTCTGATGGTCGGCAGTGGAGAAAAATCGAGAGAGACTTCCCGGACTTTGCTGGTGATGCAAGGAACTTATGGTTTGGTCTAAGTACAGATGACATGAATCCTTTTGGGAAACAGAGATGTAGTCACAGCACCTGGCCCGTGACTCTATGTCTCTACAACCTTCCTCCTTGGTTGTGTATGAAGCGGAAGTTCATTATGATGCCAATGCTCATCCAAGGCCCGAAGAAACCCGACAACGACATTGATGCGTACCTAAGGCCATTAGTTGTTAAACTTTTACAGTTGTGGGCCAAACCAGGTTCACGTGTGTGGGATAGGCACAAAAAAGAGCCATTCGACCTACGAGCGTTGCTGTTCATAACCATCAATGATTGGCCTGCTCTTAGTAACATCTCAGGACAGACGAACAAGGGATATAATGCATGCACAAACTGTTTAGATGAGACTGAAAGTATATATCTAGATAAATCTATGGAGAATGTGTACCCGTACAATCGCCGTTTTCTTCTACTCAGACATCTCTTAAGGAAAAAAGGCAAGCATTTCGATGGCGAGGAAGATCACCGGAAGAAGCCTGCCCCCGTACTGGTGCTGGTGTACTTGGTATGGTCAAGGATTTAAATATAATATTTGGAAAGGGTCCCGGAGGACAACCTGTTCCGAAAGACGCCGACGGACGCGCACCCATGTGGAAGAAGAAATCTATATTTTGGGAGCTACCCTATTGGGAAGTCCATGAGGTCCGCTCTGCAATCGACGTGATGCACCCGACGAAGAATCTTTGCGTGAATATTCTAGGCTTGTTGGGCTTGTATGGGAAGTCAAAAGATACACCGGAAGCACAGGAGGACCAGCAACGTCATAAAGGATAAGACGACAAGCATCCAGGTCAGTTTCAAGGGCCTGCCAGCTACGCTCTTACCAAGGAATAGAAGGAAATCTTTTTTGAAGTCCTTTTCAGTATCAAGGTCCCGTCTGGCTTCTCGTCTAACATAAAGAGAATAGTAAATATGAAAAAAAATCCAAAACCTAAATTCCCATGACTGCCACGTGCTTATGACGCAATTGCTTTCGGTTGCATTGAGGGGGATTCTACCGGAAAATGTTTGAATGGTCATTGTGAAGGTATGTGTATTCCTCAATGCAATTTCTCAGAAGGTAATCTATCAGGGTTACAGATTGATGTGGTCCAATGTCTGGTCAGCTTCGAGTTGTTGTACCCTCCATCTTCAATATTATGACGCACCTCCTAGTTCACCTAGTCGAAGAGAATAGAATTATCGGTCCTGTGTTTCTACACAATATGTTCCCCTTCGAAAGGTTCATGGGAGTCTTAAAGAAATATGTTCATAACCGTGCTAGGCCAGAAGGAAGAATCTCCAAGGGCTATGGAACAGAGGAGGTCATTGAGTTTTGTGTTGACTTTCTTCCTGACCTTAAGCCGATTGGTGTTCCTGAATCTCGGTATGAGGGGAGGCTGACTGGAAAAGGCACACTAGTAAGGAAAACAATGGTATGTATGGACAAAGATTCTTTCAATAAAGTACACTACACGGTTCTACACAATTCCACCTTGGTGGCTTCGTATATCGAGAAACACAAGATTATTGTATGCTCGGAAAACCCGGGGAAGCCTGACTCCTCGATTAAAGTGTAACACGAGGACACTTTCGACAGTTGGTTGCAGAAACATCTCATGAATAACAACACTGTTGAAGATCAGCTGTACTTGTTGGCACGGTTACCATCTTCGACTATATGTACTTTCCAAGGGTACGAGATAAATGACAATACATTTTACACGATCTCCCAAGATAAAAAGAGCACCAACCAACACAGTGGTGTCCTCTTTGATGCAACAGATGACAATGGACAGAAGGACACATATTATGGGTACATAGAGGAGATATGGGAACTTGAGTATGGGCCTACTTTTAAGGTCCCTTTGTTTCGATGCAAATGGGTCAAGATGACAGGAGGCGGGGTACATGTAGATGAAAAGTATGGCATGACAACAATGGATCTCAACAATGTTGTGTACATGGACGAACCATTCGTCCTAGCCAACGATGTGACTCAGGTTTTCTATGTGAAGGACATGTCTACGAAACTGAGAAAAAGAAATCAACAAAAGAATACATCGTCCGATGAGCCAAAGCGCCACATAGTTCTTTTAGGGAAAAGAAACATCGTGGGAGTGGATGACAAGACATATATGTCAAAAGATTATAATAAGTTTCATGAAATCCCGCCCTTCAAAGTGAAAACTGACCCAAGCCTCCTGTTAAATGATGAAGATTCTCCATGGCTACGGCGCAGAAGAAAACAACAACACTAGATAGGGATGTTGGTGATCTATGTAATATATTAAACCTTTTATGTAATCATATTGTGAGTCAAGCATTTTACCCAGATCCACATGCATGCAACATTGGTCATCTTGCTCAATCAAACTAGACGACGACTCCTAGTGCCTAAGCCGCGGGAGGTGAAAACCAAAAGAGACGGAACCATCACACGATCATAGCTCGGGTGAGATCCCTGAAGAATCTGCCAGATATCGTCGACCCTGGTGTTGCAGCCATATAGGGACGGACATGCTCGTCCTCCTCCTTGACACGACGACGTACCACCTCCTCGGTGGCCGGCTCCCTCTGCACCCTTCCTGGACCAGGCGACCTCCACCAAAGAAGCTCCGGGTCGACGATGACACCCGGATTCCTCACCAAGCTATGCGTCCCGG
Organism: Avena longiglumis; assembly: GCA_030063025.1. Taxonomy (NCBI): domain Eukaryota; kingdom Viridiplantae; phylum Streptophyta; class Magnoliopsida; order Poales; family Poaceae; genus Avena; species Avena longiglumis. Next base: position 138,715,066 of record CP125976.1, read on the forward strand.
AAGGTAGCACCATCCAGTGCCAACCTAGAGGAGCCCACTCTCGGACATGCCTGACGGATCCTAGTACTCCATCGTTGCCGCCGAGTCGACTACGAGGATGCGGTATGGGCATCCTAAAGTATGCGGCGAGGAATGTGTGTATGTGTGGGTGGCCATGACGGTCGCCCTATAAATAGAGGGAAAGGGCGGGCAGGCTGGATCGGGCAGCCTATAAATAGAAGGAAATGCCTATAAATAGAGAGAAGGGCCTATAAATATAGGGTTCATCTTTAGTCCCGGTTGGAGAAACCAACCGCGACTGAAGGGATTGCGGCAGGCTGGGCCAGGCAGCACTAATGATAGGGGTGAGTGTCGACATTATGTCGTGCGGCTTGTACCTTGTCCCGGATGGTGTCGCCAACCGGGACTAAAGGCTTTAGTCCCGGTTGGAGACACCAACCGGGACAAAACATGAGTCAACACTAATAATAGGGGTGAGTGTCGACATTATGTTGTGAGTGTCGAAACTATGCTGAGATACTTGTACTATAAATAGGCATCCTTGTGAGTCCAGTCCTCCAGCCAGTTTGAGGCATCTCCAAGATCGATGATTGTCTCCCCCGGCGATGTAGCGCATCACGCCGATGATATTACGGTTCGCCAATCAGATACGACGGCCGTCTTCGTTGTGGTTCACCGGGGGCGGGCCATCACCCTCATACCTGGCGAGCTCCCTTTCCTGCCGGTTAGCAAAGAAGGCATTCCAGGTGTCGTAGTTGTCGGTGAAAGGATACAGATGTCGCCTAGAGAGGGGGTGAATAGGCGATTAAAACTTTTCCGAGAGTGGCTCAACAAAGGTGGAATTAAACTAGCGTTTACTTTGTTAAGCACAAAACCTAGAACAATCTAGGGTTCACCTATGTGCACCAACAACTTATGCTAAGCAAGACAAACAACTATGTGATAGCAAGATATATACTTCAAGCACGAAGGCTATCACAAAGTAAAGTGCATAAGTAAGAGCTCGAGTATAGAGATAACCGAGGCACGCGAGGACGACGATATTTTACCGAGTTCCTCCCAACATGGAGTACGACTCGTTTGGAGAGGGGTGGTATCTAACCACCCACGCCACAAAAGGCCTCCCTTATTCTCCGGTGAATCTCACCCCAACGGGATCGATCCACACTTCCACTATTGGTGCACTTGTTGGTGGCAATCCGGAACCTCTCACAAGGTTGGGGCACTTCTCCACAACTCAATTGGAGGCTCCCAACAAACAAGCTTGGGGAAAGCTCCACAACTTAATTGAAGGCCCCAAGTAATCCAAAGACCTGCAAAACCACCAAACCTTCTAGGGTTCCAAGAACCCAAGAGTAAAAATCTTCTCACCTTTCACTCAATCGAATCCTCACCGAGAACTCAAACCGATGCACCAAATGCAATGGCAAGAACATAAGAAGTGCTCAAGTTCTTCTCTCCCTAATTCCACCAAATCTACAAAAGCTTGTGGGGGAATAAGAGAGGAAGAACAATGGAGAAAATTCACAAAAGACTCCAAGATCTAGATCCCAATATGTTCCTCTCACTTAGTGGAGAGATTGATTGGTGGGGTTATAGATCTAGATCTCCTCTTTCAAATCCCTCAATAATATGCAAGAATCATAGGAGGGATTGAGGGGAAGCAAGCTCAAGAAGGTCAACAATGGAGGGGAAAACTTGCAAGAATAGTTAGGTAACCATTGGGGAAGAAGGGCCCCTTATATAGGTCCTCCAAAATCCAACCGTTGCAGCTCTAGAGCGCACGGGCCGGACATTCCGGCCAGTTTCCGGGTGGTATCTGATATGGACATCTAAATGGCAACCATACGACTGAAATCTGAGATTTTCGCGCGACACCGGAGTGTCCGGCGTGTTCACCCCGTACATTCCGCCCAAGGCAACTAATAGAAATAGCAAAGCTGAAACGACCATAACTTATGCATTCGGACTCCGATTTTAATGATCTTTGGCTCGTTTCTAAGATAGTAACGAGCTCTACAAGATCATGTAGAGAACTAGCATAGTACAACAAGGTAGGATAGAACAAAATGGTGAAAGGTTTGACCTATCTAAAAAAGAAAAACCGCTAAAACCTCCAATATCGAAAACACAATAAAGAATGCATATGAAATCCGTTTTTGATGAACTTGAGCTTGTCATGGAGATTAACACAAGATCTAAATCCTCTCATGGATAATAACCAAATAAGAACCAAGAAAGATGATGCCAAGTATGTAAAGGTTTGAGCTCTCACCGAGGGATACGATCAAGTTACTCACTCGAGAGCCCCTCTTGATAATACGGTTACCTATCCTATAAACCGGTCTCTCCAACTAACATCATGAGACCGGTAAGAAAGAAACCCTATCAAGAACATACCTTTGCCTTGAGAATATTCCACTTGAAATTGATGATAAAAATCTTGTCCACCTCAAGATGGAACACCTTTCTTGATTGCGCTAGCTTGATGAAGTCTTCCAGTTTGCTCCCCCATACTCACTATGGGAGATCCTCTATTTTAGGAATATCTTAAAATATCCATGATCACCATAATGATGGAAATCCCCAAGAATATGATCTCTTCGAGATGGCTCATCTTGAACTTGCACTTCATTTCTTCTTTTCTTCATTATGTTGGTACCTTGAAGGTACACCAGATATATCACTCCATCTTATTATTCAAGACACACTTGACATAGGCTCAACTCTCCCATGACCAATATTCGGATCATTCCTTGATCAACACTTGATCCTCTTCACTTTCTTCTTCTCCAAACCTTGAAGCCAACATATGGTTCAAGCATTGCCTATGGACAATTCCTACAAACAGGGGCGGAGCTAGATGGAGCCTAAGACTGGTGCTAAACAACCTTAATGATGCTAATTATCTATATTTTTCATATTTTTAGCCTTGAAAATTAGTACTGATCTTTGCAGTGCAGCCGTCCGGCCGGTGCTACGGCACCGTAAGCACCATGCCCGGATCCACCACTGCCTACAAGTACAACTTGATACAAGCATTAGTCCATAGAGATTGTCATTAATTACCAAAACCACACATGGGGGACCACATCTTCTTTCAGTCGGGATCCCACTAGGGATCCACCCGCTGCTCCGGCGTGAGCTTGTGGTAGAAGTGGTTCGTGATGGCCGCCTGTTGGGCGGAGCCTTGAGGCACAGGAGGGACAGGAACCCCTCCAGCGCTCACCATCTAGTCGGTGGGTGGCCGGTAGCCTGGTAGGCAAGGGTAGCTAGAGGCGCACAGCGCCTCGGTCTCCTCGAGGGTCAGAATGGACCAGTAGGCGCTGTCCATTTTTGTGACAGAGGAAGGTGTGGATATGTGCATAACCATGGCGCGGCCGACCTATATATAGATGAAAAGGGCGGGAAGTGGTGGGAACTGGCGGGAAATATCTTTAGTCCCGGTTAGTGGCTACAACCGGGACTAAAAGCTCGGTTCAGAGGAAAGGGCTGGAAAACATGGCGGGAAGCGGTGGGAAATGGCGGGAAATACCTTTAGTCCCTGTTAGTCGATACAACCAGGACTAAAGCTTATTCAAAAAATGGATTTGGATTGCTTATTCAAATTTAAGCACTTTCCATTTTGAAATTTTAGTGAGATTCAAAATTATGCAAAAAATAATAGTTAATGCATTTTTAAATTGATAATGGCAAAATGGTTAATAATTTGACTATTTAAAATAATTATTTTATAAAATATAAAATGGGTTTGGATTAATTATTCAAATTCAAGCACTTTTCATGTTGAAAGTTTAGTGAGATTCAAAATTATGCAACAAATAATAGTTAATGCATTTTTAAATTGATAATGGCAAAATGGTTAATAATTTGACTATTTAAAATAATTATTTTATAAAAAATAAAGTGTATTTGTATTAATTATTCAAATTCAAGCACTTTTCATGTTGAAAGTTTTCTCAAATTCATAAGTATGCAAAAAATTATAATTTAAATGTTTTAAATGATATATTCAAAAATTTGAAAAAAAGCACAGCGCACGCTGGTTTTGGCCAAGAGAGCGCAAATTTGGGCCTTTAGTCCCGGCCATATAACCAGCCGAGACTAAAGGATCTGGCCCAGCACGCGAAAGTGAAACGCCCCCCCCCCCTTTAGTCCCGGTGCGTGGCACCAACCGAGACTAGAGACCCCCCTTTAGTCCCGGCTAGTGCCACACACCAGGACTAGAGGGGGGGGGTATAAAAAGGGGCCTTCTTCCCCGGTGCGTTCCACGCACCGGGAGATTTGGAGGCCGGCAGACGAGTAGCACGCCACCAGGCTGCCAAACTCCGACGACGAGCAACACGCCGTCGCGCCCGCGCCTTCTTCCACGCCGGCTTGTCGACCCGTGCGCGCCCTCCGCCGGCGCCGCACCTCGTCACGCCCCAATCTCCGGCCACGCCGCCAGCACCTCCGGCCACCACCTGCCACGTGTGCCGCCGCCAGGTACGATTAGGATTTGTAGGATTTAGGATTTGTTAGTGATTTTGTTAGGATTTGTTAGTGTTTAGGTTTGTTTAGGATTTGTTAGTGTTTAATTAGGATTTGTTAGTGTTTAGGATTTTGTTAGTGATTTTGTTAGTGTAGGATGATTATTATTATTAGTGTAGGATTTTTTTAGTGTTTATAATGATTTATTAGTGTAGGATATTGTTAGTGTTTAGGATTATTATTATTGTAGGATGATTATGATATAGTTTAGGATTTATGATATATATGGTGTTTAAAATTTATGATATAGTGTAGGATTTTTTATTGTAGGATTTTAGGATTTATGATATAGTGTAGGATTTTTTATATAGTGTAGGATTATTATTTTTAGGGTATGAGATATATTATTTTTTATAGATAGTGTAACCTGAGTTAGGGTGAGGGTTAGGGTGTTGGTGCTCGGTGGTGACCGAAGTTGGGGTTAGGTTGGTGGTTCTCGCAGGAAGCCGCGTAGTCGCCCACCTCTCCCCCGGCCACCATCACCGGCACCGTCCACCGCCATCGTACCTCCAGTTTTAGGGTTTAGGGTTTATTTGTTATGTTCAAATAAATACTGTGTGCATTTTTCAGGAACTATGGATCCACCTAGTCCAATCCGCAGAGACCTAGATTCAGAACACTTTCTTGAGGATATGATTCACGATGCCGATGAGGGATCTCCCTCGAGGAATCTGAACTGAACTGGTGAGGGAGAGGAGATCAACAGACAATAGGTAGAAGCCCATTGACGCGTAACACAGACCGGGGAGGTATGTATATATATGATGTCTGATGATCGTCACAAGATGTATCTAGTTGTATATATATTATGTTGACGAAAGTTTTTTCTCTTAGGCCTCTACATCGAGAAAAAAACCAAGCACGACCCAGCCAAAAATTTGCCTCAGAGTACTATTTTTGAAATTACAGAGGTCTCACGAGAGGGCGAACCATTGGAACTAAAAAAAACAAAACAAGCATTTGTACAACAATGCGGAGTTGTTGATAGAGATCGCACCCCGATCACTATTCGAGAGTGGAATAAGCCCAAAGAGGCGGAATGGAGTGATGTGTATATGGACAATAGGTTTAAAGAGCAACTATTTACTGACCTCATGGAACATTTCAAGCTGCCAGAATGTGAGACTGATGATGAGACGGCTAAAATGAGAAAGAAAGTCAAGCAGTTTGCTCTTAAGAAGATGGCTGAACTATTCAAGAACTGGAAGAAATCATTTTGGCTAAAGTATCAGAAGGACAAGAAAACTCCATTATTCGAAGGCTGTATAGCGAAGGAGTAGCCTTACTGGGATGCATTTGTGGAGTATAGGAAGTCAGGAGTTGTAGAGGAAAAGTCTGAAAAAACAAGATAAATGCTGCGAAGAAGAAATATCACCATAACATGGGGCCAGGGGGCTATGCGGCTGCCATGCCATGCAAAAGAGAAAGAGCTTCGTGCTAAAGGGATGATTCCAGAACTAATTCGGGAAGAATGGGAATTTAGGTCAAGAAATTGGTTCCTTGGGCATGGGAGTATGTATGACGAACTTAAAGGGGACCTTGTTTGTAGTGACGGGATAAAGGTACCCAGGAGTGCATGGCTAAAAGTGGTGCAAGATATTAAAGATGGAATAAAACAGTTTCATCCCGATAGAGAGAAAGACATGCTGACCTTGGTCCTCGGGAATCGCGAACATGGAGGACGAGTCCGAGGCCTTGATGGGAGTTTCACGTGGGAGACTAGGTTTCCTAAGGACCAAGTTACCTGTAGAAGCCGATCAAGAGCAAAGAAGCGACGAGAGGAGGAGGAGGCAGACAAGTTTAACCAGCTGCTATCAAGACTTGACAAGCAGCAGCAGCAGATCGATGAACTTAGAGGAATAGCGCGCTTGCAAGATCCTCCACTCGATATTACCGCCAACCCATCTCAGCGGAGAAGCAGCGTGGCTGAATCGGAGGTCCCGTTGGGCGATGCACTCTATACAGATGGCGGTCCCGGCTACCCCATGGATGGAATTAAGGAGCAGATATCTTGTGATCTCCATCATAAATTGAAGAACGTATCTGTGAAGGTGGTGGTCGGATCTGCTTTGCCTTGTCCGTCTGACGCACGTTGGCATGGCCGTGAGATTACACCTGGCTATGTTAAAGTCGGGGTGGATCAAATCGTAAAGGAGTGGGAGTCAATGGATCTTTACATACCTGGACGTGAAGGTGATATCACACTCGGAGAAGTACTTGGTGGTATTCATTCTATGGGACAAGAACAACATACGGTTTCCAGGATCGGCCCCAAGGCCAACACTACGTCCTCTGAATCGTCGCAGGTCTCCTTCACCTCCATCACCTTCAAGAAGCCCACACCATGATGACTACGACCACCACATCCCGAGTCCATCTCGATCTCTGCCACAGGTTCAGCAGTCTTCGCTGCCCGCTAAGGACAATAAGCGGAAGCCTGCTCCGTCAGTGAGTACTGAAGGACGCAGTAGCCCAAAACGGAAAATGTCGCCCCTCCCAACAGTGACTCATAAGAATATTCACATCAGACCTTACGATCGTACTGATGCGGAAACTGCAGCAATAGCAAAGGCTGAAGTGGCGGCGCATTTTGAGAAGAAGAAACCCGAGCCCGCTCCGGTATACACCGAGAAGCAAAAGGCATATGCAATTGATTTTCTGAACACAAAATCGCAACATGAGTTGCACCATAAGCCAGATGACTATCTACGCACACTTTAGAAAGAAGTGACGAAGAGCAAATCAAGTAAAAATCAACAAGTACGGGTGCAAGCGGTAAAAAATCAGCAAGTACGGGTGCAAGCGGGACAAAAACAGCAATCGGTAAAAAATGAGACGTTCCCCTTCTCGGACAACATGCCAAACAAACAATCGCACCCCTCAAGGTGTTTTCAGAAAACGTTCCCCTTCTCGCACAACAGCCACTAGATATGTCAGTAGCTATGGAGTTGGCGGCCAGCATGGAAATTAGTATTGATGAACTGTTAGGCCCCCAACTCGACCTTCTACCCAAGGCTGGTATAGTCCGTAGATTTGTCGAAGGTGAGGATTTGGTCATCAAAGAGAGGTTGAAAGAACCGCCAACACAAATGCGGAATCTCCACCAATGGTACTCGGTAGTCATAACGGAGGGGAGAATAATGATCCTAGCCAAAGTCCACGTGAGTACTACTTTAGACCCGAAGAGGTCCATATTGAGTTTCCAGAACTATTCCAGTTATACCATCTCGACGCCCTGGACAAATCCATCCTTAGCTTCTATTTTCTGCAAGTTATTGAATTCATTGTCTACATGTTCAGTTGTTCAGTTCAGAACATGGAATTATCCTTATTATGCAGAATGAATATCATAAAATGTAAAAGAAGATGAATCTATAATGTTGGGTTCATTGACCCAGATAAAGTGCATATAACCATGTGATGACCCACAAGTATAGGGGATCGCAACTGCCTTCGAGAGTAGTATTACCCAATTTATTGATTCGACACAAGGGGAGCCAAAGAAAACTTGCAAGCCTGAACAACTGAGTTGTCAATTCAGCCGCACCTAGAAATAGTTCTTGCTCACATAAGTTTATTAGTAGCAACAGTTTGGTAGTATCTACAGCAAAGCAACAACAACAATAAAACAAGAGCAATAGTAACAGTAACAGTAAACAGTAGGATTTGAGTGCGGTAGGCATAGGGATGGATGGACGGGCATTCCATAGACGAGTCTAAACATGTAACTTCAAGATCTAGGGCATTGCAGATAAATAAGAACAAGCATCCAAGTACTAAGCAATCATAGGCATGTGCTCCATATATAATCATGCGTGCTCACAATGATAACTTGCACAACATCTTTTGTCCAGCCAGCCTGTTGCAGCGGGGCCTCAAGGGAACCACTGGAAATAAGGTGATCCTTTTAATAGATCATCGGAGAAAAGCATTAACACTCCATGAACAGATGTGATCCTCACATCACAGTCATCCCCTATGGTTGTCCCAATTTCTGTCACTTCGGGGCCTTTAGATCTAGACAATGATATGTGTACACAACTTCCAGATAAGATCACAAATAATACTATCATAATAATTCAATAATAAGTTTAGATCTGAGATCATGGCACTCGGGCCCTAGTGACAAGCATTAAGCACAACAAGTTGCAACAAACTAAAATAGCACTAATAGAGATACTAGGCACTATGCCCTAAAAATCTTATTCGATTATATGATAGAACTCATCCAATCCATAACATACCCATAGCCTACTGCGGGGGATTACTCACTCATGGATGAAGGAAACATGGATGTGTAGGGTTTGTGGCATAGAAAACAAAAATTTCCTACGATGGGAACAACTATGTACCAAGATCTATCTACTAGATACAAGCAACGAGCGGATGTATATACGCAGAGAACATACCCTTGAAGACCGACAAAGCTTAATGAGTTCAAACTCGTGGTTGATGTATGCGATCTCTTGCCGATCTCAAGATCGAGAGGAAGTCCTAGCGCCGCAAAACAGCGGCGCATCCATGCTCGCACACACATACGAGGCACCGAGCAACCTCCGCCTCCTCGCTCCAGAGATGCAGCGGAAGCACAACTCTTTCTTGCCAAATAGCCACCGGGAACATGTATCTCGCTAGTCCGAGACCATGGGGGGAAAATACTAGAGGGGGAGAGAGATCCTTCACAAGGAGGTGTGAGAGAGTGAGAGGGGGGCTCCTTTTATAGGGAGAGAGGGGGAACCCAAGGGGCCATGCGCTCAGCCATGGGGCTGCCCCCTCCCCTCCTTTCATTCATGTGGGTGGACACTTCAATCACACAAAAGTCTTTCAATTTCCTTCGTAACAAGTGGTCATGGTAACAAGCAAGTATTTGCTTGCATCAGTATCAGTATAGGCTTGCATAAGTATAGTATCTTGCAAGTGTTAGCTTGCCTTGTGCAGATCAGTGGTTGAAGTTCTCCTCGGCTTCTTCTTCGTAGTATCCTCCTTCCTCCTCGTATCATTGGTCGGTACTAGCGTCTATGAATACATACGAGGTACACAATCACCAAACAATACTTAACTACTTTCAATCATCACACACAAGGGTTCTATAGATGATCTAGCATCATCACTAACATTCAAGATTAAAGCACTTGCATTATTTATTTATTTTTAGAAAAGTAATTTCTACTCATTGAAAAACTACTTAAGATTTAATATTCTCCAAACTAAACATGGGATCATGTTGACACATGTCATCACCACATATTTCAGTACATGGGAATGTGATTTAAAGTGGTGTCACAATTTAATAAGGTTTAACCTTTTATTTCAATGAAATAAAGTGACTAGAAATGCCTATGTGGCATTCTTTTATTACTTGAACATTATTTCTGTAAGTAAACCCATATGTTTTTATATATTCTGAAAGGTATGATCAAATGTGATTTTTGGGAGTTAGAATCAACTCAAAAGCTATTATGGTTTAAATTTGAAAAATGTTTGAATCCAAAAAAGCTTCTGCCTTGTTATTTTTACCAAGGTTGATATATAGATTCAAATGATTTGAATCCAACGGGTTTGGATTAAATATTTCAATATCTTTCTAACAAAATTAGTTTCATTCAATTTTGTTCACTGAATCAAGCTGGGTTGATTTTTGAAACTAGGTACAGAACTGTGTTTGAATATAAATAGAAAAAGCTAAATTCAAACGAGTGGGCTGCGCGAGAAGGGTTAACGGGCCGGCCCAGTGTCACTCAGTGGGCGAATCGACAGGGGTCTACGTGGTGACTCTTTAAACGCGAAGTGGTACGCGGCGATGTGGTGCGTTGGATTAGAATGAAGATCGACGGCTGAGGGTCGTCGTCGATGATGAACAAGTAACCGGCGAGCTCGAACCCTAGCGGCTCAGTGGGGGTCGTGGGAGGCTCACCGGGGCTCAGGCGAAGGTCGGCGATGTGGGCGAACGACGAAGTTGACGACGGCGAACTCAGGGGTGGTCGCGGCAGCTCCTAGGGTGGACGAAATCAACGGCTCCTCTTCTCCTCTGCAGCGGTGAGCTCCGGCCAAATTCCGGCGATGCGCTGCTCGCCTTGCTCCGACTACGGGGTGGAACGATCAGTGAGGTGAGGGGAGTAAAATGGTGTGCTTCAATCGGCTGGGGGTGGCCTCCTTTTATAGGCTCGACGGCGAGACCGAGAGGGATGGGCAGGCGATGGTGGCGACACGGCTACGGGCTGCTAGAGGCATAGCCGAGGGTGGCGATCAATCGTTGGTCTCCTGGCGATGCTCTAAGGTTTAAATGCGCTTGTAGGGTCGGTGGCAAACGGTCGGGAACGCGCGATGCTCTGCGAGGCAGAGGCGGCGAACTCTGCGGCGAGCGGTGGCTACGGGGTACGGGCAGTGAAATGGGCATGTCTGGCGGTCTCCTGGGACGGTGGGGTGCATGCTGGCGGGCGGCATGGGCTCGAGGTGGTCGGGTTGCGTGGGAACGGTGCGTGATATGCGGTGCGCGTCGGCATGGTCGACAGCGGCGCGGGCGCGGCGTTCCTGGCGGTTCTGGTTGCTATCTGCGAGCTAGGGCTGGTCGAGAGGGGACGGTGAGGCATGGGCTATCTCCCATACAAGGTTGGTACAGCTAGTGTTGCTCGTAGCTTGCTGTCCACACTGGGGTGACATGGGTGCTCTCGGCCTGTTCACCATTGATGATATTGGCAAGCTTACAGTGGGGCTAGAGCTTGGTTAAGGTTGCTAGATGATCTACTACGGGTGCTGTGATTTGATCTACTAAGGGTGCTCTTGGCCTGTTCACCATTGATGATATTGGCAACCTTATAGTGGGGCTAGAGCTTAGTTAAGGCTGCTAGATGATCTACTAAGGCTGCTAGAGGGAACCAGATAGGCCCAAAACACCGCTCAACATAGTGTTTTGTTTTGTTTGATTTGCGTCTGCAACCTGTTTGATGAAATGGCCACGTGAACTTAAGTTTTTAATTTTAAAAATATTTTTGGTGGGTGTGCTAGGCATGTACTGGGGAGTCTGTGGATGCTTGGGTTTTGAAAATTGAGTTGGTTTGAGTGGTTTTTGAAGAAGTGGGATCTTCTCATATGAAATAGATTCAATTTTAAACTATCATTTAAACTAAGCATTTGAATGCTTTTGGATGATCACAAGGTGGGCCTTGGTACCTTGTTATGAGTACTATCAATGGGTGCAAAGATCCATACATGTTTCTGTTAAGTTCTTAAAGTTAGAGATAGCCAAAGTACGCATGGGAGTTAAATTGGCCAAAATGACCATTCACTCAATTTGTTTGTTTTGATTTGTTTGTCTTTGGGAAAGTTTGGGGATTGTTTAGATGATGTTTATTTCACCTAAGAATCATTTTACAAGCAAAGAAACACATAATCATGGCAATTCAAAAGAATCCAAATTTTAATACACACTCATATGAATGCTTTCATATTTTTAATTTGAAAAGTTTTTGTTAACCCTAAATTTGGTGATTAGAGTTTGATGATTCTAGTTTAATATTTTTGGGATGTTACAAAAGATAATAAGAATTTCCTTACTATTGCCCAATGACCATTTTATGATTCATTCTGGTATATGCTCATAACACTTAGAGCATAGGACATATTTGGATGTGTACATATCATGGTATGATTGATCAAATCATTCTTGTGATTTCACTCATTAAGTGTCAAAGCACTTGAATCTTGTTTCACTTATAAAGTATCGATACACTTGAATCTTGATTCAATTATTTTCCATGCGATAAGAAACTTTTCTCATTGTTTCTATATTGAACTCCTTCAATATCTCATATATGTACGTTTGGCATAACCATATTAGCGTCACAGTCAAATGTAGACATTGATGCTAAATATTCGGGTTTTGCCTAAGTCTTTCATCGAAATGAAATTCTTAACCTTTGTCAATAAAATATACATCATTTCTAATCAACAAGATGTAATCTACATAATATATTAGAAATGTGTCTCAGCGCTCCCACTTAATTTCTTGCAAATGCAAGCATCTTCATCGTCTCCTGATGAAAACTCCTTTTTCATCACGGTGAAGATTCCAACTCCACGATTCTTACTTCAACCATTGAAGTTTGCATGCCCTTTTAGCATCCTTTGAATTAACAAAACCGTTTGGATCGTGTCATGCACACGACCTAGGTAACCATTCTTTTAGAACAATTTCGTTTTCTTTATTCATCTACCATATAGCAAATTATATGTTGTGGTTGCTACTTTAATCCGTCTAGACTAAATATCGTTATGAAAGATCAAATATTTTCATAGTCAACTCCTTGAAAATTGTCATAAAATACTTTACGACATGTCGACTATTTCATATATGTGAAACATCCATGTCTATTTCTTTATAGATCCAAATACGACCGATAGGTTTTTACACCTTTCTAGAGGGTCTTCCAAGTTCAAAACTTGATTTTTCATGTATGGAACTATCACGGATTTTATGGCTTCAAGCCATTTGACAGAGTCAGGGCCTATCATTGCTTCTTTGCATGTAGTCAGTTCATCATTTTCAAACAATAATGATTTACTCTCAAATCTCAGTATTTGATTGTTTATCCGACCTACTTGGTTCAATAAGAACTTAGATCTCCGTGACCACAACCTTTGAGGCACATGAGCCATGAGCATTGTGGCTGCCTCCGGAATATTTTCCGGCGCTGCGCAACTCAACACATATAGCTAAGGTTCGTTAACCTTATCAAAGTTCTATTGTCCTCCCACTTAACATTTATGAAAAATTCCTTCTTCAAGAAACTTCACGTTTCAAGCGACAAACCCTTTTGTCCTTTCATCCGACGTCGGTTGTAAACATCTTACTTATGTTTAGCATACCAAAATTTAAGAAATGACAACTTGGGTTTTACCCCAAACCATAACTTCCATGGTGTCATTTCAACGGATCAAGATGGAGCTCTTTTCAGTGTAAAAGTGGTAGTCTCTAAAGCTTTTAATCTTTTAAAACATAATGGCAGTTTTATAAATAACACCTTTGATCAAACCATGTCAAACAAGGTTTTATTACAAATCTCAAACACTCCATACTCCTATGGTGTTTTGGAAGATGTAAATCTAGGTGTTTTGCTAAACTTGCAACTCAAATAAATCCCTTTATGCTAAAATCATAATTCATTCATTTTCTTGTTACACTTGTAACTCAAATAAATTCCTTTATGATAAAATCATAAATCACTTATTTTCTTGTTACAATGATTTTCCACTTCATCTTGAAAGTCTTTGAAACATTTTCAAATATTTCATACTTATTTCTTATTAAGTGAATATTCACTCAAATTTCTGGAGAAAGCATATGAAGTTGAAGTCCATCGCTTACGACTACACATAATGGACTACATACATCGAAATGTATAAATTCCAATAATTTAGTCGATCGTTCTTCTATGGCCTTTGAACGAAGTTTTAATTATCCCGAGGAAAGTCTCACAAGCGTCATTTGATCAAATCAAAGACTCCAAAAATCCATGAAAATGGATTTTCTTCAAGTTTTCTTTCCAATATAATTTAAACAGCGATGTCACTTCGTAAGTGATTTTCCAATCATTTGTCTTGCGACATTTTAGCATTAGCTTTATGGATGTGATTTCTCCGACTAGATTTGTAAATCATCCATCTCATATTGAATATGGTAATTATTTGAACAACCTTTGTTCTCATAATACCTGATTTAATAACGATTATTAAAACAAATCTTGAAGGCAGACTTTGATGTCAATGAGAAATACAAACAACAGTTTGTTTGATTTCGATGAACATCATCACATATTCTCTTGGTAGTTACTTAGGCCATTGTGGTTTATGAATTGCGTCGTTCTGTATGAAATTTCATACCAACCAATTCGGTATCCAATACCCAAGAACCACATTGTTTAACAAACAAAGAATACAACCATAATATGTATATCATCTATATACCTAAATTGGATATTTCCAATCTTTTCTTTTCTACCAAATATATTTTATAGATTCTCTTTCAGCATTTCCTTTTTCTTTTTAAAAGAATCTATCAACATCAACATTGGTGCCATATACATGACACATAGTCCAAAGCGTGTATATTCAAATAATAATACCTTTGGACTTGCACTTTGAAGTAGACCACCATCATCAAATGATCGGTATTCTTTCAAAATCCATTGTTTAGTAATATTTTAGTGTAGTAAACACTTTACATACATCTTCTATTCATCCTTATCATGACGACTTTCATGATCAAGCTACTATAGCTTATAAAGACGAATCGTGAGTATAAATTACTTTCCAAAACCCTTTTGGATGATTCGGATGTCTAGCATCTCCAACCTTTGCAAATTCTCATCCAATATGAGAACATACATTATACTCTATCATATTGCAACCAAAACATTATTTCAGATATTGTTATATCTGTCACACATGATGGTTTCTGAAACAATTCTTTCAGCTCCTAGATAAACTTGATATTAAAACAATCAAGAATCATGGAGGCAAACATCATACTTAAGTTACTAACACTGGAATTGTTACTCTCAATTTAATACCAATTATTAAATTTCACGGAGTAAACAAAGTTTGCTAAAAGTTTGCAATAGGACTTTAAACTTTGGATTGACACTCAACACAATACGATACCAGTTCATAAAGTAAATATCCAGAATTCTATAGTTCTATTATCTCAATTACAACTATGCATAATGTGGCATCCCGCAAAACCACTACTAGAAAATCGCGTTGAATTTGTGCATTGCATCGTCATCATCATGCATTGTTTGCCAAAACTATGTTTGCAAAGCCCGTGTTGTTTTCTAAACGCCCCTCTTTATTCAAACCTCAAAACCGGGTCCCCGGAATATTTTGGTTTGCCCGAAATCGGTTTGCAAAAACTTTGTTTAAAATAAATAAAATATTTAATTTATTTTAGTAGGGGCAGTCGAACGGGCCAACCCGACCCGAACGACCGCCCCAGAAAAGCTAAATCGGTCCGAGAACTGGACACCCCAACAAAACCTAAATCTACCAAGAATCCTACCCACCCCTAGCTCCACCTCACTCCCTCCTATCCCTGCACGCCACCTCAGCTACCCCCTCTCCCCTGACCAATCTAAACCTGCCACGTGGCCCAACCCCTTCTCTCCCTTCCCTCTCTCTCCCTCTCCAACTCTCAGTCACACCCACACAGCAACCACGCATGCGCCTGCCAGTGGGGTCCCACCCTGCCCGCGGGTCCCGCCTGGCCCACCTGCAGCCTGGACCCTGCCCGCACCCCACGCCCACTCCCCGACAAACCGCCTCACCCGGCCCCTCCCTGTTTCTTCTTCTTCTGCCCTTCCCCGCCGCTCGTCCCTCCTCGAAGCTTCCCCACGCGCCGCCGCCTGCTGGCGAAGCTTGTTCCTCCGACCACTTGCAGCGACCGCTCCGCCCAGGCCTCCTCCGCGCCAAGGCCACCAGACTTCGCCTCCCGCCTCCCGCCGCTTCGACCCCAAACCCAGCTCCGCCCACCTACCACCTCACGCCGCAGCTATCTCCGCCTCCGCCTGCCGCGGCCAGCTCCTCCTCCTCCGGCTGCCTCCTCCCCGCGCCGGCCAGGTCGCCAGCTCGCCCACCCCGCACCGCCTCCCAACCTGAGCTGCCCTGCCCGCTGACCCGCCAGCTCCCTCCCCGGATGCGCCACCGACCACGCGACCTCCTCCGCCTCCCTCTCCGGCCCGCGGCCCTCCCATCTCCGCGAGCGCCCACGGAGACGCCTGCAAGACTCCGCCGCTGACGCCCTCGCCTAAGCGCTCGCCGCTGCCTCTCTCCGCGTCCGTCGCCGCCGCAGGGGCCCACCGCCGCCAGGTGGGCCTCCACCGAGCCGTTGCGGGCCCGCGCGACGTCAGGCCGCCTCGCCCTCCAGCCGCCCCGTGAGGACCTCTGCAGCCGCCCAACCTCGCCGAGCTCGAGAGACCGGCACGCGGAACTCAAGACCCGACCCACCAAGATCTCCGCCCGGACACCGTGGCGGCAACACCTATGTCACGGATTCAAGACCCACGGATGCGCCAAGATCTACAACGAACGCCAAGTTCGCCACGGGCCCATTGAACCGAGACCGACCCCGTGACGAGTGCATCGACCCCGACCCGAAGATGCCCAGAACACAAGTTCGCCTTCTCGAACGCCAGGAACTCCTTCATGGACATCGATGAGCGAACCCCGGTGCGTCAAGATCGCCTTCTCGACCGTCAGGGTCCACGACATGGAATCGCCAGGATCATCCCCAGAACGCCAAGAGTGCCACGAGAACGTCCCGAATGTTGACACCGACTCGATGGCGCGAGCCCGACAAGGTCCTCGCAACGGCAAGATCGACCCCGTGAGGCCCGGCAAGACCTTCGCGATGACGAGAACGGCACCGACCCAAGTTCTGCTTCCCGGACATCGAGACCCCGATACGACAAGATCTACCCCGTACCGAGAACGAGAGAACGATCCCGCCGAAAACGACCCCGTCAGAACCCCGAACCCCGGAACCCCAAGATCGTCGAGACCCCTCAATGTGTGAACCCCTTTCCGAGAACCCTATTTTATAACATAATAACAACTTGTTGCATATTGAATTGTCATACTCGCATGCATATCTGTGGTTTGGGGGCCTTATGCCGATTCACCTAATAATTAAATATGGGGCCCATATGCGAGCAAATCTAGCCTTATATCGGCCTCATCTAAACTTGTGTAGCGAACCGGTATCTTATCTTGCCTTGTTAAAACAACATTTAAATATGCGGGGGTTTAAACAACTTGAACCATATATTAATTGTCGGGACCCCGATTCCCCTTAATATGACCTAATTGCATCGCACCTTGCCACACATCATACCTGCATCATGCTGATCTTCTGCCGTGTATTAAATATTGCATCCGGTGTTTATTCTAGTGTTTTGCTTCTTCGCGGATAAGGCCGTTGAGTTGATGTGAGCTTCGCCCCGATCTTCGGATGAACCCTTCGACAATGTTTTCAGGCGAGCATCTCCCCCTTTCTACCTATCTTACTTTTCTAGTATTTATTTTCCCTCCTGTTGATCTTTGCTATCTGTGTTGCGATGCTCTAGTTTCGTTCCCTGTGATATCCCTTGCAGCCATATATAGCCTTGGACACATCCTATTACCTGTTGTTTGGTAGGTAGTTGGACCCGCGTGTCGTAGTCGCTTGCCCAAGTGTTTTGCTTGTCGTCTAGTACCACCTTTGTTGGAGGATTGCCGCATGTTGACGTTGGAGATGATCATGGTTTACTTATTGTTCACTTTAATTCCTGTTTAACAACTAAAATTGAATTAAGAAGAGGCATCGGTGGGTGATAGGTAAGATTTGGTTTCCGACCGCCCACTTGTGTCCCGTAGGACCCGAGTTCTTGACACTGTTCCAGAGATCGCTAACCACAGGTGGGGAGATATGGGCCCCCCATTGATAATTACCTGATTTCAAAGTATTGTACTGGGGGCCACAAACTAGTTTGGGGTTTTATTTACTATCATGCACCTATGCCATGCTTTACTGTTTTATTTACGATTGTGCAGGTTGCACATCGCATCGCTTAGGAATTGTGACCCGCTTACGTGGTATCGACAGCCCCCGCTTGGGGACCTTGCCATCACGCCCCACAAACCCTAAGTCCGTCTCGAGACCGGCGACTTCGCTATGGTGTACTTAGTGGGGTGGCCCCAGTGCTTGCTTTTGTCTGGGAACGTGACTTAGGCCCCGCCGACATACCGATGGGTGTATGTTAACCGATCCGCAAAAGGGTCAAGTGCTGTGGATACTTTGGTGCACCTCAGTGGTTTAATCTTTTCGAGAAGCCGTGTCCGCGTTATGGACGCGACTTGGAGCATGTTGTCCGATCATAGACAACTATAACTAAAGTTTACTGTTTTAAATTGACTTGCTTCGATATGATTAGTAATCGCTTCACTACAACGGAATGGCAAAGTAAAAGTATCAACGATCACTGGGTTTTGGGTTATCTCATGCTAATTGATCTCGACTAGTAAGCGATGCCACTATAACGGAATGACTAGCTAAAAGTGCCCATCGCTTACTTTATCGTGATGATTATCTAAACTCGACTAGTAAAGTGCCGCCACTATAATCGAATAAGTAAACCGCCAACGTGGTGAGTTCCTCGGTTGACTTCCTCGTTTGGTCTCGGGGAAACGCCAGACGGGTTTGTTTGATGCTAGTATCGTTGGATCCGAATAGGTCTTTCTTACCCTCTCGATAGCCGCCATTGTATCGAGTCTCTATAGGTTGTTTAGTGCATGCCGCCGCTTCGATCCACCATACCTATGTAGGCGAGGACCGCCAATTCTAGCCTCGCTGTCTTCGCCTCGATCGACGCCTCTTCTTTTCCTTTGCCCTTTGTCGGCACCCTTTTGTTTTAAGCAGGTTTTGAGATCGACGCCGTTAGCGGTTACCCTTCCGCTTGGCCTAGGCAGGTTATGGACGCCATTGGTTATTCTTCGTGGCTCTTAGCCCCATTTGCATCTTGTCCGTGACAGACGCCTATCATTTTCAAGGTGATTTGGATCTTTGTACCGATTATGTGTATTCTTGACTCTTTGAGTCATTGTATATATCTGCATGGGTCCAATCGAGGACTGTTGTGTAATGTTATTACTTTGTTTTTCCACCCGCACGAAAGTGCCTGGTGGGCACCTTCGAATCGTTTCTATGCGGGTTTGGCGAGTTTCGCTAAAACTTGCATAGGGCCGATTCTGAGGGTGTTACACATAAGGTGGTGAACGAATGCCAATGACTACAATAAATTATGCAAATTCACTTTGATTTAATTTATGATAAATTGAGTTCTTCTAATCCAAATTAGAAATCAACTCACACACAAAAACGACATCCCTCGTGTCTTTTTGGTGATTACATGAACCAAATCCACTACACCAAGTCCGATCATCACGTGAGTCGGTGTAGCTTCAAAGGCGAGCATCAAATGGGAATCATATCTTTCATATGACTCATTCTTAACCTTTCGGTCCGTGTTCCGAGGCCATGTCTGTACATGCTAGGCTCTCCAAGTAAGAACCTTAGTATTCGCGTGTGTAACTGTCTTACACCGGAAATATGATGATGGATCCAAGAACACCTGATCATCACGTGATATCTATCCCCTTGTTTTATTGTAATCTGTGTTTTATTGTATTTTCATTTGTCAAAAAACCGAAAACAACAAGTGTATAAAACAAATGACACAAAAACAAGTTCTCATATAATACTCGTGCAATATTTATAAAATGAGTGAAATTAGAAAAGCTCAAAAGGAAGAATAAGTTAACGTAATGATGGTTGATTATTTTCAAACAACACATGGTTCATTTTCAAACAAGACATTTACATATTTACATAAGTTAAAGGAGCGCCCAAGTTATGTTAGTTAAATGGATGCCCTTGGACTTCATTTATATTTACTTTCGCAAAAAAAAAGATTGCGACCTGAGCACGAGTATCTGTAGATCCACACGTCCCTATTTAGATTGTAACGTGAGTACCATTTTTTTTGCCCAATCAACATATAGTTACTATTGGTCCTAGATACGTCCATTTTGGCCTCGCTAAGTTCTATTTGGGCCTGGCCTTTTTCAATCCTCGTCAATTTTTTTTTTACTTTTCAACCTCTCCCCCTCTCCTGCACACGGGCACCCCCTGCACACTGATAAAAGGAACACTGACGAAACTAACGAAACTGAAGGAACACTGATTTCGAAAACAGAGCAGCTCAAAATTAGCCCGAATTTGTGTTGCATTTTATTCAAGCCAAAGACATAGACCATTACATCCATTACAAAGCATCACTCGAACACTGAATGCGCTGTCTAATGACTAACGATCAGGAGATAATCTAATTCGAGAGAAATTACACAAAAATAAAAAAACGGCCATCAGATTGTCCTCCTTCTCCAATTCGATGATTTGCCTTAGCTGCTTGTTCATCTTCTTCAGCTCGGCCTTCACTTCTGTATCCACCGTAGTACCAGCGGAAATGGGGTTGCCACATCCCAATTGCTCCACCACGGACGGGTTTTCGAGCTCCCGGGATGCTACCTCCACCCCAATTCGCTCGATGTACTCATCAAGCCACTCAAAATGCCCACATTTTGGCAGTTCCTGAAATTGTAGATATGAACCCTAAATCCTAAATTCGATGAAATGCATGAAATTTCAAAAGAAAAGCGATAAATTGGCGTCAGAACACTCAGATCTCACCTTTCCCGGCTCGGGCTTGCTCTCACAGTTCACAAACTCTCGGCCAATGTTGCCGTTCTTGTCGGTGGTTGTGACAAGCCGCTTCAGGGGCGCGGTACGGGGGCAATCGGGGCACCTCCTCATCGGCACCGCACCATACCGAAGCCATGAGCGGTGGGAGGCTGAAGCAGAGCTCGACATCCCTCGCCGGCGTTGCCGCACTTGCTCACCAGAGAAGAAAACGGAAAGGGATGAGATTCTAGAACGGTGGCGGGAGTGCTCGGCTGCAGGGACGGATCGGGGCCAACGGCTCTCTTCAACAACAGCATGGGTCCCACGATATGAGGTGGACATCAGGTGAGTTCCGTCGTGACGTGGAGAGGCTGTGGGTCCTACTGTGCTCAGCTGATTCGAATTTGTTGACGGTCTCGTGGGGTTAAGTGGAAGTGTCGCACGGGAGCTATTTCTCGCTTCAGAAGTGTCTCATCCGAGCTATTTTTTGCAACGATGTCGCATTCCTTCCAATTCCACGTAAAGACGCCACATGGGAGCTATAAGCCCGATTAACAAGATGATCAAAGGTTTCCTGATCATGGACATTGGATCCTGTTAATAACGAGGTCACAACATTGTTGGAATGATGTGATGAACATTCATCCGAAGTATAACATTACGATCAAGGTCATTGTGTTTATATTGCTATAACATCATACGAAGTAATCTTAGTCCTTAGACCATGGGATCATGTCAATCACTAACACTTGAAGAGTATCTTGATAATATCAAACGTCACACCGTAACAGGGTGATTATAAAGATGTTTTCAGTGCTACGAAGGTGTTATGTTGAGGCTCATGGATCAAGCGTGGAATTTTTCCATCCCAATGACGGATAGATATACTCTGGGCCCTCTCGGTGATATGACATTAGTTAGCTTGCAAGCAAGTGATTTGATCACTAGAATGTTATATCAGGGAACGAGAAAAGAGTACATGTCGGTAACGAGATCAAACTAGGTATGGGGATACCGATGATCAAATCTCGGACATGTAATATATTGCGAGACAAAGGGATTGAGTTACATGCTTATAAGGTTCACACGATCACAGAAGTCATCGTTGAATGTGTGGGAGTCAGTACGGATATCCAGGTCCCGCTGCTGATTATTGATCGGAGAGGGGTCTCGATCATGTCTACACTATTCACGAACCGTAGGGTGACACACTTAAGGGACACCGACAGCATTCGGAGCAAATGATATGCTAGAGAAAGAAAAGGAAAGCGCATGAATTTATTTCACTAGACACCGGAACTGTTTAGGTTGAAATTGCTAAGACTGGTTCTGCATGTGAAATTGAAATGTTGTAAGGGGTTTTTTGTGAATGTTTGTTAATTAAAGTAATTAACAAAATTCTGAATAAATAAATAAAAGAGTTTTATTTAATGAGAGATTGCATTAAATTTGGTGGAAATTTAATGGGATTTGAGTGAGCATTTGAGTGGAGAAAATGGAGGGTCTTATTTATGTGAGTGGAGCTTCCACCACATGAATGTGGGAGAGGTGGGGGCACCCTCTATGGCCGGCGGCCATGCCCCCTTGGGCTGCCCCCTCCCCTATATAAGGAGTCCCTCCTCTCACTTGACACTCACACCTCCTCACGAAGGATCTCTCTCCCCCCTTTAGAATTTCCCCATGGTCTCGGATCAGCGAGATACATATTCCTGGTGGCTTTTTCTGGAAGGATTTGTTGCTTCCGCTGCTTCACTGTAGCGAGGGCGTGGAGGTTGTCGGGGTACCCAAACGTGTGTGCGATCACGGATGCACCACTGCTTTGCGGTGCTGGACTTGATGGTGTTGGACCGGCTGGACCAGATGGACTTCATCATGATCTTGAGATCGGCAAGCATTCGACTACATCATCCACGAGTACGACCTTGTTAACGCTAGTCGGTCTTCGAGGGTATGTATTCTATGGATGTATATCCACCCGTTGCTTGTATCTAGTAGATAGATCTTGGTACTTAGTTCCCATCGTAGGAATTTTTTGTTTTCTATGCTGGGAACCCTACAAAAGGTCCCTGGGAAGTACTGAACAAAGTGGTTCGGGGGAGAGGGATCTCTCTCTCTTCCCCGCTAGTAAACAACATTCTATAAACCAAGCTCTTAAGGATAGAGCCAGCAGTGACAAAGTGATGCGCTTTCATGGCAGCAAGATCAAGTCTCTGAGGAGCCAAAACTGTATCATTTGGATCAACAGCAAGGTCCAAGGCAGCAACAACACGTGCAACAATAATTCCCCCATAAATGGGTCCCTTAGTGGCTAGGCGACGAGTAATGAGAGAACCAAGATTGTACCTAGTTTCATTGTTGAGCGCAGCAGCTATGAAGGCCAAATGATAGTTGGAAATATTACTAGTGTTCTCCCTACCAAGAACACTAGTGGCAAGACAATAAGCAAAGCACCTGATGGCTGGGAGTTGAATATTTCTTATCTTTCCCCGTTGGGCTCTACGGTCATCATCATTAGTTATATCGCGATAGAGCTCCAACAAATCAGCAGTTTGAGCTGGAATCTTCTTCACCGACCTAGCTGTACCAAGGTCCAGAGCCTCACAAAATTTCTTCAATGTCATGGTGTAAGGCCTGCCATAAATTTTGAAAGACACATCTGGTATGAACATGCTGTTAGAAAAAGAAAGCTCTCCACAAATGTTTTAGTGAGCGTAGCATATTGCACTCTCTCATCCTCTATATAACTTGTTAGTCCAACCCTCCGAACCAAGGTTAGAAAATCCTCAAGAATCCCAGCAGCCCGCAAGAAGGTTGGGCAAGGAAAGGTGCAAGGGTGCGCATCCCCCTCATCTCCCTCGTCACCAAATCGCGGTGTAATGAGATCCTCATTGTATGAAGGCCTAGCTCGGGAGGATGATCTTGAAGGCCTTGCCCTCCTAGGTGCATCACTCTCAAATATTTCACCATACGTGTGGTTGTCCATGACCTCTTTTTTTCTGAAATTTTTAGACAAACATCAAACCAAGTGATTTCCATGTTGATAAATGATGAGCAACTACTATAGGAACTTGCTATAGGGATACACATGCATCAAAATAAAATTTATAAACATAGAACAAGCATGCAAGCTCACACAACCTGACACCTATAGCAGCAAAATACTCAAGATATAGTTTACCAATCACAAATCTAATTGGACAAGTGGAGGAGGCACATACCAAGGAGCAATCCCTCCAAAAATCAGCAACAAAGATTGGCTGAGCAAGGAGATCGAAAATCGGGAGCAAGAACAACAAGAAATCGAGCTTGAGAAAGTTTTTCGGTGTTTTTCGGGAGAGAGAGAGAAAGAAGATGGCTGGGAGGAGGCACCTTGGAGGGACCCGGGTGGGTCACACCCCAGCCAGGCGCACCCTAGGGGCTGGTCGCGCCCACCAGGGGTGTGCTGGGCTAGGATCGCCCCCTGGGTCACTCCAGGTGTCCCTCTGCCCCTTTTTTCGAGGAAAAAATTATTTTTAATTTTCTGGGATTTTTTTGGGAAACTTTATTTTTGGCCAATTTTCAGGGTATGAAAATTGATTTTCTCGCAGAAAATATTTTTTAAGAAGAAGCAAAAGTCAAACAAAAACCAAACTACATAAGTTCTAAGACACTCTAACAAGCAAACAACTAGTAACACTAAAGCTAACTAGAGAAAAAGCAAAGACTAGGAAGGAGAAAAGTAAAAGAAAACAAGAATAACCATAGTGAAAACATTATTTTGTTCATTAAAATCCTTTTGTTAACAAGGTTGATCAAGTCTTGTTACCAAAACAATCTTATATGAGACAAAACTTTGTATTCTATAAAGTGATTATGTTACCTCAAGCTTGATAGCAATGGTCCCAATCATAATAGTTTCAAAACTTTCTTGTGGAATGGGACAATATATTTCTCCAACCTTTATGCTCTCAACATTTTCAATGGAATTCAGGCAATAGCTCTTAGCAACCTTCTCGGGGAAGTAGACAGTATACTCTTTGTCATTAATATTAAAAGTTACTTTTCCTTGATTACAATTGATGACAGCACCTGCAGTATTAAGAAATGATCTCCCAAGAATAATAGACATATTATCATCTTTAGGCATTTCAAGCACAACAAAATTAGTTAAAACCAAGCAATTATGAGCCACTTGAACAGGAACATCCTCACATATCCCAACAGGAATAGTAGTTGACTTATCAGCCATTTGCAAAGATATGTTAGTTGGTATCAACTTCTCTAGCTGGAGTATCTTGTAGAGAGAAAAAGGCATAACACTAACTCCATCTCCCAAATCACATAAAGCAGTTCTAACATAATTATTCTTAATAGAGCAAGGAATAGTTGGTATACCTGGATCACCAAGTTTCTTTGGAACCTTACCATTGATGGAATAATTAGCAAGCAAAGTAGAAATCTCCTCATTAGGAATCTTCCTTTTATTAGAGAAAATATCCTTCATATACTTAGAATAAGGAGGCAACTTAATAGCATCAGTCAAAGAAATTTGCAAAAAATAAAGGTTTCATCCACTCACAAAACTTGTTGTAGTGTTATTCCTCCTTTGACTTGTATTTTTTACCTGGAAATGGCATAGGTTTCTGCACCCAAGGTTCTCTCTCTTTACCATGTTTATTAGCAATAAAAACTTCCTTAGTGTACCTAGTGTGCTTCTCAGGTTCTTCATCAACTTCCTCCTTATCAGGAGCATCATTTTTATCATTACCACTCTCGGTTTCAGCATCAGAGACAGATATACTATTAGGATCTATAGCAGGTTCAAGGGGTTCCTCAACTATCTTGTGTTTCTTTTTCTTTCTCTTACGAGGACTACCACTACTTTCACCTTGCTGAGAGTCCTGCTCAATTCTTTTAGGGTGTCCTTCAGGATATAAAGGATCTTGAGTAGCTATACCACTCCTTGTTCTAATTCCATAAGCATGTTTATCTCCTGAGGCATTAACTAGCATATCCTTTTGTACCTTAGCAAGTTGATAAATTTGAGTTTGAACCATCTGAAAGTGTTTACAAAGCATTTTAATATCATTAGAAGTTATTTCCACAATATCTTTCAACTCTTTAATAGCTCTAGAGTTTTCCAATAAATGATTCTAAAACTGTTTATTAAAATTACCTTGTTTAACAATAAAAATGTCAAGTTCCTCTAAACATTGATCAGGAGGCTTACCATAAGGAATATCACCTTCATCAGAGTGTTGGAGAGAGTGTACCTCAATAGTAGATGAGTGGGGAATTGACTTACATAATTCTTCTATAGGAGGTAGATTCATCACATCTTCAGCTCTATTATCTTTCTCCTTTAGACACCTCTTAGCTTCCTTCATCACTTCATAATTTAATGCAATAACTCCTCTCTTCTTTGGTGTTGGTATTGGAACCGTTCAGCACATCCGTTCAGTGATGAGGCCTGTTGTTTGGGGCGGGTGGCTGTCAGGTTGGTCTTGCAATTGCAGGAAAGCTGCTGTGCAGAAAAAGCTACTTCTCTGAGTTTGACTGTTTGGCAACTTGACTGGCTGTGTGCTAAGTAATTGTCTGTAATATCCCTGAAATTAATATAACACGTAAATTTCACTATTGAAGTGCATAAACGCATATGTTATTATTACATACCATATGTCACATATTGGTTTATCCAAAATACATATCCAACCATTAAACAAATAAAGATAGTCACGTAATGAACATAGATACATCCACACTGATCATCTTCTTCTAGCATTATATAATGCAGTAGCGATGCGATCACGTGTTAAGTTCATGTCTACTGTGTGTAGTCCACTAGGAGCAGTATCACCGACTGATGTTGATGATTGCCTTTGGACCTTAGGAAGATAGTCCTCATCTACATCACACCGATCAAACTGCTTGTCACGTAAGTTGGAGTCTCTAATGAAATTGTGAAGCGCTATGCAAGCAAGAATAATTCTTTTCTGAGTAACCAGACAGTAAGAAGGAATATACTTCAATATGCGCCACTTGTTTTTCAATATACCGAAGACACCCTCGATAGCATTCCGGAGCGATGAGTGTAGACAGTTGAAAATCTCTTCCCTATTTGTTGGTCTCCCTTCTCGACGAAAATCTGGTATGTGGTATGTGTTCTGCTTGTAAGGAGCTAAGAACCCTTTTCTATTTGGATACCCAGAATCAACAAGGTAATATGTATCTGCACATGAACGAAAAAAATCAAACATCAACGACAATGCATTTGTAAATATGTGTGTACCATGTTGACAAAGATATAGAATATTACCACCAGGAGGGGTCGGAAACTCTATTGGATAATTCTCAATGGAGCGTTGTAGAGTGCGTGTATCATGCGCTGAACCAGGCCATCCAGCAACAACAAAGGTGAATCTCAAATCGAAGTCACATATCGCTAGAATATTCAGTGATGTGTAACCATGCCTTCCTATATGGTTAACCACCTCTTCTATAGGCACTTCAACTCGAATGTGTGAGCCATCTATGGCGCCAATGGCATCTTTGAAATGAGGCCAAAAGCGTGCATCTTGAAGTCTTGGATACACATCCTTGAACTCTCGATCTACTGGCTTTATGTTATCCTTACCCAACTTATACAAGCAATCCAAAACCATGTGAAACTTCCTATGGATTGTTTCAGTTGAACGACAAAAATGGTTCTCAACTTGGCTAAATGACTGTGGTCCTCCAACCATCCATAGAAACATAGCTAGGCATTCAACGGATGACATGTCTCTAGTTGACTTTAACCCATAGCTAGAAACAAGAAGGTCGTGCAATGCATGAAACACATCAGGGTACATTCTAAACATTTTGTAGCATCTTTTCCTATTTCCATGTTGTTCATTCACCCATTCAAGACCAGTTTGTTCCGGAACCCTCCTAGGTTCTTTATTCAAGTACTTATGACTATAGAGATTACCATAATATCCCAACACGGCAAGGTCATGCACCATTCCGAGCAACTACAATGTCTTTTCTAGTTCATAGTCACGATCATCACCACCACTATCCATCTACAAAATAATTAGAACATGTCAAAATCAGCAAATGCTTCACAAAATAATTACTATACATGCAACAATCATCAAATGCTTCACACAATAATGACTAGACATGCAACAATTATCAAATGCTTCACACAATAATGACTAGACATGCAACAATCATCAAATGTTTCACACAACAATCGTAATGGTTGGCAAGTTTTACAATGATCACAAATAGTCTCGACAAAATAAATAAATAAAGAATAATAACAAATAGTCTCCAACAGATACATAGTACACACAAGTTCTGAAATGACAACAAAGCAATTAGATATCTACTTATGCATCTCATCATGTGTCCTCTGGAGCCAATCGAGCCTGCCCGCAGTTGTTGCAAATGCTGCGAACACCTCTCTATGATCCCTGTTCATAGCTAGCTTGCCAGCAATGTACATGATAACAGTTCCTTCACTCACTCCACAATCTCGAACCATTCCTAAAAACTCCTTCATAGTTGGGACCTAATCATCCTTGCTGCTAGAACTTCCTTCAGTGTGCCTTGATACAATTGTGTTCAGTGCATTGTTGTAAGCCGAGAAAAAATCCTTCTCCCCATGCTTGTGTTTCCCTATTCCCATTTCATTCTCTACATGCTTGCGTTTCGCTATTGCATTGTTGTAAGCCGAGGTATCATCATCAAGCATTATTGGAGCCTCATTGCCATTTCCTTCTTCCTGACCTGCAATGGCAGCTGATTGTCCAGTGACATGTGCCTTCCTAAACATAACATCTTGTTGTTCCAAGTTGGGAGGTGGCCCATTCCTAAATTTTGCATGGTCAGGGCGAATCTGCAAAAAAGAACATAATAGAGAAATCAATTCGATGACCAAAATAACAAATACAAAGAAAGGGAAAGTATATAAAATGGTAACTTACCGCTATGTGATTCTTCCACCAATCATCATCTGCATCCATAGTTTTGGTTATAGGATCTCAACCAAGCCCGGTCGCATTTTGCAGTTCCATCCACCCCGTGTAATCCTTACTTAAAGCATCCCATTTGTTCTTGAATTGTTTCTGCGTTAATCTTTCCCCTATTTTTTCGGCAAATTTATCTCCAAGATTCTTGTACCCCTTTCTACTCAAGCAACCCCAATCCCTATTGTTTCCGTTCACTTCCTTCATACAAACGTCACAGAAAAGTCTAGTGTGGTATGGATCCCAAACCATCTTCGACATTTCATCAAGACCAACGCGTATCAATACTACAACAAGCAACATAATTTCAGCAAGACCAACACATTATTAGCAGCAAACATCATCAAATTGGTCATTCGGTTTCAAGTGACATCAAGTTTTCAAACATCACAACATCAACAAATTTTATAGCAGTACAACATCTAAAAAAATCCCACATCAATAAATTTCATACCAGTACAACATCTAAATTTCATAGCAGTAAAAATTTCCTAACAACAGTAGCCTCACCTATGCAATCGGATGAGGGAGGCCTTCTTGGCAGCAGGGAGAAGGACCGTCGGGCAGTGAGGAACGGCAGGGAGGAGGGACTCTGCTGGTGGCAAGGAGGAGGCATGGAAGATGGCGCCGGGGAGGAGGCAAGGAGGTGGGCGGCCGCTGGAGGCATGGGATGGTCGCTGGATGGTCGGCGAGGAGGAGGTCGGAGGGGAGGAGGCGGGCTGAAAATGGAGGGGAGGATGCAGGAAGGAGGGCGGAGGGGAGGAGGGAGGCCACCGGTGGCAGGGCGGCGGGCGACGTGCGGCGGGCGGCGGGGAGGAGACAGGGAACATGGGGGGTGGCGGCGCTGGCAGAAAAACCTATCGCGAGGGAGGCCTCGCGTACGGTTCCTGGCGCTGGGTCAGCGTTTTTTTTCTTCTGGGAAACGGGTCGTTGGGTGGCATTATGTTGTAAATTAGGTGAATAACATGTCCAAGTAAAAAAACGGTTCGCCCGCAGCTGCGGGAAGCACCCTCAGACGTGCTTTGCCTGATAGGTATGTTTTATAGAAGTACTTTAGCAAAAGCCCAACGCACAGCTGCCCGTTTGTTTCATTTTTCTAGATTTTTCCAGTGGAGAAGTGGTCAAAAGCCCAAACAAACACCCCTAATAGGCTCAGGTGTATTTAGCTCAGTTGAAGTCCAATCATCATAATTCTTGCTTATTTTATCCATTAATTCTTCAGCATCTATAGGAGTTCTTTTCCTGAAAACACAATCAGCAAAGCTATCTAGGTATGTCCTAGAATCTGTAGGATTTCGTAGCATGGAAAACAAAAAATTTCTACCGCATACAAACAAACAAGCCAAGATCTATCTACTAGATTGTATGTAACATCCCTAAAATCATGATTTCAAAGTTTGCATATCATTCATGCATGCATATAGAATTGAGATCAATTTCAAAACTCATTTCAGAAAAACAAAGCACATAGTGCTATCATTTCATGTGAGCAAACTTAAATCAAATGGCCATCCCCATTTGAGAGTTTGAATGTTTTAAAAACTAGCTTGTTTGTCTCCTTTGTTGAATGGATTGAGTGTGGAATTTGAACCAAGCTTTACAAAATGGAAATGGTTCAAAAACCATTTTTCAAACATTTGCAAATCAAGTGCAAAGCTCCTGATATTTTGTTTCTCCAAAAATGACCAAGCCTTTGCAAAGTAACCACATGGTTTTATGCCTAGATTTGAGACTGTTGCACACTGCAAAAACCCCAGAAAGATTTGAATTAAAAAATAGTTTGAATTCATTTGAAAACCATTCCTAAAAATCAAAACAGAAAAAGAAAAAGGAATAAACAAAAGAAAAGGGCCAGGCGCTCCTATTCTAGCCCAAAGCAGAACCGCCCAACTAGCCCACCGGCCACTCTCTCGCTCGCCGCACGCTGACACACACCCTGACGCCGACACCGGACCCCACCCCCTCTCCGTCTCACTCGCTGACTGGTGGACCTCGCCAGCTCACCCTCGTCTTCCCCAAATCGCGCCCGACCCCGTCGCCGGCCGTTTCCTCCGCCCATCACTGCCGCGATTGATTCTTCGTTTAATTGCCTTGATTCCGCGCTTAATCGCTGCTCCCCTCTCGCCTACATAATCCCCTCTGCACCGCGGTCATTTCCCCCCACTCTCCTCGCTCACTCCGCCACCAGGCTGCGCGCATTTGACCTCGAAACCCCGCAGTACCGACGACTCCGGCGACTAATTCCGGTGAGCCTCGACCGCCCCCCTCTCTCTGGTTCAAACTATCATGTCCAGCATGATCTGGTGCATCTGCTGACACTTTTCTTCTGCCTGCTCGTGACCCAGGTCACCGTTTTCGTTCACGACCGCAACCACCTGCGCTGTCGCTCGACTCCGACGAGCAATAGCGGTAAGTCCCGAACGCCCCTTGCCTTCCCCTTGATACCAACTGGTTCGCCAGTCACTTGCGCATCTTCTGAACCCTCTGCCTTGTACTAGGACGACGACGCGAGCCTCGCCATGACCTTGATCAGCGGGCGACGCCGCAACTCCAACGAGCCTCAGCGACCGTTCCCGTGTGCCCCTCGTTAAGCCGCTGCCAAGTTGAGCTTCTCCTCGACGCTGCGAACCTGGTGAGCATCCTCCTGCCCCTACGGACGACCTGTAGCACCGCGCCGCCGCAGACAGAGCTCGCCGCCGCTAGCGCCGCTCGATTTTGGTTTGATGAATTGTAGCCGTCAGATCCAGATCCAACGCGTAGGATTAGTTCACTTAGCGAAGCGGTATGATTAGATCTGAACCGTGCATCGTTAGTTAGATCCTACGGCTAGCAATCGCGATCCGGAGCGAAGCGGTACGTGCTAGTAAGAATATGACGCGTGGCTAGGGTTTGATTCAAAAATAGATTTGAAATCAGAT
Organism: Avena longiglumis; assembly: GCA_030063025.1. NCBI lineage: Eukaryota > Viridiplantae > Streptophyta > Magnoliopsida > Poales > Poaceae > Avena > Avena longiglumis. The sequence continues at coordinate 138,746,778 of CP125976.1, forward strand.
TTTGATCCAAAATTGAAATGGCTATAACTTTTGATTTCCACGTTAGATTTTTGCAAATTGTATACCGTTGGAATCAGGGAGACAAGCCCTTTATGTTTATGCAATGTGTTTAGTAAAAAGTTTCTGTTAAAATGACTTTTTATGCAGAAACTTGTTTAGGACTAGTTTGAGTATAGAATTTGTTTAGTAATTTGTTTTAGTGCTAAATAAGTTTGGTTTAGCAAGTTTTTGACTTAGTTATGTTTTAGTATCTTGCATTTGCTTGGTTGGGTTTTAAAATCATCACTTAGCATTTTTGCATACATGCATATATTTATGATTGTATATGAATTGTGTGTAATTTTGTGCTACAAATTTTTGTGTAGATTTTGGTGCTAGTGATTGTGATTGTGAAGAGTGCTACTCTCCCCATTACCAAGGAAAGTGGTACTTCATGAATATTACCATCCCTATATTTTGTACAAGCATTAGAAATATTTTGCTAAGTCTTGCATGTTACTATTTTGCCAAGTGCTATGTTGGGAAATCCTAAGTAGTTGTAGAATTGCTAGGAAATTTCCTAAGTTAAGTTACTATGCCATGCTTAGGCTAGCTAGTAGCAAACAAGGGTTGGTGAAGTATATACATGCTATGATGAAAATATTTCCAAGTCTTTGGACTTATGTTTTTCTTAATAAAACAACTAAGTCAATGAACCTCCTGGGTGGAATGGGACTTGAATGGTGGTTTTTGGTTGAGTGGTTACACAAGGCCCATGGACATGGTTTACCTTGTGTATCTCACTTGTGGTATGCCACCCAGGCACAAAGGGATTTTTAGAGGCCAAGTGTTGAGAAGCTTATAGTGCAGCCACTTGGAAATATGGGCTCTGCCTGGATCACATAAGTTGCTAGAACTTAGCTATTTGGACAGTTGGTGGTAGTGGGAACGATAGGTTGGAGCGCGTCCACTTGGTCTAAGGAAAGGCTTCTGAAAGGTCCTGTATTGGGAAACCAAGTCTGGTGGGGAAAGTGCACAACCTCTGCAGATGGAAAAATCTAAGTACTTAGCCAAGTCCATGGCAATGGACAACTTGAGCATCAAGACATGGAAGCTATCAAGAATCTCATCACTCCAACTTCTAAGTAAAAATTTGTGGGTGAACAAGGGTAAAGGACCCCAATGTCTATTGGTGGTTTCTTGGGAAATGTTTTGACAAAGAAAAACTTAGTGATTTCAACTAATAGGAAAAACCTATTTTGAGCAAAGCAAGCCAAGCTACACTTAGCCAAAATGCATATAGTAATATAGTCCACTTAAAATTTACTAAGGTATCACTTGCCAATACTATTCCAAAGTATTGACCCACTGTGGCTGTAACTTGTGATGTTGCAGGTTACTCCGATGATGATTAGGTGTCATGAGTCTACACTCAACATGCTTGCCTGTGGCACATGAAGATGAAGACTTATGTTTATTTACTTATCCCAAAACTCTTGTACTAGGCCTGTGGCCTTGAGTTGTAAAAGACTATGTTTTATCTCTGGAATGGATGTAATAAATGACCTTTGTATCTGTGTACTTCATCTTAAACTGTGGATGCTAGCAATGATCCAGGGACTAGCATTGCAATCACAGGGATCCTTTTCCTTTACAAAGGAGGGATCTTACAGATGGTATCAGAGCACTGTGTTGCCTGTAGGATTATGACCCTAGGATTGGAAACCACTAAGGAAAAAATTTCAACTACTTCTACACTTGTCTATTCTTCTCGTAAACTTTTCTAATCTTCTCTTTCTCATCTCTATTTGTAGATGAACTCGATCAACGAAGCCATAAAGAAAGGACCACTCATGACCATGACCTTGGAGTGTGAGACTGAGTTTCCCAAAATTCTCAAGGACCTCATGGTGGCAATGGAAGTACATGGTGCAGCTGTGTACAAAGGATTTCCAGTGATGGATGAAGGAGTTGAGTACTGGTGGGTGCAACTTCACTTGTACAAAAACAAGGAAGACAAACACAAAGAAAAAGGATTCTACATGTACACCAACACTGTGGTGCATACCACATTCTTTGAGTCAGCAAGAGAAGCAGCTTGGAGGACTATCAAAGAACTTAGTGCTAGAGTCAAGTGCAGAATGCTCAACCTCCAAAAAGACTTAGAGAAAGAGAAGGAACATACCCAAGAGTTGGAAGCCACCAACCAAACCTTAAGAGGAGATATTATAGACTTAGTGATGGAATCATGCGAGCAAGATAGGCTGATTGCCTCTAGGAACATTGTGTTAGCCAACAGATCCAGTGATATAGGATGGTAAACGCACTTCGTTAGTTGGACCACCACCTATCACCTTATTTTCCAAAATGATACCTTAAATAAGTTTGGACCTTGGTTGATGTAATGGATTCATGTATGCATGACTTGTGTGATTTTGTGTTCCAAGGATATGTATGAGATGTTTGTCTTTGTTTTATCTTAAATTGTGTTGTTCTAACTTTTCTATCTTATAAATAGATGTCTATTACCATCAGCACTGTTGAGGAGTTCCAGGTTACCCGCTTTGGTCCTCGTATCGTTGAGCTTACCACTTTGCTCAATCTCCCTCTTCCCACCATAATGGTGCATCCACTCACCAAGTTCGAGAGGAAGGACCTCTGGGGCTTCAAGGTGAACCAGCCCGGACGCCAGACAGAGCCTACTACGGAGGCCATCGTCTTCAAGCTTATGCACGATGACAGGGAGAGAGGCATGGAGGTAGTCATGCAGACCGATAGGGCGTCGCTAGGCGGCACTCCCGACAGGTTAGAGGCACCCACTTCCACGTCTTCGGAAGACGTGATGAGGATGGAGAGTCCATCGACTTCGAGGACGACTCGAGGGACGCAGCAGAGCCGATACGTCTGTATCTCCAGGACTTAGAGTCTCCCATTAGGCACGTGGACACGGACATGACCAATGTCATGCTCAGTAATGACGAGCTCCAGGTGCAGCTTCGCGAGAAGGACAAGCTCTTCGCGCAGCAGGACGAGATAGTCAAGGAAATGGAGGCGAAGTTCGAGATCCAGGACCGAAAGTTCAAGAGTCAGGAGAAACGTGTCCAGGATAGGAACAAGAAGATCCGGGACATGACTGAAGAACTGCAGTCCAAGGACTTCGAGCTAGAGCAGCAGCAGACGGTGATAGAGAGGCTTCGTTCCCAGAAGAGGGCTCTCAAGGCCAAGATTGAGTCCTTGACCACTACTATTGAGGAGAACAAGACCGCGATGGAGAACGCAGGTCTTACCTTTGTCGAGGAGGAGATTGATGCTGATGAGTAGACTTGACTACTCGTTTATCTTTTATTATCGTACTTGTTATTTGTGAACTTGTTATTGGACCATCCGACATGTGGATGGCTTTCCACTTGTGTGTTTTACTTTGTGAACTTGTTATCTTGTTGTTGAACTTTTTCTGTTGCATGCTTGTGTTTGCTTATGTGATGTAATGTGCATGAAAACATCCATGGGTATCTCATTCTTATCTCTATTTGAACAAAACACAGATGCCTCCCCGTCGCGCAAACCCCAACCCCAATAACAACAACAACATCATCACACCAGAAATGCAACAAATGATGACTGCTCAAACACAGCTCATGCAGATGATGACAACATTCATTCAGAACCAAAACAACAACAACAACAAACCCAATAACAACAACAATAACAACAACAACCCTCCGGGCTTTGATATGCTCACCAGATTTCTGCGATTGAGGCCAGCTAAGTTCTCGGGGACAACTGATCCCATGGTGGCCAATGATTGGCTACGTTCTGTAAACAAGGACTTAGTAACCGTGGGCTGCACGGATGATGAAAAGGTCGATTTGCAGCACATCTGCTGGAAGGGCCAGCCGCCACTTGGTGGGACAACTTCCAAATCACCACACCCATAGATGAGGTGACTTGGGCTATCTTTGAGGATGGCTTTCGCACTGCTCATATCTCATCAGGAATAATGAGCCTGAAAAAGAAAGATTTCCACAACACAAGCGGCGCCACCGTGTGGCTGAATACATTGAAGAGTTCAACAATCTGGTGCGTTATGCACCAGATGAAGTGGACACAGATGCCAAGAGAAAGGAAAAATTTCTGGAAGGCTTGAATGATGAGCTGAATCAATGGTCGTGGCATATGTTCCCACTTATCAGTCGCTCTGTGACAAGGCTGCTATATTGGAGAACAAAATGAAGCAAGTCGAGAGTAGAAAGAGAAAGCACTCCGACAAGCACAACTCGGGATCGTCTCACAAACGATCTCACTATGATGACAGTGGAAGATCAGGATCCCACAAGCATGGGAAATTCAACAAGCACCACAACCACAACTGTCATGACAACAAGCATCATCGCAGTCATGACAATGACAAGTACAAGAACCACAAGGGTGGACATAAGAGCCACCACAGTGGTAATGGTAGTGGGAGTGGAAGTCAGCCTGCTAAGAGAGACATCAGTCAGGTTGAATGCTTAAAATGCAAGAAGATGGGACACTATGCAAATGAGTGCCCCGAAAAGAAAGTTGAAGGACCTGTCAAGCCCAATCCTTTCCAGAAAGGACAGTTGAACCACATCAATGTGGAGGAGGTCTATGAGGAGCCTGATGCTGTTGCTGGTAAGTTTAGACTCAGTTCCATTCCAGCATTTGTACTCTTTGATACTGGTGCATCGCATTCATTCATATCAAAGGCATTTGTTGATAGAAATGCCGTCTGAAAACATTGGGTGTCCAATAAAAGTTAGTTCTCCGGGTGGAGAAATGATAGTAAGTCTTGGATGCCGGGATCTAGTAATAGAATTTGGAAAACATAAGTTTCCAGTGAGTCTGATAATCCTAGATTCCCAAGGACTGGACGTAATATTGGGAATGGATTGGATGGATAAGTATGAAGGAGTACTAGATTGTGCTAATCGTACTGTTGCACTCACAACCCCGGAAAAAAAAGAATTAAATTCAAGTCAAACTTTGAATCCAAAGGAAGTAAGCTAAATTCTCTTAAGGGGGTTAGCATGGACAGTGTGCCAATTGTGTGTGAGTATCCGGATGTATTTCCGGAAGAATTGCCAGGAATGCCACCGGATAGAGATGTGGAATTTCTGATATATTTGGTACCAGGTTCTGGACCAATAGCAAAGAGGCCATATAAAATGTCAGTGGATGAACTGAAAGAACTCAAGAAGCAACTAGGAGAACAGTTGTAGAAAGGATTTATTCAACCCAGTTCCTCATCTTGGGGAGCCCCAGTCTTGTTTGTGGAGAAGAAAGACAGAAGTCAAAGGTTATGCATAGATTACCGTTCACTCAACGAGGTAACTATCAAGAACAAATATCCTTTGCCTAGAATCAATGACTTATTTGATCAGCTTGAAGGAGCATGTGTGTTCTCAAAGATTGATCTAAGTTCAGGCTATTTTCAACTCAAGATAAGAGAGCAGGACATACCTAAAACAGCATTCACCACAAGGTATGGATTGTATGAGTATACCGTAATGCCTTTCGGCTTGAACAATGCTCCAGCCTACTTCATGAATATGATGAACAAGGTGTTCATGGAATTTCTTGACAAGTCTGTTGTCGTTTTCATCGATCACATCTTGGTATACTCCAAGAGCAAGGAAGAACATGAAGGACATTTGCGTTTAATACTTGAGAAGTTAAGAGAGCATAAACTCTATGCCAAATTCAGCAAGTGTGAATTTTGGTTAGAGGAAGTTGGTTTTCTTGGTCATGTTATGACAAAGGATGGTGTAGCAGTTGATCCTGCTAAAGTTTCAGCTGTGACTGAATGGGAATCTCCTAAGAACGTGAAAGAGGTTCGTAGTTTCCTTGGCTTAGCAGGTTACTACAGAAGGTTCATTGAGAATTTCTCAAAGGTTGCTAAGCCTATGACTGAGTTGTTAAATAAAGACAAGAAGTTTGCTTGGTCTGAAGGTTGTGAAGTCAGCTTTCAAGAATTGAAGAAGAGACTTGTGACAGCACCAGTTCTATGTCTGCCAGATTTGGAAAAGGATTTCCAAGTATATTGTGATGCATCTCATCAAGGTTTGGGTGCAGTACTTATGCAAGACGGTAAAGTTGTGGCTTATGCCTCGAGACAACTCAAAACTCATGAGGTAAACTACCCTACTCATGACTTGGAGTTAGCCTCTATCGTCCATGCACTCAAAACGTGGAGGCACTACCTTTTGGGAAAGAGTTGTGAAGTGTTCACAGATCACAAGAGTTTGAAGTATATCTTCACCCAGAAGGAAATCAATATGAGGCAAATAATATGGTTAGAGCTTATCAAGGATTATGACTTAATTTTGCAATACCACCCCGGTAAAGCAAATGTTGTAGCAGATGCTCTAAGTCGTAAGGTATTTGTGAATGGCCTTACCAAAGGAGAATTGCCAGATGATTTGTGTACCCAATTCAGAAAACTCAGATTGGAGATTGTGCCTGAAGGACATCTCATGTCTTTGGATGTTCAACCCACTTTGTTGGACAAGATCCGAGAAGCTCAGAAGACCGATAAGGAAATTGAAGAGATTAAGGAAAAGATTGGCCAAGAGAAAGCTACAAATTTCCATGAAGACGAACAGGGTACTTTATGGCATGGGAAACGTATCTGTGTTCCACAAGATCCGGAGTTACGGAAACTGATTTTGCAGGAAGCACACAACTCTCTGTATTCTATTCACCCGGGTAACACCAAAATGTACATGGAGATGAAAGAAAGATTTTGGTGGAACAATCTCAAGAGGGACATCGCCGAACATATTGCTTTGTGTGATGTGTGTAGTAGAGTAAAAGCGGAGCATCAGAAACCAGCAGGTTTGCTTCAACCACTACCTATTCCTGATTGGAAGTGGGACAAGATTGGTATGGATTTCATTACCGGATTACCAAGGACCAGATCAGGATATGATTCCATATGGGTAGTAGTGGATCGCTTAACTAAAGTGGCTCATTTCATACCCGTGAAGACAACTTATACAAGTGCCAAGTTAGCCAAAATCTACATGAGTAGAATTGTATGTCTACATGGTGTGCCCAAGAGTATTGTGTCTGATAGGGGAACTCAATTCACTTCCCATTTTTGGAGACAGCTACATGAGTCATTGGGAACGAGGTTGGAATTCAGTACTGCTTTTCATCCTCAATACGATGGACAAACGGAAAGGACTAATCAAATTCTGGAAGACATGTTGAGGGCATGTGCCCTAGACTATGGAGCCAGTTGGGATGAAAGTCTGCCTTACGCAGAATTTTCTTATAACAACAGCTATCAAGCCAGCATTGAGATGGCACCGTTTGAGTTTCTCTACGAAAGAAAATGTACCACCCCATTGTTATGGAATGGTGTGGGAGAAAGAAGTTTATTCGGGCCAGATCTTATCAAAGAAGCTGAAGAGAAGGTAAAATTGGTTAAGGACAGGTTGAAGATAGCAGTCCGATGTAAAAGCTACGCAGATCCTAAGCGAGAAGTCACCTCTGAAGTTGGTGATAGAGCTTATCTTAGAGTATCACCACTCGTGGAGTGAAAAGATTCGAGTCAAAGGAAAGTTGGCACCAAGATATGTTGGGCCATTCAAGATTCGAGTCGCAAAGGAGAAGTTGCTTATGAAATTGAACGCCGTAATCTTTGTCGAGTCCATAATGTGTTTCATGTGAGTCATCTTAAGAAATGTCACCAGAAATGGAAGAAACTTCTTTGAAGGATACCATACCTTTGGAGGAAGTGCAACTAGAAAGTGACCTCACATATGAGGAGAAACCTATCAAGATTCTTGAGACTTCAGAAAGAGTCACAAGGACAATGACTATCAAGTTCTGCGAAGTACAGTGGAATCATCATACCGAAGAGGAAGCAACATGGGAAAGAGAAGATGATCTTCGGAAAGACCACTCTCACCTATTTGCTAGCCAATCCGAATCTCAAGGGCGAGATTCACCTTAAGGGGGTTAGATTTGTAACATCCCTAAAATCATGATTTCAAAGTTTGCATATCATTCATGCATGCATATAGAATTGAGATCAATTTCAAAACTCATTTCAGAAAAACAAAGCACATAGTGCTATCATTTCATGTGAGCAAACTTAAATCAAATGGCCATCCACATTTTAGAGTTTGAATGTTTTAAAAACTAGGTTGTTTGTCTCCTTTGTTGAATGGATTGAGTGTGGAATTTGAACCAAGCTTTACAAAATGGAAATGGTTCAAAAACCATTTTTCAAACATTTGCAAATCAAGTGCAAAGCTCCTGATATTTTGTTTCTCCAAAAATGACCAAGCCTTTGCAAAGTAACCACATGGTTTTATGCCTAGATTTGAGACTGTTGCACACTGCAAAAACCCCAGAAAGATTTGAATTCAAAAATAGTTTGAATTCATTTGAAAACCATTCCTGAAAATCAAAACAGAAAAAGAAAAAGGAATAAACAAAAGAAAAGGGCCAGGCGCTCCTATTCTAGCCCAGCAGCAGAACCGGCCCAACTAGCCCACCCGGCCACTCTCTCGCTCGCTCGCACGCGCGGACACACCCACACAGATGCTGACACCCAGACCTCACCCCCTCTCCGTCTCACTCGCTGACTGGTGGACCTCGCCAGCTCACCCTCGTCTTTCCCAAATCGCGCCCGACCCCGTCGCCGGCCGTTTCCTCCGCCCATCACTGCCGCGATTGATTCTTCGTTTAATTGCCTTGATTCCGCGCTTAATCGCCGCTCCCCTCTCGCCTACATAATACCCTCTGCACTGCGGTCATTTCCCCCCACTCTCCTCGCTCACTCCGCCACCAGGCTGCGCGCATTTGACCTCGAAACCCCGCAGTACCGACGACTCCGGCGACTAAGTCCGGTGAGCCTCGACCGCCCCCCTCTCTCTGGTTCAAACTATCATGTCTAGCATGATCTGGTGCATCTGCTGACACTTTTCTTTTGCCTGCTCGTGACCCAGGTCACCGTTTCCGCTCACGACCGCAACCACCTGCGCCGTCGCTCGACTCCGGCGAGCAATAGCGGTAAGTCCCGAACGCCCCTTGATACCAACTGGTCCGCTAGTCACTTGCGCATCTTCTGAACCCTCTGCCTTGTACTAGGACGACGCAGAGCCTTGCCAGCAACCTCGACTGCAAGCGACAGACGCCGCCGCAACTCCGACGAGCCTCAGCGACCGTGCCCGTGCGCCCCTCGTCAAGCCGCTGCCAAGTTGAGCTTCTCCTCGACGCTGCGAACCTGGTGAGCATCCTCCTGCCCCTCCGGACGACCTGTAGCGCCGCGCCGCCGCAGACAGAGCTCGCCGCCGCCAGTCGCCGCCGCTAGCGCCGCTCGATTTTGGTTAGATGAATTGTAGCCGTCAGATCCAGATCCAGCGCGTAGGATTAGTTCACTTAGCGAAGCGGTATGATTAGATCTGAACCGTGCATCGTTAGTTAGATCCTACGGCTAGCAAGCGCGATCCGGAGCGAAGCGGTACGCGCCAGTAAGAATATGACGCATGGCTAGGGTTTGATTCAAAAACAGATTTGAAATCAGATTTTGATCCAAAAATGAAATGGCTATAACTTTTGATTTCCACGTTAGATTTTTGCAAATTTTATACCGTTGGAATCAGGGAGACAAGCCCTTTCTGTTTATGCAATGTGTTTAGTAAAAAGTTTCTGTTAAAATGACTTTTTATGCAGAAACTTGTTTAGGACTAGTTTGAGTATAGAATTTGTTTAGTAATTTGTTTTAGTGCTAAATAAGTTTGGTTTAGCAAGTTTTTGACTTAGTTATGTTTCAGTATCTTGCATTTGCTTGGTTGGGTTTTAAAATCATCACTTAGCATTTTTTCATACATGCATATATTTATGATTGTATATGAATTGTGTGTAATTTTGTGCTACAAATTTTTGTGTAGATTTTGGTGCTAGTGATTGTGATTGTGAAGAGTGCTACTCTCCCCATTACCAAGGCAAGTGGTACTTCATGAATATTACCATCCCTATATTTTGTACAAGCATTAGAAATATTTTGCTAAGTCTTGCATGTTACTATTTTGCCAAGTGCTATGTTGGGAAATCCTAAGTAGTTGTAGAATTGCTAGGAAATTTCCTAAGTTAAGTTACTATGCCATGCTTAGGCTAGCTAGTAGCAAACAAGGGTTGGTAAAGTATATACATGCTATGATGAAAATATTTCTAAGTCTTTGGACTTATGTTTTTCTTAATAAAACAACTAAGTCAATGAACCTCCTGGGTGGAATGGGACTTGAATGGTGGTTTTTGGTTGAGTGGTTACACAAGGCCCATGGACATGGTTTACCTTGTGTATCTCACTTGTGGTATGCCACCCAGGCACAAAGGGATTTTTAGAGGCCAAGTGTTGAGAAGCTTATAGTGCAGCCACTTGGCAATATGGGCTCTGCCTGGATCACATAAGTTGCTAGAACTTAGCCATTTGGACAGTTGATGGTAGTGGTAATGATAGGTTGGAGCGCGTCCACTTGGTCTAAGGAAAGGCTTCTGAAAGGTCCTGTCTTGGGAAACCAAGTCTGGTGGGGAAAGTGCACAACCTCTGCAGATGGAAAAATCTAAGTACTTAGCCAAGTCCATGGCAATGGACAACTGGAGCATCAAGACATGGAAGCTATCAAGAATCTCATCACTCCAACTTCTAAGTAAAAATTTGTGGGTGAACAAGGGTAAAGGAACCCAATGTCTATTTGTGGTTTCTTGGGAAATGTGTTGACAAAGAAAAACATAGTGATTTCAACTAATAGGAAAAACCTATTTTGAGCAAAGCAAGCCAAGCTACACTTAGCCAAAATGCATATAGTAATATAGTCCACTTAAAATTTACTAAGGTATCACTTGCCAATACTATTCCAAAGTATTGACCCCGTTGTCATGTAACTTGTGATGTTGCAGGTTACTCCGATGATGATTAGGTGTCATGAGTGTACACTCAACATGCTTGCCTGTGGCACATGAAGATGAAGACTTATGTTTATTTACTTATTCCAAAACTCTTGTACTAGGCTTGTGGCCTTGAGTTGTAAAAGACTATGTTTTATCTTTGGAATGGATGTAATAAATGACCTTTGTATCTGTGTACTTCATCTTAAACTGTGGATGCTAGCAATGATCCAGGGACTAGCATTGCAATCACAGGGATCCTTTTCCTTTACAAAGGAGGGATCTTACATTGTAGCAACGAGTCGATGGAATAACTCACCCTCGAAGATTCCAAAGTGTTTAACGAGAGAGGATTCTCGTGGGTGATGTAGTCGTACTCTTCCCGATCTCAAGATCGCGTAGACAATCCTTCCGGCGCTGCATTCAGCAGCGCTCATGATCGGTCACACGTTCGGTACTCGACGAAGACCTTCCTCTCCCTTGTTCCAGCAGGCAGCGGAGGTTGTAGCACTCTCCTCGCGATTCCGGAAGCACAACGGCGTGGTATCGGAAGTAGAGGGGAGATCTCGCAAGGCTTCGCCTTAAGCCGGAGCGAGTATGGTGGACTATGAGAGAGATCCTCGGCGATCTAGGGTTTAGACGCACAAAGGAGGAGGGTCTAGGGCCGGCGGATAGGGGTTGTAGCAGCCCAAGTCGGCGGATAGGGTTGCCCTAGGCGGCGGCAGTAGGAGGTGGCGGCGCCGGGGCTAGGGTTTGCGGGGTGGAGGTGTTGTGTCTTGGAGGGGCAGCCCTGCCCTCCTTATATAGGTGGAGGCGCGGGAGGAGTCCCTCCCAACTCGGTTTCCCAAGTGGGCGGCGGAGGAGGAACTCCTCCCCAAGTAGGTTTCCTACTTCCCCTCCACCTTCCAAAATAGCTGTTTGACTTTTCAAATTGGCGTTTGACTTTTCAAACTAGGATTTGATTAAACCCTTTATTTTGTTCAGCGATGACACCTAGTACATGATGCAATCATTCCAACTTGATATGACACATTCATGTACCCTTCCCCTCTGGAGTGCCGGACATTCCGGAACCTTCTAGAACTTTCCCGATGAAAACACCGGAACCATTCTCCAACCCCGAAACATGACTTTCCTTATATGAATCTTATTCTCCGGACCATTCCGGATCTCCTCGTGATATCCCGGATCCCATACGAGACTCCGAACAACATTCGGTCTCTTACTCATCATTCCATAACTACTCAAACAACGTCGAATCCTTAAGTGTGTCTCCCTACAGTTCGTGAATTATGCGGACATGATCGAGACACTTCTCCGAACAATAACCAATAGAGGAATCTGGAAATTCATATGGCTCCCACATATTTCTACGATTACTTTGCAATCGAATGAACCACTTACATACGATACCAATTTCCCTTTGTCTCACGATAGTTTACTTATCCGACGTTATGATCGTCGGTATCTCTGCATACCTAGTTCAACCTCGCATCGATAAGTACTCTTTTCGCTCCGTGATATGTGATCCCTTGTGAGCCAGTCACATGCTTGCAAGCTAATTGGATGACATTTCACCAAGAGGGCCTAGAGTATATCTATCCGTCATATGGATGGACAAATCCCACTCTTGATCCATGTGTCTCAACCAATACTTTCCGAACACTCAATGCCACCTTTATAGCCACCCAGTTATGGTGTGGTGTTTGAAGTCATCAAAGCATCCTTCCGGTGAAGGTGATATGCATGATCTCATGGTCTAAGGAATTAGGTTACTATGTATCAGAAAGCATATAGCAATTGAACTATTAAAATGACTTGATCTTTATGCTACGCTTATCTATAGGAGTATGTCCACCATATCATTCTCCTAATGATATGATCTTGTTGTTAATAACATCTCAATGTTCATGATAGGGAAACCACAATCATTTATTAACCAACAAGCTAGTATTATGAAGAGGCTTTACTAGGGACTTCAATTTAAGTTTACAAATCACACAAGTATTAATGTTTCCTTGTTAATACTATTATAGCATGAATATAAACATTTATCATAAACACAAATATATAATAATAACTACATTTATTATTGTCTCTAGGGCATATCTCCAATAGTCTCCCACTTGCACTAGAGTCATCTAATCTAGATTACATGGTAATATACCGAACACCCATGGCAGTTTGGTGCTGGTCATGTTTTGCCCTCGGGAGAGGTTTAGTCAACGGATCCGCCACATTCAGATCTGTGTGTACTTTGCAAATCTTTATGTCCCCATCTTGGACATGTTCTCGAATAGCATGAAAACGTAGCTTGATGTGCTTCAGCTTCTTGTGTGACCTTGGTTCTTGCGCATTGGCTATGGCGCCCATGTTATCACAGTAGATAGACATTGGGTCCAGCGCACTAGGAACCACACCCAGCTCTGTAATGAACTCTTTCATCCATATCGCTTCTTGTGAAGCCTCCGAAGCAGCCATGTATTCCGATTCAGTTGAAGATCTCGCCACAACGCTTTGCTTTGCACTCCTCCAGCTAACTGCTGCACCATTCAAAGTAAATACGTATCCAGATTGTGATTTAGAATCATCCGGATCGGTGTTCCAACTAGCATCGGTGTAACCATTAACAACGAGCTGTTCATCACCTCCATAAGAAAGAACCATATCCTTCGTTCTTCTCAAGTACTTAAGGATGTTTTTGATCACGTCCAATGATCCACTCGGATCACTTTGATATCTGCTAGTTAAACTAACAAAGATATGCAATGTCGGGTCTAGTACATAGCATGGCATACATTAGAGATCCTATGGCTGAGGCATAGGGAGTCTTACTCATCTTTTCTCTATCTTCTGCCGTTGTCGGACTTTGAGTTTTACTCAAGGTCGTATTGGGCAACATGGGCAAGAACCCTTTCTTGCTATCTTCCATTCCAAACCTCTTTAGAACTTTGTCAAAATATGTACTTTGTGACAATGATATTAGGCATCTCAATCTATCTCTATAAATCTTTATGCCTAATATGTAAGCTGCTTCGCCAAGATCCTTCATTGATAAACTATTATTCAAATATTCCTTGACACTATTAAGAAGGTCTACATCATTCCCAATCAACAATATGTCATCTACATATAGTATTAAGAATGCTACAGAGCTCCCACTCACTTTCTTGTAAATACAAGCTTCTCCATAAGTTTGTATAAAACCAAAACTTTTGATCACCTTATCAAAACGTTGATTCCAACTTCGGGATGCTTGCTTCAATCCATAGATGGACCGTTGAAGTTTGCATACTTTGTTAGCATCTTTAGGATCGACAAAACCTTTGGGTTGCATCATATACAACTCTTCATCAATGTCTCCATTGAGGAATTCTGTTTTGACATCCATCTGCCATATCTCATAATCATAATATGCAGCGATTGCTAACATAATACTCACAGACTTTAGCTTCGCTACAGGTGAGAAAGTCTCATCGTAGTCAACTCCTTGAATTTGTCGAAACCCTTTTGCGACAAGTCGAGCTTTATAGACAGTAACATTACCATCAGCATCTGTTTTCTTCTTGAAAATCCATTTGTTCTCGATAGCCTTCCGGCCATCCGGTAAGTCCACCAAAGTCCATACTTGGTTTTCGTACATGGATCCAATCTCAGATTTCATGGCTTCTTGCCATTTGTTGGAATCTGGGCTCATCATCGCTTCCTCATATGTCGCAGGGTCATCGGTGTTGTCCACCAACATGACACTCATAAAGGGATCATACCAATCTGGAGCGGTACGAGTTCTCGTTGACCTGCGAGGCTCTGTAGCAACTACAACCGAAGTTTCATGATCACCATCATTAGCTTACTCTCTTATTGGTGCAGGCACCACAGGAACTTCTTCCGGTGCTGCGCTACTCGCAATTTCGAGAGAAGGTTCGACAACCTCGTCGAGTTCTACTTTCCTTCCAGTCACTTCTTTCGAGAGAAATTCTTTCTCTAGAAAGGATCCATTCTTGGCAACGAAGATTTTGCCTTCGGATCTATGATAGAAGGTATACCCAATAGTTTCCTTCGGGTATCCTATGAAGACACATTTTTCCGCTTTGGGTTCAAGCTGTTGGAGATATGCCCAAGAGGCAATAATAAAGCGTTTATTATCATGTCTTCATACTTATGATAAATGTTTATATACCATGCTATAATTGTATTAATAGGAAACATTAATACTTGTGTGATTTGTAAACATAAAAGAGTCCCTAGTAAAGCCTCTTGTTAAACTAGCTTGTTGATTAATATATGATCATGGTTTCCTGATCATGAACATAGAGATGTTATTAACAACATGGTCATATCATTAGGAGAATGATGTGATGGGCATACTCCTATAGTTAAGCGTAGCATAAAGATCAAGTCATTTAATATAGTTCATTTGCTATAAGCTTTCTGATACATAGTAACCTAATTCCTTTGACCATGAGATCATGTTAATCACCATCATCGTAAGGATGCTTTGATGACATCAAACACCACACCGTAACTGGGTGGCTATAAAGGTGGCATTGAGTATTCGGAAAGTATGGGTTGAGGCACATAGATCAAGAGTGGGATTTGTCCATCCATATGACGGATAGATATACTCTGGGCCCTCTCGGTGGAATGTCATCCAATTAGCTTGCAAGCATGTGACTGGCTCACAAGGGATCACATATCACGAGAACGAGAAAAGAGTACTTATCGGTAACGAGGTTGAACTAGGTATGCAGACATACCGACGATCAAAACCTCGGATAAGTAAACTATCGTGAGACAAAGGGAAATTGGTATCGTATGTAAGTGGTTCATTCGATCGCAAAGTAATCATAGAAATAGGTGGGAGACATATTAATTTCCAGATTCCTCTATTGGTTATTGATCGGAGAAGTGTCTCGATCATGTCCGCATAATTCACGAACCGTAGGGAGACACACTTAAGGATTCGATGTTGTTGAGTAGTTACGGAATGATGAGTAAGAGACCGAATGTTGTTCGGAGTCTCGGATGGGATCCGGGATATCACGAGGAGATCCGGAATGGTCCGGAGAATAAGATTCATATAAGGAAAGTCCTGTTCCGGGGTTGGAGAATGGTTCCGGTGTTTTCATCGGGAATGTTCTAGAAGGTTCCGGAAGGTCCGGCACTCTGGAGGGGAAGCGTACATGAATGTGTCATAACAAGTTGGAATGGTTGCATCATGTACTAGGTGTCATCGCTGAGCAAAATAAAGGGATAAATCAAATCCTAGTTTGAGAAGTCAAACACCAATTTGAAAAGTCAAACGACTATTTTGGAAGGTGGAGGGGAAGTAGGAAACCTACTTGGGGAGGAGTTCCTCCCCTCCACCGCCGGCCCACTTGGGATCCGAGTTGGGAGGACTCCCTCCTCGGCCGCCTCCCTCCACCTATATAAGGAGGGGCAGGGCTGCCCCTCCAAGGACACAACACCTCCACCCAAAACCCTAGCTCCTAGCCGCCGCCCTCCATAGCCGCCGCCGGCCTAGGGCAACTCGCTACCGCCGCCTAGGTCTAACCCTAGCCGCCGGCCTAGCCCCCTCCTTGGTATGTCTAAACCCTAGATCACCGTGGGCTCTCTCATAGTCCACCATACTCGCTCCGGCTTAAGGCGAAGCCCTGTGAGATCTCCCCTCTACTTCTGGTACCACGTCGTTGTGCTGCCAGAATCGAGAGGAGAGTGCTACAACCTCCGTTGCCTGCTGGAACAAGGGACAGGAAGGTCTTCATCGAGTACCGAACGTGTGACCGACTGCGGAAGCGCTGCCAGAACGCGGCGCCGGAAGGATCGTCTACGCGATCTTGAGATCGGCAAGAGTACGACTACATCACCCACGAGAATCTGCTCTCGTTAACCGCTATGGAATCTTCGAGGGTGAGTTCCTCTATTGACTCGTTACTACAATCTAGTAGATAGATCTTGGCTTGTTTGTTTGCATGCGGTAGAAATTTTTTGTTTTCCATGCTACGAACCCCTACAGTGGTATCAGAGCCAGGTTTATATGTAGATCTGTTGCACGAGTAGAACACAATGGTTATTGTGGGCATTGATGCTTTTGTTGTCGATTGCTTCTTGTGTACTTTGCATCTTGCGGTATGGTGGGATGAAGCGGCCCGGGCTAACCTTACATGACAACGTTCATGAGACTTGCTCCACGCTTGACATGCAACTTGTATTGCATAAGTGGCTTTGCGGGTGCCTGTCTCTCCCAACATAGTTAAGATTCAATTTACAATGGGTGATTGTCAATACTAGTATCAATGTTGTGGTTCTTGTTCGTAAGTTAGAACGACACTTATTGAAAGCCCCAAACCACGTAAAACATGCAAAGAAATTAGAGGCGTCTAACTTTGTTTTGCAGGGGTGTGCTGTGATGTGATATGGCCATGATTGTGATTATATTTGATGTATGCAATGTTCCTTATTGTAAGTTGGCAACCGGCAGGAGCCATATGGTTGTCTTTAATTTCTGTTAAGACCCGCGTGTCTATTCAAAGTAGTTGTAATAGTTGAAGTCGGTGGATGACAACCATGGAGCAGCGTCATTGACCTTGATGCAATGCCGGAGATGATGGAGATCATGTTCGTGCTTGAAGATGGAGATCGGAAGCACAAAGAAGAAAGTCCATATCATATCACATATTATGAATTGCATGTGATGTTAATCCTTTATGCATCTTGTATTGCTTAGTTAACGACGGTAGCATTATAAGATGATCCCTCAAGCACACAATTTCAAGTTTTAAAGTGTTCATCCTTAGTAAGCACCGTTGCTAAAGCTTGTTGTTTCGAAGCACCACGTGATGGTCGGGTGTGTTAGATTCCGCAAGTGTATACAACGTGAGCAAGCCAGATTTGATCATGCGGAAGCTAAGGTTTGATCTTGATGAGCCTAGCATGTACAGACATGGTCTCGGAACACGGATCACCGAAAGGTAAAGCATGAGTCATATAGTAGATATGATGAACATGTTGATTGTTCGCCATTGAAGCTACATCAACTCTCGTGATGATCGGTTTTGATGTGGTGGATTTGGTTCGTGTGATCACTAAAAACAATGTGAGGGATATTTTTTTGAGTGGGAGTTCAACGACAATATGATTAAAAGTTGAACACTATTTATCATAAATTAAATCAAAGTGAATTTGCATAATTATTGTAGTTATTGGCATCCGTTTACCACCTTGCGCTTAGTTATAATTTAGATGATAGAACTATAGAATTCTGGTTAGTTACTTTACGAACTGGTATTGTATTGTTTTGAAGTGTTAATCTAAAGTTTAAAAGTCCTATTGCAAACTTTCAGTAAGTTCCGGTTACTCCATGAAGTTTAATAATTGGTATTAAAACAAAATTGACAATTCCAAGAGTTAGTTTATGAGTATCATGTTTGTCTCCATGATTCTTGATATTCAAAGTATTGTCTTAATATCAAGGTTATCTAGGATCTGAAAGAGTTGTTTTAGAAACCATGATGTGTGGAAGATATTGTGATATCTAAAACGAAGTTTTGGTTACAACATGATAGAGTATAACATGGCAAAAGTCATGTTCTCATATTTGATGAGAATTTGCAAAGGGTTGGAGACACTAGTTGTCCTAATCCATCAAAAGGTTTTGGAGAGCAACATTATACTCGCGGTTCATCTTTATAAGCTAAAAGTAGCTTGATCATGAATAATTCCATGATAAGGGTGAATATTTGATGTAGGTAAAATATTTACCACACCAAGAGATTACTAAAGAATGGAATTTGAAAGCACACCAAACATTTGATGATGGTGATCTACTTCAAAGTGCAAGTCCAAAGACATTGGTATTTAATTATACACGCTTTGGACTATGTGTCATATGTATGACTCCACTATTGATGTTGATAGATTCTTTCAAACAGAAAAGGAAATACTGAAAAAGAATCTCATAAATATATGGCAGAAAAGAAAAGACTAGAATTGTTCAGTTTAAGTATATAGATGATATACATGTTATGGCTATATTCTTTGCTTATTAAACAATGTGGTTCTTAAGTATTTGATACTGAATTTGTTGGTGTGAATCGTCATACGAAACAACACAATTCATGAACTACAATGGCCTAAGTAACTAGCAAAAGAATATGTGATGATGTTCATCGAGAACAAATAAAGGGTTATTGTGTTGCTCGTTAAACATCAAAGCTTGCCTTCAAGATTTGTTTTATCAGGTATTATGAGAACAAAAGGGTTGTTCAAATAATTTCCGTAATCCATAAAAGATGGATGATTCATAAATCTCTTTGGAGAAATCACATCCATAAAACTAGTGCTAAAAATGTCGAAAGACAAATTGATTGAAAGATCACTTAGGAAGTGACATCTCCGTTTAAATTATATTGGAAAGAAAACATGAAGAAACTCCATGTGGATGGAATTTTGGAGTCCTTTTGATTTTTGATCAAATGACGCTTGTGAAACTTTCCTAGAGATAATTAAAACTTCGTTCATAGGCCAAAAGGGAACGAATGACTAGCTTATTGGAACTTGTACATATTGTTGTACGGAGTCCATTATGTGTAGTCAAGAGCGATGGATTTCAACTTCATATGCTTTCTCCGAAAATTTGAGTGAATATATGAATATTTACTTAATAAGGATGAAGTATGAAACAATTGAAAAGTTCAAAGAATTTCAAGATGAAGTGCAAAATCATTGTAACAAGAATATAAATAGTTTATGATAAGATCATAAAGGAAGATATTTTGAGTTACAAGTTTAGCATAATACCTAAGATTTAAGGAATCGTTCCATGGATTTGCATTTCCTGAAACACCATAATAGTATGGAGAGTTCAAGATATGTAATTAAACCTTGTTTGACATGGTAAGATCGAAAGTGTAATTCATAAAACTGCCATTATATTTTAAAGATTAAAAGCTTTAGAGATTACCGTTTTTCCACTAAAAAGAGCTTCATCATAATCCGTTGAAATGACACCATATAAAGTTATGGTTTGGGATAAAACCCAAGTAGTCCTTTCTTAAACATTGGTATGCTATGCATAAGAAAGATGTTTGCAACCAAAGTCGGATGAACCTGTCTTTGTATAACTGTTAAGTATTCCTCCATAAACACCGGAGACAAAAGTGTTTGTCGCTTAGAACGTCAAGTTTCTTTGAGAAGGAATTTTTCGTGAAAATATAAGTGGGAGGACAATAGAACTTTGATAAGGTTAAAAGAACCTTAGCTATATGTGCAAAGTTGCGCAGCACCGAAAAGTGTTCTGGAGGCAGCAACAATGCTCATGGCTCACGTGCCTCAAAGGTTGCGATCACAAAGGTCTAAGTTCCTATTGAAACAAGTAGGTCGGGTAAACAATCAAATACCAAGATTTGAGAGTTAAATCATTATTTGACAATAATGATCCGACTACATGCAAAGAAGCGATGATGAGCCCTGACTCCGTCAAATGGCTTGAAGCAATAAAATCCGTGATAGTTCCATACACGAGAAATCAATTTTTGAACTTGAAGGACCCTCGAGAAAGGTGTAAGACCTTACAGTTGTGTTTGGATCTATAAAATAGACATGGATGTTTCACATCTATGAAATAGTCGACACGTTGGGAAAGAGTTCACAACAATGTTCAAAGGTTGACTATGACAAGATTTGATCTTTCATAGCGATATTTAGTCTAGACGGATTAATGTAGCAACCACTACATATAAATTTGTTATGTGGTAGTTGAAGAAACAAAACAAGTTCTTCTAATAGAATTGTTACCTAGGACATGTGCATAACACGGTCCATAGGGTTTTGTTAATTCAAAGGATGCTAAAAGCATATGCAAACTTCAATGGTTGAAGTGAGTATCGCGGAGTTGGAATCTTCACTATGATGAAACTGTTAAAAGAGTTTAATTTCATCAGAGACAATGAAGATGCTTGCATTTGCAAGAAATTAAGTGGGAGCGCTAAGACATGTTTCTAATACATTATGTGGAAGACATATTGTTGATTAGAAATGATGTATCTTTTATTAACACATATTAAGAATTTCATCCCGATGAAAGACTTAGGCAAAACCCAAATATTTGGCATCAATAGACGCTAATATGGTTGTGCCGAAAGTACATAGATGATGTATTGAATGAGTTCAATATAGAAACTACAAGAAAGGTTTTTGTCATACGTAAAGGATTGAATGAGTTCAATATTGATGATATATTCAAGTGTATTGACACTTGGTAAGTGAAACAAAGATTCAAGTATAGATTGATACTTGATGTATGAAATCACAAAGAGTATTTATATCAATCATACTGTGATATGTACAAATACAGATATGTCCTATGCTCTAAATGTTATGAGCATATACCAGAATGATTCATAAGATGATCATTGGACAATAGTAAGGATATTCTTATGATCTTTTGGAAGAACTAAGAGTATATTATTTGTAGAAGTGACAAATAGATGGTTAGTTCATTGTAAAAGTACTACATTGATACTAGTTTTGTCACAAAGTACAAATTAAGTTTATCTCAATCTAAACTAAGGGTGGCACAATATAATGGAAAGTAAGTTCCATAATGGATTTGGATGAGTTCCAAACATAAGACATTGTGACAGATACTACAACAAAAGGCTAAGTATATGACTGCTACTATAGCAGCTAAAGAGGGCATTTGTGTCAAGTAGTTTGTTATCAAACTAGGTGTAGTTTACAGCGGGATAATACTATGAAGATATATTGTACGACAATATTATCAACATGTTTTAACCCCAAAGAACTAAAGGTCACACCAAAGGACCAAATCTATACGAAGCCATCTCATTAGAGAATGAGTGATGCGTAGAGAAGCAAAGACGTGCAATTACACACGGACCTGGAAGTGTCAGATCCGGAGATCAGTTAACCACTAGCAAACGTGTACATACGACACCAGAAAGCCATAGGTGTTGAATACACAAAGATTTGAAACTAGATTATTGACTCTAGTGCAAGTGGGATACTATTGGAGATATGCCTAAGAGGCAATAATAAAGCGGTTATTATCATGTCTTCATACTTATGATAAATGTTTACATACCATGCTATAATTGTATTAATAGGAAACATTAATACTTGTGTGATTTGTAAACATAAAAGAGTCCCTAGTAAAGCCTCTTGTTAAAATAGCTTGTTGATTAATATATGATCATGGTTTCCTGATCATGAACATAGAGATGTTATTAACAACAGGGTCATATCATTAGGAGAATGATGTGATGGACATACTCCTATAGTTAAGCGTAGCATAAAGATCAAGTCATTTAATATAGTTCATTTGCTATAAGCTTTCTGATACATAGTAACCTAATTCCCTCGACCATGAGATCATGTTAATCACCATCATCGGAAGGATTCTTTGATGACATCAAACACCACACCGTAACAGGGTGGCTATAAAGGTGGCATTGAGTATTCGGAAAGTATGGGTTGAGGCACATAGATCAAGAGTGGGATTTGTCCATCCATATGACGGATAGATATACTCTGGGCCCTCTCGGTGGAATGTCATCCAATTAGCTTGCAAGCATGTGACTGGCTCACAAGGGATCACATATCACGGGAACGAGAAAAGAGTACTTATCGGTAACAAGGTTGAACTAGGTATGCAGAGATACCGACGATCAAAACCTCGGATAAGTAAACTATCGTGAGACAAAGGGAAATTGGTATCGTATGTAAGTGGTTCATTCGATCGCAAAGTAATTGTAGAAATATGTGGGAGCCATATGAATTTCTAGATTCCTCTATTGGTTATTGATCGGAGAAGTGTCTCGATCATGTCCGCATAATTCACGAACCGTAGGGAGACACACTTAAGGATTCGATGTTGTTGAGTAGTTACAGAATGATGAATAAGAGACCGAATGTTTTTCGGAGTCTCGGATGGGATCCGGGATATCACGAGGAGATCCAGAATGGTCCGTAGATTAAGATTCATATAAGGAAAGTCCTATTTCGGGGTTGGAGAATGGTTCCGGTGTTTTCATCGGGAATGTTCTAGAAGGTTCCGGAAGGTCCGGCACTCCGGAGGGGAAGCGTACATGAATGTGTCATAACAAGTTGGAATGGTTGCATCATGTACTAGGTGTCATCGCTGAGCAAAATAAAGGGATAAATCAAATCCTAGTTTGAGAAGTCAAACGCCAATTTGAAAAGTCAAACGGCTATTTTGGAAGGTGGAGGGGAAGTAGGAAACCTACTTGGGGAGGAGTTCCTCCCCTCCACCGCCGGCCCACTTGGGATCTGAGTTGGGGAGGGACTCCGCTCCCCTGGCGCGCCTCCCTCCACCTATATAAGGAGGGGCAGGGCTGCCCCTCCAAGGACACAACACCTCCACCCAAAACCCTAGCTCCTAGCCGCCGCCGCCCTCCATAGCCACCGTCGGCCTAGGGCAACTCGCCGCCGCCTAGGTCTAACCCTATCCGCCGGCCTAGCCCCCTCCTTGGTGTGTCTAAACCCTAGATCACCGAGGGCTCTCTCATAGTCCACCATGCTCGCTCCGGCTTAAGGCGAAGCCCTGCGAGATCTCCCCTCTACTTCTGGTACCACGCCGTTGTGTTGCCGGAATCGCGAGGAGAGTGCTAAACCTCCGCTGCCTGCTGGAACAAGGGAGAGGAAGGTCTTCATCGAGTACCGAACGTGTGACCGACTGCGGAAGCGCTGCCGGAACGCAGCGCCGGAAGGATCGTCTACGCGATCTTGAGATCGGCAAGAGTACGACTACATCACGCACGAGAATCTGCTCTCGTTAACCGCTTTGGAATCTTCGAGGGTGAGTTCCTCTATTGACTCGTTGCTACAATCTAGTAGATAGATCCTGGCTTGTTTGTTTGCATGCGGTAGAAAATTTTTGTTTTCCATGCTACGAACCCCTACACAAGCTTGTCCGGTTGTAACTTCTTTACATAGGCTTCACAACCCCAAACTTTAAGGAACGGCAATTTAGGTTTCTTCCCAAACCATAATTCATACGGTGTCGTTTCAACGGATTTAGATGGTGCCCTATTTAAAGTGAATGCGGCTGTTTCTAATGCATAACCCCAAAATGATAGCGGTAAATCTGTAAGTGACATCATAAATGAACCATATCTAAGAGAGTTCGATTACGACGTTCGGACACACCATTACGCTGTGGTGTTCCTGGCGGTGTCAATTGTGAAAGTATTCCGCATTTCTTCAAATGCTCGCCAAACTCGTAACTTAGATATTCACCTCCACGATCAGAACATAGAAATTTAATCTTCTTGTTACGTTGATTCTCTACCTCACTTTGAAATTCCTTAAACTTCTCGAAAGTTTCAGACTTATGCTTCATGAAATAGATATACCCATATCTACTCAAGTCATTCGTGAAGGTAAGAACATAACGATAACCACCGCGCGATGCTACACTCATTGGACCACACACATCGGTATGTATGATTTCCAATAAGTCTGTATCTCGCTCCATCATACCAGAAAATGGAGTCTTAGTCATTTTACCCATCAGACATGCTTCGCATCTTTCAAGTGATTCGAAATCAAGTGATTCAAGAAGTCCATCGGAATGGAGTTTCTTCATACGCTTCACTCCAATGTGACCAAGGCAGCGATTACCACATATAGGTCGAGTTATCGCTCGATTTCAAACGTTTAGCCTCAATGTTATTAATATGTGTATTTCCACTATCGAGATTCAATAAGAATAGACCATCTATCAAAGGTGCATGTGCATAAAACATATTACTCATATAAATCGAACAACCATTATTCTCGGACTTAAACAAGTAACCGTCTCGCAATAAACAAGATCCCGATATAATGTTCATGCTTAACGCATGCACCAAATAACAATTATTTAAGTATAAAACTAATCCTGATGGTAGATGAAGGGGTAGCGTGCCGACCGCGATCACATCAACCTTTGATCCGTTTCCCACGCGCATCGTCACCTCGTTCTTCGCTAGCTTCCGTTTATTCTGCAAGACTGTTTGAGTTACAAATATGAGCAACCGAACCAGTATCAAATACCCAGGCACTACTACGAGTACTAGTGAGATACACATCAATAACATGTATATCGGATATACCTTTCTTCTTGATGTTGCCGTTCTTCAAATCCGCCAAGTACTTTGGGCAATCCGCTTCCAGTGACCTTCTCCCTTGCAGTAAAAGCACTCAGTATCAGGCTTAGGTCTAGCCTTGGTCTTCTTCGTCGGCGCGGTAACTTTCTTACCACCCTTCTTGAAGTGTCCCTTGTGCTTAGACTTGCCTTTCTTGAATTTGGTGGTCTTATTGACCATCAACACTTGGTGCTCTTTCTTGATCTCCACTTCTGCAGATTTCAACATGGCAAAGAGTTCTGGCAACTGCTTGTTCATGTTTTGCATATTGTAGTTCATCACAAAGTTCTTGTAACTTGGTGGTAGTGATTGGAGTACACGGTAAATCCCCAAAGCATTAGGAATCACTATACCCAAGCTTTGAAGTTTGTTTGCGTGCCCAGACATCTTAAGCATGTGGCATCCCGTAAAACCACTACTAGAAAATCGCGTTGAATTTGTGCATTGCATCGTCATCATCATGCATAGTTTGCATAAAACCATTTTCGAAAACCCCGATTTGTTTCCCAAACGCCCCATCTTATTCAAACTCCAAAACTCCGGGTCTCCGGATTATTTTGTTTTGTTGCTATCGGGTTGCAAACGGCCCAATTAAATTAAATAAAAGATTTATTTATTTTAGTAGGGGCAGTCGAACGGGCCAACCCGACCCGAACGACCGCCCCAGATTTTTTTTAAAATCGGTCCACCCTATTCAGCCCCTCTTAATCCTAAGTCTACCCAGAAATCTACCCTCTCCCCCCTCCACCTCACTCCCACCAATCCAGACCCGCCACCTCACCCCTCTCCTCCCCTAAACCTATCAGCTGCTGCCACCTAGGCAACCCTCACAGCCCACACCCCAGCACACCACTCAGCTCACGCCAACCACCCACCCACGCACGCCCCGCAACCAGCCGCCCTGGCCCCACTCTCACGTGCCTCCCCCGCTATGACCCACCCCACCACGCTGCGTGCAGCCTTCTCCTCCTCGCTCCCTCCCTCGCAAGCTCCCACGCCTTTCTCCCCAGCGGCCGCCCACCACCTCCTCACGGTCGCCTCGCCGTGAGCCCTCCGCTCGCCTCGCCCTCCGCCTCTCCAGCATCCTCTCGCCACCTGCCACCCTGCGCCGCAGCTCCGCCTCCGCTTCCCACGCTCCTGCCGGCGCCTCCGGCCACAACCACCGCGAGTCCCTCGCCTGCGCCTTCACCTTCCTCGCCGCCCCTGCATCACCGGCACCGCGCCCACCGCCTCCTCTCCGCCAGCGCTCCCTCGCGCTCCGGCTGGCAACCGTCCTCCGCCTTGCAGCTAGCGCCGCCGCCAGAGCCCAGGCGGCAGCCCCTCGTCCCTCACCGCCTCGTCGTCCCTCCCTCGAGCCGCCCAGTCGCCGCTGCCCAGCAGAGCTCGCCGGCGCCCAGGCCTCCCCAACCCCGTCGCCGCCCGCGGCCTTCTCGCCCTGCTCATGAGCCTCCCCGAGCTCGTCGCCGGCCTGCCCTGCCACCTCGTTGGACCGCTGCGGTTGGCCTCTGGCCGTCCCTGTCGGTGTGCTCGCGTCCAGTGCGCGCGTGCCGTTTTTGTCAGCGTCATGTGCTCCGCAGCCAGCGTGTTGAAGGACGCTCCTTCCAAGTGTCAGACAAGAAGGAGGTTTGGTTGGCGTTTGATCCATGGTGGCAGCGATGGTACTGCTGCCTAGGAACCTCTCGGTGAACAAGAGCTCCAAGTGGAACATGTACCCAGGAAGCCACCCCGAACCCGAGCGCCAAGGCCCGACCCTGAAGATCGCCAAGAACGCCCCGGTACCGAACAAGTTCGCTGGATCCTCGAGTTCTCCCTCACGGACTCCAAGAACTGCCTCGAACGCCAAGACCGACAACTGGCCCAAAGACCCCGGATGAGCCGAGGCCCCGAACCCGATCCGAAGACCGAGAACCGCGACACTCCAAGATCTCCTTCACGGACGTTTCCGGACCCGACGACAGCCAAGATCGCCACCGGTTCAACAAGCGCTCCGCCCCGGACACCAATTTCTGCACCCCGAACGTCAAGACCAACTCGAGGACCCGACAAGAACCTCGCAACGACAAGATCTACCCTAGTTATCCGAGAACGCTCCCGCCGAGACCGAACCGTCGAACCCTGGACCCCGAGACCGGACCCTGGACCCTGACGAACCCCGAACCCCGGAACCCCAAGATCGTCGAGTCCCCTCTTATGTGAACCCTTCCGAAACCCTATTTCATAACATAATAACAACTGTTGCATATTAATTATTTCATCTCGCATGCATATCTGTGGTTTGGGGGCCTTATGCCGATTCACCTAATAATTAAATATGGGGCCCATATGCGGGCAAATCTAGCCTCATATCGGCCTCATTTAAACTTGTGTAGCGAACCGGTATCTTACCTTGCCTTGTTATACAACATTTAAATTGCGGGGATCTAAACCAACTTGAACCACCTAATTAATTGCCGGGACCCCGGTTCCGCTTAATCTTGACCTAATTGCATCGCTTTCTTTGCCATGCATCATACATGCATCATGCCGATCTTCTGCCGTTGAATTAAATAGTGCATCCGGTGTTTATTCTAGTGTTTTGCTTCTTCGCGGATAAGGCCGTTGAGTTGATGTGAGCTTCGCCCCGATCTTCGGATGAACCTTTCGACAATGTTTTCAAAGAGCATCTCCCCTTTCTACCTATCTTACTTTTATAGTATTTATTCCCTCCTGTTGATCTATTGCTATACGTATTGCGATGCTTTAGTTTCATTACTGTGATATCCCTTGCAGCCTTATATTGCCTTGGCCACCCTATTACATTGTTTGGTAGATAGTTGGACTTGCGTCGTAGTTGCTTGCCCAAGTGTTGATGTGTGTCGTCATATGCCACGATTTGATGTATTGCCGCATGTTGACGTTGGAGGTGATCCTAGTTTTACTTATTGTTCACTTTACTTTCTGTTTAACAACTAAAATTGAATAAGCGAGGCATCGGTGGGTGATAGATAATATTTGGTTTCGAGCACTTGTGTCCGTAAGACCCCGAGTACTTGATACTGTTCCTTGATTTTGCGCTATCCACATCCGGAGGTATATGGGACCCCCACGAGCTTGATTCGGTCTTATTTCTTGGGGCCACAAACTAGTTTGAGGTTTTATTTACGATCCTGTACTTATGCCATGTTTCTTCGCTTTATTTACGATTGTGCGAGTCGCACCTTTGTCTTGCTTAGGATCGGGACACGATTCATGTGTCGACAAGCCCGTTTGGGTTCCCGATCGTTCACAGCCGTATTACAGACCTTGAGGCCGCCTCGAGCTTGCTTACTCCGCTATGGATTCTACTTAAGGGTGGCCCCCTGAAATATTTCTGAATCCTGTGATTGTTCAGTCGTGAAAGCCTCGTTGGGTTTTGATTTGGTTTTTCCGAGGTTGATCGAGTGTGTGTTGCTATTGGTGCACCCCGGCCGGGTAAAACTTTCTGAAAGCCGTGTCCGCGGATATGGACGACTTGGAGCACAGTATCTCGATCATAGACAAGCATAACTAAAGTTTATTGTTATAAATTTGACTTATAATGACTAGTAATCCGCTTCACTATAATGGAATGGCTAATTAATACTGCCCACAATTGCTTGTTTGGTTGTCGCTTGCGACAATTGTATCTGACTAGTAAGTATTGCAACTACAACGGAATGGCTGAATAAAAGTACCAACAAGCTTTGGGTTTTGGGTTTATCTCATGCTATCATGTCGATTAGTAATTGTTGCAACTATAACGGAATGGTCAACTAAAAGTGCCTTGCTTACTTTATCGTGACGATTACCTAAATCGACTAGTAAAGTGCCACAACTATAACTGAATAAGTAAAAGCGCCAGCGGTGTGAGTTCCTCGGTTCACTTCCTCGTTTGGTCTCGAGGAAACACTGGGATGGGTTTGTTTGGTGATAGCTTCAGTTGGATCCGGATAGGTCATTCTTACCCTCTCGATCACCGCCATTGTATCGAGTCTCTATAGGTTGTTTAGTGCATCTTGCGCTGCGCTTGATCCACCATACCTATGTAGGCGAGGACGCCCGAATTCTAGACTCGCGTGTCTTGGCCTCGATCGACGCTCCTTCTTTTTCCTTTGCCTTCTTGCCGCACCCTTTTGTTTAAGCAGGTTTTGAGATCGACGCCGTTAGCGGGGTTACCCTTCCGGCTTGGCACAGGTGGTTATGGACGCCATTGGTTATTCTTCAGGGCTCTTAGCCCCATTTGCTTCTTGTCCGTAGTCGGACGCTCTACTGTTTTCAAGGTGATTTGGATCTTGTATATTATATCTGTATTTTTGACTCGTTGAGTCGCTGCTATATATACCTGTTCTGTGGGTCCCATCGAGGACCGTTGTGTAATGTTATTACTTCGTTTTCCACCCGCACGAAAGTGCCTGGTGGGCACCTTTGAATCGTTTCTATGCGGGTTTGGTGAATTTTGCCCAAGCTTGCATAGGTCCGATTCTGAGGGTGTTACAGAGTGGTATCAGAGCTCGGCAGTTGCGATACCCCACAAGTCCAGCCTGTAGGATAACCTAGCTAACGGCCGAAGTAGAAGTGTCAAAACTATTTTTGAAAATCGGTTGGATAGTTCTGATTAGGTCTGATTTTACTCCTTACCCCTCTGCTATTCCCCTCTTATCTCTACGTGTTTTGAATCCGCTCTCTTCTCTCTCTTCGAGTCCAGGATTTCTCGTGGTTGGGTATCCGTCGTACCTTTAGGGTTTCGCTTTCTCCCTTTGGTAACGGAGGTGCTACGAACATCAATCTGCAACTGTTCTGTTGTGCCCTTCATCCGATCTTTTGTTCTTGAGATCTTATCCATATGTGTTCCTTGCCGGATGTCAGTGTCGTTGAAAAACATATGAGGAGGACGAGCAATGGTGAAGTTGGAGTATACCTTGAGCATGTGTTGTTCATGCCAACGGAACCATCGCGGAACCTAATCATTGTGTCTTCATACGATTTCTGCTGGCATCATCCCTTTGTTCCGGATACCGCCTAAGAAGATCTTCAGTCTAAATCTCGAGAGTTGAGTTGCCTGATTCTCCTACCCATGTATAGCGTGATAGTTTGGGTCCGGGATGGACTGATCACCCTACCCGACTCTTACTGTTCGCTCTGTACATCGAACTGGTGGATCAATGCAACTTTTCCCTCTTCTAATGGAAGTTAGAGGTGGCCTTACCTCCAACTTCGTCCCTTGTTCCCCGGAGTGCTCTCTCGACGATCAGTAGCAACGACCCTTTGTTGGTGGTGTCGCCGATCTCCCAGATGAAGAAGGAACCCTCGTTAGTGGTGTCGCGAGGATCTACCTGGAGCGAGAAGATGCAGATCGCCGACCTTCCTTCCGGTACCATGAGGCGGATCTCGAGGGCGAGATCCATTGTTAGTGGTGTCGAATTGTGGCATCCCGTAAAACCACTACTAGAAAATCGCGTTGAATTTGTGCATTGCATCGTCATCATCATGCATAGTTTGCATAAAACCATTTTCGAAAACCCCGATTTGTTTCCCAAACGCCCCATCTTATTCAAACTCCAAAACTCCGGGTCTCCGGATTATTTTGTTTTGTTGCTATCGGGTTGCAAACGGCCCAATTAAATTAAATAAAAGATTTATTTATTTTAGTAGGGGCAGTCGAACGGGCCAACCCGACCCGAACGACCGCCCCAGATTTTTTTTAAAATCGGTCCACCCTATTCAGCCCCTCTTAATCCTAAGTCTACCCAGAAATCTACCCTCTCCCCCCTCCACCTCACTCCCACCAATCCAGACCCGCCACCTCACCCCTCTCCTCCCCTAAACCTATCAGCTGCTGCCACCTAGGCAACCCTCACAGCCCACACCCCAGCACACCACTCAGCTCACGCCAACCACCCACCCACGCACGCCCCGCAACCAGCCGCCCTGGCCCCACTCTCACGTGCCTCCCCCGCTTGCGGACCCACCCCCACCACGCGCGCGTGCCTGCAGCCTTCTCCCTCCTCTGGCTCCCTCCCTCGCAAGCTCCCACGCCGCCTTTCTCCCCCAGCGCCGGCGACCGCCCCCACCTCCCCTCACCGGTCGCCTCGCCGTGTGAGCCCTCCGCTCCGCCGCTCGCCCTCCCGCGCCTCTCCGCAGCAGCATCCTCTCGCCGGCACCGCCACTGCAACCTGCAGCTCCCGCCTCCACGCCTCCTGCGCTGCGCCCGCCTGCAACCACCATGAAGTCCCTCGCCTCGCTTCGCGCGCCCCCACCTCCTCGCCGCCCGCCCCCCTGCATCACCGCCCGCGCCCTCTCTCCTCTCCGCCCGCGCCCGCTTCCGTCCGCGCTCGCCCCGCCTGCACTGCCACCGTCCTCCGCTGGCAGCGCCAGCGCCGCCGCCAGAAGCCATGGCCCCTCGTCCCCTCACCGCCTCGTCCCTCCTCGAGCCGCCCAGGTCGCCGCCGCCCACAGAGCTTCCGGCGCCCCAGGCCTCCCCAACCCGCGTCGCCGCCCGCCGCTACCTCGGCCTGCTCGCGAGCCTCCCCGAGCTCGTCGCCCGGCCTGCCGCCACCTCGTTGGACGCTGCGGTTGGCCTCGGCCGTCCACAGCCGGTGTGCTGGCGTCCGGTCTTGCGCTGCCGTTTTGTCGGCGTCATGTGCTCCGCGACGGCGTGTTGAAGGACGCTCCTTCCAAGTGTCGGACAAGAAGGAGGTTTGGTTGGCGTTTGATCCATGGTGGCAGCGATGATGCTGCGCCTAGGAACCTCTCGGTGAACAAGAGCTCCAAGTGGAACATGTACCGAAGCCACCGAACCCGAGCGCCAAGGCGACCGAAGATCGCCAAGAACGCCTGCATCGAGAACAAGTTCGCTGGATCCTCGAGTTCTCCCTCACGGACTCCAAGAACTGCCTCGAACGCCAAGACCGACAACTGGCCCAAAGACCCCGGATGAGCCGAGACCCCGAACCCGATCCGAAGACCGAGAACCGCGACACTCCAAGATCTCCTTCACGGACGTTTCCGGACCCGACGACCGCCAAGATCGCCACCGGTTCAACAAGCGCTCCGCCCCGGACACCAATTTCTGCACCCCGAACGTCAAGACCAACTCGAGGACCCGACAAGAACCTCGCAACGACAAGATCTACCCTAGTTATCCGAGAACGCTCCCGCCGAGACCGAACCGTCGAACCCTGGACCCCGAGACCGGACCCTGGACCCTGACGAACCCCGAACCCCAGAACCCCAAGATCGTCGAGTCCCCTCTTATGTGTGAACCCCTTCCCGAAACCCTATTTCATAACATAATAACAACTGTTGCATATTAATTATTTCATCTCGCATGCATATCTGTGGTTTGGGGGCCTTATGCCGATTCACCTAATAATTAAATATGGGGCCCATATGCGGGCAAATCTAGCCTCATATCGGCCTCATTTAAACTTGTGTAGCGAACCGGTATCTTACCTTGCCTTGTTATACAACATTTAAATTGCGGGGATCTAAACCAACTTGAACCACCTAATTAATTGCCGGGACCCCGGTTCCGCTTAATCTTGACCTAATTGCATCGCACCTTTGCCATGCCATGCATCATACATGCATCATGCCGATCTTCTGCCGTTGAATTAAATAGTGCATCCGGTGTTTATTCTAGTGTTTTGCTTCTTCGCGGATAAGGCCGTTGAGTTGATGTGAGCTTCGCCCCGATCTTCGGATGAACCTTTCGACAATGTTTTCAGGCGAGCATCTCCCCCCTTTCTACCTATCTTACTTTTATAGTATTTATTCCCTCCTGTTGATCTATTGCTATCTGTGTTGCGATGCTTTAGTTTCCGTACCTGTGATATCCCTTGCAGCCTTATATTGCCTTGGCCACACCCTATTACCTGTTGTTTGGTAGATAGTTGGACTTGCGCGTCGTAGATGCTTGCCCAAGTGTTGATGTGTGTCGTCATATGCCACAGTTGCTGATGTATTGCCGCATGTTGACGTTGGAGGTGATCCTAGTTTTACTTATTGTTCACTTTACTTTCTGTTTAACAACTAAAATTGAATAAGCAGAGGCATCGGTGGGTGATAGATAATATTTGGTTTTCGAACGCCCACTTGTGTCCCGTAAGACCCCGAGTACTTGATACCTGTTCCTTGATTTTGCGCGCTATCCACATCCGGGAGGTATATGGGACCCCGAGCGAGCTTGATTGTCTTATTTCTTGGGGCCACAAACTAGTTTGAGGTTTTATTTACGATCTGTACTTATGCCATGTTTTCGCTTTATTTACGATTGTGCAGTCTTGCGCTTGTCTTTAGGATCGGGACACGATTCATGTGTCGACAAGCCCGTTTGGGGTTCCCGATCGTTCACACCGTATTACCAGACCTTGAGGCCGCCTCGGAGCTTGCTTACTCCGTTGGATTCTACTTAAGGGTGGCCCCTGAAATATTTGAATCCTGATTGTTCAGTCGTGAAAGCCTCGTTGGGTTTTGATTTGGTTTTCGAGGTTGATCGTGTGTGTTGCTATTGGTGCACCCGGCCGTAAAACTTTCTGAAAGCCGTGTCCGCGGATATGGACGACTTGGAGCTGATATCTCGATCATAGACAAGCATAACTAAAGTTTATTGTTATAAATTTGACTTATAATGACTAGTAATCCGCTTCACTATAATGGAATGGCTAATTAATACTGCCCACAATTGCTTGTTTGGTTGTCGCTTGCGACAATTGTATCTGACTAGTAAGTATTGCAACTACAACGGAATGGCTGAATAAAAGTACCAACAACTGCTGGGTTTTGGGTTTATCTCATGCTATCTGTATCTGATTAGTAATTGTTGCAACTATAACGGAATGGTCAACTAAAAGTGCCCACTGCTTACTTTATCAGGACGATTACCTAAATCTGACTAGTAAAGTGCCACAACTATAACTGAATAAGTAAAACTGCCAACGGTGTGAGTTCCTCGGTTCACTTCCTCGTTTGGTCTCGAGGGGGAAACACCAGGATGGGTTTGTTTGGTGATAGCTTCAGGTTGGATCCGGATAGGTCATTCTTACCCCTCTCTGATCACCGCCAGTTGTATCGAGTCTCTATAGGTTGTTTAGTGCATGCTGCCGCTGCCGCTTCAGTCCACCATACCTATGTAGGCGAGGACCGCCGAATTCTAGACTCGCTGCGTGTCTTGGCCTCGATCGACGCTCCTTTCTTTTTCCTTTGCCCTTTTGGCACCCCTTTTGTTTAAGCAGGTTTTGAGATCGGCCGTTAGCGGTTACCCTTCCGGCTTGGCCCAAGGGTTATGGACGCCATTGGTTATTCTTCAGGGCTCTTAGCCCCATTTGCTTCTTGTCCGTAGTCGGACGCTCTACTGTTTTCAAGGTGATTTGGATCTTGTATATTATATCTGTATTTTTGACTCGTTGAGTCGCTGCTATATATACCTGTTCTGTGGGTCCCATCGAGGACTGTTGTGTAATGTTATTACTTCGTTTTCCACCCGCACGAAAGTGCCTGGTGGGCACCTTTGAATCGTTTCTATGCGGGTTTGGTGAATTTTGCCCAAGCTTGCATAGGTCCGATTCTGAGGGTGTTACAAAGCACATGCTCACTGACGGCGCTGCCCTCTTCCATCTTGCAGTTAAAGAACTTTTCAGAAGCCTCATAGCTCTCAATTGCTGCGTGAGTCTCAAAGATCAATTTGAGATCACGGACAATACCATGTGGGTCTAAATTCTCAAACCTTTTCTGAAGCTCTGATTCTAAACCATACAAGATAGCACACTGAATTGTGGAGTATTGAGTCTTCCGAGCGAGGTAAACATTCTTTACTTCATCGGTAGCAGTAGCTGCAGGTGGGTCACCTAGCGATGCATCCAGCACATAAGTCAAATTACCAGCTGTGAGGACAATCCTCAAATTGCGGAACCAATCCGCGAAGTTGCTTCCATTGTTTTTCAACTTTTCTTTCTCTAGGAACGCATTAAAATTGATGGTAGGGGCCGCCATTGATCTACAACATATTTGCAATAGATTAGACTAAGTTTATGACAAATTGAGTTCTAATTAATAGTTAAATTAATCTAGGTGAACTCCCACTCAAAACAATATCCCTCACATTGTTTTAGTGATCACACGAACCAAATCCACCACATCAACACCAATCATCACGAGAGTTGATATAGTTTCAATGGCAAACAATCGACATGTTCATCATATCTACTATATGATTCATGCTTTACCTTTCGGTGATCCGTGTTCCGAGACCATGTCTGTACATGCTAGGCTCATCAAGATCAAACCTTAGCTTCCGCATGATCAAATCTGGCTTGCTCACGTTGTATACACTTGCGGAATCTAACACACCCGACCATCACGTGGTGCTTCGAAACAACAAGCTTTAGCAACGGTGCTAACTAAGGGTGAACACTTTATGACTTGAAATTCATGTGCATGAGGGATCATCTTATAATGCTACCGTCGTTAACTAAGCAATACAAGATGCATAAAGGATTAACATCACATGCAATTCATAATATGTGATATGATATGGCCTTTCTTCTTTGTGCTTCCAATCTCCATCTTCAAGCACGAACATGATCTCCATCATCACCGGCATTGCATCAAGGTCAATGACGCTTCTCCATGGTTGTCGTCCACCGGCTTCAACTATTACAACTACTTTGAATAGACACGCGGGTCTTATCATAAATTAAAGACAACCATATGGCTCCTACCGGTTGCCAACTTACAATAAGGAACATTGCATACATCAAATATAATCACAATCATGGCCATATCACATCACTGCACACCCCTACAAAACAAAGTTAGACGCCTCTACTTTCTTCGCATGTTTTACGTGGTTTGGGGCTTTCAATAAGTGTCGTTCTAACTTACGAACATGAACCACAACATTGATACTAGTATTGACAATCACCCGTTGTAAATTGAATCTTAACTATGCTGGGAGAAACAGGCACCCGCAAAGCCACTTATGCAATACAAGTTGCATGTCAAGCGTGGAGCAAGTCTCATGAACGATGTTATGTAAGGTTAGCCCGGGCCGCTTCATCCCAACATACCGCAAGATGCAAAGTACACAATAAGCAATCGACAATAAAAGCATCAACACCCATAATGACCATTGTGTTCTACTCATGCAACAGATCTACATATAGACACGGCTCTGATACCACTTTAGGGTTTCGTATCATGGAAAACAAAAAATTTCTACCGCATACAAACAAATAAGCCAAGATCTATCTACTAGATTGTAGCAACGAGTCGATGGAATAACTCACCCTCGAAGATTCCAAAGTGTTTAACGAGAGCGGATTCTCGTGGGTGATGTAGTCGTACTCTTCCCGATCTCAAGATCGCGTAGACGATCCTTCCGGCAGCGCTCCCGCAGTCGGTCACACGTTCGGTACTCGACGAAGACCTTCCTCTCCCTTGTTCCAGCAGGCAGCAGAGGTTGTAGCACTCTCCTCGCGATTCCGGCAAGACAACGTGGTATCAAGTAGAGGGAGATCTCAGAGGCTTCGCCTTAAGCGAGTATGGTGGACTATGAGAGAGATCCTCGGCGATCTAGGGTTTAGACGCACCAAGGAGGAGGGTCTAGGGCCGGCGGCTAGGGCTTGGAGCAGCCCAAGTCGGCGGCTAGGGTTGCCCTAGGCGGCGGCAGCAGGAGGTGGCGGCGCCGGGGCTAGGGTTTGCGGGGTGGAGGTGTTGTGTCTTGGAGGGGCAGCCCTGCCCCTCCTTATATAGGTGGAGGGGGCGCGCCAGGGGAGGGGAGTCCCTCCCCAACTCGGTTTCCCAAGTGGGCCGGCGGTGGAGGGGAGGAACTCCTCCCCAAGTAGGTTTCCTACTTCCCCTCCACCTTCCAAAATAGCCGTTTGACTTTTCAAATTGGCGTTTGACTTTTCAAACTAGGATTTGATTAAACCCTTTATTTTGTTCAGCGATGACACCTAGTACATGATGCAATCATTCCAACTTGATATGACACATTCATGTACCCTTCCCCTCCGGAGTGCCGGACATTCTGGAACCTTCTAGAACATTCCCGATGAAAACACCGGAACCATTCTCCAACCCCGAAACAGGACTTCCTTATATGAATCTTATTCTCAGGACCATTCCGGATCTCCTCGTGATATCCCGAATCCCATCCGAGACTCCGAACAACATTCGGTCTCTTACTCATCATTCCATAACTACTCAAACAACGTCGAATCCTTAAGTGTGTCTCCCTACGGTTCGTGAATTATGCGGACATGATCGAGACACTTCTCCGAACAATAACCAATAGAGGAATCTGGAAATTCATATGGCTCCCACATATTTCTACGATTACTTTGCGATCGAATAAACCACTTACATACGATACCAATTTCCCTTTGTCTCACGATAGTTTACTTATCCGAGGTTATGATCGTCGGTATCTCTGCATACCTAGTTCAACCTCGTTACTGATAAGTACTCTTTTCTCATTCCCGTGATATGTGATCCCTTGTGAGCCAGTCACATGCTTGAAAGCTAATTGGATGACATTTCACCGAGAGGGCCCAGAGTATATCTATCCGTCATATGGATGGACAAATCCCACTCTTGATCCATGTGTCTCAACCAATACTTTCTGAACACTCAATGCCACCTTTATAGCCACCTAGTTACGGTGTGGTGTTTGATGTCATCAAAGCATCCTTCCGGTGAAGGTGATATGCATGATCTCATGGTCGAAGGAATTAGGTTACTATGTATCAGAAAGCATATAGCAATTGAACTATTAAAATGACTTGATCTTTATGCTACGCTTATCTATAGGAGTATGTCCACCATATCATTCTCCTAATGATATGATCTTGTTGTTAATAACATCTCAATGTTCATGATAGGGAAACCACAATCATTTATTAACCAACAATCTAGTATTATGAAGAGGCTTTACTAGGGACTTCAATTTAAGTTTACAAATCACACAAATATTAATGTTTCCTTGTTAATACTATTATAGCATGAATATAAACATTTATCATAAACACAAAGATATAATAATAACTACATTTATTATTGTCTCTAGGGCATATCTCCAACAGAATCATCAGTTAGTCCATTATAATAAATATCAAAAAGCTCATTTTTAGGCAATGGACATCCGGGATGTGCATGAATCAAGGCACGGAACCTTGTCCATGACTCAGGCAATTTCTCTTCTTCTCCCTGTTTAAAACCAAAAAGTCTCTGCAAAGCAGCATGTCTAGCACTGGGAGGAAAATATTTCTGGAAGAAATAAGCAATCAAACAATCAGGGCTATCAATGGAACCAAGAGGTAATCTATTAAACCAAGCCCTAGCTTCTCCTTTTAGTGAAAAGGGAAGATCTTAGTAAGAAAATACTTGTGCATCTTAAAATCATCAGAGAATAAAGAACTCATAGTAGAAAGCTCATTCATATGATCCACAACACTCTCATTTTCAGTCCCACAAAAAGGTTCTTTCTCAACAATGTTCAAATAGGATAAATCAAGAGAGAAATCATAATCTTTATCTTTAATATCTATGGGAGAGGTGGCAAACTTAGGATCAGAGGACAACTTAGGAATAATGGTATGTCTCGCAATGAGATTCTTAATAGCACTAGTACCGTGTGTGTTTTGGCACTCTTCAATAAATTCATCAGTAAACTCAATGTAATCATCATTAATATCGTATCTCTCTCTAGACTCAGGTGAGCTAACATGTGTAACAGTGTCTTCACTAGGAGTTTCAGTATTTCCTAGACTAGCCATAGTAGCATCTAGGAAAGGACCTAATGAACCACTCGCATCAAGCACGGTAGAAGTAACATCATGAGTATCAAAAGCAGTTTCAGATTCAGCATTAGTAGCAGTGTGTGTAGCATGAGTATGTGGTGGTGGTGTAACAAGCTTACTTATAATAGACGGTGAATCAAGAGTAGCAGATGTGTTTAGGACTGTACCTCTTCTTGTAGTGGATGGTAAAATAGGAAACTTTCCATCATGAGACTTCCCCATGATGAAAGGAGTAGCAGTGAACAATAATAGATCCAAGTGAACTTACAAATAAAGCTATGCTCCCTGGCAACGGCGCCATAAAATAGTATTGATGACCCACAAGTATAGGGGATCACAACAGTCTTCGAGGGTAGTATTACCCAATTTATTGATTCGACACAAGGGGAGCCAAAGAATACTTGCAAGCCTTAACAACTAAGTTGCCAATTCAGCTGCACCTGGAAATAGTTATTGCTCACAGAAGTTTATCAGTAGCAACAATTTGGTAGTAGCAACAACAACAGTAGAACAAGTGCAATAGTAATAGTAACAGTAAACAGTAGGATTCGAGTGCGATAGGCATAGGGATGGATGGTCGGGCGTTGCATGGACGAGTCTAAACATGTAACTTCAAGATCTAGGGCATTGTAGATAAATAAGAACAAGCATCCAAGTACTAAGCAATCATAGGCATGTGCTCCATATATAGTCATGCGTGCTCGCAATGAGAACTTGCACATCTTTTGTCTAGCCAGCCCGTTGCTGTGGGGCCTCAAGGGAACTACTGGCAATTAAGGTGCTCCTTTTAATAGAGAACCGGAGCAAAGCATTAACACACCGTGAACACATGTGATCCTCACATCACAGCCACCCCCTCCGGTTGTCCCAATTTCTATCACTTGAGGGCCTTTGGATCCGGAAAATGATATGTGTACACAACTTGCAGATAAGATTACAAACAATATTATCATAATGATTCAATAATAAGTTCAGATCTGAGATCATGGCACTCGGGCCCTAATGATAAGCATTAAGCACAATAAGTTGCAACAAAGTCAAATAGCACTAATAGAGATACTAGGCACTATGCCCTAACAATCTTATTCGATTACATGATAGAACTCATCCAATCCCTACTATCCCCATAGCCTACTGCGGGGGATTACTCACTCATGGATGAGGGAAACATGGATGGTTGATGGAGAGGCGTTGGTGACGAAGATGGCGATGATCCTCCCCAAATTCCCCGCCCCGGTAGAGTGCCAGAACGAAATTTCTGGTTCCGAATCTTGGTTTCTGGTGGTGGCGGCGTAGCGGAACTCTTTCTAGAAAAACGTCGAACCCCCCTCGGGTTTTAGGTCAAGAGGCTTCTTATAGGCTAAGAGGGAGGCCGAGGGGGTGCCTAGGGTGGCTGCACCCCCCTAGGCGCGGCCAGGCCTGGCCCGCGCCTGTCAGGGGTGTGGGATCCCTAGGCCTCCACTCCGTCTCGTACTCTGGCTCCATGGATCTTCTGGTAAAATAGGATTTTTTGGCATATTTTCCTGGATTTTTCCCGATAGTTGATTTTCTGCACAAAAACTAGACACCAAGACAATTCTGCTGAAAACAACATCAGTATGTGTTAGTTGTATCTAAATCACACAGGTTTAGAGGAGAAATAATGACAAAAGTGTTTGGAAAAGTAGATACGTTTTGGACGTATCACCACGCTAACGGAAACCCCCGAGGAGACGGAGGAAAACATTCTAACTAATGGTGCAAAATTTCTCTGACCACATACTGTTTCCTTACAATTTTAGGTAAGGGTCTTACTCCGTTGTACACATTCACTTTTGATTAGTCGATGCTAAGTGTAACTGATGAGTTACTGATGTATATATAAATGTTTGCAGCTTCCGTTGGGTTCTTCTAGACATTCAACTTGATAAGGGAAGAGTTGATGTCATGGACCCATCAAATAGAAACCTGGAATATTTCCGCAGCATGCAGGACATATTCCAGAAGTAAGTTTCGCGCTATATCGGTCTCTTTTATTGATTTCCTGATATATTAGGTAATGAATAACCCATTCATTCATTTTCTTCGCCGGACAGGGTTTGGATCCGGTTCAAGCGTGAGATTACGTGTGTATCTAGTGAGAAGGTGACGTTTAAGGCGGTCTCGGTAAGTAGCACGTGATATGTCCACGCATCTCTTTACTTCTAATTTCAATATTATTATTTTGATTGAATTCTATTCTCGTAAAGTGCGCGAGGCAGCCACAGGGGTCAAATCTATGTGGATTCTATGTTTGCGAGTTTATTCGCACGTTTACCACTGAGTACAATGATTATAGAGTCCACGTAAGCAATGCATTCACACCATCATTTTATTGCGTAAAGTACGACGTTATTTTCGATCAAGTCATTGGAATATGATTGTTAAGCACTTAAAGTACAATGATTTTGCATCTAGAAATGCGAGAACAACTTTTTTTGCGTAAAGTACGACGTTATTTTCGATCAAGTCATTGGAATATGATTCTAATTTTGAGGTAATCAGAATAGCAGGGCTTTGTTACTCTTTTAGTTTTTATGTTGTTATGTGACATTGTTTAAGTGCTTAACAATCATTTTTGTACATCTTAGTTCTTAAAAAAAATGTTGGATTTTAATTATTAATACTTTGCAACTAATTGTAGACATATATATGTGGGACATGGCGATTTGGCTCCCAGGTCTAAATGCACCTATTATGAAAAATGCATTTTATACGAATTTCAAAATATTGAAAAATTCTGTAACAAAAACCCGGGTGTGCATCCAAACATGCTATGTTCTCACACAAAGTTTTGCAGTCAGAAGACGTTTTTCGTGGTCTATACAAAAAAGACAAAAAATATCTTGTGAAAAACTATTTTGCAACACAAAAAGTTGTCTTTTTTACCCAATCAATATAAAATGAGTTTTTCCTGAAATTTGGTGTATGAACATATAATGTCAACATGTACAATCCGAATATTTTTTTCAACATTTTAAAGTATGTCTTTTTGACGGTGGGTGCATCAACACCTAGGAACCAAAGTAAATTTCTATATATATGTCCACATATTTATATACGCGTATATATAGAGCCTTAAGGGCCCATGTCTTAGACTTCGCCTAGGGCCCTACGGAACATAGAGCCGGCCCTGTCCACGACCCGGCCCCTCTGAAGATGTTCAGAGTGTGCTGGAGCAGCATCGGCACACGGGAGGCTCCTTCTCCATCTTGGACATGGAAGCACGGCGGTGCAGGCTGCCAGCAATACCCAGGGGGTGTTGATTGAGGTTGCTTTCTGGAAAGATCTTGTGTTTCTTTCTATTCTCTACAGATTTTCTAGATGAGGTTCTCACCTGATCTGGTTACTTTTTGATCTGGTTGTGATTAATTTATTGTGTTCTCGGTTGGTTCTAGCAGCATAACGCTGTACTCTCTCTCTCTCTTTGTTCATTTTCACCCATGGAGTGGATCACGACTGTGTTGAGCTTCACCTTTTATAGCAGACGTTCACACCAGACCTTTCGATTGATTTGATTGTGCTCTCCGTCAGTCTTGGTCGAACGGATGTTTAGATTCTTCCTTGCCTTATGATGTCTACTTCTTTTTGTAGGTACTTCTGAGTGTGTGCTGCCGGCGTCAGTGAGGCCGACCGGGCTCCTTCTTCCTTGCTTCCTCCAATTCCGTGTCGGCACCGTGGTCTGGCGTGCGTGCAAGCCAGGGTATGCCTTCCAGTTCTCTATTGGCTTCAGTTGTTTTGTCTAAGGCAGATGCTACGAGCCCGATATTCGGTTGGAAAACAGACCGTATGTCCGATGGTACAGCTGGTGATTCTTTTGTTATTTTTCTGGTTTTTTGCATTATGTTCCTATGTGTTTATGCGATGACATTTTGCTGCAGGCTATATATATGTGGAATGTGGGAGCTTTATCTTCTTCTGATTCTGTTTTTTTCTGTAGGTCATGGTGGATTGGACGAAACTGGTCGTCTTGTTGGTGATGTTTCTGCTTGGTTAATTGTTGTGCAGGCCAGCAACTCGATGGTCTGCAAGTTGCCACTATTGTATCCGCAGTAGAGTTCTTACACGGACCACCAGTTGGGCTAGCCCCTTCTCTTTGTATTCCCTTGGTACGATTCTGCTGATGTTTTTTTTGCCCACTGATTGGTTGTTCCATTATTTTCCCTCTTCTTTATGCTAAGATTTCATATGTTTGTAATTCTTTCAAATTCTCGGGAGTGGATTCACTCAAACTATGGTACACTTCCATACCTACTTTTACGGTTTCTATTTTTATCTTGCAGCGTTGGTAATTCAGATTTGAAAGGTTGCAGTGTTTGTGTGTGTGTGTTCTTGAACGAGACTTCATTTCATCTCCCAATACTTCTTTGACGCATCAGTTTAGTGGAAAATATTTAAATGGCATCCAAGGCCTTCCGTGAGTTCAAGGTTAGCATAGGAAAAGAGCTATACACAACGCCGAAGGACAATAAGAGTTTGTGATATAACAATAATGCTTAAACTGCCCTTCATATCTGTCTATAATGGCTTCAGGCATTAGTTTACTCCTGATGA
The DNA here is from genome assembly GCA_030063025.1 of Avena longiglumis. NCBI lineage: Eukaryota > Viridiplantae > Streptophyta > Magnoliopsida > Poales > Poaceae > Avena > Avena longiglumis. The sequence goes on from CP125976.1 coordinate 138,790,219, forward strand.
AATCGTCTCATATGCTGCATTACTATGTACCTAATATTTTGTAAGATACATTCTATGCATCATATGCACCATGGAAAATATTCAGTAACTATCTCAAAATTGGTATTATATAATGAAGAGAGCAACTTGACCATTCACATATTCATTATCATTTCTTATTTCAGAGTGCATGGCACATAATTTGTTTTAGCTAACTTGGTTTTCCCTAACTCATAGATCATTATGTGTTTTTATTCTTATTTTTTTACCATATCTTCATACTAATTGATGAGATAATCATGGGAGCTAAAGGTTTTGTTCAGAATTCAAGACTTGCATTATTTAGTCATATGTATAAATAAATAAGTTGTCACTTAGATATACCATAGATTTGTTGTTCAAGGTCTAACTTTTTTCTTACACCATTAATGTGTTGCTCTTCTCACAATACTATACTCGGCCGAAGTGTCAGGTTCTGTATCACTTTTGATGAAGTCATGTTTTATTTTCTTAATTTCCCGAGATATTGCTTGAGCTTCTTAGTTTGTGATAGTAATGGATGATCTGAAGTTTATTGAGTTATTACTGATTTTTCTTACAGTTCTATTTCTGCAAAATATCATGAGAGAGTGGCCATCACCCTTACTAAAAAATAACATCACAGGTTTGTGATTCTCATTCATGTTAATTTAGTATTTTCTTGCTTTAGATGTCCCCTATCAGAAGCACCAAGAACTCATGCATTATTGGATTGTTATAATGTTTTGTGTTCTCTAAATCATATAGAACTGAAAGAGGCAACTTGTGCAAGAAATTTCTGCATTTAAACTACATAAGCAAAGATATGGTCTATGTATGCCTTGCATGTTGTCTTGCCCCACCTATGATTAGCTCTTTTCAAAGGTTATATGATTTTTTTTCAGTCATAGGCAATAGTTGCTACATTTGAAGTACAGAAGATAGAAGTGTGCATAAGTACAGTTTTTTACAACAATACAGTTTAGGTATTCATGACTCAGTGATTCAGTATTTTTATGGGTGAAAAAAAATATTAAATTTTAATCTTACAAGTTCTATTCATTGAATTGTCATCACATAGAGTCAGGCTTTACTCAACAATACACTGTAGCGATCTACAAATAAGAACTATAAAAGAATGAACCAACTAGAAAATAAAAAAATGGTTCAATTTCGGACACTGTAGCGATCTACAAATATGAACTATAAAAGAATGAACCAACTAGAAAATAAAAAATGGTTCAATTTCGGCCCAGGTTCTGTCTACAACTGTCTTTTTTTCTAGAATTTTTTTGTTCTTCCATATAATCCTGATCTCAATGGGCGTTTTTGTGGTTTTCTGTATGTGACTCTCATGCACGTGACTCTTCTGAACGTACTTGAACCGTACTTGGTGCTCTGTTTATCCTTCATTTTCAGGGTGCTCTTCTTCAGGTGGCATGTCAGGTACTTTGTTTTTACATACCCTTTCTTTTGTTATTCTGGTTGTCTATAAAGAAGTAAACATTTGTTAAGAAATGAGTTATAGATTCCAATAATATTACCCTTTCGTACTGTTTTTAAAAATATACTGGGAATGGAACCATCAATAGCAAATGAGCAAATGGTCTCGTGGATGATAATTACAGTTCAATATTCTTCTCAGGAATGCTAATTTTCAGTTCTAGCGTACAATTTGACAACAACATGACCTTAATCAAGTGTAAGAACCAATATTGTTTTACAAATATATCACATTGTATTGTTCTCGAACTTGTGCTTCAATACCTGAGCTTTTCTTTGCATAGTTTGACCCTTGCATGGATTAATACCAATTATTTTTTATCTAGCGGTTTGTGAATCCTATGCATGATTGAGCAGCACACTAGTTAACTAAAAGCCAATCGAAAAGTAATTATATGTACTAAAAGTATCAGCAGATACTTCAACCAGGTCGGATACCGAAATTTGTTTGATACCTTCTTGAAGGACTAAAGATCGACTCAGATCACATGGATAAATTAGTCAACATCCCCAATATCCCTCCATGGGAAACTTGAAGCTTGCAGTTCAAGATATTAAGAAGCTTTAGCTATGATCTACTCACAAAACAAACCGAGTGGTTATTTTACAATTAACATACTATATGCATCTATTACAAATGGTAATAAAGCGTTATAGGCACTCTTGGAAGCCTTTTTCTTAGGTTTTCGATTGACTTTCTGAAGAAGGTGTTTGGTGGGTGAACATGAAAAACCTACTCTGCTGGAGTATAACTTTTGTGTAACTGCTGATAAACTAATTTTAGAAGTGATGATCGGAGTTATGACTATTGTTGTCCAGTAGTAATTCAAACAACACAGTTGCAGGTACATCGGTTTTTCTTTTGTCACTTAGTGTAGTGGACGTTTTGCAGAAATACAATTGCATGGAGGATACATGAGAAATGGGCATAAAGAATGCCTAGAGCCATAATATAGTTCATGATGGAAATATATTATTCTCTGAGCGGTACTAGATTTTTTCAGGCCTTCTTGACTTGCGGGACAATCTGGAATAATTTGTGCTTTTTCAACTCAGTTTTCATTTTTGTTCTCTCTAATTTATTTTAGAGTGTACACTGTATTGTATTCCCCTATACCATCACACATTCCCTGAATTATTGCAACTCAAATGTGCTTGAGCGGTCCAAGCACATCTGGTGGCTACATCAGAACAATACAGGAAAGCCTGATGCTCAAATACAGTAAACCTCGGGTCCTCCTTGCTGCTTCAAGGAGTGGAGCTGCTAAAAAATTAAGAGCGCATTTGCCATATATTCTCTTAGTGGGCAGAAGCCTATGCTTTGTTTGTGAAATGTTGGGTCATGGAGATTGGCAAAGTGTTGTTTCCCCCCATAAATGTTGTACCATATATATTTCATGTGATGTTAGTACCAATGATCTACTTCTATTATTGTTCTGAATTTACCGTATTGATTTGGAACTAGATCCACTGGTGGAAACGGGGCTATAGGTCCCGGTTGGTACGGGGCTTTAGTCCCGGTTGCCCAACCGGGACGGGGCAATCGGGACTAAAGCCCTAACCTTTAGTCCCGGTTGCCCCACCAACCGGGACAAAAGGGTGCACACGTGGCAGCGGCAGAGGGCGAGGGGGGTGGAGCAAACACGAACCGGGACTAATAACCTTCTGCCGCGGCAGAGATTTGGCCCATTTCTCTGTCGCGGCAGAGAATTCATTTTGGCACACTTTGCTGCTGCGGCAGCATTTTCGCCACTTTTTATGCCGCGGCAGAGAATTCATTTAGGTTGTTTTATTGTTTATTTAGTGATTTGCACTTATCAATGAAGGAACCTTATATTACATCATGAATATCATGATAATATTACATTGAATACACGGATCGAGTTCATGCACTACATACAAAAGTTGTTATTCGATGCTACCGGCCAATTCCTTCAAAGTTGCTATTTTTACAATCCCTATTGTCTATACACAGCCGAATAGTATTCTCCTTTTGGGTCTAGGACTTCTGCATCCAAGAATCCCGCCAATTCCTCCTGAATTGCTCGTACGCGATCCTTTGGCAGAAGACCGTCCCGTAGACGTTCGATCTGATTTAAAAAAGGAGTCAGCCTATATGAATGAAACTAAATACAATTTGATTGTAATTAAAAACTATAGAAATTGTTTACGTACGTGGAGTTGCTCTAAATTTCTGCTCTTCTCATCGCACGTCTGCCGGATGAACTCGCAAACATAGTATCCACATAGATTGTTACCTGGTCCCTGCGTCAGGCACTTTACGAGAACAGAGTTCAATCAAAATAATAATCAAGCATGATAATAACTGTATCAAAACTAGAATCAAAGAGATGCGCGGATATAGCTAGTGGTGCTTACATTTAGTGGTTGAAATGTAAGCTCCTCTTTCCAAACACCCCTAGCCTTGTTGGTGAACCGTTTCCAAGCGCTGTCCGGCGTAGAAAACGAATAAAATAAGTTATTAAGTACTTGATATCATAAAATTCACGAACGTTGCTGATATAGTGTCCAAGGCGTCTTGATTGAATAATTGAAATAGTTCATCAAATTCAATGGATATCATGTCATCCTTTTCTTTCCCATGATGATTTTTTGTAACCCTCAGCACTATCCAGTTAGCCCCGGCCCTTGTGACATGCATGTACCAGTTATGCAATCTTCGCATTTTTGTTGAAAGATTGTTTACCTCCTCACGTTTGACGAGAGGTTTGCCGTACTGGTATTTGTATGCTACTTCACTCACGGGGAAGAACTCTAACTGGGATAAGTACTGGGCAATACTCATACCTTGAGCAGCAGCAGCTTCTCCGTATTGTGCAACTACCTCTGGATCATACTGCTCTTCGGCCCCATATTTGCTCGACCCCACATTGGTTTGGGAAATCACCTTGAGAGGGGCGCAAGTCTGTTTTGCTTGTTCTCCGAGCTGGGCAACAGATTTCTCGCTTGCATCGATTTCTCTTGAGGCTTTTGTGCGCATGTGACTTGAGAATAGAACGCTCATAGTCGATGACAGCTTTGGCTCGGGTTGATGAAGAGTCTTTAGCATTTTCAACACTTTGGATTTTTCTTCTTTGGTCTTTGGGGAACTCGCTCTTTCCGCCTTAACTTAGCGAAAACGTTGTCGTTTCCGCATCAACGATCGCCATGATCTCCTCTTGATCAGTCATAAGCTCTCTTGGGAGGAACCTTTGGTACTTTTGGAAGAGGCTCTTGTTTACGTTTCGGCGATCGCTACGACAAGACTGTGATGCGCTTCGCTTTTATCCTGAGGCGCCGGCGATGGCTCCCGCGGCAATGGCTGCACCGGAGATTGGTGAGGCGATGGAGCCGGGTGAGGCGACGAAGACGGCTGCCGCGGCGGCGACGACCTCGCTGGAGACGGGTGAGGCGGCGGCGAATATGGCCTTGGCGTGTGATTTCGAAGCACGATACATTCCTTCGGCCATAGAATGGTGATGTTTTTTGCGTCTCCCAGTACAGTCACATCCCCTTCACCTGCAGGGTAGTGAAGATCCAAAACCTAAAAGGCGGGCATGATTTCATCCACGCCGACAACAGCGTAGCCCTCTGGAACCGGACGACAGTGGTAAGTTCGTGTGGGTCCAATTGGTAAGGCATAGCCGACCGCCACCTTCATTGATATGTTCACAACTTTGACATGTAGCCCGCAGTGTGTCATCTCTGTGATATCATCCACTGGGTAGCCAACAGGAGCCATCGTCGGTGCATCATCGTCATCGCCATTGTCATCACCCGGGACCTCGGTGGAAGCCACACTGCTTTTTCGATTATTCGATAGGCCGGTAGCATCGAATGCGGTGTCTTCTTGAGATGGGCAGCGATTTTTGCTCTTTAAGTGCGTTAATTTCATCTTGTTGTTGCTTTAATCATTCTTCAATTAAACGCATTCGCTCTTTCTGACTATCTGCTTCAACTTCCTCCCTGTCCTTTCTCCTCCGACGGCTTCTATCAGGATATTTCTTCCTCTCTTCTGGAAACCCACTCATCCATGGTTGGGAGCCTCTTGTGCCTCGTGTTCGTCCATCATGTTCCTTATTTCCAAGGGCGAGTGTGAGCTCATCATTCTCTCTATCGGGAATGAAGTCCCCATCTTTATGACCTTCTTCGCTTTTCGATCCTCTCGATTGGCAAGGGGTATTCTTTATGTCGTATGTTATATATACACCTCCTTCCGAGTCCAACGTGCCCCATGCCCGTAAAACCAATTCCTTGCGTTCTACCCAATCGTCTGCAGGGTGATCTTTTATCGTGGTTCATTCTCAAGTTTCTCCCACTTAGGAATGCCAGCCCTGTAGCCACCTTGCCCCATAGTATGGTGATACTTCTTGTTAGCAGCATTCAGCTTATTCTTTGCAGACATTTTATTAGCTTTTTCTGATGTCTTGTATTCCACAAACTCAGCCCAGAATGGTTTTATCTTCTCAAACTGAATATTCTTGAAATCGGTAGCCTTCTCTTTCACGACATAGTCAAGGTGCAATCTTTTCTTCCAGTTGGTGAAACACTGGGCCATCTTCTTCAAATCCCACTCCCTGACCTTAGCCTCCATGGCTCTCCCATGTTGTAAGGTGTCCTCAACTGGATCCTCCGCATTTGGATCTAGCTCTATCTTCGGTAGTTTGAAATTAACCATGAGCCTCTTCCACAGTAAATCTTTGGCGTGGTTAGGGACAAATAAACATGTTCCCTCTTCATCCGCATTAGCAGGCCTATTCCAATTTCTAATGTTGATCGGGATTAAGTCCCTAACGATTACTCCGCATTGTGCCACAAATTTGTTTGCGACAACTTCGGGAGCCATCGGCTTGCCGTCTTCAGCGACATCTTCGATCCTGAACCTCACATGGTCTTGCAACTTTTTGGTTGGGCCTCGTCTGCTCTTTTCAGTAGATTCCTTCGATCCGGAGGGATAAAAGAAGAAAGATCATCGTTACTATTTCTATATAGATAGCAGATGATTAATTAATGAATTGATTATATTACATGCACCTCGCCGGAGCGGTCGTCTTCTCGATTACACAAGGCATCGCCTTCTCCCTCGCGGAAGGCAACACCTTCAACCTCAAACAAGTCATCTATTCCGGTAAAAAGAGGATCACCCTCACCGGAGTTGTTCAGAAACGTTGATACGTCTAAATTTTCTTCCCCACGGATCACACCTTGGATCAACTCTTCCTTTTCTTCGTCTCTGACGTGTGGGTCCATATTTTCTGCATAGGTGGAAAAACGAATAAGTCAAAGCAGCTAAAGGAGAAAGTTAGGTACGGTGTTGAGAGATATAAACCCTAATTCAGAGAAACCCTAATATATACATACACAATAATAAAAATGAAGAGAAACCCTAAACCCTAAACCTAGCTACAAAAAGGAAACCGTGTAGTAGATAGGCACATCGTCGAACCCACATGCACCTAAGGGGTATTAATGATTCCTTATCTAAGATAGGGATTTTAAGTTGCTTGACAATGTGAATCGGGTCTGGGGCTACCCACAGTGACTGACCAGTGGGGCCGAAGACCAATAATACCAAACTAATTAATAAACCTAATAATACCTAACTAATAATAAACCTAATAATCGAAACACCGAAAATAAAGGGAAACAATCAACACATGGCATCGATGCAATGCTCAAGCAAGTATGATGATATGACAAGTTAATTTGCATTGGAATGTAACCCTAATACATGCTCGACGATTTAATCGGGGTTCCGAGGGGTGAAAACCCTAACTCGGGGAACTCAAAACATATGAGAGGGTGCATTTGTTCTTCTAATTATACTTGTCATTTAAGTTGTTGAACAATGCATGATTATAGGTTAAATAGATAGGTTTCATTTTCTGAACAATTTGATATATTATTTGTATTTTTCGACTTATAAACAATAAGTTATTGATTTTACAATATTAAATCATTTTCGGAATTAAAAAAGGCAATAGTTTTTATACGGGCGCCCTAGCGGTGAGGCGGAGAAGGGCCCAGTGCCAACTCAGCCTCCACGCGCATGCATTATTTTTATACCACGAGGAGCCTACCCATCGAGGTCGATGGGCCCTAGGCCACATCACCGCCACAGTGAAGCGTCGGCCTGACGTCACGCTGGCGTGAGCTCGAGCGGCGGCGGCGGCAGCGATAGCGGGCACGCCTGGACGCGCGGATGGGAGCGTTAGAGAGACGGCGATGCAGGGAGAAAGAGAGTGGCAGCGCCGCTCCTTCTTGGTCACCAGAGCGTCGCCTCCGTCGAGCTCGAGCGGCGGCGGGCACACGTGGGGAGAATAGTACAGGAGGAGAGGGAGAGAAAGAAGAGCAACGTGAGGATCAGCAGCTCACCAGGAACACGACAGGTGGTGGCGAGGCGAGGCTCGGAGACGCCAAATCGACGCAGACGGACGGAGCTTCCAATCCAGGCGATTGAGGTCACGCGAGGAAAAGTAGCAGCGTGGGCGGCGGTGGTGGCGGAATGAGCAGCGTGTGGCAGCGCGATCTCGGCAGCTGCCGGCGTCGAAGCGGTTCCTGTAATGCGTCGGTGAGAAGCAGAGAAGTGAGATGGGGAAAAAGAAGAGGAGGCGCGTCAGTTATAAACAAAGGGCCTTTAGTCCCGGTTGGTGGCTCCAACCAGGACTAAAGGGGCATACGTCCCGGTTGGAGCCACCAACCGGGACGTATACTCCAATATTTTCAGCAGACCAAGGGTTGGCTAGGGGTCTTTAGTCTCGGTTGGTGGCTCCAACCGACATATTCCCTGCTTTCAAATTTTTCGTATTTTCTCTCTGTTCCCGCCTTATTTTTTATTTTGGGGTTTAAATTTGTATTGTTTTTTAAATGATAATTAATTTGGAATTTAGAAAAACTTTAAACATAAAAAGTGTTTGGATTTGAATAAATAATTCAAAACCATTTTCTGTTTTAAAAATAATTAATGTAACCATTTAAAATATGAACCATTTACAATTAAAAATGAATTAACTTATATTTTTTAATATCAATTTGGAATTTAGAAAAACTTTAAACATAAAAAGTGTATGGATTTGAATAAATAATCCAAAACCATTTTCTATTTTTAAAAAATAATTAATGTAACCATTTAAAATGAATTAACTTATATTTTTGAATATTAATTTGGAAATTAGAAAAACTTTAAACATAAAAAGTGTTTGGATTTGAATAAATAATTCAAAACCATTTTCTGTTTTAAAAAATAATTATTGTAACCATTTAAAATATGAACCATTTACAATTAAAAATGAATTAACTTATATTTTTTTAATATCAATTTGGAATTTAGAAAAACTTTAAACATAAAAATAGTATGGATTTGAATAAATAATCCAAAACCATTTTCTATTTTTAAAAAATAATTAATGTAACCATTTAAAATGAATTAACTTATATTTTTGAATATTAATTAGGAATTTAGAAAAACTTTAAACATAAAAAGTGTTTGGATTTGAATAAATAATTCAAAACCATTTTCTGTTTTAAAAAATAATTAATGTAACCATTTAAAATATGAACCATTTACAATTAAAAATGAATTAACTTATATTTGTTTAATATCAATTTGGAATTTAGAAAAACTTTAAACATAAAAAGTTTATGGATTTGAATAAATAATCCAAAACCATTTTCTATTTTTAAAAAATAATTAATGTAACCATTTAAAATGAACTAACTTATATTTTTGAATATTAATTTGGAATTTAGAAAAACTTTAAACATAAAAAGTGTTTGGATTTGAATAAATAATTCAAAACCATTTTCTGTTTTAAAAAATAATTAATGTAACCATTTAAAATATGAACCATTTACAATTTAAAATGAATTAACTTATATTTTTTTAATATCAATTTGGAATTTAGAAAAACTTTAAACATAAAAAGTGTATGGATTTGAATAAATAATCCAAAACCATTTTCTATTTTTAAAAAATAATTAATGTAACCATTTAAAATGAATTAACTTATATTTTTGAATATTAATTTGGAATTTAGAAAAACTTTAAACATAAAAAGTGTTTGGATTTGAATAAATAATTCAAAACCATTTTCTGTTTTAAAAAATAATTAATGTAACCATTTAAAATATGAACCATTTACTATTAAAAATGAATTAAATTATATTTTTTTAATATCAATTTGGAATTTAGAAAAACTTTAGTCCCTTGTCCCGGATGGTGTCACCAACCGGGACTAAAGATGAACCTTTAGTCCCGGTTGGAGACACCAACCGAGACAAAACACGAGTCACAACTAATGATAGGGGTGAGTGTCGACATTGTTTCGTATATACAAACCGGACCCACTTCCTGCCAATTCGGCAGACATTTGTCCTTTTTACCCGGGATGGACGAAAAGGTTTGAGATGTCCCTGTTGGGAGATAGTCCATGTAAGGTGGTCTAGTATTTTAGGAAAATGGGACGGTAGCATTCTGAAACGGCATTTTGGTGGTTACTTCACAAAACGACCCGTTTTTTGCGCTCGGAAAATGGAAAAGGGCTTTTCCGTGCGACAAAACGAAAAACTTCCTCCTGCAACATTGTTCTCCATACCAATGTCCACACACATGCATAATATGGGCACAACATCACAAACTCTGCCGTGATTCAGCACATAACATCGGTCATTTGGACCGAAAGCCATGAAACCTCGAACATGATAGGTCATTTTTTGAAGGTTTTTTTGAAACATGAGCAATATACCAAGTCTGGTATTTTTCCTTTCAACTATGTAACATAATATGACACCACGCGAAGGATTTTCATTGTTTGGATTTTTTTGAATTTATTATGCCCGTTTTGAATTATCTGAATTTCTAACTATGGTCGAACCGGTGTGCATGAAGATAGGGGACGAGCATCGTTAGAACTTGCATTGGATCTCTAAAGAAACCACATATTGCGAGTCTAAAAATGATTTTTTCAAAAAATCACGGGCGATAGATCATGTACCTGTAGTACAAACCGAACCCACTTCCTGCCGATTCGGCAGACATTTGTCCTTTTTACCCGGGATGGACGAAAAGGTTTGAGATGTCCCTGTTGGGATGGACGAAAAGATTTTTCTCCACTGTGACCCATCAGCAGGGTGTCTCAACTTCCCGTCTTTCTTACGGTCTTCTTTGTGCCATCGCAACAACCTGGCATGCTCTTTGTTTCTGAACATGCGTTTCAACCTTGGTATTATAGGAGCATACCACATAACCTTAGCAGGAACCCTCTTCCGGAGGGGCTCTCCCTCAAAATCATCAGGCTCATCTCGTCTGATCTTATACCGCAATGCATTGCATACCGGGCATTTATCTAAATTCTCATACTCCTTACCGCGGTAGAGGATGCAGTCACTAATGCATGCATGTATCTTTTGCACATCTAATCCCAGAGGACAGAGAGTCTTCTTTGCTTCGTAGGTACTCTCGGGAAGTTCGTTATGTTTTGGAAACTTCGGCTTTATTTTTGACATCTTTTCAAATGAGGAGTCAGTTAGACCACACTCTGCCTTCCATCGCAACAATTCCAGTGTGGTACCGAGCTTTGTGCTGCCATCTTCACAATTTGGATACAACAATTTCTTGTGATCTTCTAACATGCCCTCTAACTTCAACTTCTCATTTTGTGTTTCACAGTCTCGCTTTGCATCATAAATGACCCTACCAAGTTCGTCAGCCGGCTCATCTGATGTCCGTTCTTCACCTCTTTCCTCTCCATTGTCTTCCATTGCAGTATCACTGTATTTAGGAAACATATGATGATAGTTGTTATCATCATCTTCTTCTTCACCATCTTCCATCATAACCCCTCTTTCCCCGTGCTTGGTCCAGCAATTATAGTTGGGCATGAAACCTTTCATAATCAGGTGGTCGCGAATGATTTTCGAGGAAGAGTACTCCTTATTGTTCCGACATTGAACACATGGACAACGTATAAATCCATTCTCTTTGTTTGTCGTAGCCACATCGATAAATTTATCCACGCCTTTGATATACCCGGCTACGCGCCGGTCACCGTACATCCATTACCGACCGTTCATCTGCATCATATAAGTAAGTTTATCAAAAAACAGGACATCATAAATAGTGAAATAACCAATTCACACCGACACATGAATTGTATCAATGACCTAGAAAAGATAAGATTGCTAACCTCGATCGAGGGAAATAAAGAGGAGAAAGCTCAAGTGCGTCTCGGACACCTTCTATATTTTTGTTCTATGAGAAATTCAACGGGATTTTTCACTCAAACATTTCACCAAACACCTTCAATGCATGCATAGAAGAGAAAAAACTAGCACACCCCTCACACCTTCCACCATTCGAAAAAACAAAGTGGAGGCAGAGGGGACTGGGGCGTTGCATTTATAGAGGGCAGGAGAATACGTCCCGGTTGGAGCCACCAACCGGGACTAAAGGTGCATGCCACGCCACGTGGCTGTGGCCAAACCTTTAGTTCCGGTTGGTTGCTCCAACCGGGACGTATTCCCCCTTATGAACCGGGACACATGCCCCCTGGCCCCGTGCCCGCTCCAACCGGGACGCCTGCCAGCATTAGTCCCGGTTGGTGGCGCAACTGGGACTAATGCTCCGAGGGGGCGCGAACAGATGGCATGTTTTCTACTAGTGATCCAACTGGGTCTCATTCACAAGCAGCAAACTTCTCCACCCACGAGGGATCTATACATATTATCAGTACTATGAGCTAATCCCAGTAACTTAAACCTTATGCACTAATGGTAATAATTAATCTAACAATTCTAAGCAATAATCTACATGCTATTAGCCATTTCCTAGTCATGTATCCAATAGAGGAAATGACGACGTACGGGGCAACAAGATATATATCAGCGATCAAGATCTCAAAAAGAAAAAAACGACATCGATCGCATACATCCCTGCATGCACATATGATATGATAACAACAGCCAGGCCACGAACATATATATATACACATGAGACATGTGGTGTAACAAAAAAAAGAGTACTCAGTCATGGTGTGAGTGTGTGTCACAATCTAACTCTTGTACCGTTGTACTCACTCCTTCTCTAACGCTTGTCCTAAGTCAATTTTTTTTTAAAGATTGACCTAATTTATTGAGAAGAGTGGCAACCATATTTGACATCAAATAATTAAAGATTGGCAACATAAATTCTTGCATGATCCTGGACAATAAGCATACGGTGCATCACAGAATTATGACAAGGGTTCCATTTTGATCTTCAAATCCGAGGGAACTATCGCTCACATCACCCAAATAATTCAAGAATTTAAAAATGATTTTTTTAGCCAAAGGCTTAAATACATAGCGTGTGCACCATAGTGGATAGTTAATTAACACACAAGCACTTACTTGCAACAGATTACCACCGAAATTTGGTGGTTTCTGTAGAAAATTCCTATACTTGGTGTTCTATAAAAAAAGTATCACGAAACATTGCTCATTTTTCCTTGCAAACAATAAGGAGGGTTTTACATTTCTTTGCTGCACAAAAGTCTTACAAAATCTATCTACTAATTTACGTTGAGGTAGGTTTGTCTATGGATTTTGGTTCCGATTTTTTATTGAACCATTTTGTCCCTACATTTGTGAGGTATTTACCCGCCGCTGCCACTCCTGAGTTAAATAACTGGTTGTTTTAGACAGGACGTCCATACAGGTTCTTCCTCGTCAGCCCCGTCGGATCCCTGGCCAGACGACCTCCGCCACCGTCCTCTGTTCTCTGTCGCGCAACCGCCCTCACCAGAAGCTCTGCGACCCCCTCTGGCGCATGCCTGATCCTCCTGCCATGCTCCGGCGTGACCTCGCGCCGCCGGCCGTTGCCATATCCTCCGCCTCCCTCGTCTGCTCCGACCTTGTACCGGAGCCAGCGCCGCTCACCCCGACTTCCATGCTCCTTGTCTCGCGCGTCTCCGCCCTGATGCGCCGCCACAGATGCCCCTCTGCTCGCCTGCCTCTGTCACCCGCCCCAGGCGACCATGCGCGTGGCCACACCCATGTGTTCATGGCAACCTGTGCGTGCCCGCTATATGTTGACTATTGAGATACATCAACCTCTGCTGGTTGACGATTCCAGTTAGGCAGCTCCCTCCAATAGTGTCCCCAATCACACACATGCTCTAGCGCTGCTGGCATGTACAACTTGGTAGCGGGGACAGAGCCAAGCTCGAGGACACGGGAGACCGAACGCTGGAGACAAGAACGACCTTGGGTGGCGATGTAGTGGCTTTGGGGGCGCTGGTGCCAGTGTGGTCGAGGTAGAGCCGGGCCACCGGTCGACGGCGGCCACGAGGAGGAGATCGAGCGGGGTGCTCGCGCGGGGATCGAATGGGCTCGCCGGGCTCGGGGTTGCGTCTCTCCACGAGGAAGCGAGCAGAGGCGACGGCGTCGGGAAGGACCTGGGCGAGAGGAAGATACTGGCGGGCGGAGTGTGTGTGTGTGTGTGCGTGCGCGTGCGCGTGCGCGTGCGTGTGCGTGTGCGTGTGCGTGTGCGTGTGCGTGTGCGTGTTAGGGTTTGAGGAGTGGCTTCGGCTGGGCTAGCTTTGGGCCTCCAGTTCAGTAGCGGGGTCCGGCTATGTCTGGGGGTGGTAGGCTGGCCGGGTTGGCCTTTGCCCTGGCCGGCTGCCTTCCCCTAAAAAGTATTTACTTTTATTTATTTCCTGCTTTGTTTTAAAATATTTTACAAAATAGTTTTTAGACAAATATTTAAGCATGAAAAATAAAGGTTAAATTTAAAATAAAATACGTCAAGTAAATCATAGTGATGCAAAAATAAAATAAAAACAAATAACTTTTAATATGAAATATATATATATATATATATATATATATATATATATATATATATATATATATATACAACACACCAAAGGATATATATAGTATCTATAAATCTGATTGTATTTTGATGGCTCGGGAGTGATGATAAAAAAAATCATAGCAACGCACGAACATTCAGCTAGTCTATCTATCTACTAATTTAAGCTGAGGTAGGTACGTCCCAAAAAATTTCCGTTCACCTTTTTTTTTCCGATTTTGCCCCTAGGAGTTCGGAGATATTACGTGGTCTGCCACCCTGAAAAATAACTGTTGTTGGAAGCTCCCGTCACAGCCCGACTGGCCCCACGCTCCTGTCCTTTTTCGTGTGCGAGCACCTCTGCCTAGGTTTGACCCCGCATCCTTCGATGTCGCCGCTTGAGCACCCACTCCCAGGCAGTCCTGGCGGCCACCAAACGAGCTCGCCCCTGGATTCCCGGTTGCCACTGTCTGGGAACACATACGTGCGGCCACTGGGAGGAACCTGCACCCGCACGGTGGGTCGTGCCGCCCGCACACATCCTCTCTCCGGCGGAGCCCCACCACTCCCGTCCACTGTTTGACCAGCGGCGCCCCTGCACTTCCCCGCCTCGCGACCGGTGGTGAGTGCTGATTTGAACCACCGCGGGCATGCCAATGAAGTTGAGGAAATCATGCACCGCTACTCTGCCCGACTGTGAGCTGCTGATGTAAATTGCCTTGCTTGACCGCACTAGGTAATGCAAATTGGCAGGTGGTCGCTCTGCCCCGTCCCCGCTGGATGCCGATAGGCAGGGCAGCTGGCCCCTAATTTCCCTTCCCCGAACGTTGATTTGGTTTTCTGCTTTGATCTGGTCGTTTCCTGGTGTGCACCTTTTATCTGAATCATCCTAAAGTTGGTCGTTCGGTCTCCCTCTATGAGATGCCCCACGGTAGGCAGATCTATGTCACAGTAGCCCACTCCTCTCTTTTTGCAAGCAGAGCTTATAGCTGCAGCTGGCTTATATTTATCCACCCACCATGGCCATCTCGAAAGGCAACAACACTCCTCTTGTGCGCTGAACCCGGCTTCAGCTCGGACGATGGCCTGACAAGGTTCAAGGTGTACTTCCATGACGTTCTGGCGGGGCTAAGCTCGGCAACAATCGCAAGCGGTGTAATGCTGAAAAAAATGAAGAAACTTCGCATCAAAATAACATACTGTCGGTTCTGCATGATGGCGATGATGTGTTGTCTGTCCCAAGTGAATTCCCCGCTCCTCCAGGATATCTGTTGAGGGCACCGCTACTCTGCCCGACTGCGAGCTGCTGATGTAAATTGCCTTTCTTGACCGCACTAGCTAATGCAAATTGGCAGGTGGTCGCTCTGCCCCGTCCCCGCTCGATGCCGATAGGCAGGGCAGCTGGCCCCTAATTTCCCTTCCCCGAACGTTGATTTGGTTTTCTGCTTTGATCTGGTCGTTTCCTGGTGTGCACCTTTTATTTGAATCATCCTAAAGTTGGTCGTTCGGTCTCCCTCTATGAGATGCCCCACGGTAGGCAGATCTATGTCACAGTAGCCCACTCCTCTCTTTTTGCAAGCAGAGCTTATAGCTGCAGCTGGCTTATATTTATCCACCCACCATGGCCATCTCGAAAGGCAACAACACTCCTCCTGTGCGCTGAACCCGGCTTCAGCTCGGACGATGGCCTGACAAGGTTCAAGGTGTACTTCCATGACGTTCTGGCGGGGCTAAGCTCGACGGCAATCTGACGCAAGCGGTGTAATGCTGAAAAAAATGAAGAAACTTCGCATCAAAATAACATACTGTCGGTTCTGCATGATGGCGATGATGTGTTGTCTGTCCCAAGTGAATTCCCCGCTCCTCCAGGATATCTGTTGAGGGATACCATGCCTCCAAAATCAAACAAGTACTCCCTCCGTTCCAAAATATAAGATGTTTTAGGTTCGTGAAGAAAATGAATCTAGACTTTTTTTAGTGTGTAGATTCATTTCAAAGTTGAATAAACTACATACTAAAATAAGTCTAGATTCGTTTTCTTCACAAACCTAAAACGTCTTATATTTTGGAACGGAGGGAGTATCTGTTAGTCTTTTTTCTGATTGCTTGTACTATTCAGAGAACAACCGAGCTCCAGTAGAGCTATTTCTCAAGGCACATAGCTGAGTACAACGCTCCACTGATACCAATCCATGCCATTCAAGGTACAGTCAACTCCATGGTACAATGTAACACACCATGTGAATATTATGAATGGATATATAACCCAGCTGAAACGACTGTTTTTTTAACAGTGTGGCGTTTCTTCAGAAAATAAATAATTGTTAGTGGCAGCTCGTCATTGCTATGATATAACTTGACAAATGCTCCTACATGTGTAAACTGAATGTAGAGGTGAAGAGGCATGCTTCGGTCCCAAAAATTAAAAGGGGCAAAACAGTCTTATACCTTTAAATAATTATTAATCCTAATTAGACATCGTTGGCCCATTTTGATGGTATGCACGCATAGAGCACAATTAATTGTATGACTACGAATTGAATAGTATAATAATTATCTAAAAAAAATCCTTGGTCGCTTGGCCGATCCACCTGATATTTATGATGGTTTGAGCGTCTCCTTTTCAATCTGCTCCAGGTTTAGCATGCCGCCAACCTGTTGAATTTGTTGTCGTTGCTTCCGGTGGAAGAAACGACATGGTTGTTCCAGTCATGGATTCCCATAAAAAAAAACCTTCTGCCCAAGAAGAGTGGTATGTGACAATCAAACGACTGCATCGATAAGTACTTGTGTAGGCACAGAAGGTCCACGTGCTCCTGATCCAAGGAGTCACGACCGTCGCTGGTAGCCACCATGAACTTGAGCAACAAGGATGGTCCTGGCATTGACGTATAGTTTTACATATATATACTCATACGGACATGTATATTTAATTTGATGAGTAAATAACTTAATTATTCATTAATTACAACTTAATAATCGTTAAAGACCATCATACATATATATACTCATACCAACATGTATATTTAATTTGGTGAGTAAATGACTTAATTATTCGCTAATTACAACTTAATAATCGTTAAAGACCATTGTACCCTTAGTTATGAATAGGTATCAAGTAATCTTGGCCATTGTTTGTGTTTAAGTTTGAAAAAGGGGAGTATCGGAGCAGAAGTGCTGAATGTATTGTTAATTTTTGGTAAGTTAAATTTGAACGGTTCTTAGTGTCAGTAATATAATTCTTCGGAAGAATATTAGACAAGAAAGACATGTTTAATTTGATTGAACCGTGGCAACGCACGGGCACTCAGCTAGTAGTGGTAGTTTGTGTAATTTTCTTGCCAAAAATGAGTAGGTTTTACATTTCTCGTGGGCACCGAGCGCTTACATGGATGACCACATAGCACAGCACACTAATTTTTTGGTAAGCTGGCTTGGCTGAGGCACCCAGCTTAAATTTATGACGTTTTCTATACATGCACCTTGTCAGCTGAAGGTGGGAGTATAATGGCAAAACGCAGCCTAAGTTGCTTCTGGACTTCCGGTCGATCTAGCTAGCTACTTACCTGCAAAGTTTACAATAAAATGTATTCTACCGGCCGTAATTTCGATGCTAACATGGCCTCAAGGGTGAGTAGAGTAGGTGACGGCTTGGATGCAGATGTCATTTCTTGTACTTTCTTGAGGTGGCCTCCTGGGCTGGATGGATACGTGCGTGTGCACAAGGTCGACGGCTACGAGGTGTGCTTCTGTGTTTCTTCCTTAAACTTAAGTTCGCATGCGAGTAAGTTTTTTTACCCATCGAAACCTATATCTAGTTTATGTATATCTTTGTATAGGTGTATTCGGTCAGGCTAGATATGCTTCACGTTCTCATCGGCTGATCCCATCTTCCGTTATCGGCGATCTACGTCTTTGCATGCCACGTTTTGAAATTTTGTTAGCGCTGTTATATATCTTTCAATTTCCGCCTCCCATGGGTATATGTTTATACATGTATGGTGAGTACACGTCTAAGAGGATCACACGGGCTTCATGGCTACAAGAAAAGGGAAAGGCGCCGACGGCTTATTTCTACGCGCCGACAACAAAAGATCGGGGCCCTCGGCATAGGTGGAAGGGCTCGATAGCCTGACGACAAAAGATCGGGGCCGTCGGCCCAGAGTTTCCGTCGACGTAGGGCCACAAGCGCTGACGGCAGCCGTCGGCGTAGCATTGCCGTCGGCGTAGGCCCATACCGGCCCAATGTTTACCATCGGCGTAGGTATGGCCGTCGGCGTAACAAGCCACATGGCCTAGGCTGCCCTCACCGTATGATGAGCGTTGACGGCATTAGGTCATGGAGCTAGGTAGGGCATGGTGTCTACACCGATGGCATTGCCGCCAGCCGAGAGGCCTTGTTTTTTTGTCCCAAGAATCAAATTTATATAGTTGATTTATTTATTTTCCACTATAATTTTATTGTATATAATTTATAAATAACTTGGAGATTGTACCTCCGAATTTTGGTATCCCGCCACCCGCATAGAATAATGGCGTGAATCTTCCGGGACCCGATGCTAAAACATAAATGTAAAATAAAAACAACAAAATACACATATAATATACAACTACAACATAAATATTAAATATAATCTCATTTTTTACGGACCCCGAAGAACCGAAGCCCCTCTTTTGAGGAAACCCTACAAAACCCTCTTTTGGGGACCTGAGGCTTCGAAGCCCCTCTTTTGGAGAAACCCCGGACCGTGTGAAGGCTATCGTATGCACGTTTGTGAAGTCTATGCATGCAAGTGAGGTGGTTATAGTCTCTCCCATCCTCCCACAACACATACCTATACATGCACTCTCGTGTGAAGACTATGCATGCAATTGAGGTGGGTACCTTCTCTCCCATCCTCCCACAACACCTACCTACATATTCTAGGGCCATATGCAAGTTTTCTAGGGACCCCGAGGCAACGAAGCCCCCTTTTGGGGAAACCTTGGACCATGCGTCCTGCATCGTCTATCCTCCCCCTAGAAAGGCATCGAAAGTGGGTAGCAAAGTGGAGCCTTGTCTTGATTTGTGTTTGGTTAGGTCATTGTAACAAGCCAAAAGAAGGTTGGACCCAAGCTTCAATAAGATTCCTGTTCAAGACCTGGAAGTTTCATGCTCTATCATTGCATGTGAGACCAAACTTTGGCTACAATTAATTCAAAAAAATCTAAAAAATGGAAAACTCGCGCACAACGTCATTTTATGTGACTTAGTTGCGAGGAACGTTGACAGACATGGACTACAAGACTTTTTCCAAAAAATCCTTCGCAAAACCGAGCTTCCACGAATGAAATTATATGGCTTTTAAGCGAAATGAGCTAGGTAAGGAGGGAAACCGGTGGAATCTTGGGCTGAGCCTTGGTTTTCCATGTAGATATGACCTAAACAATCATAAACCAACAAAAAAGTATATTGTTCAACCCTCGTACGGAGAATGCTATGGGGCTAGACCCGCGGGACCCTCAAATTAGGGTTTCGCTAGAAAAGGGCCACCCGAGCGCCGGAATGCCAAGAAAACCTACATGTAACCCTATAATATATGAACAAGTGTGGTGGAAGATTTATATATGCAGTACCTAGATCTCGGTTGTGACCGTCTACGGTTGCATACGATAATACTTAGAGAAGTGCTGGAGATGTAGAAGGAAACTACTACTATGGGTGAAACGGAGGGAAACCGGTTGAATCTTGGGCCCAACCTAGGTTTTCCATGTAGGTATGACCTAAACAATCTTAAACCAAAAAAAGTACATTGTTCAACCCTCGTACGGAGAATGCTACGGGCTAGACCCACGGGGCCCTTGGATTAGGGTTTCATTGGAAAAGGACCACCTGAGCGTCGGAATGCCACGAAAACCTGCATGTGGACCTAGCATACATGCACAAGCGTGATGGAAGCTTCATATATGTTGAATCTAAGTCTCGTGTGTGACCATATCCAGTTTGCATGCGATAACACTTAGACATGTGTTGCGCATGTAGGAGGAAACTCCCGCTATGGGTCAACCAGAGGGAAACCGATGGAATTTTGTGTGTAGGGAACTTGTTTCATTTGTATCGATACCAGCTATGTTATTTGGATGATGCAGTACCTATGTTGATTATCTAGCTATGATATGCATGTTATTTGGATGATGATGTACCTATGTTGATGATCTAAACTATGTTTGTGTCGATGTGCATGTGTTGAATAATGTGCTTGGAATCTGGGGATATGCATTACGGGGCTTCAGGATTTTCAAATATACAGGGAATGAACCAAAAATGGAAATATATAAAAAACCTGATAGCGTCTATACCGACGGCATTGACGTCGGCGTAGGCTTGACCATATGGCACGCTTTGTTTCTGGGCCGACGAGATGGTCGTCAACATAACAGCCAACCTGGGCCGACGGCAAGGCCGTCGGCGTAGCAGGGACCCTAGGCCGACGGCAAGGTCATCGGCGTAAGGTCCTCGCAGGCGCATGAAAATACGACACATGGCAGCCTGGAGTTAACGGTCGTCAGTTGCACTAAGTGGGGCCAGAGACCATACGCCGACGGCGCGTACACCGATGGCTCCGTACAGCCGTCGGTCTAGGGGTCTACGCCGATAGGGCAGTACAACGACGAGCATACGCCGACAGCATCCGTCGACGTAGCCTACGCTGACGACGATCAGGGGCTACGCCGACTGGCGCTGGCAGTCGACGCCTGTCTGTTTTCCTGTGGTGCGTGTGGGTTTGTACTGTCTATGAAACGAATCAGTATCGAGTTTTTATTATGAAGTTTTAAAAAAGAGGAACATCGAAGCAAAAGTGGACGGCTATAGCTAATACTATATACTCCTATTTGGTAGTAATTCGCTGGAGTTAGAACCGAGGGATTGTTCACGGAAAAATACTAGAGTACGTGTCCGTGCACGATCACTCCCTTAGGTGCAGCTAGGGGTCGATCATACGACTCATAGTCCGGTCGATTGCGTCAACTGCCAAATTAAAGTGATCCGGTCGCGGTCAGGCCTGGTCATGGTCTATTTATGGATGTATGTATGGCCACGCACAATTGTTGTCGTTGCAGACGGATTTGTCATACTCCCTCCGATCCATATTAGTTGATTTGAATTTGAATGAATCTATACACTATTTAGTATGTAGGTTTATCTAAATTTTGACAAATCCACGTCAACTAATATGGGTTATAGGGAGTAGTATTATTTTTCTTTTATCCTTTGATAGATATTGCTGGATAAGTTCGATAATAACTAGTTAATGTGAGGCCTAGATACACTTCCAGTAAATACTTCCTCCATTCCGATGGAGAAGATATATATTTTGGATCGCCAAATGGGATTTAATAAATACACTGATAAGTGATTTACATAATTTAGCAGTTTGAAGTTTGATGTCAATATGAATTGCTAGAAGCAAGTGATTTACAATGTCACGATGTGTAAAGTCACAATCACTAGTACTTGTCCCCACATGCACACACACATCCCACAAACTCAACTAATTAGTCACTCAACTTGTCATTTGGTACACTTGAGACCACAAAATGATCTACTATCTGTTTTTTTTTTTTTGGAAAATCGGCAAGCGCGTCGCACGCGAGGTCAACCTCGTACAGACGCCCTTTGAAACAATATCATGCCTCGCCATGATGAGCAGAAACGTTTTTTTGCCACAAACAAGCTAGTGCTCAAACTCACTCCAGCATGAGAATTCGATGAAAACGAAAACGGGAAACACATAGACATAGACAGTCAGACAGTCAGACACAGAGGGAGCACATCAGCAACCCAGGAAGGTGGCCACCCGACTGCCGCATTGCGTAGGCCGGCTCCCACATCGCAGTTGCTCGCCTCGATCAGGCAGTACTTCACCAACTCGTCGCCGCTGGCAGCAGGGGCATCCTCGTGGTTCTATGAATGCCGGGCATCGATGCCAGGTGGCGGTGGAGGGGCGTTCTGGCACTAGCGGGAAGCGCGCCACCCGCCACGCACTGTCACATGCAGTAGTAGAGTACTGTCAGGCCGACCAAGATGACAATGGCATAGAGGAGTACCTGTAGCGGAGTCTCTAGGCGCAGGAACCAGGCAAGAACGCCTTCCTCGGAAGGCGACCTTCCGTTAGGGACAAGCCTTGATTAGTATTTATGAGCGACATTAAAGCTTTATTATCGAAATGATTCATAGGTTCTACTTCCATCTAAACGTGATATTACCTTGTGTTTGTAAATAGTACAACGATTTAAAGAAGCAGCTTTTACTTTGTGTTATTCGGTTATTAGAATCTTTGAATAGCCGAGAAAACAATTTTTATGCAATACAAATATATAGGAGGGGGCATTTGCCACCCCAACCCCATGGTTCTAGTTAAACAATAATATGTGTCTATATGTTTGCCCTATCAATGTTTTAAACCGTCCTTCTCCAGTAAGATACGGGAGAGGCAGAGGGAGAGTGAGAGAGAAGAAAGGTCATTTTACTTATCTTGTGTTTGAACCCGCTCCAATCATAACAGTGATGCCTAGGGTGTAATACTTGTACTAGCAAGATGAAGAGATCCTTTGCACCATGCTCCGCTGCTAGCTTCACATGAACAAGGATACACCATGGACTTGAACCGGTACTGAGCGAAGACAAGACAATTGCGGGGGCAGCAAAAAAAAATACCCATCTAAGATTTTGTTTCCCTCACCGGTGACGCTGTCGGTCCACTCTGCCTCCTGTGACATTGGGACCTTGAAGGTGTGGCGGACCATGATCCCTGTCCGGCGGGAGGATTTCCTGTTCTTTTTTAGAGTGTTTCTCCATGTGTTTTTCGGGATGGTGAGGCGACGACTATATCCTGAAGTTAGAATAATTCCTCCTTATCTAATCCTTATTCCAGTGGTGCGTCTAGAGCCAGCGAAGGGCGCATGGAGTCGTGTGTCCAGTGGATTGCCTGGGATCCGATCTGTCTTTGTGTTCGTTTGTGTGGTTTCATGTTAGTCTTTACCGATCTACAATTTTTATCATTGGAGATGTTGCTACTCTTGTGCACTGGTCCTTTGGAGTTTTAGCATAACGACTTCTCGTCTGTCTACTGTGAGAAGCTCGACTACAAGTTTTTCAGCTCTGGTGATGGAGGAGAGAGGATGGGAGAGCGTCTACGGCTCGGGCTAGTGTTTGTAGTTATCGCTAGGTTGTATATGGACCTATTTGTAATTTGTATTACTTTCATAGCCTTTTGTACTGTTGTTGATGATTTTTAATACATGGGTGTAATTTTCGCAAAAAAATAGTTCGCATGAAGAAGATATACTTGAGTGTAGGAACATTTACGCAATACCTTTGGTTCTTCATTTTCTTGGCTTCACCTCCGTGTTTATGGAAGACTCCACCATGTGGTATCTTGGAGAATGCACTTAAGTTGTCCTTGGATTCAAAATGTATTCATTGATTCACGTGATATATTGAATTAGTGCACTGAGGAGGGCGTGTGACCGTGAGGCAGTGAGGCCGAGGGGGAGGTGAATTTATACACATGGGAAAAAGGTTTACAAGCTAACGGAATTGATATGTGATACGATGGATCAGGCCTTTTACAATGAGGGTTTCTTAGTGTTGTATTCTAAGCACTTTGATTATGTGGCACTATAGTTAATGAGGAAAGAGATTGATGTTGTATTTTAGTTAAGACCTTTCAAAATGGAGGTTTCTTAGCGTTGTATCCTATGCACTTTGCTTATGTGACAATATACTTAACGAGGAAAAAAAATTGGGTTGTATCTTAACTAAGAAACACCTCTTGCACGAATATCGGGAGAATAACCCCCGGTAGGGTCGTAAAGGGTAAAACATTGCCCAGCCTGGCGTACACCGAGTAAAGGATAAACTTGGCCGAGAAATAACAGCCGGGTAAGAAGGTCATGTGCGGCCGACATAAGAATCATGCCGGCCCGTATAGGACAAGTTTGTTTGCCTTGCAGGAAGCAACGAGCCGAGTCTCACAAGGGAAGGCCGAGTCACATAGGACCCGTGGCAAATTTTCGAGTGAGGTTCAGGAGGGACCATGGTAAAGCACGGTCAAAAGAGAAGGGCGACGCCCGGTGACACGAAAGGAGCTGGGTGACGCCTAAAGCAATGGCTGACATACAAATTTACCGTATGACACCAAAAGAGCTGGAGGCTACGTACGGGAGGACCGTTAGCTATCTAGCTTTGTGGACTGGGTTAAGGGGCCCAGGGCTAGCCCATGACCCGGCCCGCACAGTAAGGACCAAGATCCAAACAATAACCCTAGGACCCAAAGGGGAGTAACCTAGCTAGCCAACGCCTATATAAGGAGAGACATAGCTAGGGTTAGAGGAGGTTGGACTTAAGGGAGAAACTAGTGCCATAGGCTATGCCAAAAACAGCTCAAGGAGCACTTGTAAACTTCTTGGATCAATAGAAATCCTAAGTGTGGAGAGTTCATCTTGTTCTTTGTGCGCGGCCAGACATTGCACACCATCCCCGGTGACCACAAACATCCATTCGGCCCCCCAACTTAAGCCTACCCATGGCATCTGCCGTGACACCACCACGACAGTTGGCGCCCACCGTGGGGCAGAAGCAGGTGCTTGATGGATTTTTTGTCCGGATGGGCAACATCATCGCCAAGACCGGTGAGCGCGTCTACTCTGGCCTCATCTAGAGGTTTGAAGCTCTCAACTTCGTCAGCGACAACACAGACTGCTTCGGGACCAAGCCGTTCCCTAGGGACGGTCGCTTCATCAAGTTTGGCGAGCACCAGGTCTACGTCGCAGTGCGCGTGGAGCGCGCGTACCCGGAGCGCGTTATCCTAGCGCCAGATCCGCCTGCGGTTCCAGCCGCAGGAAAACTTCATCAACTTGTCTTCGTCGAGGTAATGATGAAAGCTCGTAACCCAATAGTACCCCCAATAGCTCATGTAGTAAACAAGGATGCTGAGGAGGGAATCAAGAGGAAACGCGAAGGGCGGCAAGAACATCAAAGGCACCATTAGAAAAGGCAGAGAATATAGCTAGGAGCAAGAGAGCTAAAGAGCTGCAAGAGGCAATAGACAAATTGGCAAAGACAGTAGTGCAAGAGGCTGACCAGGTGCGCGTGCAGGCCGAATTGGAGGAGGCTAGGATAAAAGTCCTGGAAAAAGAAAAGAAGTTAGCACAATTGCATCAAGATGTATATATCACTATTCGAGAGCTCAACTCGGCAAATCGAGTCAAGGGCGCAAAGACTCGGCTTGATGCCACATTGTTAAGAGGGAGAAACCTCAATGAGGAGTTGGCGGATGCAACGTCAAAGATAACACCAGAAAACAGTAACAAAACAGCCATGCAGCCAACATACAATGCTGCAGCAGAAAATCTGAGAGCCGCAGAGGCAGCAATGGCCGAGCTCCCCCATTTGACGGGTGAAGCAAAGAGAAAGCAACAAGAACGAGTCAATGAATTAGTAAAAGCAGCAGGGATGCTGAATGAAGCTTACTACAGGGTGAATCCGGGTATAGCTGGAAGGTCATAGCTGGTTCACTCGGCAACCCCCATCCCGGCGAGGTCAGCAGGCCACACAGCCTCCTCACCCGGAGTGGCGCCAAGACAGAGAAAAGAAAAGAGCGTAGATTTAGGAAGGAACAACCAAATGGTTACCTATGACCCGACAATGGCTCAAGAAAACCCGACACGTGCACATGGAACAAGAAGGAATAATGTTCAGGGAAATGAGAACCAGGAAAACGCAGGCCAAGAAAGGCAAGCAGGACAAAGAAACGATAATGGAGGGCAAAACTTTGCGCCTCAACCTAGGCGTGGAACTCACTCGACAGAAGGAGGAAATCCAGCTCCGAATACTGCGCCAGCTCAACCCGAAAGGAAGCAACAAAGTGCGGGAAAAGCAGTGCAGTAACCTGCACACCCGAACGCAAACCGATACAACGATGGTTACTCGGCAATGGTAAATAATGGATATGAATTGCCTGATCACGTGTACCAAGCAATGTGAGCCAGACTCGGAGGCAGAAATCTTCAGCCGGATGATGCAAGGCTAAAGCTAGATCGAATAAAGATGGCATAACTGATCGAGTCACAAGGTCCACAGGGTTTTGTCCCAAGGATCATGAAGGAGCCACCTGTACCGAATTTTTAGCTGGCCAGAGGGACAAAGACCTGTGATGGAAGCACAAATCCAGAAGACTGGCTCATAGATTATGGAAATGCGGTAAAAATCACGCAGGAAAATCTGAGATGGGCAGTGCGATATGTGCCGCAGATGCTAGAGGGACTAGCAAGAGTGTGGGTAAATAACTTGCCACCTGGAAGCATCAACATCTGGATCGATTTCCAGGATGCCTTTGTGAGCAATTTCACAAGCACCTACAAGAAGCCGAATCGCCCACAACAGCTAGCTATGTGCAAACAAAGGTCGAATGAAACATATAGAGAATTCCTCACAAGATGGTGCATAATGTGCAACTCTTGCGAAGGGGTAATCGAGTCTCAAGCCATTGCATGGTTTGCGCAAGGATATAGACATGGAAGTGTACTATGGCAAAGGTTATAGAGAGATATGCTGGCGAGTTTGGCAGAAACGATAAGAATCGCTGACTCATATGCGTTAGGAGATCCGACTCAACCTTTGCTTATGTCGAGAGACGGGATAACCGAGACTCAGATCTATGACGTTGTCGGGTCGCACAGACGCCAGTAAAGATCCGAGTATAAAAGCAAAAGAAGAGACGAGAGACCAGATTATAGATATGGATCGACTCAGGTCGCAGCGGTGAGTCAAGATCATCCAAATGCTGGAAGTAGCCAACGTCAAAGAACAAACGGGCAACAGTAGTGGATACCAAAGAGTGATGGCAAAAAGCCATATGAACAAAGAAAACCATACCAAGACACGCAAAAATATACCTATGAGATGATGTTGGATCAGCCGTGTAAATTCCACATGCCTAGTCCGAGTAAGCCAGCAAATCACACAACAAGACAATGCACTTGGTTTCAGAAGGGAGACATGGTAGATTCGCCGAGTAAGCAGTTACCACCACCTCCCCCTCCACCACTCATAGGAGGAAATGCTCAAGCTGTTGGAGATGAGCATAGATACGAGAACAGGCAGCCCAGATACCATAACCAAGAAAGAAGAGAGGCTGTGCATCAGGTGCATAACCCAATAGATGATGATGCCCATGTCGGTCATGGAACCAGAAATGAGTACAGAGAACATCACCAGAGCTATGCCGTATTTGTCACAGAGCCGACTAACAAAAAGAGTCAGCAGAGGCGGATGATGGAAGTGAATTCCACAATGCTGGCAATCCCAAAGTACATGCACTGGTCTGAACAAGAGATAACTTGGAGCATAAAGGATCACCCCAAGATCATGCCGACACCAGGAGGATATGCTCTTGTCTTGGATCCAACTTTCATGGGCCCTGATATCAATGTGAAATTTTCCAAGGTACTGATTGATGATGGCAGCAACATCAACATCATGTACAAGGATACTATGCTCAAGTTAGGCATTACTATGAACATGCTGGAGCCGACTAAGACAACTTTACATGGCATCATGTCGGTATTGTCGTGTGAGCCAATTGGCAAAATCCGGGTTGACGTCTTATTCAGCAACAGAGAAAATTTTCGCACTGAAGCCATATAATTTGAGGTGGTTGACCTAATCAGCTCATACCATGCCTTACTCGGCAGGCCGACTATGGCAAAGTTTATGGCTACTCCTCACATTGCTTACTTGAAGATGAAACTGCCAGGTCCATATGGAGTTATTACAGTCGAAGGAGATTACAAGAGATCAATCGCTTGTGCCTCAGCCGGATCTTCGTTGGCCGAGTCACTGGTCATAGCACAGGAAAAGCATCAAATGATGGAAGAAGCAGCATTGGCCAAGGCAGCACAAATGTCCATGCTGGCACTTACTAATCCGCATGGTAGTGTATCATTCCAAGCTACCAAGGAAACCAAGAAGGTACAGGTGGATGAGACCTTCACAGAACTCACAGTTACCATTGGTGCTAGGCTAACTGGCAAATAGGAAAGCGATCTCACCAGCTTCCTCCATGAGAATCGAGATATTTTTGCTTGGTCCACACAGGACTTGCAAGGAGTTCCGAGGGAGCTGGCTGAGCACTCTCTTCATGTAAGTCAGATACCAAGCCAGTGAAGCAACCCCTCTGCCGCTTCAACGAGGATAGGAAGAAAGTGATAGCTGCCGAGATAGCCAGGCTCTTGGCTGCCGGATTTATCATGGAAGTATTGCACCCAGATTGGTTGTCAAATCCAGTCTTGGTTGAGAAGAAAAAGGATGACCCGAACGTGGATGTGGTGTGGCGCATGTGTATCGATTACACGAACCTCAATAAGGCGTGTCCAAAAGATACATTTCCCCTGCCATGAATCGATCAAGTCATAGACTCTACTGCCGGGTGTGAGTTATTGTCATTTGTGGACACGTATTCTGGTTTCCACCAGATACCGCTGAATCTGAATGATCAAATAAAGATAGCTTTTATCACCCCGTATGGGGCTTATTGCTATTGCAATATGCCTTTTGGCTTAAGAAATGCAGGTGCAACATATCAAAGATGCATGCAAAAATGCTTGCAAGATCAATTGGACAAAAATGTTCAAGTATACATCGATGACGTGGTAATAAAAACCAAACAAATTCATACTCTAATTGAGGACTTGTGTCAAACATTCACAAACTTAAGAAGATTCCGGATGAAACTTAACCCGGAAAAATGCACATTTGGTGTCCTGGCGGGAAAGTTACTCGGATTCCTTGTATCCAGCCGAGGAATTAAGGCTAACCCGACAAACATCAGGGCCATCAAAAGAATGGAATTACCAAAACCTGCAACGATGTCCAGAAGTTCACAGGATGCCTGGCCTCGCTGAGTATATTTATTAGTCGGCTAGGCGAAAAAGCCTTACCATTATATCAACTGATGAAAAAATCAGACAAATTCACATGGACACAACAAGCTGATAGCGCTTTCCATGAACTCAAAAAGATGTTGGCAACATCACCAATATTAGCTTCACCATTATCCAAAGAGCCAATGCTGCTCTATGTCGCTGCAACCAACAGAGTTGTAAGTGCAGTGATAGTGGTAGAACGCGAGGAAGAGGGAAAATCAGTCCAAAGACCAGTTTATTACCTGAGCGAAGTTCTCTCTATATAAAAGCAAAATTACCCTCATTACCAAAAAATGACGTATCGGGTGTATATGGCAGCAAAGAAGCTGAAGCACTATTTTAAAGAACACCCAATCCGGGTAATATGCGAAGCACCCATCTCGGATATATTGGGCAACAAAGATGCCAGTGGCCGAGTCCCAAAATGGGCCATAGAGCTAGCACCATATACTCCACAGTATGATAGGCGAGATGCAATTAAATCTCAAGCCGTAGCTGATTTCTTCGTGGATTGGATGGAAATGCAATAGGAGCCACCATTGCCAGATCCGAATTACTGGAAAATGCATTTTGATGGGTCCAAGACAAAGATGGGCCTAGGTGTCGGGATAGTGCTCACATCTCCAAAGAAGGACCATCTCAAGTATGTGTTGCAGATCCAATTTGCTGCATCCAATAATGTGACCGAGTATGAAGCACTTGTCCATGGCTTAAAGGTGGCTAAGGAAATTGGCACTAAAAGGATCATGTGTTTTGGTGATTCAGATTTGGTCATTCAGCAAGTATCTGGGCATTGGGACGCGGTGGATGCAAACATGGCATTATATCATTTTCATGTAGAGAAAATTTCAGGATACTTTGATGGGTGTGAATTTCATCACATACCTAGAGCGGAAAACAAGGCAGCTGATGTACTATCCAAGTTAGGCTCATCTCGGCAAACAATTCCATCAGGAGTAGAGTTGGAACATCTTAGAAAACCATCCATCAAGCCGTCACCAGAGTCCGAATCAATATTCATCCCGGCGAGCCAACAATCAGGCATGGAACCCATGGACATTGACTTAGGGGTGGGTTCGAGTAACTCGGGGACTGACCCGCTCAACCTAGGGGTTGCCGAGTCACACTCGGGGAATCCCCAGGTTATGTCGGCTGAGCCAATGGAAATTAATGAAGAAGAAGATCCAGCACCATTGATACCAGCATGGGCTCAACCAATATTCAACTACTTGAAAGATGAAACTTTTCCAGACACTGAGGTAGTGGCAAGACAGACAGAAAGAAGAGCAAAATCCTACACTACAATCAACAAGAATCTGTACAAAAGAAGTGTGACAAGTGTACTGCAGCATTGCATAAGTCCAGAGGAAGGCCAAGAATTTTTGTTGGATATTCACCAAGTAGAGTGTGGGCACCATGCATCATCGATGTCATTGGTGGCCAAGGCATTCCGACATGGATTTTATTGGCCAAGCGCACTGGCAGAAGCGCAAGAGCTAGTAGGAAAATGCAACGGTTGCCAGCGCTATGCGTCAAGGTCACACTTACTAGCATCTGAATTGAAAACTATACCAATCACTTTTCCATTTGCGGTATGGTGCCTGGATATGGTAGGAGCATTCAAAACAGCGAGGGGAGGCATGACTCACATACTAGTAATGATTGACAAGTTCACCAAATGGATAGAAGTGAAGCCCATCAAAAAATTGGACGGAAAAACAGCTGTCACATTCCTAAGAGACATAATCTTGAGATATGGTTACCCACACAGCATGATCACAGATAATGGCACAAACTTTGCCAAAGGAACTTTTGCTCAACTTTGCGGAAAAAACTGAATAACACTTGACGTAGCGTCAGTCGCCTATCCAGAATCAAATGGACAAGTTGAATGAGCTAATGGCTTAGTTCTATTCGGGATAAAACCCTGCTTAATGGAACCACTCAGAGATCACTTGGTTGTTGGATAGAGGAATTACCCTTAGTACTATGGAGTTTAACGACAACTCTGAATCGATCAACAGGCTATACGCCATTCTTTCTTGTGTATGGGGCAGAAGCAGTTTTGCCTGCCGACATAGAATATGACTCGCCAAGAGTGAGGCAATACTCAGAAGCCGAGGTAAAAGAGGTCCGAGAAGTTGGAGTTGACTTACTCAAAGAAGCACGGGAATTGGCAATGTCCAGATCCACCATATACCAGCAAAATCTCCGATGGTATCACAGCCGGAAAGTTCAACCTCATGTTTTTCGAGAAGGAGATATGGTGCTCAGACTAGTACAACGCACAGCTGGAATGTATAAACTATTACCCCCATGGGAATGACCATTCATTGTAAGCAAAGCATTGCACAATGATTTATATTATCTAATAGATGCTCGTGAAGCACAAAAGAACAAGGCGGACAGATCAGGTGATGAGACCAAAAGGACATGGAATGTGGCACTACTTCGCCCCCTCTACACTTAGGAGAAGCAGTGTATGTATCTCTCGAACTCTCATATGTCGGACGCTTATTTCGGCTATGTGCTGATAATAAAATGGTATGACTCAAAAAACTGACTCGGGGACTGCCCCTCATGTTTATCTTTCATTATTCTATGTCGGTTGACGTTGGCACTTGAGACTTATCTCGGAACAAGTAGGGTTTATTCAGATAGAACCAACTCTTCTACTATGCCGTTGTCCAAAAACACGGCTTCATGGCAAGCAAGACGAAAATATCAATGACGAGTAAACATAACACCAGATAAGCAAAAGGAAAAACGCGAGTTGACCTTACGTATGTTTTTAACTAACCCACTGCAGGTTACATTGCATTGTATGTTGAATGATCCTAGGTCAAGTGATCGCAATTAAATATCTGGAAACTCAATCCTTAGTACTTTGAGACTCTAATATCGAATGCCAAAAAAGGTAGACAAGATCCAAAGTCAAGGAAAAGTGAAACGGCAAAATGAAACTCGGGGACTTGCCCCTGGATGATTCACATTCAAAGTGTAATAAGAAGTTTAAGCCTTATCAAAAGGCACACACCCAAAATAGGTACACTGTATGTTACATCTGTACCCGGCATACCGGGGATCTCATCAAAGTTAAAGTAATTTTCTCATCAGCCTAAGAATCATCTAGGCTCAGAGGAGTAGTCTTGGAGCTAGGAGCATCATCCGGAGCATCTGCCGAGTCAGGGGCACCGGTTGCCGAGTCTTCTGGGTCGACTAACTCGGTGGCCTCGCTATCGGATCCTTCGTCATCAACAATCTCGGCAAGAGGTTCGCCAAGGTCGAGGAAGTTGGGCCCATCGCACCAAGCATGCACTAGATCATACTCGACCATGGCATAAGCTCGCTCCTGGCGTTTCTTGCTAAGCTCAGGGTCATGAAGCCACTTTCCTTCATACCTCATGCGCTCGAGAACATCAAGATTGATGTCCTCATACCACAAGAGCACAAATGCAAGAGCCTTGTCCGCTGCGGCTTGGCCGGCCGACTCGCGCCATTGATCCAACATGTCTTCAGTCTGAAGCAGCCTGGCAGCCAAAGGCTCGATGAGTGTGGGCGCTTCTTCACCCGGACAGAGCATTCTGAACGCATGGATCGCTGATTTGAGAAAGTCCACACCACATGATTTGAGGGTGTTGGCATGTTCTGACATCGCCACAAGATTCTCGTCGATACTAACCTCGCCATCAGTAGGAGCTCCAGACTCGGCGCGAACTTTCTTCATGGCCCTTATAGCAAACATCGTAGCCTAGGGAAAGTTCTCTGCAAACACAAGAGAACATTAGCAAAATAATAAAGAAGAGGCAAAGATCAAGAACAGAAAATACAGTGCAAAAAAGAGTAAGAACTCACTACCGAGAAAAGAGTTGATGGCGCCGAGATTGTTTTGCCAAATCTTGGCCTTGGCTTGGAGAGCGTCCAGGTCCTGGTGCGCCGAGTTAACCACCGACTCGGCCTCCTTGAGTAGCTCCTTGGTCTTCTCAGCGCTAGCGGCATGTTGGTTGTCCTTCTCGGCAAGCTCCTCTCGTAGACCCTTCACCTCGGCCTGGTGCTTCTGCTCCATGACGGCCATCTGCTTTTTCAGCCGAGTCACCTCGTCTCGCTCCTTCTGGAGTTCGGCTTGGTGCTTCTCTGGTTATTCGGAACATATCACTCGTCAGCAACAACAAATCTATCTCGATCCATCAGGATAGAAATGTCAAAGGAATGAGCATGAATACAGAGCAGCCAAAGAATTGCCAAGAACTTACTTTCATTCTTGCTGATCTGCGAGTGCAGCGCGTCAATGGTGGATTGGGCAGAAGCTGTGATAAAATAGCAAGAAAAGATCAAGGAAATGAAACAAAGAAAGGTGCGCTGAATAAGGATATGGCGACTAAGAAAATTACCTTGGACCTGAGTCTCGGCTTGCAGCTTGTGATGAGGGAGCTCGAGCTTGTGATACTCCCAGAGTAGAGCCTGATGCACCTTGGTGTGCTCATTGTGCATAAGCTGCATAATAAGAGAGGGTCAGAAAGTCTGCAACCGAGCTTGCAGCCAAATGAAAGTTGGGTTTTAACTTAGAGATTATAGCCGACTAAGTTCCTCACTCGGCAGTAACATCGGGGACTAGGGATCATGCATGATAAAAAGATATTCCGTATGTAAAAGAGTAAGAAAGTTATTTACCTCGTTCACTTCATCTGCTCTGGCCATCAAGGCGATGGCCTGCTGAGTCATGTCCGAGACAGCTTTGGGGCCTAGCTTCAACTTCTTGCCAGTATTGGAGCTGACCTCTTGCTCGTCGTCTGCATTCTAGGCAACGGCATAGCGCTCCACAGAACCAAGGCCTTTCCCGCTCAGCGTCCTTGCCCCTTCTTCAGGGCAGTTCCCACATTGGCGCGGGTAGCAGCAGCGCTGGTGTGCAAGGCAACCGCCTTGGAACTGCCGCTAGACCCGGCAGCCACTAAGTCTCCCAACTAACCCGTCGACGCGGGTGCCTTCGTTGTTGGTATGGGCCGTATCTCGGGAGCAGTGCCAAGGGCATGGATCAAGGTCAACTGTTTGGTCGAGGAAGTCTTGCCGGATGAAGTGCGAGCCGGACCTAAAGCAGCAGGCCGAGTCTGACTTTTTGATAGAGGAGGAGAGTGAGCAGATCTAGTTGGGGATAAGATAGGGGCCGACTGAGCGGGCTCAACAATGCTCTGCGGAACAACCACATGATCAACTTGTGGGCTGGTAGTAGGAGAACTAGTGGTGAAGGTCTTCTCAGTGCCAATGTTGCTAGCACCAAGATCAGGAAGTTGTTCATGAGGAACCACAGAGGAGCTAGGCCGAGTCTTCTCCGCCGGGTGTGCCGCCGGGTCAGCCTCACTCTAAGAAGCGTGAGCCTCGGTAGTGGGAGCAGCGACTCGGACGGGGCTCTGCACCGTAGAATCAGCAAGAGGAGGAGGAACAGACCTTAGTGGCGAAGCCATAATAGGGGCAACCTGGCTGGCCGACAGAGGCGCAATGCTGAAAATAACAAAAATGCTTATAAGAAAGCAATCACAAAACTGGAAAGGAAAATGGAAAGTGGCAAGCAGCGGAACTTACCCGGAGATGGTAGGGTCACGCGACATGCGACGAGTGACCCGGCGCCCAGCATCTTTGCGAGTCTCAGTCAGCGTGGCAACAGGAGGAGCAGCAGGAGTAACCTTGCGCTTCTTGGCGGGCTGAGCGCTGGAGGAAGCCCTGCGCCGCTTACCCGGCTTGGCGGCAGAAATCTTGCCGACTCCGCCCACAGCAAGAGGTGGAGTGTCATGTACCTGGTCAGCTGCATAAGTAAATAACAAGCTCATTTAGATAAGCCACAAGGTTAAGGTAGAAGGACAAGTACCTCCATAATTTCGCAATCATCATCATCAGACCAATCTCGTAAGGGGTTTTGAGTATGGGTCTTACCCGGAGTTGAAGCAGCTACAACATGCGGAATTGGCATGAAGCGCTCCAGATCGAACTCGACCTCGTCAGTATCGGAGCAATACTCATAATAGCCGCCGGGCGGGACAATACTGTCATCAACCTGGTGAACAAGATTCTGCGAAAGACAAAAAAAATAAGCATCAAAAAGTAGACAGAGAATAACAAGTGAACTGAAGAAAAGTTGACTCGGCAGCAAAAGATGACTCGGAAACTTACCCAGGGGACAGGCCTATCCCGGCTAAAAGGGGGGAAGCTCCAGGACCAGTTCTCTGCCAGGGTCAGTTTGAAGATAGAGCTGACCCGGCGGCCACAGAGTCATTGGTGAGCTCCAACATGGAGCGCCGAGTAGGATCTCGTAGGCCGCTCATGAAGCACATCTTATGGCTCCTGGCCTGGATGGGGCTGACCCGGCGTGCGACAAACGCGCATATGAGATCCACCTTAGTTAAGTGGAAGTTCTCATCTGGCGAGAGGAGCCTCTCGAGAATCCCGTGGGCCTCGTTCACCGCGGCATTATTGTCGCGCGGATCAAGTTTCCAGAACTCTTTGCTGGGAACCTCGTCCGAGAAAGGGGGAGCCGGATGTAATCGGTGGACCCGCTATTTTTGACATAGAAGAAAGTCCTATGCCATTTCTTGCAAGAGTCCAAGCCAGTGACCCGAGAAAAAATGGAATCTTTCCTGGGTGTGATGCTAGCGGCACCGCACCTAGTGGGCCATTTCTCGGCGCGGGGAATGCTGGGATCAGGCACCACTTTAATCCTAAAGCCGAAATATTTGGCCCTGAGAAGAACTGTGGGCCAAATGCCAAGGTAGCCCTCGCAGGCAGAGATGAAGCAAGATAAGGAACCAATTGCATTGGCAGGAAAATGGTGGGTCTGAAGATGAAAAGTGGAGAGAAAAGAAACGAAGAAGTTGCTCACTAGCAAAGCAAAACCACGCTCAAAATGCGAGAGGAAAACTACGCTCTCGTTGGGCTCAGGCTTAGGGGAGATCTCACCTAGAGGGATGCGGCAATCCACCTCGAGCGGGATGCGCTTGGTGGAGCGCAGCCACTCAACCTCTTCCATAGATACTTCTGAACCTTCCCAGCCGCTGCGCTCGCCGGCGGCGACCTCCTGCTCCTCTGCTCCCTCAGCGGCATCGCGGGCGTCCATAATCTCTCTAGCTTCTGGATCCTCCGCCACGGGAAGAGGCTTGGAGGAGCGTGGACCCGTAATGGAATGGAAAAGGAAAAAGAGGAATCACAAGAAAGAAGCCGTGGAGAAGAAAAACCGCAAGGGAGAAGTTGAGATTTTGGAGGCACAAGGAAGAAGAAGAAGGCAATGGGGAAACTGAACAGGCGAGGGAGTTAAGTTTCCCTCACCCCTACTTAAGGGGAGTAAAAACCCGAATCGTGGTATCCCCCTGCACCGTGCAGCCAACATGTGGCCATGTATTCAGCCGAGTGAGCCAGTCAGCGAGCGCCACGTGTATACAATACACGGAAAATCCACTGCCACGTCACGCTATGCATGACGAGAGGTGCAGAGCGATGAGACTACCACAATGACGGGGAATTACTACGCAGCCGTCACTGTGTAGTCAGAGCTTGGAACAAAATTTGAAGCAAGTCATCATGATTACAAGCTGTTAGTGACTAAGGCACGCCGAAAATGACTCGGAAGTGGCCAGAGTGACTCGGCACGAGGCAAAAATGAGCCAAAAAGTCAAAGAGGAGACTCAAAAAATGTCAGACAGACTCGGCAAAGTACGAGATTGCGCCAAACAGTGCGCCCTAAGCAGTAAATATAGACAGAAAAAGAAGTTCCAATCACATTAAAGGAACCTAGAGACGCCTAACATCTAGAACTGCTAGGCCTCACCAGCTTCGGGGACTAATGTCGGGGGAATAACCCCCGGTAGGGTCGTAAAGGGTGAAATATTGCCCAGCCTGGCGTACGCTGAGTAAAGGATAAACCGGGCCGAGAAATAACGGCCGGGTAAGAAGGTCATGTGCGGCCGACATAAGAATCATGTCGGCCCTTATAGGACAAGTTTGTTTGCCTTACAGGAAGCAACGAGCCGAGTCTCACAAGGAAAGGTCGAGTCATATAGGACGCATGGCAACTTTCCGAGTGAGATTCAGGAGGGACCATGGTAAAGCACAGTCAAAAGAGAAGGGCGGCGCCGGACGACATGAAAGGAGCCGGGTGACGCCTAAAGCAAGGGCTGACGTACAAAGTTACCGTATGACACCAAAAGAGCTGGAGGCTACGTATGGGAGGACCGTTAGCTGTCTAGCTTTATGGATTGGGTCAAGGGGCTCAGGGCTAGCCCATGACCCGGCCTGCACAGTAAGGACCAATATCCAAACAGTAACCCTAGGACCCAAAGGAGAGTAACCTAGCTAGCCAACGCCTATATAAGGAGGGACATAGCTAGGGTTAGAGGAGGTTGGACTTAAGGGAGAAACTAGTGCCATAGGCTATGCCAAAAACAGCTCAAGGAGCACTTGTAAACTTCTTGGATCAATAAAAATCCTATGTGTGGAGAGTTCATCTTGTTCTTCGTGCGCGGCTAGGTCATGCACAGCCTCCCTGGTGGCCACAAGCATCCATTCGGCCCCCAACTTAAGCCTACCTATGGCATCTGCCGTGACACCCCCATGACAACGAAATCATAAGCAAAAGACATTATTAAATAAATCATATGCATACATATCCTCTGAGTCATTAAATGCAGACACCACTTAAGAACCAATCCATTAGACCATGCACTATGTCTGTTCGGTTCAAATGAGAACATGCAGTATTATGGATTGCTCTTGATTTCCTGCTATGTGTGCATCGCTTTGTGACACATGCATGCAGTCCTGTTCTCTGCAATCTCTTTCTTCTTTTTACTCTATGTCATGTGGGCCAAGCCACCTTATTCTATGCATGCATGCCTACTTTACTAGAAAATAAGCGAACCGATATTTTGAATCGCTTCTTGTGTCAGACCTTATGAATCGACTTATTGAAATGTATGGAACCGGTTCAATGGGAGGAGAGGGAAGGTTAGGAACCGCTTTAGGCTC
This sequence comes from Avena longiglumis, assembly GCA_030063025.1. Classification (NCBI taxonomy): domain Eukaryota; kingdom Viridiplantae; phylum Streptophyta; class Magnoliopsida; order Poales; family Poaceae; genus Avena; species Avena longiglumis. Next base: position 138,828,521 of record CP125976.1, read on the forward strand.
ACATAGTACATGGTCTTAGAGAGGTTGTCTCTTAACCATTTATTTCTCCTAAGATGGTCGAACGGTTAAAATAGGTACGGCTTGATCTCATTGTTGATCAGGCATGAGCCGGATGAATCATCGTAACAAGCGTGTACAAAACATTTTGAGTCAACGCGAGGCATCTTTGGTCATCTGGTTACCAGCTTACAACACCTCAAAGAGAGGAGGTGTGTTGAAAGAGAATGATGAGATCGAAGCAAGGTGGATCTTAGGCATTATCGATATGCATGAATTTTCCCATAATTGTTTAAAACTGACTGATATGTTGTGACTTTGGTTTCAATTTTGTCTAGAGTTCATGTGTACTACTCCCTCCGTTTCAAAATATAAAATGTTTTAGGTTTGTGAAACAAATGTATCTAAACTACTTTTAGTGTATAGATTCACTCGTGTTTGGCGTGAATCTACACACTAAAAGATGTCCAGATACACTTTCTTCATAAACCTAAAACATCTTATATTTTAAAACGGAGGGAGCACATACCTAGAAAGTTAACTGCAACTGGGTCCGCAACATACGGAGGGAGAAAAAACTTCTGGGTAACGTGCCATACGACACTTTGGCTAACTTCATAGAAAAAGAAATTATCGAATATGTTGGGTATACAAGTGAGGTCGTGCCTATTTTGCTCCATGTGTACAAAATATTAAAGTGTATTAGTGGATTGCACTAGCCCTTAACTGATGAAAAGCCTTAGATGGAAAAGGTTACCCAATTTATTTATACGCTTCAACACAATACCTTTTGGTTCATCCTTTCTTTGTTTCACCTCCATGTTTATGGAAAACTCCACCGATCGTACTTTGCTTTTTTAGGGAACATTAACTCTTTGCTGATTTGTAATAAACTTTTGGGTTTAGTACATTGCTTCACCTAGCCTTATTTTTTCCGAGAAGATGAGAGTGTTTGTGACATGGACCTCAAAATAAAGTGCTACTCGTAAGCCAGCTAGACGAGTCTACTTAATTAGCAACGACCCAAGCTATAGGCGGTGGTGACGAGTGACAGAGAGTATAAAGTACACATGACATTGTTAGGAATAGACAACTTGTATTCCTCTGAGAGCCAAAGGCCCCAATATATAGTACACGTACAGGGCAAATATGTAGGAAGCCCCCTAACATACGGGGGAAATATAATATACAGATATATACATCTAACACCCTCCACAAACTCATGGTGGATCCACAACACTGAGTTTGGAGAGTAAGAAATCATGCTGCGCTCTGGTCTAGGCCTTCGTGAAGAAATCCGCCAACTGTAAATCTGAAGGCACATACTGAAGCGCAACAACCTGAGCCTGCACCTGAGCACGTGTATAGAAAGCATCAACACCAATATGCTTGGTAAGCTCATGCTTGACCGGATCACGTGCAACACTAATAGCACCTGTACTGTCAGACAAAACCAGACTGGGTGTGGTAATAGAGACTCCAAAATCCGCAAGTAACCACCGTAACCAGGTCACCTCAGCAGTCAACAAGGCCATAGCACGCAACTCAGCCTCAACACTCGAACGGGAAACAGCTGTCTGTTTCTTCGTCTTCCAAGCAATGAGCGAACCACCAAGAAACACACAGTAAGCAGAAAGTGAACGACGATCCGAAGGATCACTCGCCCAGGTGGCGTCCGAATAGCACTGGAGCTGAAGGGAGCTGGAACGAGGAAAGAAAAGGCGACGAGTGATCGTACCACGAAGATAACGAAGAACACGAAGCAGATGACTATAATGAACAGTGGTAGGAGCAGAAACAAACTGACTCAGAATATGAACAGGATAAGATATGTCAGGACGAGTGACAACAAGATAAACAAGGCTCCCAACAAGATGACGATAACGCGTCGGATCAGAAAGAAAATCACCATCAGTAGGTTGAAGCTTAACATTAAGCTCCATAGGGGTCTCAACAGTGCGCTCATCCCCAAGAGAAGCACGAGCAAGAAGATCCTGAATATACTTTTCCTGAGAGATGTAAAAGCCATCAGAAGTGGAGGAAACCTCAATCCCAAGAAAGTATCGAAGAGGACCAAGATCAGTCATAAGAAACTGATCACGAAGACGAGCCTTAACAAAGGCTATATACTCAGGATCATCACCGGTAATGATCATGTCATCAACATAGAGAAGAAGAAGAGTGCGTCCACGAGGAGAAGTATGAACAAACAACGCTGGATCATGAGCACTAGGGGAGAAACCAGCAGCTGTCACTACAGAAGCAAAGCACTCAAACCAGGCACGGGGAGCCTGTTTGAGGCCATAAAGAGAACGTCGAAGACGACAAACCATCCCCTCAGGAACAGAGTACCCAGGAGGAGGCTGCATATAAACCTCCTCACTCAACTCACCATTGAGAAAGGAATTCTGAACATCAAGCTGGGACACAGACCAGTGACGAACAGAAGCAACAACAAGAAAATGCATACGGTGGTCATATGAGCGGCGAGCAAAGGTCTCATCATAGTAACGACCATGCTCCTGCTGAAAACCACGAGCCACAAGACGCGCTTTATAGCGCTCAAGAGATCCGTCAGAGCGAGTCTTAATCTTATAGACCCACTTACATGTGATAGGACAAACACCGGGAGGAGGAGAAACAAGATCCCAGGTGCCAGTGCGCTCAAGCGCAGCAATCTCCTCGGCCATGGCCAGCTACCATTCAGGATGATGCTCAGCATCCCGATAAGAGGTCGGCTCGGAGGCAGTAAAGACCGCATCTTGACTAGGAGAGTAACGGTTGGGGGACGATGACGAGCAGGGCGAGTAGAGGGAAGATCATCGAGAGGAAGGCAGCAGAGACGACGATGAAGAAGAGGGAATAGGAGAGGAAGACTCCGGAGAACGAGGAGAACTAGGAGAACTAGACGTAGCAGAAGAGGACGGTGTCGAAGAAGAGACAACAGGGGGAGGAGATCCTGAAGAAGACACAATAGGGGTAGAAGGAGGTGTGTCGGGGAAGAGAAGAAAAGAGATATCTTCCACCGAGTAAGTACCAGCGGTGGGACGAGGATAGAAAGGACGCGTCTCATCAAAAGTAACATCACGAGAGATACGCATCCGACGACCAACAGGGTCCCAACAGAGATAGCCCTTATGCTCATCATCAGATCCAAGAAGACACACTCAACAGGAGCGGTCGGTTTGGTGCGTTCGCGAGAGCAAGGAGAACATAGCAAACACAACCAAACAAGCGAAGCATGGAGTAGTCTGGAGACTGTCCCAGAGGCGCCAAGAGGATACCACCGCAAGGCAGTGAAGGCTGAATATTGATGAGGTAAGCCGGCGTAGCGGCCTCGGCCCAAAAATGCGGCGGGAAGAAGCAATCATCATAGCGAGTGGTCTCAAGAAGATGGAGATGCTTACGCTCGAACGCCATTCGGGCATGTGCGCCAGACAGAGAATCGAGCAAGAGTGCCACCTCAAAGAAGAACACCTCGCAACATCCGGGAGATATACTCACCAGTGAATCAGCCTGAAACACACGGATGGGGGTAGAATATTGAGTACGAACCATGGCCGCAAAACGCTGATATATGGAGAGCACCTCACTACGAGGCGCATAAAATACAACCAAGTGTACCGAGAAAAATCATCGATGAATAAAATATAGTAGCGATGGCCCCTTCGAGCGAAGGAGCTGGACCCCAAACATCGGAATGAACTAAATCAAAAGGTCTGAGATACGACGCTAGTAGGATAGGGAAGCTGAATCTGTTTACCCAACCTGTACGACAATGCAAAGACCCATCTCCTGAGACAGACCCCAGAAGACCACGATGAACTAATGACGACAGGCGAGAGTCACAGAGATGACCAAGAAGATGATGCCACTGCTGAAAAGAGCTGGTAGTAGAGGCGACAACCGGAGAAGAACTGGCAGATGAAGTGGCAGCAGAAGGAACACGAAGCCATTCTAACTCCCAAAGACCTGAAGAGTCACGGCTGCGAGGGCCAGCTCCAACCAGGGCCTGAGTGCGACGGTCCTAAACAACACAAGAATCAACATCAAGAATGACGCGACAACCAGAGTCAGTAAGCTGGCTAGCAGAGAACAGATTCATCTTAAGAAGAGGGACATGAGAAATATCAGGAACAAAAAAAGAAGAAGTAGAAAGGATGCCCCGACTAGAAACAGGGAGAGAGGTACCATCAGCCGTAAAAACACGGACAGGAGAAGGGAGAGAACAAAGAGCGGACAGAAAAGAAGATTCAGAGGTCATATGAAAAGAAGCTCCAGAATCCAGATACCACGGAGACGTACCTGACTGTGTAGAAGGTGGTGGTCGACACGATCTGAAGAGTCGCCACAGAACCGTGAGTGCCCGTCGAAGAAGAGCTCAGCAGCAAGCGGACCGCGAAGACTCGATAATGTCCCGATCGAGAGAGCAAGCTGAAGATCCGGAAGAAGACGACCGCCCACGAGCCTGTGTCTGCCGACGTAAACTGGGTCCGTGTATAACAGGCCCAAGTGTGACCATCCACATTGCGAAGAAGCGTGACGGAGAGAACCACGACTCGACCACGAGCTCGCTTGATCTCTGAATCGACCACGAGGCTGGTCTTTGACCCCGACCACGACACGGAGGAGTGGGTAGGATCGGCGGCGGCGGCACAGGGGACCGCGGCTGAGTCGAGGGAGCAGACGACAAAGGAGCACCACGAGTATCAAGCGCAGATGGAACCGCAAGAAGACCGGCACCACGGAGACGGGTCTCCTCAGCCCGAAGCTCAGACAACACCTCAGAGAGCGGAACGCGACCACGAGCATTCAGCTGAGCACGCCGGGGCTCAAACTCCTGGCGGAGCCGAGACAGAAACTCATAGATACGGTGAAACTCCAAGTCCGAGCGCACAATCTGACAACACGAGCATGTGCCACAAACAGCAGTACGAAGAGAATCAAGCTGACGCCAAATAGCAGCACTCTGAGTATAAAACTCATCAATAGTGGAATCACCTCAAGAAGAGCATGCTCTGACGAACCACAGAGTAAAGAGCATCCCAGACGGTGATAAATGGCGAAGATGAGCCCACCGAAAGAATGAGGGAGACTCATGAACTCAAGAAGACATCTTGAGGGCGTAACACTGGAGGTGAGAACAGCAGCAGCACGAGCATCCTCATCAACCCATTGAGTGTAAGCAGTCAGAGCGTGTCGATAGGCCTCGAGATCAGAAGAGTATTGCTTGACCTTCAGGTCATAAGCAACAACAACACTATCATCAGCACTCTGAGCAGCATCCTTGGCCTCCTGAGAAGCATCAGCACTGAGAACAATCGGCGTCGGCGGAAGAGGAGCCACAGGAGCGGGGGGGGGGGGCACGGCGGACAGGAGACCTCGCACTACAAGGAATGTGTTATTCTATGACCTTCTAATAGTGACTGTGGACAAAATCGTCATAGAATTATGATGATTTTGCACTAAATGGTCGTAAGCTATTCAGGAGGTTCAATTGGTAGCTCACTATGACGATTTTAAATCGTCATATCATCTAAATTAGAAAATAAGAGATTGGCCACGTCAACAATTGTGCCTACATGTCATGTCTGCGTGTCACTTTTTAACTATATATCATATTAATGTATTAATATCCGCCTAGGTGGCACTACCGAGACCAAAGTGACTTGACGTGCTTGCCTTGTGAATTATTTCCAAAAAAGAATCAAGCCAGCGATTCGAACTCGCAACCTCCCTCCGTTTGCGAGCGCACCTTACCACCAGGCCACAAGTTTCTTTGTGGCATATTACTACGATGACAGCTTATAAACATTCAATTTGCTATATCGTCGCGAATTAAATAGGCAAAAAATGGAGCGCTCAGCACCATTTTTGCACTAAATGGTCGTAAGCTATTCAGGAGGTTCAATTGGTAGCTCACTATGACGATTTTAAATCGTCATATCATCTAAATTAGAAAATAAGAGATTGGCCACGTCAACAATTGTGCCTACATGTCATGTCTGCGTGTCACTTTTTAACTATATATCATATTAATGTATTAATATCCGCCTAGGTGGCACTACCGAGACCAAAGTGACTTGACGTGCTTGCCTTGTGAATTATTTCCAAAAAAGAATCAAGCCAGCGATTCGAACTCGCAACCTCCCTCCGTTTGCGAGCGCACCTTACCACCAGGCCACAAGTTTCTTTGTGGCATATTACTACGATGACAGCTTATAAACATTCAATTTGCTATATCGTCGCGAATTAAATAGGCAAAAAATGGAGCGCTCAGCACTCGAACCGCGGACCTCCAAGCACATAGAAGGAACCTGACCACCACACCAACGTAACTTAGATGTAATCTATCTGTGCTCCTCCTATTTGAGTATAACACGGCGATTGCAATGGGCCTGTGGCCAAATTTCCCTAATGGGCCTTGATGGGACTAGGTTTTTCTTTTTCTTTTGTGTTTTTATATTTCTTCTCTATCTTTTCATAAGAAGTCTAAAATAATTTATTTTGTCTCTAAATATTTATGAATTTCATTAGACCATACTAGGATGTTAATTATAAATAATATGATTATTTTAAATTGTGGATCTACTAATCCCATATTAGTCCATAGTAGGGACAATATCATAATTCAAAATATGATTTTGAAACTAGGGTTTTGAATTCAAAAAATTTGGCCTTAAGTATCACTAAACTTGCATTGGATCTTTGAAGAAACAGCATATTCTGAGTCTAAAAATCATTTTTTCAAAAAATAATGGGCATCGGATCATGTACATGTAGTTCAAATCGGACCCACTTCTTACCGATTCGGCAGGAATTTGTCTTTTTTGCCAGGGATGAACGGAAAGGTTTGAGATACCCCGGTAGGGACATTGTCCATGTAAGGTGATATAATATTTTTACAAAATGTGGGGGTACCATTCTAAAACTGTCATTTGGTGGTTGCTTCACAAAACGCCCCGTTTTTTGCGCTCGGAAAATGAAAAATAGTTTTTCCGTGCGTCAAAAAGGAAAACCTCCTCCTGTAACATTGTTCTCCATGCCATGATACATATGTGTGCACAATATGGGCACATTATCCAAACTATGCCCTGATTCTAGCCATAACATTGGTCATTTGATCCGAAAGCCACGAAAGCTCGAACATGATAGGTCATTTTGTGAAGGGTTTTTTGAGACATACTCAGTTTACCAAGTTTGGTATTTTTCCTTGAAAATATGTCACATAATAAGACACCACGCGAAGGATTTGCGTTGATCGGACCGTTTTTTATTTTTTTATGCCCGTTTCAAACTATGGTCAAAACGGCGCGCATGAAGGTTCTTAGCTCAGGGCCGAGCCTCGCTAAAATTGCATTGGATCTCTAAAGAAATAGCATATTTCGAGTCTAAAACACATTTTTTCAAAAAATAATGGGCATCGGATCATGTACCTGTAGTTCAAACCGGACCCACTTCCTGCCGAATCGGCAGGAATTTGTCTTTTTCGCGAGGGGTGCACGGAAAGGTTTGAGATACCCCGGTTGGGACATTGTCCATGTAAGGTGGTCTAATATTTTTACAAAATGTGGCGGTACCATTATAAAACTTTCATTTGGTGGTTGCTTCACAAAACGCCCCGTTTTTTGCGCTCGGAAAATGGAAAATGGATTTTCCGTGCGTCGAAAAGGAAAACTTCCTCCTGCAACATTGTTCGCCATGCCATGATACATATGTGTGCACAATATGGGCACATTATCACAAACTATGCCCTGATTCTAGCCATAACATTGGTCATTTGATCCGAAAGCCACGAAAGCTCGAACATGATAGGTCATTTTGTGAAGGGTTTTTTGAGACATACTCAGTTTACCAAGTTTGGTATTTTTCCTTGAAAATATGTCACATAATAAGACACCACGCGAAGGATTTGCGTTGATCGGACCGTTTTTTATTTTTTTATGCTCGTTTCAAACTATGGTCAAAACGGCGCGCATGAAGGTTCTTAGCTCAGGGCCGAGCCTCGCTAAAATTGCATTGGATCTCTAAAGAAATAGCATATTTCGAGTCTAAAACACATTTTTTCAAAAAATAATGGGCATCGGATCATGTACCTGTAGTTCAAACCGGACCCACTTCCTACCGAATCGGCAGGAATTTGTCTTTTTCGCGAGGGGTGCACGGAAAGGTTTGAGATACCCCGGTTGGGACATTGTCCATGTAAGGTGGTCTAATATTTTTACAAAATGTGGCGGTACCATTATAAAACTTTCATTTGGTGGTTGCTTCACAAAACGCCCCGTTTTTTGCGCTCGGAAAATGGAAAATGGATTTTCCGTGCGTCGAAAAGGAAAACTTCCTCCTGCAACATTGTTCGCCATGCCATGATACATATGTGTGCACAATATGGGCACATTATCACAAACTATGCCCTGATTCTAGCCATAACATTGGTCATTTGATCCGAAAGCCACGAAAGCTCGAACATGATAGGTCATTTTGTGAAGGGTTTTTTGAGACATACTCAGTTTACCAAGTTTGGTATTTTTCCTTGAAAATATGTCACATAATAAGACACCACGCGAAGGATTTGCGTTGATCGGACCGTTTTTTATTTTTTTATGCCCGTTTCAAACTATGGTCAAAACGGCGCGCATGAAGGTTCTTAGCTCAGGGCCGAGCCTCGCTAAAATTGCATTGGATCTCTAAAGAAATAGCATATTTCGAGTCTAAAACACATTTTTTCAAAAATAATGGGCATCGGATCATGTACCGTAGTTCAAACCGGACCCACTTCTGTAGAATCGGCAGGAATTTGTCTTTTTCGTGAGGGGTGCACGGAAAGGTTTGAGATACCCCGGTTGGGACATTGTCCATGTAAGGTGGTCTAATATTTTTACAAAATGTGGTGGTAGCATTATAAAACTTTCATTTGGTGGTTGTTTCACAAAACGCACCGTTTTTGGCACCCGGAAAATGGAAAATGACCATTTCTTCTACAACCAATCAAATTATAGGGTTCGGCCTCCCCCGGATCAGGAATCTCAGCCTCATCAAAACCGTTAAAAGCCAATCCAACGCTTCTGCGCTCACCCAAAGAAACACAGCTGAAAAAACCACACCTACTTCGATTCCCCTCTGTCCTCTTTCCCTCGTGCGGTTCCTGTGCTCCCACCAAACCCTACCCGACCTATCTCCCTCCGCGCCCGCCGCCACTTACTTGTCCGCGATCGCGATCTCCATCGCCCTCTCTCCTGCCTTCCTTCTCCTCATCCTCTCTCTGGCGAAGCGAGCAAGATGGATGGATCGATCGGCCGTGCACCGCGCGCACTTTCCTTGATCCACTTGACGCTGCGCGATCGACCCTCGGGTTCGTGAGCGCCGGTCGGCGAGCACCACACGGCGGCGGCGGTGCCGCCCTTCGCTTTGCGCCGCCTCCGTCGGAGAGAGGGTCAGTAGGAGGCGCTTATAGCACGGAGGTTCAGGCCGGTGTGGGGCCATCATACGCATCACGCGCGACTGTGAAGCGGCAGTGCTCTTGGCCCGCTGCATCTTCTTGTGAGGCACCGGCGCGAAGGACGCGACGTAGGAGGCGCTGTGGCACCGAAGGTCATTCGCCGGCGCCGTGGCGGACGTGCTCTGCTCGGCCGCGCAGGACATCGACCTCTCCATTGGCATCTTCTCGTACTCCAACTCACTCTGTCTACGCCGTGTTTGTGTGGGTCTCCATCCTTTCCCCCTCTCTCTCCCTTACCTCTACTCTTTGCGGATCATGTACTTGTTACTGCTTCCTGGATGCTTGTCGTGCCGCCGCGGCTTCAGGTTTTCTAGGATTGTTGTATAGATGATTGGGCATGGTACTGCATGACTTAGTTAGATTTTCTAGTATTATTGTGTAGATGATTGGGCATGGTACTGCATGACTTACGTTGTGATTGTGAGCTTCAGGTATAGAATAGATGGTGTCTCATGTGCTTTTACTTGTATTGTGGAAACTTGTATTGTTAACTAGTTTGGTCAAATTCAGTTTGCTGCATCGCAAATGGTGGGCAACAAATATATTCTAATCTACTTTCCAACAAGTTTAGTACATACCTATTTCAGCTCTACAAGTTTAGTGCAGCCTGCTTGGAAACTACAGTATACAATTAGTGCATTGTATGTATGATTTTCTGACTAGGAAATTACTGTTGTTTATGGTCATCAATCAACAGTCTGCAAGTTTAGTGTATTTTATGTATGATCTTCTGATCTGGCTGCGAGCTAATCTAATTATTGATTGACGTAAGACTTAGTTCTTTCCCAGTCCCACCATTCTGCCAAATATCTTCATCTGACCTTATCATGTGCAACTTCAGGTCTATTTCTCCCAGCAGTTGTAAGGCCAATGTTGGATTCTTGGGTAGTTGAGCAAGTTGCCCCAACAACACTAGGGATATTCACCTTCGCATGTGTCAAGGAGAAAGTGTAGCATCCATCTCGGTCGTGATTATGCTGTGATGTGTTCTGTGACCAGCCGCCGCCAAGCATCGCCGGTTTGCTGCTGTTTCGTGGGAGGCTCCTTTTGCCACTAAAACCTGATGTTCCTATGCCGCCCGGAGGGAGTGTCAGGTACGCGGTCGAACTAGCAAATCTCAATCGGTTCTTCCTTTGTTGCCTAGTCCAGAGTTAGCGCCTCGACTGAGGGCATTAGTTGGTTTGAAGGCAATTAAACATCTGAAGTTTAAATCTCTTAGTCATGCTTATGAGAGAATTAATTTTTCAAAGATGATAACTGTTTCTGTTGAAGTGCTATTCCAGAAGCTAGCTAGCATCCTGATTCCTTGATCATTCTTTTAGCACCACGGTACGAGGGACAATTTGGTATTCAAGTGTTTGGGCATAGTATATATATACTTACATAAACAAAACTATCTGGTATTCAAGGGTTTAGGGGTAGTGTATATATATACTGACACAAGCAAAGAAAAGGATCACACCTGGCTACTGTTGGATACTGTTATATGTTTGTATTGTTTTCAGTCTCACGAAAAAACTTGTCATCCTTGGTCTAATGTTGATGGGCTTGGGTTCATGCAAACAAGAAAGTAAAACTTACGGTTTTTGTTTGTTAAACATGCTTGTAATAAACTAATTTGGTTAGATAAGTTAATTACTAATCCAGCTATAGTCATGCAATGCATTAAATATTTTACTTAAATGCAGCTGCTCTTTGATACGTTTATTGGGAATTCTTCATACTCATAGCTTTATTCATGCCTAAATACTGGCTCTCCAATATCTCAATGTCATTCATACTACATGTAATTTTAATGCAGGATTTTCTTTGGAAACACTTGTTCCGCATAACCAAGATGCTGGGTTAGCTGAACTTCCAGCAACTACGGATGCACTGAAGAACCCCAACTAAAAAGTGCTTTATGACCAGCACAACCATGAAAGATACCCTCCTGGAGATCGTGCCTTTGCCTACTTTATTTTGAGTAGATTAAACTGCACTTCTCAAAACTAATGCTTGGGTTATCGAGTATATGTGCATTCAGCATTCTTGTACTACCATTTATCCTGTAAATATGCTTCATTCTTGTACTAGCATTTCTAGGTCTGACATGAAAATATGAGCTACTGTTTAAAATATGCTTCATTCTTGTACTACCATTTATCCTGTAAATACTTGATATTTGGTGTACACTGTTTCTATTTCTCTCAATGCTGTGTGTTTGCAATATCACATTTAATTGTTGCACTCTCCTGTCAGTGAAGATGTTATGCTTAAACAATGAAAAATGCACTTATTTCTGTTAAATAGTGAACTTCTTGCATTCCATTTATCTGCCCTTTTGATTCTGTTTGTAATTATTTTGTTGGGACTGTTGCAGATACCCTATTGTTTACAGGAGCTGCGGGTTGATCTGGAAGCATGCATAAGTTCGAGAGGATCAAATTGTAGCTAGTTTTTACACTTGCTCAGAGCTTTAGTTGTTGATTTGTAGGTACCAGGTCATCGAAGATTTGATTTCTAAACTAGTTGTAATTTGAATGAGTGGAATTTCATGTGTTCCATCTATTCTGACCAGAATATTGTAATAAACTCATCTTTGCTGTGATGTGTATTTTGTACTTATTGGTACATTTTTTCTATTAATCTGGTGTGATTTGTTATTAATGTGACCCCCTGTCCAAAATAATCTTATTACTGGGACCCACTGTCTATCTGTACTGACAATTTGGACCCGCATTTTCTAAACGGACCAGTCCAAAATAAAATGGACAGTATAATGGCTATTTACTGGTGTGACCAGCCCAAAATAAGAAGGCCCAAAGTAAGAATCTGTCCATATAAAAGACCAATGCAAAGAAAAACAATCCAGAATAGTTGGGCCGAGCCCATGTGGAACCTAGAAATGGGCTGGACCGATTTTGATTTAAGACGATTTAATTTCGTCACAATTTTTCCACGTAGGATCTGACTTGGCCAGGCTAGATGGCCCATGACGATATTGGATCGTCATAGACGTTATGACGATTTAATATCGTCATAGACGATTATGACGATTTTACCAAAAACGTCGTTATAGTTCATTTGCGACGCCTAGCTTTCGACGATCTCAAAATCGTCATAGAATCGTCATAAATGGACTACTATGACGATTTTGTGACGAAAATGGAGGGTCATATATAGCCAGATTCCTTGTAGTGTCGCCGGAGAGCACGCCCCAGAGACGGAGACCGCGCATGTGAACGCGCATAAAGGCAGCGAAATCAGGGTAATTCGCGCCATCGAAGATGACCGGACAGCGAGGAATCGCAACATACCCCGATGAAGAAGACATATCTCTTTTTTTTTGTTTTAGTCAACTCTCAGATTTAGTCGAAAACTGACTAAGAATCAGCTGTCAGAATCGAAACAGACGAAGAACAAATCCAATCGGCGAACGAAGCAGACGGACAACAAACCAGAAGGAGCAGGCCGGGTGTCCCGCGTGATGCAGCGAGGCACGTGGTGGGTCCTGCGTGAGACGGGGACGGGGAGAGCTGGCGGGTGGCAGGCGGCGTGGGCTTCGAGGCTGGCCGGACAGGATGCTCCACGCGCGCGGACGAGAGCAGCAAACCAGGCACAAGGAGAAAACCAGGCAGCTGGCGCGCGGACGAGAGCAGCAAACCAGGCAGATGACGCGTCAGGGAGCAGCAAACCAGGCAACGCGGTCAGCAAGGATGGGGCACGCGCTGAAAACGAGGCAGACCAGGGAGCAGATGACCGTCAGGCAGGGTTCCTGTCGAGAGCAGAGGACCGTCAGGGAGCAGCAAACCACGGAGGCAACGCGGTCCCTGTTCGAGCCTTGACGGGCCAATAGGAGCAGAGGACGGACGCAGGACGGCAGGAGCAGTCCCGTCGAGAGAAGTCAAAAACCGATCTGGACTCAAAGAAAAGCCGATCTGGACTCCACTGCGCGGGATCGTAGCAGGAAGAAGACCGATCTGGATCTCGATCCGGTTAACAGGCGGCGACCGGCGGCAACAACGACGGCAATACCGGCGGTGTCAGGAACGGTGGCGGCCGACGAAGTTGCAAGAAAGAGGACGGAGCTAACCTTGCTCTGATACCATGTTAGGAATAGACAACTTGTATTTCTCTGGGAGCCAAAGGCCCCAATATGTAGTACACGTACAGGGCAAATATGCAGGAAGCCCCCTAACATATGGGGGAAATACAATATACAGATATATACATCTAACAGACATATGGAGAAATAGTAACCAGGGTTTCTTGTAGTTCGATTGCAGCCAACATACCACATGCGCTCCGCGCGCAATGTAAAGTTGCCCTCTTTTGTTTCCCGTCTCCAATCATGCAAAGTTCTTGTCACTGACTCATTGTCCTGAAGTGTGAGGCACTGAGCAAACATGGTCGGCATCATGTTGGATCGATAGGGCCGGGGTCCGAAAATGGAAATGGCTCACAGCGCAAGCAAAGCCTTGGTTGAATGCAATGTCACGGGAACTGATCGAATGGCCAACAGAGACTTCTTGGACTCGACACGACAACTTGGGACTTGCAAAAAGGTACGGCGTAGCAGAGGAGCCGAACAGCACACGGAGCAGTCTAGCATTACAGTCACTCTACAGTGCCATGCAACGATCTACAGTACTCGAGCTAGCTAGGTAGCATAATATGCACACGCGGACTTGACTAAACAGTAAACACCGTGCAAATCACTATTGGTTAGTACTCATTTTTGAAAGGGGGCAAAAAACAAAAAAGCTTTGTCTTTATATTGATATAGGAGGAGCAAACATAGGATTGGGCGGAGCCAACAAAATAAATAAAAAGATGGAAAAACCCCAAAAAAAGAGAAAAAAAAAGTCAGCCTACAAGCTCCACCATGTTTTTAGAACCGGCAAGAATCCAATCCTTTCCCTCCTCCCTAATCTTGTGCATGATGACAGACGGCAAAGAGGATTTATTGTTGAAGACTTTCATTCCTTTCTTTCTAAATCTCCCAAGCGATAAGCAAGATGGCGGTCCGTAAACCCTTGGGAGAAGAGGTGGGAGTCTTGGCGATGGCATGCCAATAGTTCAACACCTTAGGTCTTCCCGTCCCCAGGCAGATGAGAAGTTTCGGACAAGAGAGCCAAGAAGCTGCGGCAGCCGAGATCCTCTTCGAAAAACAGCATTCAAAAATGATATGTCGCGTCGTTTCGGAAGGGCAGTTTTCTGAATCGGCCGGGTTGTACCGCTCTGGTGAAGTCCGTTCTCTCCTCCATGCCTATATTCTTGCTAACTGCCCTAAGAGCTGACAAGGGCATCCTGAAGGATTTCGCCAAGATCAGTCGGGGAATCCTATGGTCCTGCAAGGAAGTTGTTAGTGGAGGAAAGTGCAAGGTCAACTGGCAAAAGGTTTGTCGCCCCAAGGAGCTCGGCGGCCTCGGGATTCTAGACATGGAGAGATTGTTTTGCCAAATCTTGGCCTTGGCTTGGAGAGCGTCCAGGTCCTGGTGCGCCGAGTCAACCACCGACTCGGCCTCCTTGAGTAGCTCCTTGGTATTCTCGGCGCAAGCGGCATGTTGGCTGTCCTTCTCGGCAAGCTCCTCTCGTAGCCCCTTCACCTCGGACTAGTGCTTCTGCTCCATGACGGCCATATGCTTTTTCAGCCGAGTCACCTCGTCTCGCTCCTTCTGGAGTTCGGCTTGGTGCTTCTCTGGTTATTCGGAACATATCACTCGTCAGCAACAACAAAGCTATCTCGATCCATCAGGATAGAAATGGCAAAGGAATGAGCATGAATACAAAGCACCAAAGAATTGCTAAGAACTTACTTTCATTCTCGCTGATCTGCGAGTGCAGCGCGTCAATGGTGGACTGGGCAGAAGCTGTGGTAAAACAACGAGAAAATATCAAGGAAATGAAACAAAGAAAGGTGCGCTGAATAAGGATATGGCGAGTATATGCTTGACGGCATAAATGATACAAAAATGAAACAAGGAAACAACTTATGAGCCAATCAAGAAAGAAAATAAATGATACAAAATACCTGTAAGTGCTTTTCTCTTTTCCTTTCAAACCTCAAAAAGTGTTGCTACTAACCAGAGCTTGGTTTTCCAAAACCAATTTAGATCTACTTGATGCTCCCAAAGTGATACCAATACTGATCAACAAGATCAATCATATAATAGAGATTGCAAATTAAAATAAGAAGTGCAAAAAGTAAAAGATGGAACTTCTCATTAATATTACATAAAGGCACTCACACCAAGGGATACATAGATAAACAACTAAAGGAGAGATACTTCCACAATATAAACTAACCTATAAGATAACTTCTCTACCCAACATATGAAACTACTAAAAAGGTAAAAAGATAATGATGTGATACCGCAGCACTCCCCCAAGCTTGGAACAAGCCAAGGGGATGCCAAAACTTGATGACGAATTACTCCCTCGGTGGTGGTGGTGTTCCATTGATGAGATTTTCAACCAGCTTCCTCAAGTCCTCTATCTCAAAGGTTAGATTACGAATCAACTCCAAATTATTCTCAATGAAGTTCATGATCATGTTGGACCGAGAATCCCAGTCCTTATTATTCTTTCCCCACTCTTCCTTATTATAGTGTTCCTTTCCTGCATGGTTAGAACGAGGCATATCCCACATAGAGGGCAACTTCACTTTGGGCGCCTTTTGGAATTGTTGCTCATGTATAAGAGTATAGAAGGGGTTCTTGGTGCGTGATGGAAGTGACCATGGAGCAAGGCAATGACGCGGAGGTTTCCCTCCTGTAGACATCCGTGTTGTCCTCCTAAGCTTGGTAGGGTTTGCCACCACTCCAATGCTTGCAACGGTAGCGCAGGTGTCCGGATGCTCGTCCTCCTTCACGTCTTCTTCATCCCCAACCAAGATCTCCTCCTCCTTAGGGTTTTGAGGATCATCTTCCACGGGCTTCTTTCCCTTGTCGTTGGCGGATACCATGGTTCCTCTAAACTTGAGAAAATTTCCTGACAGAAACAGATTGAAACGAAAACACGACGAGAACACGATATATGAACCTCAGGGCATCCGGGGGGTTAAATATTACGAAGTTTCACTACATAAGGAAGGAACAATGCGAAAATGGGGCGGAGACGGACTCCAGGGGGCTCACACCCCCTGGTGGTGCGGCCAGCTGTGGCCCGCCTCACTGGTGGGTGTGGCCCACCTGGGCTCCGTTTCCTTCTCTGTTTCGTCTCGTAAACTTCCATATATAATAAAAACATCAAAAATATAAAGAAAAAGGTTTTTCGTGAACCTTCTGTTTGTAGCACTTTTTACCTATTCAAAGACGAACTCTGCAGATTCTGGAGTTTGGTTTCTGATAAATTCTTACGGGGTCACCATTTGAATAATATCAACATCTTCATTATAAGAATCTATAGAAATATAATGTTTAAGCCTTTGACCAATCTCCACCTGTGTAGTGCTGTCCTTCAAAGAAGATATTTTGATAGCCATTGAACGATCCACCTCCTCAATAACAAAAAGTCCTTCCCATGTTGAGAGTAGTTTCCCTACAAAAAATCTGAGACGAGACCTATACAAAAGAAATTTCTCATCAACATGGAACTCCCTTTTGATAATTCTCCTATCATGCCATCTTTTTACTTTTTCCTTAAAGAGTTTAGCATTTTTATAAGCTTCACTTCTCCACTCATCTAAGGTACTCAAGTCAAGCAATCTTTTCTCACCAGCAAGTTTAAAATCTCTATTTCGTTTTTTCACTGCCCAATAAGCTTTGTGTTCTAATTCTAGAGGCAAGTGACAAGCTTTATCATAAACCATTTTGTAAGGAGACATTCCCATATGATTTTTATAAGAAATTCTATAAGCCCATAAGGCGTCATTCAACTTTTTAGCCCAATTTTTCCTAGATCTATTAACAGCCTTTTGCAAGAATAGATTTAATTTCTCTATTTGAAAGTTCTACTTGCCCGCTGGTTTGGGAGTGATAAGCTTAAGCAATTTTATGGTTAACATCATATTTAGCAAGAGTCTTTCAAAAACCGCCATGAATAAAATGAGAACCTCCATCAGTCATGAGATATCTTGGCACACCAAACCTAGGAAAAATGACATCTTTAAGCATTTTAAGAGGTCTTACCATCAGGACTGTTTGTAGGTATGACTTCTACCAACTTTGTAACATAATCAACATCAACAAGAATATGGTATACCCTTTTGAAGGAGGAAAATGACCCATAAAGTAAAATCCCCAACAATCAAAAGGTTCAATAACAAGAGAATAATTCATAGGCATTTCATTGCGTCTAGAAATGTTACCAACTCTTTGACATTCATCACATGATAAAATATACTTCCTTGCATCCTTGAAAAGAGTAGGCCAGTAAAACCAGATTGTAAAACTTTTTGTGCAGTCCTATCCCCAGCATGATGTCCTCCATAAGCACTGCCATGACATTTTCTCATATCTCTTATTGTTCATATTCTGGGACACATCCCCACATAATACCATCTACTCCTTCTTTATATAAATGTGGGTCATCAATGCCTTAGATCATAAAAGAATTTCCTTCTTTGCTGGGCTGTAAAGGTTGGAGGCCAATACTTGGAAACAATAAAGTTAGCATAATCAGCATACCAAGGACTCTCTTGCGGGCTTACCCTTATTGCAGCCAACTGTTCATTTGGAAAACTATCATTAACAGGCATAGGATCAAAAGAAATGTTTTCCAAACGAGATAAATTATCAGCAACAGGATTTTCAGCACCTTTCCTATCTACAATATGCAGATCAAAATCTTGTAAAAGCAACACCCATCTAATAAGCCTAGGCTTAGAGACTTTGTTTGTCATAAGGTACTTAATAGCAGCATGATCAGTATGAATAGTAACCTTTGAATCAACTATATAAGGTCTAAACTTATCACAAGCAAAGATTACATCTAAGAACTCCTTTTCAGTAGTAGCATAATTCTTTTCAGAAGCATCAAGAGTCTTACTAACATAATGAATAACATTCAACTTTTTATCTACTCGTTGCCCAAGAACAGCACCCACAGCAAAATCACTAGCATCACACATAATTTCAAAGGGTAAATTCCAATCAGGTGGTTGGACAATAGGATCAGTAGTCAAAGCTTTATTCAAAGTTTCAAAAGCTTCCTTACAATCATTATCAAAAACAAAAGGTACATCTTTTTGAAGAACATTAGTAAGGGGCTTTGAAATTTTGGAGAAATCTTTAATAAACCTCCTATAGAAACCAGCATGACCAAGGATACTACGAATACCTTTTATATCCCTAGGGCAAGGCATCTTCTCAATTGCTTCAATTTTGGCTCTGTCTACTTCAATACCTCTTTTAGAAAATTTGTTACCAAGAACAATCCACTCATTAACCATGAAGTGGCATTTTCCAAATTAATAACAAGATTAGTTTCTTCACATCTCTGCAAAAATTTATCAAGGTTGTGCAAACAATTATCAAAATAAGTTCCATAGACGGATAAATCGTCCATGAAAACTTCCACAATTTTTTCACAAAAACCATGAAAGATAGCAGACATACATCTCTAAAAGGTAGCAGGAGCATTACATAAACCAAAAGGCATACGCCTATAAGCATAAGTTCCATAGGGACAAGTGAAGGTGGTTTTCTCTTGGTCTTGTGCTCTCACAACAATTTGAGAGAACCCAGAATAACCATGAAGAAAACAAAAGTCGGTCTTTTTACACAATCTTTCTAGCATTTTATTAATAAAAGGCAGAGGATAATGATCTTTCTTATTAACTTTATTAACCTTTCTAAAATCAATGCAACTCCTATAACCAACCACTACTCTTTGAGGTATAAGCTCATTATTTTCATTAGGCACAACAGTGATTCCCCCTTTCTTTGGGACACAATGAACAGGGCTAACCCATTGACTATCAGCAATAGGGTAAATAATACCAGCATCAAGGAGTTTTAATACCTCATTTCTTACCACATCCTTCATCTTAGGATTTAAACGGCGTTGATGTTCAACAACTGGTTTTGCATCCGGTTCTATATTAATAGCATGCTGACATATAGTAGGAGAAATCCCTTTTAGATCATCAAGAGTATACCCCATAGATCCTCGGTGTTTCTTCAATATTTCCAATAATCTTTCCTCTTCCTTCCCTGAAAGTTTAGAACTAATAATAACAGGATATATTTTCTTATCATCCAGATAAGCATATTTAAGATCATCAAGTAGAGGTTTTAAATCGAAAACAGGGTCCCCTTTAGGTGGTAGTAATTCTGGTTGACGAAGGAAAACCTCGTCAATCTCATTTCTTTCCTTCATGAAGACCTCACTTTCATTATCTTCCATATACTACTGTAGGGCATTGTTAGGAGCAAGAGAAATAGCAGAGAGTTGTTCAATCCTGAAATCCTCATTAGGCAATTCATTTTCATAAGGAGTTATAGAAAATTTGGAAAAATTAAATTCATAAGATTCTCCATCAAACTTAGTTAAAACTTTCTCCTTCTTACAATCTATAATATCCCCACAAGTATTCAATAAAGGTCTACCAAAGATAATAGGACTGGTTTTACTAGCTTCTGAACCAAGTACTAGAAAATCAGTAGGATATTTAATATTACCACAAAGAACCTCCACATCTCTTACAATTCCAATTGGATAAACTTCAATATATTAGCAAGGTGAACAACCACATTTATTTCCTCAAGTTCACAAGGACCAATTTCATGCATAATTTCCCTGTAAAGCTCATAAGGAATAACACTCAAACTAGCACCAATATCACATAAACCATAGTAACAATGATCACCAATTCTCATAGAAAGCATAGGGACACTAGTTTTTCTAGCTTTTATAGGATGAGAGACAATATTATAAGCATCTTCACAGAAGATAATGTGCTCATCCTCTATATTTTTAGTGACAAGATCTTTCACAATGGATACTATAGGTTCAATGTTTATTTGCTCATCAGGTTCCATAGTTTTCTCTATACTTTTGTTAACAACACTAATTATCATAGAATGCTCCTTTACCTTAGGTAGGAAAGGTGTTTTCTTAACATAAGGTTCTGGCAAAATATGATCAATAGTACAAACTTCAGTTTTTCTAGCAGGAACATGATTAACAACATCTTTATAAGGTGCATGGTACTTGTTCCACTTATTTTTTGGAACTTCTATATAAGAGGCAAAAGCCTTAAAACAATTGGCAATACTTTGAGAATCAAGACCATACTCAGTACTAATATCACGGAAGTCATCAGTTTCCATAAAAGATTTAATGCATTCATAATCATAGTTTATACCTGACTTTCTTCCTTTGTTATTCTCCCATGCTTCAGTGTTCTCTTGAATACGGTCTAGGAGATCCCTTTTAGCTTCTTCCTTCATACGTGTGAATGATCCAGCACAAGAAGAATCTAGTAACTTTAATCTCCCCCAAGTTTGGGTTGTACTCTCTCCATCACGAGGCCAAAATTTATATATTTGATTCCTATCCTTATGGATCTCAATGGGAGGATAGAATTTAGAATAAAAGAGAGGTAATATTTCCTGCCATTCCATGGATTGCCCATTCTTCAGCAACTTATACCATTCTCCAGCTCTTCCTTTCAATGATAAAGAGAGTAACATCTTCTTCACCTCTTCAGTTGTGATACCTGTATACTTAAACAACCCGCATAATTCATGGATAAAAAACAAGTGATCACCAGGATGGGCAGTTCCAACCCCAAAATAATAATTATCCATAACACGATCAACAATACTTGTAGGTATCTTAAAAGGATCTATCTCAATAGGTGGTGGTTCATCTATTACCATAACAGTCGTAGTAGTTTTCCCAAACAGAAAACCAAGTGGGTTATCCATATTGGAAACAAAGTAACAAACAGAAATAAAAAGCAATACTCATAGTAGAAGTTTCCTTTACCAGTTCCACTCTTCAATAGCGCTTCACTCCCTGGCAATGGCGCTAGAAAATAGTCTTGATGACCCACAAGTATAGGGGGTGTATCATAGTACTTTCGATAAATAGGAGTGTCGATCCCAACGAGGAGCAGAAGGTGCTGACTAGTGTTAATGGCTCAAGAGTTCTCTGTAAATACTTAGCAAAAGGATTTTTAGTTTTTTTTTGACAAAGAAAGGAAATAAAGTGCAAGTAAATAAAGAGAACAAGTGGCCCAATCCATTCTTAGCAAAGGACAAGCCAGAGGAAATACTGATGAGTACCAAACGTTCTCGAGGACACATGTGAATACTATCAAGTGCTTTCGTTTCATATAACTGATTAATCTTCTTTGGTTTTATAAGTGTTGCGTGGGTGAACCTGTGCTAATGTACCGACCTTACTTGGACTAATACATACTTGTGGTTAAACCCCTTGCAAGCATCTGCAACTACAAGAAATCAATTAAGATCAAAACCTAACCACAGCCTTAAACTCTGAGATCCTACACTCCCTTATGCAAAGGTTTCCTAACGGGGGTTTAGGTTTCTGTCACTCCGGCAACTCCACAATTAGTAGCCAAATACACAATGCATTCCCCTAGGCCCATAAATGGTGAAGTATCATGTAGTCGACGTTCACATGACACCACTAGAAGAATAGCACCACAACTTAAATATTAAACCATTGAATAATACCTCAACACAATTCCACTACTAACAACATGACTTCTCCCATGTTCTCAAGAACTAAACGAACTACTCACGAGACATCATATGGATCAAGATCAGAGATGATATGATGATGGATAACAATCTGAACATAAACAATAATTCAATGGTTCCACTCACAAGCATCAACTACAATAGTAATCAACACCAGGAAAGTTTTCCCTAATAACTATGCAAGATTTAACACAATTGTTACAGCGGGATGGAGTGGTGATGATGGTGCTGGTGGAGATGATGGTATGAATGATGATGATGATACCAATGAAGTCTAGCTTGATGATGGTGTTGATGGCAATGATCTCCCCTCTCCAGGAAGGAATTTCCCTGGCAGAAATCTGTCTGCCGGAGAGCTCTTTCTCTCTCGGTGTTTTCCGCCCCACAAAGGCGATGGAATCTTTCTTTGGTCGCTCTCCCTATTTTAGGGTTTCGAGGAGAAGATATATGCAAGAGGGCGGAGCCAGAGGTGGGCCAGGGTGGCCACACCCCTGTAGGCGCGGCCTAGGGTGGCCCGCGCCTGGGGGGTGTGGCCCCCCTATGGCCCAACTCCGCCTCCCCTTCTGGCATCCTTAGTCTTCTGGGAAAATATAATTTTCTGTAGTTTTTCTGGTATTTTTCTGATCTTCGTGAAATTGCATCAAAACACCGCTTTTTCCATCAGAATCCTGACTCCGGTAGTTCATCCTCCAAAAATCATCCAACATGCAAAAAAGATGAAAAGACATAAGTAACTCCTCTTAATAAGAAATATATCAATGAATAGAGGAACATTATGATATAGAATTGTGATGCAAATTGGACGTATCAGGCAGCATCAAGGATGCCCTCCTTAGAAACCATCTTCGTAACCGAGGCCATGCCGCTCGGGTACGACGGTGGCGATGGCCAAAGCTGCAACTCGGCATCGTTATCGCGGGCGACTATTTCGTGGCCCCTGTTGGTCGTTGCATCCTCCCGGAGCGTGCTCACGGACACCCAATCGAACCCCTTGAACCTCTTCCTACCGTAGCGCCCCGCCACGCCGTGGTACAGCAGCATGGATACCCGGTCGGCGGCTACGAGGCATCGGAACATGGGTCCGAACGCCGTTGTTAGATTTAGCATGAGTCCGATGCCAGCAAGGCGTTATGGACACCGTATACGAGTGGTATACGTAGTTGGTTTCTGAGTTAAATACTATGCATGCATGATCTGCTGAAAGTACAAGGAGGTCATGGAGTTGGTAAAGGCAGGCGAGAGCTCAGCATCGGCACCAGCGTTTGAGATGGTGGGCGTGGCTTTGTATCCACGTCTGGATCGTAATCACTACGGGCTATGGGCGTATGTGATGCAGTGCGCCATGGAAGGTCAGCGGATCTGGGAGGTCATCGATCCCGGCGGTGATGAGTATGTCAAGGGATGTGCGAAGTATCGAGATGGTTGCCAAGCATTGATGACGCTCTATTCGGTTATGCCGAAGGCCATGCTACAACACCTCATCATAGATAAATTGTCGAAGGACGCGTGGAGAGTGATCAAGGTAGTATGCGCAGGGTCGACGACACTAGTACTCACGTGGGGCAGCAGGAGGTTGTCTTGAACGACGAGATGATATTGATAGAACCGGAAGTGACCCCAGTTGGTTCGTCAAGTGTGGCGACGCCAAGTACGGCGACCAAGGTGTTAGAAGAAGTCGGCGTGAGTATGTCAAATTCTAAGAAAGAGGAGTTCATATCAAGATCGGAAGCGCAACCGGAGAGTACTCGGACTATCAACGTCGCCGGACACGACGTCCAGGATCTGGAAGACGTGTCGTTGCATGATCAAGGCAATAGCACAGCAGGACGACCACCATCAACAGTAGGCAAACGTGGGGCGCGTGTTCTTCTCGGTATCCCAGAAGGAGGTGTTCCACATGTGGAGCCCGGGCTAGGTGACGGTTCAGGAGCTAGCGGCCCAGAAATGCCAGAAGGAGGCAGGCTAAAAGAAAATGGACTGCCAGAAGGATCTCCGTCATGAGGTCCAGGGGCGTCCATCCTAGAAGTTGGAGCAGAAAAAACAAGTAGGACAAACAGCATGCGCGCTGTAGCGCCAGAAGAAATTGATGGACCAGAATAAGTAGGTCCAGTCACTAGTGCAAAACGGCCCATTGGTCCCAGTTGGTAAGGGGCATTAGTCCCGGTTACCCAACCGGGACAGGGCAATCAGGACTAAAGCCCCAACCTTTCACTAGTGGAAAAAGGGCTATTAGTTCGCGACCCCTCAGAGCATTTGTCCCGGTTGCGCCACCAACCGGGACTAATCTTAACGCGATCGGTTGGGCGGAGCACGGGGCGAGGCATGCGTCCCGGTTGGTAAGGGCAATATGTCGGTTGGAGCCAACCGGGACTAAAGATTGCCTGACCACGTGGCATGGCACGCACCTTTAGTCCCGGTTCTGGCTCCAACCGGACAAAGACCTGCCCTCTATAAATAACGCTTGACCCCCTGCCTCCACTCTGTTTTCGAATGGTGGAAGGTGTGAGGGGTGTGCTAGTTTTTCTCATGCATGCATTGAAGGTGTTTGTTGAAATGTTTGAGTGAATAATCCGTTGAATTTCTCATAGAACAAAAATATAGAAGGTGTCCGAGACGCACTTGAGCTTTCTCCTCGTTATTTCCCTCGATCGAGGTTAGCAATCTTATCTTTTCTAGGTCATTGATACAATTCATGTGTCGGTGTGAATTGGTTATTTCACTATTTATGATGTCCTGTTTTTGATAAACTTACTTATATGATGCGAGATGAGCGGTCGGGAATGGATGTCGGTGACCGGTAGCGTGGCGGGTATATCAAAGGCGTGGATAAATTTATCGATGTGGCTACATCAAACAAAGAGAATGGATTTATACGTTGTCCATGTGTTCAATGTCGGAACAACAAGGAGTACTCTTCCTCGAAAATCATTCGCGCCACTGATTATGAAAGGTCTCATGCCCAACTATAATTGCTGGACCAAGCACGGGAAAGAGGGGTTATGATGGAAGATGGTGAAGAAGAAGATGATGATAACAACTATCATCATATGTTTCTGAATCTGATGATCTTGCAATGGAAGACAATGGAGAGGAAAGAGGTGAAGAACGGGCATCGGATGAGCCGGTGATGAACTTGGTAGGGTCATTTTGATGCAAAGAGACCGTGAAGCAGAAAATGAGAAGTTGAAGTTAGAGGGCATGTTAGAAGATCACAAGAAATTGTTGTACCCAAATTGTGAAGATGGCGGCACAAAGCTCGGTACCACCTGGAATTGTTGCGATGGAAGGTAGAGTGTGGTCTAACTGAGTCCTCATTTGAAAAGATCTTTGAAAATAATGAAGCGAAGTTTCCAAAACATAATGAACTTCCAGAGTACCTCTGAAGCAAAGACTCTCTCATCCTCGGGATTAGATGTGCAAAAGATACATGCATGCATTAATGATTGCATCCTCTACATGATAAGGAGTATGAGAATTTAGATAAATGCCGGTATGCAGCGTTGCGGTATAAGATCGACGAGATGACCTGGTGATGTTGAGGAGAGCCCCTCGGAAGAGGGTTCTGCTAAGGTTATGTGGTATGCTCCTATAATACCAAGGTTGAAATGCATGTTCGAAACAAAGAGCATGCCGAGTTGTTGCGATGGCACAAAGAAGACCGTAAGAAAGGCGGGAAGTTGAGACACCTGGCGATGGGTCACAATGGAGAAAAATCGAGAGACTTCCCATACTTTGCGGTGACGCAAGGAACTTATGGTTTGGTCTAAATACGGATGGCATGAATCCTTTTGGGAGCGAGCTGCGATCACAAGACTGCCCGTGACTCTATGTATCTACAACCTGCCTCCTTGGTTGTGCATGAAGCGTAAGTTTATTATGATGACAGTGCTCATCCAAGGCCCGAAGCAACCGGGAAACGACATTGATGTGTACCTTAGGCCATTAGTTGAAGAACTCTTACAGTTGTGGGGCAAACCAGGTGTACGTGCGTGGGATGAGAACAAACAGGAGGCATTTAATCTACGAGGGTTGTTATTCGTAACCATCAATGATTGGCCTGCTCTTAGTAACCTTTCAGGACAGACAAACAAAGGATATAAGGCATGCACCCACTATTTAGATAAGACCGAAGGTACATATTTGCATAAATGCAAGAAGGTTGTGTACCTGGCGAATCGACGATTTCTTCCGACCAATCATCCCGTAAGAAAGAAAGGCAAGCATTTCAAAGGTGAGGCAGATCACCGGAAGAAGCCTGAACTCCCTGCCGGTGATGATGTATTTGGTATGGTCAAGGACATAGAAGTAATCTTTGGAAAGGGTCCCGGCGGTCAATCAGTTCTGAACGACGTCGCTACAGGACACGCACCCATGTGGAAGAAGAAATCTATATTTTGGGAGCTACCATATTGGAAAGTCCTGCGTGTCCGATCTTCAATCGACGTGATGCACATGACGAAGAATCTCTGCGTGAACCTGCTAGGATTCCTAGGCGTGTATGGGAAGACAAAAGATACACCTGAAGCACGGGAGGACCAACAAATTATGAAAGACCCAAAGAACATGCATACAGATAACAAGACGGATAAAGGGCATCACTTAAGTCGTGCCAGCTATGCTCTTACCAAAGCAGAGAAGGAAATCTTTTTTGAAGTCCTTACGTATCAAGGTGCCGTCGGACTTCTCATCTAATATAAAGGGATAATAAATATGGCGGAGAAAAGTTCCAAAACCTGAAGTCTCATGGTATCACGTGATTATGACGATTGCTTCCGATTACATTGAGGGGCTTCTACGAAAATGTTCGAGTACCCATTGTGAAGCTGTGCATTCCTCAATGCAATATCTCGAAGGTAATCAATCCGGATATTACGCCAAGGTTCTGAAGGATGTGGTACAATGTCTTGTTAGTTTTGAATTGGTGTTCCCACCATCCTTCTTCAATATTATGACGCATCTCTGGTTCATTTAGTGGAAGAGATTGACATTCTCGATGCGGTATTTCTACACAATATGTTCCCCTTTGAGAGGTTCATGGGAGTCTTAAAGAAATATGTTCATAACCGTGCTAGACGGAAGGAAGCATCTCAAGGGATATGGAAAGAGGAGGTCATTGAGTTTTGTGTTGACTTTATTCGACCTTAAGCCGATTGGTGTTTCGACTCGCGGCATGAGGGAAGACTAAGTGGAAAAGCACGTTGGGAAAGAAAGCAATGATATGTAGGGACAGGGATTCTTTCACTAAAGCACACTACAGTTCTACATAATTCCACCTTGGCAGCTCAGTATATCGAGGAACACAAGAATATTATACGCTCAAAAACCGGGAAGCTGAATCATGGATTCTGAGATGAACACATGAAGTATTTCGGTGGTTGGATGCGGACACATCTCTTGAATGACACCACTGTTGGAGATCGGCTATACTTGTTGGCAGCGTCGCCATCTTCTCGTATTGAATTTCCAAGGGTACAAAATAAATGGGAATACATTCTACGATCGCCCAAGATAAAAGAGCACCAACCAAAATAGTGGTGCCCGCTTTGATGCAATAGACGAGAATGGACAAAAGGACACATATTATGGTTACATAGAGGAGATATGGGAACTAGACTATGGAGTCTCTTTTAAGGTCCCTTTGTTTCGCTGCAAATGGGTCAACCTGAATGGGGAAGGGGTAAAGATAGACCAGTTGTACGGAATGACAACAGTGGATCTCAACAATCTTGGTTATAGAGATGAACCATTCGTCCTAGCCAATGATGTGTCTCAGGTTTTCTATGTGAAGGACATGTCCTCTAGACCGATAAAAAGAAAAAATATGCAAACGAATACATCATATGATGATCCAAAGCGTCACATAGTTCTTTCAGGGAAAAGAAACATCGTGGGAATCAAGGACAGGACAGACATGTCAGAAGATTATAATAAGTTTGATGAAATTCCGCCCTTCACAGTGAAAACTGACCCAAGCATTCCATTAAGTAAAGAAGATGCTCCATGGTTACGTCTGAAGCGGTCATAAGGAATGACATATGCCAAGAAGTTCATGCTCATATTATGTAACTCTAGTTCATGTCTTTCGCGGTTTGTGGCTTGACCGAAGGATATCTTTCGTGGTTTGTGGCCTTTAGTCCCGATTTTGTAGTCTCAGTTTTTAATATTAATAAATGTCTTGAGTGTTAGTCCCGTTTTGTGGCTGGACGAGTGCCTCTATGACCAGTTTCTTGGAGATCTTGGAGGGGCTGGGCTCGTCGGCATCTCCACAAGCTGGTCAGTGGTGTCCCTGCTCTCAAAACCATTTTGCAGCTTGTAACTTCACTAACTAGATCAATACGCCTCGAGCTAACTAATTTCACATATTAGGAGTGCCTCTATGAGCGTTTCTCGGAGATGCCGGAGGACTGGGCTCTCGGAATCTCCTGGAACCGCCAGTGGTGTCCTGCTCGAAAACCATCTTGCAGCTTGTAACTTCACTAAGTAGATCAATACGCCTCGGAGCTAACTAATTTCACATATTAGGAGTGCCTCTATGACCGATTCTCGGAGATGCCGGAGGCAGGGCTCGTCGGCATCTCCACAAACTGGCCGCATGGTGTCCCTGCTCTCGAAAACCATCTTGCAGCTTGTAACTTCACTAACTAGATCAATACGCCTCGGAGCTAACTAATTTCACATATTAGGGAGTGCCTCTATGACCAGTTTCTCGGAGATGACGGAGGACTGGGCTCCGTCGGCATCTCCCTGAAATTGGCCGTAGTGGTGTCCCTGCTCTCTAAAACCATCTTGGAGATGCCTCAAACTGGCTGGAGGACTGGACTCACAAGGATGCATATTTATAGTACAAGCAGCTCGGCATAATATCGACACTCACCCCTATTATTAGTGCTGACTCATCTTTAGTCCCGGTTGGTGTCTCCAACCGGGACTAAAGGTTCATCTTTAGTCCCGGTTGGTGACACCATCCGGGACAAGGTACAAGCCGCATGACATAATGTCGACACTCACCCCTATTATTAGTGTTTCCTGGCCCACTCTGCCGCAATCCCTTCAGTCGCGGTTGGTTTCTCCAACCGGGACTAAATATGAACCCTCTCTTTATATAGGCATTTCCCTCTATTTATTAGGTAACACTCAATACATTTATTAATATTAAAAACCGGGACAAACCGGGACTAGCTAACACTCAGGACTAAAGCCGCCCCCTTTAGTCATAATCATGCCTAGTCCTATAGTACTCAGCTTCAGGGTCTTCATCGTCGTCGTCATCATCATCGTCATCGTCACCTGCCACTCTAGGGATCCTCAGCCCATCCATGGCATATACCAGGGGCCATTCCAGCCTCGGATTCACGGCGGGTGGGAGAGGGTCTCTGGAAGGCGATGCGCTTCGCCGGGGAGTGTGGGGCCTGTGGCGGGTGGACTCGTGGGCACCGTGGCAAGGATGGTCTCCCGGCGATGTAGCGCATCACTTGATGATAATGCGGTTCGCCCACCACAGACGACGGCCGGCTTCGTTGTGGTTCACCGGTGGCGGGCCATCACCCTCGTACCTGGCGAGCTCCCTTTCCCGCCTATTAGCGAAGAAGGCATTCCAGGTGTCGTAGTTGTCGGGATCCCACTAGGGATCCATCCGCTGCTCTTGCGTGAGCTCGTGGTAGAAGTGGTTTGTGATGGCCGCCTGGCGTGCGGAACCTTGAGGGACAGGAGGGACAGGAACCCCTCCTGCGCTTAGCATCCAGCCGGCGGGCGGCCGGTAGCCCGGCGGACAAGGGTAGTTGGAGGCGCATAGCGCCTCGGTCTCCTCGAGGGTCAGAATGGCCCAGTAGGCATTGTCCATTGTTCTAAGAGAGGAAGGTGTGGATGTGTGGATAGCCATGACACGATCACCCTAAATATAGAGGGAAAGGGCGGGAAAACTTGGCGTGAAGCTTTGGAAAATGGCGGGAAATATCTTTAGTCCCGGTTAGTGACTACATCCGGGACTAAAAGCTCTAGTAGAAAGGAAAGGGCGGGAAAACTTGGCGGGAAGAAGTGGGAAATGGCGGAAAATATTTTTAGTCCCGGTTTGTGACTACACCCGGGACTAAATGTGTGCCGAACAATGATCATGTTTCGAAAAAACCTTCACAAAATGACCTATCATGTTCGAGGTTTCATGGCTTTTTCGGTCCAAATGACCGATGTTATGTGCTGAATCACGACATAGTTTGTGATGTTGTGCCCATATTATGCATGTGTGTGGACATTGGTATGGATAACAATGTTGCAGGAGGAAGTTTTCCTTTTTGTCACACGGAAAAGCCCTTTTCCATTTTCCGAGCACAAAAAACGGGTCGTTTTGTGAAGTAACCACCAAAATGCCGTTTCAGAATGCTACCATCCCATTTTCCTAAAATACTAGACCACCTTACATGGACTATCTCCCAACCGGTACATCTCAAACCTTTTCGTCTATCCCGGGTAAAAAGGACAAATGTCTGCCGAATCGGTAGGAAGTGGGTCCGGTTTGTACTACAGGTACATGATCTATCGCCCGTGATTTTTTGAAAAAATCATTTTTAGACTCGCAATATGTGGTTTCTTTAGAGATCCAATGCAAGTTCTAACGATGCTCGTCCCCTATATTCATGCACACCGGTTCGACCATAGTTAGAAATTCAGATAATTCAAAACGGGCATAATAAATTAAAAAAAATCCGAACAATGAAAATCCTTCGCGTGGTGTCATATTTTGTTACATAGTTGAAAGGAAAAATACCAGACTTGGTATATTGATCATGTTTCGAAAAAACCTTCACAAAATGACCTATCATGTTCGATGTTTCATGGCTTTCGGTCCAAATGACCGATGTTATGTGCTGAATCACGGCATAGTTTGTGATGTTATGCCCATATTATGCATGTGTGTGGACATTGGTATGGAGAATAATGTTGCAGGAGGAAGTTTTCCTTTTTGTCGCACGGAAAAGCCCTTTTCCATTTTCCGAGCACAAAAAACGGGTCGTTTTGTGAAGTAACCACCAAAATGCCGTTTCAGAATGCTACCGTCCCATTTTCCTAAAATACTAGACCACCTTACATGGACTATCTCCCAACCGGTACATCTCAAACCTTTTCGTCCATCCCGGGTAAAAAGGACAAATGTCTGCCGAATCGGTAGGAAGTGGGTCCGGTTTGTACTACAGGTACATGATCTATCGCCCGTGATTTTTTGAAAAAAAATATTTTTAGACTCGCAATATGTGGTTTCTTCAGAGATCCAATGCAAGTTCTAACAATGCTCGTCCCCTATCTTCATGCACACCGGTTCGACCATAGTTAGAAATTCAGATAATTCAAAACGGGCATAATAAATTCAAAAAAATCCGAACAATGAAAATCCTTCGCGTGGTGTCATATTTTGTTACATAGTTGAAAGGAAAAATACCATACTTGGTATGTTGATCATGTTTCGAAAAAACCTTCACAAATGACCTATCATGTTCGAGGTTTCATGGCTTTCGGTCCAAATGACCGATGTTATGTGCTGAATCATGGCATAGTGTGTGATGTTGTGCACATATTATGCATGTGTGTGTGACATTGGTATGGAGAACAATGTTGCAGGAGGAAGTTTTCCTTTTTGTCGCACGGAAAACACCTTTTCCATTTTCCAAGCGCAAAAAACGGGTCGTTTTGTGAAGTAACCACCAAAATGCCGTTTCAGAATGCTACCGAACCATTTTCCTAAAATACTAGACCACCTTACATGGACTATCTCCCAACCGGTACATCTCAAACCTTTTCGTCCATCCCGGGTAAAAAGGACAAATGTCTGCCGAATCGTGATGAAGTGGGTCCGGTTTGTACTACAGGTACATGATCTATCGCCCGTGATTTTTTGAAAAAATCATTTTTAGACTCGCAATATGTGGTTTCTTCAGAGATCCGATGCAAGTTCTAACGATGCTCGTCCCCTATCTTCATGCACACCGGTTCGACCATAGTTAGAAATTCAGATAATTCAAAACGGGCATAATAAATTCAAAAAAAGTCCGAACAATGAAAATCCTTCGCGTGGTGTCATATTTTGTTACATAGTTGAAAGGAAAAATACCAGACTTGGTATATTAATCATGTTTCGAAAAAACCTTCACAAAATGACCTATCATGTTCGAGATTTCATGGCTTTCGGTCCAAATGACCGATGTTATATGCTGAATCACGGCATAGTTTGTGATGTTGTGCCCATATTATGCATGTGTGTGGACATTGGTATGGAGAACAATGTTGCAGGAGGAAGTTTTCCTTTTATGCCATACGGAAAAGCCCTTTTCCATTTTCCGAGCAAAAAAGCAGTCGTTTTGTGAAGTAACCACCAAAATGCCATTTCAGAATGCTACCGTCCCATTTTCCTAAAATACTAGACCACCTTACATGGACTATCTCCCAATCGGTACATCTCAAACCTTTTCGTCCATCCCGGGTAAAAAGGACAAATGTCTGCCGAATCGGTAGGAAGTGGGTCCGGTTTGTACTACAGGTACATGATCTATCGCCCGTGATTTTTTGAAAAAATTATTTTTAGACTCGCAATATGTGGTTTCTTTAGAGATCCAATGCAAGTTCTAACGATGCTCGTCCCCTATCTTCATTTTAAAAGGTTACATTAATTATTTTTTAAAAATAGAAAATGGTTTTGGATTATTTATTCAAATCCATACACTTCTTATGTTTAAAGTTTTTCTAAATTCCAAATTAATATTAAAAAATATAAGTTAATTCATTTTAAAAGGTTACATTAATTATTTTTTAGAAATAGAAAATGGTTTTGGACTATTTATTCAAATCCATACACTTCTTATGTTTAAAGTTTTTCTAAATTCCAAATTAATATTAAAAAATATAAGTTAATTCATTTTAAAAGGTTACATTAATTATTTTTTAGAAATAGAAAATGGTTTTGGATTATTTATTCAAATCCATACACTTCTTATGTTTAAAGTTTTTCTAAATTCCAAATTAATATTAAAAAATATAAGTTAATTCATTTTAAAAGGTTACATTAATTTTTTTTTAGAAATAGAAAATGGTTTTGGATTATTTATTCAAATCCATACACTTCTTATGTTTAAAGTTTTTCTAAATTCCAAATTGATATTAAAAAAATATAAGTTAATTCATTTTTAATTGTAAATGGTTCATATTTTAAATGGTTACATTAATTGTTTTTTAAAACAGAAAATGGTTTTGGATTATTTATTCAAATCCTTACACTTCTTATGTTTAAAGTTTTTCTAAATTCCAAATTAATATTAAAAAATATAAGTTAATTCATTTTAAAAGGTTACATTAATTATTTTTTAGAAATAGAAAATGGTTTTGGATTATTTATTCAAATCCATACACTTCTTATGTTTAAAGTTTTTCTAAATTCCAAATTAATATTAAAAAAATATAAGTTAATTCATTTTTAATTGTAAATGGTTCATATTTTAATTGGTTACATTAATTGTTTTTTAAAACAGAAAATGGTTTTGAATTATTTATTCAAATCCAAACACTTTTTATGTTTAAAGTTTTTCTAAATTCCAAAGTAATATTCAAAAATATAAGTTAATTCATTTTAAAAGGTTACATTAATTTTTTTTAAAAATAGAAAATGGTTTTGGATTATTTATTAAAATCCATACACTTCTTATGTTTAAAGTTTTTCTAAATTCCAAATTGATATTAAAAAAATATAAGTTAATTCATTTTTAATTGTAAATGGTTCATATTTTAAATGGTTACATTAATTATTTTTTAAAACAGAAAATGGTTTTGAATTATTTATTCAAATCCAAACACTTTTTATGTTTAAAGTTTTTCTAAATTCCAAATTAATTATCATTTAAAAGCAATACAAACTTAAACCCCAAAATAAAAAATAAGGCGGGAACAGAGAGAAAATACGTGAAAAAATTTGAAATCAGGGGAATATGTCCTGGTTGAGCCACCAACCGGGACTAAAGACCCCCTGCGCGCCAACCCTTGGTCTGCTGAAAATATTGGACTATACGTCCCGGTTGGTGGCTCCAACCAGGACGTATAACCCTTTAGTCCCGGTTGGAGCCACCAACCGAGACTAAAGGTCCCCTACTAGTTAACCATGCCCCTTCTCCTTCTTCCCCGTTCCTCTTTCTCACTCACCCGCAATAGAGATCGCCCGCTTGAGACAACCTTCGGACGCCCGTGCTGTAACCATCGTCTCGCCGTCGCCTCCACTTGTTGCCTCATTTGTGCTTATCCTCCTCATGAAGGAATCGAGCCTTGTTGGAATCGACCGCGTCTTCCCCATCACCGACAAGCTCCACCTTGCCATCACCGTTGCTGCCGATCGCCTCCGTCCCCGCCAAGGCTACACACGCGTCGAGGGTGAGCTTGTAACTCTCTGGGACCCCTTCTTTCCTCCCCTAGCGATCTGTCCTTCTCCATGGCGTCGCCATCCGCCATTGCATGTCGCCGCGTGCCCTATTCCGGTGACCAAATCCGGGCGGTGCCCTACTAGTTAGGTTCGCCTCGACGCCCTCTTTCGAACAAACCCGCGCACGCCCCCTCCCGAGCCCTCTAGCAACGTCGCCGGCCACCACGGTGCTCACCGTGGCGTGGCGGCGAGGTATATGTACAGCCCACCGGCCAGATGGGTGGCGTGAACTCGTGAAAAATAACCAGGGTTCGGTGGGGCCTGCTTGCTTGCTTGCGTGGAGGCTGAGTTGGCACTAGGGCCCATCTGTCAGTCTCACTGGCTAGGGGTCGCCCCGGTGTAAAAGCTATTTGCCTTTTTGTTTTTAATTCCAGAAAATGATTTAATGTTGTAAAATCAATAACTTATTGTTTATAAGTCAGAAAAATACAAATAATATATCAATTTGTTCAGAAAAATGAAACCTATCTATTTAACCTATAATCATGCATTGTTAAACAACTTAAATGACAAGTATAATTAGAAGAACAAATGCACCCCTCTCATATGTTCCGGAGTTTCCCCGAGTTAGGGTTTTCACCCCTCGGAACCCCGATTAAATCGTCGAGAATGTCTTAGGGTTACATTCCAATGCAAATTAACTTTTCATATCATCATACTTGCTTGAGCATTGCATCGATGCCATGTGTTGATTGTTTCCCTTTCTTTTCGGTGTTTCGATTATTAGGTTTATTATTAGTTAGGTATTATTAGGTTTATTAATTACTTTGGTATTATTGGTCTTCGGCCCCACTGGTCAGTCACTATGGGTAGCCCCAGACCCGATTCACATTTTCAAGCAACTTAGGTGCATGTGGGTTCAACGATGTGCCTATCTACTACACGGTTTCCCTTTCTCTTCATTTTTATTATTGTGTATGTATATATTAGGGTTTCTCTGAATTAGGGTTAATATCTCTCAACACCGTACTTAAATTTCTCCTTTAGCCGCTTTGACTTATTCATTTTTCCACCTATGCAGAAAATATGGACCCACACGTCAGAGACGAAGAAAAGGAAGAGTTGATCCAAGGTGTGATCCGTGGGGAAGATAATTTAGACGTATCAACGTTTCTGAACAACTCCAGTGAGGGTGATCCTCTTTTTACCGAAGTAGACAACTTGTTTGAGGTTGAAGGTGTTGCCTTCCTTGAGAGAAAGCGATGCCTTGTGTCGAGAAAGGCGACCGCTCGTGAGGTGCATGTAATATAAATCAATTCATTAATTAATCATCTGCTATCTATATAGAAATAGTAATGACGATCTTTCTTCTTTTAGCCCTCGGATCGAAGGAATCTCTTGAAAAAAGCGAATGAGGCCCAACCAAAATTTGCAAGACCATGAGAGGTTCAGGATCGAAGATGTCATTTGAAGGCAAACCGGCGGCTCGAAGTTATCGCAACCAAATTTGTGGCACAATCGGAATGTCGTTAGGGACTTAATCCGATCACCATTAGAAATTGGAATAGGCCTGCTAATGCGGATGAAGAGGAACATGTTTATTTGTCCCTAACCACGCCAAAGATTTCTGTGGAAGAGGCTCATGGTTAATTTCAAACTCTTGAAGATAGAGCTGGATCCAAATGCGGAGGATCGATTGAGGGCTTACAACATGGGAGAGCCATGGAGGCTAAGGTCGAGTGGCCTTTGAAGAAGATGGCCAGATGTTTCCAAGCTGGAAGAAAAGATTGCACCTTGACTATGTCGTGAAAAGAAGACTCGATTTCAAGAATATTCAGTTTGAGAAGATAAAACCATTAGGGCTGAGTTTGTGGAATACAAGAAATCATAAAAAGCTAAGAAAATGTAAAACGAATAAGCTGAATCTGCTAACAAGTATCACCATACTATGGGGCAAGGTGGCTCTGGTGGCATTCCTAAGTGGGAGAAACTTGAGCGAATGCGTGATAAAGATCACCCAGAGACAGGCGATTGGGTAGAGCGTGCAAGAATTGGTTTCACGGGCATGGGGGCGTTGGACTCGGAAGGAGGTGTATATATAACATACAACATAAAGAAGACCCTTGCCAATCGAGAGGATCGAGAAAAGCGGTAAAGGCTGTTAAAGATGGGGACTTCATTCCGATAGAGAATGATGAGCTCACACTCGCCTTGGAAATAAGGAACATGATGGGCGAACACGAGGCACAATAGGCTCCCAATCATGGAGGACTGGGTTTCGAAGAGAGGAAGAAATATCTTGATAGAAGCCGTCGGAGGAGTAAGGGCAGGCGGCGGTTGAAGAAGAAAGTCGAGAAAGAGCGAATCGTTTAATTGAAAACGATTAAAGAAACAACAAGATGAAATTAACGCACTTAAAGAGCAAAGTACCACCGCCCATCTCGTGACTGCTTGCATTCGATGCTACCGGCCTATAGAATAATCGAAAAGCGATGTGGCTTCCACGAGGTCTCGGGTGATGACAATGGCAATAGCGATGATGCAAGCGATGGCTCTGTTGGCTACCGAGTGGATGATATCACGGATATGACGCTGCGAGCTACATGTCAAAGTTGTGAACATATCAATGAAGGTGGCGGTCGGCTATGCCTTACCAATTGGACCCACCAACTTACCGTCGTCCGGTTCGAGGGCTACTGTTGTCGTGGATGAAATCATGCCACCTTTGAGGTTTGGATCTTCACTACCTGGCTGGTGAAGGGGATGTATTGTCTTTGGGTGGCAAAGCGTCACCATTCTATGGCGAAGGAATGTATCGTGCTTCAAAATCACGCCAAGGCCATCTTCGCCGCCTCACCGTCTCCAGAGGTCGCCGCCGCTTGGCCGTCTTCGTCGCCTCACCGGCTCCGTCGCCTCACCAATCTCCGGTGCAGCCGCGCGGGAGCCATCGCGGCGCCTCGGGATAAAAAGCGTGGCGTCGCTACTATTAATAAATAGCGATCGCGAAAGCGTAAACAAGAGCCTCTTCCAAAAGTACCAGCGGTTCCTTCCAAGAGAGCTTATGACTTTCTTGAAGAGGAGGCTGCGGCGATCGTTGATCTGCAACGACATTTTAAGCTAAGTGCGAAAGAGCGAGTTCCCGCACCAAAGAAGAAAAAGCCAAAGTGTTGAAAATGCTAAAGAATCTTCATCAACCCGAGCCAAAGCTGTCATCGGACTATGAGCATTCTATTCTCAAGTCACATGCGGCACAAAAAGCCTCGAAGCGATCTTGATGCAAGCGGAAATCATTGCCCGGCTCGGAGAACAAGCAAAACAGACTTGCGCCCCTCTCAAGGTGATTTCTCAAACCAATGTGGGATCGAGCAAATATGGGGCGAAGCGGTATGATCCGGTAGTTACTGTCTGGAGAAGCTGCCGCTGCTCAAGGTATGAGTATTGCCGATTATCGATTAGAGTTCTTCCCGTGAGTGAAGTAGCATACAAATACGATGCGGAAAACCTCTCGTCAAACTGACGAGATAAACAATCTTCAACAAAATCACGAAGATTGCATAAGCGGTACATGCATGCCACAAGGGCGGGGCTATCTGGATAGTCTTGAGGGTTATAAAAAGCATCATGGGAAAGATAAGGATGACATGATATCCATTTAATTTGATGAACTATTTCAATTATTCAATCAAGGCGCCTTGGACAAATCGATCATCGATTGCCTATTATGCGTAAGTACTAATTACGTAATTAATTTAGTCTCGGCTATATTATTTTGTTTATTGCATGTATATAATCATCTTTGTAATATGCAGAATGAAGATTCTCGAATCGTGAGAGGACAAATCTATGACATTGGCTTCATTGACCCATATTGGGTTCATGAAGCTAATCTCAAAATAAGCCCCCAGGATACGGAGGATAATATAGTACCGCGTTAAGGTTTCAAGAAACCAAAGGAAATACTATTTCCTTACAACTTGAGTGAGTGTTATTGTCTTGTATACACTTTCTATTTAGCTTACTCGATGTTAAGTATATAATTAATTAGTTATGCATTTGCAGCTTCCACTATATTACATTAATCATTCAACTTGACAAAGGCGTGTACTAGTCATGGACTGAAACATAAACCCCTTGAGGCGTGGAAGGACATGCGATACTTCTCCGGTAATTCTAATCATTATGACACTATATAACAGCGTTCGTGAATTTTATGATATCAAGTACTTAATAACTTATTTTATTAGTTTTCTATGCGGGCGGTGGAAGCAGTTCACCAAGGCTAGGGTGTTTGGAAAGAGGATCTTACATTTCAACCACTAAATGTAAGCACCACTAGCTATATCTGGCGCATCTCTTTGTTTCTAGTTTTGATCTGTTATTATCATGCTTGATTATTATTTTGATTGAACTCGGTTCTCGTAAAGTGCACGGTGAGGACGGTAACAATCTATGTGGATACTATGTATGCGAGTTCATCCGGCGGGGCGATGCGATGAGAAGGCAGAAATTTAGAGCAACTCACGTCGTAAACAATTTCTATAGTTTTAATTACAATCAAATTGTGTTTACTTTCATTCATATATCTTGACTCCTTTTTAAATCGGATCGAGCGTCTACGGCGGTCTTACGCCAGGATCGCGTACGAGCAATTCAGGAGGAATTGGCGGGATTCTTGGATGCAGAAGTCCTAAACACACAAGGGGAATACTACTCGGCTATGTATATACAATAGGAATTGTAAAAATATCAACTTTCAAGAAATTGGCCGGTAGCATCGAATAGCAACTTTTGTATTTAGTGCATGAACTCGATCTGTGTATTGAATATAATGTTGTCATCATGATGTAATATAAGGTTCCTTCATTGATAAGTGCAAATCACTAAATAAACAATAAAACAACCCTAAATGAATTCTCTGCCGCGGCACAAAAAGTGGCGAAAATCTTTGTGACAACAAAATGTGCCAAAATGAATTCTACGCGGCGGCAGAAATGACCAAATCTGCGGCGGCGGGTTATTAGTCGGTTCGTTACGAACGGGACTATCTCCACCCTCGCGCTCGATGCCGCCACGTGTGCCCCATTTGTCGGTTGGTGGGGCAGCAAGGACTAAAGGTTAAACTTTAGTCGATTGCCCGTCGGTTGGGCAACAGGACTAATTCTACCAACCGGGACCTATAGGGCATTTTACGCGATGTTTAGTCCGGTTGCCCCCCAAACGGAACAAATGGGGGTACATGCGTGGCGTTAGAGAGCGAGGAGGTGGAGCAAATCACGGTTCGTAACACGAACGGGACAAATAACCTTCTGGCGTAGATTTGGCACATTTTCTCTGCGGCGGAGAATTTATTTTACACATTTTGTTGCGACATTTTACTCACTTTCTTGCCGAAGATTCATTTAGGTTATTTTATTGTTTATTTAGTGTTTTGCACTCATTAATGAAGGAACCATTATATTACACAAGATCAACATGACAATATTACATTCGATACGGATCGAGTTCATGCACTACATACAAAGTTGCTCTTTACAATCCCTATTGTCTATACGGCGAATAGTATTCATACGGGTTTAGGACTTACGCATCCACCAATTCCTCCTGAATTGCTCGTACGCGATCCTTTGGCAGAAGACCGTCCCGTAGACGTTCGATCTGATTTAAAAAAGGAGTCAGCCTATATGAATGAAACTAAACGCCATTTGATTGTAATTTAAAACTATATAAATTGTTTACGTACGTGGAGTTGCTCTAAATTTCTGCCCTTCTCATCGCACGTCTGCCGGATGAACTCGCAAACATAGTTACCTGGTCCCTGTGTCAGGCACTTTACGAGAACATAGTTCAATCAAAATAATAATCAAGCATGATAATAACTGTATCAAAACTAGAATCAAAGAGATGCGCAGATATAGCTAGTGGTGCTTACATCTAGTGCTTCAAATGCAAGCTCCGCTTTCCAAACACCCCTAGCCTTGTTGGTGAACCGTTTCCAGCGCCGTGAGAAAAACAAATAAAATAAGTTATTAATTACTTGATATCATAAAATTCATGAGCGCTTGCCGATATAGTGTCGTAATGATTAGAATTACACCGGAGAAGCATCTGCATGTCCTTCCCGCTCAGGGTTTTGTTTGAGTCCATGACTAGTACCGCCCTTTGTCAAGTTGAATGATTAACAAAATATAGTGGAAGCTGCGAATGCATAACTAATCAATTATATACTTAACATCGAGTAAGAGAAATAGAAAGTGTATTGAAGACAATAATGATCACTGAGTTGTGGAAAAAGTATTTCCCGGTTTCTTGAAACCTTAGCGTGTACTATATTATCCTCCGTATCACAGGGCTTGTTTGAGATTAGCTTCATGAACCCAATATGGGTCAATGAAGCCAATGTCATAGATTTGTCCTCTGTTGCATTCGAGAATCTTCATTCTGCATATTACAATATGATTATATACATGCAATAAACAAGGTGAGATAGCTGGAGACTAAATTAATTACAGAATTAGTACTTACAGATAATAGGCCCTGATGATCGATTTGTCCAAGGCGTCTTGATTGAATAATTGAAATAGTTCATCAAATTCAATGGATATCATGTCATACTTTTCTTTCCCATGATGCTTTTTTGTAACCCTCAGCACTATCCAGTTAGTCCCGGCCTTTGTGGCATGCATGTACCAGTTATGCAATCTTTGAATTTTTGTTGGAAGATTATTTACCTCCTCAGGTTTGACGAGAGGTTTGCCGTACTGGTATTTGTATGCTACTTCACTCACGGGGAAGTACTCTAATGGAACATATACTTGATGAGCTCAACTCAGCAGTTGTGCAACTACTCTGGATCATCTGACTCTTATTTATATTTGCTCGACCCCACATTGGTTTGGGAAATCACCTTGAGAGGGCGCAAGACTATTTTGCTTGTTCTCCGAGTTGGGCAACATATTTCGCTTGCATCAAGATCTTCTTGAGGCTTTTTGTGCGCATGTGACTTGAGAATAGAACTCTCATAGTCGATGACTTTGGCTCGGGTTGATGAAGAGTCTTTAGCATTTTCAACACTTTGGCTTTTCTCTTCTTTGAGGGGAACTCGCTCTTTGCCGCCTCATCTTAGCCAGCAATGTCGTGCTTCCGCATCAACGATCGTCATGATC
Organism: Avena longiglumis; assembly: GCA_030063025.1. Taxonomy (NCBI): domain Eukaryota; kingdom Viridiplantae; phylum Streptophyta; class Magnoliopsida; order Poales; family Poaceae; genus Avena; species Avena longiglumis. Next base: position 138,870,227 of record CP125976.1, read on the forward strand.
TCTCTTGATGCGATCATAAGCTCTCTTGGGAGGAACCTTTGGTACTTTTGAAAGGCTCTTGTTTACGTATCGCTACGCCCATGGCAGTAGCGCTTCGCTTTTAGGCGATGGCTCAGGGCGATGGTGAGGCGTGACGGGAGATTTAAGATGGTGGCGTGGGCGAGAACCGGGGTGAGAATGGGAGATGGGCGAAGATGGCGTGTGATTTCAAACGATACATTCCTTCGCCAGAATGGAATGGTGACGTTGCGCCTCCAGACAAATACATCCGCTTCACCTGCAAGGTATTGAAGATCCAAAACTTCAAAGGTGGGCATGATTTCATCCACCCCGACAACAGCGTAGCCCTCTGGAGCCGGACGATAGTGGTAAGTTGGTGTGTGTCCAATTGGTAAGGCATAGCCGACCGCCACCTTCATTCATATGTTCACAACTTTGACATGTACCTCGCAGTGTGTCATATATGTGATATCATCCACTGGGTAGCCAACAAGAGCCATCGTCGGTGCACCATCGTCATTGCCATTGTCATCACCCGAGACCTCGGTGGAAGCCTCACTGCTTTTTTGATTATTCGATAGGCCGGTAGCATCGAATGGTCAGGTGACGAGATGTAGTGGTACTGTTTTTTTGCGCTTTTAATTCTTTCTTGTTGTTGCTTTATTTTCTTCTTCAATTATTGATTCGCTCTTTGCCAATATTCGCTTCAACTTCCATACATCTTCCTCCGTCTTTCTCCTCCTCGACTTCTATCGGGATATTTCTTCCTCTCTTTGGGAAACCTAGTCCTCCATGGTTGGGTGCCCTTGTGCTCGTGGTTCGTCCATCATGTTCCTTATTTCCAAGGGCGATGTGAGCTCATTCTCTCTATCGGGAATGAAGTCCCCATCTTCTTGACCTTTCTTGCTTTTCTCATCCTCTCGATTGGCAAGGGGTCTTCTTTATGTCGTATGTTATATATACATCCTTCCGAGTCCAACGTGCCCCATGCCCGTAAAACCAATTTTGCACGCTCTACCCGTTACCCAATTGTCTCTCTAGGGTGATCTTTTAACGCAGCTTCATTCTCAAGTTTCTCCCACTTAGGAATGCCAACTCAGAGCCACCTTGCCCCATAGTATGGTGATACTTCTTGTTAGTACATTTAGCTTATTCGATCTTTTTGTAATGGTTTCTATCTTCTCAAACGAGTCTTTCTCTTCACGATATAGTCAAGGTGCAATCTTTTCTTCCAGTTGGTGAAACAATGGGCCATCTTCTTCATAGCCCTCCACGACCTTAGCCTCCATGGCTCTCCCATGTTCTACGTCGTCCTCAACTGGATCCTCCGCATTTGGATCCAGCTCTATCTTCGATAGTTTGAAATTAACCATGAGCCTCTTCCACAGTAAATCTTTGGCCTTGTTAGGGACAAACAAACATGTTCCTTCTTCTTCCGCATCAAGAGCCTATTCCAATTTTGAATGGTGATCGATTAAGTCCCTAACGATTACTCGCATTGTGCCACAAATTTGATTGAGACAACTTCGGAGTCGGTTTCAGATTCAGCGATATCTTCGATCTGAACCTCTCATGGTCTTCCAACTTTTGGTTGGGCCTAACGTACTCTTTTCAAGAGATTTGTTCGATCCGGAGGCTAAAAGAAGAAAGATCATCGTTACTATTTCTATATAGATAGCGATGATTAATTAATGAATTAATTATATTACATGCACCTCGCCAGGAGCTCGCTCTTCGACACACAAGGCACGCTTATCCCCTCGAAAAGGCAACACCTTCAACCTCAAACAAGTCGTCTATTCCAGAAAAAAGAGGACCACCCTCACCGGAGTTGTTCAGAAACATCGATACATCTAAATTTTCTTCCCCGCAGATCACACCTTGGATCAACTCTTCCTTTTCTTCGTATCTGACGTGTGGGTCCATATTTTCTGCATAGGTGGAAAAACGGATAAGTCAAAACGGATAAACCCTAATTCAGACAAACCCTAGTATATACATACACAATATATACATACACATTACAAGGGAAGGGGTGGCTGGAGCGCGTGGCGATGGACGGAGACGGAGGCGCTGTGGCGGTCAGGGAGGAGGGATAGGCCGAATGCTCAAACAAGGATGATGATTGACAAGTTGAATTGTATTGAAATGAAACCCTAAAACTTGCTCGGCAATTTAAACGAGGTTCCGAGGGTTGAAAACCCTAACTCGGGAAACTCCGGAAACACATGAGAGGGGTTGATTTAGTTCTCTAATTAAACTTGTCATTAAAGTTTATTAGCAATGCATGATTATAGCTTAAAAAGGTAGAACTCATTTTTCTGAACATTTTGATATATTATTTGTATTTTTCTAACTTATAAATAATAAGATATGAATTTTACAATATATAATCATTTTCTGGAATTATAAAACAATTTATTACATCAGGCGCGTCGTGTATAAAGCGAAGAACCAATACCGGAAAGAAAGGCAGCAATCAATCAACCCTCGGGTTCGGGATGCCCTGGCGAGGACACACCGGCTAACCCTAGGTGCAACATCGATTCAAATAGGGTTTATGACAACTAATATCATATACAAATACAAAATATGATAATATACATATACATATACATATACAGATACATATACATATACAAATACAAAATATGATAATATATAGGATACTCTATCTATCGATAAAAGACCACAGTAGAGTTGTATGCATCATGGCATGAATTGAAATGCTTTCGAAATCATAGGATTATATCATGGTAGGGCTATGCTTGCCTTTGCTTGTTTATAGCCGAAAGCAGAGTTGCAGGATCCTTGTACTTGACTTGATTACAGTTGGTCAAGTATTTTTATTCGACGGTGTTGATCTCTGTCTTCGATCTCGATCTCGATATCGTATTCTACCGGGAAGAACCAAACACCAAAAAGAAAGGGAAACAATCAACACATGGCATCGTTGCAATGCTCAAGCAAGTATGATGATATGACAAGTTGAATGGCATTGAAATGTAACCCTAAAGCATGCTCTACAATTAATCGGGGTTTCGAGGGGTGAAAACCCTAACTCGGAGAAACTCCGGAACAAATGAGAGGGGTGGATTTGTTCTTCTAATTAAACTTGTCATTTAAGTTGCTGAACAATGCATGATTATATCTTAGATAGCTAGGTTTCATTTTTCTGAACATTTTGATATATTATTCATATTTTTCTGACTTATAGATTAAAAGTTATTGAATTTTCAATATTCAAAACAATTTCTGAAAATAAATAAGTCTGGAATTATTTAATACACACAGGCACACTATACCCACAACAACTGACTGATGGGCCCTGTGCCACATAGGAAACCACGTGAGCAAAGTGGGCCAGAGGAGGCCATTGGGTGTTTTTCACCAGGGCAGGGGTTACACACTGCCACTGACGGGTGGGCCTGGTCCACGCGGGCAAGCCATCTTGGCGCCACGCGAGCGTCGCCGGAGGGAACGGCCAGGCGGCAACGCGGGACGGCGACAGAGGCGATACGAGGCTACGAAACCTAGCTTGTTCGAACCAGGGCACCGGGGCAGACCTAATAGGGGCGGCGCCACCTTGAAATGGTCACCGGAGCACCGGCGATGACGATGAATGGCGGCGGCAGACGGTGACACTACAAGGAATATGGCTATATATGACCCTCCATTTTCGTCACAGAATCGTCATAGTAGTCCGTTTATGACGATTCTATGACGATTTTGAGATCGTCAAAAGCTGGGCGTCGCAAATGAACTATAACGACGTTTCTTGCAAAATCGTCATAACCGTCTATGACGATATTGGATCGTCATAACGTCTATGACGATCCAATATCGTCACGAGCCTTCTAGCCTGGCCAAGTCAGATCCTACGTGGCCGATCCTACGTGCAAAATTATGACGAAATTAAATCGTCGTGGTGTGAATTCATTGATCCATTGGTCTTCTATGTGCCAAGCCCAACAATTCGCTTTTCATTTTAATTAGATGGGCTTTTCTTTTCATTTAGATGGGCTAGACCCAATATTTGTAGCCTTTATTTTCTCAGACATGGCTTTTTAACGATGCATTTTGTTTGGGCCCTAGCCTTTTAAAGTCTATTTTTCTATGGGATGCGGCCTTATTACAGGCTCTTCCTTTTTTATTCATCATTTAGTTGTGTTTTATTTAAATTTGAATTTTATTCCAGTCCAAAACCTTTTGGATCCATTTACACAACTTCAACAAGTTACATCAATATTTTATAACATACATAGGAACAAAACATCAATTTTCAATATTGTAATACATGAAATCATACATGGAACATAAAAGTAACTCTATTACACTACGATCACATCCACAATGTGCAAGGTCAAGCTCGTCGTGGCTTCCCCACTTATTTGGACCGAAGCGAATCAACTATCTCCCTCGACTGATTAAACAAAATTTTACAATAACCCAAAGAATTTTAAAAATAGCAAGGATAAACAACTATCTGCAATAAAACTAGTTGCACAAGTAATACACAATGAATTTAGAACATCAGTACATTTAGTAAACTAACTGACCACAGAATTGCACAAGATTTAAGTGCCATAGAACTATAAAATGTAGCACGACTTATGAAATTTAGAAACCAAGCAATAGATCATGTTTGTTGAGTACATAAACCAAGCAACTGACCAAAGAGTTGCTACTGAGTGTGACATAAAAGTCTACCGCTGCTGGTACCAGGTACTAGATCGGCCTATACAACTACATCTCACATGGTACACGCTAAAAGCAAGCATAAACAACAACATTGAAGATCTCAATGGCTTGCTAGTAAACAAATACATATATCAAGGTAACCAACTGGTATGATAACTGAAGTGATTGAAGATCTCAATGGCACTATGCGTACATTAAATACTATCTAAACAGGATGTGTAAACAACACATTATTTTATTAACATATCTGAGCATTTGTGAGCACAAATAAAGGTAAAGCGATTGCAAAGGTACATGCATGTTTAAAGAATCAAACATGGAAGCTTTACTGTTCAAAGTGTTCTTTAATAACTTGAAAATCTGCTTGCTAGTGAAATACGATTCAAGAACCATTTCCCCTTATCACCGATATAACCACGATTGCACATATCTGAACAAAGCCAAGTTCCAAAATCATTTCAGTTCCACTAAGTAAGACAAAGATAATAGGATCTAAAAACCATGCAATTATATGTTGCATGATCAAATGTGACGTCTGAGGTTACAATACTCGATCTAGGAGTAATACGGTATTCTGACAAGTAAATCATGCAAGTAAACTGTAAACAAAGGTTCCTTATAGTCCAATTACTAGCTACTCAAATTATTATATTACTACTCCATGTTCGTTGTAATCCAATGGTCGTACTTTCACGAGGTCATTGTCCCTAGATGTGGGCGCAATAGATCATGTTTGTTGAGTACAAGTAAATAGCTATCCTCATTTTAGGACACTTACAACAGGTTCAAGCTTGCATACTAACTAAAATACAAGAAAATGGCCTGCGACATGATCTGCGATGATTCTGAGCACCAAATCAGGTAGCTAGTCGGGGAGATAGATTATAGCGATCGAGCCCACAACAACCTCCATGAATCAGGGAAATAGATGATTGGACAGCGGTTGTGTACGACATACCTCCATGGCGAGGAGTTTCCGATGAGGAGCGTGCAGAGCGCAGTGCTTGTTCTTGACGGGCATGATCTGGCTGCGAGCAATCAGCACACAACAAAGGCGTCGAGAGCTAAGCGAGCTAGCTAATACTCCTAGGTGAGCGAGGAGGGAGAGAGAGGAAAGGGAGCTGCAGCGTAAGGCGTAACCAATACATCTGGCGTTGCTAATAAATTAGTGACTTTTTACACATGATACTGAGAACCAATACATGCGGGATTGTTAACAAGAAGCTGCACTAACTTAAAGTTATAATAATTAGGGTGAAAATAATTGTCAAGTGCTAGTGTTATTGTGGTACAAAATCATGCTCAGAGGTACAATGACAGTATAATGTCTACTCTACTTTGATATGTAGAATACATATTACAAAAATATTGACACTGCTATCAATAACTGAATGTTGGCAGCAAGCAAGTGTTCTCAAACTTTCACATCATGGTAGAGAGTAAATTAACTTGGAGTATATTGCTTAGAAAAGAATATGTTTCCTACTCCTACTCACAATTTTCCTATTCATATTGCTCCAATTAGTAGGCACTAGAACCAGTCCGCTCTGAGAACACACCTCCACTTGAGAATTTTGCAAAGTAAAAGAGGATCACAGGTTTGCCTAGGACATGAGTACGCATTGGATTATAATCAGTTTAAGTACCAAGGCTATTTGCATAGAGTCATAGTATGGTCGAGAATGAATACAATACTCTTGTACCATGGATAAATTGGCTGAGAATAGAAAAAAAGCAGTCACTTACTTGCGCATGCAAAGATGACAATGGATGCTGTTGGTCTTGTGGCATATATTGTTGTGGTTGAGACAACTTTTTCAGGACTCAGCATTAGTGCATTTCTGACTGATTTATGGACCTTGCTACTTGGTACCATAATTGTGCTCTTGCTCTTTCTCCTAACAACAGAACATGAACAAAACAAACATACTCCTGTAGATGAAGATCATATTTGGTTCCAGCTACAATTCCATACCACCACAACTCGGCAAGTAGAGCGATCAATTGTATAGCTCTAAAAATTCGTCATAAGGAAAGATAACCTGTGTACAGAAGATGAGTGAAAATTTGTTTCATCGCTCTGCATTCAAAATTCTGGGTAGAAGAGTATATTTGCACACCTTGTTTAATTTTCGATGCCTGGCACTAATGAGATCCGCCAAAGGCGAAGACTTCTTATTGTTGGCCTCGACTCCACGGGGTGACTTGTCAACAGATCCAGCAATTTCATTTGTTTGCACTTGAATCTGTGATCGATTGCCAATGCTTTGGTGGCATTCTCGAACTAGATAAGAGCATAGATGTAAGACATTTGTTGTTCATGAGTCTATTCAATTTATATATTATAATAACCAACACCAAGGGTATAGCAAGATATTGATGATTAAAAGTTATAACTTCCCTATGAGCAAGAATTACCAAGCATGACAAAATGACCACAAATATATTCAACATGAACTCCACCATTGTTACAATTAAACCGGGCATATGACCTCGTAAACAAACTTGTGGTTCGAACTGTTTGATGTGCGAAATTACCACATCTAAATAAGAGAAGGTCATAAGAGCGACATCATTACATGCTAATAGATAGGCAGACACTTGATCAATCCATAAACGCAAGAAAAGCGAGAAGAACCTCTTGGCAGTTATAAGTTCCCATCGTCTTTGCTAACACTCATCACATCAACCGATTATACTCATATCAAACGCATAATATCATCTTTTCTTTCTTCTAGAAGAAGAGGTAGCGATATCATAAACAAGCTTGGTAAGAACAAATTATTTCTCATTCATACTATTCAATCCAAAAAAAGGAAAGTACATGAAAATGGCGTAAGTGTTGCCCTTCAATACAAATCGAGAGAATCAAGAAAATATAAAATGTGATTGTTACGCAAGATATACACTTGTGTTAAGCAATGTTTTAAACTCTCTGTATTACTGTTGGAAAATATGCCATCTGGATTTGGATGGCATGAAATTGATGTTAAGCGGCCAATTCTTTGAACATCGAAGATTTGGATGGCATGAAATAATCTGAATTTTACGTTATGGACGAACAGACAAATCACACAACTATAGCACGAGGAGCACGAAAGAAGACACATCTTGCATGTTCCCCTGATATATCCCTTGTGAGCACCCTAGTGTAATGAGAGCACCAAGCTGCAGTATCAAGACTCAATAACCTCACAAGAGCGGAGGTTTCCCTCAAGTGCTTTTTAAACCTTGACGAACCACTAGAAACATCACTAATCCTACCTGGGCATCCAATAAACAAGAGGAAAATCACGAATGGACACCTGGGTTAAGGCCAAGCGTGAATGATCTTGGCGAATTGCCCGTTACCCGAATTACACACAGAATCCCGACAAGATTCCGCAGAACTTGGGAAGAATGGAAGATCACGCGATCGCTAGACTATACCGAGCAACAAGGAAGAAGAAGGGGCGAGAGGAGGAGGAGGACGCACCAAGATCTCATACGCTTGCACCGGAGCACTTCTTGGTGCGGCATGACGCTGGGCGCAGGGCCAGCCTGCCCGGCGACACGCTGCTGCTGCTGCTGGCTCCCCTCACAGGCGACATCGCGTACTCGGGGTGGTCGTGGAGGTGGTGGTCTCGTGGCGACGCGAACCCCGAGGCGTCGACGGCAGTAGCGGGGCGGCGCGGCGCTGCAGCGTGACGACTAGCGTGAAGAGCGAAGCCGACGCGCCCTGGATGATCACGGGTAGAATCGAGCCCAGTCCTTGCCGTCGGCCTGCTCCCCGCAGAAGCAACAGAGGAGGAAGTGGAGGTGGAGGAGGTGGGCGAGGAGCAAAGCACGCAAAGGTGGGGCAGGAGGAGGAGGGGATCGCCTACAGTGAGGAAGGAGAAGGGGTGACCGGAGATGGGTGTGGTGTGGCGGCTGGGGAGATGGGAGTGGTGTGGCGGCTGGGGAGAGATTAGGGTTAGAGGATGGGGCGGGGGATTTTGTGTGTGCGCCGCCCTGCTGGATGCCATGTCACCGATCCACAACAACTTTCCACACTTCAGCATCCTATCCGTTTATTATGTTTACATCCTACGGCTGATATTGACCCTCTCTTATATCTCAACCTGTCTAGAAATTATGACGATTTTGTCCATAGAAATTACGACGTTTTTCACGAAATCGTCATAGTTTAATAAGGATTTGGCCCTCCAAAATAGCTTACGACCATCTAGTTTAGAATCGTCATAAATTTATGACGATTTCATTCAGGGTCACTACCAAAACGTCATAGTTTGACACATTTCTTGTAGTGTGAGCTATGGTGGTAGCAAGCTACAGAGGGACATGGAGGAAGAGGAAGGGTCCCTGAGGACCAGTGGCTCACCGTGATGCCGATGGAGGGATCAACGAGGTCGGAGGCGTGGCGCGACCGAGGATAGGTGGCGCAGAGCTCCTCTCCCATGCAAGACGGGGCAGGCGGCGGTTCGTGACGCTTTCCACGGGCCAGCGGCGGCCCGACGACGATGGGCAACTGCCCGGCGTTCGGGGGATCGGGGCGGCGGCGTCTCCCCTGCTGTACCTGTGCGGCGTGTCGGGTTGTAGAGAAGTGAGATAGGGAAGAAGAAGAAGAGCAGGCGTGCAAGTTATAAAGGAAGGGCCTTTTGTCCGGTTGGTAGCTCCAACCGGGACTAAAGGGTCATACGTCCCGGTTGGAGCCACCAACCGGGACGTATACTCCAAATTTTTCAGCAGACCAAGGGGCGCGCGCAGGGGGTCTTTAGTCCCGGTTGGTGGCTCCAACCGGGACATATGACCATGTTTTTAAATTTTTTTCAGGAATTTTCTCTCTGTTACCGCCTTATTTTTCATTTTGGGGTTTAAAATTGTAATTTTTTTAAATGATAATTACTTTGGAATTTAGAAAAACTTTAAACATAAAAATTGTTTGAATTTGAATATTTAATTGAAAACCATTTACTGTTTTTAAAAATAATTAATGTAACCATTTAAACTATGAACCATTTAAAATTAAAAATGAATTAACTTATATTTTTTGAATATTAATTTGGAATTTAGAAAAACTTCAAACATAAAAAGTGTTTGAATTGGAATAACTAATTCAAAACCATTTTCTATTTTTAAAAAACAATTAATGTAACCATTTAAAATATGAACCATTTAAAATTAAAAATGAATTAACTTATATTTTTTGAATATTAATTTGGAATTTAGAAAAACTTTAAACATAAAAAGTGTTTGAATTTGAATAACTAATTCAAAACCATTTTCTGTTTTTAAAAATAATTAATGTAACCATATAAACTATGAACCATTTAAAATTAAAAATGAATTAACTTATATTTTTTGAATATTAATTTGGAATTTAGAAAAACTTTAAACATAAAAAGTGTCTGGATTTGAATAAATAATTCAAAACCATTTTCTATTTTTAAAAAATAATTAATGTAACCATTTAAACTATGAACCATTTAAAATTAAAAATTAATAAACTTATATTTTTTGAATATTTATTTGGAATTTAGAAAAACTTTAAACATAAAAAGTGTTTGAATTTGAATAACTAATTCAAAACCATTTTCTGTTTTCAAAAATAAATAATGTAACCATTTAAATGATGAACCATTTAAAATTAAAAATGAATTAACTTATATTTTTTGAATATTAATTTGGAATTCAGAAAAACTTTAAACATAAAAAGTGTCTGGATTTGAATAAATAATTCAAAACCATTTTATGTGTTTTAATTTGGATTTGAATTAACTTATATTTTTATATATTAATGGGCGGGAAAAAAAGGACGGAAAATAATGGGCGGAAAGAAAATTTTATTAGGATAGAACTGGAATTAAAGTACATAATGCAACTAACACAAAGTTACATAGAAGAACTGGAAATTAAGATACATTGCCAGATTAAGCCACAATCGGCCGAACTTGTTTTGCAATGTTGGAGTGATTCAGTCATGCTCCTGCCTACACCTGTAATACTCGCCATTGTAGTCGTCGTACGCGCCGCGGACGTTGTCGCTGTCGTCGTCGGGGTCGCCGTAGTTCAACCTTGAAGGCTGAGTACGAGTGGGCTGGACTTGAGGGTAGTGCAGGCGGGGGCTAGAGTCGGTGGCCGTGTCATAAGCCATGACGCTCTGGAGAGTCCGACCGCTCCACCACAACCGACGGCCGGCCTCGTTGAAGTTCAGAGGAGGTGGGCCATCCTCCTCGTGCCTGGCGAGCGCCCTCTCACGCCGATCCACGAAGAAGGCTTCCCAAGTCGGGAAATAGTCGGGATGCCATCTGGGATTCCTCCGCTACTCCGGCGTGAGCTCGAAGTAGTAGTGGTTCGTGATGGCCATCCGACGCGCCACACCTAGAGGGACAGGAGGAACCGGCACGCCTCCGACGCTCAGCATCTAGCCGACAGGGACACAGTAGCCCGGCGGGAAGGGGTAGTTCGAGGCGCAAAGCGCCTCCGCCTCCCTGGGAGTTAGTGCTACGGTGGAAGTCATGGGAAAGATTGATGAGGTTGAAGATATGAGTCTAGAGATGTGCAATGACAATGGAGGCCAACCCTACATATATATAGTGAGAAATAGCAGGAAGATAACTGTCGTGGGAATGACCACGGCAGATGCTGCAATCGGCAGCGAGTAGTAGAACGAGGGGCAAGGGCGGCCAACCATCTGCGGTGCGAGATGAGGGCAAAGACACAGGGGTTTACCCAGGTTCGGCCCCCCGGAGGGTAAAGACCTACTCCTGCTAGATTGTATTATGGAGGTGTTTACAATGGGCGAACTCGGCGACTAGGCGGTGAGTTGCTTGGGTGTATGAGGGAACGTGTCTCTACTCACCCCATAGGGAGGTTTATATAAGCTCACCTCCCCTAGGGTTTACATATCTCAACCGACTTGGTTACAACTTCGGTAATCATTTAACCTAGTCCGACTGGGCCTATTTGCTTTGGGCCTTCAACTTCGATCGCTGGTACCTCTGGGCTTTGATCCACTCGCCGTTATGCAGCCCACTCGCTGACCCTTGGGCGGTCAGGCGTCCGCTCGGCATACCCAAAGAGGCGTATCCCCATCAAGAGTCCCGAGGCCGTCGTTGATTAGGCGTGAGTGGCTCTTGGCGATCGAGTATACGGCTTCAAGTTGGCATCGGTCGAATCGTCGGCGGGCTCTGTATAAAGGAAAAATCCGGTAACCGAGTCGCGTCGGGCGAGTCGAGCCAACGGACGCGGTTTGGCGAGTGACTTAACGAGCCGAGTGGCTAGAGTTGGACCGTCGGCGTGGTCAAACTAGCCATTAAGGTAACTCAACGGTAACTTCGGCGTAATCATCGATGCGGTAACGGCCCCCGACTTGGCGGGCAACTCCACTATATAAGAGGAATGGTAGGCTATCGTAAAGCCAACCGCCCACCATTTTCTCCGAGTACACATCTTCCTTCCTTTGATTCCGCGATCCAATCGACCCGCAATCTTCGACCTCCGACAGATCCTCACCATGGCCCTCTCCACCGAACCTTGGGGTAGATCCAAATGCACGGGCGGTGGCCTCCTTCGAGGAGGCGGAATCCTCTGGGCGGTCTGGCGTATCTCAGCGGGAAACCACCCCAACCCGAGAGAGAGTTAAATCGCTTCACTAGCCACCTCGGCGGGGTTAGGGTTCCCCACATCCTTGTTCTTCCGGCCTGCGCCTACTACGAGATCCAGCCCTCGGATCGGGTCCCCATAGTATCGGCAGCTCGCCATCTTCGTGGCGTTCTGCGAGTGCTACTTGGCTGGCCCTATTTTCCCCAATGGCAAGATCATTCCATGGACGGCGGATCAGCCGCGAGGAGGCAATGACCCAATGCTAGCCGGGCGGCTTGACTTTCAACTCAAATCCAAAGCCTCCTTCTTGACCTGATCTTGCCAGCCAAAGCGGCAAGCGATCGAAAAGTCATGGTTCTACGTGACCAAGGCGACTCCGGAGGCGGCGGCGATCCGCGGTACTCGGCTAATCGTTCCGAGCCACGCCATCTCCAGTCGGCAAGCTCCCGACGACCAGCGGATGGTCGTCGACGAGATGCTCCAGACCATCCGCGTGCGAAGAAGAAGGGCTCAGACGGTAAACCTGTACAATTGTTGGCTTGGGCGACGGCTCGTTCCGCTCGCCCAACGCGATCATTACATGTACCAGTACACGGGCCGAGGAGACCCGACGAAAGCCTGCCTCGCTGAGTGGAAGCTGGAGGACTACCTCTCAGCGCTGAAGAAGATCAGCCAAGCGACATACGCAGACGCGTAGGCTGGGGTGCCTCCCTACACCGCGAAGCGTCCGGCTCCGACGGTAATCCCTTTATCTTGTTCGCAGTCGCAGCGTGTGCAGTCGCGGTAACTCTAACTCTGTTTCGTGTTTGACGCAGCTGTTCCAAGTGGTGGAAGGGTGGTTACCACCCGCCGACGACGAGAGCCCCGAGCCATCCGCCCAGGACACAAGCGAGTCGCCTCCCGCCAAGGGTAACGAGGACGACGAGGACGAGTCCGAAGAGGAGATTGCCCCACGGCGAAAGACCCGCGAACGCGTCGGTAGCGAGATCGAGGCGGCAGGAGCCTCGGCGTCATGGCGATGACGAACTCCCGAGAGACCACCTCGCGCGTCGAATACTCCCACGAAGAAGAAGAAGGAGAAGAAGGAGGCGAGGCCCCACGAGAAGGAAGATGAAGCCGCAGAAGGTGGCTTCACCGCCACACTCAACGAGCATCTCGGATGCTCGAGCTCGGCGGTGGCGCGGCCAGCGACCACCGCGCTAGATGCGCCCTCTGAAGCTCGCTGGCCTCAATGCCTCCGCCATTCGCGTCGGTTTGGGCTAGGGAAGGCTCGGTCGTGGCGACCGCCTCGCAAGGAGGTCCGAGCGGTGGCCTCGCCCGCAAGGAAGTTCCGCGGTGGCCCCAATTCACGAGGCCTCCGCGAAGGCGCCGAGGCGCCAACCGCTACGTCAACGTCAAAGCCGCTCGTATCCCGGGCCCCGACGTCCCGGAGCTGGGGCTTAGTCGCCGATTAGGCCCAACTGGAAAAACCGCTGGCCTCCGTGCAGGGCTGCGCTTCCGATCGCCAAGTGAGTGCATTCGGCATTCCTTATTTTCCTTTAGTACTTTGATTGTCTTTCTTGATTTGATTCAATGTGCAGGACGGAGTGAAGAAGATGGGTCACCCGACCGTGGCCAGGTATCCTCCGCGTTGGCGAGGAAGACCCTTCCATAGCGGAAAAGTGACGAGGTCGCCACCTCAACGGAAGGCAGCAAGAAGGCCGAGGCGGCGACATCGCCGCTGCCTCGATGACGCTGGCGGCGCCTACCGGACCCGCGATGAGGCAACCGCGTCTCTGAAGGAGGCGTTCCTTGCCGACCGCAGGAAGCGACTTCCTTTGGGGCTGGCGCCTCGGTTGCTACCTTTCCCCGTTTCGTGACCAAGGCGGCCACGGCGAGTGGGGCTGCGACCCCGAGCCCCGCTCCGGGGACCACCGACACTGAAACCGACCAACGTCGCGGGCACACGCCGGCGCTGCTTGCGTCTGTGGACGCGGTACAACTTCACGGCATGCTTGGTGCGGCCATCCAGGTACCTCCAGTCCCCGAGGATCAGGTCGGTGTTTAGCAGCGGCTTGATTCTTATAATTACTTGTTTTGTACTTTCAAGTCCAGTCCCCGAGTGCATATGCGCTAAATTTTAGCGGGTATGCACTGAGGAATTTTCGTGATCGCCAGTCCCCGAGTGCGCACCCGCTAAATTTTAGCGGGTGGGCACTGAGAAGTTTTCGTGATCGCCAGTCCCAGTGCGCACGCTAAATTTTAGCGGGTGTGCCCTGAGAAATTTTCGTGATCGCCAGTCCCCGAGAGCGCACCCGCTAAATTTTAGCGGGTGGGCACTGAGAAGTTTTCGTGTGTGCTGACTTTGAAAAGGTACATGGTCTGCAGCTGGAGTCGGCAGAGCGATTGGCTGCGACGGCGTCTTGAAGGAACCGCCGCTCTCCGTGAGGCAAACAAGGAGCTTGAGTTGTTGCTGCGCAGCGGAGGTGGCTCGCCAGAGCTTGTCCCTGCCGGAGGCGAGGCGGTGCGGTGCGTTAGGCACCGCCGAGCGTAAGATCGCCGACCTCGGCGCGAACTGCGGAGGCAAAGAAGAAGCAAGCTCGTGACAGGCGGCGAAGGCCGCCATTGCGGCCGCGGAGGACGACCGTAAGGCGTCTGAAGCCCTCATCGTTGGGCTTCAGGACGACCATACATCGCTTCAAAGTTTCATCACGGGACTCGCCCGCCCATTGCTTGGTGAGTGCGTCTTCCCTGTCTTATGATTGTATTGTTTGTGGTTTCCATGGTACTCATACTTGTCTTCTTCTCGCAGGTCGTGTTATTGGCTGCCAAGAAGAAGCGAACTCTCTTGACGCGAGGGAGTGCGTAAGCATGCTCGTCGACTCGGCGACGCTGTCGGCGACCTGCATCCGCGCCTACCTCCAAGAGATGTCGCCCACCGAGGTTATTCCCAGTGACCTCGTTGAGGTGTGGGAGTACTTGGAGAAGGCGCCCGCGGTCATAGAGTTCATGACGCGGTCGGCGTTTCGTCGCGGAGCGTCGACAGCCTTGAGCCTTGGACTCGCCCACTTCCCCGAGGACTTCGATCTCGATGATGTGACGAGTGGGTACCCTTCATCGACTGGCGCGGTGGATCTGTCCGAGGTTCTCAAGCTGCAGGAACGTGCCGCCGCGTACTCAGAGCGCGTCTAGGCGATGGGCGACCTCCTTCCCTACCAGGAAATGGTCGTCGCGCCGAACGACCCCGAGCCGCCGCATCGCGACTTCAAGGTTGAGCAGCCTTTCCGCTCGGCGATGGCGGGCGAGCTGACGACGTATCCGTCAAACCCGTACACCGCGTTCATCCGTAGGCGCCGGGATGCTGGCGCCTTGTCGTCGAAGCCTGCAGAGTAGTGTAGTTTGCCTAGATGTGTTAGCAGCAGTTCTGCCGAGTAGGCATATTTTGTAATGTAAGACAATGCGATATGCGATTGAATGGAACGTTGTGTTCATTTTGCTATTTGTTTGCGTGTTTTGGATTGATTTTGGGTGAGTCCCCGAGCGCGTCCGCCCTTTGTGGGGTTCACCTTATATATGATGTTTTGTTGTTTATCATGTGTGTTGTTGGTTTAGTCGACTACGCCCGAGCTCGGAGAGCCAGTCGCAAGCGACTCCTTGAGTGCTCAGATGCTTTACCGTTTTCCCGTCTGTGAACGGGCGGTGGCCGAGTCCCCGGCGTGGTACTTGGTAGTTCAAGGCGACTCGAGGGTGGTTGAGGACTGAGCGTTGGTGTAGCGCGTCACTCTGCCTGGCCCGGTGGGTCGGTCGCGTGGCAGTCTGGGCACGCTCTTACTTGGCGTTTTCCTGTCCGATCGAGACGAACTGGTATTCAGTCCCGAGCATGGTACTTAGCCGTTCGAGTTGTGTCGAGGATGCGGAGGACTAGGGTCTGTGGGAGCGAGACGGATGTCTTGGTTCGTAAAACCAGTCGAGCTAGGCGACTCGATGGGGCTCCGGATTGGCGTTTTGTGGAAGATGCGAGACTGAAATGACTCGGTGCTCTTACATCGCACTACTTAGCCGTGCGCTGTACCAAGGTTGACTTACGTATTTTAGCATGGCGTTAATTACGAAAAGTGCGAGTGGCATAAGGCATGGAGAGTAGCGAATTTTGCGGTAACCGTTTCTTTTATTCATAGCGATCGGAGAGTACATATGTGGGGTTCTAAGAATAGAACTTCCGGAGATTTACATTCCATGGCCGCTGACGTCGAGTTCGCCGTCCCTTGGACGTCGACGAGTAGTAGGCGTCGTTGCCGTCTGGCGCCCGATAGCGAACGGCCTTCCACGGAGGAGAGCTTGTGCATGCCCTTCTTGTCTGGATGAGGCGTAGCACGGTCGCCTTCTGGAAGGTGCGGGTTTTCACCCGTCGGCTGTGGTAGCGGCGGAGTCCTTGCGATAGATGGCGGTGCGCGATCGGGCGGTCGCGTGCTTCGTCGAGTTGTAATCGAGCCCGTCTTGGCGGGCCAGCTCGTTCGGCCTCCGTATAGTGGACGACCCGCGAGAAGTCGTGTTCGAGGTCGGTGGGCATGACGCTTCGCCGTAGACCATGAAGAAGGGTGAATCCGTCGACTGTTGACCGAGGTGGATTCCCCGGATGACGGAAGGGAGCTCAACCCAGCATCCGGTGCGCTCGAGTGGTACTTTGAGTCGGCTTCAGGCCGTGGAGGATGCTTTGGTTGGCTCGTTCCGCTGGCCATTGGATTCGGTGTCTCGACGCGAGGTCGAGTCGGATGTGGTGCTCTTCGCAAAATTCGCCATTGCTCCTTGGCGAAGTTTGTGCCGTTGTCCGTGATGATGCTGTTGGGAACCCGTAGCGGTATATGAGCTCGCGTAGGAACTTAGTGGCGGTCTTCCGTCGCATTTCGGACTGGCTTGGCCTCTACCCACTTTGTGAATTTGTCGTGGCGACCAGCGGTGGGTGTAACCAGAGGGCCTTCTTGAAGGGGCCTACCATGTCCATGCCCACAAATGACGGCGGTGATGGGGATTGTTTTGGCGCCGAGCTCGATGCGTCGTCGATTGGCGTGCCGGCATCCGGCGCATCGCTGGGCGATGTCGACAGCGTCGGCATGTCGCGTGGGCCAATAGAAGCCGTGTCGCATGGCCTTGGCGACCGAGAGCGGCGGCGTGATGCGCGATCGCTGAGTGGATGTCGTGGAGGATTTTGCGTCCTTCACGGTTGGGCGCAACGTTGGAACTCGGTGACGCTTGTGTAGCTCGCCGTCGATGATGGTGTAAGACTTGCATCGGCGGCGATCATTCGAGCATTTGTTTCGTCTGGCGGCGGTGCGATTTCGGGTAGGCGATGTAGGGCTTGGTCGGTCGTGCGGCTCGGTGATGAGTGCGACCAAGGCTGCCTCGGTTGGGCGGGACTCGATGTCGATCTCCTTTGGGGAGAGACGATGGCGTGAAGATTGTGTCGAGGAACACGCGGCGGGTGGTGCGGTCGAGCCGACCAATGCGATAGAGGCGTCGGCCTCCTCGTTTTCCTCTGTCGATCCACTCGGCAGTAGCGGTGAAGTGGCCGCCACCTTGTCCACCTCTTGGCGATGCGCTGCCATGGTGGGGTAGACGGCGTCGCAGTGCGGCAACTTGCCCCGCAACGAGGTCGGAGTCTCCGTAGCATCGAGGCGATTGACGCTCATCTCCTTGCGGCTCGCATGCCGTGGAGTAGGGCCTCGTATTCAGCCATGTTGTTGGTGCAGGGCGTGAATTAGAGGCGGAGGATGTAGCGGAGCTTGTCGCCTTTTGGTGAGGTCAGCACTATCCCGCTCTGCGCCGTCCGCGTTCTTGGACCCGTCGAAGTGCGAGCTCGATGGAGAATGCGGCTTCTCTGGCTGCTGGGCCTCCTCCCAGTCGGCGAGGAAGTCTGCCAGTGCCTGCGACTTAATCGCCCTTCGTGGCTCGTATTTAATGTTGTGGACGCCGATCTCGACGGCCCACTTGGCGACCCGCCCGGTCGCCTCGCGATTGCGGATGATATCTTGTAGTGGTGTTGAGGAGACGACCGTGATCGGGTGCTCCTGGAAGTAGTGCGGCAGGCGCCGCTGAGCCCTGAAGACCGCGTATACCAGTTTTTGGTACTGTGGGTATCGCTGGCGCGACTCGGTGAGGACCTCGCTGATGTAGTACACCGGCCGCTGGACCGGGCGCTCCTTTCCTTCCTCTGGTCGTTCGACGACCATTACAGCGCTGACGACGCGTTCGGACGCCGCGACGTAAACCAGCATGGGCTCTTTGTCAGCTGGTGCGGCGAGTAGTGGTGCGGCGAGTAGCACCTTTTTGAGGTCGCGGGCTCGTCCGCCTCCTTGTCCCCTTTGGAAGGTGGGGTTCTTCGCATCAGCGGTATAGGGCATCGCCTTTTACCGTGCGGGGATGAAACGACCGAGCCGCTACTCCGGCCAGCTACGGGCGTCGCGCAGCACTCGGGTTTGCCGAGCAGGCGATCGTGTCGATCTTCGTTGGGTTTGCCTCGATCCCTCGTTTGGAGAGCGTATCGATGGTTGCCGGCGGGTACACGAAGGTACACTTGTTTGGATTGAGCTTTATCTTGTACCTTCGCAGATTGGCGAAGGTCTCGCTAGGTCGTGAGTAGGTCGCCTTGGCGGCGGATTTCACGACCACGTCGTCGATGTGAACATGGATGTTGCGCCAATTTGGCTCGTGAGGCATTCTTGCATGCACTGCGCTGGTAGGTTGCTCCGGCGTTCTTGAGGCCGAAGGTCATGGCGGTGTAGCGAAGGCTCGAATGGCGTGATGAACGCCGTCTTCTCCTCGTCCTCGACAGCCATTTTGATCTGGTTATACCCGAGTAGGCGTCGAGGAAACATAGCGACTCGAACCCGCGGTGGAATCGATTATCGATCGATCCATGGGAGGACGAATCTCCTTTGGGCGGTATTCAGGTTTGTGTAGTCGATACACATTCTCCAGGTCCGTTCTTCTCGACCAGGACTGGGTTTGCCACCACTTGAGTATTTAATTGGCGGATGAAGCCAGCGGTAGACGCTGCACTTCCTCGGCGATTGCCGACGGGCGTTCTTCGTTGAAGGGCCGTAGCGATCGCTTGTTGGTCGCACTTTGGGGTCGGCGTTTAATTTGTGCTCAGCGAGATCCCTAGGGACACCAGGCATGTCGGAGGGTTTCCATGCGAAGATGTCCCTGTTCTCACGGAGGAACTCGATGAGCGCGCCTTCCTATGCTGGGCTCATGCCTGTCCCGATCGTCACCGTCTGGCTGGAGTCTCCTGGGACCAGCTCAACGGTGCGGGTGTGCGTCGTAGCCTCGAAGGTTGAGGTGTTTGCACCCTCTGAGTTTGGCTTCTTGAGTATCGTGGGGTCGTCGTTGTTAACCCCGCTCGCGTATTTGGCGAGCTCGTCGGCGTGATTAGTTTCTGCCGCGATGACGGCGTCGGCGAGTTCGGCTCCTTTGGCCTCGCATTCGGCGGCCATGTCGGGTCGCCGTTGATGGTGATGACTCCGCATGGCCCGGGAGCTTCATCGCGTTATGCAGCGTAGTGGGCGCCGCCATGAATTTAGCGACGCTGGCGCCCTAGGACGATGGTAAGGCTGTCGAATGGCACCAGCTCGAAGGCGATCCGCTCGGTGCGGAAGTTCTGGAGTACCGAAGGTGACGGGTAGCGTGACCTTGCCGATCGGTACGCCTTCCGACCGGGGCGATGCCGTGGAACGTGGTGTGGGTGGTTCGATCATCGATTGCGGAGCCGCCGCTGAAGGTGTCGAGGTAGAGGATGTTGATGGAGCTGCCGCCGTCCATCGGTGTCTTGGGGAGCGATGAGTCGCCGACCTTGGGCTTGACCACCAAGGCGACTCGTCACAGGTACTCGATGCGTGGCGAGTGGTCTTGCGGCTCGGTGATGGGCTGTTCCGACCAGTTGAGGAACGGGGGATGTCTGTTTGGGCCACCGCGTTGGGCGGCAGCGCGATGACCTTCTTCTCGCGCCGTGTTGAAGCCTGTGAAGGTATGGGCGAGCGGCTACTTTGCGAATTTTCCGCCATTCGGTCGTTGTCGGTGTCTTCCAGCGCGTGCCGTGCCTTCTCGATCTCCCCGAGGGTGTGGCGTCGGCGGTGGTGTGCGTGGCGGGCTTTCCTTCCCTGCTGTGAACGCACATGGTTGGTTAAGGAGGGGCGGATCGAACCTTGGCTTGTTCTTGTAGTTCCCGCCATCGTCGTTGCCCTCCGTCACGGCGGTAGCTCTTGGGGTCGCGTTATGCGTGCCCAGCGTTGGCGGCAAGTCGACTCGCCCGTCGTTGCGGCGCTTCACCTGTGGCGAGTGCCGCTGTAGCGTAGGTCGGTTCGTGACGCCGTCGTTGCCGCGTCTTGGCGTTGCCCTCCGGACTCGTCGACGTCTTGGTTGGGATCTTCCTCGGCGTCGTTTGGCGATCTCGAGGAGGTCGGGGATGTTGTCGAGTGTCGGCGTGTCGCTTGGCGACTAGAGGCTCGTGGCGGCATGAGGTCTTGAAGCAATGGATCGCGGTGTCCGGGTGGATGCCGACCGTTGCAGAGCTCTTGCCACCGTTGGACCCGATTGCGGGTCGACTCGCGGGGTACTGGACGCATCGTTCGGGTCCTCGATGGTGGTGGCGCGGTGTAGGAGCACTCGAAGTGCAGCGAAGGCGTCGCATTTCCTCCTGTGAGTCGATCTTGTCACGGGGGTGTTGATCCATTGCTGCGTCCCTCCATCATCGATTGGGAGGTAACAGGCGGCGGTAGGTCGATGTGACCGCGATCCCCATTGCCATGAGGTATGTGTCGAGCCGGACCGGGTCGTCGAGGAGTCGTATTTTCAATCTCCTTTGGCGCCTTGAAGTTGGGTGGGTACTTTTCCTCGGATCATTGGTCCGAAGCACTTAGGCCCTAGTCGACTGAGCGACCCCATAGGCTCGCCATCGCGGCGAGTAGTTAGGGTGTGCCGCAAGTCGTCGGGCTGGCGTGCGCGCCAGTTTTGGTTGTTGATGATGTGAGTGCGGGCGTCGATTGGCTCTCCATTAGCGGCGACGAAGTTGGTCGCCGGCCTGGGATCGTTGGTGGAGAGTGCCGCATTCGCGGGTCGGCGTTGGAGCTGCAGTGGCTCTGGCGGCGGGCAATTGAGGGTGTTTGCCACCGCTGGACGGCCGCTTGAGGCCGCCCTGCTTCCCGAGGAGCGCGAGTATACTCGCCCTTGCGAGTCGGCGCCTGCTTTTTGCTGTTCCACGGCCTTCGCGAGTAGGGCCCTGACGTACTGGATTTGTAAGGCGCCGTCGCCGGTGGCCGTGATGCTATCGGCTGCTGCTCGGCCTGCCACGAGGTTGTCCATCGGGGTGGAGAACAGTGGGAGGCCGTTAGCGTCTCGCTCCCGTGAGGAGACGACTATCCGCGGCTGGTCCCTGGGAGGGGTGCGGTTGGGTGGTGGTGGGGCACCCATCGCCGTCGATCCTGGCGGGGGGCGGTTGCTTCCTCCTGGTGGCGCGTTCTCGCAGATCGCGCGCATAGCCGGGTCGTTTTCGTCGTCGAAGTTCAGGGCGCGCCCCTGAACGGTGGGGTTCAGGCGTGACCTGATCCGCTGGTGGTAGCGTGATGCTTCTGCGTTGTCACCTGCCGAGGCGAATTTTTCGCTCGGCCTGCTCTTTGCGTCTTGCCTCCGCCAACTTCAGTGAGTTCCTCGACCTCCGTCGCCGTGGCGTTAGGAGGATCGGGTGGAGAAAGGGTCCTCCGGCGGATCGGTGCGGTGGCCATGTAGGTCGCGTGGCGGCCGCACCGTCGTGGAGGTCGGCGGAATTTTCCGACCGGTCGAATTCGAAGATCCCGAGGATGGAGGGTCCTCGAAATCTCCGCGTTGGAGACCGGACGATGGAGCCGCGGACGAGGCAGCGGTGATGGATCCGGCGAGTGGCCGGGGTCGCCGTCGTCCGGTGAGGGCGTCTTCTGCGGCGGCTGAGTTTTCGCCACGTTGTGGGCGAGTTGTACTCGGGCGGCGGTGGATCGTGCGGATCGGCTCTCGGAGAGCCGATCGGCGTGGTGGCGACTTCGCGGATGCGGCCGAGTCCTCCGGTGATGGCGTCGGTGAAGCCGGCGAAGGCGATCGTGCCGTGGCGGGATCACGCAGTGTGTGACGGTCGCGCCCGGCGGGGCGTAGCTGCCGGCAAGATCTGGAGCATCGCCGATCGCTATCATGCGGCGGTGGCGACCGTCTCGTTGATGGGCAGATTGGATCTCGCCGCGAACACCGGCCCGGACCGGCCAGGCCCACGGTGGGCGCCTTGTCTTGGGAATGACCACGGCAGATCTGCAATCGGCAGTAGTAGAACGAGGGCAAGGCGGCCAGCCATCTGCGGTGAGATGAGGGCAAAGACACGAGGGTTTACCAGGTTCGGCCCCGAGGGTAAAGACCTACTGCTAGATTGTATTATGGAGGTGTTTACAATGGGCGAACTCGGCGACTAGGCGGCGAGTTGCTTGGGTGTATGAGGGAACGTCTCTCTACTCACCCCATAGGGAGGTTTATATAAGCTCACCTCCCCTAGGGTTTAAATATCTCAACCGACTTGGTTACAACTTCGGTAATCATTTAACCCAGTCCGACCGGGCCTATCTGCTCGCCTGGGCCTTCAACTTCCAGTCGCCTGGTACCTCGCTGGGCTTTGATCCACTCGCCGTTATGCAGGCCCACTCGCCAGTCCTTGGGCCAGTCGGAAACGTCCGTGAGCATACCCAAAGAGGCGTATCCCCATCAATAATCAGGGAAGAATCAAGGAAGAAATGGCGGGAGAAATGTCGGGAAAAAGTGGCGGGAAGAAAAATGGCTCATTTAGAACTTGCATTGGATCTCTGAAGAAACCACATATTGCGAGTCTAAAAATGATTTTTTCAAAAAATCACGGGCGATAGATCATGTACATGTAGTACAAACCGGACCCACTTCCTACCGATTCGGCAGACATTTATCCTTTTTACCCATGATGGATGAAAAGGTTTGAGATGTGCTGGTTGGGAGATAGTCCATGTAAGGTGGTATAGTATTTTAGGAAAATGGGATGGTAGCATTCTGAAACGGCATTTTGGTGGTTACTTCACAAAACGACCCGTTTTTTGCGCTCGGAAAATGGAAAAAGGCTTTTTCGTGCGACAAAAAGGAAAACTTCCTCCTGCAACATTGTTCTCCATACCAATGTCCACACGCATGCATAATATGCGCACAGCATCACAAACTATGCCGTGATTCAGCACATAACATCGGTCATTTGGACCGAAAGCCATGAAACCTCGAACATGATAGGTCATTTTGTGAAGGTTTTTTCGAGACATGATCAATATACCAAGTCTGGTATTTTTCCTTTCAACTATGTCACATAATATGACACCACGCGAAGGATTTTCATTGTTCGGATTTTTTTGAATTTATTATGCCCGTTTTGAATTTTCTGAATTTCTAACTATGGTCGAACCGGCGTGCATGAAGATAGGGGACGAGCATCGTTAGATCTTGCATTGGATCTCTGAAGAAACCACATATTGCGAGTCCAAAAATGATTTTTTCAAAAAATCATGGGCGATAGATCATGTACCTGTAGTACAAACCGGACCCACTTCCCACCAATTCGGCAGATATTTCTCCTTTTTACCCGGGATGGAAGAAAAGGTTTGAGATGTCCCGGTTGGGAGATAGTCCATGTAAGGTGGTCTAGTATTTTAGGAAAATGGGACGGTAGCAGTCTGAAACGGCATTTTGGTGGTTACTTCACAAAACGACCCTCTTTTTTGCGCTTGGAAAATGGAAAAGGGATTTTCCGTGCGACAAAAAAGAAAACTTCCTCCTACAACATTGTGCTCCATACCAATGTCCACACGCATGCATAATATGGGCACATCATCACAAACTATGTCGTGATTCAGCACATAACATCGGTCATTTGGACCGAAAGCCATGAAACCTCGAACATGATAGGTCATTTTGTGACGGTTTTTTCGAGACATGATCAATATACCAAGTCTGGTATTTTTCCTTTCAACTATGTCACAAAATATGACACCACGCGAAGGATTTTCATTGTTCGGATTTTTTTTGAATTTATTATGCCTTTTGAATTTTTGAATTTCTAACTATGGTCGAACGGTGTGCATGAAGATAGGGGCGAGCATAGTTAGAACTTGCATTGGATCTCTGAAGAAACCACATATTGCGAGTCTAAAATGATTTTTCAAAAAATCAGGCGATAGATCATGTACTTGTAGTACAAACCGGACCCACTTCCTACCGATTTGGCGGACATTTCTCCTTTTACCGTGATGGATGAAAAGGTTTGAGTTGTCGGTTGGGAGATAGTCCATGTAAGGTGGTCCAAGATTTTAGGAAAATGGGGCGGTAGCATTACGGCGCATTTTGGTGGTTACTTCACAAAACAACCCGTTTTTTGCGCTCGGAAAATGGAAAAGGGCTTTTCCGTGCGACAAAATGGAAAACTTCCTCCTGCAACATTGTTCTCCATACCAATGTCCCCATGCATGCATAATATGGGCACAGCATCACAAACTATGCCGTGATTCAGCACATAACATCGGTCATTTGGACCGAAAGCCATGAAACCTCGAACATGATAGGTCATTTTGTGAAGGTTTTTTCGTGACATGATCAATATACCAAGTCTCGCATTTTTCCTTTCAACTATGTCACATAATATGACACCATGCGAAGGATTTTCATTGTTCGTTTTTTTTTTGAATTTATTATGGCCGTTTTGAATTTTCTGAATTTCTAACTATGGTCGAACCGGCGTGCATGAAGATAGGGGACGCGCATCGTTAGATCTTGCATTGGATCTCTGAATAAACCACATATTGCGAGTCTAAAAATGATTTTTTCAAAAAATCACGGGCGATAGATCATTTACCTGTAGAACAAACCGGACCCACTTCCAGCCGATTCGACAGACATTTGTCCTTTTTACCCGGGATGGACAAAAAGGTTTGAGATGTCCCAGTTGGGAGATAGTCCATGTAAGGTGGTCTAGTATTTTAGGAAAATGGGACGGTAGAATTCTGAAACTGCATTTTGGTGGTTACTTCACAAAACGACCCGTTTTTACGCTCGGAAAATTGAAAAGGGATTTTCCGTGCGATAAAAAGGAAAACTTCCTCCTGCAACATTGTTCTCCATACCAATGTCCACACGCATGCATAATATGGGCACATCATCACAAACTATGCCGTGATTCAGCACATAACATTGGCCATTTGGACCGAAAGCCATGAAACCTTGAACATGATAGGTCATTTTGTGAAGTTTTTTTCGAAACATGATCAATATACCAAGTCTGGTATTTTTACTTTCAACTATCTCACATAATATGACACCACGCGAAGGATTTTCATTGCTCGGATTTTTTTGAATTTATTATGCCTGTTTTGAATTTTCTGAATTTCTTACTATGGTCGAACCGGCGTGCATGAAGATACGGGACGAGCATCGTTAGATCTTGCATTGGATCTCTGAAGAAACCACATATTGCGATTCTAAAAATGATTTTTTCAAAAAATCACGGGCGATAGATCATGTACCTGTAGTACAAACTGGACCCACTTCCTACCGATTCGGCAGACATTTGTCCTTTTTACCCGGGATGGATGAAAAGGTTTGAGATGTCCCGGTTGGGAGATAGTCCATGTAAGGTGGTCTAGTATTTTAGGAAAATGGGATGGTAGCATTCTGAAACGACCTTTTGGTGGTTACTTCACAAAACGACCCGTTTTTTGCGCTCGAAAAATGGAAAAGGGTTTTTCCGTGCGACAAAAAGGAGAACTTCCTCCTGCAACATTGTTCTCCATACCAATGTCCACACGCATGCATAATATGGGCACAGCATCACAAACTATGCCATGATTCAGCACATAACATCGATCATTTGGACCGAAAGCCATGAAACCTAGAACATGATAGGTCATTTTGTGATGGTTTTTTCGAGACATGATCAATATACCAAGTCTGGTATTTTTCCTTTCAACTATGTCACATAATATGACACCACACGAAGGATTTTCATTGTTCGGATTTGTTTTGAATTTATTATTCCCGTTTTGAATTTTCTGAATTTCTAACTATGGTCGAACCGGCGTGCATGAAGATAGGGGACGAGCGTCGTTAGATCTTGCATTGGATCTCTGAAGAAACCACATATTGCGAGTTTAAAAATGATTTTTTCAAAAAATCACGGGCGATAGATCATGTACCTGTAGTACAAACCGGACCCACTTCCTACCGATTCGGCAGACATTTGTCTTTTTTACCCGAGATGGACGAAAAGGTTTGAGATGTCCCAGTTGGGAGATAGTCCATGTAAGCTGGTCTAGTATTTGAGGAAAATGGGATGGTAGCATTCTGAAACGGCATTTTGGTGGTTACTTCACAAAACTGCCCGTTTTTTGCGCTCGGAAAATGGAAAAGGGCTTTTCCGTGCGACAAAAAGGAAAACTTCCTCCTGCAACATTGTTCTCCATACCAATGTCCACACGCATGCATAATATGGACATAGCATCACAAACTATGCCGTGATTCAGCACATAACATCGGTCATTTGGACCGAAAGCCATGGAACCTCGAACATGATAGGTCATTTTGTGATGGTTTTTTCGAGACATGATCAATATACCAAGTCTGGTATTTTTACTTTCAACTATGTGACATAATATGACACCACGCGAAGGATTTTCATTGTTCGGATTTTTTTTGAATTTATTATGCCGGTTTTGATTTTTCTGAAATTTCTAACTATGGTCGAACCGGCGTGCATGAAGTTAGGGGACGAGCATCGTTAGATCTTGCATTGGATCTCTGAAGAAACCACATATTGCGAGTCTAAAAATGATTTTTTTCGAAAAATCACGGGCGATAGATCATGTACCTGTAGTACAAACCGGACCCACTTCCTACCGATTCGGCAGACATTTGTCCTTTTTACCCGGGATGGACGAAAAGGTTTGAGATGTCCCGGTTGGGAGATAGTCCATGTAAGGTGGTCTAGTATTTTAGGAAAATGGGATGGTAGCATTCTGAAACGGCATTTTGGTGGTTACATCACAAAACGACCCTTTTTTGCGCTCGAAAAATGGAAAAGGGCTTTTCCGTGCGAAAAAAAGGAGAACTTCCTCCTGCAACATTGTTCTCCATACCAATGTCCACACGCATGCATAATATGGGCACAGCATCACAAACTATGCCGTGATTCAGCACATAACATCGATCATTTGGACCGAAAGCCATGAAACCTCGAACATGATAGGTCATTTTGTGAAGGTTTTTTCGAGACATGATCAATATACCAAGTATGGTATTTATTTTCAACTATGTCACATAATATGACACCACGCGAAGGATTTTCATTGTTCGGATTTGTTTTGAATTTGTTATGCCCGTTTTGAATTTTCTGAATTTCTAACTATGGTCGAACCGGCGTGCATGAAGATAGGGGACGAGCATCGTTAGATCTTGCACTGGATCTCAGAAGAAACCACATATTGCGAGTCTAAAAATGATTTTTTCAAAAAATCACGGGCGATAGATCATTTACCTGTAGTACAAACCGGACCCACTTCCTACCGATTCGGCAGACATTTGTCCTTTTTATCCGAGATGGACGAAAAGGTTTGAGATGTCCCGGTTGGGAGATAGTCCATGTAAGCTGGTCTAGTATTTGAGGAAAATGGGATGGTAGCATTCTGAAACGGCATTTTGGTGGTTACTTCACAAAACGGCCCGTTTTTTGCGCTCGGAAAATGGAAAACGGCTTTTCCGTGCGACAAAAAAGAAAACTTCCTCCTACAACATTGTGCTCCATACCAATGTCCACACGCATGCATAATATGGGCACATCATCACAAACTATGTCGTGATTCAGCACATAACATCGGTCATTTGGACCGAAAGCCATGAAACCTCGAACATGATAGGTCATTTTGTGACGGTTTTTTCGAGACATGATCAATATACCAAGTCTGGTATTTTTCCTTTCAACTATGTCACAAAATATGACACCACGCGAAGGATTTTCATTGTTCGGATTTTTTTTGAATTTATTATGCCTGTTTTGAATTTTCTGAATTTCTAACTATGGTCGAACCGGTGTGCATGAAGATAGGGGACGAGCATAGTTAGAACTTGCATTGGATCTCTGAAGAAACCACATATTGCGAGTCTAAAAATGATTTTTTCAAAAAATCACGGGCGATAGATCATGTACTTGTAGTACAAACCGGACCCACTTCCTACCGATTTGGCAGACATTTCTCCTTTTTACCCGTGATGGATGAAAAGGTTTGAGTTGTCCCGGTTGGGAGATAGTCCATGTAAGGTGGTCCAGTATTTTAGGAAAATGGGACGGTAGCATTCTGAAACGGCATTTTGGTGGTTACTTCACAAAACAACCCGTTTTTTGCGCTCGGAAAATGGAAAAGGGCTTTTCCGTGCGACAAAATGGAAAACTTCCTCCTGCAACATTGTTCTCCATACCAATGTCCCCATGCATGCATAATATGGGCACAGCATCACAAACTATGTCGTGATTCAGCACATAACATCGGTCATTTGGACCGAAAGCCATGAAACCTCGAACATGATAGGTCATTTTGTGAAGGTTTTTTCGTGACATGATCAATATACCAAGTCTCGCATTTTTCCTTTCAACTATGTCACATAATATGACACCATGCGAAGGATTTTCATTGTTCGTTTTTTTTTTGAATTTATTATGCCCGTTTTGAATTTTCTGAATTTCTAACTATGGTCGAACCGGCGTGCATGAAGATAGGGGACGCGCATCGTTAGATCTTGCATTGGATCTCTGAATAAACCACATATTGCGAGTCTAAAAATGATTTTTTCAAAAAATCACGGGCGATAGATCATTTACCTGTAGAACAAACCGGACCCACTTCCAGCCAATTCGACAGACATTTGTCCTTTTTACCCGGGATGGACAAAAAGGTTTGAGATGTCCCAGTTGGGAGATAGTCCATGTAAGGTGGTCTAGTATTTTAGGAAAATGGGACGGTAGAATTCTGAAACTGCATTTTGGTGGTTACTTCACAAAACGACCCGTTTTTACGCTCGGAAAATTGAAAAGGGATTTTCCGTGCGATAAAAAGGAAAACTTCCTCCTGCAACATTGTTCTCCATACCAATGTCCACACGCATGCATAATATGGGCACATCATCACAAACTATGCCGTGATTCAGCACATAACATTGGCCATTTGGACCGAAAGCCATGAAACCTTGAACATGATAGGTCATTTTGTGAAGTTTTTTTCGAGACATGATCAATATACCAAGTCTGGTATTTTTACTTTCAACTATCTCACATAATATGACACCACGCGAAGGATTTTCATTGTTCGGATTTTTTTGAATTTATTATGCCTGTTTTGAATTTTCTGAATTTCTTACTATGGTCGAACCGGCGTGCATGAAGATACGGGACGAGCATCGTTAGATCTTGCATTGGATCTCTGAAGAAACCACATATTGCGATTCTAAAAATGATTTTTTCAAAAAATCACGGGCGATAGATCATGTACCTGTAGTACAAACTGGACCCACTTCCTACCGATTCGGCAGACATTTGTCCTTTTTACCCGGGATGGATGAAAAGGTTTGAGATGTCCCGGTTGGGAGATAGTCCATGTAAGGTGGTCTAGTATTTTAGGAAAATGGGATGGTAGCATTCTGAAACGACATTTTGGTGGTTACTTCACAAAACGACCCGTTTTTTGCGCTCGAAAAATGGAAAAGGGTTTTTCCGTGCGACAAAAAGGAGAACTTCCTCCTGCAACATTGTTCTCCATACCAATGTCCACACGCATGCATAATATGGGCACAACATCACAAACTATGCCATGATTCAGCACATAACATCGATCATTTGGACCGAAAGCCATGAAACCTAGAACATGATAGGTCATTTTGTGAAGGTTTTTTCGAGACATGATCAATATACCAAGTCTGGTATTTTTCCTTTCAACTATGTCACATAATATGACACCACACGAAGGATTTTCATTGTTCGGATTTGTTTTGAATTTATTATTCCCGTTTTGAATTTTCTGAATTTCTAACTATGGTCGAACCGGCGTGCATGAAGATAGGGGACGAGCGTCGTTAGATCTTGCATTGGATCTCTGAAGAAACCACATATTGCGAGTTTAAAAATGATTTTTTCAAAAAATCACGGGCGATAGATCATGTACCTGTAGTACAAACCGGACCCACTTCCTACCGATTCGGCTGACATTTGTCTTTTTTACCCGAGATGGACGAAAAGGTTTGACATGTCCCAGTTGGGAGATAGTCCATGTAAGCTGGTCTAGTATTTGAGGAAAATGGGATGGTAGCATTCTGAAACGGCATTTTGGTGGTTACTTCACAAAACTGCCCGTTTTTTGCGCTCGGAAAATGGAAAAGGGCTTTTCCGTGCGACAAAAAGGAAAACTTCCTCCTGTAACATTGTTCTCCATACCAATGTCCACACGCATGCATAATATGGACATAGCATCACAAACTATGCCGTGATTCAGCACATAACATCGGTCATTTGGACCCAAAGCCATGGAACCTCGAACATGATAGGTCATTTTGTGATGGTTTTTTCGAGACATGATCAATATACCAAGTCTGGTATTTTTACTTTCAACTATGTGACATAATATGACACCACGCGAAGGATTTTCATTGTTCGGATTTTTTTTTAATTTATTATGCCGGTTTTGATTTTTCTGAAATTTCTAACTATGGTCGAACCGGCGTGCATGAAGTTAGGGGACGAGCATCGTTAGATCTTGCATTGGATCTCTGAAGAAACCACATATTGCGAGTCTAAAAATGATTTTTTTCGAAAAATCACGGGCGATAGATCATGTACCTGTAGTACAAACCGGACCCACTTCCTACCGATTCGGCAGACATTTGTCCTTTTTACCCGGGATGGACGAAAAGGTTTGAGATGTCCCGGTTGGGAGATAGTCCATGTAAGGTGGTCTAGTATTTTAGGAAAATGGGATGGTAGCATTCTGAAACGGCATTTTGGTGGTTACATCACAAAACGACCCGTTTTTTGCGCTCGAAAAATGGAAAAGGGCTTTTCCGTGTGAAAAAAAGGAGAACTTCCTCCTGCAACATTGTTCTCCATACCAATGTCCACACGCATGCATAATATGGGCACAGCATCACAAACTATGCCGTGATTCAGCACATAACATCGATCATTTGGACCGAAAGCCATGAAACCTCGAACATGATAGGTCATTTTGTGAAGGTTTTTTCGAGACATGATCAATATACCAAGTATGGTATTTTACTTTCAACTATGTCACATAATATGACACCACGCGAAGGATTTTCATTGTTCGGATTTGTTTTGAATTTATTATGCCCGTTTTGAATTTTCTGAATTTCTAACTATGGTCGAACCGGCGTGCATGAAGATAGGGGACGAGCATCGTTAGATCTTGCACTGGATCTCAGAAGAAACCACATATTGCGAGTCTAAAAATGATTTTTTCAAAAAATCACGGGCGATAGATCATTTACCTGTAGTACAAACCGGACCCACTTCCTACCGATTCGGCAGACATTTGTCCTTTTTATCCGAGATGGACGAAAAGGTTTGAGATGTCCCGGTTGGGAGATAGTCCATGTAAGCTGGTCTAGTATTTGAGGAAAATGGGATGGTAGCATTCTGAAATGGCATTTTGGTGGTTACTTCACAAAACGGCCCGTTTTTTGCGCTCGGAAAATGGAAAAGGGCTTTTCCGTGCGACAAAAAGGAAAACTTCCTCCTGCAACATTGTTCTCCATACCAATGTCCACACGCATGCATAATATGGACATAGCATCACAAACTATGCCGTGATTCAGCACATAACATCGGTCATTTGGACCGAAAGCCATGAAACCTCGAACATGATAGGTCATTTTGTGAAGATTTTTTCGAGACATGATCAATATACCAAGTCTGGTATTTTTACTTTCAACTATGTGACATAATATGACACCACGCGAAGGATTTTCATTGTTCGGATTTTTTTTGAATTTATTATGCCCGTTTGGAATTTTCTAAAATTTCTAACTATGGTCGAACCGGTGTGCATGAAGATAGGGGACGAGCATCGTTAGATCTTGCATTGGATCTCTGAAGAAACCACATATTGCGAGTCTAAAAATGATTTTTTCAAAAAATCACGGGCGATAGATCATGTACCTGTAGTACAAACCGGACCCACTTCCTACCGATTCGGCAGACATTTGTCCTTTTTACCCGGGATGGACGAAAAGGTTTGAGATGTCCCGGTTGGGAGATAGTCCATGTAAGGTGGTATAGTATTTTAGGAAAATGGGATGGTAGCATTCTGAAACGGCATTTTTGTGGTTACTTCAAAAAATGACCCGTTTTTGGCGCTCGAAAAATGGAAAAGGGTTTTTCCGTGCGACAAAAAGGAGAACTTCCTCCTGCAACATTGTTCTCAATACCAATGTCCACACGCATGCATAATATGGGCAAAGCATCACAAACTATGCCGTGATTCAGCACATAATATCGATCATTTGGACCGAAAGCCATGAAACCTCGAATATGATAGGTCATTTTGTGAAGGTTTTTTCGAGACATGATCAATATACCAAGTCTGCTATGTTACTTTCAACTATGTCACATAATATGACACCACGCGAAGGATTTTCATTGTTCAGATTTGTGTTGAATTTATTATGCCCGTTTTGAATTTTCTGAATTTCTAACTATGGTTGAACCGGCGTGCATGAAGATAGGGGACGAGCATCGTTAGATCTTGCATTGGATCTCTAAACAAACCACATATTGCGAGTCTAAAAATGATTTTTTCAAAAAATCACGGGCGATAGATCATGTACCTGTAGTACAAACCGGACCCACTTCCTACCGATTCAGCAGACATTTGTCCTTTTTACCCGGGATGGAGGAAAATGTTTGAGATGTCCCGGTTGGGAGATAGTCCATGTAAGGTGGTCTAGTATTTGAGGAAAATGGGATGGTAGCATTCTGAAACGGCATTTTGGTGGTTACTTCACAAAACAGCTCGTTTTTTGCGCTCGAAAAATGGAAAAGGGCTTTTCCGTGCGACAAAAAGGAAAACTTCCTCCTGCAACATTGTTCTCCATACCAATGTCCACACGCATGCATAATATGGACATAGCATCACAAACTATGCCGTGATTCAGCACATAACATCGGTCATTTGGACCGAAAGCCATGAAACCTCGAACATGATAGGTCATTTTTTGAAGGTTTTTTTGACACATGTTCAATATACCAAGTCTGGTATTTTTCCTTTCAACTATGTCACATAATATGACACCACGCGAAGGATTTTTATTGTTCGGATTTTTTTTGAATTTATTATGCCCGTTTTGAATTTTCTGAAATTTCTAACTATGGTCGAACCGGCGTGCATGAAGATAGGGGGCGAGCATCGTTAGATCTTGCATTGGATCTCTGAAGAAACCACATATTGCGAGTCTAAAAATGATTTTTTCAAAAAATCACGGGCGATAGATCATGTACCTGTAGTACAAACCGGACCCACTTCCTACCAATTCGGCAAACATTTGTCCTTTTTACCCGGGATGGACGAAAAGGTTTGAGATGTCCTGGTTGGGAGATAGTCCATGTAAGGTGGTATAGTATTTTAGTTAAATGGGACGGTAGCATTCTGAAACGGCATTTTGGTGGTTACTTCACAAAACGGCCCGTTTTTTGCGCTCGAAAAATGGAAAAGG
This sequence comes from Avena longiglumis, assembly GCA_030063025.1. Taxonomy (NCBI): domain Eukaryota; kingdom Viridiplantae; phylum Streptophyta; class Magnoliopsida; order Poales; family Poaceae; genus Avena; species Avena longiglumis. Next base: position 138,904,328 of record CP125976.1, read on the forward strand.
GCTTTTCCGTGCGACAAAAAGGAAAACTTCCTCCTGCAACATTGTTCTCCATACCAATGTCCACACGCATGCATAATATGGATATAGCATCACAAACTATGCCGTGATTCAGCACATAACATCGGTCATTTGGACCGAAAGCCATGAAACCTTGAACATGATAGGTCATTTTGTGAAGGTTTTTTTGACACATGATCAATATACCAAGTCTGGTATTTTTCCTTTCAACTATGTCACATAATATGACACCACGCGAAGGATTTTCATTGTTCGGATTTTTTTGAATTTATTATGCCCGTTTTGAATTTTCTGAAATTTCTAACTATGGTCGAACCGGCGTGCTTGAAGATAGGGGACGAGCATCGTTAGATATTGCATTGGATCTCTGAAGAAACCACATATTGCGAGTCTAAAAATGATTTTTTCAAAAAATCACGGGCAATAGATCATGTACCTGTAGTACAAACCGGACCCACTTCCTACCGATTTGGCAGACATTTGTCCTTTTTACCCGGGATGGACGAAAATGTTTGAGATGTACTGTTTTGGAGATAGTCCATGTAAGGTGGTATAGTATTTTAGGAAAATGGGACAGTAGCATTCTGAAACGGCATTTTGGTGGTTACTTCACAAAACGACCCATTTTTTGTGCTCGGAAAATGGAAAAGGGCTTTTCCGTGCGACAAAAAGTAAAACTTCCTGCTGCAACAGTGTTCTCCATACCAATGTCCACACGCATGCATAATATGGACATAGCATCACAAACTATGCCGTGATTCAGCACATAACATCGGTCATTTGGACCGAAAGCCATGAAACCTTGAACATGATAGGTCATTTTGTGAAGATTTTTTCGAGACATGATCAATATACCAAGTCTAGTGTTTTTACTTTCAACTATGTGACATAATATGACACCACGCGAAGGATTTTCATTGTTTGGATTTTTTTTTGAATTTATTATGCCCGTTTTGAATTTTCTGAAATTTCTAACTATGGTCGAACCAGCGTGCATGAAGATAGGGGACGAGCATCGTTAGATCTTGCATTGGATCTCTGAAGAAACCACATATTGCAAGTCTAAAAATGTTTTTTTCAAAAAATCACGGGCGATAGATCATGTACCTGTAGTACAAACCGGACCCACTTCCTACCTATTCGGCAGACATTTGTCCTTTTTACCCGGGATGGACGAAAAGGTTTGAGATGTCCCGGTTGGGTGATAGTCCATGTAAGGTGGTCTAGTATTTTAGGAAAATGGGATGGTAGCATTTTGAAACCGCATTTTGGTGGTTACTTCACAAAACGGCCCGTTTTTTGCGCTCGGAAAATGGAAAAGGGCTTTTCCGTGCGACAAAAAGGAAAACTTCCTCCTGCAACATTGTTCTCCATACCAATGTCCACACATGCATAATATGTACATAGCATCACAAACTATGTCGTGATTCAGCACATAACATCGATCATTTGGACCGAAAGCCATGAAACCTCGAACATGATAGGTCATTTTGTGAAGGTTTTTTCGAGACATGATCAATATACCAAGTCTGGTATTTTTACTTTCAACTATGTGACATAATATGACACCACGCGAAGGATTTTCATTGTTCGGATTTTTTTGAATTTATTATGCCCGTTTTGAATTTTCTGAAATTTCTAACTATGGTCGAACCAGCGTGCATGAATATAGGGGACGAGCATCGTTAGATCTTGCATTGGATCTCTGAAGAAACCACATATTGCGAGTCTAAAAATGATTTTTTCAAAAAATCACGGGCGATAGATCATGTACCTGTAGTACAAACCGGACCCACTTCCTACCGATTCGGCAGACATTTGTCCTTTTTACCCGGGATGGACGAAAAGGTTTGAGATGTCCCGGTTGGGAGATAGTCCATGTAAGGTAGTATAGTATTTTAGGAAAATGGGACGGTTGCATTCTGAAACGGCATTTTGGTGGTTACTTCACAAAACGACCCATTTTTTGCGTTCGGAAAATGGAAAAGGGCTTTTCCGTGCGACAAAAAGGAAAACTTCCTCATGCAACATTGTTCTCCATACCAATTTCCACACGCATGCATAATATGGGCACATCATCACAAACTATGCCGTGATTCAGCACATAACTTCGGTCTTTTCGACCGAAAGCCATGAAACCTCGAACATGATAGGTCATTTTGTGAAGGTTTTTTCGAGACATGATCAATATACCAAGTCTGGTATTTTCCCTTTCAACTATGTCACATAATATGACACCACGCGAAGGATTTTCATTGTTCGGTTTTTTTTTTAATTTATTATGCCCGTTTTGAATTTTCTGAATTTCTAACTATGGTCGAACCGGCGTGCATGAAGATAGGGGACGAGCAATGTTAGATCTTGCATTGGATCTCTGAAGAAACCACATATTGCGAGTCTAAAATGATTTTTTCAAAAAATCACGGGCGATAGATCATGTACCTGTAGTACAAACCAGACCCACTTCCTACCGATTCGGCAGACATTTACCCTTTTTATCCGGGATGGACGAAAAGGTTTGAGATGTCCCAGTTGGGAGATAGTCCATGTAAGTTGGTCTAGTATTTTAGGAAAATGGGACGGTAGCATTCTGAAACGGTATTTTGGTGGTTACTTCACAAAACGACCCGTTTTTTTCGCTCGGAAAATGGAAAACGGCTTTTCCGTGCGACAAAAAGGAAAACTTCCTCATGCAACATTGTTCTCCATACCAATGTCCACACGCATGCATAATATAGGCACAGCATCACAAACTATGCCGTGATTCAGCACATAACATCGGTCATTTGGACCGAAAGCCATGAAACCTCGAACATGATAGGTCATTTTGTGAAGGTTTTTTCGAGACATGATAAATATACCAAGTCTGGTATTTTTCATTTCAACTATGTCACATAATATGACACCACGCGAATGATTTTCATTGTTCGGATTTTTTTTGAATTTATTATGCCCGTTTTGAATTTTCTGAATTTCTAACTATGGTCGAACCGGCGTGCATGAAGATAGGGGACGAGCATCGTTAGATCTTGCATTGGATCTCTGAAGAAACCACATATTGAGAGTCTAAAAATGATTTTTTCAAAAAATCACGGGCGATAGATCATGTACCTGTAGTACAAACCGGACCCACTTCCTACCGATTCGGCAGACATTTGTCCTTTTTACCCGAGATGGACGAAAAGGTTTGAGATGTCCCAGTTGGGAGATAGTCCATGTAAGCTGGTCTAGTATTTGAGGAAAATGGGATGGTAGCATTCTGAAACGTCATTTTGGTGGTTACTTCACAAAACGACCCGTTTTTTGCGCTCGGAAAATGGAAAAGGGCTTTTCCGTGCGACAAAAAAGAAAACTTGCTCCTGCAACATTGTTCTCCATACCAATGTCCACATGTATGCAAAATATGGGCACGGCATCACAAAGTATGCCGTGATTCAACACATAACATCGGTCATTTGGACCGAAAGCCATGAAACCTCGAACATGATAGGTCATTTTGTGAAGGTTTTTTCGAGACATGATCAATATACCAAGTCTGGTATTTTTAATTTCAACTATGTCACATAATATGACACCACGCGAATGATTTTCATTGTTCGGATTTTTTTTGAATTTATTATGCCCGTTTTGAATTTTCTGAATTTCTATCTATGGTCGAACCGGCGTGCATGAAGATAGGGGACGAGCATCGTTAGATATTTCATTGGATCTCTGAAGAAACCACATATTGCGAGTCTAAAAATGATTTTTTCAAAAAATCACGGGCGGTAGATCATGTACCTATAGTACAAACCGGACCCACTTCCTGCCGATTCGGCAGACATTTGTCCTTTTTACCCGGGATGGACGAAAAGGTTTAAGATGTCCCGGTTGGGAGATAGTCCATGTAAGGTGGTCTAGTATTTTAGGAAAATGGGACGGTAGCATTATGAAACGTCATTTTGGTGGTTACTTTACAAAACGACCCGTTTTTTGCGCTCGGAAAATGGAAAAGGGCTTTTCCGTGCGACAAAAAAGAAAACTTCCTCCTGCAACATTGTTCTCCATACCAATGTCCACATGTATGCATAATATGGGCACGGCATCACAAAGTATGCCGTGATTCAACACATAACATCGGTCATTTGGACCGAAAGCCATGAAACCTCGAACATGATAGGTCATTTTGTGAAGGTTTTTTCGAGACATGATCAATATACCAAGTCTGGTATTTTTCCTTTCAACTATGTCACATAATATGACACCACGCGAAGGATTTTCATTGTTCGGATTTTCAATATACTAAAGGTTCATCTTTAGTCCCGGTTGGAGGGATTTCGGCAGGCTAGGCCAGACAACACTAATGATAGGGGTGAGTGTCGACATTATGTCGTGCTGCGTGTACCTTGTCCCGGATGGTGTCACCAACCGGGAATAAAGATGAACCTTTAGTCCCAGTTGGAGACACCAACCGGGAAAAAACATAAGTCAACACTAATAATAGGGGTGAGTGTCGACATTATTTCGTAAGTGTCGACACTATGCCGAGGTGCTTGTACTATAAATAGGCATCCTTGTGAGTCCAGTCCTGCAGCCAGTTTGAGGCATCTCCAAGATGGTTTTCGAGAGCAGGGACACCACTACGGCCAGTTTCAGGGAGATGCTGATGGAGCCCAGTCCTCCGGCATCTCCGAGAAACTAGTCATAGAGGCACTCCCTAATATGTGAAATTAGTTAGCTCCCAGGCGTATTGATCTAGTTAGAGAAGTTACAAGCTGCAAGATGGTTTTCGAGAGCAGGGACACAACTACGGCGATTTGGGGAGATGTCACGATCCCATCTCCGGCATCTCAGAAATCGTCACAGAGGCACTCCCTAATATGTGAAATTAGTTAGCTCCAAGGTGTATTGATCTAGTTAGAGAAGTTACAAGCTGCAAGATGGTTTTCGAGAGCAGGGACACCACTATGACCAGTTTCAGGGAGGATGCCGCCGAATCCCAGTCCTCCGGCATCTCCAAGAAACTGGTCATAGAGGCACTCCCTAATATGTGACCGCGCGTGTTTGGAGATCAGATCTTAATGGTAAGTACGAATCGGGACAACTTCTTCATAGTCCCGGTCCAGCCACAAAATGGGACTAACACTCAAGACATTTATTAATATTAAAAACTGAGACTACAAAACCTGGACTAAAGGCCCCCTTATATATAGTCCCGGTCAAGCCACAAACCGCGAAAGATATCCTTCGGTGAACCCACAAACCGCGGAAGACATGAACTAGAGTTACATAATATGAGCATGAACTTCTTGGCATATGTCCTTCCTTATGATCGCTTCAGACGTAACCATGGAGCATCTTCTTTACTTAACGGAATGCTTGGATTAGTTTTCACTATGAAGGGCGGAATTTCATCAAACTTAATATAATCTTCTGACATGTCTGTCTTGTCCTCGATTCCCACGATGTTTCTTTTCCCTGAAAGAACTATGTGACGCTTTGGCTCATCATATGATGTATTTGTTTGCATATTTTTTCTTTTTTCGATGCGAGGACATGTCCTTCACATAGAAAACCGAGACACATCATTGGCTAGGACGAATGGTTCATCTCTATAACCAAGATTGTTGAGATCCACTTGTTGTCATTCCGCATAACCTGGTCTATCTTTACCCCTTCCCCATTCAGGTTGACCCATTTGCAGCGAAACAAAGGGACCTTAAAAGAGACTCCATAGTCTAGTTCCCATATCTCCTCTATGCAACCATAATATGTTTCCTTTTGTCCATTCTCGTCTATTGCATCAAAGCGGACACCACTATTTTGGTTGGTGCTATTTTTATCTTGGGCGATCGTGTAGAATGTATTCCCATTTATTTCGTACCCTTGGAAATTCAATACAGTAGAATATGGTGACGTGGCCAACAAGTATAGCTGATCTCCAACAGTGGTGTCATTCAAGAGATGTGTCCGCATCCAACCACCGAAAGACTTCATGTGTTCATCTATAATCCATGATTCGGGCTTCCCCGGGTTTTTGGAGCGTACAATATTCTTGTGTTCCTTGATATACGGAGCTGCCAAGGTGGAATTATGTAGAACTGTGTAGTGTGCTTTAGTGAAAGAATCCCCGTCCCTACATATCATTGCTTTCTTTCCCAGCGTGCCTTTTCCACTTAGTCTTCCCTCATGCCGCGAGTCAGAAAAACCAATCTGAAGGGAATATGCCCTGAGAGGCAATAATAAAGTGTTTATTATGTGTATTCCAAGTATATGATAGATGTTTATTTTGCATGCTATAATTGTATTAATACGGAAACGTTAATACATGTGTGTTTAATAAACAAACAGAAAGTTCCTAGTTATGCCTCTCTCATAAACTAGCTCGTTGATTAACAAGATGATCAAGGTTTCCTGATCATGGACATTGGATGTTGTTAATAATGAGATCACAACATTAGTGTAATGGTGTGATGAACATTCATCCGAATTATAGCATTATGATCAAAGTCATTGAGTTTATATTGCTATAACAACTTATAAAGTGTTCCTAATCCTTAGACCATGAGATCATGTCAATCACTAACACCGGAAGAGTTTCTTGATAACATCAAACGTCACACCGTAACAGGGTGATTATAAAGATGGATTCAGAACTAATAAAGTGTTATGTTGAGGCTCATGGATCGAGAGTGGAATTTGTTCATCCCGATGAAGGATAGATATACTCTGGGCCCTCTCGGTGATATCACATTGATTAGCTTGCAAGCAAGTGATTTGATCACTAGAATGTTATATCACAGGAACAAGAAAAGAGTGCATGTCAGTAACGAGATCAAACTAAGTATGGAGATACCGATGATCGAATCTCGGACATGTAATATATCGTGAAACAAAGGGATTAAGATACTAGCATAAAAGGTTCTGACGATCACAAGAAAGTCATCGTTGAATGTGTGAGAGTTAGTATGGGTCTCCAGATCCCGCTTCTGATTATTGATCCGAGAGGGGTCTCGATCATGTCCACATTATTCACGAACCATAGGGTGACACACTTAAGATACACCGACATCCAATTGGAGCAAAAGTTTCATGCCGAAAGAATGAACAAGCGCATGAATTTATTTCACTAGATACTGAAACAGGTTTTCGGGTGAAATTGCATAAAGTGGTTATGCATGTGAAATAGAATTATAGCAAGGGGTTATTTGTTAATGTTTTTCATTAAAGTAATTGACAAAATTCTGAATAAAATAAAATAGTTTTATTTAATGAGAGTTTGCATTAAATTTGGTGGAAACTTAATGGCATGTTTGAGTGGGTTTTTGAGTGGAGAAAATTGAAGGGCCATTTTGTGAGTGGAGTGTCCACCCACTTGAATGAAGGAGGGGAGGGGGCAGCCCCCAAGGCCGGCGGCCACCCCCTTGGGTGCCCCCCTCCTCCTATAAAAGGAACCCCTCTCCTCACTTCTCACTCACACCTCCTCGTGAAGGATCTCTCTCCCCCTCTAGAATTTATCCCCATGGTCTCGGACTAGCGAGATACATGTTCCCGGTGGCTATTTGGCAAGAAAGAGTTGTGCTTCCGCTGCATCGCTGGAGCGAGGAGGCGGAGGTTTCTCGGTGCCTCGAACGTGTGTGCGAGCACGGATGCGCTGCTGATTTGCGGTGCTAGGACTTCCTCTCGATCTTGAGATTAACAAGAGATCGTCTACATCAACCACGAGTTGAACTCGTTAAGCTTTGTCGGTCTTCAAGGGTATGTTCTCTATGGATATACATTCGCCCGTTGTTTGTATCTAATAGATAGATCTTGGTACATAGTTCAAATCGTAGGAAATTTTTTGTTTTCTATGCTGCGAACCCTACACAATCGGCTTAAGGTCAGGAATAAAGTCAACACAAAACTTAATGACCTCCTCTGTTCCATATCCCTTGGAGATGCTTCCTTCTGGTCTAGCACGGTTATGAACATATTTCTTTAAGACTCCTATGAACCTCTCAAAGGGGAACATATTGTGCAGAAATACCGGACCGAGAATGGCAATCTCTTCCACTAGGTGAACCAGGAGATGCGTCATAATATTGAAGAAGGATGGTGGGAACACCAATTCAAAACTAACAAGACATTGTACCACATCCTTCTGTAACCTTGGCAGAATATCTGGATTGATTACCTTCTGAGATATTGCATTGAGGAATGCACACAACTTCACAATGGGTACTCGAATTTTTTTCGGTAGAAGCCCCATCAATGTAATCGGAAGCAACTGCGTCATAATCACGTGACAGTCATGAGACTTCAGGTTTTGGAACTTTTCCTCTGCCATATTTATTATCCCCTTTATATTAGATGAGAAGCCCGATGGCACCATGATACTGTAAAGGACTTCAAAAAAGATTTCTTTCTCTGCTTTGGTAAGAGCATAGCTGGCACGACTTAAGTGACGCCCTTTATCCGTCTTGTTCTGTGTATGCATGTTCTTTGGGTCTTTCGTAATTTGTTGGTCCTCCCGTGCTTCCGGTGTATCTTTTGTCTTCCCATACACGCCTAGGAATCCTAGCAGGTTCATGCAAAGATTCTTCGTCACGTGCATCACGTCGATTGAAGAGCAGACACGTAGGACTTTCCAATAAGGTAGCTCCCAAAATATAGATTTCTTCTTCCACATGGGTGCGTGTCACATGCGACGTCGTTCGAATCGATTGACCGGGACCCTTTACGAAGATTACTTCTATGTCCTTGACCATACCAAATACATCATCACCAGTAGGGAGTTCAGGCTTCTTCCGGTGATCTGCCTCACCTTTGAAATGCTTTCCTTTCTTTCTTACGGGATGATTGGTCGGAAGAAATCGTCGATTCGCCAGGTACACAACCTTCTTGCATTTATGCAAATATGTACCTTCAGTCTTATCTAAAGAGTGTGTGCATGCCTTATATCCCTTGTTTGTCTGTCCTGAAAGGTTACTAAGAGCAGGCCAATCATTGATGGTTACGAATAACAACCCTCGTAGATCAAATAGCTCCTGTTTGTTCTCATCCCACGCACGTACACCTGGTTTGCCCCACAACTGTAAGAGTTCTTCAACTAATGGCCTAAGGTACACATCAATGTCGTTGCCCGGTTGCTTCGGGCCTTGGATGAGCACTGGCATCATAATGATCTTACGCTACATGCACAACCAAGGAGGCAGGTTGTAGATACATAGAGTCATGGGCCAGGTGCTGTGACTGCAGCTCTGCTCCCCAAAAGGATTCATGCCATCCGTACTTAGACCAAACCATAAGTTCCTTGCGTCACCTGCAAAGTCTAGGAAGTCTCTCTCGACTTTTCTCCACTGTGACCCATCAGCTGGGTGTCTCAACTTCCCGTCTTTCTTACGGTCTTCTTTGTGCCATCGCAACAACCTAGCATGCTATTTGTTTCTGAACATGCGTTTCAACCTTGGTATTATAGGAGCATACCACATAACCTTAGAAGGAACCCTCTTCCGGAGGGGCTCTCCCTCAACATCACCAGGGTCATCTCGTCTGATTTTATACCGCAATGCATTGCATACCGGGCATTTATCTAAATTCTCATACTCCTTACCGCGGTAGAGGATGCAGTCATTAATGCATGCATGTATCTTTTGCACATCTAATCCTAGAGGACAAAGAGTCTTCTTTGCTTCGTAGGTACTCTCGGGAAGTTCGTTATGTTTTGGAAACTTTGGCTTCATTATTTTCAGCATCTTTTCAAATGAGGAGTCAGTTAGACCACACTCTGCCTTCCATTGCAACAATTCCAGTGTGGTACCGAGGTTTGTGCTACCATCTTCACAATTTGGGTACAACAATTTCTTGTGATCTTCTAACATGCCTTCTAACTTCAACTTCTCATTTTCTGTTTCACAGTCTCGCTTTGCATCAGAAATGACCCTACCAAGTTCATCAGCCGGCTCATCTGATGCCCGTTCTTCACCTCCTTCCTCTCCATTGTCTTCCATTGCAGTATCACTGTATTCAGGAAACATATGATGATAGTTGTTATCATCATCTTCTTCTTCACCATCTTCCATCATAACCCCTCTTTCCCTATGCTTGGTCCAGCAATTATAGTTGGGCATGAAACCTTTCATAATCAGGTGGCCGCGAATGATTTTCGAGGAAGAGTACTCCTTGTTGTTCCGACATTGAACACATGGACAACGTATAAAACCATTCTATTTGTTTGCCATAGCCACATCGATAAATTTATCCACGCCTTTCATATACCCGGCTACGCGCCGGTCACCGTTCATCTGCATCATATAAGTAAGTTTATCAAAAAACACGACATCATAAATAGTGAAATGACCAATTCACATCGACACATGCATTGTATCAATGACAGAGAAAAGATAATATTGCTAACCTCAATCGAGGGAAATAAAAAGGAGAAATATCAAGTGCGTCTTGGACACCTTCTATATTTTTGTTCTATGAGAAATTGAACGGGATTATTCACTCAAAAATTTCATAAAACACCTTGAATGCATGCATAGGGAAAAAAAACTAGCACACCCCTCACACCTTCCACCAAGAGAAAAAACAGAGTGGAGGCAGAGGGCTGGGGCATTGCATTTATAGAGGGCGGGAGCATACTAAAGGTGTGTGCCACGCCACGTGGCTGATGACCAACCTTTAGTCCCGGTTTGTGTTACAAACCGGGACGTATGCCCCCTTACCAACCGGGACGCATGCCTCCGGGCCCCGTGCCCGCTCGAACCGGGACACGTGCCAGCATTAGTCCCGGTTGGTGGTGCAACCGGGACTAATGCTCTAAGGGGGCGCGAACGGACGACCTGTTTTCTACTAGTGAGTCAGACCAGGACCAGCCTATCCAGAAAACAGGCAAGAAGCAAACTGGCTAGATGGAAGAATCACTAGTACTGGTTCGATCAGGCCAAAAGAAATTGGGCTGTCAGGAGGGACTCCATCAGGAGGTCCAGAAAAAGGAAATCTCATTATCCCAGTACCAAGAAGCAACCCAGCAGAACCGGGTGCACTAGTATGAGACACGAAAGGAGCCACACAAGGATGCATGTGTGTAGCTCTAGCAAATGTAGTTGGGCCTGAAGTAATTGGCTCAACAAGATATGCTAGAGAGGTTATGGCTTGTGTGCCAACCATAGAAGCAAGTACGCTAGAAGTTGCACCATCAGGTGGAAGTTTAGGAGACATGTCCTTCACAAATTGAAGGTCACATGTGCAAATAAAAATCGCTAGAATCCATCGGTTTGGCATCTCCAGAGCCGGAGAAAGGTGAAGAGATAAGCATTATATCGGACGTAGAAGAGTATGTTGTGATGACTCCCACTGTACTGGAGATGAAACGACTATGACCGACGCGAGCACACATGCGAGACGTGTTGGACTACTACCCAAAGAAGACACTTTGGATGGTAAAAAATTCGTTGATGATGAACTACAAAAAAAACTGCTTGTTCATCAAGAAACCAACAAAAACCGAAGACACAGACAAGGAATACGGGGACAAGGACTGTCGGCGTGAAGCCATGGAGAAGGCGAGAAAAGAAAAGTCGGTGACATGGGTGCTGAGAAAGGGAGCGGAAAACGCAATGTCGAGGATGACGCCTACGAGGAACAGTTGGCGCATTTGGGACCCTGGTCAAAGGGAAGAGTATGTCATGCTTAGGGGTGATTGTTAGACTTAAGCACAAGTCTGATGCCGGCAAGGTGTCGTGAACGCCGTATATGAGTGGTATACACGGTTGGTTTTCGAGTCAAATACTATGCATGCATGTATGAGGTTAGGACTCCTAGCTAGAGTCGGTTAGTGTGAATCCTAGTATATACATGCGTGTCGTCCCTGGCTTGTAGCCACACCATGTGAGTTGAAGCAACTGAAGAAACACGGGCTCGAGACGGGCCTATAGCAATCTAATTGTTTTTGCGTGCTCTTACGTGAGTTGTACTAGCCTGATCAAAAGAATCGATCAGCAAGCAGTCGATGAGTGCATATTTGCATCATGTTTTATATTATTATTTTGCATTGTAGTCATAGGATCTTGGTATTTTATAGCGTTCACGCATATCTATTATATCTATTTTCACCGGGATCAGGACAAATTATGGACACAATTCTTGGACCAGTTGTATTGGAGCAAAAAGGAGTCAAAAACATTGTAAATCGCTAATTTGGGAAATATTAATAACACCAGAAGAAAACCCGAGGCTATCGCAGGAGCCAGTAGGTTTAATGACCAATACAGCCAGCTGTATTGTTCCTGCCACATAGTTGGCACCGCCACCGCCTCTTTAAATAGTTTCGCCCCGTGTAATTGGATCAGGGAGACGCCATACAAAATGACCAGAAATCGCAGAAACCTCACCTCCGAAAGGGATCTGGAGGGGGAACTCATCCACCGGGGATCCATCTTAACCCTACGCAGATCTGGGAGGCTAAGGCATCGATCTTCATCATTAACCACTGCATCACCACCATCTCCACCCATCTTCTCTAGATCTTACTGTAATTTCCGTACTCGTTGTGGATTTATACAAGTACTATTCATCTATGATAGATTCCATTGTCTTTGCTATCATGTTGATTGCCTCCATGTCTGAGTAGATCATTATTTCTCGGGGAGATGGAGAAATCCTATTATGAGATTGGAATAATATAAAGTTTATTATGATATTCATCATTGTGGCCATGTGTTAGATTGTCTTCATCTTGATGTTGGGAGAAGTCGACCTCTCAATATTTGTCTCTTGTGGGGACTTGATGGAGGGAATTACTTGTTGGTAGACGGAGTTGTGCCAGCACTTACAGTGACTATAAAGCTGTTAGCACCCCTTACGTATCAACTTGGGAACCAAGGAAACTCACGAAACACTATCTATGCCAAGGGATACATCCTACGGGATAAAGTCCCTTAATAGCGCAGTATGTGATTGATGTCGATTACTTGTATGATGTGCTTATGAGGATGATGTGAGGAGTGGTTAGTGCCTATTCGTCCAATTACGGAGTTCCTCCCACACATACATAGTTAAGAATGTTCATGATAATAATCTTTATCTTAAACCCTTTATAATGCTAGAGGTGTATCCTCAACTCCTTGAGAACGCTTTTTCCCATTGTAGTTTCATATCTCTTTTGCACACGTGATACTTACTTTCTGTATTCAGTTTGTTTTACTTTACTTACTGTTCTCTTTGTTGGAGATATGCCCTAGAGGCAATAATAAATGTAGTTATTATTATATCTTTGTGTTTATGATAAATGTTTACATTCATGCTATAATAGTATTAACAAGGAAACATTAATACTTGTGTGATTTGTAAACTTAATTTGAAGTCCCTAGTATAGCCTCTATACTTCACTAGCTTGTTGGTTGATTAATGATTGTGGTTTCCCTATCATGAACATTGAGATGTTATCAACAACAAGATCATATCGTTAGGAGAATGATATGGTGGACATACTCCTATAGATAAGCGTAGCATAAAGATCAAGTCATTTCAATAGTTCAATTGCTATATGCTTCGATACATAGTAACCTAATTCCTTCGACCATGAGATCATGCATATCACCTTTACCGGATGGATGCTTTGATGACATCAAACACCACACCGTAATCGGGTGGCTATAAAGGTGGCATTGAGTGTTGGAAAGTATTGGTTGAAACACATGGATCAAGAGTGGGATTTGTCCATCCATATGACAGATAGATATACTGGGCCCTCTCGGTGGAATGTCATCCAATTAGCTTGCAAGCATGTGAGCTCACAAGGGATCACATATCACGGAGCGAGAAAAGAGTACTTATCAGTAACGAGGTTGAACTAGGTATGCAGAGATGCCGACGATCAAAACCTCGGATAAGTAAACTATCGTGAGACAAAGGGAAATTGGTACCGTATGTAAGTGGTTCATTCGATCACAAAGTAATCGTAGAAATATGTGGAGCCATATGAATTTCAGATTTCTCTATTGGTTATTGTTCGAGAAGTGTCTCGATCATGTCCGCATAATTCACGAACCGTAGGGAGACACATAAGGATTCGTTGTTTTGAGTAGTTATGGTATTATGAGAAAGAGACCGAATGTTGTTGAGTCTCGGATGGGATCCGGGATATCACGAGGTGATCCGGAATGGTCGGAGAATAAGATTCATATAAGGAAAGTCCGTTTGAGTTCGGGAATGATTCGTGTTTTCATCGGGAATGTTCTAGAAGGTTCGGATTGTCCGGCACTCCGGGTACATGAATGTGTCATTACATATTGAATGATTGCATCATGTACTAAGTGTTCTTGCTGTTCCAAATAAAGGATTAAATTGAATCCTAAAACAGAAAAGTCAAATGGCCAGTTTAAAGTCAAACGGCTAAACAGAAAGCTGTGGGAAACAAGCAAGAGGTGGTTGGAACCGACTTGGGGAGGAGTCCTCCAAGCCGGCCAACCAAGGCCGACTTGGGAGGACTCCTCCCTTGGCCGCCCCTCCCACCTATAAAAGGAGGCGGGGCCTCCTCCTCTAGACACACAAGTTCCTATCCTCTAATCTCCGGTTTAGAGCCGTTTTGGTTTAGAGCTTCTAATTGCCCTAGCCTTGGTTTAGAGCCTTCTAATTGGTGTGTCTAATCTCTAGACCACTAATAGCTCTCTCTCATACTCCACCATACTCGCTCGGCTTGGCGAAGCCTGCGAGATCTCCCTCTACTTAGGTACCACGCCGTTGTCTTTGCCGAATCGCGAGGAGAGTGCTACAACCTCCGCTGCCTACTGGAACAAGGGAGAGGAAGGTCTTCGTCGAGTACCGAACGTGTGACCGACTGCGGAAGCGCTGCCGGAACGCAGCGCCGGAAGGATCGTCTACACGATCTTGAGATCGGGAAGAGTACGACTACATCACCCACGAGAATCCGCTCTCGTTAAACACTTTGGAATCTTCGAGGGTAAGTTATTCCATCGACTCGTTGCTACAATCTAGTAGATAGATCTTGGCTTGTTTGTTTGTATGCGATAGAAAATTTTTGTTTTCCATGCTACGAACCCCTACAGTGGTATCAGAGCCGTGTCTATATGTAGATCTGTTGCACGAGTAGAACACAATGGTCATTGTGGGCGTTGATGCTTTTATTGTCGATTGCTTCTTGTGTACTTTGCATCTTGCGGTATGTTGGGATGAAGCGGCCCGGGATAACCTTACATGACATCGTTCATGAGACTTGCTCCACGCTTAACATGCAACTTGTATTGCATAAGTGGCTTTCTTGGTGCTGTTTCTCCTAGCATAGTTAAGATCCAATTTACAACGGGTGATCAACAATGCTAGTATCAATGTTGTGGTTCTTGTTCGTAAGTTAGAACGACACTTATTGAAAGCCCCAAACCACGTAAAATATGCAAAGAAAGTAGAGGCGTCGACTTTGTTTTGCGGGGTGTCGATGATGTGATATGGCCATGATTGTGATTATATTTGATGTATGCAATGTTCCTTATTGTAAGTTGGCAACGGCGAGAATATATGGTTGTCTTTAATTTATGTTAAGACCCGCGTGTCTATTCAAAGTAGTTGTAATAGTTGAAGCCGGTGGACGACAACCATGGAGAAGCGTCATTGACCTTGATGCAGTGCCGGTGATGATGGAGATCATGTTCGTGCTTGAAGATGGAGATCGGAAGCACAAAGTAGAAAGGCCATATCATATCACATATTATTGAATTGCATGTGATGTTAATCCTTTATGCATCTTGTATTGCTTAGTAGACGACGGTAGCATTATAAGATGATCCCTCATGCACATGAATTTCAAGTCATAAAGTGTTCACCCTTAGTTAGCACCGTTGCTAAAGCTTGTTGTTTCGAAGCACCACGTGATGATCGGGTGTGTTAGATTCTGCAAGTGTATACAACGTGAGCAAGCCAGATTTGCTCATGCGGAAACTAAGGTTTGATCTTGAAGAGCCTAGCATGTATAGACATGGTCTCGGAACACGGATCACCAAAAGGTAAAGCATGAATCATATAGTAGATATGATGAACATGACGATTGTTCGCCATTGAAACTATATCAACTCTCGTGATGATCGGTGTTGATGTAGTGGATTTGGTTCGTGTGATCACTAAAACAATGTGAGGGATGTTGTTTTGAGTGGGAGTTCACCTAGTTTAATTTCATTAATTAATTTGAACTCAATTTGTCATAAACTTAGTCTAAACTATTGCAAATATGTTGTAGATCAATGGCAGCCCCTACCATCAATTTTAATGCGTTCCTAGAGAAAGAAAAGTTGAAAAACAATGGAAGCAACTTCGCGGATTGGTTCCGCAATTTGACGATTGTCCTCACAGCTGGTAATTTGACCTATGTGCAGGATGCACCGCTGGGTGACCCACCTGCAGCTGATGCTCCCGATGAAGTAAAGAATGTTTACCTCGCTCGGAAGAATCAGTACTCCATAGTTCAGTGTGCTATCTTGTATGGTTTAGAATTGGAGCTTCAGAAAAGGTTTGAGAATTCAGACCCATATGATATTGTCGAGGATCTCAAATTGATTTTTGAGACTCATGCGGCAATTGAAAGCTATGAGGCTTCTGAAAAGTTCTTTAACTGCAAGATGGAAGAGGGCAGCTCCGTCAGTGAGCATGTGCTTAAGATGTCTGGGCATGCAAACAAACTTCAAAGCTTGGGTATAGTGATTCCTAATGCTTTGGGGATTTACCGTGTCCTCCAATCACTACCACCAAGTTACAAGAACTTTGTGATGAAATACAACATGCAGAACATGAACAAAGAGTTGCCAGAACTGTTTGCTATGTTAAAGTCTGCAGAAGTGGAGATCAAGAAAGAGCACCAAGTGTTGTTGGTCAATAAGACCACCAAATTCAAGAAAGGCAAGTCTAAGCAAAAGGGACACTTCAAGAAGGGTGGTAAGAAAGTTACCACGCGAAGAAGACCAAGGCTGGACCCAAGCACGATCTTGAGTGCTTTTACCGCAAGGGAGAAGGTCATCGAAGCGGAATTGCCCAAAGTACTTGGCGGATCGAAGAACGGAAACATCAAGAAGAAAGGTATATCGATATACATGTTATTGATGTGTATCTCACTAGTACTCGTAGTAGTGCTCGGGTATTTGATAATCTGGTTCGGTTGCTCATATTTGTAACTCGAACAGGTCTTTGCAGAATAAACGGAAGCTAGCGAAGAACGAGGTGACGATGCGCGTGGGAAACGGATCAAAGGTTGATGTGATCGCGGTCGGCACGCTACCCCTTCATCTACCATCGGGATTAGTTTTATACTTAAATAATTGTTATTTAGTTCCTGTGTTGAGCATGAACATTATATCGGGATCTTGTTTATTGCGAGACGGTTACTTGTTTAAGTCAGAGAATAATGGTTGTTCGATTTATATGAGTAATATGTTTTATGCACATGCACCTTTGATAGATGGTCTATTCTTATTGAATCTCGATAGTGGAAATACACATATCAACAACATTGAGGCTAAACGTTTGAAATCAAGCGATAATTCAACCTATATGTGGCACTGTCGTCTTGGTCACATTGGAGTGAAGCGTATGAAGAAACTCCATTCCGATGGACTTCTTGAATCACTTGATTTTGAATCACTTGAAATATGCGAAGCATGTCTGATGGGAAAAATGACTAAGACTCCATTTTCTGGTATGATGGAGCGAGCTACGGACTTATTGGAAATCATACATACCGATGTGTGTGGTCCAATGAGTGTAGCATCGCGCGGTGGTTATCGTTATGTTCTTACCTTCACGGATGACTCGAGTAGATATGGGTATATCTATTTCATGAAACATAAATCCGAAACTTTCGAGAAGTTTAAGGAGTTTCAAAGTGAGGTAGAGAATCAACGTAACAAGAAGATTAAATTTCTACGTTCTGATCGTGGAGGTGAATATCTAAGTTACGAGTTTGGCGAGCATTTGAAGAAATGCGGAATACTTTCACAGTTGACACCGCCGGGAACACCACAGCGTAATGGTGTGTCCGAATGTCGTAATCGAACTCTCTTAGATATGGTTCGTTCTATGATGTCACTTACAGATTTACCGCTATCATTTTGGGGTTATGCATTAGAAACAGCCGCATTCACTTTAAATATGGCACCGTATAAATCCGTTGAAACGACACCGTATGAATTATGGTTTGGGAATAAACCTAGATTGCCGTTCCTTAAAGTTTGGGGGTGCGAAGCCTATGTAAAGAAGTTACAGCCGGACAAGCTTGAACCCAAAGCGGAAAAATGCGTCTTCATAGGATACCCGAAGGAAACTATTGGGTATACCTTCTATCATAGATCCGAAGGCAAAATCTTCGTTGCCAAGAATGGATCCTTTCTAGAGAAGGAATTTCTCTCGAATTCTCTCAAAGAATTGTAAGGAGAAAGTAGAACTCGACGAGGTTGTCGAACCTTCTCTCGAAATTGCGAGTAGCGCAAGACCGGAAGAAGTTCTGTGGTGCCTGCACCAATAAGAGAGGAAGCTAATGATGGTGATCATGAAACCGGTTGAAGTTACTACGGAACCTCGGAGGTCAACGAGAACTCGTACCACTCCATTGGTATGATCCGTTATGAGTGTCATGTTGGTGGACAACACCGATGACCCCGAGACATATGAGGAAGCGATAATGAGCCCAGATTCCAATAAATGGCAAGAAGCCATGAAATCCGAGATTGGATCCATGTACGAAAACCAAGTATGGACTTTGGTGGACTTCTGGGATGGCGGAAGGCTGTCGAGAACAAATGGATTTTCAAGAAGAAAACAGATCCGATGGTAATGTTATCATCTATAAAGCTCGACTTGTCGCAAAAGGGTTTCGACAAATTCAAGGAGTTGACTACGATGAGACTTTCTCACCGATGCGAAGCTAAAGTCTGTGAGGATTATGTTAGCAATCGCTGCATATTATGATTATGAGATATGGCAGATGGATGTCAAAACAGCATTCCTCAATGGAGATATTGATGAAGAGTTGTATATGATGCAACCCAAAGGTTTTGTCTATCCTAAAGATGCTAACAAGGTATGCAAACTTCAACGGTCCATCTATGGATTGAAGCACGCATCCCGAAGTTGGAATCAACGTTTTGATAAGATGATCAAAAGTTTTGGTTTTATACAAACTTATGGAGAAGCTTGTATTTACAAGAAAGTGAGTGGGAGCTCTGTAGCATTCTTAATACTATATGTGGATGACATATTGTTGATTGGGAATGATGTAGACCTTCTTAATAGTGTCAAGGAATATTTGAATAATAGTTTTTCAATGAAGGATCTTGGCGAAGACTTACATATTAGGCATAAAGATTTATAGAGATAGATCGAAACGCCAAATATCATTGTCACAGAGTACATATTTGGACAAAGTTCTAAAGAGGTTTGGAATGGAAGAAAGCAAGAAAGGGTTCTTGCCCATGTTGCTTATCGACCTTGAGTAAAACTCAAAGTCCGACATCGCAGTAAGATAGAGAAAGGATGAGTAAGACTCCCTATGCCTCAGCCATAGGATCTCTAATGTATGCCATGCTATGTACTAGACCCGACATTGCATATGCTGTTAGTTTAACTAGCAGATATCAAAGTGATCCAGGAGTGGATCATTGGACAGCGGTCAAAAACATCCTTTAGTACTTGAGAAGAACTAAGGATATGGTTCTTTCTTATGGAGGTGATGAACAGCTCGTTGTTAATGGTTACACCGATGCTAGTTGGAACACCGATCCGGATGATTCTAAATCACAATCTGGATACGTATTTATTTTGAATGGTGCAGCAGTTAGCTGGACGAGTGCAAAGCAAAGCGTTGTGGCGAGATCTTCAACTGAATCGGAATACATGACTGCTTCAGAGGCTTCACAAGAAGCGATATGGATGAAAGAGTTCATTACAGAGCTGGGTGTGGTTCCTAGTGCGCTGGACCCAATGTCTATCTACTGTGATAACATGGGCGCCATAGCCAATGCGCAAGAACCAAGGTCACACAAGAAGCTGAAGCATATCAAGCTGTGTTTTCGCGCTATTCGAGAACATATCCAGGATGGGGATATAAAGATTTGCAAAGTACACACAGATCTGAATGTGGCGGATCCGTTGACTAAACCTCTCCCGAGGGCAAAACATGACCAACACCAAACTGCCATGGGTGTTCGGTATATTACCATGTAATCTAGATTAGATGACTCTAGTGCAAGTAGGAGACTGTTGGAGATATGCCCTAGAGGAAATAATAAATGTAGTTATTATTATATCTTTGTGTTTATGATAAATGTTTACATTCATGCTATAATAGTATTAACAAGGAAACATTAATACTTGTGTGATTTGTAAACTTAATTTGAAGTCCCTAGTATAGCCTCTATACTTCACTAGCTTGTTGGTTGATTAATGATTGTGGTTTCCCTATCATGAACATTGAGATGTTATCAACAACAAGATCATATCGTTAGGAGAATGATATGGTGGACATACTCCTATAGATAAGCGTAGCATAAAGATCAAGTCATTTCAATAGTTCAATTGCTATATGCTTTCTGATACATAGTAACCTAATTCCTTCGACCATGAGATCATGCATATCACCTTTACGGATGGATGCTTTGATGACATCAAACACCACACCGTGGCGGGTGGCTATAAAGGTGGCATTGAGTGTTCGGAAAGTATTGGTTGAAACACATGGATCAAGAGTGGGATTTGTCCATCCATATGACGGATAGATATACTCTGGGCCCTCTCGGTGGAATGTCATCCAATTAGCTTGCAAGCATGTGACTGGCTCACAAGGGATCACATATCACGGGAACGAGAAAAGAGTACTTATCGGTAACGAGGTTGAACTAGGTATGCAGAGATACCGACGATCATAACCTCGGATAAGTAAACTATCGTGAGACAAAGGGAAATTGGTACCGTATGTAAGTGGTTCATTCGATCGCAAAGTAATCGTAGAAATATGTGGGAGCCATATGAATTTCCAGATTTCTCTATTGGTTATTGTTCGGAGAAGTGTCTCGATCATGTCCGCATAATTCACGAACCGTAGGGAGACACACTTAAGGATTCGACATTGTTTTGAGTAGTTATGGTACTATGAGAAAGAGACCGAATGTTGTTCGGAGTCTCGGATGGGATCCGGGATATCACGGGGTGATCCGGAATGGTCCGGAGAATAAGATTCATATAAGGAAAGTCCCGTTTCGGAGTTCGGGAATGATTCCGGTGTTTTCATCGGGAATGTTCTAGAAGGTTCCGGATTGTCCGGCACTCCGGGGGGGGGGTACATGAATGTGTCATTACATATGGAATGATTGCATCATGTACTAAGTGTTCTTGCTGTTCCAAATAAAGGATTAAATTGAATCCTAAAACAGAAAAGTCAAATGGCCAGTTTAAAAGTCAAACGGCTAAAATAGGAAACTGTGGGAAACAAGCAAGAGGTGGTTGGAACCGACTTGGGGGAGGAGTCCCTCCAAGCCGGCGCGCCAACCAAGGCCGACTTGGGGAGGGAATCCTCCCTTGGCCGCCTCCCACCTATAAAAGGAGGGGCAGGGCCTCCTCCTCTAGACACACAAGTTCCTATCCTCTAATCTCCGGTTTAGAGCCGTTTTGGTTTAGAGCTTCTAATTGCCCTAGCCTTCGGTTTAGAGCCTTCTAATTGGTGTGTCTAATCTCTAGACCACTTCCGGAATCGCGAGGAGAGTGCTACAACCTCCGCTGCCTGCTAGAACAAGGGAGAGGAAGGTCTTCGTCGAGTACCGAACGTGTGACCGATCAAGGAAGCACCGCTTAACGCAGCAGCTGGGAAGGATCGTCTACACGATCTTGAGATCGGGAAGAGTACGACTACATCACCCACGAGAATCCGCTCTCGTTAAACACTTTGGAATCTTCGAGGGTAAGTTATTCCATCGACTCGTTGCTACAATCTAGTAGATAGATCTTGGCTTGTTTGTTTGTATGCGATAGAAAATTTTTGTTTTCCATGCTACGAACCCCTACACTCTTATACAAAAACCCAAAAACACCTTCTACACAACACTCGTAATTTATCTTGTTACTTAGAACGTTATTTAGCATTACTATTTCAGTATTTAATTCAAGAGTTATTAGACTTCAGTACTCCCGCTCCATGTGGGATCGATATCTTTATTTCTAAACCGGCTACAAACGATCTATTTTCAGTCCTCAAGCTATTTTCTAGCGCCACTGCCGGGGAGCTAAGCGCTGTAGGGCTTTTAGTTTTTGCTTATTTATTTTAGTCTTGCTAAGTTTTATTTTGAGTTACAAGGTCCCACCAACATGATGGAGTTTGAGCATTTGACTAGTGCTAACCCACTTAGCCACTTTGGGAAGCCCCATGATATTAATAAAAGAGACAACTATAACAAGAAGACAAGGGGGTTTGAAATATATCCTCTACTACTTGATATTTTACACAAGAAGAATTTACTGGAGATGAAGAAAATCCTGATCCATATGAGCATATTGCATGCTTTTAAGGATATATGTGACACTTTCCAATTATCGGGGTATACTGCTAATGAGGTAAGACTAAAACTCTTTAGTCAGACTTTGACTAGAACAACTCTCTCATGGTATAGATCTTTACCCCCAGAAGCCACTACTACCTGGGATAATTTAGCTTGTGAGTTTCTAGCCAAGTATTATCCTTTATCAAGATCTTTTGGAATCAGACGTCTTATAATGACTTGGAGGAATCGTCTATTGAAGGACTAGTAAGAGCTTATATAAGATTTAAAGATTTATTTAATCAATGTCCTCATCATGATTTGCATGAATGGTATTTATTGCATATCTTTTATGATGGTTTAATTGAACCTAATAAATTGGAACTAGACTCTTGCGCGAGAGGATATTTTATGAATCTTCCCATAACTAAAGCTTCGGCTTTACTTAATAGAATTTGCGATCATAGAGTTTCATAGAATTTTGGTCTAGGAAGCGAAGGAGGCATAGAAATAGATTATGATTGTATTCATGACAATAATAAAAAGGGAAATGTTAATGAATTATCAAAAGAACTTTATTTGGATTTAGATCTTGTGTTGCATGTTGTTAAATCTTTACAGAAAATATCAAAGCTCCAAGAGAGGGTTTTGTCTTCTAATGTTTTGTGTCACATGGAGGTTGAACGTCTATCGTTTACTCCTAAGGTCGCTGTTGTTCCTGATTCTTCACCAATGGAGGAGGAGGAGTTCCATGCCACAGTATATGGTCAACTCCTTTCTCACTTAGTTGGTGAAGTGTTGGAGGTGGACTTTGATGATACCGGGCTTGCCTCTGTTATGAGCTAAAAGCATCCGGTCAAAAGTCAAAGAGCCAGAGGTCGCGCAAGAGAACCCGTGTATTAAAATCTCCTATAGTTTCTCAATGAATGGAATGTTTTCAAATAACATAGCTCTTCAGTACTTGGACAAACATTTGTCCTTTGCTAATTGTGTGAGAGACTATAAACTGGATTTTCTGTATTTCTAAGACTAGTAGACGTGATTTTTCTCAAGCCCTACTCAATCGCCTCTCTAGTGGAGTCGACTTTACCTGGATATCACGTCCGCCGCATGGTGATACGTCGTAAACGTATCTATAATTTTTTATGTTCCATGCTTGTTTAGTATGCACTTTGCTTTGCTTTGTCTACACTTTGAGGTATTTTTATACATTTTCTGGGACTAACCTATTAACAAGATGCCATAGTGCCAATTGCCTGCTTTCTATTGTTTTTGGTTCTAGAAAAGCCAGAAAATGAATATTCTCGGAATTGGACGGGACAAAATCCAAATTCAATATTTCACAAAGGATAACACAGAGCCATAAGACGAGACAGCGGTGGGCCACGAGGGGCCCACACCCTTTCGACGCACGGCCAGGCCTGGCCCGTGCCTAGGGGGTGCGGCCACCTCGGGCACCCCCTCGGTCTCCCCCTTAGCCTATAAGAAGCTCCTGATGCCAAAACCCTAAGTACCCGATCAGATCTCCAATAAAACAGTCCGTAGCCGCCGCCACCATCGTGCCTAGATCACGGGGGGTCTAAAGTTCTTCCCGGCACCCTGCCGGAGGGGATAGAACATCTCGGAGGCCTTCTTCATCACCATGCCAGCCTCCGGTATGATGCATGAGTAGTTCCACCTTGGACTATGGGTCCATACAGTAGCTACATGGTTGTTTCTCATCCTTTGTGCTACCATGTTTAGATCTTGTGAGCTCCGTTCATGATAAAGATCATCTATTTGTAATCATGCATGTTGTGTTTGCGGGGATCCTATGGATATTGAGATTACTATGTCAGATTGATTAATGGTTCTATGTTATTTATTCTATCATGTCTATGTTGTTGGAGATCTTGCATGCTCTCCGTTTCTAGTAGCTATCTTGGCCAAGTAGATGCTAGTGACTCCAAGAGCGAGTATTTATGCTCGATAGTGGGTTCATGCCTCTATTGTATCTGGGGAAGTGACAGAAATCTCTAAGGTTGTAGACGTGTTGTTGCTACTAGGGACAAAACAACGATTTTTTGTTCATGGAACAATTGTATTTTTTACTTTACACACATTGCTTAAAGCAGTTATCCGTTGCTTGCAACTTAATACTGGAGGGGGTTCGGATGATAACCTCAAGGTGGATTACTATTCATAGATGCAGTTGGATGGCGGTCTATGTATATTGTTGTAATGCCCAATCAAATCTCATAGGATCATGAATGTATAGTATTTCATTGTTATGCCTTGCTCTGTGCTGTCAATTGCCCCGCTGTAATTTGTTTACCCAGCATGTTATGTGTTTATCTTACGGAGAACACCTCTAGTGAACTGTGGACCCCGGTACAATATTTACCATTGATACTTCTTCCACTTTTACTGTTTACTTTCTGCAAGATACCATTACCTTCCACACCATACGTTTAATCCTTTGTTTTCAGCAAACCGGTTAGATTGACAACCTCACTGTTCGTTGGGGCAAAGTCTTGAGTTTGTGTTGTGCAGGTTTACAAGTTGCTAGCAACACCTTTGAGTCGTTTCCTTCCTCCTACTGGTTCAATAACCTTGGTTTCATACTGAGGGAAAACTTATTGTTGTACTCATCATACCTTCCTCTTGGGGTTTCCCAACGAAGCTCTACAGTGATTTGAGCCGCATCAAGACGTTTTCTGGCGCCGTTGCCGGGGAGGCTAAGGACGGCTTCACAAGGGGAGTCCTTCACAACCTTTCTCTTTACTTTGTTTTTGTTTTGATTAGTTCCTTTTGCTTTGCTTTTCTTGCTTCCTTTTATAAAAAATCACAAAAAATTAGTTTCATTTGGTTTGCTTTTTCTTATCAAAAACACAAAAATTAGTTTCATTAGTTTATACTCTAGTTGCTGTTGTTGTTGGTTTGCTCCATCTTTGCAAAAATGAATTCTGCTGAGAACACCAAGTTGTGTGACTTCACTAGCACAAACAAGAATGATTTCCTGAGTACACCTATTGCTCCACCTGCTCCTGATGCTACCTTTTATGAAATTAAGCCTGCTTTGTTGAATCTTGTGATGAAAGAGCAATTTTCTGGTGTTAGTTCTGATGATGTTGCTGCCCACCTTAATAGCTTTGTTGAACTTTGTGTGATGCAAAAATATAAGGATGTAGATGGAGATATTATTAAGCTCAAATTGTTTCCTTTCTCCTTGAGAGGAAAAGCTAAAGAATGGTTGGTATCCTTGCCTAGAAATAGTATTGATTCTTGGATTAAATGCAAAGATGCTTTTATTGGAAAATACTATCCTCCTGCTAATATTATATCTATGAGAAGTGAAATAATGAAATTTAAACAACTTGATACTGAACATGTTGCTCAATCTTGGGAAAGAATGAAATCTTTGGTAAAGAATTGTCCCACTCATGGACTGGCTGCTTGGATGATTATCTAGACTTTTTATGCAGGGTTAAACTTCTCTTCAAGAAATCTGTTGGATTCAGCTGCTGGAGGTACCTTTATGACCATTACTTTGGGTGCTGCAACAAAGCTCCTTGATAATATGATGGTTAATTATTCTGAATGGCACACTGAGAGAGATCCACATGGTAAGAAGGTAAATTATGTTGAAGAAACCTCCTCTTTGAGTTATAAAATTGATGTTATCATGGATATGCTTGTTAATGGAAAAGCTCATATTGATCCAAATAATGTTCCTTTAGCCTATTTGGTTGCTCAAGAAACGCAAGTTGATGTGAACTTCATTAGAAACAACAATTTCAACAATAATGCCTATAGGAATAATTTTGGTAGAAACAATAATTATAGGCCATATCCTCCCAATAATGGTAATACTTATGGAAATTCCTACAAAAATACTAGAAGTGCTCCCGTTGAACTTGAGTTCATGCTCAAAGACTTTATTAGCAAACAAACTACTTTCAATAAAACTGTGGAGGAAAAGCTTTTGAATATTGAGAAAAATATTTCATATGTGTCTGAAGTGCAGTCCTCTTTGATTAATAAAATGGCTGATAAACCTGAAACCTTGGAAAGTACCTTTGCTGCCACTCATGCCATACAACTTACTATTGATGAAAATGTTAGACTGTTAGCTAAATTACATGCTAAGTGGGAAAGAGAAGCTGAAATTGCTAGAAACAATAGTGTTTGTACTATTACCACCACCAATATGGATGCTAGCAAACCACAAGAAGTCCCTATTCCTCCTACAACAATGCCTAAACCCAATAAGTCTGCTACCTGTGATGCTAAGTTTGATTTTGATCTTGATGGTTGTAATATCTCTTAAGTAATTATGTTCCTACAAAAGCTTTCTAGAAGTCCTAATGCTAGTGATATGAATATATCTTTCACCAAACACATTATAGATGCTCTCATTAAAATTAAGGAAGTAAAGTTCAAACACAAAGCTTCTATTCCTAGGAAAGTAGAAGATAGTTGGGAACCCATCATTAAATTGCAAATGAATGATTTTGATCTCAAAGCTTCATGTGACCTTTGTTCTAGTGTCTCTATTGTGCCTAGAAACATTTATGAAATGCTTGATTTGCCACCTTTGGAAGATTGCTATTTGGATGTCCCACTTGATGATAATGCTAAAAATAAACTCATGGGGAGTGTTAATGATGTTCTTATTGTGGTTAACAATGCCTATGTCCCTGTTGATTTCTATATTTTGGATGTTGAATGCAATGCTTCTTGTCCTATTACTTTGGGAAGATGTTTTCTTAGAACTGTTGGTGCCATCATTGATATGAAAGAAGGCACCATTAAATATCAATTTCTATTCAAGAAAGGTATTTAACACTTCCCTATGAGGAGAGAGAAGTTACCTTTTTATCTTCCTTTGAAAGCAAAATTTGATGTTAATGCTTCTTCATTTGAAAATACTTGATTCTTGCTTCTTGTGACTAACTTAAAGGCGTTAAAGAAAAGTACTTGTTGGGAGATAACCCAATAGTTTTCTTGAGTCTTGGAAGTTATTACTTCTGTAATAACCTCTCATTATCCTTTTTATTTGATTTTTGTGCCAAGAACAACCTCTAATGAGAGGGAAGTAAGTTTTGGGGAAGTGTTGTCCCGAAACAGATTTTTGTGCTCCACTTTAAAATTCTTGAAAAATAGTTGTATGTCAGTTTTAGCTTTACTTTTTTCAATAAATCCCCCAGGTTGTTAGATAACTTTCGTTAGTGCAACACTTTTTGATTTGAGCAACAGAAGGTCCTCGAAAAATTTGGTTTCTACCTGCTGGTCTGTTTGACAGATTTCTGCCATTATTTTCATTTGCCTCTTTATTGATTCCATTTTGGGTTCTCTTTGAGAAATTGATCTTTTTGGGGAACTGCTACAGTAGCTTGTGTCTTTAATGAAAGTTTTGTTGTTTTGAAACTAAACCCAAAGGTCTATTATCTTTTGAATGCACTAATGTTGCTAATGAAGATTGTGTGAAGTTTTATATGAAGGAAAAATATTAGGTGTAAGGGAAGAATGATGTAATGAGATGAAGAATGGACAAAATCTAAAGCTTGGGTATGCCAACCCGTGTAACCCCAAGAAATATTCAATAGGTACAAGCGTCAAAGCTTGGGGATGCCCAAGGCATCCCCTTCTTCATCAATAAAAATCTCAGGTCTTTCTAGACACTTCGTTTTTATTGTTTCATGCACTATTGTGTTGTTCTTGGAGCGTCTTAGTTTTCATTTTTGGTTTTCGTTTGCTTAGTTATCTTGAATAAAGTAGTTGGACCCCCGCTTTCTCTGTGTTGTTTCAAATAAGTTGATTGGTGTTGGAAAGGAGTAGGAAGTTCTTGCTTTAGTAGTACAAGAAGGTGCTTGCTTTGACTGTAACTTAGACTTTATCATGTCATGCTAGATGTTGTTTTGACCTTATTCTTAGTGATTATTGCTATAGCATGACTTGTTCGAAACAATTAGTATTGTTTAATGTGCCTTGAAAGAATCATGCGTTGTTTTAGCATACAAAAGCATAGTATTGTGGTATTCTCCTTTGATGCTTTGTATGGGTTGACTTGGCGCATGCTCACACCATGTTATGACTATGAACTAGTCACCTTAGCCTCTATGATCATTTAGTTTTTGACTTGTGGTACCACTTTATGCTTTTATTTGTAATGTTTTGTCGCTCTGCATGATTATGGCCATTATTGCTCTCTTAGTTGGTCACTCCCAGTCTTTTGCTAGCCTCCACTTGTATTGAGTAAGCTCTACTCATGCATCCAACTCCCAAGAAACCAAGTTATTCCAAAGTGTCCACTATAAATTCCTATGCATGGTGTGTTATACCATTCCCAGTATATTATTGCTTTATCTACCTTCCAATTAAAAAGTGATTTTGTTATGTGAAAATTAGTGATTAAAGATCTCACAAACTTGATTGCACACTTTATTTTTCTTGCCCCTAAATAAACTTGAACTATTGTGTCATCTATGTTGTATATTCTTGCACTTATAAGTTGGGATTAGCAGAACCGTGCTGTCACGGGGAACGCTTTCAACACCTATAAATATCTACCCAGTTGATACCATGCTCTTTTGTTTATGGATGTCGTCGGTGTGAAATGAAAGGGGAGCTTGTAAGTCCATGGAGTTAAGTATGTGTGTTAAAGAAACGCCTGGGCCGCTAGCCTAAGCCATGCCTAATCATGGTGGAAACTTGCAGCATCACCATAGTGAGAAATCTATGAAGCATTCTTTTTATAAAAAGAGAGAGATAGAAAAAAATAGATTGAGAAAAAGAAAAAAAAAGATGAGAAAAGAGGAAAGAGAGAAAAAAGCACCATTTTCCCATGGTAAATAAGAAGATTGTTGAGATGCTCATTGTCTGCTTGCCTTGTCATTTTGATATGGGATAGCTCCTGTATCATTAGGCAAGGGGTACCACGTTGGTTGTTCTCTATGATACACATGTACTTACTATGACAAGAACTTACCGGTAACTAAAGTTGAGTGATACGTCAAAAACGTATCTATAATTTTTGATGTTCCATGCTTGTTTAGTATCTACTTTGCTTTGCTTTGTCTACACTTTGAGGTGTTTTATATGTTTTTTGGACTAACCTATTAACAAGATGCCGCAGTGCCAGTTGCCTGTTTTCTTCTCTTTTTGGTTCCAAAAAAGGTAGAAAATCAATATTCTCGGAATTGGACGGGACAAAAGCCAAAGTCAATATTTTACCGTGGGGAAAATGGAGCCAGAATACAAGACAGAGGGGAGCAACCAGGGGGGCACACCCCCTGGCCATGCGGATAACCCTAGCCCGTGCCTGGGGGTGCGGCCGCCCTGGTGCCCCCTGCCTTGCCTCTTCGCCTATAAAGAACCCCCAATACCAAAACCCTAAGTACCCGATCAATCTTCCATGAAACAGTCTGTAGCCGCCGCCACCATCGTCCCTAGATTGGGGGGATCTTAAGCTCTTCCCGGCACCCTGCTAGAGGGGAGATCATCCCGGAGGCCTTCTTCATCATCATGCCAGCCTCTGGTATGAAGCGTGAGTAGTTCCACCTTGGACTACGGGTCCATGTAGTAGCTAGATGGTTGTATCTCCTCCTTTGTGATACCATGTTTAGATCTTGTGAGCTCTGTTCATGATCAAGATCATCTATTTGTAATCATGCATGTTATGTTTGCGGGGATCTGATGGATATTGACATTACTATGTCAGATTGATTAATGGTTGTCTTATTGATTCTATGATGTCTGTGTTGTTTGTGATCTTGCATGCTCTCCATTTCTAGTAGCTATCTTGGCCGAGTAGATGCTAGTGACTCCAAGAGGGGGTATTTATGCTCGATAGTGGGTGATGGCGCCCAGCACTATTGTGGGACGCTTCGTTGGAAACCCCAAGAGGAAGGTGTGATGAGCATAACAACAATTTTTCCCTTAGTAAGAAACTAAGGTTATCGAAGTTTTGTGGAGTTTTGATAGGGTGCCTAGGGTTTCTGCATTAGGGGCTTATTATAGGCGAAGAGGCAAGGATGGGAGGCGGCCAGAGGGCCCACATCTTTTCTAGGCGTGGGCCCACCCCTGGTCGTGCCTAGGGGTGTGGAAGCCCTGGCTCGCCCACTCGTCTCTCCTCTAAACTTCATGTCGCCCACGGTAAAATATTGACTTTGGATTTTGTCCCGTCTAGTTCCGAGAATATTGATTTTCTTACTTTCTTGAACCATAAACAGAAGAAAATAGGCAACTGGCACTGCGGCAACTTGTTAATAGGTTAGTTCCAGAAAACATATAAAAACACCTCAAAGTGTAGACAAAGCAAACCAAAGTATATACTAAACAAGCATGGAACATAAAAAATTATAGATACGTTTCCAACGTATCAAGCATCCCCAAGCTGAACTCCTGCTCGTCCTCGAGTAGGTAAGTGATCAAAGAATAATTTTTGAGGTGACATGCACCATCAAAACCAATATCAAACCATTTGCAAGCATGGAAAGCTGGGATCAAAGAACTCTAAACATGTGCATGAAAGATGGAGTTCTAACAATAAGACAAAGTAACTATGCATGCAACATGAAAGGCTACAAACAATGGTCATGAATAACATGCATTCAAAGGAGTTTGTTTGTTTCACATACAGAAAACATGGCATAGTGGCATTCAGCTTATCCCTCATGGAGTAGCAAATAGATGCATAGGACACCCTTCAAAGTTCATAAGAGTGACTAGATACAAATAGCACAAGAACAAGTAATATCACAATATGCATCAATTAATAAGTTTTGGGACAATGCACATAAAACTAAGAATGGCAACTATGCTTTCTTAATGGTTCCTAAAGGTAGAAGGTGGAGACTCAATACAATAGTGGAAGAAATGCCCTTCACAAAGGGAAGCAGGGATTTCAAGTTTCAAAAAGAGGTTACAAAAATTATGGTACTTGTTAGCTTTCAGCTCTCATTGCTTCTATCATAAGAATCTTGAAGTGATTGAGGTTAAAGTGAAACAAATATGGAGTATATGCTTAACAAAGTATAAGTTGGCAATCTCATGTCCCTTGAGTACGAGGACCGCTCCTCATGCTACTCAATGATGGTGGCTCAGTTGATTGTTGAGCTTTGTTGGGAGACCCGAAGAGGAAGGTATGATGACCATAGGAGCAAGTTCTTCCCTCAGTAAGAAACCAAGGTTATCGAATCAGTAGGAGGAAGGAAACGACTCAAAGGTGTTGCTAGCAACTTGGAAACCTGCACAACACATACTCAAGACTTTTCCCCAACCAACAGTGAGGTTGTCAATCTCACTAGTTTGCTGTAAACAAAGGGTTAATGATGCGTGTTGAATGCCTCGTTGGGAAACCCCAAGAGCAAGGTATGATGCAGCAAATCAGCAAGTATTCCCTCAGTAAGAAACCGAGGTTATCGAACCCGTAGGATGAAGGGAACGCCTCAAAGGTGTTGCAAGCAACGTGGAAACCTGCACAACACAAACTCAAGACTTTGCCCCAACTAACAATGAGGTTGTCAATCTCACCGGTTGTTGTAACAAAGGATTAACTCTATGGTGTGCAAGGTGATGATGGTTTGCAGCAAGTAAAAAGTAACAGTGGAAGATGTATCTGTCACATCCCAAAATTTTCCAAATTTTGAAATATGAAAAATAAACAAACAAAAAAAACAATTGTTGAAATTTAGGGTGAAAACAAACTTTTTGGTTCCAAATGGAAACATCAAGACCTATTTTGAACAAATAGAATCCTAGAGGGATTTAAATAGATAAACAAATATTAAATAAAGTTATAATAGTTGGACTCACCATTTTTGGATCTTTAAATAAAAAGATATGGTTTTTATAAGAAAAGGAAGAAATAATAAATATGGACAATTTTAAAGAGCCAAATTAAAACTTGGCCAAGCAAATAAAATAAAATATTTTTGTTTAAATAAAATCATAAGGATTTATTAATATCCAATTTTATTTAAGTAAAGACTTTTCCTGTTTTGAATGAACATTAAAACATAATAAAGTATTTTATCTAATAATTCAAGGTGATTTATTTTTTAAATAAAACCTACTAAAAATATTTGGTAAAATTTAGATTTCAAATAGAGTTTGGAAAAAATTAATAAATCTTATTTGAATTAAGACAAGGGCATATTTTAAATAATTAATATACCCTAAACAGAATAAAAGATATATTCTAAATTTGATTTTTGATTAAGTTAAATAACATTATTAAAATCAAAACAAATTTTGGTAGAGGTTTGAATTCAAATAGTGCTTGAATTGTTTGAATAAAAATCAAATCACATAAATAGAAAAAGAAAAAGAAAAACATTCTGTATAAAAAAAGAGAAACGAACCGAGCCCAGGAATCTGGCCCAGTCTAGCCCAGCAACTAGCCCACCTGCTCTCCCCGCAGCGAATCGTTTTCCACCCACGAGCACACCCAGCACGACCAGCCGACCCCCACACCTCCTCTCTCTCACTGCCGACGCCATTGTCATCATCTCCCACCCACGTCGACCGTTTCCCCCTCGCTCGTCGCCGTTTACTGCTGCGATTAACACCGGTGGAATTCTCATCAATACGCGATTAAACCTCGCCAGCGACGACGCATTCTTAAACGCCCACTCCCCCTCTCCATTTTCCCCTAGACACCGCTTCCCCTCGGCCACCAGGCTGCACGAATCGCAACCTCGAACCCCTCTGCTCCGACGAGCCACCGTGCAAATTCCGGCGAGCACGAACCTCCCCACTGACCCCAGAGCACACGGGTGAGATCCCCATCGTATCCTGCATCTCCCAGCACCAACCCCACCCCCGCGCATGCCCCAGAGGCTCGACAACCCGACACTGGCGCCGTCGTTCCGCCATCGCCCGCAAGCTTCCACGGTAAGCTGCATCGCCGACCCTCTCGTTGATGCTCCCGTAATCGCCACACTCGCCCGCATCTAATGCGGCTTCCCTTTTTCCTTCGGGTGGCCTGTAACCTCGCCCCCGTCGACGAACAGAAGCACCTGGCGCCGCAGCAAGCTCCGGCGAGCAATCCACTCCGTTCCCGTGTGCCCCTGCCCAACGGTGACCACCTTGAGCACCACCGCGCCACTGCGAGTCTGGTGAGCATCCTCTCCCTCTCCCGCGCGACCTAGTTCCTCGGCAACCTCGCCATCTGAGCGTGCACTGCCGTCTGTCGCCGCTAGCGCCGCCCAGTTTTGGTCAGGTTGCTGTACACCTTTGGATCATAATCGCGTGGCTACGATAGAAACTTAAGCGAAGCGGTATCAGTCGATCTGTGCCGTGCGATTTAAATGAAATATTGCAGCCTGCGCAGCTCGACCCATCCGAAGCGGTATCGTCTAGTAAGAATGAGCCACGTGTCCAGAGTTTGATTTAAAACAAATTTTTTGATCTATTAGATATGCAAACTTGCAAAATCCATAACTTTTAATCCACATGTCCAAATTTTGCAAATTTTATATCATTGCAATCAAAAGAACAAAACCTTTCCAACCATGCACTTTGTTTAATGAATTACTTCTGAAAACTTAGTTGTTTTTGCAGAAACTTGTGTAGGCATAATGTGAATATAAAAATTATTCTAGAAATATTTTTATGGTAAAATCTTTGCTAAGTGGTTTGTTTTGAACCTACTGACCATAGAAACCAACTTTTGGATTTAAAAATGTATTTTGTGAAGTTAAAGAATCAATCTTTGAATAAGCATTTCTAGTCAAATAAAAATATTGTTTATGTGCTAAAAATACTTTTGAGTAAAATCTTTGGAAAATGATTTGAATTAAACTCTCTGACCCTAAACACCAAGTTTTGAGATTTAAAAATATATTTGATAAACCCTATAAAATTATTACTTTGCTAAAAGGCATTTCCAACAACATAAAATATCACTTTGGTATAAAATTGGTTTATGGGGTGAAACCTTTTGCAAATGGTTTTAATATTAAACACTTGACCTTAAAACACTAACATGTTGTGTTTAAAAATATTTTACAAACTCTAGGGATTATCATTTTGATTTAAATCATTTCTAGCAAAACAAAATGATTTAAATGGCCATTTTCACCAACTTGAAGTTAAATGGTTTTACCACTTTTGTAAATGACCAATATGAGCTTTAAAATGTTTAGAGCCTACTAGAAACCACTTTTCCAAATAAAACCATCTTTTGCATGCTTGCATGCATTGCCATGTTTTTGTCATTTTATGTGGTGAACTGTTTGAATGCTATTTGAATATATGTTTGCTTGATTGAATTGTAGTTAGGAGAGTGTGATTTTTGCAAGATGAAGGAGTGAACCAATATTCCCTACTAAAAAGGCAAGTGACACTATCATCCATGTCCTACTATTTTCATTAAACTTAGTGGATTTTTGTAACATGCATGATATGACTACTATATTTCTATGCTATGCTATATCCTATTAGGATATCCTTATATCTTCCTTAGTGAAAAACAATGTAGTTGTAGTATGCTTAGCCATGCTATATATTTGGGATGGGATACATGATATGATTATATGAAGTGTTGGAAAAATATATGTTTTATATAATAAAACAAGTACTCAATGAACCACCTGGGTGGAAAGAGGATACTCAAGTGTTGGACAAGGTGGCAACAAAGGGAACCATGTTTATATGGCTATCTTTTTGTATGTGCACTAGAAGAAAACCACCCAGGGACTTAGAGATTGAACATGTTTCTCATACAGTGGCTTCCGTGTACAGCCACATGCTAAATGGGCTCTGGCTTAGTCAACTACGTAGTGGAAGACCCATGCATTGGCATCTTCAGGTTAACTAGAATTGTGTATGGAAATATATTCCTACATTGGTGCCTGGTAGAAAAGCTAGCATTGTGTATTGGGAGGACTTTTATGGAAAGACTTTGTCACTTTATCGATCTGTCGGTACTCCATTTGGTGAGTACTTATCCAGCGGCCACTGGTGGCGTCAAGACGAGATTGTGTCATGTGGATAAAGTGTACAACTTCTGTAGAAGATCAAATTCTAAGTACTTAGTCGTGTCCCTAGTTATGGACAACTCTGAGCAACTAAGGCCTGAAGCTATGGAAGATCTCGACATTCCAATTTCACAAAGTAAAACTTGATGGTGACAACAAGGGATTAGAAGAACTTGGAGTTTTCCAAGGAGTTCAGAAAGATTTGACAAAAGATCAAAACTATTTTGAAAAGATAGGATACAACTATATTGCTTTCTGCAAATGAGCCTAAACCCTACTTATCCAAATATGCATGTATTGATAGGATCCACTTAATTCTACATAGTAGTGAAACTTGCCAATACAATTCAAATGTATTGACCCTTGTGGCTGCAACTTATTATGTTGCAGGTTTGTTTGATGTTAGTGAAGTGTGTTGAATAGGATTACAAGTCTACAACCAACATGATTGCCTGTGGAACTTTGAAGATGAAGGACTCCATGCTATATAGTTATTCTGCTGCATTGTAATGAGATAGCCAAATTAGCTATGTAAGATGTAATGAATTATTTTATAACTGGTTACAAAATTGTATTATGAACTTTGTTTCTTGATATTACATCTTAACTGTGGATGCTAGCTATTGATCCAGAGACTAGCATTGTAAACACAGGGATCTCTACCTTATTAAAGGTTGGGACCTCTACAGTATCAATGGTAAAGATTGGACCAGGGTCCATAGTTCACTATAGGTGCTCTCCTTATATAAACAAACATGGCATGCTAGGTAAACAAATTACAGCAGGGCAATTGACAGGACTGAGCAAGGCATAACAATGCAATACTAGACAAAAATATCCTATGAGATTCGACTGGGCAATACAACAATATACATAGACCGCCATCCAACTGCATCTATGACTAGAAGTCCACCTTCAGGTTATCATCCAAACGCCCTCCAGTGTTAAGTTGCAAGAAACAGACAACTGCTTAAAGCAAAGTGTGTAAGGTAAACAATCCACTTGTTCCATGAACAAGAGACTGTTGTTTTCTCCCTAGTAGCAACAACACATCTACAAC
The DNA here is from genome assembly GCA_030063025.1 of Avena longiglumis. Classification (NCBI taxonomy): domain Eukaryota; kingdom Viridiplantae; phylum Streptophyta; class Magnoliopsida; order Poales; family Poaceae; genus Avena; species Avena longiglumis. The sequence continues at coordinate 138,940,861 of CP125976.1, forward strand.
CGAAGAGATTTCTGTCACTTCCCTTGGAAACTAGAGGCATGAACCCACTATCGAGCATAAATACCCCCTCTTGGAGTCACTGGCAGCTACTTGGCCAAGATAGCTACTAACAACGGAGAGCATGCAAGATCACAAACAACACAGACATGATAGAATCAAATAGACAAAACCATTAGTCAATTTGACATAGTAATCTCAATATCCATCGGATCCCCACAAACACAACATGCATGATTACAAATATATTAGATCTTGATCATTAACAGAGCTCGCAAGATCCATACATGAAAGCACAAGGAGGAGATACAACCATCTAGCTACTACATGGACCTGTAGTCCAAGGTGGAACTACTCACGCTTCATACCGGAGGCTGGCATGATCAAGAAGAAGGCCTCTGGGATGATCTCTCCTCCGGCAGGGTGCTGGGAAGAACTTCAGACCCCCGATCTAGGGACGATGGTCGCGGCGGCTACAGACGGTTTCGTGGAGTTTTAATCGGGTGCCTAGGGTTTCTGCATCGGGGGCTTCTTATAGGCGAAGAGGCGAGCCACGGGGCCACCAGGGCGACTGCACCCCCCAGGCGCGGGGTGGGCCCACCCGCATGGCCAGGGGGTGTGGCCCCTGGTGGGTCTTCTCCGTCTCGTACTCCGGCTTCATGTTCCCCACAGTAAAATATTGACTTTGGCTTTTGTCCCGTCCAATTCCGAGAATATTGATTTTCTGCCTTTTTGGAACCAAAAACATAACAAAACAGGCAACTTGCACTGTGGCAACTTATTAATAGTAGTTCCAGAAAACATATAAAAACACCTCAAAGTGTAGACAAAGCAAAGCAATGTAGATAGTAAACAAGTATGCAAGATCAAAAATTATAGATACATTTCCGATGTATCAAGCATCCCCAAGCGTAACTCCTGCTCGTCCTCGAGTAGGTAAGTGATAAAAGAATAATTTTTTAGGAGACATACACCCTCAAAACCAAGATCAAACCATTTGCAAGCATTGAAATCCGGGATCAAAGAACTCTAAACATGTGCATGAAAGATGGAGTTCTAACAATAAGACAAAGTAACTATGCATGCAACATGAAAGGCTACAAACAATGGTCATGAATAACATGCATTGAAAGGCGTTTGTTTGTTTCACATACAGAAAACACGGCATAGTGGCATTCAGCTTGTCCCTCATGGAGTAGCAAATAGATGCATAGGAAACCTTCAAAGTTCATAAGAGTGACTAGATACAAATAGCACAAGAACAAGTAATATCACAATATGCATCAATCATTAAGTTTTGGGACACTTCACATAAAACTAAGAATGGCAACTATGCTCTCTTAATGGTGCCTAAAGGTAGAAGGTGGAGACCCAATAGTAGTGGAAGAAAGGCCCTTCATAAAGGGAAGTAGGGATTTCAAGTTTCAAAAATAGCTTCCAAAAATTATGGTACTTGTTAGCTTTCAGCCCTCATTGCCCCTATCATAAGCATCTTGAAGTGATTAAGGTTAAAGTGAACAAACTATGGAGTATATGCTTGACAAAGTATAAGTTGGCAATCTCAAGTCCCTTGAATACAAGGGCCACACCTCATGCTACTCAACTTTAGTCACCTATAAGTTCTTGTCATTGTAAGTACATGCGTATCATAGAGAACCGCCAACGGGGTACCCCTTGCACATGGTACAGGATCTATCCCATAACCAAAATGACAAGGCAAGCAGACAATGAGAATCTCAGTGATATTTTTATTTACTATGTGCATAGCTTTTTATTGAGGATGCTTCATAGATAGCTCACTATGGTGATGCTGCAAGTTTCCACCATGATTAGGCATGGCTTAGGCTAGCGGCCTAGGCATTTCTCTAACACAAAATATAAATTCCATGGACTTACAATTTCCCTCTTTATTTCACACCGGTGACATCCATAGACAAAATATCATGATATCAACTGAGTACAAAGTACAAGTGCAATGTTGAAAACGTTCCCCATGACAGCATGGTTCTACTAATTCCAACGTATAAGTGCAAGCATATACAACATAGACGACACGATGGTTCAAGTTTATTAGGGGCAAAGAATATAAAGTGTGCCATCAAGTTTGTGAGGGCTTTAATCACTAAGTTTTCACATAACAAAATAGTTTTTAATTAGAAGATAGCTGAAAACAAGAATATACTTGGAATGGTGTAACACACCATGCATAGAAGTTTATAGTGGACACTTTGGAATAACTTGGTTTCTTGGGAGTTGGAAGCATGAGTAGAGCTTACTCATACAAGTGGAGGCTAGCAAAAGACTGGGAGTAACCAACTAAGAGAGCAATAATGGCCATAATCATGTAGAGCGACAAAACATTACTAATCAAAGCATAGAATGGTACTAAAATTCAATGACTAAATGATCATAGAGGCTTTGGTGACTTGTCATAGTCATAACATGGTGTGAGCATGTGCCAAGTCAACCCAAACAAAGCATCAAAGGAGAATACCACAATATTGTGCTTTTGCATGCTAAAACAATGCATAATTTCTTCAAGGCACACTAAGAAATCAGAATTGTTTGGAACAAGACATGCTACAGCAATAATCACTAAGCATAAGGTCAGAACAACACCTAGCATATCATTGCTAAAGTCTAAGTCACAGTCAATGCAAGCTCCTCTCGCACTTTCAAGCAGGAACTTCCTACTCCTTTCCAACACCAATCAACTTATTTGAAACAACATAGCGAGAACGGGGGTCCAAACTACTTTATTCAAGAAAACTAAACAACCTAAGAAAAAGCAAACGAAAACTAAGACGCTCCAAGAACAACACAATTGTGCATGAAACAATAAAAATGAAGTGTCTAGACAGACCTGAGCTTTTTATTAATGAAGAAGGGGATGCCTTGGGCATCCCCAAGCTTTGACTCTTGTACCTATTGGATATTTCTTGGGATGACACCATGGTGGCATCCCCAAGCTTGATATTTTGTCCATTCTTCATCTCATTACATCATTCTCTCTCTACACCTAAAAGTTTTCCTTCATAGAAAACATCACACAATCTTCATTAGCAACATTAGTTTATTCAAAAGATATTAGACCTTAGGCAAAGCTTTGGAATAGCAAAAAATTTCACTAAAAACTCAATATACTGTAGCAACTTCTTCAAAAAGCTCAATTCCCCGAAAGAGAACTCAAAAAGGAATCAATAAGAAGCAAATGCAAATAATGGCAGAAATTTGTCAAAACAGACCAGCAGGTAGAAACCGATTTTTTCGAAAATCTTTTGTTGCTCAAATGAAAAAGTATTGAACTAAATAAAGTTAGCTAACATACTAGGGGATTTATTCGTATATTATCAGCTCAATCCGAGTGACAGAGACTCCTCACGAATTTTTATGGTGGAGGACAGAAATCTGTTTTGCGACAGCAACTCCCCAAATCTTACTTCCCTCTCATTAGAGGTCATTCTTGGCACAAAAAGCAAACAAAAATGATAAGGATAGGTAATTACTAAAGTAATAACTTCCAAGACTCAAGGAAACTCTTGGGTTATCTCCCAACAAGTACCTTTTTAACGCCTTTAAGTTAGGCACAACAAGCAAGAAGAATCAAGTATTTTCAAACGAAGCAATAACATCAAACCTTGCTTTCAAAGGAGGAGCAAAAAGCAACTTCTCTCTCCTCATAGGGAAGTGTTCAATACCTTTCTTGAATGGAAAATGATATTTAATGGTGCCTTCCTTCATATCAATGACGACACCAACAGTTCTAAGAAAAGGTCTTCCCAAAGTAATAGGACAAGAAGCATTGTATTCAACATCCAAAACATAGAAATCAACATGGACATAAGCATTGTTTACCATAATGATAATATCATTGATACTCCCCATGAGTTTCTTCTTAGCATTATCATTGAGTGGGACATGCAAATAAAAATCTTCCAAAGGTGACAAATCAAGCATTTCATAAATCTTCCTAGGCATAATAGAGAAACTAGAACCAAGATCACATGAAGCTTTGAGATCAAACTCATTCACTTGCATATTAATAATGGGTTCCCAACTATCTTCCACTTTTCTAGGAATAGAAGCTTTGTGTTTTAACTTCTCTTCCTTAATATTAACAAGATCATCTTTAATGTGTTTGGTGAAAGCAACATGCATATCACTAGCATCAGGACTTCTAGCAAGCTTTTGTAGGAACATAATCACTTCAGAAGTATTGGAACCATCAATATCAAAATCAAACTTAGCATCACTAGTAGTAGGCTCAATAGGCTTAGGCATAGTAGGAGGAGGAACATGGACTACTTGTGGTTTAGTGGTGATAGTGCACACACTGTTGTTTCTATCAATTTCATCTTCCCTTTCCCACTTAGCATGAAGTTGGGCTAATAGTCTAACATTTTCATCAATAGTAACTTGTATGGCATGAGTGGCAGCAAAGGTACCTTCCATGGTTTCAGGTTTAGCAGCCATTTTATTAATCAAGGAGGACTAAGCTTCAGACAAAGAGGGTATATTTTTCTCAAGACTCAAATTTTTTGACTCTAAACTGGGAATTTCTCTATTCAGATTCTCAAGATGATGACTAAATGTTTTTCAAGATAATAGATTGTTCCTCCATAGTTTTAGTGAAAATCTTATTTTGCTCATAAATTGCATCTGCATAAAATTCTTAGTGGATCTCTCTACTTCTAGAATCATTTCTTCACTAGGCATCCCAGATCTACCATGATAAACACTTCCACTAGGAGGATAAGGCCTATAATTACCATAAGTATTGGTGCCAAAATTGTTGTTTCTAATGAAGTTCAAATCAACTTGCTCTTCTTGAGCAACCAAAGAGGATAAGGGAACACTATTAGGATCTAGAGGAGCTTTCTGATTAACAAGCATAGCGATAATAACATCAATCTTATCAGTCAAAGAGGAGGTTTCTTCAACATAATTTACCTTCTTACCATGTGGAGCTCTCTCAGTGTGCCATTCAAAGTAGTTAACCATCATATTATCAAGGAGCTTTGTTGCAGCACCCAAAGTGAGGCCCATAAAGGTACCTCCAGCAGCTGAATCAAACAGGTTTCTTGAGGAAAGCTTCAAACCTGCATAAAAAGTCTAGATAATCATACAAGCAGTGAGTCCATGAGTGGGACAATTCTTAACCAAAGATTTCATTCTTTCCCAAGATTGAGCAACATGTTCATTATCAAGTTGTTTAAATTTCATAATGTCACTTCTCATAGATATAATCTTAGCAGGAGGGTAGTACTTTCCAATAAAAGCATCTTTGCACTTAGTCCAAGAATCAATACTATTTCTAGGCAAAGATAGCAACCATTCTTCAACTTTTCCTCTCAAGGAGAAAGGAAAAATCTTGAGCTTAATAATATCTCCAGTTACATCCTTATACTTTTGCATCTCACAAAGTTCAACAAAATTGTTGAGATGGGCAGCAGCGTCATCAGAACTAGCACCCAAAAATTGCTCTCTCAACACAAGATTCAACAAAGCAGGCTTAATTTCGTAAAAGGTAGCATCAGGAGCAGGTGGAGCAATAGGTGTGCTAAGGAAATCATTGTTGTTGGTGCTAGTGAAGTCACACAACTTGGTGTTCTCAGCACACTTCATTTTGGCAAAGGTGGGCAAGCCAAAAACAGCAGCAACAGCTAGAGTAGGAACTATTTTTTTTGTGTTTTAATAAAGAAAGCAAACCAAACTAGACTATTTTTTTTGAGATTTTGAAAAGAGGTAAACAAAAGAGCTTGATGGCGCCCAACACTGTAGTAGCTAGATGGTTGTAGCTCCTCCTTGTGCTTTCATGTATGAATCTTGTGATCTCTGTTCATGATCAAGATCTAATATATTTGTAATCATGCATGTTGTGTTTGCGGGGACCGATGGATATTGAGATTGCTATGTCATGAGTAGTTCCACCTTGGACTACAGGTCCATGTAGTAGCTAGATGATTGTATCTCCTCCTTGTGCTTTCATGTATGGATCTTGTGAGCTCTGTTCATGATCAAGATCTAATATATTTGTAATCATGCATGTTGTGTTTGCAGGGATCCGATGGATATTAAGGTTACTATGTCACATTGATTAATGGTTTTGTCTATTTGATTCTATCATGTCTGTGTTGTTTGTGATCTTGCATGCTCTTCGTTGTTAATAGCTATCTTGGCCAAGTAGTTGCTAGTGACTCCAAGAGGGGGTATTTATGCTCGATAGTGGTTCATGCCTCTAGTTTCCAAGGGAAGTGAGAGAAATCTCTTCGGTTGTAGATGTGTTGTTGCTACTAGGGAGAAAACAATGGTATCTTGTTCATGGAACAAGTGGATTGTTTACCTTACACACTTTGCTTAAAGCAGTTGTCTGTTGCTTGCAACTTAATACTGGAGGGGGTTCGGATGATAACCTGAATGTGGACATCTAGTCATAGATGTAGTTGGATGGCGGTCTATGTATATTGTTGTATTGCCTAGTCGAATCTCATAGGATCTTTTTGTCTAGTATTGCATTGTTATGCCTTGCTCAGTCTTGTCAATTGCACTGTTGTAATTTGTTTACCCAGCATGCCATGTTTGTTTATATAAGGAGAGCACCTATAGTGAACTATGGACCCTGGTCCAATCTTTACCATTCATACATCTTCCACTGTTACTGTTTACTTGCTGCAAACCATCATCACCTTCCACACCATACAGTTAATCCTTTGTTACAGCAACCGGTGAGATTGACAACCTCACTGTTAGTAGGGGCAAAGTCTTGAGTTTGTGTTGTGCAGGTTTCCGCGTTGCGTGCAACACCTTTGAGGCGTTCCCTCCCTTCTAATGGTTCGATAACCTCGGTTTCTTACTAAGGAAAAACTTGCTGTTGTGCTGCATCATACCTTGCTCTTGGGGTTTCCCAACGGGGAGTTCAACACGCATCATTAACCCTTTGTTTATAGCAAACCAGTGAGATTGACAAACTCACTGTTCGTTGGGGCAAAGTCTTGAGTTTGTGTTGTGCATGTTACCAAGTTGCTAGCAACACCTTTGAGTCGTTTCCTTCCTCGTACTGGTTCGATAACCTTGGTTTCTTACTGAGGGAAGAACTTGCTCCTGTGGTCATCATACCTTCCTCTTGGGGTCTCCCAACGAAGCTCAACAATCAACTGAGCCACCATCATTGAGTAGCATGGGGAGCGGCCCTCGTACTCAAGGGACATGAGATTGCAAACTTATACTTTGTCAAGCATATACTCCATATTTTTTCACTTTAACCTCAATCACTTCAAGATGCTTATGATAGGGGCAATGAGAGCTGAAAGCTAACAAGTACCATAATTTTTGGAAGCTCTTTATGAAACTTGAAATCCATGCTTCCCTATGAAGGGCCTTTCTTCCACTATTATATTGAGTCTCCACCTTCTACCTTTAGGCACCAGTTAAGAGAGAATAGTTGCCATTCTTAGTTCTATGTGCATTGTCCCGAAACTTATTGATTGATTCATATTGTTGATATTGCTTGTTCTTGAACTATTTGTATCTAGTCACCATTATGAACTTTTGAGGTGTCCAATGCATTTATGTCTTGCTACTCCATGAGGGACAAGCTGAATGTCACTATTCTATGTTTTCTATATGTGAAACAAAAAAACGTCTTTCAATGAGTTTTTATTAATGAATCTTTGTTTGTATCCTTTCATGTTGCAACTATAGTTGCTTTGTCTTACTGTTAGAACTCCATCATTCATGTTCATGTTTAGAGTTCTTTAATCCCAGCTTTCAATGCTTGCAAATGGTTAGATCTCCATCATTCATGTTCATTTCAACTAAACTGCATGTCACTTCAAAAATTATTCTTGAAGAGAATATGCCCGAGATGCAATAATAAAGTGGTTATTATCGTATTCCTTATTTATGATAAATGTTTATTTTGCATGCTATAATTTTATTAATACGGAAACGTTAATACATGTGTGTTTAATAAAAAAAGGAAGTTCCTAGTTATGCCTCTCTTATAAACTAGCTCGTTGATTAACAAGATGGTCATAGGTTTCCTGATCATGGACATTGGATGTTGTTAATAACGAGGTCACAACATTAGTGTAATGATGTTATGAACATTCATCCAAAGTATAGCATTACGATCAAAGTCATTGAGTTTATATTGCTATAACAACTTACGAAGTGATCCTAATCATTAGAGCATGAGATCATGTCAATAACTAACACCGGAAGAGTTTCTTGATAACATCAAACGTCACACCGTAACTGGGTGATTATAAAGATGGATTCAGAACTAATAAAGTGTTATGTTGAGGCCCATGGATCGAGAGTGGAATTTGTTCATCCCGATGACGGATAGATATGCTCTGGGCCCTCTCGGTGATATCACATTGATTAGCTTGCAAGCAAGTGATTTGATCACTAGAATGTTATATCACGGGAACGAGAAAAGAGTGCATGTCAGTAACGATATCAAACTAGGTATGGAGATACCGATGATCGAATCTCGAACATGTAATATATCGTGAAACAAAGGGATTAAGATACTAGCGTAAAAGGTTCTGACGATCACAAGAAAGTCATCGTTTAATGTGTGGGAGTCAGTATGGTTCTCCAGATCCCGCTTCTGATTATTGATCTGAGAGGGGTCTCGATCATGTCCATATTATTTGTGAACCGTAGGCTGACACACTTAAGAGACACCGACATCCATTTGGAGCAAAAGTTTCATGCCAAAAAAGAATAACAAGCTCAGGAATTTATTTCACTAGATACCGAAACGGGTTTTCGGGTGAAATTGCAGAAAGTGTTTCTGCATGTGAAATGAAATACTAGCAAGGGGTTATATGTGAATGTTTGTCATTAAAGTAATTGACAAAATTCTGAATAAATAAAAGGAGTTTTATTTAATGAGAGTTTGCATTAAATTTGGTGGAAATTTAATGGGAATTTGAGTGGGTTTTTGAGTGGAGGGAACTGAAAGGCATTTGAGTGAGTGGAGTGTCCACCCACATGAATGTGGAAGAGGTGGGGCAGCCCCATGGCTGGGCGCATGGCCCCTTGGGTGCCCCCTCTCCCTATAAAAGGAGCCCCCTCCCTCTCTCTCACTCACACCTCCTCGCGAAGGATCTCTCTCCCCCTCTAGAATTTATCCCCCATGGTCTCGGACTAGCGAGATACATGCTCCCGGTGGCTATTCGGCAAGAAAGAGTTGTGCTTCCGCTGCATCGCTAGAGTGAGGAGGCGGAGGTTTGTCGGTGCCTCGAACGTGTGTGCGAGCACGGATGCGCTGCTGTTTTGCGGCGCTAGGACTTCCTCTCGATCTTGAGATCGGCAAGAGATCGTCTACATCAACCACGAGTTTGGACTCATTAAGCTTTGTCGGTCTTCAAGGGTATGTTCTCTACGGATGTACATCCGCCCGTTGTTTGTATCTAGTAGATAGATCTTGGTACATAGTTGTTCCCATCGTAGGAATTTTTTTGTTTTCTATGCTGCGAACCCTACATTCTTTTATCACTTAGCTACTCAGGTACGAGCAGGAGTTAAGCTTGGGGATGCTTGATACGTCGGAAACGTATCTATAATTTTTGATATTCCATGCTTGTTTAGTATCTACTTTGCTTTGCTTTGTCTTTCTTTGAGGTGTTTTTATATATTTTTTGGGAATAACCTATTAACAAGATGCCAAAGTGCCAGTTGCCTGTTTTCTGTTGTTTTTGGGTCCAGAAAAGCCAGAAAATGAATATTCTCGTAATTGGACGAGACAAAAGCCAAAGTCAATATTTCACCGAGGAGACCACGGATCCAGAAGACAAGACGGAGGTGGGCCACGAGGGGCCCATACCCCTGGCCGCGTGGCCAGTCCTGGGGGGTGCGGCCACCTCGGGAACCCCCTCGGTCTCCCTCTTCGCCTATAAGAATCCCCCGATGCCAAAACCCTAAGTACCCGATCAGATCTCCACAAAACAATCTGTAGCCGTCGCCACCATCATCCCTAGATCGGGGGGGGGGTCTAAAGCTCTTCCTGACACCTTGCAGGAGGGGAGAGATCATCCTGGAGGCCTTCTTCATGACCATGCCAGCCTCTGGTATGATGTGTGAGTAGTTCCACCTTGGACTATGGGTCCATACAGTAGCTAGATGGTTGTTTCTCCTCCTTTGTGCTACCATGTTTAGATCTTGTAAGCTCCTTTCGTGATCAAGATCATCTATTTGTAATCATGCATGTTGTGTTTGCGGGGATCTGATGGATATTGGGATTACTATGTTAGATTGATTAATGGTTCTATCTTATTGATTCTATCATGTCTGTGTTGTTTGAGATCTTGCATGCTCTCCGTTTCTAGTAGCTATCTTGGCCAAGTACATGCTAGTGACTCCAAGAGGGAGTATTTATGCTCAATAGTGGGTTCATGCCTCTATTGAATTTGGGGAAGTGACAGAAATCTCTAAGATTGTAGATGTGATATTTCTACTAGGGAGAAAACAACGATCGTTTGTTCATGGAACAATTGTATTGTTTACTTTACACACATTGCTTAAAGCAGTTATCCATTGCTTGCGAATTAATACTAGAGGGGGTTCAGATGATAACCTGAAGGTGGATTACTATTCATAGATGCAGTTGGATGGCGGTCTATGTATATTGTTGTAATGCCCAATCAAATATCATAGGATCATGAATGTCTAGTATTGCATTGTTATGCCTTGCTCTGTCCTATCAGTTGTCTCGCTGTAATTTGTTTGCCCAGCATGTTATGTGTTTATCTTAAGGAGAACACCTCTAGTGAACTATGGACCCTGGTCCAATCTTTACCATTGATACTTCTTCCAATGTTATTGTTTACTTTCTGCAAGATACCATTACCTTCCACACCATATGTCTAATCCTTTGTTTTGAGCAAACTAGTGAGATTGACAAGCTCACTATTCGTTGGGGAAAATTCTTGAGTTTGTGTTGTGCAGGTTTCCATGTTGCTAGCAACACCTTTGAGTCGTTTCCTTCCTCATACTGGTTCGATAACCTTGGTTTCATACTGAGGGAAAACTTATTGTTGTACTCATCATACCTTCCTCTTGGTTTTCTCAACTAAGCTCTACAGTGATCTGAGCCGCATCACGTGGTCGTTTTGGGGGGGTCCTGTTAGGCGTCCGTGATGAGACTATGGAGGTTTTGGCTAGTTCGGTAGGACATTTTTTTATAAAACTCCATATCCTTAACAAGTCTGATGATTTCACATGGTCTCTGGTCACCGTTTATGGGGCTACCCAGGAAGTTTATAAAGCTGACTTTTATGCGAGCTGGTGAATCTGGCAAAATACAATCCATAACCTATTCTGATAGATGGGGATTTTAATTTTCTAAGATTCGCTCATGAGAAAAGCTGGGGCCGGTTCGATGAGCATTGGCCTTTCTTGGTCAATGATGTCATTGATAGTCTAGACTTAAGAGAGGTTACAATATTAGGAATACAATTTACCTGCGCTAATAGTCTCCTGGAGCCAACATACGAGAAACTAGATAGTGTGCTTATGGATACTGAATGGGAACAGAAGTTCCCTATGGTAACCATTCGCGCTCTAGAGCGTATTGAGGCTTTATCGGACCATTCCCCTTTACTTCTTTCTGTTGGATCACCACCACGTAATTCTGCGAATGAGTTTAAATTCGAACTCGGTTGGATGATTCGTGATGGTTTTTACGAGATGGTAAAGGCTATTTGGGAGAAACCTGTTAGTGGCCAAACGCCTATACTAAAATGGAATAAGAAAATGCGTGTTTTACGCAAGTTCCTTCGTGGTTGGGCTAGGAATACTTCTGGTATTCTTAAAAATGAAAAAATACACCTAACATATATTATTGATGACTTAGAATCTTCCGCGAAAGACAGGCCGTTATATGCACAAGAAATTGATTTTAAAAGCCAATCGAATGCAGAAATATCCCAGCTACTGCACGAACAGGAACTCAAATGGTACCAACACTCTAAAGCAAATTTCATTCTGGAAGGTGATGCGAATACAAGATACTTATATGCTGTTGCCAATAGAAATAATATGAAGAAACTTATCCACTCTTTGATCCAGGAGGAAGGTATGATTGAGGGACATGAGCATCTGAAGTCATATATTACAGGATATTAGAAATCGTTGTTCGGGGCTCCACCAGAAAATTCATTTTCTATGAATGAGTCCCAAACAGCGGATATCCCCCAGGTTTCTATTGAGGAAAACAATTTCCTAACTGCCTCATATACCGAGGAGGAGGTTAAGAAAGCGATTTTCAAATGGAACATAACAAAGCGCCAGGGCCGGATGGTTTTCCAGCAGAATTTTACCAAAAATTCCGGGATGTCATCAAGACAGACCTAATGAATTTTTTTGGGGTTTTACATGTTGGACAGCTGGATCTTTTTAGACTAAATTTTGGCAACATAATTTTACTGCCTAAGGTTAATAATGCATAACGTACACAACAATATCGTCCAATTTGCCTGCTTAACATTAGCTTTAAGATTTTTACTAAAGTTGCCACAATTAGACTAAACTCTATGGCTGATCATGTCGTTAGACCTTCTCAGACGGTGTTCATGCAAGGGAGAAACATACTCGATGGTGTAGTAACCCTATATGAAACAATCCATGAACTACACTCCAGGAAATTAAATGGTGTACTGTTCAAGATTGACTTTGAGAAGGCATACAACAATGTTAATTGGTCTTTCCTCCAGCAAACACTCTGCATGAAAGGTTTTTCAGAGGAGTGGCGCTCTCATACAGTCGTTTGTGTTGGGGGGTAGTGTTGCCATCAAAGTAAATGATTATACTGGCAAATAATTCCAGACCAAGAAAGGACTAAGGCGGGGGGTCCATTATCGCCTCTATTATTTAATATAGTGGCTGATATGTTGGCTATCCTTATTGAGAGAATTGAGAGAGCAAAGGCTGATGGCCAAACTGAAGAACTAGTTCCACATCTTGTTGATGACGGACTCTCTATTCTTCAATATGCTAATGAGACAATCCTTTTTATGGAGCATGATTTGGAGCAAGCTAAGAATCTGAAATTAATATTATCAGCATTCGAGCAATTGTTTGGACTTAAAATAAACTTCAATAAAAGCGATATATATTGCTTTGGCGATGCCCAAAACAAGGCCCACCTATATGTTGAACTTTTCGGTTGTTGTCAGGGGCAATTTCAAATCAACTATTTGGGAATACCGATTCACTATCGGCGTCTCACCATTGCTGAATGGAAACTCGTTGAGGAAAGAATCCAAAAATGTCTCACTAGTTAGAAAGGTAAATTGCTATCCCTTGGCGGAAGACTTGTACTCATAAATTCATTACTCACCAATATGGTACTGTATATGATCTCTTTTTTCATCTATCAAAAGGTGTCTTCAAGAAAGTGGATTATTTCCAGTCAAGATTCTTTTGGCAAGGGGATCGTGAGAAAAAGAAACATCAACTGGCCAAATGGAATGTGGTTTCCCGACCAAAACAATATGGTGGACTAGGCATACATGATTTGCAAGTTAAAAACACCACGCTTCTAGGTAAATGGATTTTAAAACTACTTACCGAAAAATATGTCTGGCAAACCATTCTATGGAGGAAATATGTGGGGTCCAAATCTATGTCTCAAGTGGTTTGGAAACCCGGTGAATCACATTTTTTGGCGGGTCTAATGGCGACCAAAAAGCATTTTTTCCATTTTGGTTTTTTTAATATCAAGGATGGATCATAGATTAGATTTTGGAAAGATAAGTGGCTTGGCCAAACTTCTCTTCGCGAACAATATCCATCTCTATATTCGATTGTTAAAAACAAAGGGAAAACACTTTCCACTATTATGGAAGATAATCCCCCTAACGTGTCTTTCAAAAGAAGTCTCATAGGTCCTCAAGTGGTATCTTGGAACAATTTGTTATTACGATTATCCACGATTCAATTGTCGGACGTTGTGGACGAGTTCAAATGGAATTTACAAGAGAGTGGTAAATGTTTAGTTGCCTCACTATATAGAGCATTGGTTCAAACTGATATCCCGGTCAATGATAACAGTAAAATTTGGAAAATAAAAATACCCCTTAAGACGAAGATATTCGCTTGATATCTACGTAACGGTGTAATACTTACTAAAGATAATCTTGTAAAGAGGAATTGGCATGGAAGTACACAATGTGATTTTTGTCATCATGATGAGACAATTCGTCATTTATTCTTCCGCTATAAATTTGCTCGTTCTATATGGTTATTCACCCAGATAGCTTATGTTTTATCTCCTCAACGTTTAGTGATCAATTTTTTTGGTAATTGGTTGCATGGAGTTGATATTAAATATATGATTTTGTTTAGCATGGGAGCGTTTGCCATTATTTGGTCGCTATGGCTTTGTATAAATGACAAGATATTTAATAACATTGTGTCTTCTTCTTGCAGGTTATTTATCGGGCCACGGCTATCCTCCGATCATGAACTATTCTCCAATGTATCGAGTTTCATGACTTGTTTTTGTAGGGGTGTACGCATTTGTAGGACACGTCGAGGGATATTTTCTCCCTACATGGATGGCCGTGTGATTTGCGCATTGATCTGTCATAGTTGAGGTCTCTTCTTTTTTTAGAGACTTTGTATTTTTACTATGATTTATTTTTCTCTGGTTGTGTGGCCTGTGCGGCTGTGTGCATCTTGGTTATACAGAGACCGGGTGTAAACATTAATTTAAGTAATAAAAACTCCGTTTTAAAAAAAACTAGTGCGCGCTGAATCAGTGTCTCACTAGCACTAACGCTTCTCATGGTTTCTTCTCGGAAAAATCACTTGTACTACCTCCATTCCAGTTTATAAGCAAATACTTAATTTGAGAAAATAGTTTGATCGTAAATATGATCAAAAATATATGAATCGTATGTCATAAAATTATACTATTGGAAGCATATTTTAAATATGAATCTAATGTTATAATTTTTGTTAAATATATTTTATATTTTGTTGACCAAATTTACGGTCAAACTATTTTCTCAAAATACATTTTTGACTTATAATCTAGAATGAAGGTAGTATAATTATAGAAGGATATTCGGTAGAATTATGATCGGGAAAAAGATATATGAACATTGATGCATGCCGTGTGCGACCTGTTCAACCGAAGAGGTTAAATTTCATGCATTATGTATCCAATAGAGGAAATGATATCGACATCGACATATCGACATCGATCAATATCTCAACAAAAAAACGACATCGATCACTCATCACCGCATGCATCTCCTTGCATCCACATATGATATGACATGAACATATATATATATATACATGAGACATGTGGTAACACTGATAGAAACCATGTCTCTAGTCCTCGTTTGTAAGAGTCTATAGTACCGGTTGTGCATCTAGGACAACGGAATCGGGACTAAAGGTTCTACCTTTAGTTACGGTTATGTTACAAACCGGAACTAGAGGGTCTTCATGTGGCCCCGCGTAGTGCACTGGGCTGAAGGACCTTTAGGCCCGATTCGTAACATGAGCCGGGACTAAAGCTTTTCAGTTGCGGCAGCATTTTGGGGCAATCGGCTGCCGCGGCAGGAGATAGGGTTTGAGGGTTTTCTGCCGCAGCAGCGTTTTGGGGAAATCGGCTGTCGCGGCACGAGATGGGATTTGAGGGTTTTCTTTTTCTTTTTTGTGTTCAATTATTTTTCATTTTGTGTTTTTATTTCAAACAAGTTTCCGTATACAAATTCTACGCTATTACTGTACACGTTGATGCATATATAATATAATTTCTCTCACGAGCATACAAACATATATAAACTTGGTATACGAGTGTCCACTGGGAATAGAGCTCGTCTGTCACATCCCAAGATTTTAGAAATTGGGACTAAAAAATTGCATTTGCATGATATTCATCAGCATTGCATTGCATATTTGCATCAAGTAAATCCCTAAATATAATTAAAGGACTAAAACCCTAAATAGTATATGCCACTTTGTTCCTAAAGGGAATTAAATTTGTTTTATAAAAATCCACTATTGCTAAGGCAGCGATTATTGATAATTATAGCCTAAAAAGATCCAATTAACATTGCAAAATTTTAGAAACAAAATTGAGCTCATTTGAAGCTATTATGAAAAAGTTATGGAATAAATACAAACAAATAAAGATATAAAAAAATGAAATATACAAGGAGTTATAAAACCACAATTTGCAAACTAGTAAAAAAATTATAAATATGATCCTACAATGATCTATTCGATTTTAGAAAAAATTAGAAACAAGAATCATATCATTTGGAGTTCGTTTGCAAAAGATTTGAGGCAAACAAGAACAAAACTAACGGGCCGGCCCAGCCAGCCGACCGGACCCAACCAGCCAAGCACGTACAGATCGATCCCAGGTCTGCTTTAAAAAGCGTGCAAAACAGTTTTTGTCAAACCTATCTCTATTTAAACTCTTATAACTTTTAATCTATAACTCCAAATCGACTTCCGTTTGTTTCTACTTGTTCCCTACTCCAATACCTATCTCTACACCATCCTAAATCTCCATATAAACTCGTGGAGCTACAGCTGTACGAGTTTCCCTTCTCGAAATCCCGAATCTACACATGTCTGAATCTTATTTCGCTTTTTAACCCATCTAGACTTTGTTGTTTGCCTTCGGCCAAAAAATGAAAGTTTTAGATCTCGTCGAAATCTTTAAATCCCTACAAACCTCACCTCTTTTCATCCACCACAGATGGAGAATTTCGCACCGCAATATTTCAGATATGATGGTGTAAATCTAAGATGTACTCGCGCTCCTTTCTTCAAATCCAAATTCCTTTGGTGAGAAGGTAGGACTAATGATTCCCCACAACTTTCATGTTGTAAGTTTTTCAATTTGACCTATGGATTTGTCTCTCTAACACAGATCTATTTCTTGTCTATTTTGAAAAAAAAATTGGGTCAATCTCCTACCTAACCACTGGATCTTATCCCAACGGCCAGGATTAGATCGATTCCGCGAAGGAATACGAGCCAACCAGATCTCGCCACGTGTCAACGCCAGGTCAGCCCCGCATCCCAGTCAGCATATGTAACATCCCTAAAATCATGTTTCAAAACTCATGCATATCATCCATGCATCCATGATCATTTAGGGTTCCTTTTCAAAACCATTTCAAAAACAGGAGCATCTGATGCTCATTATTTTATGTAAGTACTTATTGCTACCTTCTAATGAGAAAGGTACTTATTTTAATCAGTAATGTTTTGAGTTCAAACTTAAGTGTTGTTTCTAAAGTTTGGTCAAGGTTTCAAAACAAATTATGATTTATAAACCAATCCTTTACTATTTATAAATACTTAACTAAAGCTTGTTTTAAATTCTTTTTCAAAACTCAAGTTGATTTTTAAAGTATGAACAGTTGTGTTACACATCCCAATAGGCAAGAATCAGCAAACTTTAGTGTGTAGAAAGTTTCATTTAAAACAGATTTGATTTGATCTTTCAAATTCAAACCAGAAATTCGAATCAGAAAAAGAAAAAGTGAAAGGTAGTAAAAAATAAAGCAAACAGTCTAATCTGGCCCAACCCAGCCAGATAGCCCATTTAGCCCAACAGACTCTCCCGCGAGGAAAACGTTTCGCACCAGTTGTTCAACCCGCCCCATCACTGACGTCTGGTCCCCACCTCCTCTCTTTTTCTCTCGCTGACAACAGTGGCCCACATGTCAGTCATCGTCTCCACCCCAGCGACCAGTTCCTCCCCTAATTCCTCCGGTTGTTTCCTGTTTAATTCCGCGGCTTCAATTCCCGTTGAATGCATGAGTAAATCCCGCCCACGACCACGCGTACTTAAGTGCCATGCTTCCCTTCTCCTTTTCCCCCAAACCTCACCCCACCAGAGCCACCAGGCTGCTCGGAATCTTATCGGGACACCCCTCTGCTTCGACGAGCTCGTCGTCGAATTTCGGTAAGCCCCGCATTCTCCTCTGCCTATGGTTCAGACTAGCTTATTCTACATCCCCGTACGCACCTACTAACACCCACCGCTTGCTCGCGCATGCTCCAGAAGCTCGACTCCGACCTCGCCTACACGCCGTAGCCGTCTGCCTCTTCTCCGACGACCATCTGTGGTAAAAACCGACCGTCCCTCTCCTCCTCGTGGACACACGCATAATCAGGATCATCGTACGCATCTAATGGACTATTTCTCTTGCCTTTCCGAGCCCTGCATCATCGCCAACGTCGTCCACCCGAGCACACCGCCGCCAGGAACTTCTCCGACGATTAATCCACGACGACCCCGAGCGCCCCTTCGTCAACTGAGGCATCATTTTTGAGGGTAAAACAGTAGGGTAAAGAACCCCACTGCAATTTTTATAAATCATATAGAGTTACAAAGAAGTATTTACAAGTTTCAGGCCACCTCAAAAGAGGGATAACATTCTGAGCAGCTATCTCTTGTCTAAATTATTTCTTATCCAATATTTGAGGCCCTGATAATTCTTTTTCTTAATTCTACACAGGACCCATCTTAATTCCTGGGCGACAATAGCCCTCCATTCCTCAAGAGAAGCATTCTTGTTGTTGAAAGTTTCATTGTTTCTGCACATCCATATGCCCCAAGCTCCTAGGATAATAATTTCCATTGCAAAAGGGACTTTAAGATCTTTTTTAATACTGGCTAAAGCTTCAAAAAGATTGTGATCAGCCACTTGGACAAGGGAAATTTCAGCCCAGCAAGCTTTTGCAAAAGGACAGCCACAAAATAAGTGTAGAATAGTTTCCTCACTGGTGCAGCCATGAAACACACATTCATATGAATCCAGAGTAAATCGTTTCCTTTTCAGAAGGTTCCGTGTGTTTAGCCCATCAAGGAGCATGTCATTGATCATCAGCCCCAAAATAACTGAGGCATCATTGATCATCAGCACATCGCGACAACCTCGGTGAGCCTTGCCTCTACCCTTTTTGCTTCCTGTATCGCCGGCTCCGCCGCTGACTGACCACGCCGCCTCCAGCCGCCACCGCTAGCACCGCTCGTTTTGAGTCAATCAGTTTGGGCCGTTAGATTTAGATCTGAGCGTCACGATAGATTCTTAAACAAAGAGGTAAGTTTTGTTCTGTGCCATGCGATGCGCATGAGATCCAACGGTTGTCCTCTGTCGATCCGCACGAACCGTTATCACCCAATAGGAAGAGCCACGTGGCCTGTGTGTTTAATAAAAACCAGAAATTAGATCTATTAGATGTTTAAACTTGAATAATTCATAACTTTTGATTCCCACGTCCAAATTTGACAAATTTTATATCAATGGAATCAGGAGAGAAAATCCTTTCCATTTATGCAATGTGTTTAATGTTTTTCTTCTGTTAAAATGATTGTTTTCACAGAATCATTTGTAGGCATAATTTGGGTATAGAAATTATTTGAAAAATGTTTTATTGCTCAAATAAAGTTTGTTTGGCAAGTTTTGAACTTGTTTAAAATTCAGTACTGTGCACATGTCTTGTTGGGTGTAGAAAATCATCACATGGCATTTTGCATGCATCCATATATTTTTGCTTGTATATATTTTGTATGTGATTTTGGTACTATTATTTTATGTGTAGATTTTGGTGCAAATAGTGATTGTGAGGATTGTTGCTACTCTCCAAACTACCAAGGCAAGTGGTGCTTCATGATATTATTCCTATGTTTTTCAACTATGCACTAGAAATATTTTGCTAGACTTGCATGAATATTTTTGTTTATATGCTATGCTTGGGAAATCCTAGTAGTTATAGAATTGCTAGAAATTTCTAAGTTAAGATACTTATCTATGCCATGCTTAGCCTAGCTATTAGCAACCAAGGGTGGTTATATATTCATGCTATGAGAAAATATTTCTAAGTCTTTGGACTTATGTTTTTGCTTAATAAAACAACTAAGTGAATGAAACACCTGGGTGGAATGGAAGGAATGGTTTATGTTGAGTGGTTACACAAGGCCCATTTCTATGGTTTACCTTGTGTATCTCACTTGTGGAAAGCCACCCAGGAACAGAGGGATTTGAGAGGCCAAATGTTAAGAAGCTTCTAGTGCAGCCACATGGCAATATGGGCTCTGCCTGGATCACATAGGTTGCAATAACTTAGCCATTTGGACAGTTGGTGTTAGTGGGATGATAGGTTGGAACGCGTCCATTTGGTCTAAGGGAAGGCTTCTGAAAGGTCTTGTCTTGGTAAAAATCAAGTCTTGTGGGGAAAGTGCACAACCTCTGTAGATGGAAGAATCTAAGTACTTAGCCATGTCCCTGGTATTGGACAACTTGAGCATCAAGACATGGAAGCTATCAAGAATCTCCTCATCCCAATTTCTAAGTTATAACTTTGTGGTTGAACAAGGGTGAAGATTCCCCAATGTCTATTGGTGGTTCCTTGGGAAAGATTTTGACAAAGAAAAACTTAGTGTTTTCAACTAATAGGTAAAACCTATTTCGAGCAAAGCAAGCCTAAGCTACACTTAGCCAAAAATGCATATAGTATCTAGTCTACCAATATTCTACTAAGGTATCACTTGCCAATACTATTCCAATGTATTGACCCACTGTGGCTGTAACTTGTGATGTTGCAGGTTATTCTGATGATGATTAGGGGTCATGAGTCTACACTCAACATGCTTGCCTGTGGCACATGAAGATGAAGACTTATTTATCTTATTATATAATGAACTCTTGTATTAGGCCTGTGGCCATGGAGTTGTAAAAGACTATGTTTGTCTCTGGAATGATATGTAATAATGACCTTTGTTTCTGTGTACTTCATCTTAAACTATGGATGCTAGCATTGATCTAGGGACTAGCATTGCAATCACAGGGATCCTTACCATTATAAAGGGAGGGATCTTACAGATTGTATCAGAGCACTGTGTTGCCTGTAGGATTATGACCCTAGGATTGGAAACCACTAAGGAAATTTTTTAACAACTTCCACACTTGTCTTTTCTTCTCATAAACTTTTCTAATCTTCTTTCTCATCTCTATTCGTAGATGAACTCCATCAACGAAGCCGTGAGGAAGGGACCACTCATGACTATGACTTTGGAATGTGAGACAGAATTCCCCAAGGCTCTCAAGGACCTCATGGTTGCCATGGGAATACATGGTGCAGCTGTTTACAAAGGGTTTCCTGTGATGGATGAAGGAGTTGAATAATGGTGGGTGCAACTTCACTTGTATAAAAACAAGGAAGACAACCACAAGGAGTCAGGATTCTGCATGGTCACCAACTCAGTGATGCACACTACATTCTTTGATTTAGCAAGGGATGCAGCTTGGAAGGCCATCAAAGAGCTTGGTGATAGAATCAAGTGCAGAATGCTCAACACCAAGAATGATCTTAAGGAAGAAAAGAAGCATACCCAAGAGTTAGAGACTACCAACCAACATTTAAGAGAGGACATCATAGACTTAGCCATTGAGTCATGTGATCAGGATCGATAGATTGCCTCTAGGGATGCCCTGTTAGCCAACTTGGCAAGTGGAATGGGATTGTAACGTACTTCGTTAGTTGGACCACCACACTTATCATTTTATTTTCCAAATGTTGTTTAAAATAAGTTGAACCTTGGATGTTTGTGATGGTTTTATGTATGCCATGACTTGAATGTTTTGATTTCCAAAGATATGCATGTGATGCCTTGTCTTGTGATTTATCTTAAATTGTGTTGATTCTAACTTTTTCTATCGTATTAAATAGATGCCTAATGTTACTATCAGCACGGCTGAAGAGTTCAAGGGAACTCGTTTTGGCACTCGTATTATTGAGATCACTAGTTTCCTCAATGTCCCACTTCCTACTATCTGTTGGAGATATGCCCTAGAGGCAATAATAAATATAGTTATTATTATATCTTTGTGTTTATGATAAATGTTTACATTCATGCTATAATAGTATTAACAAGGAAACATTAATACTTGTGTGATTTGTAAACTTAATTTGAAGTCCCTAGTAAAGCCTCTATATAATACTAGCTTGTTGGTTAATAGATGATTGTGGTTTCCATATCATGAACATTGAGATGTTATTAACAACAAGATCATATCGTTAGGAGAATGATATGATGGACATACTCCTATAGATAAGCGTAGCATAAAGATCAAGTCATTTCAATAGTTCAATTGCTATATGCTTTCTGATACATAGTAACCTAATTCCTTCGACCATGAGATCATGCATATCACCTTTGCCGGATGGATGCTTTGATGACATCAAACACCACACCGAATCGGGTGGCTATAAAGGTGGCATTGAGTGTTCGGAAAGTATTGGTTGAGACACATGGATCAAGAGGGATTTGTCCATCCATATGACGGATAGATATACTGGGCCTCTCGGTGGAATGTCATCCAATTAGCTTGCAAGCATGTGACTGGCTCACAAGGGATCACATATCACGGGAACGAGAAAAGAGTACTTATCGGTAACGAGGTTGAACTAGGTATGCAGAGATACCGACGATCATAACCTCGGATAAGTAAACTATCGTGAGACAAAGGGAAATTGGTATCATATGTAAGTGGTTCATTCGATCGCAAAGTAATCGCAGAAATATGTGGGAGCCATATGAATTTCCAGATTCCTCTATTGGTTATTGTTCGGAGAAGTGTCTCGATCATGTCCGCATAATTCACGAACCGTAGGGAGACACACTTAAGGATTCGACGTTGTTTGAGTAGTTATGGTATGATGAGAAAGAGACCGAATGTTGTTCGGAGTCTCGGATGGGATCCGGGATATCACGAGGAGATCCGGAATGGTCCGAGAATAAGATTCATATAAGGAAAGTCTTGTTTGAGTTGGGGAATGGTTCCGTGTTTTCATGGGAATGTTCTAGAAGGTTTGAATGTCCCAAGAGGAAGGGGAAGGGGTACATGAATGTGTCATTGAAAGTTGGAATGATTGCATCATGTACTAAGTGTCTTCGCTGTCCAAAATAAAGGGTTTATTCAAATCCTAAATTGAAAAGTCAAACGGCTAGTTTGAAAGTCAAATGGCAAGTTTTGGAAAGAGGAGGAGGAGTGGGAAACCGAGTTGGGGAGGGAATCCCTCCTCCTACCAGCGGCGCACCACCCAAGCCGAGTTGGGGAGGGACTCCCCTCCCTCCCCTTGGCCGACCGGCCCCTCCACCTATATAAGGAGGGGCAGGGCTCCCTCCTAGGAGACACAACTTCCATGCCTTAAACCCTAGCAGCTGCTGCCCACCATAGCCGCGCCGCCTAGGGTTTTTCCCAGCCGACTTGGGCTGCCCTTGCCCTAGCCATGGCTCTAGCACCTCCTCCTTGGTGTGTCTAAACCCTAGATCGCCGAGGAGCTCTCTCATCCTCCACCATACTCGCTCCGGCTTAAGGTGAAGCCCTGCGAGATCTCCCCTCTACTTCCGGTACCACGCCACAGCCGAATCGCGAGGAGAGTGCTACAACCTCCATTGCTGGAACAAGGGAGAGGAAGGTCTTCGCCGAGTACCAACGTGTGACCGATCGGGAGCGCCGCCGAACGCAGCGCGAAGGATCATCTACGCGATCTTGAGATCGGAAGAGTACGACTACATCACCCACGAATCCGCCTCGTTAAACACTTTGGAATCTTCGAGGTGAGTTATTCCATCGACTCGCTGCTACAATCTAGTATATAGATCTTGGCTTGTTTGTTTGTATGCGGTAGAAAATTTGTGTTTTCCATGCTACGTAAACCCTACAAAGGGTATCGAGCCGTGTCTATATGTAGATCTGTTGACGAGTAGAACACAATGGTAATTGTGGGCGTTGATGCTTTTATTGTCGATTGCTTGTGTACTTTGCATCTTGCGGTATGTTGGGATGAAGCGGCCCGGCTAACCTTACATGACATCGTTCATGAGACTTGCTCCACGCTTGACATGCAACTTGTATTGCATAAGTCGCTTATGGTGCCTGCTTTCCTAGCATAGTTAAGATCCAATTTACAACGGGTGATTAACAATACTAGTATCAATGTTGTGGTTCTTGTTCGTAAGTTAGAATGACACTTATTGAAAGCCCCAAACCACGTAAAACATGCAAAGAAAGTAGAGGCGCCTAACTTGTTTTTTGTGGGTGTGCTATGATGTGATATGGCCATGATTGTGATTATATTTGATGTATGCAATGTTCCTTATTGTAAGTTGGCAACCGGGAGCCATATGGTTGTCTTTAATTTATGTTAAGACCCGTGTCTATTCAAAGTAGTTGTAACAGTTGAAGCCGGTGACGACAACCATGGAGAAGCGCCATTGACCTTGATGCAATGCCGTGATGATGGAGATCATGTTCGTGCTTGAAGATGGAGATCGGAAGCACAAAGAAGAAAGGCCATATCATATCACATATTATGAATTGCATGTGATGTTAATCCTTTATGCATCTTGTATTGCTTAGTAGACGACGGTAGCATTATAAGATGATCCCTCATGCACATGAATTTCAAGTCACAAAGTGTTCACCCTTAGTTAGCACTGCTAAAGCTTGTTGTTTCAAGCACCACGTGATGATCGGGTGTTAGATTCCGCAAGTGTATACAACGTGAGCAAGCCAGATTTGCTCATGCGGAAACTAAGGTTTGATCTTGACGAGCCTAGCATGTATGCATGGTCTCAAACACGGATCACCGAAAGGTAAAGCATGAATCATATAGTAGATATGATGAACATGTCGATTGTTCGCCATTGAAACTATATCAACTCTTGTGATGATCGGTGTTGATGTGGTGAATTTGGTTCGTGTGATCACTAAAACAACGTGAGGGATATTGTTTTGAGTGGGAGTTCACCTAGATTAATTTCATTAATATGAACTCAATTTGTCATAAACTTAGTCTAAACTATTGCAAATATGTTGTAGATCAATGGAAGCCCCTACCATCAATTTTAATGCGTTCCTAGAGAAAGAAAAGTTGAAAAACAATGGAAGCAACTTCGCGGATTGGTTCCGCAATTTGAGGATTGTCCTCACAGCTGGTAATTTGACCTATGTCTTGGATGCACCGTTGGTGACCCACCGCGGTGATGCTCCCGATGAAGTAAAGAACGTTTACCTCACTCGAATACTCAAGATCTACAGTTCAGTGTGCTATCTTGTATGGTTTAGAATCGAGCTTGTAAAAGGTTTGAGAATTCAGACCCATATGATATTGTCGAGGATCTCAAATTGATCTTTGAGACTCATGCGGCAATTGAAAGCTATGAGGCTTCTGAAAAGTTCTTTAACTGCAAGATGGAAGAGGGCAGCTCTGTCAGTGAGGACGTGCTTAAGATGTCTGGGCATGCAAACAAACTTCAAAGCTTGGGCATTGTGATTCCTAATGCTTTGGGGATTTACCTTGTCCTCCAATCACTACCACCAAGTTACAAGAACTTTTTGATGAACTACAACATGCAAAACATGAACAAGACGTTGCCAGAACTCTTTGCCATGTTGAAATCTGCAGAAGTGGAGATCAAGAAAGAGCACCAAGTGTTGTTGGTCAATAAGACCACCAAATTCAAGAAAGGCAAGTCTAAGCAGAAGGGACACTTCAAGAAGGGTGGTAAGAAAGTTACCACGCCGACGAAGAAGACCAAGGCTGACCTAAGCGACATCGAGTGCTTTTACCGCAAGGGAGAAGGTCATCGAAGCGGAATTGCCCAAAGTACTTGGCGGATTTGAAGAACGGCAACATCAAGAAGAAAGGTATATCTGATATACATGTTATTGATGTGTATCTCACTAGTACTCGTAGTAGTGCCTGGGTATTTGATACTGGTTCGGTTGCTCATATTTGTAACTCGAAACAGGTGCTGCAGAATAAACGGAAGCTAGCGAAGAACAAGGTGACGATGCGTGTGGGAAACGGATCAAAGGTTGATGTGATCGCGGTCGGCACGCTACCCCTTCATCTACCATCGGGATTAGTTTTATACTTAAATAATTGTTATTTGGTGCCTGCGTTGAGCATGAACATTATATCGGATCTTGTTTATTAAGTAGACGGTTACTTGTTTAAGTCCGAGAATAATGGTTGTTCGATTTATATGAGTAATATGTTTTATGCACATGCACCTTTGATAGATGGTCTATTCTTATTGAATCTCGATAGTGGAAATACACATATTAATAACATTGAGGCTAAACGGTTTAAATCAAGCGATAACTCGACCTATCTGTGTAATCGCTGCCTTGGTCACATTGGAGTGAAGCGTATGAAGAAACTCCATTCGATGGACTTCTTGAATCACTTGATTTCGAATCACTTGATAGATGCGAAGCATGTCTGATGGGTAAAATGACTAAGACTCCATTCTCTGGTATGATGGAGCGAGCTACGGACTTATTGGAAATCATACATACCGATGTGTGTGGACCAATGAGTGTAGCATCGCGCGGTGGTTATCGTTATGTTCTTACCTTCACGGATGACTTGAGTAGATATGGGTATATCTATTTCATGAAACATAAGTCCGAAACTTTCGAGAAGTTTAAGGAATTTCAAAGTGAGGTAGAGAATCAACGTAGCAAGAAGATTAAATTTCTACGTTCTGATCGTGGAGGTGAATATCTAAGTTACGAGTTTGGCGAGCATTTGAAGAAATGCGGAATACTTTCACAGTTGACACCGCCGGAACACCACAACAGAATGGTGTGTCCGAACGTCAGAATCGAACTCTCTTAGATATGGTTCGCTCTATGATGTCACTTACATTTACCGCTATCATTTTGGGGTTATGCATTAGAAACACCGCATTCACTTTAAATAGGGCACCGCCTAAATCCGCTGAAATGACACCGTATGAATTATGGTTTGGGAAGAAACCTACATTGTTGTTCCTTAAAGTTTGGGGTTGCGGCCTATGTAAAGAAGTTACACCGGACAAGCTTGAACCTAAAGCGAAAATGCGTCTTCATAGGATACCCAAAGGAAACTATTGGGTATACCTTCTATCATAGATCCGAAGGCAAAATCTTCGTTGCCAAGAATGGATCCTTTCTAGAGAAGGAATTTCTTTCGAAAGAAGTGACTGGAAGGAAAGTAGAACTCGACGAGGTTGTCGAACCTTTTCTCGAAATTGTGAGTAGCGCAACACCGGAAGAAGTTCCTGTGGTGCCTGCACCAATTAGAGAGGAAGCTAATGATGGTGATCATGAAACTTCGGTTGAAGTTGCTACAGAGCCTCGGAGGTCAACGAGAACTCGTACCACTCCAGATTGGTATGATCCCGTTATGAGTGTCATGTTGGTGGACAACACCGATGACCCTGAGACATATGAGGAAGCGATGATGAGCCCAGATTCCAATAAATGGCAAGAAGCCATGAAATCCGAGATTGGATCCATGTACGAAAACCAAGTGTGGACTTTGGTGGACTTACCAGATGGCCGGAAGGCTGTCGAGAACAAATGGATTTTCAAGAAGAAAACAGATGCTGATGGTAATGTTACTGTCTATAAAGCTCGACTTGTCGCAAAAGGGTTTCGACAAATTCAAGGAGTTGACTACGATGAGACTTTCTCACCAGTAGCGAAGCTAAAGTCTGTGAGGATTATGTTAGCAATCGCTGCATATTATGATTATGAGATATGGCAGATGGATGTCAAAACAGCATTCCTCAATGGAGACATTGATGAAGAGTTGTATATGATACAACCCAAAGGTTTTGTCGATCGTAAAGATGCTAACAAGGTATGCAAACTTCAACGGTCCATATATGGATTGAAGCAAGCATCTCGAAGTTGGAATCAACGTTTTGATAAGGTGATCAAAAGTTTTGGTTTTATACAAACTTATGGAGAAGCTTGTATTTACAAGAAAGTGAGTGGGAGCTCTGTAGCATTCTTAATACTATATGTAGATGACATATTGTTGATTGGGAATGATGTAGACCTTCTTAATAGTGTCAAGGAATATTTGAATAATAGTTTTTCAATGAAGGATCTTGGCGAAGCAGCTTACATATTAGGCATAAAGATTTATAGAGATAGATCAAAACGCCAAATATCATTGTCACAAAGTACATATTTGGACAGAGTTCTAAAGAGGTTTGGAATGGAAGAAAGCAAGAAAGGGTTCTTGCCCATGTTGCCCAATACGACCTTGAGTAAAACTCAAAGTCCGACATCGCGTAAGATAGAGAAAGGATGAGTAAGACTCCTATGCCTCAGCCATAGGATCTCTAATGTATTCCATGCTATGTACTAGACCCGACATTGCATATGTCGTTAGTTTAACTAGCAGATATCAAAGTGATCCAGAGTGGATCATTGGATGGGTCAAAAACATCCTTAAGTACTTGAGAAGAACTAAGGATATGGTTCTTTCTTATGGAGGTGATGAACTGTTGTTAATGGTTACACCGATGCTAGTTGGAACACCGATCCGGATGATTCTAAATCACAATATGGATACGTATTTATTTTGAATGGTGCAAGTTAGCTGGAGGAGTGCAAAGCAAAGCGTTGTGGCGAGATCTTCAACTGAATCGAATACATGGTGCTCGGAGGCTTCACAAGAAGCGATATGGATGAAAGAGTTCATTACAGAGCTGGGTGTGGTTCCTAGTGCGCTGGACCCAATGTCTATCTACTGTGATAACATGGGCGCCATAGCCAATGCGCAAGAACCAAGGTCACACAAGAAGCTGAAGCATATCAAGCTATGTTTTCACGCTATTCGAGAACATATACAAGATGGGGATATAAAGATTTGCAAAGTACACACAGATCTGAATGTGGCGGATCCGTTGACTAAACCTCTCCCGAGGGCAAAACATGACCAGCACCAAACTTCCATGGGTGTTCGGTATATTACCATGTAATCTAGATTAGATGACTCTAGTGCAAGTGGGAGACTGTTGGAGATATGCCTTAGAGGCAATAATAAATATAGTTATTATTATATCTTTGTGTTTATGATAAATGTTTACATTCATGCTATAATAGTATTAACAAGGAAACATTAATACTTGTGTGATTTGTAAACTTAATTTGAAGTCCCTAGTAAAGCCTCTATATAATACTAGCTTGTTGGTTAATAGATGATTGTGGTTTCCCTATCATGAACATTGAGATGTTATTAACAACAAGATCATATCGTTAGGAGAATGATATGATGGACATACTCCTATAGATAAGCGTAGCATAAAGATCAAGTCATTTCAATAGTTCAATTGCTATATGCTTTCTGATACATAGTAACCTAATTCCTTCGACCATGATATCATGCATATCACCTTTTCCGGATGGATGCTTTGATGACATCAAACACCACACCGTAACTGGGTGGATATAAAGGTGGCATTGAGTGTTCGGAAAGTATTGGTTGAGACACATGGATCAAGAGTGGGATTTGTCCATCCATATGACGGATAGATATACTCTGGGCCCTCTCGGTGGAATGTCATCCAATTAGCTTGCAAGCATGTGACTGGCTCACAAGGGATCACATATCACGGAACGAAAAGAGTACTTATCGGTAACGAGGTTGAACTAGGTATGCAGAGATACCGACGATCATAACCTCGGATAAGTAAACTATCGTGAGACAAAGGGAAATTGGTATCGTATGTAAGTGGTTCATTCGACGCAAAGTAATCGAGAAATATGTGGGAGCCATATGAATTTCAGATTCCTCTATTGGTTATTGTTCGAGAAGTGTCTCGATCATGTCCGCATAATTCACGAACCGTAGGGAGACACACTTAAGGATTCGTTGTTTGAGTAGTTATGGTATGATGAGAAAGAGACCGAATGTTGTTCGAGTCTCGGATGGGATCCGGATATCACGAGGAGATCCGGAATGGTCCGAGAATAAGATTCATATAAGGAAAGTCCTGCTTTGAGTTGGGAATGGTTCCGGTGTTTTCATCGGGAATGTTCTAGAAGGTTCCGGAATGTCCGGCACTCCGGAGGGGAAGGGGTACATGAATGTGTCATTGAAAGTTGGAATGATTGCATCATGTACTAAGTGTCTTCGCTGTCCAAAATAAAGGGTTTATTCAAATCCTAAATTGAAAAGTCAAACGGCTAGTTTGAAAGTCAAACGGCAAGTTTTGGAAAGAGGAGGAGGAGTGGGAAACCGAGTTAGGGAGGGAATCCCTCCTCCAACCGGCGGCGCACCACCCAAGCCGAGTTGGGGAGGGACTCCCCTCCCTCCCCTTGGCCGACCGGCCCCTCCACCTATATAAGGAGGGGCAGGGCTCCCTCCTAGGAGACACAACTTCCATGCCTCAAACCCTAGCAGCTGCTGCCCACCATAGCCGCCGCCGCCCCCTAGGGTTTTTTCCCTATCCGCTGACTTGGGCTGCCCCTTGCCCTAGCCGCCGGCTCTAGCACCTCCTCCTTGGTGTGACTAAACCCTAGATCGCCGAGGAGCTCTCTTATACTCCACCATACTCTCTCCGGCTTAAGGCGAAGCCCTGCGAGATCTCCCCTCTACTTCCGGTACCACGCCGTTGTGCTGCCGGAATCGCGAGGAGAGTGCTACAACCTCCGCTGCCTGCTAGAACAAGGGAGAGGAAGGTCTTCGTCGAGTACCGAACGTGTGACCGATCATGACCGCTTTTAACGCAGCGTCGGAAGGATCATCTACGCGATCTTGAGATCGGGAAGAGTACGACTACATCACCCACGAGAATCCGCTCTCGTTAAACACTTTGGAATCTTCGAGGGTGAGTTATTCCATCGACTCGTTGCTACAATCTAGTAGATAGATCTTGGCTTGTTTGTTTGTATGCGGTAGAAATTTTTTGTTTTCCATGCTACGAAACCCTACACTATCATGATGCTTCCCCTCACCAAGTTTGAGAGGAAAGACCTTTGGGGCTTCAAGGTTAATCAGCCCGGGCGCCAGACTGAGCCTACCACGGAGGCAATCATCTTAAAGATCATGCATGATGACAAGGAGAGAGGCCTAGAGGTAGTCATGCAGGATTTTCTTGGACGTTTACTAGGGAGACACTCTCGAGAGATTAGAGGTACTCACTTCCACGCCTTCGGTAGACGTGATGAGGATGGTGAGGCCATTGACTTCGAGTATGCTTCGAGAGAGACGGCAGAGCCGATTCGTCTTTACGTCCAGGACTTAGAGGTTCTTCTTAGGAACCTAGATACTGATAGGACCAACGTCATGCTCAGCAATGACGAACTCCAGGTGCATCTTCGTGAGAAGGACAAGCTCTTTGCGGAGCAAGATGAGATAGTCAAAGAAATGGAGGCCAAGTTTGAGAGTCAGGATAGAAAGTTCAAGAGTCAAGAGAAGAGAGTCCAAGATAGGAACAAGAGGATTCGAGACATGACTGCAGAACTAGAGGCCAAGGACTTTGAGCTCGAGCATCAGCAAGGTGTGATTGAGAGGCTTCGTGCACAGAAGAGGGCTCTCAAAACCAAAGTAGAGACCTTGACCACCAACGTCGAGGAATATAAGACCGCTATGGAGAATGCAGGTCTTACACTTGTTGATGAGGAGGTTGATGCATAGGAGTAGTGATGACTACTCATTTACCATTTATTTACCATACTTTTGATTATTGAGTCGCAATGACCATCCAACATGTGGATGGCTTGCTATTGGTGTGTTTACTTTTCCAAAAACTTGTTGTTTGTGTTGTTGAACTTTTACTACTATGATGCATGATTGTGGTTTGTATGTATTGTGCATGTTAGCATATATGGGTATATCATTCTTATCCTTATTGAAAACCACAGATGCCTCCCCGACGTGCCAATCCCAACCCCAACAACAACAACATCACCCCTGAGATGCAGCAGATGATACAAACGATGACCACGTTCATCTAGAATCAGAACAACAACAACAACAATAACAATAATAATAACAACAACAACAACAATCAGAACAACCCACCGGGGTTTGACATGCTTACCAGGTTCTTAAGACTGAGGCCAGCAAAGTTCTCAGGAACTACTGATCCTATGGTGGCCAATGATTGGCTACGCTCTGTGAACAAGGACTTGGTAACTGTTGGCTGTACTGATGAAGAGAAGGTCAGATTTGCAGCACACTTGTTGGAAGGACCAGCAGCCACTTGGTGGGATAACTTCCAGATCACCACTCCCATTGCGGATGTGACATGGGCTATCTTTGAAGATGGCTTCCGTACTGCTCACATCTCATCCGGAGTGATGAGTTTGAAGAAGAAAGAGTTTCATAATCTGAAGCAGCGCCACCACAACGTGGGAGAGTATATTGAGGAGTTCAACAATCTGGCGCGTTATGCACCGGATGAAGTTGACACAGATGCCAAGAGGAAGGAGAAGTTCCTTGAAGGATTAAACGATGAATTGAACCTGCAGTTAGCTGTGGCCTATGTCCCCACATATCAGTCTCTTTGTGACAATGCTGCTATTTTGGAGAGCAAGATGAAACAAGTTGAAAGAAGGAAGAGAAAGCACTCTGACAAGCACAGCTCGGGATCGTCTCACAAGCGTTCCCATTATGATGACTGTGGTAATTATGGATCCCACAAACATGGGAAGTACAACAAGCACCACAACAACAACCGTCATCATGACAACAAGCACCATCGTAGTCATGACAACGACAAGTACAAGAATCACAAGAGTGGATATAAGAGCCACCACAATGGAAGTGGAAGTGGTAGTGGAAGCCAGCCTATCAAGAAGGATCTTAGTCAGGTTGAATGTTTCAAGTGCAAGAATATGGGGCATTATGCAAACGAATGCCTAGAAAAGAAAGTTGAAGGACCCAACAAACCCAACCCTTTCCAGAAGGGGCAAGTGAACCACATCAATGTGGAGGAAATCTATGAGGAACCTGATGCTGTTGCTGGTAAGTTCAAACTCAATTCTGTTCCAGAATTTGTTCTCTTTGATACTGGTGCATCTCATTCATTCATATCAAGAGCATTTGTTGAAAGAAATGAACTACCGGTAGAAACTATTGGGTGTCCTATAAAAGTAAGTTCTCCTGGCGGAGAAATGATAGTGAACTCAGGATGTCATGATCTAGTCATAGAGTTTGGGAAGTATAAGTTTCCCGTTAATCTGATAATCCTAAACTCCCAAGGATTGGATGTCATCTTGGGAATGGACTGGATGACTAAGCATAAGGGAGTGATAGATTGTGCCAATCATACTGTCTCACTCACAACTCCAGAAAACAAAAGGATTAGATTCAAGACCAACTTTGAATCGAAAAGGAGTAAGCTAAATTCTCTTAAGGGGGTTAGCATAGATAGTGTGCCAATTGTGAGTGAATATCCGGACGTATTTCCGGAAGAATTGTCGGGAATGCCACCAGATAGAGATGTGGAGTTTCTTATTGATTTGCTACCAGGATCCGGACCAATAGCAAAGAGACCGTACAAGATGTCAGTTGATGAGTTGAAAGAACTCAAGAAGCAACTTGGAGAACAGTTGCAGAAAGGTTTTATCCAACCAAGTTCATCATCTTGGGGAGCACCAGTTTTGTTTGTGGAAAAGAAATATAGAAGTCAAAGGTTATGCATAGATTACCGCTCACTCAATGAGGTGACTATCAATAACAAGTACCCTTTGCCTAGAATCAATGACTTGTTTGATCAGTTAGAAGGAGCTTGTGTGTTCTCAAAAATTGATCTCCGGTCAGGTTATTTCTAGCTCAAGATAAGGGAACAAGACATACCTAAGACAGCTTTCACCACAAGGTATGGATTGTATGAGTATACCATGATGCCATTTGGTTTGACCAATGCACCAGCATACTGCATGAATATGATGAACAAGGTGTTCATGGAGTTCCTTGATAAGTTTGTTGTTGTTTTCATTGATGACATTTTGATCTACTCCAAGAGCAAAGAAGAGCATGAAGGACATCTACGTTTGATACTTGAGAATCTTAGAGAGCATAAGTTGTATGCCAAATTCAGCAAGTGTGAATTTTGGTTAAATGAAGTTGGTTTTCTTGGACACATTGTGTCAGGAGATGGTGTAGCAGTTGATCCTACTAAAGTTTCAGCTGTAACTGAATGGGAATCTCCTAAGTCAGTGAAAGAGGTTCGTAGTTTCCTTGGTTTGGCAGGATACTACAGAAGATTTATCGACAATTTCTCCAAAGTAGATAAGCCTATGACAGAGTTGCTAAAGAAAGACAAGAAATTTGCTTGGTCTGAAGGATGTGAACTCAATTTTCAAGAATTGAAGAAGAGACTAGTGACAGCACCAGTCTTATGTTTGCCAGATTTGGAGAAAGATTTCCAAGTATATTGTGATGCATCTCATCATGGATTAGGTGCAGTACTTATGCAAGAATGGAAAGTTGTGGCTTATGCCTCGAGACAACTCAAAACTCATGAGGTAAATTACCCTACTCATGATTTAGAGTTAGCCTCTGTTGTCCATGCACTCAAAACATGGAGACACTATCTTTTGGGAAAGCGATGTGAAGTGTTCACAGATCACAAAAGTTTGAAGTATATCTTCACCCAGAAAGAAATTAACATGAGACAAAGAAGGTGGCTAGAACTCATCAAGGACTATGACTTGAGTTTGCAATACCACCCCGGTAAAGCAAATGTTGTAGCGGATGCTCTAAGACGTAAGGTTTTTGTGAATGGCCTTACTAAGGGAGAATTGCCAGATGATCTGTGTGCTCAATTTAGAGATCTCAGATTGGAGATTGTGCCTAAAGGACATCTCATGTCATTGTATGTTCAACCCACTTTGTTGGACAAAATCAAAGAAGCCCAAAAGACAAACAAGGAAATTGAAGAGATTAAGGAAAAGATTGGCAAAGGGAAAGCCAAAGGATTCCATGAAGACGAACAGGGTACTTTATGGCATGGAAAACGTATATGTGTTCCACAAGATCCGGATCTTCGGAAACTGATATTACAAGAAGCACATAATTCACCATATTCTATTCATCCGGGTAACACCAAAATGTACATGGATATGAAAGAAAGATTTTGGTGGAATAATCTCAATAAGGACATCGCCGAACATATTGCTTTGTGTGATGTATGTAGTAGAGTGAAAGCGGAACACCAGAAACCAGCAGGATTGTTACAACCACTACCCATTCCTGATTGGAAGTGGGACAAGATTGGCATGGATTTCATCACCGGATTGCCAAGGACCAGGTCAGGATATGACTCTATTTGGGTAGTAGTGGATCGCCTAACTAAAGTGGCTCATTTCATACCCGTGAAGACAACTTACACAAGTGCTAAGTTAGCCAAGATCTATATGAGTAGAATTGTATGTCTACATGGAGTACCCAAGAGTATTGTGTCTGATAGGGGAACTCAATTCACCTCTCATTTTTGGAGGCAATTACATGAGTCATTGGGAACGAGGTTGGAATTCAGCACTGCTTTTCACCCTCAAACTGATGGACAGACAGAAAGGACCAATCAGATTCTTGAAGATATGTTGAGAGCATGTGCTCTAGACTATGGAGCCAGTTGGGATGAAAGCATGCCTCACGCAGAATTCTCTTACAATAACAGCTATCAAGCCAGTATTGAGATGGCACCATTTGAGTTTCTCTATGGGAGAAAGTGTACCACCCCATTGCTGTGGAATGGTGTGGGAGAAAGAAGTTTGTTCGGACAAGAACTAATCAAAGAGGCTGAAGAGAAAGTAAAGCTAGTTAAGGACAGATTGAAGATAGCACAGTCCCGACAAAAGAGCTACACAGATCCTAAGCGTAGAGAAGTCACCTATGAGGTAGGTGATCGAGCTTATCTTAGAGTGTCACCACTTCGTGGAGTAAAGAGATTTGGTGTCAAAGGTAAATTGGCCCCAAGATATGTTGGACCATTTAAGATTTTGAGCCGTAAAGGAGAAGTAGCTTATGAGATTGAATTGCCAGAATCTTTGTCTGATGTTCACAATGTGTTTCATGTGAGTCAGCTAAAGAAATGCCATCCAGAAATGGAAGAGACTTCTTTGAAGGATACTATACCTTTGGAAGAGGTCCAGTTGGAGAATGACCTCACTTATGAGGAGAAACCTATCAAGATTCTTGATACTGCAGAAAGAGTTACTCGGACTAAGACTATCAAATTCTGCAAAGTTTAATGGAACCATCATTCCGAAGAAGAAGCAACATGGGAAAGAGAAGATGATCTTCGGAAAGACCACCCTCACCTATTTGCTAGCCAACCCGAATCTCGAGGGCGAGATTCACCTTAAGGGGGTTAGATTTGTAACATCCCTAAAATCATGTTTCAAAACTCATGCATATCATCCATGAATCCATGATCATTTAGGGTTCCTTTTCAAAACCATTTCAAAAACAGGAGCATCTGATGCTCATTATTTTATGTAAGTACTTATTGCTACCTTCTAATGAGAAAGTTACTTATTTTAATCAGTAATGTTTTAAGTTCAAACTTAAGTGTTATTTCTAAAGTTTGGTCAAGGTTTCAAAACAAATTATGATTTATAAACCAATCCTTTACTATTTATAAATACTTAACTAAAGCTTGTTTTAACTTCTTTTTCAAAACTCAAGTTGATTTTTAAAGTATGAACAGTTGTGTTACACATCCCAATAGGCAAGAATCAGCAAACTTTAGTGTGGAGAAAGTTTCATTTAAAACAGATTTGATTTGATCTTTCAAATTCAAACTAGAAATTCGAATCAGTAAAAGAAAAAGTGAAAGGTAGGAAAAAATAAAGCAAACAGTCTAATCTGGCCCAACCCAGCCAGATAGCCCATTTAGCCCAACAGACTCTCCCGCGAGGAAAACGTTTCGCACCAGTTGTTCAACCCGCCCCCTCACTGA
This sequence comes from Avena longiglumis, assembly GCA_030063025.1. Lineage (NCBI taxonomy): Eukaryota > Viridiplantae > Streptophyta > Magnoliopsida > Poales > Poaceae > Avena > Avena longiglumis. The sequence continues at coordinate 138,977,624 of CP125976.1, forward strand.
TGTCTGGCCCCCCACCTCCTCTCTTTTTCTCTCGCTGACAACAGCGACCCACACGTCAGTCATCGTCTCCACCCCAGCGACCAGTTCCTCCCCTAATTCCTCCAGCCGTTTCCTGTTTAATTCCGCGGCTTCAATTCCCATTGAATGCACGAGTAAATCCCGCCCACGACCACGCGTACTTAAGCGCCATGCTTCCCTTCTCCTTTTCCCCCAAACCTCACCCCACCAGAGCCATCAGGCTGCTCGGAATATTATCGGGACACCCCTCTGCTCCGACGAGCTCGTCGTCGAATTCCGATAAGCCCCGCATTCCCCTCTGCCTATGGTTCATACTAGCTTATTCTACATCCCCGTACGCACCTACTGACACCCTCCGCGTGCTCGCGCATGCTCCAGAAGCTCGACTCCGACCTTGCCTACTCGCCGTAGTCGTCTGCCTCTTCTCTGACGACCATCTGTGGTTAAAACCGACCGCCCCTCTCCTCCTCGTGGACACACGCATAATCAGGATCATCGTACGCATCTAATGGACTATTTCTCTTGCCTTTCTGAGCCCTGCAGCATCGCCAACATCATCCGCCCAAGCACACCGCCGCCAGGAACTTCTCCGACGAGCAATCCACTACGACCCCGAGCGCCCCATCGTCAACTGAGGCATCGTTGAGCATCAGCACGTCGCGACGACCTCGGTGATCCTTGCCTCTACCCTTTTTGCTTCCTGTATCGCCGGCTCCGCCGCTGACTGACCACGTCGCCGCCAGCCGCCGCCGCTAACGCCGCTCGTTTTGAGTCAATCAGTTTGGGCCGTTAGATTTAGATCTGAGCGTCACTAGTGGAAAAGGGCTATCCGTTCGCGACCCCTCAGAGCATTTGTCCCGGTTGCGCCACCAACCGGGACTAATGCCGCACGTCGGTTGGAGCGGGCGGGGCAGGCATGCGTCCCGGTTGGTAAGGAATACATCCCGGTTGGAGCCAAGAATCGACTAAAGATTGCATCCACACGTGGCGTGGCACGCACTTTAGTCGGTTTCGGCTCCAACCGACTAAAGACCCCCGCCTCTATAAATGCATGCCACCCCTCGCCTCCACTGCTTTTTTCGAATGGTGGAAGGTGTGAGGGTGTGCTAGTTTTTCTCATGCATGCATTGAAGGTGTTTGTTTAAATGTTTGAGTTAATAATCCGTTGAATTTCTCATAGAACAAAAATATAGAAGGTGTCCGAGACGCACTTGAGCTTTCTCCTCGTTATTTCCTCGATCGAGGTTAGCAATCTTATCTTTTCTAGGTCATTGATACAATTCATGTGTCGGTGTGAATTGGTTATTTCACTATTTATGATGTCCTGTTTTTGATAAACTTACTTATATGATGCAGATGAACGTCGGGAATGGATGTACGGTGACCGTAGCAGCAGTATATCAAAGGCGTGGATAAATTTATCGATGTGGCTACGCAAACAAAGAGAATGGATTTATACGTTGTCCATGTGTTCAATGTCGGAACAACAAGGAGTACTCTTCCTCGAAAATCATTCGCGGCCACCGATTATGAAAGGTTTCATGCCCAACTATAATTGCTGGACCAAGCACGGGAAAGAGGGGTTATGATGGAAGATGGTGAAGAAGAAGATGATGATAACAACTATCATCATATGTTTCTGAATACGTTGATACCGCAATGGAATACAATGGAGAGGAAAGAGGTGAAGAACGGACATCGATGAGCCCTGATTAACTTGGTAGGGTCATTTCGATGCAAAGCGAGATTGTGAAACAAAATGACAAGTTGAAGTTAGAGGGCATGTTAGAAGATCACAAGAAATTGTTGTACCCAAATTGTGAAGATGGCGGCACAAAGCTCGGTACCACTGGAATTGTTGCGATGGAAGGCGAGTGTGGTCTAACCGACTCCTCATTTGAAAAGATGCTGAAAATAATGAAGCCAAGTTTCCAAAACATAACGAACTTCCCGAGAGTACCTACGAAGCAAAGAAGACTCTCTCCTCGGGATTAGATGTGCAAAAGATACATGCATGCATTAATGATCGCATCCTCTACCACGGTAAGGAGTATGAGAATTTAGATAAATGCTCGTATACAACGTTGCAGTATAAGATCGACGAGATGACCTGGTGATGTTGAGGGAGATCCTCCTGGAAGAGGGTTCTGCTAAGGTTATGTGGTATGCTCCTATAATACCAAGGTTGAAACGCATGTTCGAAACAAAGAGCATGCCAGTTGTTGCGATGGCACAAATAAGACCGTAAGAAAGACGGAAGTTGAGACACCCTGCGATGGGTCACAGTGGAGAAAAATTGAGAGACTTCCCACTTTGCGGTGACGCAAGGAACTTATGATTTGGTCTAAATGATGGCATGAATCCTTTTGGGGATCGAGCTGCGATCACAAAGACTGGCCCGTGACTCTATGTATCTACAACCTGCCTCCTTGGTTGTGCATGAAGCGTAAGTTCATTATGATGCCAAGTGCTCATCCAAGGCCCGCAACCGGCAACGCGACATTGATGTGTATCTTAGGCCATTAGTTGAAGAAATCTTACGTTGTGGGGCAAACCAGGTGTACGTCGTGGGATGAGAACAAACAGAGCCATTTAATCTACGAGGGTTGTTATTCGTAACCATCAATGATTGGCTCGCTCTTAGTAACCTTTCGTGATGCATAAACAAAGGATATAAGGCATGCACCCACTGTTTAGATAAGACCGAAGGTACATATTTGCATAAATGCAAGAAGGTTGTGTACCTGGCGAATCGACGATTTCTTCCGACCAATCATCCCGTAAGAAAGAAAGGCAAGCATTTCAAAGGTGAGGCAGATCACCGGAAGAAGCCGGAACTCCCTGCTGGTGATGATGTATTTGGTATGGTCAAGGACATAGAAGTAATCTTTGGAAAGGGTCCCGGCGGTCAATCAGTTCCGAACGACGTCGCTACATGACACTACTAGGAAAATGACTATAGGTAATCAGCACATCCGTGGCTCACATGGTTGAAGTGCCCCACGGCTAAAACAGGCGTGGCTCACCTGTGGGCAGTGCCCTACTAATAACTAGAACAACCGTGGCGCACATGACCATAGTGCGCCACAGATGTGTGGGCAGGCCTGTTGGCCCTACGCCAAACTTCTGTAGCGCACTACAGTCATGTGCGCCACGGTTGTTAGGGTCATCTGTGGCGCACGTGTGCATGGTGCGCTACGACTAAGCGCATGCCCACCTCTGCTCTGAAACGGCCACAAACTTCTGTGGCGCACTCCGCCTAGTGCGCCACAGGGACTAGGAGCATCTGTGGCGCACTCCGCCTAGTGCGCCACAGAAGTTTGTACTCCCTGTGGCGCACTGGGGCCGTGTGCGCCACGGATGTTTCGATTCTTTTAGGACAGCACTTTATGTGCACATGTGTGCCCACACATCCACCACCCACACTTCACTTTCCCCTTCTTCTTCCTCCTTAGATCTAGTCGGGATCTTCTCCTTCCCACCTCAATTTCTCCATACATTCACCATTTTAGCATGTAAAACTTGCTTTGGATGTTACATAAGTAATAGAGGTCTCCGGTCTCTCATCTATCCGTCTCCTCGTCGACGCACCTCTCCTTTCCATCTTTCTCGATCGGTCTCTCATCTCGTACGTTGTCCATGTAAGGATGTGTTCATGTGTATATGGATGATGCATGTGCTCATATGTATGTAGATGATCGATGCTCATGATGTGTGTATGTGTGGAGAGGATCGATGGTCATATGTGTGTGTATATGGAGAGTATCGATGATGCTCATGCATGTGTGTATGGAGAGGATAATGATATGTTCATGTGTGTATGGATCGGTTTCTCTCTCTCTTGTGTTTGTATGTGAACTAGTTGTTTTGTTTTGCCAAAATGTTGATTCATTTCCATTTTGGCAAGACTTTGGCATTCATAAAGGTCCTAATTTTAGGATAGGTCATGCGAAATTTTCTATCGACCATCGCATGCATGCATTCATTATGTGGTTCTAATAGACTTCAAAATTATACCGTACATCGTGTGCAGGCAAAAATGGTCCGCATAATGAGCGAAGGCATTGTGGCTAGATTTTTGAAATGTGCGACGGCCGACATGATACGAAATAACAAGACAGATATAAGATGTCCGTGTAGAAGATGCAAACTCAACTGGGTGATCGACCCAGATTCCGGGAATCTGCAGGCGCACCTGCTCCGCCATGGTTTCATGGATGGATACACTCGTTGGATAAGCGATGGCGTAGATGATGGAGACGGTGAAGAAGGTGGCCAACATGACGATGATCGTCATCACGGCGAGAACGGGCGAGATGATGAAGAGTCTCCTAGAGATGGTGAAGGTGCGGAAGCAGACCGGGATGATGATGATCTAGATGCCGGAGGAGCAGACGACGATGGAACAACGTCGGTAGTGCGGGACCCTTATGTGCAAGAGCTGCTTCTCAAGCAGACGAGTAACGCCAGGGCTGCCGCTAGAGAGAAAGCCAAGCTTGCGCAACTTGAGAAAGACGCGGTTACTCCATTGTATGAAGGATGCAGGCCCGATGATACCCGGTTGAATGTAACGCTCAAGGCTATGGAGATGAAGGCAAAGCACAAATTGAGCGACGCAAGCCGACGATATGATGGCATTCGCACGATCGTCTCCGGAGAAACACATGTCCAACTAGTATCGAGGATGCCAAGAAAATCGTCGTCTCTCGATCTACCGCACGTTAGATATCACGTATGCATCAACGATTGCATCATTTATCGGGCGAGGACGCGGAGAAAACCACATGTCCGGTGCGGCGTGAGTCGATACAAGAAAGGGAAGAAAGCACCTCGAAAAGTGGTATGGTACTTTCCTATCACCCTCGTCGCAGCGCTATTTCGCGGACCCTAAGGAAGCGAAGCTCATGCGATGGCATGCGGAAAGGAAGAAGCCGAGATGATGATGACCCCGAAAAGGATGAGCTGCCGACGCACCTTCGGATGCTAGCGCTGGAAAGATTGGACCTCGAATTCTGAATTCGGTGGAGATTCGAGAACATCAGGCTTGGTGCGAGCACCGATGGACTCAATCTTCGTAGCCAGAGAAGCACGACGCACTTGGCATGTGTTTGTATGGATGTACAACCTCCTCCATGGTTGTGCATGAAGAAGAAGTACATACAAATGAGTATGCTAATTCAAGGGCCGAAACAACCTGGTACCGACATCAATCTGTATCTCGGGCTGTTGAAAGAGGATCTAGCCACGTTATGGGAATCTGGAGCCAATACTTACGACGCCGTCGCACAAGATTATTTCACTATGAGAGCCGCGTTGGTCACTACGGTGCAAGACTATCCAGGTTGCGGGTATATCTCGGGGCAGGTTATCCAAGGATTCTACGCATGCGTTAGGTGCATGGATAACACAAGCTATCTCCAACTAGAGAAAGATCCAGGGTCATCGAAAACCGTGTTCATGGCGCACGGAGGTGGCTCGGCAAGAATGATCCATGGAGAAAACATGGAGACCTGTTCGATGGCAAATCGAGACCCGAGGAATCCCAGGCGTAGGAGCAGCGAAGAAGTGGAAGAGTTCTTGAAAACTGGAAAGATTGTCCTAAGCACGGAAAGAAGCGAAGAGGCAGCAACAAGACAAGCCGATGAAGGTATGGAAAACAAGGTCTGCTCGGGAGTTGCCATCTGGAAGTTTCTCCGCACGCCTCATAGCCTCGACATCATGCATATCACGAAAAACGGTGCGAGAGTCGGTCGCCACCATAATCAACATGCCGATAGGACGAAGATGGTCCGAAAGCAAGGCACGACTGATATGCTTGGGTATCCGGAAGGAGCTTCACGGAGGACGACTACTCCGATGATCGAAGATGACGGCGATGATCATGAGTCGGAGACGACACAAGGTCGTCGGAAGGGTAAAAAGTTCAAGAAGAACGAATATTACTGCCTCCTTCTTGCTTCACTCTAAGCCGTGATGAGATCAAACAGTTTTCAAGTGCCTTCTAGGAGTCAAATTTCCTTACGCCACGCTGGCAAGATAAGCAGATACCTAGACGAGGCGGCAGAGGTTCGATGGCATGAAGTCTCACGACATGCGTGCTAATGACGCAGTACTTCCGGTCGCACTAAGAGGGATAATGGACGAGCACGTCCGTGAAACGTTATTTGGCCTATGCAAGTTTTTCCACGTCATCTCTAGGAAGTCGATTGGCTTGAATCAGCTCGGAAGGCTACAGGAGGAGATCGTGGTGATACTATGTGAGCTTGAGGTCTACTTCCCACCCGCATTCTTCGACATTATGGTGCATCTGCTGGTCCATGTCGTGGAGGACATCGTACAACTCGGGCCGATGTTTCTCCGCAGCATGATGGCGTTCGAAAGGATGAACGAACACATCAAAGGATACGTTATAACAGTCCCGTCCGGATGGAAGCATAGCCAAGGGCTTTCGGCAAGAGTGCATCTCTTTACGCGTAATTATCTAGACATCGAGAACCCCGCCGGTCTTCCCGTCAATGACACCTTGGCAAGCTCGACGGATCTGGTCACCGAGAGGGTCGCATCGCATCACGAGACTTGATTTTCGACGCGAGACTTTGATCGAGCAAACCTCGTCGCGCTACAGCATTTAGAACTGGTCGATCCTTGGGCGAAGCACAAAAGGTTAATCGAGAAGAAGTACATGACGGGGCATACAGAGGATGCAGGAGAAATAATCAAAGAGCACAACTCAGATTTCACGCTGGTTTAGGCAGACGCCTCCTTGATAATCCCCGCTCGCATTCTTCCGACACGGAAAGATCATATTCACCTTGTCGCAGGGACCGATGCAAAACCTGGTGACCTATCAGCGTATGATATCAACGGCTACACATTCTACACGGAGGAAAAGGACAACAAGTGTGATTATCGAACTCAGCGTAACGCCGGAATTCTACACCGATGACAACGTGAAGGAAAGATTCTCTGGAAGAATCGAGGAGATATGGGAGCTCGACTCATGTGGAAAAGGTGCCGATGTTCCGTGTCGGATGGGCAAAGAGCGTCGAAGACCGGTATTTCACAACCATGGTTATACCAAGCAGCCAAATCCAAGGCCACGGTGCAAACGTGGCCGCGAAAATGAACCGTGGTCGGCTACCAAAGTGGACCAATGTTTTTTCATTACCGACCGACAAAGCCTAGCCGTGTTGTCGTGAGGAGAGGAAAAGGAACATCATCGGAATGGATGGAGTCGCCAATGAGCAAGACTTGACCGACGGCGATCCAAAGATTGAAGATGACGGCGACTACGATGCAAAGAACATACATCACAAGAAGAAAAGGACAACCCTACCCAAAAAAGGTAGCCCGCTCGAAAGAAGAAACATTAAAGTCGGGCTAAATTATTCAACCGCGACAAAGAAGGGAAAAAGATTGTAAAACGCTAGCTCAAAAAATATTGTAAACGTGGTCGAAAAAGATTGTAATATTCATGGACAAATTATTATGAAATTTAGTTATACTTTGAATCATATTTGTAACACTTTTATGACATATATCACTACTTTTGGCATTTTGGAATATTTAAAAGTATTTTAAAAACAAAACAAAACTTGTATGGCATAAATCACCACTTTTGGACATTTTTGGAACATTTAAAAGTATTTTTAAAATAAAAATAAAAAGTGGAGCACCAGATTCGAACACAGGTGCTCATAGTTTAGAATAGAGCTAAGGGGCGTAACCCGGTGGGCTATGGCGATTAGTGCTAACAGAAGGGATGGCGCCCTTATCAGTAGTCCAACACACATAGGCGTGGCGCACCGCCAAGTGCGCCACGGTATCCAGCGCACTTGGCCAGGTGCGCCACGCCTATGTGTGTTGGACGCTAGTCAACCGCTCCATCTCACAGACACCACACGCACACATGGCCGGGCTGCATCTCGGCAGACACCACACGCACACAGATCGCCACCGCCATGATCGCCACCGCCAAGGCTGCTTTGTGCTCGAGGAGGAGGCCACGCCAGGAGGAGGAGGCTCCGTGGAGGAGGAGGAGGCCCGCCGCTTGTGGAGGAGGAGGATCGCGCCGCCCGCCCGTCCGCCTGGTCATAGGTAGCCCTCCCTGTCTCCTCTCTCCCTCCCCTCTCCTCTCCTCTCTCTCCCTCTCCCCTCTCCCCGATGGGGGTCGCCTCAACCAAGCAGATTGCTAGATTGCTAGGCCAATGGGTAGGATCTCGTAGGCTAAGCACAGCAGTCATGTGAGCGTAGGAATGACATGTAGTGAAACAGGCCATGGTTAGGGTTCGATGGGCCTCGCTCCCAAATTTGAGATGTGTGAGGCCATGGTTAGGGTTCAAAGAGCCATGTTTATCCTCTAGATGTGTCTGTTCCCAAATTTGTGATAAAACTCTAGAATTTTACTAAAGAAGATGCAGAAAATGGCTTGCTTGGAGTAATAAATTTTGAGTTGAGGAATACTGATTCTTGGTCATGAAGTCATACACACGTTGAAACAAAAGCAGTTGGTTTGTGTGTTCTCACATTCTTTGTCATGCGCTTTGCCAATTATAGGTGGACCCAGTCTTATTGTTTGATTAGATATTTTCGAATTTGAGTTGAGGAATACAGATATGTTCCTGTTTACGCATGCCAAGGCAGCGGTACCAAGGCAGATATGTTCTCTGTTTACGCATGCCAAGGCAGCAGGACCAACTTTGGCTCACTTTAAAACATGGGATTTCGGTTTCCAACAATTTCCTACTTTGATCCTAGGAGGAAAAGAACTGAATTAGCATATGCATAGTAGTAGTTTCCTGCTTTGATCCTAACATTTCAATTCCAACAAAACCGTGCTTGCAATTTTCATTCTGAATCTTGCAATTTTCATTCTGAATCTGCCATGGTTGCATGACCTTTGTCCTCAAGTAAATTTTGCATCTTATCTAAATTTTGCATCTTATCTAAATTTATCAAATAACCAAAATAGGTTCTTTGTCAAGAATTAGCAGTAGGTTAGTTTATCTAAATTTTGCATCTTATGTAAATTTTGCATGACTTTTGTCCTCAAGTTAGCAGTAGGTTAGTTTTTTTAGGTTTAGTTAGTTGCTATCAAGAATTAGGTTACTATTAGCAAGCAGTAGGTTGTGTAGTTCTTTGTCAAGAAATAGATTGTAGTTCTTGTTAGCAAGCAGAGGTTTCAGAGGATTAGGATTAGGAAATTTAAATGTTTTCAAAGTTACCAGCAAGAAGATAGTGCACAAAATAGAAAATAAGGAGCAACTGGTAGTACAATAGAACAAGAACAAAACCTGGTGATAGTAGTAGCAATAACAAACTGTGACAAGATCAATAGATCATAAATAAAATCAGCAAGACTATACTTGCCGTCATATACTTCTTGTCATATAATCCATACTTGCTATCATATACTTGTTGTCATATTTGTTGTCATACTTGTGTCATATACTTGTCATACTTGTTGTCAATGACAGTTGATATAATCTGTGGTGATATAATTGTAGCACTTGAAATTGTGCTTGTGCTTGTATATGAAGAACTTTATTATGTGTGTATGCAGGTTCTTGTATGAAATGAGTCCCGATTTTGCCGAATGTTGATTAACTTCCGTTTCGGCGTAAATCGGCACTCTAGTTTAAGAAAATTAGCAAAGGTCATGCGGATTTTTCCGTGCATTTAACCAATTATTTGTTTTTATTAGTGCAAAGATGTGTGACAACGATGAGGCTGGATGTTCTAAGCGCATCGGCTGAAGGAGAACTCAGACCTCCAAATAAACAATTGACATTCGGGAGGCGGCCCGGCTAGAAGACGATGAAGAATACCATCCTTGGAGAGCGAGGATGATGAGATGGAAGACGCGGAGGAAGAAGCCAAGGAACGGCGGACGATGAAACCACGATGGCGGCGAGGGCATAGGGAGTGGTAGCAACCTCCTAAGAAGAAGAAGCCGAAGGACGGCGCCGAACACGGTCGGCACGGTCGGGAGGAAATTACCGTGAGCCCAACAGGGTTCCTTTGGAGCCCGCCCTTGTCGTCAAAGTGCGGTGGGCAAGTGGCGGCGATCACCGGACAACCATCTCGATTAACACCGAGAATCTCCGGCATAAAGATAATGGCCACTTGCACACTCCTCTTGAGAAGCTGCGCGCAAGATACAAGTTCCCCGCTAAGTATCGAACACAAATTATCATGGGAACAGTAAACAAATCCGCCCTCACAAAGATGAGCACCGCCGGCCACCGGAGAACCGGATAAAGAAGAAGATCTATAAAGAAGGCAAAAGTCTCGAGGAGATCCGGAAGATTGACCCGCAGATCACCGAAGATCAGTTCCGGAGTTCAAGGAGAGGTGTGAATCGAAGAGCCCCGCCAATAGTAATCGGGGAAAGGCGCTGCAGCGATGAATATAGGTCATCACCATCTCGGATCTGGTGGATCTGAGAATCATGGAGGCCAAATGGAATAAGGAGGACGAAGAGTATAGATCCAAGGATAGAAAACCCTTTGCTAAATTCAACCCGGCAGGTTCGAACTTCATCGAGCCCGTTACCATGTGGACCCAAAAACCAAACAACTCACCGCGGATCCCGGTGAAGGAATTCGAGGAAATTGTGGTAAGTATAATCTAATTACCGTGATCAACACGATTGCAATCTAATCGATGATCTAAATGATTCATTACTTCTTCCGCAGGAGGAGGAAATTGTTGCTAGTCATGGATCCTAGGGTTCCTCATCCTGTGGGTCGACGGCCACCCGTGGGATAACCCTTTTAACAGGCGATGAACCGGGCCAAGAAAATAGAGCGATTCTGAAGAAGCCGTCGTCTGGCCGGCCTCGGGGGTAAGAATTGGGTGGATCATTTTGGTCCACTGCCGAGGACGCATGTGGCGCCGTCGGGAAGGAGCGAGGAGGAAAACCGCGAGGTTCAAGAACTTAAGGCACAAGTGGCGCGGATCCCGCAGATCTTCCAATACAACCTGGCAATCACCCTCACGTCCTTCCTGCCTACCTTGGTGGAGTCAATAGCGAAGTAGAGTGCGGGTGTTCGAGTAGGGCCGTGCCCGATTCCAAGCATGGTCAGCAGCCACTCGAACAACGCGGCGCCGACGAATCAGGCGAACTACGTGTTTGTGACTCCGCCAGTTAGCACCGCGGCGCCACAAGTGTTGGTGACTCCCCCTGCCATCACCGCGGCGCCGGAGTACATGTTGGTGCCCCCCTGCCATCGTCGCGGCGGCACCGGAGCTCCAAGCACCCGTCGGTAGGGAGAATACATCGGCGGCCAGCACCGCGCCATCAAGCAGCCCTTCCATCTCTTGCACGCCCGTCGCCGTATGCGGTGCGTCGACATTAGCCGATCTCGACGACATCATGGTAAACAAATTGCTTTAATTACCGCCTTTCATGCCATCTATATATTACTCTTGTGGCATCTCGCTCTGACGACGCCGTACATGTTTTCTGCAGACGGATGTTCCTTGCACTCTCTTATGCTACATGAACGACGAGCTGAGGGATGTTGCCAAGGGTACCATCGTTCAACCCTTGCAGCGCACGTTCCACTCAAAGCCGATGCCAGATAGCGTGCACAGGGTTAAAATTAGTCGGGCGCTAAGGGGCTGCGACACTGAACCTCCCATTCAACCCCAGTGAGCGGATGAAGAAGAGCCGTATGTCCTCGAAGTTGCTTCGCTTGTTCTTGATATGGCCAAAGAGCATGATTCGTTTGGACGGCGGGGCCATCACGCCACAGACAACACCTCTGTCGTGCAGCGACAAGCGGTGGCAAGGCCCCTTACCGCCTCGCCGTCACCTCCATGCGGTGGGTCGGATGATCATGTTGATGATATGCACATGGCGCAGATCCGCCGAGGACTTCAAGACTGGAATGATCACTTCTTCAGACTCGGTTTGGCGAAGAAGACCTAGCTGGTGGCCCCACGAGAAAGCCACTATCACCAAGCGTCTGTTTGGTTCTCGAGACGCCTCAGCTTGCGCCTTTACTGAGCCGGTGATACAACCAACCGCCCTTTATTCTAAGCCCGACACACTACATAGGGCGGCCGGTGCTCAGTGCGGTGCTGCCCGCTCCAAAAGGAAAAAGGGCAGGAAAAGAAAATCTAGCAGCTCGAGCCAGGTGGCGTCAACAACCGCGAATCCGATCAGGTTTCGGACGGGCCACCAAGACCCGAGGGTATTATGTGGAGGATTCATGTGGCGGGTGAGCCCATGCTACCTAAGAATTTGCGAAGCTCGCCAGTTCGAACTGCAGAGTGTGCATGGCGTCTTGACGATAGAGACGCCTTCTATCGGAGAAAGATCCCTCGCACCGGTATTCGTGGTTAAGGTGCCACCAGGCTTGGGCTTCGTCGACACTTCCCTGGATCTGTTCTTCCCGCGGTTCAAGACATCTTCAATATGTTCCACCTATACCCGCTGCACTATACCATGGTCCGCTCTTTTCTCTCACCGCCATGCAAATCATTAGAGAGAACACAGGGCATCGCTATAGTGGACCCCTACTACATGTGTGACGGCTGCTTGGGTTCCCCACGAACGACGTATCGTGGCCTCGTACCTAAAAAGAATCCTCGTGGCGAACAAGACAAAGGAATACATTCTCGCCTTACTTTCTCGAGTAAGTCGTTATTCACCGCCACCGTCGATTGGCTTTATTAGATCATCATCATTCTTTTTCAACACATTCCATTTGAATTTTTGCGAGAGATGAACACCGACGCTCATCTCCTTATCGCCAAGCATTCCCACGCCACGTATTTCGACTCGGGAGTCTAGAAAAGAAGAAAAACTACGACAAGATCAAGGAAGTTCGGATGATGCTCTCACCGGCTTTGCCTCGACGGAAGGCACCAGCCGTGCGTAAGAAGGTCAAGTTCGTGCACGCGTCTTCAACCACGTGAGTTCCCCTGCGTGAAGCGGAAAAAGAAGAAGGAAGCCTACTACGCACTCCATCACATGAGGGCGTTCCTACTTGACCAGCAGAATTCTACGCTGCCAAATCATCTCAAACAGTGGGCCGAAGCAAAGGCCAAGATCAATGATTCGGATATTAGACAAGAGATGTATCGCATCCAGCAGCAGTTTGGGGCAATCATCTTTCGTGATGTCATGACTTCGGGGGGGATCTTCTACGGAGGAAATATCCCGAATAACCATGACATAGAAGATCGCCTAGAGATGCAGGGTGAATATAGGAAGTTCATGACGAGACAGGGCGTCCTCCCATTCCTTAAGCCGAGCCAGAAGGCTTGATGTTGGCCTAGTTGTAGTTGCAAACTATAGATGACCTTTGTGTGTGTGTGTGGACGACAAGTGTACTTATCTTATTAGGTTTATGAATCACCACTTACTTATTTTGCTTATTATTATTATATATCAATCAATGCTTGGTTTTTTTGCTTACTCTTTGGTTCTCGGACGACAAGTGTGAGTTATTTTTGTCTTTTTCGAGAATATGCCGATGATTGAAATGTCGTGGCACAATATATATGTGAATGTGCTATGACGGGATTGTCACTTGTGATATGCACAAGTCCGTGAATTGTGCATCCTACTTGGTCCGGACAAATCATAAGCAATCTGTGTCCAACGACCTAGCTAGTTATATATGAGGCATGCTTTTCGAGTTATTTTGTCTTTTCGAGAATATGCCGATGATTGAAATGTCGTGGCACAATATATGTGAATGTGCTATGACGGGATTGTCGACCTTGTGATATGCACAAGTCCAGAATTGTGCATCCTACTTGGCTAACGGTCCGTCATAAGCAATTCTGTGTCCAACGACCTAGCTAGTTATATATGAGGCATGCTTTTCGAGTTATTTTTGTCTTTTCGAGAATATGCCGATGATTGAAATGTCGTGGCACAATATATATGTGAATGTGCTACGGGATTGTTAGCCTTGTGATATGCACAAGTCCGTGAATTGTGCATCCTACTTGGCTAACGGTCCGTCATAAGCAATTCTGTGTCCAACGACCTAGCTAGTTATATATGAGGCATGCTTTTCGAGTTATTTTTGTCTTTTCGAGAATATGCCGATGATTTAAATGTCGTGGCACAATATATATGTGAATGTGCTATGACGGGATTGTTAGCCTTGTGATATGCACAAGTCCAGAATTGTGCATCCTACTTGGCTAGCAGTCCGTCATAAGCAATTCTCGTGTCCAACGACCTAGCTAGTTATATATGAGGCATGCTTTTCGAGTTATTTTTGTCTTTTCGAGAATATGCCGATGATTGAAATGTCGTGGCACAATATATATGTGAATGTGCTATGACGGGATTGTTAGCCTTGTGATATGCACAAGTCCGTGGTGTGCATCCTACTTGGCTAACGGTCCGTCATAAGCAATTCTGTGTCCAACGACCTAGCTAGTTATATATGAGGCATGCTTTTCGAGTTATTTTTGTCTTTTCGAGAATATGCCGATGATTTAAATGTCGTGGCACAATATATATGTGAATGTGCTATGACGGGATTGTTAGCCTTGTGATATGCACAAGTCCAGAATTGTGCATCCTACTTGGCTAGCGGTCCGTCATAAGCAATTCCGTGTCCAACGACCTAGCTAGTTATATATGAGGCATGCTTTTCGAGTTATTTTGTCTTTTCGAGAATATGCCGATGATTGAAATGTCGTGGCACAATATATATGTGAATGTGCTATGACGGATTGTTAGCCTTGTGATATGCACAAGTCCGGGAATTGTGCATCCTACTTGGCTAACAGTCCGTCATAAGCAATTCGTGTCCAACGACCTAGCTAGTTATATATGAGGCATGCTTTTGAGTTTGCTCTTTTGATTTAAGAGTACTTTCTATAAGTGTATCTTCATATGCGACTTTAATTATACATGTTTTTCAATCACCGGTTAGTTATTATTGTCAACTTGTAGATGACGTGGTACGTGTACAAGGGACGGGTTCCTGAGTCTACGATGATTGGGAAGACTTGGGAGACAGTGCACCGTTCAGTGCAATAGCTACAAAGGGTACAACACTATGGCGAGGCGGAAGATAGATACACGCGCTATCTAGCGGGAGTTAGGACAAGGAACCGGATGAAGACCTACACCTTCGTGTGGCGGTGATCATGCTTATCTTCTTTGGTTATTTATCCCGCTTTGTGTCTAGCTAGCTAGTTTAGATGTCTAGGCGAGCTTCCGAGCTCTAACTTGTTCGATCGACACATGTATTCGCATGTCACCAACTACTACTTTGTAACATGATCAAAACAATGTAACTTGGACTATGTATTCATGTATGAGACTTATCTATATGTATTTGTTTCAATCTTGTTTTTCATATCAGTATTTATATATATAATTGTATATCTTCTATCGGTGTGTATATCTGCTGTAATATTGTATATAATCTGTATTGCATATAATCTGGCTTGGAAATTAAAAAAACAAAAAATACATCATGGCGCACATGTTCTACCTTCTGTGGCGCACTACACCTAAAGCGCACCATGGATGTTTAGTGGCGCACTGGGTAGTGCGCCACAGAAGATCCAAGGGGTAGCGCACCACGCCAAACTTCTGTGGCGCACTAGGTGGTGCGCTACGCCTATCTCTACACAACTGTGGCGCACTAGGCAGTGCGCCACGGCTGAGAGATAGCCGTAGCGCAAGGCCCGTGGCGCACTACAGGTGCGCCACGGATGGGCCTTTTAGGTGCGCCACAGACGACCATTTTCCTAGTAGTGTGACACGCACCCATGTGGAAGAAGAAATCTATATTTTGGGAGCTGCCATATTGGAAAGTCCTGCGTGTCTGCTCTTCAATCGACGTGATGCACGTGACGAAGAATCTCTGCGTGAACCTGCTAGGATTCCTAGGCGTGTATGGGAAGACAAAAGATACACCTGAAGCACGGGAGGACCAACAAATTATGAAAGACCCAAAGAACATGCATACAGATAACAAGATGGATAAAGGGTGTCACTTAAGTCGTGCCAGCTATGCTCTTACCAAAGCAGAGAAGGAAATCTTTTTTGAAGTCCTTTACAGTATCAAGGTGCCGTCGGGCTTCTCATCTAATATAAAGGGGATAATAAATATGGCAGAGAAAAAGTTCCAAAACCTGAAGTCTCATGACTGTCACGTGATTATGACGCAGTTGCTTCCGATTGCATTGAGGGGGCTTCTACCGGAAAATGTTCGAGTACCCATTGTGAAGCTGTGTGCATTCCTCAATGCAATATCTCAGAAGGTAATCAATCCAGATATTCTGCCAAGATTACAGAAGGATGTGGTACAATGTCTTGTTAGTTTTGAATTTGTGTTCCCACCATCCTTCTTCAATATTATGACGCATCTATTATTAGTGCAAGCTGGAGGACTGGACTCACAAGGATGCATATTTATAGTACAAGCAGCTCGGCATAATGTCGACACTCACGACATAATGTCGACACTCACCCCTATTATTAGTGCTGACTCATCTTTAGTCCCGGTTGGTGTCTCCAACCGGGACTAAAGGTTCATCACGACATAATGTCGACACTCACCCCTATTATTAGTGTTGCCTGGCCCACTCTGCCGCAATCCCTTCAGTCGCGGTTGGTTTCTCCAACCGGGACTAAATATGAACCCTCTCTTTATATAGGCATTTCCCTCTATTTATTAGGTAACACTCAAGACATTTATTAATATTAAAAACCGGGACAAACCGGGACTAGCTAACACTCAGGACTAAAGCCGCCCCCCTTAGTCATAATCATGCCTAGCCCTATAGTACGCAGCTTCAGGGTCTTCATCGTCATCGTCATCATCATCATCATCGTCACCTGCCACTCCGGGGATCCTCAGCCCATCCATGGCATATACCAGGGGCCATTCCAGCCTCGGATTCACGGCGGGTGGGAGAGGGGTCTCCTGGAAGACGATGCCGCTACCGCCGGGACAGTGTGGGGCCTATGGCGGGTGGACTCGTGGGCACCGTATGCGAGGATGGTCTCCCCCGACGGTTCGCCCACCACAGACGACGGCCGGCTTAGTTGTGGTTCATCGGTGGCGGGCCATCACCCTCGTACCTGGCGAGCTCCCTTTCCCGCCTATTAGCGAAGAAGGCATTCCAGGTGTCGTAGTTGTCGGGATCCCACTGGGGATCCATCCGCTGCTCCGGCGTGAGCTCGTGGTAGAAGTGGTTTGTGATGGCCGCCTAGCGTGCGGAACCTTGAGGGACAGGAGGGACAGGAACCCCTCCTGCGCTCAGCATCCAGCCGGGCGGCGGTAGCCAGCGGACAAGGGTAGTTGGGCGCCTGGCTCGGTCTCCTCGAGGTCGAATGGCCCAAGATGGCGTTGTCCATTGTTCTAAGAGAGGAAGGTGTGGATGTGTGGATAGCCATGACACGATCACCCTAAATATAGAGGAAAGGCGGGAAAACTTGGCGTGAAGCTTTGGGAAATGGCGGAAATATCATTAGTCGGTTAGTGACTACATCCGGACTAAAAGCTCTAGTAGAAAGGAAATGGCGGAAAACTTGGCGGAAGAGGTGGGAAATGGCGGAAAATATTTTTAGTCCCGGTTTGTGACTACATCCGGACTAAATGTGTCGAACAATGATCATGTTTTGAAAAACCTTCACAAAATGACCTATCATGTTTGAGGTTTCATGGCTTTTTCGGTCCAAATGACCGATGTTATGTCTTTGAATCACGGCATAGTTTGTGATGTTGTGCCCATATTTTGCATGTGTGTGGACATTGGTATGGAGAACAACGTTAGGAGGAAGTTTTCCTTTTGTCGCACGAAAAGACCTTTTCCATTTTCCGAGCAAAAACGGGTCGCTTTGTGAAGTAACCACCAAAATGTCGTTTGAGAATGCTACCGCCCATTTTCCTAAAATACTAGACCACCTTACATGGACTATCTCCCAATCGGTACATCTCAAACCTTTTCGTCCATCCCGGGTAAAAGGATAAATGCTTAGAATCGGCAGGAAGTGGGTCCGGTTTGTACTACAGGTACATGATCTATCGCCCGTGATTTTTTGAAAAAATCATTTTTAGACTCGCAATATGTGGTTTCTTCGGAGATCCAATGCAAGTTCTAACGATGCTCGTCCCCTATCTTCATGCACACCGGTTCGACCATAGCTAGAAATTCAGATAATTCAAAACGGGCATAATAAATTCAAAAAAAATCTGAACAATGAAAATCCTTCGCGTGGTGTCATATTTTGTTACATAGTTGAAAGGAAAAATACCATACTTGGTATATTGATCATGTTTCGAAAAAACCTTCACAAAATGACCTATCATGTTCGAGGTTTCATGGCTTTCGGTCCAAATGACCGATGTTATGTGCTGAATCATGGCATAGTTTGTGATGTTGTGCCCATATTATGCATGTGTGTGGACATTGGTATGGAGAACAATGTTGCAGGAGGAAGTTTTCCTTTTTGTCCCACGGAAAAGCCCTTTTCCATTTTCCGAGTGCAAAAAAAGGGTCATTTTGTGAAGTAACCACCAAAATGCCGTTTCAGAATGCTACCGTCCCATTTTCCTAAAATACTAGACCACCTTACATGGACTATCTCCCAACCGGTACATCTCAAACCTTTTCGTCCATCCCGGGTAAAAAGGACAAGTGTTTGCCGAATCGGCAGGAAGTGGGTCCGGTTTGTACTACAGGCACATGATCTATCGCCAATGATTTTTAGTCCTAACGATGCTCGTCCCCTATCTTCATGCACACCGGTTCGACCATAGTTAGAAATTCAGATAATTCAAAACGGGCATAATAAATTCAAAAAAAATCCGAACAATGAAAATCCTTCGCGTGGTGTCATATTTTGTTACATAGTTGAAAGGAAAAAATACCAGACTTGGTATATTGATCATGTTTCGAAAAAACATTCACAAAATGACCTATCATGTTCGAGGTTTCATGGCTTTCGGTCCAAATGACCGATGTTATGTGCTGAATCACGGCATAATTTGTGATGTTGTGCCCATATTATGCATGTGTGTGGACATTGGTATGGAGAACAATGTTGCAGGAGGAAGTTTTCCTTTTTGTCGCACGGAAAAGCCCTTTTCCATTTTCCGAGCGCAAAAAATGGGTCGTTTTGTGAAGTAACCACCAAAATGCCGTTTCAGAATGCTACCGTCCCATTTTCCTAAAACACTAGACCACCTTACATGGACTATCTCCCAACCGGTACATCTCAAACCTTTTCGTCCATCCCGGGTAAAAAGGACAAATGTCTGCCGAATCGGCACGAAGTGGGTCCGGTTTGTACTACAGGTACATGATCTATCGCCCGTGATTTTTTGAAAAAAAACATTTTTAGACTCGCAATATGTGGTTTTCTTTAGAGATCCAATGCAAGTTTTAACGATGCTCGTCCCCTATCTTCATTTTAAAAGGTTACATTAATTATTTTTTAAAAATAGAAAATGGTTTTGGATTATTTATTCAAATCCATACACTTCTTATGTTTAAAGTTTTTCTAAATTCCAAAATAATATTCAAAAGTATAAGTTAATTCATTTTAAAAGGTTACATTAATTATTTTTTAGAAATAGAAAATGGTTTTGGATTATTTATTCAAATCCATACACTTCTTATGTTTAAAGTTTTTCTAAATTCCAAATTAATATTCAAAAATATAAGTTAATTCATTTTAAAAGGTTACATTATTTATTTTTTAGAAATAGAACATGGTTTGGGATTATTTATTCAAATCCATACACTTCTTATGTTTAAAGTTTTTCTAAATTCCAAATTGATATTAAAAAAATATAAGTTAATTCATTTTTAATTGTAAATGGTTCATATTTTAAATGGTTACATTAATTGTTTTTTAAAACAGAAAATGGTTTTGAATTATTTATTCAAATCCAAACACTTTTTATGTTTAAAGATTTTCTAAATTCCAAATTAATATTCAAAAATATAAGTTAATTCCTTTTCCAAGGTTACATTAATTATTTTTAAAAATAGAAAATGGTTTTGGATTATTTATTCAAATCCATACACTTCTTATGTTTAAAGTTTTTCTAAATTCCAAATTGATATTAAAAAATATAAGTTAATTCATTTTAATTGTAAATGGTTCATATTTTAAATGGTTACATTAATTATTTTTAAAATGAAAATGGTTTTGAATTACTTATTCAAATCCAAACACTTTTTATGTTTAAAGTTTTCTAAATTCCAAATTAATTATCATTTAAAAAATACAAATTTAAACCCCAAAATAAAAAATAAGGCGGAACAGAGAAAATACGAAAAATTTGAAATCGGGGAATATGTCCGGTTGGAGCCACCAACCGGACTAAAGACCTAGCGCCAACCCTTGGTGCTGAAAATATTGGACTATACGTCCGGTTGGTGGCTCCAACCGTATAATCTTTAGTCCTTTGAGCCACCAACCGACTAAAGGTCCTACTAGTTAACCATGCCCTTCTCCTTCTTCCCGTTCCTCTTTCACACTCACCCGCAACAGATCGCCGCCGCGAGACAACCGCCGACGCCGTCAGCTGCCCAACCATCGCCTCGCCTCCACGCCCGCCTCGTGCTTATCCTCCTCGCCGAAGGAATCGCCGCTTGACAGAATCGACCGCCTTTCCCATCACCGACGAGCTCCGCCTTGCCATCACCGTTGCTGTCGATCTCCTCCGTCCCCGCCAAGGCTACACACGCGTCGAGGGTGAGCTTGTAACTCTCTGGGACCCCTTCTTTCCTCCCCTAGCGCTCTGTCCTTCTCCCGCGCCGTCCGCCGCCATCCGCCGCCGCTGCATGTCGTCGCGTGCCCTATTCCGGTGACCAAATCCGGGCGGTGCCCTACTAGTTAGGTTCGCCTCGGCGCCCTCTTTCGAACAAACCCGCGCACGCCCCCTCCCGAGACCTCTAGCAACGTCGCCGGCCACCGCACAGTGCTCACTAGCGAGCCGAGCGGGCGCCGAGGTGGTTATGGCCTCACTACCGCCCAGTGGTAGATCGTGAACTCGTGAAAAATAACCAGGTCGGTGGGGCCTGCTTTTGCGTGGAGGCTGAGTTGGCACTAGGGCCCATCTCCGCCTCACCGCTAGGGGTCGCCTGTAAAAACTATTTGCCTTTTTGTTTTTAATTCCAGAAAATGATTTAATATTGTAAAATCAATAACTTATTGTTTATAAGTCAGAAAAATACAAATAATATATCAAATTGTTCAGAAAAATGAAACCTATCTATTTAACCAATAATCATGCATTGTTAAACAACTTAAATGACAAGTATAACTAGAAGAACAAATGCACCCCTCTCATATGTTCCGGAGTTTCCCCGAGTTAGGGTTTTCACCCCTCGGAACCCCGATTAAATCGTCGAGCATGTCTTAGGGTTACATTCCAATGCAAATTAACTTGTCACATCATCATACTTGCTTGAGCATTGCATCGATGCCATGTGTTGATTGTTTCCCTTTCTTTTCGGTGTTTCGATTATTAGGTTTATTATTAGTTAGGTATTATTAGGTTTATTAATTACTTTGGTATTATTGGTCTTCGGCCCATTGCTCACCATGGGTAGCCCTGCACCGATTCACATTGTCAAGCAACTTAGGTGCATGTGGGTTCGACGATGTGCCTATCTACTACACGGTATCCCTTTCTCTTCATTTTTATTATTGTGTATGTATATATTAGGGTTTATCTAAATTAGGGTTTATATCTCTCAACACCGTACTTAAATTTCTCCTTTAGCCGCTTTGACTTATTCGTTTTTCCACCTATGCAGAAAATATGGACCCACACGTCAGAGACGAAGAAAAGGAAGAGTTGATCCAAGGTGTGATCCGTGGGGAAGATAATTTAGACGTATCAACGTTTCTGAACAACTCCGGTGAGGGTGATCCTCTTTTTACCGGAGTAGGCAACTTGTTTGAGGTTGAAGGTGTTGCCTTCATGAGGGAAAGCGATGCCTTGTGTAATCGAGAAGACGACCGCTCCGGCGAGGTGCATGTAATATAAAACAATTCATTAATTAATCATCTGCTATCTATATAGAAATAGTAACGACGATCTTTCTTCTTTTAGCCCTCCGGATCGAAGGAATCTACTGAAAAGAGCGGACGAGGCCCAACCAAAAAGTTGCAAGACCATGAGAGGTTCAGGATCGAAGATGTCGCTGAAGACGGCAAACCGACGGCTCCCGAAGTTGTCACAACCAAATTTGTGGCACAATGCGGAGTAATCGTTAGGGACTTAATCCTGATCACCATTAGAAATTGGAATAGGCCTGCTAATGCGGATGAAGAGGGAACATTTTATTTGTCCCTAACCACGCCAAAGATTTACTGTGGAAGAGGCTCATGGTTCATTTCAAACTACCGAAGATAGAGCTGGATCCAAATGCGGAGGATCCAGTTGAGGACGCCTTACAACATGGGAGAGCCATGGAGGCTAAGGTCAGGGAGTGTCCTTTGAAGAAGATGGCCCAGTGTTTCACCAACTGGAAGAAAAGATTGCACCTTGACTATGTCGTGAAAAAGAAGACTCCCGATTTCAAGAATATTCAGTTTGAGAAGATAAAACCATTCTGGGCTGAGTTTGTGGAATACAAGAAATCAGAAAAAGCTAAGAAAATGTCTGAAACGAATAAGTTGTATGCTGCTAACAAGAAGTATCACCATACTATGGGGCAAGCTGGCTACAGGGCTGGAATTCCTAAGTGGGAGAAACTTGAGCAGGAACTGCGTGATAAAAAGATCACCCCAGAGACAGACGATTGGGTAGAACGTGCAAGGAATTGGTTTTACGGGCATGGGGCACGTTGGACTCGGAAGGAGGTGTATATATAACATACGACATAAAAATACCCTTGCCAATCGAGAGGATCAGAAAGCAAGAAGGTTGTTAAAGATGGGAACTTCATTCCCGATAGAGAAAATGATGAGCTCACACTCGCCTTGGAAATAAGGAACATGATGGACGAACACGAGGCACAATAGGCTCCCAATCATGGAGGACTGGGTTTCAAGAGAGGAAGAAATATCTGATAGAAGCCGTCGAGGAGTAAGGACAGGCGGCGGTTGAAGCGAAAGTCGAAGAAAGCGAAATGCGTTTAATTGAAGAACGATTAAAGCAACAACAATATGAAATTAACGCACTTAAAGAGCAAAGTACTACCAGCCCATCTCAGCAGCACACTGCATTCGATGCTACCGGCCTATCGAATAATCGAAAAAGCAGTGTGGCTTCCACCGAGGTCCCGGGTGATGACAATGGCGATGACGATGATGCACCGACAATGGCTCTTGTTGGCTACCCAGTGGATGATATCACAGAGATGACACACTGCGAGCTACATGTCAAAGTTGTGAACATATCAATGAAGGTGGCGATCGGCTATGCCTTACCAATTTGACCCACACCAACTTACCACTGTCGTCCGGTTCCACAGGGCTACGTTGTTGTCGGCGTGGATGAAATCATGCCCACCTTTGAGGTTTTGGATCTTCACTACCCTGCTGGTGAAGGGGATGTGACTGTGCTATGTGATGCAAAAAACATCACCATTCTATGGCCAAAGGAATGTATCGTGCTTCAAAATCACACGCCAAGGCCATCTTCGCTGCCGCCTCACCCGTCTCCAGCGAGGTCGTCGCCGCCACGGCAGCCGTCTTCGTCGCCTCACCCGGCTCCGTCGCCTCACCAATCTCCGGTGCAGCCATCGCCGCGGGAGCCATCGCCGGTGCCTCGGGATAAAAAGCGTAAGCGTACCGCTACTATGCGTCGTAATCGATCGCCGAAACGTAAACAAGAGCCTCTTCCAAAAGTACCAACGGTTCCTCCCAAGAGAGCTTATGATCAGATCAAGAGGAGATCGCGGCGATCGTTGATGCGAAACGTTAACGTTGCTAAGTGGCGGCCGAAGAGCCGAGTTCCCCAAAGACCAAAGAAGAAAAAGCCAAAGTGTTGAAAATGCTAAAGAATCTTCATCAACCCGAGCCAAAGCTGTCATCATACTATGAGCGTTCTATTCTCAAGTCACATGCGCACAAAATCCTCAAGAGCGATCTTGATGCAAGGAAATCTGTTGCCCGGCTCGGAGAACAAGCAAAACAGACTTGCGCCTCTCAAGGTGATTTCTCAAACCAATGTGGGTCGAGCAAATATGGGGCGAAGAGTAGTATGATCCAGAGGTAGTTGCACACTGGAGAAGCCGCTGCTCAAGGTATGAGTATTGCCCAATACTTATCGATTAGAGTTATTCCCGTGAGTGAAGTAGCATACAAATACAAGACGGAAAACCTCTCAAACTCGAGGAGGTAAACAATCTTCCAACAAAAATGCGAAGATTGCATAACTGGTACATGCATGCCACAAGGGCCGGGGCTAACTAGATAGTGCTGAGGGTTACAAAAAAGCATCATGGGAAAGATAAGGATGACATGATATCCATTGAATTTGATGAACTATTTCAATTATTCAATCAAGACGCCTTGGACAAATCAATCATCAGTGCCTATTGTCTGTAAGTACTAATTTTGTAATTAATTTAGTCTCCAGCTATATTATTTTGTTTATTGCATGTATATAATCATACTGTAATATGCAGAATGAAGATTCTCGAATGCAGCAGAGGACAAATCTATGACATTGGCTTCATTGACCCATATTGGGTTCATGAACCTAATCTCAAAATAAGCCCTCAGGATACGGAGGATAATATAGTACACGCGTTAAGGTTTCAAGAAACCAAAAGGCAAATACTATTTCCTTACAACTTCGAGTGAGTGTTATTGTCTTGTATACACTTTCTATTTAGCTTACTCGATGTTAAATATATAATTGATTAGTTATGCATTTGCAGCTTCCACTATATTCTGTTAATCATTCAACTTGACAAAGGGCGTGTACTAGTCATGGACTCGAAACATAAACCCCTTGAGACGTGGAAGGACATGCAGATACTTCTCCAGCGGTAATTCTAATCATTACGACACTATATCGGCAACGTTCGTAAATTTTATAATATCAAGTACTTAATAACTTATTTTATTCGTTTTCTACGCCGGGCAGCGCTTGGAAATGGTTCACCAAGAAGGCTAGGGGTGTTTGGAAAGAGGAGCTTACATTTCAACCACTAAATGTAAGCACCACTAGCTATATCCGCGCATCTCTTTGATTCTAGTTTTGATACAGTTATTATCATGCTTGATTATTATTTTGATTGAACTCTGTTCTCGTAAAGTGCCTGACGCAGGGACCAGGTAACAATCTATGTGGATACTATGTATGCGAGTTCATCCAGCAAACGTATGATGAGAAGGGCAGAAATTTAGAGCAACTCCACGACGTAAACAATTTCTATAGTTTTAATTACAATCAAATTGTGTTTAGTTTCATTCATATAGGCTCCTCTTTTTAAATCAGATCGAGCGTCTACGGACGGTCTTACGCCAAAGGATCGAGACGAGCAATTCAGGAGGAATTGGCGGGATTCTTGGATGCAGAAGTCCTAAACACACAAGGGGAATACTACTCGGCTGTGTATAGACAATAGGAATTGTAAAAATAGCAACTTTCAAGAAATTGGCCGGTAGCAACGAATAGCAACTTTTGTATGTAGTGCATGAACTAGATCCGTGTATTGAATATAATGTTGTCATCATGATGTAATATAAGGTTCCTTCATTGATAAGTGCAAATCACTAAATAAACTATAAAACAACCCTAAATGAATTCTCTGCCGCGGCACAAAAAGTGGCGAAAATGCTGCCGTGGCAACAAAATGTGCCAAAATGAATTCTACCATGGCGGAAGAAATGGGCCAAATCTACGCCAAGAAGAGTTAGTCGGTTCGTTACGAACCGGGACTAATCTCCACCCCTCGCCTCGATGCCGCCACGTGTGCCCCCATTTTCTCGGTTGGTGGGGCAACCGGGACTAAAGGTTAGAGCTTTAGTCCCGATTGCCCCGTCCCGGTTGGGCAACCGGGACTAATGCCCTTACCAACCGGGACCTATAGGGTGTTTTCTACCAGTGTGTCACGATAGATTCTTAAACAAAGAGGTAAGTTTTGTTCTGTGTCGTGCGATGCGCATTAGATCCAACGGCTGTCCTCTGTCGATCCGCACGAACCGTTATCACCCAATAGGAAGCAGCCACGTGGCCTGTCTGTTTAATAAAAACCAGAAATTAGATCTATTAGATGTTTAAATTTGAATAATTCATAACTTTTGATTCCCACGTACAAATTTGACAAATTTTATATCAATGGAATCAGGAGATAAAATCCTTTCCATTTATGCAATGTGTTTAATCTTTTGCTTCTGTTAAAATGATTTTTTTCACAGAATCATTTGTAGGCATAATTTGGGTATAGAAATTATTTGAAAAATGTTTTATTGCTCAAATAAAGTTTGTTTGGCAAGTTTTGAACTTGTTTAAAATTTAGTACTATGCACATGTCTTGTTGGGTGTAGAAAATCATCACATGGTATTATGCATGCATCCATATATTTTTGCTTGTATGTGATTTTGGTACTATTATTTTATGTGTAGATTTTGGTGCAAATAGTGATTCTGATTGTGAGGATTGTTGGTACTCTCCAAACTACCAAGGCAAGTGGTGCTTCATGATATTATTCCTACGTTTTTCAACTATGCACTAGAAATATTTTGCTAGACTTGCATGAATATTTTTGTCTATATGCTATGCTTGGGAAATCCTAGTAGTTATAGAATTGCTAGAAATTTCTAAGTTAAGATACTTATCTATGCAATGCTTAGCCTAGCTAGTAGCAACCAAGGGTGGTTATATATTCATGCTATGAGAAAATATTTCTAAGTCTTTGGACTTATTTTTTGCTTAATAAAACAACTAAGTGAATGAAACACCTGGGTGGAATGGAAGGAATGGTTTATGTTGAGTGGTTACACAAGGCCCATTCCTATGGTTTACCTTGTGTATCTCACTTGTGGAAAGCCACCCAGGAACAAAGGGATTTGAGAGGCCAAATGTTAAGAAACTTCTAGTGCAGCCACATGGCAATATGGGCTCTGCCTAGATCACATAGGTTAAAATAACTTAGCCATTTGGACAGTTGGTGGTAGTGGGATGATAGGTTGGAACGCGTCCATTTGGTCTAAGGAAAGGCTTCTAAAAGGTCCTGTCTTGGTGAAAATCAAGTCTTGTGCGGAAAGTGCACAACCTCTGCAGATGGAAGAATCTAAGTACTTAGCCATGTCCTTGGTATTGGACAACTTGAGCATCAAGACATGGAAGCTATCAAGAATCTCCTCATCCCAATTTCTAAGTTAAAACTTTGTGGTTGAACAAGGGTGAATATTCCCTAATGTCTATTGGTGGTTCCTTGGGAAAGATTTTGACAAAGAAAAACTTAGTGTTTTCAACTAATAGGTAAAACCTATTTCGAGCAAAGCAAGCCTAAGCTACACTTAGCCAAAAATGCATATAGTATCTAGTCTACCAATATTATACTAAGGTATCACTTTCCAATACTATTCCAATGTATTGACCCACTATGGCTGTAACTTGTGATGTTGCAGGTTATTCTGATGATGATTAGGGGTCATGAGTCTACACTCAACATGCTTGCCTGTGGCACATGAAGATGAAGACTTATTTATCTTATTATATAATGAACTCTTGTATTAGGCCTGTGGCCATGGAGTTGTAAAAGACTATGTTTGTCTCTGGAATGATATGTAATAATGACCTTTGTTTCTGTGTACTTCATCTTAAACTGTGGATGCTAGCATTGATCCAGGTACTAGCATTGCAATCACAGGGATCCTTACCTTTATAAAGGGAGGGATCTTACAGCATAGAATATTCCCAGGGAATATTCCCTGTAGATTTGAAATTGAATTTAATTTGTAGAAAATTGTGTAAACTTGAAAAAATCATATAAAAAGATCTGTAGATCCAAAAATAGCAAATAATATATCAATGGATTCAGAAAAACTATAGAATATTAATATGTCATTAGATTCAACCTTTACCGTATGCGTTTACTGCAGTAAATTAATTAGTTTTAATGGTCTTTTAGGTTAATAAATTCATAGGAAATTATCTGTAACTCCGAAAAATATGAACAATATATCAAATTGAAGCTAATATAATGTAGATTAATAATATCTGGTTGGATCCAGCCTTTGCGGATTATTTACCCCGTAGTGATTTAATTAGTTTTAATGGCTTTAGAAATCATTAAATTCATAGTAAATTATTTGCATATCAAAAAAATATAAATGATATTCTGATGGAAATCTGGTTCCATGTAGATCATCAATATGCAAATGGTTCAGGCAAATACTCTAAGGTTTCGTAGCAATTAAATAAATAGAATAATGGCTTATTTAGAGTATTAAATCATAGTAATTCGAATACTGCTCAGAAAATTACAAATAATATGTCCCTGGAAACATAATTCCGTGGAGATTACAAATATAATTTTAGTTTGATTTTTAGACAACAGAAACTATATGAATCATTTAAAACCAATTAAACACTATTACATCATACAAAAAGATCTATAACTCCGATTAGGGTGAATCCAACGCCTACTGGTTCGTATTAAAGTCCTCTATCCAGTAAACCCAAGAAATAAATTTAATTCGACAGTTAGAATAGGCGTTACAACAGAACTATTAAAACCCCTATATTTACAAGTAATTATTATTAACAAGTACTCCATTGCATTAATTGGCCTCTTGCATGCATCATATACTTCAGTATTGTTTAGAGAACTAAAGTAACAACCATTATGACTTATTAAATTGTCATGCATGCATTTGTTGCATTTGTTTGATCTCTATGTGCTATTGTTTATGTTGTATGCAATTGTTTGCTCGATAGATTGCGAGGAGTGCAACGTTTGTGATTGCAACGAGTGTTTGAACGACTTCACCAACTATCAAGTAAAGTAGATGCTACTTTGTCCATGTCATTATCCTACTATTTTTCAATGCATTGTCATGTATTTTGTAGATGCATGTGTAGGAAAGTACTATCGCTATGCTATGTCCTATTATGTGGTAGGGATTTCCTATAGATGAGCCACCGTTGGTAGATGTGCTTAGCCATGCTATGATGAACGAGGGCTGGGTTACATCACTGAAAGTTGTTTCTAAATGTGTTGGTTTACGAAAACTAAAAACAACTTAATCAATGAATCTCCTGGGTGTGATGGGATTGAAAATTTTGGTGGTATCATTGCGGAAAGGCACCCAGGTATCAAGAGAAAATGATTGGCTTCTTTATTTTGTAGCTTACGTGTATAACCATGTGCCAATAATAGAATGGGCGGTTGGTTGGACTCAGTAGGTTGTGGTAACTCGAACCCACGTATCCAGAGATGTAGAATTTTGGTAGGTTGGACCGGTGCATGTCGGGTTTGGGGAGCTACTTCCCGAGCGGTACATTCTTATACTTATCCCTACCATCACCCAATATGAGAGTGGTGGTACGAGCTAGGTTGGCCAAGTCACATGGGTAAAGTGTACTAACCCCTGCAGGGTGTATAAACTAATCGATTAGCCGTGTCCCCGGTTATGGACGTCTGAGTTGCTTGATATTGATTTCATGACATGTTTCTCGCCCATTCTAATTTCCTAATTGCTTTAATGTTGATGGGTTAACTTAATTGGGATCTTTTCAAAGAAAATCAAAAACTGTTTATGAAAGTAGGACAAAGGTATTTGCAAATGCAAGCTAGCCACAGCTCCACTTGCCAAATATGCATATAGATGTTAGTTCTATTGTCTCCTTTAATAGCTCTACTTGCCATACATTCCATGTATTGACCCTTCGGGGTGCTACGTTTTATGTTGCAGGTTATTATTCTGATTCTGAGTGATCGAATAGGTCGCGATACTCCACTCAACATTTGTTCGCTTGTGGGCAATTGAAGATGGGGTCTACTATATATTTAAGCTTTCGTATGCTACTTGATATTGAGCTAGCCTTGAGCTAAGCATTATTGTAATAATTGCAAATTCTAGATCAATTTGTTATTTATGATGCACTGTTAAAATTCTTTGGTATTCATCTGTACTGTGTGTGCCACTAAACCGATCCAGGGATTGGCACTATACACATGAACTCAGCCTTATCAGGCGAGGGTGTTACATCGTCTATCTGATTACATGGAGATCGTTACATTACATGGATGCTTTATTATCTTGTCAAATTGTATTCTTCTTTTGGGTTTATGACATCCTTGAGCAAAAAATCCCAATATTTTTTCTTGAATTTCTAGTAGGCGTTGCTATGGTAGGAGCTTATCCCGCATTGCATCCAACTATATATAAAGAAGTAGATCATTATGAATGGAACTCAACAAAAACTATGGTATAATTGTGAATTTATTATTTACGTACTTCAAAAAAGTCTGTTCGTTGCTCGATACCCCCGCGAATGAACTCACATACATAGTATTCACATAAATTAGTCCCCTGTGGCTGCCTCGCACACTTTTTGAGATTATAAATCAATCAATAATAATCAAGCATAATAATTGTATGGAGACTATAATTGAAGAGATGCGCGGACCTTGCTCCCCTACTACTTACCGGGATCAGATGAAAAGTCAGCTCCTTACACCATTTACCCATAACCTTCTTCATGAAACTTTTCCAAACACTGTCCGGCAAAAAAAAATGAATGAATGAGTTATTAATTACTTGACGTCCCAGAGAATGAACAAAAGAGACAGATATAGTGCGGTAATGATTGAAATTACTTTTAGAGCACATTAAGCATGGTGTGGTACTCTTCCATGGTTTTCTTTAATGAGTTCAAGATTTCAACTCTTGTATGGTCAACGCCAATGTTTAGAAGAATCCAGTGAAAACTGCGCACGTTTATATACTCATCAATTACACTTAACATCGAGTAAACAAAAAGTGAATGTGTACAAGATGGTAAGACTCTCACCCGTAGTTGTAAGGAAATAGTATTTACGTACTGTAATGTTTCTCCTTTAAAAATATTAGAAAGTTAAGCTATGTTTCCTCGGGCTTCAAACTTAGCGTATGTCCACTATGTTTGGGTCAAAGAACCCAATGGAATAGATTGTATTTCTTCTACATTCCCAAATATTCATTCTGCATAATAGCATACAAAAGGATACAGTGAGGATAATTATAGGCAATAAATTGAACGGACTGAGCTAGAGACTTAATTACTTGCAGATAATAGCAGCAGATGATGGACTTGTCGAGGGCTTCTTGGTTGAATAACTAAAATAATTTAGAAAGTTCAATAGAGATCATGTTTGGACGGAAATACTCATCTCCAGCTTTCACTAATATATATTGTATCTCTTCCTTTGTGACTTTCAAGTACCAGTCATGGAAAAGTCGCATTTGTGCTGGCAGATGTTGGTATGCATCTTTGCTGAACAGAGGCTCCCCGTAGACATATTTCCGTGCTATTGGTGCCTTGACGATTTCTCCGCCTCCTAGAATTTCTTCGATAGTCATTTGACACACCTTAGCTAATTTAATATCCTCTTCCATATTTATTGCACCTTGAGCGGGCTAGGACAACACATTGAGCAGGGGGATCGATTGTTTTGCCAGTTTGCCGAGATGAGAAACTTCTCTTAAGCTTCTCCTGCTTGCACTACTACTTGATGTATTCTCTGTCACTGTCTTCGTAAGACAACGTGTATAGTCATCTTTCCTATATAACACATGTTGGGGTGGTTGCGCAAGCATTTCCTTAAATTGCTTCTTGACTTTCGGATCAATTTGCACCTTTGTCTCAGGTTATTTTGGTCCAAAATGGGCCTTCACTTTGGCTTGGTAGATTAGAATGCTTTCCTCATTAATCCGGTGGTAAGCTAACTTGGGAAGAGGTGGTTGTACTGTTGGTAGGCGTTCTTGTCATTTTGCGTGTCGGTTATCCCAACGAAGTGATGCTATTCTTCCACTTTTGGCCCTTGAAGTTAGTGGCGGAGGCGTGTTGGAGATATGCCCAAGAGGCAATAATAAAAGTAGTTATTATTATATCTTTGTGTTTATGATAAATGTTTACATGCCATGCTATAATTGTATTAACCGGAAACATTAGTACTTGTGTGATTTGTAAACATGTAAGAGTCCCTAGTAAGCCTCTTGTAATACTAGCTTGTTGATTAATTGATGATTATGGTTTCCTGATCATGAACATTGGATGTTATTAGTAACAAGGTCATATCATTAGGAGAATGATGTGATGGACACACTCCTATAGTTAAGTGTAGCATAAGATCAAGTCATTTAATAGTTTCTTTTCTATAAGCTTTGAAATACATAGTAACCTAAATACTTCGACCATGATATCATTTTAATCACCATCACCAGATGGACGCTTTGATGACATCAAACACCACTTCGTAACTGGGTGGTTATAAAGGTGGCATTAAGTATTCTAAAAGTATGTGTGGAGGCACATGGATCAAGAGTGGGATTTGTCCATCCATATGACGGATAGATATACTCTTGGCCCTCTCGGTGGAATGTCATCCAATTGGCTTGCAAGCCTATGACTAGATCAAAAGGGATCACATATATCACAGAACGAGTAAAGAGTACTTATCGGTAACGAGGTTGAACTAGGTATGCGGAGATACCGATGATCAAACCTCGGATAAGTAAAGTATCATGAGACAAAGGGAAATTGGTATCGTATGTAAATGGTTCATTCGGTCACGAAGTAATCGTAGAAATATGTGGGAGCTATATGAATTTACAGATTACTCTATTGCTTATTTATCAGAGAAGTGTCTCGATCATGTATGCATAATTCGCGAACCGTAGGGAGACACACTTAAGGATTCGATGTTTTTTAGTAGATACTCTAATGAGTTGGAGACTGAATGTTGTTCAGAGTCTCGGATTGAATCTAGGACATCACGAGGAGATCCATAATGTTCTGGAGAATAGGATTCCTATAAGTAAAGTCCTATTCCGGGGTTCGGAAATGTTTTCGGTGTTTTCACTAGAATCTTCTAGAACGGTCTAGAAGGTCCACCAGTCCGGAGAGGGAAGGGTACTTGAATGTTTCATACCAATGTGGAATGGTTGCATCATGTCCTAGCTCACTTGCCTGGACAATAGGAAGATAAATAATCAAACTCTAGTTTGAATAGTCAAACTCCAATTTGAAAAGTCAAATCCCAACATTGGAAGTCAAACCAAGTGGAGGGACAGGAGGAAACATAGTGGAGGAAGGTTTCCCCTCCCTCCCTTGCCGCCGTCCGTAAATAGGAGTTGCGGGAGGACACCCCTCCCCCTTGCCGCCTCTCCCTCCCATAAAAGGAGGGGAGGGGCGCCCCTTGCCCCGACACCATAAACCCTAGGACGACCCCCTCTAAATCGCCGCCTCCCTAGAGCCGCCTCAAGTCGTTGTCGCCTACCCTTCCCTATCCGTCGACCACCTCCACTCCTTGGCATCTAAACCCTAGTTGCCAAGTCCTCTCTACTCAACCATAACTCGCTCCAGCTTAGGCGAAGCCCTGCGGGATCTACTCCTCTATTTCGTCACCACGCCGTCATGCTGCTGGAATCGAGAGGATATCTACAACATCCGTTGTCTACTGAAACAAGGGAGAGGAAGGTCTTCATCGAGTACCGAACGTGTGACCGACTGCGAGAGCGCTGCCGGAACGCAGCGCCGGAAGGACCGTCTTTGCAATCTTGATATCGGGAAGTGAACGACTACATCAACCACGAGAATCCGATCTCGTTAAACGCTTTGGATCTTTGAGGGTTAGTACTCTATCAACTCATTGCATCAATCTTGTAGTTTAGATCTTGGCTTGTGTGTGTTCATGCGATAGAATTTTTTGTTTTCCATGCTACGAACCCCTATAGTGGTATCAGAGCCGTGTCTATGCGTAGATCTGTTGCACGAATAGAACATAATGGTTATTGTGGGAGTTGATGCTTTTGTTTTTGATTGCTTTTTGTGTACTTTACATCTTGCAGGATGTTGGGATGAAGCGGCCTGGGCTAACCTTACATGATATCGTTCATGAGACTTGCTCCATGTTCAACATGCAACTTGTATTACATAAGTGGCTTTGCGGGTGTCTGTATCTCCCACCATAGTAGAGATTCAATTTACAACAGTCACTTGACAGTACTTGTATCAACGTTGTGGTTCTTGTTCGTAAGTTAGAAAGGTTCTCATTCGAAAGCCCCAAACCATGTAAAACATGCAAAGTAAATTAGAGGCGTCTAACTTTAGTTTGTAGGGGTGTGTTGTGATGTGATATGGCAATGATTGTGATTATATATGATGTATGCAATGATCCTTATTGTAAGTTGGAAACCGACAGGAGCCTTATGGTTGTATTTAAATTTTGTTTAAGACCTGTGTGTCTATTATTCAAAGTAGTTGCAATAGTTGATGCTTGTGGACGACAACCATGGAGCGGCGCCATTGACCTTGACGCCACGCCTGTGATGATGGATATCACGTTCGTGCTTGGAGATGGAGATCGAAGGCACAAGAAGAAAGGCCATATCATATCACATATTATGAATTGCATGTGATGTTAATCATTTTATGCATCTTGTATTGCTTATATCGTGACGGTAGCATTATAAGATGATCCCTCTCACTAAATATCAAGTAATAAAGTGTTCTTCCTTAGTAGGCACAATTGCTAAGACTTGTCATTTCGAAGCACCACGTGATGATCGGGTGTGATAGATTCTACGTGTGCATACAACAGGAGCAAGCCAGATTTGCTCATGCAGATACTAAGGTTAACCTTGACGACCCTAGCATGTATAGACATGGTCTCAAAACACGAAATACCGAAAGGTCAAGAATGAGTCATATAGTAGATATGATGAACATGTTGATTGTTTTCCTTTGAAACTACATCATCTCTCATGATGATCGGACTTGATGTAGTAGATTTGGTTCATGTGATCACTAAAACAATGTGAGGGATATTGTTTTGAGTGGAAGTTCACCTAGTTAATTTAAGTATTAAATATGAACTCAATTTGTTATAAACTTAGTCTAAACTTTTGTAAATATGTTGTAGATCATGGCGGCCCCTACCATCAATGTTAATGCATTCCTAGAGAAAGAAAAGTTGAAAACAATGGAAGCGACTTTGCGGATTGGTTCCGCAATTTGACGATTTTCCTCAATGCTGGTCAGTTGACCTATATGCTGGATGCACGGCTGGATGACCCACCTATAGCTGATGCTACTGATGAGGTGAAGAATTTTTTCCTCACTTGGAAGAATCAATACTCCATAGTTCAGTGTGCTATCTTGTATGGTTTGGAATTGGAGTGGTAGCTGGTGCTTGACGGGGAGGAAAAGATTGACGCTGTTCTATATATTTCCCCAGCAACAGTGCCAAAAAACTTGTTGGTGGCTCAGTTGATGTGGAGCCTGTTGGGAACCCCAAGAGCAAGGTTTGAAGCAGCACAGCAGCAAGTCTTCCCTCAGTAAGAAACCGATTTTATTGAACCAGTAGGAGGAAGGAAATGTCACACAGGTGTTGCAAGCAACGCGGAGACCTACACAACACAAACTCAAGACTTTGCCCCAACTAACAGTGAGGTTGTCAATCTCACCGGTTGCTGTAACAAAGGATTAAACGTATGGTGTGGAAGGTAATGGTTTGCAGCAAGTAACACAAGTAACAGTGGAAGATGTATCAATGGCAAAGATTGGACTGGGGTCCATAGTTCAGTAGAGGGGTTGTCCTTAGATAAACAACATGGCATGAAGGGTAAACAAATTACAGCAGGGCAATTGACAGGAACTGAGCAAGGATTAATAATGCAATACTAGTCAGAAAGATCCTATGAGATTCGATTGGGCAATACAACAAGATAAATATACCGTCATCAACTGCATCTATGACTATAAGTCCACCTTCAGGTTATCATCCGAACCCCCTCCAGTATTAAGTTGCAAGCAACAGACAACTGCTTTAAGCAAAGTGTGTAAGGTAAACAGTCCACATGTTCCATGAACAAGAGACCGTTTTTTTCTCCCTAGTAGCAATAGCACATCTACAACTGAAGAGATTTCTGTCACTTCCCTTGGAAACTAGAGGCATGAACCCACTATCGATCATAAATACTCCCTCTTGGAGTCACTAGCAACTACTTGGCCAAGATAGCTACTAACAACGGAGATCATGCAAGATCACAAACAACACAGACATGATAGAAGCATAAAGACAAAACCATTAATCAATCCAACATAATAATCTCAATATCCATTGGATCCCCGCAAACACAACATGCATGATTACAAATAGATTAGATCTTGATCATGAACAGAGCTCACAAGATCTATACATGAAAGCACAAAGGAGGAGATACAACCATATAGCTACTACATGGACCCATAGTCCAAGGTGGAACTACTCACGCATCATACCGGAGAAGAAGGCCACCGGGATGACCTCCCCTCCGGCAGGGTGCCGGGAAAAACTTCAGATCCCCCCCCCCCGATCTAGGGACAATGGTGGTGGCGGATACAGATGGTTTCGTTGAGATTTGATCGGGTACTTAGGGTTTAGGCATTGGGGGCTTCTTATAGGCGAAGGGGGAGGCCGAGGAGGCGACTTGGAGGGCCACACCCTACCCAGGCGCGGCCCACCCCTGGACGCGCCTAGGGGGGTGGCCGCCCTGGCTCGCTTCTCCCTCTCCCCTCTGGACTTCGTGTTCCCCACGGAAAGTTATTGACTTTGGCTTTTGTCCCGTCCAATTCCGAGAATATTGTTTTTCTTCCTTTTTGGAACCAAAAAACAGAAGAAAACAGGTA
The DNA here is from genome assembly GCA_030063025.1 of Avena longiglumis. NCBI lineage: Eukaryota > Viridiplantae > Streptophyta > Magnoliopsida > Poales > Poaceae > Avena > Avena longiglumis. The sequence continues at coordinate 139,014,443 of CP125976.1, forward strand.
ACTGGCACTGTGGCAACTTGTTAATAGGTTAGTTCCACAAAACATATAAAAACACCTCAAAGAAAGACAAAGCAAAGCAAAGTAGATACTAAACAAGCATGGAACATCAAAAATTATAGATACGTTTCCGGCATATCAAGCATCCCCAAACTTAACTCCTGCTCGTACCCGAGTAGGTAAGTGATAAAATAATATTTTTTGAGGTGACATGCACCTTCACAATGAAGATCTAACCATTTGCCAGCATTGAAAGTTGGGATCAAAGAACTCTAAACATGAACATGAAAAATTGAGTTCTAATAGTAAGACAAAGCAACTATTGTTGCAACATGACATGATACACAAACAAAGATCATGAATAACATGCATTGAAAAACGTTTGTTTGTTTCACATACATAAAACATAACATAGTGGCAATCAGCTTGTCCCTCATAGAGTAGCAAATAGATGCATAGGACACCTTCAAAGTTCACAAGGGTGACTAGAAACAAATAGCACAAGAACAAGTAATATCACAATATGCATCAATCTATAAGTTTTGGGACACTTCACATAGAACTAAGAATGGCAACTATGCTCTCTTAATGGTGCCTAAAGGTAGAAGGTGGAGACTCAATAGTGGTGAAAAAAGGCCTTTTATAAAGGAAGCAGGGATTTCAAGTTTCAAAAAGAGCTTCCAAAAATTATGGTACTTGTTAGCTTTCAGCCCTCATTGCCCCTATCATAAGCATCTTGAAGTGATTAAGGTTAAAGTGAACAAACTATGGAGTATATGCTTGACAAAGTATAAGTTGGCAATCTCAAGTCCCTTGAATACGAGGGCCACACCTCATGCTACTCAACTTCAGTCACCTGTAAGTTCTTGGCATTGTAAGTATTTGCATATCATAGAGAACCGCCAACGAGGTACCCCTTGCACATGGTACAGGAGCTTTCCCATAACCAAAATGACAAGGCAAGCACACAATGAGCATCTCAGCGACCTTTTTATTTAGTATATGCATAGCTTTTTATTGAGGATGCTTCATAGATAGATCACTATGGTGATGCTGCAAGTTTCCACCATGATTAGGCATGGCATAAGCTAGCGGCTGAGGAGTTTCTGTAACACAGAATACAAACTCCATGGATTTACAAGCTCCCTCTTTATTTCACATCGGTGACATCCATAGACAAAAGAGCATGATATCAACTGAGTACAAAGTACAAGTGCAATGTTGAAAAAGTTCCCCATGACAGCACGGTTCTGCTAATTCCAACGTATAAGTGCAAGCATATACAACATAGACAACACAATGGTTCAAGTTTATTAAGGGCAAAGAATATAAAGTATGCCATCAAGTTCGTGAGGGCTTTAATCACTAAGTTTTCACATAACAAAATAGTTTTTAATTGGAAGATAGCTAAAAACAAGAATATACTTGGAATGGTGTAACACACCATGCGTAGGAGTTTATAGTGGACACTTTGGAATAAACTTGGTTTCTTGGGAGTTGGAAGCATGAGTAGAGCTTACTCATACAAGTGGAGGCTTGCAAAAGACTGGGAGCAACCAAATAAGAGAGCAATAGTGGCCATAATTGTAACACCCCAGTTTTGGCTAAGTACTATCTAGGGTTGATTGTACATTCATGAGCATCATATTAAAAAATGCATGCAACAAGAAATAAACAAAACCCTAAAACCCTAGTTTCCCCTCTCTCTTTGAAAGCAATTCAAATGGTTTTGAATATTTTGAAAACTACAAAATTATTGGAGCCCAAATGGATTACAAGGGATCATAAATATTTTACATATTTTATAAAAGCCTCTTGTGTTTTAAAGGCATTCAAAACAGATTGGGAATTCAAATTATAAAGAGAGAAAACAGTACAGAAAAGGAAAATATTTTGGAAAGAAAAAAATAACCAGAGAGCATCCCAGGCCGGATCCCACTCCCTCTCCCCTCGTTGCAAGCCTTGCCACGGCCCAAACCGGCCCACCCGGGCCCGATACCGCTTCACCTTTCCTGCTCGTCGTCTTCCCAGGCAGGCACACACACCTGTGTTTCGCCTGCGCTGCCGCCGGCCTACGCGTAGTGATTCATGCTCGCCGCCGCCCCTGGGTGAGAGGATAAGACCCCCACGTCGCCCTCGCTCACTCGTATCCTCTCACCTCTTCCCCAGCTTTCTCTCCCTTTCTTCCCGCAAGCACCCGAACCCTAGCCCGGCCAGACGCCATTCGCCGCCGTCGATTGACGCCTCCCCAAGCCACGACGAGACGCCCACGAGAACCCCCATGCTCCCCTCGTCAACCTCTAATAAGGAATCGACTGTGGGTGGTCAATATCGAGCCCACGGTCCCCTTCTTCCTAAGCTCTGGCCGCCGCTTTCTTCGACGTCGCTGATGTCGTTTGACCTCCCCTCGCACCAAAAAACCCACGATCGCGTTCTCGGTGAGCATACGGTCCTCATGGACCCCTCCATTTCCCCTCTTTTGCTCTGGCTCGCTTCCGCATCGTGCGCTGCCCTCTGCCGCCGCCAGTCGTCGATGCAGTCGGTGCTCCGGTGACCCAAAATCAGCGGCGCCGCCATGTTTAGGTCCGTATCTTCGAGCTCGTTCGAACGCAACCCTTTGCGCTGCCCCATTCGTCGTGCTCTGTCGTCCCCGCTGTCCATATGGGAGGCCACCACCGGCGTGACGTCGCGCTGACATCACCATGACGCCAGCACGCGCACGGTCAGCGCTGTCCAAACCCAGCTGGGCCCTGCCTTGCTCACGTGGCACCTGAGGTGGCCCTGGGCCCCTCTGTCAGCCACTGCGGCTAGCTGTGTCCTCGGTGTAAAAAGGTTTCCCAGTTTTGTATAAATTCAGAAATGGTTTAAATAATTCCAAAAAATGGTATAAACTTGTAAATTCAATATCTAATGATTTATAAGTCAGAAAAATATGTATAATATATAAAAATGTTCAGAAAAATGAGATCTAACTATCTAAGCTATAATCATGCATTGTTCAACAACTTTCATGACAAGTTTAATTAGAATAACAAACCAACCCCTCTCATATTCATCCAGAGTTTCTTCGAGTTAGGGTTTGCGCCCCTCGGAATCCCGATTAAACTGTCGAGCATGTTTTAGGGTTTCAATTCAATATAATTTAACTTGTCATATCATCATACTTGCTTGAGAATTGCATCGATGCCATGTGTTGATTGTTTCTCTCTCTTTCCTGTGTTTGGTTCTTTGCGGTAGAATACGATATCGAGATCGAGATCGAAGACCGAGATCAACACCGACGGAGATCGAAGATCGACGAACAATACTTGACCAACTATAATCAAGTCAAGTACCAGATGTCCGAAGATCTGCATATCTGTTATCAACTGACAAAGGCAAGCATAGCCCCACAATGATATAATCCTATGATTTCGAAAGCATTTCAATTCCTGCCATGATGCATACGATTCTGCTGTGGTATTTTATCGATAGATAGAGTATCCTATCTATTGCATTACTCCCTTTGAGCTTATATTATCTGATCCACTGCTCCTAGCATAACTAGGTTTGGCTTATGTGTACCGCTAAAGCTTATATGTGTCCTGCTTAGCCATGCTTAGCTGTTAGTACCGGTTCATCCAGATGATGTATCAGCTGTAGAGAATCTAGTATGATAGGAGATCGTGTTGATATGAGATCAAAGGTGATACGATATTAAACTTGCTAAGGCTTGTATGGGAGGCCACGGTGGGATGTGGTTTTTCTAGTCCCATGCTCGCCACTACTAGGAACTGAGTTCTTCCCTTTGGAACCGAGATGAGCGTACAGCCACACGCGGCTTGGGAACCTCTCGCCTGATTAACTTGCCTAGTAGATTCCATGAGTCACATAGTTCGGGCATTCCATTCGACATATGCATTGAAAACCTTTTGAAATATTTGGCGGGTGAAAGGTGCATCATAACAGGTAGGTAAGTGTGGCCGGGGTTGCTTGGGGTCGATGGAGCCCCTGGTAAACCAACCTCGCCTCACATCTTTAAGTACCTGCTTCGGGATTTGACCCGTTACAGCGGAACCATACTTATTGCGTGACTCATGGTCTCGGCGGAAGCAAGGTAAAGGTCGTGGCCAACCACCCTCTGTCGGCCTTCCAAGGAAGAGGGCTAATAGCTTGGCATTAGGAGTCGGTTGGTACGTGTGGGTAAAGTTGTACACCCCTGCAGGGTTAAATATTTTCGAAAAGCCGTGTTCACGGTTATGAACGCTTGGTGACTAGATTCTAAGATCATAGAGAACTTGAACCTAATCGTAAAACTTGGTAGATCAACGTGTGCCTAAGGATGCTTCCTCATGGGTACGAGGGGTAGTCCTAGTTAGGGTTGAGATGATGATGATTTGGTGGATATCAAAAGATGATGATGAATATTTCGGAGATGCCGCTCTCTTATCCCCTTTTAAAATACTCTGAATAGAAGAGCTTCTCCTCTCTTCCTTGTTTTATAAAAAAAGATGGCTTTACGTAAAACAACTCCACTAGCCATAAGTCTTGCGGAGTACACCCTGTACTCACCCTTGCCTTGTTGATACTTTTGGCAGAATAAGTATTCCCTTGAAGACAAGTTCCGTACTACATCGACACCAACGAGTAGCTTGAGGTTCCCGGCCGGCAGCCTGGAATCTATGGGCTAGGACGTCATCGTTATGCTTCAGGCCTCTTAGGCCATTAGTTAAGTTTGCTATACTTAATAGCATAATTTGCCTTCCGTTTTTTTATGCTTGTGGTTAGTGACCTATGCTTGTAATAATTTCGTTCTCTGCTCAGTTATGAGCTTGCTGTAATAAATTTTGTGCCGTAGGGTCACTGCTGTGTTATCGATTCTTCACTGGATATCCTCGAGCTCAAGGTTAAGCTTATACCAGATAGAGGTCTGGGATTTGTTTAGCCCTGATCCGGGGGTGTCACATGTTTTTGGTATCAGAGCAGTACCGACCGTAGGAAAACCTTGCTATTGGTCAATGTTGAGTCTAGTGTTTGTGAAAACTATTTTAAAGATGAAAAGTATTTGCGAAAACTCTAGTATGCTTCTTTTTCTTCTTATCCAGTTTTGCTCTAACTCTGGGTTACCTTATCCTGTGTTGATTTTGGAAAAGTTTTGATATCTCTTCTAGTCTTTCAAAGCTTAGGTGCCTTTTGGGCATGTCGTTCCTCAACCAGTTGACCTAGTGTTGAGTTCTCTAGAGTGGTGTGTGTAGTGAATTCTTTGTTTCCTTTGCTCTATTTTGTCTGAGAGATTCCTTTCTATCATGATCTCTCCATCTTTTGGACCGACAATATTATATTGTTGGTTCCATAGTGTTCTGCTGTAGGCTTCGAGGTCTCTTTTCTCCTCGTGTGCCTCCTTTTCATTTGCTTGGGTACCTCAGAAGTTGTTTCTTCTTCTGGAAGTTACCTCGTGATCACTATATTGCAGTGTACACTATGTCACTCAAGTAGTAGTTACTCCGTTCTTTGGGTTTTAACCCTTGGGCTTGAATCGAAGATCCCTGATTGTGCTGGATTCTGGTGTTGTGGATCTTGTACATGAAGCTGACCTTTAACCCAAGATCCATTTTATTGACCCTTGTTGTTAATGTTCATACATTACCTCATGATGGATGGTACTATAACTTTAGACTTCAAGCTTGTGGTCTTTGTCGCGATTGAATTGAGACAACTAAGGACTTCCCCTACCACTAGCTATGGCAGATGTTCTTTAATGGAACTAAATAGCTCATGACAAGAGTACTCCTCGAGAGTCTCGTATCTACCATCGTGACTCTGCCATACCTTTCCCCTTCTTTGCATTGGTTTTCGGAAGGTTGTTGACTTATGCATACACATATCGGGATTCTATCATGAGCATGTTTCTTCTCCCTTGTTGTTTTCCGACCTGTGTCTACCAGTTGGTAGCCAAGTAGTACATGTGCATTGGTGTCTTCCGATGCAAGATACTCTTGTGGTCCGTCATGACAAAAAATTTCGGAATGTCAGGAGAAACAAACTCCAGTACCTCGTCATATCTAGGACCAGGTCAAAGTGTTGTAATCTGCAGATCAAGAGGTATTGATTAGCTTATAACTTTTTTACCTTAAAGTGTCACACTATTTTATACTAAGAGGTCGTCCTGAGTTTTATGACCCCTTAATGAAGTGATGCTCTTACACATATTTACCCACCCTTCCTCGAGCTTTCGCGCTCGTGAGTGACACGTGTGCGTAATAATGTGGCCATCTGAGATTCCTAGCAATTATTATTGTTTTTAACTCAAAGGGCATTTGTTTCATTCTTAGCGTGATTGGTTAACCCTATCACTAAACGAAGTTTGACTGTGCTACCAAGTCCGTATTTCTGGTACACTCTCTTTTGTCAAAGATTTAGGCTTGTGTCAAAACTCTAAGACTGTGTCTTCTTCCCTTACCAAGCAAGTTTCCTCTTGAACGAAGTGACATATCGGTGGTTTGTGATATTCTAGATGTCTCGAAGAAGTATCGCCATGTTTCCACATGACCGTGCTGTCAAGTTCTTGAGCAAGCAAGTTCTCCGAATTGCTTCCTTCTCCAAGAATCCGTACTGGATACCCCTAAACTAATTGGTTGAGCTTAAACAACAACTTGGAGAGTTGTAAGACAAAAGTCCGACCCAGTTCCTTTGTAAAGGGATGTCTAGTTTTGTTCCTGCTGAAGAAAGATAGTACTTCCTTTGTGGACATGTTATCTTCCCCCATCTTTGATTTTATTTGGGTTATCGTCAAATCAAACTCAGTTCCAAGGACTATCTTGATAGTGTATCTACTCGTGATGTTTCACTTGAGTACATCTTCATGTCTTTGGTATGACCAATACTTCTGCCGTGTTCACGCAACATATGAGTTCATCACAATGGAGTGTCTCGATAAGTTTGTTGTTGATCCCATCAATTATATCCTTATATTATCCATGTTAGATTGAATACATATGGAACATTGGGAATCAATGTTGGAAACTTTCGGAACCATCTTTGAGTCATCTTGAAGTATGTGTTCTGGGTGTTAGTAGTAACCCCCTCCGGTTCACACGCAAATGCTGAAAGATGTCGCCGTGGATTCGAGAAGATTTATATCCGTTCCTTAATAACACATGTGTGTTTGATTGCCAATACTTTATGTGTATGCAGTTTTCCTTCAACAAGTTGCTAATACATGGGTATAGAAATCTAGCTCAGTCTTTTGGAGTTTAACAATGTAGTCCCTATCTTGAGAATCTAGTAACTTTACCTTTGTGGTAAATGTTGCAAACTTTCTATTCAAACATGCTGAGTCTGAAATATCATTTCACTTAACCAAAGCAGAATCTCAAGCAGCAATGATGGTTGGTGTTCCTCAAGATTTTGACATAGGTCTCTTTGTGAATCTGGCAAGATTGATGTAGCGGTTGACACACCTAACCGGAAAGACCTTTTGTTATATCCTCTTGATTCAGCAATGACAACCAGTCTCCATGAGGCTCCTTCTATAAGTTGATATAGGAGTTGTTCTCATGGTTTCCTTTGTATCCGAAGTCTGACCTATACTTGATGTCTTGTGTCTCGAACATCAAGGAGAACATTTAAAGTAGCGTTGCTAAATGTCTCTTGGTCGATCCTCCAGACCCTTCATATTGGCAGGCGTCTTGTTATGCCAAGTACTTGGAGTCTGAGACTAAAGTTTCTTTCTACTCGTGTCATCAGGAATCTTCTTAACTATTCATCTTAGTGGTGTAAAGTGATATCATGATCTTTGGCAAAGATTTTGATAGACCTGGATGAATAAAGAGTTTCCTTCGTTTTTAAAACAATGTTAAAGAGTGGCTATGATTTTGATAATTTGTAGTTCCTCTTGATTACATGTTTCTTGTGGCTCTTATGAGTCATATTCAGCAAAACACATTTTCGTCTTGGCCTCTATTGAATGAAAAAGTGACCCTTCTATGTCAAAAGTAGTTCAACAGCTTGGTTTTGTTGATACATATTCCTGCAACCTAAAATCTCTACTTAAGTCGATTAGTAGAGGTTCTCTATCGAAGTCTATGGTCATGATCTTTCTATTGGAAGCCTCCTGTCACATCCCAAGATTTTCCAAATCTTGTAACGTGAAAAATAAATAAACAAAATAAATAATTGTTGAAATTTAGGGTGAAAAGAAACTTTTGTTTCTAAATGGAAACTTAAAATCCCATCTTGAACAAACTTTGGTTAATGTTTGAATCTGACTAAATTCAAATCAAGTGTAATGCTTTCTTCATAAAATGCATCTTGAATTTAAACACTTTGAGAATAAACCAAAAACTCTAAAACCCTAATAGAATAAAATCATTTCCAAGCTATCTCTAAACCTAAGGTTTTGATCCATATAATATTTGTCAAACAAACATTTCAAAATGATCAAGAATGATAAATAGAAATATTATAAAACCATATAAATTGGTTTCACTTAATTTGGAGCCATAGATAAAATCTTATGAATTTAATAAGTAGTGGAAATTGAATTCCCAAAGCCAGTGAAGCACCTATCTAAATATAAGGTTCCCAACCTTTGATAAGGTAGAGATCCCTGTGTTTACAATGCTAGTCCCTGGATCAATAGCTAGCATCCACAGTTAAGATGTAATATCAAGAAACAAAGGTCATAATACAACTTTATAACCAGGAATAAAATAAGTTATTACATCTTACATAGCTCATTTGGCTATTACATTACATTGCAGCAGAATATCTATAAACATGGGGTCCTCCATCTTCAAAGTGCCACAGGCAGACATGTTGGTTGTAGACTTTGTAATATCAAACAAACCTGCAACATAACAAGTTACAGCCACAAGGGTCAATACATTTGAATTGTATTTGCAAGTGATACTATGGTAGTAGAGTGGAGTCTATCATCTATATGCATTTGGCAAAGTGGAGTTGAGGCTTGCATTGCTCAAAAATAGATTTTTTCCTTATCATTTGAAAACACTAAGTTTTTGCTTGACAAAAATCACCCAAGGCATCTACCAATCATAGATTGAAGATCCTTTAACCCTTGTTCAACCACAAGTTTTAACTTAAAAATTTGGATGATGAGATTCTTGATAGCTTCCATGTCTTGATGCTCAAATTGTCCTTTACCAGGGACATGGCTAAGTACTTAGATTTTACACTCTGCAGAGGTGGTGCACATTCCCCACAAGACTTGGTTTCACCAAGACAAGATCTTTCAGAAGCCTTCCCTTAGACCAAAATGGACGTGCTCCAACCTATCAAACCCCTACCACCAACTGTCCATTTTGCTAAGTTCTTGCAACCTATATGATCCAGGCAGAGCCCATAATGCCAAGTGGTTGCACTTGAAGCTTCTCAACATTTGACATCTCAAATCTCTTTGTTCCTGGGTGGCCATCCACAAGTGAGATACACAAGGTTCACCAGTCCCCTGGCCTTGTGTAACCACTCAACACAAACCATTCCTTCCATTCCACCCAGGTGATTCATTTACTTAGTTGTTTTATTAAACAAAACTCAAGTCCTCAGACTTAGAAATTTTCCATAGCATGAATATATATTCCACCCTTGTTTTCTATTAGCTAAGCTAATCATGATAGTAGTAGGAATCTTAACTTAGGAAAATTCTACTAAGGTTTCATCTACTAGGATTTCCCATAGCATGGTTTATACTTAGCAAAATTCCATGCAAGTCTTACTTAGAAATATCACTAATACATAGTGAAAATAATGGGACAAAAGTATGAGGCATCACTTGCCTTTTTGATAGAGTATAAGTTCACTCCTTGTCCTTGCTACAATCCCACTCTTCAAGTCACTACTATTTAATCAAGCAAGGCACAATTTCAATCTACCAATCAAGCAAAACATCACATGAAATGATAGAAACAAAACAATGCATGCCAGCATACCAAAGATTGTTTTATTTGGAAAAGTGGTTTCTAATGGTTCATAAACATTTGAAAACACCTAATGGTCATTTTATAAGGTGGCAAAGTCATTTGTAAAAGGTTTCACTTTATAAACCATTTTTAAGACAAGGTATCATTTTATGTGGTGTAGAAATGTTTTTAATAAGGCATTAATCTATAGGGTTCACAAAATATGTTTTCAAACCACAAAACTTTGTGTTTAGGGTCAGGGAGTTTATTCCAAAACATTTCTCAAAAGTTTTCTTCCAAAACTATTTTTAACAACTAAACCATATTTTTATTTGACTAGGAATGGTTTAAATCCAAAGTTTGTTCTTTTGATTCACCAAATACATTTTTTAAACCATCATTTGTTTCCTATGGCCATTAGGTTCAAAACACACCATTTGCAAAAGATTTTATCCTCAAAATCATTTTAGAACAATTTTTATAATCTAAACAAGCATACATAAGTTTCTGCAAAAACAAACATTTTACCAGAAGATTTTTACTAAACAAAGTGCATGGTTGGCTAGGGCTTGGTTTTTTGAATCCATTGATATAAAGTTTGCAAAATTTGGACGTGTAGATCAAAAGTTATAGATTTTACAAGTTTGCATACAAATCAGATTCCAAATTCTGTTTTAAACTCAAACTAGTGCCACGCGGCACTTTCCTATTCGTCGGTACCGCTTCGGCCGGATCAAGCGATGGTAGCCGTTAGATTTAAGTCATATAGCACGGTGCAGAGATGCTACTTACCCCTTCGTCTAGCTTCTATCGCATTCGTCAGATCAAGATCCTACGGTCCCTAGCATGTGACCAAAAGCTAGCGGCGCTGGCGGCGGCGGAGCGGTTAGACGGCGACGGAGTCGACGCTACAGGAAGCGAGGGAGGAAGGGGAGATTCTCACCGTGTTCGCAACTTCGTGGGGAAGCTCAAGGCGGTTGTCGTTGCTGAAGGGGCACACGGAGTCGGACGGGATTCCTCGCCGTAGTTCTACTGCGTCGAGCTTGCCTTCACCGGCGCCAAGGACGCTACAGCAAGACGGGAGAGGGTACAGAGGGTGCTATTAGACACGTAGAAGGGTAGAGAATACGGGTGCATCAAAGAGAGGGAGCGGCGTGGTCGGACGTTACCAGTAGAGCTCGTCGGAGTCGGAGCAGGCGGTGGCGCTGTGGGTTGTTGTCGTTGCCGACGTTCTGGTGTTCGCGCGGATGAATGGGAAGGACAGGGAGGTGCGCCAGAGGCTGGGGAGCACACTCGTGTGGTCGACGGGGCAAGGGGAAGAGGATACTGGCCGGAATCGATGGAAGTACTCGCCGGAGACAGTGGCGGTGCGTCGCGAAATTAGGCAGCCTGGGGGCGCTCTAGGGTGGGGGATTAATGGGGAAACGGGGAGGAGGGAGAGGCGGTTAAGTAGGCGTGGTCGCAGGGCGGGGTTATTGCGCCATTAATCGAGAATTAAGCTCGTGAATTCAACGCAGAAACGGCGACGAGGGCGTGGTCTTCGCGGGGAGGAAGAAGACTGGGCGGTGGGGTCATTTTGACAGTGAGATAGAGAGGGGTGAGGTGGGGCCTGCTTGTCGGCGACTGAGTGGGTTTCTTTCGCTGTGCGAAGCGTTTTTCTGCGGGGAAGAGAGGCACTGGGTTGGACTGGGCCAGGTGGGCTGGGTCGGCTTGGTTCTCTTTTTTTTATTCTGTTTGTTTTTCTCTTTTTCCATTTCTTCAAATCTGTTTTGATTTTGTTTAATTGATTCAAACCTCAATTTGATTTCAAATCTTTGCCAGATTTTGGGTAGATTTGAATACTGATTAGTAGTATATTCTGATGTCAATTTTTGAATAAAACCCTATTCATTTTGGGGTCTTTTATTTATTCAAATAGGCTCTAGTTTTTAATTAGATAAGATTTAATAATAATTTTAAACCTCCATTTAAATTCTTTAAACTTTCCAATTCCTTTCAGTAGGTTTTTATTTGTTTAGTTGGTTCAAATAATTCATCTTGAATTATTTGGAAAGTATTTTAATATGATTTATTAATCATTTAAGATTGGGTATTTGTTTTATTTCCAATGGAATTTAATATAGTTTTAATTCCCAAATTTTTATTTGGAGGTTTTATTTTATTTAAGTTGGTTAAACAACTTTTATTCCACTTGGGTAAATTCCAATATCATTTTCTCATGTATTCTTATTTAGAGATTTGTCTTTATTAATATAGGGATAGAGTGGTTATTGCCATTTTATTTTAGTTGGAATATTCTTTATCCTTTTATTTTATTTGGATTGGGATTATATTCATTCCATTTGCTTAATGGATTAGGCCAAGATTTGATTTGGTCTTTAAATATTCTTTATTTAATTATTGTTTCTTTTCTTATAAAAACCATATCTTTTTATTTAGAGATCCAAACTTGGTGATTCCAATTTGTGAAATCTTGTTTGATATTTACTTATACTTTTAAAGATATTTAGGATTATTTTCTCACCAATTGGTATGGGTTTCTAGATAGTTTCTTTATTAGCTTTGGGAATTCAATTTCTTATCTTGTTAAATTCATAAGATTTTATTTATGGTTCCAAATTGACTGAAACCAATTTATATGGCTTTATTTTTTTTATATTTGTCTTTCTTGATCATTTGTGAATGTTTGTTAACAAATTTTTATATGGATCAAATCCATAGGCTTGGAGATAACTTTGGAAATGATTTTCTTCCATTAGGGTTTTAGGATTTGGATTTATTTTCCAAGTGTTTAAATTTCCAGATACATTCATTGAGGAATGCAATTCCCTTGATTTGGATTTTGTTGAGTTCAAACTTTTATCACAGTTTGTTCAAGATGGGATTTTAAGTTTCCTTTTTGAAACAAAAAGTTTCTTTTCACCCTGATTTTCAACAAAACTTTATTTTGTTTATTTTATTTTTCACATTACAAGATTTGGAAAATCTTGGGATGTGACACTAAAACCCATACCAAATGGTGAGCAAATAGTCCTAAAGTTATTTTAGGATAAATAAATATTAAATAAGATTTTACAAATTGGAATCGCCAAGTTTGTATCTATAAATAAAAAGATATGGATTTTATAAGATAAGGAAAGAATTATATAATGAGGAATATTTAAAGGCCAAATCAAATCTTGACCTAGTCCATAAACAAATGGAATGAATATAATCCCAATCCAAATAAAATAAATAGATAAAGAATATTCCAAATGAAATAAAATGACTTTGACCAAATCCAATTCTATTGGAATAAAAGATAAAAATCCCTATTAGAAATAATTGATTAAATCATGGGAAAATAGTATTTTGGAATTTACCCAAGTGGAATAAAATTTGTTTAATTTATCTTAAATAAGATTAAATAAATCTTCCAAATAAACTTTAGGGAATTAAAACTATATTTAATTCCATTGGAATTAAAACAAATACCCAATTCAAATGATTTATAAATCATATTAAATTTTTTCCAAATAATCAAGGTGAATATTTTGACACCCTATTAAATAAATAAAACCTACTAAAATGATTTGGAGAGATTTAGATTTCAAATAGAGTGTGAAAAACATTATTTAAATCTTATTTGAATTATTACAAGGACCTATTTTAAATAATTATTATACCCTAAGAAGAATAAAAGATTTATTCCAAAATTAACTTCAGAATATATTAATAAATAGTATTTTCATACACTCAAAGTTTGGTTGAGGTTTGAAATTTAAAAGTTATTTGAATTGATTAATCAAAATCAAAACAGTATAAAAGAAATGGAAAAAAAAGATTTGTATAAAAAAATAGAAACAAGCCCAACCCAGCAGGCCCAGCAGCGCAGCCCACCTGCTCACCCCCACAGTGAAACGTTTTTCACATAGAATAGAACCCGCAAAGTCACTGAGCAGTGGACCCCACGCCCCCTCTCTCTCACTCATAGACAGAACGGTCCCACCTGTCAGATCATCGTTTCCACCCAGCGACCAGTTCCTCCCCCTCATTCCTCCGGCCGTTCTCGGTGTAATTTCGCGGCTTCAATTCCTATTCATTGCGCTTATAACTCACCCTGTGACCTCGCCCTACTAATCACCCCTCTCTCCCCTTCATTTTCCCTCAAACACCGCGGCAAGAGAGCCCCCAGGCCGTCCCCATTATCACTTACACCGCCGCTGCCTCCGACGCCCTCTGGCGGCAATTCCGGCCAGTCGACGTCACCCCTCGCCTCCTCAACCACACGAACATGCTCCCCACCCCTTCTCTCTGCATCCTCAGCTTGCCCGCGCTTGACCCAGAACGTGGGCAACCACCTCGACTGAACTTCGCCGTCGTATGCTACCTCTCCAGCGAACCCTACTGGTAAAATCTGACCTTGCCTCTCCATCTCTGTGATGCATCGTCTTGTGCATCTAACGAGCTCACTGCCTCTCCTTTCCGAGCCGTGTATCCTCGCCTTCGACCATAGCAGAGCGGACCCGACACCAACGACAACACCGGCGAGCAATCACCAGCAGCACCGTGCGCCCCTCGACGAGGTACCACCACCTTGAGCATCCCCACGCCACGGCGAACTCGGTGAGCATCTCCCTTCGCTCTCTCGCTTCCTGTAACGTCGACACCGCCACCGTCTGACCGCGCGCCGCCACCTGCCGCCGCCAGCGCCGCCACTCGATGGCTAGCGTGCTGTGCACCGTAGGATGTAGATCCAAGCGCCACAATAGAACATGATCGAAGGTGTATTCTTTATTCTGAGCCACACGATCTAGTTAAAATCCAACGCCTCTCATTGCACGATCCGCACGAAGCGGTACAGACGAATAGCAACACGCCACGCGACCCTGTCTGTTTGAATAAAACCAGAAATGATTATATTTGATGTTCCAATTTGAAAAATTCATTACTTTCAAACCACACGTCCAAATTTTGCAAATTTTATATCAATGGATTCAGCAAAACAAGTAATTTCTGACCATGCACTTTGTTTAGTAAAATGTTTCTGTTAAATTGAATGTTTTTGTAGAAACTTGTGTAGGCATATTTAGAATATAAAATTTGTTCTAAAATGATTTTTGGGATAAAACTTTTGGCAAATGGTTTGTTTTGAACCTACTCACCTTAGAAACCAACTCATGGATTTGAAAATGTATTTGGTTAAGCTAAGGAGTAAATCTTTGATTTAAAGCAATTCTAGTCAAATAAAAGTAATGATTATTTATTAAAAATACTTTTTGAAGGAAAATCTTTGGGAAATGTTTTGATTTAAACTCTCTGACCCCAAGCACCAAGCTTTATGATTTAAAAATGTATTTGGTGAACCCTATAAAGATTGTTACTTTGATAAAGGCATTTTCAACCACATAAAATAATGAATTGGTTTATAGTAAAATCTTTTGCAAATGGTTTTGCCACTTTTATAAAATGACCAATAAGTGATGTTTCTATCATTTTATGTGATGTTTGCTTGAATGGTAGTTTGAAATATTTCTTGCTTGATTGAATTGTAGTGATTTGAAGAGTGTGAATATTGCAAAGATCAAGGAGTGAACTTATATTCTCTACCAAAAAGGCAAGTGATGCATCATACTTTTGTCCCATTATTTTCACTATGCATTAGTGATATTTCTAAGTAGGTCTTGCATGGAATTTTTCTAAGTATAAACTATGCCATGGGAAATCCTAATAGATGAAACCTTAGTAGAAATTTCCTAAGTTAAGATTCCTACTACTATCATGCTTAGCTTCGCTAGTAGAAAACAAGGGTGGAATATATATTCATACTATGGAATATTTCTAAGTCAAGGACTTGTGTTTTGTTTAATAAAACAACTAAGTGAATGAATCACCTGGGTGGAATGGAGGAATGGTTTGTGTTGACTGGTTCACAAGTCCCATTTCTATGGTTTACCTTGTGTATCTCACTTGTGGATGGCTACCCAGGAACAAAGAGATTTGAGATGTCAAATGTTGAGAAGCTTCAAGTGCAGCCACTTGGCATTATGGGCTCTGCCTGGATCATATAGGTTGCAATAACTTAGACAAATGGACAGTTGGTGGTAGGGGATGATAGGTTGGAACGCGTCCATTCTGGTCTAAGGGAAGGCTTCTGAAAGATCTTGTCTTGGTGAAACCAAGTCTTGTGGGGAAAGTGCACCACCTCTGCTGAGTGAAAAATCTAAGTACTTAGCCATGTCCCTGGAAAAGGACAATTTGAGCATCAAGACATGGAAGCTATCAAGAATCTCCTCATCAAATTTCTAAGTTAAAATATTGTGGTTGAACAAGGGTTGAAGGATCACCAATTTCTATTGGGAGATGCCTTGGGTGATTTTGTCAAGCAAAAACTTAGTGTTTTCAAATGATAAGGAAAATCTATTTTGAGCAAAGCAAGCCTAAGCTCCACTTAGCCAAATGTATATAGATGATAGACTCCACTATACTACCATAGTATCACTTGCCAATACAATTCAAATGTATTGACCCTTGTGGCTGTAACTTATTATGTTGCAGGTTTGTTTGATATTAGTGAAGTGTGTTGACATAGGATTACAAAGTCTACAACCAACATGTTTGCTTGTGGCACTTTGAAGATGAAGGACCCCATGCTATTGTTATATTCTGCTGCATTGTAATGAGATAGCCAAATGAGCTATGTAAGATGTAATAAATTATTTTATTCCTGGTTATAAAGTTGTATTATGACCTTTGTTTCTTGATATTACATCTTAACTGTGGATGCTAGCTATTGATCTAGGGACTAGCATTGTAAACACAGGGATCTCTACCTTATTAAAGGTTGGGAACCTTACAGATGGTATCAGAGCATTGTGTTGCCTGTCGGATTGTAACCCTAGGATTGGACAAAACCCCTTAGAAAAATAGGAGTTATATTTGTTCCAAAACTTATTTACAAACAATCTTGTGAACTCTTTCCTCAACCTTTTTGTTTTAACTCTACATCTCTTCTATTTCAACTTGATGGACAAAGCCTACCCATGGCCAAAGACTTTAGCATGTGCAAAGGAATTCATCAACTCAAATGACTTCCACATCATCAAAGACTTCAACTTTATTTTCACCAAGGACTTCAACTTGGATATCACTAAGGACTACAAGTGAGACAAGAAATGTTACTCAAGACTTGAAGACTAAGGAAACACAACTTAGAAGGAACCATCATCACCTTTGAAGTTTTGTGACCAAGACACCAGAAACTTTTCCAAGGAAACCATGATCTCATTAATGAAGAAACAACCAACTAAGAAGGATGGAATGCTCTCAAGTGAACCATATAGTTGGACCACCATCTTTATATTTAATAAAACACATCAACTTAAGTGGTGTAACAAAAATATTTTATTGCCTAAAGATGTGCTTGAACTTGTTGTTTGAGTGGAGTGTTTGTTTGTGATTGCTTGAACATTGCTTGAGTGAATTGTGATGTGTGTGATTAGAATTGATTCCTTAGAAATATTTTGCCTATTCTAATCCCAATCCAACCCAAACAGATGACTACTCCAAGGAACTCCAACATCAAGGATGGTGACAACAACAACAACCAAGAGATGCACATGAGAGAACAACTACTAGCAAACCAAACACAGTTGAACCAAGTGACAACTCAGTTTTTAGCCAACAACAATGGATTAGACCCAACCATACAAAAGTTTTTGGAAATTCAATCCCAATTGTTGCAAGGAATGGCCACTCAAATGATCAACATGGGAGACAACCTTTCCCAAGGAGTTTGTGACAAAAAGGATGTCAAGGATGATATTTTAGAAGGAACCCAAGCTTGCAATGTTTGTGGAGACAAGGATCACACTCCCAAGGAACATAAAGATCAATGCCCCAATTGTGAAGAGAAACATCCAACTAATCAATGCCCCACGTCTCAAGCTACTTGTTTCCTATGTGAAGGAAATAATCATGTCCCTATCCAATGCCTCATCTATTCCACAGTTCAACAAAGGAAACAAGGTGGAGTGCATCAACAGTTTGTGAACCCTCATGAAGGAACAACTTCTACCAAGAAGGATGAAGGCAAAGTCAAAACTATGCATCATAAGGCCAAATCCAAAGTGATCACAAAGTGTTGCTACTCTTGTGAAGAAGAAGGTCATATCTCTAGTAAATGCCCCAAGAAGAGAGAAAGATTTCCCACCTCTGTGGTGAAGTATGAAGAGCATGAACTAGAAGAACTCCTAGCTTTGGAGAGACCCAAGAAGAAGAAGAAGAAGAAGAAGAAGAAGAAGAAATGCCCCAACCCTATCAAGAAGGATATTACCCAAGAGCAATGTTACACTTGCAAAGAGATGGGACACTATGCCAATGAATTCCCAGAAAATAAGAAGAACCAAGGAAACAAACAAGAGGCAATGATACCAAAGGAAAAGAGAGATATCAGCCAAGTGATGTGTTTCAATTGCAAAGAACCAGGACATTATGCAAGCAATTGTCCAGAAAAGATGAAGCACGATATAAACAAGCCTATGAAGGATCTCAGCCTTGTCACATGTTTCAAGTGTGGAAACAAAGGACACAATGCAGATGTTTGCCCAGAGATATTTCAACAAGATTCCAAGCAAGCCAAGAAGTAATCTAGTTGGAAAAAATTGTAAGGGTGGTAGTACCCTAGTTGCTTTGAGCCAACTTGTAACCCTTATCTTTCCCAAATCTCGGTACGAGATTTATTTTAAGGGTGGTAGCCTGTCACATCCAAAGATTTTCCAAATCTTGTAATGTGAAAAATAAATAAATAAACAAAATAAATAATTGTTGAAATTTAGGGTGAAAAGAAACTTTTGTTCTAAATGGAAACTTAAAATCCCATCTTGAACAAACTTTGGTTAATGTTTGAATCTGACTAAATTCAAATCAAGTGGAATGCTTTCTTCATAAAATGCATCTTGAATTTAAACACTTTGAGAATAAACCAAAAACTCTAAAACCCTAATAGAATAAAATCATTTCCAACCTATCTCTAAACCTAAGGTTTTGATCCATATAATATTTGTCAAACAAACATTTCAAAATGATTAAGAATGATAAATAGAAATACTATAAAACCATATAAATTGGTTTCACTTAATTTGGAGCCATAGATAAAATCTTATGAATTTAATAAGTAGAGGAAATTGAATTCCCAAAGCCAGTGAAGCACCTATCTAAAACCCATACCAAATGGTGAGCAAATAGTCCTAAAGTTATTTAAAGGATAAATAAATATTAAATAAGATTTTACAAATTGGAATCACCAAGTTTGGATCTATAAATAAAAAGATATGGATTTTATAAGATAAGGAAAGAATTATATAATGAGGAATATTTAAAGGCCAAATCAAATCTTGACCTAGTCCATAAACAAATGGAATGAATATAATCCCAATCCAAATAAAATAAATAGATAAAGAATATTCCAAATGAAATAAAATGACTTTGACCAAATCCTATTCTATTGGAATAAAAGATAAAAAACCCTATTAGAAATAATTGATTAAATCATGGGAAAATAGTATTTTGGAATTTACCCAAGTGGAATAAAAGTTTTTTAATTTAACTTAAATAAGATTAAAGAAATCTTCCAAATAAACTTTAGGGAATTAAAACTATATTTAATTCCATTGGAATTAAAACAAATACCCAATTCAAATGATTTATAAATCATATTAAATTTTTTCCAAATAATCAAGGTGAATATTTTGACACCCTATTAAATAAATAAAACCTACTGAAATGATTTGGAGATATTTAGATTTCAAATAGAGTGTGAAAAACATTATTTAAATATTATTTGAATTATTACAAGGACCTATTTCAAATAATTATTATACCCTAAGAAGAATAAAAGATTTATTCCAAAATTAACTTCATAATATATTAATAAATAGTATTTGAATACACTCAAAGTTTGGTTGAGGTTTGAAATTCAAAATTTATTTGAATTGATTAATCAAAATCAAAACAGAATAAAAGAAATGGAAAAAGAAAAAGATTTGTATAAAAAAATAGAAACAAGCCCAACCCATCAGCCCAACCCAGCAGGCCCAGCAGCGCAGCCCACCTGCTCACCCTCACAGTGAAACGTTTTTCACATAGAATAGAACACGAAAAGTCACTGAGCAGTGGACCCCACGCCCCCTCTCTCTCACTCATAGACTGAACGGTCCCACCTGTCAGATCATCGTTTCCACCCAGCGACCAGGTCCTCCCCCTCATTTCTCCGGCCGTTCTCGGTGTAATTTCGCGGCTTCAATTCCAGTTAATTGTGCTCGTAACTCATCATGTGACCTCGCCCTACTAATCACCCCTCTCTTCCCTTCATTTTCCCTCAGACACCGCGGCAAGAGAGCCCCCAGGCCGTCCCCATTATCACTTACACCGCCGCTGCCTCCGACGCCCTCTGGCGGCAATTCCGGCCAGTCGACGTCGCCCCTCGCCTCCTCAACCACACGAACATTCTCCCCACCCCCTGGCGCTTCTCTCTGAATCCTCAGCTTGCCCGCGCTTGACCCAGAACATGGGCAACCACCTCGACTGAACTCCGCCGTCGTCTGCTACCTCTCCGACGAACCCTACTGGTAAAATCTGACCTCGCCTCTCCATCTCTGTGATGCTCATGTACTCAGCATCATCTTGTGCATATAACGAGCTCCCTGCCTCTCCTTTCCGAGCCGTGTAGCCTCTCCTTCGACCACAGCAGAGCGTACCCGACGCCAATGACAACACCGGCGAGCAATCACCAGCAGCACCGTGCGCCCCTCGACGAGCTACCACCACCTTGAGCATCCCCATGCCACGGCGAACTCGGTGAGCATCTCCCTTCGCTCTCTCGCTTCCTGTAACGTCGACATCGCCACGTCGATCACGCCACTGCCGCCAGCGCCGCCACTCGATGGCTAGCGTGCTGTGCACCGTAGGATGTAGATACAAGCGCCACGATAGAACATGATCGAAGGGGTACGCTTGCTTCTGAGCCACACGATCTGGTTAAAATCCAATGCCTCTCGTTGCATGATCCGCACGAAGCGGTACAGACTAATAGAAACACGCCACGTGGCCCTGTCTCTTTGAATAAAACCAGAAATGATCTATTTGATGTTCCAATTTGAAAATTTCATAACTTTCAAACCACACGTCCAAATTTTGCAAATTTTATATCAATGGATTCAGCAAAACAAGTAATTTCTGACCATACACTTTGTTTAGTAGAATGTTTCTGTTAAATTGAATGTTTTTGCAGAAACTTGTGTAGGCATATTTAGAATATAAAATTTGTTCTAAAATTATTTTTGGGATAAAACTTTTGGCAAATGGTTTGTTTTGAACCTACTGACCTTATAAACCAACTCATGGATTTTAAAATGTATTTGTTAAAGCTAAGGAGTAAATCTTTGATTTAAAGCAATTCTAGTCAAATAAAAGTAATGATTATTTAAAAATACTTTTTGAAGGAAAATCTTTGGGAAATGTTTTGATTTAAACTCTCTGACCCCAAGCACCAAGCTTCTTGATTTAAAAATGTATTGTGTGAACCCTATAAAGATTGTTACATTGATAAAGGCATTTTCAACCACATAAAATAATGAATTGGTTTATAGTAAAATCTTTTGCAAATGGTTTTGTCACTTTTATAAAATGACCAATAAGTGTTTTCGAATGTTTATAACCTATTAGAAATCACTTTTCCAAATAAAACAATCTTTAGCATGCTTGCATGCATTACTTTGTTTCTATCATTTTGTGTGATGTTTGCTTGAATGGTAGTTTGAAATATTGCTTGCTTGATTGAATTGTAGTGATTTGAAGAGTGTGAATATTGCAAAGATCAAGGAGTGAACTTATATTCTCTACCAAAAAGGCAAGTGATGCATCATAATTTTGTCCCATTATTTTCACTATGCATTAGTGATATTTCTAAGTAGGACTTGCATGGAATTTTGCTAAGTATAAACTATGCCATGGGAAATCCTAGTAGATGAAACCTTAGTAGAAATTTCCTAAATTAAGATTCCTACTACTATCATGCTTAGCTTATCTAGTAGAAAACAAGGGTGGAATATATATTCGTACTATGGAATATTTCTAAGTCAAGGACTTGTGTTTTGTTTAATAAAACAACTAAGTGAATGAATAACCTGGGTGGAATGGAAGGAATGGTTTGTGTTGAGTGGTTCACAAGGCCCATTTCTATGGTTTACCTTGTGTATCTCACTTCTGGATGGCCACCCAGGAACAAAGAGATTTGAGATGTCAAATGTTGAGAAGCTTCAAGTGCAGCCACTTGGCATTATGGGCTCTGCCTGGATCATATAGGTTGCAATAACTTAGCCAAATGGACAGTTGGTGGTAGGGGATTATAGGTTGGAACGCGTCCATTCTGGTATAAGGGAAGGCTTCTGAAAGATCTTGTCTTGGTGAAACCAAGTCTTGTGGGGAAAGTGCACCACCTCTGCAGAGTGAAAAATCTAAGTACTTAGCCATGTCACTGGAAAAGGACAATTTGAGCATCAAGACATGGAAGCTATCAAGAATCTCCTCATCAAATTTCTAAGTTAAAATCTTGTGGTTGAACAAGGGTTGAATGATCACCAATTTCTATTGGGAGATGCCTTGGGTGATTTTGTCAAGCAAAAACTTAGTGTTTTCAAATGATAAGGAAAATCTATTTTGAGCAAAGCAATCCTAAGCTCCACTTATCCAAATGCATATAGATGATAGAACCCACTATACTACCATAGTATCACTTGCCAATACAATTCAAATGTATTGACCCTTGTGGCTGTAACTTATTATGTTGCAGGTTTGTTTGATATTAGTGAAGTGTGTTGACATAGGATTACAAAGTCTACAACCAACATGTTTGTCTGTGGCACTTTGAAGATGAAGGACCCCATTCTATTGTTATATTCTGCTGCATTGTAATGAGATAGCCAAATGAGCTATGTAAGAGGTAATAAATTATTTTATTCCTGGTTATAAAGTTTTATTATGACCTTTGTTTCTTGATATTACATCTTAACTGTGGATGCTAGCTATTGATCTAGGGACTAGATTTGTAAACACAGGGATATCTACCTTATTAAAGGTTGGGAACCTTACACCTCCCTTCTCAGAAGTTTAAACTCTTCTGTGAGTTCCATGGTCTCAATCCTTATGAAGACCATCTATCTAACAACTTGAAACCTTCTCCTCTTGTTCCCTCCGTTACCTTGACGTGTTTCATGTTCGTCATCTCAGAGTTGTTTCTAAACACTCCATCCATTAGTTGACCATGAGATACTCTGTGTGTCGGTTAGTGTGTTTCCCTTGTATCTTTAGAGTGGCCCCGTTTCTTTCTCTCTCTGTCTCTCTTCCTACCTTTGGAATCTCGGGTCGAGATTCTCGTAAGGGGGATAGAGCTGTAACACCCCATTTTTAGCTAAGTACTATTTAGGGTTGATTGTACCATTCATGAGAATCATATTAAAAAAATGCATGCAACAAGAAATAAACAAAACCCTAAAACCCTAGTTTCCCCTCTCTCTTTGAAAGCAATTCAAATGGTTTTGAATATTTTGAAAACTACAAAATTATTGGAGCCCACATGGATTACAAGGGCTCATAAATATTTTACATATTTTATAAAAGCCTCTTGTGTTTTAAAGGCATTCAAAACAGATTGGGAATTCAAATTATAAAGCGAGAAAACAAAACAGAAAATGAAAAGATTTTGGAAATAAAAAAATAACCTGAGAGCAGCCCAGGCCGCAGCCCACTCCCTCTCCCCTCCTGCAAGCCTTGCCACGGCCCAAACCGCCCCACCCGGGCCCGATACTGCTTCACCTTTCCCTGATCGTCGTCTTCCCTAGGCAGGCACACACCTGCGTGTCGCCGGCGCCGCCGTCGGCCGACGCGCAGTGATTCGTGCTTGCTGCCACCCCTGGGTGAGAGGATAAGACCCACACGTCACCCTCGCTCACTCGTATCCTCTCACCTCTTCGCCAACGTTCTCTCCCTTTCTTCCCGCAAGGACCCGAACCCTAGCCCGGCCAGACGCCATTCGCCGCCGTCGATTGACGCCTCCCCAAGCCACGACGAGATGCCCACGAGAACCCCCATGCTCCCCTCGTCAACCTCTTAGAAGGAATCGACTGCGGGTGGTCGAAATCGAGCCCACGGTCCCCGTCTTATCGAGCTCCGGCCACCGCTTTCTTCGATGTTGCCGACGTCGTTCGACCTCCCCTCGCGCCAACGACCCCACAATCGCGTTCTCGGTGAGCATCCGGTCCTCATGGACCCCTCAGTTTCCCCTCTTTTGCTCTGGCTCGCTTTCGCGTAGTGCGCCGCCCTCTACCGCCGCTAGTCGTCGACGCATCCGGTGCTCCGGTGACCCAAAATCAGCGGCGTCGCCATGTTTAGGTCCGTCTTGTCGAGCTCGTTCGAACACAACCCTTCGCGCTGCCCCGTTCACTGTGCTCTGCTGTCCCCGCTGTCCATCTGGGAGGCCATCACCAGCATGATGTCGCGCTGGTGTCACCATGACGCCACCACGTGCACGGTCAGCGCTGGTCAAACTCAGCTAGGCCATGCCTTGCTCACGTGGCACCTGAGGTGGTCCTGGGCCACTCTGTCAGCCACTACGGCTAGCTGTGTCCTCGGTGTAAAAAGGTTTCCCAGTTTTGTATAAATTCAGAAATGGGTTAAATAATTCCAGAAAATGGTATAAACTTGTAAATTCAATATCTAATGATTTATAAGTCATAAAATATGTATAATATATCAAATTGTTCAGAAAAATGAGATCTAACTATCTAAGCTATAATCATGCATTGTTTAACAACTTTCATGACAAGTTTAACTAGAAGAACAAGCCAACCCCTCTCATATTCATCCGGAGTTTCTCTGAGTTAGGGTTTGCGCCCCTCGGAACCCTGATTAAACTTTCGAGCATGTTTTAGGGTTTCAATTCAATATAATTTAACTTGTCATATCATCATACTTGCTTGAGCATTGCATCGATGCCATGTGTTGATTGTTTCTCTCTCATTCCGGTGTTTGGTTCTTCGTGGTAGAATACGATATCAAGATCGAGATCGAAGACCGAGATCAACATCGACGAAGATCAAAGATCGACGAACAATACTTGACCAACTATAATCAAGTCAAGTACCAGATGTCCGAAGATCTGCTTATCTGTTATCAACTGGCAAAGGCAAGCATAGCCCCGCAATGATATAATCCTATGATTTCAAAAGCATTTCAATTCCTGCCATGATGCATACGATTCTGCTGTGGTATTTTATCAATAGATAGAGTATCCTCTCTATTGCATTACTCCCTTTGAGCTTATATTATCTGATCCACTGCTCCTAGCATAACTAGGTTTGGCTTGTGTGTACCGCTAAAGCTTATATGTGTCCTGCTTAGCCATGCTTAGCTGTTAGTACTGGTTCATCCAGATGATGTATCAGCTGCAGAGAATCTAGTATGATAGGAGATCGTGTTGATATGAGATCAGAGGTGATACGATATTAAACTAGCTAAGGCTTGTATGGGAGGCCATGGTGGGATGTGGTTTTTCTAGTCCCATGCTCGCCACTACTAGGAACTGAGTTCTTGCCTTTGGAACTGAGATGAGCGTACAGCCACACGGGGCTTGGGAACCTCTCGACTGATTAACTTGCCTAGTAGATTCCATGAGTCACATAGTTCGGGCGTTCCATTCGACATATGCATTGAAAACCTTTTGAAATATTTGGCGGGTGAAAGGTGCATCATAACAGGTAGGTAAGTGTGGCCGGGGTTGCTTGGGGTCGATGGAGCCCCTGGTAAACCAACCTCGCCTCACATCTTTAAGTTCCGGCTTCGGGATTTGACCCGTTACGGCGAAACCATACTTATTGCGTGACTCATGGTCTCTGCAAAAGCAAGGTAAAGGTCGTGGCCAACCACCCCCTGTCGTCCTTCCAAGGAAGAGGAATAATAGCTTGGCACACTACAACACAGTAGACATGTAGAGACACTAAATTTGAAGGCTACAGACGTGATATTTCATCTCTAATAGATTGTACAGATGTTTTCATAAAACGTCATTGGAGCGTCTTCTTATGCACCGTCTCAAGTAACATAAGGACACTTGCTAAGCGTGTCTACGTACATAAAGATGCCCCATAGCGACGCTCGAAAAGCATGCATACGCATGTACAGACGTTTTAATAGACACGCCAAGTTTGCGTCTCAATATATTTTTGAGATGCTTTATCGTGTGTATAGTATAGATGAGGTCATATACATTATGTCGTCTTATACGCATTATATATATACGTATTCATGTATATACGTATTCATGTATATACGAATTCATGGCAGGTAGTATGTACATACATTTATATTTCACGGCAGGCGGTATATATGTTATTTTACTTTGTATTTAGATATTAGCGTCTCGCATTTTATATGTGTTGGGATAAGTTTTTTTATTTGAAACTTTAAGTAAAAACTGATATTTTTCCTTCATAAATATGTTATTGCATCCAGAGATCGTACAAGATTAGACTATTGTATCCATCTATTATCGAAAATTAGAGAGTAAACCAAAATAAATTCATTAGTACCAAACCAGAACCGAAACTTAATCAAATATCCATATTAATAATTAAGGGATACATCGGGAAAGTTTATGAATAGAAAAGCCATAAAAATCCTATAAACTCCGCTACAGATATATCTAATTAGAAACTAATGATTTGTTCCCTCCATCTTCATTCATTTCGGTCACATTTAGCTCCCTATTTAGCTCCAGAATTAACCTGAAAATCAAGTCAAGGCCAAAGTGAGAAATTCTGAGGAATTAACAAGTAGAGTGCTAGATGACAAGTTCAGTTGACTAAATATGAAAATGCATCTGAGACTAATCATGCATGACAAAGATCTTCTATTCTTGTCTACAACTTGCATCCTTTTGTCGATATGATCAAATGTTTAGAACCTGATGTTGCCGTACTTACATGATTGGCAATATCCTCATAAACATAAGATGCATCTATATATGGATTACGTACATGTGTTGCCAATTTAGCTATTCCATGATCAAGTACTAAACTTAACCGGAGCTATCAAATTTCAGTCCCACTTGTTGAATATGTGTTGACAAGAGTTCTATAATTTCTAGTCATGTATCCAAGAGGAATTTCCTTACAAACCACATCCAAGTATTCAAATGGCTGACTACTTGACCGTTGGGTATGCTCACATGTATATGGGATGGACAACAGTACCAATAACTCCAGGTTGTTCATAAATATTAAATGGAAGAGGCATGGCATACTATTAACTTGTCCTATTAGAAATATGTAAAGTACTAGTGTGCAAAATTACTTAAACAAGTGGGTCTCTAAATCAAATCATTGTTAATTTTCTTACTCAGCCCTTAAAGACAAAAGTTTAGAAGAACTGTAACATACCAGGTTGTTACTCGTCTTGGTTGAGCTAGATTTTTTCTTTTTCACCTACAATGATTAAAGTTTGTAAATAAATGATCAAGCAAGCATCAAAACTGGAATAAAATGTATTGCCTGTACATATGATAATTTCCTTACATAGAACCTAGGCCAAGCGATAACATGACCCACGGCGTCTTTGATGGTTTGGATATCTTTATATGGTCTTGGCAATTTTTCATGCGCGATCGGTGTAGGATGTTTAATAAGAACTCCATAAAATTCATCTCCAAGCATGTTTCCTTCAACCACATATGTTTTATCTTGACTCACCAAAGATCCTATTGCTACAACTTTATCTCTATTTCTCGGGTTTGCCGAAAACAAATAGACTTCAAGTTTATCCTGTAATTTTGAAGACAAACATCATTAAAAATGGCACTATTACATGTATGAAACAACAAAACCACTTTGGTTTAGATAGGTTGTTTGTATATACCTTATTAGAAGGTTGATTATGTGGGAAAGATGATACATCACGACCTTGATCAGCTTTGGTGGAGTTTTCATTATTTTCTTTCGGCAGCCAAATATCATATGAGCTATACATGTGAAATAAAAACTTAGAAATAGTCTGATGAGTGAGTGAAAGTTTTTTGCACCATAGCAGTAATACGCCGACGTCCTAAATCTGAATTAGCATAAGTCTCTTTGCTATAATTTTCAGGACGCAATTGCTGCAAATGTGAATGAACAACCATAATCAATAATATTACTATAGAAAACAATATAAGCACACCGATTTCAAATACATGTCCACAGTAGCATATACCTGCTTAGTAACCTGCTCATGTGGTACACAACCCTGATGGTTTTTAGCACAAATTTTTGGGTGTGCTTCCTACAGTTGAAGCCCAATTTAGTTCATACCAAGAAATAGGCACACCTTCATGACTGAGCAAAACCTGCAAACATACCTTAGTAATATTGTACTCATGTGGAACAGGTGAAGTTGCATTGCCATCTTTTATTCTTGGACATTTTCCAGGAAGCAAATCCTGCTTACAACAAACAACAAACGATACTTTAAGGAATACAAGATCTTCAAATTAATTCTTGTTAACAAAGAAAATATTAAATAAACAAACTATTGCATCACCAGGGAAGTATTTGATGATGCGTGCATATTATGGGATGATTTTTGAATATCATTATTTATTTCACGTTGGATATTGGTATTGTTAGCATCTTCATCAAGATCAACCTGCAACAGGAACATGATAAGAGTATATAGATGATGCTTAATTTATTTTTCAACAAAGATATTGATTCAGGTGCTAACTTCATTATTTTCTGTAGACTCCAATACATTTCTGTAATCCTCTCCTGGGAACTTCTTTGCCATGAACGCACACATCATTTGGAACTCATCTTTAATGTTTTCTACATTATCTCCAATAGCTCGTACTTTGAACAGAACATCTTCATCTTGCTCAGATTCATCCACAAAAACCATTCCTTCAGAAACCTTTACATGACTCCAATATTTATCATGATAAAACCCTCGAAGTTTTCTTTTTGCAAGTATACTTTTGGACACTGCACTATCATCTTTGGATGAAAGACATTCCTTGCCATCTAGTTTTTGTCTAGATAACTCGGTATCAGATGTAACCTATGAATTAAACACATTATTTATATGATGAACTAGATTACATTATTTATATAAACACATGTAAAAAGTAGAGTCATACCATCATTATGTTATCATTTACAGAATCATTATTGTTGTCCTTTCTTTTATGGGCTCGATCCCATAGTTCAATCTTGCTGACCTTTCCATTCCTTTCAGTTTCCTATAAAACAAAGTAAAATACATGGTTTAGTAATCTTATTTCTGATAAAAATATGTTTTGTTTTTTCCAATAACAAATGTATACCATCTCTTTTAGGAGCCGAGCATGGCCCTTTCTCCCGGTTGTGTGTGAGTTCTTCTGTTGCTTTGCACATGCAGAATTTTTGAGACATATTTTCTGCAATTAAGGAAGATTTAAACAATTGTAATATTAGAAAACTGATTTCAGAATCTGGTTTTAAACATATGAAAATAAATATGTAGTACCATGTGGGAATCTTGACACCAGATTCCAACAAGAGTAAGCCATTGATGTTCATTAACACCAGGTGGAACATCTTTCAAAATTTCATCCAATGACCTTGTGTTACGGTTATAATATATTTTCTTCAAGCATGATTTGTAGGATCTCCACTTTTTTGCAAGTGTCATTAGGATCCAGTCTCGTGTAAGTTGCATTGTCTCGGGAGGGTAGACAAATTTTACCTTCAATAATACAAATGTATTGTTTGAAATGGTAATGGACATGATAATTTATGTTACAGTATTGTGTTGTAAATTTTTTACCTCAACAAGTCTGATCATCTCCTGTTGTTTTGGCTTAAACATCTCGTTGTCCCATCTTGGAATATGCAATGGTGCTATTGTTGAATTTTGTGCTAGTTCAGCAAGATAACTGCTAAGAATGGAACCAGACCTTTCATTTGGAACTCCATTTTGATCGGTCCCCACAATAATCTTTCATCCTTTCAAATTCGACAAAAAATTACTTCGAAATACCCCCACAATTTGCCGCATGTCGCCATTAGGCCCTGCATGTAGGAATATCACAATGATGCACATAATGGCAGGAAATGACAACCATACGTATCCTGAAGAAGATATTGCAAAACTTACAAATTATCTTTATTGGGCTTGTAGATTCATAAGGCATCCTTGGTAATATGTTATCAATCCTTGGAGGACCTTGTAAACCATCTTCATTGAGCTCTATATTCTCCGCGTCATATTCTGAAAAGTTGATCTTTCGTACTCGTCGAGGTATACCCGACATAATATTTTTCCTACATGAATGCAAAATAAGTCAGCATTTCTATACAGTAAAAATCACTTATAATTCAGTATTATGCATAACTATAGTGTTGTAAATGTGAATATGTAAGAACCTCCTTTTTGTGAACTGGCTGGATATTTTAGAACCAAATATCAGAACATATGTAGCATAGATGATAAGAAGTTCTCTTTTACTTTTTCCAAGATATACAAATAAGATAGCTTCACATGATTTCTACGAGAAATAAATAATATCATGTCAAGAAAGCAATACTCATGGTATGTGTAAAATTTGATCCCCACGCAAGCTTCACATTAAACTTAGACCAGGCCAAGAAAATAGAACTAACTTGTCGGCGTTCAGCCTTGCAAAACTGAACTCCCCCTAATGTCTTCTCTAAAATCAGGTAAACAACAAGTAGTTACTCTATTACTATTGCTGAAACTGTCATATTTTTCTCCCTAATAAATCTACACTACTTCGAGCTTGTAATATTTTCCTGTAGCTTTTTCTCAAATTCATTTATGTGACTTAATTTACCATATTGTCACTTTTGATACTTTTTTTTGGATATGTTGCCCAGTCAAATCTAGACTAATCTATTTCCTTCTCTTTTCTGAAAATTAAAGCTCGACAATGGAAATACTGATCTCACCATATCTAGCTTTAAATTACAAGAAATGATGTCGAGAAAACAATTCAAATACCAACAAACCATAAAACCAGATTCACAATTAGGTCAATGTTTTAGCGACAGTGTAGATTACCCAATTGAATACACACTGTAACCCCTCAAAACATGATACGCGTGCTCTACAAATAGGATGAGAAGGTATGCCCAGGAAAAGAGTACTAGCTCCTGAATTGATCAGAGGCGGGCATACATCCGTGTGATGAGAAAAGCAAAAGTCAAAATATACTAGCACATAAATTAATCTGATGGATACAGACATGTGATGGAAAAGACTACTAGCACCTAAATTTTCTTAGGCTTCGTGCGGTTACTCCTGCAGAGTCATGGATCGCCCTATATTCGATCTGAAAAATATTCTCGCCACCAGACCTATGGAAGAAATCCCATGACGTGCAAGAGGGACCCCAAGCGGCAATCCTGAACCCTATATGTTAAACGAACGGACAGGTATTTAAGAAACTCCTCCAGGTCCTCCTAAATCTTCTGATGGAGGGCAACCGCCTTGTACTCCGGCGGCGGTGTCCACTCCTTCACTTGGCATTGGGGCCTTGATGACGACGCCGCCCATGCACCTGCGCAAGAATCGGGCGGCAGGCTCTCCTCGTACTCATCATTCACCGGGGAAAGAAGCGCGGCGACATTGTGGAGTAGGGGGAGTAGAGTGCCGATGGCGACAAAGACCTTGACGATAAAAATGTCGATGAGGAGCGGGTAGTTTGTCGGCGCAACGCCCAATGCTGGCCTGGATGACGCGGTTGCCCTGGATAATGATAATCGGAAACGTTAATACATGTCTGTTTAATAAACAAACCAGAGATCTTTCGTGAAGTTGTACTTTGGAGGTCATCCACATTGGACGATATTCGACTATGGCATGGTGTCCCACACATGCCTTGACCGAAGTGGTGTTGACATGGTTATACCCTACGGGTACACGACCTTAGCATACCTGGTCCAGTCCAAGGAAGACCCACAGGAATATATACGACCTGTGGAGATTTTCGGGTAGCCCAAGCCCATGGCGTCTTCGGATCCTTGGAGAGCAAGACTAGAGTAGATATAATATTCAAAGGGGCAAACCCTAACTTGTACCCGACTCGATCTGTGCCTGGGACCTGCCTATCTCTATATAAAGGATAGGAGGACACGACGAGGAGGGCAACTTCCGCGATCTTCAACACCTCCATCTTATCCAAAACCCAAGCTCATAACAATGGGCATTGACAAGTCGAAACCTCGTCAGGTGTACTCCACATTGGACGATCTTTGCGGCGGCTCTGCTCCTCCACTAGCTTCATGACGGTGCCCAGGACGGAGTCAGGGACGAAATCGTCAGAATGTCGTCGTCCTCCGCGTAGTCGCATGGGTCGAACCGTGGCACCGGGGGTGACGAGCTCGAGCTCGACGCCTCGTTGTAGGTGAGGCGGCACGACAACGAACTAGTGGATCTCGACGCCTCATTGTAGGTGGAGCAGCGCGACGGCGGATCACAGGAGCTCGATGCCTGCAGATCGCGGTAGAAACGCGATTCATGCCGCTCGAGAAATGGAAGATGAGGGAGCAAGAGGTTGCAACAAACAAGGAGGCAATGATCAAGCTAGATGATGATGACAGTGATCATGGTGAGAGGAACAAGAACAAACCTGAAGGGAACAAGAAAGCAAAAGAGAGGATTTAGAAAGATGGATCCATCGAGCATGGACGATGTTACGAAGAAGTGGTGGAACATTGCTACGATAGAGATATTGGAATGGAGGCAACAATCTCTATTGCGATGATGCGGCGCCGGCGTTTCGCCTCATTGATGACCGGCATGGCAGCCGAAGCTCCCAGACGCCCACCGGCCTCTCAAATTAGTTTGAGTGGCGTTGGGGTGCTGAATGGGGGTGGATCTATGGCGGCGGCTGGGGTAGAATCGATCGGGGGCGGCGGTGAAGCGGTGGAGGAGACTAAAATGTTTTTGGGCTATGATCAGAAGCGGCTCATGAACCCTACATAAAGGAGTGCGAGGCGCACATTCTCGGAGCCCGAGAAAAGTTTGTCTAAATATAGATCTATCTAGCACTAAAACTTAACTATGTACATTAATATTTAGATAAATCTAACTCAACTGGGTTCGGAGGAAGTATAAATTTGTTCACATGGTATAAAATTTATTTAAATAAATGTGGGTACTTCTATATTCGTTGACATAATTTGAGCGCAAAGACTATTATACTACGTCTCTTCTAGCTCAAGCCGGTGCGTCCGTGCGTGTCGAGCACATGGCGAGCGCACCGCGGCCACGTCTTCACCGTCTCCATAGACCACTCCAAGCCCTTCCACCTACCTGATAGCTTCGTCGTGCTCTCCTTGTTAGTTCTGCCGAAGGAATCGATGGAGGAGGCCTTCTGTTGACGTCGCCGAGCTCATCTCCCTCCGCTCCGGTCCATCACCGCCGCTGCGTCGATCCCCTCCTCTGGCGATACCTGATGCTTCCGCTCGTCTCCCCCGCCTTCTACAGGAGTGCCTGAAGCTCCCTGACTTTCCCATCTAGCTTGTTCAAAGCCGTGTCGACCCCGCCCCGCTCGTGTGCATCGCCGTCCACCGGCGTCGTCCATGGCGTCAACGTCCTGCTCCTTTGTCGACTCCGACCGCGCCTACATGTTCCTGGTAAGTTCCCGATTCCGCCACATATCTCCCCAGTCCCACTCGTGTCCTCTGTCTGATTCCCCACCTAGTGCCGCCGCTCGCCGCCCCTGTACCGCGTCGCCGCAAGGTTCTCTGAACTTAAGAAGGTGCAGTGTTTTGAGTTTATTCAGAGTAGTAGCAGACTAGGAACTGCATATTTTCGATTTCGACAAACAACTTGGTCCCAGCAGACCCGTAATTTGAGGTGCTAAGTATAAAAGCCTGATGGTAGTATGACTCACTCAGATCAAATTATTGGTACATGTAAAACAAGCATATATATCTTCAAAAAGGATAATATTTCAAGTACATAACTTGTTTGACAATTGTATAAATTAGGATCTCTAAGAAAAAAGCAAATACAACCTGTCTATTTGCTTACAAAGAACTAAAAACACATTTCTCTAATATATTTCATCTGATGATTCATCCCCACTACTATCATCAGATTCATCTGATGATTGCTCCTCGCCCATATCAAAAAAATCACGTGGTGGGCTGCCTCCAACCACTGTGTTCCATCCTTCATGTTTCGGATCTTCCACATAGAAAACCTGTTTCACTTGAGAAGAAAAGACAAAAGGATCATCCTCTAATTTCTCACCGGTGTGTATTTTCCGAGAGAAGTTTACAAGAGGGAATCCAAAATCATCCTTTGTAAAGCCAGCTTTATGATGAACATCATACCAATCGCATTTGAAGAGCACAACCTTATAATCATTATATGATAATTCCCAAATGTCAGATAATCTGCCATAATAACTAACTCCATCGGCTGCAATGTTCACTACGCCGCTATTTTGTGTGACGTGCCCCGTCTCACGGGTCATAGTGTGGAACCTAAAGCCGTTAATAATATAGCCACTGTAACGCACACCATATTTATTTGGTTTTGCAGCCAATGCTCTTATCTCTTCACTGAATCCTTGTCCATCATGTTCTAAAACCTGTATATAAAAGATATTTATGTTTAGTTCATTGTTTATGCAAGTCCATTTCGTAGAAGCATGATTAAATGTACCTTTTGTTCCAACCAGTCAGCAAAGTGTTTATTAATCAACTTTTGAATGTTAGCATGCTTCAAATTAGCTAGCAGGGATTGTTTTCCCTTCTCATGGTCCAGAAATTCTCTGCAACAGATAGACCAATTACATGATAACACAATTTCATCAAGTTGTGTTAAAAATAAGTAAATACAGAAGTAATACATACCTGCGCAAATCTTTAAGCTCATCAGAGTGCCGCAAAACATATCGATGTGCATGCAGAAGAAGGTGGTTATCGAAATGGCTTACTATGGTGCCCTTTCCAATTGATTGGCCAGCGCTCTCAAACATATACATATCCTTTGTGTTATCTTTAGGATCTGGGTTTCTAGCTGGTTTTGTAAAACGTGTAGTTCCTTCTAGAAATCTTGAACAGAAGGTCAAGCATTCATCAGCAATATATCCTTTAGCAATTGAACCCTCTGGTTGAGCTCTATTGTGTACGAATGACTTTAGCTGAACAAATGATCTATATGTAAAAAGGATGTTATTTTCATGAATTTTTCAAAATAGAAAATCAAACTTAAATTGCATACCTTTCTAGAGGATACATCCAACGGTATTGCACTGGACCACCAAGTTTAACTTCTTCGACTAAGTGCACCATTAAATGCACCATGACAGTAAAAAATGATGGAAGAAATATTTTTTCCATATCACAAAGTGTCATCACAATACTCTCTTGTAGTTCATCAAGCTCAGAGACTTCTAGAACTTTGGAACATATCTTCTTAAAAAAATTAGCCAATCGGATAACTATTGTCATGACCTCTTTGCTGGGGTAACAAGATCGAAGTGCTATGGGAAGAATTTCCTGTATCAGAACATGACAATCATGACTTTTCATACCACTCAATGTACAATTTTTCATGTTGACACACCTAGACAGGTTTGATACATAACCATCAGAGGCCCTAAGCTTCTTGATTATTGAACAAAGAATTTCCTTCTGTTCTTTAGACATAGTGAAAGGTGCTGGTCGATATGTCTCTTTTCCTTTATCATCTCGAAAAGGTTGAAGGTCTTCTCGAATTCCAATTTCTTCCAAGTCATACCGTGCGCTAAAGCCATCCTTTGTCTTGCCATCAATATCCAATAATGTCCCGATTAAATTGTCACACACATTTTTTTCTATATGCATCACATCAAGATTGTGCCTTAACTTGTTGTGCTCCCAATAGGGCAAATCAAAGAATACTGACTTTTTTTAAAACCAATCCTCCGGCTTCTTTTTGTCACGCTTACTAGACGCACCTGATCTTTTCGTGGTCACATTTCTCTTACGTTTTTGACCTTTACCATTTGCTTTCCCATTTTTATCATTCTTGCCTTTTCTTTCGGTAGCAACTTTGGGATTTTTTCCTAGCACAAACACTCTTCCCTGTAACATCTTCAAAGCTGAGCTGCCAGTCATAGTTTTAGGTGCGAGTTCTGTTTCTTCAGTCTTATCAAACTGCATCCCTCTACATCGATATACATGATCCTCTGGCAACCATCGACGATGACCCATAAAACACCATTTCTTCCCTTTGTTTAGCCATCTGGATTTTGTAAATGCAGCACACGATGGGCATGCATATTCACCACTTGTGGTCCAACCATAAAGGTAAGCTAATGCAGGGAAATCGTTCAGAGTCCATAATAGTGCAGCTTTTAGAGGAATTTATCGTCCGCGGTAGCATCATATGTGTCCACACCCTTCCACAGTTGTTGGAGCTCATTAACCAATGGCTGCAAATAAATATCAATATCATTACCAGGAGAATGTGGTCCAGGAATGATCATAGACAAAATTAAAGATGTTTGCTTCATGCAAATCCAAGGTGGTAGGTTGTACGGAATAAGCATCACTGGCCAAGTACTATGCTTTGAATTCATGTTCCTATAAGGGTTAAAACCATCACTTGCAAGACCAAGGCGTACATTACGGGCATCCTCAGCAAATTTGGGATATCTTCTATCGAGATCTTTTCAACACTCACCATCAGCTGGATGACGCAGAAAATTATCTTTAGTGCGTCCCTCATCATGCCAACGCATGTCATCAGATGTTTTGGTAGTTGAAAAGAGACGTTGAAGCCTTGGTATCAAAGGAAAATATCGCAACACCTTTGCCGGTAACTTCTTATTCTTCTTAGATAAAATTGGAGCATCTCCCTCATCATCAGTCAACCAACGAGATTTACCACACACATGACAGGACTCTTGGTTAGCTCTTTCCCCTCGAAAAAGCATGCAGTCTTGAGGGCATGCATGGATTTTCTCATACTTAAGCCCCAAACCACGAATGATCTTCTTGGCTTCATGGTATTTCTTTGGTAACTTTGCCTCAGGAGGAAGTAATTTAGACAATACACCAAGTAGATCTGCAAATGATTTTTGTGACCAACCATGTAAGACTTTCAAGTGATATATGGTGACTAGAAAAGACAGCCTTGAAAAGGTTTCACATCCGTTGTGCAACTTTATGTTCGCATCCTGTAAGAATATTTCTCTCATTCCATCACCTTTATGAGATGGAACATTCCAACTATCAGCCACATCAGGATCCATATCGACAAATTCAGATTGACCAACATCAGATGGGATTGATAGTGTTTCATAGCTGTTACTGAAAGTAGTGCCACATACAGCATTTACGAGACCTAGCATGTCATCCATTCTTTTGTGGCCATCTTGTACAATATTATTCCTAAGATTACCAGGAAAATCATAATTCTTATTGTTCTCTGATACGTGTGCAAATGCTATGGATGGTGCATCACATTCCTCTCCATGGAAACCCCACGTAGTATAATCTTGAAGAATACCATCACAACGTAGGTGGATTTTCACTTCATCAGAACTTTGTCTTGTTTTGTTTGCACATTTCACGCATGGACAAAGGATTTTTTTTCACCAAGTGAGACTTTACGGTATGCAAAAGAAAGGAATTCCTCAACACCATGTTTATATTCAACGCTTGCTCTTGGTTTACTCATCCATTCCCGATTCATTGAACTTTAGTATACTGCGGGGATAAAAGTAAAGTAAATCAGTTACTGTATGTCAATGTGTCCTGCAAGACATAAACCTTTGGTCGAGAGAAATACAAGTATGTAAGGGACACTGGGACTGGAGTTGCATAACTTTATTTTCTATAGTTCACTAATTTCAGATTAAAATTGTCAACATAAAACATACTGGTTACATATTACTACAGTACTTAAAGACCAGTAAAAGAAAGTATGTAAAGAAAGTTTAACAGGTGACCAGACTGGATACATATGCATGAGGATAAGTACTACATATATAACTAGTTGATTGTAACTTGTACATCCCTCGGTTTGCTTCGACTAACTTGGCCATTTTAGACTTGACTTGGTCATTTATATGGTTCTTTTGCAGATTAGCTTAATCAACCATACAAAAGCACAATCAACCATACAAAAGCACGAGTTATGTCAAACCACTGAAATTGTCACTCCGGTTTCACAACACCAATATCGATCTCACCACATAATTATATTACTGCTCTAACTGACAGGTCCAGGAAAATATCCCAAGCCAGCATCATGCACTCCGAAGCTTGACAATGAGACCTTCGGTGATCTAAAAATCCAGAGATAACGAGAGACACCAATGAGACATGGAGCCTACTACCAGCCTGCACTATTAATTGTGGTGGTGTTTTGTATTACTCTACCCAGGTCTGCATGTTCAAGCAAGTTATGTTTCAAACTTCTATGCAGGACAACAGGTGCCTGGCCCAAGAGATTCACTACAAAGGGAAGCAGTGCATACCTGCCAACATGAATAACAGAAACCAAAATAAAAAAAGAAGAAAAAGAAACCTGGAGGAAACCTGTAATGGGATTGGAGAAATTGAATATTGATGCCAGTAATTGTATCAGCTTGGGAGAAATATGATCGACATCCAAATGCTTAAAAAGCAATACCATTATTGCCTTTGAAGATCAAGACAATCTGGGCTAACCCAGTTCAGGTACAATGATGCTCTGCCGTGCATGGTGATTACTGTCAAACTGAATGTGTTTAGTTAAAGCCTAATTACTGGGTAGGATTAGAAAGCTTTTTCGCTTTCCTATTTATCTAAACCTTCTTTTGTTTCTGTACTTCCCATTCATATTGTCTACTTTTACTCTGTCAAAACACCTATTGGCTGACATTCATAGATTCCCTGCTACAAGAAGCAGAACAGAGATGGCGAATTGAATACCTAATGTTATTTAGTAGTATAGAGTAAGATCTTGTTCTCTTTTACTTCTCAATAGTACAAAAATCATATATAACTTCACCGATTTAGAAAAAGGCACAGAGAACAACATATTATTTAAATAGATAAGATTCATCCACCCGACATGAAAAAACTCCCATGCTTGGTGTATGAGCCGATCCACATGAAAGCTTAAGATTAAGCACAACCCAAACTAAGAAGATAGAAATTAACCTTTCAAAGTCCAGCGACAGATCCAGGAAGAAGATTAACCCGAGCAGATTCTAGGTTTGATGCCGCACGAAAAAGCTTGAATTGTGTACGCCGTCGTTCGGTAGCTTTCTCTTTTTAGGTATATAAAGCAAAGAAAATAAAGTGGCGGTTATATATACGGATATATACGGTCCTTGCTTTGGCCGGATATCTAAAAAAAAACAGGTTATATATGGTCGTTGTTTTGTCCGGATATCTAAAAAAACGATTCGGAAAAAAAATTATACCAATACCTCTTTATTTTTTTTGGTGGAATACCTTTTCGATTGGGGATCTAATAACTATCGTTCGGTCTTCATGAAAGGATTTTTTTTAAGTATCGATGGTCACAGAAGAGGATACGTATATTATCTCTATTATATATATACTAGCACAAAACCCGTGCGTTGCACCGGAAGAAAAAATATAGATGAAATGCAAATATTTTTGTTGAGTATTTTTTAGATTCTTGAGACTTTCATTACTCAAAATCAGTTTTTTGTTAAAGGGAGAAAGCGTATGTCTCATATAAATTCACCTGAGTTTCTTAAAAAAAGTAAAGGTCCTACCATGCTTATTCTTCGAAAGTCATGCTTGTTGGGTCGAGGGCTGCGCTAGGTCGTTGTCGACCTCAGTCTGCTCGGATTTTTCAAACAGTATTTAATTTTACTGTGTAATTGGGATATCTGCAATTAACAACAGCCCCCAGGAAAACAACACTCTGCATACTCTTTTATGCGGTCCAAATACTGGCTGCTACTTAATACGACTGCCAACGTAACAAAAACTAAATATCGAACAAGTAATTTGCATGCGGCCAGGCTTGGAGCTAATGTAAATATGTACCTCGCTTTGGTTCGCATTTAACTTTGGTTAGCCAGCATCTCGGGTTACTTACGTATATATCTCAAAGTGGAAGGAGTAAACAAAAAATTGCCCAAGAGATAAGGCTCCTCCCGTGCGGTTTGAGATGGAGGCAGTTTTCCCCAAATCACGACAGGGGATGGAGAGAGAGAGAGAGAGTGTTGCCTGTCAAAACTCACCGGCGGGCAGCGACGAGCAACACGAAGAGCCGGGAGGCTCCCAGAGCGGCTGGTGGGCCCTGGTCCCTCGGTCAACGGCCCGCAAATCTTCCGGCACGCAGCGTCTGCCTTGGTTCGAGGCGTGCCACGACCTATACCGGTCGAAGGTGATGGATTGTTCGATTGGTTTCTGACGGTAAACAAGTATACGTAAAATTCGAGCCGTGATCGGCTCCCAGGTTTCCCTGTAAATCGGCTTTCAGAGCCGATTATCCCCATGGCTCTGCATTAGATCTATGATACCATGGGGTTTTGCTTAATTACTACAAGCTAAATCGATCTACGATAGTTTGGTGTTTTCACCACGCAACCGGAACGTCCCACGCGTAGTTGAGCCTAATAGATACGAAAAATAGTAGAAAACCGATCCTAGAGAAGGCCTAAAAACCAACATAACGTCAATTCTAACATCCTCTAAGATCAATAAACCATACCTTACGACACCGGATCGTTCAACCCGTTTGTGAGGCCTAATCACGTAGATATTAAACTAAACCTTGATGAACAAGGCACAACTATAATGATCAAATCGACTTAAGCAGAAATCAAGCAAGATGCCACCTTTACACCGGAGAAGGTGCAAAGACGGCGAGATAGCTAGAGGTAGCATAAACAAGCAATCATAGTAAAAGTATCGATGCTAGCTCTAACAAATCTGGTAAAGGTGTTACTCGCCATCAACAAGGCTTCACGTAGTAACACGGATAACGATAGAATATCGCCTAGATCGCAAGATGCGATCTAGGCGATGGCACTTACCCGAGAAAACCCTAGAAACAAGGGGTGGCGATGCTAGAGATTGTGTTTGTTGTGAACGTGATTGTCCTCCTTTTCTCAATAACCCTAGGTACATATTTATAGTCCGGAGACTCTCTACTTTTGGAATAACTCTACAACTCTATCTTTATCTAAACATAAACGGAACCTAAACAAATACGAATCCTACTAAGATACAAGATACACGGGCAATTCAGCCCAAATCACGCACTAGGCCGATCCAACAACACGTTGAATATATGTATCTTCTAAGCCCATCTTGATCACGGCCCATCCTCAGAGGCCAAAATATGGCGATAACACATGCCCCCGGTTTTGGCAATGATAATTCCAAAACCACTCGTGTTTTTTCTTCTCCGGTTTTCCCTTTTTTATATCGGGTTACGTGACGTCGTAACGCTGCGGCACAGGATCGCCACGCCACCCTTCATCATGATGCCTGTCTTCTCAACTCCTCCGCAGGCATGATTTGACGATTTTGGCGGTAACTGGGAAACCGCTATGGCATTGAACCGTTTCTTCACTATTCCTCTTTATTTAAATCCGCCTGAACAGTTCACAGTCCCCATCTTCCTCCCGTAGCCAGAAAACCCTCTTTCTCCACCGGAAAAAACCCTTCTCTGCCATGGCCTCCTCTGCTTCCTCCGGTCTATCCTCTCATGCCTCCAATAGCATTAGTGACCGTGAGCCGACTCCGGAGCACCCACCCACGGCCACATATAGTACCTTCGCCCCACGATGGTGGGATGTCAGGGACTGGGACTTTGCCGTCTGGTCGGAGGACGATGCGTCCCTGACAGACGGCGAAGAGAACCTTCAGTTCCTGGTCGACGGGGAGCTGGAGGCGAAAAGTAGTGACGATGCTCGGTCGTGGGGCCGTCAGTCTTGACGAAGAGGAAGAATCGGAGGAAGACTCGTCCTCCGATGAGTATCCGCTGGCGAAGCGCTTCGCCGGGTCAAGCGAAGATACAGAAGATGATGATGAAGACGATGAAGCCCCTACTGGCTTCTTCAAGAAGAAGAGTGAAACGACGCCGGTAGCGGCCAAGACAAATAAGAAGACGGCATGACGACAGCGGCGATTTATCTCGCCTTTAAATTAGGAATTAGCAACAATAGTAGTAGTAGTAGCGGACCCCTTTTGTAATCGCCCATCCCTTTGTAATCGATCCGTCTCCAAATGAATGAGAATCTGTTTCCTCAAAGATGCTAATTTTGTCGTCCCAATTTTGCCGATGTTGAAAATAAGTCGATGCTCCAAGAGCCGATAGCAACGCATCGGCTTTTACCTTATCATGTTTTCACAGTCAACCAAACCGCAACTCAAAAGCCGATGCATATCAACTTTCCCCAAATTGTTGACAAGGTCAACCCAGCCGTATATTTAGGCAAAACCAAACGGCCACTTCCAAGTTTCAAACGGTAACCTGCGACTCTCTTCAAAAAGGGCGGCCTAGATCCCCAACTGCCTACCGACCAGATCGAGCTCATAGCAACAAGAACCCTCAATCCTTACTCCGCACAGATCCATCTCCGCCGGCAAACCAGATGGCAGAATCGTCCACCACCAATCCGGAGGTCTCCGGTCTGAAGGTACGCTTACCCCTCGTAATTTTAACACAATGTTAACTTGATGGCGAACACTTGAATTAATGCCTTTATTTCGCCATTAAATCTTCTAGGTTTCGTATATTCTGCCGCAGATCCTTCTCTCCCAAATTCTCTGTCTTGGCCTCGCATGATTCTAGTCCTGCCCATCTAATCTCTTGCGAGGCCAATAGAATCCTTCGTAAGCGGACCTAGATCTGAACTCTTGGGCCGATGCCATGAGCCCGGCCTAATCCCCGAAATTTGGGTTTCTTGGTTCAAGAGTAGCTAGAGCTTACCAACCCCAATGGGAAATTTTGGGAATAGCCGATGCCTTGCATCTATCATTGTCTCCTCTTGAAAAACACGAGAATCTTCTCAAAACCATCGGCTACTTCGTCCGACGCCTCAATTGTTTCATATTCGCCATGGCCCTATGTCGCCAACCTTGCTAGACGTGGCAATGATTACGGTCCGGATGTTACATCACCCAGCCCTCCGCTTTCAAACCGACCACAGGTCCCTTACAAACTATCTTCCAAAAGATTGCACAAGTCACGGCGCTTATATCCAACGTCATATGAAAACCAAGGGCCCTGTTTCAGAGAAAGAACATACAGCCTTTCTCAACTTCTGGCTAGAGCATTTCATCTTCTGTGGCCCTTCCCTGGCTCCCACTAAGAACTATCTTTCCCTATCCTACGAACTGGCCAAAGGTACCCAGCTTGGCATCGGCAAACTGTTCCTTGGAGAGGTCTACCGATACCTCTAGTTGATGTCTGTTAAGCTGTTCTCAGGTATAGCAATCAGAACAGGTGGACCTTGGTGGTTCATCCAGCTGTGGGCTCATTGCATTCCAAAACCGCATCCTGACTTCCCTTCCGCGAGTTGCACTTTCCCGACGTTAAAGGGAGGCAAATCCGATGCACCTATGGCCAAGCTTTGTATCGATTGCTGTAGTAAATCGACCCTCAAGAGGCGTCAAAATGGCTCAAAGATCTTCTTCCAAGGCTCGATAACCCCAACTTCTTCCCTTACATGGAAGAAGCGAGAACATTTTGAGAATCCACTCTCCTTCAGTTGGACAACTTTGCCGATGACACCGCACTCGCAACTCTTTTCCACCGTTATTCGCCTGTTTCCTTCCAATCGGCATGAGCACATCCAACCGGATAATCAAACCTGGTACGAATTCTACCACCCGTAGTGGCTCGTCAATTCGGCCTTGGGCAAGTAGCTCCCACTTCTTTCTTCATCAACTCACGAGTGTAGAGCCGATCCGCGATCCTCTCACCAAATGAGGTGCTACTCTTTCTTTGATGCTCTGACCATCCCAATTCCCACCGACCTTACCTTTGCCTCATCAACCGATGGCTTTGAAGACTGGTGGTCGATGTGGAAGACTCACGTCTTTAGGAGAGCTCTGGGACCGTTGCTGAAACAGTTCGACGCCGACTATGACATCCCCGTGGACCAGGTACTCCTACTTGCAAATTTTCTCGATGCAGCCTGCAATTGATCCTTTTATTAACTCACTCTTTCTCTTCGCAGCAACAAGATGGCCCTGAGCCTACGCACAGCGATGGCTCCCCTTTCGAATTCTTCCCGCCAGCTCCTGTGGTTCTTTTCTGCAAAGACTCGCCACCTCTGAAAAAGGTCATAATGCAGAAACAGCCGACGACGCCACAATCGGCTTCCAAGAAACCAGCAACTCCTAAGTCAGCTGCCCCTCGAGTTCCGACTAAAACCAGGACGATGGTGAGGAAGGTAGCTGCCAGAAAAACCTTGAGGCGCCGGAGCCCTTCTCCAGACAGCTCGCACGTAAGCTTAACTTTAGGTTTTAGTCGATCCTTGTTACTTCTTTTATTCTTGCAGCCACACCCACGCCATCGACTCCTTGGTGCTTCGTCAAGACTCTTCCAATGAGGATACCTGG
Organism: Avena longiglumis; assembly: GCA_030063025.1. Taxonomy (NCBI): domain Eukaryota; kingdom Viridiplantae; phylum Streptophyta; class Magnoliopsida; order Poales; family Poaceae; genus Avena; species Avena longiglumis. The sequence goes on from CP125976.1 coordinate 139,058,955, forward strand.
ACCAATCGAGGGAGTTAGGTCCCACGGATTCGAGAGGACCATCACACCAGCCGGACTCACCACCATCGGCTTCCAAGAAGAGGTTGGCCCTCGAACCTGCCCCGAGCATCATCGAGGGGGCCATCTGGTCCCAAAAGAGCTCGCAAAAGGACCGCAAGCCTCTTCGTCGAGCCAGGAGGTTCTGAAAAATCCTCATCTTCTATGCTCCTGCCCCTTACTCCCTTTTCGATATTGATAAATTACCCTTTATACAGGCAACTGATGCTTCTAGTGGGAAGGCCGGGGCCGTGCTGACGCCGGATCTGGGGAACCCCGAAGGTGTAGATGGAACGGCTGCCAACCTGGCCGAGCCTCCAGTGACCACACACGAACCGATGGTCTCTTCATCGGCTATCTCCTCGATAGGAGAGGTACGTTTACATACTATTTTTCGCGTCCGTTCTTGCATGTTTAAACGCATACTGACGCTTTTCTGGCTGCCAGGGTTGCGATCTTTCAGGTTTGCTGTCGTTCGACCCTAAATCCATCGAACCTACTCCCTCTGTTGACCATACTGAACTACAAGCCAGGATTGCTCCACCTCAATTCCAGCGCCTGAAAACCTTGCTGTCTTCCCCGCTCGAGGAGTTGATCGAGGGTTCTGGGGAAGTGAAGGGCGTTCTTGCCAAAATTCAGGATCATCTTCCAGGCACATTACAAGTGAAGCTTTGGTCGGTTGCAAATCTGTCCTTTTCGCCACGGGTGAAACTAGCCCGTGAAAGGATCCACCTGAGCCATGCCCAACTCCCGCTGAAAGCCGATATTGCAGAAAGATGTCAGCAGCTTAATGAGAAAAAGGCATCTCTGGATGCTAGAACTGACACTTCTGTCAGCATTGCCGAGCTCGCATCCTTGAAAAAGGAGCTGGAAGATCTTGAGGAGAAGGCCCGGGTGACTAAACAGCTCATCCGTGAGAAGGAAGAATCCATAGCCCGTTCCCAAGACGAGGCGGAAGGCCTCAAAGCTCAACTGAAGACCGATCTGCAGCATACGCCCTAAGCAAGCAGCTAGTGTCGGGCAAGGATGAAGATGACGGCCGAGATCGCCGAGGTGGATCGATCCGGCCGACGCCCACGCCTTCGATGCCTTCTTCAGTAGCTCATATGTGTAAACTGGCAGTTGTTCGTAACTTGTGTTTTTTAATCGGCCGATTTTCCACATCGGCCCCCACATTTTTACTATCCATCATCCATTTAGGTGCCCCCCGAGCCGAATCCTTCAAGTAATTGAAGATATCGGCTCTCAGCCATCCGATACTCATCCCGTCAAACCGATGCTAAACACAGGGCAAGCAGTAGGTAAGGACAACAAAAATAATTTGGGCCGATTGCCTGGATCGGCCCCCTTTTCGATTGCGTTAGTCGAGGGTGGCGTACACCTCATGGTTTTACAATGGCAGGGCGTCTCCCTGCTACGACTACATGATCTGCTTGTCGTATGATCGTTGCTTTTTATTTTTTGTGGCCGATCGCGAGGATCGGCCGTACGATGATCGTGGACCTTTCTACTGTCGTGCCGATGGATAAGACCAGCCTCACCCCGCTTTTTGACGCTTCAATGCGCCACAGCCATCCAAACTGATTCCAGATCGGCTCTGGTCTTCGCTTCCGGATGTTCATGCCAGAATGGAAACCTCGATAGAATCGCTCGCATGGACGACCTCCACTTCATCCCGTCCTCAGACAGGCTTCGGTGCATCGTGGATGGAATGCAGCGAAGCGTGGATCCAATCCCTTCCTAGCAAGACGGCGAGGTACTTTTGCTGTTCACGACGAAAAATGACGTGGGTATGGTTTTCCCCACGGTCGATCCACGCTCGTAACGCCTGCGTTTCAAGACTGGCCGTTGAAGTCGCTTAACGTGACGTTGGTTTTGATCAGTCCGCAGCGGAGCGCCCCAAACGCCGTAGTAGCATGGAGTATGGCATGATATTGATCGCCGCTCCGGTGTCCACCAACATCTTGCCGACGGGTTGTCCATTGATGTAGCCCAGTACAGATCTTCGGATGTTTGTAACCCTTCTCGTGGCTTCTCAAAGATAATCGCCGTGGCCGCAGCCAAACTGGTACATGGTAGCATATTGGTTCGTGGCGCAGAACTCGCCGGAGTACGAACACCATGTTTGTGCCAGCCGATGCAATGCATCGGCTTTTGGCTTGGGGCGCCACTCTTTCCTTGTCGCGCGCCTCCGTCCGTAATCGCCTTACTTTGACGGCCGATCAGGCCGTGCTTTCTTTAGCGCTGGAGATCTGCGCTCAGCTTCTAAGTTACGCAGCCGTTGCACTCTACGCTTCTGGGTGTGTCTGAGTCCATCGGGGCACCACCTTGGACGGTGAAACCTGTCTTCTTCTTTGTCATCCCTGGGCCTCTCAAGGCCCTTTGCTCGAGCGGACTCCTTAGGACGGCTCTGAGGTTGGAGAGGTCCTAGACGTTCGAACACCGATACTGGCCTCGTGCCCTTCTTTTGTTGTCCACATTCTGGGCAGTTGTCGGCTGTAGGCAATCGGCTCATTCCCATGTCCCAGCAATGCTTGAAAAAGGGGCAATCCCAATGTTTGTCTGCGCCTTCCTTCTCTTTGGGTGGTCTCCTGGCGAGGTGCCCATGTCCTTCATTGCCTCCACTGTGCTGGCGCCGTTGATCATGCTGACGCTCATACTTATTAAGGAGATCGTGGAATGTGGCTTCCGATACCGCACCTCCTCACATTCCTCTGTTAAGTATCTCCGTCATCATCATTTGGGCCGCGTGGACCAGCCTTCTCTTTCTTTGCCCCGAGAGTGATCACCCCTTCCTTGTACGTGTCATGGTGGTACCTGACCCAGCCATGTTGACACCGAACGAAAAGTCCGATTGACGTCATGAGCGATCGAGCTCTATCATGTTGACACCGGGAACGGGTTCAGTCCACTTTCATGGCGAATCGCCGAGGATCAGCGGCCTTGTTCTATTGCCATCCGGATTTGGCGTAGCTCTTTGCAATCATTGGTGGTGTGGGTGAACGAATGATGCCACTTGCAGTATGGTCTCCCGTTCATCTCCTGAGCGGTAGGGATTTTGTGGCCCTCGGATAACCTCAGTTGTTTCTCTTTCAGCAGTAAATCGAATATCTGCTCAGCTTTGCTCACGTCGAAGTCAAACCCTTTCAAAGGCCCCTGCTGCTTCACCCACTTGCAGGACACGGGTTCGCCTCGAGCCCACTCGCCACGGCCACCTCTGGTCTTGTGTAGGATCATCTTCTTAGAACGACCGTGCTTACGGGCCGCTTGAACTGTCTTGGTATAACTTTCGGTGGCGCTGTTCAGTACATCGCCGTCGGGCCATGTGCGATGAGTTGTACTCCACCGAATGCTATATCCTTGATGGGTGCTAAGAGTCCCAACACTGCCAGCTCGATTGCTTCCTTCTCGCTTAAACGAGCCGAGTAACATCTTCTTGATGGTCCCGTTACCGGATGTATTCGCTACGGTTTCTCCCCCGCTCGTCAGACTTGCGCCAGTCCGCAATGCCAGCCTCGGTAGCCTCCGAATGGTACCGGATGTGGAACTGTTCTTCTAGTTGCTTCCAGTGCGAATTGAATCGGTGGCGAGGTGTACCACCCAAAGGCTGGTCTGTTAGAGATTGTGCAAAAAATCTCACGCGATTTGATCCGATGTCAAATCATGCCTAGCTGTGCTGTATCGGCTTACGTGCTCGATCGAGCTTGACCCCTCGACCGCTGAATCTTGAGAACTCGGGAGCTTATATTTGGGCGGTAGTGGAATCAGGTCAAACTCGTTGGGGTACGGCTTTGAGTAGCCGACAGCGCCTTTTCGCACGGCCGAACCGATCTCTCAGATGGTAGTGATTTGGTCCACTATTTGAGATGCAGGGCTAGACTCTCATGGCTTGTTCCATGGCATACTTGGCTATACGCCTGTTGTCGGCGTCCATCCGGACATCGTTGCTCCAGAACGCCTGTTCGAAGATCCTGCAGAGGAACCCCGCGGAGACTCAAGGGTTGCGATCTGGCTGGTGCGCGCCAAGTTGTTGCGATCCGCACGTAGGCACATATGTACCCATGCGGATCTCCTTGGGCGGCTCGAACAGAATTGGCAATCACTGGATCGCCTCGCCTTGTAGACAATGTATGCCGCTGATCCAGCGGCTCTGGAGCCGCGATGTGAATGGCGATGCGGCCTGGTGGAGCGGTCTTTCTCCTTGGTGGGTCCCTAAGGTGGCCCGATGGAGAGTCTTGATGTTTCATGATCTCTGGACCACGCGAACCATGACCCGCCGGCGTTCACCAGGCTCTCGAGTGGCGGTAGAGAATGAGCCACCATGTAGTTGACCTCCGTCAGAGAGCCTGGAGCGTTCCTCCGAAGGAATGCAGATCTACTTCATCGAGAGCACCCTCGGGAGAACCCTTCCACTTGATGCCACGCGACGGGTCCTCTCGAAAGAGCCGATGAGGTCGGCTCAAGAGCCCTTGATCTCGTCATACCGCTTTGTGCTCAGCAGAAGCTCGTCAGACGTGATCGCGTTTCTCCATCGCAGCGTCGGACATTGACGAGACGTTGTTGAATGTCCCACCGGGCGTGCGAATGTGTTGCTGTCAAAACTCACCGGCAGCGACGAGCAACACGAAGAGCCGGAGGCTCCCAGAGCGGCCGTGGGCCTCGGTCCCTCGGTCAACGGCCGAATCTTCCGCACGCACGTCTGTCTTGGTTCGAGATGCCACGACACCTATACCTGGTCGGAAGGTGATGGATTGTTCCGATTGGTTTCTGCACGGTAAACAAGTATCGTAAAATTCGAGCCGTGATCGGCTCCTGTGTTTCAGAATCGGCCAGAGCCGATTATCCCCATGGCTCGCATTAGATCTATGATACCATGGGGTTTTGCTTAATTACTACAAGCTAAATCGATCTACGATAGTTTGGTGTTTTCACCACGCAACCGGAACGTCCCACGCGTAGTTGAGCCTAATAGATACGAAAAATAGTAGAAAACCGATCCTAGAGAAGGCCTAAAACCAACATAACGTCAATTCCGGAACATCCTCTAAGATCAATAAACCATACCTTACGACACGGATCGTTCAACCCGTTGTGAGGCCTAATCACGTAGATATTAAACTAAACCTTGATGAACAAGGCACAACTATAACAGATCAAATCGACTTAAGAAATCATAAGATGCCACCTTTACACCCGGAGAAGGTGCAAAGACGGCGAGATAGCTAGAGGTAGCATAAACAAGCAATCATAGTAAAAGTATCGATGCTAGCTCTAACAAATTGTAGAAGGTGTTACTCGCCATCAACAAGGCTTCAGCAAGTAGTAACACCGGATAACGATAAGTAAATCGCTTAGATCGCAAGATGCGATCTAGGCAGCATGGCACTTACACCCGAGAAAAACCCTAGAAACAAGGGTGGCGATGCCGAGATTGTGTTTGTTGTGAACGTGATTGTCCTCCTTTTCTCAATAACCCTAGGTACATATTTATAGTCCGGAGACTCTCTACTTTTGGAATAACTCTACAACTCTATCTTTATCTAAACATAAACGGAACCTAAACAAATACGAATCCTACTAAGATACAAGATACACGGGCAATTCAGCCCAAATCTACGCACTAGGCCGATCCAACAACACGTTGAATATATGTATCTTCTAAGCCCATCTTGATCACGGCCCATCCCCTTCGTAGGCCAAAATATGGCGATAACAGAGAGAGAGAGAGAGAGAGAGAGAGTCGCACGCAAGCCGGGGGAAGGTCGTCCCCGCGCGGAGGCTCATCAACGCTGCCGCTCGAGCGTGGAAAGGCGCGCAAGGAGGAAGCTCTCGCGGGAGTCTTGGCTCTGCGATGTCTCCTGCTACTGTAGTTCCGAGCGTCGGCGTCTGCCACCTCCCCTCGTGGCCGCAGGCTGGCCAGCAACGCGCCAACACCGTCCTCTTCCCATCCTCTATCTCTCCGCGAGGCCGAGCTGGAGCCCGCCTGCGCATCCTCCAACCCCTTCATCGATCCCGGCTGCACCATCCTCCAATCTCCTTCTGATCCCGCCCGACCGACGGAAAGCGCGGCGTTTCCTGCGTGCCCGGCATCGATATTCTCTCCTCGTGGCGCCGGCCATCATCTACCTCCCGCGGCGGCGCAGGACGGACGACCCAGCGGTGGGAGGCTTATCCGGCACACGGCGGCAGATTGAAGCGCGCGCTGAGGAGCTACGGTGGGAAGGCAAGCGCCGCCACGGGCAGGAGCAGCAGCAACAGCAGTAATGTCGGCTCGATCGCCGCGTCGAGGAGGTCTCCGAGCTGGCCGGGAGCGGGTGCGCCGACGCAGACCACCGCTCTCTCGCCCGGTTCTTGGATGCGACAGATTTTTTTTTCGATCAAAAGGAACATGCGGTCACTCAACGGTGGTAGGGGATGTAATAACTCTGAAAAGCCAGGGGCAAAAAAGTCCAGAAACGGACGGTGGACAGAAACCTTGCGTTCTTTATTATTAGGTATAGATATATATATATATTATTTTTAATATATATTAATGACGGTATTACTTTTGGTTGTTGACACGTTTTCTAAAACGTCTCATGTGTACGTCCTTAATATCCTTAAATTAGCGTTATTATTTCTTTGGCTATCTACTAAAAATAAATAATGTGACGTTATACCGAGCGTCTCAAAATACGTCCCTACATGAAGGTGCTCTAGAATTCTAAACACGAATATAAGCACGTCTCATTAGAAACGTCTCTATATGACAAGTTTGTTGTAGTGGCATTAGGAGTCGGTTGGTACGTGTGGGTAAAGTTGTACACCCCTGCAGGGTTAAATTTTTTCGAAAAGCCGTGTTCACGGTTATGAACGCTTGGTGACTGGATTCTAAGATCATAGAGAACTTGAACCTAATCGTAAAACTTGGTAGATCAACGTGTGCTTAAGGATGCTTCCTCATGGGTACGAGGGGGTGATCCTAGTTATGGTTAAAATACTCTGAATAGAGGAGCTTGTACTCTCTCCCTTGTTTTACAAACAAAGATGGCTTTACACAAAACAACTCCACCAGCCATAAGTCTTGTGGAGTACACCCTGTACTCACGTTTGCTTTATTGATACTTTTGGCAGAATAAGTATTCCCTTGAAGACAAGTTCCGTACTACATCGACACCGACGAGTAGCTTGGGGTTCCCGGCCGGCAGCCTGGAATCTATGGGCTAGGACGTCATCATTATGCTTCATGCCTCTTATGCCATTTGTTAAGTTTGCTATACTTAATAGCATAATTTGCCTTCTGTTGTTTGATGCTTGTGGTAAGTGACCTATGCTTGTAATAATTTGGTTCTCTGCTCAGTTATGGGCTTGTTGTAATAAATTTTGTGTCGTAGGGTCACTGCTGTGTTATCGATTCTTCACTGGATATCCTCGAGCTCAAGGTTAAGCTTATATCAGACAGAGGTCTAGGATTTGTTTAGCCCTCATCCCGGGTGTGTCACAATAATCATGCAGAGCGACAAAACATTACTAACCAAAGCATAGAGTGGTACTACAAGTAAAGGACTAAATTATCATGGAGGATATTGTAGTGACCTCGGATCTGTAAGGATCCTAAGTCCCTGTGATTAACATGCTAGTCCCTGGATCAATAGCTAGCACTCACAGTCGATGAAATATCATGTAAAACACAAAGTCTTTATTACACGGAGAATCCAGAGTATGAAATTATTACAAAAATTGCTTAGCATTATGCTAGCTCAATTAACAGCGGAAACATAAAAGCAGCATGAGTCCATCAACGCCCAGGCTTGTCGAGTGTAGACCCGCGATCCCTACGCACCTTTCAATCTTCGGATTCTACACATAAGACGTGCAGCCAACAAGTTGGATCAATACTTTGAATGTATTGGCAAATTACACCAAGGGGAAAAAAGACTATCGCTACATGCAAGGCTGATATAGGCTGTAGAGTTCATTTGCTCAAAGCTAATTTTCTTAAGTAGAGAGAAGAATAGAAGATTGCCCTACTTTGTAAACATTTGCTTGAATAAAATAAGGTCGAGTGGCACACGAGGATATTACGCACCAAGTGTCCAAACAACCAAACACTTGGATATTATGCATCAAGCGTCACTTCGATATTACACACCAAGTCCCCAAATTCCCACCCATTAGCGATATTACGCACGCCATGGGGTTTACAAAACTTTGTTTTAGAAAAGAGAGAGGAAGATCCTTCAGAGGCTCCATCCTTCAGATGCTCAATGTTGTTCTGTTTCCGTGAACACGGCTGATCGATCAGATTGCAATACTCTCGAGAGTTTGTGCACTTTACCCACAATCCACGACCAAGTCCTTTTACAGACAAGACCATGGCGAGGCTTTCCCTTAGTAGACCCTCTACCTTCCAGACCCAACCGTGCCAAGAACCTCCAAATGTTGGTACCCAGGTGAGGTTTCCCACTAAGTACTAGGCCAAGTCAGAGCCCATAATGTATTGTGGTTGCACTGGAAGCTTCTAAATTCTGAAGCATGGCAGACTTCTTTGATTCCTGGGCGGCCGTCCTCCACCAAAATCACACTCGTTGACCCGACAACCATTCCGCCCAGAAGAAAACTTAGTTTTATTTTGAAGTGGATTTGAGAAGAAAGTTTGCTCTAGAGAGCCTTTATACTTAGAAAAATTCTTTGTCTTTCGAAACCCCCAACGATACTTTGTATATATAGCATAGCAAGCAATACTTAGCAAAAACAGGGGTAACCTATTAGGAGGAATCCTAAGTATAGAGCTACTCATGGCATATTACAAAATCATCGCACTTGCAAAATAACACTTAAGGAAAACTCTACTAGATCATCCTACACATGCATACTACAGAATTTTGAAGATCACATGCATAGAATCAAAACTGGGACAAAAGTTATGAACAAGTGGTGTAACTTGCCTTGATCCAAGCAGCACTCTACACAATAGCACTCCTTAGCGCACTCCGAGCAATCTAACGAATCACAAACATAGATTTGATCACAACTTGCTCAAAGCATACACAAAGGAAAACATGCATGCATGCAACATGGTAGTTTATGCAAGGTTGGTTAAATTGATCGATGTAGCAAGTTTGTGTTGTGATAGTGTAAGGGTGTCACTAGGATTTATTTTCCAAGGGTTTAGATCTAATTTGAATCACTAAAACAATTCCGAGGATTATAGGAGATCAAACCATCTAAATAGCCCCAAGTTAGATCTAATAATCCTAAGAAAAGCTTAATGATTTGGATCAGTAGGTATTGTGGAAACAGAATTATAGCAAAGAAACAAATAGAAAAGAATTTTAATTATTTTTCTATAGATTAAACCCTCTAATCTAATGATTAAAATCTACAACTAAAACATTACTGTAAACCTGTAATATTATTACATATTTCGATTCTACATAAAATTAGGAATCCAACGGTATATTATAAGCTAGATTTGGCCAAATATTCGATTTTTTGTGAATTTCAAAATTAAGTTCAAAACCAAATGCAACCATTTGAATCTCACTTAAAAACTTAGCCGTGTGGCTTCGTCTGGTCGGTCCAGCCGACGTGGCCAGCTACTGGCGGCTCGCCACGCGGCAGCGCGGCATTGGCTAGTACCGCTTCGTCCATCCTTCTAATCTACACCGTTCTACTCGGATCCGACGGACGGGAGCGGTGGCGAAAACTTACCGGCGGCGTCGATGGCGAGACGGCGGCGGCGCGGTCGGACGTGGTCGTCGGCGACGTTGCGGTGGTACCCCGGAGTAGAGGAGAGCACGACGGCGCTCTACTCCTTCTCGCGGTCCTGCATGCGTGATCGGCTTCGGCTCCTCTTTCCTCGTCTAGCCGCACACCTCCACTGGTTTCCGCGGCTCCGGCGGCACGTCGGCGAGAAATCCCTGACGTTATGCTGCACAAGGGAAGGAAGGAAGGGTCGGGGGTGAGGCGGTGTTGCACGGGGAAGGCGATTAATAGCAAGGAGGAGCTCGGGGTGGCGCGAATCGCCGGATCGGAACCTTCCCGAGCGCGACGCCGGCGAGGGAGTGCGGCAGCGGTTCGGCGAAGTTTGGCTAGGGTTTTCGAGGGGAAGACGACGAGAGGGGGTCGGCTTATAAGGGGCCAGAAACTTGGGGAAGGGGGCGGTCGAGTCCGGCGTGGTTAGGAGTCCGACGCGGCGGAGGAAGGCGTGCTCGCCGCGGACTCCGGAAGACGACGACGGGGTGGGACCCCCGCGTCAGCACGGCTGCGACTGTCTCTTGAGGCTGCAACTAGGCGACGCTACACAAGGCTGCACCCGATTAGGTTAGGTTTTCCTTTTTTTTTCTTTAAACATTTTCCCTTTTCTGTTTTCTTAAAACCCTAACAACTTTTGCAAACTAGGTCCAAAATTAATGAAACTTGTTTCTAAATTCTCATAAAATTGAGGTGGTCAACATAGGACCATGGATTACTGTTTTTTACAAAGTTTTTGAAGGGTCAAACTAATACATCAAGGGTGCTTACTTATGGGAATATTAAATAGGGTTTTTAAATGGGTTTATGTGTTAGGATTTTGTAGTTGCAATGTTTTTCAAATGTAGGATGCAAATGATGCAAGGATGATGCATGACACTAATAACATCCAAACACAGAATCTAGGATGTTACAGATATGGTGACTTGTTCATAGTCATAACATGGTGTGAGCATGTGCCAAGTCAACCCAAACAAACCTCAAAGGAGAATACCACAATACTATGCTTTTGCATGCTAAAACAAAGCATAATTTCTTCAAGACACACTAAGCAATCCTAATGACTTGGAGCAAGACATGCTACAACAATAATAACTAAGCATAAAGTCAAAACAACACCTAGCATGTCATGCTAAAGTCTAAGTAACATTCAATGCGAGCTCCTCTTTCACTTCCAAGCAAGAACTTTCTACTCCTTTCCAACACCAAGCAACTTATTTGCAACAAAACACAGTGAAAGCGGGGGTCCAAACTACTCAAGCAAACTAAACAACTAACAAAAGCAAACGAAAACTAAGACACTCCAAGAACAACACAAATATGCATGAAACAATAAAAACGAAGTGTCTAGACAGACCTGAGAATTTATTGATGAAAAAGGGGGATGCCTTGGGCTACCCAAGCTTTGACGCTTGTACCTCTTGGATATTTCTTGGGGTGACACCATGGTGGCATCCCCAAGCTTGAGCTTTTAACCATACTTCATCTCATTACATCATTCTCTCTCTACACCTGAAATTTTTCCGTCATACAAAACTTCACACAATCTTCATTAGTAATATTAGTGTATTCAAAAGATATTAGACCTCTAGCAAAGCTTTGGAACAGCTATAATTTAACTAAAAACACAAGCTACTGTAGTAACTCCTTCAAAAATCTCAATTCCCGAAAAGAGAACTCAAAAAGGAAGCAATAAGAAGCAAATGCAAATAATGGTAGAAATCTGTCAAAACAGACCAGCAGTCAGAAACCGATTTTTTCGAAAATCTTCTATTGCTCGAATCAAAAATTGTTGAACTAACGAAAGTTATCTAACCTATACTGGGAGATTTATTCGTAAATTATCAGCTCAATCCGAGTTATAGAGACTCCTCACGATTTTTTATGGTGGAGGAAAGAAATCTGTTTCGGGACAACAACTCCCCAAATCTTACTTCCCTCTCATTAGAGGTCATTCTTGGCACAAAAAGCAAACAAAAAGGATAATGAGAGGTCATTACTGAAGTAATAACTTCCAAGACTGAAGGAAACTCTTGGGTTATCTCCCAAGAAGTACTTTTCTTTAACGCCTTTAAGTTAGGCACAAGAAGCAAGAAGAATCAAGTATTTTCAAATGATGAAGCATTAACAAAAAACCTTGCTTTCAAAGGAGGAGCAAAAAGAAACTTCTCTCTCCTCATGGGGAAGTGTTCAATACCTTTCTTGAATGGAAAATTATATTTAATGGTGCCTTCTTTCATATCAATGATGGCACCAACAGTTCTAAGAAAAGGTCTTCCCAAAGTAATAGGACAAGAAGCATTGTATTCAATATCCAGAACATAGAAATCAACAGGGACATAAGAATTGTTAACCATAATGAGAACATCATTAATACTCCCCATGAGTTTCTTCTTAGCATTATCATTAAGTGGGACATCCAAATAACAATCTTCCAAAGGTGGCAAATCAAGCATTTCATAAATCTTCCTAGGCATAATAGAGACACTAGAACCAAGACCACATGAAGCTTTGAGATCAAAGTCATTCACTTGCATATTAATAATGGGTTCCCAACTATCTTCTACTTTCCTAGGAATAGAAGCATTGTGTTTTAACTTCTCTTTGTTGATCTTAACAAGAGCATCAGTAATGTGTTTGGTGAAAGCAACATGCATATCACTAGCATCAGGACTTCTAGCGAGCTTTTGTAGGAACATAATCACTTCAGAAATATTGCAACCATCAATATCAAAATCAAACTTAGCATCACTAGTAGTAGGCTCAATAGGCTTAGGCATAGTAGGAGGAGGAACAGGGACTACTTGTGGTTTAGTGGTAATGGTGCACACACTATTTTTTCTATCAATTTCAGCTTACCTTTCCCACTTAGCATGAAGTTGATCTAACAGCCTAATATTTTCATCAATAGTAACTTGTATGGCATGAGTAGCAGCAAAGGTACTTTCCATGGTTTCGGGTTTAGCAGCCATTTTATTAATCAAAGAGGGCCGAGCTTCAAACAAAGAGGATATATTTTTCTCAAAATTTAAAAGCTTTTCCTCTATAGCCTTATTGAAAGTGGTTTATTTACTAATAAAGTCTTTGAGCATGACTTCAAGTTCAGATGGGGCACTTCTAGCATTGTTGTAGGAACTTCCATAGGTATTGCTATTATTAGGAGGATAAGGCCTATAGTTGTTACCACCAAAATAACTCCTATAAGCATTGTTGTTGAAGTTGTTGTTTCTAATGAAATTCACATCAACTTGCTCTTCTTGAGCAACCAAAGAGTCTAAGGGAACACTATTAGGATCTAGAGGAGCTTTCCCATTAACAATCATAGCCATAATAACATCAATCTTATCATTCAAAGAGGAGGTTTCTTCAACAGAATTTACCTTCTTACCATGTGGAGCTCTCTCAGTGTGCCATTCAGTGTAGTTAACCATCATATTATCAAGGAGTCTTGTTGCAGCACCCAAAGTGATGCTCATAAAGGTACCTCCAGCAGCTGAATCCAATATGTTTTTGAAGAGAAGTTCAAACCTGCATAAAAAGTCTGGATAATCATCCAAGCAGTGAGTCCATGAGTGGGACAATTCTTAACCAAAGATTTCATTCTTTCCCAAGCCTGAGCAACATGTTCATTATCAAGTTGTTTAAATTTCATAATGTCAGGATAGTACTTTCCAATAAAAGCATCTTTGCACTTAGTCCAAGAATCAATACTATTTTTAGGCAAGGATAGCAACCATTCTTTAGCTTTTCCTCTCAAGGAGAAACGAAAAATCTTGAGCTTGATAATATCTCCATCTACATCCTTATACTTTTGCATCTCACAAAGTTCAACAAAGCTATTGAGATGGGCAGCAGGATCATTAGAACTAGCACTAGAAAATTGCTCTCTCATCACAAGATTCAACAAAGCAGGCTTAATTTCATAAAAGGTAGCATCAAGAGCAGGTGGAGCAATAGGAGTGCTTAGAAAATCATTGTTGTTGGTGCTAGTGAAGTCACACAACTTGGTGTTCTCAACAGAGTTTATTTTGGCAAAGGTGGGCAAGCCAAAAACAGCAGCAGCTAGAGCAGGAACTAATTTTTGGGGGTTTTTTGGAAAGAGGCAAACAAAACTAAGCAAAATAAACAAAGCAAACTAAAAACAAAGTAAAGATAAAGGAAGGGGCGGACTCCCCTCGTGAAGACGTCCTTAGCCTCCTCGGCAACGGTGCCAGAAAACTTTTTGGTAGCTGGTGCTTGACGGGGAGGAAAAGGTTGAAGTTGTTCTATATATTTCCCCGGCAACGGCGCCAGAAAACTTGTTGGTGGCTCAGTTAATGTGGAGCCAGTTGGGAACCCCAAGAGCAAGGTGTGAAGCAGCATAGCAGCAAGTCTTCCCTCGGTAAGAAACCGATTTTATCGAACCAGTAGGAGGAAGGAAACATTACACAGGTGTTGCAAGCAACGCGAAGACCTGCACAACACAAACTCAAGACTTTTCCCCAACTAGCAGTGAGGTTGTCAATCTCACCGGTTGCTATAACAAAGGATTAAACGTATGGTGTGGAAGGTAATGGTTTGCAGCAAGTAACAGTGGAAGATGTATGAATGGCAAAGATTCGAACCGGGGTCCATAGTTCACTAGAGATGTTGTACTTAGATAAACAACATGGCATGAAGGGCAAACAAATTATAGCAGGGCAATTGACAGGAACTGAGTAAGGAAAAACAATGCAATACTAGTCAGAAAGATCCTATGAGATTCGATTGGGAAATACAACAAGATACATAGACCGTCATCCAACTGCATCTATGACTAGAATTCCAGCTTTAGGTTATCATCCGAACCCCCTCTAGTATTAAGTTGCAAGCAACAGATAACAGCTTTAAGAAAAGTGTGTAAGGTAAACAGTCCACATGTTCCATGAACAAGAGACCGTTGTTTTCTCCCTAGTAGCAATAGCACATCTACAACCTAAGAGATTGCTGTCACTTCCTTTGGAAACTAGAGGCATGAACCCACTATCGAGCATAAATACTCCCTCTTGGAGTCACTAGCAACTACTTGGCCAAGATAGCTACTAACAACGGAGAGCATGCAAGATCACAAACAACACAGACATGATAGAATCATAAAGACAAAATCATTAATCAATCATCATAGCTACTACAACCATCTAGCTACTACATGGACCCATAGTCCAAGATTTTATCGAACCAGTAGGAGATACAACCATCTAGCTACTACATGGACCCATAGTCCAAGGTGGAACTACTCACGCATCATACCGGAGAAGAAGGCCTCCGGGATGATCTCCCCTCCGATAGGGTGCCGGGAATAACTTCAGATCCCCCCCCCCGATCTAGGGACGACGGTGGCGGCGGATACAGACGGTTTCGTGGAGATTTTATCGGGTACTTAGGGTTTAGGAATCAGGGGCTTCTTATAGGCGAAGGGGGAGGCCAAGGAGGCGACCAGGAGGGCCACACCCTACCCAGGCGCGGGCCCACCCCTGGACGCGCCTAGGGGGGTTTGGCCGCCCTGGCTCGCTTCTCCGTCTCCCCTCTAGACTTCGTGTTCCCCACGGAAAGTTATTGACTTTGGCTTTTGTCCCGTGCAATTCCGAGAATATTGATTTTCTGCCTTTCTGGAACCAAAAATAGAAGAAAACAGGCAACTGGCACTATGGCAACATGTTAATAGGTTAGTTCAAGAAAATATATAAAAACACCTCAAAGAAAGGCAAAGCAAAGTAGATACTAAACAATCATGGAACATAAAAAAATATAGATAAGTTTCCGACGTATCATGGAGCTTCAGAAAAGGTTTGAGAACTTTGACCCACATGATATTGCCCGTGAACTCAAAATGATATTTGAGGCTCACGCGATAGTTGAGAGTTATGAAGCTTCTAAAAAGTTCTTTAACTACAAGATGGAAGAGGGCAACTCCATTAATGAGAACGTGCACAAAATGTCTGGACACGCAAATAAACTCCAAAGCTTGGGTATAGTGATTCCTAATGGTATAGGAGTTCACCGTGTCCTCCAATCACTACCACCTAGTTAGAAGAACTTTGTGATGAACTACAACATGCAGCGCATGGATAAGTTCTTACCAGAACTCTTCTCTATGTTAGAGTCTGCGGAAGTGGAGATCAAGAAAGAGCACCAAGTGTTGATGGTCAATAATACCACCAATTTCAAGAGGTAAGGCAAGCCTAATAAAAAGGGTAACTTCAAGAAGGGTGGTAAGAAAGCTACCGCGCCTGCAAAGAAGACCAAGGCTAGGCCTAAGCCTGAAAGTGGGTGCTTTTACTGCAAGGGAGAAGGTCACCGGAAGCGGAATTGCCCCAAGTACTTGGTGGATCTGAAGAATGGCAACATCAAGAAGAAAGGTATATTTGATATACATGTTATTTATTACTAGTAATCGTAGTAGTGCCTGGGTATTTGATACTGGTTCGGTTTCTCATATTTGTAACTCGAAACATGTGTTGCAGAATAAACGGAGACTAGAAAAAGACAAGGTGACTAGGGTGTACTTGAAGCTCGAGGCTCGAGGATCGGCTCGGGCTCGACTCGGCTCAGAGGTCGGACAAGCCAAGCCTAAACCTTCAGACCAAGGCTCGAGGCTCGACAAGCCCGCTCGATGAAGCTTGCAAGCCGGCTCGATGGCTCGATGTAATAAAAAAGTTGCCATGACCTTTGCTAAAAGTTGTAACATTTCACAGCTGCCCACAAAAATTCAGCAAGAATACATTTAACAATTCGAGGCTTGACCATCACCAAGTACATCTTCTTCAGACATGTCATCATTCATGTCATAAGAGTTTTCTTCCTCATCGGACACATCTACCAGCTACGCCTGCACATAAGAGTTGTCATGGTCATTCAATCACATTAAACAAACATGTAGTAGTGTTGTGACTAAACTTTCAAACGATTAAAAGAAAATTACCAATGGTGGAGAAGTTGTGGTTGTCGGCCGTGATGATTCTGATCTAGTTTGAGGAATACCAAGGTAACCAGTTGTCTTAGATTTACAGCCAATCTAACTACAAGAACCGCTACAGTCCAGCAGTATTCGATTGAGAAAGAAGTACTGCTTGAGCTTTCAGGTGTCTGTATTGCTTACGGTGTCTGCAAAAAGTCCAGCGGGCAAGGTATCTGTTGAGAAAAAAGTACTTACGGTGTCTGTATTGCTTCAGCTTGAGATGCAGCAGACCAGCAGTCCGTCTGTCCTTGGTCGCCGTCCTCGTGCACTCGTGGGCGGCTGGAGGGGGATAGGAAGGAGGCAGGCAGGCGGAGGCACTCGTGTTGACCGGTAATAGACGGCGGCCGGCCAGCAGGAGGAGGGACAGTGGGCAGAGGCCTCTCATGTCCTAGACCAGCAGCAAAAACCGACGCCGTGCGCGTCCTAGTCTGGTATCAGGAGGAGCAAGCCCTAGGGAGCCATGGTAGGAGGCGGTATTTTCCGGAGTTTGGTGGTAGGATGGTGGTGGTGAACCGGCGATAACCCTAGGCTAGGAGGGGATTAGGGGAATCGCGGCCGGGAACTGGGAGGAGATGAGAGAGACGGAATTGGTCGCTCGCTAGGAGAGGTTGACCGAATAGTGCGGGTCTAACCGTCTGGAAAAAAAATTGGGGCAAAGCTCGCAAGCCGTTCGAGCCGAGCCTCAAGCCGTACGAGCCAAGCCTCGAGCCCACATTTTAGGTTTCAATATGCAGCAAGCCAAGCCTGGCTCAGCTCGATTTTCCACGAGCCTCCATGAGCCGAGCCTCGAGCCGGCGCGGCTCGGCTCGTTTTCACCCCTAGAGGTGACGATGCACGTTGGAAACGGATCAAAGGTTGATATGGTCGCGGTCGGCACACTCCCTCTTCATCTACCATCGGGATTAGTTCTATACTTACGTAATTGTTATTTGGTGCCTGCGTTAAGCATGCACATTATATCTGGATCTTGTTTATTGCGCGATGGTTACTTGTTTAAGTCCGAAAATAATGGTTGTTTGATTTAGAGTAATATCTTTTATGGTCATGCACCTAATATAGGTGGTCTATTCTTATTGAATCTCGATAGTAGTGATACACATGTTGATTATATAGATGCTAAACGTTTGAAATTGAATTATAATTCTACATACATGTGGCACTATCGTCTTGGTCACATTGGAGTGAAGCGTATGAAGAAACTCCATTCCGATGGACTTCTTAAATCACTTGAAAGATGCGAAGCATGTCTGATGGGAAAAATGACTAAGACTCCATTCTCTGGTATAATAGAGTGAGCTACGGACTTATTGGAAATCATATATACCGATGTGTGTGGCCCGATGAGTGTGACATCGTGCGGTGGTTATCGTTATGTTCTTACTTTCACGGATGACTTGAGTAGATATGGGTATATCTATTTCATGAAACATTAGTCCGAAACTTTCGATAAGTTTAAGGAATTTCAAAGTGAAGTAGAGAATCAACGTAACAAGAAGATTAAATTTATGTGACCTGATCATGGAGGTTAGTATCTAAGTTACGAGTTTGGCGAGCATTTGAAGAAATGTTGAATACTTTCACAATTGACACTGCCGGGAACACCACAACGTAATGGTGTGTTCGAACATCATAATCGAACTATCTTAGATATGGTTCGGTCTATGATGTCTCTTACGGATTTACTGTTATCATTTTGGGTTTATGCATTAGAAACATCTGCATTCACTTTAAAATAGGGCACCATCTAAATGCGTTTAAACGATCCCTGATGAATTGTGGTTTGGTAAGAAACCTAAATTGTCGTTCTTAAAGTTTTGGTTTGCGAAGCTTATGTAAAGAAGTTACAGCCCGATAAGCTTGAACCCAAACCGGATAAATGCATCTTCATAGGATACCCGAAGGAAACTATTGGGTATACCTTCTATCATAGATCTGAAGGCAAAATCTTCGTTGCCAAGAATGGATCCTTTCTCGAGAAGGAGTTTCTATCAAAAGAAGTGACTGGAAGGAAAGTAGAACTCGACGAGGTTATCGAACCTTCTCTCGGATTTGAGAGTAGCGTAGCACCGGAAGATGTTCCTGTGGAGCCTGCACCAATAAGAGAGGGAAGCTAATGATAATGATCAAGAAACTTCGAACGGAGTTACTACTAAACCTTGCAGGTCAACGAGGACTCATACCACTCCCGATTGGTATGATCCTGTTATGAGTGTCATGTTGCTGGATAACACCGATGACCCTGCGACATATGAGGAAGCAATGATGAGTCCAGGTTCTAATAAATGGCAAGAATCCATGAAATCCGAGATTGGATCCATGTACAAAATCCAAGTAGGAACCTCGGTGGACTTACCGGATGGCCGCAAGGCTGTCGAGAGCAAATGGATTTTCAAGAAGAAAACAGATGATAGATACGTCCAAAACATATCTACTTTCTCGAACACTTTGCTATTGTTTTTCCTCTAAACTTGTGTGATTTGGATACAACTAACACGGACTGACGCTATTTTTAGCAGAATTACCTTGGTGTCTTGTTTTTGTGCAGAAAATGAACTATCAGGAAAAATCCCAGAAAATATGCCAAAAACTATTTCTCACCAGAAGATCCACGGAGCCAGAAGGGGGGCAGAGAGGAGGCCTGGGGGGCCCAGACCCACCCCAGGCACGGGCCCACCTAACCCCGTGCCTGGAGGAGGTCTGGCCACCCCAGGCAGCTCCTCGGCCTCCCTCCGCGCCTATAAGTTGCCTTATGACCTAAAAACAGAGGGGGGTTCGATAGTTTTCTAGAAGGAGTTCCGCTCCGCCTCCGCCACGAGAAACGAAGATTCGGATCCAGAAACTCTGTTCTGGCACCCTGTCGGGACGGGGAATTTGGAGAGATCATCGCCATCGTCATCACCAACGCATCTCCATCAACCACTGATGTTTCCCTTATCCATGAGTGAGTAATCCCCCTATAGGCTTGGGGATGGTAGGGATTGGATGAGTTCTATCATGTAATCGAATAAGATTTGTTAGGGCATAGTGCCTAGTATCTCTATTAGTGGTATTTGACTTTGTTGCAACTTGTTGTTCTTAATGCTTGTCACTAGGGCCCGAGTGCCATGATCTCAGATCTGAACTTATTATTGAATCATTATGATAGTATTGTTTGTGGTCTTATCTGCAAGTTGTGTACACATATCATTGTCCAGATCCAAAGGCCCCAAAGTGACAATAATTGGGACAACCGGAGGGGATGGCTGTGGTGTGAAGATCACATGTGTTCACGGATTGTTAATGCTTTGCTTCGTTGCTCTATTAAAAGGAGCACCTTAATTTCCAGTAGTTCCCTAGAGGCCCCGCTGCCACAGGCTGGCTGGATAGAAGATGTTGTGCAAGTTCTCATTGCGAGCATGTATGACTATATTTCGAGCACATGCCTAGGATTGTTTAGTACTTGGGATGCTTATTATTATTTATCTGCAATTCCCTAGTTCTTGAAGTTACATGTTTAGACTCGTCCATGCATCGCCCGTCCATCCATCCCTATGCCTACCGCACTCGAATCCTACTGTTATCGTTACTGTTACTATTGCTCATGTTTCACTATTACTGTTGTTGTTGCTGTTGCTTTGCTATTGTTACTACAAACTGTTTCTACTAATAAACTTCTGTGGGCAAGAACTATTTCCAGGTGCAGCTGAACTGACAACTCAGTTATTAAGGCTTGCAAGTATTCTTTGGATCCCCTTGTGTCGAATCAATAAATTGGGTAATACTACCCGCGAAGACTGTTGCGATCCCCTACACTTGTGGGTCATCAATGATGATGGTAATGTAACCACCTATAAAGATCGACTTGTTGCGAAAGGGTTCTGACAAATTAAAGGAGTTGACTACGATGAGACTTTATCACCGGTAGCGAAGCTAAAGTCTATGAGGATTTTGTTAGCAATCGTTGCATATTACGATTATGAGATATGGCAGGTGAATGTCAGAACGTCATTCCTCAATGGTGACATTGATGAAGAGTTGTATTTGGTACAACCCAAAGGTTTTGTCGATCCTAAAGACGCTAAAAAGTTATGCAAACTTCAACGATCCATTTATGGATTGAAGCAAGCATCCCGAAGTTGGAATCAACATTTTGATAAGGTGATCAAAAGTTTTGGATTTATACAAACTTATGGAAAACTTGTATTTACAAGAAAGTTAGTGGGAGCTCCATAGCATTCCTAGTACTATAGGTATATGACATATTGTTGATTGGGAATGATATAGAACTTCTTAAAAGTGTCAAAGACTACTTGAATAATAGTTTTTCAATGAAGGATCTTGGCAAAGTTGCATACATATTAGGCATCAAGATTTATATAGATAGATCAAGACGCTTAATAGCGCTTTCACAAAGTACATATTTGGAAAAGGTTCTAAAGAGGTTTGGAATGGAAGATAGCGAGAAAGGGTTCTTGCCCATGTTGCCAAATACGACCTTGAGTAAAACTCAAAGTCCAGCTACGGCAGAAGATAGATAGAGGATGAGTAAGACTCCCTATGCCTCAGCCATAGGATCTATTGTCACATCCCAAAATTTTCCAAATTTTGAAATGTTAAAAATAAACAAAAAAAGAAACAAATGTTGAAATTTAGAGGGAAAAGAAACTTTTGCTTCTAAATGGAAACATCAAAAACCTTACATGAACAAAACTTGAATGAGAAAGCAACAAACAAATATTCAAGGAATCAAATGCATTCATCCTTGGAATGTATCTTGATTGAGCACTTGGAAAAGTTAAACCAAAAACCCTAAATCCTCTTAAAAGAAATCATCTTTAAAATCACTCCAAGACTATGGATTTGACCCACATAAAAAACTTTACCAACAAACATTCCTAATTTATCAATAAATGGT
Organism: Avena longiglumis; assembly: GCA_030063025.1. NCBI lineage: Eukaryota > Viridiplantae > Streptophyta > Magnoliopsida > Poales > Poaceae > Avena > Avena longiglumis. The sequence goes on from CP125976.1 coordinate 139,080,596, forward strand.
AAAAAAAAATATTTCAAAACCATGGGAAGTGGTTTCACACCATTTGGAGCCATGGATAAAAACTTATGATTTTAATAAGATAAAAGAAAGTATTTCCAAGGCTAATAAAGCTCATAGCTAAGAATCCATATCAAATTGTGAAAAAAAGTAAACCAAAAAGGATTTAAAAGGATAAATAAATATAAATAAATATAAATAAATATATACAAATTGGAATCACTATTTTTGGAGCTATAAATAAAAAGATATGAATTTTATAAGACAAAGAAAGAAATAAAAAATAAGAATTATTTCAAAGACAATTTAAATCATGGTTAAAATCCATAATTAAATGGAATAAAAGTTATTTAAATAAAATAAAGGGATAAAAGATTATTTTAATAAAATTATATGGGTTTATGAACCATATTCAATTTTATTTAAATAAAGACAAAATGCCTCACTTAATGAATATTAAATCTTAAGAAAATATTTGAATTATCCCAACGTGGACAAATTATCAACTCATAATTGGTGTAAAAACCTACTGAATTTTCGGTGAAGTTTTAAAATCAAAAAGAGGGCTAAATCATTTGATTGATTTAAAAACAGAAAATGAAAATAGAAAAGGAAAATGAAAGAAAAAAGAGAAAACCCTACCCAATCCAGCCAGCCCAGCAACCCTGGCCCAGCTAAGCCCACCCGGCCACCCCTCTCTCCCCGCGGATCTTTTTCTCACCCGCACACGCACCCACCCCCTCGCTAACCATTTGGACCCACGACCACATCACCTTGTCGTCTCCAGCGCGCGGACTTGTTCTTCTCCTTTCCTATGCTGTTTCTGGTCAAAATTGAATCACGTTAATTCGCCTAACTGCGTGCGTAATTCGCTACCACAACCACGCTCACTTAAACACCTCCCCCTCCTCTCTGTTTCCTGCCATTTTTCCGCACCCGAGCGCCCCTAGGCTGCTCTGATTTTTGCCCGCACCATCGCAGTACTGACGAGCTCCGTCAAGCTATTTCGGTGAGCCCCGCATCCCCCTCTGCCTCTGGTTCATGCTAGCTTGCTCTCCATCATCGTGCGCATCTATTGACACTAGCCGCTTGTTTTCTCATGCACCAGATGCTCGGCAACGACATCGTCTGCAAGCCACCAACGACGGCTGCAACTCCGTCGAGTGATTCCGGTAAACCCAGTACGCCCCTTGCCCTGCAGCGCATGCTATCACGCTCGCCTTTGTCTTGTGACTCTTTTGGTACTCGCTGTTCACCTGCCCGTGCCCTGTAGGCTCGTCTTCGTCACCATCTGTAAGCCACCAACGACAAACGAATTCCAGCGAGGAATCACCGACGAATCCGTGCGCCCCGACCTTGCCCACAACCACCTTGAGAACCGCCTCGCCACTGCGAACCTGGTAATGCCCTGCATCCCCTCTCTTTCCCCTTGGCGTCGCCGGACCATCGTCGCTAGACGGTCCGCCGCCACACTCGCTGCTCGTGCTGCTAGTTCTTGGCCAGTGAGCTTAGGGTCGTTAGATCTAGATCCAAAGGATAGGATAGATCACTTGAACGAAGGGGTACAGTTTGATCTGGCCCATTCGCTCTCAATTAAATCCAGCGGCATGTGTTGCTTATCCATTCGAATCGGTATCATCCAGTAAGATTAGGCCACGTGGCCAAGCTTTTGATTTAAAATCCAGGAATTTATCTATTAGTTGTTTTAACTTGTAAAATCGATAACATTTGATCTGTTTGTCCAAAAATTACAAATTTTATATCAATGGATTCAGAAAAATGAATCCTTTGCACCTATGGCCTTACTTTGTCCATTTGTTTCTGAAAAATTAGAATTTTATGCAGATACTTGTTTAGGACTATTTTGAGTATAAAAATTGTTCTAAAAATTATTTTTGAGTAAATCCCTTTTGCAAATGGTTTTGTTTTGAACTCTCTAACCATAAACACTAACAATTGAAATTAAAAAATATATTTTTTTAGCACTAGAAAATATTCCTTTGAATAAAAGCATTTCTAGTAAAACAAAAATGATTTAAATGACTTATTTCCACTAACTTGATTTCAAATGAAATTCCACTTTTATAAAAGACCAGTAGGTGTTTTGAAATGTTTATAACCTTCTTAGAAACCACTTTTTGAATAAAATAACATGTTTGCATGCTTGCACACATTTATTTGTTTTATTGTTTTGTTTTGTTATTTGATTGAGTGCTAGTTTTAAATGTGTGCTTTGCTTGATGGTATTGTAGTGAAATTTGAAGAGTGTGATGTTTGCAAGATCAAGGAGAGTACCTAGATTCTCTACTAAAAAGGCAAGTGATACTTTGGTCATCAAAAGTCCTATCTTTTCAATATTGCATTAGTAATATTTTTGTAGTATGCATGATAGGACTATTTTGTATAATGCTATGCTATGGTAGATCCTATAGAATATAACTTGGTAGAAATCTTCCTAAGATAAGAGACATGTTATGATAGTATGCTTAGCCTAGCTATTAGAACACAAGGGTGGGAATTCATGTTATATATTATGGAAAAGTTATGCCTATGTGTTTTTGACTAAGAAAACAACTTGTTAATGAAACACCTGGGTGGAATGGTAATTGCATGGATGGATTTTTGTTGAGTGGTTACCCAGGGCCCATTTCTATGGTTTACCCTGGTGTATATCACTTGTGGATGGACACCCAGGAACAAAGAGATTTGAGATGTTTTGTGTTGAGAAGCTTCCAGTGCAACCACATGGCATATGGGCTCTGCCTTGACCCACTAGGTTGCAAGAACTCAGCCAGATGGACAGTTGGTGGTAGTGATGATAGGATGGAACACGTCCATGGTGGTATGAGGGATTTTTTCTGAAAAGTCTCGTCTCGATGCATGTCGAGTCTTGTGGGGAAAGTGCACCACCTCTCGAGAGGGTAAGACCTAAGTACTTAGTCGTGTCCCCGGTAATGGACATTTTGAGCATCAAAGACATTAAAATGATCAATAATATCCTCATCCCAATTTCTCTAAGTTAAAACTTGTGGGTGAAAAAGGGAAGCACCTGGTGTATCCAGTGTGCCATTGTTTGATGAAGTGTTTTGAAAAGGAGAGGAACTATTTTGCAAAGGATAGGAAAAAAGTTATTTTATGCAAAGTCTAGCCAAAACTCCACTTAGCCATATATTCATGTTGATGATAGATTCTCCATATCAATATTATATCACTTGCCAATACAATTCAAATGTATTGACCCTTGTGGCTGTAACTTATCATGTTGCAGGTTTGTTTGATGATAGTGAAGTTTGTTGAGTAGGGATTACAAGTCTACAACCAACATGTTTGCCTATGGAATATGAAGATGAAGGACTCCATGCTATATAATTATATTTGTTTCTTTGTAATAAGATAGCCATATGAGCTATGTAAGTTGTAATGAATTATTTTATTCCTGGTTATAAGTTGTAATATGACCTTTGATTCTTGATATTACATCTTACACTATGGGTGCTAGCTATTCGATCCAGGGACTAGCACTGTAAACACAGGGATATCTACCTTATCAGGTTGGGACCTCTACATCTATCATGTATGCCATGATGTGTACGAGACTGAATATTGCATATGTTGTTAGTTTAACTAGCAGATATCAAAGTGATCCAGGTGTAGATCACTGGATAGCAATCAAAAATATCCTAAAGTACTTGAGAAGAACTAAGGATACGGTTCTTTCTTATGGAGGTGATGAACAACTCATTGTAAACGGTTACACCGATGCTAGTTGGAACACCGATCCAAATTATTCTAAATCACACTCTGGATACGTATTTACTTTAAATGGTGCAGAAGTGAGCTGGAGGAGTGCTAAGCAAAGCATTGTGGTGAGATCTTCAACTAAATCGGAATACATAGCTTCTTCGGAGGCTTCATGGAGCTTGGTGTGGTTCCCAATGCGTTGGACCCATTGGATATCTACTGTGATAACATGGGTGCCATAGCCAATGTGCAGGAGCCAAGGTCACACAAGAAGTTGAAGCATATCAAGCTACATTTTCATGCTATTCGCGAGCATGTCCAAGATGGTGACATAAAGATTTGCAAAGTACACATAGATCTGAATATGGAAGATTCGTTGACTAAACCTCTCCCTAGGGCAAAACATGACCAACACTAGAACGCCATGGGTCTTAGGTATATTACCATGTAATATAGATTATTTACTCTAGTGCAAGTGGGAGACTATTGGAGATATGCCCAAGAGGCAATAATAAAAGTAGTTATTAATATCTTTGTGTTTATGATAAATGTTTACATGCCGTGCTATAATTGTATTAACCAGAAACATTAATACTTGTGTGATTTGTAAACATGTAAGAGTCCCTAGTAAGCCTCTTGTAATACTAGCTTATTGATTAATTGATGATTATGGTTTCCTGATCATGATCATTGGATGTTATTAATAACAAGGTCATATCATTAGGAGAATGATGTGATGGACACACTCCTATAGTTAAGTGTAGAATAAGATCAAGTCATTCAATAGTTTGTTTGCTATAAGCTTTCAAATACATAGTAACCTAAATACTTCGACCATGAGATCATGTTAATCACCATCACCATATGGATGCTTTGATGACATCAAACATCACTTCGTATATGGGTGGTTATAAAGGTGGTATTGAGTATTCTGAAAGTATGTGTTGAGGCACATGGATCAGGAGTGGGATTTGTCCATCCATATAAGGATAGATATACTCTGGGCCCTCTCGGTGTAATATCATCCAATTGGCTTGCAAGCATGTGACTAGATCACAAGGGATCACATATATCATGAAACGAGTAAAGAGTACTTATTGGTAATGAGGTTGAACTAGGTATGCAGAGATACCGATGATCAAACCTCGTATAAGTAAAGTATCAAGAGACAAAGGGAAATTTGTACCATATGTAAATGGTTCATTCGATCACGAAGTAATCGTAGAAATATGTGGGAGCCATATGAATTTCCAGATTCCTCTATTGGTTATTGATCGGAGAAGTGTCTCGATCATGTGTCTGCATAATTCGCGAACCGTAGGGAGACATGATACGTCCATTTTGCATCACTATTTTATATCATAATTTACTGTTATTCATTGATATATTTCATACTAAGAGATGATACTTATGTTATTTCATCTATTTTGCATGTTTGATGATTTTTGGAGGATCGACCGCCGAAGTCAGGATTCTGATGGAAAAAAGCGCTATCTGGATGCAATATTCGCGAAGATCAGAAAATCCCAGAAAATATACAAAAGTTCCTATTTCTCAAAAAGACGAAGGAAGCCAGAAGGGGAAGTGGAGATGGGCCAAGGGAGCCACACCACCACCCCCTGGCGCCTCCCTGGTCTGCGCCACCAGGTGGTGTGGCCACCCTGGCCCACCTCTGGCATCGCCCTTTCGCCTATATCATCCCCTCGAAACCCTAAGACTCGGGGAGAGACCACAGAAATATTTTGCCGACTCTGCGAGGCAGAACCTACGGAGAGAAAGAGCTCTCTCGCAGGCAGAAATCTATTGAGGAAATTCCTTCCCGGAGAGGGGACATCGTCACCATCAACACCGTTGTCAAGCTAGACTTCATCGGGATCATCATCATATTCTTCTTCACCATCATCTCCACCAGCACGACCACCACCACTCCGTACCGCTATAACAATTGGGTTGAATCTTGCATAGTTCTTAGGGGAAACTTTCCCAGTGTTGATTACTTTTGTAGTTGCTGCTATTTAGTGGAACCATTGAATTATTGTTCATGTTCAGATTGTTACTTATCATTATTTCATCTCTGATCTTGATCCATATGATGTCTCGTGAGTAGTTCGTTTAGTTCTTGAGGACATGGGAGAATTCATGTTGTTAGTAGTAGAATTGTGTTGAGAAATATTCAATGGTTTGATATTTAAGTTCTGGTTCTATTCTTCTAGTGGTGTCATGTGAACGCCGACTACATGATACTTCACCTTTATGGGCCTAGGGGAATGAATTTTGTATTTGTCTACTAATTGTGGGGTTGTCGGAGTGACAGAAACCTAAACCCCCTTTAGGAAACCTTTGCACAAGTGAGTGTAGGATCTCAGAGTTTAATGTTGTGGTTAGGTTTCTATCTTAATTACTTTCTTGTAGTTGCGGATGCTTGCAAGGGGTATAATCACAAGTGTGTATTATTCCAAGTAAGGTCGGTACATTAGCATTGGTTCACCCACACAACACTTGTCCAACCAAAGAAGATTAATCAACTATATGAAGTGAAAGCACTTGACGGTATTCCCATGTGTCCTCGAGAACGTTTGGTCATCTTAAGTAATACAACCGGCTTGTCCTTTGCTGAAGAAAGGATTGGGCCACTTGCTAATATTATTATTATTGTCTTTTATTTACTCGCACTTTACTTATCTGCATTATCGAAAAACCCTAAAATCTGTTTGCTAGTATTTACAGTGAATTCCTGATCCTAACCACTTGTCAACACCTTCTGCTTCTCGTTGGGTTTGACACTCTTATTTATAGAAAGTACTACAATACAACCCCCTATACTTGTGGGTCATCAAGACTATTTTCTGGCGCCGTTGCCGGGGAGTGAGACGCTATTGAAGAGTTGAACTGGTAAAGGAAATTTCTACTATGAGTATTGTTTTTATTTATGTTTGTTACTTTATTTTCAATATGGATAATTCACTTAGTTTCCTATTTCAGAAAGCTACCACCACTGCTAGGGTAGTAGATGAACCATCGTTTGTTGAATTAGATCCTTTTAAAATACCTACAAAAATTTTTGATCGTGTTATGGATAACTACTATTTTGGAGATGGAACTGTCCATCCTGGTGATCATTTGCTTTTTATACACGAATTATGCGGATTATTCAAGTGTGCAGGTATTACAACGGATCAAGTTAAGAAGAAGTTACTCTCTATATCATTGAAAGGTAGAGCTGAAGAATTGTATAAGCTGCTGAAGAATGGCCAATTTATGGAATGGGAAGAAATTGTACCTCTCTTTTATTCTAAATTATATCCTCCTAGTGAGATTCATAGAGATCGAAATAAAATATATAACTTTTGGCCACATGATGGAGAGAGTACTTCTAAAACTTGGGGGAGATTGAAGTTACTAATGCTTAAATGTCCTATTCATGAGCTCCCTAATAATATTATTATTAATAACTTTTATGCAAGGCTTTATCTTCATGATAAGGATTTATTAGATGCTTCTTGTGCTGGATCATTTACACATATGGAAGAAGAAGCTAGATGGGATCTTTTATACCGTATTCAAGAAAATACTAAAGCATGGGAGAATGACAAACAAAGAAAGTCAGGTATAAATTATGATTATGAATGCATTAAATCTTTTATGGGAACTGGTGGTTTTCATAATATTAGTATTGCTTATGGTCTTGATTCCCAAAGTTTTGCAAATTGTTTTAAAGCATTTGCCTCTTATATTGAAATTCCCCAAAAGGAATGGAACAAGTATCATGAGCCATATAAAGATATTGTTAATTGTGTTCCTTCTAGAAATATTGAAGTTTGTACTGTTGATCGTATTTTGCATGAACCTTATATTGAGAAACTACCTTTCCTTGCTAAGGTAAAGGAACATTCTATGATAGCTAGTTTGGTAAACAAAAGTACAAAGAAAGCTATAGAACCTGATGAACAAATAAATGTTCAACCTGCAGTAGCAATTGTGAAAGACCATGTCACTAAAAATGTAGAAGATGGACACAATATCTTTTATGAAGATGCTTCTAATATTGTCTCAAATCCTAGTAGAACTAGGAAAACTAGTGTCCCTGTGCTTTCTATTAGAATTGGTGATCATTGCTATTATGGTTTATGTGACATTGGTGCAAGATCAAGTGCTATTCCTTATGAGCTTTACAAAGAAATTATGCATGAAATTGGTCTTTGTGAACTTGAAGAAATTGATGTGGTTATTCACCTTGTTAATAGAGAGACCATCTCTCCTATTGGAATTGTAAGAGATGTGGATGTTCTCTGTGGTAAGACTAAATATCCTGCTCATTTCCTAGTACTTGGTTCAGCTGCTAGTAACACTTGTCCTATCATTTTTTGTAACATCCCAAAAATTCATGAATTGTAAAGGCATGAATTGCATTCATATCATCATAGCATCTAGATCTTGCACAAAAATTTTCAAAGTTTGAAACCAAATAAAACCATAGTTATGCCCATTTTATTATATTATATGAGGCATGGTTTTATTTTTATTTTCAAAGGACCAAAGTGTTTTTGAGTGGACAGATGTGTTTGTCAAAATTTTGGATGCTAGGATCATAGCACAAGATTTGGAGGTGATTTGAATTCCAACTTGTTTGAAAAAGGGTTTCAAATTCATTCCTGAAAATCAATTTAGAAAAGAAAAAGGTAAAGGAAAAAATAAAAATAGGCGCAGCCCAACGCCAGAACCGGCCCATCTAGCCCATCCGGGTTCTCCCTCCCCCTCTCTCTCTCTCTCTCACCCGCGCGAACCCTATCCCGCACTCGCTGCCACTGGGCCCAAGCCAGCTCACCCCTTCGTCCCCAAAATCCCGCGCCCGCGTGACGACCGCGCCGCTGTCGTTTCCTCCGCTGTCACTGCCGATTGATTCGAGCTTAATTGCCGATGAATGATCGCGTAATTCCCTTTCCACACACCGGCTACTTAACCCCCTCTGCACCGCGGCCATTTCCCCTCAAACTCCCACGCCCAAGCGCCCCTAGGCTGCCCACAATCGAGCTTGCACCTCCGTGGACCCGAGCATCTCCGGCGAGCGATTCTTGTGTGCTCCGTCCACCCCGTGACCTCTGGTTCACCCTATCATGCTCACCATCCTCTAGCGCATCTAACCTTGCCTCTGATTTGTCCTGTATTGCCCCAAGTCGTCCCCGTCAAGCACCATGAACACCCGAGGTGCCAGTCAACTCCGGTGAGCAATCTTGGTAAGAATCGAGCGCCCCTTGCCTTCTAGTTCAAGCCTTTATGTGCGACGTGTCCTTGCGCAGCCACTGATGTCGTTTGTTTGTCCTATGGTGACGTAGAACGTCCCCGACGTCTCCGCCAACCCGTGCCCATCGCTAGTGAGGTCTCCGACAGGCTTTCACGGCCACTACAGCACGCCCCTGCCCAAGCCAGCTACACCTTGAGCATCCTCGTGTTCTCACAGGTCAGGTAAACCTTGCCACTACCCCTAGCCCCCTATGGATTTGTCGGAGCGTCGCCGGCAGTAGTGCCGCCGCCAGTAGCCATCAGCGCCGCCCGCGTATGGTCGCATGCTCAAGAGCCGTTAGATGTAGATCTGGCGGTTAAGATTAGATTTAGATCGAAGGGGTACATGTTGATCTGGCGCGTTGGATCTGACTTGATCCAACGGCGCGGAAACGCGATCCGCACGAATCGGTATCAACCAATCAGATGCGTCCACGCGTCTGTAGTTTAGATTTAAAATCTGTTTTGAATCTATTAGGAATTTAAACTTGTAAAATTCATATCTTTTGATCTGTTTGTCCAAAAATTACAATAATATATCATTGGATTTAGAAAATTAAGCCCTGCATTAATGTGGCCTTGAATTTGTGTTTTGCTACAGGAAAATAGGTTTATTTGCAGAACCAATTATATTCTTATTTTGTCTATATAAAATTGTTTTGAGGCAAATTTGAGTTTGTTTAGACTTTAGATAGTTTACTTTGTGTTCAGAAATGTTTGGTTTGACTTGTTTAGTATATAAAAATCATTCCATTGCATTTGCATGCATTCATATATATTTTTGTTTGAATATTTGAATATGAATTTGGTGTTATTATTTTATGTGTAGATTTTAGTGATAGTGGTGATTGTGATTGTGAGGACTTTTCCTACTCCCCCAACTATCAAGGCAAGTGGTGCTTCATGTATTTTGTCCTATTATTTTGACTATGCACTAGTGATATTTTGAGTAGGACTTGCATGGAATTTTTTCTAAGTATCTATACTATGCTATGCCTTGGGAAATCCTAGTAGTTGTTGTCTTAGTAGAATTTTCCCTAAGTTAAGTTTCTTGCTACTAGTATGCTTAGCTTAGCTAGTAGAAAACAAGGGTGGAATATTCATGCTATGAAATATTGCTAAGTCTATGACTAGTGTTTTTATTAATAAAACAACTATGTGAATGAATCACCTGGGTGGAATGATATGTTGGTTTATGTTGAGTGGTTACACAAGGCCCATGTCTATGGTTTACCTTGTGTATCACACTTGTGGAAAGCCGCCCAGGAACAAAGGGATTTGAGATGTTTAGTGTTTAGAAGCTTCTAGTGCAACCACATGGCATATGGGCTCTGCCTTGACCACATAGGTTGCAAGAACTTAGCCAGATGGACAGTTTGTGGTAGTGTGATATGATGGAACACGTCCATGGTGGTCTAAGGAAATGCTTCTAAAAGGTCTTGTGTCAATGCATGTCGAGTCTTGTGGGGAAAGTGCACCACCTCTCGAGAGGTTAAAACCTAAGTACTTAGCCATGTCCCCGGCAACGGAAAATTTGAGCATCCAAGACATTGAAGCTATCAAGGATCTCCTCATCCCAATTTCTAAGTTAAAAACTTGTGGTTGAACAAGGGTAAAGGTTCACCAATGTCTATTGGTGGTTCCTTGGATGTTTTTAACCAACAAAAACTTAGTGTTTTCAACTAATAAGGAAAACCTATTTTGAGCAAAGCAAGCCTAAGCTACACTTAGCCAAATTCATATAAATGTTAGATACTACTATTCTACTATGATATCACTTGCCAATACAATTCCAAATGTATTGACCCACTATGGCTATAACTTATGATGTTGCAGGTTACTCTGATGGAGATTAGGGTTGTGAGTCTACACTCAACATGCTTGCATGTGGCACATGAAGATGAAGACTTATAGTTATTTACTTTATGTTATGAACTCTATGTATTAGCCTTTGGCTATTGAGTTGTAAAGACTAAGTTATCTCTAGAATGACAATGTAATAACGACCTTTGTATCTGTGTACTTCATCTTAAACTGTGGATGCTAGCATTTGATCCAGGGACTAGCATTGCAATCACAGGGACCTTTACCTTAAAAGGTGGGGTCTTACAGATGGTATCAGAGCATTGTGTTGCATGTAGGATTATGACCCTAAGTTGGATTTATACTAAGGAAACCACTAGGAAAAAATGCAACTCTTTGCAAATTCCACACTTGTCTTTTTATTCTCGTAAACCCCTTCTAATCTTCATTTCCATCTCTATTTGTAGATGGCCGCCATCAACGAAGCCATCAAGAAGGGACCACTCATGACCATGACTTTAGAATGTGAGACGGAGTTTCCCAAAGCACTCAAAAGCCTCATGGTTTGCTTGGGAATACATGGTGAGGCCGTGTACAAGGGATTTATAGTAATGGATGAAGGAGAAGAATATTGGTGGGTGCAACTTCACTTGTACAAAAACAAGGGAGACAACCACAAAGAGTCGGGATTCTGCATGGTCACCAACTCAGAAATGCATACGACATTCTTTGACTCTGCAAGAAATGCAGCTTGGAATCATATCAAGGAGCTTGGTGAAAGACTCAAGTGTAGAATGCTCAACACTCAAAATGACCTTAGAGAAGAGAAGAAATATACCCAAGACTTAGAGACCGCCATAAAACGTCTAAGGGAAGATATCATAGACTTAGCATATGAGAATTAGGACGTATTCCAATAGTTGGACCACCACACTTGTCGTTTTTCTCACAAAAATTTGTCTAAGTTACGCTTGAACCTTAGTACTTGTGGTAGATTTGTGTATGCCATGACTTGTATGTTTTATTGTTGAATGTATGCTTTTGGCTTTTTGTTTCACTATCTTGTGTTTTTCTCTCTACTTGTATTGTTTCTAATTTTTCTCTATCTATGCATTAGATGCCTAGCTTTATGATCAGCACTGCCGAGGAGTTCAATGGAACTCGTTTTGGATCACGTATCGTGCAGTTCACTAGTGTGCTCAACCTCCCACTTCCTAGTATTAAGGCACTTCAGCTTACCAAGTTCGAGAGGAAGGATCTTTGGGGCTTTAGAGTCTCGCAGCCTGGACGCTAGACGGAGCCACTCACGGAGGAGATTACCTTCAAGCTGATGCATGATGACAAGGAGAAGGGACTAGATATAGTCATGCAGGAGCTACTTGGACGCCTCTGCGGACGTCACTCTACCGAGCTCAGGGGCCTCTACTTCCACCCATTCGGGAGATGTGACGAGGAGGGAGAGACATTAGCGTATGAGGCCGCTGCTAGAGAGACGATTGAGCCATTCGTCTGTATCTCCAGGACTAAGAGGGATTTGTTATAGTATTATTTTCTTTTATCGTTTGACATATATTACTAGATAAGTTTGACAACTAATTAATGTGAGGCTTTATAGTGCTTCCTCGATACACTTGTAGTAAATATTTCATTCTAACGGAGAAGGCCGTAAGCTGGTCATAGTGGAAAGTATCATACACTAGTATTATACATATAATACTAGTATATGATACAACCTCTATAATGAATAGTATTGTACAGTAGTATCATAGTATCATACTATTTTATTATTTTGTAAAAACAATAAAAAATTTGTACAAGATTTATTTGCTATTAAATTTTATATAAGTCTATGTGCTATGGTACTGTATTATAACATGATACCACTATCATCTTTCTCTTCATTAATTACACTGCTACATCATCTTTTTTATAACATAGATCGCATGATACCATCTATGATACTCCCGCTATGCGCCAAACAAAATTTAATAAATACACTAAGTGATTTGCATGATGTAGCAGTTTGAAGATTGAGGTCAAATATGAATTGCTAGAAGACAAATGATTTACAATGTCACGATGTGTAAAGTCATAATCACCGCTACTTATTCCCACATGCACACACATATCTCACAAACTAAACTAACACGGCATGCACACGCACATCCCACAAACTGAACTAATCGGTCATTCAACTTGTCATTTGGTACACCTGATACCACAAAATGATCTGATGTTCGTTTTTTCAGAAACCAGCAAGCGTGTCGCATGTGAGGTCGATCTTGCACACACGCCCTTTGAAATAACATCATGCCTCGCCATGATGACCAGGATTGGGTTTTGGCACAAACAAGCTAGTACTCAAACTCACTCCAGCACGACAATTCGATGGGACTGTAAACAAGAAGCACAATAGACATAGATAGTTAGACACACACAGGGAGCACATCAACAGCCCAAGCAGGCGGCCACCCTGATTGCCGCATTACACAGAAGTGGCGGAGCTTAGTGTATTTCGGGGGGGGCACTGCCCCCCCTCCCAAGATTGGACACATGCATGAAGAAAAAAAATCCTGGGAGGGCTTAGATTAGAAATTTTTATGTATTTTGTCCCCCATCCACTAGTGGAAACGAGGCTTTTCGTTGATCTTGGAAAAGGGCTTTAACACCGGTTCTACGAACCGGTGTTAAAGAAGCGTCTGGCGTGGCCCGTGCGGCAAAAAGGCCCCTTAACACGGTTCGTACCCGAACCGTGTTAAAGGACTCTATGATGTATGACCTCCCTTTAACATCGGTTCGTGGCTTGAACCGGTGTTAAAGGGGGCTATATCTCACAGACCACCCCACTCTTCCATTTTTCACTATCTCATTTTGGAGCCTAGCAAGAGGGTGTGAAGAGTGCTAGTTTGTGTTTTTTTCATATGCACAAGAGGTGTTCGGTGAAATGCCCGAGAGCTCAAAATAAGTTTTCTCGTTGCTCTTTCCTTCTCGGTCGAGGTCGGCAACTATCCTTTCATGTGTCATTGATGTACTATATATATAAATGGTCATCTCCCTATTAATTTTTCATATATACTACATATTAATGCAGATGAACCGGCAATGGATGTACGGTGACCGCCGCACTTCCGAGTACATTACGGGCCTCCAAAATTTCATCGTTGTGGCTAATGCAAACCGTGGTCACAATGGTTTTATGTGCTGTTTGTGTGTTCACTGTCAGAACAAGAAAGACTACTCAAATACTAGAACCATTCACGCCCACCTGCTTCGATCCGGTTTCATGCCCAGCTATAATTGTTGGACCAAGCACGGAGAAAAAGGGGTTGTGATGGAAGACAACGAAGAAGAAGAGGACGATGACAACTATCATAATATGTATCCTGAATATGATGATACTGCAACGGGGGTAGATAATGAAGATCAAGAGGGAGCAGATGGGCCCGCTGATGACGATCTTGGTTGGGCCATTACTGATGCAAAGGAAGAATGTGAAACTGAAAAGGAGAAGGAGAAGCTGGAGCACATGTTAAAGGATCACAAAACATTGTTGTATCCAACTTGCGAAGATGGCCACAAAAAGCTAGGTACCACACTGGATTTGCTGCAATGGAAGGCAGAGAACGGTGACCGTGACTTATATTCAAAGTTGTTGGTAAAATGAAGAATCTTCTTCCAAGAAATAATGAGTTGCTGACAAGTACATACCAAGCAAAGAAGGTTGTCGCCCTCTAGGATTAGGCGTGTAGAAGATACATGCCTGCATTAATGACTGCATCCTCTACCGCGGTGAGAAGTACGAGAATTTGGATGCATGCCCGGTATGCACTACACTGCGGTATAAGATCAGACGAGATGATCCTGGCGATGTTGAGGGCGAGGCCCCTAGGAAGAAGGTTCCCGCCAAGGTTATGTGGTATGCTCCTATAATACCACGGTTAAAACGTCTCTTCAGAAATAAATAGCATGCCAAGTTGTTGCGATGGCACATGGAAGACCGTAAGAAAGACGCGATGTTGAGACACCCTGCTGATGGGTCACAGTGGAGAAAAGTCGAGCGAGAGTACCCGGACTTCGCACATGACGCAAGGAACTTAAGGTTTGGTCTAAGTACATACGGCATGAATCCTTTTGGTGAGCAGAGCTGCAGTCATAGCACCTGGCCTGTGACTCTATGTATCTATAACCTTCCTCCTTGGTTGTGTATGAAGAGGAAGTTCATTATGATGCCAGTGCTCATCCAAGGCCCGAGGCAACCCGGCAACGACATTGATGTGTACCTAAGGCCATTAGTTGAAGAACTTTTACAGCTGTGGGCCAAACCAGGTGTACGTATGTGGGATGAGCACAAAGGGGAGCCATTTGACCTATGAGCACTGCTTTTCGTAACCATCAATGATTGGCCTGCTCTTAGTAACATTTTAGGGCAGACAAAAAGGGATACAATGCATGCACACACTGTTTAGATGAGACTGAAAGTGTATATTTGGATAAATGTAAGAAGGTTGTGTACCTAGTGTATCGCTGATTTCTTCCGAACCTGCATCTAGTAAGAAAGAAAGGCAGCATTTCAAACGTCTGGCAGAACCCCGGAGGAAGCCTGTCCTCCGTACCGGTGAGGAGGTATTTGGTATGGTCAAGTACCTAGAAGTAATCTTTGGAAAAGGTCCTGGCAGTCTATCTGTTCCGAATGACGATGCTGGACACGCTCCCATGTGGAAGAAGCAATCTATATTTTGGGACCTACCCTATTGGAAAGTCTTAGAGGTCCGCTCTTCAATCGACGTGATGCACGTGACGAAGAATGTTTGCGTGAACCTGCTAGGATTTCTAGGAGTGTATGGGAAGACAAAAGATACACGGAAGCTGGCGGGACCAACAACGTCTGAAAGCCCACGAATAGCCTATGCATCCACGAGAACGAAGGGTAAACGATGCCACTTAACTCCTGCCAGCTACGCTCTTACCAAAGCAGAGAAGGAAATCTTTTTTGAATGTATGAGCAGTATCAAGGTCCCGTCTGGCTTCTCGTCGAATATAAAGGGAATAATAAATATGGCAGAGAAAAAATTCCAAAACCTGAAGTCTCATGACTGCCACGTGATTATGACACAATTGCTTCCGATTGCATTGAGGGGGCTTCTACCTGAAAATGTTTGAGTACCCATTGTGAAGCTATGTGCATTCCTCAATGCAATATCTCAGAAGGTAATCGATCCAGAAAGCCTACCAGGGTTACAAACAGATGTGGCCCAATGTCTTGTCAACTTTCAGTTGGTGTTCCCACCATCCTTCTTCAATATTATAAAGCATCTCCTGGTTCACCTAGTAGAAGAGATTGCCATTCTCGGTCCTGTATTTCTACACAATATGTTCCCCTTTGAGAGGTACATGGGAGTCTTAAAGAAATATGTTCATAATCGTGCTAGGCCAGAAGGAAGCATCTCCAAGGGCTATGTAACAGAGGAGGTCATTGAGTTCTGTGTTGATTTTATTCCTGAACTTAAGGCGATTGGTGTTCCAGAATCACGACATGAGGGGAGACTGCGTGGAAAAGGCACCCTAGGATGTAAAGCAATGATATGTAGGGACGGGTATTAAATGCGCGCGCGAAACGAATCCCCCCCTTTAACACTGGTTCCAGCCCCGAACCGGTGTTAAAGGGGTTTCATCGCCCTTCCTTTATGCCCCTGATCCAGATCGAACCCGCCTTGCAGAGAAAACTTCTGAGAGAGCAGCCGGCCGTCCTCGCCCTCGCCGCCCTCGTGTCGGTCGCCACCGCCAACTCGATCGGAGCCGTCGTCGCCCTCGCGCGCGCCAACACCGCCACCGCCACCACGCGCGCCACCGAAGCCGACGACGACGCCGGCGCCTACAAGAACCCCGATGTCGTGGTGAGCTAGAGGACCGCCTGGTCGTCCCCTCTGTTCCCTCCCTTCTGTTTCCTCCTGGCGGCGGTGTGGAGCTCGCGCGGTGGCGCCGCCAGCCGGCAGAGTGGAGCTCTCCGTCCACGCCTCTGCGTCGTTCGAGGAAGCAGGCGCTGCCGCTGCCACCCGCGTCTTCCCTGCATCATCCTGGTCCTCATTGTCCCCTCCTCGACCACCCGCACATCAATGCAATGCACACAATGTCGGTGTGCAATGCGCACAATTAACACCGTAAAGGCCTCGAGCTTGATTTGGAGAGAGAAAAGGGGAAGACGAAACCTGATTTTGAGCTCGCATTGTCGGTGGTAGCTCCCGTCATCGGGTGTGGCGGTCAGGAGCGGCTACACGAGTGCGCCCACGGATTGGGGCCAACGACAGGGATGTGGAGGGGATGGGTCAGGGAGGCGGATTCGTCGGGGAGGCCCAGCGCCCAGGCGCGGTACGGGGACGGCCTCCCCTCTCGGCTGCGGGGGCGGCCTAGGTGGGGTGCGAGCTCCGGTGGTGGCCATGGGGTGCGAGCTCGCGCATTATGCCAGCGATGTCGGGGTGTATGCATCCATCTTGGGTTGCAGGTGTGTCCGCTGGTAACGACGCCACGGCGTCCCTCTCTTCGGTGATGCGATGTGTCGTTGGTCGTCGGAGTGGTGGCTAGAGTTCGCGGATGTCGGTGGTGGCCTTAGAAGGTGGACTGCGCGGGCAGCTCTTTGGCGAGCGTCGTGGCTTCTCCCCTCGGTCTGGGGCCTATCTTGGGGACATCCCCTCCACATTGTATCTGTTCTGCCAAGTTGTTTGTCGTCGCTATAATGTTTGCCTCGACCTCCTCTTTCGAACAACGCCCGTTTTAGGTAGGCCGCATCACGCTACCTCGCGCGCCCTAGGTCGCTCTCCAACGCCGCTTGACCTTGATCACCATTGTAGCTAGCCCCTCTCATATGCATCCGGGATTTCTCCGAATTAGGGTTTGGACCCCTTGGAACTCGTTTAAAATGATCAAGCATCCTTAGGGTTTTAATTTCATTTGTGTATTTTTGTATGAATAATATGTATATTTGTGTATGAATCCAAGTCCACTTGAATGTTTACTCTCTTACTCTAGATAATATTATTGTTTTAGAAACTATGGATCCACTTAGTAGAAACCTTGAAGAAGAAGAAATAATGGAGAACATTATTGATGAGGACACCTCACAATATCTGAACTTGGAGGGACATGATGACAGATCAAGTAGTCATGGAGAAGATGAAAACTCCGGTGAACGCAATTTAGTGATTACAAAGTCCGGCGAGGTATATGCATTGATTAAGACTCTGCTGACTTCCACCAACAATCTTCTTCTACATGTATTAATTAACGCTTCTTTCTTCTTTTAGCCCTCTGGATCGACCAGCTAGCAACCATCTTCTTCTACGAAAAAGAGCAAGCGAGGCGCGAGCCATCGGTTGAAAGATCGTGCAAAGTTCACGATCGAAGCAGTCCGTGTTGATGGCAGGCCGATGGAGCCCAAGAAGGCCGCAGACAAATTTGTACGTCAGGCTGGAGTTCTTGTTAGGGACCAAATCCCAATCATAATTGAATATTGGAATAAGCCAAAGAAGGGCGACGATACCTTTGTCGATGAAAGATCCAAAGAAACGCTTTGGAATTCGTTGTTGGTAAATTTCACCCTTCCGCCAGAGGAGGATGAAAACAACCCGGTTATAAAGGAAAAGGTCAAAGAGTGGACTCTAAAGAAGATGGCTGACGCTTTCAAGAATCGAAGACAAAATTGAACAAATTTGTCAAAGCTGGCGAGACTCCAAATTTCCAAGACGCATATTATGCGAAGATAAGACCTCACTGGCCCGAATTTGTGACATATAAAAAAGGTGTTATAGCTAAACAGAGGTCAAAAACCAATACTCTTAATGCCCAGAAGAAGGAATATCACCAGAGGACGGGGTCAGGTGGCTACATATCTCAGAGGCCTAAGTGGGAGGAAGTTGAGAAGGCCCTGCACGCTAGAGGGATCACACCCCAGACAGATGCGTGGGACCTACGTGCAAAGACTTGGTTCTACGGAATCGGGGCAAGGTTGGACCCAGAAACAGGATTGTGTATCTTCCCAACCCTCCTTGCCAAACCGGTCACAGAACTCATCACGGCATACGAGGAAACATCCGCCAGGACCTTCCATCCCGACAGAGAGAATGGCCAGCTCACACGCGCCATCGGTAAAAAAGAACACCCTGGACATGCACGAGCCACAGGGGGTATGACGTGGAAGGATGGGTTTGCCGAGTGGAGCGACAGAAAAGAAAAAGAGCGTACAGAGCGGATGACACAGATAGAACATGCACTTGTGGCGCTGCAGGCGCAAGTGAATGCACAACAGAGCCATCAAGCTACCGGCCCATCTCAGTGGCACGAAGAGCCTGCATTGGAAGCTGCCGGCGGCCCAGACTCTGCGCGGAAAAGCAGCGTGGCTTCGACGGAGAACGTGCAACCAAGGCTTGAAATGGCGGGTCCTCGATACCCCGTGGATGAGATCACGGAGAGCGAACACGTTGAGCTGCATGTGAGATTAATGGGCTTATCCATTAAGGTGGCTGTCGGCTATGCCTTACCTCCTGTAGCTGGTGGAACTTACCACTGCCGACCGATTCCAGATGGCTATGCTATTGTCGGGGTGGATGAGGTTGTGAAGGAATATGAGGAAGCACAACTTGACCATGCTACAGGTGAAGGGGAAACTCAACTCAAATTTGCAGTGAAAACAACCATTCTTTGGAAGAAGGAACATATCGTGCTTCCAAATTGGAGGCCACTGGCACCCCCGCCGTCTCCGCAGCGTCAGCAGTCTGAGCCGCTTTAGCTATCTCCTGCGCGGAAGCCATCTCCGGCGCTTCAGCCATCTCCTGCGCGGCAGCCATCTCCGGCGTGCCAGCCATCTCCGGTGCGCCAACCATCTCCTGCCCGTCAGCCATCTCCTCAGCATAAGAAGAAGAGCACTGCCACGAAGAGCATCACTAGCACTGCCACAAAGAAATCCGCAGGAAACCGTACGCCAAAGAGTTCAAAAAACTAAGTCCCGCAGCCTTCCTCCAAGCCATTGCCGGTTTTACCGTGGAATCGCAGCGACGAGGAGACCAATAGGATCTCGGAAGAAGAGGTCAAGAAATTCTTTGCACCTAGACGGGCCGAGCCAAAGGAGAAAATAGATCCGACGGTGGTGGAGAAGTTTTACAATAATCTTTTGAAACCTGAAACCCCACTTGTGCCGGACTACGAGCGCCAGATTTTGAAGGGGGATACAAGGCGCCGTAGGGAGACTGAAAGTAGCAGTCGTACGGCACCCCAGAAAATAGTTCCCATGCTCGGAGAGCAGGAAAACCAATCATGCGCC
Source organism: Avena longiglumis (assembly GCA_030063025.1). Classification (NCBI taxonomy): domain Eukaryota; kingdom Viridiplantae; phylum Streptophyta; class Magnoliopsida; order Poales; family Poaceae; genus Avena; species Avena longiglumis. Next base: position 139,100,727 of record CP125976.1, read on the forward strand.
CCGCTCCAAGTGTTCGACACACGGGACGCTCCTCCCGTAAATGATTACGAGGCAGAACTACAAAGAAATGCCAATGAGATGGGGATGACTTACATTGCATATTTGAACATCATGGGAGACAACTTGCCCAAATGCGATGCCAACCCCATACGGTCATGGAAGTATGGGAAGAATCTCGTCAATAAAGAGGAGCTCAAGAATCTACCAACAAAGATGTGAATATTGCACAAGTGGTACCTTGATTTCTGCAAGACGAGAAAGGAAGAATGGATCACGACGCATATAAGAGATCAGATTTTCTTGTGCGGAGACGACGCGATCGACTTCAACATTCAAGAATTGCATTTTCTATTCAATCAGAAGGAACTCGACAAAGCTGCCATCAGCCTTCATTGTGTGTAAGTACTATTTCTGTAATTTATATCTCATCTCATTCACTTCATTAATTGCATGTATATATATATGCTCACCATATATGTATATACTATTATGCAGGAAAAAGGTTATGGAATGCATGAAAGGAGGCCCTTTTGACATTGGGTTCGTTGACCCAAATAGAGTTCATGAAGAAGTGGTAAGAACCAAACCCGGGCAAACAGAAGATTACTTGCTAAGGTCTTTACTGAGACAACAAACCAAAAGGGAAATACTATTGCCTTACAACTTCTCGTGAGTACTGTTACCCTCTCTCTTGTACACATTCTGTTTCGGCTTACTCGATGTTAAGTGTAACTGATGATGAGTTATGCGTGCGTAGATTCCACTTTATTCTGCTAGTCATTCAACCCGACTCAGGAAAAGTCCTTGTCATGGACTCGTTACGAAAAAAAGAGATATGGGCAGACTTTAGAGAGATGCTCCAGAGGTAATTTCAATCATATTATCACACTAGATCGGCAACTTTCGTGACAACAAGTAATTAATTACTCTTTTATCCATTTTCTTTGCCGGACAGGGTTTGGAAAAGGTTCACGGGCAGGGCCGTGGGTGAATGGTCAGAAGAACTAAAATTTGTAGACCAAAATATAAGTAATACTAGCTAGCTAGGTCTGCGTATCTCTTTGATTCTGCTTCCAATTCTATTATATCATGCTTTATTGATTATTATTTTGATTGAACTCTCTATTCTCGTAAAGTGCGCGCATCAGGGACCCGACAATAACTTATGTGGATACTATGTTTGCGAGTTCATTCGCAACACGATATGTGCGACGGGCCAAGCCGCACTAGAACAACTTAGAGTAAGTAAACAAAGTCCACAACATTATTTTATTACCATCAATTGTGTTGAGTTTTATTCTTATATATATATATTGACCCCATTCTTCATATATATTCTCAGATCGAACGGATGCGGGACCAACTCCTACCATTTGACCGCATACGAGTCATTCAAGAGGAACTGACGGGGTTCATACTTGATGAGGTCGTCACGCCTGGCGGAGAACTCTTTAGATATCCACCAAAATAAACGATGACGATGTATGTGCCGATGACGATGTGTGTGCCGATGACGATGTTTGTGTATAATAATAGTTGCTTAATTATTCATGTACTCGTATGTACCGATGATGATGTATGTGTATACCGCTCCCGATCGATTCCCCCTCCCCTCCGCGAGCGCCCGAGCAGGCGGGCGAGAACTACGCAGCGGCAGAGATTTATGCTGTTTTCCTGTCGCGGCAGAACTCTGCCGCAGCAGAGATTTAGGACGTTTTCCTGCCGCGGTAGAGAACCTTTAACACCGGTTCGTAAACCTTTAACACCGGTTCGTGTTACGAACCGGTGTTAAAGGGAGGGGCTGAGCCCTGCGGCAGCCCCACGTGCGCCACCCTTTAACACCGGTTCCCCTCTAACACTGAACCCTCAACATCGGTTCTATAACCGCTGTTAGAGGGCCCTCCCAACCGGTGTTAGAGGGGGAAGTCTGCACTAGTGATCGCAGATGCTCGCCGCGATCTGGCAGTATTTCACCCACTCGCCGCCGTCGGCAGCAGGGGCATCCGCGTGGTCTGGCGAATGCTGGGTAGCGGTGGAGGAGGGGCGTTCTGGCGCTAGCGACCATCACGCCACCCAACGAAGCACTAAGCACGCAGCAACAGAGAACTGTGACGGCATACAACACGACGATAGTGCCGAAGGAGTACCTGTAAAGGAGCCTCTAGGCGCCAGAACCAGGTGAGAACGCTGTCCTCGGGAGGCGACCTTCCATCAGGGATAGGCCTTCCGCTGGCGGCCCCCAAGAGCATCATGCTCACGACCAATCCTACAAACGTCAAGGTGCATGTGGAGCTAGCTTTGGCCATGCTCTCTTCTTGCTTGGTAGTAATTAACTTGGGTTTGGGTTTCTTGCCTAGAGTACTTGGGTTTGGGTTTCTTGCCTCGAGAGTGCATTTGTAGTGGCTGGAAAGCCATGGAATGAGATACGGCAGGGCGGAGCTCCCCTTAGGGCTGCCCTACCTTAATTTTTTGATAAAAAGGCTACTTATATATATAGGTTGTGTGTACAATATTCGCTATTTTCCGCTCAGTAAAACAAACTTTCTGGTGGCATATGAACTCAAATTTGGACATTTAAATAGGAAAAGAAAAGTTTTGGAAATAGGAAAAGAAATGTTTTGGAAAAAACCCACAACTTTCATGCTTTATTTTTTCCATTTGACATCAAATTCCTGAAGCCCTTTTGGTGATTTTTAAGAACCGGTCATGGAGCAACAATTTTTTAGAAACTACGTATTTTACCGCAAGCTACTTTGTGATTCATATAATATCCATGCAATTCACACACATTGCCTGTGCACCCTTACAACTAATAATATGTTAGTTCTAATAAATATAATATAACTTGTAAAATATCATAAATAATAACTTAACAAATTTGAAAATACATAGATATGTTTATTATAATTGTGCTACACCGAGCGATGGATATTCAAAATTCTTGATCTTAGTAGATTAAGAAATATTTTCAAAAAGAACCTAAAGCTTTGCCATTGATTAGGATTTATGGGCGACATTAAAGCTTTATTATCGAACGATTCATAGGTTTTGCTTCTATTTAAATGTTGATATTACCTTGTGTTTGTAAATGGTGATAAGCTATGTGTTATTCGATTATTTTGAGCCAGATTTTACTTTGTGTTATTCGATTATTGGAATCGTTGAATAGCTGACAAAAATAATTTTTATGCGATACAAATATATGGAGGGGCATTTGCCCCCGCCCCCCATGGTTATAGTTAAACAATAATATATGTCTATATGTTTGTCCTACCAAAGTTTTAAACCATCCTTCGCCACTAAGATATGGGAGAGGGAGAGGGAGATAATAAAGGCCAATTTACCTATCTAGTGTTTGAATCCGCTCCGATAGTAATAAAAGGATCGACCAACTTTGTGACCATGCTCCACGGCTAGCTTGTCACCATTTCGAATTACGTGATGCTGAAGGGGATCTTTCATCACGAGCAACAGCTCGTTGTAGCCATGAAAGACGGCGATAGTGCCACATGTTAAACAAAGAGGTTGAAGGCAATAAAGTTAAATAACGGTTCCATCGATCATCATTGTTCGCGACAAAAAAATAAGATGAGCAATAAGATGCGTTCGTGGGATTGAGAATTGGACATCAGAAAAAGCCTATTTTCTCATCTATGCCACAAACAGGTTACCAATGCCAATGGCCTCATGCATGGTGCTATTCAATTTCATAATTCTATCATGCATGCCAAGTTGGCAAAAAACTGATATTATACAATAATTAATAAGAGATTGAGTGCAGTATCATATTATGATATCGTATCATAACACGTGAAACTAGATTATTTAATGTCAAATAGAACTTAAACACTAATTTGTATTGAGATATTATAAATAATAGAATAGAAGCCTCTATGATACAACTAGAAGATAATATGCATTATATATGTACTATTATACACTAATATCATACGCATGATACTCTCCACTATGATCAGCTGAATGAAGCTAGGACATGGGCGGACAGCGCAGGGTCTACAAGGTTGTTCTTTGTCGGGGGTAGTAATTCCAATTTACTTTTCTAATCCTTTCAGGTTAACATTATTATTGAAGGAATTTCAGGTTAACATTATGTATGCATGGCATTGCACTCATTTTGTTTTGTTCCTTGGTTTCCCTGTACGCATCATGCATGATGCTCTTCGGTAGTGTAGTTTTGACGCCTTTGTCATTTGGGCTGAGGCCATGTAAGGAATTGTAACTGGCTCAGTGCCTGTTTTAACTCCCTACGAACTCATCAGACCTTTATTAATTTAAAGCCAGACTAAGCCTTTTATTTAAAAAAATGTGTATACACCTTGTTTCCACAATAATCAAACTAACTTTTGGATGCTCGTTAGCACCTAGATTTTGTTTTTGTGGGTATCGCTTAGAAGATTGTGTGGCCTCGAGTTTTTGGGTCGGGTCAGCGCGACCCGTCGGGACGACACGGCCCATTTCCATCCTGAATTGGGCAGCCCCACAGCTGCTCCCAGCCTCCCACCATCAGTTGACAAGATGCATGTATAGAAAACATCATAAATTTAAGCTGGGTGCCTGAGCCAAGCCAGCTAACAAAGACACACTAAGTTGCTTCCGGTGGATCCAGCTAGCTACTTACAGTAGCTGCGAAGTTGACAATAAAATGTAATCTAACATTAACAAGCCGTAATTTCGATGCTAACATGGCTGACCTCAAGCATGGGTGAGTAGGCGACGGCTTTTGGATCGATGTTGTCCTTTTTGGTACTCTCTGTCGTCCTTTTTGGTCCTTCTGAGGTGGCCTCCGTCATCGGAAATGTTTAGTAGAAACACCAGCCGAAAGTGTAAGAGGGAGGTGTGACTGATTTGCACATCACAGGGGAGGACAAAACGGAGAAGTATTTGGGACTGCCGGTGTATGTTAGGAGATCGAGATAAAAAAACGTTTGAATACCTAAAAGATAGAATGTGGAAGCGGGTTCAAGGGTGGAAGGAGGAGATGTTGACAAAGGCAGGGAAGGATATACTGATCAAATCATGTGTGCAGGCCATCCCCACCTTTACCATGTCTTGTTTTGACTTGATAAAACCATGTGCGACCAAATGAGCCTGATGATTTGCAGATATTGGTGGGCTCAACAGGAGAAGGAGAACAATGTCCACTGGTTGAGTTGGGAAATCCTAACAAAACCGAAGGAGAACTTGGATTCAGATATCTATATGGTTTCAATCTCGCTATGTTGGCAAGGCAAGCGTGGCGAATGCTGACAAACCTAGACTCACTATGTGGTCAAGTTCTCAAAGCCAAATATTTCCCCGACACATCCATCATGCATTGTTGGAGAAGCATCCTGAAAGGGATTGGCCTCTTGAAAGAAGGAATAATCTGGCGCGTAGGGGGTTGTAGCAGTATTAACATCTGGTCTGATCCTTGGATCGCTAAAGATGGTACATGAAAGGCCCATGATTTCTCCTCGAATCAGGCTTTCGTCCCGCTTTATAAATAAAGCAACATCCAGATACATCGTACCACATCATCCACCACGACCTAAGCCAAACAGCAAAAATAAAATAGGTTCACACACTCGCTGGGGCTACAACACAAACAAGCCCAAGAAGAAAGCAAAACACGACCGCAGCGGAAGGGCGGGGAGGACACTCAGGCCACCGGGGGGGAGGGGCCAGAGCCGAGAGGGGGAGCACCGCCGTCCTCAAGGCCTGCAAAGTGCCGTCGAAAGCCGCCCGATCACGCTGCCGCACCAGGGGAGACCACTGCTGGAGAAAGGCAAGAAAGGATAAACTAGGGTCAGACACACGAGAAGGATAAACCTTCTCAATCACCATCTTATTTCGTACGTTCCAAAGAGACCAAGCGATGGCCGCAAACACCAGCCAGAAGAGGCGGCGACCTCCTCCGGCCCTGTTGGCCTGGTTCTGCAGGAACTCCCCCAGCTCCTGCGCATCCCAGGCCGGCCCCGACGCCTCCCTGACAAAGCTCCAGAGAGACTGAGCCGCCGAACAATAAAAAATAATATGGGTGCAAATCTCCGGAGTCCCACATAGGGGACAACGGCCATTGCCCGGGCCGTTACGCTTGGCCACCTCCACCCCTGAGGGTAGCCGATCACGCAACAGTTGCCAGACGAAGATGTGAATGCTAAGTGGGAGGGGGGCCTTCCACACCGGACCCTGGAACAAGGCCTGATAAGCCGAGTTCACCGTGAACTCACCCGACGGATGCAGCTGCCAGGTTGCCGAATCTGGAGCCTCGGATAAGGCCTCGGGGAGGGAACCATGAAGCTGCTGGAGGTCCGTGGTCTCCGCCGCACTAAGATGCCGACGGAACAAGATGTTCCAGTGACCCGCTAGAAAGGCCTCACTCACCAGAGCCCCGGGGAGACGGAGATAGCAAAGAGGTGGGGTACCGGACCCCCAGCGGGATCGGGAGCGAGGATCCAGCCAACCGACCCCTGCCCGGCCAAGGCGCAGCCCAGCCCAATGAAGTGCTTGATCTCCTGGAGGGCTCTCCAGAATTGAGAGTCCTCCCTACGCTCGCAGGCCAGAAGTGGGCGGCCCCTGAGATATTTGGCCTTGATAAGCTGAAGCCAAAGACCTCCGTCGTCCCTGAGGATGCGCCAGACCCATTTCAACATCAACGCCACATTAAAGCGGCGAGAGTCGAGAATACCTATGCCCCAAACACTCTTGGGGGCGCAGACGTCTACCCATTTGACCATGTGGTATTCCTGATGGACATCCTTCGCCGCCCAAAAGAACCTAGACAACTCCTTCGCGAAGTCGGCATGGGTCCCTTCGGGCAGGAGGTACAGCCCCATCTGGTACATGGGGAGACTCGAGACACACGAGTTAATCAGAACCGACTTGCTCCCCTTGGACGTAAGACGCGCACTCCAGGGTTCCGCCCTCGAGCTCACCCTCGTAACCAAAGGAGCCAAGTCTCTGATCAGCACTCGTGTCTCCCTGATGGGCATCCCAAGGTACATAATAGGGAAGTCAGCGAGCTTACAATTCAGCCCATCCGTAGTCCGCTGGCGCTCCGCCTCGGGGAACCCGAGGACCATCACCTCGCTCTTGTCAAAATTGATCTTCAGGCCCGATATGGACTCAAAGCACAGAAGCAGGAACTTCAGGTTGATTATGTCAAGGTCTGAACCCTGAACCATGATCAAGGTGTCATCAGCATACTGGAGGTGCGAGATCCCACTTGGGATCAGGTGGCCCACCACCCCCGAGATGTGCCCTGAGCGCTGAGCTCGGTCAAGGATCTCAGCCAGGGCATCCACCGCGGCATTAAACAATATAGGGGAGATCGGTTCCCCTTGTCTAACACCGCAAGAAGGACTAAAGTAGGGGCCGATCTCCCCATTGATATTGATCGTCGTCCTGCCACTCCTCACGAACTGCATAATCCAGCAGATCATGCGATCGTCAAACCCCCTCCTCTCTAGAATGAGCCTCAGGAAGGCCCAATCAAAGCGGTCATATGCCTTCTGGAAGTCCAGCTTAAGGAACACTCCTTTCTGACGTCGAACCTTGACTTCATGGATAATCTCATGAAGTGCCAGGACATCGTTATGAATGAGGCGTCCCTTGAGGAAAGCGAACTCGAGATGATGGGTAAGGCGCTCCATCACCTGAGCGAGACGAATGGCACAGACCTTGGCGAACAGCTGTTGTATGACATTAATCACCGTGATCAGACGGAACTGACGAATATCTGTGTCCCCCACTACCTTGGGGACCAGGGTAATAACACCAAGGTTCAACCGAGACATCACCAGGGTACCCGTGTAGAACTCCTGGAAGAGCTGCAGGATCAAAGGCTGGAGCTGAGTCCAAAAAGTCTGGAAGAAGCAAACCGGAAGGCCATCCGGGCCCGGTGCTGAACTAGACTTCATGGCCTTCAGGGCCGCCTCCACCTCCCCTCCTAAGAAGGGAAGCGTGAGCCTAGCATTCTCCTCGAGAGATACTAGCGCCTCACCGGACCAGAAGTCAGGCGTCAGAGAAACTCCCGACTATGGCGAGGCGGAGAAGAGATCCCGGTAGAAGGCATAAATATGGGAGGAGAGCGCCTGAGGGGTCTCCAACAGCAACTCCCCCTCCCAGAGGCAAGGGATCGAAAACTTCCTCCTCCTACCATTGGCAATGGCATGGAAGTAGGCTGTGTTCGATTCCCCTTGGACAGTCCAGTTCTGGCGACTCCGCTCACGCCAGAATGCCTCCTCTCCCTTATAGATCTCCATAATGGAGGCCTCAAGGGAGTACCTATGGGACCAAGCCTCCGCCGAGAGGCCATGCAGGTCGGCCTCCCGGTCTAAGGTCTAGATCTCCCACAGAATGGACTCCTTCTGAGTCCTGAGGTCCGCCCCCAAGTTCGCCCCCACCCTCGCATGAACTGACGGGCTAATTTGGCACAATGGTGCCAAATATCCACGGCGCAGTACACCCGAGGAGTCGAGGCGGTCGCAGCCATCCACCTCGACTGCACTGCCTCCACGAATCCTCGTTTCTGAAGCCAAAAAGATTCAAAGTGAAAGCGGTTCGGCCGAGGATGGAGGCCCCCTCCCGAGGAGAGGAGGAGAGGGGTATGGTCAGACCCTATCCTCGAGACCGCACGAAGTGAGCAAAAGGGGAAGGCCACCTCCCACTCAACGGAGACAAAGATGCGACCGAGGACACTGCGGATCGGATTCCGCTGATTATTCGACCAGGTGTATCTAGCGCCAGCCAGATCAGCAATGTAGTCATTAAACAAGCGTATCCTAGGGAGGTCCACATTTGCCGAGCTCTTATCATCGGCAGAACGGATAAGGTTAAAATCCCCGGCGACCACCACCGGGATAACTGTCCGTTCCACTTTCGATTTGAGCTCCCGCAAAAAGTCAGCGGACCTCCTATGGTCCGCGGGGCCATAGACAATGATCATCTCCCAACGGAAGCGAGATTGTCTATGGGTAAGCGCCATGCTCACAAAGAATTCCCCACGGTCCATATCATCAATCTCAAAGGTATCCTCCTTCACGCCCAGGAGGATCCCCCTGGAGTGACTGGATGCCGGAAGCCGGGACCAGGAAAACTTGAAGCGGCGCAGAGCCTCCAATTCAGCAATGGAGAAGTCCTGGCGAATCGTATCATGAAGGCCGACAATATCCGGCACTTCCAAGCGAAGAAACTCCTTGATATGACGACGGAGGCCCTCGTTACCAAACCCCCGGATGTTACAAATGAACGCCCGAAAGGCCCGGAGGATGTCCATAATGGACCCTCAAGCCGGGGGGTCCCCTGTGCAGGGACCGAACGAGGCGGGGAGAAGCGGAGCGGACCGCAGCAGACTTGGGAGGCCTCCCACGAGGCCTACCCGAGGGGGTCGGCTTGTGGGTGGACTCCCGCGCATCAGACGCAGGCTGGGTCTCCCTGCTAGAGCCAGGCCCAGCGGGTCCAGCCCCTGCAAGGATCTGGGAGCGTTCCCGCTCCCGGGCAGCAGCGATCGCTCCCGCATACCCCTCACGCACCTTAATGGCCGCAATCTGCTCAAGCTTCGACCCCTTCTCGCCATGGAAGACAATCCCGCAATCATCATCCACCTCACCTAGGTGGGCCAAGGACACCTCGGAGAGAACACAAAAGGGTGAACCAGACAAACCGGAAGGACCAGGGTCAGGAGGAACAGGAGAGGAAGCAGTACCTGAAAACTCGTCGCGAGCAGCAACCCGGCGGGAGGATCTCTCCGCCACCGTCTGCTCGGGCCGAGGCAAGCCAGTCCGAGAGTCAGCGAGGCGGACGCTGTGGCGAGAGGGAGGCGGCGGAGGTGGCCTGGGAGCCCTGGACCGGCGCAGCTTGACCACATCCACGGGGGTGGTGGGGCCCATGAGGCGAGAGCATCATGGGTCCGGGGTGTCCGGAGCGAGGGCGTAGCACACCACCCCAGGGGAGCGCGGGGACTGGTGGGCACACACCTCCAGACCCACACTCCCCGAGGTCTCCATATCCGGGGACGATAGGACGGGAGGGGGGCGTGAGAGGCGACGGGTCCCGGTCGAGGTAGGAGCCGTACTGCGCGATGTCGAGGCCGATGGAGAGCGAGGGGTCGGGGCGGAAGCAGCGGGGGAGGTCCACCGGGGCCAGCTTGGCCGGCGTGCTCAGCGACAGGGGGCGCCTCCCGGGGAAGAAGGGGCCCCCACCCGAGAGTCCAGCAGTCGGGAGAGGTGACGCGTCAGGGGCGAGCGGCGACTCCGGGTCCGAACCCAAGTCACTATCCGAGTGCTCCTCCCTAGAGCCTCCACCGCCCGCCCCCGCGTCGTCGTCGGCCGGCGGGAGGGAGGAAGGAGGGGAGAGGCCCACCTCCGGCACGGCCACCTCCTCGTCGAGATCCACCAGGAGATCCCGGCCCACACGGTCGAAGAAGAAGTGCGGGAGCGAGACCGGGAAGACCGAGGTGTCGGGGCAGAGCAGGCGCAGCCTGACTGGCCCGTGCCCAGCCAGAGAACCCAAGTCCACCTCCATCACCTTGCCCATAGTCTGGGCCACAAGCTCCACCACCTCCTGCCTCCGGGCCTCGAGCGGGATCCCGATGAGACGGACCCAAACCTCCGAGAGGGTGGCCACCGTATCCTGATCCGCCGAAGAAGGCTGGATGGAGACCTTGAGCTGGTGCAGAGGAAGCGTGAAGGCGGAGCCGAGGGCGCACATGCGAAGGACGGCCACATAGGGGAACGAGACAAAAAACTCCGACGCCGAGACACGTCCCACAGGCCACTCATAGCCGGGCAGAGCCGCGCTAAGCTCGTCCTGCAGCAAGGCCTCGGTCAACTCCGCCGAGAGGGGGTGTCCTGGACCGGGAGTACCGACACCCTCGCCAAGGTCTCAGGCACGGTCGTCGGGACGCCGCCCAGGTCGATGAAGTAGAACCCCCCATCGACCCCGTGCCCGTACTACTCGAGCGACTCCCTGTGGCGCGGGACGGCCGCAGTCGCCACCGACGCACCCGCGCCACCAGTGGCAGCAGACGAGGAGGCCGGCTTCTTCTTCTTGCCCTTTTTCTTCTTCTTCTTGGGGACCACGGCCTCTCCCGCACCGGGCGGAGTCGACGCCACCGGGGCCGACGCCGAGCCCTCCCGCCATGGACCAGCGTCCGCCCGGCCAGCCCCCAGTCGAGGACCCTCCACGGCCGCCGAGGTTTCGCACACCTAAAGGGCCGCGGAGCGCAGCCGCTGCTCCCTCGCGAGCTCCTCCGCAGATGGCCGAGGAGGAGACCGGCGAGAGTCCACCAGCCGACGACGGGCACAGGGGGAGAGCGGGAGGGGCGACGGGACATCGAGCGGAACTGCAGCGGGGGAGACCGGCACGCAGTGTGCCGGTAGGCTCCCTGGGGGCCGCGCATGGGGGGTGGCGACGGGGGGGCTCCAGGGGGAGGCATGGGCGGTGGAGGAGAGGACCGACGCGGGGGAGGAGAGGACCGACGCGGGGGAGGCGAGGGCCGCCGCGGGGGGGACGGGGGCGACACGGGGAGTCGTGCCTCAACGTCGCTGGTGGGCTCCTGGGGCAGGGTGCCATGAGGGCATCGCGGAAGGAGCGAAGGAGAGGGGCAGGAGATGGGGTGGAGGTCGGTGGCGGGACAGAGACGGGGTGGAGGGCGACAGGAGGAAGCGGTTCCCTGTAGGGTTTGGCCCTCGACCGCCCAGGACGGGCCGGCTCGGGACAACTGGCCCCTGCGGGGTGTCCCCGCAGGGAGACGAGGCAGGCCGCCCTCGAGCCGGCCCATCCAGGCCACACACAGGCCGGGGCCCACGTGCAGCCAAGGAGGCCGGCCCAGGGGGAGCCCCAACCACAGGCGCAGAAGCGTACCCGCCCAGTCCTCCCAGCCTGCTGCAGGGCGCCAGACGCGGCGTGGCGGAGCGCCCGGGCGAGGCCGACCAGCCAGCGCGCTGGGAGGAACTCCCGAGGAGGGCGGATCAGGGCCGAGGGCATCGGGAGTGGGACCCGAGTTTGTCGTCGCCGGAGACATCTCCTTCCACCTCACTCCAAGACTGCACCGCGGCGCCACCAGCGCCTCCTCGTCCTCCACGTCTGTGCCAGCCGCGGTAAGTCGGCGAAGCTCGCCACCTTCGCCGCGGCAATGGGCGAGGGAGGCGAACGGCCTCCCTCCCGACGCAACCAAGCCCGTCGGTGAGCCACAGGCCCCGAGCACCCAATGGCGGCACCATGGCCGCCCAATGCGCCTCGCCTCGGAGTTCGGCTCGGCATCCACCACCACCCCCAAGCGGAGAGGGGGAGGCGGTTGTCCGCCGGCCGGAGGACGACGGAGGCCTAAGTCCACCCCGGGTCGGCAACCCGCGAAGCTAGAGGAAGAGGACGCCGACCAGCGGAGGACCAGCATCTCCGGGGCGGCGGGGGAGGGACCCATGGGCGGCGCCCCGGCGCGGCGGCGGCGGCCGAGATCCACCGGCGAATTCAAAAAACGTCCCTGTCTAACGGGCTCATCTCCATACCAGGGAAAACAGAGTCCGCGATCACTGTTTCCTCCGGCCCATGATTTCTCAAGGGGGGTGTCAACTTGAGAATGTAAATGAGCTAATAGATCAACCTACGGGTACATCGAAGGAAGAGCTGGTGAGAAACACCTTCTGGGAAGACGATGCAAAAATAATACTAGCAATGCCTATCAGGGACGAGTTTGAGGATTTTATCTCATGGCACTATGATTATGATAGTAAGGGGGAGTTTTTGGTCGAGTCTGCCTACTGGTTTATATGTAACATGCTGAGATGGACCCGCCAGCATCATCATCAAATGGTAATGCGGAGACGTTTCAGTGGAAGCAAATCTGGAAGTTTTCATGCCAGCCGAAAGTGAGCAATTCCTTTGGAGATTAGGCCATAACAGTTTGCCTTTGAAAACCAACATACAGAGAAGGGGAATGGAGTGTCACACACGCTGTCACTACAAGAAATAATTGCTACGCCGACGGCCGGCTGCCGTCGGCACAGCGCGAAATTGTCGTCGGCACAGGCTGTGCCGACGGTGGCCGTCGACGTAGCCCCCTTGGCATACGTCCTTGTCGGCACAGCTCCGTGGCCGTCGGCACAGCCCCTCCCCCTCGGCAAAGCGTCTTCTAGCGGGCCCCGTGTGTCAGTCAACAGCCGTCTTGGCTAACGGTTCAGTCTGGAGCTACCCCGATGGCCAAGCCGTCGGCACAGGAATGGAGCTACGCCGACGGCCAGGCCGTCGGCATAGCCTAAATTTATTTTTTATTTTTTAAATTTTTTATTTTTAAAAATCTTTAATTTATTTGACTCTTTAATCTCCCGCTTTAATCATTTTAACACTATTTATAGTTAATAATTGATTAAGTCCGTTCGGTCACCCATCCTAGCACTAATTTACTCATTGTTGTCAATAGTATGATATCATTCCTATTAACTCTTATATCATCATGTCATATGGTTGTATTTTTTGAAATTACAAGCAATTATTTAAGTAAAAAACAATGAATAAGTAAAAATATTATTGAATTCAAATAAAAATATAATGATTTTATTTTTTTTGTATTTTTTATTTAATATGGAATAATTAATATCTTTAAATCTGTAAATTGGAATTCGGCAAATAATATGTCTAAATTGATTAGAAAAATGAGAGGAATCCAAATATGATATCAATATCAACTTATCACAAACTATTTCGTGATTCTTATCATAATTTCATTTGCCCGTTTAAAACGGCACGCATAAAGATTCTTAGCTCGGGACTGAGACTCGCTAAACTTGAAGTGCATCTACGATGAAACAACATATTTTGAACCTAAAATGATTTTTGTAAAAAATCATGAGCATCCGATCATGTACCTGTAGTTCATATCTGACCTACTTCCTACGGATTCGGCAGGAATTTGTCTTTTTCACCAGGGATAGACGGAAATGTTTGAGATCCCCGTGTTATGAAATTATCCATGTAAGGTGGTCTAGTATTTTTGAAAAATGTGACGGTAGTATTTTGAATTAGCCATTTGGTGGTTGCTTCACAAAACCGTCCGTTTTTTGCACTCGGAAAATGGAAAACGGTTTTTTGGTGCGACGGAAAGGAAAACTTTCTCCTGAATCATTGTTCGCCATCTCATGATGTACACTTATACATAATATGGACACATTATCACAAACTATGCATTCATTCTAGCCATAACATTGGTTATTTGACCCGAAAGTCAAGAAACCTCGAACGAGATATGTCATTTTGTGAAGGTTTTTTTGAGACATAATCAATATACCAAGTTTGATATTTTTCCTTCTAACTATGTCACATAATATGACACCACGCGAAGGTTTCACGTTGTTTGGATCGTTTTTAAATTTATGATGCCTGTTTTAAACTATCGTTAAATTTTGTCGAAGGGCGGACATGAAGATTCTTAGCTCGAGGCTGAGAATCGCTAAACTTGAAGTGGATCTATGATGAAACAACGTATTTTTAACCTAAAAATGATTTTTGTAAAAAATCATGAGCATCCGATCACGTACCTGTAGTTCATATCTGACCCACTTCCTACCGATTCGACAGGAATTTGTCTTTTTCACCAGGGATAGACGGAAATGTTTGAGATCCCTCTGTTATGAAATTATCTATGTAAGGTGGTCTATTATTTTTGAAAAATGTGACGGTAGCATTTTGAATTAGCCATTTGGTGGTTGCTTCACAAAACCGTCCGTTTTTTGCACTCGGAAAATGGAAAACGGCTTTTTGGTGCGACGAAAAGTAAAACTTCCTCCTGAAACATTGTTCGCCATCCCATGATGCATACTTATGCATAATATGGACACATTATCACAAACTATGGCTTCATTCTAGCCATAACATTGGTCATTTGACCCAAAAGTCAAGAAACCTCGAACGAGATAGGTCATTTTGTGAAGCTTTTTTGAGACATAATCAATATACCAAGTTTAATATTTTTCATTCTAACTATGTCACATAGTATGACACCACGCGAAGTTTTCATGTTGTTTGGATCGTTTTTGAATTTATAATGCCCGTTTTAAACCATCGTTATACTTTGTCGAAGGGTGGGCATGAAGATTCTTAGCTCGGGCTGAGACTCGCTAAACTTGAAGTGGATCTATGATGAAACAACATATTTTGAACCTAAAAATGATTTTTGTAAAAAATCATGAGCATCCGATCATGTATCTATAGTTCATATCTGACCCACTTCCTACCGATTCGGCAGGAATTTGTCTTTTTCACCAGGAATAGAAGGAAATGTTTGAGATCCCCCTGTTATAAAATTATCCATGTAGGTGGTCTAATATTTTTGAAAAATGTGACGGTAGCATTTTGAATTAGCCATTTGGTGGTTGCTTCACAAAACCGTCCGTTTTTTGCACTCGGAAAATGGAAAACGGCTTTTTGGTGCGACGAAAAGGAAAACTTTCTCCTGAAACATTGTTCGCCATCCCATGATGCATACTTATGCATAATATGGACACATTATCACAAACTATGCCTTCATTTTAGCCATAACATTGGTCATTTGACCCAAAAGTCAAGAAACCTCGAACGAGATAGGTCATTTTGTGAAGGTTTTTTTGAGACATAATCAATATACCAAGTTTAATATTTTTCCTTCTAACTATGTCACATAATATGACACCACGCGAAGGTTTCATGTTGTTTGGATCGTTTTTGAATTTATAATGCCCGTTTTAAACCATCGTTATACTTTGTCGAAGGCTGGGCATGAAGATTCTTAGCTCGGGGCTAAGACTCGCTAAAATTGAAGTGGATCTATGATGAAACAACATATTTTGAACCTAAAAATGATTTTTATAAAAAATCATGAGCATCCGATCATGTACCTATAGTTCATATCTAACCCACTTCCTACCGATTCGGCAGGAATTTGTCTTTTTCACTAGGGATAGACGGAAATATTTGAAATCCCCCTGTTATGAAATTATCCATGTAAGGTGGTCTAGTATTTTTGAAAAATATGACGGTAGCATTTTGAATTAGTCATTTGGTGGTTGCTTCACAAAACCGTCTGTTTTTTGCACTCGGAAAATGGAAACGGCTTTTTGGTGCGACGAAAAGGAAAACTTCCTCCTGAAACATTGTTCGCCATCCCATGATGCATACTTATGCATAATATGGACATATTATCACAAACTATGCCTTCATTCTAGCCATAACATTGGTCATTTGACCCAAAAGTCAAGAAACCTTGAACGAGATAGGTCATTTTGTGAAGGTTTTTTTGAGACATAATCAATATACCAAGTTTGATATTTTCCCTTCTAACTATGTCACATAATATGACACCACGCGAAGGTTTCATATTGTTTGGATCGTTTTTGAATTTATAATGCCCGTTTTAAACCATCATTATACTTTGTCGAAGGGTGGGCATGAAGATTCTTAACTCGGGGCTGAGACTCGTTAAACTTGAAGTGGATCTACGATGAAACAACATATTTTGAACCTAAAAATGATTTTTGTAAAAAATCATGAGCATCCGATCATGTACCTGTAGTTCATATCTGACCCACTTCCTACCGATTCGGCAGGAATTTGTCTTTTTCACCAGGGATAGACGGAAATGTTTGAGATCCCCGTGTTATGAAATTATCCATGTAAGGTGGTCTAGTATTTTTGAAAAATGTGATGGTAGCATTTTAAATTAGCCATTTGGTGGTTGCTTCACAAAACCGTCCGTTTTTTGCACTTGGAAAATAGAAAACTGCTTTTTGGTGCGACGAAAAGGAAAACTTCCTCCTGAAACATTGTTCGCCATCCCATGATGCATACTTATGCATAATATGGACACATTATCACAAATTATGCCTTCATTCTAGCCATAACATTGGTCATTTGACCCAAAAGTCAAGAAACCTCGAACGAGATAAGTCATTTTGTGAAGGTTTTTTTGAGACATAATCAATATACCAAGTTTGATATTTTTCCTTCTAACTATGTCACATAATATGACACCACGCGAAGGTTTCGCATTGTTTGAATCGTTTTTGAATTTATAATGCCCGTTTTAAACTATATATAATGTTTTATATTTTACTGAATTTTTGTTTATAAATGTGTAATATTTGAGTGTAGATAGATAGATTTTTTTTATGCAAATTTTCATATATTATTTGTATTTTTCTGAATTAGAATGATTTAGTTATGATTTTTCAAAAAATAATGAAAAAGGAAAAAATCTGGAGGCCTATGCCGACGGCCTGGCCGTCGGCACAGACCAAACAAAATTTTTCAAAGAGAGCTTGGCTGCCTAACGTCGTTTTCGTCCTCGTGTCTAAACTGGGGCTACGCCGAGGGCTATATCTACGCCGAGGGCCACCGTCGGCACAGACCTCGCTACTACGCCGACGGCCACACTACGCCGAGGGCTACCCTCGGCACCGTCATCTACGCCGACGGCCGGGCTGGTCGGCTGGCCAGGGAAGACAGCTACGCCGACGGCCCCGACCTTTGGCCGTCGGCGTAGCCGGCCGGCCGTCGGTGCCTTAGTTCTTTGCTGTAGTGTGTGGCGCTGGTGGCGTTGGAGGAATAAAGTCAATGCAAAGGAGAATGTAGACTCGCATGATAATATGATCTATCAGATCAAGCAGCTACAGTTTGAATCTCTGCAGTTCTGTCGAACGTGGCAGGAGAGAAAAGAGACAGCTGCTGTTCCCGCTAAATGGAAGAAACCAGAAGGCGATGTTCTACGGGCCAAGGAGGAAGGGGCTTTGCGAAGTGAGAGGATCGGGAGCTGGATGGTTGCCACATCTGGCAAGTGCGTCACAGGCGGAGGCCGAGGCATCCATGCATGTGCTGCAAGCGGCAGCAGACTGGGGAATGGTGGCGATCGATGGGGAAACTGATTCACAGAACATGGTGAAGGCGCTACAAGGACCCAGCTTTGATAGAGCACCTGAAGGTGGGCAGTACAGCGACATCCGTATGGCTATGCACCAAGAAACTATAATAAATTAGCTCATGCCCTAGCGGCCTATGGTGCAAGTAGGCGTGAACGAAGGCGTGTGTGTGGCCTGAATCACTGCCACACGACGATATAAGAGCATCTATAGCGAACCATGTAAACTCGCCGAGGGCGCACCCCCGTATCGCTAACCTCCTCCAGTGGCGCACCCCCAGGGCGCCGTCGGGGGATCCCCTCCCACCGCCTAACCTCCCCTCTTCCTGATCCCTTCCTCTCCACTGCTGCTGCCGGCGCCGGCCGCGGTGGCGGCGCCCCTGGTACCGAACGGTGCTAGAGGAGGTGGGTGCGGCGTACATCCCCACCGGTGCGGCTGGGGCTGGGTCGTTGAGGATGGATGTGGGCGGTGGTCGGGGCGGCGTTCCCCGGCCTGGCAGCGGCGGCAATCTTACCTGGCTTCGGCTTCTCGGGAGGTGGTTCGCCGTGGGTCTAGGCGGTCCGCCTGGACCAGCCGTCTTCCTGGCGGCGCGAGCGGGTGGTGGGCGGCACGGCTAGGGCGCTGGTCTAGCCGGCGCTCACAGGCGGAGCGACCTCGTGGAGATGGCGGTGAACCACCGGTTCGGACTTGGATCCGATCCGTGGCGATCTGGGTTGTCGGTCAAGATAGGATTTTGCGCCATGATCTGGGCCAGGGTGGTCCATCCAGAGAGTTGTGAGTACTGTTGTTGGCTTGGCCACGATGGCAAAACATCACTCTGGATTGCCATCTCTTAGATTTGCTCTGCTCGAATAAAGGTGGTGGTCCTTTGGTTTCTTTCGCATGAAGACGAAGATCTACTTGATGTCTGCTCTCATTGATCTAATCTGGAGAGGGGGGTTCCGGAAGGCTCCGCCAGTGAACTCCCATGGGCCTATAATGCCTGAAGAATGCTGGATCGTAAGGTATTCGGTCGTGCGCACCTTGTTTTTCTGGCCGTTTTGTTTCAGCGGGAGCGTTGCAAAGCTCTGTTGTTTGTTCCCACCAAGTGCCATCTTAGAGCCATGGCGAAGTCAGATGCGAAGAATGTCAGAAAAGCGGAAATATGAGGGTAGCGATGGTGAGTTTTGTTCTTGTGGCGACGAAGAACTGGTTGCATGATCTGGGACTCGTTACAACGACTGTTGGTGCGGGAAGACAACACAGGGGAGTTCCCAGTCTTATCTTGCAGGATGAAAATCCAAGGTCTGGCCTTAACTGGTTGTGTCTGGCAATGACCTTGTTGAAAGCATTGTTTTGTGAGCAAGGACTTTCTCCAGGGTGAAAACCTATGATCTTTGATCGTGCAACGACGGCGCTTGGGCATTGTTTCCTTCTTGAAGGCGTTGTTATTGGAGTGGAGGACTATTGGTGGTGTTCTGATGGTGTCACTATCGTTACTTTGAGGATTAGTTCTCTGTAGCGGGACTTTTATCCTTTTGTAATTCTTCTTTCTTTTTTCTGGGCAGTGTGCATCCGTAGAGCCACTAGGGCATGCGTTGTTGCAGAGGCTGGGTGTAATTGGTATTCTTGTGATATTAATACATACTCTTTTCCAAAAAAATGTAAACTCGCCGAACCGTAAAACGCGGATAGAGACCATGGAAAATGTTTTTTACCGTTTGAAATGAGGTGGCGCAGAACGAAGCCCGTAAACTCGACCTGTGTCGTTTGGCTATGCAGTTTGCAGGCTTTGTTTTGCGCCGATACAGTTTCAAACGGTTAAACCCAGGATTTCAAGAGGGCTCCCGACCCCTCCTCCTCCCGCACCCACGCGGAGGCGGCGCGCCGCGCCGGGCGGCCTCCACTCCCCGCCCAGCCCTTCCTTTCGTGTTCTCTCCTCCCCGCCGCCGCCGCCCGGATCATCGCCAGGCAAAGACCTGGGGGCGTGGCGGTGGCGGCATCCCTGATCGCAATCTGGCGGGAAGGTGGCGGCATCCATGATCGCGATCTGGCGGGAAGGCGGCGGCGTTCGTTCCGGCTGGTTTGGCGGTGGTGTTGTGGCGAGCGGCGGTCGGTGATCCTCGGCCCAGATGGCGGCAGGCAGCGGTGGGGATCTATGCCTATTCGCGATCTGTCCCGTATGTTGGCCTCGACGCCGGTGCCCAGGCGACCCGGGCCTTGTCCGTGACACTAGGGCGCTTGGGGCATCTGCCCCCGGCATGGTGGTGGTGGCCTCCTTCTCCGTCGGAATGGTCGGCCGAGTGGTCTTGCCGTCTTGCGGCGGATCCTGCTAGTTTCCGGCTGGTGGCGTGGGGGCCGCTGGCTCGGTTTCAATAAAGGAGGTGGTTCTAGATCCCTCTCAAGCTAAGACGATGATCTGTCGGATGTTGGTCTCCATTGATTTGGTTTCAGTGTCGTGTTTCATAAGGCTCCGCCAGCGAACTCCATAAGTGTTATCATGCCGTGAGTTTGCTGGAAGGATTGAATTCGGTCGTACGCACCCATGTTTTACCCTGACTGTTTGGTTTCAGAGGGTGTGCTTCGAAGCTTTGTTGGTTGTTATTATCATGGGGCATGTTCTCGTTCCATGGTGCTGACGGAGAAAGTCATGGAGACCGAGATCTGAAGACAGACAATGATGGTTCGAGTCTGGGTGGTGATGAGGAATTGGCTAGGTGACTTTTGAAATGGAGCAGTGGCATGCCAGTGGGGACGACTACACATGAGAGGTTCATGGTCCTACCTCTCAGGGTGAAAACCCAAGGTCTAGCCTTAATTGGTTGTGCCTGGCAATGGCCTTGTTGAACGTATTGTTTTGAGAGCGCGGACTTTCTTTAGGGTGAAAACCAAGATCTTTGATCGGGCGATGACGGTGTTTGTGCACTGTTTCCTTCTTGGAGGCGTCGTTTTTAGAGAAGCTAAACTTCTGGTGTTGTCTTGGTGGTGGTAGTACTGCTGTTTCAAAGAATGAGTCACTGTAGTGGGACTTTTTTTCTAATCCTTCTTTCTTTTTTTGGCTATGTGCATCCGTGTGACCGCTAGAGCAATGCGTTGTTGCAGAGGCTGTGTATAATTGGTATCATCTGATATTAATTTATGCTCCTTTCCAAAAAAAAACAGGATTTCAGACATTTCAGTATTTTTCATACGAAATCATACAAAAACTAATTCAATAAAAATAACCAATTGATCATCCACGATACATTATTATACAAATCAAATTACAATAAATAGTTCCAAAAAATGGTTAAACAAATAGTTTGAACATAGCCAAATGAATGTTTTTGTTACACATACACAAATGAAATAAGATATGTTGATCACGGCCGGCCATGCCTCACCCAGTGGTGGTCGATCAGATCTTTTTGGAGCTGCGAGTGGGTGTCCTCGTGTTCAGTCATGTACGAGTCAACAAAAGCTTAAAGACGGTCGGGGTTTCTTTGTGGCTTCACTCGCTGCCAACATTGTCATAGAAGCACTCCAAGGCAAACCCTCTCTCGTCCTCAGTAATCATGTTGTGAAGAATGACACAACATGTCATAATGTTTCTGAGGGTTTTAATGTCCCAGTAATGAGCGGGACCTCGCACAATTACAAACCGAGCTTGCAAAACACCAAAAAACTCCCTCGATATCCTTTTGGGCTGCCTCTTGTGCCTTGGCTAAGAAAGCTTCTTTGTTTGATTGAGGACCATGAATGGTTTCACTAAAGTTGTCCATTCTAGTATATGTCGTTAGCTAGATGGTGGTACCCCATTGTGTAGTCATTTTTCATGACTTTGCAATTGCACGCTGGTGCTTCTCCACTGGCAAGCCTTTCAAAGAGATGGGAGCGATGTAAGATACTGATGTCATTGAGTGATCCCGGCAAGCCAAAAAAACAATGCCAAATCCACAGGTCTTCAGATGCTATGGCTCAAGCACAGTCGTTGGATCACGGCTTTTATCGCAATATTGCCCTTGCCAAGCTTTTTGGCAATTCTTCCACTTCCAGTGCATACAATCCACACTGCCAAGCATGTCGAGCCAACCCCTCTCAAGGTTCTTCTCCATCAATATTTTTGTATCTTCCTCGTTGGGAGCTCGAAGATACTCCTCACCGAACAGTCGGATCACAAGCTTTCGAATAGATTCAATGGTTGTATCTTCACCAATGCGAAGGTACTCATCACAACAATCTACATGCTAAACCCAAGGACCCCGTTTGTCGGGGATATAACCCCAGGTACCCCAAAGTCGGGGTATAAATAGATATCCATGAAGGAATAAAGGATTTGATGAAAGACATATGGGGAGAAAAATACATATATGAATAGAAAAACAAGACACGAAGAGAATGAAATAATAGAAGTAATAGACATATATGAGTAAAGAAATAAGGCACAAAGAGAATAAGATAATAGGAAAAAGGAAAAGGCACCACTGGGCCGAATTATGTCTAATTCGGCCTTATACTAGTGCTACTAAACCATATTTGCCCCCCTTGGGCCGAATTACCAACTTGCCTGGCTGGGTCGAGTTACCCAAGCCGGCCCACTGGATCCTCGCCTTGTCACCACCTCGCTATCTCCCGCCAGCGGTGCCGACGCCTCCTCGCCGAAGTCCCTGCCGGCCTCGCCACCAAGCTGACCTACTAGCGCCAACACTCCCACGACTGTTCCCCCCGACGCCATCTCAACGCCTTCGCTCCCTCGCCAGCATATCCCGGGTGGGCTAGATTCGGCCCACCACGGGGTCAATATTCGGCCCACCACGGGGTCAATAACGCACTCCGCATTCAACTTCGACGCCCCCAGCTACATTCAGTGGATCCCGGGTGCACCGAATCAGGCAAACCCCGGCCCACCGCAGTCCCCCTCGCCAGACCGGCTCCCGACTGGGCTACATCGCATGGACCAGGCCGAATGAAGCATCAATCCGGCTGAGCCTCTTCTGAATAGTTCGTTCAAGGAGAAAATAACTCGGCTAGGCTGCATGTTGTATCAGTCGGCTGGGTAGATGGATAATTCAGCTGGGCCTAAAGATAATTCGGCTGGGCCTCATTCTCTTGCTATTTTGACCAGGCCGAATCAGCCAGGCAGTTGGCCGAGTTACCACCTCTTACGGGGCGTCTGGGCCGAGTTATTCCGCCCCATACGTCCTCTTATTTACCTCCAGGTGATTCCTCGGCCTCCACGAGAACATGTCAACGGTTCAGGACAAGGACTACAAGTATCGTGTCAGTCTTGGGACGCCCGTGGCTCAGACTGACACATGTCATAAGGAATATGCCCTTGGCATCTTAGGAGATGCTAGGGAATATGCCAAGCATCTCCAGAGATGACAAGGCATATGTTGTGCATCTCAAGAAGATGCTAAGGCATATGCTGAAAAGATACCAAGCGTATGAAACAAGCCTTGTCCCCTGGGCTCCCCTTTATAAGGAGCACCAGGGGGGTCGTTCAAGAGGAGGCCCCGAAGGGCTCCTCCCCTATCTGCTCAATAGGAGCTCTCCTTCTTCTTCTTCCTCCACTCTTACAGAGAGATCTAGATAGAGGCATAGGAGATACAGCTCAAGAAGCATGATTGTAGCCACAAGTATGGCAAGATTATAAGAGATTAGATGTAGAGGAAGAGGTGTTATCTCCACATGAGAGCCTCAATCCTAGATACATTGTATTTCTCTTTGTTCATACGAGTGCGGTCTTCACTGCATCATCCCTCCCCGGATTCCTCCACGTCCATCGGCCCCAACTTTAGCCTACCCATGGCATATGCCGTGATACTACCACGACATTTGGCGCCTACTGTGGGGCCTCTTAGTGGCGTTGGTTGGGTTTCCATCCGGTTGGGAGCATCTTCATCAACCTCTTCCTCATAGAGCTCCTTCACCTCCTCCAAGCGAACAGAGAACATAGAGGTTAGCGCGGAGGCTCTCCAAGTCTGACTCAGCAAGGCAGGTAAGACTCAGCAAGAATGACTCAAACTCTTCTCCAAGCATACTGTAAGTACCAGGTAACTCAGCAGGGCAGGTATGACTTAGCGAGAATGACTCAAACACTTCTCCAAGTATACTGTAAGTACCAGATAACTCAGCCACAACACTCGATCTTTCACCCCGTGGAGAAAATAACTTAACCCGGAGACTAGCCAACGTATCCGTAGAGATACCTTTAGATTGAGAGAACATTATGTTGATTCAGATCAGTATTTGACCATCTTATTTATGATTCGGATAGAATTTGAGTCAGCTTATTTATAATTCGGATAGAATTTGAGTCAGCTTATTTATAATTCAGATAGAATTTGAGTCAGCTTATTTATAATTCGGATAGAATTTGAGTCAGCTTATTTATGATTCGGATAGGATTTGAGTCAGTTTATTATACTTTGGATTGACCTTTAACTCAGCTCACCAGCCAGCTTATTGATGATTCGGATAGAAATTGAGTCGGTTTATTTATGCTTTGGATTAACCTTTAACTCAGCTCACAATAGCCAGCTTATTGATGATTCAGATAGAAATTGAGTCAGTTTATTTGTGCTTTGGATTAACCTTTAATTCAGCTCACAAACTTATTGATGATTCAGATAGAATTTGAGTCAGATTATTTATGCTTTGGATTAACCTTTAACTCAGCTCATTAGCCAGCTTATTGATGATTCGGATATAATTTGAGTCAGTTTATTTATGTCTCGGATTAACCTTTAACTTAGCTTAGTAGCTTATCTCTGATTCGGACTAACATTTGATTCAGCTTGCTAGGGTATTGTTGGGGATATGCTATATGGGCATCCTCATAGCATGTCACTTATCCGGATAACCCGGGTGGCCCACAGTTGGTAGCATGGCCTATGGCCTGCTGGGCGGCCCAGTTAGATGGATCCAGAAGGGAGGCCCATGCCGGATAAAGGAAGGCTACGGTAGAGTTACCAGCGTACCCAGAGCCTTGGAGTGTAAGATACACAAGACTAGTAATAGACGATGTAGGACTCTGTAACCTGTCCGGCTAGGACTTTTCCCTGTAACCCTAGGACCTGGCGACTATATAAGTCGGGCCTATGGGAGCCTTTAGGGCACAACTTCATACAACCTCGCACAGCGAACCTATCTCTATAACTCGGCGTATTACCCTTATAGTGATTTATAGCAGGAGTAGGATTCCGCCACCGTCGTGGAATCTGAACCTGGGTACGCTGTGTTACCTCGTACCCGTCAATCGTCTGCCTTCCCCCACGTCTCTAAATATGCACTGTGAGGACCCCTCCATGGCGTACTCGTCGACAATACCACGACATGTATATTATAATTCAGATTTGTATTCGGACTTGGCATACTATCTTATCTATGATTCGGACTAAAGTTTGATTCAGCTCGCCAGATTGCCAGGTTATGTTATGTCTCGGATTGATATTTCACTATCTTGCTAGGTTATCTTGTATCTCGGATGACTATTTGCCAACTTATCATATCTCGAATCTATATCTCATATCAACATATCGAATCAGATCTCTCAGCGATTAGCCCTATTATCATATCCCAAAACTTAAGCTCGGATCTATATCTCGGATCCATATCAAATGCAAATTGACATCATCTCATCGGATCAAATTATATCTTAGCAAATAGATGACTCGGATTTGGAATCAGATGACTTGGATTTGAGTCATATAACTCGGATTTTAAGCTAGATAACTCAGATTCGAGACATAAGTCAAATATGAGTAAACTAACTCGAATTTGGAATCAGATGACTCGTATTTTAGTCATATAACTCGGATTTTGAGCCAGATAACTCAGATTCGAGACATAAGTCAAATATGAGTAAAGTAACTCGGATTTGGAATCAGATGACTCGGATTTGAGTCATATAACTCAGATTTTGAGCCAGATAACTCAGACTCGAGACATAAGTCAAATATGAGTAAAGTAACTCGGATTTGAGTCATATAACTTGGATTTTGAGCCAGATAAACTCAGATTCGAGACATAAGTCAAATATGAGTAAAGTAACTCGAATTTGAGTCATATAACTCGGATTTTGAGCTAGATAACTCAAATTCGAGACATAAGTCAAATATGAGTAAAATAACTCGGATTTGGAAACAGATTACTCGGATTAAAACTTACCAAAAGAGGTTAAAATACCAGTGCCCAAGAAGACCAGAAGTCAAAAACTTACCCAAAAGGGTTATGACCAGTGCCCAAGAAGGCCAGAAGTCAAAAACTTACCCAAAAGGGTTATGACCAGTGCCCAAGAAGGTCAGAAGTCAAAAACTTACCCAAAAGGGTTATGACCAGTGCCCAAGAAGTCCAGAAGTCAAAAACTTACCCAAAAGGGTTATGACCAGTGCCCAAGAAGTCCAGAAGTCAAAAACTTACCCAAAAGGGTTATGACCAGTGCCCAAGAAGGCCAGAAGTCAAAAACTTACCCAAAAGGGTTATGACCAGTGCCCAAGAAGGCCAGAAGTCAAAAACTTACCCAAAAGGATTATGACGAGTGCCCAAGAAGGCCAGAAGTCAAAAACTTGCCCAAAAAGGTTAGGAGCAGTGCCCAAAATGGCCAGAAGTCATTACTTACCCAAAGGGGTTATAATACCAGTGCCCATGAAGGCCAGAAGTCATATCTTACCCAAAAGGGTTAAAAGACCAGTGCCTATAAAGGCTAGGTATCACGAACTTACCCAAAAGGGTTATGGGACATAGAAGTATACAACCAAAATATATTAAGTCGGAAGGTAACTCTGAGAATATTTGAATTTGAAGCCTATGCACGACTCTACGAGTTCCACATAGCCTCGGGGACTAATCTCGAGGATATAACCCCAGGTACCCCAAAGTCGGGGTATAAATAGATATCCATGAAGGAATAAAGGATTTGATGAAAGACATATGGGGAGAAAAATACATATATGAATAGAAAAACAAGACATGAAGAGAATGAAATAATAGAAGTAATAGACATATATGAGTAAAGAAATAAGGCACAAAGAGAATAAGATAATAGGAAAAAGGAAAAGGCACCACTCGGCCGAATTATGTCTAATTCGGCCTTATACTAGTGCTACTAAACCATATTTGCCCCCCTTGGGCCGAATTACCAACTTGCCTGGCTGGGCCGAGTTACCCAAGCCGGCCCACTGGATCCTCGCCTTGTCACCACCTCGCTATCTCCCGCCAGCGGTGCTGACGCCTCCTCGCCGAAGTCCCTGCCTCGCCACCAAGCTGACCTACTTGCGCCAAGACTCCCACGATTGTTTCCCCCCGGCGCCATCTCAACGCCTTCGCTCCCTCGCCAGCATATCCCGGGTGGGCCAGATTCGGCCCACCACGAGGTCAATAACGCACCCCGCATTCAACTTCGACGCCTGACTACATTTAGTGGATCCGGGGGCGAATCAGTAAACCCGCCCACCATGGTCCCTCGCCAGACCGGCTCCCGACTGGGCTACATCGCATGGACCAGGCCGAATGAAGCATCAATCCGGCTGGGCCTCTTCTGAATAGTTCTTCCAAGGAGAAAATAACCCGGCTGGGCTGCATGTTGTATCAGTCGGCTAGGGAGATGGATAATTCGGCTGGGCCTAAAGATAATTTGGCTGGGCCTAAAGATAATTTGGCTGGGCCTCATTCTCTTGCTATTTTGACCAGGCCGAATCAGCTAGGCAGCTGGCCGAGTAACCACCTCTTACGGGGCGTCTGGGCCGAGTTATTCCGCCCCATACGTCCTCTTATTTACCTCCAGGTGATTCCTCGACCTCCACGAGAACATGCCAACGGTTCATGATAAGGACTACAAGTATCGTGTCAGTCTTGGGACGCCCGTGGCTCAGACTGACACATGTCATAAGGAATATGCCCTTGTCATCTTAGGAGATGCTAGGAAATATGCCAAGCATCTCCAGAGATGCCAAGGCATATGCTAAAAAGATACCAAGCGTATGGAACAAGTCTTGTCCCCCGGGTTCCCCTTTATAAGGAGCACCAGGGGTATCGTTCAAGAGGAGGCCCCGAAGGGCTCCTCCCCTGTCTGCTCAATAGGATCTCTCCTTCTTCTTCTTCCTCCACTCTCACAGAGAGATCTAGATAGAGACATAGGAGATACAGCTCAAGGAGCATGATTATAGCCACAAGTATGGCAAGATTATAAGAGATTAGATGTAGAGGAAGAGGTGTTATATCCACATGAGAGCCTCAATCCTAGATACATTATATTTCTCTTTGTTCATACGAGTGCGGTCTTCACTGCATCATCCCTCCCCGGATTCCTCCACGTCCATCGCCCCTAACTTTAGTCTACCCATGGCATATGCCGTGATACCACCACGACACCGTTGTCATCTCTACGGTACTAAAAGTATGTGTTGTTGGCTTCGCAAGCCTCTACGATTTTGAAGAACAAATCTCGCCGCATTTGAAACCTTCTATGGAAGAGATGGGCGGGGTAGGTTGGTACCTCGACGAAGTAATCTTGCATCAGCGAGTGGTGGCCTTGCCAGTGATTGCACGGGAGAGAAATACGTCCGGCCACCGATCCGCGGCGCTTGTCCAACAACTTTGGCCTATCCTCGATCTCCTTGACCGCGAGGATGACGGCCAAATGCTTGGCGTTGTCGTCGTGTAGAAGCTCATCGATGAATCATCGTTGTCGTCGAAGGAGGACTATAGATTGCTCTCTGTCATCGACAAACTTATCTGAATCAATCAAATATGACTGTCAAATTCCATGGACTCAAGTTGCAAGGGAGAACGAACGACTGCAAAACTTGGCAGCAGCAGTCGACTGACGAAGAGGAAGACCGGATCGGCCCTAGGGCAGCGCGTCAGGAAATCTAGCCGAAAAGGACGGTCGCCACGGGGGGAACGGCGGCAGCGGGCGGAAGGAGAAGAGGGGAAAGTTTAGTGCGCCAATACTCGCGGGGATAGGGTTTGCGCCTAGGTGGTCCCCTAGCTCCGTGTATCTACTGGTCGACGGGGAAATTCAATGTCCCCCTTAAAAATAAATAAGGGCCGATACCTTTTATGGGTTTGACTAAAGCGTTTATTTTTTGTGTAGACGGTAAAAAGCGGTTATTTTACAGTTTATTATGGGTGTTTACATGCTTCGCTAGAGATGCCCCAAGCCTTCGGGTGGCCAGCATGATAGTTGAGCCTACTGAGTAATGGAATCGAAGTGTTCCAGTTCAGATAAACATCGGTAGAAACAATAATCAAGAACGGGAGGGCCACATAATCGAATTCCACATGTACTGCTTTACTAGAAAGCGGAATAAAATCAGGAGAGAAAGAGGATTCGAGGCTTAAACTTATACTCCCTCTGTCTCGAAATAGATGTCTCAAATTTATCAAAATTTAGATAAATTTAGACTCTATTTAGTATATAGATTTATCCAAATTTTAACAAACTTAAGGCATCTAATTTGAGATAGATGGAGTACTTAAGGTAAGAGGCCATACGGGACTGCAGTCGTCATTGCCGTTGGGTCCTATCCGCCGACATACTCGCAACCGTCTGCCACGACTTCCTTAAGCCGCCGAGGAAAGAATCGGCCGCCAATGTGAGAAGCAGGTGCTCGCCGTCGTCCCACCAGCATCATCGCCGCCATGTTCGCCACCTTTGTCCGCCAAGGGGAGGGAGAATTCCCCGGGACTTCTGTCATGCCAGCAAGGTGGGGAGGGAGTGCGGGAACCAGGTACTCGCCGTTGCCATTCCGATGCTCGCCGGCATCCGCCATCCTCAGCTTCCACTCGACTAGGTTTCTGGGTCACGATTGGGGGAGCAAAAGGGGAATCGCAATGTGTTTTTTGGTCGAGCAGGTAGCATTCTCAGCTTCCACTCGACTAGTCAAGCTAGCTTGTCAGGCAGTCCTTGGTGATTTGGGTGGTGGGTTCCACTATACATACGTATCTAACACACAATACAAAGTGTATATTGCCTACTATACGTGTCTAAGTGGGTGTAATGGCATACAAAAGATCTACACATAAGTGTAGTGGAATTTTTTCAAAGTTTAAAGTTGCAGTGGTATTTCTTAAATTGCTGAAAATTATAGTGGTGTCTATCTAATTGACCCTTTATCTTTTGACAGATATTGCTGGATAAGTTCCACAACTAGTTAATGTGAGGCCTTATAGTGCTTCCTCGATACACTCGTGGTAAATACTCTCTCCATTCCGATGGATACAGCTTATATTTTTGGGTCGCCAAATGAGATTTAATAAATACACCGGGTGATTTGCATAACTTATCAGTTTGAAGTTTGAGGTCAATATGAATTGCTAGAAGATAAATAATTTACAATGTCACGATGTGTAAAACCACAATCACTAGCATGACAATTCGATAGAACTGAAAACGGGAAGCACCTATAGACATGTCTATAGATAGTCGAACACACACAGGTAGCACATCTGCGGCCTAGGCAGTCAGCCACCCCGTATGCCCCATTGGGTAGGCTGGCTCCCGCATCGCAAATGCTCACCGCGATCAGGAAGTACTTCACCCACCCGTCGCCGCTGGCAGTAGGAGCATCCTCGTGGTCCGGCGACTGTTGGGCCTCGGTGTCGGGTGGCATGGAGAAGGGGTGTTCTGGCGCTAGCGGGCGGCTCGCCACGCAGCAGCAGAGAACTACCACTATTTTACTTCTATTTAAATGTTGTTATTAACTTGTGTTTGTAAATAGTACAACGATTAAAATGATCATTTTTTACTTTGTGTTATCTGATTATTGAAATCCTTGAATGCCACAAAGAGGTTGCCGACGCCAATGGAGGGATGCATGGCGTCATTCGATTAATTATCTTCATAGCCGGCCACTACTTATCTAGAAGGGCGTTGGGACCGCGTGCACAGACTAAGGTTGTTCTTTGTCGGGCATTCCCTCATCCCGGTTTATATTTCTCAAATCCTTTCTGGTTAACATGTATCCATGGCATTGCTAACATTTTGTTTTGTTCCTTGGTTTCCCTGTACGCATCATGCATGATGCTTTTCAGTAGTGTAGTTATTCTTTCACTTTCGTCCCTCCATCAGCTTAAGTGTGTTAAGTTGACTGCCTTTGTGATCTGGGCTTGAGGCCATATAAGGAATTGTAATTGGGCAACCGGCTCAGCCAGCGTACCTGTTTTAGGTTGTGTTCGGTTCGGGAACGAAGTGGAACGAAATGTCATATTCCCATTCCACTGAAATGGATCGGTTTTGTTATTGTGTTTGGTTAAGACAAAAAATGTGTAATGAAATGGTTCCATTCTATGTTTGGTTGGACCAAAAAAGTGAAATGAAATGATTATGTTCTATGTTTTAGTGCATTTAGTAAAAAGGATGGCAAGAATAGAGAGTGTGAGCAAGTTTGGATGGCTTTATCATAGATGAACGGAGAGATTCCACTGATTTAGAGGAATGGGTGCATTCTGGATCTAGAGGTCTCTTTTGAGAAACCACCTCTTCTCAAACCAACATTAGAACGAATCTTAGGTGTAGAACCATTCCATTACATTCCACTTTATAACCTCAACCGAACACACCCTGACTCCCTATGAACTCATCAGAGCTTTATTAATTTAAAGTCGGGCTTTCAAGCCTTTCATCTAAAAAATGTGTATAAACCTTGTTTCCACAACAATCAAACTATATTTTGGATGCTCATTAGCACCTAGATTTTGTTTTTGTGGGTACACCTAGAAAATTGTGTGGCATGGCCCTTGTCATATTTTCCTTCTAAAAAGAGAGTATAACTCGAACTCTGCATCAAATGATTGACACATCTATTTTTATTATGAGTTCATTATTTGGAGTATTTCAATCAACGATCATATAAGATCGATACATGAATCAGCCAATGGAGAATTCAACTATAAAACAACGTATATGTATTATAAAGTTTCTTAGTTAACCGTTAGACCTAATTGAATAAAATCATGGGCGAAACGTCACCAAAAATGGTTAACGTCAAGTAAAATAGTACTCCTTCTATTCTTGTGAACACAGCGCGTATTTTCTGGTGCTAGGATTAAGTAGCAGTTGTGGCTGCTATTTTTAGGGTTATGGCTGCTCTTTTTCCCTAGAGGAAATACTAGGGTTCTCCAATGTGCCGTAAAGTGGAGCCTGCCAGTGGAAGTGCTTCTCTCCTTCCCCTCCTCGTCGATGGAGAAGGTCTCGGGTGGCGAGAGTTCCCTTCCTTCCAACCTGAAACGAGAATGGGAGGCAGTCAGAGAATTGGGCGTCGGGGTGGGAATTGGTCGACCCAGACCTATACCTTGCCCCGTGGCCTCGAGGCCAATTTGAGAGACCATGGGCTGACCCATTTTAAAAGAAACTAGTGGCCTCATTTTCCCAATGCGTACCCGGGGCGGACCCAAAAGTTAACTCTGATACATTTTTCAGTTGTGTTTGCACCATGAACATTCTAAATACATTACGACAAACTACTAATTCAACCAGATTGACAATAAACAACAAAAGGATCTTTGATTGACTGAAAAAATGAGACCACGTGTGAATGTTTTTTAAGGATACGTCCTGGAAGACGTATCGTTTTCATAGAAGGAGGGCCAAGAGGCCAAAGCTTTACAACACGGCGTGGCACAGACGCCATGAACGCAACCCCACGCTGCCCTAGAGGCAGCACTCACACACTAGCCAACTATTCGCGATATCTCCACCTGTCCACTTGGCTCAGGCAGTCACGGAAAAGCCGTGCATTCCTTCAAAGC
Organism: Avena longiglumis; assembly: GCA_030063025.1. NCBI lineage: Eukaryota > Viridiplantae > Streptophyta > Magnoliopsida > Poales > Poaceae > Avena > Avena longiglumis. Next base: position 139,133,324 of record CP125976.1, read on the forward strand.
TCGGCCTCCGTGGAAAAAAATAAGACCACATGTGAACGTGATATATAGATAGTGGCCATTTCAGCTATATGTTAGGCGTATGGAATGTACATCGGTATGTTTGCGTAACCACCGCATCTCTTGTAAATGTTTTGGTATACGTGTAATTGTGCAAGCATCCTTGTATAATCACTACAGAAATGGCACGCTACGCCGAGGGCAAAAAGCCGTCGGCGTAGGCCAAAATATCCTCGGCATATGCTACGCCTTTGGCCTACGCCGACGGTTGCCCTCGGCGTAGCCTTCTCAGCAAAAGTCTCCCTCGGCGGAGGAAATTTTGCCCGTCGGCGTAGCTCTAGCCGCTAAGCCGACGGCCTTGCCCCCTGGCATAGCCCCGTCTGCATAATAACAGCAGGTTGTAAAAAAATAAAAACAAAAATCATTTTTTTTTATTTTATTTTTTCAAATTTTTAAAATCTTTAAATTGTTTGAATCGTTAATCTATCACCTGAAATATTTTTAACACTAATTACATTTAATCTTAGATCAAATTGCATTCTTTAACAAACTTTCCGCTTGGTCACGTATCCTAGCACTACACCAACTTCAACACGCTTAACTTCTCAGTTCCTTCCGAATCAGTTTCCGCGAAGCAATTTGTACCTAGTTGTCAATACTATGATATCAATCCTATTAACTCTTATAACATTATGTCACATGTTTTTATTTTTTAAAACTACAAACACTTATTTAAGTAAACAACAACAAATAAGTAAAAATATTACTAATTTAAATAAAAATACTATTGAATTCAAATGAAAATATAATAATTTTACTTTTTTGTATTTTTCTATTTAATATGAAATAATTAATATCTTTAAATCCGTAAATCGTAATTTGATAAATAATATGTCTAAATTGATCATAAAAATGAAAGGAATCTAAATATGATATCCATATCAACAAATCAAAAACCCCGTTTTTGAAATAGCTATTTGGTGGTTGCTTTAGAAAATTCCTCTTTTTGCGTTTAGAAAATAAAAATGGCTTTTTGGTGGGACGAAGAGGAAAACTTGTATTGGATCTTTGATAAAATAGCATATTTTGAACCTAAAAATGATTTTTATAAAAAAAATGAGCATCAGATCATGTACCTATAATTCCTATCTCATCCACTTCCTATCGATTCGGGGGGAATTTATCTTTTTCACCAGGGGTGGACGGAAAGATTTCGTATCCCCTGTTAGGACGTTGTCCATATAAGGTGCTCTAGTATTTTTGTAAAATGTGGTGGTAGCATTGTGAATTATTCATTTGGTGGTTGCTTCACAAAACCGTCTGTTTTTTGTGCTTAGAAAATGGAAAAAATGGCTTTTTGGTGCGACGAAAAGGAAAACTTCCTCATACAACATTGTTAGTCATCCCATGATGCACATGTATGCACAATATGGGCATATTATCACAAACTATGACTCGATTCTAGCCATAACATTGGTCATTTAACCTGAAAGTCAAGAAACCTCAAATAAGATATGTCATTTTGTAAAGGTTTTTCTAGACATAATCAATATACCAAGTTTGATATTTTTCCTTGTAACTATGTCACATAATATGACACCACGCGAAGGTTTCTCATTGTTTCGATCATTTTTGAAATGTTTATGCCCGTTTTAAACTATCGTCAAACTTTGTCGAATGGCGGGCATGAAGATTCTTAGCTCGGGGCCGATCCTCGCTAAACTTGCATTAGATTTTTTATAAAATAGCATATTGTGAACCTAAATATGATTTTAAAAAAAACATGAGCATCGTATCATGTACCTATAGTTCATATCTGACCCACTTCCTACCGATTTGGCAAGAATTTGTGTTTTTACCAGGGGTGGACGGAAAGGTTTCAGATACCCCTGTTAGGACATTGTCCATATAACGTGGTCAATTACTTTTGTAAAATATGGTGGTAGCATTTTGAATTAGCCATTTGGTGGTTGTTTCACAAAATCGTCTGTTTTTTATGCTCGAAAAATGGAAAATGGCTTTTAGGTGCGATGAAAAGGAAAAATTCCTCCTGCAACATTGTTCGTCATCCCATGCACATGTATGCACAATATGGGCACATTATCACAAACTATGCATCGATTCTAGCCATAACATTGGTCATTTGACCCGAAAGCCAAGAAACCTAGAATAGGATATGTCATTGTGTGAAGGTTTTTTAAGACATAATCAATATACCAAGTTTATATTTTTCCTTTTAACTATGTCACATAATATGACACCACGCGAAGGTTTCACATTGTTTTGATCGTTTTTGAAATTTTTATACATGTTTTAAACTATCGTCAAACTTTATCGAACGTCGGGCATGAAGATTCTTATTTCGGGGCTTAGCCTCGCTAAACTTGCTTTGGATTTTTAATAAAATAGAATATTGTGAACCTAAAATGAGTTTTTTAAAAAATCATGAGCATCAGATCATGTACCGGTAGTTCATATTTAACCCACTTCCTACCGATTCGGCAGGAATTTGTCTTTTTCACCAGGGGTGGATGAAAAGGTTTCAGATACCCCTGTTAGGACATTGTCCATATAAGGTGGTCAATTACTTTTGTAAAATGTGGTGGGAGCATTTTGAATTAGCCATTTGGTGGTTGTTTCACAAAACCGTCTGTTTTTTATGCTCGGAAAATGGAAAATGACTTTTTGGTGCGATGAAAAGGAAAAATTCCTCCGGCAACATTGTTCGGCATCCCATGCACATGTACGCACAATATGGGCACATTATCATAAACTATGCCTCGGTTCTAGCTATAACATTGGTCATTTGACCTGAAAGCCAAGAAACCTCGAATAAGATAGGTCATTGTGTGAAGGTTTTTTAAGACATAATCAATATACCAAGTTTATATTTTTCCTTCTAACTATGTCACATAATATGACACCACGCGAAAGTTTCACATTGTTTCGATCGTTTTTGAAATTTTTATACATGTTTTAAACTATCGTAAAACATTGTCGAACGTCGGGCATGAAGATTCTTATTTTGTGGCTTAGCCTCGCAAAACTTGCATTGGATTTTTAATAAAATAGCTTATTGTGAACCTAAAAATGATTTTTGTATCATGTATCGGTAGTTCATATCTAACCCACTTCCTACCGATTCGGCAGGAATTTGTCTTTTTCACCAGGAGTGGACGGAAAGGTTTCAGATCCCCTTGTTGGGACATTGTGCATATCAGCATTTTGAATTAGCCATTTGGTGGTTGCTTCACAAAACCAATCATTTTTTATGCTCGGAAAATGGAAATGGCTTTTTGGTGCGACGAAATGGAAAACTTCCTCCAGCAACATTGTTCGCTGTCCCATAATGCACATGTATGCACAATATGGGCACATTATCACAAACTATGCCTTGATTCTAGCTATAACATGGGTCATTTGACCCGAAAGCCAAGAAAACTCGAATGAGATAGGTCATTTTGTGAAGGTTTTTTTGAGACATAAACAATATACCAAGTTTGACATTTTTCCATGTAACTATGTCACATAATATGACACCACGCGAAGGTTTCTCATTGTTTCGATCATTTTTGAAATTTTTATGCCCGTTTTAAACTATCGTTAAACTTTGTCGAATGGCGGGCATGAAGATTCTTAGCTCGGGGACGATCCTCACTAAACTTGCATTAGATCTTTGATAGAATAGCATATTGTGAACCTAATAATGTTTTTTGTAAAAAAACATGAGCATTGGATCATGTACCTATAGTTCATATCTGACCCACTTCCTACCGATTCGGCAGGAATTTGTCTTTTTCACCAGGGGTGGACGGAAAGGTTTTAGATACCCCTGTTAGGACATTGTCCATATAAGGTGGTCAATTACTTTTGTAAAATGTGGTGGTAGCATTTTGAATTATCCATTTGGTGGTTGTTTCACAAAACCATCTGTTTTTTATGCTCGAAAAATGGAAAATGGCTTTTTGGTGCGACGAAAAGGAAAATTTTCTCCTGCAACATTGTTCGCCATCCCATGATGCACATGTATGCACAATATGGGCACATTATCACAAACTATACCTTGATTCTATCCATAACATTGGTCATTTGACCCGAAAGCCAAGAAACCTCGAATGAGATAGGTCATTTTGTGAAGGATTTTTGAGACATAATCAATATACCAAGTTTGATATTTTTTTCTTGTAACTATGTCACAAAATATGACACCACACGAAGGTTTCTCATTTTTCGATCATTTTTGAATTTTTATGCCTGTTTTAAACTATCGTCAAACTTTGTCGAATGGCGGGCATGAAGATTCTTAGCTCAGGGCCGATCCTCGCTAAACTTGCATTAGATCTTTGATAAAATAGCATATTGTGAACCTAAAAATGATTTTTGTAAAAAAACATGAGCATCGGATCATGTACCTAGAATTCATATCTGACCCAATTCCTACCGATTCGGCAGGAATTTGTCTTTTTCACCAGGGGTGGACGGAAAGGTTTTAGATATCCCTGTTAGGAAATTGTCCATATAAGGTGGTCAATTATTTTTGTAAAATGTGGTGGTAGCATTTTAAATTAGCCATTTGGTGGTTGTTTCACAAAACCGTCTGTTTTTAATGCTCGGAAAATGGAAAATGACTTTTTGGTGCGATGAAAAGGAAAAAATCCTCCTGCAACATTGCACATGTACCCACAATATGGGCATATTATCACAAACTATGCCTCGATTCTAGCTATAACATTTGTCATTTGACCCGAAAGCCAAGAAACCTCGAATAAGATAGGTCATTGTGTGAAGGTTTTTTAAGACATAATCAATATACCAAGTTTATATTTTTCCTTCTAACTATGTCACATAATATGACACCACGCGAAGGTTTCACATTGTTTCGATCGTTTTTGAAATTTTTATGCATGTTTTAAACTATCTTCAAACTTTGTCCATATAAGGTGGTCAATTACTTTTGTAAAATGTGGTGGTAGCATTTTGAATTAGCCATTTGGTGGTTGTTTCACAAAACCGTCTATTTTTTATGCTCGAAAAATGGAAAATGGCTTTTTGGTGCGACGAAAAGGAAAAATTAGTCCTGCAACATTGTTCGTCATCTCATGCACATGTATACACAATATAGGCACATTATCACAAACTATGCCTCGATTCTAGCCATAACATTGGTCATTTGACCTGAAAGCCAAGAAACCTCGAATAAGATTGGTCATTGTGTGAAGGTTTTTTAAGACATAATCAATATACCAAGTTTATATTTTTCCTTCTAACTATGTCACATAATATGACACCACGCGAAGGTTTCACATTGTTTTGATCGTTTTTAAAAATTTATGCATGTTTTAAACTACGTCAAACTTTGTCGAACGTCGGGCATGAAGATTCTTATTACGGGGCTTAGCCTCGCTAGACTTGCATTGGATTTTTAATAAAATAGCATATTGTGAACCTAAAAATGATTTTTGTAAAAAAACATGAGCATCGGATCATATACCGGTAGTTCATATTTAACCCACTTCCTACCGATTCGGAAGGAATTTGTCTTTTTCACCAGGGGTGGACAGAAAGGTTTCAGATCCCCTTGTTGGGACATTGTGCATATCAGGTGGTCTAGTACTTTTGTAAAATGTGGTGGTAGCATTTTGAATTAGCCATTTGGTGGTTGCTTCACAAAACCATCTGTTTTTTATGCTCGAAAAATGGAAATGGATTTTTGGTGCGACGAAATGGAAAACTTCCTCCAGCAACATTGTTCGCCATCCCATGATGCACATGTATGCATAATATAGGCACATTATCACAAACTATGCCTTAATTCTAGTCTTAACATTGGTCATTTGACCCGAAAGCCAAGAAACCTCGAATAAGATAGGTCTGTGTGAAGGTTTTTTCAGACATAATAAATATACCAAGTTTATATTTTTCCTTCTAACTATGTCACATAATATGACACCACGCGAAGGTTTCACATTGTTTCGATCGTTTTTGAAATTTTTATGCATATTTTAAACTATCGTCAAACTTTGTCGAACGTCGGGCATGAAGATTATTATTATGGGGCTTAGCCTCGCTAAACTTGCATTGGATTTTTAATAAAATAGCATATTGTGAACCTAAAAATGATTTTTGTAAAAAAAACATGAGCATCGGATAATGTACCGGTAGTTCATATCTAACCCACTTCCTACAGATTTGGCAGGAATTTTTCTTTTTTACCAGGGGGTGGACGGAAAGGTTTCAGATCCCCTTGTTGGAAAATTGTGCATATCGGGTGGTCTAGTATTTTTGTAAAATTTGGTGGTAGCATTTTGAATTAGCCATTTGGTGGTGGCTTCACAAAACCGTCCATTTTTTATGCTCGAAAAATGGAAATGGCTTTTTGGTGCGACGAAATGAAAAACTTCCTCCAGCAACATTGTTCTCCATCCCATGATGCACATGTATGCACAATATGGGCACATTATCACAAACTATGCCTTGATTCTAGCCATAACATTGGTCATTTGACCCGAAAGCCAAGAAACCTCAAATGAGATAGGTCATGTTGTGAAGGTTTTTTTGAGACATAATCAATATACCAAGTTTGATATTTTTCCTTGTAACTATGTCACAAAATATGACACCACGCGAAGATTTCTCATTGTTCGATCATTTTTGAATTTTTTATGCCTGTTTTAAACTATCGTCAAACTTTGTCGAATGGCGGGCATGAAGATTCTTAGCTCGGGGCCGATCCTCGCTAAACTTGCATTAGATCTTTGATAAAATAGCATATTGTGAACCTAAAAATGATTTTTATAAAAAAACATGAGCTTCAGATCATGTACCTATAGTTCGTATCTGACCCAATTCCTACCGATTCGGCAGGAATTTGTCTTTTTCACCAGGGATGGACGGAAAGGTTTCAGATACCCCTGTTACGACATTGTCCATATAAGGTGGTCAATTATTTTGTAAAATATGGTGGTAGCATTTTGAATTAGCCATTTGGTGGTTGTTTCACAAAACCGTCTGTTTTTATGCTCGGAAAATAGAAAATGACTTTTTGGTGCGATGAAAAGGAAAAATTCCTCCTACAACATTGTTCGTCATCCCATGCACATGTACGTACAATATGGGCACATTATCACAAACTATGCCTCGATTCTAGCTATAACATTCGTCATTTGACCCGAAAGCCAAGAAACCTCGAATAAGATAGGTCATTGTGTGAAGGTTTTTTAAGACATAATCAATATACCAATTTAATATTTTTCCTTCTAACTATGTTACATAATATGACACCACGCGAAGGTTTCACATTGTTTCGATCGTTTTTAAAATTTTTATGCATGTTTTAAACTATCGTTAAACTTTGTCGAACGTCGGGCATGAAGATTCTTATTTCGGGGCTTAGACTCGCTAAACTTGCATTGGATTTTTAATAAAATAGCATATTGTGAAACTAAAAATGATTTTCGTAAAAAAAACATGAGCATCGGATCATATACCGGTAGTTCATATCTAACCCACTTCCTACCGATTCGGCAAGAATATGTCTTTTTCACCAGGGATGGACGGAAAGGTTTTAGATCCCCTTATTGGGACGTTGTGCATATCAGGTGGTCTAGTACTTTTGTAAAATGTGGTGGTAGCATTTTGAATTAGCCATTTGGTGGTTGCTTCTCAAAACCATCCGTTTTTTATGCTCGAAAAATGGAAATGGATTTTTGGTGCGACGAAATGGAAAACTTCCTCTAGCAACATTGTTCGCCATCCCATGATGCACATGTTTGCACAATATGGGCACATTATCATAAACTATGCCTTAATTCTAGTCATAACATTGGTCAGTTGACCCGAAAGCCAAGAAACCTCGAATAAGATAGGTCATTGTGTGAAGGTTTTTTAAGACATAATAAATATACCAAGTTTATATTTTTCCTTCTAACTATGTCACATAATATGACACCACGCGAAGGTTTCACATTGTTTCGATCGTTTTTGAAATTTTTATGCATGTTTTAAACTATCATCAAACTTTGTCAAACGTCGGGCATGAAGATTCTTATTTTGGGGATTAGCCTCGCTAAACTTGCATTGGATTTTTAATAAAATAGCATACCGTGAACCTAAAAATGATTTTTGTAAAAAAACATGAGCATCGGATCATGTACCGGTAGTTTATATCTAACCCACTTCCTACCGATTCGGCAGGAATTTGTCTTTTTCACCAGGGGTGGACGCAAAGGTTTCAGATCCTCTTGTTGGGACATTGTGCATATCAGGTGGTCTAGTACTTTTGTAAAATGTGTTGGTAGCATTTTGAATTAGCCATTTGGTGGTTGCTTCACAAAACCGTCCTTTTTATGCTCGAAAAATGGAAATGGATTTTTGGTACGACGAAATGGAAAACTTCCTCCAGCAACATTGTTCGCCATCCCAGAATGCACATGTATGCACAATATGGGCACATTATTACAAACTATGCATTGATTCTAGCCATAACATTGGTCATTTGACCTGAAAGCCAAGAAACCTCGAATGAGATAGGTCATTTTGTGAAGGTTTTTTTGAGACATAATCAATATACCAAGTTTGATGTTTTTACTTGTAACTATGTCACATAATAGGACATCACGTGAAGGTTTCTCATTGTTTCGATCATTTTTGAAATTTTTATGCCCGTTTTAAACTATAATCAAACTTTGTCGAATGGCGGGCATGAAGATTCTTAGCTCGGGGCCGATCCTCGCTAAACTTGCATTAGATCTTTGATAAAATAGCATATTGTGAACCTAAAAATGTTTTTTGTAAAAAAAAATTAGCATCGGATCATGTACCTATAGTTCATATCTGACCCACTTTCTACCGATTCGGCAGGAATTTGTCTTTTTCAGTAGGGGTGGACGGAAAGGTTTCAGATAACCCTGTTAGGACATTGTCCATATAAGGTGGTCAATTATTTTTGTAAAATGTGGTGGTAGCATTTTTAATTAGGCATTTGGTGGTTGTTTCAGAAAACCGTCTGTTTTTATGCTCGAAAAATGGAAAATGCCTTTTTGGTGCGATGTAAAGGAAAAATTCCTCCTACAACATTGTTCGTCATCCCATGCACATGTATGCACAATATGGGCATATTATCACAAACTATGCCTCGCTTCTAGCCATAACATTGGTCATTTGACCCGAAAGTCAATAAACCTCGAATAAGATAGGTCATTGTGTGAAGGTTTATTAAGACATAATCAATATACCAAGTTTATATTTTTGCTTCGAACCATGTCACATAATATGACACCACGCGAAGGTTTCACATTGTTTCGATCGTTTTTGAAATTTTTATGCATGTTTTAAACTGTCGTCAAACTTTGCCCATATAAGGTGGTCAATTACTTTTGTAAAATGTGGTGGTAGCATTTTGAATTAGCCATTTGGTGGTTGTTTCACAAAACCGTCTGTTTTTTATGCTCGAAAAATGGAAAATAGTTTTTTGGTGCGACGAAAAGGAAAAATTCCTCCTGCAACATTGTTCGTCATCCCATGCACATGTATACACAATATAGGCACATTATCACAAACTATGCCTCGATTCTAGCCATAATATTGGTCATTTGACCCGAAAGCCAAGAAACCTCGAATAAGATAGGTCATTGTGTGAAGGTTTTTTAAGACATAATCAATATACCAAGTTTATATTTTTCCTTCTAACTATGTCACATAATATGGCACCACGCGAAGGTTTCACATTGTTTCGGTCGTTTTTGAAATTTTTATACATGTTTTAAAGTATCGTCAAACTTTGTCGAACGTCGGGCATGAAGATTCTTATTTTGGGGCTTAACCTCGCTAAACTTGTTTTGGATTTTTAATAAAATAGCATATTGTGAATCTAAAATGATTTTTGTAAAAAATCATGAGCATCAGGTCATGTACCGGTAGTTCATATCTAACCCACTTCCTACCGATTCGGCAGGAATTTGTCTTTTTCACCAGTGGTGGACGGAAAGGTTTCAGATCCCCTTATTTGTACATTATGCATATCAGGTGGTCTAGTAATTTTGTTAAATGTGGTGGTAGCATTTTGAATTAGCCATCTGGTGGTTGCTTCACAAAATCGTCTGTTTTTTATGCTCGAAAAATGGAAATGGCTTTTTGGTGCGACGAAATGGAAAACTTCCTCCAGCAACATTGTTCGCCATCCCATGATGCACATGTATGCACAATATGGGCACATTATCACAAACTATGCCTTGATTCTAGCCATAACATTGGTCAGTTGACCCGAAAGCCAAGAAACCTCCAATGAGATAGGTCATGTTGTGAAGGTTTTTTTGAGACATAATCAATAAACCAAGTTTGATATTTTTCCTTGTAACTATGTCACAAAATATGACACCACGCGAAGATTTCTCATTTTTCGATCATTTTTGAATTTTTTATGCCTGTTTTAAACTATCGTTAAACTTTGTCGAATGGTGGGCATGAAGATTCTTAGCTCGGGGCCGATCCTCGCTAAACTTGTATTAGATCTTTGATAAAATAGCATATTGTGAACCTAAAAATGATTTTTGTAAAAAAACATGAGCTTCGGATCATGTACCTATAGTTCATATCTGACCCAATACCTACCGATTCGGCAGGAATTTGTCTTTTTCACCAGGGGTGGACGGAAAGGTTTCAGATACCCCTGTTAGGACATTGTCCATATAAGGTGGTCAATTATTTTTGTAAAATATGGTGGTAGCATTTTGAATTAGCCATTTGGTGGTTGTTTCACAAAACCGTCTGTTTTTATGCTCGGAAAATAGAAAATGACTTTTTGGTGTGATGAAAAGAAAAAATTCCTCCTACAACATTGTTCGTCATCCCATGCACATGTACGCACAATATGGGCACATTATCACAAACTATGCCTCGATTCTAGCTATGGCATTCGTCATTTGACCGGAAAGCCAAGAAACCTCGAATAAGATAGGTCATTGTGTGAAGGTTTTTTAAGACATAATCAATATACCAATTTAATATTTTTCCTTCTAACTATGTCACATAATATGACACCACGCTAAGGTTTCACATTGTTTCGATCGTTTTTGAAATTTTTATGCATATTTTAAACTATCGTCAAACTTTGTCGAACGTCGGGCATGAAGATTCTTATTTTGGGGCTTAGCCTCGCTAAACTTGCATTGGATTTTTAATAAAATAGCATATTGTGAACCTAAAAATGATTTTCGTAAAAAAACATAAGCATCGGATCATATACCGGTAGTTCATATCTAACCCACTTCCTACCGATTCGGCAGGAATTTGTCTTTTTCACCAGGGATGGACGGAAAGGTTTTAGATTCCCTTATTGGGACGTTATGCATATCAGGTGGTCTAGTACTTTTGTAAAATGTGGTGGTAGCATTTTGAATTAGCCATTTGGTGGTTGCTTCACAAAACCATCCGTTTTTTATGCTCGAAAAATGGAAATGGATTTTTGGTGCGACGAAATGGAAAACTTCCTCCAGCAACATTGTTCGCCATCCCATGATGCACATGTATGCACAATATGGGCACATTATCATAAACTATGCCTTAATTCTAGTCATAACATTGGTCATTTGACCTGAAAGCCAAGAAACCTCGAATAAGATAGGTCATTGTGTGAAGGTTTTTTAAGACATAATAAATATACCAAGTTTATATTTTTCCTTCTAACTATGTCACATAATATGACACCACGCGAAGGTTTCACATTGTTTCGATCGTTTTTGAAATTTTTATGCATGTTTTAAACTATCATCAAACTTTGTCGAACGTCGGGCATGAATATTCTTATTTTGGGGCTTAGCCTCGCTAAACTTGCATTGGATTTTTAATAAAATAGCATATCGTGAACCTAAAAATGATTTTTGTAAAAAAACATGAGCATCGGATAATGTACCGGTAGTTTATATCTAACCCACTTCCTACCGATTCGGCAGGAATTTGTCTTTTTCACCAGGGGTGGACGGAAAGGTTTCAGATCCCCTTGTTGGGACATTGTGCATATCAGGTGGTCTAGTACTTTTGTAAAATGTGGTGGTAGCATTTTGAATTAGCCATTTGGTGGTTGCTTCACAAAACCGTCCTTTTTTATGCTCGAAAAATGGAAATGGCTTTTTGGTACGACGAAATGGAAAACTTCCTCCAGCAACATTGTTCGACATCCCTGGATGCACATGTATGCACAATATGGGCACATTATCACAAACTAAGCCTTGATTCTAGTCATAACATTGGTCATTTGACCCGAAAGCCAAGAAACCTCGAATGAGATAGGTCATTTTGTGAAGGTTTTTTGAGACATAATCAATATACCAAGTTTGATATTTTTACTGGTAACTATGTCACATAATAAGACACCACGCGAAGGTTTCTCATTCTTTCGATCATTTTTGAAATTTTATGCCCGTTTTAAACTATAATCAAACTTTGTCGAATGGCGGGCATGAAGATTCTTAGCTCGGGGCCGATCCTCGCTAAACTTGCATTAGATCTTTGATAAAATAGTATATTGTGAACCTAAAAATGTTTTTTGTAAAAAAACATGAGCATCGGATCATGTACCTATAGTTCATATCTGACCCACTTCCTACCGATTCGGCAGGAATTTGTCTTTTTCAGTAGGGATGGACGGAAAGGTTTCAGATACCCCTGTTAGGACATTGTCCATATAAGGTGGTCAATTATTTTTGTAAAACGTGGTGGTGGCATTTTTAATTAGCCATTTGGTGGTTGTTTCAGAAAACCGTCTGTTTTTATGCTCAAAAAATGGAAAATGCCTTTTTGGTGCGATGCAAAGGAAAAATTCCTCCTACAACATTGTTCGTCATCCCATGCACATGTATGCACAATATGGGCATATTATCACAAACTATGCCTCGCTTCTAGCAATAACATTGGTCACTTGACCCGAAAGCCAATAAACCTCGAATAAGATAGGTCATTGTGTGAAGGTTTATTAAGACATAATCAATATACCAATTTTATATTTTTCCATCGAACTATGTCACATAATATGACACCACGCGAAGGTTTCACATTGTTTCGATCGTTTTTGAAATTTTTATGCATGTTTTAAACTATCGTCAAACTTTGTCCATATAAGGTGGTCAATTACTTTTGTAAAATGTGGTGGTAGCATTTTGAATTAGCCATTTGGTGGTTGTTTCACAAAACCGTCTGTTTTTTATGCTCGAAAAATGGGAAATGGCTTTTTGGTGCGACGAAAAGGAAAAATTCCTCCTGCAACATTGTTCGTCATCCCATGCACATGTATACACAATGTAGGCACATTATCACAAACTATGCCTCGATTCTAGCCATAATATTGGTCATTTGACCCGAAAGCCAAGAAATCTCGAATAAGATAGGTCATTGTGTGAAGGTTTTTTAAGACATAATCAATATACCAAGTTTATATTTTTCCTTCTAACTATGTCACATAATATGGCACCACGCGTAGGTTTCACATTGTTTCGATCGTTTTTGAAATTTTTATACATGTTTTAAACTATCATCAAACTTTTTCGAACGTCGGGCATGAAGATTCTTATTTTGGGGCTTAGCCTCGCTAAACTTGCTATGGATTTTTAATAAAATAGCATATTGTGAATCTAAAATGATTTTTTGTAAAAAATCATGAGCATCAGGTCATGTACCAGTAGTTCATATCTAACCCACTTCCTACCGATTCGGCAGGAATTTGTCTTTTTCACCGGTGGTGGACGGAAAGGTTTCAGATCCCCTTGTTGGGACATTGTGCATATCAGGTGGTCTAGTACTTTTGTAAAATGTGGTGGTAGCATTTTGAATTAGCCATTTGGTGGTTGCTTCACAAAACCGTCCATTTTTTATGCTCGAAAAATGGAAATGGCTTTTTGGTGCGACGAAATGGAAAACTTCCTCCAGCAACATTTTTCGCCATCCCATGATGCATATGTATGCATAATATGGGCACATTATCATAAACTATGCCTTGATTCTAGCCATAACATTGGTCATTTGACCCGAAAGCCAAGAAACCTCGAATGAGATAGGTCATTTTGTGAAGGTTTTTTTGAGAGATAATCAATATACCAAGTTTGATATTTTTCCTTGTAACTATGTCACATAATATGATACCACGTGAAGGTTTCTCATTATTTCGATCATTTTTGAATTTTTTATGCCCGTTTTAAACTATCGTTAAACTTTGTCGAATGGCGGGCATTAGATTCTTAGCTCGGGGCCGATCCTCGCTAAACTTGCATTAGATCTTTGATAAAATATTATATTGTGAACCTAAAAATGATTTTAGTAAAAAATATGAGCATCGGATCATGTACCTATAGTTTATATCTGACTCACTTTCTACCGATTCGGCAGGAATTTGTCTTTTTCACCAGGGGTGGACGGAAAGGATTCAGATACCCCTGTTAGGACATTTTCCATATAAGGTGGTCAATTACTTTTGTAAAATGTGGTGGTAGCATTTTGAATTAGCCATTTGGTGGTTGTTTCACAAAACCGTCTATTTTTTGTGCTCGAAAAATGGAAAATGGCGTTTTGGTGCGACGAAAAGAAAAAATTCCTCCTTCAACATTGTTCGTCATCCCATGCACATGTATGCACAATATAGGCACATTATCACAAACTATGCCTCGATTCTAGCCATAACATTGGTCATTTGACCCGAAAGCCAAGAAACCTCGAATAAGATAGGTCATTGTGTGAAGGTTTTTTAAGACATAATCAATATACCAAGTTTATATTTTTCCTTCTAACTATGTCACATAATATGACACCACACGAAGGTTTCACATTGTTTCGATTGTTTTTGAAAATTTTTATGCATGTTTTAAACTATCGTCAAACTTTGTCGAATAGAGGGCATGAAGATTCTTATTTGGGGGCTTAGCCTCGCTAAACTTGCATTGGATTTTTAATAAAATAGCATATTGTGAACCTAAAAGTGCATATAAGGTGGTCTAGTATTTTTGTAAAATGTGGTGGTACCATTTTAAATTAGTCATTTGATGGTTGCTTCACAAACCGTCCTTTTTATGCTCGAAAAATGGAAATGGCTTTTTGGTGCGTCGAAATGGAAAATTTTCTCCTGCAACATTGTTTGCCATCCCATGATGCAGATGTATGCATAATATGGGCACATTATCACAAACTATGTCTTGATTTTAGCCATAACATTGGTCATTTGACCCGAAAGCCAAGAAATCTCGAATGAGATAGGTAATTTTGTGAAGGTTTTTTTGAGACATAATCAATATACCAAGTTTGATATTTTTCCTTCTAACTATGTCACATAATATGACATCACGCGTAAATTTCGCATTGTTTCGATTGTTTTTGAATTTTTATGCCTGTTTTAAACTATATATAATGTTTTATATTTCAATTAATTTTTATTTGCAAATGTGTAATTTTTTAGTGTAGATAGATAGATCTTATTTTTCTGCAAATTTTGATATATTATTTGTATTTTTTCGAATTAGAATGATTTAGTTATGATTTTTCAAAGTTTAATGAGGTAAAAAAATAGCTACGCCGAGGACAGCCGTCGGCATAGCATAGAATACGTCGAGGAAAATTTTACGCCGACGGCTTCTTGACGGGGCTGGCCTAGTCACGGTCTACTCTTTAGACGACGTCGGCATATACACCCATTACTCTAGTGAATAGGAAATGGTAAGTTCGTCAACGGACTCATTCATAACATTTTTGTGTTCGTTCACTGCACGTGAATTAGCTCGACGGACAACAATCGTAAACACTTCAGTTTAACGAGCATTTGTTACAGGCGGTTGCAGACTTGAAGTAGATGGAAAATACCGTGTCCATATATACACGCACAAGCCTGGCATCAGCTGGGGTACGAGTGGGTCGACCCAATGAGTTGGTCGAAGCCGGCTCTACTGGCCCAAATCTTCCTTAGGGCCGATCCACTTGACCCATTGACCTCAAGTTTTAGGGTCGGCTCAGCGACCCGCCGGGCGACCTGGCCCAGGGCCGGCTCTAGGCCAACGCCGACATGGCAACGTCCAGGGGCCCATGGTATAAGGGGCCCAAAAATACGCATATACTTCCTTTTTTTAAAATATAAGATGTTTTAACTTTGTGGTGTAAAACGTATCTGAACTACTTTTAGTATATAGGTTTACTCAGATTTAAAGTGAATCTACGTATTAAAAAAATAGATATTTCTTTTACAAATCTAAATATTTTATATTTTAAAACCCTATGGCATATATACATTTGCGGTCTGCCTGGGATATTTTTTGCAAAGACCCATCGTGCGTGCTTCCTGAAAGCGCACGAGGCACGACGCCTAGGTCTTAACGACTCCACGCGGGGGACTAATAATTCGTGTCACGGTCGATCTCCTCCTGAGCAATGGCGGATCCAGAATTTAGACGCAGGGTGGTTCACCTTTAAAAAAAGTTTTTTAAAACAAAACTAAAGGAAGGCGGGTCAAGGTCCGTAGTCCCCTAATCCCTCGTCCCTTCCCTACCCATCTTGCGTCGCCACCCATTGTGTCGTCGCCTCCCATCTTCTTGAAAAACTCCGTGTCGAGGGACCGCGTGAGGAGGAGCCAGGGACGGAGTCTTGTTGGTTGCTGGGAGTCGGCAAGGCACCGAGCTCGAGCGATGGGCGGTGGTCTCCATATCGAACGAAGGAAGACACGAAGCGAACGACTGAACGAAGGAGGCCATCCTGGGCGACGGGCGACGGGCGACGGTGTCTAATATTGAATGGAGGAAGTTATGAAGCGAAAGACTGAACGAAGGAGGAAATTCATGTTTTTTCTTGGGATCGAATCGCTGCTCGCGTCCTCTGAAAATGGTATTTTTTCTAGTCTCTCCATTTCGAAAAAGATGTCTTAGATTTTTCAAAAATTGGATGAATCTATACACTAAAATATATCAAGTTTAATTTAAATTTAATCAAATTTGAAATATTCTTTTCAGGATAGAGGAAGTATTTTTTCCGCTAGGTATATGGAGCGGACCAAAATTCCAGGGTGGTCCAAGCACCACCCTGGCCACGCCTATGCTCCTGAGTCCCCGGTTGTTTGGCTCCGTTCTTCGCGTCTTTCATTTAGTCTGGAGTAGGCTGTACTCCCTCCGTCTACAAATAAGTGTACTTCTAGTCTTGTCCTAAGTCAAACGTAGTAAAGTTTGACTAACTTTTTAGAATAATGTACCGACATTTATGACACTGAATTATTACCATTAGATTTATTTTTAAATCTAGTTTCATAATATGTCAATTTGATATAATATATGTTTCTATATTTTTCTATAAAGTTGGTCAAATTTGGTTATATTTGACTTAGGCAAAATCTAGATGTACACTTATTTACGGACGGAGGAAGTAGGCGACAAACTCACATGTCGTCGGAGACTCGATCATCAATCATCATCACACACACACACACACACACACACACACACGTCGATTCTACACACACACACACACACATGGTATATTAATTAAATCTCAAAAAACAATACACACACACACACATATATATATATATATATACCATGATTAAATCTCGTCCCTGATTGCTAGTATATACTTTGCCTTTTAGGGTTCTGTTCTATCTTTAATTCTTTATATGATGTAGCTAATTCCTTCGCAATTTTAGATAATATATGGTGCCGAGTCAGAAGTCCGGTGCTACAAAGAGTAATAAAAGAAAATGGGAGATTGTACTTATTGAATCATAAAAATGTGCTTTTAAAAGGTATTTTCCACTAAGTAGTATTTAGGAGCCTATGCAGTCGACTTCGCCTAGGGCCCCGCAAAACTTAGAGCCGACCATTCCCATCCTGAATTGGGCGGCCCTACAGCTGCCCGTCAGCTACTCCCACCTAGAGTTGACAAGGTGCATGTATAGAAAACATGATAAATTTAAGCTGGGTGCTTTGGCCAAGCCAGCTAACAAAGACACGCTAAGTTGCTTCCGGTGGATCCAGCTAGCTACTTACAGTACCTGCGAAGTTGACAATATAGTGTAATCTAACATTAACAAGCCGTAATTTCGATGCTAACATGGCTGGCCTCATCAAGCTAGCATGGGTGAGTAGGCGACGGCTTTTGGATCGATGGTGTCCTTTTTGTTACTCTCTGTCGTCCTTTTTGGTCCTTTTGAGGTGGCCTCCGTCCTGGGCTGGACCTGGATGGCTACGTGCGTGTGTACAAGGTTGACGGCTATGTCTTAATACTATACTCCTGCTTGGTAATTCGCTGGGAGCTAGCACCGAGGGAATGTTCATGGAAGAATACTAGAGTGCGTGTCCCTGCACGATCACTCACTTGTAGGGGTCGGTCATACGACTCGTGGACTCATATATAGTCCGGTCGACCGCGTTAACTCCGAAATTAAGTTGATCCGGTCATGGTCAGGCTGGTGGTCCTGGTCTAGTCGTCGATGCATGTGTGTATGGACATGCATGGGTACACGACCGACTGACGACTCGCAAGTAAACTTTCTTCGTCATGGCCAAGAAAGAAGCTGCCCCTGCACCAACCCAAGTAGGACTTTGCGCTCGATCGTGCCGCATGTAGAACTGGGGCCGTATGTCGTCATGTGCTGCCCCATCCAGAGAAGGCCGCATGGTAACTAGCTCGCAGAAACCATCGAGGCGCTAGCTTCCAGCCGCCTTCCTGGAGCATGCTAGGAATACCCTTTCCTGGCCTGGCAGTACTGGCAGTGCGATTAATTCTTTATTTGTGAGGACGAGGAAACTGGCACCAATTTCTTACGTACGTACTATACCTAGGCCTAGCTAGCTAGCTTGGTGTGGTACAAGTTTATATATACCCCATCGCCTTTGGTACACACGCGTCTACTTACTTCTCTCTCCCAACATTAGCCTCAGCCGAGAGCTCATCCTCAACTCCCAAAGTTATAAACATGTCTGTGCGAAGGCCACGGGGCGACGACGACGACGACGACGAGCAAGAGATTGGAGGAGACGATCATCAGCAACGGCATGGCCCAAGGCGGATACGGCCGGCGCCGGTCTGTTTTAGATCGTGAGTAGGACTACCTCTCTCTTTACTTATATCATCGGTTTCAAAGATTTTTCACCTTTCCTGATCAACTGCATGCCGTGATTTCCCAAATATAGTTCAGCGGCCGCCCAGATGTTCTACGTGCATATATATGTTTTCCTAATGGAGTATATAGCTGGTTAACCTAGATCGTCCATTTGGATATTCCTTTTGCAGCGTCGTCAGAAGAGCTGTGACAGCGGAAACTATTCAGCAAATCGTTCTCAGCTTGGAACCGGTTATTCGTAGGGTGGTGAGATTACTAAACACAATTATATTTATCTACGTTTTTGTTGTTGTTTTTGCACACTTGTACTAATAATGGCATCTCAAAGTGCAACTAACATGTATAGATCCTATTTTGGGTCAGGTACGTGAAGAAATTCAGAGTATCTTTTCTCAGCAAGGTCACTTGCCAACACCAAGCAGGTATATATTTTTTCGATAAAGAAGCAGGTATATAGGATATATAGTTCCATTTATTTCTTATAAAGTATCTAATATCCCTCACAGACATGAAAAGGTTCGATGCATGAGTACAAATTGAATTTACACCCCACTGTAATAATCAGTAAGTTTGCTTTGAATACATACATCTAGGCAGCTAGCGTTGCTCGTAGAATTCTCTTGCTCATTGCTGGCCTTGATGATGATGTACTATTATAGTTCGGCCGCTAGCTCTTGATGTTTCTTTTAAGTGGATTTGCTAATCTAGCAAACCCTCAGTAAGAGTTTTTGGTAGTGCGGGTGACATGTAACATGTACATAAACGTCTTAGTACTCCTGCTCATTTTCAAAATAATAAATGGTTACTCCACAAATTAAAGTATATGTTATGTGCATCAAGTTCTACATATCAATCTGAAAACAATAAACCATTCCTGGCAGATCTCTTCCTTTACGCATTGAAGACATGGATGTCTCTCCTCCACTGAAGCTTATCTTCGCCAACAGGCTCATGCTACCCATCTTCACCAACAACAAACTACTCGACTTTGCGAGTAACGCAGTCGAAATACGGCTCATGGACACAAGAACGAACTACCTTGTCACTCAAACAAACCCACACCTAGGCTTTTCCACAGTAAAACTAGAAGTCCTTGTCCTGGATGGGGACTTCAGATGCGAAGACGGTGTCGGGTGGACCGCCGATCAGTTCAATTCGGCGATTGTTAAGGCCAGAGAGGGGAGGAGGCCGCTTCTTGTGGGTACTACACATAATGTGGCAATGGGAAGTCATGGAGTGGCCATAGTAGATGATTTGTCATTTACTGACAATTCAAGCTGGATAAGAAGTCGTAAGTTCCGAATTGGTGTGCGTGTCATGGCAGCAAGCTATTATGGACCCAGGATCCGGGAGGCAGTGAGCGAAAGCTTCACAGTGAAAGATCATCGAGGAGAATGTAAGTTAGACCCTCCAACTTCTTTCTATGTATTAGCCAATCTTCAGCACCACTGTCCTTTGTTGAATGTGAGTTGCATCCATATCTGCATGTAGCCTATCTGTTAATTCTTCATATCAATTTTTTTATCAATATTTGTGTAGAATGCATATTTAGAATAATACAAGCTACAAGAAAGAAAACAAGAGAAATTATGATATATTTCATTCCATTACTAGTGTACAAGAAGCATTACCCTCCAATCTTGACGGACAATATATGGAGGCTGAAGAATATCGGAAAAGATGGACCAATTGACAAGAGGTTGGAGTCCGAGGGGGTCAAGAACGTCCAGGACTTCTTGAAGCTTAACACCATGGATCCTGATAAGCTCAAAAACGTAAGCATCATACCCAAACTATACATCTACTTAATTTGCAAGGTGTATACCAGTTTCGAGTATCTAACTAATGAAATGAACAATATAATTTCAGCTCGTTGGCATGTCAGATCGGCAGTGGAGGACGACACTAACTCACGCGAGAACGTGCGATATGGGAGGGAGATGCTATGTTATCAAATCTGAAGTGTGTGATGTTCTATTAAACCCTGTAGGAGAGATTTTAGCAGCCAGAATTGGAGACCAGAATTTCCCTTTGCAACAGTTGCAGCAGCAGCAAATGGTATATATCTCTTCCCTTATTCTCACTGGTCTGTGTCAATGGGAATATGGTGTTCAGTTGCTTTTATTCCTTCAGAATTTTCTTAATTCGATCTGGATGTTCTCAACTGCAGGTCCAAGTGAAGCAACTAGCTCTCAAGGCATACCAGCAGTGGGATCAATTGGAGGAAGTGGTAAATGAGACAGCACTTGCTGCATATGAAGGCTTGGTGCCACCATTTCCTCAGCAAAAACCCAGTTCGTCATGCACACCCGTGAGTAATGAAAGCATGATCAGCTCAGGGTCTCAAACTGCCGAATATCTTGACAACATGGAGTCTCTAACTGCTACCTCCAATGTTGTAATGGCGACTGATACTAGCAGCGCATTAGATTCTGCAGCAGCTATTCTTCCACCAGGTGATGGTATGTATTGGATCCCAAGCATGGCTGTCGATGACGATCACTTTACCTGGAACAACCCTACAAACCTCGGCTGTTGGGATCAGGTTGATTAACTTCATATATATCAAAAATTATACTACCTCCGATCTATAATAAGTATTGCTGATTTAGTACAACACTTGTGATGAATCTGAGTGAGTACTATTTATCATGCTCTGTAATCCGGTACAAACAAGATATGTACAGATAAGTGTTTTTCCTTTACCGTGGTTCGGTTTCATGTCTGTCTGTACTGTACGAATAAATTTGTTAACCCAAACAGCTCTGGTAACCATGTGTGACATGATATCCCTTACAAAAAATCCGATAAAAAGAATATATTAATATCAAGAATACGGAATATCTATTACACTCAATCTCTGCAACAACACACTAGAGTCTAGACACCAAGTATCCATGCAGCCAAAAAACAAAACAAAGAAGAAAAATAAAAGAAAGACCTCCTAAAGCAATTAGAGACTCGTAGCAGCACGAGACACCAGTGTTGGCGACACCGTGACTCCGGAGAAGGTCTAAAACGACGCCTCAAAAAAGGTAATAATACACAAATGTGTGGTCGACCGGTCTAACCGGCATGATCAGATCTTTGGTTTTTACCCTTTAGAAGGTCCAATCTCAAAGCCTTCAACAAAGAAATGTCTAGAGAGCCACCATTGCTAGTTACACCAACAGAAGGGTCGGACCTAGGTTTTCATCCTGGAAACTAAGACGCAAAGCTCAAATAGCATTGCGAGAATGCTGAAGTTCTACCAGTACCTCCACCCTACTTGTTGAGAATTAATATTGCTGCAAAGCATCAATCGTTTGACATACATACTTCTTTCGACACGTTGCGATCAATCCTGAAATTTCATCGTCTCTCGACCCGGTATGATCATGCGAGGTGGAACCTCCAGAGCCTGTCTGGTCTTCTTCAAACACGGCATGTAACCTATACATAAGCGTTTTAGAATGAATTGCCAGTAGTACTCCAGCTCATTTCTAAAATAATTATGGTTATTTTGCAAATTAATGTACATAGTATGCATCAAGTTTTACATATTAATCTGAAGAGATAAACCATATCGGGGAGATCTCTTCCTTTACGCATCAAAAGACATGTATGTCTCGCCTCCACCAAAGCTTGTAGCCGTCATGATGCCAAGTCGGAGGAAGAGAGAGACCGGACGCCTATGCGGGAAGGAACACGTCATGATTCCTATATCAAAGGTGTTGCATGAAGATAATCGCAATCCAACTCGGGACACACCCTTACGGCATGACAATTTCCATCATCGATAGAAGGCGCCATCTGTAGGAATAAGGGACAAATCGCCGGGTCTCAAAAGTCGGCTCCGACGTACCTCATGTCCAGGCAAGCCAAAGAGGTCAAGAACCGGATCACCGCCAAGCAAAACATGGACAAGGGTTACAACGCCGACCCGACCCGAGGGACGAGGGACGGGGGATCAATCGATAGCGGATGGCTTCATCATCAAAGACAAGTTTGTGACCGACATCGTAGCAAGAGGCTGCCATTGCAGCCCGCTACTTGCCGCGCCGGGATGCAAGGCACTATCGTGGCCATGTGTCGGCGAACAAACGAGAGACGAAGACTGACAATCTACGCAACTCAGAAGAACCGTATGGAAATCCGGGCACCGACGACGTCATCGGCTCTGTTTGGATGACCAAGCGAGTCGACAATATTGGAACCACTCAAGAGAAGCACGCCCTTTGAAAGGCTACTATAGCCCGAATACGGTGTGGCACGTCCTTTCGCGCAGTTTCTCAGGGTCGAAGTGGAGGCGGAGAGCTCTCGAGACGCGACGCGTCCCGTGTCTGTGCCACCATAGTTAGTGGAGTTGCCATCGTCCTCCAAGGAGTAGAATCCACAATATTTGTATATTCATAGCTGATTACTATAAATGATTCTATTCCGATAAGAAATACAAATCATCGTGTTGTCAAATTATTATTCAACTCATTCACCTGTATGGCATACATTTGTCCACAAACAAAATCATGTCAATGACTCAATGTATCCTCAAGAAGTTTCTATAAATGTTTTACTTAATCATACACCACAAATTACTATAGATATATTTGTTAGGACACACAACTCGGAAAACTCTGTCATATTTTAGAAATGGTAAAATAGAAACAAACACATTAAATAATATAAATATATACTATAGATTCATCCAATTATCAAAATCAATAGAAGGAGGTGTGCGATTTCTTTTTCTGTTATTCAAGGCAATTCAGTTTCAATATTTTGTTAGTGAAATGTCTCAAATGAGAAAAACTAATGAAAACTTTTACTAGAAAAGTACAATTTAAATTTACTAGAACGCATATATTTTATTCAATAATATATATGTTGCAACTACATAGCTTGACACACAATAACTAATGTATTGCAACACTATTGTATGGTTAACAATGCTTGTTAAGTAATACAAAACATATACTCATCAAACTATAGTATGATTAAATAGTAATTTATAAATAATTAAAAATGTTTAGTATATTTGTATTGATTTTAAATGATTTTCCCCCAACGAATAGTTGCAAGGTTATGTGAATCGAAAGATTCAGCGAGTTCGACCGAGCTTAAAATATTGCGAAAGAAATTCCACAATCCTCTAATTAGACCTATTTTTAATGTAAATCATTCAAGTTAGGTATAAATATGGTTGCAAGATTACCACATTTGTTGCAATACTCCTTACAATGAGGTGATCATTATATTTGTTAGGACACATGACTTGGAAAACTCTGTCATATTTTAGAAATGGTAAAATAGAAAAGAACAAACACACGAAATAATATAAATATATACTATAGATTCATCCAATTATCAAAATCAATTGAAAGAGGCGTGCGACTTATTTTTTCATTATTCAAGGCAATTCAATTTCAATATTTTGTTAGTGAAATGTCTCAAATGAGAAAAACTAATGAAAACTTTTACTAGAAAAGTACAATTTAAATTTACTAGAACGCATATATTTTATTCAATAATATGTATGTTGCAACTACATAGCTTGACACACAATAACTAATGTATTTCAACACTATTATATGGTTAACAATGCTTGCTAAATAATACAAAACATATACTCATCAAACTATAGTATGATTAAATAGTAATTTATAAATAATTAAAAATGTTTAGTATAATTGTATTAATTTTAAATGAGTTTCCTCCCAACGAATAGTTGCAAGGTTATGTGGATCGAAAGATTCAGCGGGTTCGACCAAAGCTTATATTGCGGAAGAAATTCCACAATCCGCTAATTAGACCTATTTTTAATGTAAATCATTCAAGTTAGGTATAAGTATGGTTGCAAGATTTCCACATTTGTTGCAATACTCCTTACAATGAGGTGATCAAATATGTTGGACACTTTTGAATAGTGTGTTCTTGTTTCAGATGCAATTGTTCTTAGCTGGGTTGTAATTTAGGGTTTAATGTTAAGTAATCGGTGAGACTTTCTCGAGTAAATATTTTTTCGAAGCAAAGATAATTCAATCGTTCTTGACCTTTCTGTAATCCCTATGTAACAATAAAGTCCACATTTACTAGCAATTTTTTATCAAGTTAGTCATAAAAAGATTTGAGTCCTTCTATGAGTGGATTGTTGGGCCACGTCAAGGATCATATTGTGTCAACACTTATTGCCACAACACTTATTTTATAACATATTTTCCTTAACAATTTGATATACGGTTACGGTGGCAGCGGGTCCGCCCATGCTTAATATCTTGCGGACGGGAATCCATAATTTGCTAAATAGTCCTATTTCTTAATATACATTTCATCTAGGTTACTTTTTGCCGAGTAGAGAACGAATGGTTGGAGAATTTTCCGCACTTGCGAGACCCTTCGGAACGAGATGATCAAATACACCCAGCGTGCCAATGGACGTCGCCCCTAGCCTCAACCAGCTAAGGTGATTGGTGAACATTTTCTTTAATGGTGCGGTCTTATTTTAGATGCAAATGGTCTCTAATTTATGTTTAATGTTAAGTAATCAATTGGCCTTTATCGAGCAAATATTTTTTGCAGGGCAAAGATAATTCACTAAGTCAAAAAAGATTAGCAGGCTAGTCTTAAAAAAACAGTTCGAGTCCTTCCACCAGTGGACTGTTGGGCCATGTCAGGATCCTATCTGTCGACACTATAGAAAGGAACGGAGGGAGGGAGTATTTAATGTTAAGTAATTAATTGGCCTTTATCGAGCAAATATTTTTTGGGGGCCAAAGATAATTCAGCAAGTCAAAGAAGATTAGTAGGCTAGTCTTAAAAAAACAATTCGAGTCCTTCCATCAGTGGACTGTTGGGCCATGTCAAGGATCCTATCTGTCGACGCTTCCACTTATTGCCCGACTGTTTGCGCGTCCAGCCCAACAGGGAAAAATGAGACCCACGGTCTTGCCAGCCTTTCATGCTCCGGGCCGCTAGCTCTACATTTTTCGTTGCTGGCCACTCTAAAGAAAAAATAAGTACGGAGTATAAGTGAGCAGAGCAGCGATCCGTGGAAAAGCAACGATCTGCACGGGAGAGGCGGGTTCGGCAGAATCCGAGGGCTTTTTCCGCGCCGGATCACGTCCGCACGAACTGTCCTGGGCACGACAATCAATCTCGCCGGGAGAAAACGTCAATGGCGACGTAAATGCCGCACTTAAACCCCTCCCCCCCCTCCCCTACGCGCCCCGCCATTAACTCCCCGTTCCCGGTTGGAGTACACCTCGAACCCCTCACACCTGCGCGCGCATTCAATCCGTGCGCTAGCGGGAGCAAAACAGGTCGAGGCGTGTCTGTCCAGCGGCCGTACCCGTGCGCCACCCGCCTCGCGCCACCCTACCCCTACGCCTTGAATTCTCCACGCAGCCAACCACCACCACCTCCGACACCCCAGACCCAGAACCCCAGTCCCAGTCCGTCCATCTCCCGGGGATCCACGGCGGGCCGCACGCGCGCATGCATGGCATGGATGCCGAGCTTGTCCCAACGGTGGACGACGCGTTTGCTGCGCACGTCTGCTGGGCAGATCATCCAACTAGGAGTATAGCGTTTGGCGGTTTGCAATCAAGTCGTGGCTGATCCATGGATGGATCACCGGATACGCACAGCTGCAATGCAATGAAAGCACGCTAGCTAGCCCACTGTTGGTATACTGCTAGCAGCGCCAACTCCATGACACGGCACTCAATGTGTGGGCTTGCTTTGCCTGTGGTCTCCGTGGACACGCCAACTGTTTCTTCGTCTGCTTTGTTGTACCTGTACTTACATTTAGTAACTTGCTAGAGGAAATCTAGTAGTACTCCCTCGGTTAGGGATTGTAGTACTTCCTATGTTTTAAAATATTCCATCCGTATTAAAATATAAGATGTTTTAGCTTTTTATAAAACAAATGTTTCTAGACGTCGATATATATATTCGGAACAAAACTAGTGAACCTATACACGAAAAAATATCTATATATATGAGTTTAGAAAAAAAGCCTAAAACATGTATATTTTTAAACGGAGGCAGTATAACATGTTTTAGATTTTTTGAAACACATGTATTTAGACATCATCTTATATTCTGAAATGGAGGGAGTACAACTTTTATTTAAGATTAGTACATATTTAACTTCGGATACACCTATACGTGGTGTTGAGAAATAGAGCAATTTACCAAGCGAATTATCCATAATAAACGCTAGATAAAACATGACTAGAAAAATAGGCAAAATACTAATCATGTTAAAAAGCGAAAACAAATTAAGGCATATAGCCAAACAAACTGCAAGGCATAAAAATTTGTATAGGATCAGAACAAGATTAAGACAGAAGATGTACACGATAGTAGCAGAAGTAGAACCGCCGGCGTTGGAACCATCATTGGCCATGTCGTCGAGGAAGAGGGTGCTGATGTCGGGGAAGAAGTCGCTATCTGTGAGGGAGTCCGTGAAGCCATGGTCGTTGATAAGCGCTCCCAAAACCTTATCGCCTTCTCCGTAAAGGACTCGAAGCGGGGTCTCGGAGGCCCTCTTGTCGGCTCGCGGTGCACGCCATGAGACGGGATGAAAGATGGAAATGGTTGATGCTCAGGCTGGATGAACGAGCGATCCACCGGACAGCCTCCACTCAATTCGTATTCATTTAACTCGTATTAAAAGTCCATTCAAAGCAAACGTTTCAGCTTCTGTACATCTGTTCATATACCATTCATGCGTGGCAAAATAAAGCTCGGCTCGGCGAGATTCCCGCAACCCGCGGCGCGCGCGCGCGCGTCGTTGCGAGGCGAGCGAGGAGGAGGAGGAGCGCGCGTGTGGAACTCTCTCCTTCTCCTTCTCATCCTTTTACCAAGTGGTAGGAGAGCTCACCTTATAAGCTGGTCCAACTTCCACTCAACTAGCAATGTGGGACTAAACATTTGTCCCAGCTCTTGTCTTGCATGAATGGGCCACATGGGCCTCTAGGATTTTCAGGAATTATGAAAATAGAAAATGGGCTAGACTATTTGGGCCAAAATTCCAACAATCCCCCACCAGATCCCAGAGGCACATGTAATTTGCCTTTGGTTCCAAAACACTGTTTATATACTGGGTACTATAGTGGAGTATTAAGTTGAACTTCCACCTAAAATTCTATGCTACACTAGGTTGCGACTTGCGATGGACTATGCCTTGAGCGCAAGTTTGCTGCAATCTAGCTTCACACGAAGTCTTGACCGATATTGGGCTCTTGGGACTTCCATGGTGGAGCTTATCGTCATACTCCATGACCTTTCATGAGTTTATTAGAGCACCCTACTCTCATAGGCTGCGGCGTTTTACGGTCGAGACTCATATAGGTGTGTTCTTCAAAAGATGTTCTGAGGACAACATCTTTGCTTAGGATAATCCACTTAGAACATATTAAGATAATAAATCAACTCGCCATGCGAATAGGAAAGTATTGCATCTTTATGGAGTGGTGTTTATTAAAGTAGGGATACTTTCCTCTCGGCTAACCAACAGCTTGTTTCCCAATTCTAATTCACGGGATCTCCGATCACATAGAGTGGTTTGCCCTGTGGAAAGCTCAAATTGTGGGTCTCATACCCATCTCCTTCGATGCATTTTCTATCACGTTGCGTGATAGACCCTTTAATGAAGGATCTGCCAAGTTTTTAGATGTTTGGATATAATCCAATGCAATAACTCGGAGTTTCTCATTTTCTGATTTGATCTCCTCTTCACATGTCTTGAGGACTTCATATTATCCTTAGAACTGTTCACCTTAATAATCACGGTTTGATTATCACAGTTCATTGGAATTGCGGGTATAGGTTTTTCAACCAGGTAAGTCCATCAAGAGTTCACGAAGCCACTCGCTTCAACAAGGCGTGTCTAGTCTTGTGAGTTACGCTTCCATAGTTGACCTCGTTAAGATGGTGCGCTTGCAAGACTTCAAGAAACAGCCACCACCAAGTGTGAAAATATATCCACTCGTGGCCTTTATCTCATCGACATCGGATATCCAATTTGAATCACTATAACCCTCTAGTACCCTCGGATACCCGGTATAGTGTATGCCATAGCTCATGATGCCTTTTAGATATCGCATAATTCTTTCAAGAGCATGCGGTGATCATCTCACGGATTTGAGACAAATCGAGTTTGCTTACAAAGGCGATGTCAGGTCTCGTGGCACTAGCTAAATACATAAGCGAGCCAATGATTTGAGATTATCTTAGTTGGTCTCTAGCATTTTCTCGATTCTTTCGAAGCAACACACTAGGATCATACGGTGTAGGAGAAAAATTGACGTCGATATACCCGAAACGACTCAAGATCTTTTCCACATAGTGGGACTGAAGCAATGTAATTCCACCATCATCATCTCTCAATAGCTTGATGTTCAGGATGACATCATCTACTCCCAGATCCTTCATCTCAAAGGAACGAGATAAGAAATCTTTGACCTCCTTAATTGCATTAAGGTTGGTTCCGAAAATCAGTATGTCATCAACATACAAACATAGGATGACTCCCTCACCCCCACTATGGTGATAGTATACGCACTTGTCGACCGTTTACAACAAAACTGCGGTTAAGGTTTTATCAAAATTTTACACTTTGCTTGGGTGCTTGTTTAAGACCATACAAAGACTTGATGCTTGCACACTTTTCTTTCTTGACCATTTACTACTAAACCATCTGGTTGATCCATATAAATTTCCTCATCCAAATCTCCATTTAGGAAAGTCGTCTTAACGTCCATTTGATGAACGAGAAGACCGTGTGAGGCAGCCAGAGAAAGTAGTACTCGAATAGTGGTCAACCTTGCTACAGGTGAGTAAGTGTCAAAGAAGTCTTCACCTTCCTTTTGGCTATAACCCTTGGCCACAAGCCTTGCCTTGTACTTCTCAATAGTACCATCAGGCCTTAGTTTCTTCTTGAACATCCATTTACATCCTACAGGTTTGCACCCATAAGGACAATCAGTGATCTCCCATGTTTCATTAGCTAAGATGGAATTCATCTCACTATGAACAGCTTCCTTCGATAGTCGACATCGGAGATGCATAAGCTTACGAAATGGAAGTGGGAGTGTCATCCACAAGGTACACAATGAAATCATCACCAAAAGACTTTGCAGTCCTTTGTCTCTTGCTCCTTTTAGGAATTTCATTATCATCCTCCTTAGGACTTTCAGAGTGTTCAATTGGAATGGTAGGTTCGAGAATATAGCAAATTCTGATTAGATGAACTAGGTATCTCAGTTTGATGAGTTAGGTTTATCCTTCATTGGAAAGATATCCTCAAAGAAAGTCGCATCGATCGACTCCATGATTGTACCAACATGAATGTCGTACTTGATTTTACTATCAAGAATCTATAACCAATGCTATGAAAAGCATAGCCCATAAAAACACAATCAATGGTTTTTGGTCCAAGCTTGCGCTTCTTGGGGATTGGTACATTAACCTTGCCAAACAACCCCAAATGCGTAAGTAAGAGTTTTAGTCTTTTCTTCTCCCATTCTTGAATGGAGTAATTTCTTTGTTCTTTATGGGAACTCGGTTTAGGACATGACACGCGGTTAATAATGCCTCCCCACCATTTCCTTAGAAAGACCCGATGTGTCTAACATGGCGTTAACCAAATCTGTTAGAGTCGGTTCTTTCTTTCCGCTACTCCATTTGACTGGGTGAGGGTGAGTGAGGCGTCCTCTCATGAATTATACCATGTTCCGCACAAAGGAATCAAACTCATTTGAAAAATACTCACCACGATCGACCTAAGCCTCTTAATCTTTCGATCAAGTTGATTTTACGCCTCAGCTTTATAGATTTTGAAGAAACTCAAAGCCTCATCTTTTGATTTCAGAAGATACACATGACAATATCTCATAGAGTCATCGATCAAAGTCATGAAATATTTCTTTCCACCTTTTGTCAACACACCATTCATCTCACAAATATCGAATGTATGAGCTCTAGTGGTGTTAAATTTCTCACTGCGGTCATATGTGACTTGCGAGGTTGTTTAGCTTACCTTGAGACTTGGCACTTAGATCCCTTAAGGTTGAGAAATCAGGATTAAATTCATTTTGGCTACCCGTCATACAACCAAAATTAATATGACAAAGGCGAGTGCGGACATTTGATTCAAAATTTGTGTAAATATGATTAACAACTTTATTACAAATGTCTGACAGAGATAAGCGGAACAAGCCTCCGCATTCATAGCCTTTACCAATAAAGGTTCATACTTCGAAATTACAAATTTATTGGACTCGAATACAATCTTGTAGCCATCTCGACATAGAAGAGATCGGCTAACAAGATTTTTATTTATTGAGGGAACATGATGCACGTTCTTTAGGCGCACAGTCTTTCCCGAAGTGAACTTCGATCGGTACCAACACCATGAGCGAAGCATGCGAGTCGTTCCCCATCGACGGTTTGAGTCCCTCGACTGATATGAAGAAAACATGGAAATATCGTAGACATGTACATTAGCGCTGTGTCAATCCACCAATCGGAGAATGACATAATGAAAGACGATGGGTAATATACCATACCCAACATCTTTCATCTCAACGTCGCCATGACAACATTAGCTCTTCTTGCTCTTCCCATCTTGGCGCTTGTCAAAGCGGTTGGGACAAGCGAGCCCAATGATTAGGATCACCGCACACATGACAAGCACCTTTCCTCTTATCGGTCTTCTTCTTGAAGGGTGGAATGTGAGGCCTTGTTCTTTCCATCGAACTTTCCTTTATCATCAAACTTTCCTTTGTTCTTGAACTTGCGAGGTGGAAGTTCCTTTTCTGTACCAGGTTGGCATTAGAACCTCCTCGGTACCTCGAGCACGTGTGTCTTTGCTCTCGCCTTCTTCCACATCAAGAGTCCCAATCGGATCCGTCACGGAGAACTCTTGTCTCTTGTGCTTGAGAAGTAGCAAAATTCCTCCATGATGGGAAGTTTGGCAATGATGCCTCCGGCAACAAACTTGTCCGGTAACACACAAGTGAAGTGCTCAAGCTCCACGGCAAGTATCAGTATCTCATGAGCCTGCTCCATAATGGGCGGTCATCAATCATCTTGTAGTCATAGAATTGTTCCATGACATACAGTTCCTTTGCCGATCGAGACTCCAAATTTTATCTCGAGCGCATCCCACATATCTTTGCCATTGCTAAATGACAGATATGAATCGACAATATTGTCACCAAGGATGCTGATCAAGGCAGCCTTGAAAGTGGTATCAAGTTTTTGGAACGCCTCTTCCTGAGCGGGATTAAGTTCCCCCTCAGGTGCGCCATAGATGGCGTTATAGCAGCCCATGGTGCGAAAGCGAGCCTTGCTCTCGCCACCATTTGTAATTCACACCTTCAAACACAGGTGGCTTCATAGAAGCAACAAAGCCACTTGGGGCAAATTGCCTGAAATAAGGTTTTTGGATTGTTGAGAAATAGAGCAATTTACCAAGCGAATTATCCATAATAAGCGCTAGATAAAAGATGACTAGAAAAATAGGCAAAATACTAATCATGTTAAAAAGCGAAAACAAATTAAGGCATATAGCCAAACAAACTGCAAGGCATAAAAATTTGTATAGGATCAGAACAAGATTAAGACAGAAGATGTACACGCGATGTGAAGTAGAACCTTGGCGTTGGAACCGTCATTGGCCATGTCGTCGAGGAGAGGTCTTGATGTCGGGAAGAAGTCCTCGTCGGGAAGACGTCGCTATCTGTGAGGGAGTCCGTGAAGCGATGGTCGCTGATAAGCGCTCCCAAAAACCTTATCGCCCTTCTCCGTAAAGGACTCGAGCGGGGTCTCGGAGGCCCTCTTGTCCGGCTCATGGCACGCCAAAGACGGGATGGGGAAGATGGAAGTAGCGCAGTGCTCTGGAATTGGAGGCGCAAGGGATGTGTGGCAGCGTAACTGAGAGGAGCTCTTATAGGCGCAGAGGGGTAGGCGGCAGTCCACCAGACAGCCTCCACTCAATTTGTATTCATTTAACTTGTATTAAAAGTCCATTCAAAGCAAACGTTTCAGCTTCTGTACATCTGTTCATATACCATTCATGCATGGCAAAATAAAGCTCGGCTCGTGAGATTCCCATAACCAT
This sequence comes from Avena longiglumis, assembly GCA_030063025.1. Taxonomy (NCBI): domain Eukaryota; kingdom Viridiplantae; phylum Streptophyta; class Magnoliopsida; order Poales; family Poaceae; genus Avena; species Avena longiglumis. Next base: position 139,166,500 of record CP125976.1, read on the forward strand.
GGCCTTGTGTGGCGTGGCGTGTGGCGAGGAGGAGGAGCGCGCGTGTGGAACTCTCTCCTTCTCCTTCTCATCCTTTTACCAAGTGGTAGGAGAGATCACCTTATAAGCTGGTCCAACTTCCACTCAACTAGCAATGTGGGACTAAACATTTGTCCCAGCTCTTGTCTTGCATGAATGGGCCACATGGGCCTCTAGGATTTTCAGGAATTATGAAAATAGAAAATGGGCTAGACTATTTGGGCCAAAATTCCAACACGTGGGTTCACGGATTGTCCGCTTGCAACCCTAACTACCCCTCCTTTCAATAATAGGATGCATATAGTTGTTGCACATAGTCAAGTGTTTTCAAATTTGATTAACTATATTGAAAATAATTCGATCTACAATACCAAATATACACAATATGAAAATATTTTTTTATGGTGGTTCTAATAATATTGATTTGAGATTATAAATGTTCACAATTTTTTTTGATATAGTTGGTCAAAATTTAGAAAGTTTGACTCTGATAAAAAACTATGTGCATCCTATCTTGGGAAGGAGGGAGTACAATGGAGATGAGTGGGGTTTTGCAGATCAAGGGGTTGATGCAGGTGCCAGGGATGATATTAACGGGCGTTTTGGTAGGGTGCATCCATTTTGGATCTTCCTGGGGTCCCTGATAAAATGGCCTTTAGGCCATGTTCTCCATTTCGTGTGGTTTCCTGCACTGTCTTTATTTTTCTGGCCCGGAGGATATATGTGTGGCGACTATTTGGTTTCATACTTTGCAGCCCATGGATCATGGAAAAAACAGACATATTTGGTTATCTCCTAACCTCTTTCAAGAGTGGTGAGATTACCTTGCATTCATCAATCAATACTCAAATAACTAGTAAAGTAGTCTAGATAATCACTTCAACAAAATAAGATGGTATTACGGAAACACCACCCGAACTAATAGTTATCCTAATAGTTGATGCACCATGATCTAAATACAAAAAGGTTGTGCTCATCAATGTGTAAGTTAGGAACAAGTGAAAAATAAGATTGAGAAGATAGTGTGTTAGTGCATATCAATGTGTAAGTTAGGAACAAGTGAAACATAAGATAGTTTAATGCTATCTTACCACTAGGTGTTACTTCTGCTTCTCCTCATCATCGATCATAAAGGTTTTGCTCTTCGGACACCGTCTGATGCCCTCTTTCACTCTAAGATTGCATACCAGGTCCATTTTATTCTCCACTTCCCGATTTAGTTGTACAGCTAAAGAGTGGCCACTGTGATCTGATATGTCAGAAATGTATCTGTATTTTTTTATGCTTCATGCTTGTTTAGTATCTAATTTGCTTTGCTTTGTCTACACTTTGAGGTGTTTTTATATCTTTTCTGGAACTAACCTATTAACAAGTTGCCATAGTGCCAATTGTCTGTTTTCTTCTGTTTTTGGTTCCAGAAAGGCAGAAAATCAATATTCTCGGAATTGGACGGGACAAAAGCCAAAGTTAATATTTTACCGTGGGGGACACGAATCCAGAAGACGAGACGGAGACGCAAGACAGGGCGGCCAGACCCCCCTAGGCGCAGGTGGTCCTTGCCCCACGCCTTGGTAGGGTGTGGGGCCCTTTGCCACCTCCTAGCCTCGCCTCTTCGCCTATAAGAAGCCCCCGATGCAGAAACCCTAAGTACCCGATCAATATTCCATGAAACCTTTTGTAGCCGTCGCCACCGTCATCCCTAGATCGGGGGATCTAAAGTTCTTCCCGGCACCCTACCGGAGGGGAAATCATCCCGGAGGCCTTTTCTCCGATATGATGCGTGAGTAGTTCCACCTTGGACTATGGGTCCATGTAGTAGCTAGATGGTTGTATCTCCTCCTTTGTGCTTTCATGTATAGATCTTGTGAGCTCCGTTCATGATCAAGATCTAATCTATTTGTAATCATGCATGTTGTGTTTGCGGGGATCCGATGGATATTGAGATTATTATGTCAAATTGATTAATGGTTTTGTATTTATGATTCTATCATGTCTGTGTTGTTTGTGATCTTGCATGCTCTCCGTTGTTAGTAGCTATCTTGGCCAAGTAGTTGCTAGTGACTCCAAGAGGGGATATTTATGCTCGATAGTGGGTTCATGCCTCTAGTTTCCAAGGGAAGTGACAGAAATCTCTTCGGTTGTAGATGTGTTGTTGCTACTAGGGAGAAAACGACGGTCTCGTGTTCATGGAACAAGTGGATTGTTTACCTTACACACTTTGCTTAAAGCAGTTGTTTGTTGCTTGGAACTTAATACTGGAGGGGGTTCGGATGATAACCTGAAGGTGGACTTCTAGTCATAGATGCAGTTGGATGGCGGTCTATGTATATTATTGTATTTCCCAATCGAATCTCATAGGATCTTTTTGACTAGTATTGCATTGTTATGCCTTGCTCAGTTCCTGTCAATTGCCCTGTTGTAATTTGTTTACCCTTCATGCCATGTTGTTTATCTAAGGATAGCACCTCTAGTGAACTATGGACCCCGATCCAATCTTTATCATTGATACATCTTCTACTGTTACTTGTTTACTTGTTGCAAACCATTACCTTCCACACCATATGTTTAATCCTTTGTCACAGCAAATCGGTGAGCTTGACAACCTCACTGTTCGTTGGAGCAAAGTCTTGAGTTTGTGTTGTACAGGTCTCCGCATTGCTTGCAATACCTGTGTGACGTTTCCTTCCTCCTACTGGTTCGATAACCTCGGTTTATTACTAAGGGAAAACTTGCTACTGTTCTTCTTCACACCTTGCTCTTGGGGTTCCCAACAGACTCGCCGTTAAGGAGTCACCATCAAGCTTTTTCTGGCGCTGTTGCCGGGGAGGCTAAGGACGTCTTCACAAGGGGATTACTTCACTTCCTTTTTCTTTACTTTGTTTTTAGTTTGCTTTGTTCCTTTTGCTTGGTTTTGTTTGCCTCTTTTCAAAAAAACCCAAAAAATAGTCTAGGTTGGTTTGCTTGCTTTATTAAAAAAGACAAAAAAAATTAGTTCCTGCTCTAGTTAATGGTCTGTTGTTGCCTTGCTTGGTCATGCTTTCTATCAATGGATGGTTTCTTTGGAACTAGTTCTTATTGGCAAGGTGGGTTCACGGAAGAACAAAAGTATTATTATAAGTAACACCATTTGTCACAAAAGGGAAACATTTATGGGAACTAATTGATAAGTTAAATACTATTGCTAGAGACATGTGCTCTACTTATAATGTTACTTATTGCTTTGATAAGTTCTGCTGCTGTAGGAGGTATAAACACCTGTATTTTTAATGTGAGTATAATGATAATGTTACCATATCTTCTTATATTAAGGGAAATTATGACTTTGATGATGTGGAGCAAATTGAAGAATTTATTGCCTTCAAGGGTGCATTTGAACTTGCCAGTTTGCTTGAAAATACTAATGATGCACCTATTGAATCCGAGGTTTTTGAGATACTTAAAATTTGCTTTGATAATTTCAAGGAAGAAAACAGCTATATTCTTGAATATTTTAATAGGCGTTTTCCACAAATGGAAGAGACTAATGCCTTGCAGGAGCCTATGGAAGAAGAAATTGTTAAAACTAGAAGCTCATTAGATGAAAAAGAGGAGGAGAGTGATGAACAAAAGGAGGAAGAATGGATCTACCCATGTCTACCTTCTAATGAGAGTAACTCTTTATCCCTTACATTATTTGATTGTCCCCCATGCTTACCAAAGGAGGATGAATGTTATGTTCATGTGGATCCTTTTGAAATATCTACTTTGAGTAAAACCTGTGAAGGTTTTAATTCCACTATTTTTGAGCTTGATAGAGATTATGTGTTTGTAGATCATGAAAAGCATGCTTTATGTGATATCTATATTGTTGAGTTTATTCATGATGTTATTGAAAATTATTATAAGAGAGGAAAGTATGGTTGTAGAATTTTTCATGGTACTGAAACACCTCTCTATATGCTGAAAGTTTTGAAGTTATTGATACGTCAGAAACGTATCTATAATTTTTTATGCTCCATGCTTATTTAGTATCTACTTTGCTTTGCTTTGTCTACACTTTGAGGTGTTTTTATATCTTTTCTGGAACTAACCTATTAACAAGTTGCCAAAGTGCCAGTTGCCTGTTTTCTTCTATTTTTGGTTTCAGAAAGGCAGAAAATCAATATTCTCGGAATTGGACGGGACAAAAGCCAAACTTATTATTTCCCCGGAGCAACACGAAACCACGAAGCAGAGCCTGAGGGGGGCCACAGGGTGGCCAACCCCCACCCCCCACCCTAGGCGCGGGCAAGCCCTGGAGGCGCCAGGAGGGGGTGTGGGCCCCCTGGACCCCCACCGACCTTGATTCTCGCGCCTATAAGAATCCTCCGATGGGAAAACCCTAAACAATCCAGAATAAATACACGAAAACCTCCACAACGCCGCCACCACCGAAGGAGAGATTCGAGGGACAGAAAGTCTCTGTTCCGGCACCCTGCCGGGACGGGGAAGTGCCCCCGGAGCCATCTTCATAGATCTCCACCACCATCTCCATCATCGTTGCTGATTCCCATGATGAGGAGGGAGTAGTTCTCTCTCGACGCTAAGGGCTTGTAACATCCCAAAAATACTAAACTTGGATCATCAAACTCTAAGCATTAAATTTAGGGTTAACAAAAACTTTTCTAAATAAAAATATGAAAGCATGCATGTGTGTATGCATTCCAATTTTGATTTCTTTTGAACCACCTTGTTTGTGTGTTTCTTTGCTTGTAAATGGATTCTTAGGTGAAATAAACATCATCTAAACATTTCCCAAAGACAAATAAATCAAAACAAATAAAATAAGGGAATGGTCATTTTGACCAATTTAACTCCCATGCCTACTTTGGTTGTCCCAAACTTTCAGAACTTAACAGAAACTTGTTTGGATCTTTGCACCCCTTGATAGTACTCATAACAAAGTACCAAGGCCCACTTTGTGATCATCCATAAACTTTCTAATTCATAGTTTAAATGACAGTTCAAAATTAAATATTTATCATATGAGAAGATCCCACTTTTTCAAAAACCACTCAAACAAGCTCAACTTTCAAAACCCAAGGATCTGCAGACTCACCAGCACCAACCTAGCACACTCACCAAAAATCTTTTCAAAATTCAAAACTTGAATTCTTGCGGCCATTTCATCAAACACTTTGCAGACACAAATCATCAAAATCTTAAACACTATTGTGAGCAGTGATTGAAGCCTAACTTGTCCCTTCTCTAGCTCACAACCATCTCAGTAGATCATCTAGCAAGCTAAACAAAGAACTAGCCTCACTATAAGCTGGGCAATGACATCAATGGTGAACAGCCGAAGCTCACCATGCCACCCTAGTGGAGACAACAAGCTAGAAGGAGATTTAGTCGTGCCAACCTTGTCTGGGAGGCAGCCCACCGTCCACTCCCAGCCACGGCGTTGCCAAACCCAGACCACGCACGGACGCTCAGCTCGCCAGCAACCATGTCGAGCATGCGCCAGAGCGCCAGGCTCGACCGACGCCCACAGACCGCATGCCTCCCTCGCCGCGTGCATACATGATCGCAACCAACCCAGGAGACCGCCAGACATCCCCGTTCGCCCCATGCCATGACCGCTTCGCCGTCGAAGACGCCGCCTACTGCCGTCGAGCATCGCGCTCAGACCAAACCACACCGCCCTACATGCGCATTAAAGCGTGAAACGCCAGAGACCAAGCGATCGCCACCGCCGGTCATGCCTCTAGCCGCCCGTAGCCATGTCGCCACCGTCGCCTGGCCATCCCGTTCGGTCTCGTCGTCGCAACTATAAATAGAGACCACCCCAGCTCAAACTCTTCACACCATTCTACTCCCCTCTCCTCACTGATCATGCCACCCCTTTCCCGAAGCAAGGCGAGCAGCACTTTGCCGGAATTTCGCTAGAGCCTGCCGCCTCTGGAGAAGAAGGGAGCCAGCGATTGGAGCCGCCCCAGGAGAAGCTGCCGGTACCAGGAGGTTCGCCGTTGTCGACTTCGTCGTTCGCCCGCCTCGCCGACCCTCGCCTGAGCCCGGGTGAGACCCCAACGACCCCCACCTGTCGCGCTAGGTTTCTGTCTCGCCGACATTTCCCAACGTCGACGATGACCCTCAGCCGTTGGATTAGAACCAGATCGAACGAACTACATCGCCCAATACCGCTTCGCACCCCCTGTCTCACTGGCGCATGGGGACAGCGACTTAACCAGCCCCGCGTAAGCGCTATGCTTAGCAGGCCGGCCCAGTATCGCTTCCCGCGCAACCCAGTTATTTGAATTTAACCTTTTTCATTTTATTTCAAACACACTTCTGTACCCTGTTTCAAAAATCAACCCAGGTCGATTCAGTAAACCAAATTGAATGAAACCAATTTTGTTAGAAAGGTCTGGGAATGCTGAATCCAAGCCCATTGGATTCAAGTCATTTGGATCCGTAGATCATCCATGGTAAAAATAACAAGGCATAAGATTTTCTGTATTCAAACATTTTTCAAATTTAAACCATAATAGATTTTGAGTTGATTCCAACTCTCAAAAATCACATTTAACCATACCTTTCAGAATATATAAAAATATATAGGTTTACTTACAGAAATAATGACCAAGTAATAAAAGAATGCCACATAGGCATTTCTAGCCACTTTAGTTAATTAAAATAAAAGGGTAAAACCTTATTAAATTGTGACACCACTTTAAATCACATTCCCATGGACTAAAATATGTGGTGATGACATGTGTCAACATGATCCCATGTTTGGTTTGGAGAATATTAAATCTTAAGTAGTTTTTCAATGAGTAGAAATTACTATTCTAAAAATAAAAGGAATTAAACCAAGCTTTAATCTTGTAATGTTAGTGATGATGCTAGATCATCTATAGGACCCTTGTTTGTGATGAATGCAAGTATTTAAGTATTGTTTGGTGATTGTGTACCTCGTATTTATTCATAGACGCTAGTACCGACCAAGGATACGAGGAGGAAGGAGGATACTACGAAGAAGAAGCCGAGGAGAACTTCAACCACTACTCTGCACAAGGCAAGCTAACACTTGCAAGATACTCTATTTTAGCAAGCCTTACTAACCAAGTGGACCAATGCAAGCTAACACTTGCAATTATGAAAGTTAGATAACCTATGCAATGCACTAAGCATGCTTGGTTAGACATATTTGATGATACCCAATCCTAGTTTTACTTGCAAGCTTTCTACTTTATTTCTTTATCAAAGCTTTTACTTAGAGTTTACTCAAGTGATTTGTAGATACTAGAAAGATAATTGAAGGTTGCATAAATAGCATAAATTTTGGCCTAAGCTAGATAATCTTTATGTCATCCTAAGGCATGAGATTGAACTTAGTTGAAACTCCACTAGTTTACCACCCCTCATTAGTACTCACTTCCACTTGTAGATGCTAGTGCTAAGCATAAAAATTGATCAAATTTAGATGGGAATACTTGGTGAAAATGGTTATGAAAACCTTAGAATGATGGTTCATTCTACTGAGATGTTTTGACATGTGTTTTCGAACACCAGATGATTTTGGTGATGAAAATGCTGAGGCATGAGCCTTAGCCCTTTATAAAACTGATGGTTGTCTGGATGCGATACCATTCCAATTTTATCGTACAACCACAATACCCGAAGGTTGGGTAGGGCTTGACTGGAAACTTATATACCTTAGTATTATCCCCCTCACGGCCAATGTCTGAGATGAGGCTACCTTGTGAAGATTGTCCACCTGTGCAGTACCCAAGATGACAGTTGGTCATGGTTGGGAGGCCAAACTCACAGGAGAGGTGCTTATACTAGGGCGTGTAATTGAAAGGTTAGGATTGATTATCCATATCGAGTATGGTGAATTCAGGATTTGTTCCTAACGGATGTATCGAATGTTGTGGTGAAAGTGTACAATCTCTGCAGTGTCAAACTATTCGAATAGCCGTGTCATGATTATGGACAGTTGGAGTGCCATCTGTTCCCCGTCGAGATGTTTTCAAAAGACTTGTGAAATGAATTGAGACTTTGACTTGACTACAACAGGTTGTGATATGAAATACAAGTTTCCTACTTAGGAGTTATAAAATTTGACTAGCTTCTCTTGCTTCTCGACTTAGTAGAGATAAATCGGCCTTTGCAAAACAACCCTAGAGCCTAGTGTCCTATTATCAAAAACCCTTTCACTTGTTAGTATTAGTTTGCAAGTACTTAAGAGTACTCATGGCTTTGTCCTGCTATTCCACGGCCGGACTATGAAGAGGAGTACGGAGGATGGACCCAGGAAGGTTACTACAACTAGGATCATCTCCCATCGTCGGCATTGCTGTGACCCGAAGATGGAGCTTCGCCTATGCTACCGTTATTATTACGTATTCATTGCTTGAAGTTGTATTAACCCTATTTGTGTAAGACCTTATGTATGGTTTGTAATGGATGATGTCTTGTGGTATCCAATTACATTATGTCTACAAAATGGTAATACTGGGATTGCGATGTATGGCATAACAGGCATCTGGGATTAAAAATCCGGGTGTTGACAAGTTGGTATCAGAGCCATCCTGACCATAGGAGACCCTAGTTAGACTGGAGGTTTGAATCAAAAACTTAGTTTCAAAACCAAAGGAAGCAAATATTTAGAAAAACTTATTCTCATTCTTACCTCTTGGACTCCTTCATAAAAATTCACGCTAGCAAATACTTACAAAAACTTATTCTCATTCTTACCTCTTGGACTCTTTCATAAAAATTCTCGCGACTACAAAATTATTTCAAAGCTTACATCAAATTTTTCACCCTAGATCACTTTTAGTAAAACTCACAACTACGCTAGTGCCCAAATGTAGTGAGTAGTATTTGGTCCCACTGTATCGTAATTTCCAGAATGGTTCTTAAAACCATCTGTTTTTCTTTGTTGTGGTGTGTGTTGTATCGTGTGCTATGAATGAATGAATGAAAAGCGAGTTGCTAGAAAAATCTGAGTCAAACTTTAAAAACTTTTCAAAATCCCAGAACCTTAGAAATTTCCCTGTTTTATCATGATCTATCTCAATCTTCAGATGCCACGTGGAGGAAGTGGTTCATCCCCGGACCCGATGTTGCAGATTCTGCAAATGTTGACTTCTGACCGCGAAGCTGAAAGAGCGGAACGTCAAGCCAACCTAGCCACCCTGCAAAAGATAGCTCAGCTAGCCCACAACAACCAAGGCCACGGAAATCAGGACAACCATGGATCTAAGCTCAAGAATTTCCAGAACACCAACCCACATGTTTTCACTAAGTCGGAAGAGCCCTTAGACGCCGATGATTGGCTCCAAAGCATGGAAAATAACCTAGAAGTCGCCGGAGTGGAAGCCAACGAGAAAGTTCTGTTCGCCACCCACTATCTAGCCGGAGATGCCAGGGCATGGTGGAACAGTATTCGCGCAATGACCGGAGGCCAGATGATGACCTGAGAGGAATTCAAGGTCAAGTTTAGGAGAACCCATGTGCCACCGGGTTTAATCAAGAGAATGAGAGACGAGTTCAGATAAGTGAAGCAAGGAAGGATGACCGTAGTGCAATACTGTGACAAATTCTTGTCATTAGCTAGGTATGCCCCGGATGAGATCGACACCGAAGCCAAGAAGAAAGAGAGATTCCTGAATGGTCTGCACGATGAGATGCAGATAGTGTTAGTCTATATCCTATTTGCTAATATTGAAGCCCTTGTCGACTCTGCCATCCAGATGGAAGGAAAGATCAACCAAGCCAATGAGAACCGCAAGCGTCGCATGATGCATCAGCCAGGAACCCATCAGACCCCAAAGTATCGCCCTAACCCATCTCCCAGATTTGCCCCGAGAACCAACAGACCCCCAATGAACCGTCCAACCTATCCCAACCGTGGAAACCCTAGGCCTGGAGGAAATCACAATAACCCTGACAACTCTAGCAATTTCAACCGTGCCCCACCCAAGTTCAACACCAACAATGCGCGCTGCCCGAGGACTGGAAGCAATGATGTGCTGTGACAAAGGACAAGTCGCAAGTAACTTGTTATGACTGTGGAAATAAGGGCCACTACTCCAACGAGTGCCCCAACAAGAAGAATGCCGCAGCACCCAATGCCAATGCCCCAGCTTAGCAGCAGCGTCATGTTTAGCCAGGAAGAAGGTTTGCTCCAGGGAATTCGCTCAACCGCAATGGCCGTCTTTTTCTCATGCATGCTAAAGAAGCTCAGGAAGCGCCAGACGTCGTGATGGGTATGTTTTCTGTTAATTCAGTACTTGCAAGTGTGTTGTTTAATTCTGGTGCATCGCACTCATTTGTCACCGAAGAATTTGCCTGCACTAGTAAAATTCAACCAACCAAACTGAAGCATGTTATGATTGTTCAAATTCCCGGATCAACCACAAAGGCTAGGCAAATTTGCAAAGCCGTCCCTATCCGAATCCATGGCATAGATTTTTATGCTAACCTGATAGTACTCGGAACTAAAGGTTTGGAAGTAGTACTAGGAATGGATTGGATGTCCAAACATAAAGGATTGATTGAATGTGCCAAGAAAGCCATAACCATGACGATCTGCGAAATATCAGTCGAGCATATATCTGAAACCTTACCTCGTCAATTCAAGTGCAACAAGAGTATAGCCCAACCTACCATTGACCAAGTCCGGATAGTCTGTGAATACCCCGATGTATTTCCAGATGTTTTGCCCGGTATGCCCCCAGATCGGGATATCGAGTTTATCATTGAACTAATCCCCGGAACTGGACCAATAGCCCAGAGACCATATAGTATGAACCCGTCGGAACTAGAGTAACTGAAGAAGAAACTAGATTCCATATTGGAAATTGGATTGATTCAACCAAGTGCGTCACCATGGAGGTCACCTGTCTTGTTTGTGGACAAGAAGGATGGAGGTAACCGTTTGTGTACGGATTATCGGAAATTGAATGATGTCACCATCAAGAACAAATACCCCTTGCCCAAGATAGAAGATCTGTTTGATCAGTTGACCGGTGCCAAGGTGTTCTCTAAGATTGATCTTAGAACTGGGTATCATCAACTCAAAATTCGTGCAGAGGATATTCCAAAGATTGCCTTTACCACTAGATATGGATTGTATGAGTATACAGTCATGTCTTTTGGATTAACCAATGCCCCCGCTTATTTCATGAATCTCATCAATAAGATTTTTATGGACTTCCTGGATAAGTTTGTCATTGTTTTCGTCGATGACATTCTGATTTATTTCAAATCAGAAGAAGAACTTGAGCTACACCTAAGGACCATTCTTGGAACCCTTAGAGAGCATCAGTTGTATGCAAAGTTTAGCAAATGTGAATTCTGGTTACAGGAGGTAGGATTCCTCGGTCACATTGTATCAGCCGGAGGAATTTCCGTTGATCCCGCAAAGGCGAAAGATGTCGAAGATTGGCAAGCCCCAATCACTCAAACCCCAAGTTCGTGCATTTCTCGGATTGGCGGGATATTACCGCAAGTTCATAGAAGGATTCTCGAGTATCGCCAGACCCATGACCCAATTGCTGAATAAGGACAAGAAGTTTGAATGGATCGACAAATGTGAAGCGAGTTTTCAAGAACTCAAGAGGAGATTGATTTCAGCCCCAATCTTGACATGCCGGATATCACGAAGCCCTTCGATGTGTATTGTGACGCATCCAAGATCGGTCTCGGATGTGTGCTAATGCAAGAAGGAAAAGTTATATCTTATCTATCTTGACAACCGAAGCAACATGAGCAAAATTACCCAACCCATGACCTCGAACTCGCAGCCGTAGTTCTAGCCCTGAAGACATGGAGGCATTACCTCATGGGAAATCGTTGTGAGATCTATACGGATCACAAGAGTCTGAAGTATATATTCACTCAGAAGGAGCTGAATATGAGACAGAGAAGATGGATTGAGCTAATCAAGGATTACGATCTGGACATTCACTATCACCCTGGTAAAGCCAATGTGGTAGCAGATGCCCTTAGCAGGTTGCCGTGCCGCTTGAACTCCATGATCTTGAAGTAGCAACCAAGCCTGCACAAAGAGATGGAAGATTTTCGAATAGAATTAGTAAGTGAAGGATTTTTGGCTAGCATAGAACTCCAGCCCACTTTGATCAGTCAGATTAAAGAGGCGCAGAAGGGAAATGCTAGTATCAACGGAATCAAGCGTCGTATCGGTACAGGAAAAGTACCCAGATTCACCGAAGACGGAGAAGGAGTTCTGTGGTATAAAGGACGCCTTTGTGTACCAGCAGATTCGGAGTTGAAAGAAGTTTTTCTGAAGGAGGCTCATGATACTCTTTATTCTATCCACCCCGAAGGAACTAAGATGTATCAAGATTTGAAAGAGCAATTTTGGTGGCATAAGATGAAGAGACAAATCGGAAGATATATCGCCAAGTGTGATATATGTTAGCGAGTCAAGGCAGGACATCAAAGAACCGCTGGATTGTTGCAACCATTGCAGATTCCGGAATGGAAATGGGATTCCGTTGGAATGGACTTTATCACTGGACAACCTACTTCTAGTAGGGGAAATGACTCTATCTGGGTCATAGTGGACCGACTATCCAAAGTCGCCCATTTCTTACCCGTCAAGACCACATATCAGAGTTTGAAGCTAGCAGAGTTGTACATCGCTAGAATAGTTAGTTTGCATGGAGTCGCCAAGAACATCGTATCGGATCGAGGAACTTAGTTTACGTCGAGATTCTAGAAGAAAGTCCAGGAAGGTTTAGGAACCCGCCTAGATTTCAGCACCGCGTATCACCCTCAGACCGATGGACAAACAGAGCGAGTAAATCAAATACTCGAAGATATGCTGAGAGCATGTGTGTTAGAATATGGATCTAAGTGGGAAGATTGTCTGCCATTTGCAGAATTTTCATACAAGAACAGTTATCAGGCTAGTTTGCAAATGGCCCCATTTGAATTTATGTACGAAAGGAAGTGTCGCACCCCTTTGAACTGGTCGGAAGTAGGTGTAGGGTTTCGTAGCATGGAAAACAAAAATTTTCTATCGCATACAAACAAACAAGCCAAGATCTATCTACTAGATTGTAGCAACGAGTCGATAGAATAACTCACCCTCGAAGATTCCAAAGTGTTTAACGAGAGCGGATTCTCGTGGGTGATGTAGTCGTACTCTTCCCGATCTCAAGATCGCGTAGACGATCCTTCCGGCTGCTCGGCAGCGCTCCCAGAGGGTCACACGTTCTGCACCGACGAAGACCTTCCTCTCCTTGTTCCAAAGAAAATGGAGGTTGTAGCACTCTCCTCGCGATTCCGGCAGCACAACGGCGTGGTATCAGAAGTAGAGGGGAGATATCGCAGGGCTTCGCCTTAAGCCGGAGCGAGTATGGTGGAGTATGAGAGAGAGTTCCTCGACGATCTAGAGTTGAGACACGCCGAGGAGGGGGCTAGGCCGGCGGCTAGGGTTTCACCTAGGTGGCGGCGGCGAGTGCCCTAGGGCCGGCGGCGGCTATGGAGGTGGCGGCGGCTTGGTACTAGGGTTTGGAGGAGAGGATCTTGTGTGTCTCTAGGAGGGATCCCTGCCCCTCCTTATATAGGTGGAGGGGCCGGCCGGCCAAGGGGAGGGAGGGGAGTCCCTTCCCAACTCGGCTTGGTGGTGCGCCGAAGGTGGGGAGGAGGGACTCCTCCCCAACTCGGTTTCCTCCTCTTTTTCCACTTCCCAAAAATAGCCGTTTGACTTTCAAACTAACCGTTTGACTTTTCAAACTAGGATTTGAATAAACCCTCTATTTTGTTCAGCGATGACACCGAGTACATGATGCAATCATACCAACTTGATATAACACATCCATGTACCCTTCCCCTCCGGAGTGCCGGACATTCTGGAACCTTCTAGAACATTCCCGATAAAAACACCGGAACCATTCTCCAACTCCGAAACGGGACTTTCCTTATATGAATCTTATTCTCCGGACCATTCCGGATCTCCTCGTGATATCCCGAATCCCATTCGAGACTCCGAACAAAATTCGGAATCTTTCTCATCATTCCATAACTACTCAAACAATGTCGAATCCTTAAGTATGTCTCCCTACGGTTCGTGAATTATGCGGACATGATCGAGACACTTCTCCGATCAATAACCAATAGAGGAATCTGGAAATTCATATGGCTCCCACATATTTCTACGATTACTTTGCGATCGAATGAACCACTTACATACGATACCAATTTCCCTTTGTCTCACGATAGTTTACTTATCCGAGGTTATGATCGTCGGTATCTCTGCATACCTAGTTCAACCTCGTTACTGATAAGTACTCTTTTCCCGTTCCGTGATATGTGATCCCTTGTGAGCCGGTCACATGCTTGCAAGCCAATTGGATGACATTTCACCGAGGGGCCCAGAGTATATCTATCCGTCATATGGATGGACAAATCGATCTTGATCCATGTGTTTCAACCAATACTTTCCAAACACTCAATGCCACCTTTATAGCCACCCAGTTACGGTGTGGTGTTTGATGTCATCAAAGCATCCATCCGGTAAAGGTGATATGCATGATCTCATGGTCGAAGGAATTAGGTTACTATGTATCAAAAATCATATAGCAATTGAACTATTAAAATGACTTGATCTTTATGCTACGCTTATCTATAGGAGTATGTCCACCATATTATTCTCCTAACGATATGATCTTGTTGTTAATAACATCTCAATGTTCATGATAGGGAAACCACAATCATCTATTAACCAACAAGCTAGTATTATATAGAGGCTTTACTAGGGACTTCAAATTAAGTTTACAAATCACACAAGTATTAATGTTTCCTTGTTAATAGTATTATAGCATGAATGTAAACAATTATCATAAACACAAAGATATAATAATAACTATATTTATTATTGCCTCTAGGGCATATCTCCAACAATCTCCTACTTGCACTAGAGTCATCTAATCTAGATTACATGGTAATATACCGAACACCCATGGCAGTTTGGTGCTGGTCATGTTTTGCCCTCGGGAGAGGTTTAGTCAACGGATCCGTCACATTCAGATCTGTGTGTACTTTGCAAATCTTTACATCCCCATCTTGGATATGTTCTCGAATAGCGTGAAAACGTAGCTTGATGTGCTTCGGCTTCTTGTGTGACCTTGGTTCTTGCGCATTGGCTATGGCGCCCATGTTATCACAGTAGATAGACATTGGGTCCAGCGCACTAGGAACCACACCCAGCTCTGTAATGAACTCTTTCATCCATATCGCTTCTTGTGAAGCCTCCGGCGACCATGTATTCCGATTCGGTTGAAGATCTCGCCACAACGCTTTGCTTTGCACTCCTCCAGCTAACTGCTGCACCATTCAAAATAAATACGTATCCAGATTGTGATTTAGAATCATCCGGATCGGTGTTCCAACTAGCATCGGTGTAACCATTAACAACGAGATGTTCATCACCTCCATAAGAAAGAACCATATCCTTAGTTCTTCTCAAGTACTTAAGGATGTTTTTGACCGTTGTCCAATGATCCACTCCTGGATCACTTTGATATCTGCTAGTTAAACTAACAGCATATGCAATGTCGGGTCTAGTACATAGCATGGCATACATTAGAGATCCTATGGCTGAGGCATAGGGAGTCTTACTCATCCTTTCTCTATCTTCTGCCGATGTCGGACTTTGAGTTTTACTCAAGGTCGTATTGGGCAACATGGGCAAGAACCCTTTCTTGCTATCTTCCATTCCAAACCTTTTAAGAACTTTGTCCAAATATGTACTTTGTGACAATGATATTTGGCGTCTCGATCTATCTCTATAAATCTTTATGCCTAATATGTAAGCTGCTTCGCCAAGATCCTTCATTGAAAAACTATTATTCAAATATTCCTTGACACTATTAAGAAGGTCTACATCATTCCCAATCAACAATATGTCATCCACATATAGTATTAAGAATGCTACAGAGCTCCCAGTCACTTTCTTGTAAATACAAGCTTCTCCATAAGTTTGTATAAAACCAAAACTTTTGATCACCTTATCAAAATGTTGATTCCAACTTCGGGATGCTTGCTTCAATCCATAGATGGACCGTTGAAGTTTGCATACCTTGTTAGCATCTTTAGGATCGACAAAACCTTTGGGTTGCATCATATACAACTCTTCATCAATGTCTCCATTGAGGAATGCTTTTGACATCCATCCGCCATATCTCATAATCATAATATGCAGCGATTGCTAACATAATCCTCACAGACTTTAGCTTCATCTTGGTGAGAAAGTCTCATCGTAGTCAACTCCTTGAATTTGTCGAAACCCTTTGCGACAAGTCGAGCTTTATAGACGAACATTACTATCAGCATTTGTTTTCTTCTTGAAAATCCATTTGTTCTCGACAACCTTCCGGCCATCCGGTAAGTCCACCAAAGTCCATACTTGGTTTTCGTACATGGATCCAATCTTGGATTTCATGGCTTCTTGCCATTTATTAGAATTTGGGCTCATCATCGCTTCCTCATACGTCGCAGGGTCATCGATGCTGTCCACCAACATGACACTCATAATGGGATCATACCAATCAGGAGTGGTACGAGTTCTCGTTGACCTGCGAGGTTCTGTAGCAACTACAACCAAAGTTTCATGATCATCATCATTAGCTTCCTCTCTTATTGGTGCATGCACCACATGAACTTCTTCTGGTGCTGTGCTACTCGCAGGTTCGAGAGAAGGTTCGACAACCTCGTCAAGTTCTACTTTCCTTCCAGTCACTTCTTTCGAGAGAAATTCCTTCTCTAGAAAGGATCCATTCTTGGCAACGAAGATTTTGCCTTCGGATCTATGATAGAAGGTATACCCAATAGTTTCCTTCGGGTATCCAATGAAGACACATTTTTCCGCTTTGGGTTCAAGCTTGTCCGGTTGTAACTTCTTTACATAGGCTTCGCAACCCCAAACTTTAAGGAACGACAATCTAGGTTTCTTCCCAAACCATAATTCATACGGTGTCGTTTCAACGGATTTAGATGGTGCCCTATTTAAAGTGAATGCGGCTGTTTCTAATGCATAAACCCAAAATGATAGCGGTATATCTGTAAGTGACATCATAGAATGAACCATATCTAAGAGATTTCGATTACGACGTTCGGACACAACATTACGATGTGGTGTTCCCGGCGGTGTCAACTGTGAAAGTATTCCGCATTTCTTCAAATGCTCGCCAAACTCGTAACTAAGATATTCACCTCCACGATCAGAACGTAGAAATTTAATCTTCTTGTTACGTTGATTCTCAACCTCACTTTGAAATTCCTTAAACTTCTCGAAAGTTTTGGACTTATGTTTCATGAAATAGATATACCCATATCTACTCAATTCATCCGTGAAGGTAAGAACATAACGATAACCACCGCGCGATGCTACACTCATTGGACCACACACATCGGTATGTATGATTTCCAATAAGTCCGTAGCTCGCTCCATCATACCAGAAAATGGAGTCTTAGTCATTTTACCCATCGACATGCTTCAGATCTATCAAGTGATTCAAATCAAGTGATTCGAGAAGTCCATCGAATGGAGTTTCTTCATACGCTTCACTCCAATGTGACCAAGACGACAAAGGTTACATATAGGTCGAGTTATCGCTCGATTTCAAACGTTTAGCCTCAATGTTATTAATATGTGTATTTCCACAATCGAGATTCAATAAGAATAGACCATCTATCAAAGGTGCATGTGCATAAAACATATTACTCATATAAATCGAACAACCATTATTCTCGGACTTAAACAAGTAACCGTCTCGCAATAAACAAGATCCCAATATAATGTTCATGCTTAATGCAGGCACCAAATAACAATTATTTAAGTATAAAACTAATCCCGATGGTAGATGAAGGGGTAGCGTGCCGAACGCGATCACATCAACCTTTGATCCGTTTCCCACGCGCATCGTCACCTCGTTCTTCGCTAGCTTCCGTTTATTCGCGCAAAGACTGTTTCGAGTTACAAATATGAGCAACCGAACCAAGATCAAATACCTGTGCACTACTACAGTACTAGTGAGATACACATGAATAACATGTATATCGATATACCTTTCTTCTTGATGTTGCCGTTCTTCAAATCCGCCAAGTACTTTGGGCAATTCCGCCCAAAGGACCTTCTCCCTGCAAGAAAAGCATTCAAGATCGTGCTTAGGTCCAGCCTTGGTCTTCTTTGTTGGCGTGGTAACTTTCTTTCCACCCTTCTTGAAGTGTCCCTTCTGCTTAGACTTGCCTTTCTTGAATTTGGTGGTCTTATTGACCAACAACACTTGGTGCTCTTTCTTGATCTCCACTTCCGCAGATTTCAACATGGCAAAGAGTTCTGGCAACGTCTTGTTCATGTTTTGCATGTTGTAGTTCATCACAAAGTTCTTGTAACTTGGTGGTAGTGATTGGAGGACGCGGTAAATCCCCAAAGCATTAGGAATCACAATACCCAAGCTTTGAAGTTTGTTTGCGTGCCCAGACATCTTAAGCACATGCTCACTGACGGAGCTGCCCTCTTCCATCTTGCAGTTAAAGAACTTTTCAGAAGCCTCATAGCTTTCAATTGCCGCATGAGTCTCAAAGATCAATTTGAGATCCTCGACAATATCATATGGGTCTGAATTCTCTAACCTTTTCTGAAGCTCTGATTCTAAACCATACAAGATAGCACAATGAACTGTGGAGTACTGAGTCTTCCGAGTGAGGTAAACATTCTTTACTTCATCGGTAGCATCAGCTGCAGGTGGGTCACCCAGCGGTGCATCCGGCACATAGGTCAAATTACCAGCTGTGAGGACAATCCTCAAATTGCGGAACCAATCCGCGAAGTTGCTTCCATTGTTTTTCTACTTTTCTTTCTCTAGGAACGCATTAAAGTTGATGGTAGGGGCTGCCATTGATCTACAACATATTTGCAATAGTTTAGACTAAGTTTATGACAAATTGAGTTCAAATTAATAATAAAAATTAATCTAGGTGAACTCCCACTCAAAACAACATCCCTCACATTGTTTTAGTGATCACACGAACCAGATCCACCACATCAACACCGATCATCACGAGAGTTGATATAGTTTCAATGGCGAACAATCGACATGTTAATCATATCTACTATATGATTCATGCTTTACCTTTCGGTGATCCGTCTTCCGAGACCATGTATGTACATGCTAGGCTCGTCAAGATCAAACCTTAGTTTCCGCATGAGCAAATCTGGCTTGCTCACGTTGTATACACTTGCGGAATCTAACACACACGATCATCACGTGGTGCTTCGAAACAACAAGCTTTAGCAACGGTACTAAGTAAGGGTGAATAATTTATGACTTGAAATTCATGTGCATGAGGGATCATCTTATAATGCTAACGTCGTCTACTAAGCAATACAAGATGCATAAAGGATTAACATCACATGCAATTAATAATATGTGATATGATATGGCCTTTCTTCTTTGTGCTTCCGATCTCCATCTTCTAGCACGAACATGATCTCCATCATCACCGGCATTGCATCAAGGTCAATGACGCTTCTCCATGGTTGTCGTCCACCGGCTTCAACTATTATAAATACTTTGAATAGACACGCGGGTCTTAACATAAATTAAAGACAACCATACGGCTCCTGCTGGTTGCCAACTTACAATAAGGAACATTGCATACATCAAATATAATCACAATCATGGCCATATCACATCACAACACACCCCTGCAAAACAAAGTTAGACGCCTCTACTTTCTTTGCATGTTTTACATGGTTTGGGGCTTTCAATAAGTGTCGTTCTAACTTACGAACAAGAACCACAACATTGATACTAGTATTGTTAATCACCCGTTGTAAATTGGATCTTAACTATGCTAGGAGAAACAGGCACCCGCAAATCCACTTATGCAATACAAGTTGCATGTCAAGCGTGGAGCAAGTCTCATGAACGATGTCATGTAAGGTTAGCCCGGGCCGCTTCATCCCAACATACCGCAAGATGCAACGTACACAAGAAGCAATCGACAATAAAAGCATCAACGCCCACAATGACCATTGTGTTCTACTCGTGCAATAGATCTACATATAGACACGGCTCTGATACCACTGTAGGGTTTCGTAGCATGGAAAACAAAAAATTTCTACCGCATGCAAACAAACAAGCCAAGATCTATCTACTAGATTGTAGCAACGAGTCGATAGAATAACTCACCCTCGAAGATTCCAAAGTGTTTAACGAGAGCGGATTCTCGTGGGTGATGTAGTTGTACTCTTCCCGATCTCAAGATCGCGTAGACGATCCTTCCGGCGCTGCGTTCCGGAAGCTCTCCCGCAGTCGGTCACACGTTCGGTACCCGACGAAGACCTTTCTCTCCCTTGTTGCAGCAGGAAGCGGAGGTTGTAGCACTCTCCTCGCGATTCCGGCAGCAGAACGGCGTGGTACCGGAAGTAGAGGGGAGATCTCGCAGGGCTTCGCCTTAAGCCGGAGCGAGTATGGTGGAGTATGAGAGAGTCCCTCGACGATCTATAGTTTAGACACGCCGAGGAGGGGGCTAGGCCGGCGGCTAGGGTTTCACCTAGGCGGCGGCGGCGAGTGCCCTAGGGCCGGCGGCGGCTTGGTACTAGGGTTTGGAGGAGAGGATCTTGTGTGTCTCTAGGAGGGAGCCCTGGCCCTCCTTATATAGGTGGAGGGGCCGGCCGGCCAAGGGGAGGGAGGGGAGTCCCTCCCCAACTCGGCTTGGTGGTGCACCGGCGGTGGGGAGGAGGTACTCCTCCCCAACTCGGTTTCCTCCTCTTTTTCCACTTCCCAAAAATAGCCGTTTGACTTTCAAACTAGTCGTTTGACTTTTCAAACTAGGATTTGAATAAACCCTCTATTTTGTTCAGCGATGACACCGAGTACATGATGCAATCATACCAACTTGATATAACACATCCATGTACCCTTCCCCTCCGGAGTGCCGGACATTCCGGAACCTTCTAGAACATTCCCGATGAAAACACCGGAACCATTCTCCAACTCTGAAACGGGACTTTCCTTATATGAATCTTATTCTCTGGACCATTCCAGGTCTCCTCGTGATATCCCGAATCCCATTCGAGACTCTGAACAACATTCGGACTCTTTCTCATCATTCCATAACTACTCAAACAACGTCGAATCCTTAAGTGTGTCTCCCTACGGTTCGTGAATTATGCGGACATGATCGAGACACTTCTCCGATCAATAACCAATAGAGGAATCTGGAAATTCATATGGCTCCCACATATTTCTACGATTACTTTGTGATCGAATGAACCACTTACATACGATACCAATTTCCCTTTGTCTCACGATAGTTTACTTATCCGAGGTTATGATCGTCGGTATCTCTGCATACCTAGTTCAACCTCATTACCGATAAGTACTCTTTTCTCGTTCCCGTGATATGTGATCCCTTGTGAGCCAGTCACATGCTTGCAAGCCAATTAGATGACATTTCACCGAGAGGGCCCATAGTATATCTATCTGTCATATGGATGGACAAATCCCAGTCTTGATCCATGTGTTTCAAGCAATACTTTCCGAACACTCAATGCCACCTTTATAGCCACCCAGTTACGGTGTGGTTTTTGATGTCATCAAAGCATCCATCCGGTAAAGGTGATATGCATGATCTCATGGTCGAAGGAATTAGGTTACTATGTATCAGAAAGCATATAGCAATTGAACTATTAAAATGACTTGATCTTTATGCTATGCTTATCTATAGGAGTATGTCCACCATATCATTCTCCTAACGATATGATCTTGTTGTTAATAATATCTCAATGTTCATGATAGGGAAACCACAATCATCTATTAACCAACAAGCTAGTATTATATAGAGGCTTTACTAGGGACTTCAAATTAAGTTTACAAATCACACAAGTATTAATGTTTCCTTGTTAATACTATTATAGCATGAATGTAAACATTTATCATAAACACAAAGACATAATAATAACTATATTTATTATTGCCTCTAGGGCATATCTCCAACAGTAGGAGAGAGTCATATTTTCGGACCCGACATCCTACGAGAAGCAAAAGAGAAGGTTCACAAGATTCGTGAGCACCTCAAGACTGCCCAGTTCAGACAAAAGAGTTATGCCGACAAGAGACGTCGATACCTCTCCTTCAACATAGGAGATTTTGTATATCTGAAAGTGTCGGCATTGAAGGGAATGCAGCGTTTCCAACTCAAAGGAAAGTTAGCTCCTAGATATAGCGGACCTTTCAAGATTCTGAACCGTCGAGGAGAAGTATCGTATCAATTGGAACTACCTGAAGAGATGTCAGTCGTGCACAATGTGTTCCATATCTCGTTACTTCGCAAGTGTCTCGAAGTCCCAGAGAAGACTGAAGTGTTCAAGAATATCGATCACTGGACCATAGAAATCAACGATGACCTGACCTATCCCGAAGTACCCATCCGTATTTTGGAAGAAGCTTTCAGAACTACCCGAACCTGAGGCATCAAGTTTCTCAAGATTCAGTGGAGCAACCACACCGAATAGGAAGCTACCTGGGAGCGCGAAGATCACATCAGGACAAAGTTTCCCGATCTCTTAAAATCCTAGGTAATCTTTTTCGTCCTTTTTCAAATCTCGAGACGAGATTTTTTTAAGGGGGGAAGGTTTGTAACATCCCAAAAATACTAAACTTGGATCATCAAACTCTAAGCATCAGAATTAGGGTTAACAAAAACTTTTCTAAATAAAAATATGAAAGCATGCATGTGTGTATGCATTCCTACTTTGATTTCTTCTGAACCACCTTGTTTGTGTGTTTCTTTGCTTGTAAATGTATTCTTAGGTGAAATAAACATCATCTAAACTGTTCCCAAACTTTTCCCAAAGACAAATAAACCAAAACAAATAAAATAAGGGAATGGTCATTTTGACCAATTTAACTCCCATGCCTACTTTGGCTGTCCCAAACTTTCAGAACTTAACAGGAACTTGTTTGGATCTTTGCACCCCTTGATAGTACTCATAAAAAAGTACTAAGGCCCACTTTGTGATCATCCAGAAACTTTCAAATGCATAGTTTAAATGACAGTTCAAAATTAAATCTTTATCATATGAGAAGATCCCACTTTTTCAAAAACCACTCAAACAAGCTCAACTTTCAAAACCCAAGCATCTGCAGACTAACCAGCACCAACCTAGCACACCCACCAAAAATCTTTTCAAAATTCAAAACTTGAATTCTTGCGGCCATTTCATCAAACATTTTGCAGACACAAATCATCAAAATCTTAAACACTATTGTGAGCAGTGATTGAAGCCTAACTTGTCCCCTCTCTAGCTCACAACCATCTCAGTAGATCATCTAGCAAGCTAAACCAAGCACTAGCCTCACTATAAGCTGGGCAATGACATCAATGGTGAACAACCGAAGCTCACCATGCCACCCCAGTGAAGACAGCAAGCTAGAAGGAGATTTAGCCGTGCCAACCTTGTCTGGGAGGCAGCCCACCGTCCACCGCCACTCCCCACCAAGCGGCGTACAAACCTGTACCACACGCATGGACCGCGCCCAACTCGCCAGCAACCATGCCAAGCATGCGCCAGAGCGCCACGCTCGACCGACGCCCACAGACCGCCCGCCGCCCTCGCCGCGTGCATACATGATCGCCACCAACCTAGGAGACCGCCAGACATCCCCGTTCGCCGCCCCATACCGCACAGCCACCGCTCGCCGTCGAAGACGCCGCCTCTGCCGCGCAGAGCATCGCGCATTCCAGACCAAACCGCACCACCCCTACATGCGCATTAAAGCCGTAGAGCATCACCAGGAGGCCACCAAGCGATCGCCACCGTCGGCCATGCCTCTAGCCGCCCGTAGCCATGTCGCCACCGTCGCTTTCCCATCCCGTTCGGTCTCGTCGTCGCAACTATAAATAGAGACCACCCCAGCTCAAACTCTTCACACCATTCTACTACCCTCTCCTCACTGATCGTGCCACCCCTTTGCCGAAGCAAGGCGAGCAGCACTTCGCCGGAATTTTGCCGGAGCCTGCCGCCTCTGGAGAAGAAGGGAGCCAGCGATTGGAGCCGCCCCGGGAGAAGCTGTCGGTACCAGGAGGTTCGCTGTCGTCGACTTTGTCGTTCGCCCGCCTCGCCGACCCTCGCCTAAGCCCGGGTGAGCCCCCAACGACCCCCACCTGCCGCGCTAAGTTTCTGTCTTGCCGGCATTGCCCAACGTCGACGATGACCCTCAGTCGTTGGATTATAACCAGATCAAACGCACCACATTGCCCCATACCGCTTCGCACCCCCTGTCTCACTGACGCTGTAACATCCCTAAATTCATATTCCAAAACTCATTCATATCATCCATGCATCCATCATCATGTAGGGTTTCAAAATCACCATTTCAGAAAAACAGAAACTTGATGCTATGATTTCATGTGAGCAAATTTAATTCAAATGGCCATCACCCTTTGAAACTTGAATGTTTAGGAACTTGTTTGCTTGCCTCCTTTGTTGGAAAGTTTAGGTGTAAAAGTTTGACCAAAATTTTCAACTTGGAAATAAATTCAAAACCCTAATTTTAAACATTTGCAAACCAGGGGCAAAGTCTCTGATTGTTTTAAGCCCAAGCTTGACCAAGCCCTTGCAGGGTAAACACATGGTTAAATAACTGATTTTTGAAACCACAGTACCCTACAAAAATCCCCAGAATTGTTTGAATTCAAAAAGGATTTGAATTCATATCTAAATCATTCCTGAAAACCAAAATAGAAAAGAAAAAGGAATAAACAAAATAAAAAGTCCATGCGCCAAAGTTTACGCCCAAAGATCGAATCAAGCCCAACCAGCCCACCCGGGGTTTCTTTTCTCTCCCATGGCAGATGCACTCGATCGGCTGAGAAGGACCCTCCTTTTCCTCTATCACGACAACCGCGCACTCAAGTGTCGTGCCTCCACCCCGACCAGTTCATCCCCAAATTGATGTCGTTTGTTGATGCGCAGCTTAAATTCGTTAAGGCACGAGTAATTCTCGCCACGACCAGGCTACTTAAACCCCTCCGCCTCTCCTTCTCCCTCAAACCCGAACCGAGCGCCACCAGGCTGCGTGCATTGCTCCCTGTAACCCCGCCGTCTACGACGAGCTGCATCCACGATTCCGGCCACCTCCGACCACCCCTCGGCCTCTGCTTCACACGAGCAGACTCCGCTTGACCTCACGCATCACCCAGTACCCCTGGTTCGCCCGCGCGTGACCCAGAACGTTGGCAACGCAAACGACTGAGCGCCACCGTCTTCAGCATCAACTCCGACGAGCTCCAGTGGTAAGTCTAGACCACCCCAAACCTTCCCCTTCACACACGCATCTTCGCCGTGATCTTCTGCATCTGATCACACCCTCCGTTTTCCTCCTAGTGATCTACAAAGTCGCCTTCGACCTCGAGCAGAGCCACCGTTGCCAGATCCAACTCCGGCGAGGAATCCACCGCAACCCTGAGCGCCCCTTGCCGAGTTGTCCACACGTTGAGCATCCCCACGTCCTTACGGTCTCAGTGAGTACCTTTCCTATCCTCCTAGCAACCTGTATCGCCGGCGCCGCCACCGTCGAATCGCCGCAGCCGACCGTTAAGCGCCAGATTTTGGCTTGATGATTTAGTCCGTTGGATCTGTATCGTAGGGCTAGGATAGAATTTTAAACGAAGGGGTAAGCGCGCATCTGAGCCGCCAGATCCCACTTAGATCCTGCGGTCCGCAGAGCATGATCCAACCGAATCGGTATGCGCCAGTAAGGTTGCGACACGTGTCTAGGGTAAATTCAAAAACAGAAATTCGAATCAGATTTAGATCCAAACTTCAAACTGCTATAACTTTTGAATGCCACGTTAGAATTTTGCAAACTTTATACCGTTGGATTCAGTGAATCAAGGCCTTTCTGTTTATGCAAAGTGTTTAAAAAATAGTAACCATTAGAATGACTTTATTTGTAGAAACATGTTTAAGGCTATTTTGAGTATGGATTTAGTTTAGTAATTTGTTTTAGGGATAAATAAGTTTAGTTGGCAAACTTGTGACTTGTTAAGTTTCTGTAAACATGCACATGCTTGGTAGAGTTTTCAAAATCACCACTTAGTAAATTCTTGCATGCATGCATTCATATTTTTTTTTGATTGTATATAATTGTGTGCTACAAATTTTTGTGTAGATTTTGCTAGTGATTGTGATTGTGAGGAGTGCTACTCTCCACATTACCAAGGCAAGTGATATTTCATGAATATCCCATTCCTATATTTTATACTAGCATTAGATATTTTGCTAATACATGCATGCTACTTTTGTCAAATGATATGTTGGGAAATCCTATGTAGTTTAGAATGGTAGAATTGCTAAGGAATTTTCCTATGTTAAATTGCCATGCCATGCTTAGCCTAGCTATTAGCAAACAAGGGTGGGTATAATCTATTCATGCTATATTGGCTATATTTCTAAGTCATGAGACTTAAGATTTTCTTAATGAAACCATTAAGTCAATGAATCCCCTGGGTGGAATGGAAGGATTAGTTTATGTTGAGTGGTTACACAAGGCCATGGACTTGGGTTGTGTATCTCACTTGTGGTATGCCACCCAGGCACAAAGGGATTTGGAGGCCAAGTGTTGAGAAAGCTTACAGTGCAACCACTTGGCAATATGGGCTCTGCCTTGACCACATAGGTTGCTAGAACTTAGTCATTTGGACAGTTGGTGGTAGTGGGAATGATAGGTTGGAGCGCGTCCATTTGACTAAGGAAAGGCTTCTGAAAGGTCCTTTCTTGGGAAACCAAGTCTGGTGGGGAAAGTGCACAACCTCTGCAGATGGAAAATCTAAGTACTTAGCCAAGTCGATGGCAATGGACAATTTGAGCATCAAGACATGGAAGCTACAAGAATCTCATCACTCCAATTTCTAAGTAAAATTTGTGGGTGAACAAGGGTAAAGGACCCCCAATGTCTATTGGTGGTTTCTTGGGAAGTTTTTGACAAAGAAAAAAACTTAGTGATTTCAACTAATAGGAAAAACCTATTTTCAAGCAAAGCAAGCCAAGCTACACTTAGCCAAAATGCATATAGTAATATAGTCCACTTAAAATATACTAAGGTATCACTTGCCAATACTATTCCAAAGTATTGACCCTCTGTGTCAGAACTTGTGATGTTGCGAGTTACTCGATGATGAATAGGAGTCATGAGTCTACACTCAACATGCTTGCTGTGGCACATGAAGATGAAGACTTATGTTTATTTATTTATTCCAAAACTCTTGTATTAGGCCTTTGGCCTGAGTTGTAAAGACTATGTTTTATCTCTGGAATGAATGTAATAAACGACCTTTGTATCTGTGTACTTCATCTTAAACTGTGGATGCTAGCAATGATCCAGGGACTAGCATTGCAATCACATGGATCCTTTTTCCTTTATAAAGGAGGGGTCTAACAGATGGTATCGAGCAACATGTTGCTGTGAGGATTAGGACCCTAGGATTGGAAAACCACTAAGGAAAAAATTTCAACTACTTCTACACTTTTCTATTCTTCTCGTAAAACTTTTCTAATCTTCTCATTCTCATCTCCATTTGTAGATGAACTCCATCAACGAAGCCGTGAAGAAAGGGCCACTCATGACCATGACCTTGGAGTGTGAAACTGAGTTTCCCAAGATTCTCAAGGACCTCATGGTGGCAATGGAAGCACATGGTGCAGCTATATAAAAAGGCTTTCCTGTGATGGATGAAGGAGTGGAGTATTGGTGGGTGCAACTTAACTTGTACAAAAACAAGGAAGACAATCACAAAGAAAGGGATTACGCATGTACACCAACATCAGAATGCACACCACATTCTTTGAGTCGACGGAGATGCAGCTTGGAGGACTATCAAAGAACTAAGTGCTAGAGTCAAGTGCAGGATGCTCAACCTCCAAAAAGACTTAGAGAAAGAGAAAGAACTTACCCAAGAGTTGGAAGCCACCAACCAAGAGTTAAGGGGAGATATAATAGACTTAGTGATGGAATCATGTGAACAAGATAGGTGGATTGCCTCTAGGAACATTGTGATAGCCACCAGATCCGGTGAGATAGGATTGTGAGCACACTTCGTTAGTTGGACCACCACCTATCACCTTATTTTTCCAAAATGATACCTTAAATAAAGTTTGGACCTTGATTGATGTAATGGATTCATGTATGCATGACTTGTGTGATTTTGTGTTCCAAGGATGTGTATGTGATGTTTGTCTTTGTTTATCTTAAATAGTGTTGTTCTAACTTTTCTATCTTATAAATAGATGCCGATCACCATCAGCATTGTTGAGGAGTTCCAGGTTACCCATTTCGGCCCTCGTATCGTTGAGCTTACCACTTTGCTCGATCTCCCTCTTCCCACCATCACGGTGTACCCACTCACCAAGTTCGAGAGGAAGGACCTCTGGGGCTTCAAGGTGAACCAGCCCGGACGCCAGACGGAGCCTACTACGGAGGCCATCGTCTTCAAGCTTATGCACGACGACAGGGAGAGAGGCATGGAGGTAGTCATGCAGGAACTGATAGGACGTCTGTTAGGCCATCACTCCCGACAGGTTAGGGGCACTCACTTCCACGTCTTCGGAAGACGTGATGTTGATGGAGAGTCCATCGACTTTGAGGACGACTCGAGGGACGCGGCAGAGCCGATACGTCTCTATCTCCAGGACTTAGAGTCTCTCATCAGGCATGTGGACACGGACAGGACGAACGTCATGCTCAGCAATGACGAGCTCCAGGTGCAGCTTCGCGAGAAGGACAAGCTTTTCGCACAACAGGATGAGATGGTCAAGGAAATGGAGACGAAGTTCGAGGCCGGGACCGCAAGTTCAAGAGTCGGGAGAAACGCGTCCGGGATAGGAACAAGAAGATCCGGGACATGACCGAGGAACGAAGTCCAAGGATTGCGAGCGAGGGGAGCAGCAGATGGTTTTGGAGAGGCTTCGCTCCCAGAAGAGGGCTCTCAAGGCCAAGGTCGATTCCTTGACCACTACGATTGAGGAGAACAAGACCGCGATGGAGAACGCAGGTCTTACCTTCGTCGAGGAGGAGATAGATGCTGATGAGTAAATTTGACTACACTTTTATCTTTCATATTCATACTTGTTATTGTGAACTTGTTATTGGACCATCCGACATGTGGATGGCTTGCCACTTGTGTGTTTTACTTCATGAACTTATTATCTGGTTGTTGAACTTTTATTCTTGAGTTGCATGCTATGTGATTTGCTTGTGATGTATTGTGCATAAAACATCTATGGGTATCTCATTCTTATCTATTTGAACAAACCACAGATGCCTCCCCGTCGCGCAAACCCCAACCCCAACAACATCACCCCGGAAATGCAACAAATGATGAATGCGCAAACACAGCTTATGCAGATGATGACAACATTCATCCAAAACCAGAATAACAACAACAACCCCAATAACAACAACAACAACAACAACAACGGGTTTTGATATGCTCACCAGATTTCTGCGTCTGAGGCCAGCTAAGTTTTCGGGGACAACTGATCCCATGGTAGCCAATGATTGGCTATGTTCCGTGAACAAAGACTTAGTGACCGTGGGCAGCACGGATGCTGAAAAGGTCAGGTTCGCAGCACATCTGTTGGAAGGGCCAGCCGCCACTTGGTGGGACAACTTCCAAATCACCACTCCTATTGATGAGGTGACTTGGGCTATCTTTGAAGATGGTTTTCGCACTGCTCATATCTCATCAGGAATGATGAGTCTGAAAAAGAAGGAGTTTCACAACCTGAAGCAGCGCCACCGCAGCGTGGCTGAATACATAGAAGAGTTCAACAATCTGGCGCGCTATGCACCGGATGAGGTTGACACAGATGCCAAAAGAAAGGAAAAGTTTCTGGAAGGCCTGAACGATGAGTTAAACTTGCAGTTGTCTGTGGCATATGTTCCAACTTATCAGTCTCTGTGTGACAAGGCTGCTATTTTGGAGAGTAAAATGAAGCAAGTCGAGAGTAGGAAGAGGAAACACTCCGATAAGCACAGCTCGGGATCGTCTCACAAGCGATCTCACTATGATGACAGTGGAAGATCATGATCCCATAAGCATGGGAAATTCAACAAACACCACAACCACAACTGTCATGACAACAAGCATCACCGCAGTCATGACAATGACAAGTACAAGAACCACAAGAGTGGACATAAGAGCCACCACAGTGGGAATGGTAGTGGAAGTGGAAGTCAGCCTGCTAAAAAGGACATCAGTCAGGTTGAGTGCTTCAAATGCAAGAAGCTGGGGCATTATACAAACGAGTGCCCTGAGAAGAAAGTTGAAGGACCTAACAAGACCAATCCTTTTCAGAAAGGACAGGTTAACCACATCAATGTGGAGGAGGTCTATGAGGAGCCTGACGCTGTTGCTGGTAAGTTCAGACTAAATTCCATTCCAGCATTTGTACTCTTTGACACTGGTGCATCTCATTCATTCATATCAAAAGCATTTGTTGATAGAAATGGGTTTGCATCTGAAAACATTGGGTGTCCAATAAAAGTTAGTTCTCCGGGTGGAGATATGATAGTAAGTCTTGGATGCCGGGATCTTGTCATATAATTCGGAAAGCATAAGTTTCCAGTGAGCCTGATAATCCTAGACTCCCAAGGACTAGACATAATATTGGGAATGGATTGGATGGCTAAGTATGAAGGAGTACTAGATTGTGCTAATAGTATTGTTGCACTCACAACCCCAGAAGGAAAAAGAATAAAATTCAGGTCAAACTTTGAATCCAAAGGAAGTAAGCTGAATCATCTTAAGGGGGTTAGCATGGACAGTGTGCCAATCGTGTGTGAGTATCCGGATGTATTTCCGAAAGAGTTGCCAGGAATGCCATCGGATAGAGATGTGGAGTTTCTGATAGATTTGGTACCAGGTTCAGGACCAATAGCTAAGAGACCATACAAAATGTCAGTTGATGAACTGAAAGAACTCAAGAAGCAACTAGGAGAACAATTGCAGAAAGGATTTATCCAACCAAGTTCTTCATCTTGGGGAGCCCCAGTATTGTTCGTGGAGAAGAAAGATAGAAGCCAAAGGTTATGCATAGATTACCGTTCACTCAACGAGGTAACCATCAAGAACAAATATCATTTGCCAAGAATCAACAACTTGTTTGATCAGCTAGAAGGAGCATGTGTGTTCTCGAAGATTGATCTCCAGTCAGGTTATTTTCAACTCAAGATAAGAGAACAAGACATACCTAAGACAGCATTCACCACAAGGTATGTATTGTATGAGTACACTGTGATGACTTTTGGTTTAACCAACGCTCCAGCATACTTCATGAATATGATGAACAAGGTGTTCATGGAATTTCTCGACAAGTTTGTTGTCGTTTTCATCGATGACATCTTGGTCTACTCCAAGAGCAAGGAAGAACATGAAAGACACTTACGCTTGATACTTGAGAAACTGAGGGAACATAAACTTTATGCCAAATTCAGCAAGTGTGAGTTCTGGTTAGAAGAAGTTGGTTTTCTTGGTCATGTTATGACAAAGGATGGTGTAGCAGTTGATCCTGCCAAAGTTTCAGCCGTAACGGAATGGGAATCTCCCAAGAATGTGAAAGAAGTTCGTAGTTTCCTTGGCTTAGCAGGTTACTACAGAAGGTTCATCGAAAATTTCTCAAAGGTTGCTAAACCAATGACTGAATTGTTAAAGAAGGACAAGAAATTTGCTTGGTCTGAAGGTTGTGAAGTCAGATTTCAGGAATTAAAGAAGAGACTTGTGACAGCACCAGTTCTATGTCTGCCAGATTTGGAAAAGGATTTCCAAGTATATTGTGATGCGTCACATCAAGGTTTGGGTGCCGTACTTATGCAAGATGGTAAAGTTGTGGCTTATGCCTCAAGACAACTCAAAACTCATGAAGTAAACTATCCTACTCATGATTTGGAGTTAGCCTCTGTCGTCCATGCACTCAAAACATGGAGACATTACCTTTTGGGAAAGCGTTGTGAAGTGTTCACCGATCACAAGAGTTTGAAGTATATCTTCACCCAGAAGGAAATCAATATGAGACAAAGAAGATGGTTAGAGATTATCAAGGATTGCGACTTAAGTTTGCAATACCACCCCGGTAAAGCAAATGTAGTAGCAGGTGCTCTAAGTCGTAAGACGTTTGTAAATGGCCTTACCAAAGGAGAATTGCCAGATGACTTGTGCAAGCAATTCAAAGAACTCAGATTGGAGATTGTGCCTGAAGGACATCTCATGTCTTTAGATGTTCAACCCACTTTATTGGACAAGATCCGAGAAGCTCAGAAGACTGATAAGGAAATTGAAAAGATTAAGGAAAATATTAATCTAGGGAAAGCTAAGAGTTTCCATATAGACGAACAAGGTACTTTATGGCCCGGGAAACGTATTTGTGTTCCACAAGATCCAGAGTTGCGACGATTACGCAAGAAGCTCACAACTCTCCGTATTCTATTCACCCGGGAAACACCAAGATGTACATGGATATGAAAGAAAGATTTTGGTGGAACAATCTCAAAAGAGATATCGCCGAACACATTGCTTTGTGTGATGTGTGTAGTAGAGTGAAAGCGGAGCATCAGAAACCAGCGGGTTTGCTTCAACCACTACCTATTCCTGAATGGAAGTGGGAAAATATTGGTATGGATTTCATTACCAGATTACCAAGAACCAGGTCAGGGTATGATTCTATATGGGTAGTAGTGGATCGCCTAACTAAAGTGGCTCATTTTATACCCGTGAAGACAACTTATACAAGTGCCAGGTTAGCCAAGATCTACATGAGCAGAATTGTATGCCTTCACGGTGTGCCTAAGAGTATTGTGTTAGATAGAGGAACCCAGTTCACTTCTCACTTTTGGAGACAGCTTCATGAATCTTTGGGAACGAGATTGGAATTCAGCACTGCTTTTCATCCTCAAACTGATGGTCAAACGGAAAGGACTAACCAAATTCTTGAAGACATGTTGAGGGCATGTGCCCTAGACTATGGAGCAAGTTGGGATGAAAGTCTGCCGTACGCAGAGTTCTCTTATAATAACAGTTATCAATCTAGTATTGGGATGGCACCATTTGAGTTTCTCTACGGAAGGAAGTGTACCACCCCATTGCTATGGAATGGTGTGGGAGAAAGGAGTTTGTTTGGACCCGATCTTATCAAAGATGCCGAATAGAAAGTCAAATTGGTTAAGGACAGGTTGAAGATAGCGCAGTCCCGACAGAAAAGCTACGCGGATTCTAAGCGTAGAGAGGTAACCTACGAAGTTGGAGATAGAGCCTATCTTAGAGTATCACCACTTCGTGGAGTGAAAAGATTTGGAGTCAAAGGAAAGTTGGCACCAAGATATGTTGGGCCATTCAGGATTCTAAGTCGCAAGGGAGAAGTTGCATATGAAGTCGAATTGCCAGAATCTCTGTCAGCTGTCCATAATGTGTTTCATGTGAGTCAGCTCAAGAAATGTCACCCAGAAATGGAAGAATCTTCCTTGAAAGATACCATACCTTTGGAAGAAGTTCAACTGGAAAGTAATCTCACCTATGAGGAAAAACCTGTCAAGATTCTTGAGACCGCAGAAAGAGTCACAAGGACAAAAACTATCAAGTTTTGCAAAGTACAATGGAATCATCATTCTGAAGAGGAAGCAACATGGGAAAGAGAAGATGATCTTGGAAGACCACCTCACCTATTTGTTTAATCCGAATCTCGAGGGCGAGATTCATCTTAAGGGGGTTAGATTTGTAACATCCCTAAATTCATATTCCAAAACTCATTCATATCATCCATGCATCCATCATCATGTAGGGTTTCAAAATCACCATTTCAGAAAAACAGAAACTTGATGCTATGATTTCATGTGAGCAAATTTAATTCAAATGGCCATCACCCTTTGAAACTTGAATGTTTAGGAACTTGTTTGCTTGCCTCCTTTGTTGGAAAGTTTAGGTGTAAAAGTTTGACCAATTTTTTCAACTTGGAAATAAATTCAAAACCCTAATTTTAAACATTTGCAAACCAGGGGCAAAGTCTCTAATTGTTTTAAGCCCAAGCTTGACCAAGCCCTTGCAGGGTAACCACATGGTTAAATAACTGATTTTTGAAACCACAGTACCCTACAAAAATCCCCATAATTGTTTGAATTCAAAAAGGATTTGAATTCATATCTAAATCATTCCTGAAAACCAAAATAGAAAAGAAAAAGGAATAAACAAAATAAAAAGGCCACTTGGGTTTACGGCCCAAAGATCGAATCAAGCCCAACTAGCCCACAGGGTTTCCTTTTCTCCCACGCGAGCACACACACTCGATCGCTGTGAGCGAAGGACCCACTCCTTTTCCTCTATCACGACAACCATGCCCACTCAAGTGTCGTCGTCTCCACCCCCAGTTCATCCCCAAATTGACGGCCGTTTCCATTGATTCGCAGCTTAAATTGCGTTAAAGGCACGTAATTCTCGCCACGACCAGGCTACTTAAACCCCTCCCTCTCCTTCTCCTCAAACCCCGAACCAGGCGCCACCAGGCGTGCATTGCTCTCAGAACCCCGTGCCTCCGACGAGCTGCATCCACGATTCGCCTCCGACCACCCCTCGGCCTCTTCTTCACACGAGCAGACTCCGCTTGACCTCACGCATCACCCAGACCCTGGTTCGCCGCTGCGTGACCCGAGCGTTATAACGCAAACGATCGGCGCCACCGTCTCCAGCATCAACTCTGACGAGCTCTAGTGGTAAGTCTAGACCGCCCCAAACCTTCCCCTTCACGCACGCATCTTCGCCGTGATCTTCTGCATCTGATCACACCCTCTGTTTTCCTCCTAGTGATCTACAACGTCGCCTTCGACCTCGAGCAGAGCCACCGTTGCCAGATCCAACTCCGGCGAGGAATCCACCGCAACCCTGAGCGCCCCTTGCCGAGCTGTCCACACGTTGAGCATCCCCACGTACTTACGGTCTTGGTGAGTACCTTTCCTATCCTCCTAGCGACCTGTAGACATGGCGCGCCATGATCGACCGTGCCGTTAAGCGCCGCCAGATTTTGGCTTGATGATTTAGTCCGTTGGATCTGTATCGTAGGGCTAGGATAGAATTTTAAACGAAGGGGTAAGCGCGCATCTGAGCCGCCAGATCCCACTTAGATCCTGCGGTCCGCAGAGCGCGATCCAACCGAATCGGTATGCGCCAGTAAGGTTGCGACACGTGTCTAGGGTAAATTCAAAAACAGAAATTCGAATCAGATTTAGATCCAAACTTCAAACTGCTATAACTTTTGAATGCCACATTAGAATTTTGCAAACTTTATACCGTTGGATTCAGTGAATCAAGGCCTTTCTGTTTATGCAAAGTGTTTAACAAATAGCAACCAGTAGAATGACTTTATTTGTAGAAACATGTTTAAGGCTATTTTGAGTATGGATTTAGTTTAGTAATTTGTTTTAGGGATAAATAAGTTTAGTTGGCAAACTTGTGACTTGTTAAGTTTCTGTAAACATGCACATGCTTGGTAGAGTTTTCAAAATCACCACTTAGTAAATTCTTGCATGCATGCATTCATATTTTTTTTGATTGTATATAATTGTGTGTAATTGTGTGCTACAAATTTTTGTGTAGATTTTGCTAGTGATTGTGATTGTGAGGAGTGCTACTCTCCACATTACCAAGGCAAGTGATATTTCATGAATATCCCATTCCTATATTTTATACTAGCATTAGATATTTTGCTAATACATGCATGCTACTTTTGTCAAATGATATGTTGGGAAATCCTATGTAGTTTAGAATGGTAGAATTGCTAAGGAATTTTCCTATGTTAAATAGACAGGCCATGCTTAGCCTAGCTATTAGCAAACAAGGGTGGGTATAATATATTCATGCTATATTGGCTATATTTCTAAGTCATGAGACTTAAGATTTTCTTAATGAAACCATTAAGTCAATGAATCCCCTGGGTGGAATGGAAGGATTAGTTTATGTTGAGTGGTTACACAAGGCCATGGACTTGGGTTGTGTATCTCACTTGTGGTATGCCACCCAGGCACAAAGGGATTTGGAGGCCAAGTGTTGAGAAAGCTTACAGTGCAACCACTTGGCAATATGGGCTCTGCCTTGACCACATAGGTTGCTAGAACTTAGTCATTTGGACAGTTGGTGGTAGTGGGAATGATAGGTTGGAGCGCGTCCATTTGACTAAGTAAAGGCTTCTGAAAGGTCCTTTCTTGGGAAACCAAGTCTGGTGGGGAAAGTGCACAACCTCTACGGATGGAAAATCTAAGTACTTAGCCAAGTCCATGGCAATGGACAATTTGAGCATCAAGACATGGAAGCTACAAGAATCTCATCACTCCAATTTCTAAGTAAAATTTGTTGGTGAACAAGGGTAAAGGACCCCAATGTCTATTGGTGGTTTCTTGGGAAGTTTTTGACAAAGAAAAAAACTTAGTGAATTCAACTAATAGGAAAAACCTATTTTCAAGCAAAGCAAGCCAAGCTACACTTAGCCAAAATGCATATAGTAATATAGTCCACTTAAAATATACTAAGGTATCACTTGCCAATACTATTCCAAAGTATTGACCCTCTGTGGCTGTAACTTGTGATGTTGCAGGTTACTCCGATGATGAATAGGAGTCATGAGTCTACACTCAACATGCTTGTCTGTGGCACATGAAGATGAAGACTTATGTTTATTTATTTATTCCAAAACTCTTGTATTAGGCCTTTGGCCTTGAGTTGTAAAAGACTATGTTTTATCTCTGGAATGAATGTAATAAACGACCTTTGTATCTGTGTACTTCATCTTAAAATGTGGATGCTAGCAATGATCCAGGGACTAGCATTGCAATCACAGGGATCCTTTTTTCCTTTATAAAGGAGGGGTCTAACAGACGCGTGGGGACAGCGACTTAACCAGCCCGCGTAAGCCTTTGCTTAAGGTGTCGGCCCAAAGATCGCCTCGTGCAGCCCAGTTATTTGAATTTAACCTTTTTCATTTTATTTCAAACACACTTCTGTACCGAGTTACAAAAATCAACCCAGGTCGATTCAGTAAACCAAATTGAATGAAACCAATTTTGTTAGAAAGGTCTAGGAATGCTGAATCCAAGCCTGTTGGATTCAAGTCATTTGGATATGTAGATCATCCATGGTAAAAAATAACAAGGCAGAAGCTTTTGTGCATTCAAACATTTTTCAAATTTAAACCATAATAGCTTCTGAGTTGATTCCAACTCTCAAAATCACATTTAACCATACCTTTTAGAATATATAAAAATATATAGGTTTACTTACAGTAATAATGACCAAGTAATAAAAGAATGCCACATAGGCATTTCTAGCCACTTTAGTTAATTAAAATAAAAGGGTAAAACCTTATTAAATTGTGACACCACTTTAAATCACATTCCCATGGACTAA
Organism: Avena longiglumis; assembly: GCA_030063025.1. Lineage (NCBI taxonomy): Eukaryota > Viridiplantae > Streptophyta > Magnoliopsida > Poales > Poaceae > Avena > Avena longiglumis. The sequence goes on from CP125976.1 coordinate 139,203,970, forward strand.
AATATGTGGTGATGACATGTGTCAACGTGATCCCATGTTTGGTTTGGAGAATATTAAATCTTAAGTAGTTTTTCAATGAGTAGAAATTACTTTTCTAAAAATAAAAGGAATTAAACCAAGCTTTAATCTTGTAATGTTAGTGATGATGCTAGATCATCTATAGGACCCTTGTGTGTGATGAATGCAAGTAGTTAAGTATTGTTTGGTGATTGTGTACCTCGTATTTATTCATAGACGCTAGTACCGACCAAGGATACGAGGAGGAAGGAGGATACTACGAAGAAGAAGCCGAGGAGAACTTCAACCACTGCTCTACACAAGGCAAGCTAACACTTGCAAGATACTCTATTTTACCAAGCCTTACTAACCAAGTGGACCAATGCAAGCTAACACTTGCAATTATGAAAGTTAGATAACCTATGCAATGCACTAAGCATGCTTGGTTAGATATATTTGATTATACCCAATCCTAGTTTTACTTACAAGCTTTCTACTTTATTTCTTTATCAAAGCTTTTACTTAGAGTTTACTTAAGTGATTTGTAGATACTAGAAAGATAATTGAAGGTTGCATAAAGAGCATAAAATTCGGCCTAAGCTAGATAATCTTTATGTCATCCTAAGGCATGAGATTGAACTTAGTTGAAACTCTACTAGTTTACCACCCCTCATTAGTACTCACTTCCACTTGTAGATGCTAGTGCTAAGCATAAAACTTGATCAAATTTAGATGGGAATACTTGGTGAAAATGGTTATGAAAAACTTAGAATGATGGATCATTCTACTGAGATGTTTTGACATGTGTTTCCGAACACCAGATGATTTTGGTGATGAAAATGTTGAGGCATGAGCCTTAGCCATTTATAAAATTGATGGTTGTCTGGATGCGATACCATTCCAATTTTATCGTACAACCATAATACCCGAAGATTGGGTAGGGCTTGAATGGAAACTTATATACCTTAGTATTAGCTCCCTCACGGCCAAGGTCTGAGCTGAGGCTACCTTGTGAAGATTGTCCACCTATGCAGTACCCAAGATGACAGTTGGTCATGGTTGGGAGGCCAAACTCACAGGAGAGGTGCTTATACTAGGGCGTGTAATTGAAAGGTTAGGATTGATTATCCGCATACTGAGTATGGTGAATTCAGGATTTGTTCTTGACGGATGTATCGAATGTTTTGGTGGAAGTGTACAATCTCTGCAGAGTGTCAAACTATTCGAATAGCCGCGTCCGTGGTTATGGACAGTTGGAGTGGCCATACTGTTCCCCCGTCAGATATTTTCAAAATACTTGTGAAATGAATTGAGACTTTGACTTAACTACAACAGGGTTGTGATATGAAATACAAGTTTCCTACTTAGGAGTTATAAAATTTTGACTAGCTTCTCTTGCTTCTCAGCTTAGTAGAGATAAATCTGGCTTTTGCAAAACAACCCTAGAGCCTAGTGTCCTATTATGAAAAACCCCTTTCACTTGTTAGTATTAGTTTGCGAGTACTTAAAGAGTACTCATGGCTTTGTTCCTGGCTATTCCCATGGCCAGACTATGAAGAGGAGTACCTGGAGGATGGACCCCAGGAAGGTTACGACAACTAGGATCATCTCCCATGGTCAGCATTGCCTGTGACCCCGAAGATGGAGCTTCGCCTATGCTACCGTTATTATTACGTATTCCGCTGCTTAAAGTTGTATTAAGAACTGGATCATGAGATCCCTATTTGTGTAAGACCTTATGTATGGTTTGTAATGGATGATGTACTATGGTATCCAATTCTGTTATGTCTCGCAAAAATGGTAATCCTGGTATTGCGATGTATGGCATAACATGCATCTGGGATTAAAGATCCGGGTGTTGACAGGGCTCTACCGGTAGCTATGTTTTCATCTCTCTCTCTCTCTCTCTATGCATGATCTTGTTGTGGTCATGAGCTTTGTAATCAAGTAGATCTACCTTGCTACTCAAGTGCTTCATTAGATCTCTGCTCTCCCCATGTGTGTGAAAGTGACAGCGTGCACACCATGGTGGCACTTAGGTTTGAGTCTACATAAATACTCTTTGTGCTTTAATAGATCTATTCTTTTCCCCACGTGTGTGAAAGTGACAGCGTGCATACCGTGTGTGGCACTTTGGCTAGATTGAATTTTTTTATGAGTTATATTTGGAGTTGGATGTCTCTATGAAATTTTGGTGTTTGTTGGAACCATCTAGCGCTCAAGGTGACAGTGTGGGGTTATCTAGATTGGGGAAGGCAGACTTTCAGGTGTGGTGTTATAACCCTACCATGGATTAGAGTGTCCAACCGGAGAGTAGTTAAGAGTAGTATCATGAAGAGAGGATATTTATATGAGAGAGTGTTCACTAGTGAAAGTATGATCCCTAGACCTTGTTTCTAAACATTGAAACACCGTTTGCTACTAGATATGTTGCATGTTTGCTTGCTTACATCTTTGTTCTGTTTGCCGGGGAGATTTTGGGCTTTTACCTTTCCTCCACGCCTCCAGCTCTTTCTTGGCATCGTTACCCCACGTCAATAACAAGTCAGAAGCTATTTTCTGGCACCATTACCACTTGTATTTCACTATCTCTTCGCCGAACTAGTGCACCTATATTGGGTGTGTTGGGGACACAAGAGACTTCTTGTATCTTGATTGCAGGATTGCTTGAGAGGGAATACCTTTGACCACTTCCTCCCTGAGTTCGATAAACCTTGGATAATCCACTTAACGGAAACTTGTTGTTGTTCTATAAACCTCTGCACTTGGAGGCCCAACAACTGTCTACAAGAATAGGAGTGCATAGACATCAAGCTCTTTTCTAGCGCCGTTGTCGGGGAGGTAAGGTAAAAGGTACTCACATCCTATGGTGTGAGTGCTCGAAGTTATTTCCTTTAGATTCTGCAATTTTGTCTTTTTGTTTCTTTTTTTACTAGTTAGGCTTAATGGAAAACAACAAAAAAATTAGAGAGCTTTATAGTATCTATCTTGAGTTAGGACACGAAGTGTTTGAAGAGAAAATTTAAAAACCTATGGAACTTTATTTGCATGCTAATAGAAATGTTATTAGTATGAACTCTTTGGACACCATTGTTGCTAATTTTATGGAAAAGTCTAAGCTTGGGGAAGCTAGTTTTTATGAAAATGATCTTTTTAGTCCCCCAGCTTTGGAAGATAGCTATTCTATTGCTTATGATGATACCAAACCTCCAATATATGATGACTACAATGATGAGTATGATATTTCCAGTCAACCTACTATTGAGGAGAAAATTTATTGTGATTACAATATGCCTCCTATATTAGATGACTATGGTGATGAGAATAATAATGATAGCTATTTTGTTGAATTTGCTCCCACTACAATTAATAAGAGTGACTATGCTTATGTGGAGAGTAATAATTATTTTATGCACGTGGATCATGATAAGAATGTTTTATGTGATAGTTATATTGTTAATTTTATTCATGTTGCTACTGAAAGATATTATGAGAGAGGAAAATATGGTCTTATGTATCTCAACAATATTAAGTTTCCCCTCTTTATGTTGAAAGTCTTGAAGTTGCACTTGTTTTGCTTTCCTATGCTTAGTGATTTATGCTTTCATGAATTGTTTCTTTACAAGATTCCTATGCATAGGAAGTGGTTTAGAATTAAATGTGTTTTGAATTTGGTTCTTAATGCTCTCTTTTACTTCAATTCATATTTCTTATGTGAGCATCTTCTCAAACTATCAAGCCTAACTTAAAGGCGTTAAAGAAAAGTACTTGTTGGGAGATAACCCAAGAGTTTTCTTGTGTGTTGGAAGTTATTACTTCAGTAATGACCTCTCCTTATCCTTTTTGTTTGCTTTTTGTGCCAAGAATTACCTCTAATGAGAGGGAAGTAAGATTTGGGGAGTTGCTGTCCCGAAACAGATTTCTGTCCTCCATCATAAAAATTCGTGAGAAGTCTCTGTAAGTCGGATTGAGCTGAAAATTTACGAATAAATCCACCAGTATGTTATCTAACTTTAATTAGTTCAACACTTTTTGATTTCAGCAACAGAAGGTCTTCTAAAAAATCGGTTTCTACCTGCTTTTCTGTTTTGACAGATTTATGCCATTATTTGCATTTGCTTCTTATTGATTCCTTTTTGGGTTCTTTTTGGGAAATTGAGATTTTTGAAGGAGTTTCTACAGTAGCTTGTGTTTTTAGTGAAAAGTTTTTCTGTTTCAAAGCTTTGCCAGAGGTCTAATATCTTTTGAATACACTAATGTTGCTAATGAAGATTGTGTGAAGTTTTGTATGACGGAAAATTTTTAGGTGTAGAGAAAGAATGATGTAATAAGATGAAGAATGGACAAAAGCTCAAGCTTGGGGATGCCCACCCCATGTCACCCTGTGTCACCCTAAGAAATATTCAAGAGGTACAAGCGTCAAAGCTTGGGGATGCCCAAGGCATCCCCTTCTTCATCAATAAAAATCTCAGGTCTTTCTAGACACTTCGAGTTTATTGTTTCATGCATTGTTGTGTTGTTCTTGGAGCGTCTTAGTTTTTGTTTTTGGTTTTCATTTGCTTAGTTTGCTTGATTAAGTTGGTTGGTTACAGCACACTTCTTTTGAAGAGAGACACACTCTGTTTTCATTGCCTAGAACACTCTAGTTTTCACTCTTATTGTTTTGTGAGTGTTCTATTTTGCTAGAACTATGTTTAGCCTTAGTTTTCTTGTGCTTTCAGCTTAGAACTTTTTAGTTCTTCTTTGTGGATTTGTGAGACAATATCACTGATCTTTATTGATTATTATCTTTGTGAGTTATTTCAAATAAGTGTTTGGTGTTGGAAAAGAGTAGAAAGTTTCATGCTTATAGAAGTGCAAGAGGAGCTTGCATTGACTGTGGCTCAGACTTTAGCATGACATGATAGGTGTTGTTTTGACCTTATTCTTAGTGATTGATACGTTGGAAATGTATCTATAATTTTTGATGCTCCATGCTTGTTTTGTATCTACTTTACTTTACTTGTCCACACTTTGAGGTGATTTTTACATGTTTTCTTGTACTAACCTATTAACAAGTTGCAACAGTGCCAGATGCTTGTTTTCTGTTGTTTTTGGATTCAGAAAAGTTAGTAAAGAAATATTCTCGTAATTGGACGGGACGAAGGACAAAGTCAATAACTTTCTGTGGGGAACAAGAAGTCTAGAGGAGAGCCGGAGGGGCTGGCCAGGGGCCAGATCCACCCCAGGCGCGGGGGCAGGTGGGCCCGCGCCTGGCTAGGGTTTGGTAACCCTGGTCACCTCCCGGACTCGCCCCTTCGCCTATAATAAGCCCCGGATGCAGAAACTCCCGGTACCCGATCAGAAATCCACGAAACCGTCTGTAGCCACCGCCACCATCGTCCCTAGATCGAGGGGATCTGAAGCTCTTCCCGGCACTCTGCCGGAGGGGAGATCATCCCGGAGGCATTGTTGGGGAGGTGACCCCGGATAGGGTCAAGACGGGGAAAGACACAAGGAGTTTCCCTAGTCTTATGCCGAGTTACTGTTTATATCAGCCGAATCATGTAATGGTCGGCCGAGATAAGCACGACCATGACATTTATAGGAGGAGTTGTACATTACCCGACCGACGTACGAGTTAAGTCGGTCGGGTAAGTCCGAATAACCTAAATGCAGGTGAAGTCCAAGCCGAGTTAAGCGAGGCAGGGCCGAATGACATGAAGCTTGCAGAAGAAGGAGGTGCCTATAGTCAAACCCTAGCCACAGGCTAGGAAGAATCTGAACAGAGCCAAGCGCAAAGGACAAGGCGCAGAGCAGCAGAAGGGCAGAAGGAGGTCACGGAGGTGATAGTCCTGGAGCCCGAGGCGTGAAGGTGGGGCTCTCTGGAACTTTGTCGTCATTAGAAGGGGGACACGGAAAGGAGGTCGCCGAGTTACTATATTAGGACAAGCATATTCTTGCCACGTCAGCCCTAGAGGAGCCAAGGCACCCCTTTATAAGGAGAGGCATGGACTCCAGAGAGGGGATGGGCTCATTCTACACCGTTAGGCTTGTGAAGTTCATCTTCTCTTCCTGCATACAGCTCAAGGAGCACTTGTAATACAAGAGAGGTGAAATAAAGATCTGTATGTTAGTCATTCGCGTGTAGAAATAACTACATCTTCCCTCCCAAGATCCCTCTAGCATCCATTGGACCCATACTTTAGCCTACCCATGGCATCTGTCGTGCGACCACCACGACAGTTGGCGCCCACCATGGGGCCAGTAGCGGTGCTAGCTGGAGTCAAGATCCGGACGGAAACTTCATCCACACAGGCGAGCGCGTTGTCTCTGGATTAGTCCGGAGATTTGATCTCTGTGACTATGTCAGCGATAACGCAGGCAGCTTCAGGAGAAAAAATCCTCCGTGCAACGGCATCTTCATCAACTTGGGCATGCACCAGATCTACGTCGGCGTCGACACCTCCGGCGTTTATCCTCACCAAGTTATTGTTGCAAAAGATCCCCCCCTCAGCGCCGCGAACGGTCCGCGTGGAGAATGCCCCGTCAGCAGCGTCGAGGTGATGGTCGCGGCCGGGGTGCAGGCGGGAGCAGCAGGCGCCGGATCAAGCAAGGATCCAACAATGGGAGTACAGGTGACCACAAAGCACGCAGCTCCGCAGCCCACCGAGGTAGATCCTTTGGCAGCTAAGCCAGCCGAGATGCAGGAGACAACCCCGAAGGCACCAAGGGTAAGATGGCCTCCTCTAGAAAGACCAGAAAATATTCTCCAGGCAACTATAGATAATCTAACAACGCCTGTAGCGCCGATACTTGATCCGGCTAATGCTCAGGCAGAGTTAGAAGAGACCAGGCAAAAGGTGTTGGTAGAGGCAAAAAAGGTGTCGGCATTGCGGGAATCCTTAAACAGGACCCTGCGAGAATATGCTAAGGCAAATAAGCTAGATGTCGCCCCCGAGCGGGTCGATGAATTAAGATTGAGAGGGAAAAACCTCATGGATGTTATCAATAAAGAGCATGAGACTCATAAGGCAGATTCAGTCGACCTAGGTTTGCCGAGGTATAGCACCACGGCAAAGAACCTAAGGGCGGCAAATGCCGCTGCACTAGAGTTAGAAGGACCGGCCAAGCCGGCGTAAACAACAAGAAAGAGTGAATGAGTGGTGCGCATTGCAAACCAGCAGAATGAAGAAATGCTTAGGGCGCACCGGCAAGGCCGGTGCCTCATTATGGTTCATTCGGTGCAAAGACCCGCCCTATCTGTGGCAGGAGCATCTTCACCCAGAAACAATGCGCGAAAAGATAGAGCAGTAACTTCAGGAAAAAGAAACAAGCAGATTGTACCGTATGATCCGGCGGTAGCTGAAAAGATCAATGAGAACAGAGGCAATGGAAACGAGGTAACAGTGGTGAAAGAAACCCCCACCGTGCCAACAAAGGCATTGGAAGCCGAGGTAACGGAGACCTCGGAAGAGAAAATCATGAGAACAATATCCCGGTAGAAGGAAGGAGGGATCCGCCGCCCAATCCACAGCCGAGGTATGAACCTCGGCAGGAAAGGGAAGTGAGACCAGCTCGCCATAATTAGGCAAATGAGAGGTACAATGATGGTTACTCAGATATGGAGTATGTAGGACGTGGTGGAAATGATCATTATGGAGTACATGAAAGAATCATTTACAGAAACTTGCCGTCGAACGACGCAAGATCAATACTGGACAGGTTATATCAGTCCGAGTTATTAGAGGACAAAGGTCCGCCTGGTCCGGCGTGTTTTGGCCCTCGGATCATGGGCGAGCCGTCAGTGCCGAACTTTCAGCTGGCTAGGGGCACGAAAACATACAATGGGAGTACCAAACCGCAAGATTGGTTAATCGACTATGCCACTGCCGTAAAAATAGCTAGCGGAAACTTGCGATGAGTAGTAAGATATGTCCCGCAAATGCTGGAAGGGCCGGCCAGAGTATGGCTGAATAATCTGCCAGCGGGCAGTATTAACTGCTGGCTAGATTTTGAAGAGATGTTTGTTAGCAACTTAATCAGTACTTTCAAGAGACCAAACAGGCCACAGCAGCTGGCAATGTGCAAGCAAAGGCCAAATGAGTCAGACAGAGAATTCTTGACTCGATGGTGTAACCTCAGGAATTCATGCGAGGGAGTTATAGAATCGCAAGCAATAGCGTGGTTCGCTCAGGGATGCAGATATGCCAGTGTCTTGTGGCAGCGATTGCAAAGAGATATGCCAACCACTTTGGCAGAAACTATCAGGATAGCGGATTCGTATGCATTGGGAGATCCGACACTACCAGAGCTAATGTCGGCGGATCATCGTGAGCATCAAGATCAATATGCAAGAGATGTGGCCGGATCATCGAGGCGCAACAAGTTCAGAGGTAGAAGAAGAGAGGAAAGACCGGATTACAAATATGCCTCCAATCAGGTGGCATCAGTAGTGCAAGATCAGCCGAGTCACGGAAACAGTCAACGGCAGAAGAATGGTCCTCAGCAATGGACACCAAGAAATGAAGGGAAGATACAGTGGACATCAGAACATAAGAAGCAATGGCAGGAGAGGCTGAAGTACACGTTTGAATCCATGTTGGATCAACCGTGTAAGTTTCACACTCCAAACCCGGCCAATCCGGCTAATCATACAACCCGACAATGCGCCTGGATGAAAAATGCAATGGGGAACCCGGCGGGCATGCAAGCACCTTCCCATCAGGCACATCATCAGCAGCAGCCGCAGTTGACAGGGGCAAATGCACAGCAGCTAATGTTACCCCCTCCTCCCCCGAGGTATGATAACTTGGACCGGAGAGATGCAGTGCATCAAGTGATAAATCAGGGTCAGGATGGAAGGACAAACCCCAGAAATAATGGACGCAATGATTACAGGGAACATCATCAATCATATTGCGTGTTCACAACAGAATAGCAAGACAGGCAAAGTGTACAGCGCCGGCATATGGAAGTGAATGCAGTTATGCCGGCAGTACCAAGATATGTGCCTTGGTCCGATCAAGAAGTAACTTGGATCATAAAGGATCATCCCAAAATAATGCCGAATCCGGGGGCGTATGCACTCGTACTAGATCTGACGTTTGTTGGACCCAGCATTAATGTGAAATTTTCAAAAGTACTCATTGACAATGGGAGTAGTATCAATATCATGTACAAAGATACAATGCATAAACTCGAAATATCGCAGAATATGATGCAATCCACGAGAACCACGTTCCATGGAATAGTGCCAGGACTTTCATGCGAACCCATTGGGAAGGTTCGAGTAGATGTGTTATTCGGCACAAGGGATAACTGCAGAGCAGAAAATTTGGAGTTTGAGGTGGTGGATCTAGAGAGTTGCTATCATGCTTTACCCAGGCGGCCAGTATTGGCCAAATTCATGAGCAGCTGCCACATAACTTACTTGAAAATGAAGCTACCCGGACCACAAGGGGTGATAACAGTAGTAGGAGATTACAGGAAGTCAATGGAATGTGCTTCGGCCGGATCAAACCTGGCCGAGTCATTCGTGATCGCAAGAGAGAAAAGAAGGATTCAAGAGGTAGCGGCTCTCGCTCAGTCGGCACAACTGAATATGCCGGCATTGGCCAACCCGCATGGAAGCGTCTCTTTCCAGCTGACTAAAGAAACGAAAAAGGTCCAGATAGATGAGCAGTTCCCAGAACGCACCATCACCATTGGTCCCGGCCTAGATGCCAAATAGGAAGGCGAGCTCACCAACTTCCTCCGTGAGAATCGGGACATCTTTGCATGGTCAACTCAAGACCTGCAAGGGGTGACGAGGGAGTTGGCTGAGCACTCTCTGCATGTAAGGCCAGGAGAAAGGCCGGTGAAGCAACCTCTCCGCCGCTTCGCTGAAGACAGGAAAAAAATAATAGGGGATGAGATAGCTCGGCTCCTTGCGGCCGAGTTCATCATGGAAGTGGTTTATCCGGATTGGTTATCAAACCCGGTGTTAGTAGGAAAGAAAAAGGATGATCCAAATATAGCCGTCGTATGGCGAATGTGTATTGATTACATGAACCTGAACAAGGCGTGTCCCAAAGATCCTTTTCCTTTACCTAGAATAGACCAAGTCATTGATTCGACCGCTAGTTGTGAGCTGTTATAATTTGTAGACGTGTATTCTGGTTTTCACCAGATACCGTTAAATCCGGCTGATCAAATAAAGACTGCGTTTATTACCCCGTACGGGGCTTATTGCTATCGCACCATGCCATTCGGCCTGCGTAACGCAGGGGCAACGTACCAGAGATGTATGAAAAAATGTCTACATGACCAGATAGGGAAAAATGTACAAGTATATGTAGACGATTTGGTTATCAAAACCAAAGAGAGCAAAACGCTACTGGATGATATTCGGCAGACATTCGCGAACTTGAGAAGGTTATGAATGAAGCTTAACCCGGAGAAATGCACCTTCGGTGTACTAGCTGGGAAACTACTCGGTTTTCTCGTATCCAGCCGAGGTATATAGGCCAATCCAACTAACATAAGAGCGGTAGAAAGGATGGAATTGTCGAGATGTCTAAATGACGTACAGAAATTCACGGGTTGCTTGGCCTCGCTTAGCCGCTTTGTATGTCGGCTGGGAGAGAAGGCATTACCACTATATCAACTGATGAAAAAATCTGATAAGTTCATTTGGACACCACAAGAAGATAATGCATTTCATGAACTGAAAAAGATTTTGGTCACATCACCAATCCTGGCCTCTCCATTGTCAAAAGAGCCTATGTTACTTTACATAGCCGCCACAAACAGAGTGGTAAGTGCGGTGATCGTTGTGGAACGAATTGAAGATGATAAATCAGTACAAAGGCCGGTATATTACCTAAGCGAGGTACTATCAGCCTCGAAACAAAATTACCCACATTATCAGAAGATGGCATATGGAGTATACATGTCGGCGAAGAAACTTAAACATTACTTCGAAGAGCACCTGATCAAAGTGATTTGTGAAGCGCCCATAGCCGACATATTGAGCAACAAAGATGCAAGCGGCCGAATAGCAAAATGGGCAATTGAATTGTCACCTTATGCTCCGCAATTCTATAGGCGAGATGCAATCAAATCTCAGGTTGTGGCCGACTTCTTTGTGGATTGGACCGAGGTACAATATGAGCCACCATTACCAGATCTGAATTATTGGACAATGCACTTCGACGGTTCCAAGCTGAGGAATGGCTTGGGGGCAGGGATAGTGTTAACCTCGCCAAAAAGAGATCAGCTGAAATATGTGCTGCAAATACATTTTGCCGCATCAAACAATGTAGCCGAGTACGAAGCACTCGTCCATGGATTGAAGGTGGCAAAAGAGATTGGGATACGTCGGATCTTATGCTATGGAGATTTAGATCTAGTAGTACAACAAGTATCAGTCAATTGGGACGCGCTAGATGCGAATATGGCCTTATATAGATTCCATGTGCAAAAACTCAGTGGATACTTCGATGGATGTGAATTTCATCATATACCTCGGGCAGAAAATGAAGCTGCAGACACGCTGTCAAAACTCGGATCAACCTGGCAATCAATTCCCCCGGGTATCACCCTAGAGCACCTGAGAAAACCATCAATAACACCATCACCAGAGTCCGAATCCATCTTTATTCCGGCAAAATCAAGAGAAGATAGTATGCCAATGGAAGTTGACAAAGAATGTAACCCGGAGTTTTCGAAAGTGAACCCGACAGATGCACGGATGGATATGGAAAAATCCGAGGTGGTTATGTCGGCGGAAAATATGGAAATAGATAGTGAAATTATCCCAGAGAAAATCATGCCAACATGGACACAACCCATATTTTCCTTCCTTAAGGATGCGACTTTGCCGAGTAACGAGGTACTGGCTAGACAGATAGTGATAAGAGCTAAAGCTTATACAATCATAAACAATGAGCTGTATAAAAGGAGCATCACAAGCGTGCTGCAAAGATGTGTGGATTCGGCGGAAGGCCAGGAGATTCTCCTAGATATACATCAAGGGGAATGCGGGCATCATGCCTTGTCCAGAGCTTTAGTGGCCAAAGCATTCAGGCATGGGTTTTATTGGCCAAAAGCGTTGAAAGAGGCCAAAGAATTAGTGGAAAAATGTAATGGTTGCCAGAGATATGCCAGCAAGATACACATGCCATCGTCCGAGTTAAAGACGATACCAATTACTTGGCCGTTTTCTCTATGGTGCTTAGATATGGTGGGACCATTCAAGCCGGCCCGGGGCGGGATGACCCACATTTTAGTCATGGTCGACAAGTTCACAAAGTGGATTGAAGTGAAACCAATAAAAAATGTGATGGACCAACAGCAGTAAAATTCCTCAAAGATATTATCTTGAGATATGGTTATCCACATAGTGTTATTACAGACAATGGCACAAACTTTGCTTAAGGGTCTTTTGCTAGATTCTGTCAAGAAAAACATATAAGACTAGATGTTGCCTCGGTGGCTCACCCAACATCTAATGGGCAAGTAGAAAGATCTAATGGACTAGTATTGTCCGGAATAAAACCCCGACTCGTCGAACCTCTACAAAGGTCGGCAGGATGCTGGATCGAGGAACTGCCAGCAGTACTATGGAGCCTCAGAACTACCCTAAACAGGTCAACAGGGTATACCCCATTTTTTCTGGTATATGGAGCAGAAGTAGTGCTTCCAGCCGACATAATACATGACTCGCCAAGAGTTACCCAGTATACAACCGCTGAGGTAAATGAGGTAGCTCGGCAAGATGATGTCGATTTGCTAGAAGAAGCCAGGGAGTTGGCACTATCAAGATTAGCTATTTATCAGCAAGACTTACGACGATATCATAGCAAGAAAGTCAATCCAAGAGTGTTCAAAGAAGGAGATTTAGTTCTTCGGCTAGTGCAACGCACAGCCGGCATGCACAAACTATCACCCCCATGGGAGGGACCATTCATCGTGAGCAAAGCATTGCACAATGATGCATATTACCTAATCGATGCTCAGTCACCAGAAAAGAACAAGGCAAACAAATCCGGCGAAGAATCGAAAAGACCATGGAACATAGCTTTACTTCGTCCATTTTACTCGTAGGAGCCATCTATGATACGTTGTAATGTGACGCTTCAAGTCGAAGTATCGACTATGTATTAAACCTCGGCACCTTGAGCAATGACTCGGGGACTGGACTATGTTATTTCTCACTTTGATTTATGTATTAAACCTCGGCACCTTGAGCAGTGACTCGGGGACTGCCCTATGGTATTTCTCATTTTGAGTTATGTATTAAACCTCGGCACCTTGATCAGTGACTCGGGGACTGCCCTATGTTATTCCACATTTTTGAGTTATGTATTAAACTTCGGCATCTTAAGCAGTGACTCGGGGACTGCCACACGTTATTTCTTATTCCTGAATGATGTGTTAACAGGACCTCGAGCAGGGAACTCGGGGACTATGCCGTATTATCCCTTATCTCAGATTGTGCATTAAAACCTCGATTCCTAGAGCACCGACTAGGGAATTGCCCCATAATTGTCTCCTATTCCAAAAATGGGTATTAAACTTCGGCACACCGAACGATAGGTCAAAGACTACCTTGAACCATATTGTTTCGCTTTCCCCACATATGGGCTTCAGGCTTTATAGCTCGGATAGATATCAAGAACATGATGGTTAAGCCGTCGAATTTATAAAGGCCAGGCAATATTAACGCTGAACTAAGGTCAGTCAGATGAAAACACACGATCCGAACTTATGAGATTGAAGACCACCAAAGCAAATATTTAAAGCAACAAGATCTGTTTAGATAAACTAATAGTGATTATAATCATCCGTGCCTTAGCGGCAAAAGGCAAAAAGGGTTCGTACCACACAGAAAGTCGGACAATTGTTTCACATACATCATACGCCCGGCATACCGGGGATAAGAAATAACTTAAGGAGCAGTGGCTTGGTCAGGCACCGTGCGATCCGAGGTAGAAGGCACCTCGGCCGAAGTTACTTCGCCCTCCGCAGAAGCAATAGTGACTTCGGGGGAAGTCCTGGGTTGTTAAGAAGTATTAGCTTGAGCTTGAGAATGCCCAGTCCCTTTGGAAGATGGTCGCGCGTCGCCATCCTCATCCGAGCTTGCGCTGGAGTCACCAGAAGTGTTCGAGTAGCCCTCACCCTCGTCCTGGTTGGCCGAACTATTATCAGAGGCATCTTCGACTTCGACGTCATCCGCTGGGTTGGGAAGAAAACTTGGTCCTTCAATCCAGTTATGCACATCAGCGTACTCAACAAGCTGGAAGGCATGAGCTTGACGGCGAGCGACGAACTCTGGATCCTCAACCCAACGGGAGACAGTGCGCAAGTTTATCAAGGTATCGAGCGAAATGTCCTCGTACCAAGACATAAGGACTGTGAGCGCCATATCAGCACCCGTCAATGGATTCCTCCAAAGATTTAACTGGTTCTGGGATGCCATTAATCTTTCCACCAGTATCTTGATCTCGTCAATATCAGGAGTTCCAGAAGTATTCGGCCAGAGACATGGTAGGCCCGAATGGATGCTTGCACCAAATCCCTGCCCATAATCTTCATCGGACCAATGGCAACGCCAACGGCAACAAAGAAATCTTTCATTGAATACTCTGGACTTGCATCTGCAGGGACACCTCGGCGCACGCGAGCATTAATCACCACTTTGGAGCTCACGGGCCTAGCTTCCGGAAAATGATCTACGCAAAATAAAAGTATATCAGTCAAAAGTAAGAAAGAGAAGAAGATAACTTGGCCACGGTCAGAGACTTACGATGAATATAGCTCAACATTTTCTGGAGATCCTGAGTCCAGTCAACCTTAGTCTTCTCAAAGCGGATGATTTCCTTGCTCATCGTCCGATTCTTAAGTTCGGCAGCCTCGAGGAGTTCTTTATCCTTCTGCAGTTGCAGACTTAGCCGGTTCTTTTCTTCGGAGAACTCCTGGTCAACTTTCTCTAACTCGGATTTCGAGGGCTTGAGGAATCCACCTCGGTAACCTTGGGTTATCTCGTCATCTTTCTCTTTCAATTGCGCCGAATGAGTGGCGGCTTGCTCTAAAAAATGCAGCATCATATTAGGCATGGGTATGCATTCTTGATGCGACGCTGCAAGGGTTTGTAACTAGGCTATACCAAAGCCAAAAGGATATAAGAAACTCAGAATAAGCCTCGAACGGGAATCACTAAAGAGAAAGGATAACTAACCTTCCAGGGCCTTGACTTTCTTCTCAAGACGGATATTGAGATTGTTGACATTACATGTTTACCAGCAAAATGAGCTAACACTTCAAGTCGAAAATATTAAGAGCTTTAGGGACAATACAAGGGTTTGTTAAATTACCAGCTTTCTTCACCACGGGAAGAACTTTCTCGTACTTTTCTTGCAACTTCTTGTGCGCGAAAATCAGCCTTTGGAATTCGGCTGTCCCCGATCATGGAAACCTAAGTGACAAAGTAAAATATATAGTCAGATATTTAAAGCTAAGACAGATCCGAATCAAGCAGAGCGTAACTCGGATCTAGGTGGCTGGATAGTCGAAGTTAAGACATATCCGAATCAAGCAAAGCTTAATTCGGATCTAGGTGGATAGATATCCGAAGCTAAGGCAGATCCGAATCAAACAAAGCTTAACTCGGATCTAGGTGGCTGGATAAATGAAGCTAAGGCAGATCCGAATCAAGCAAAGCTTAACTCAGATCTAGGTGGTTGGATAGTCGAAGTTAAAACATATCTGAATCAAGCAAAGCTTAACTCGGATCTAGGTGGTTCCATATTCGAAGCTAAGACAAACAACAAAGCTAAAACAATGAGTCAAAATCATACAGGGAACTTACTAGGCAAAATAATGCACTTAAAGCTTAACAAAGCTTCCAAACGAATAACAAGTTATTCGGTTGCAAGCTTCGGGGACTAGAGTATATATACTTGAAGGGAATATGCCCGAGAGGCAATAATAAAGTGGTTATTATCGTATTCCTTATTTATGATAAATGTTTATTTTGCATGCTATAATTGTATTAATACGGAAACGTTAATACATGTGTGTTTAATAAACAAATAGAAAGTTCCTAGTTATGCCTCTCTTATAAACTAGCTCGTTGATTAACAAGATGATCAAGGTTTCCTGATCATGGACATTGGATGTTATTAATAACGGGGTCACAACATTAGTGTAATGGTGTGATGAACATTCATCCGAAGTATAGCATTACGATCAAAGTCATTGAGTTTATATTGCTATAACAACTTACGAAGTGATCCTAATCCTTAGACCATGAGATCATGTCAATCACTAACACCGGAAGAGTTTCTTGATAACATCAAGCGTCACACCGTAAGGGTGATTATAAAGATGGATTGAACTAATAAAGTGTTATGTTGAGGCTCATGGATCAAGAGTGGAATTTGTTCATCCCGATGGGATAGATATACTCTGGGCCCTCTCGGTGATATCACATTGATTAGCTTGCAAGCAAGTGATTTGATCACTAGAATGTTATATCAGAAAAGAGTGCATGTCGATGCGAGATCAAACTAGGTATGGAGATACCGATGATCGAATCTCGGACATGTAATATATCATGAAACAAAGGGATTAAGATACTAGCGTAAAGGTTCCGCGATCACAAGAAAGTCATCGTTGAATGTGTGGGAGTCGTATGGGTCTCGGATCCCGCGATTATTGATCGAGAGGGGTCTCGATCATGTCCGCATTATTCGAACCGTAGGGTGACACACTTAAGAGACACCGACATCCATTTGGAGCAAAGTTTCATGCCGAAAAGAAAAGGAAAGCGCAGAATTTATTTCACTAGACACAAAACTCAAGTTTCGGTTGAAATTCTGAAACTGGTTACGCATGTGAAATAGAATACTAGCAAGGGTTTTATGTGAATGTTTGTTAATTAAAGTAATTAACAAAATTCTGAATAAATAAATAAAAGAGTTTTATTTAAATGAGAGCTTGCATTAAATTTGGTGGAAATTTAATGCATGTGAGTGGATTTTGAGTGGAGGCTTTTTAATGGGAGTGGAGGCTTTTCATTTTGAGTGGGAGCTCCACCCACATGAATGTGGAAGAGGTGGGGCAGCCCATGGCTGGGCCATGCCCCTTGGGTGCCCCCCTCCCCTAAAAGGCCCCCTCCTCCTCTCACAAAAAACCTCCTCGTGAAGGATCTCTCTCCTCTAGAATTTATTCCCCATGGTCTCGGACTAGCGAGATACATGTTCCCGGCTTTTCGGCAAGAAAGAGTTGTGCTTCCTGCATCGCTGAGCGAGGAGGCGGAGGTTGCTCGGTGCCTCGAGCGTGTGTGCGAGCACGGATCGGCGCTAGGACTTCCTCTCGATCTTGAGGCGGCAAGAGATCGTCTACATCAACCACGAGTTTGGACTCGTTAAGATTTGTCGGTCTTCAAGGGTATGTTCTCACGGATATACATCGTTGTTTGTATCTAGTAGATAGATCTTGGTACATAGTTGTTCCCATCGTAGGAAAATTTTTGTTTTCTATCTGCGAACCCTACGGTGGTATCGAGCCGGATCTATGCGTAGATACTTTGCAGGTAGTACACATATGAGTATGTGGGCGATGATGATCATTTTATTGCTTCTTAGTTGTACTTTGGATATTGGTGGCATAGTGGGATGAAGCGGCGGACAAACTTTACATGTCCTCGCACATGAGACTGTTCCGCTTGACATGCAACTAGTTTTGCATAAGTGGCTAGCGGTGTCTGTCTCTCCTACTATAGTCAATATCTAATTTGCAACGAGTTGTCAACAATTTGGTTATCCTCGTTGTGGTTCATGTTCGTAGGTAAGAACGGTTCTATCTCGAAAGCCCTAAGCCACGTAAAATTTGCAATGGATAAATTAGAGGCGTCTAGTTTAGATTGTTCTTGGGCTAGTGATATGATATGGTCTTGTTGTAAGTAGAAGTATGAGATGATACTCTTACAACACACATAACGTAATCTCCATAGACCTTGGACTTACACATATAGGTATGATAGTGATCATACCACGGTGCACATGATAGAGATCATCTGCGGGAACCATAACATTTCACTAATAAACATGTGATGTTTGATAGCATCTTATATTGCTTGTTTGGCGTTTTATTAGCAAAATAAGATGATCCCTCATTTAGATATCAAGATAAGAATGTGTTCTTCCTTAAGTATGACAATGTTTAAAGCTTCAAGACATCACGTGATGATGGTGTACTTGAATCACGAGCATATCTCGGGTGTATTACACCGCGAATACTAAGGTTCTTACTTGGCGAGCCTAGCATGTACAGACATGGCCTCGGAACGGACGAAAGGTTAAGCATGAGTCATATGTTTTGATATGATGACCATATGGATGCTCGCCTTTGAAGCTATGCCGACTCACGTGATGATCGGACTTGGTGTAGTGGATTTGGTTCATGTAATCACCAAAAGACACGAGGGATGTCGTTTTGAGTGGGAGTTCATTTCTAATTTGGATTAGTAGAACTCAATTTATCATAAATTAAATCAAAGTGAATTTGCATAATTTGTTGTAGTCATTGGCATTCGTTCACCACCTTATGCATAGTTGTAATTGAGATAATAGAACTATAGAATTCGGATATTTACTTTGGTATCGTATTGTGTTGAGTGTCAATCTAAAGTTTAAAGTCCTATTGCAAACTTTCAGCAAATTCTATTTACTCCGTGAAATTTAATAATTGGTATTAAATCGAGAGTAACAATTCCAGTGTTAGTATCTTAAGTATCATGTTTGCCTCCATGATTCTTGATTTAAACATCAAGTTTATCTAGGATGAAAAGAATTATTAGAAACCATCATGTGTGGCGATATAACGATATCTGAAACAATGTTTTGGTTGAAATATGATAGTATAATATATGTTCTCATATTGGATGAGAATTTGCGAAGGTTGGAGATGCTAGACATCCTAATCATCCAAAAGGGTTTTGGAAAGTAATGTTATACTCACGATTAAGCCTTTATAAGCTAAAGTAGCTTGATCATGAAAGTCATGATAAGGGTGAATAGAATATGTATGTAAAATGTTTACTACACTAAAAGATTACTAAAGAATGGATTTTGAAAGAATACCGATCATTTGATGATGGTGATCTACTTCAAAGTGCAAGTCCAAAGGTATTATTATTTGAATATACACGCTTTGGACTAGGTGTCATATATGCGCCACTTTTGATGTTGATAAATTCTTTTAAAAGGAAAAGGAAATGCTGAAAGAATCTATAAAATATATTTGAAAAGAAAAGATTGGAAATATCCAATTTAGGTATATATATGATATACATGTTATGGTTGTATTCTTTGCTTGTTAAACAATGTGGTTCTTGGTATTGGATGAATTGGTTGGTATGAAATTTCATACGAACAACGCAATTCATGAACCACAATGACCTAAGTAACTAGAAAGAGAATATGTGATGATGTTCATCGAAAACAAACAAACCATTGTTTGTATTTCTTGACATCAAAGCTTGACTTCAAGATTTGTTTTAATAATTGTTATTTGAATCGGTATTATAAGAACAAAGGTTGTTCAAATAATTACCGTATTCCATATAACATGGATGATTTACAAATCTAGTTGAAGAAATCACATCCATAAATCCTAATGCTAAAATGTTGCAAGACAAATGATTGAAAGATCACTTATGAAGTGACATTGTTTAAATTATATTGGAAAGAAAACATGAAGAATCTCCATATTCATGGATTTTTGGAGTCTTTAATTTGATCAAGTGGCTTGTGAGACTTTCCTGGGATAATTAAAACTTCGTTCAAAGGCCAAAGAAAACGAGCGACTAAAATATTGGAATTTATACATATCGATGTATGTAGTCCATTATGTGCGATCGTTAGCGATGGGTTTCAACTTCATATGATTTCTCGGATTTGAGTGAATATTCACTTAATGAGAAAGAAGTATGAAATATTTGAAAACATTTTCAAAGACTTTCAAGATGAAGTGGAAAATCATTGTAACAAGAAAAATAAATGAATTATGATTTGATCATAAAGGATTTATTTGAGTTACAAGTGGAACAAGAAAATAAATGAATTATGATTTTATCGTAAAGGATTTATTTGAGTTGCAAGTTTAGCAAAACACCTAGATTTACATCTCCCAAAACACCATAGGAGTATGGAGTGTTTGAGATTTGTAATGAAACCTTGTTTGACATGGTTGGATCAAAGGTGTTATTTATAAAACTGCCATTATGTTTTAAAAGATTAAAGCTTTAGAGACTACGCATTTACCTTTGAAAAGAGCTCCATCTTGATCCGTTGAAATGACACCATATGAGTTATGGTTTGGGGTAAAACCCAAGTTGTCCTTTCTTAAATTTTGGTATGCTAAACATAAGTAAGATGTTTACAACCAAAGTCGGATGAGCATGTCTTTGTAGGTTATTTTGAATAACAATTGGTTATTCCTCCTTAACACCGAGGACAAAAGGGTTTGTCGCTTGAAATGTGAAGTTTCTTGAAGAAGGAATTTTTCATAAAAGTTAAGTGGGAGGACAATAGAACTTTGATAAGGTTAACGAACCTTAGCTAAATGTCTTTGAGGGAAATCGTTCGGAGGCTGCCATAATGCTCATAGCTTATGTGCCTCAAAGGTTGTGGTCACGGAGGTCTAAAGTTCCTATTGAACCAAGAAGGTCGGTTAAACAATCAAATGCTAAGATTTGAGAGTAAATCATTATTGTTTGACAATGATGAACCGAATACATACAAAGAAGCGATGATGGGCCACGACTCCGTTAAATGGCTTGAAGCCATAAAATCCGTGATAGTTCCATATGAGAAATCAAGTTTTGAACTTGGAAGACCCTCGGAAAGGTGTAAAACCTATCGGTCGTATTTGGATCTATAAAAACAGACATGGATGTCTCACATCTATGAAATATTCGACATGTTGTAAAGTATTTTATGACAATGTTCAAAGAGTTGACTATGACAAGATTTGATCTTTCATAGCGATATTTACGAGCGGATTAAAGTAGCAACCACTACATATAATTTGGTATATGGTAGATGAATAAACAAAACAAAGTTCTTCTAATAGAATGGTTACCTAGGGCGTGTACATGACACGGTCCAAAGGGTTTGTTAAATTCAAAGGATGCTAAAAGGGCATGCAAACTTCAATGGTTGAAGTAAGCATCGCGGAGTTGGAATCTTCACCATGATGAAAAGGAGTTTTCATCGAGGCGATGAAGATGCTTGCATTTGCAAGAAATTAAGTGTGAGACATATTTCTAATACATTATGTGAAGGACATCTTGTTGATTAGAAATGATGTATCTTTTATTGACAAAGGTTAAGAATTTCATTTCGATGAAAGACTTAGGCAAAACCGAATATTTAGCGTGAATGTCTATAGTGGATGGTAACGCCAATATGGTTATTAAGCGTACATATATGAGATATTGAAGGAGTTCAATATAGAATCAACAAGAAAGCAGTTCTTGTTGCATGGAAAGGAATTGAATCAAGATTCAAGTGTATCGACACTTGATAAGTGAAACAAGATTCAAGTGTTTTGACACTTGATGAGTGAAACCGAGAATGTTTTGATCAATCATACCATGATATGTACACATCCGGATATGTCCTATGCTCTAAGTGTTATGAGCATATACAGAATGAACCATAAAATAATCATTGACGATAGTGAGGATATTCTTATGATCTTTTGGAAGATCTAAGAATATATTTGTGTAGAGGTGACAAACAATTACAAATAGTTCATTGTAAGCGTTACATTGATACTAGTTTTGTCACAAGATACAAATTAAGTTTATCTCAATTTAAACTATGGGTGGCACAATGTAATGGAAAGGAGATTCCATGATGGATTTGGAAGAGTTCCAAAATTAAGACATTGTGAATACTACAACAAAGGCTAAGTATATGCTATAGTAGCGACAAAGGAGAATTTGTGTCAAGTAGTTTGTTATCAAACTAAGGTGTGGTTGGGCTAACACTAAAGATATATTGTATGACAATATTATCGATGTTTTAACCCCAAGGAACTAGAGGTCTCACCAAAAGACCAAATTTATACAATGCCGACTCATTGGAGAATGAGTGATGCGTGGAGGCATGCAAATACACACGGACACAGCGTCGGATCCGTAGATTATATTAACCACTTGCAATTGCGTATATAGAACACGAGAAAGCCATAGGTGTTCAATACAAAGTTCTCAAACTAGATTATTGTCTCTAGTGCAAGTGGGAGCTGAAGGAATATGCCGAGAGGCAATAATAAAGTGGTTATTATCGTATTCCTTATTTATGATAAATGTTTATTTTGCATGCTATAATTGTATTAATATGGAAGCGTTAATACATGTGTGTTTAATAAACAAATAGAAAGTTCCTAGTTATGCCTCTCTTATAAACTAGCTCGTTGATTAACAAGATGATCAAGGTTTCACGATCATGGACATTGGATGTTGTTAATAACGGTCACAACATTAGTGTAATGGTGTGATGAACATTCATCAAGTATAGCATTATGATCAAAGTCATTGAGTTTATATTGCTATAACAACTTACAGTGATCCTAATCCTTAGACCATGAGATCATGTCAATCACTAACGGAAGAGTTTCTTGATAACATCAAGCGTCAGGGTGATTATAAAGATGGATTCAGAACTAATAAAGTGTTATGTTGAGGCTCATGGATCAAGAGTGGAATTTGTTCATCCCGATGACGGATAGATATACTGGGCCCTCTCGGTGATATCACATTGATTAGCTTGCAAGCAAGTGATTTGATCACTAGAATGTTATATCAGGAGCGAAAAGAGTGCATGTCGAGAGATCAAACTAGGTATGGAGATACCGATGATCGAATCTCGGACATGTAATATATCGCGAAACAAAGGGATTAAGATACTAGCGTAAAAGGTTAAACGATCACAAGAAAGTCATCGTTGAATGTGTGGAGTCGATATGGGTCTCAGATCCGCTTGATTATTGATCCGAGAGGGTCTCGATCATGTCCGCATTATTCGCGAACCGTAGGGTGACACACTTAAGAGACAACATCCATTTGGAGCAAAAGTTTCATGCGAAAAGAAAAGGAAAGCGCGAATTTATTTCACTGAACAAAGCTGTTTGGTTGAAAGTTACGCATGTGAAATAGAATACTAGCAAGGGTTTTATGTGAATGTTTGTTAATTAAAGTAATTAACAAAATTCTGAATAAATAAATAAAAGAGTTTTATTTAAATGAGAGCTTGCATTAAATTTGGTGGAAATTTAATGCATGTGAGTGGATTTTGAGTGGAGGCTTTTTAATGGGAGTGGAGGCTTTTCATTTTGGTGGGAGCTCCACCACATGAATGTGGAAGAGGTGGGGGCAGCCCCATGGCTGGGCGCCATGCCCCTGGTGCCCCCTCCCCTATAAAGGCCCCTCTCCTCCTCTCACAAAAACCTCCTCGTGAAGGATCTCTCTCCCCTAGAATTTATTCCCCATGGTCTCGGACTAGCGAGATACATGTTCGGTGGCTTTTCGGCAAGAAAGAGTTGTGCTTGCATCGCTGGGCGAGGAGGCGGAGGTTGCTCGTGCCTCGAGCGTGTGTGCGGATGGCGCTAGGACTTCCTCTCGATCTTGAGATCGGCAAGAGATCTACATCAACCACGAGTTTGGACTCGTTAAGCTTTGTCGGTCTTCAAGGGTATGTTCTCTGGATATACATGTTTGTATCTAGTAGATAGATCTTGGTACATAGTTGTTCCCATCGTAGGAAAATTTTTGTTTTCTATGCTGCGAACCCTACAATACTATCATTTGAATAACTAACCAAAGATCAACAAAAGCAATTACATCGTTCATCTTGTCGCTGTCAAGGACGATCTTGGCAGCCATATGTAAGCGACTGCTGATGTCGGAGAGTTGAAATGGCTGATTGCTCGGATTACCCTCAAGCTGATCAGCAGCGTTCCAATTATTGGCATACTCAACCAAGGAGCCGAGGTTGTTCCCGCTCTCAGTACGAGTCACGACTTTACCTCGGACACGTAGTGTAACCACCGCCGCCGCAGGACTCTTGTGGAGAGTAAGCTGAGTATCAGCGGCCGGGGTGACAACGGTCTTAGCAGAGGAAACCCCCTTGCGGAGCGCATCAACAATCGTGGGTTGAGAAGAGATGGCAAGTCCTTCTGAGATGAGGGAGGTTTGGTGACAACGACCTTCTTAGCCTTAGAAGAGGCATCAGCATGAGCTGTTACCTCGGCACTAGGGGTGGCGTCCTTGGAAACGGGAGGAACTATAGTTTCTAAGGGCGCCGAGATGGTGATATCCTCGGCTAGAGTTGGAGTTGCGGTTGAAACTGTGGGGGCCAAAGGAGTCTCGGGGGAAACTTCGGGGTTCACGACGGGGGCAGCGGGTTCGGCAGGAGGATCTACTGTCCGAGTTATGTTGGCATCAGCAACGGAAACCACGGGTGCATCTTGCCAAGGTGATGCGTGATTCGGGGCAGGAGGAGAGTCCACGCGAGCAGGACTAGGAACTCTGGTATCTTCAGGAGGCGGAGGAGAAGGCAGCCGGGTTGTGTGACTCGTCATACTCGGACCACTAGGCTTAACATAAAGAGGAGCGCTGCAAAAGCAAAGAAAGTCAAATCAGAACACAAAAAAAGAGAAACAAGGAATGCAAATGAAAATGAACTCACCCAGTAACTCCGGGCATAGTTTTACGCTTCGGAAGGTGCTGGGACGACTTCTTTGTTCGTTTCTTGGGAGCGACTTCCAAGGCACCTGCTGGAGCGGTACGTTTCCTCGAGGTAGCAGGAGGTTGGGAGGCGAGAGGCTCGGTGTCGTGCACCTAACCGGCCTGATTAGCTGAGGATGTAGAAGCCGGAAATGTGTAAGAGATAGGCATTGCGGCGACTACCTCAAGAATTTGGACGTCGTCTGAATCACCTTCCTCCCCGTGAGCCGAGGTCTTGCCACGGGCGCGAGCCGGAGCGATGTCTGACTTGGGGACAAACTCCTCCGAGTTAGGCTCCCCGCTGTCCGGGGTACTCCGATCTGCGGTCCACGAGAGGGCCAGAACCTCGGCATCCTCGATCTTCTGCTCCGCAAATCTCTGCAAGAAAAGAGACAAAGAGAAATTAGCAAAAGGAATCACAAACGCAATTAGGGGCAAAACATAAATGCGCGAACTTACCTCGGGAGGGATTCCAGCAGATGGCAACTTGATCCCAGGCGATCCTCCGCATATATGTCTTGAAGATAGCTCGGACACGCTTGAAAATAAGATAATTATCGAGCTCGACTGTTGAGACTCGGTTGGGATCGAGGGGACTGCTCAGGTAGCAAAGCTTGTGCGTGCAATGCTGGAAAGGGCAGATTCGGCTGTTGACGAAGGTGGTCATCAGATACTCGCCGCGTAGCCCGACGCGGATCAACTCCTTCAGCCGAATCTCAAAGGCCTCGGCCAGAGCATGGCTCTTCCTGGGGTTGTAGGTCCAGTTCCTCTTGGAAGGGGGGCGATGGAGAAAGCAGGGAGCCGAATCTTGTCTTCCTTTCCAGTATTCTTGACATAGAAAAACGATCTATGCCACTTCTTGCAAGATTCGAGACCGGCAACACGAGGAAACTCGGATTTTCTCCGAGGAGTGATGGACACGGCCCCACACTGAGTAAGCAACTTCTCAGAGGGGTGAAGGGATTTGTCTGGAACAACGTTAGATCGGATCTGGAAGAATTTAGACCATACATGCACAGACGACCAGAGGCCTAAGTATCCTTCCGAGTCCAAGATAAAAGCAGATAAGGAGGCGATGGCATTAGCCGGAAGATTATGCGGCTGAAGGCCGAAGTAATCAAGAAATTCCCTAGCGAAATCGCTAAGGGGAAGACCGAAACCCCGGGCAAAGTGAGACATAAAGACGACATATTCGCCGTCATTGAGTACGGGGGAAGACTCGTTGTCGGGTAAGCGACAACCAACCTCGGAAGGAATCCGGCGAGTCCTGATTAGCCACTCGATCTCATGACGAGTGACGGACGAACCCTACCAAGAGCCCCGCTCTGGACCAGATGCTATGTCGTCGTACTCAACTAATGCGCCGCTGACTGAACTCGACATAGGGTCGCCAAAGGAACCTAAGGAAGAGGAACTAACGGCGGAGCAGGGCTTAGAGGCGCAGGGCCCTGTCGTGATTCTAAGCGGAGCGGAAAAGAGCCGCCCAAGAAATCTGGAAAACAATGGAAGCGTCTACGAGGGAGCCTAGCAAGGGGACCGTAGGAAAACTCACCGGCGACGGCGAAGCAAGCAATGGCGATGAGACTGACAGGCGAGGCGGGGCCGCCCGCCATCGAAGAGGTCGACAATGGCGCGGCCGCAAGAACACGAGCAGACACACGGGCATGAGGAGGAAGAAGGGGGAAAGTGAACCCTCTAGCCCCGTGCCCCTCTTTATAACCACGCGGCCTTGGCGGTAGTGGGATCGTGCGTGCGGGCGCTAAACCGTGTAGGTCGTGCATGCGGCGGAACCGCTCGTGGCTGAGTGGAGCCACACCGACGACCACACGACGTAGCAGAGGATCAGGCCTCCTAACCCGTCATGCGGTCTTGTGGCGTCGCGATCTTAAGCAATGACAGTAGCGATAATCACTGTAGCATTGTCAGTGGGAACTGTAGAGGAACAAAAAACTAGAGAAATAATGATGAGTGTTACATGTAGGATGATGCGTACACAAGAAGCTACACGGATACCTCGAATAGAAGAAAGTAACTCGGAAATGAGGAGAAATGAATATTGGGAAACTGATGTGGACCGACCGAGGTTACGGACGGGACCACACCAGCTTCAGAGACTAATGTTGGGGAGGTGACCCCGGATAGGTTCAAGACGGGGGAAGACACAAGGAGTTTTCCCAGTCTTATGCCGAGTTACTATATATATCGGCCGAATCATGTAAAGGTCGGCCGAGATAAGCACGACCATGACATTTATAGGAGGAGCTGTACATTACCCGGTCGACGTACGAGTTAAGTCGGCCGGGTAAGTCCGAATAACCTAAATGCAGGTGAAGGCCATGCCGAGTTAAGCGAGGCAGGGACGAATGACATGAAGCTTACAGAAGAAGAAGGAGGTGCCTATAGTCAAACCCTAGACACGGGCTAGGAAGAATCTAAACAGAGCCAAGCACAAAGGACAAGGCGCAGAGCAGCAGAAGGGCAGAAGGAGGTCACGGAGGTGACAGTCCTAGAGCTCGAGGCGTGCAGGTGGGGCTCTCTGGAACTTTGCCGTCATTATAAGGGGGCACAGAAAGGAGGTCGCCGAGTTACTATATTAGGACAAGCATATTCTTCGAATATGCTTGCCACGTCAGCCCTAGAGGAGCCAAGGCACCCCTTTATAAGGAGAGGCATGGACTCCGGAGAGGGGATGGGCTCATTCTACACCGTTAGGCTTGTGAAGTTCATCTTCTCTTCCTGCATACAGCTCAAGGAGCACTTGTAATCCAAGAGAGGTGAAATAAAGATCTGTGTGTTAGTCATTCGCGTGTAGAAATAACTACATCTTCCCTCCCCAGATCCCTCTAGCATCCATTGGCCCCATACTTTAGCCTACCCATGGCATCTGCCGTGCCACCACCACTACAGGCATTCTCCGGTATGATTTGTGAGTAGTTCCACCTTGGACTATGGGTCCATATAGTAGCTAGATGGTTGTATCTCCTCCTTTGTGCTTTCATGAATAGATCTTGTGAGCTCCGTTCATGATCAAGATCTAGTCTATTTGTAATCATGCATGTTGTGTTTGCGGGGATCCGATGGATATTGAGATTATTATATTGGTTTGATTAATGGTTCTATCTTTATGATTATATCATGTCTGTGTTGTTTGTGATCTTGCATGCTCTCCGTTGCTAGTGGTTATCTTGGCCAAGTAGTGCTAGTGACTCCAAGAGGGAGTATTTATGCTCGATAGGGGTTCACGCCTCTAGTTTCTAAGGGAAGTGACAGAAATCTCTTCGGTTGTAGATGTGTTGTTGATACTAGGAAGAAAACAACGGTCTCTTGTTCATGGAACATGTGGACTGTTTACCTTACACACTTTCCTTAAGCGGTTATGCATTGCTTGCAACTTATCTTTGACGGTTCGGATGATAACCTAAAGGTGGACTTCTAGTCATAGATGCAGTTGGATTACGGTCTATGTATATTGTTGTATTCCCCAATCAACTTCATAGGATCTTTCTGGATAGTAATTGCATTGTTATGCCTTGCTCGGTTCACATCGATTGCCATTGTAATTTGTTTACCCTTCATGCCATGTTGTTTATCTAAGGAGAACACCTCTAGTGAACTATGGACCCCGGTCCAATCTTTATCATTGATACATCTTCCACTGTTACATGTTTACTTTCTGCAAACCATTTCCTTCCATACCATACGTTTAATCCTTTGTTACAGCAAACCGGTGAGCTTGACAACCTCACTGATTCGTTGTGGCAAAGTCTTGAGTTTGTGTTGTGCACGTCTCCGCGTTGCTTGCAACACCTGTGTGACGTTTCCTTCCTCCTAATGGTTCGATAAACTCGGTCTCAACTGAGGGAAGACTTGATGTTGTACTCTTCACTCCTTGCTCTTGGGGTTCCCAACAATACTCCTGTCACATCCCAAGATTTTCGAAATCTTGTAATGTGAAAATAAATGAATAAAATAAAACTTTTTTTGATTTTTAGGGCCAGAAGAAACTTTTTGAATTCAATTGGAACTTCAAACCCATTTGAATTAAATAAAATCCTAAAGGGATTTAACAAGATAAACTTTTATTAAAGGAAAATAAAAATATTTAAAAATTACTAGTTTGGATCTTTAAATAAAAGGATTTGGTTTTCAAATGAAAAAGTGGATTTATAAATAAAGATTATTTTATAAAGCCAAGTTAAACCTTGGCCAAGCTTTGGAATTAAAACATTTTGTTTTGAATAAAAAAATATAACAAAGGGTTAATTAAACAAATTAATAAGGATTTAATATCCAATTTCATTTAAATAAAAGGTTATACCATTTTAATTAAAACATCAAAAAACTTATTAAATTATTTAAAATAGGTCTTTCCAAACATATTTTATTCTCACATAAAACCTACTGAAGTGTTTTGGCTTTATTTTAGATTTCAAAATGAATATTTTAAATAAAATAAATCCTAATTGATTTTATAATGGAGGTCTATTATATTTAAATATTAATAGACCCTAAAAATAAAAGATTATTTGGTTTTAAACAGTTTCCAAATATTCTTTATTTTCAAATAAAACCTACTGATTTGGTTTTGAAAATATTTGGATTTTAAAATGGAGATTCTATTAATTAAATCAAACCCTATTTTATTAAATAACTAAAGACCCATTCTATTTAATTAAAGGATGGATCCTAAAAAGAATAAAGATTATTATTTTATTTTGGAACTTGGTGTATGTTGATAAACAGTACCAAGTTCAAAGTTGTGAAATTTGGAGATTGTTTGAATCAATTTGATTGTTGTTTGGTTGTTTGAAATTCAAAACAGAAATTAGAATTAGAAAAAGAAAAGTTACAGAATAAAAAAAAATGGATTGGACGGGACCAATTGACCCACTAAGGCCCAGCAAACCAGCCCAGCTCCCCACTCCCACGACGAAGCGTTTGCTACTCATCCCCAGACCCACAAAGAGATTGACCAGTGGACCCTCCTCCTCATTTCTTTTTCCACTGCCAGGTAGACCCCACCTCCCTGATTCATCGTCCACACCCCGCACGACCTCTTCTCCCCCGTCGTGCTTTCCTGCAGAGATTCCGCGGCCTTAATTCGCCATAATGCAGCTACCATTACTCGCCTTAACCATGCTCGATAAAATGCCTGCGTCTTCCCCTCCTTTCCCCTCTGTCACCACACCTCGACTCGCCCTCAGGCTGCTGAATTTTGCCGGAGACCATCCTTGGTTCCGACGAGCTTCCACTGTCGATTTAGGCCAAGTACCACCACCCCGTGCCTCCCTGAGCAACCTGGTAGCTTCCCCATCCCCAGACACACCTCCCAGTACCTTTAGTTCGACAGCGGGCGCCCCAGAGCGTCGGCTACGACAAGCTCTAAACGACGCCGCCGTCTGCAACCTCTCCGACGACCTCCCCTGGTAAATGCTGACCGCCCCTCTTCTTCTCGTTCACGATCACAGCATCTCCGTGACCTCCTGCGTTTAACCATACTTTCGGTTGTTCTTCTCGTGATCTGTAGCGTCGACACCGACGCATGGCGGGACCATCGGCAGCAGCGGCGACTCCGTGACGATTACCTCCGTCTCCGTGCGCCCCTTGCTTCCTCGAGAGTACCTTGAGCACCACCTCATCCTCGCGAACAAGTGAGCACCACCTCTGTCTTCCTCGCTTCCTAGAACCACCGTAGCACCACCGCCTGGCCGTGCGCCGCCGCTAACCACTGCCAGCGCCGCCAGACTTTGGCAAGCGTGTTAGTAACCGTAGGATCTGGATCTAACGGATACGATAGAAAGTTATCGAAGGGTTAAGTGATGATTACGAGCGCGATTCACATTTTGATCAACGCGCCAGCAGCTGCGATCCACCCGAAGTCTTGACCAGTTAAAACACGACGCGTGGCCAGATTCGTTTAAAACAAAAATTTGAAACCAG
Source organism: Avena longiglumis (assembly GCA_030063025.1). Lineage (NCBI taxonomy): Eukaryota > Viridiplantae > Streptophyta > Magnoliopsida > Poales > Poaceae > Avena > Avena longiglumis. The sequence goes on from CP125976.1 coordinate 139,234,670, forward strand.
ATCAGATTGTGATTTTCAAACCCTTATAACTTTGGATCCACACGTCCAAAAATTACAAATTTTATGTCGTTGGATTCAGGATATCAATCCCTAGCCAAATGTGGAATTAGTTTAGTGAATAGTATCTTTTAATTTGCTTGTTTTTACAGAATCGTTTGTGTACTTGTTTAGAATAGAAAAATGATTCAAAAATGTTTATAAGTTTGAAACCTTGTCAAATTGGTTTGTTGTGACCTTACTGACCCTAGGAACCAACCCTTGGTGTTAAAAATGATTTGGTAAAAATTTAGGTTGAATTATTTGACTTAGCCAATTTCTAGCCAAATAAAATTATTGATTTTATTATGAAAATGTTTTTGGAAAGAAAACTTTGAGAAAATAGTTTGGACCAAACCTACTGACCCAAAAACACCAAGTTTTAACAATGGCAACTCATTTGATGAAAAACATAAAGTTTTGCTTTGATAAGAAAATATTTTCACCACATAAAATGATGAATGGATTTTAAAATGGTTTTGAGATAAAACCTTTTTGCAAATGACTTTACCATTTTGGTGAATGACCAATTTGGAACTTACAAAGTTTAGAAGCCTAGTGGAAACCACCTTTGCAATTAGAACCATCTCTTACATGCTTACATGCATGACTTAGATTTGGATTCCATAGTTTTGTGTGTATGAAATGATGTTTGATTGATTATTTGGAATGCTAGTTGATTGGTGTTTGCTTGATTGATTGTAGTGAAATTAGCAAAGTGAGAGACTAGCAAGATCAATGAGTGAACCATCATTCCCTTCCAAAAAAAGGCAAGTTACACTATCATACAAAAGTCCTACTATTTTTATTATACATTAGTGGATTTTGAAAACATGCATGAAAATGATTTATACTTATGCTATGCTAAATCCTAATAGGATACCTTATACATTCCTTAGAGAAAACATTGTAGTTGTACATGCTTAGCCATGCTTATTTGAAAAGAAAGATACATGTTGAGATTTTACAAAGTTGAGAAAAGGACTTGTGTTTTACATAATAAAACAAGGACTCAATGAACCACCTAGGTGGAGGATACTTTAAGTTTTGGAGAAGGTGGCAACAAAGGAACCATGTCTATGGTGATCTCTTTGTGTTGTGATCCAAAAGAAAACCCACCTAGGAAACTTAGAGATTGAACATGCTTCTCCAATTGTGGCTTTCGTGTGCAACCACATGCTATTATGGCTCTGGCTTAGTCAACTACATTAGGAAGACCCATACATTGTCTTTGAATTACCGGACATGGGGATCTGGAATGCTTCATGGGGCTGAAGACAAGCTAGTAATGATGTATGGGAGGACCTTTTGGAAAGACTTCGTCACACTCTCGGTCTGTAGGTACTCCATCTTGGTGAGCACTAATCCGGAGGCCCTTTGGTGGCAACAAGATGGGATTGTGACATGTGGGTAAAGTGCACTCCTTCTGCAGAAGTTAATAAAATCTAAGTACTTAGCCGTGTCCCCGGTTATGGACAATACTGAGCAACTAAAGTTTGAACTATGGGAGATCTCGACATTCCAACTTCTAAAATAAAAACTTGATGCCCTTGTGTGTCTACCAAGGAATTCAAAGAGATTTTGTTAAGCTTGATGCACTTGGGGTTACCAAGGTGCTCAAGAGATTTTGCTTAACACTTGATGTACTTGGGGTTACCAAGGAACTCATGAGATTTTCATAAGACTTGTAGCACTTGGGGTTACCAAGGTGCTCAAGGAATTTTGACAAGGACTTGAACACTTGAGTTTCTACCAAGGAGTACAAGGGATTCTTGGAAAAGAGATTTGACAAAGGACCAAAACCATTTGTGAAAAGATAGGATAAAATATTGCTTTGCGCAAATAAGCCTAAAACTCTACTTAGCCAAATTTGCATGTAATGATAGGATCCACTTATCTTATACATAACAGTGAAACTTGCCAATACAATTCAAATGTATTGACCCTTGTGGTTGTAACTTGTATGTTGTAGGTTTGATTGTTTTTAGTGAATATTGATTGATTAGGTTTACAAAGTCTACAACCAACATCTGCCTGTGGCACTTTGAAGATGAAGGACCCATACTTATAGTTATTCCGCTGCAATGTAATGTAATAGCCAAATGAGCTATGCAAGGATGTAATAAAATTATGTTATTCCTGGTTATAAAGTTATATTATGACCTCTGTTTCTTGATATTACATCTTAACTGTGGATGCTAACTATTGATCCAGGGACTAGCATTGTAGAACACAGGAGGAATCTACCTTATTAGGTTGAGACCTCTACAACTCCACATTAAGCACCAAGTTCTCTGGTACCATCAAGGAGTCATCAACAAGTTTTCTGGCGCCGTTGCTGGGGAGGCTAAGAACGTCTTCACAAGGAGAGTCCTTCACTTCCTTTCTCTTTACTTTGTTTTTAGTTTGATTAGTTTATTTTGCTTGGTTTTGTTTGCCTCTTTTTATCAAAAACTCCAAAAAAATTAGTCTAGTTTGGTTTGCTTGATTTATTCAAAAACACAAAAAAATCAGTTCCTACTCTAGTTGTTGGTCTGTTATTGCCTTGCTTGATCATTCTTTCTATCAATGGTTGGTTTCTTTGAAACTAGTTCTTATTGGCAATGTGGGTTCACGTAAGAACAAAATTACTATTATAAGGAACACCGTTTGTCACAAAAAGGGAAACACTTATGGGAACAAATTGATAAGTTGAATACTATTGCTAGAGACGTGTGCTCTACTTATAATGTTACTTATTGCTTTGATAAAGCTTGTTGCTGCAGGAGGTATAAACACCTACCTTTTTAATGTGAGTATAACGATAATGTTACCATATCTTCTTATGTTAAAGGAAATTATGATTTTGATGATGTGGAACAGATTGAAGAATTTATTGCCTTCAAGGGTGCATTTGAACTTGCCGGTTTGCTTGAAAATACTGATGATTTACCTTATGAATCTGAGGTTTTTGAGATACTTAAATTTTTCTTTGATAATTACAAGGAAGAAAATGGCTATATTCTTGAATATTTTAATAGATGCTTTCCACAAATGGAAGAGTCTAATGCCTTGCAGGAGCCTATGGAAGAAGAAATTGTTGAAACTAGAAGCTCATTAGATGAAAAAGAGGAGGAGAGTGATGAACAAAAGAAGGAAGAATGGATTATCTACCCATGCCTACCTTCTAATAAGAGTAACTCTTTATCCCTAACATTATTTGATTGCCCCCCATGCTTACCAAAGGAAGATGAATGTTGTGTTCCTATGGATCCTTTTGAAATATCTACTTTGGATAAAACGTGTGGAGGTTTTAATCCCACTGTTTTCGAGCTTGATAGAAATTGTGAGTTTGTAGATCATGAAAAGCATGCTTTATGTGATAGCTATATTGTTAAGTTTATTCATGAGGCTACTGAAAATTATTATGAGAGAGGAAAATATGGTTGTAGAAATTTTCATGGTACTGAAACACCTCTCTTTGTGCTGAAAGTTTTGAAGTTACTCTTGTTTTATATTCCTATGCTTGTCACTTTGTTCATTGTGAATTTATTTGTGTACAAGATTCCTATGCATAGGAAGTGGGTTAGACTTAAATGTGTTTTGAAATTGCTTCTTGATGCTCCCTTTGACTTCAAATTCATAATTCTTATGTGAGCATATTCTCAAGCTATCAAGCCTAACTTAAAGGCGTTAAAGAAAAAGTACTTGTTGGGAGATAACCCAAGAGTTTCCTTGAGTCTTGGAATTTATTACTTCAGTAATGACCTCTCCTTATCCTTTTTATTTGCTTTTTGTGCCAAGAATAACCTCTAATGAGAGGGAAGTAAGATTTGGGGAGTTGCTGTCCCGAAAAAGATTTATGTCCCCCACCAAAAAAAATCGTGAGGAGGCTCTGTAACTCGGATTGAGTTCAAAATTTACTAATAAATCCCCCAGTATATTGGATAACTTTCGTTAGTTCAACACTTTTTGATTTGAGCAACAAAAGATGTTCGAAAAACTTCATTTCTACCTGCTGGTCTGTTTTGACAGATTTCTGCCATTATTTGCATTTGCTTCTTATTGATTCCTTTTTGAGCTCTCTTCAGGTAAATTGAGTTTCTTTGAAGGATTTACTACAATATCTTGTGTTTTTAGTGAAAAGCCTTGCTGTTCCAAAGCTTTGCCAGTGGTCTAATATCTTTTGAATAAGCTAATGTTGCTAATGAAGATTGTGTGAAGTTTTGTATATGAAGGAAAAAAATTCAGGTGTAGAGAGAGAATGATGCAATGAGATAAAGAATGGACAAAAGCTCAAGCTTGGGGATGACACTATGGTTTCACCCCAAGAAATATCCAAGAGGTACAAGCGTCAAAGCTTGGGGATGCCCAAGGCATCCCCTTCTTCATCAATAAAAAGCTCAGGTCTGTCTAGACACTTCGTTTTTATTGTTTCATGCCTGATTGTGTTGTTCTTGGAGCCTCTTAGTTTTTGTTTGATTTGCTTAGTTTGTTTAGTTTGCTTTAGTAGTTTGGACCCCCGCTCTCGCTGTTTTGTTTTACAAATAAGTTTGCTTGGTGTTTGGAAAGGAGTAGTAAGTTCTTGCTTGAAGTGCAAGAGGAGCTTGCATTGACTGTGACTAAGACTTTAGCATGCCATGCTAGGTGTTTTTTTTGCATTATGTTTACTGATTATTGTTGTATCATGTATTGTTCCAAACAATTGGGATTGCTTAGTGTGCCTTGAAGAAATTATCCGTTGTTTTAGCATGCAAAAGCATAGTATTTTGGTATTCTCCTTTGATGTTTTGCTTCGGTTGACTTGGCACATGCTTACACCATGTTATGACTATGACAAGTCACCATTAGCCTCTATTATCATTTAGTCCTTGACTTGTAGTACCACTCTTTGCTTTGATTAGTTTGCTTTGTTGCATTGCATAATTATGTCCATTATTGCTCTCTTAGTTGGTTGCTCCTAGTCTTTTGCTAGCCTCCACTTGTATGAGTAAGTTCTACTCATGCTTCCAACTCCCAAGAAACCAAGTTATTCAAAAGTGTCCACTATAAATTCCTATGCATGGTGTGCTACACCATTCCAAGTACATTCTTGTTTCCAGCTATCTTCCAATTAAAAACTATTTTGTTATGTAAAAACTTAGTAATTAAAGCCCTCACGAACTTGATGGCACACTTTATTCTTTGCCCCTAATAAACTTGAACCATTGTGACAACTTTGTTGTATATGCTTGCACTTATAAGTTGGAATTAGCAGAACCGTCTTTATCACGGGAACGTTTTCAACATTGCACTTGTACTTTTGTACTCCGTTGATATCATGCTCTTTTGTCTATGGATATTCTAGGTGTGAAATGAAGTGGAACTTGTAAGTTCATGGAATTTGTGATACGTGTTAGAAAGCGTCTGGGCCGCTAGCCTAAGCCATGCCTAATCATGGTGGAAACTTGCAGCATCACCATAGTGACATCTATGAAGCATTCTTCTTATAAAAAAGAGACACATTGAGAAAAGAGGAAAGAGAGAAAAAAGCACCATATTCCCATGGTACATAAGAAGAATTGTTGAGATTCTCATTGTCTGCTTGCCTTGTCATTTTGGTTATGGGAAAGCTCATGTACCATGTGCAAGGGGTACCCCATTGGCGGTTATCAATGATATGCAAATACTTACAGTGACAAGAACTTGCTTGGGCCCTAAGTTGAGTATCCATGAGGTGTAGCCCTCATAATCAAGGGACTTGAGATTTCCAACTTATACTTTGTCAAGCATATACTCTAGCTTTGCGACTTTAACCTTAACCACTTTAAGATGCTTATGATAGGAGCAATGAGGGATGAAAGCTAACAAGTATCATAGTTTTTGGAAGCTCTTTTTGAAACTTGTAATCCCTTCTTCCTTTACAAAAAGGCCTTTCTTCCACCATTATTCGAGTATCCACCTTCTACCTTTAGGCACCATTAAGAGAGCATAGTTGTCATTCTGTGTCCAATGTTCCAAAGCTTATTAATTAATGCATATTGTGATATTACTTGTTCTTGTGCTATTTGTTTCTAGTTATCCTTGTGAACTTTGAAGGTGTCCTATGCATCTACATTGCTACTCTATGAGGGACAAGCTGATTGCCACTATGCTATGTTTTCTGAAACAAACAAACGTTTTTCAATGCATATTATTCATGATCTTTGTTTGTAGCTTGTCATGTTGCATGTTACTATGTCCTATTGTTAGAACTCCATCTTTCATGCACATGTTTAGAGTTCTTTGATCCCAGCTTTCAATGTTTGCAAATGGTTGGATCTTTATTGTGAGGGTGCATGTCACCTCAAAAATTATTCTTTTATCACTTACCTACTCGGGGAAGCGGGAGTTAAGCTTGGGGATCTTGTCGTTGGAAACGTATCTATAATTTTTGATGCTCCATGCTTGTTTTGTATCTATTTTACTTTACTTGTCCACACTTTGAGGTGCTTTTTACATGTTTTCTGGTACTAACCTATTAACAAGTTGCAACAATGTCAGATGCCTGTTTTCTGCTGTTTTTGGTTTTAGAAAAGTTAGTAAAGAAATATTCTTGGAATTGGACGGGACGAAGGACAAAGTCGATAACTTTCCGTGGGGAACAAGGAGTCCATAGGAGGCGGTGGCTGGCCGGGGCAGACCCACCCGAGCTGTGAGGTAGGTGGGCCGCGCTGGCTAGTGACCACAGTGGCCTCCTGGACTCGCCCCTTCGCCTATAAGAAGCCCCCGATGCAGAAACTCTCGGTACCCGATCAGAAATCCACGAAACCGTCTGTAGCCGCCGCCACCATCGTCCCTAGATCGGGGGGATCTGAAGCTCTTCCTGGCACTCTGCCGGAGGGGAGATCATCCCGGAGGCCTTATATCCTGTATGATTTGTGAGTAGTTCCACCTTGGACTTTGGGTCCACGTAGTAGCTAGATGGTTGTATCTCCTCCTTTGTGCTTTCATGTATAGATCTTGTGAGCTCCGTTCATGATCAAGATCTAATCTATTTGTAATCGTACATGTTGTGTTTGCAGGGATCCGATGTATATTGAGATTATTATGTTGATTTGATTAATGGTTCTATCTTTATGATTCTATCATGTCTGTGTTGTTTGTGATCTTGCATGCTCTCTGTTGCTAGTGGTTATCTTGGCCAAGTAGTGCTAGTGACTCCAAGAGGGAGTATTTATGCTCGATAGTGGCTTGGGCCTCTAGTTTCCAAGGAAGTGACATAAATCTCTTGATTTGTAGTGTCTTTGTGCTACTAGGAAGAAAACAACGGTCTCTTGTTCATGGAACATGTGGACTGTTTACCTTACACACTTTGCTTAAAGCAGTTGTTTGTTGCTTGCAACTTAATACTGGAGGGGGTTCGGATGATAACCTTAAGGTGGACTTCTAGTTATAGATGCAGTTGGGTTACGGTCTATGTATATTGTTGTATTGCCCAATCAACTTCATAGGATCTTTCTAGCTAGTAATTGCATTGTTATGGTTTGCTCAGTTCCTGTCAATTGCCCCGCTGTAATTTGTTTACCCTTCATACCATGTTGTTTATCTAAGGAGAACACCTCTAGTGAACTATGGACCCCGGTCCAATCTTTATCATTGATACATCTTCCACTGTTACCTGTTTACTTGCTGCAAACCATTACCTTCCACACCATACGTTTAATCCTTTATTGCAGCAAACCGGTGAGCTTGACAACCTCACTGATTCGTTGGGGCAAAGTCTTGAGTTTGTGTTGTGCAGGTCTCCGCGTTGCTTGCAACACCTGTGTGACGTTTCTGCAAATAGTTTTATGCAAGCAAATGCAAGATGATGACGATGCTCAAATGCAATGTGGCATGATGACATGAGCATGCGGTCATGATGATGCAATGCAGAAAAACAACGCGATTTTCTATTAGTGGTTTTGCGGGATGCCACAATTCGACACCACTAACAATGGATCTCGCCCTCGAGATCCGCCTCATGGTACCGGAAAGAAGGCCGGCGATCTGCGTCTTCTCGCTTCGTATAGATCCTCGCGACACCACTAACAAAGGTTCTTGTTCCGTCTTGGAAATCGGCGACACCACCAACGAGAGGTCGTTGATCCTGTTAAATCAAGGAACACTCGGATAAACAACGAGGCGAAGTTAAAGGTGAGGCCACCTCTAACGCCCATGGGCGGAGTAAAATTGCATCGATCCACCATTCAATATACAAAAGCGAATGATAAGAGTAGTGGTATGGTCGCGACTCCATCCGCACTCAAGCATTACTACGTACATGAATAAGAGAATTATGCAACCAACTCTCGAATTTAGGTGAAGATATTGTGACGGCGTTTGGAAACAAAGGATTGATGCAGACTATTCATCGGATCTGATGTAGATGATGTCGTCGCGTCGGAAGACACCGGAAGGCACAAACAAGGAACAAAGAATGGTACCACAGAAGACGGATTCCTCAGATAGTACCAAAGGAGGAAGCGAAACACTGAAGGTACGATGGAACCCAACCACGAGAATCCCTGGACTCGAAGAAAGAGACGAGAGCGGATTCAAAACACGTAGAGGTAAGAGGAGATTAGCAGAGGGGTAAGGAATAAGCGGACATAACGGATCTATCCAACCGATTTTTCAAAATAGTTTGGACACTCTACTTGACCGTTAGCTAGGTCATCCTACAATTTGGACTTGTGGGGTATCATAGCTATTTGAGCTCGATACCACTGTAACACCCTCGAATCGGCCCTATGCAAGTTTTAGCGAAACCGCCAAACCCGCATAAAGCGATTCAAAGGTGCCCACCAGGCACTTTATGCGGGTGGAAAAGCGAAGTAATAACATTACACAATCCTCGATGGGACCTGAGCAGATATATATATATACAACACGACTCCATGAGTCAAGAATACGAATATACAATACAAAGATCCAAATCACCTTGAAAATGATCTGACGTCCGAGCCTACGGACAAGATGCAAATGGGGCTAAGCCACGAAGAATAACCAATGGCGTCCATAACCTGCCAGGCCAAGCGGAAGGGTAACCACGCTAACGACGTCGATCTCAAAACCTTCTTAAACAAAGGGTGCCGACAAAGGGCAAAGGAAAAGGAGGGCGTCGATGCGAGGCCGTGCAGCGAGGCTAGAATTGGCGGTCCTCGCCTACATAGGTATGGTGGGCTGCGGCGGTAACATGCACTAAACAACCTATAGAGACTCGATATCGCAGCCGGCTATCGAGAGGGGATAAGAAAGACCTATTGAGAACCAACACGATACTACCACCAAACATACCCATCTGGTATTCCCCTCGAGACCAAGCGAGGAAGTCAGCAGGAACTCACACGGTTGGCGGTTTATTTATTGATTATCGTTGCGCAATTACTAGTCGGTATAGATAATCATCACGATAAAAATAAGCGATGGGCACGTTTAGTTAACCATTTTGTAGTTGCGACACTTACTAGTCAAATACAATTAGCATGAGATACCCCAAAACCCAGTTGTTGGCACTTTTATTGACCATTCCGTTGTAGTGAAGCGGATTACTAGTCATATCGGATACAAGTCAAATTATAACGATAAACTTTAGTTATAGTTGTCTATGATCAAACCTTGTGCTCCAAGTCGTCCATAACCATGGACACGGCTTCTAAAAGATTTAACCTGCGGTGCACCAAAGTATCCACAAGCACTTGACCCTTTTGTCGGATCGGTTAACATACACCCATCGGTATGTCGGCGGGGCCTAAGTCATGGCGTTTCGGACCAAAAGCAAGCACGGGGCCACCCACTAAGTCTACCCGCGAAGTCGGCGGTCTCGAGGCGGACTTAGGGTTTGGGTGAGCAGTACGAACTGCAGGGACCCAAAAGCTGGGCTTATCGACAGCAGCGTGTCCGATCCTAAGCGATGCAGTGTGCTATCCATCGCACAATTTAAATAAAGCGGTAAAGCATGGCATAAATGCAGGATAGTAAATAAAACCTCAAACTAGTTTGTGGCCCCGAGTACAATACTTTGAAATCGGTACTAATCGATGGGGCCCATATCTCCCCTTTGTGGTTATGGCTCGATCTCGGAGCAGTGTCAAGAACTCGGGGTCCTGGGACACAAGTGGTGATCGGAAACCAGATATTATATATCACCCACGGTGCCTCTGCATTTACCTACTTCAATTTTAGTTATTAAACAATAATTAAATTAAGCGATAATTAAAGCCATGATCATCTCAACATAAAGCATATGGCGTCTTCCAACAACTGAGGTACTTGACGACATAGACACTTGAGCAGCGACTACGACACATAAGTCCAACTATCTACCAAAAACAGGTAATAGGATGTGTCCAAGGCAATATAAAATGCAAGGGATTTCACGTACAAAAAACTGAAACAGCATAACACGGATAGCAATAGATCAACAAGAGGAAATAAATACTATAAAATTAAGATAGGTAGAAAGGGAGATGCTGCTTTGAAAACATTGAAGGTTCATCAGAAGATCGAATTGACACTCGCATCAATAGCGGCCTTATCCACGAAGAACCAAAACACTAGAATAAACACCGGATGCACTATTTAATACTACGGTAAAGATCGGGCATGATGCATGTATGATGTATGGCATGGCAAAGATGCGATGCAATTAGGTCATATTAAAAGCGGAAGGGGTCCGACAATTAAACATATGGTTCAAGTTGTTTAGATACCCATAATTTAAATGTTGTCTTAACATGGCAAAAGATAGCACGGTTTGCTACACAAATTTAAATGAGGCCAATATAAGACTAGATTTGCCGCATATGGGCCCCATATTTAATTATAAGGTGAATCGGCATAAGGCCCCCAAACCACAAATATGCATGCGAGATGAATGATTTAATGCAACAAGTTTATATTACATATATAAAAATAGGGCTCGAAAGGGTCACACATTAGAGGTCTCGGCGAACTTGGGGTTCGGGGTTCGGTCAAAGCGGAGTTCGAGTTCGGCAGGATCGGTCTCGGATACGATGGAGAACTTGGGTTGGAAGGAGGTCTTGGCGTCCGATGGATGGGTCTCGGGTCGAAGAACTTGGCGTCAAGAGATGATCTTATCGCATCCGATCGTCGGTCGCGTCGTCGGTCTTGTCGTATCGGCGGAGATCTTGGTGTCCGGTCTCGGCGTCTTGGTCCGGAGGAAGAACTTGGCGTGTCGGGTTCGGTCTTGAATCCATGCAGGCGATCTTGGCGTCCGAGTAGAAGACCTTGACCATCGGATCCATGCTTCAAGGGTCCATGGCGAGCTTGTTCGATGGCGATAGATCTTGAGTGCCGCCGATGTTGATGTCGTGCCAGTTTTGATGCGGGCAAATCTTGGATGGTACTCGGTTGCGGTAGCGGATCGAGGAGCCTCTGGGTTGCATAGGGCGATACCACCAAGACACGCACCAGCACACTTCTTCCATAAGTTGTCGAGTTGAAGGTCAACCTTGGTCATCGGTGTGCAGCTGCACCTGCAGGCAGGAGGCGCTCGAGGCGTCCTTGGCGAGCTTGCCTCCAGCGGGAGGCAGAACTGCGACTGGGCGGAGAAAGTCAGGAGGTTGCGGTCGAGCTCGACCGGGGATGCGAAATTTGGCTGGTGGTCGGCCCGTGATCGGCGGCGGATCTTGGCGGAGGAGGAGATGCCGAGGCGAGGAGGAGGCGACACCGGGGCGAGCTCCAGCCATCGCGAGCTGCTCGGCGAGATCTGATCAGCGGCGCTCGGCGGCAAAGCTGGCGGCCCGGCAGACGAGGCGGCGCTGGCGGCCAGCAGCGGCGGGGCAGGCGTGGTCAGCGGCTCGGGGCGAGTCGGAGGAGGTCCGGAGGCGGCAGCAGGCTCAGCGGCGAGGCTCGGCCGGCAGCGGCGGGCAGAAGTGGCAGAGGGCTGGCTGAGGGCCCGGAGGGAGGAGGAGGCTCGCGGGAGGCGGAGCCCTAGCAGGTGGAGGAGGGCCAGCTGCTGGCGAGGCGGGGAGAGGCAGGGGAGGAGGAGGCTCTGGCGGGGATGGGCCTCGATCGGGGGAGGAGGGCGGGGGCGCGTAGAGGAGGATGGTGACACTATAGGTGGGCCGGGGTTGCTTGAGTCGAGGAGGTCGGTCAGTGGTGGGGGCAGCTTGGGGTGGGCGATGCGTGCGTGCTGGGGCACTATGTGCGTGTCTTTGAGGCCGGGTGAGAGGGAGTGGGGCCGGGGTTCAGGGAGAGTGGCTGGGTGTGTGGTGTTGTGTGTTTGCTGTGTGTGTGGGTGTGTGCTGAGTGGCAGGTAGGGACAGGGACGGTGGGACCGGGGTGTAAGTGAGAGGGGGTAGGTGGGGCTAGGTGAGAGAGAGAGAGGGGTGTGGGGACGCGCCCAGGTGGGCCTGGGGAAGGTGGGGAGGGCTGGTGGATGGGTGATGTGGCGGTGGTGTGATGAGGTGGAGGGGAAGGTGAGGTGTCAGGATAGGATAGGTGGGTAGACTAGGATTGGGTGGGAATAGGTTTAGGTGGACCGTTTTATTGGGGTGGCCATTTGGGTCGGATCGGCCCGTTTAACTGGCCCACTAAAATAATTAAATATTTTATTTGTTTAAAACAGGGCTTTTGCAAACCGATAGCGAACAAACAAAATAATCAGGAGAAGCGGGTTTTGCGTTTGGAACATAGGCAGGCGTTTAGAAAACAAGAACGAGTTTTTACGCAAATAGTTTTATGCAAGCAAATGCAAGATGATGACGATGCTCAAATGCAATGTGGCATGATGACATGAGCATGCGGTCATGATGATGCAATGCACAAAACAACGATTTTCTAGTAGTGGTTTTGCGGGATGCCACAATTCGACACCACTAACAATGGATCTCGCCTCGAGATCCGCCTCATAATACCGGAAAGAAGCGGCGATCTGCGTCTTCTCGCTTATAGATCCTCGCGACACCACTAACAAAGGTTCTTGTTCGTCTTGGAAATCGCGACACCACCAGCGAGAGGTCGTTGATCCTGTTCGTCAAGGGAACACTCCGGATAAACAACAGACGAAGTTAAAGGTGAGGCCACCTCTAACGCCCATGGACGGAGTAAGAATTGCATCGATCCACCATTCAATATAAAAAAGCGAATGATAAGAGTAGTGGTATGGTCGCGACTCCATCCAGCACTCCAAGCATTACTCTGTACATGAATAAGAGAATTATGCAACCAACTCTCAGAATTTAGACTGAAGATATTGACAGACAGCGTTTGGAAACAAAGGATTGATGCAGACTATTCATCGGATCTGATGTAGATGATGTCGTCGCGTCGGAAGACACCGGAAGGCACAAACAAGGAACAAAGAATGGTACCACAGAAGACGGATTCCTCAGATAGCATGAAGAGGATGTAGAAACATCGTTACCAAAGGAGGCGAAACCACATGCGATGGAACCCAACGAGAATTCACGGACTCGAAGAGAGGCGAGCGGATTCAAAACACGTAGAGGTAAGAGGAGATTAGCGGAGGGTAAGGAATAAAGAAGACATAACGATCTATCCAACCGATTTTCAAAATAGTTTGGACACTCTACTTGGCCGTTAGCTAGGTCATCCTGATTTGGACTTGTGGTATCTCAAGCTGGCGAGCTCGATACCACTCTGTAACACCCTCGAATCGGCCCTATGCAAGTTTTAGCGAAACCCGCCAAACCCGCATAGAAAGCGATTCAAAGGTGCCCACTAGGCACTTTGTGCGGGTGGAAAACGAAGTAATAACATTACACAGGTCCTCGATGGGACCCACATAGCAGATATATACAACACGACTCCATGAGTCAAGAATACGAATATACAATACAAAGATCCAAATCACCTTGAAAATGATACGGCGTCCGACTACGGACAAGATGCAAATGGGGCTAAGACGAAGAATAACCAATGGCGTCCATAACCCTGCCCAGGCCAAGCCGGAAGGGTAACCCTGCTAACGACGTCGATCTCAAAACCTGCTTAAACAAAAGGGGTGCCGACAAAGGGCAAAGGAAAAGGAGGAGCGTCAGTACTGAGGCCAGTACACGGCGAGGCTAGAATTCGGTGGTCCTCGCCTACATAGGTATGGTGGAATGCAGCGGCAGCGCAACATGCACTAAACAACCTATAGAGACTCGATATCACTGTCGGCTATCAGAGGGGGATAAGAAAGACCTATTCAGAACCAACCTGATACTACCACCAAACATACCCATCCTGGTATTCCCCCCCCTCGAGACCAAACGAGGAAGTCAACCGAGGAACTCACACAGTTGGCAGTTTTATTTATTCAGTTATCGTTGCAGCAATTACTAGTCAGGTATAGATAATCATCCTGATAAAAATAAGCAGTGGGCACGTTTAGTTAACCATTCTGTTGTAGTTGCGACACTTACTAGTCAAATACAATTAGCATGAGATACCCCAAAACCCAGCAGTTGTTGGCACTTTTATTCAGCCATTCCGTTGTAGTGAAGCGGATTACTAGTCATATCGGATACAAGTCAAATTATAACAGTAAACTTTAGTTATAGTTGTCTATGATCAAGCACTGTGCTCCAAGTCGTCCATAACCGCGGACACGGCTTCTCGAAAAGATTTAACCCTGCAGGGGTGCACCAAAGTATCCACAAGCACTTCGACCCTTTTGCGGATCGGTTAACATACATCCATCGGTATGTCGGGGCCTAAGTCGACGTTTCGGACTCCAAAGCAAGCAGAGCCACCACTAAGTCTACCATAGCGAAGTCGGCGGTCTCGAAGACGGACTTAGGGTTTGGGTAGACGGTCAGAACGACCAGGGACCCAAAGCTGGGCTTGTCGACACCGAAAACGTGTCCCGATCCTAAGCGAAGATGTGCTATCCATCGCACAATTTAAATAAAGCGGTAAAGCATGGCATAAGTACAGGATAGTAAATAAAACCTCAAACTAGTTTGTGGCCCCGATACAATACTTTGAAATCAGGTACTAATCGATGGGGGGCCCATATCTCCCCACCTATGGTTAGCGCGCTCGATCTCGGAACAGGTGTCAAGAACTCGGGGTCCTACGGGACACAAGTGGGCGGTCGGAAACCAGATATTATATATCACCCACCGGTGCCTCTGCATTTACCTACTTCAATTTTAGTTATTAAACAATAATTAAATTAAACGATAATTAAAGCCATGATCATCTCCAAAATAAAGCATATGGCAGTCTTCCAACAACTGAGGTACTTGACGACACGCAACAGCACTTGAGCAAGCGACTAAGACACGCAAGTCCAACTATCTACCAAACAACAGGTAATAGGATGTGTCCAAGGCAATATAAGGCTGCAAGGGATTTCACGGGTACGAAAAACTAGAGCAACGCAACACAGATAGCAATAGATCAACAAGAGGGAAATAAATACTATAAAAGTAAGATAGGTAGAAAGGGGGAGATGCTCGCCTGAAAACATTGTCGAAGGTTCATCCGAAGATCGGGTCGACACTCGCATCAACCCAACGGCCTTATCCACGAAGAACCAAAACACTAGAATAAACACCGGATGCACTATTTAATACTACGGTAAAAGATCGGGCATGATGCATGTATGATGCATGGCATGGCAAAGATGCGATGCAATTAGGTCATATTAAGCGGAACCGGGGGTCCCGACAATTAAACATATGGTTCAAGTTGTTTAGATACCCCGCAATTTAAATGTTGTCTTAACATGGCAAAAGATAGCACCGGTTTGCTACACAAATTTAAATGAGGCCAATATAAGACTAGATTTGCCCGCATATGGGCCCCATATTTAATTATAATGTGAATCGGCATAAGGCCCCCAAACCACACAAATATGCATGCGAGATGAATGATTTAATGCAACAAGTTTATATTACATATATAAAAATAGGGCTCGAGAAAGGGGTCACACATTAGAGGGTCTCGACGAACTTGGGGTTAGGGGTTCGGGTCAAGCGGGGTTCGAGTTCGACGGGATCGGTCTCGGATACACGATGGAGAACTTGGGTTGGAAGGAGGTCTTGGCGTCCGATGGATGGGTCTCGGTCAAGAACTTGGCGTCAGAGATGATCTTGTCGCATCCGCGATCGTCGGTCGTGTCGTCGGTCTTGTCGTATCACGGCGGAGATCTTGGTGTCCCGGGTCTCGGCGTCTTCGGGTCCGGGAGGAAGAACTTGGCGTGTCGGGTTCGGTCTTCGAATCCATGCGGGCGATCTTGGCGTCGGAGTAGAAGACCTTCGGCCATCGGATCCATGCTTCAAGGGTCCATGGCGAGCTTGTTCGATGGCGATAGATCTTGGGGTACGCCTTCGATGTTGATGTCGTACTTGAGTTTTGATGCAGGCAAATCTTCGGATGGTACTCTGGTTGCGGTAACAGATCGAGGAGCCTCTGGGTTGCATAGGGGCGATACCACCAAGACACGCACCAACGGCACACTTCTTCCATAAATTGTCGAGTTGAAGGGTCAACCTTGGTCATCGGGTAGCAGCAGCTGCACACACGCGGGCAGAGGAGACGCTCGAGGGCGTCCTTGGCGAGCTTGCCTCCACGTGGGCGGGAAGCGGGCTGCAGCGACTACTGGGCGGAGAAGAGTCCGAGGAGGTTGCGGTCGAGCTCGAGAACCGGGGATCTGAGGTGGCGGCGGGTCGGCAGCGATCGGCAGCGGATCTTGGCGGAGAGGAGATGCCGGGGCGAGGAGGAGGCGGCGCCAGGGGCGAGCTCCAGCCATCGCGAGCTTGGCTCGGCGGGGATCTGATCAGGTGGCGCTGGCGGCAGCGCAGCGGCTCAGCCCGGCGAAGCAGACGAGGCCCAGCTCGGCGCCAGCAGCGGGGCGAGGCGTGGTCGGTGGCAGCTGAGGCGAGTCGGAGGAGGTCAGGAGGCGGCAGCCCGGCTCGGCGAGCTCCGTGGCCGGCGGAGGCGGCGGGAGTCGTCAGCGGCACTGAGAGAACTGGCAGCGGGGCGGCGAGGCCGGAGGAGAAGGAGCTCGCGGAGGAGGCAGGCTAGCAGGGGTGGAGGAGGGCAGCACTGGCCGGGCGGGGAGAGGCGAGGAGGAGGAGAGCTCTGGCGGGGATGGGCCTCGATCTGGGGGAGGAGGGCAGGCGGGCAGTAGAGGAGGATGGTGACACTATGGGGGGGCCGGGGGGTGGCGGGGTGTGGGGAGGGTCGGTCGAGTGGTGGGGGCCGCTGCGGGGTGGGCGATGCGTGCGTGCCTGGGGGCACTATGTGCGTGTGCTGGGGCGGCAGGTGAGAGAGGGAGTGGGGCCGGGGTTCCAGGGAGAGTGGCTGGGTGTGTGGTGTTGTGTGTTTGCTGTGTGTGTGGGTGTGTCTTTGAGTGGCGGGGTAGGGGGGACGGTGGGACCGGGTGTAAGTGAGAGGGTGTGGGTGGGGCAGAGTGAGAGAGAGGGGTGTGGGGGACGCCTGGTGGGCCTGGGGAATGTGGGGAGGGCTGGTGGATTGGTGAGGTGGCGGTGGTGTGATGAGGTGGAGGGGAAGGTGAGGTGTCGGGGCTAGGATAGGTGGGTAGACTAGGATTGGGTGGGAATAGGTTTAGGTGGACCGTTTATTACGGGGTGGCATTGGGTCGGATCCGTTTGGCTACCCCCTAAAATAATTAAATATTTTATTTGTTTAAAACAGGGCTTTTGCAAACCGATAGCGAATTAAAACAAAATAATCAGGAGAACCGGTTTTGCGTTTGGAACATAGGCAGGCGTTTAGAAAACAAGAGCAGTTTTTTACGCAAATAGTTTTATGCAAGCAAATGCAAGATGATGACGATGCTCAAATGCAATGTGGCATGATGACATGAGCATGCGGTCATGATGATGCAATGCACAAAAACAACGCGATTTTCTAGTAGTGGTTTTGCGGGATGCCACAGTCCACTATAAACTCCTAAGCATGGTGTGTTACACCATTCCAAGTATATTCTTGTTTTCAACTATCTTCCAATTAGAAACTATTTTGTTATGTGAAAACTTAGTGATTAAATCCCTCATGAACTTGATGGCACACTTTATATTCTTTGCCCCTAATAAACTTGAACCATTGTGACAACTTTTTTGTATATGCTTGCACTTATACGTTGGAATTAGCAGAACCGTGCTGTCACGGGGAACGTTTTCAACATTACACTTGTACTTTGTACTCAGTTGATATCATGCTCTTTTGTCTATGGATGTCACCGGTGTGAAATAAAGAGGGAACTTGTAAGTCCATGGAGTTTGTATCCTGTGTTAGAGAAATGCCTAGGCCGCTAGCCTAAGCCATGCCTAATCATGGTGGAAACTTGCAGCATCATCATAGTGAGCTATCTATGAAATATTCTCAATAAAAAGCTATGCATATAGTAAATAAAAATATTATTGAGATGCTCCTTGTATAATAGCCTTGTCCTTTTGGTTATGGGAAAGCTCACATACCATGTGCAAGGGTACCCGTTAAGCGGTTCTCAATGATATGCAAATACTTACAATGACAAGAACTTACGGTGGTGAAGTTGAGTAGCATGAGGTGTGGCCCTCGTATTCAAGGGACTTGAGATTGCCAACTTATACTTAAATGGGGCATATACTCCATCTTTGTTCACTTTAACCTTAATCACTTCAAGATGCTTATGATAGGGGCAATGAGGGCTGAAAGCTAACAAGTACCATAATTTTTGGAAGCTCTTTTTGAAACTTGAAATCCCTGTTTCCTTTATGAAAGTCTTTTCTTCCACCATTATTTGAGTCTCCACCTTCTATCTTTAGGCACCATTAAGAGAGCATAGTTGTCATTCTGTGTGCAGTATTCCAAAGTTTATTGATTGATGCATATGGTGATATTATTTGTTCTTGTGCTATGTAGAGGTCCCAACCTTTAATAAGGTAGAGATCCCTGTGTTTACAATGCTAGTCCCTGGATCAATAGCCAGCATCCACAGTTAAGATGTAATATCAAGAAACAAAGGTCATATTACAAATTTATAACCAGGAATAAAATAATTCATTACATCTTACATAGCTCATTTGGCTATCTCATTACAATGCAGAAATAACTATATAGCATGGAGTCCTTCATCTTCAAAGTGCCACAGGCAATCATGTTGGTTATAGACTTGTAATCCTATTCAACACACTTCACTAACATCAAACAAACCTGCAACATAATAAGTTACAGCCACAAGGGTCCATACATTTGAATTGTATTGGCAAGTGATACTATGGTAGAATAGTGGTATCTATCATATATATGTATTTGGCTAAGTGGAGCTTAGGCTTGCTTTTCTCAAAATAGATCTTCCTTATCATTTTAAAACACTAAGTTTTTGTTTGTCAAAATCACCCAAAGCATCTACCAATAGACATTGGTGATCCTTTACCCTTGTTCAACCACAAGCTTTTAACTTAGAAATTCGTATGAGGAGATCCTTGATATCTTCCATGTATTGATGCTCAAATTTTCCATTTCCGGGGACACGACTAAGTACTTAGATTTTACTCTCTCGAGAGATGGTGCACTTTCCCCACAAGAGTCGACATGCATCGAGACAAGATCTTTCAGAAGCCTTCCCTTAGACCAAAATGGACCCGTTCCCAAACCTATCATCCCCTACCACCAACTGTCCTTTTGGCTAAGTTATTGCAACCTATATGATCCAGGCAGAGCCCATAATGCCAAGTGGCTGCACTTGATGCTTCTCAACATTTGACATCTCAAATCTCTTTGTTCCTAGGTGGATTTCCACAAGTGTGATACACCAGGGTAGTCCATTGAAATGGTCCCTGAGTAACCACTCAACACAAACCATTCTCACCATTCCACCCAGGTGATTCTTTCACATAGTTGTTTTATTAAGCAAAAACACAAGTCATTGACTTAGAAATATTTCATAGCATGAATATAATCCACCCTTGTTTTCTACTAGCTAAGCTAAGCATGATAGTAGTAGGGATCTTAACTTAGGAAAATTCTACTAAGGTTTCATCTACTAGGATTTCCCATGGCATAGCATACTTAGTAAAAATTCCATGCAAGTCCTACATAGAAATATCACTAATGCATAGTGAAAATAATGGGACAAAAGTATGAAGCACCACTTGCCTTTTTGGTAGAGAATATAAGTTCACCCTTGATCTTGCAATAGTCACACTCTTCAAATTTCACTACAATTCAATAAAGGCACAAATCCAATCTAGCATTCAAACAATTCTTTTATTCCATTTAATTTAATTAAATAACTTTTATTCTACTTGGGCAAATTCCAATTATTATTTTCTCATGATTTAATTAATCATTTCTATTAGGGATTTTGTCTTCATTCAAATGTAATAGAATTTGGTTAAGGCCATATTATTTTATTTGAATATTCCTTATCCCTTTATTTCATTTAAATTATCTTTATTTCATTTGCTTATGGATTTGGCCAAGATTTAATTTGGCTTTTAAATATTCTTTATTTATTATTTCCTTCTTTGTCTTATAAAATCCATATCTTTTTATTTATAAAACCAAAATTGGTGATTCCAATTTGTATGATTTTATTTAGTATTTGTTTATCTTTTTAATTCCCTTTAGGATTATTTTGCTCACAATTTGGTATGGATTTTAGATAGGTGCTTTATTAGCTTTGGGAATATTTCCTATTGCCATATTAAACTCATAAGTTTTTATCAATGGCTCCAAATTAAATGAAAACAATTACCATGGTTTTATAATATTTTTGTTCATCATTTTTGATCATTTATAAATGTTTGTTGACAAATTTTATATGGATAAAATCCATAGTCTAGAGAGATCTTGGAAATGATTTTCTTCCATTAGGGTTTTAGGGTTTTGGTTTAACTTTTCCGAATGTTAAATTTCAAGATAGATTCATTGATGAATGCATTTCACTTGACTGAAATTTTGTTTGATTCCCTTTTATTCAAAGTTTGTTCAAGATGGGTTTTGATGTTTTCATTTGGAATCAAAAAGTTTCTTTTCACCCTAAATTTCAACAATTATTTATTTTGTTTATTTATTTTTTCACATTTCAAAATTTGGGATGTGACATGCTATTTGTTTCTAGTCACCCTTGTGAACTTTTAAGGTGTATTATGCATCTATTTGCTACTCTATGAGGGACAAGCTGATTGCCACTATGCCATGTTTTCTATATGTAAAACAAACAAACGTTTTCCAATGCATGTTATTCATGATCTTTGTTTGTAGCCTTTCATGTTGCATGCATAGTTACTATGTCTTATTATTAGAACTCCATCTTTCATGCACATGTTTAGAGTTCTTTGATACCAGCTTTAAATGCTTGCAAATGGTTTGATCTTGATTTTGATGGTGCATGTCACCTTAAAAATTATTGTTTTTATCACTTCCCTACTCGAAGACGAGAAGGAGTTAATCTTGGGGATGCTTGATACGTCGAAAACGTATCTATAATTTTTGATGCTCCATGCTTGTTTAGTATCTACTTTGCTTTGCTTTGTCTACACTTTGAGGTGTTTTATATCTTTTGGAACTAACCTATTAACAAGTTGCCACGGTGCGGTTACTGTTTTCTTACATTGTTGGTTCGAAGGTAGAAAATCAATATTGTCGGAATTGGACGGGACAAAAGCCAAAGTTAATATTTTACCGTGGGGGACACGAATCCAGAAGACGAGGCGGAGACGCAAGCCAGGGCTCGCCTCTTCGTCTATAAGAAGCCCCCGATGCAGAAACCCTAAGTATCTGATAATATTCCACGAAACCTTTTGTAGCCGCCGCCACCGTCGTCCCTAGACCGGGGGGGTCTGAAGTTCTTCCCGGCACCCTGCCGGAGGGGAAATCATCCCGGAGGCCTTCTCTCCGGTATGATGCGCGAGTAGTTCCACCTTGGACTATGGGTCCATGTAGTAGTTAGATGGTTGTATCTCCTCCTTTGTGCTTTCATGTATAGATCTTGTGAGCTCCGTTCATGATCAAGATCTAATCTATTTGTAATCATGCATGTTGTGTTTGCGGGGATCAGATGGATATTGAGATTATTATGTCAGATTGATTAATGGTTTTGTATTTATGATTCTATCATGTCTGTGTTGTTTGTGATCTTGTATGCTCTCCGTTGTTAGTAGATATCTTGGCCAAGTAGTTGCTAGTGACTCCAATAGGGGGTATTTAGATCGATAGTGGGTTCATGCCTCTAGTTTCCAAGGGAAGTGAGCAATCTCTTGATTGTAGATGTCTTGTTGCTATTAGGAGAAAACAACGGTCTCTTGTTCATGGAACAAGTGGATTATTTACCTTACACACTTTGCTTAAAGCGGTTATGCATTGCTTGCAACTTAATACTGGAGGGGGTTCGGATGATAACCTGAAGGTGGACTTCTAGTTATAGATGCAGCTGGATGGCGGTCTATGTATATTGTTGTATTGCCCAATCGAATCTCATAGGATCGTTTGACTAGTATTGCATTGTTATGCCTTTCTCAGTTCCTGTCAATTGCCCTGCTGTAATTTGTTTACCCTTCATGCCATGTTGTTTTTCTAAGGAGAGAACCTCTAGTGAACTATGGACCCCGGTCCAATCTTTACCATTGATACATCTTCCACTGTTACTTGTTTACTTGTTGCAAACCATTACCTCCCACACCATACGTTTAATCCTTTGTTATAGCAAACCGGTGAGCTTGTCAACCTCACTGTTTGTTGGGGCAAAGTATTGAGTTTGTGTTGTGCAGGTCTCCGCATTGCTTGCAACACCTGTGTGACGTTTCCTTCCTTCTACTGATTCGATAACCTCAGTTTCTTACTAAGGGAAAACTTGCTGCTGTGCTTCTTCACACATTGCTCTTGGGGTTCCCAACAGACTCACCGTTAAGGAGTCGCCATCATGATCGTAGTGATTTCAAGAACATCAATGGAAAACTTCTACATGTACCTCTCTCTAAACCCGTTAGAACATCTTACCCCGCTATTCACAAGCTCAACTATCCTATCCAGGAAAAACTCTGATACAGAAGGTTCTCATACCATTAAAGGTTTTGGGACATGCTTAACTAGATTGTGGACAATATTGGTAGGTTGCATCCAACTCATGTCAATTTTCCCCATGGAGGGAGCAGACAAGTCAGGGAAGCTAGCAGGCATGATGTCCTATAATAGGTTAAGCATGGTTCAAACAAGAAAAATGGTAAGCATCCATCTAAAATCCTACCGTGCTAGCAAGAATAATGCTAATCATGATACAATGGTAAGCAGGAAAATTGGTTTCATATGACCAACAAAGACACAATAGCGACAAGCTTACAAATCTAAGCTACAACATCAAGGGTTAGTGGTTTCTTATAGACACAGGAGCAAGCCTGAGCATAGAAGTAGGGGAAGAGGGAGGCCGGTAGGACCACCATCGTCGTGCTCGAGGGAGAAGCGGACATGACGATCATCGGCATGCTCGAGGATGAAGAAGGCACGACGACCTATAGTCAAGCATCACGAATATCAACTATGGTTGCAGACAATCTAAATAGGTAGCAAAAGTTAGGTAATGATTTAATCAATAGCAATAAGTAGCATCAGATCCATATATCTAACCACATCTAGCACATTCTTACAAATCTTACCTAGAGGAAGGGTTTGAGATTCTTCTGACCAGTGAACATCATCCGACACTTGAACAGGAGCGGGAGAAGCCAACATGTTGTCGACGCCTTCGCTAGCTTCGAGGTACAAGCTCTCGCCATCTCCATGGAAACCAGATGAGGGAGTAGCTTGAAAGGGAGAATGTTGGACTTGATTTGGGCGGTAGCAGATCCGCACCCAGGAGACGATTTTGAGTGGGCGATGAGCGGATTTGTGGCTAGAAAAATTTGCTCATCGCCTGCCATCTTCGATGCATCCGCGGGTACGCCGCCTTCCCCTATTTAGCCTGCGAGAATGGCTCTGCGAAAACGGCCGATTTCTCGGTTTCTGTTAGGAGTGTGCTTTTATCATCGTGTCGGACCACAATACTGGAGCCTAGTTGGACTCATACATCCTACCAAATACACTCTATATAGGTTTTTTGGTTACCGAAATATTTATCCGAGACGAGAGAAGGCTCACGTTGAGCTGCCCGGTTCGATTGTTGTTTTCTCCCTCTCGTGTCTTTTTTCTCTTTTGTTGATGTTGAAGTAAACCAAGGCACCCCAGAATAGAGCATAAAACATCCAACGGTCACGTAAAGCCACAAAAGAGTACCACGGCCAGAAGCCATTTTGCCCATGGCCGCCCATACATACATACATACATCATGATGCATTTATAGTAAGATTTGCATCAAAGAAATTACCCCCGTGTACCGTGCCCCAGCTTTCATACGACCTGATGTACGAACCGCCTGTCCTTTTTTTTATACTAGAATCGTACTGTACCTTGTACATACATTGAACATTCGTACTAGTAGTACTACCATAATACCGTCTTTGGCCCAAAAATCGATTGCAATCCTTGCACACGGCAGACGCAGATAAGATCTGTTTCTTCAGACAAGTGAACCATTTCTCTGACAGTTCCAGCGCTCCTGTTTGTTCCGTCGACCAATGCCGACGTGCGAGCCAGAGTAGAAGCCAC
Organism: Avena longiglumis; assembly: GCA_030063025.1. Classification (NCBI taxonomy): domain Eukaryota; kingdom Viridiplantae; phylum Streptophyta; class Magnoliopsida; order Poales; family Poaceae; genus Avena; species Avena longiglumis. The sequence goes on from CP125976.1 coordinate 139,259,258, forward strand.
TGCGGTACTACCGCGTCGTCACCACTTCTTCTTCTTCTACTCCACGTTTGTCGTCGTCGTCATCATACGAGGCCGCGTCCGACAGGCTGCGCGGCCATGGCAGGACACGTGAGCTTAACTAAATGGCCGCGCGCGCTACCTTTATCTTTACTCCTCCGACTCCTTCGCTTTTCTTTTTCTTCTGGCTCTCCGGCCGGCGCGAGTGCGTCCAATTTTATTTATTTTTCTGGCGGTTCGGGAGGATTATTATATTGATCTGTTTTGCGCGTGGGGCCCCACCCGCAGGGTCGATTTAAAGCCGTTGCTTTGGATGATGAGGTTGACGTCCTGCTGGGTCTGGGTTGCGCGCATCGCATCGGGCAGTGTGGCACAGTGCTGACACAACGGAGTATTCTTCTGTTGCTCTTTTAAGACCGTGGTTAAGATAACGAGTACTACTACTCCACATGTGTGCATGGTAATACTAGTAGCTTGGTCGTGCAGCTACGCGGTCAAACGGAGCTGGCACTTCTAATCTTGATTTTGGACTGCATAGTCTCGCATGAATTTGATATTGCCTTGTACTATATTTTGTAAGTTCTGTGCGAGCATAGTATATATATGTAGCCGAGAGCAGAAGTGATCAATCCTTGATGAAAGACAACAATTAATTAATCCCTTTCAAAGATCAGATGGGAATAAACATGATTACGAAATCCAACAATGAAAACCGGGCAAAGATTCGGACCACCCCCAATTTCCCATTCAATTTAAAGTGGACGCAAAGCTAATTTCCGGGTACCACCACAGTACCGCTGGCTGTCCCAACTAAACAAGGGCGAGGCGATGGCCCTTTAACTAACTACTAATAACGGAGGCGGCAACTGCCGTAACCGCATAAGTGCACCACAAGCCAAACCTAAGCTAATTGTCACGGATTGATTACTAATGTCGCTTACGTAAGGATAACACTAACAGCATCTACTAATAAGCCTCGCTCCTTTCTCTCTCTCTCTCCCACCACCCCTATCTATCTCTTCGCCCGTACACCTATATATATATATATATTTTTCCTTTTGTTGGGAACAATCTCGTGCTCCACCCAAAAAGCACAAGCCAACAACAATGACAGCGACCAATCCGGCCATCTCACATCACCCGAAAGCAACCCCTCCAGGCCCGTCCAGAATCTAACCCAAAAATCCAAAAAGAAAAGAGGGAGATCCATGGCTTAATCACAGCCATCAGTACTCCAACTCTTTCTCTAAAACAAAAAAAATTAGAGCAGCACCAGCCACGACGAAGCCTCACCGGTCGCTCTCCTAGTCAGTCTCACTGCAACTGTTTCGAAAAAGAAAAAAAAGAGAGAGAGTGTCACTGGAACTGCGAGCTCGCCACCCTCGGGCCAGCCATTACTCCCACTCCACCTTCCTCGCTTCAATTCACCACACTCCGCACACTCCTGCAGTCCCCACTCCAAAGCACTCCCCCTCCCTTCTCTCTCTCTTCCCCCACACACACTCGCTCTCCGCCATGGCCGCGTCGTACTCCGCCCCCTACTAGCACGCACGCACGCGCCAGCGCGATCCAGATCCCGCGCGCGCCTCGGGGACGTCGCTCACCCATGGGGGGCTGCCACGCGAAGCCGCTCACCCACGACGCCGACCACTCGCCGCCGCACGCCGCGCCGGCCACGCCACCGCCGCCGCAGTCCTCCTCCACCGCGCCCGCCACGCCGTCGTCGAAGAAGCACTGGACGTCCTCCCCCTTCTTCCCCTTCTCCACCCCGAGCCCGAGCCCGGCGCACCACCTCTTCTCCGCGGCGTCGCCCAGGACCTCCAGGGCGACTCCCTCCAAGTCCCCCGCGCCCGCGGGCTCCGCTCCCACCACCCCCGCCAGGCGCCTCCTGCGGCTGCCCTTCCCGCCGCCCTCGCCGGCCAAGCACATCCGCCAGGCGCTCGCGCGGAGGCACGGCCCGTCGCGCCCGGCGATCCCGGAGGAAGGAGGCGATGCGGACGGCGGGAGGGGCCTCGACAAGGGCTTCGGCTTCAACAAGGGCTTCGCCGCCAAGTACGACATGGGGGACGAGGTCGGCAGGGGACACTTCGGATACACCTGCGCCGCCAGGATCAGGAAGGGGGCGCGCAAGGGGGAGCCCGTCGCCGTCAAGGTCATACCCAAGGCCAAGGTGATGGCAATGTGCAACCTTACTGCAAATACTACCTACTTACTCGCGTTTCGATCCTTGTTTCAGTCTCAGTGGGGTTTTGGTCAAATTTCAGGAATCCCAATATGCATGTGCATGCTGCCCGAGTTTAGTTAGATTTGTTCATTCATGGCTATTTGGCAAGTAATAACGCGGTCTTCTCATGATACGACGATGCTACTGTTACAGTATGAACGAATTTTTTTAACCGTACGATTCTGTGGATTTATGTTTCATGAGTGCCGTTACCTTAATAATATTTATTGAATAGAGAAAGGTAAAGCATGTCTTTCTGAAAGCAACCACTCGCTAGTATAATCAAAGTCATGGAGAATTGGATGCATGTCAGTGGATTTCTTAAGAGACGTGGCCCCTTCTTGTCACCTATACAGGAGTAAAAGTGCTTTGTCATAGGGGTTCAGACGCCAATGCCGTCTTCCCCTGATAGCATGGATTCATGTACTACAATGATATATTGATCCACATTGTGCATTGTAAAAAGAATGTCTAGTTTTATTGCATGCACGTAAAATGTACCCACTTGAGTGATGAGATCTTTTTATTATGGAATTTATATTTTATGTTCGGCAATTACTTTACATGGCCTATTGGTTTATTACCGTTGTGCGATCCTGTTTGGTCTCAGAATCGTTGCATTCTTTCTTTCTTACGTTACCACATTTCTTACGATAAATATCCGTTCTCATATGTGCAAAATTTTAATATCATCTGTGGGTGCTCTGGTATTTTTTCAGATGACAACATCCATTGCTATAGAAGATGTCCGGAGGGAAGTGAAAATTTTGAAGGTTTTGGCAGGACACAAGAACTTGGTCCAGTTTTATGATGCATACGAGGACAATGAAAATGTCTACATAGTGATGGAGTAAGCTTCCAGTAGCTTCATAGTTGCAATGTGTTTTGACTTTAATATATCAATTTTCGTAGCCATTAGCCATCACTTATCAGTACACTTAACTATTAAAGAATTCCTGGAACAACAAACTTTGGGCAGCCACACTGTTGTCAATAAGCTTGCAATACATCTAGATACGTTTTGATATTCCCACCCAAACATGATCACAATTATTTCACCAATACAACGGGATTTCCGTAGATGGTCAAATCTAGACGATTTCATGACTACAAGTCTTTGAATGATATCTTCTATTCAATATCTTTTTTTGCATTTATACTTACCTTTTATACCTTCTGATGTCTGTCCTGTTTGTTTAGGTTGTGTGAGGGAGGTGAGCTTCTGGATAGAATACTTTCCAGGTAAGCTACAAATGAACTTATATTATCTGATACGACATCATGGTTTACGTTTACTTGGAATTATATCCTTTAAATTTAATACAACTTATGTTTTGCATTCACTTTAAACAGAGGTGGGAAGTACTCTGAGGATGATGCAAAGGTTGTCCTGGTGCAAATATTAAATGTTGTTGCCTTTTGCCACATTCAAGGAGTGGTTCATAGGGATCTCAAACCAGAGGTGAAGTGGCTTTTAAATTTTCCGGCTTCTCATCAGTTTTCATTATACCATGTATCAGATATTAGAAAGTGATAATTTTTAATAGTGCTGGTAAACTAGCCTTGTCTTTAATGCAAATGGCAATAATTAACTGTTTCTACATTCCATATATAATAATGCTTCCATGAATCTTGGGCATTACACTATTCCAATAGCAATATAATTTACTTATGACATTCCTTACATTACATAGTCTATGTATCGTGTTTCCTTCAACTTCTCCCGTGAACAAGTACTGATTTTAACTGTTTTCGTACTTTACAGTGTAATGACTTCTAATATATTTTTTTTTCTTCAGAATTTTCTTTTTACTTCGAAAGATGAGAACTCTCAACTTAAGACCATTGACTTTGGCTTATCAGATTTTGTAAAACCAGGTTAGTTTCTTACTCGTCAATCTTCATTTTTTTTGGAAAGGAGCATATATTAATATCGCAAGATACCAATTACTCGTCAGGGCCGGCTCTATATTTTATGGAGCCCTTGTGCGAAGTTATGAAATGGGCCCCTAAGGCTAATGTATATGTAGGCACATCTAAAAAATATATATATGTATATACTTTCGGTCACAAAATATTAAAACTTAACATCCAACTGGACATTCTTAATATCAAGTACTATTTTCTGCTAGTTTGATTACCTCAAATAAGAAATAATGGATCGACTCACAATAATGCTTCAGAAAAAAGCTTCTTCGGACATTTCTGGATGCAAACTCGTTGAGTACAATCTCAAGATCAATTTTATCCTCGTTTGATCAACATTTGAATTATGATCAAACATTTTTTCAGGCTTAGGTTCTTCACTTTGATTATCCTCGTTGACATCAATGGTACTCGCCGTCGGAAAATACCTTTTTAGAGTATTTTTTTGTGATTCAATAAGTTCATATAACAAGTAAAAGATAGAACCCTAACAATTCCCTAAATCGGTTGACTAAAGAATTAAATATTAAGGCCGTAAGATTGTACCAGGGCCCGCCCGCTGACGGCCAATGAGGAAATTCTGCGGATTATAGGCAGGCAGGGGAAACGACATCGATCGGAAAATTGGAATCAATATACAGCTCGTACGTATTCCATAAGTAGTCATGTCCCTGTAGCTAGATCAATCGTGTGCCGCCAGGGAATAAAGGGACGGGAGCGGGACCTTTGCTGGAGCGGCCGGACGATACTCGATCACGAGGGAATCAATCGATCTGGCCGTGGTGGCTCGTTTCTCTCGCCAGTAACCGGGAGTAAGATTAGTTGCCGGCTGGGCTGAGTTTATTTTTTTTCTTCAGAAATATATATCTAATATAGCATAGAGAATTATAAATTTATGGGCCCCCTGCCGGCATGGGCCCTTGGCCTTTGCCAAGATCGCCATAGGCCAAAGCCGGCCCTGTTACTCGTCAATCTTCATGTTTGTTAGTTTGTTGATTTGTACTTATCAGCAGCAAAGATGGTAGTGTCCAAAGGCATTTTTCTAATAAGATGTTCTAATCCTTTGTGCAGATGAGAGGCTAAATGATATTGTTGGAAGTGCTTACTATGTTGCTCCTGAAGTTTTGCATAGATGCTATAGCACGGAAGCTGATGTCTGGAGTATAGGTGTCATTGCGTATATCCTCCTTTGCGGCAGCCGCCCATTTTGGGCACGCACTGAATCTGGCATATTCCGTTCTGTTCTCAAAGCTGACCCCAGTTATAACGAGGCACCTTGGCCTGCTCTGACCCCTGAAGCAATGGACTTTGTTAAACGCTTGTTGTGCAAGGATCCACGTAGAAGGATGACTGCAGCACAAGCTTTAGGTTCGTTTTAATCTGTCTGTATGGATCCAATTTGAACTTACATCTATCTGAGTATCCCTTATATTGTGTTTTTCAGGTCATCCATGGATCAGAAACTACAATGAGATCAAGATGCCATTAGACATCCTTATATTCCGCCTTATCAAAGCTTATATTCGTTCGTCATCATTACGTAAAGCTGCTTTGAGGGTATGTATTGATAAAACCTGTTTTAATATTTGTCCTGTTGTGCCACATAGATGTATGTTGTTGCCTCTTCAAGTTCGGACTTGCTATTATTTTATCTGACATCAAAGTTCCAATTCCACGTATGTCATAGAACTTGATCTATTTGTACATATTTGTGCAATTTTCGTAAAAACAAATGTGTGCCTACCTTTTGTACTTTTGAAGTACCAAAGCAAAATGCTTAGGCAGGCCTGTTGGTTTGCATTATGTCCTCTTGAAATAACATAAAGAGGCAAGTCACTTTACTGAACTTCAAAGTGGCCCTCTCAGGCTTTCTTTTGATACCAACGAGACCATGACTAATCTCTTTTACTTTATCTGCAATCTGCAGCCACTGATTGATGATCTTTCTTGATCCATTACAGGCTTTGTCGAAGACTTTGACTGTTGATGAGCTTTTTTATCTGAAAGGGCAGTTTTCCTTACTGGAACCTGATAGAAATGGGTGCATCACTCTAGATAATATCAGAATGGTTGGTTCGTTATATAGCTCTCATATGCTTCCCCACCCATTTTGAAGCTACTCTGCTGACTATTCCTGTTTCATCCTCTTTAGGCCTTGACAAGAGAAGCCACAGAGGCGATGAAAGAAACACGAGTCCAGGAGATCCTTGTCTCGGTACATATGTTGTTGATCTTATGACAGCATTAGATCCAGCACACATTATACTCACTGTAAAACTGAATTATGTTTTCAGTTGAGCGCCCTTCAGTACAGAAGAATGGACTTCCATGAGTTCTGTGCAGCTGCTCTAAGTGTTCACCAGCTCGAAGCTCTAGATAGATGGGAGCAACATGCCAGATCAGCTTATGAAGCTTTCGAGAAGGATGGCAATCGAGCTATTGTAATTGATGAACTGGCTTCAGTACGTGACACCTTTTCCTTCCATGTTCATTTTTCTAATTGATGAAAATTTTGGAGTCTCACATATTTTCTATGTTACTTGGTCTGTCAGGAACTGGGTCTCAGCCCTTCGGTGCCACTGCACGTGGTTCTGCAGGACTGGATCCGGCACACGGATGGGAAACTCAGCTTCCTTGGATTTGTCAAGTTGCTGCATGGCATGTCCAGCAGGACCCTGTCAAAGATGAGATGACTGTTGATAATCTCTAACGACAGCAACAAATTTATGCTGCCCCAGCACCTGACGGCTCGGTTCAGTGTTCACAGACAGCTTTAGCACCGCAAAGGAACCGTTTCTCTGCTTCAGCTTGCATACAGTGATGCACCGAGGACGACACTGCCTGTGCTAGTAGTACCTGCCTGGTTTGTCACTAATGTGAGTATAGAGTTCTGTTTGCCGCCGCCTGCCTACTGATCATCACCATCTTCTTCTTCAAAGATCGTCGCCATCATCCTTTAGTAGATTAGGAAAAGGAAAAAAATCTCACCCATGTCTCTGCATTTCTGCAACATGTGATGCCTCTAACAGTTTTAGGATAGTCATGTTCTGTTGCTGTGGACAGCGTTGTAAAATGCTCTGGTTCCTGTAGCTGGAGCAAAGTCGCCTGCTGACATATATCACTCGCTTCCATTGTCGTCAGTGTGCCATTATATTGATTGAGTTGAATGAAGATGCTTGAATTTTGTGATGTTCATCTGGATCTTGTGCTTCGGTCTTCCTCATTGTTACCTGATAATCTCCGACTCTGCGGCTCTGCCCCGTGGCTTATATGCTACTGTCTGAAGGATGGCAATCTTCCCCGGTTGCTGATTGTTTCGTGTCAAATATGTTGGAAATATGGCAATGCAATAGAATTAAAATAATTCCGAATTTGTGTGACAACAAAGATAGATTTAACAGTTTTTCACATGTGATTATGAACATGAAATCTAACATGGATCTCAAACCCCCTTCTAGAACACGAAAGAGAGGATCACGAGATTGATTTCTTACAGTGATGTAGACGAACGTTGATGAAGAATAGTTGGGAAAGATGAAGCGGACGGCCGATGAAGAAGAAGCAGTCGTGCGAAGCACTGTCCAGAAACTTTATCAGCCGGCTCCCTCGTGCGGGACGCCAAACGCCGGGGAAATTCCGGAGACTACTGCTTTCCTCTCCCCGCGGTACGGCAGAGAAAGGATCGCCGAAGATCGGTGGCGGCTGCAGAAGAGAACGGAGTAGGGTTTGTGTATCTGCTGTCTTCTGTCGAAAGGGACGTCTTCCTCTTATAGACTCGAGAGGATAACCCTCACGCAGCACGCCACCTATATTCCAGGATCCGCCCCTGGTATATTCTATCACGAGCGATCTCCTAACTCCCCTCAACGGGAAGTCTATCTTCGAGTCGTGCGTGAGACAGACGCAGATGGATAAGATAAGTAAACTGCTCGGCAAAAAGGTTAAAAAGAGATGTAATTTAACAGACCACGGTCGCGCTTGGCTCGCCAAAGTCACAAGTAATTAAACGTGAATAAATGTGAAATGCGAGCAAGCGCTACGCTTGTGGTGTACACTTAGCATAACTCTCTCTAGTCTTACCATGAGAGGCCCCCTATAAGCAGGTTAAAATCTTGCTCCCTTAGCAATGTGGGACTAAACTCCCACGACCTCCACCCCCTTGACTTCTCTCCAATTTCTGAAATTTATATGAATCCAATTCTTATAGAGATCCATTTATTAGATATTTATTTCATTCCAAGGTGTACCTGACTGCCGTCGCATAGACAGACATGTACGCTGATTTTGTTTTAATACGTCTGACGTTTGAGACAGGTGAGGTTGCGAGAAGTTCCAGCCTATGTTGTTTTGTTCTTGCCTACTACGATGCTCTGTGCCGTGGGGGCTTCCTTCAGAGCTGTACATTTTGTATGGAGAAGTTCTTAGCATTTTTTACAATCAATATCATGATATATTTATCGCACCGAATAGAATATGGTAGAGATACATAAAGTGTCTCCAAATAAAATAAAGTCTAAAAAAAGAGAAAATCTTCGAGGTCTTTAAGATTTTTGTTTCATGGCTGAATAAACATGACATAGATGTCAAACAACATATCTGATAATAGCAACAAAAGCTCTCCCACTAAAGCGTGCATGTCACACAACCATTAGAGTAATCAACCAACATAGACAAGAGTACCAGCACCAGTATTTCTAGAAAGCCCAATCGACGTCGCAAGAGAGCCGAGAGTACAAATCTCCATTGTCGAGGACGTAGTAGCGACAACAAATCCTTCTCACGGCAACCATGATAGAAAATCAAAAATCAATTCGACAAAGCGATATCTAAAAGACATACCTATAGAATTTTAATCTTACACCATAACCATCGACGCCGGGAAGATCTTATCACCGAATAAAGGAAGATCATTTATTGCGAACAATACCATCTCCACTAACGTAGACGCCAAAAAGAAGATGTTTACCAAATCCTAACCTAATCTTCTAAAAACACTACTTTTATCGATATCTGGAGAAGTTCTTAGCCGTTGATCTTGCGCGGAACATGCCAAACCAAATGTCCCAACCTAACGGCGCTTGTTTAGAATTTTGAGTTTTGAATTTCCAAAAGGTCGGTGATAGGTAGCCTGTTACCGTTAGTAGCTGGTGACGTTACCTGTGAAAGGGAGTAGACGTTTGGTCGGTCACACGGCAATCTAAACCCGGCTTTCCATTTTCTGCGAGGCAACCGAGAAGGGGAAAATCCGAAGGCGGAAGGCAAACAGAGGAGGCAAGGGCGGCGGCGCGCAAGCGTCTCGAGCCTGGGCGCGGCGGAACGTAATCGGGGTCGGGCAAGGGCGCCGCGATGCCGGTAACAAGAAGGCGCGCCGCGGCGGCCAGGGCGGCGGCGGTGGTGGAGGAAGAGAGCGACGCGGCGATCGATATCTCCTCTGATTCCGATGCCGACTCGGCAGAGTACTCACGGTCAGAGGAGGAGGAGGAGGAAGACGAGGAGGAGGATCCCAGCAGCGATGAAGAATACATCGACATCAGCGACAGCGGCGAAAGCTACATCGACATCAGCGACAGCGACGACGACGATGTGGAAGGGAGCCTCGAGGGGAACGAGGGGGAAGCGGAGGCGGGCCAACCTGGCGCGGATCGGGGCGAGGCCTCCTGCACAAAAATCGCCGATCTCCTCCGCCGTAATCACTTCTATCCCTTTCCTTTACTCGAAACTTAACGTGTTACTGTTGTTTCATTATTCAATGGAAAATTGAGCAGGAGCTTGGCCCTGGAAAATCTAATACGACCTGTAGTCTGCAGACAGTGCTGCATAATGATCACATAGACCTGTAGTCTGTAGACAGTGTTGAATTCAGGGGATTCTCGAGCTGAGCACCTGCAGATTTCTAAAATCTAGTGCAGCTGAATCAACAGTCAGGTCATGAAACGCAGTCCCTCTTCTAGTGATATTTTTTTTACCGTATATATGATGCATGCTGCAATCCAGCTGCCAAGCAGCTTCATTCGTAGTACTCCAGGGGAGACTCAATCTGAGCCCCTGCTGGTTAGTGCAACTGAATTGAGTCACTGAACGTAATCCCCCTTCTAGTGATATTGGATATCATATCACAGCCTCAGAGGGACGAAATAGGATTCCCAAATTATCTACTCCCTCCGACCCATATTAGTTGACTCAAATTTGTCTAGATTTGGATGAATCTAGACACTATTTAGTATATAGGTTCATCCAAATTTTGAGAAATCCAAGTCAAGTAATATGGGTCGGAGGGAGTAGATATTTTTGTGTGGTGCACTTTGTGTCGAAAGATAGACAGAATTGTTATACAACTGGATAGAACATAGAAGCAATTGGGCAGAACCAGCTTCATAGTAAACTAGTCACTGAATGGAGCTGGGTAGTCATGTTTAAGATGGTAGAAGTTAGGACAGTGCTATATGATATTGATACACTTCGCTTTTGCTCAGTTTGTTTCCTGAGAAAACATTAATTTATTGAACATCATGATCCTTAGATTTGATAGTACTATTTCGTACATACCCTAATGAGGAGATTTTTTCTTATAGGAGGGAGAAATCTGGATAGGATTAAGTTGGTGGAGGGCAAAGCATATCTAAAGAAGAATGGTCTTAGCCAAGTTGGGGACATGACAACTTGCATAGAAAGAATAATGCTGCATTGGAGGTTAGTTATTGGATATTTCCTAGTCATGAATTATTCTCTTAATTGATGTCCTGCATCATTGTTTCTTCTTGATTATACCTTCATCCAAAGCCTTAGTCTTAATATATGGTGATGTGGCATTTTCCCAATAGGTTCAAAACAGAAGATCCAGAGAAAATATATCCTCGGTCATCCTTTAGTATTAACTGTAAAGGTGACACATCTCTTGTCACACAAGATTTCCCCTGTATGTGCATCGAAAATCTAGGGCAATGACCATGGTCTTTCAATTCAGGTGATGTCTGTAGAGGCGATGCCGTTTTATTCAAACAGAAGGTTCATGAGAAGAGGTAATCATCTACATTTATGTACTAGTTTATCCAGTCTTTCTTTGGAACGGTAACATGACTCTCCTTGGTGACTATTACAGTGGCAAAAAACACTCAAAATGTATTGGGAAGCGAATAGTAGCTGGAAAAGTTATTAAGGAAAGTTATGGTAAAGAGAAGCAACAACACACCTTTACTGTAAGGATTAATTCAATGATATAACTCTATTATGTTTGTTTTCTTATGGCCTTTCTGATTATGTTCGTTGATCCATTTAATAGATTCAAGTTTTCTGGAGCAAAGGAGTAGGTAAATTACCCCCTTTATATCTGCTACTTGTCAAAGGACGCAATTTATACAGAATGATGACTTTCCGCCAGGTGGGAACTACTCTTTACCAGAATGAGTTTAGGATTCAGTATTATCAAAATGAATGTACTCAATTTGGCGTATTAAGTCTCTTACCTTCTAGGTGTTGTTGCTCTTGGAATGTGATGGATTTATGCATTTCGATTGTGTATTTTATTTATGTTGCCTTTTTGACATTGTATGAGATGGTTTCAGATAATCTTATCGATATATACTCTGTTGTGTGAGAATGCATAAATTGTTGCTTCTAACCGCAACAGCATAAATGAAGAAGTGTAGTTTATCTATACACTTACATTCTGAGGATGTCTGCACCATTCTCAGGGGCTGTACTTATACATTCATATATTAACCTTGTCACAAGATGGCCTCCTATGATTTTCAAGTTCACATCAGAATTCTTTTTCTTTATCTAGCCTTGGGCGAATGAACAAGATAGATCGAAGGCCCTAGAGGAAAAGCACAGCAGGGGAGATGCTGCAAGACGTGTCCGTGCTTTGAATAGACCTAATTCTGGAGGTCACGGTAATTTCTATTCTCAGTGTATATTTTGCTTGTCTTTGGCAGAGGTTTTAGTTTCTCTATTAAGCATTACCGCATTACCACTTGCCCACTTCTGAACTCAGTGATGTTGTTGCATATGTGGGTATTCAGCCGCACACACATGATAGTGTTAAATGCTGTTATATTTGTTCAATAAATCATGTTTTCCATGCTTGCAAAAAACATCATTTATGGAACGAAGTACATTTTCTTGTTTGATATTTGAAGTCTGAACATTACTACTACATATTTGGTAACCACTTTCAGAATGATGGTTACACAGTACGTGTAGTGATGTAACAGAGGTTTGTGAGCATTTTCTTTGGATATTTGCTGACTGTAAACTCCCAAGGTTTGGGTTAGCCTAATCAATGATAATTGCGTTGTCTAGAGCCAGCTATTTCTCAGAGGAATCAGTTAAAATTTCTTTCTACATAGAACAACACAACACGAGATGAGTAATGTATTCACAGTTCTAGCTGTCTGATATGCTTGCATGCATTTCTTGGCATTTGTTTTGCTAAGCTATTGAGATGGCAAGTCTCCACAATTTTATATTCAGTTGGGTATCCATTTTTCTGAAGGTCTATGTTGGTTTTACCAATGGCCGGGCTAACTTTGTCCCTCTTCCATTTGTATTTATCCTTCTGGCAGTTCTTAAGGGCAAGAAATCGATGGAAAAGGGAAAACATCTGTCTCAACCTGGACGGCCTGATGGTGGATCCAGGAGAACTAAAGGCAAAAAACGAATTGCACAGTCCTCCAATTCTGATCTTCCGACCAAAAGATCTCGAAAAGAAGAGCACCAGGTTTCTTCTACGACAGTCTACAATGCTCTGAATAGCACGGTAGTTAGGGCGGGTAAAAGAAGAGCTGGGTCTAAGCAAAAGAACAATGCTGGTAGCAGCCATGCTCAGTTTGAAGGAAGGAGCGTAAGTTCAGCTTCTCATTCACAGACACATCGTGGAAATTCAGTTGGAATAAATCAGCCTTTTTTTGAGAGGCCCCAACGGCTGCCTCCATTACGTGAAGTTGGTAATGCCTGGCAGCCTGGTATGGACGGCAGATCAGTAGCATGCGCAAACCCTACAATGGCTTTCGAACATCCAAATGCAGCACAGACTGGCTGGCAGGCACCACCATCCAATCAACCTGGAGCAGTATTTCCACCATTCAACATGTCGCAATTTATGTACCAATCTCATCCAGATAGAGCATATGTGATGTCGCAATACAGATATTCTAGTGGTAGTAATGGTTTTCCTCGATAGCATGGTATGGCAGATGCCAGTTGCATTGTTCAAAACTTCATTAGCGGTAGCATGGTATGGCAGATGCCAGTTGCATTGTTCAAAACTTCATTAGCGGTCACCGGTCAGAAATGTGGAATCCTACACTGCCATGCTGAATATCATTTTATTTTAGCGTGTGTTCCGTGAGTTGATTTTGTGCCTTCTCTAGGTATCTTGGGGAAAGTTTGATGGTCCAGCCCAAAACATTTGTTGCCTTCATATATTTGCAGGTTGTGTTCCGGATGGCACCTGACGGGTTCACCTTGTACCCGCCCATGGCCCTTCTCCCCACCCCTACAACCCGCTCCCATACCCACCATTGGGTCCAAGAATCCACCAGACCCATGACCCGTCTGGGTTTGGGGGACCCGATGGGTATCACCGACGGTGCACACTGGCGGCGGCTGCGCTAGGGTTTGCTAGGCGGCAGAATCTGCCAAGCGGCGGTGGCGCTAGGGTCTGTGAGGCGGCAACAGTGGCGTTGGGGTCTCTGAGGTCTACGTGGCGGCAGTGGAAACGGTTGGAGGTGAGGAAGGGAATGTAAGAGATTACAACAAACCACTAGGGGCGTGTTTGGTAGGCCGGATTTCCGTTTCTTGCATCCGGCAAGAAGAAATAAGCTCGTTTGGTTATTCGGCTTGAATGAGTTTGTTGCATGGCACGGGTTTTAAAGCATGCCAAAAGTTGGCCCGCTGGGAAGACCGATTTTGGACGTTTCTGCGGGGACAGGCTCCGTTCGTGCAAAAGTGGGGAAAAGTTGCGTCGCCCGTGCGAGCTCGGCGATGGCGCGAGCCACGAGTTTCCCCCAAAAGCGGGCGGAAGAAATTTCATCACAGCCCGCTGAAGCGCGGCGGTATATATCACCACCCTCCACACCAACGTCCCTCGCCACCATTTTCCCATTCTTCGAGCTCTCAAGCCGGCGAGGTTCTTCATCGGCCAATAGGTAAGCGGCGGCAGCAAAGGTGGTGGTTGTAGGTTAGCCAATGCATGCGTTCGTATCCAAGATCTTCAGCGGCGACGTGCTCCGCTCCTCCGATGCCGGTGAGTTCCATGAAACCCCGGGTGTAGTAGCTATGATCTGTTAGCACCTCCTAGATTTGATTGTAGTTTGCAGTAGATCTATGTTAGTATGTCCAATGAACTGCTAGGTATAGACATAGATCAGTGGATTTCTGGACTCATTGCATGTTTAAGGTTGTGTTCATGTCTAGTCTAGGTCCTCATATGTGCGACCGTGAGATCTGTAGGACATGACCGCTGATGAGTTCAGCCATGCCCTCATGGATTCTTAGGAGACCTTTGTCGCTGAGACCCAATCCCAGCTCCCGCCTCTGAGGCTCACCTATCCTCAGCGCACAAAGATCTTGTCCGCACCTCCGATGATCGGGTACACGATGGAGCAGATTACAGAGCAAGCTGCCAAGATCTTGGCCAGGAAGAAAGCCATCAAGGCGGGCAAAGCCCACAACACAGACCAGTGCAAGGGGGTGAAGGGCACCATGAAGTGGGAACCATTCCTCTCGGCATTCGTGCTCAACCATATGTGTGAGATCATCAAGAGCATCATCAAGACGAAGAAGGGGGTTCAAAGAGGTGCACCTCAACAATGTTGCCTGCAAGGTGTTTGAGTTTTGTGGCATCGAGGTATGCTCACAGCAGGTGTACTGAAGGGAATATACCCTGAGAGGCAATAATAAAGTGTTTATTATGTGTATTCCAAGTATATGATAGATGTTTATTTTGCATGCTATAATTGTATTAATACGGAAACGTTAATACATGTGTGTTTAATAAACAAACAGAAAGTTCCTAGTTATGCCTCTCTCATAAACTAGCTCGTTGATTAACAAGATGATCACAGTTTCCTGATCATAGACATTGGATGTTGTTAATAACGAGATAACAACATTAGTGTAATGATGTGATGAACATTCATCAGAAGTAAAGCATTACGATCAAAGTCATTGAGTTTATATTGCTATAAACAACTTACGAAGTGATCCTAATCCTTAGACCATGAGATCATGTCAATCACTAACACAGAAGAGTTTCTTAATGACATCAAATGTCACACCGTAACTAGGTGATTATAAAGATGGCTTCAAAACTACTAAAGTGTTATGTTGAGGCTCATGGATCAAGAGTGGAATTTGTTCATCCCAATGACGGATATACTCTGGGCCCTCTCGGTGATATCACATTGGTTAGCTTGCAAGCAAGTGATTTGATCACTAGAATGTTATATCACGGGAACGAGAAAAGAGTGCATGTCGGTAACGAGATCAAACTAGGTATGGAGATACCGATGATCGAATCTCGGACATGTAATATATCGTGAAACAAAGGGATTAAGATACTAGCGTAAAAGGTTCCGACGATTACAGGAAAGTCATCGTTGAATGTGTGGGAGTCGGTATTGATCTCCAGGTCCCGCTTCTGATTATTGATCGGAGAAAGGTCTCGATCATGACTGCATTATTCGCGAACCGTAGGGTGACACACTTAAGGGACACTGACATCCAATTAGAGCAAAAGTTTCATGCCGGAAAGAATAACAAGCGCAGGAATTTATTTCACTAGATACCGAAACAGGTTTTTGGGTGAAATTGCAGAAAGTGTTTTTGCATGTGAAATGGAATTCTAGCAAGGGGTTATATGTGAATGTTTGTCATTAAAGTAATTAACAAAATTCTGAATAAATAAAAAGTGTTTTATTTAATGAGAGTTTGCATTAAATTTGGTGGAAATTTAATAGCAATTTTGAGTGGAGGAAATTGAAGAGGTTTTTGTGAGTGAAGTGTCCACCCACATGAATGAAGGAGGGGAGGGGGAAGCCCCCATGGCCGGCGGCCACCCCCTTGGGTGCCCCCTCCTCCTATAAAAGGCACCCCCTCTCCTCTCTCTCACTCACACCTCCTCGTGAAGGATCTCTCTTCCCCTCTAGAATTTATCCCCATGGTCTCGGACTAGCGAGATACATTTTCCCGGTGGCTATTCAGCAAGAAAGGGTTGTGCTTCCGCTGCATCGCTGGAGCGAGGAGGTGGAGGTTTCTCGGTGTCTTGTATGTGTGTGCGAGCACGGATGCGTTGCTTCTTTGCGGCGCTAGAACTTTCTCTCGATCTTGAGATCGGCAAGAGATCGTCTACATCAACCACGAGTTCAACTTGTTAAGCTTTGTTGGTCTTCAAGGGTATGTTCTCTACGGATATACATCCGCACGTTGTTTGTATCGGTAGATAGATCTTGGTACTTAGTTCCCATCGTAGGGAATTTTTTGTTTTCTATGCTGCGAACCCTTCAGTGGTATCAAAGCCAGATCTATGCGTAGATGCTTTACACAGGTAGTACACATATGAGTATGTGGGCGATGATGATCATGTTGTTGCTCCTTAGTTTTAATTTCGATATTGGTGGCATAGTGGGATGAAGCGGCCCGGACAAACTTTACATGTCCTCGCACATGAGACCTGTTTCGCGCTTGACATGCAACTAGTTTGCATAAGTGGCTACCGGGTGTCTGTCTCTCCTACTATAGTCAATATCTATTTTGCAACGAGTTGTCAACAATTTGGTTATCCTCGTTGTGGTTCATGTTCGTAGGTAAGAACAATTCTATCTTCGAAAGCCCTAAGCCACGTAAAACTTGCAATGGATAAATTAGAGGCGTCTAGTTTAGATTGTTGATGGGCTAGTGTTATGATATGGTGTTGTTGTAAGTAGAAGTATGAGATGATACTCTTATAACACACATAACGTGTAAGTTCCATAGACCTTGGCCTTACACACAAAGGTATGATAGTGATCATATCACGGTGCACATGATAGAGATCATATGCGGGAACCATATCATTTCACTAATAAACATGTGATGTTTGATATCATCTTATATTGCTTGTTTAGCGCTTTATTAGCATAATAAGATGATCCCTCATTTAAATATCAAGATAAGAATGTGTTCTTCCTTTAGTATGCACCGATTATGTTTTCGTCGATCCAAGACATCACGTGATGATCGGGTGTTCTTGGATCCACGACCATATTTCGGGTGTAAGAAAGTTACACACGCGAATACTAAGGTTCTAACTTGACGAGCCTAGCATGTATCTTATTATGCTTAGATCGCGACGGTAGCATTATAAGATGATTCCTCACTTAAAGATCAACATAAAAACTGTGTTCTCCCCAAGTATGCACTGCTATGAAGTTCGTGTCCAAGCATCACGTGATGATCGGGTGCTATAGACTCTACATTCACATACAACGGGTGCAAGCCAGTTTGCACACGCGAAATACTTGGGTCTAACTTGATGAGCCTAGCATGTACAGACATGGCCTCAAACACATGAACCAAGGTTAAGCATGAGTCATATGAATGATATGATCGACACTTCGTTGTCCACCATTGAAACCACATCTCTTCTCGTGAAGATCGGATTAGGTGTGGTGAATTTGGATCGTGTTCACTAAACAACTTGAGGGATGTTGAATTTAGTGGGAGTTCATCTAGTAATTTGATTAAAAGTTGAACCAGTTATCATGAACATATTCTAATTTGTACTTGCAAATATTGTAGATCACATGGCTAAGTCCAACTTCAACTTCAACGCTTTTTCGAGAAGGAAAAGCTTAAAACAATGGGTCTAACTTCACCAACTGGTTCCGCAACGAGAATCATTCTCTCTGGCGGTCAAAAGGACTATGTCCTTGAGAATGCGTTAGGTGACGCCCTTGCCATCGCTACCGCTGATGAGAAAGGCATCTATCGGCACAAGAAGATGATTATGGTGTGATTAAGATCACCATGTAGTTTGCTATGGAATCGGACCTTCAAAATCGTTTTGAAGACTATCCCGCCCTTTGAGATTCTCGAGGAGCCGAAAACCATGTTTCGACTCAGCCCGCTCGAGAGATATGAGATCTCCGAGAAGTTCTTTAACCGCAAGATGGAGGAATGGAGTTCGTTAGTGAGCACGCCATTAAGATGTCGGGCTACACTCAACGCCTTGAGCAACCGGATCGAAGATGCCGGAGGAGGAGCTCAAGATTGACAGGTTCTCGCAATCACTCCCTCCCGCCTACAAAAGTTTTGTAGTGACTCACAATCATTGGTTCCATCGATACGATCACCGAGCTCTTCGCAGTCAAGGTCGGAGGTGGACATCAAAAGGATAATCATGTGTTAATGGTCAACAAGCCCCCACCTTCAAGAAAGGTAAGGGTGCAAATAAGCCCTTCAATAAAGGCGGCCAAGTTGCGTTTCGCCGAGAAGAAGCTCAGTCTGGTCCTAAGCCGGACATCGAGTGCTTCTACAAGGACAAGGGTCATCGAAGCGCAATTGTCCAAGTACTTAGCGACAAGAAGGTGGCACCATCAAAGGTATATTTGATATACATGTTATTGATGTTTTCCTTACTAGCCCTCGTTGTAGTGCCCGGGTATTTGATAATCTGGTTCGGGCTAATATTTGTAACTCAAACAGAGCTACGGAATAGACGACTGCATAGGGATGAGGTGACGATGCGCTTGGCAACGGGTCAAGAGTTGATGTGATGGCCGCGACGCCTCCTTAGTTTTACCTTCGGGATTAGTTTTAAACCTCAATAAATGTTATTATGTGCTGCGTTGAGCATGAACATTATTTCGGATCTTGTTTATTGCAAGACGGTTATTCATTTAAATCGGAGAATAATGGTTGTTCTATTTATATGAGTAACATCTTTATGGTCATGCACCTATTGTGAATGGTTTATTTCTTCTAAATCTAAAGGGATGAAACATACATCCATAACATTGAGTCTAAGAGATGCAAAGTAGATAGTGATAATACTACTTATTTATGGCAATCGCTGCTCAGGTCATATTGGTGTAAAGCGCATGAAGAAACTCCATTCGATGGACTTTTGGAGTCTCTTGATTTTGAATCATTTGACACATGAACCATGCCTCATGGGCAAGATGATCAAAACCCGCTCTCCCAGTATGATGGAGCGAGCAACGGACTTGTTGGAAATCATACATACCGATGTATGCGGACCGATGAGTGTTTCGGCGTGGTGGATATCGCTATTTTCTCACTTTTACCGATGACTTAAGTAGATATGGGTATATCTATTTAATGAAACATAACTGAAACATTTGAAAAGTTCAAGGAATTTCAATGAAGTGGAGAACCATCATAATGTAAAGATTAAGTTTCTACGATCCGATCGTGGAGGTGAATATTTGAGTTATGATTTTCACGCATCTTAAAGCAAGCGGAATCGTTTTCGCAACTCACGCCACCCTAACACCACAAAAGAATGGTGTGTTCGAACGCCGGAATCGAACCTTATTAGATATGGTCCGATCAATGATGTCTCTTGATTTGCCGTTATCATTTTGGGGTTATGCATTAGAAACCGCTGCATTCACTTTAAATAGGGCACCATCTAAATCCATTGAGACGACACCGTATGAACTGTGGTTTGGTGCTAAACCTAAGTTGTCGTTTCTTAAAGTTTGGGGATGCGAATCTTACGTCAAGAAGTTGATGCCGGACAAGCTCGAACCCAAAGCGGAGAAATGCGTCTTCATAGGATACCCTAAGGAAACTATTGGGTATACCTTCTATCACAGAACCGAAGGCAAAGTGTTTGTCGCAAAGAACGGTTCCTTTCTTGAGAAGGAGTTTCTCTTGAAAGAAGTGAGTGGGAGGATGAAGGGTTTCGCGGCATAGTAAATCAAAATTTTCTACGGAGCGAACAGAGGGAAAGCCAAGATCTAATCTAGGAGATGCAAACAACGAGAGAGATTGGATTAGATCTTCATACCCTTGAAGATTAAGACAATGAACGCTCGTCGGAACGTGGGTGATGTAGTCGCACTCGCTTCTCCTCCTCGTGATCCGATCCGATCTAGCACCACAAGTGGCGGTGCCTCCGTGAGATGCACACGCAAAGACCTCGACGTCTCCTCCTTCCTCGGACCAGCGAGTATGGTGGAGAGATAGATTGGATCTACAAAACGACGGCGTGGTGTATATGGTGGAGAATTTCTGCTGCAGGGCTTCGCCTACAAACAGTCGGGAGGGAGAGAGGAAGGTAGCAAGGCAGCTAGGGCTTGGAGGAAGGTGTGTAGTAGTGGGGGAGGGGGCGCACCACCCCTCTATATATAGAGGGGCGCCAGCTTGCCCCTCCTCCAAGCCTATCTCTAGTTTAAACAATTTAAACTCTCCTTATCTAGAAATCCTATCTCTAGTTTAAACGATTTAAACTCTCCTTATCTAGAAATCCTATCTCTAGTTTAAACGAGTTTAAACTTATCTAGGATCGGCTGGGCCCTATGGGGCCTTGTGCCCTCGGCCCAATGTGGCCAGGACACTCCCTCATAGGCCCATGCCCTCCCCGGAAGGTGGGGCCACGTTGGTCCCTTCCGAAGGTTCTAGAAGCTTCCAGTACAATACCGATTAACCCGAACAATTCAACTCCAAAACTGCACGCTTTATATGAATCTTATTCTCAGGACCATTTCGAACCTCTCGTGATATCCGGATCCCATCCGAGACTCAACAAAAATTCATAAACTAATTATCCAATCTATCCTAGCATCGAGATACGTTATGTGTGACCTGCGGGTTCGAGAATATGCATATGATCTTCTATCAATAATCAACAACGGGTGCGGGCACCCATATTGACTCCCACACATTCATCGATGATCATATCGGATGAACCACGATGCCAGGATTCAATCAATCCCATATATATATTCCCTTCTGCCTCGCGATATTTTACTTGCCCGAGATTCGATCGCTTGCACTGCCATACCTAGTTCAATCTCGTTCACAAAGAAGTAATTTACTGCGTAATCCGATATCACTTTGTGATTAACTCCTAACCACATGCTTGCAAGCGGTGTTGATATCGACACGAAGGGGCCCAAGTATATCTCTCCGACTTGGGAGGGACAAATTCCATCTCGATACATACAACCCAATGATACTTTCCGACACCGAGAGACACCTTTATGATCACCCTCTCATAGGATGACGCTTGATGACCTCAAAGCTTTCTTCCGGTACTGTGGAGTTGCATTATCTCATGGTCTAAGGAATACAATATTTGACATAGGAAAAGCTTCAAAGATGAACACGATGAACGATCTAATTGCTTCGCTTAGTTTGGTGCATCCATCATATCATTCTCCCAATGATATGATCTCATTATCAATTGACAACTCATGTCTATGGTTAGGAAACCTTAACCATCATTGATCAATGAGCTAGTCCATAGAGGCGCATTAGGGACACGGTGTTGTTTACAAACCACACAAGTATTAAAGTTTCCGCTAATACAATTCTAGCATGGAACATAAACTTTATCATGAACAAGAATTATAATAATAACATCTTTATTATTGCCTCTAGGGCATAATTCCAACAGCCTCCCACTTGCACTAGAGTCAATAATCTAGTTTACATCCGGCAACAATCTCACACCCATGGCAATCGAGGTGTTGATCATGTTTTACACGTGGAAGAGGTTTAGTCGATGGATCCGCGATTCAGATCCGTATGTACTTTGCTAATCTTCAGATCTCCATCCGCTATATAATCTCGGATTATAAGAAACTTGCGGTTGATATGCTTGGTATTTGGATGATATCTTGGTTCCTTAGCGAGTGCTATGGCGCCGATGTTGTCACACAATATCTCCAGGGGTCCAATGCACTTGAACCACGCCAAGCTCGTGATGAAGTTTCGATCCAAACTCCTTCACTTGACGCTTCTGCAGCAGCCCATGTATTCCGCTTCCATTGTAGATCCCGCGATCACGCTTTGCTTGCAGCCTTCTCCACCACAGCCTCCATTCAAAATATACACGTATCCTATCCGAGATTTAGAATCATCCTTGTTTGTCGAAACTAGCGTCGACGTAACCTTTACGACAAGTCGCTCATCACCCCATAGACTAAGAACATTTCTTTAGTCCTATTTAGGTACTTTAGGATGTTCTTCACGGTTGTCCAAAGGTTCCACTCGGATCACTTTGATATCGCTCGTCAAACTAAGAGCATTGGACACATCCGTCTAGTACAAAGATGGAATACATGATGGAACCTATGGCCGAGGCATAAGGCACTTTGCTCATAGCTTCCCTATCATTTACCGTAGGCTGGACACCGAGCCTTGCTCAATATCTTACCCGACAACATAGGCCTTTGAACCTTTCTTTGCCTTATCCATTACGAACCTTTTCGAACTTTGTCTAGGTATGTACCGCTTAAAGCTATCAGGCGTCTTTGTCTATCTCTATAGATTTTGATGCCCAATATATAAGCAGCTTCACCTAGGTCTTTCATTGAAAACACTTGTTCAAATAATTCTTCACATCGTTAAGCATGTTGATGTCATTTCGATAATCAATATGTCATCCACATACAGTACCGTAAACGCCACCGAGCTCCCACTCACTTTCTTGTAGATACAAAGTTCAGAGCAATTTGGAACAAATCCAAAGCTCTTGATCACTTGATCAAAACGAAGGTTCCAACTCCGAGATGCTTGCTTCAGTCCATAAATGGAACGTGAAGTTTGCATACTTTACTAGCATCCTTAGGATCGACAAAACCTTCGGGTTGCATCATATACAACTCTTCATCAATGTTCCCATTGAGGAAAGCGATCTTGACATCCATCCGCCATATTTCATAATCATGAAACGCAGCAATTGCTAATAAAATCCGAATGGACTTAAACATCGCTACGGAGAGAAAGTCTCATCGTAGTCAACACCTTGAACTTGTCGAAAACCTTTGCGACAAGCCGTGCTTTATAGACGGTAACATTACCATCCGCGTCCGCTTTCTTCTTGAATATCCATTTGCACTCAACGGCCTTCGGTCGCTAGGAGGATCCACCAAAGTCCATACTTGGTTTTCACTCATGGATCCCAATTGATTTCATGGCTTCCACCATTTCTCGAGTCCGGGCTCATCATCGCTTCCTCATAGTTTGTTGGTTCACCGTCTACCAACAAGACAACAAGACAGGTTGCCATACCACTCAGAGGGGCACGCGACCTTGTCGACCGCGACGCTCAAGAGCAAGATCGTCCAAGCTTCATGATCCTTGTCATTAGCTTCCTCTATTGTTGGTGCAAAGGCATCGAACAATTTCAGGTGCGCTACTCCAATTCAAGAGAAGGTTCAATAACCTCGCCTAGCTCTACTTTCCTCCCACTCACTTCTTTCGAGAGAAACTCCTTCTCAAGAAAGGAACCGTTCTTTGCGACAAACACTTTGCCTTCGGTCGTGATAGAAGGTATGCCCAATGGTTTCCTTAGGGTATCCTATGAAGACGCATTTCTCGCTTTGGGTTCGAGCTTGTCCGCATCAACTTCTTGACGAAGCTTCAGATCCCCAAACTTTAAGAAACAACAACTTAGGTTTAGCACCAAACCACAGTTCATACGGTGTCGCCTCAACGGATTTAGATGGAGCCCTATTTAAAGTGAATGCAGCGTTTCTAATGCATAACCCCAAAATGATAACGCAAATCAAGAAGAGACATCATTGATCGGACCATATCTAATAGGGTTCGATTCCGCTGCAGACACACCATTGCTTGTGGTGTTCCGTGGCGTGAGTTGTGAAACGATTCCACTTGCTTTAAGATGCGTGAGAAAATCATAACTCAAATATTCACCTCCACGATCGGACCAGAGAAACTTAATCTTTCATTACGATGATTCTCAACTTCATTCTGAAATTCTTTGAACTTTTCAAACGTTTCAGATTTATGTTTCATTAAATAGATATACACATATCTACTTAAGTCATCGGTAAAAGTGAGAAAATAGCGATATCCACCGCGCGTCGAAACACTCATCGGTCCGCATAAATCGGTATGTATGATTTCAAACAAGTCCGTTGCTCGCTCCATCATACCGGAGAACGGGGTTTTGATCATCTTGCCCATGAGGCATGGTTCACATGTGTCAAATGATTCAAAATCAAGAGACTCCAAAAGTCCATCAGAATGGAGTTTCTTCATGCGCTTTACACCAATATGACCTAGACGACAGTGCCACAAATAAGTAGTATTATCACTATCTACTTTGCATCTCTTAGCCTCAATGTTATGGATGTGTGTTTCATCCCTTTCGAGATTTAGAAGAAATAAACCATTCACAAGAGGTGCATGACCATAAAAGATGTTACTCATATAAATAGAACAACCATTATTCTCCGATTTAAATGAATAACCGTCTTGCAATAAACATGATCCGGAAATAATGTTCATGCTCAACGCAGCACATAATAACATTTATTAAGGTTTAAAACTAATCCTCAAGGTAAACTAAGGAGAGCGTCGACGGCCATCACATCAACTCTTGATCCGCTACAACGCCAAGATCGTCACCTCATCCTCGCAGTCCGCTCATTCCGTAGCTCCTGCTTCGAGTTACAAATATTAGCAACTAACCGTATCAAATACCCAGGCACTACAACGAGGGCTAGTAAGGAAAACATCAATAACATGTATATCAAATATACCTTTGATGGTGCCAGCCTTCTTGTCCGCTAAGTACTTCGGACAGTTATGCTTCCAGTGACCCTTGTCCTTGCAATAGAAGCACTCAGTGTCCGGCTTAGGACCAGACCTGAGCTTGTTCTCAGCAGGGGCATTGCGCTTGCCGCCGCCCTTCTTGAAGGGCTTCTTTGCTCCCTTACCTTTCTTAAA
The DNA here is from genome assembly GCA_030063025.1 of Avena longiglumis. Classification (NCBI taxonomy): domain Eukaryota; kingdom Viridiplantae; phylum Streptophyta; class Magnoliopsida; order Poales; family Poaceae; genus Avena; species Avena longiglumis. The sequence goes on from CP125976.1 coordinate 139,284,333, forward strand.
GGTGGGGGGATTGTTGACCATCAACACATGATTATTCTTTTTGATGTTCACCTCCGCTACTTTCATCTTAGCAAAGAGCTTAGTGATCATATCAGTGGAACCAATATGATTGTGATCAACTACAAAACTTTTGTAGCTAGGAGTGTCAATCTTGAGCTCCTCCGAATCTTGCAGCTTGCTCAAGGCATGCTGAGTGTAGCCCGACATCTTAATGGCGTGCTCACTAACGGACCTCCCTTACTCCATCTTGTAGTTAAAGAATTTCTTAGAGATCTCATATCTCTCAGAACGGGCTTGAGTCTGAAACATGTTTTTCAGCTCCTCGAGAATCTCAAAGGTCCCGGCGAACTCCTCAAAACGATTTTGAAGATCCGATTCCATAGCATACAACATGGCGATCTTAATCAAATCATAATCATCCTTGCGCGATTGATAAACAACTTTTTCATCAGCCGGCGCATCTATAGCAGGGGCGTCACCTAGCGCTTTCTCAAGGACATAGTCCTTTTGTCCGCCAGCGAGAATGATTCTCATAATGCGGAACCATTTGGTGAAGTTAGACCCATTGTTTCTAAGCTTTTCTATCTCAGCAAATACGTTGAAGTTGAAGGACTTGGCCATGTGATCTACAGTATTTGCAAGTACAATTTAGACTATGTTCATGATAAATAGTTCAACTTAATCAAATTACTAGATGAACTCCCACTAAATTCAACATCCCTCAAGTTGTTTAGTGAACACGATCCAAATTCACCACACCTAATCCGATCATCACGAGAAGAGATGTGGTTTCAATGGTGGACAACAAAGTGTCGATCATATCATTCATATGACTCATGCTTAACCTTTCGGTTCTTGTGTTCCGAGGCCATGTCCGTACATGCTAGGCTCAAGTTAGACCCAAGTATTTCTGCAGTAAAACTGGCTTGCACCCGTTGTATGTGAGCGTAGAGTCTATAGCACCCGATCATCATGTGATGCTTGCACACGACGAACTTTCGCAACGGTGCATACTTGGGGAGAACACAGTTTTATGTTGATCTTTAAGTGAGGAATCATCTTATAATGCTACCGTCGCGATCTAAGCATAATAAGATACATAAAAGGATAAACATCACATGCATATAACTTTATGTGACATGGTATAGCCAATCTTCAAGCAATGATCTCCATCTTGTGCGCTCCAAGATGATCTCCATCACTCCACCATGATTGCCTCCACCACGAATAGCAACTAAAACTATTGCTAACTACTTAGCGATAAAGTAAAGCTATTACATGGCGATAAGAAGTTGACTGCAGGTCATACACAATTATAAAGACAACCATATGGCTCCCGCCGTTGTGTACTCATCGACATGCAAGTCGTGAAACATTACAAAACATGATCATCGCATACAATATACACATCACATCTTGGGCCATACCATATCACATAAAACACTCCTGCAAAAACAAGTTAGACGCCTACTTTGTTGTTGCATGTTTTACGTGGCTTATGGGAGTAGATGCTAAGAACGATTCTTACCTTCGGAAAGCCACAACGGTGATATTATGGTTGCCAAACTCCGTGTTAATCCCATGACAACTATAGTGAGAGAACCGACATCCACCACCGCATGTGGAACAAGCCACACGCAAGTGCGCGGAGCCGGTCTCATGAACGACGTCGCGTAAGGTTGGCCTGGACCGCTTCAATCTCACTATCCCGCCATAAGAAGAACACAAACAAGAGGCTTGCAACAGAAAACATCAACGCCCGCAATAACCATGTTGCGTTCTACTCGTGAAACACATCTACGCATAGATCTAGCTCGATACCATCAAGGGTTTCGCGCATAGTAAATCAAAATTTTCTACGGAGCTAACAGAGGGAAAGCCAAGATCTAATCTAGGAGATGCAAACAACGAGAGAGATTGGATTAGATCTTCATACCCTTGAAGATTCGACAATGAACGCTCGTTAACGGGTGATGTAGTCGTACTCGCTTCTCCTCCTCGCGATCCGATCCGATCTAGCACCACAAGTGGCGGTGCCTCCGTGAGATGCACACGCAGCACCTCGACGCCTCCTCCTTCCTCGACCAGCGAGTATGGTGGAGAGATAGATTGGATCTACAAAGCACGGCGTGGTGTATATGGTGGAGAATTTCACTGCAGGCTTCGCTACAAACAAATGGGAGGGAGAGAGAAGGTAGCAAGGCGCTAGGGCTTGGATGAAGGTGTGTAGTAGTGGGGAGGGGCGCACCACCCCTCTATATAGAGGGGCGGCCAGCCCTTGCCCTCCTCCAAGCCTATCTCTAGTTTAAACAATTTAAACTCTCCTTATCTAGAAATCCTATCTCTAGTTTAAATGATTTAAACTCTCCTTATCTAGAAATCCTATCTCTAGTTTAAACGAGTTTAAACTTATCTAGGATCGGTTGGGCCCTATGGGGCCTTGTGCCCTGGCCCAATGCGCCAGGACACTCCCTCATAGGCCCATTCCCCTCCCGAAGGTGGGGCCACGTTGGTCCCTTCCGAAGGTTCTAGAAGCTTCGGTATAATACCGATTAACCCTAACAATTCAACTCCAAAACTGCACCGCCTTTATATGAATCTTATTCTCGACCATTCCGAACCTCTCGTGATATCCCGATCCCATCCGAGACTCAACAAAAATTCATAAACCAATTATCCAATCTATCCTAGCGTCGAGATCGTTAAGTGTGTTACCCTGCTGGTTCGAGAATATGCGCATGATCTTCTATCAATAATCAACAGGGTCCGGACACCCATATTGACTCCACACATTCATCGATGATCATATCGGATGAACCACGATGCCGAGATTCAATCAATCCCATATATATATTCCCTTCGTCTCGCGATATTTTACTTGCCCGAGATTCGATCGTTTGCATCATACCTAGTTCAATCTCGTTCACAGCAAGTACTTTACTCGCTCCGTAATCCGATATCACTTTGTGATTAACTCCTTAACCACATGCTTGCAAGCGGTGTTGATATCGATTAAAGTGGGGCCAAGTATATCTCTCCGACTTGGGAGGGACAAATTCCATCTCGATACATACAACCCAACAGATACTTTCCGATTACCTGAGAGACACCTTTATGATCACCCTCTCATAGGATGACGTTTGATGACCTCAAAGCTTTCTTCCGGTACCAGGGAGTTGCATTATCTCATGGTCTAAGGAATACAATATTTGACATAGGAAAAGCTTCGCAAAGATGAACACAATGAAACGATCTAATTGCTTCGCTTATTTTGGGTCTGTCCATCATATCATTCTCCCAATGATATGATCTCATTATCAATTGACAACTCATGTCTATGGTTAGGAAACCTTAAACATCATTGATCAATGAGCTAGTCCATAGAGGCGTACTAGGGACACGGTGTTGTTTACAAACCACACAAGTATTAAAGTTTCCGCTTAATACAATTCTAGCATGGAACATAAACTTTATCATGAACAAGAATTATAATAATAACATCTTTATTATTGCCTCTAGGGCATAATTCCAACAGAGGAAAGTAGAGCTAGACGAGGTTATTGAACCTTCTCTTGAATTGGAGAGTAGCGCAGCACCTGAAATTGTTCCAGTGCCGCCTGCACCAACAATAGAGGAAGCTAATGACAAGGATCATGAAGCTTCGAACGATGCTGCTACTGAATGTCGCAAGTCGACAAGGTCGCGTGCCCCTCCTGAGTGGTACGGCAACCCTGTCTTGACTGTATTGTTGGTAGAAGACAATGAACCTACAAACTATGAGGAAGCGATGATGAGCCCAGACTCTAAGAAATGGCTAGAAGCCATGAAATCAGAATTGGGATCCATGAGCGAAAACCAAGTATGGACTTTGGTGGACCCTCCTAGCGACCGAAAAGCCGTTGAGTGCAAATGGATCTTCAAGAAGAAAACGGACGCGGATGGTAATGTTACCGTCTATAAGGCACAGCTTGTCACGAAAGGTTTTCGACAAGTTCAAGGTGTTGACTACGATGAGACTTTCTCTCCCGTAGCGATGTTTAAGTCCATTCGGATTTTATTAGCAATTGATGTGTTTCATGATTATGAAATATGGCAGATGGATGTCAAGACTGCTTTCCTCAATGGGAACATTGATGAAGAGTTGTATATGATGCAACCCGAAGGTTTTGTCGATCCTAAGGATGCTAGTAAAGTATGCAAACTTCAGCGTTCCATTTATGGACTGAAGCAAGCATCTCGGAGTTGGAACCTTCGTTTTGATCAAGTGATTAAGAGTTTTGGATTTGTTCCAAATTGCTACGAAGCTTGTATCTACAAGAAAGTGAGTGGGAGCTCGGTGACGTTTCTGGTACTGTATGTGGATGACATATTGATTATCGGAAATGACATCAACATGCTTAACGATGTGAAGAGTTATTTGAACAAGTGTTTTTCAATGAAAGACCTAGGTGAAGCTGCTTATATATTGGGCATCAAAATCTATAGAGATAGACAAAGACGCCTGATAGCTTTAAGCCAGAGTACATACCGCAAAGAAAGGTTCAGTGCCTATGTTGTCAGGTAAGATATTGAGCAAGGCTTAGTGTCCAGCTATGGTAAATGATAGGGAAGCTATGAGCAAAGTGCCTTATGCCTCGGCCATAGGTTCCATCATGTATGCCATGCTGTGTACTAGACCGGATGTGTCCAATGCTCTTGGTTTGACGAGCAGATATCAAAGTGATCCAGGAGTGGAACACTGGACAGCCGTGAAGAACATCCTAAAGTACCTAAATAGAACTAAAGAAATGTTCTTAGTCTATGGGGGTGATGAATAGCTTGTCGTAAAAGGTTACGTCGATCCTAGTTTCGACACCGACAAGGATGATTCCAAATATCAGACAGGATACGTGTATATTTTGAATGGAGGAGCTGTGAGCTGGAGAAGCTGCAAGCAAAGCGTGATCGCGAGATCTGAGAGAAGCGAATACATGGCTCTGCAGAGCGTCAAGTGAAGGAGTTTGGATCGAAACTTCATCATCGAGCTTGGCGTGGTTCAAGTGCATTGGACCCTTGGAGATATTGTGTGACAACATGGCGCCATAGCACTCGCTAAGGAACCAAGATATCATCCAAAGACCAAGCATATCAACATAAGTTTCATATAATCCGAGATTATATAGCGATGGAGATCCAAGATTAGAAAAGTACATACAGATCGAATGTCGCAGATCCATTGACTAAACCTCTTCCACGTAAAACATGATCAGCACCTCGATGCCATGGGTGTGAGATTGTTGCCAAATGTAAACTAGATTATTGACTCTAGTGCAAGTGGGAGACTGTTGGAATTATGCCCTAGAGGCAATAATAAAGATGTTATTATTATAATTCTTGTTCATGGTAATGTTTATATTCCATGCTAGAATTGTATTAATGAAACTTTAATACTTGTGTGGTTTGTGAATAACACCGTGTCCCTAAATGCGCCTATGGACTAGCTCATTGATTGATGATGGTTAAGGTTTCCTAACCATGGACATGAGTTGTCGATTAATAATGAGATCATATCATTGGGAGAATGATGTGATGGACAGACCCAAACTAAGCGAAGCAATTAGATCGTGTCATCGTGTTCATCTTTGCGAAGCTTTTCCTATGTCAAATATTGTATTCCTTAGACCATGAGATAATACAACTCCCTGGTATCTGTCACACCCCAAATTTTAGATTTGGTCTTGCATATCATTCATATCATTGCATCATGCTTTTCCATGCAAAACCGTCGAGTGAAAAGGTTCGGCGAAACGCCATTTGCAAAACCCTATTCTATTTTGCTACGAGGCTCCTGCGGGAGGCTTTAGTAGGACTAGCGTGGTCCACCCTTGTAGCCTAGTGTTTTCTCTCAAACCTTGGGCCTAGATTGTTCCCCTCGACGTAATGAACCCGTAGGAGCAAGAATCGCTCGAATCGGAGATCGTACGGAGAAGTTGCAGCCGTTTTAGTGAATCGCCGGAAAACTGGTCCGAATTTCTGGACCGATTTCCGAGTCCTAAACCAACTTCTGCGAATTGAGCGAGGCATGAGCCCCACTTAAGGGACCGAACCGCCGCCGTCCCTGCCTCGTTTTCTGCCCGCCCTTCCGCAGCGTTCGAGGCGCCCGCTTGCCCCCGTCGCCCGCTGCCCCGCCGCCGCCGCCCGCCCGCCCGTCGCCCTCTCCATGCCGCCCGGTAGCCGCTTCCTCTCTTCCGCCACCGCGCCTCACAGCAGCCGCCGCCGCTTGCAGCGCCGCCCGCCTTGCACCGCCGCCGCCCGAGCCATCTGTATTTGTCGCCGCTACTACGCCCGCCGCGCATGCATCTTGCTGCGTGTTGTTGCGTCTTATTCTTTGCGCTACCTTAGCGCCAGCGCTTACGCTGCATGCCGCACGTCCGCCATTTTGCACGCCGAGTTGTCTAATCTTGGACCGTACGCTGACCGTCACCCCCTCGAGCAGGTCACCGTTGTCGCCGGAATCGATCGCCGCACCGTCTGGAGTCCGTTTCGCCGTTTGTTTCCGGTAAGCCTGCAGCCACCGTCGGATTTCAGATCAACGGTTCAGATCGGTAGTTGACTGGTCATACTCAGGCGTTGACTAGTCAGACGCCCAGTCAGCAGATGCTTTGACCAGTCAACAGACACAGTTGACTTTTTAATTTCGTTAATCCTTTTAGTTGACAGGTTTCGGTAGAAACTTGTAAATTGCGTAGAAATTAAACCGCTTGGCCAAAAATTGCAAATAAAATATGTGTAGATTCAGTGAGTCGTGTAGAATCTTGCTGTACCTTTGGTTCAGACTTTTGCAGCAAGGTTTAGTACGGTTTAATCAAACTAGTTAGTCGCCTTTTCGGAGTAATAAATTCGTAGGAAAAGATCCGTAGCTCCAAAAATCACGTATGATATGTCCCTGGATTCAGTGGAATGAGGGGAATCTCATCGTGAATTAAAAGGATAGGCTTACAGTAAAAACTTCTGTAGAAACTGTCTAGTGTCTTTCTGCAGTGTTTTAATTACTCCGGGAGTTTTATAAATCCTTTTTGAGTAATTCTAATTGGTACTGTTTCTAATCAGCGATGCCTATGCGGTAGAATTTTCCCAAGATTTTACAAACAGTATACTACCGGTAGTTAATTATTCGAATTCTAGCTCTAGTTTTGAGTATTACTTTTGCGTAATAGTTTTCCTAGCGCTAAAACAATTTTCCATGCATGCAATCAGTACCTCTACTGAATACTATTATGTGGTGCAGCTGTAGCACCAATTCACTTGCCTTGCATACCTTCATGCATCATATTTGTTGCATATGCTTGTGGATTGTTTGTTTATGATTGCAATTGTATCGTGTAGCTTGTGACGAGTGCAACGCTTGCTCGTGTGTGGATTGTTCTTCCGACCGCTACAACCAAGGCAAGTAGATGCTACTTTGTTCATGCTATCGTCCTACTATTTTCAATGCATTGTCGTGTATTTTGTAGATGCATGTGTAGGATGATACTATCGCTATGCTATGTCCTATTATGTGGTAGGATCCTCTTTGTAGATGAACCACCGTTGGTAGATGTGCTTAGCCATGCTGTTGAACGAGGGCTGGGTTACATCATTGAGACTTGTTTCTAAAAGTATTGGTTTATGAAAACTAAAACAACTTAATCAATGAATCCCCTGGGTGTGATGGGATTGATAATTTTTGGTGGTTTATTGCGGAAAGGCACCCAGGTATCGAGAGAAATTGATTGGCTTCTTTATTGTGTAGCTTACGTGTACAACCATGACCAATAATGGAATGGGCGGTTGGTTGGACTTAGTAGGTTGTGGTAACTCGAAACCGCGTATCCAGAGATGTAGAATTTTGGTAGGTTGGACCGGTGCGCGTCGGGATTGGGGAGCTACTTCCCGAACAGTCTCTTCTTGGACTTCTCCCTATCATCACCCACAATGAGAGTGACGGTAGGAGCTGGGCTGGTCAAGGCACATGGGTAAAGTGTACTAACCCCTGCAGGGTGTATAATCTAATCGATTAGCCGTGTCCCCGGTTATGGACAACTGAGTTGCTTGATATTGATTTCATGACATGTTTCTCACTCATTCTAATTTCATAAATGTTTTAATATTGTTGGGTTAACTTAATTGGGATCTTTTCAAAGGAAATCAAAAACTGTTTATGAAAGTAGGACAAATGTATTTGCAAATGCAAGCTAGACACAGCTCCACTTGCCAAATATGCATGTAGATGTTAGCACTATTGTCTCCATTACTAGCTCTACTTGCCATACATTCCATGTATTGACCCTTCGGGGCTGCTACGTTTCATGTTGCAGGTTATTCCGATTCTGATTGATCGTTATAGGCCACGGTACTCCACTCACTTGTTCACTTGTGGGCAATTTGAAGAATGGAGGATTTACTTGTTTATGTTGCTACGAATAATTTGAGCTAGCTTTGTGCTAAGCTTTTATTGTAATAATGGTACTGGATCATCGTTATTCATGATACGGATATTTTGCTATGTTATCTATCTTACTCTATTGTGGGCCAATGAACCGATCCGAGGATTGACATGTCACATAGAGGCCACGGTCTTTTCGTAACCGGTGTTACTGGATATCGAGCCCGTGTGTCGACTGTAGGATCGTGACCTAGGATTAGATTAGGAAGCCATAGAATTATTAAAGCCTATATTAACTCTGTCTTTCCTCTTATGCCTTTCACCCTCGTAAATTCTTACCATATGCTATTCTCACACTTTCCTCTTTTACTTGATAGATGGGAGACGTCAGGACTGAGTATGTCACCATGGAGTCACCAAGGCCCTTGTTAGCTCAGCTCTCGCAGTCATTGGGATTGCCACTGTCTATGTTCAAGGGAAGAAGGCTGTACACCTATGGATATGGAGAGGATGCATGGGAGATCACTACCTTCATATTCAGAGATGCCGCCTTGCTAAACCCCGTGCACTTGATCTACACCAAGACATACTGCAACTGGGGGCTTGGAATCAACTTGGCCATACATGAAGCCCTGTCTCGCCAGTGCCATTATGTCCGACACCTACTGCCAGCAGATTCACCCTACCGTGACTATGGGAGGCGTGATGAAGATGGGCACATTGTGGTTACCCCGGGCGACAGGAAAAACATGCCGCCCCGTCGGAGGCACATAGAGGACATGGAAAGGGAGAATGGAGCGCTAGCTGAGAAGGTGATGATGATAAAAGAGATTGCAGATTTTACTAGCAATGGTATGGTGGTCCAAGGACAGGAGATTGACACTTTGCATGAAGCTGTGGGAGTTCTGGAGAATGCCCTAATAGCTAGAGATGCAACCATAGCTCATCTTCATGGTACTGTGCAAGAGAACACCCAGAACATACAACAGTTGCAAGAGACCGTCCAGGAAAGGGACCAAACTATTGAAGCTATGACAACCCAGATTGCCGCTCTCCAAGCGCAGCTGAATCCACCCTCTGATGATGACAATGGAGATGATGGCAACAATGGGGATGATGATGATAGTGGGAACGATGATGATGAGGAGGACGAGGATGATGATGCTGGAGACGATGATGGTGGAGGAGATGAAGCTGTTGCAGTTGCAGCTGAGAGTGAAGAAGCAGAGGAGGAACCAGAAGAGGTGGAGTTTGAGATCTCAAGTGATGATTCAGGAGAGGTTTACACTCCGCCGCCATGGTTTTACCGCGAGCCGAAGCGCCAACGCATGACCGCAAGGACCTACCTCAACCTCTTCAAGTAGATAGAAGTCCACCAATTAGTCCACGTTAGGCAAGTCCGTTAGAATTAGTCTCGATCGATGTGAAGCTTAGTTCGTGTTAGTTTAAGAGTGATTAGTTGCTTATTTGTGTACTCCAATATCCCAGGAATTATTTGTGCGAATTATATGAAAGAGTTATGGCAATTTTGGTTACTATCTGTGTTATTTTCGCTGCAGTTTTCTGCTGATACATCAGTACTGCGCGATTTTTCATATTTTTCTGGTAACTCGGAAAAATCGGAAAAAAATTGGGCTGATGCGAAACTCTCTGTACCATATGTAAAAAAATCAGCTAAATTTTCTGACGAGTTTAAGTCAGGAGGAAAAATTCGCGAACGCTGCTGGACTGTTCTGGCAGATTGCTGTTTTGTTGATTAGTTGATCGACTGTTTGGTTAACCATTGACAACTCTTGCAAAACTATTTCAGTAGGTATATATTGCTAGGATAACACCTGGGATGTTGCTGGATCACTTGTTTGTTGATGTGTTGCTTGCTTGTGATTGTCTGCTATTGTTTGTTGTTGTTTGATCATATGCATGGGTAGAATCCTATTATCGTAGTCGATTCTTTCTAAACTTACCTGTGCTGAACCGCAGATGCCTCCCCGCCGTCAACCCACTGAGTTGGAGCAGCTCATGGCAGCCCAGGCACAGCTGACCCAAGTGATGACCCAGTTCATGGCAAATCAGAACAACAACAATGGAAACAATCAGCCTCAGGGAGATGCTCTCACCAGATTTCTGAGGCTAAGGCCAGCTAAGTTTTCTACTGCAACGGAACCAATGATCGCTCTCGACTGGTTGCATTCAGTCAACAAGGATCTAGTAACTGTCGGATGCACTGATGCTGAGAAGGTGAGATTTGCCGCTCACCTACTGGAGGGACCAGCCGCTTCTTGGTGGGACACTTTCCAGATCACCCACCCGCTGAATACTGTGACTTGGGCAATGTTTGAGGAAGGTTTTAGGACCAACCATGTGTCTTCAGGAGTTCTGAGCCTGAAGAGGAAGGAGTTCCGCAACTTGCGCCAAACCAATCGCACCGTGGCCGAGTACATTGAGGAGTTCAACAACCTGTCCCGTTATGTACCTGAGGATGTTGACACTGATGCAAAAAGGAGGGAGAGATTCCTGGATGGCCTCAGTGACGATCTTTCAGTACAACTACTTATGGTTTACTGCCCCACTTTCCAGGAGCTTATGGACAAGGCCAGAATCTTGGAAGGGAAGCACAAGCAGGTGGAGAACCGTAAGAGAAAGAGCAACAATCATCACTCTGGTTCTCACCACAAGTCTCGTACTTCATACGATGGATACTCCAAGCATGGAGGAAGTGACCATGGGAGCCACGACCGTCACCACCATGGAGGAAATGGGCATCGTCATGACAACCATAGGAGCAGCCACCACAGCCACAAGGGAGGACACTCTCACCACTCTGGAGGACACGATGGACATGACCGCAACCGTGATCGCAGCTTTGTGAAGAAGGATCTAAGTGAGGTGACGTGCTTCAAGTGCAAGCAGAAGGGACACTATGCTGACAACTGTCCGGAGAGGAAAGGACTGAAGCCAACCAAAGGCGAGAAGGCCATAGTGAACCACATGAATGTGTAGGAGATTCCAGATGAGCCTGACCTTGTGATTGGTAAGTTCCCAATCAACACTTACCCTGCACTTATACTTTTCGATACTGGTGCATCGCATTCATTCATATCAAGGGCATTTGTGGATAAGTATAAGTTACCTACTGAGTCTATGAAAAGGTCTATTAGAGTGAGTTCACCTGGAGGAGATATGATAGCTAGCGGGATGCCGATTTAGCGTGAGGATTGGAACACACAACTTCATTGCACATTTGGTAGTGTTGGATTCACAGGATTAGACGTTATTCGGTATGGATTGGATGTTTATGCATGGGGACACATAGATTGTGCACTGAAAGCTGTTTCACTCAAAACCCGGATGATAAGAGGATTAGATTCAAGTCGGTTTGCGACCAGAAGGTGTAAGTTGAATTCTCTTAAGGGGTTAGCATGGATCTTGTGCCGGTGATTAGGGATTACCCGGCGTGTTTCGGAAGAGCTGCCGGGGATGCCACCAGCGGGGATGTAGAGTTTCTTATCGACTTGATGCCGGGAACAGGACCTATAGCAAAGAAACCATATAAGATGGATGTGGATGAGCTGAAGGAATTGAAGAAGCAGTTGAAAGAGCAGCTGGAAAAGGGATTCATTCAGCCTAGTTCGTCGTAATGGGGAGCACCTGTTCTATTTGTGGAGAAGAAAGATAGCAGCAAGAGATTAGTGGTAGACTATCGCTCGCTGAATGAGGTAACCATCAAGAACAAGTACCCTCTGCCGAACATAAATGATCTGTTTGATCATATGGAAGGAGCGAAGGTGTTCAGCAAGATTGATCTGCAATCAGGCTACTTCCAATTGAAGATCCGAGAGCAGGACGTACCAAAAACCGCTTTCACCACTAGGTATGGTTTATATGAGTATACAGTTATGTCTTTTGGACTAACGAATGCCCGGGCATACTTCATGACCATGATGAACAAGGTATTTATGGAGTACTTGGACAAGTTCGTGGTGGTGTTTATTAACGACATACTGATATATTCCAAGGATGATGCTGAGCATGAGAAGCATCTAGGACTGATTATGGAGAAGCTGAGGGAACACAAACTGTATGCCAAATTCAGCAAGTGTGAATTCTGGCTTAACACTGTTGGGTTTCTTGGACACGTAGTGTCAGGAGAAGGAGTCCCTGTTGATCCAAGCAAAGTGACTGCAGTAACTGAGTGGGAAGCACCTAAGAATGCGGGAGAGATTCGTAGCTTTCTAGGACTTGCTGGATATTACCGGAGGTTCATTGAAAACTTTTCCAAGATCGCTAAGCCAATGACTGAACTTCTGAAGAAGGAGAGGAAGTTTGAATGGTCAGACGTATGTGAAGCCAGCTTTCAGGAACTGAAGCATCGATTAGTGACTGCACCTGTTCTGTGTTTACCTGATCTTCAGAAGGATTTCCAAGTATACTGTGATGCTTCTCGACAGGGACTTGGGAGTGTGATGATGCAAGATGGGAGAGTGGTGTCATATGCCTCGCGACAACTTAAGCACCATGAGAGGAATTACCCCACACATGACTTGGAGTTAGCATCAGTGGTTCATGCGCTCAAGGTATGGAGGCATTACTTAATGGGAAAACACTGTGATGTGTACACCGACCACAAGAGCCTGAAGTACATATTTACACAGAAGGAACTGAACATGAGGCAAAGGAGATGGTTGGAACTTATCAAGGACTATGATATGAATCTGCAATACCACCCAGGAAAGGCCAATGTAGTAGCAGATGCTCTGAGCCGGAAGGTTTATGCCAATGGATTGACAATTGGTGAATTGCCTAAGGATTTGTGCAAGCAGTTCAAGGACCTTAGACTGGAGGTAGTATCTGAAGGATACTTGGCAACAATGGAAGTCCAACCGACGCTACAGGACAGAATCGTAAAGGCTCAAGTGGGAGACAAGGAAATAGAGGAGATAAAGGAAAAGATGAAGGAGAATCGGGAAAAGGATATTCGCGAGGATGAGCATGGTACCTTGTGGTACGGAGACCGTTTGTGTGTGCCCAGCGACCCGGTGATAAGGGAGTTGATTCTTCAGGAGGCTCATAACTCGCCATACTCCATACATCCAGGCAACACAAAGATGTATATGGATTTGAAGAGCAGATTTTGGTGGAACAACATGAAGGGAGATATCGCCAAGCATATTGCCCTATGTGATGTGTGTAGCCGAGTAAAGGCGGAACACCAGAAGCCAGCAGGACTGCTACAGCCATTGCCCGTGCCGGATTGGAAGTGGGATAGAGTGGGAATGGACTTTATCACAGGATTGCCCAGGACCAGGTTAGGATATGACTCTATTTGGGTAGTGGTCGACCATTTGACCAAGGTTGCCCACTTTATACCGGTGAAGACGACCTATACGAGTGCAAAGTTGGCTAAGATTTACATGGACAGGATTGTGTGCCTGCACGGAGTTCCCAAGAGTATTGTATCTGATAGAGGCACCCAATTTACCTCACACTTCTGGCGCCAGCTGCATGAGTCACTTGGGACTAGATTGGAGTTTATACGACGTTTCACCCATGGTGATGGATGGACCGAGAGGGTGAATCAGATTTTGGAGGACATGCTGAGAGCTTGCGCTTTGGCTCATGGTTCTAGTTGGGATGAGAATTTGCCGTATGCCGAGTTTTCCTACAACAACAGCTATCAAACCAGCATCAAGACGTCGCCGTTCGATGTACTGTATGGGAAACGGTGCCGAACGCCATTGTTGTGGGATGGAGTAGGAGAACGCCAGTTTTTTGGACCTGATTTGATCAAGGACGCTAGGAGAAGGTCGCCTTGATTAGGGATAGGCTGAAGGTAGCACAATCAAGACAAAAGAGCTACGCTGACGCCAAGCGCAAGGAAGTGGTGTATGAAATAGGCGATAGAGCATACCTCAGAGTATCGCCACTTCGTGGAATCAAGAGATTTGGAATTAAGGGAAAGCTGGCACCTTGATTTATTGGACCGTATCGAGTCTTAGCACGCAAAGGAGAAGTTGCTTATCAGTTGGAGTTGCCAGAGGCTCTGTCCGCTGTTCACAATGTGTTCCACGTGTCCCAGCTGAAGAAGTGCCATCCGGAAATGGCGGATACACCATTGAGAGACACTGTACTGCTAGAGGAGGTTCAGCTTGAGAACGACTTGACCTATGAGGAGAAGCCGGTCAAGATTCTGGAGACAGCAGAAAGGACTACCCGTACCAAGACGATCAGGTTTTGCAAGGTGCAGTGGAGTCACCACACCGAAGAGGAAGCCACTTGGGAGCGTGAGGATGACATCCGAGAGGACTACCCACACCTATTTGCTAGCCGCGCCGAATCCCGAGGACGAGATTCATCTTAAGGGGGTTAGTCTTGTCATACCCCAAATTTTAGATTTGGTCTTGCATATCATTCATATCATTGCATCATGCTTTTCCATGCAAAACCGTCGAGTGAAAAGGTTCGGCGAAACGCCATTTGCAAAACCCTATTCTATTTTGCTCCGAGGCTCCTACGGGAGGCTTTAGTAGGACTAGCGTGGTCCACCCTTGTAGCCTAGTGTTTTCGCTCAAACCTTGGGCATAGATTGTTCCCCTTGATGATACGAACCCGTAGGAGCAAGAATCGCTCGAATCGGAGATCGTATGGAGAAGTTGCGGCCGTTTTAGTGAATCGCCGGAAACGGTCCGAATTTCTGGACCGATTTCCGAGTCCTAAACCAACTCTGCGCCGAATTGGAGTAGGACCCGCGCAGGCCCCACTTAAGGGACCGAACCGCCGCCGCCCCTGCCTCGTTTTTCGTGCCCGCCCCGCACGCGTTCCGAGGCCGCCGCCGCCTTCGATCGCCGCCGCCGCCCGCCGCCGCCTCCATCGCCGCCCATCTCCGCCGCCGGTAGTAGCCGCCGCCTCCTCTCTTCCCCGCCGCCTTCCCACCACCGCTGCCGCTTTGGCATCCGCGCCGCCCGCCGCCGCCCGCGCTTGCACCCGCCGCCGCCTTACGCGCGCCGCCGCCGCCCATGTCGCCCGCCGCCGCGCCATCTGCTGCCGCCGCCGCTACCGCCCGCCTACAGCCGCATCTTTGTGCGTCTTGGCATTGCCGCTTCGCATAGCAGGCGCATACTGCACGTGCCGCACGTCCGCGCACCGTTTTGCACGCCGAGTTGTCTAATCTTGGACCGTACGCTGACCGTCACCCCGTCGCGCAGGTCACCGTTGTCCCCGGAATCGATCGCCGCACCGTCCGGAGTCCGTTTCGACGTTTGTTTCCGGTAAGCCTGCAGCCACCGTCGGATTTCAGATCAACGGTTCAGATCGGTAGTTGACTGGTCAGACTCAGGCGTTGACTAGTCAGACGCCCAGTCGGCCGATCGTGACGCTTTGACCGATCAACGAACCGATTGACTGGTTAATTTCGTTAATCCTTTTAGTTGACAGATTTCGGTAGAAACTTGTAAATTGCGTAGAAATTAAACCTCTTGGCCAAAAATTGCAAATAAAATATGTGTAGATTCAGTGAGTCGTGTAGAATCTCGCTGTACCTTTGGTTCAGACTTTTGCAGCAAGGTTTAGTACAGTTTAATCAAACTAATTAGTGTCCTTTTCGGAGTAATAAATTCGTAGGAAAAGATCCGTAGCTCCAAAAATCATGTATGATATGTCCCAGGATTCAGTGGAACGAGGGGAATCTCATCGTGAATTAAAAGGATAGGCTTACAGTAAAAACTTCTGCAGAAACTGTCTAGTGGCTTTCTGCAGTGTTTTAATTACTCCGGGAGTTTTATAAATCCTTTTTGAGTAATTCCAATTGGTACGGTTTCTAATCAGCGATGCCTATGCGGTAGAATTTTCCCAAGATTTTACAAACAGTATACTACCGGTAGTGAATTATTCGAGTTCTAGCTCTAGTTTTGAGTATTACTTTTGCGCAATAGTTTTCCTAGCGCTAAAACAATTTTCCATGCATGCAATCAGTACCTCTACTGAATACTATTATGTGGTGCAGCTGTAGCACCAATTCACTTGCCTTGCATACCTTCATGCATCATATTTGTTGCATATGCTTGTGGATTGTTTGTTTATGATTGCAATTGTATCGTGTAGCTTGTGACGAGTGCAACGCTTGCTCGTGTGTGGATTTTTCTTCCGACCGCTACAACCAAGGCAAGTAGATGCTACTTTGTTCATGCTATCGTCCTACTATTTTCTATGCATTGTCGTGTATTTTGTAGATGCATGTGTAGGATGATACTATCGCTATGCTATGTCCTATTATGTGGTAGGATCCTCTTTGTAGATGAACCACCGTTGGTAGATGTGCTTAGCCATGCTGTTGAACGAGGGCTGGGTTACATCATTGAGACTTGTTTCTAAAAGTATTGGTTTATGAAAACTAAAACAACTTAATCAATGAATCCCCTGGGTGTGATGGGATTGATAATTTTTGGTGGTTTATTGCGGAAAGACACCCAGGTATCGAGAGAAATTGATTGTCTTCTTTATTGTGTAGCTTACGTGTACAACCATGTGCCAATAATGGAATGGGCGGTTGGTTGGACTTAGTAGGTTGTGGTAACTCGAACCCGCGTATCCAGAGATGTAGAATTTTGGTAGGTTGGACCGGTGCGCGTCGGGATTGGGGAGCTACTTCCCGAACAGTCTCTTCTTGGACTTCTCCCTATCATCACCCAAAATGAGAGTGGCGGTACGAGCTGGGCTGACCAAGTCACATGGGTAAAGTGTACTAACCCCTGCAGGGTGTATAATCTAATCGATTAGCCGTGTCCCCGGTTATGGACAACTGAGTTGCTTGATATTGATTTCATGACATGTTTCTCACTCATTCTAATTTCATAAATGTTTTAATATTGTTGGGTTAACTTAATTGGGATCTTTTCAAAGGAAATCAAAAACTGTTTATGAAAGTAGGACAAATGTATTTGCAAATGCAAGCCAGACACAGCTCCACTTGCCAAATATGCATGTAGATGTTAGCACTATTGTCTCCATTACTAGCTCTACTTGCCATACATTCCATGTATTGACCCTTCGGGGCTGCTACGTTTCATGTTGCAGGTTATTTCGATTCTGATTGATCGTTATAGGCCACGGTACTCCACTCGGCACTTGTTCACTTGTGGGCAATTTGAAGAATGGAGGATTTACTTGTTTATGTTGCTACCTGAATAATTTGAGCTAGCTTTGTGGTAAGCTTTTATTGTAATAATGGTACTCTAGATCATCGTTATTCATAATACACGGATATTTTGCTATGTTATCTATCTTACTCTATTGTGGGCCAATGAACCGATCCAGGGATTGGCATGTCACATAGAGGCCACGGTCTTTTCAGAACCGGGGTGTTACAGTATCGGAAGAAAGCTTTGAGGTCATCAAACGTCATCCTATGAGAGGGTGATCATAAAGGTGTCTCTCAGGTGATCGGAAAGTATCTGTTGGGTTGTATGTATCGAGATGGGATTTGTCCCTGGCAAGTCGGAGAGATATACTTCGGGCCCACTCGGTAATCGATATCAACAACGCTTGCAAGCATGTGGTTAAGGAGTTAATCACAAAGTGATATCGGATTACGGAACGAGTAAACTACTTGCTGTGAACGAGATTGAACTAGGTATGACGGTACCGACGATCAAATCTCGGGCAAGTAAAATATCGCAAGACGAAGGAAATATATATGGGATTGATTGAATCCTAGTATCGTGGTTCATCCGATATGATCATCGATGAATGTGTGGGAGTCAATATGGGTTTCCAGACCCCGCTGTTGATTATTGATAGAAGATCATGTCTGCATATTCTCGAACCCGAAGGGTCACACACTTAACATGTCTAAACGCTAGGATAGATTGGATAATTGGTTTATGAGTTTTTGTTTGGAGTCTTGGATGGGATCCGGGACATCACGAGAGGTTCCGGAGTGGTCCGGAGAATAAGATTCATATAAGGCAGTGCAGTTTTTGGAGTTCGGAATTGTTCCGGGTTAATCGGTATTGTACCGGAAGCTTCTAGAACCTTCCAGAAGGGGGCCAACGTGGTTCCACCTGTCGGGAGGGGGCATGGGCCTATGAGGGAGTGCCCTGGCCGCATTGGGCCAGGGGCACAAGGCCCCATAGGGCCCAGCCGGCCAAACAAGGGATTAACCCTAATTGGACCTTCTAGAAGGGGGGGGGGTTCCTTGCCCCCCACTCCTCCCTCCTTTGGCCGCCGGCCTAGGGCTTGGGGGAGGGGTTAGGGCAGGCGCCCACCCCTCTATATATAGAGGGTTGGGGCGCACCCCCCCCACACACCTTCCCCTCAAGCCTAGTCGCCATGCTGCCCTCCTCTCTCTTTCCCTCCCGACTGCGTGTAGGCGAAGCCGTGCTGCAGAAACTCTCCACCACTTGCACCGCGCCGTCGCGTTGTAGATCCAATCCATCTCTCCACCATACTTGCTGGACCAAGGAAGGAGGGGACGTCGAGGTGCTGCACGTGTGCATCTCACGGAGGCATCGCCACTTGCGGTGCTAGATCAGATCGGATCGCGAGGAGGAGAAGCGAGTACGAATACATCACCCACGTTCCGACGAACGTTCCGTTGTGCGAATCTTCAAGGGTATGAAGATCTAATCCAATCTCTCTCGTTGTTTGCATCTCCTAGATTAGATCTTGGCTTCCCTCTGTTCGCATCCGTAGAAAATTTTGATTTACTATGCCGCGAAACCCTTCACAAACATCATATAATATTGCTTAAAGCTATACTTTGATTTGTTCTTAATTCAAGATTGCATGGAGATTTCCCTTTCTTGAGGAGTATAAGAGAGAGATGTATTCCATCTCTATGTTAGAATGTGATACCCACATTGTAGCATCCCGGGTAAACCCTAATTATAATATCGTCTGTTGTCATATGTTTTGTGCACCATCTTTGCATCATGCATTTATTTTGCCTCTCAAAATGTTTCAACCAAAGCTATTTTTGTTTACTGCAATACCTCTCCTCTTGTTTCAAAACAAAATCCTATATTTATCTGCTAAACTATTTGCCTAAAAACTATTTGCTAAAACATTACAAAACAAAAATAATATTTTATAAAAATAATAAACCTAAAACCAGACCTAAAGCGACAGGCCCAAATGGCCCAACCAAGGAAACCCTAGACCAACCAAGCCCCACCCTACCTAATCCCCATTGCGCCACCCCTGGACACCCCCGGACCCGGCCCACGCCTCAACCCGGCGCTCCCGATCCACCGTCGCGTAATCCAAACCTCTACCGCAGATCCACAGCCCCAACCGCCCATGACTCGCCTCTCCTCGCGGCCCCACCATCCCTACTTCTTCCCTCTCTCGCGGATGCCACCAACCCCCGACCCCGCACGCTCTCGTGAGCGCCTACCTCTCTAGCCCAATCCGCCGCCTTGTCCGCCAGCGTGCCTCCCGGCGCCGTTGGCGCGGAGACCGCCAACGCCGCCTCTCCTCTCCTCGGCGCGTCGCCTCTCGCCAGCGTCCAGGCCACGCCCGTCCGCCACGAGTTCGCCGCCGCCACCCCGACATATCCTTCTCTGGCCGAAGCTCACTGGTCATTCCGTCTGCGTGGTCCGCGTCCTCCTTGATCTCCTCGAGCCCACCTTCCCCGCACTCTCTCGATTCTGGCGAGCAGCCTTTGCAACCCGGACGCCTCAAGCCGTGGCGGCCTCCGCGCAGCACGCAGCCCTCTCCCTCCTGTGAACGGCACCACCCTCTACCCCGAGCTCCTTCGCCTCCCTCCCTACTGGCGCTATGGCCGCCTCGCTGCCCGTCGTCAGAGCTCGGCCGCTGCTGGTTTTCCCTTCTCGGCAAGCTCTGCACCCGGCGCTTCCTCCGTCGTCTTGAGTTGCGGCCAGCAGTAGCACCCGTCGTCGCCGATTCCTCATTCTTTGCTCTCGGCTTGCCCTGTGTGCCCCGTGCCAAGGTCGACTGACTCGTTCACGTCACACGCTGGCCCACCACGCAGATCTCCTTCTGGTTGTTCACGAGCACCTTGGTTCGTGACCCCTGTTTGCATCTTGTCAGGTGGCCTCGTTCGTTCTTTTGCTGCTTGCCTGGTGGTGATACCATCTCAACTGCAAGAACTACGGATGTCTCTGTTTTCTTGGTATACCGCCAAGGCTATCTCGCCAAGCTCGTCTTAGTACCATGCTTGCGTACTCATTCCACACTGCCAAGCACAAGATCTGCCAAGATCTCCTTTGGACAAGAACGACGAGCACCCCGGTGATCCCTGGACAAGCTCTACTTCAACGATTCCGACTTAACCACCCGAGACGGATCCGAAGGATATTGCCCTAAAGACCAACCCCGACGTCGAGGCCGAACCCCGGAGTCCAAGATCGCCGAACCCATGTGTGACCCTCTTCCCAAAACCCTATTTTTATAAATGAAATATATATCTGTCGCATCTAAAATGTTCATGCTTGCACACATATCTTATGGTTTGGGGGTCTTATGCCGATTCACTTCATAATTAAATATGGAGGCCATATACGGGCGAATCTAGTCTAATATTGGCCCCCATTTAAAATTGTGTAGCGAACTGGTGATATATTTTGCCTTGTTAAGACAACATTTAAATTGCGGGGTATCTAAATAACATGAACTATTTAATTAAATGTTTTGGGACCCCGGTTCCGCTTAATATTGCTCAATTGCATCGCATCTTTGTCATGTCATACATCATGCATGCATCATACCCGATCTTCTGCCTTAGTATTAAATAGTGCATCTGGTGTTTCTTCTAGTGCTTTGCTTCTTCACGGATTAGGCCGATGAGTTGATGCGAGAGTCGACCCGATCTTCGGATGATCCTTCGGCAATGTTTTCCGGCGAGCATTCTCCCCCTTTCTACCTATCTTACTTTTATAGTCTTTATTTCCTCCTGTTGATCTATTGCTATCTGTGTTGCGATGCTCTAGTTTTCGCACCCGTGGTATTCCTTGCAGCCTTATATTGCCTTGGACACATCCTATTACCTGTTGTTTGGTAGATAGTTGGACTTGCGTGTCGTAGTCGCTTGCTCAAGTGCTGTTGCGAGTCGTCAAGCACCACAGTTGCTGGAGGACTGCCATATGCTTTATGTTGGAGATGATTATAACTTTAATTACCGTTTAATAACTAAAATTGAAGTAGGTAAATAATGCAGAGGCACAGGTGGGCAATAGATGTTATTTGGTATTTTAACCGTCCACTTGTGTCCCGTAGGACCCCGAGTACTTGATACCTGTTCTTTGAATATTCGCACTATCCGCATGTGGGACCATGATTCCCCCTATCCAGAGCTTGAGTCATATTTATTTCTTGGGGCCACAAAGTAGTTTGGGGCTTTATTACTATCCTGTACTTATGCCATGCTTTACTGCTTTATTTACGATTCTTGGCGTGGAGTTGTCTTGTTTTTGGATCGCGACGATTCTGGCGGTATCGACAAGCCTAGTCACACTTTTGGGTTCCCGATCGTTCTGACCGTTCTCAAACCTCTGGGTCCGTCTCGGATCCGCCAACCGTAGCGGGTAGCTTGGTGGGGTGGCCCTGAAATCTATATGAATCTTGCAATTGCTCTCGTGATGCCTCGTTGGGTTTTATTGGTTTTCTCGAGGTTGATCGATGCGTGTGTTGCTATTTGTGCCCCTAGGTAAAACTTTCTGAAAGCCGTGTCGCGGTTATGGGCGACTTGGAGCACGATATCTCGATCATAGACAACTATAACTAAAGTAGTGCTATAAATTTGACTTTATAATGACTAGTAATCAGCTTCACTATAATGGAATGGCTAAATAAAAGTGCCAACAAGCTGCTGGGTTTTGGGATGCCTCATGCTATATGTATCGACTAGTAAGTACTACAACTACAGCGGAATGGTTAATTAAAACTGTCCCTTGCTTATTATATCGGGATGACTCATGCTATCTATATCGACTAGTAATTGCCGCAACTATAACGAAATGAATAAAGCGCCAGGTGTGAGTTCCTCGGTTGACTTCCTCGGTTGGTATCGAGGGAATACCGGGATGGGTATGTTTGGTGTTAGAATCGGTTGGATCCGAGTAGGTCTTTCTTATCCCTATCGATAGCCGCCAGTTGTATTGAGTCTCTATAGGTTGTTTAGTGCATGGCGTTGCGCTTCAATCCACCATACCTATGTGGCGAGGACCCGAATTCTAGTCTCGCCGTGTCTTGGCCTCGATCTTGACCGCTCTCTTTTCCTTTGCCCTTTCGGCACCGTTTTGTTTAAGCAGGTTTTGAGATCGGCGTCGTTAGCGTGGTTACCCTTCCGGCTTGGCAAGGGGTTATGGACGCCATTGGTTATTCTTCAGGGCTCTTAGCTCAATTTGCATCTTGTCCGTACTTGGACGCTGTATCGTTTTAAAGGTGATTTGGATCTTCGTATTGTATATCCGTATTCTTGACTCATTGAGTCGTTGTTGTATATATGTTTTGTGGGTTCCATCGAGGAATATTGTGTAATGATATTACTTCGTTTTCCACCCGCACGAAAGTGCCTGGTGGGCACCTTTGAATCGTTTCTATGCGAGTTTGGAGGGAAGCGCTAAAACTTGCATAGGGTCGATTCTGAGGGTGTTACACACATTAATTCATTTACCAATCACATATAGAAAATTCTATGAATCTTTATCATTGATGAAGTGTTTTGTGATCAGTACAACTTGAAAAAGAGAGTAGACAAGTGGACCCATGAACCCCGGTCCAATTTTTATCATAACAAACATCTTTCCATTGCATCTACTATCATTTTTATTTTCTGCAATTTATTTTTTCGAAAATATAAAAATACTTTTCTACATGCAATCACTCATAAAACCCCAAAAACATCTCTACTATCTTCCATATCATCTAGTTTGAATTTTTACTTTACTTTAGTCTGTTTTATATTTTATTTCATATTACTAATACGAAATCTTGTACTTGACAACCACTTGGTGGAGTTGGGGACACAATACAAATTACTCTACTCTACAGGTTGCTTGAAGAGGAGAAGACAAATATCCTTCCAATTCCCACAGAGTTTGATATAAACTCTCGAGTCACCCTTATGGGGATAAAAGCTTGCTAGAACACTCTGCAGTTGGAGTCCTAATGAAAAGTGGCCACGTTTATTTCCATCACCGTCCTGTCGCATGCGCACACCCGACTCAAAGGGAAATTAAAGGCTGCAATGGCCGGGTGGAGCATGCCAGCGACCCGGAGCACTGACAGGCTCCCCCGCAAGCTCCCACTTGGGTGGGGTCGATCTGGCTGCGGTGGCGGTGGGTAGTGGCTGCTGCCCCCGCGCGGCCCACAATACTTGCCGCCCACGTGGGCTGGTCAAACCAGCCCTTTTGCTGTTTCTTTTGCCTTTTTTTTCTGTTTCTTCTTAGGTAAAATCGCTCTAGGATTTTTGCCTAATAAGAAAGATGTCTTTATAAATCTCTATTTAAATGTTTATTTATAATATGTTAATTCAAAATTAACATATAATAAATGTATATTTATATCACCATTTATCCAAAACTCCTTTTGGCTCCTTTTCCTCTATTATTTCTCCAAACACCTTCAGATCTCTCTAGAACTTTTCTGATTTCTCTCTCCTCATTTCTTTAGTGATTCTGAATAAACCAATAACAATCTCTAAGCTTCATCAAACCCTTAAGCATGCTACCCAACAGTTCGAGAACACTCCAGACATGGTCAAGACTCCTGTCTGACCAATGATCATCAGAGGGACCTGGATGCCCATGATGACCACATGTGCATTCCACGAAACTTGTCGTTGAACTGTAAACCTTGTGTCTTATTCCTTTTGTCTTTGTGATACTTGTATTGTTCGAGGCTTGATCAATGACATCACCATGTCAGGTTCAACCTCGTTACCGAAAATAGCTACTTTACTTGATCCGATAAGTGATATCCCTTGTGATCCTAGTCACACGTTGCGCATCATATGGATATAACTTATCCGAGTGGGCCCAGAGTATCTTCCGTCACCCGGATGGACAAATCCCGCTCTTGACGCATACGTCTCAACATGTCCTCCAAATACCCAGTGTCACCCAATGTCACCCTTATGACGCACCTAGACAATGATTAGATATGGTCTCACGGTCTAAGGAAAGAGTCACTCTGTTTCTTAATCATCGTAACTTGAACTCTGTGACATGATTGTGATACAATATTGTAGATAGGGTATGTTCACCATCTCATTCTCTAGCGAGATGACTCCATTGTCAATTGTTACCGAGGCACCAACATGATCAAAAAACCTTGATCATCCATTGACCAATGAACCAGATTTTCACTAGGAACTCCTGGTTGTTTGTATATCACACATGCATTAATGTTTCCATTCAATACAGTTATCACATAATATAAAACTTAATCATAAACTTTATGAAATATGCTAATAATCAATATTATTATTTTCTCTAGGGCATATTTCCTTTACTATGTTTGTTTTTCCAATGGCCGAGCTAACTTTGTCCCTCTTACATTTGTATTTATCCTTCTGGAAGTTCTTAAGGGCAAGAAATCGATGGAAAATGTAAAACATCTATCTCAACCTAGATGGCCTGATGGTGGATCTAGGAGAACTAATGGCAAAAAACACACTATGTAGTCCTCGAATTCTGATCTTTCGACCAAAAGATCTTGAAATGAAGAGCGCCAGGTTTCTTCTATGACAGTCTACAATGCTCTGAATAGAACGAAAGTTAGGGGGGGAATAAGAGCCGAGTCTAAGAAAAAGAACAATGCTGGTAGCAACCATGCTCGGTTTAAAGGAAGGAGCGTAAGTTTAGCTTCTCATTCAAAGACACATCATGAAAATTCAGTTGGAATAAATCCGCCCTTTACTTGAGAGGCCCCAATGGATGCCTCCATTATGAGAAGTTGGTAATAACTGGCAGCCTTGTATGGACGACAGATCAGTAACTTGCCCAAACCCTACAATGGCTTTCGAACTTCCAAATGCAGAGAATCGGAAGAGGTTCCTGATAGTCGCTTTTTGAAGAAAGGCAATGCTAACATCCCACAAGTCCTCCTCCTCGCGTTGCCTCCTCTAGGCGACCAAGGAGGGCAAACCCTAGCCCCTCCGCCACTAAGGCCCGTCCTCCTCATCCCCTCCTCATCGCCCCCGGAGGGATGTCGACCATCAGTGCCCGGTTCCTGTGAAGGGGGCAGCAGGGACCTTTCCTCTTGGATCTCACGTAGATGAAGGAAGGAGATCCCCTGTGCTGGAGGGCACCGGTATGCCAGGGCAGAGGCCTCGGGTGGAGTGGGCGGTGCCGACCCCTCGAAGGTGGCGCTTGCCGCTTGTCGACTCCTTGGTCGTGACAAAGGCGAGGCGAATGCGAGTCGCGGAGGACGCCATGCTCGCCCTCTGGCACAAGATCTGAAGATGGTTGCCCTCCCAGCACTGCTCGTCTCTAATCCTCGTCCCTGGAGCATGTTCTGGCGGTCAGTGGTTGGCCGGACGCGGAGATGACCGGGGGAAACCCTTGGCCGACAGCGGCAGCCACGACATTGACGACGCTATGGGCGTTGTTCCCCTTCCTGAAGGAGACATCGAGGTTTATTCCTCTCCTCCCTTACCTACCTATCTCGGGTGAAAACCCAAAAGCTTCGGTTTGGGCAACGACGGATCTCTCATAAACCTCCATATTAGCACATAATTCGTAATTACCATTATAAAGTGATAATCTGATATCAATGGTATACTCACATTGATAATTAAAATGATCTTTGGATCTGTAGTCTTCACAAGTAAAATTGTATGAGGTACATAATGTGGATGAATAGCCTTTCAACAAATTTACCCATTCTTTTAATACCTTTTCTCTCGTAATATAATATCCAAAGGTTACAACTTTCTTCTTCTCTATTGCGAGGTTCATCTGTTCAAAAATAGCAATCTTGGTAGACATGATTTGTAGCAAATGTTTTATAGTTTTTGTTTTATAAATTTTATGGGTTTTTAGTTTTATATTTTTTTTGTTATTTTCAAATAAGTAAAAGCAGTAAAATAGCAACTAATAGAAATTAACTATGTGCGAGTGGGTGGGTAATAACCAAACGCTATGCTCCCCGTAAACGACACCAAGTTGATGTCTGGGTTCCTACGATCAACAACAGAGTTATTGCAATACTTGTAGTAGTAACTATTTATTAGAAAGTTCGTCCGATGGAATATTTGCAAACGGAAATCATGCAACCCCGCAACCACGTTGTCAGTGTGGCCACGTTTATACCCAAAATGGTGTTTGGAAATAGTCTACTCTATAGGTTACTAGAATGGCAATGAACGAGCGGGGTTTAAAGTAACTAGAGCAAAGTAAATAACAAAAGTAAAATAAAGCAATAGAGTGTTTATGAAGTGGTGTGTGATGTGATTGAGGGGTTCTCAAGGAGTGTAGGATTCACCACTAGCATGGAAGAATTATGTATGATTAGGATAATTTATGTCTTTCATCCTCATATATATGGAGAAAGCTCAATAATAAAATATTCACTACAAGACTCATGAGCAGTCACTTCTTGAATCAGGTATTGAGGCCATCTATAAATAACCATTGTGATGCATGTGAGCAATCACTCCTACATACCCACAATTAAGGGTTTCCCCATGGATATCCTAACAATCTTAGTGAGTCTCTCTTAATTTCTCCATTGATCATGCAGGTTATAAACAATGCTTGTAGTCACAAAAGTAGCACCGGACATACTCCCATACACGTCCAAATGGTATCTCCCTCTCTTTAGTCCCGAAGGCAAATGATATGTGGCCGACTTCACATAACATCTAAAAAGAAAGATCTAACACAATATCATAAATCAATAGATCAAAGACCAAAGTTAAAGATCATCGTTATTTCAATGCATAATAATACTAGGGTTTCACCATCTCTCCCCAAGAACAAGACAACTACTCATTCATGAAGGGGATCAACATCATGGCAATAATATGGATGATATATATGAAGGTACAATTGAATACAAGTGCAAATCTACAATAGATTTTGGATTGCAACAAAGTAGACAAAGGGATCAATGTTGGAGACGTTGATGAAGATAATGATGATGAATATTGATGCGTAGCCCTTCAAGATGCAAGTCTCATCTTCCTCTTAAGTGGTGTGGTTGTGGAGATCTTGTGTGCGGTGGCTATGGAGTTGGTGTAGCATCAGGGCTCCGCTCCAAAGGCATGGATGGATTCTTCCCCTGGCGGCTAGGGTTCCCATCTTTAAATAGGCATTCTAGAGGTCGGTTTTGTGAACCGACGGAGGTGAGGGTCGAATATGCCAATCAGGACTTAAAAAATGTTGCTCCGTTTGACGAAACGAAGCCAACGGAGGGTGGTATGACCGTACGGTATGTATGGGCTCCTCCCGTACCACAGATCGTTAAACCCTCAAAACTCTATGGTATATTGGCTGCCATTTCTTCATATGAACTCCGATTGAGGTGTTCTTTGGCTCGTTGGATTCATATGGACGAGAGATAAAACACCATGGTCTTGGATCAGCAATATGATATGATGGAAAAATATGGATTTTTCCACATCTCATATAGCTAAGTTTGACGCCTGTAACTTCTCCATATTGAATCATCTTGGCTCTTTTTATCCATGATTGTCTATAGCACCTACACACAAGTAAAATACAAGGAAAAAATAATAAAATCCCACTAAAACTACTAGTTGTGCAAAGTCCATATAAAAATGAATAAGAACTAGTAATCATGCATAATGGGCATAGTAGTAGCTAGATATAGCATGTGATGAGTGACAATATGAGTAATTTGTATGCTTAAATATGCATCATATCTGCACATCAGCCGGCGGCCGGGAAGGCCCCACCCTGCACACCCTTCATGGAAGCGGCTACCCCCTTGTGTGGCCTTCCCACTTGGGCCTTGTTCCCTCAGGGAACTTGGCCCATTAGGGAAGTTGCCCCATTAAATTTAATTTAAGTATTATTTTATTACTAATTCTACTAATTAATATAAAATACATATTCATTAAATCCTTTTTGATTCGAAACACCTTTTGGTTCACTCCAATTTCCTTCAGAATTTACTAAAATGATTCCAGTTCTCTCTTGGAATTCCTCTGGTTTCCCATCTCTTTCTTCATGTGATTCCATCAATTCCAGAACGATCTCTAGGCATCGTAAAACCCTTAAGTGTTACCCTACGGTTCGGGAACATCACAAACATGAATGAGATGACTCTCAAATCAATGATCAATAGCGGGACCAGGATGCCCATGTGCATTCCACTATTTCAACGTTGTTTCAACCATACACATCGAGTCCAATTCCCTTTGTTACTTCGATACCTGACTTGTCTGAGATCTAATCATCGGTATCATGATATCTTGTTCAATCTCGTTTTCGACAAGTGTTGTTTTACTTGTTTACGTGATATTACATCCCGATGAACTAGTCATATGCTGCACATCTTATGGATGTAATTCAGCGAGTGGGCCCAATGTATCTTCCCATCACGCAGGAGAACAAGTCCCTATCTTGATGCATACGCCTCAAAATGTCCCTTTGGAATACCCAACATACACCTTTATGATCACCCTATTACAGTGTGATGGTTGCAGCAGTCAAAACATCCTCGGATGACAGTGATTAAATATAATCACATGGTCTAATAATTAGGATACTTTGTTTCTAACTATTGAAACAATGAACTTTTTAACTTGATCGCGTTGCAATACTTATATGGGTAATGTCTACCATATTATTTTACCAATGATATAACTTCATTGTCAATTGGCATAATTGATCCATGATCAAGAAACCTTGATCATCATTTCTCCAGTGAACTATTTGAATAGAGGCTACTAGGGACCTTTGGTTTATTTATATATCACACATGTATCAATATTTCCGCTTGATACTGTTATAGCATGGTATAAAACTATTATGAACTAATGAGATATGAATAAACACCTTCTCAATTTGCCTCTAGGGCATATCTCCTTTAGTCCTATGCAATTGGGGATCTTAGAGATGATATGATCGTCAATCACCAAGCAAGATACGAAACAATAGCAAGGCTATTTCCCCCATTGTACAACATGGCTTCCCTTAACAACAAAATTTCCATTGTAAATTTAATTAATTCTTATTAATTATAAGAGATGATGGATTGTGCACATTATAACTTTGACTTCTCTAAGTGATATTGAGATCTGAGAGAAGACATGGCTTCACTACAATTATAAAATGCCCTTAGTGAAAGTTTGTGTACCAACATGTAAGGCAGTGTCATGGCCACAAGTTTGAAAGAAACTTACAAGGGTCATTTTGCAAAATGTACAATACCACATGTCACCTAGTTTCTTTTTTACCTATTTGCTCCTTTAGTGAAAGTTTACGTACTATAAAATTCACTTTTGAAAGTAGTTGTATGAATTTGCTACCGCGTGAAAATATGTTGTACCTCCTCATAATTTATTGACAAAATTAGTGGTCAATTTTCTTAAACAACGTGGGTGCCGGTCAAATCAAACCATAGGGAGTAGTTAGTAAGTCAAGTTGAGGTTGAATCTAAAGGATCTACTGCTGGATAAATACTCTTGGAAGGTAATCCTCTGAAAAGTATGGTAGTAGCATCCAAATGTGCAAATGTTGTCGCAGGAGCAGGGTCGGTCAAATCGTCTGTGGGTTTTCATATACAACCTATCATCTTATCAATGTCTTCAATTTTGGTATGTTCACAATGGCGAAGCTATGTGCATATCGCGCTGCCAGCGCGTGGTGGTGGGGGTGGGGGGGGGGGGATTGGACCAATCCCCGAAGAATTCTGTTAGGAAGAATTTTTTTAGCCTTTTGGCCCCTCGCAAACCTTCATAATTTTAATTTTGCCCCAGCAACTTTCTTCTAGCTCCATCACTATTGTTGTGTGTCACGAATCTGATATGCTGAGGAATTAAGCCGGTAGAAAATCCCAACTATTAGAATTTTGCGATTACATTTGTGCACATGAGCAAAATTGTTAGCTAATTTTCCATATTTCTTTGGCTGTATTTATCTGGTCAAATATTGCTCGTTTATACGGTCTATATCTTTTAAGTATACCCATTTATGGAGCCATTGATACCATTCCCAGTTGTATAGATAACAGCCAGCTAGCAGCTGATATGAATAGTATATATATGCTATATTACGTCTCTTTAATGTATTTTGATCTGTGCTTTCCCATTTTGCCCCTATTATATCGCACTATGTTAGCTCCCAATACGAACCACAAATTCTTTTTACCACGGACATTATGGTCATTATACTATTTCAATATCTTTTGCCTAACTAAATGCGCATTAGTGAAAAAAAATCTCCAGTTGTTATGAGAAGCGGAAGAGGAAAGTTAATGCGGCCGGCCTATATATATGGAGCTCAGATGCATCCATCCATATATTCTGCCTTCTATAAAATTAAGGTACGCTTTCGCGTACTCTCGAAAAAAAAATCTCTGGGTTCAGTCAAAACTCATAAACACTACATATTTGGCAACATTGACGATGACCTTGTCATGGTGTTGCTTACTTGTGCAAGTAGTTTTCGCAGCTAAGCTGGTACTGGCGGCGGATTTTCATGCTGCGGTACAACTCGATCCTAAAGATATTAAGACCACGATAGAGGTATATACGTCTCCATCTCCGTTTATAATATTGTGCTAGCTATGAATCGTCCCCTTTCGTGAATAATTAACCTCTTTTATTTTGTTCCCTTTTGTCCATATGCATGTTGCAGAGCAAAAATGGTGAAATAATCGACTGCGTCGACATCTACAAGCAACCAAGCCTGAATAACCCTTTGTTGAAGGACTCCAAAGACCAGGTATTATCCTCAGTTTATTGCAAATAAGCTATTGGATTTTCTTCATAATTGCATCAAAATATGGTCTACCTTTGTTCTTCGTAGCCAGTTGTGCATACATATTATTTGCATTAATTAAATACTGAATTGAAGAGTAGCAGTACCTGTGTAGATATAGACAATTTATGAACCTATATATGCATAGATCTGAAAGTCAATGTGCCTGTGTGTGCAGATAATGAGAGATATAGCCAATGCCGTGGCTGAGCATGAAGATTGGGAGATGAAGACGGTACCTGTAGAGCAGGAATGGCACAAAAATGGAAAGCAATGCCCTATAGGGAGCGTCCCCATCATGAGGACCAACCCTACTGTTTTTAACCTCTCCGGTTCTTTCCCCCCGCTCAGTGTAGCTAATATAAGTCCAACTAACACAGCCGGTCCTCCTAGCAGAACCGAGGTTGCTCTCCATCTAATGTTCTATTTTTTCCAATATATATGCCAATTGAATGGAATTCTGTTGAGTTTATAATAGGGTTTTGGCCTTCACCTATTTTTAAATTCTAGACTAATATAAAATTTCTGATTCTTAAAACCCAATTCAAAAAATAGAAAAAATGTTACATGTCCTCCAAAATCTCCTGATTTTGCTTGCATTTTGTTTCATGATTTGAATTTTGATTTTTCCTTTTGTATGATAATTTTTCATAATTTCATGAAATGGGAGAATTTCTCCCATGTCGGTCTGATCTAGTAAAGAAAATAGGAAAGTGAAACTTGTACTACCTCTGACCCAAATTATTTATAGCAGGTTTATTTTGACTAATTCATGACAAATTAATTTGGATCGGACCTTGAAGTTTAGTTTCCAAGTTTTCGAATAATCCTCAAAATGAATGGAAAGACATGCATGCAAATCTTTTTTGCATCTCACATAAATTTGTCAAGTTGCATTGCTGTACAGTATATAGGGAGCGACATGATTTCGGGGACCAATTACCTTAGAGAGAGAGCTTTGCGTGTAAATAAGTATAACACGTGTTTTGGAAACTCACTTTTGGATTTTGATTTGGGTGCAGTTTGCTGTAGCGATTGCTGCGAACGGGCCGTACCGCGGAGCATATGTACTGCTGCCGGTGTGGAAGGCGGCGCGCCTCCACGACTCGGAATCCACGGCGACCTTCCTCATCGTCGGCGGCACCGTGGACACCGGTTTCCGCCCTACACCCGGCCGCTTACCGGCGGACGTCACCAATCAGATAGGTGTCGGCTTCTTTGTACGTACACACGTGGGCACCGTATAATTAAGCATCTGAAATACGTACGATCCAGCATGATATGGTATATGCACGTGTTTTGCAGGCTGATGGGGGAGACAATAATCCTCGGTTAAGCGTATTCTACACGGTGAGAATACCTTATGATACGATGCATGCATCTAATTACTCTTGAAAAAAGAACATGATATTGTTTTTTCCATGCAGAAAAAAAAAGAATCTGATATTGTTTCCTCGCAAAAAACAGAATCTGAAATTTATATTGTTTATTTATTAATGTATATAGCCCGATGGCGGCAAGAGTCAGTGCTACAACTTGGCGTGCGGAGGGTTCATTCAGACAAACAAGGACATCGCTCTCGGCGCTAGCATCGTCAACGGTGCATCCGGTGTAGACGATCATGTACCATACGTGCTGGTCAGCATAGAAAAGGTATGTACTAGTAGTACGTACATGTAATTATTTAATGCTGCTTTATGCATGGAGATTTAGGGAGTAGCTGTCTGCACATTTTAGATAGTGGATTATTTCTTTTCTGTAACGAACATAATTTTCTTGGCAAACAACTCCCTCCATTCAAATACAGTATGGCATTCGATACAGAAAAAAAAGAAACAGAACAGGAAACAAATGTGCCACTGTTTATGCTGAATTGCTGATCGATCGTTCCATTTCATGGATGTGCATGCAGGACGCAGCAGGGCCTTGGCACGTGCTGGTGAACGACACGGACCTGGGCTACTACCCCCGGTCGATCTTCCCGTGGTTGTTCCCGGAGGCAGTGGCCAACGTGGTAGGTGGCGCGGTGCTCAACACCTGGCCCGGCGGCAAGCACACCGACACCGTCATGGGCAACGGACGCCGCCCTCCCGGCGACGACAAAACTGCAGTCGTTAAGGGCTACTCATAGCTATCAACGCCGCCGGAAGCCAGATCGTTGACCGACCCACCCTCGGCGTCCGCACCGCACCCGACTGCTACAACTTCAGCCTACTTGGCTACGACGAGGACGCACCGGGCATAAACATTGCGTTCGGCGGATCTGGTGGACCCGACTGTGCTCCGCCACCGGCCTAGCTAACGTCAAGGCTGATTTATCTATATATAATAATAATAATAATAAAGCATGAATTTTTTTTTCGGTCTAACATTTTTTAGTACAGGTTTGTCCCTCTATCAAAATAGAAATTAACCCACTGCCACCGATAAGCCAGAACTTGAAAAACAGGTTTGCCCATCCATCAAAATCAAAATAGAAATTAACCCCGCTGCCACCGATAACTAGAATTTGAAAAATAACTAGCGCGGGTCGCGTGCGTGCTTGAGAGTCTACGCCGTCGTGCCGCCTCCGCCGGCTGCCACCACCAATGCCGACTGCCCCATCTCCTCCATGGATCCTCTCCCTGCCGCTTGCTCCTCTTGGATTCATTCCCCTTGTCTCGCGTGCAGCCTCTCATCTAGGGATAGCGGCGGCCCCTCGCTCACCGGCGCCGGCCCTTCGCCCGCCCAACGTCCGGCCCTTCACATGATTCTCTCTACTCGCCCTTCAGGTCCTCCACCATTGACGGTTGCTGCCCTTCTCCACCTGACCACCACCGATAGTTGCTCCTCTTCTCCACCAGACCACAACTGACGGGGCTGCAGTGATCTCTCAACGTTCGGGAGCTTGCATGCTTCTCTCTACTCGTCCTTCAGGTCCTCCACAACCGACGGCTGCTGCCCTTCTCCACCTGACCACCATGGATGATTGCTCCTCTTCTCCACCAGACCACAACCGACGAGGCTGCAGTGATCTCTCAAGTAGGCTCTCAAGAGGTTATTAACATGTCTTTAGTTCGTCAGTCGGTGCTACGTAAGATCTCGCGTGTTTCCCCCTCCTGTGCGTGCAGGCCTGCGGGGAGACGGGTTAAGATTGTTGAACTCACTGTTTCCGTACCTCTCATGTCCTTTTTCATGGCACATGTGAATTCTTCTAGACTTCTTTTCTAGCAGATATAACCCCCTTCTTTTCAGCTTCTTGGCCAGTACCCTCGACCAACTTCTCTCAGAATCTCATCTTCAAAATTCGTTCAAACTTCTTAACTAGTAGTTTCAATGTCAATTTAAAAGTATAAACGATTTTGGCAGATGAGATTCTAGGAGAAGCTGGTCGAGGGTAGCTTCTAGGAAAAGCTGGCCAAGAAGCTGAAAAGAAGGGGACCATAATCAACTTGTTACAGTTCTATGCTTATGATACATACAACGAGAACAATCTGTTGAACTGGATATGACCCTATGGTCAGCTCTGTTGTGTATAGAAAATAGGCTAAATATCTGGATATATATTGCTGATGTAGTGCCTAACTATGGATAAGGAAATTCTTTGTGTGCATTTTTTTTAGGTATTGTGCGCATATATTTTGTTCATGATATATTGCTAGAATTTGTACTTGTGACCTCCTAATAAGTTAAAAAAAACTATCTATGCCGCGACATGCCACTAATTTTAAAAAAACTCACCACCGACAAGAAAATAACTAATTTCTTCCGCCGCAACGCGCGAGCATTTTGCTAGTAGATTTTAAAGGTCCTAGGACAATATGAAATCAAGAAACATTGTTTAATGTGTTAGATATTTCCTAGGGTCAAAAGGGCAATGACCCCTGCTCCAAAAAAATACTAAAGATATATTTAATATTTATGATAAACTTTTAAAGAGTACTCAAAGTTTATCATGATTAGCATTTTTATGTGTCTTAACAATGCATGCAACCGCCGCCACTTGTTCACATATAAAAGACTTTAAAAAATAGTATTTCTTAAAAGAAATTATTGCAATGCAATAACAAATTAAATAATCTAAAAAATAAGATATTACCCCAAATTTCAAAAAAGAAGATATTAGTCGATAGGATCAATGCAACAACACCATCAATCATCAGGTGCCTCGATCCTTGTTGTAATAGATTTAGAAAATGTATGCTCGGATGTAGAAATGTAGCCAGTTGTAAAAGCATTTTCAATTCTACGACACAATATGTTGATCAGAAATTGATTCATCTTTCTTTTTTGTGAAATGGAAATCGATTCATCAATTATGTCACCACATATCCTGTAATTACATACAATTCTACTAAATCATTTATTCAAGCAGCCAACCATGCGAAGTAAGTACAATAAAGAGAAGAGTATATCTGATATTACTATTAATAATGCACAAACACTAAAAATGTTAATTCAACACACCACTGAAATAGAAAAGTTGGACATAGCCACGAGGCCTTCGTGTAATACCTCAATGGGAAAGACACCTTCCAGCAATTAATAATGCACGATCACTAAAAGTGATGATTATGCATGTCATCTGCCATGGCGCTCGACATGAGCAGCGGTGCCACAGCTATCTCGCGTGTGATATGATTCAAGGTTAGCCACCTAGATAACCTCAGTCGACGCCTCTGGCTTTTTCGGGAGTAACCCATGCTCGCGAAGGGGGCGTAGTGCATCATCAAAACCAAGCATATAGCAGCGACGATGACTAGGGCCGATTCATAGATTTTGGGGGTCCTAGTACAATATGAAATCAATGGACCTTGTTTAATGTGTTAGATATTTTTTAGGGTCAATGGGGCAATGGCCCTCCGCTCCAAAAAAAATTATTGGAGATGTATTTAATATTTATGCTAGAATTTTAAAGAGTACTCAAAGTTTACCATGATTAGCATTCTTAGGCATCTCAACAATGCATGCAACCACCCCCACTTGTTCACACATAAAAATTACTGTATGCAATAACAAATTAACTAATCTATACTTTTGATAGATCCATGATCTTTGAAATATCGATGAAGACATTCGAAACCACTTATTTTTATTGATCGAGCGAACTATATATCATGATAGTTATTTTATCAATTTATACTTGTGTACATATGTTTGTGTAGAAAACGAGTTGATGAGTATGTTAGAGATATGCCCAAGAGAAAATAATAAATAGATTGTTATCATATCTTTATGTTTATGATAAATGTCTACATCCCATGCTATAATTGTATTAATCGGAAAAATTAATACTTGTATGTTTTGTAAACATAAAAGGGTCCCTAGTAAAGCCTTTTGTTAGAGTAGCTTGTTGATAAATAGATGATCATGGTTTCCTGATCATGAACATTGGACGTTGTTAATAACAAGGTCATATTATTAGGAGAATGATGTGATGAACACACTCCTATAGTTAAGCGTAGCATAAGATCACTCAATAGTTTGTTTGCTATAAGCTTTCAAATACATAGTAATATAAATCCTTCGACCATGAGATCATGTTAATCATCATCACCTGATGGATACTTTGATGACATTAAACACCACTTCATATCTGGGTGGTTATAAAGGTGGCATTGAGTATTCTGAAAGTATGTGTTAAGGAACATGAATCAAGTGTGAGATTTGTCCATCCATATGACAGATAGATATAATCTGGGCGCTCTCGGTAGAATATCATCAAATTAGTTTGCAAGCATGTGACTGGATCACAAGGGATCACATATCACGGAATGAGTAAAGAGTACTTATCGGTAACGATGTTGAACTAGGTATGCAGAGAGATACCGACGATCAAACCTCGAATAAGTAAAGTATCGTGAGACAAAGGGAAATTGGTATTATATGTAAATGGATCATGCGATCACGAAGTT
Source organism: Avena longiglumis (assembly GCA_030063025.1). NCBI lineage: Eukaryota > Viridiplantae > Streptophyta > Magnoliopsida > Poales > Poaceae > Avena > Avena longiglumis. The sequence continues at coordinate 139,321,538 of CP125976.1, forward strand.
ATCATAGAAATATGTGGGAGCCATATGAATTTTCAGATTCCTCTATTGGTTATTGATCGGAGAAGTGTCTTGATTATGCCTGCATAATTCACGAACCATAGGGAGACACACTTAAGGATTCGATGTTGTTTAGTAGATATGGAAAGTGAGTTGGAGACTGAATGTTGTTCGGAGTCTCAGATTGGATACGGGATATCACGAGGAGATCCGGAATGGTCTAGAGAATAAGATTCATATAAGGAAAGTCCTATTTCGGGGTTCGGAAATGTTTTTTGTGTCCCACCGCTCCGGAGAGGGAAGGGTACATGAATGTGTCATACCAATGTAGAATGGTTGCATCATGTCCTAGGTCACTTGGCTAGGCAGTGGAAAGTTAAATAATTAAATTCTATTTTGAATAGTCAAACTCCAATTTGAAAAGTCAAATCCCATCATTTATAGTCAAACCAAGTGGAGGGAGAGGAGGAAACCTAGAGGAGGAAGGTTTACCCTCCCTCCCTTGCCGTCGACCATACAAGGGGAGTTGGGAGAGGACTCCTCCTTCCCTAGCCGTCCCTCCCAACTATAAAAGGAGGGGGTGGGGCGCCCTCTTGGCCTCACCCCAAAAAACCCTAGGTCGACTGCCCCCTCTAATCCATAGCCGCCCTAGAGCCTCCTCTAAACCATCGCCGCCTAGCCTTGCCCTAGCCGCCAGCCACCTCCAACCCCTCGACTTTTAAACCCTAATTTCCGAGGCCTCTCTACTCCACCATACTCGCTTCGTCTTAACCGAAGCCTTGCGAGATCTACTCCTCCGTTTCACCACCACACCGTCGTGCTGCTAGAATCGAGAGGAGATCTATAACCTCCGTTGTCTGCTGGAACAAGGAAAAGGAAGGTCTTCATCAAGTACCGTACGTGTGACCGACTGCGAGAGCGCTACCGGAACATGGCGCCGGAAGGATCATCTACACGATCTTGAGATTGACAAGTAATCGACTACATCAACCACGAGAATCTGATCTCGGTAAACGCTTTGGATCTACGAGGGTTAGTACTCTATCAACTCGTTGCGTCGATCTCGTAGATTAGATCTTGGCTTGTGTGTGTTCATGCGATTGAAATGTTTTGTTTTCCATGCTACGAACCCCTACAATGGTATCAGAGTCGTGTTTATGCGTAGATATGTTGCACGAGTAGAACAAAATGGTTATTGTGGGTAACCTCTGCTGCCTGCTGGAACAAGGGAGAGGAAGGTCTTCATTGAGTACCGTACGTGTGACCGACTGCGGGAGCGTTACCGGAACATGACGCATGAAGGATCTTCTACATGATTTTGAGATCGACAAGTGATCGACTACATCAACCACGAGAATCCGATCTCGTTAAATTCTTTGGATCTACAAGGGTTAATACTCTATCTATTTGTTGCACTGATCTTGTAGATTAGATTTTGGATTGTGTGTGTTCATGCGATAGATTTTTTGTTTTCCATGCTACGAACCCCTCCAGAGTAAACATATTAGGCACTAAATTAGCAATAAGATGGAATAGTTTCTCAAACATATAAGATGGAGGCAAGTAGAATTGTTGGGAATCAGAGGAGATTTGGTTGTAGAATAATATAGGTATGCGATTGATAAATATACTCACAAACTCGTAAAGGAATGTGAGGATATGTGTTATTCTTTACATTCGGAGAGACCAACAAATCGTGTCATCAAGTAAAAAAATATTAAATAATGTTAGAGTATTTTTTTTTGAGAAATAGAAGTAAGAGTAGAGTCATGATAGGCTATAGCTTAAATCATCTATATTTTATTTTTTAGACAACCATTTATACTTTCAAGAATTATTGTACATTGCTAGACGACAGAAGTATTAGCCAAATATAATATATAGATAAGTCATGGGCCAAGGCCCCTAGACCATGGGGCCCCAGAGCGAGCACCCCTATGCCCCTCCCTATGGGCCGGCCCTAACAACGACGACGAGAAGTAGGCTAGGCCGAGCAGGTACAATAGCACCCAATATCGCCATCTCCACGTGCGCTTCTCCTCTCTCTAAGAGCTCGTTTGGATCCTATCATTTTATTTCATTTGGTAGAAATGAAATTATATAAAATTCCATACAAATGACAAGGTAGCAAAACGAACTAAGGTTACATAAAATAAAAACCATCATTTGGTGTTGGAATCAAGGTGGCAGCCATAGAATTGGTTACAGAATTCATTTGTAAATTCCATGGTTTTTATTTCACATATGACCTTAATTCCTTTTGATACCCTATTATTTTTGTGAACATTTCATTTCATTTCTACCAAATGAAATAAAATGATGGAAGCCAAACGAGCTCTAAGTGGTTCTCCTTCCTTATTTTATTCTCACATTTATGTGTTTTCTACTAGATTTAGAAGAGAATTGCCACGATACCATTAGAAAAAATCAAGAGATCCAAAATACCACTGTGGCATCCCGCAAAACCACTACTAGAAAATCGCGTTGAATTTGTGCATTGCATCGTCATCATCATGCATTGTTCGCATAAAACTATGTTGCAAAACCCGATTTATTTTCCAAACGCCCCATCTTATTTCAAACACCAAAAACCGGGTCCCCAAAATATTTTGGTTTGCCGATATCGGTTTGCAAAAACTTTGTTTGAATAAATAAAATATTTAATTTATTTTAGCGGGGCAGTCGAACGGGCCGAAGCGACCCGAACGACCGCCCCAGATTTTACAAACGGTCCACCTACCTGCCCCTCTAAATCCTAAGTCTACCTAATACTCTACCCACCCCTCCCAGCCACATCACCCCAACCTATCCTAGCACGACACCTCACCACACCCCTCACCCCATTAACCGTGAAAGCATCTCTCTCTCTCTCCCTCTCTTTCACCTCCCCACCCAAAGACACAACACCCGCACTAACCGCGCGCACGCCATCCCGCTCCCCTGGCCACCCGTGTCGGCCCCACCCGCTCACACGCCCCACAGCGTGGCTCCACAGGGTCCCACGCCCTGCATCCCTCCTTCCCCTGTTCTTCTTTCTGGCGCCAGCGCGCCTGAACCTTCACCCGTCGCTCCTCCCGCCTACGGCCTGCCACCCTCTCTCCCCTTCTTCCACCCCATCGCCGCCGCTCACGCCAGCACCCGCCTCCACCGCCACCAGCCGCGCTCCTCCGGCCACCACCCTCTCCCCTACCTCCGCCTCCGGCCACGTGCTCCTCCCGCTCACACCCCTTGCTGCCATGTCAGCCGAGCTCCTCGCTCCGCTCGCCGCCCTCCTCATGGGAGAACCTCTAGTCGCCAACCCTCCTCCCCGCGCCAAGCGCTGGGCCGCCTCCCGCGCCAAGCCTCGCCTCCACCAACAGCGTCGCCGCCCTTGCCCGGCCTCTGCTACACCCGCCGTCGCGCCAGACGGCAGCCCTCGCGCTCCCTCCTCGCCTCGCGCGGCGCCGCCCTCGCCACGAGCTCCGCCGCGCACCTTCCTACTCCGCGCCCCTGGGCCGCGCCGTCCGCCGCCCGCGGCGCTCGTCTCCCCAGTCCCGGCGCTCGCGCTTCGCCCGCCTGCCAACCTCCGGCGCTCGCGCCAGACGCAGCGTCCCGGCGACCTCCCGCGCCGCGCCACCGCGTCCCGGCGACCCCTCCGTGCGCCTCCGCCGACCTCGCCGCCGGGCCCTCGTCCTCCGCCTCCCGTCGCAGCGGCCCCGCCTGAGCCCGTCTCCGGCGACCACCGCCAGCAGCGTCCCGGCCGGCCTCGTCCTCGAACCCGTCAGGCCCCGACCCTTCGCCTCCGTCCTCGTCGGCGGCACGCCTTCCCGCTCACGAGAACCTCCACCGCCGGACGGTCCCGCCGTCCGTCCCCATCCCGCTGCCGGGTGGGCCACCTGGTGCTCTAGTGGAACGCGACAAGACCTTCAAGACCCCTCGAACGACAAGTACCACCTCGAGGAACGAACCCCGGACTCCAAGTTCCCGAAGACCGTGTAGGCAGATCCCGAGATCGACGCCGACCGATCGAACTAGATGGACCAAAGCGAACCTCATGATCTCCTTCCGAGCGGCGTTGGCGCCAGCGACAAGATCTTCGCCACGAAACCCGGCGCCAAGATCTCCTCTCGGACCCGAAGCCGTCAAGACCCTAGAGACCCCGACATCGGACGGCAGAATCAACGCGACGGAACCGGAGACACATGCACGGAAAGTACTTCCTCGAGGACGTCAATCTGCACTCGGCGAGAACCACGACGCCAAGACCGCCACCGGAACACCAAGTTCTCCATCAAGGAAAACAAGGCCGTCGACGTGGAACCGTGAACGCCGAGTGCTTCACCGGACGAGAACTTCCCGAACGCCAAGACCGTCACCGTCGACAAGTGCACCTCCGGGCAAGGTCCCCATGAGCGGCAAGTCCGACAACATGACCAAGGCCCGGATGCGTCAAGACCTACCCAGTCCGAGAATGACCCGAACCACGGACCTGGACCTGTCGAACCGGACCGGAACCCCGAGTTCATCGAACCCCAACAAGATCGCCGAACCCTAAATGTGTGAACCACTTCCAGGAACCCTATTTTTTATAACATAATACAACTTGTCGCATATTAAATTGTCATTCCGCATGCATAGCATTGGTTTGGGGGCCTTATGCCGATTCACCTAATAACTAAATATGGGGCCCATATGCGGGCAACTCCAACCTTATATTGGCCTCATTTAAACTTGTGTAGCGAACCGGTATCTCATCTCGTCTTGATATAACAACATTTAAAATTGCGGGGTAGGTAAATAACTTGAAACACCTAATTAATTGTCGGGACCCCGGTTCCGCTTAATCTTGACCTAATTGCATCGCACATTTGCCATGTCCTCCATCATGCATGCATCATGCCGATCTTCTGCCGTTGTATTAAATACTGCATCCGGTGTTTCCTCTAGTGTTCTGCTTCTTCGCGGATAAGGCCGTTGAGTTGATGTGAGCTTCGCCCGATCTTCGGATGAAAACCTTCGACAATGTTTTCAGGCGAGCATCTCCCCCTTTCTACCTATCTTACTTTTATAGTATTTACTTCCCTCCTGTTGATCTATTGCTATCTGAGTTGCGATGCTTTAGTTTCCGTGCCGTGATATTCCTGCAGCCCTATATTGCCTTGGACACACCCTATTACATTGTTTGGTAGATAGTTGGACTTGCGTGTCGTAGTCACTTGCTCAAGTGCTATGCGTGTAAGTCATATGCCACGATTCTTGATGTATTGCCGCATGTTGATGTTGGAGATGATCCTAGTTTTACTTATTGTTCACTTTACTTTCTGTTTAACAACTAAAATTGAATAAGCGAGAGGCATCGGTGGGTGATAGATAATATTTGGTTTCGAGCCCACTTGTGTCCGTAAGACCCCGAGTACTTGATACTGTTCCTTGATTTTGCGCTATCCACATCCGGGAGGTATATGGGACCCCTGAATCGAGCTTGATTCATCTTATTTCTTGGGGCCACAAACTAGTTTGAGGTTTTATTACGATCCTGTACTTATGCCATGTTTTACTTTATTTACGATTGTCGAGAGCACCTTATCTTAGGTATGCGGAGTGTTTACGCAGTATCGACAAGCCCACACTTCGGGTTCCCGATCGCTTGACCATTGGCGCAACCTTGAGGCCGTCTCGAGCTTGCCTACTCCGTTCGCGGGTTCTACTCAAAGGGTGGCCCCGAAATATTTCTGAATCTGTGATTGTTCGATCGTGAAAGCCTCGTTGGGTTTTGATTTGGTTTTCGAGGTTGATCGGCGTGTGTTGCTATTGGTGCACCCGGCGGGTAAAACTTTAAAGCCGTGTCGCGGATATGGGCGACTTGGAGCACAAGATCTCGATCATAGACAAGCATAACTAAAGTTTATTGCTATAAATTTGACTTATAATGACTAGTAATCAGCTCTACTATAATGGAATGGCTAATTAATCGCCCACCATTGCTTGTTGGTTGTCGCTGCGACAAATGTAACGACTAGTAAGTATTGCAACTTCAACGAATTGGTGAATAAAAGTACCAACAAGCTTTGGGTTTTGGGTTTATCTCATGCTATCTCAGATTTGATTAGTAATTGTTGCAACTACGGAATGGTCAACTAAAAGTGCCCACTGTTTACTTTATCGGATGATTATCTAAACGACTAGTAATTGCTTAGCGATAAGCGAGTAAATAAAGCGCCAGCGGTGTGAGTTCCTCGGTTGACTTCCTCGTTTGGTCTCGAGGAAACACCGAATGGGTTTGTTTGGTGCTAGCTTGGTTGGATCCGGTTAGGTCAATCTCATCCCTCTCGATAACCGCCATTGTATCGAGTCTCTATAGGTTGTTTAGTGCATCTGCCGCTGCTTGATCCACCATACCTATGGCGAGGACCGCGAATTCTAGCCTCGCTGTCTTGGCCTCGATCTTGGCCTTCTTTGTTTCTGCTTTGCCCTTTGTCGGCACCCCTTTTGTTAAGCAGGTTTTGAGATCGACGCCGTTAGCAGGGTTACCCTTCCGGCTTGGCCTGGGCAGGGTTATGGACGCCATTGGTTATTCTTCAGGGCTCTTAGCCCCATTTTCATCTTGTCCGTAGTCGGACGCTCGATCATTTTCAAGGTGATTTGGATCTTTGTATATTATATCTGTATTCCTGACTCTTTGAGTCGCTGCTATATATATCTGTTCTGTGGGTCCCATCGAGGACTGTTGTGTAATGTTATTACTTCGTTTTCCACCCGCACGAAAGTGCCTGGTGGGCACCTTTGAATCGTTTCTATGCGGGTTTGGTGAATTTTGCCCAAACTTGCATAGGTCCGATTCTGAGGGTGTTACAACCACCAAGAAAACTAAACTTATCGAAATACCATCGCCGTTTAGGTTTTTATTATGCCATTACTGTCATATGTCGAGGCGATTTCCGTTAGTCCAACTATATGCTTCTTTTCCTAAAAAATTGTATGATTATTGTCGGTTCTTTTTAGAATGCCAAAGCTGCCCTCGTCTAAACCTAGGTAAAACAAGCCCAACAAATCTACCCCCAGCTCCGTTTTCTTCTCTCCTCCTTCTCCAGATCGAAATGCGCCCGCCCGATCGCCGCGGCTTCTCCCTGCTGGGACCTTCCGCCTCTGATTCCCTTGCTCCGCCTCCGCTACGTCCCTGCCAACCCCCTCCGCCGAGTTACTGCCCAGTTCGGCCTCGGTCCCTGCTCGCTTCAAGCCACCGCTGCAACCCGCCGGACCCTGCTCGGGCAGACGGCCTCCACGTCGGCAGCCGCGTCCCTGCCCCAGCTCAGCCGCGAGGCCACTTCCAACTCGCCAGTCGACCCAGCGGCACCACTCATCTGCTCGCGGGCACTCCCCTTGCTCGCTTCCGATGGTCGATGTGCAGGCCGGCAAGCACGTGTCCATTTCCTCTTTGCCTGAAGTTGTACTGGATCCGAATGAGATGAACACTGATATTTGATTGGTCCTTTTTTTTTTCTTGATCCAATTGATAGATGTCGAGTACAAGCACTGCCCCAGAATCTTGATGCTAGATAGTACCATATTATAGTTGATTGCTCTGTGTTCTCTGTACTTAGGATTAGAAATGGGTGACACCCATACTTTTTTGGCAGACGAGGGGGCTGTGTCCTGGGTGGGCTTTCTCTCCGGTGCCCGTGAACCTACTCTTCCATGTCGCATTAGAGCACCCATCCTCCATCTTACCTTTGCCAGCTAATCCTTTCACTGCAGATGGGAAATGGCTGCAGACTGATTCGATCTGAGAGGTGGAGCAAGCATTAGAGAGGGTAGTTCTGATGGTATAGCTCGGTATTACCAAATTTACTCAATATATGTTGTGTTCAAAACAAATCATGCAACCCTCTAACTCCACCATTCTTGCTTCCAGATCCAGTCAAGTGAGCCAACAAACCAAGAAACCGATGCAACAGAGCAACCAATTGATAGCACACCTGTGACTGACAGCTCCTTCACTTGAAGATATCTGTTCTTCTTTCACATGAAGTTATTTTTGTTCTTTGCATGGAGATCTCATTTCATACTGTTTCAAATTTTATAATATTTTGTATGGAGAGCACACATGACTTTAATTGATGAGTTTATAATATTTTGCCAAAGCTGAGCCCAGGTGATTTTCTTTTACAAGCTGTTCTTTCACAAGTTTAACAATTGGTGTTTATTATTAAAAGGTCTATGGTGCTTAATTTGCAGTTGGTTTGTACCTAAAATAGCCAGCTGCTGTGCTTAGGTTGTATCTACAGAATATTTGAATCTCTTCTTACTAACTATAGTACTATGGTTTAGAGTTCATAGGATACATGTGGTTCTTGCTGAGCAGATTAGTAAGTAGTAGTAATATAGATTCATCTGTATTTACTTTGATAAGCAGATTAGTAAGTAGCAATATCAAATTACGTGTATCTATTATGTCTGGCCAAGAAAATATCGGCAACATATGAGTCATTTTGTTTCTTGGCCGTCAGATACAAAAATCTTATATTTTTTCCTTTGTTGATCTTACTGCACCTAGGAGGTCCATGTTTCATTCCTCTCTAGAAGTGTTGTTTTTTGTCCTCTATAAGAGGAGGTCAGTTTTTGTTTTAACTGAATTTATGTTCTTTTTACAATCCCGTTTTCCATTCTAATTGTCAGCTGGTCGTTTACCTACAGTTTGATAAAGGTATAATGTTGGCATTTGCAAATGCACTGCAAGAAGCTGGAAAGAACAAAAACTCTGCAAAAGTACGCGGATACAGGTTAGGCACTCATGAAAATGAAACAAAACGGGTTCTAGAGCAGATTCAGTGTCATCATATCTTTGGTATTGTTGGTACTTCAGGTAGAGAAGAAATGTAAAAACGGCACACCTGTTCCTACTTAAGTATGTTGCGTTTGCTCAAGTTCCTTCTCTACATAGGCTCTGTTGGTATGTCATTCTATTAAGGACATGACTACCTTTCACGCACCGAATCTTCTCTGAATATTAGAGAAGGGTAATGCGAATGATTTCTTCATAGTGCTTCCTTATTTAGTGTGTTGCCTTTGCTTAATTGGCCAATTGGGATTGTGCCCTATCGTGAATGCGGCCGTAGGAGAAGTTGAGTACTGCATGATAGATTGAGTGTTAACATGGTTTTGTTTGTATCCCTGTGGTGTTGTCGAATGAGCATATAATCGATTAAGTATAAATGATTGGATATGTTAGTTTCCTCGCAGGCAGTCTTTGCTCAAATTTATCAACTGGGGTTTGCGCCCTATCGTGAATGTCATTGCAGAAGAAGGTGAGAACTGCCATGATTGATTGAGTGTTAACGTGATTTTGCTTTTGTCCCCGTGGTCTTGGAATGAGCATATAATCGATTAAGTATAAATGATTGGATATGTTAGTTTTCCTTGCAGTCATGAATATTTTTTATCCACGGCCTGTTAATTCAGCTGGAGATTCGTTTGGTGAAGATGTCTTCGACTCAGGATATGCTGGGCTTACTTTGTGACCAAAGAGAACAAAGATAAACATGTGGCGCAACATGCAGACACACAACGAAAGGTACTTAATTGTGTCGCATTCGGACAGAAATTAGTAGGAGTATTTACCACTTTACTAGCTTGGTATTTACCACTTAAGTAGCCTGGAGAAAGATAAACAAGTGTCTCTGAGATGTGCGTGTAACTGGTGGTCTGCACCTGTAGACATACATTATGTCTGTATTAGTTGTTGTGCTGTGTAATCGGTCTACTATTTCATCATCACCACCACCAAAATAATAATGGAACGCCCAGAATTTAGCCTTGCTGAGTAGTGTTTTTTTTTGTGCTGCAGCATATCAGGTTGGCTTACTGAACGGCCAGCCTTGGATATGCTTACTCCATCAATTATATAGCTTTAGGCAGAAACGGGAGGGTGTGCATTGTTCTGCTGGGGAGGAACGCTATCTCATGGTTGTGCCGGCCACGCTTATTGGCACGGAAATCGTACCGATTTCACTAGAGATCATATTCCTGTTGTTGTGTCTTATACTAGATTTAACTCACGTCTCTACAGATGCCAACTCCAAGTGCTCAATACTTGATATCTACAGAAACTGATGCACCTGCAAACACAAGGTATTCTGTTTAGCTGGCTGTGTGCTTAGTTTCCGTGTACTTTGTGACAGTTGTTGGATCCACGTAGTTGTAGAGTCTGCTATTTTTCTTCTTCTTCAGGACATGTTGCTCCTTATGGTTATAACCCAAGCCAAGAACAAGCCCCTGCTCTCTTTGTCTACATTTTTTTTACCTCGCCGTGCGCCTTTTATTAGGTCAATCTATGTAACTGTATTGTTGCAAAAATAGGATGGACAATCAGCTATGTACCCAGAAAATAAGACTGAATAATCACTGCCGTCCTCTTCCTCTCTCTCTTATTTTTAGTTTTTTCCAGTGCAATGATTCACCCTGCCATGGGGACAGAAAGGTCCAAATTTGAAGTAGTACTTGCAAGAGCACGGGGTGTACTTTCACTAAGGAAATCATACTCTGGTTTGGTGAGGACAACACTAAAATTGTTTGCACTCAGATTCAGTTTTACAACATGCAACTTTCATAGAGAAGTATGTTCGGCTATCTTACTACTCAGGATCTCAGGATAACTCTGCAGTCAACATTGCAAAGTAAATTTACGTGAGGTAAATGGCGATACCACCTATATAGGGCAGCTTCCAATCGGGAGCGTAGCCGTTTCGGTCGAGAACTGCTGTTTCCGATTCGCGTTGCTAATGTTCGTCTCTCGCGCCGTCCACGCTGTTAATCTATTATCTCCTCCACTGATGCACCACCTGAGCCGCACACTGTCCGACCTATCCTGCTCCCAGGAAAGCTGCAGTGAGCTCTCCCATAATATGTTTGGGTCTAGACTCTTTCATTGGCACGAAGGTGCCCAAAACATTAACAAAATGAGGCGTGTAAAAAAATCAAATAGTAAAGCAATAAGGTTCATTTATCCATAGCCATGTGGGCTTCTTTTATGTGACTGAAAAATGCAAGATCGGTAAGGGATAAGGATGTCCAACATTTCGACCTATTTAATAGCCCCAGACCATCTGTACTGTTGCATATTGACCCAAATAAGCAAAGATGCAATACTTGCAAAAAAATACAATGAACGGTAAAATTTATCGCGCTTTTCTTTCATGCTCCTTGGATGGAAATTTTTTATCGGTCATTTTCCTCGTGCAACTTACAGAGCAATATGCACAAAATAAGTTAATGGCAAAATAGGGTGAATGGTACTTGAATAGTAATTTTTTTTCCGTTTTTCTTTTCATGCCCCTTCAACATGAACCTTTTACCCTTTTTCTGACACAACTTTCACAGCGATATGCACAGAATGAGTTCACGACACGGGCGCAACGTGTCGTCGCGCCTACTTCCCTATTATTAAACAAGAACTACATATGATATTCATCTCGTAAACAAGGATCCACCATCAAACATGCATAAAAGTGATCACAATCATGTATGGTAACTCACTAATTCATGTTATCTAACGACATCCAAAGAAAATACGGAGATTATAACAAGGTACTACCATAAACCCATAGCATAGGGGGTGAACTACTACACAAACCGTTTTAGGGGTGAACTACTACACAAATCGTCAGTTGATTCCGAACACACATCCCATGCCGATGTAGACCACATAGATGCTCAAGATGGAGATGGTGCCGAACCCGGTAAACAACACCCCTATGAAAAGTTGCTTCCAGCAACTCAGTTTCCCCATCCGCAGCGATAAGGCAAGGAAGAGGCTCCAAAGCACGCAAACAGTCAAGCCTAAATGCGATACCGCAGCGACGAAGATGCACACTCGGCGCATCATCGGCACGCGGGGCTCTTCTGTAGCCACCTCCATCTCCTTTCCCGCACCAAGAAGTGACATGAGGAACTCCACTATAGTAACGCAGAGACCGATGCTTACCACTTCGTACAATTGTGCAACGTCGTCGACGGTGGCGTCACAACTTGAACTCAAAGGCCTATACATGATGGATGACGTCGGGGCCAACGTCAGCCCCAAGAAGGCTATAAGCAAGCCAAAGCCCATGGTTCCGGCGACAATATTGAAAATCTTGCCAATGCTCTTAAGATCATGTCCTGTACATATGAAACAAATGATTTCAAGGTACATTGTGCTACTTCCTAGAAGATTAAATACAATGAGCAACTAACATTAATGATGTGAAGGAACCAAGGGTAAAATAACTTTTCTTTAACTTAAAGAACAACTCTTATCCTTGAGATATAGAGATTGCTAACCTAAAATGTAAATTGGTTCATACACCATATACATTGAACTTTCAAAAGAAGTCTTAAAGTAAGTAATCTAATTCAGCATATAGATTAATGTTAAGTATTTAAGTTGCTTCAACATCATGTAGCGGCAATTTACCAATAAAAAATCCATAAATATAAATTAGTATGTCCCCTCGTTATAATATATAAGAGAATATGAATCTACGACCACACGATATTCACGATTCAAATGGAAAAATAAATCATAATATCAAATTTTCCAAAAACAATTGTTGTTCGTATACACACCTTATGTTTCGATGATTAATAAAGCACACATGTTCTCTAAAAAAACATTCAGTAGTTACCAGCGAGGCATGGAAGTGAAAACTTCTCCTTGTCGACTATAGGGCGTTGAGAATCCTGAAGCACAATTGTCTCCCGCAGGTGGTGGCGATGGTCGCTCTGCTGCTTTGTTGCCAACTATTACGAATAAAAGAACAATGTCAGATGGTGCTAAAAAGATTGTTGGTGCTAAAAAGATTGCTGGATTTAGCGCTAAAAATTCTTTGATCATGTATATATCATTTGTGAATCAAAATTATAACCTTCTATATTTATCAAATAAAAATATAATCATATTAATTTTGTCTTAGTAAAGTGAAGGAATGAGACGGATTAATGGGAGAAAGAATATGAATGGGGCCTTCAAAAAGAAGAAAAAAGAAGAAAAAAGAAGATAGGATGGAAATGGTGATGGCTAAGTCTTTTTTTGTTGGGAGATAGCGTTACAGGATATGTGAGTTGGATGGTATGAAACTCAAAGGTGTTTTTAGAATTAAATTATTTACCAAAAAATATAAATTTGACCAAAGTATGTCTTTTGGTCTTGGAAATGCCAAATAAACTAAAAAAATCCAAGAGAGGACAACTAATTTGAGAAGTCATGAAATACCCCTAACATATAATGAAATATTAAAATTAAGACTATGTCCAATTTTTCAAAAATATAATAAATGAAAAATGAATGAAACAAAAAATTGAATCCAGTTATTTAATAAATTCAATAGTGCATAAGATTAATATGAAAGATCATATCAACATACTTAAAACTCAAAAAAGAGGAACAAGAATGTCCTTTCATGTAGGAAACAAAGGATTTGATGGGTTATCTAGTTTGAATCTCAATGGCATTAAAAAAACAATATTTGGAACTATGAAAATATCATATATGGTTTAAAATATCAAATAAACTCCAAAAAGAAAAATATTATGATTTCATAGTTTATTTTGTAATATAAGCATAGTATCATCAAAATATCTCGAGAATTAGGACGACAACATGATATAAGATGTGTATAACCAAAATCACACATGGACATTAATATGTTCTAAATTGTCATGTATATATATGGACTAAAAGACATGTATTAACCAAGATATGACGAAGTCTCTTGAAAATGTACCTCTACGGTCTCATATTCTTCACACTCAAAAAAAATCTCCTCTTCCGCAACGGAGCTCGTCTCGTTTTGCACACCAAGCTCCAAGTCACACTCCATAGTAGTGCTCCTAGATGAGAAACAGTAAATGATCCAATCTAGTGTTTTGAATGGAGAATAATAATAATGTGAAGAACTCATTTGGCAATAATGTATGATGCATTATCTATATTTCTACTTGTTGTAATCATTTCTTTGAGTGTTTGTTTCAGCAATAAGTGTGCTTAAATTTCACAATAGTGGGTGGATCAAGAGTATCACTAATGGTATTGTCCTAGAATACTCCTAGCATTTAGATTTCTGATATGGTCTATAAGATATTTGCAAAATTATTTAATCAATAAAATTGATTTGCATCAAATAATGAACCCACAAAAAATATGAAGCTTCCGAGGTGTACTAAGACATTTAGGGAAGTTCATAGTGCTAGCAATTAATTTTATATGATTAGTTATGAATTTCCAAAATTCACATAGTTATTTATGCAGTTACTGAAATCTCCAGGGGTTTAATCTACATGTTTACTGAACTACAAAGTTTAGAGAGTGAACCACAAGTTTTCGGAAAGATAAAAGTAATATGAAAGTAATATACTTTGAAGTATTAAAAGACAAAATACTATAGTGCTCGAACGATGGGACCTGCATACATGCACTGGTAGAAAACGCCCCATGCGTCCCGGTTGGTAAGGGCCATTAGTCCCGGTTGCCCAACCGGGACGGGGCAATCGGGACTAAAGCTCTAACCTTTACGAACCGGGACTAATAACCTGCTGCCGCGGCAGAGATTTGGCCCATTTCTCTGCCGCGGCAGAGAATTCATTTTGGCACATTTTGTTGCCGCGACAACATTTTCGCCACTTTTTGTGCCGCGGAAGAGAATTCATTTAGGTTGTTTTATTGTTTATTTAGTGTTTTGCATTTATCAACGAAGGAACCTTATATTACACAAGATCATCATGACAATATTACATTCAATACACGGATCGAGTTCATGCACTACATACAAAAGTTGCTATTCGATGCTACCGGCCAATTCCTTCAAAGTTGCTATTTTTACAATCCCTATTGTCTATATACAGCAGAATAGTATTCCCCTTTCGGGTCTAGGACTTACGCATCCAAAATCCGTCAATTCCTCTGAATTGCTCAGACGCGATCCGTTGGCGGAAGACCGCCCGTGAGCGTTTGATCTGATTTAAAAAAGGAGCCTATGAATGAAACTAAACACAATTTGTTTGAAATTAAAACTATAGAAATTGTTTACGTCGTGGAGTTGCTCTAAATTTCTGCCCTTCTCATCGCGTCTGCCGGATGAACTCGCAAACATAGTATCCACAGAGATTGTTACACGGTCCTGCGTCGGGCACTTTACGAGAACGAGTTCAATCAAAATAATAATCAAGCATGATAATAACTGTATCAAAACTAGAATCAAAGAGATGCGGATATAGCTAGTGGTGCTTACATCGAGTGCTTCAAATGGAAGCTCCTCGTTCCAAACACCCCTAGCCTTTTTGGTGAACCTTTTCCAAGCGCTGCCGTGAAAGCGAATAAAATAAGTTATTAAGTACTTGATATCATAAAATTCCACGTTGCTGATATAGTGTCGTAATGATCAGAATTACGCTGGAGAAGTATCTGCATGTCCTTCCACGTCTCAAGGGGTTTATGTTTGAGTCCATGACTAGTACACGCTTTTTGTCAAGTTGAATGATTAAGAATATAGTGGCACTGCGAATGCGAGAACTAATCAATTATATACTTAACATCGAGTAAGCGAAATAGAAAGTGTATACAAGACAATAACACTCCTTTGGAAGTTGTAAGGAAATAGTATTTCCCTTTTGGTTTCTTGAAACCTTAGCGTGTACTATATTATCCTCTGTATCACGGGGCTTATTTTGAGATTAGCTTCATGAACCCAATATGGGTCAATGAAGCCAATGTCATAGATTTGTCCTCTGCTGCATTCGAGAATCTTCATTACGCATATTACGGTATGATTATATACATGCAATAAACAAAATAATATAGCTGGAGACTAAATTAATTACAATTAGTACTTACAGACAATGACGCGATGATCGATTTTTCCAAGGCGTCTTGATTGAATAATTGAAATAGTTCATCAAATTCAATGGATATCATGTCATCCATTTCTTTCCCATGATGCTTTTTTGTAACCCTCAGCACTATCCAGTTAGCCCCGGCGGACGTGGCATGCATGTACCAGTTATGCAATCTTCGCATTTTTATTGAAAGATTGTTTACCTCCTCGAGTTTGTGAGAGGTTTGCCGTCTTGGTATTTATATGCTACTTCACTCATGGGGAAGAACTCTAAGGGATAAATCTTGGGCAATACTCATACCTTGAGCAGCGGCAACTTCTCCGTGTGCAACTACCTCGGATCATCTTGCTCTTGACCCCATTTGCTCGACCCACATTGGTTTGAGAAATCACCTTGAGAGGCGCAAGTCTGTTTTGCTTGTTCTCCGAGAGCTGAACAGATTTCCGCTTGCATCGATCGCTCTTGAGGCTTTTGTGCCGCATGTGACTTGAGAATAGAACGGTCATAGTCTGATGACAGCTTTGGCTCGGGTTGATGAAGATTCTTTCGCATTTTAAACATTTTGGCCTTTTCTTTTTTGGTGCTGGGGAACTCTGGCTCTTTCGGCCGCCTCAGCTTAGCGAAAAACGCTGTCGTTTCCGCATCAACGATCGCCGCAGTCTCCCCTTCAGTACAGTCATAAGCTCTCTTGGGAGGAACCTTTGGTACTTTTGGAAGAGGCTCTTGTTTATGTTTCGGCGATCGCTACGGCCAAGATGGCGATGCGCTTACGCTTTTATCTGAGGCGCGGTGATAGCTCCGTGGCGATGGCTGCACCGGAGATTGGTGAGGCGGCGAGGCGGGTGACGGCAGGCGAGCTGGCGACCTCGGCTGGAGACGGGTGAGGCGGCGAAGATGGCCTTGGCGTGTGATTTCGAAGCACGATACATTCCTTCGGTCATAGAATGGTGACGTTTTTTGCGTCACCCAGCACAGTCACATTGTAGGGGTTCGTAGCATGGAAAACAAAAATTTTCTATCGCATACAAACAAACAAGCCAAGATCTATCTACTAGATTGTAGCAACGAGTCGATGGAATAACTTACCCTCGAAGATTCCAAAGTGTTTAACGAGAGCGGATTCTCGTGGGTGATGTAGTCGTACTCTTTCCGATCTCAAGATCGTGTAGACGATCCTTAAAGGCTGCGTTAAAGCGCTTCAATCGGTCACGTTCGGTACTCGACCAAGACCTTCCTCTCCCTTGTTCCAGGCAGCGGAGGTTGTAGCACTCTCCTCGCGATTCCGCTGGCGGCGTAATGCGGAAGTAGAGGAGATCATGAGCTCGCCTTAAGCGGGCGAGTATGGTGGAGTATGAGAGAGCTATTAGTGGTCTAGGGATTAGACACACCAATTATAAGGCTCTAAACCGCAGGCTAGAGCAATTAGAATCTCTAAACCAAGCGGCTCTAAAGGAGATTAGAGGATAGGAACTTGTGTGTCTGTGAGGAGGCCCCGCCTCCTTTTATAGGTGGGAGGGGCCAAGGGAGGAGTCCCTCCCAAGTCGGCCTTGGTTGGCGCCCGGCTTGGAGGACTCCTCCTCAAGTCGGTTCAACCACCTCTTGCTTGTTTCCCAGTTCTGTTTTCCACAGTTCTGTTTTCCACGGTTTCTGTTTTACCGTTTGACTTTCAAACCGGCGGTTTGACTTTTAGTTTTGGAACAGCAAGAACACTTAGTACATGATGAAATCATTCAATATGTAATGACACATTCATGTACCTCCCCGGAGTCTTGGGACAATCCGAACCTTCTAGAACATTCGATGAAAACAGGAATCATTCCGAACTCAAACAGGACTTTCCTTATATGAATCTTATTCTCGCCCATTCGGATCACCTCGTGATATCCGGATCCCATCCGAGACTCGAACAACATTCGGTCTCTTTCTCATAATACCATAACTACTCAAACAACGTCGAATCCTTAAGTGTGTCTCCCTACGGTTCGTGAATTATGCGGACATGATCGAGAAACTTCTCGAACAATAACCAATAGAGGAATGGAAATTCATATGGCTCCACATATTTCTATGATTACTTTGCGATCGAATGAACCACTTACATACGATACCAATTTCCCTTTGTCTCACGATAGTTTACTTATCCGAGGTTATGATCGTCGGTATCTCTACATACCTAGTTCAACCTCGTTACTGATAAGTACTCTTTTCGTTCCGTGATATGTGATCCCTTGTGAGCCGGTCACATGCTTGCAAGCTAATTGGATGACATTCCACCGAGAGGGCCCGAGTATATCTATCCGTCATATGGATGGACAAATCCCTCTTGATCCATGAGTTTCAACCAATACTTTCCGAACACTCAATGCCACCTTTATAGCCACCCGATTCGGTGTGGTGTTTGATGTCATCAAAGCATCCATCCGGTAAAGGTGATATGCATGATCTCATGGTCGAAGGAATTAGGTTACTATGTATCAGAAAGCATATAGCAATTGAACTATTGAAATGACTTGATCTTTATGCTACGCTTATCTATAGGAGTATGTCCACCATATCATTCTCCTAACGATATGATCTTGTTGTTGATAACATATCAATGTTCATGATAGGGAAACCACAATCATTAATCAACCAACAAGCTAGTGAAGTATAGAGGCTATACTAGGGACTTCAAATTAAGTTTACAAATCACACAAGTATTAATGTTTCCTTGTTAATACTATTATAGCATGAATGTAAACATTTATCATAAACACAAAGATATAATAATAACTATATTTATTATTGCCTCTAGGGCATATCTCCAACACACATCCCCTTCACCAGCAGGGTAGTGAAGATCCAAAACCTCAAAGGTGGGCATGATTTCATCCACGCCGACAACAGCGTAGCCCTCTGGAACCGGACGACAGTGGTAAGTTGGTGTGGGTCCAATTGGTAAGGCATAGCCGACCGCCACCTTCATTGATATGTTCACAACTTTGACATGTAGCTCGCAGTGTGTCATCTACGTGATATCATCCTTTGGGTAGCCAAGGAGCCATCGGTGCATCATCTTCATCGCCATTGTCATCACCGGGACCTCGGTGGAAGCCACCGCTTTTTCGATTATTCGATGCGGTAGCATCGAATGCGGTGTCTTCTTTGAGATGGGCGGTAGTAATTGCTCTTTAAGTGCGTTAATTTCATCTTGTTGTTGCTTTAATCGTTCTTCAATTAAGCGCATTCGCTCTTTACGACTATCTGCTTCACCGCCTGTCCTTACTCCTCTCGGCTTCTATCAGATATTTCTTCCTCTCTTGAAACCAGTCCTCCATGGTTGGGAGCCGCTTGTGCCTCGTGTTCGTCCATCATGTTACTTATTTCCAAGGGCGAGTGTGAGCTCATCATTCTCTCTATCGGGAATGAAGTCCCCATCTTTAACAGCCTTTACTGCTTTTCTGATCCTCTCGATTGGCAAGGGGTCTTCTTTATGTCGTATGTTATATATACACCTCCCTTCCGAGTCCAACGTGCCCCCATGCCCGTAAAACCAATTCCTTGCACGTTCTACCCAATCGTTTGTCTCTGGGGTGATCTTTTTATCACGCAGTTCCTGCTCAAGTTTCTCCCACTTAGGAATGCCAACCCTGTAGCCACCTTGCCCCATAGTATGGTGATACTTCTTCTTAGCAGCATTCAGCTTATTCGTTTCAGACATTTTCTTAGCCTTTTATGATTTCTTGTATTCCACAAACTCAAGCCAGAATGGTTTTATCTTCTCAAACTGAATATTCTTGAAATCGGGAGTCTTCTTTTTCACGACATAGTCAAGGTGCAATCTTTTCTTCCAGTTGGTGAAACACTGGGCCATCTTCTTCAAAGCCCACTCCCTGACCTTAGCCTCCATGGCTCTCCCATGTTGTAAGGCGTCCTCAACTGGATCCTCCGCATTTGGATCCAGCTCTATCTTCGGTAGTTTGAAATTAACCATGAGCCTCTTACACAGTAAATCTTTGGCGTGGTTAGGGACAAATAAACATGTTCCCTCTTCATCCGCATTAGCAGGCCTATTCCAATTTCTAATGGTGATCGGGATTAAGTCCCTAACGATTACTCCGCATTGTGCCACAAATTTGGTTGCGACAACTTGGGATCTGTCGGTTTGCGTCTTGACATCTTCGATCTGAACCTCTCATGGTGTTGCAACTTTTGGTTGGGCCTCGTCGCTCTTTTCGAGATTCCTTCGATCCGGAGGGCTAAAAGAAGAAAGATCGTCGTTACTATTTCTATATAGATAGCAGATGATTAATTAATGAATTGATTTATATTACATGCACCTCGCCGGAGCGGTCGTCTTCTCGATTACACAAGCCATCACCTTCTCCCTCGCGGAAGGAAACACCTTCAACCTCAAACAAGTTGTCTATTCCGGTAAAAAGAGGATCACCCTCACCGGAGTTGTTCAGAAACGTTGATACGTCTAAATTATCTTCCCCACGGATCACACCTTGGATCGACTCTTCCTTTTCTTCGTCTCTGACGTGTGGGTCCATATTTTCTGCATAGGTGGAAAAATGAATAAGTCAAAGCGGCTAAAGGAGAAAGTTAAGGAGAAAGTTAAGGAGAAACCCTAATATATACATACACAATAATAAAAATGAAGAGAAACCCTAAACCCTAAACCTATATACAAAAAGGAAACCGTGTAGTAGATAGGTAACTCTAGCTAAAATCAATTAAAATCAATATTTCGGAGTTCCGAGGGGTGTAAAACCTAGTTCGGAGAAACCTCGGATGCATATGAGAGGGGAACATGAGTATAAGGCTACAAAAGGGAAACTATCCAGCAGATAGGTAACACTAGATACTAACAAAATAGCATACTGGAATCGATTTAAGAGGGTTCAGAATGCCCTGGCGAAGGCACATTGTCGAACCCACATGCACCTAAGGGGTATTAATGATTCCTTATCTAACCACAGTGACTGACAATGTGAATCGGGTCTAGGGCTACCCACAGTGACTGACCAGTGGGGCCGAAGACCAATAATACCAAACTAATTAATAAACCTAATAAAACCTAACTAATAATAAACCTAATAATCGAAACACCGAAAAGAAAGTATGATGATATGACAAGTTAATTTGCATTGGAATGTAACCCTAAGACATGCTCGACGATTTAATCGGGGTTCCGACGGGTGAAAACCCTAACTCGGGGAAACTCCGGAACATATGAGAGGGGTGCATTTGTTCTTCTAATTATACTTGTCATTTTAATTGTTGAACAATGCATGATTATAGGTTAAATAGATAGGTTTCATTTTTCTGAACAATTTGATATATTATTTGTATTTTTTTACTTATAAATAAAAGATATTGAATTTACAAGTTTATATCAATTTCGGAATTATTAAATCATTTAAAATTGAATTCTTGTGTCAATATGACATCAGCAAAGGGTTGTTTTTACCAGAGAACCTAGCCACATCCTTTGAGTCTGGGCCCTAGGCCACATCGGCAAGCCACCGTGGTGGTCAAAGGTCGTGAGCCGTGGGCCCACATCAGTAGTGGCTCGCCATCATTCGCGCCTACTACTTCACGCCTGGCTCATGTAACGCCGCCATGATTCGCCATTTCGCTGCCCGGCCCCGTATCGCCCGTGACCAGCGTGGCAATGACAGCGTGTGACGTGCCGCCCCGAACCCCGTAGCCCGCGTATAGGAGAGGGGCATACCTGCTGGCGGCGATGACGCGCGGCGGCGGTTGGAGGTTGTGGCATCCCGCAAAACCACTACTAGAAAATCGCGTTGAATTTGTGCATTGCATTGTCATCATCATGCATTGTTTGCCTAAAACTATTTTCGCAAAGCCTGATTTTGTTTTCTAAAACGCCCCGTCTTGTTTTCAAATTCAAACCCGGGACTCCGGATTATTTGTTTTGTCGGTTATCGGGTTGCAAAGGCCCTGTGTTAAATAAATAAAACATTTAATTATTTTTAGTGGGGCAGTCGAACGGGCCGAATCGACCCGGACGACCACCCCCAAAATAAAACGGTCCACCCCAAAATTCCTAGTCTACCCAGACCTATTCTACCCACCCCTCCTCCACATCACCCGGACCAATCCCTAGCTGCCACCTCACCCTCTCCCTCCCCTCTACCCAACCCCATGCCTCCACTTGGCCACCTCCTCCTCCACCCCCTCTCTCTCCTCTCTCTCTCCCTCCAGCCCACTCCCCACTCACCCCGCCCTGGGTCCCACCACCCGGCCCCACCCCCTGGCCGCGTGTCCCGCTCCCCCCTGGCCCGTCTTCCTCCTCCCGCCCGCTCCCTCTCACCACCGCGCGCTCCCCGCCCCTTCTCGGCTCGCTCCGGCCGCTCCCGCCTCCTTCCCCCCGCCGGCCGCTCGTCCCCTCTCCCCGCCCAGCCCCGGCGACCACCCTCCCCCTCGCCACGTCTCTCTCCCCATCCACCCCTCTCTTCCCCGACGCTCGCCTCCATCTCCTCCCGCCGCCGCCCTTTGCCAGGCTCGCCGCCGCCAACCGCCTGCTCCCCCCTCTCCGCGCGACCCCGACGCGCGGCCCTCACCGTGCCTCTGCAGCACCATACAAGTACCCGTTCAAGTGCGGCATGTGCTCCGCGTACCACGCCAGTTGGGGCTGATCCAGTCACTGTTTCGAGACCGTCGACTTGGGCCAGTTGCTAGGATCTACTTCGTCCTCTACCGCAAGATCGCCCTAGAAACCAAGTGTTACCTCCCGAACCAAGACCTACTACGGACGCCGAGACCCCCGAACCGATCCCGTGCATCTTGGCGCCAAGATCTCCGGAAAAACCCCGGTACCGAACAAGTTCGCCATCGACCTCGAGTTCTCCTACACGGATACCAAGCGACAAGATCTCCTTCATGGGTTGAATGGAACCGCCATGACCTCCTCAGGGATCGATGGTCGAGACCTCGCGGGTCCGGAATCAAACCGATCCAGCGCCAAGCCGAGAACCCCGACAAGAACCACGACACGGAGACACCGAGTTCTTCCTCGAGGACGCCAAGATCTTCACCCCGGACACCGAGACCCTGGACGACAAGTTCTCCTTCCCGGACGCCGAGCTCGCCGAGAACCCGGATGCGACAAGATCTACCCGTTGATCGAGAATGTTTCTGCTGAGACCGAACCCCAG
The DNA here is from genome assembly GCA_030063025.1 of Avena longiglumis. Taxonomy (NCBI): domain Eukaryota; kingdom Viridiplantae; phylum Streptophyta; class Magnoliopsida; order Poales; family Poaceae; genus Avena; species Avena longiglumis. The sequence goes on from CP125976.1 coordinate 139,344,547, forward strand.
ATCTGAACCCTGAGACCGAACCCCGAACCCCGGAACCCCAAGATCCCGAACCCTAATGTGTGAACCTTTTTCCCGAACCCTATTTTATAATATAATACAAAATTGTTGCATATTAAATTGTCATACTCGCATGCATATTTGTGTGGTTTGGGGGCCTTATGCCGATTCACCATCTAATTAAATATGGGGCCCATATGCGGGCAAATCTAGCCTCATATTGGCCTCATTTAAATTTGTGCACCGAACCGGTACCATATCTTGCCATGTTAAGACAATATTTAATTTGCGGGGTAGATCAATAACATGGGCCATCTAATTAATTGTCGGGACCCCGGTTCCGCTTAATATGACCTAATTGCATCGCACCTTTGCCATGTCATACATCATACATGCATCATGCCCGATCTTTTGCCGTAGTATTAAATATTGCATCCGGTGTTTATTCTAGTGTTTTGGTCCTTCGCGGATAAGGCCGTTGAGTTGATGCGAGTCTGACCCGATCTTGGTTGAACCTTCGACAATGTTTTCGTGAGCATCTCCCTTTCTACCTATCTTACTTTTATAGTATTTATTCCCTCCTGTTGATCTATTGCTATCTGTGTTGCGATGCTCTAGTTTCCGTATCCGTGATATCCCTTGCAGCCCTATATTGCCTTGGACACATCCTATTACCTGTGGTTTGGTAGCTAGTTGGACCTGCGCGTCGTAGTCGCTTGCTCAAGTGCTGTTGCGTGTCGTCATGTACCACAGATGTTGGAGTGCTGCCATATGCTTTATGCTGGAGATGACCATGGCTTTACTTACCGTTCACTTTATTACTGTTTAACAACTAAAATTGGAGTAAGTAAGCAGAGGCATCGGTGGGTGATAGATAATATTTGGTTTCCGACCGCCCACTTGTGTCCCGTAGGACCCCGAGTACTTGATACCTGTTCCTTGAATTATCGCGCTATCCACATCCGGGAGGATTATGGGACCCCCGAGCGAGCTTGATTGGTCTTATTTCTTGGGGCGGAAACTAGTTTGAGGTTTTATTTACTATCCTGTACTTATGCCATGCTACTCATATTTACGATTGTGAGAGCACTGCATCTTGTTAGGAATTGTGACCCGTTTCGCGGTATCGACAAGCCAGTTTTGGGTTCCCGATCACAGTGCCCCCACAAACCTCGGGTCCGTCTCAAGTCACCTAACCGTTCTATGGTGTACTCAAGGTGGCCCCTAAAATATTTCTGAATCCTGTGATTGCTTTGTCGTGAAGGCCTCGTTGGGTTTTGATTTGGTTTTTCCGAGGCGATCGAAAGTGTGTTGCTATTTGTGCACCCGGCCGGTTAAAACTTTGAAAGCGTGTCATGGTTATGGACGACTTGGAACCTGATATCTCGACCATAGACAACTATAACTAAAGTAGTGCTATAAATTTGACTTTATAATGGCTAGTAATCAGCTTCACTATAATGGAATGGCTAAATAAAACTGCCAACAATTGCTTGTTTGGGTGTCGCTTGCGACCATTGTACCTGACTAGTAAGTATTGCAATTACAACGGAATGGCCAAATAAAAGTACCAACAACCGCTGGGTTTTGGGTTATCTTATGCTATTTGTATCTGACTAGTAAGTGTTGCAACTACAACGGAATGGATAAATAAAATTGCCCACTGCTTATTATATCAGGATGATTATCTATACTTGACTAGTAATTGCTGCAACGATAACTGAATAAGTAAAGCGCCCGTGTGAGTTCCTCGGTTGACTTCCTCGTTTAGTCTCGAGGGGGAAACACCAGGATGGGTTTGTTTGATGGTAGTATCAGGATGGTTCCGAATAGGTCTTTCTTACCCCTCTCTGATAGCCGCCAGTTGTAACGAGTCTCTATAGGTTGTATAGTGCATGCTGCGCTGCCGCTCAGTCCACCATACCTATGTAGGCGAGGACCGCCGAATTCTAGCCTCATGTGTCTTGGCCTCATTCGACGCTCCTCTTTTTCTTTGCCCTTTGTCGGCACCCCTTTTGTTTAAGCAGGTTTTGAGATCGGCCAAGTTAGCAGGGTTACCCTTCCGGCTTGGCCTGGGCAGGGTTATGGACGCCATTGGTTATTCTTCAGGGCTCTTAGCCCCATTTGCATCTTGTCCGTAGTCGGACGCTCCATCTTTTCAAGGTGATTTGGATCTTTGTACCGTATATCTGTATTCTTGACTCATGGAGTCGCTGTTATATATATATATCTGTTCTGTGGGTCCCATCGAGGACTGTTGTGTAATGTTATTACGCTTTCCACCCGCGAAAGTGCTGGTGGGCACCTTTAATTGTTTCTATGCGGGTTTGGCGAATCGCTGAAACTTGCATAGGTCCGATCGAGGTGTTACTGAGTCTTTGGCCTTGGTGGAGGGATGACGAAGAGCCGACGGAGGTGGCGATTCACGGGGAGGAAGCGGCGGTCGAGGATGGCCGCGGCGACCAAAGAGCCGAGCGAAGGTGGAGGCGGCGTCGATAAGCGAGAGGAAGAAGCGAGAAGTGAGAAGGGGAAGAAGAGGAGGAGGCGCAGCTATATAACCAGGACCTTTAGTCCGGTTGGTGGCTCCAAACGGGACTAAAGATCCTCGTCGGTTGGTGCCACCAGGACGTAGTCAATTTTCAGCAGATGAAGGGGCGGTAGCGAGTCTTTAGTCCCGGTTGGTGGCTCCAACCGGGACGTATTCCCCTGTTTTCAAATTTTTTCAGTTATTTTCTCTCTGTTCTCGCCTTATTTTTTATTTTGGGGTTTAAATTTGTAATGTTTTTAAATGATAATTACTTTGGAATTTAGAAAAACTTTAAACATAAAAAGTGTTTGAATTTGAATAACTAATTCGAAACCATTTTCTGTTTTGAAAAATAATTAATGTAACCATTAAAACTATGAACCATTTAAAATAAATAATGAAATAACTTATATTTTTTAAATATTAATTTGGAATTTAGAAAAACTTTAAACATAAAAAGTGTATGGATTTGAATAAATAATCCAAAACCAATTTCTATTTTTAAAAAATAATTAATATAACCATTTAAAATTAATAATGAAATAACTTATATTTTTTAAATATTAATTTGGAATTTAGAAAAACTTTAAACATAAAAAGTGTATGGATTTGAATAAATAATCCAAAACCATTTTCTATTTTAAAAAAATAATTAATGTAAACATTTAAAATTAAAAATGAATTAACTTATATTTTTTAAATATTAATTTGGAATTTAGAAAAACTTTAAACATAAAAAGTGTTTGGATTTGAATAAATAATTCAAAACCATTTTCTATTTTTAAAAAATAATTAATGTAACCATTTAAAATATGAACCATTTACAATTAAAAATGAATTAACTTATAAGTAATTCAAAACCATTTTCATTTTTAATGGAAAAAAAGACGGAAAATAATGGGCGGAAATAAAATTTGATTAGGATAGAACGGAATTAAAGTACATAACACAACTAACACAAAGTTACATAGAAGAACTGAAAATTAAGATACATGGCAGATTAAGCCACAATCGGCCGAACTTGTTTTGCAATGTTGGAATAATTCATGCTCACACTTTACACTGTAATACTCGCCCTTTGTAGTCGTACTGGCCGTTGCTGCCGTCCGCTATCGTCGCTTGGTCCGTAGTTGAACCTTGAAGGTTGAGTACGAGTGGGCTTAACTTGACGGTGAAAGGGGGCTAGAGTCGGCCGTGTCGTGAGGCCATGACGCCTCTGGAGAATCCGGCGCCACCACAGCCGGCCGACCGTTGAAGTTCGAGGAGGTGGGCCCTCCTCCTCGTGCGAGTGCCCTCTCACGCCGATCCACGAAGAAGGCTTCCCAAGTTGGGAAATAGTCGGGATGCCATGGATTCCTCCATGCTCGAGTGAGCTCTAAGTAGTAGTGGTTCGTGATGGCCATCGACGCGCCACACCTAGAGGGACGGAGGAAGCACGCCTCGGCTCTCGGCATCCAAAGCACGGGGACACTGAGCGGAGGCGGGGTAGTTCGGCGCAGCCTCCGCCTCCCTGGGAGTTAGTGCTACGGTGGAAGCCATGGGAAAGAGTGATGAGGTTGCAGATATGAGTCTAGAGATGTGCAATGACAATGGAGGCCAACCCTACATATATATATATAGTGAAGAACTGGCGGGAAGAACTGGCGGGAAAAAATGGCGGGAAGAAAAATGGCGGGAAAAATGGCGTGTCGACATTATGTCGTGCGGAGTGTACCTTGTCCCGGATGGTGTCACCAACCGGGACTAAAGATGAAAAATGGTCGAACCGGTGTGCATGAAGATAGGGGACGAGCATCGTTAGAACTTGCATTGGATCTCTGAAGAAACCACATATTGCGAGTCTAAAAAGGATTTTTTCAAAAAATCACGGGCGATAGATCATGTACCTGTAGTACAAACCGGACCCACTTCCTGCCGATTCGGCAGACATTTGTCCTTTTTACCCGGGATGGACGAAAAGGTTTGAGATGTACCGGTTGGGAGATAGTCCATGTAAGGTGGTCTAGTATTTTAGGAAAATGGGACGGTAGCATTCTGAAACGGCATTTTGGTGGTTACTTCACAAAACGACCCGTTTTTTGCGCTCGGAAAATGGAAAAGGTCTTTTCCGTGTGACAAAAGGAAAACTTCCTCCTGCAACATTGTTCTCCATACCAATGTCTACACACATGCATAATATGTGCACAACATCACATACTATGCCGTGATTCAGCACATAACATCGGTCATTTGGACCGAAAGCCATGAAACCTCGAACATGATAGGTCATTTTGTGAAGGTTTTTTCGAAACATAATAAATATACCAAGTCTGGTATTTTTCCTTTCAACTATGTAACAAAATATGACACCATGAAGGATTTTCATTGTTCGGATTTTTTGAATTTATTATGCCCATTTTGAATTATCTGAATTTCTAACTATGGTCGAACGGTGTGCATGAAGATATGGGGCGAGAATTGTTAGAACTTGCATTGGATCTCTGAAGAAACCACATATTGCGAGTCTAAAATGATTTTTCAAAAATCACGGACGATAGATCATGTACGTAAGAGTAAACCGGACCCACTTCCTACCGATTCGCAGACGTTTGTCCTTTTTACTCGGGATGGACGAAAAGGTTTGAGATGTACGGTTGGGAGATAGTCCATGTAAGGTGGTCTAGTATTTTAGGAAAATGGGACGGTAGCATTCGAAGCGGCATTTTGGTGGTTACTTCACAAAACGACCCGTTTTTGCGCTCGGAAAATGGAAAAGGGCTTTTCCATGCGACAAAAGGAAAACTTCCTCTGCAACATTGTTCTCCATACCAATGTCCACACACATGCATAATATGGGCACAACATCACAAACTATGCCGTGATTCAGCACATAACATCGGTCATTTGGGCCGAAAGCCATGAAACCTCGAACATGATAGGTCATTTTGTGAAGGTTTTTTCGAAACATGATCAATATACCAAGTCTGGTATTTTTCCTTTCAACTATGTAACAAAATATGACACCACGCGAAGGATTTTCATTGTTCGGATTTTTTTGAATTTATTATGCCCGTTTTGAATTATCTGAATTTCTAACTATGGACTACCACGCGAAGGATTTTCATTGTTCGGCAGACATTTAGTCCCGAATGTAGTCACAAACCGGTAATAAAAATATTTTCTGCCATTTCCCACCTCTTCCCGCCAAGTTTTCCCGCCCTTTCCTTTCTACTAGAGCTTTTAGTCCCGGATGTAGTCACAAACCGGGACTAAAAATATTTTCCACTATTTCCCACCTCTTCCCGCCAAGTTTTCCAGCCCTTTCCTTTCTGCTAGAGCTTTTAGTCCCGGATGTAGTCACTAACCGGGACTAAAGATATTTCCCGCCATTTCCCAAAGCTTCACGCCAAGTTTTCCCGCCCTTTCCCTCTATATTTAGGGTGATCGTGTCATGGCTATCCACACATCCACACCTTCCTCTCTTAGAACAATGGACAACGCCTACTGGTCCATTCTGACCCTCGAGGAGACCGGCGTGGCGCCTCAACTACCCTTGTCCGGCTGGCACCCGCCTGGCCGGTCGGATCTTTGGCTGGAGGGGTTCCTGTCCCTCTGTCCCTCAAGGTTCCGCACGCCAGGTGGCCATCACAAACCACTTCTACCACGAGCTCACGCCGGAGCAGCGGATGGATCCCCAGTGGGATCCCGACAACTACGACACCTATAATGCCTTCTTCGCTAATAGGCGGGAAAGGGAGCTCGCCAGGTACGAGGGTGATGGCCCGCCACCGGTGAACCACAATGAAGCCGTCAAATGCGTGGTGGGGCGAACCGCACTATCATCAGTGTTGCGCTACATCGGGGAGACCATCTCGCCACGGTGCCACGAGTCCACCCACCACAGGCCCACACCTTGTCGGCATGGCGGCATCGTCTTCAGAGACCCTCTCCCACCCGCCGTGAATCCGAGGCTGGAATGGCCTGGTATATGCCATGGATGGGCTGAGGATACCCGGAGTGGCGGTGACGGCGATGATGATGATGATACGACGACGATGAAGACCACAGCTGCGTACTATAGGACTAGGCATGATTATGACTAAAGGCGGCTTTAGTCACGAGTGTTAGCTAGTCCCGGTTTGTCGGTTTGTCCCGGTTTTAATATTATTAAATGTCTTGAGTGTTACCTAATAAATAGAGGGAAATGCCTATATAAAGAGAGGTTCATATTTAGTCACGGTTGGAGAAACCAACGCTTGATCAAGGATTTGGCAGTGGGCGAGCAACACTAATAATAGGGGTGAGTGTCGACATTATGTCGTGCGGCTTGTAACTTGTCCCGGATGGTGTCACCAACCGGGACTAAATATGAACCTTTAGTCCCGGTTGGAGACACCAACCAGGACTAAATATGAGTCAGCACTAATAATAGGGGTGAGTGTCGACATTATGTTGTCAGTGTCGACATTATGCCGAGCTGCTTGTACTATAAATATGCATCCTTGTGAGTCCAGTCCTCCAGCCAGTTTGAGGCATCTCCAAGATGGTTTTCGAGAGCAGGGACACCACTGCGGCCGATTTCGGGGAGATCTTGCGGAGCCTGGTCCTCCGGCATCTCCGAAAGCTGGTCATAGAGGCACTCTAATATGTGAAATTAGTTAGCTCAGGCGTATTGATCTAGTTAGTGAAGTTACAAGCTGCAAGATGGTTTTCGAGAGCGAGGACACCACTACGGCCAGTTTGAGGAGATGCCGATGGAGCCAGTCCTCCATCTCTGAAAACTGGTCATAGAGGCACTCCTAATATGTGAAATTAGTTAGCTCCTAGGCGTATTGATCTAGTTAGTGAAGTTACAAGCTGCAAGATGGTTTTCGAGCGAGGACACCACTGCGTCGGTTTCGAGGAGATGCGGCGGATCGATCCTCAGACATCTCCGAAACTGGTCATAGAGGCACTCCCTAATATGTGAAATTAGTTAGCTCGAGGCGTATTGATCTAGTTAGTGAAGTTACAAGCTGCAAGATGGTTTTCGAGCGGGACACCACTGCGGAATTTCGAGGAGATGCCGACGAGCGGGTCCTCGGCATCTCCGAAAAACTGGTCATAGAGGCACTCCTAATATGTGAAATTAATATTAAAAGCGAGACTACAAAACCGGGACTAAAGGCCACAAACATGAAAGATATCCTTGGTCAAGCCACAAACCGCGAAAGACATGAACGAGTTACATAATATGAGCATGAACTTCTTGGCATATGTCATTCCTTATGACCGCTTGAGGCGTAACCATGGAGCATCTTCTTTACTTAACGGAATGCTTGGGTCGTTTTCCTTTGTGAAGGCGGAATTTCATCAAACTTATTATAATCTTGACATATGCATCTTGTCCTCGATTCCCACGATGTTTCTTTTCCTGAAAGAACTATGTGCTTTGGCTCATCATATGATGTATTCGTTTGCATATTTTTCTTTTTTTTGATGCGGAGGACATGTCCTTCACATAGAAAACTGAGACTCATCATTGGTTAGGACGAATGGTTCATCTCTATAACCAAGATTGTTGAGATCCTTGTTGTCATTCCGTACAACTGGTCTATCTTTACCCCTTCCCCATTCAGGTTGACCCATTTGCAGCGAAACAAAGGGACCTTAAAAGAGACTCCATAGTCTAGTTCCCATATCTCCTCTATGTAACCATAATATGTGTCCTTTTGTCCATTCTCGTCTATTGCATCAAAGCGGACACCACTATTTTGGTTGGTGCTCTTTTTATCTTGGGCGATCATGTAGAATGTATTCCCATTTATTTCGTACCCTTGGAAATTCAATACAGTAGAAGATGGTGACGCGGCCAACAAGTATAGCTGATCTCCAATAGTGGTGTCATTCAAGAGATGTGTCCGCATCCAACCACCGAAAGACTTCATGTGTTCATCTGTAATCCATGATTCAGGCTTCCCGGGGGTTTGAGCGTATAATATTCTTGTGTTCCTCGATATCTGGACTGCCAAGGTGGAATTATGTAGAAGCTGTAGTGTGCTTTAGTGAAAGAATCCCGTCCCTACATATCATTGCTTTCTTTCCCAGTGCCTTTTCCACTTAGTCTTCCCTCATGCATGAGTCGAAACACCAATCGGCTTAAGGTCGGGAATAAAGTCAACACAAAACTCAATGACCTCCTCTGTTCTATATCCCTTGGAGATGCTTCCTTACGGTCTATACGGTTATGAACATATTTCTTTAAGACTCCCTCTCAAAGGGAACATATTGTGCAGAAATACGGACCAAGAATGGCAATCTCTTCCACTAGATGAACAGGAGATGCGTCATAATATTGAAGAAGGATGGTGGGAACACCAATTCAAAACTAACAAGACATTGTACCACATCCTACGTAACCTTGGCGAGAATATCCGGATTGATTACCTTCGAGATATTGCATTGAGGAATGCACACAACTTCACAATGGGTACTCGAACATTTTCCTAGAAGCCCCTCAATGCAATCGGAAGCAATCTGCGTCATAATCACGTGATCATGAGACTTCAGGTTTTGGAACTTTTTCTGCCATATTTATTATCCCTTTATATTAGATGAGAAGCCCGACGGCACCTTGATACTGTAAAGGACTTCAAAAAAGATTTCCTTCTCTGCTTTGGTAAGAGCATAGCTGGCACGACTTAAGTGATGCCCTTTATCCGTCTTGTTATCTGTATGCATGTATGCACGAATAACAACCCTCGTAGATTAAATGGCTCCTGTTTGTTCTCATCCCACGCACGTACACCTGGTTTTCCCCACAACTGTAAGAGTTCTTCAACTAATGGCCTAAGGTACACATCAATGTCGTTGCCCGGTTGCTTCGGGCCTTGGATGAGCACTGGCATCATAATGAACTTACGCTTCATGCACAACCAAGGAGGCAGGTTGTAGATACATAGAGTCACGGGCCAGTGTCGGATCGCAGCTCTGCTCCCCAAAAGGATTCATGCCATCCGATTAGACCAAATCATAAGTTCCTTGGCCACCTGCAAAGTCTGGGAAGTCTCTCTCGATTTTTCTCCACCGTGACCCATCGCAGGTGTCTCAACTTCCGCCTTTCTTACGGTCTTCTTTGTGCCATTGCAACAACCCGCATGCTCTTTGTTTCGAACATGCGTTTCAACCTTGGTATTATAGGAGCATACCACATAACCTTAGCAGAACCCTCTTCCGGAGGGGCTCTCCTCAACATCACCAGTGGTCATCTCGTCGATCTTATACCGCAACGCTTGCATACCGGCATTTATCTAAATTCTCATACTCCTTACCGCGTAGAGGATGCAGAATTAATGCATGCATGTATCTTTTGCACATCTAGTCCCAGAGGACAGAGAGTCTTTTTTCAGAGGTACTCTCGGGAAGTTCGTTATGTTTTGGAAACTTCGCTTCATTATTTTCAGCATCTTTTCAAATGAGGAGTCGGTTAGACCACACTCGCCTTCCATCGCAACAATTCCAAAGGTGGTACCGAGCTTTGTGCTGCCATCTTCATAATTTGGGTACAACAATTTCTTGTGATCTTCTAACATGCCCTCTAACTTCAACTTCTCATTTTCTGTTTCACGTCTCGCTTTGCATCGAAATGACCCTACCAAGTTCATCACCGGCTCATCCGATGCCCGTTCTTCACCTCTTTCCTCTCCATTGTCTTCCATTGCGGTATCACGTATTCAGGAAACATATGATGATAGTTGTTATCATCATCTTCTACTTCACCATCTTCCATCATAACCCCTCTTTCCCGTGCTTGGTCCAGCAATTATAGTTGGGCATGAAACCTTTCATAATCGTGGCCGCGAATGATTTTCGAGGAAGAGTACTCCTTGTTGTTCCGACATTGAACACATGGACAACATATAAATCCATTCTCTTTGTTTGCCGTAGCCACATCGATAAATTTATCCACGCCTTTGATATACCCAGCTACCACCGTCACCGTACATCCATTCCGACCGTTCATCGCATCATATAAGTAAGTTTATCAAAAACAGGACATCATAAATAGTGAAATAACCAATTCACACCGACACATGAATTGTATCAAGGACCTAGAAAAGATAAGATTGCTAACCTCGATCGAGGGAAATAAAGAGGAGAAAGCTCAAGTGCCTCGGACACCTTCTATATTTTTGTTCTATGAGAAATTCAACGGATTATTCACTCAAACATTTCAACAAACACCTTCAATGCATGCATGAGAAAAACTAGCACACCCTCACACCTTCCACCATTCAAAAAAAGAGTGGAGACAGAGGGGGCGTGCATTTATAGAGGCAGGGTCTTTAGTCCTGTTGAAGCCAGCAACCAGGACTAAAGGTGCGTACACGCCACGTGGTTGTGGCCAAACCTTTAGTCCCGTTGGTGGCTCCAACCGACGCATGCCTTACCAACCGGGACGCGCCTCGCCCCGCGTGCCCGCTCCAACCGGGACGTGTGCCAGCATTAGTCCCGGTTGGTGGCGCAACCGGGACTAATGCTCCGAGGGGTCGCGAACGGATAGCCCTTTTTCCTCTAGTGATGATCAAAATGGATGCTGTTCTTTTGGGAGTGTAATATGATCAAAATGCTTCAGTTTACTGCTTGAAGTGTAGCTTATTCTACTGAGGTTTCTACTGTTCATCCCTAATATGACAAGGGTTGTCGCCTTCCTCCTCCTTAAGATGTGGTGATTTTTATGACAACGGCTCTAGTCCTATTGATGCTTCTGTTACGTTTTTGCAGAACCACGCCGCTATTCTTAACAATGATGCCATTGTAACTGAAGATGACAAAGGAAAGGGAGTGCTAATTCAGAATGTGACTCAGAATCATGGAGTGACACAGGAAAGGGAGCACGAAAATGAACGCGGATGCAGGTTTATGAGAGGAGAATGGCCAGACGTACCTGGGAAATTTCAGGAATCACAAGCGCTGACACCAAGGAAGCGGCTGCGGCCAGAGCTCTTCAGTTCGGTTTGAACCTGGCTCTCAACAAGCTTTCGGGACCCTTTTTATCTTTGAATCTGATCTGCCCACAGAGTGTTATAGCATAGGTCCAAAAAAATCAGGGTAGCTACGGCACAGGCTGGAGGATCTTGACGTTCAAGCTGGGCGTGTAAGTTTAGAAATGTGCACCTAACTCGTTGAATAAAGTGTGCAATCAGGGTACTATATGTGTATCTTCATTTCTTTTGCCTGGTTATTTGAATAGGTTGTACTTATTAGCACATCATATAGTTGCACTTTTTTAGTAACGTGCAACCACCTCATCGATAAAAGGGCAACAAAGGGTTCTCTATATATTTTTTTTACATATTTTTTGTTCAAATTATTTTCGCTGCACCACAGTAGCACGTTTCTGAAAATGTGGAACAACCTCGTCCAAAATAGTGCAACCAGGGTTCTATATGTATTCCTTCATTTTCTTGTCTGGTTATTCGTATAGTTTGCAGCTTTTACAACATTATAGCTGCACTTTGTTGGAAATGTGCAATAACCTTGTCGACAAAAGGCATCCAGAGGTTCTATATGTATGTTTTCCATTTTTTTAATTATTTATAGGTTGCAATTTTCTCCACACCATAGCTGCACTTCTTAGATATGTGCATCCGTATGTATTTTTTCATTTTGTTTGTTTGGTTGCTTTTTAAAAAAACTTTTCACATTAGGAAAGGCTCCTACCGTCTTTCTATATTAAAAGATGTGAGTTACGTCATATATACAGAGATAGGGGGTGGAGGTTGGAAGAGAAACAGAAAAGAAAAAAGATTACAGAGAAATTACAAAGTTATAAATAAAAGATTTCTGAGTGTCTTTGGCTCTATGGACCAGGAGAGAAAAATATGCCTTAAGCCTAGCCCCCTCCATGCTCCAATGTTGGGCCTTTTTTCGAAATGGGGAGCGGAGCCCCGGCCTCTGCATCAAGCGATGCACATAACCTTTATTTACTATTAGAACAAAAAAAAGTCGACAAAAGCTATTACAAAGACCATACAAATCGGAACCGCCAAAACAAAACACCGAGCAAAATGATAGCCATATCGTCAGCTCCCCGACGAGATCTAGAAAACCCCTAGCTGCCTCATGCAAGCGAGGAGCCTAGATCCACCCAGCCTATCCAAGAAACGACACTCACGCACTCGCTCCGAATGTCGCCACCTCCACTATCTTCCGCCAAACCATCTTCAACATGCAGATCGACGTGCCGACTCTCACCACACCAACCACCGACACCACCACGGTGACAAGTAGCACCACCTTCCTGCGCACTATCTCCAAAGCACATGCAGTCGACATCGAAACCTCTCAGCACCATGCCATCGAGTCCCGTCATCTGACACCGCTTGAAACCATCGGGAGATCTGTCGTGCGTAGCACCTACCGAACTAGGCATGACTAAGTGTAGCACCTGGCGGTTAGACATGACTTGACATCCCCATCGACATCTCCGTGCAAGAGAAGCCGCACCACCTCTTTCCACTGACATCCAGCGCTGCTCCATGAAATGATGCTCCCAAGAGAGAACATGACATCGTTGCACCATCATCGCCCGACATGGAAGGCAGATATTTTCCCATGGGCCTAGATCGGCTTGCCATCCGCCCTCAATGCACCTTCACCGCCACCGCCGTCGGCATGCCAGCTATCGGCCGCCACCAGCCCACACACACCACGCCTTTCGCCGCCCTGCCGCACGCCAGAGGTCTGACCACAACACGCCACGCCATGGAGGCCACCCAATTCCCTAGCATGGAGCCAGGCGGAGGTTCAATGCTGGGCTTGATGTTCTTGAATATCCATTTATTCCTCTCTTTCCAAATGCTCCGAGCAGCCAACATAAATACCTCTTGAAACATTTGTTTCTTCCATATTCTCTTCCCTTCTATCGTAATGCATAGTCTTCACCCTCTGATGGCGCTGCGTCAACGTGGAGCGCTTCGTCGGAAAACCCCAAGAGCAAGGTGTGATGCAGTACAACAGCAAGTTTTCCCTCAGTAAGAAACCGAGGTTATCGAACCAGTAGGAGGAAGGAAACGTCTCAAAGGTGTTGCAAGCAACATGGAAACCTGCACAACACAAACTCAAGACTTTGCCCCAATGAATCAGTGAGGTTGTCAAGCTCACCGGTTTGCTGTAACAAAGGATTAACTGTATGGTGTGGAAGGTAATGATGGTTTGCAGGAAGTAAACAGTAATAGTGGAAGATGTATCAATGGTAAAGATTGGACCGGGGTCCATAGTTCACTAGAGGTGCTCTCCTTAGATAAACAACATGGCATGAAGGGTAAACAAATTACAGCAGGGCAATTGATAGGAAGTGAGTAAGGCATGACAATGCAATACTAGACAAAAAGATCCTATGAGATTCGATTGGGCAATACAACAATATACATAGACCGCCATCCAACTGCATCTATGATTAGAAGTCCACCTTCAGGTTATCATCTGAACCCCCTCCAGTATTAAGTTGCAAGCAACAGACAACTACTTTAAGCAAAGTGTGTAAGGTAAACAATCCACTCGTTCCATGAACAAGAGACCGTTGTTTTCTTCCTAGTAGCAACAACACATCTACCATCGAAGAGATTTCTGTCACTTCCCTTGAAAAGTAGAGGCATGAACCGACTATCGAGCATAAATACCCCCTCTTGTAGTCACTAGCAACTACTTGGCCAAGATAGCTACTAACAACGGAGAGCATTGTAACAGCCCCAATTTGTAATATATGTAATTAATACTTAAGCATTGCATGCATGTGTTAAATTTAATAAAGTATGCATGTGAGCAAGTTCTTGAATAATGCAAACCCTAAAATCCTAGCCTTTTCCTCTCCCTTTGAAAAGAAATTCAAATAGTTTTGAATTTTGAAATGACAAAATGTTTAGAGCCCCAAAGGATTAATAGGCCCCCTATAATATTTTAAATATCTCTAGAAAGTCTTGAATTTTTGAATTTATTCAAAACAGATTCCAATGAAAATTACACCGAAAAATGGAAAAAGAAAAAGAAAAGATTTTGTTAAAAAAATAGAGTCAGAGAGCAAAGCAGGCCGGCCCATCTTCTCTCTCCCTCTCTCTCTACCGCCACATACCAGCTTATGGCCCACCAAAGAGCCCAAAGAGTAGCCCGTGCTTCGTCTTCTTCGACGACGACGGCAAGCAACTACGTGCCCGCGCCGACGCTGCGATGCTCCGCCGCCCCCAGACGCGAGGATAAGACCGCCCCTATGACCCCCTCTCAACTCTATCCTCTCAGTCCCCCTTGCGCCTCTCCCGCGCGCGTTCTTCCCCCTCTGGCCTAACCCTAGCCGAGCGCCGTCGTCGTCTCAAGCCGCCCCGAGCCATGCTAGTGAGCCCACGAGCTCCGCCTCGTCGCGCTAGTGCTCCTCGCAGAAGGAATCGAGCCACGGCGCTCTGAATCGTTGCCCTCGACGTCTACTTCCCGACCCCGACGAGGTTCTCCGCCGTCAATCAGCCCGATTTTGGCCTCGCCGTGCTTCCCCGACCCCACCACCGCACTCTGGGTGAGCTGCTGGTCCCTCTGGACCCCTTCTTCCTCTTCCTCTCGCTCTAGTTCGTGCTAGCATCGCAGACCGCTGAGCTCCGCCGCCAGACGCTGTCTGTGATGTCGCTCCGGCGACCTCCTGCAAGCGGCGCCGCCAGATTTTCGTTCAGCGCGACAAGCCGCATCGAACACGCGCAACCCTGCACCCCCTCTCGCTCGCTAGCGTCGTTCCCCGCCGTCGTCCGGCCCGTTGGCCGGCGAGCCGACGTGGCTCCTGCGTGGCGACCACATGGTGCCTGCGTGGCCCGGCCCCCACCCGTGAGCCCCTCTGGCTAGAGCCAACCCCGGTGAAAAACAACTTTGACCCCGCCCGGCTAACGTGGCTGCATACATGGCCTGGGGCCCCTCTGTCAGTCATTATGGCTAGAAGTGGCCTCAGTGTAAAAAGGGTTTTCAGTCTTGTTTAATTTCAGGAATGGTTTTAATAATTAAAAAAAATGGTATAAATTTGTAAATTCAATAACTAATTCATTATAAGTCAGAAAACTACAAATAAGATATCAAAATGTTCAGAAAAATGAGTTCTATATATTTACACTATAATCATGCATTGCTAATCAACTTTCATGGCAAGTTTAATTAGAACAACATAGTAACCCCTCATAGGCGATTCCGGAGTTTCCCCGAGTTAGGGTTTTTAACCCTCGGAACCCTGTTTAAACTGTCAAGCATGCCTTAGGGTTTCATTTCAATGCAATTTAACTTGTCATATCATAATACATGTTTGAGCATTGCATCGATGCCATGTTTTGATTGTCACCTTTCTTTCCGGTATTGGTTCTTCGCGATAGGATCCGAGCCCGAGTCTGAAGTCAACAACACCGAAGATCCATACCTGTCTACTGACGGACAAGGCAAGCGTAGCCTCTCAATCTGAACCTACTTTTACAAAGTATATTACTTTCTTGATATGATGCACACGATTCCAATGTGGTATTTTGTCAGTAGCTAGGGTTACCTATATGCTGCACAGTTTCCCTTTTGTAGCCTTATACTCCTGATCCACTGCTCCTAGCACACTTAGGTCTGGCAGTTGAGCGTTGCTAGAGCTTTGTGACCGACAGCTTAGCCATGCATAGTAATAATGTCTGATCTGTCAGAATGATGAATCAGAGATGCCGGAGAGTCTAGAAAGGTAGGAGATGGTGACATCATCGAAGGAGTTAACTAAACATGCTAAGGCTTGTATGGGAGGCCACATTGGGTGTGGTATTTGTAGTCTCATGCTCGCCACCACTAGGAACTGAGTTCTTTCCTTTGGAACCGAGACGAGCGTACAACCACACGGGGCTTGGGAACCCCTCGAGTTACTAACTTGCCTAGTAGAATCCATGAGTCACATAGTTCGGGCTTTCCATTTGACATACACATGGAAAATGTTTTCGAAAGAGTAGGTGATGGAGGTGTGTAACACCCTCAGAATCGGACCTATGCAAGTTTGAGCAAAATCCGCCAAACCCGCATAGAAACGATTCAAAGGTGCCCACCAGGCACTTTCGTGCGGGTGGAAAACGAAGTAATAACATTACACAACAGTCCTCGATGGGACCCACGTAATGTATATATATATATGACTCAACGAGTCAAGAATACGAATATCGATACAAAGATCCAAATCACCAAAACGATACAGCGTCCGACTACGGACAAGATGCAAATGGGGCTAAGAGCCTGAAGAATAACCAATGGCGCCCATAACCACGCTGTGCCAAGCCGGAGGGTAACCCGCTAACCAAGGCCGATCTCAAAACCTGCTTAAACAAAAGGGTGCCGACAAAGGGCAAAGGAAAAGGGGAGCCAAGATCGAGGCCAAGACACGGCGAGGCTAGAATCGGCGGTCCTCGCCACATAGGTATGGTGGACTTAGCGGCACAAGAAGATGCACTAAACAACCTATAGAGACTCGATACAACTAACGGTTATCAGAGAGGGGTAAGAAATACCTATTCGGAACCAACCTGATACTACCATCAAACAAACCCATCCTGGTGTTTCCCCCTCGAGACCATACGAGGAAGTCAACCGAGGAACTCACACGGTTGGCAGTTTTATCTATTCAGTTGTTGTTGCAGCAATTACTAGTCAGGTTTAGATAATCATTCTGATAAAATAAGCAGTGGGCACTTTTAGTTAACCATTCCGTTATAGTTGCAACAATTACTAATCAGATACAGATCGCATGAGATGTACCTAAAACCCAGCAGTTGTTGGTACTTTTATTCAACCATTCCATTGTAGTTGCATTACTTACTAGTCAGGTACAATTGTCGCAAGCGACACTCCAAACAAGCAATTGTGGGCAGTATTATTTAGCCATTCCATTATAGTGAAGCTGATTACTAGTCATTATAAAGTCAAATTTATAGCAATAAACTTTAGTTATGCTTGTCTATGATCGAGATACTGTGCTCCAAGTTGTCCATATCCGCGGACACGGCTTTCGAAAAGTTTTACCCGCCGGGTGCACCAATAGCAACACACGCTCGATCAACCTCGAAAACCAAATCAAAACCCAACGAGGCTTTCACGATGAACAATCACAGATTCAGAATATTTCAGGGGCCACCCATTGAGTAGATCCCGCAACGGAGTAAGCAAGCTCGAGACGGACTCAAGGTTTGCGCCAATGGTCGAAGCGATCGGGAACCGAAGTGTGGCTGGGCTTGTCGATACCCGTAATCACCACATACCTAACAGACAAAGTGTGCTCCTCGCACAATTTAAATACATAAGTAGCATGGCATAAGTACAGATCGTAAATAAAACCTCAAACTAGTTGTGGCCCCAAGAAATAAGATGAATCAAGCTCGCCTGGGTCCCATATACCTCCCGGATGTGGATAGCGCGATAAATCAAGGAACAGGTATCAAGTACTCGGGGTTCTACGGGACACAAGTGGGCGTTCGGAAACCAAATATTTTCTATCACCCACCGATGCCTCTGCTTACTTCAATTTTAGTTGTTAAACAGGAATTAAAGTGAATGATAAGTAAAACTATGATCAACTCCAACATCAACATGCGGCAAAACATCAACAACTGTGGCACTTGACAACACGCAACAGCACTTGAGCAAGCGACTACGACGCGCAAGTCCAACTATCTACCAAACAACAGGTAATAGGATGTGTCCAAGGCAATATAAGGCTGCAGGGGATATCACAGGTACGATAACTAGAGCATCGCGACACAGATAGCAATAGATCAACAGGAGGAATAAATACTATAAAAGTAAGATAGGTAGAAAGGGGGAGATGCTCGCCTGAAAACATTGTCGAAGGGTTCAACCGAAGATCGGGGCGAAGCTCACATCAACTCAACGGCCTTATCCGCTAAGAACCAAAACACTAGAAGAAACACCGGATGTAGTATTTAATACAACGGCAAAAGATCGGCATGATGCATGTATGATGTATGACATGGCAAAGATGCGATGCGATTAGGTCATATTAAGTGGAACCGGGGTCCCGACAATTAATTATACGGTTCCAGTTGTTTAGCTACCCCGCAATTTAAATGTTGTTATAACAAGGCAAGATACGATACCGGTTCGCTACACAAGTCTAGATGAGGCCGATATGAGACTAGATTTGCCCGCATATGGGCCCCATATTTAATTATGAGGTGAATCGGCATAAGGCCCCCAAACCACATGACAAGATGCATGCAAGTATGACAATTTTAATATGCGACAAGGTTGCATTTCATTTATAAAAATAGGGTTTGCGGGAAGGGAGTTCACACATTAGGGGTCTCGACGAACTTGAGGTTCCGGGGTTCGGGGTCGGGGGTCCAGGTTTCGACGGGATCATTCTCGGACTCCGGGGGTTTTGGGTCTTCG
Source organism: Avena longiglumis (assembly GCA_030063025.1). Lineage (NCBI taxonomy): Eukaryota > Viridiplantae > Streptophyta > Magnoliopsida > Poales > Poaceae > Avena > Avena longiglumis. The sequence goes on from CP125976.1 coordinate 139,363,475, forward strand.
GATCGGGGAAGGAGGACTTGGTTCGGCGTCGGGGCGCATCGGGTTCTTCCGGGTCGGTGTCGTTCTTGTCGCCCGCCAGATCGGGTCGGTCTTGGCCCGAGGCAGTTCTTGGCGTCCGTGAGGGAGAGAACTCGAGGGTCCAGCGTCGGGTCCTCGGATCCAGCAGAAGAACTTGTCGGGCCGGTCCGGCCTTGGGTCCGGGAGGAGAACTTGACGCGGTCGAGGTTCGGTTCCGGTTCCATGTTGGCATTCTCGCATCCGCGGTGTAATGATTGTCGTTTGGGCGCTTGGCGGGCATCGGGCTCAGCGCCTATGGTCGTTGGCGAGCTTGGGTGCCTGGGGCCCACGAGAACACAAACAGACCCCCATGGCTCCCTTTACACGAGCTCACGAAGCAGCGCACGTACGAGCGAAGAGCGACGGGGCCAACTTGGGAGGACGTGCGAACGGCGGCGAGGCTGAATGGCGTAGGTCGGGCCGGGCGGAGGGAGGCGGCAGGGGGTCGGCTCGAGAAGCGAGGGGACGAGGGGACGGCGACTGGCGGGAGGACGGTGGAGCGGGAGAGGTCCGACGGGCGGGCTGACGACGGGAGGAGGAAGCGGGCGGCGTCGAGCCTGGGCCGGGCGATGGCGGGAAGGCGGGCGCCGACGAAGCTTGGAGGGAACCCATGGCGAGGACGGGCAGAGCGGGCGGCTCGAGCGGAGCGGCGTCCGGCCGACGCGGAGGGGGCCGGTGGGGCCCTTGATGACCGGAGGCGGTGGAGCCCAGCGGCTGCTGCGATGCGGGGTGAGGGAGGCGGTCGCGGAGGAGGCTAGAGGTGGCGGCGGAGGTCGCTGGGTCGCGGACGGCGAGCGGCCGGGTAGAGGAGGTGCGGGGGCAGAGGCGGCAGTTGGAGGAGCGAGGTGGGAGGCGAGAGGCTGCAAGGGAGAAGAGGAACAGGGGCGGCGCAGTGCTGTGGTGGGGCCAGGGATGGGGCCCACTGCAGTGGTGTGGGGAAAATCTGGGGAGGGTCTACTGTGGCTGAGTAGGGAGGTAGGTGGGGGGCTGGTGGGACACTGGGAAGGGGTCCTTGGCAGGAGCCAGGTGGTGGGGGTGTGGGGTGTGTGGTGCAGGTTAGGTGGGACCAGTGGGGGCTCGGTGGAGGAGTGGGAAGAGAGAGAGAGAGGGGCTCGAGGTGGCAGTTCTGGTTGGGTAGAGGAGAGGGTGAGGTGTCACTAGGGGATTGGGCGGGGTGATGTGGCCAAAGGGGGTGGGTTTGTTTGTTGGTAGCTTTAGGATTTAGGGGCTGTTTTAGGTGGCCCGATTTAATTCCGGGGTGGTCGTTCGGGTCGTTCGGCCCGTTCGACTGCCCCACCAAAATAACTTAATATTTTATTTACTTTAATTGGACCGTTTGCAACCCGATAGCAACAAAACAAAATAATCCGGAGACCCGGGGTCTTGCATTTGAATAAAGATGGGGCGTCTTAGAAAGCAAAACGGGCGTTGCGAAAATAGTTTTATGCAAACAATGCATGATGATGACGATGCAATGAACAAATTCAACGCGATTTTCTAGTAGTGGTTTTGCGGGATGCCACAATTCGACACCACTAACAATGGATCTCGCCCTCGAGATCCGCCTCATGGTACCGGAAGGAAGGGTCGGCGATCTGCGTCTTCTCGCTTCGTGTAGATCCTCGCGACACCACTAACGATGGTTCCTTCTTCTTCTGGGAATCGGCGACACCACCAACAAGAGGTCGTTGTCCGTGATCGTCGAGAGAACACTCCGGAACAAAAGGTCGAAGGTAGAGGTATCAACAAATAAGCCACCCCTAACTTCCTTGGACGGAGCAAAATCGCTGGATCCACTGATTCAATGTACAAGAGCGAATGATAAGAGTAGTGGTATGGTAGCTACTCCATCCCGCACTCAAACCATTACTCTGCACACGAATAGGCGGATTATGCAACCAACTCTCGGAGTCAGACTGAAGATCTCGACCTGCGAGGTTCGGAAACAAAGGAGTGATGCAGTCTCTGCATCGGATCTGGCGTAGATGATGTCGTCGCGTCGGAAAACACCGGATAGCACAAACAAGGAATAGAGAATGGTACCGCAGCAGGCGGATTCCTCAAGCAGCTTGAACACCGGATGGTAGCACACCGTTATCAAAGAAGGAAGCGAAACCCTGAAGGTACGACGGAACCCAACCACGAGAAATCCTGGACTCGAAGAGGAAGAAGAGAGCAGATTCAAAACACGTAGAGATAAGAGGAGAATAGCAGAGGGGTAAGGAGTAAAATCAGACCTAACCAGAACTATTCAACCAATTTTGCAAAAATAGTTTTGACACTCTACTGCGGCCGTTAGCTAGGTTATCCTCGATTTGGACTTGTGGGTATCATGGCCGAGCTCGATACCACTCTATAACACCCTCGAATCGGACCTATGCAAGTTTGAGCAAAATCCAAACCCGCGAAAGCGATTCAAAGGTGCCCACCAGCACTTTCGCGGGTGGAAAGAAGTAATAACATTACACAACAGTCCTCGATGGGACCCACGAGCAGATATATATGGCGACTCAACGAGTCAAGAATACGAATATATACAAAGATCCAAATCACCAGAAAAGCGATACAGTCATCACGGACAAGATGCAAATGGGGCTAAGAGCCACGAAGAATAACCAATGGCGCCCATAACCCTGCCAGGCCAAGCCGTAGGGTAACCCCGCTAACGTCGATATCAAAACACCTTAAACAAAAGGGGTGCCAAGGGCAAAGGAAAAGGGGCGTCGATCGAGGCCAGTACACGGCGAGGCTAGAATTCGGCGGTCCTCGCCTACATAGGTATGGTGGACTTAGCGGCAGCGGCAGCATGCACTAAACAACCTATAGAGACTCGATACAACTAACGGTTATCAGAGAGGGGTAAGAAATACCTATTCGGAACCAACCTGATACTACCATCAAACAAACCCATCCTGGTGTTTCCCCCTCGAGACCATACGAGGAAGTCAACCGAGGAACTCACACGGTTATTCAGTTGTTGTTGCAGCAATTACTAGTCAGGTTTAGATAATCATTCTGATAAAATAAGCAGTGGGCACTTTTAGTTAACCATTCCGTTATAGTTGCAACAATTACTAATCAGATACAGATAGCATGAGATGTACCCAAAACCCAGCAGTTGTTGGTACTTCTATTCAACCATTCCATTGTAGTTGCATTACTTACTAGTCAGGTACAATTGTCGCAAGCGACACTCCAAACAAGCAATTGTGGGCAGTATTATTTAGCCATTCCATTATAGTGAAGCTGATTACTAGTCATTATAAAGTCAAATTTATAGCAATAAACTTTAGTTATGCTTGTCTATGATCGAGATACTGTGCTCCAAGTTGTCCATATCCGCGAACACGGCTTTCAGAAAGTTTTACCCGGCCGGGGTGCACCAATAGCAACACACGCTCGATCAACCTCGGAAAAACCAAATCAAAACCCAACGAGGCTTTCACGGTGAACAATCATGTGATTGAAATATTTCAGGGGCCACCCCATTGAGTAGATCCCATAACGGAGTAAGCAAGCTCGAGACGGACTCAAAGTTTGCGCCAATGGTCAGAAGCGGCCGGGAACCCGAAAGTGGCTGGGCTTGTCGATACCGTAATCACTCCGCATACCTAACAAGATGAGTGTGCTCCTCGCACAATTTAAATACATAAGTAGCATGGCATAAGTACAGGATCGTAAATAAAACCTCAAACTAGTTGTGGCCCCAAGAAATAAGATGAATCAAGCTGCTCGTGGGGTCCCATATACCTCCGGATGTGGATAGCGCGATAAATCAAGGAACAGGTATCAAGTACTCGGGGTCCCGGGACACAAGTGGGCTCGAAACCAAATATTTTCTATCACCCACGATGCCTGCTTACTTCAATTTTAGTTGTTAAACAGAATTAAAGTGAATGATAAGTAAAACTATGATCAACTCCAACATCAACATGCGGCAAAACATCAACAATCGTGGCACTTGACAACACGCAATGCACTTGAGCAAGCGACTACGACGCCGCAAGTCCAACTATCTACCAAACAACGGGTAGGATGTGTCCAAGGCAATATAAGGCTGGGGGATATCACAGTACGATAACTAGAGCATCGCGACAGATAGCAATAGATCAACAGGAGGAATAAATACTATAAAAGTAAGATAGGTAGAAAGGGGAGATGCTCGCTGAAAACATTGTCGAAGGTTCAACCAAGATCGGGCTAAGCTCACATCAACTCAACGGCCTTATCCGCGAAGAACCAAAACACTAGAAGAAACACGGATGTAGTATTTAATACAACGGCGGAAGATCGGCATGATGCATGTATGATGTATGACATGGCAAAGATGCGATGCGATTAGGTCATATTAAGTGGAAGGTCCCGACAATTAATTATACGGTTCGGTTGTTTAGCTACCCATAATTTAAATGTTGTTATAACAAGGCAAGATATGATACGGTTCGCTACACAAGTCTAGATGAGGCCGATATGAGACTAGATTTGCCCGCATATGGGCCCCATATTTAATTATGAGGTGAATCGGCATAAGGCCCCAAACCACATGACAAGATGCATGCAAGTATGACAATTTTAATATGCGATAAGGTTGCATTTCATTTATAAAAATAGGGTTTATGGAAGGAGTTCACACATTAGGGGTCTCGGCGAACTTGAGGTTCCGGGGTTCGGGTCGGGGTCCGTGTTTCGACGGATCATTCTCGGACTCAGGGTTTTGGGTCTTGGATCGGGAAGGAGGACTTGGTTCGGGCGTCGCATCGGGTTCTTCCGGTCGGTGTCGTTTTGTCGGCCCAGCGATCGGGTCGGTCTTGGCGTCCGAGGCAGTTCTTGGCGTCCGTGAGGGGAGAACTAGAGGTCCAGCGTCTCGGGGTCCTCGGATCCGAGCAGAAGAACTTGTCGGGCCGGTCCGCCCTTGGTCCGGAGGGAGAACTTGACGTGTCGAGGTTGTTCCGGTTCCATGTTGGCATTCTCGGTATCCCGGTGTAATGATTGTCGTTTTGGGGCGCGCTTGGCAACGGCCGGGCGCCTATGGTAGTTGGCAGCTTGGGTGCCTCAGACGGCCCACAACACAAACACCCCATGGCTCCTTACACGAGCTCAGAGAACGCGCACGACACCGAGCGAAGCGAGCAGCCAGGCCACTTGGGAGGACAAAGGGGAACGGCGACGGGAGGCGGTCGCGGGCGAGGTGGGTCGGGCCAGGAGGCAGACGCAGGGGGCCGGCTCGAGGAGAGCAGAGGGACGACGGGGCGGCAACAGCGGGAGGGACGGTGGAGCGGGAGAGGCCGGCGGGCGAGCCGGACGACGGGAGAGGAAGGCGGCTTGGCAGGCCGAGCTTCGGGCCGGCGATGGCGAGGGGCGGGCGCGACGAAGCTTGGCGGAGGGAACCCGCGGAGGCGGACGGGCGAAGGCGGCGAGCGGGCGGCTCAGCGGCCCGGCGTCCGTCAGCTGGCGGGGGCCCGCTGTGACGGAGCGGCGCGGTGGAGCCTGGCAGCGGCTGCGATGCGGGGTGAGGGAGGCGGGCGGTCGCGGAGGAGGCTAGAGGTGGGGGCGCGGCGGAGGTCGCCGGGGTCGAGCGGACCAGGGCGAGAGCTGGGTAGAGGAGGCGAGGCGTGAGGCGGCGGTTGGAGGAGCGGGTGGGAGCAGGCGTGGCTGCGGGAGAAGAGGAACAGGGCGCAGTCTTTGTGGTGGGGCTCATGGGATGGGGCCCATGCAGCGGGTGTGGGGGAAAATCTGGGGAGGGTGCGGCTGTGGCCAGGTAGGGAGGTAGGTGGGGGCTGGTGGGACACTGGGAAGGGTCCACGAGGGAGCCAGGCGGGTGGGGGTGGGGCTGGGTGTGAGTGGTGCGGTTAGGTGGGACCAGTGGGGCTCGGTGGAGGGAGTGGGAAGAGAGAGAGAGGCCAGGCTCGAGGTGGCGTTCTGGTTGGGTAGAGGAGAGGTGAGGTGTCACTAGGGGATTGGGCGGGTGATGTGGCCAAAGGGGTGGGTTTGTTTGTTGGTAGCTTTAGGATTTAGGGGCTGTTTTAGGTGGCCCGATTTAATTCCGGGGTGGTCGTTCGGGTCGTTCGGCCCGTTCGACTGCCCCACCAAAATAACTTAATATTTTATTTACTTTAATTGGACCGTTTGCAACCCGATAGCAACAAAACAAAATAATCCGGAGACCCGGGGTCTTGCGTTTGAATAAAGATGGGGCGTCTTAGAAAGCAAAACGGGCGTTGCGAAAATAGTTTTATGCAAACAATGCATGATGATGACGATGCAATGCACAAATTCAACGCGATTTTCTAGTAGTGGTTTTGCGGGATGCCACAAGGTGCATCATAACAGGTAGGGAAGGATGGACCGGGTTGCTTGGGGTCGATGGAGCCCCTGGTGAACCAACCTCGCCTCACATCTTTAAGTACCGGCTTCAGGATTTGACCCATTACGGCGGAACCATACTTATTGCGTGACTCATGGTCTCGGCGAAAGCAAGGTAAAGGTCGTGGTCAACCACCCTCTGCCGGCCTTCCAAGGAAGAGGGCTAATAATATTTGGCATTAAGAGTCAGTTGGTACGTGTGGATAAAGTTATACACCCCTGCAGGGTTAAATCTTTTCGAAAAGTCGTGTTCACAGTTATGAACGCTTGGTGACCAAATTCTAAGATCATAGATAACATCAACCATTATAAAACTTGTTGATCCACGTGTGCTTAAGGATGCTTCCTCTGGGTCGAGGGGGTGATCCTAGATAGGAGGTTCTGATGAAGCTGGTGGTTATCAAGATGTGATGAACAATATGAAGAAGTCGCTATCTTATCCCTTTTAAAAGATTACGAGTAGGCAGCCTCTTCTCTCTTGTTTACAAATAAAGATTGCTTTCCACAAAAGTAAATCTAGAGAAAGCCTTTCTAGCCAGAGCATGTAGATACTAGGTTATCTAAGTCTTATGAGTACATTCTCGTGTACTTGCGCCATTGTTGTTTTTCTACAGATGATCTAGTTGCGACTGAAGGTGGCTTATACGTTGACATCGACGAGTAGTTGGGGGTCCCAGGTAGCAGCCTGAAGACTATGGGATGGACTTCGCTTTTGCTTATGGCCTCTTAGGCCCTTTGCTAGTTGTTGTGTAGAACAACATAATTTGCTTTCGCTGTGTGATGTAATGTTGGGTCTATGACCTCTGGTTTGTAATAACTCTAATATCTTACTCTGTTAAGAGTTTAAACTTATGCTGTTGAATCCCTGTGTTCTGTAATGTTACCAAATCATACTGTGATCTCCCGTGTTTGGAGTTGAGCTTATCTTAGATGGTGATGTGAGGTTAGTTTAACCCTAATCCCGAGGGGTGCTACAAGCATGCAAGATAACAAACAACACATACATGATAGAATCAAATAGATAAAACCATTAATCAGTCTGACATAGTAATCTCAATATCCATCGGATCCCCGCAAACACAACATGCATGATTATAAATATATTAGATCTTGATCATGAACGGAGCTTACAAGATCTATACATGAAAGCACAAGGAGGAGATACAACCATCTAGCTATTACATGGACCCATAGTCCAAGGGGGGACTACTCATGCTTCATATCGGAGAAGAAGGCTTCCGGGATGATCTCCCCTCTGAAAGGGTGCCGGGAAGAACTTTAGACTCTCCCGATCTAGGGACGATGGTGGCGGCGGCTACAGACGGTTTCATGGAATATTGATCGGGTGCTTAGGGTTTTGGCATCGGGGGGGGCTTTATTGGCGAATAGGCGAGGCAGGGGGGCCACCAGGGTGGCTGCACCCCCCAGACGCGGCCAGCCCTAGGGCGCGCCACCAGGGGGTGTTGCCCCTGGTGAGCCTCCTCCGTCTCGTACTATGGCTTCGTGTTTCCCACGGTAAAATATTGACTTTGGCTTTTGTCCCGTCCAATTCCGAGAATATTGATTTTCTGCCTTCCGGAACCAAAATGTAAGAAAAGCAAGCGGCACTATGGCAACTTGTTAATAGGTTAGTTCCAGAAAACATATAAAAACACCTCAAAGTGTAGACAAAGAAAAGCAAAGTAGATAGATACTAAACAAGCATGGAACATCCAAAATTATAGATACGTTTTCGACGTATCATGTCGTCGCCCGCTCGAGCCGCCATCGCCCCGCTCCTCCTCACCTATATCTACCGAGGCCACCGCTGCCTCATTGTAACCATACCGACGCTATGCATCTCCCATCATGTTCTTTGCGCAACAACCGCCACAACCCTTGCAGCGCCGCTGTTCCCCTTCCTCGTAGTCTCCCTCTTCGGCAGCAGCCGCCGCCCTAGGCCTCTGCTTCCCTAGCTCTCCTGCCTCCGACCGGACCTCGTCAAGCTCACCCCTGCCTCCTGTCGGCTCGCCATGAACGTCCTCCTCCGAACCCCTCTTGGTCAAGTTCAGCTTACCGCTGGTCTCGTCGTCTCTACTGCTAGCAGTACAACTCCAGGTCGGTAGTGCACTATGTGATGGTGGTGGATGTGAGTTGTTGATGTGTTGCCGATCTGATGATGATCGTGAAGTTGACCTGTGGATTTGACTCCTATCGGTGCACTTCTTGTGGAAACAGAGAGGATGTGGTGGTGATGCCCATGTACAATTGCAGATGGCTACTGAGGAATAACTCGGAGACTGCTGGAACCAAGCTAGCCCTCCACAACAGAACCCGTCGATGACAATATCGACATCCACTCGGATAAAACCCTAGAAACCACGGGCGCTTGGACTCGAGAGAACCACGCCAAGGACCCCCGGTACCTGGAGGTTGACACTGGACCGGAGCACCAAGATCGCCTCACGGATTCTGAAACCCGAGGCCCCGATCCAAAGACCGATTCTATCGAACCCCTCCGAGCCCCCAAGATCATCGAGCCTCCATGTGTGCCCCTTTCTCAAAGCCCTGTTTTTTAATTGCCAACTATATAAATTGTTGCATATTTAATTGTTCATGTCGCATACATATTGTGTAGTTTGGGGGCCTTATGCCAATTCACCTCATAATTAAATATGGAGACCATATGTGGGCGATTCTAGTCTAATATTGGTCCCATTTAAATTTGTGCATCGAACCAGTGAAATATTTTTCCATGATAAGACAACATTTAAATTGCGGGGTATCTAAGCAACTTGTACCATCTAACTAAATGTCGGAACCTCGGTTCCGTTTAATATTGCCTAATCGCATTGCATCTTTGCCATGTCACGCATCATACATGCATCAAGCCCGATCTTGTGTCGTAGTATTAAATAGTGCATCCGATGTTTCTTCTAGTGCTTTGCTTCTTCATGGATTAGACCGATGAATTGATGCGAGTGTCGACCTGGTGTTCGGATGAACCTTCAGCAATGTTTTCAGTCAAGCATTCTCCCCCTTTCTACCTATCTATAACATCCCAGCATTAGAGCCTAGAAATAAGTTGAACCCAGATGTGTGCATTGCATTCATGCATAGAAAATCCGAATAATTTTCACGCTTTTAAACAAAACTTGTCAAAGTGATTGAAGCTTCTCTTAGCTTAATGGAATTGAAGTAGATCATCAAGTTGACTGCGATAAGTTTCAATAAGACCTTTGTTAAAATCTCATTTTTGGGTAAGAGAGATTTGATCTCAGGGTATATCAAAATGTACTATAAGTTAAACCTTAATACAATGTGAATTATATTTGATCATTAGGTGATCATGTTATAGTACTCATTATAATCATTCATAAGTACCAAGTTAAGGATATAAAACAAATAATAAGAATGTAACCACTATATCTTAAATCCCATCTGCATACATTCTGAGAATCATAGTAACACCTAATCTTAAAAACTCTTCTGATGAGTTGGAGTTGGAAAGAGATCAAGTCAAGATCATCCACTATATATATATATTTCTTTCTGTACAATCTTTGTGGAACTTATCTCAATATTTGTTGTTCATCAATGTTGGATAATTCCCCATTGATTCACACCTTCTTTAACTATCAGTCTTTGATCTATTATTTGATCTTATCAGAACATCTACTCAAATCTTCTAATAAGGGCATATTACATTAATAGCCTTAATCCAATATAAGATACTAAGAAGATAATCTCCAGACATTAAAAGGTAGGATTGATAAAGCCCTGCTTAGCCAACCAAGAACTTCTGTAATAAATGATTAAAGTATTATAATGGTAATGTTTTGGCCACCAACATGGAATGCTTATATTTAGTATAGGTAATACTGGTGGGTAGAACATGATTGGAACTCTAGTAAAGATAAGTGATCTTAGGGAAGTCTTTGCAAACCACATAAATATAATTCAGGGATTGAAGTGTAAGTCTTGAGGGTTAAGTAATTATAAGATGGTGTTATTCAACTAAATCTAGTGTAGCATAGAGTCATAAAATTGGTGTTATTCATCTTTAAGGATAGTTTACTTTAGAGAAAGCTATGAAGTGTCTTTGTATCAAACTCATTGGATTTATCCATAAGTTTAGAAGAATGATATATTGAATAAGAAGATTTTAATAAGTAAGACCATCAAACTAACCATGGTGATGGATTGAAAAAGGTATTATGTCTAGGAAAGGAATTCCTTAATTAGAGATTCCAGATTGAGAAATATAATTATAGGTTATAAATCATTTTCCTATTTAACCTTGGTAAGCAATCAACTCTAAATCTCAAATCAAACATAATATCCATCTCATATTTTTAAACCATCATCTGATGCTTATAACACTTTATAGAAATATTTCCCTATAACAAATTACAGAAACATATCACTGTTAATTTCTACCATCATCACTATATGTGCCTAAGTATATTTTTATAAGTTCACTTCTATAAAACACTCTAAATATAACTTCTATTAAAAGGGAGATTTCATCCAATACTATATACATATGGCAATATGCTTAGTTATTAAATCTTAACTCTTAAAAGGAATCTAAGCTTATACAAAAAAAAAACCTAAAGCCAAGGGTAGTACTCATAATTCAAAGCCCTAAAATTCTTTGTTTATAACATACATTGTTATTTTCCAACTTAATGGGAGTAATAATCATCATAGCAATGTCTTTATATTTCATGCATTAAATAATGGTATTGAATCATTATACATATATATAAAGTTTCTATTCAAACAATGAGCTCACTAAAAGTTGAGTTATAAACAAATAAGAATATATTACCAAGAAATACCTAACTCAAATAAGAAAATATTATATAAAATATTAATAAGGGGGATCACATTAAGTAAATAAAAGAAATATAAAGAGAAGGCATAATAAAAGTTCACAAAGGTTACCAAATATATATTTTAATATTGTTTTAAATATCCAGCAAACAAATTATACAAAGAAAGATTCAAAATGTAAATCAAATTCAAATCTGAATAAGAAAACAGAAAATAGAAAAAGGATAAAACAAATAAAACCAAACCAGCCATGACCAACACCCTACACTTATCGACGCTGTGCGACCACAGCCAGAACCAGCCAGTTCTTTTCCATCTGAGACTGACAAGTGGGGTCAGGAGAGGACTGCGGGTTGAGCTAAAGAAATCGCCAGGGGGTTATCCGCAAAATGAACATCGTCGTCATCGTCATGCACACAAGCAGCTCGCTGGCGGAGCTCGCCGCCGCCCGATGCCGTCATCGTTGTTGTTGCGCCAAGATACTCGTCGTTGCTGCCAGGAGGGGATAAGAAGGCCAACGCGACGCATTGCCTCCATCCCTATCCCCAATCCCTCCTTATCCTCTCAGATACGAACGAGACCAAAACCCTAGCTCGCCGGAGCCACCTCTCGCCGTCGAACCACGTCTCCCCACACCATTCTAAGCCATCATGGAGAAGCGCCGTCCTCCGGAGATCCTCTGGGTAGAAGCTTGCATCAAGGGGAGCACTGGAGCGGGTGAATTTGGTCATTTTCCTTTGCAGCGGTTCGTCGGAATCCTCGTCGGGAAACTCGATTCCGGTCGCGCCTGTCCTCGTTGACCACTCTATCGTCATCAGGGTAAGCATACGCATCTCTGGACCCTAGTTTTGTTTGCGGATTCGCACCGTAGGTCTAGTTCTGTTGAGCACCGCCACTGGCCGCTACAGTAGCTCGTCTCCGATGACCTTCCGATGACCATTTCCGAGCGGTGCTGCCACTATTAGGTTCAGTGGGTCGCGCTGATTCGGACTAGACCTATTTCACTTGCTGGGGTGCAGTAGATCATCGTCGGTGACCACTCACCGATGGCGGTGGCGATGCTGACGCCATGCTTACCTAATGATCGAGCTACGTCAGTCGTTTGACTAGTCTTTGTCTCGCGTGGTGGATGACATGGCCCAGGGCCCACATGTCATCGATAGTGAGTAGAGAGTAGGTCTGTAACTAGTGCATTTCTTTCATCTAAGAGCTGAGGTGGACACTGGCCCACTAGTCAGTGACTAGGGCTAGCTTTGGATGCGGTATAAAAAGTATTTTTTTTAGAAATAAATAAAATGTTATAATCCAATTAATATTATTCTAGAAATTTAATAAATGAATAAATCTTGTTTAATTAATAACTTTTGATTTATAATTCAGAAAAATGTGTATAATATATGAAAATTTGAAGAAAAATAAAATCTACAACTTAAAATTATTACCAAATATTATTATGATGGTTATTTAAATAAATATTATTTAATAAAGGTTTATAAGTAATAAAACTTTGATAATTCATATTTTTTATAATAATAAATATTAATAATAGTAATAAAATACCAAAAAAATATAAAAATAAGAATTCTAATTTAAAACTATAATCATGTATTATTATTTCACTTAATTAAATATTTATTATTCATTAAGTAATTATAAAAGTAATAAGAATTATAGAAATTATATCTTAGTGTTTCTAAATCACAAAAATAAATATGATATACCAAAATGATCACAAAAATATTATTTACATGTTAAAAATATAATAATCTCCTTTTGAGGTAAATAAGAAAATTAAATATTTTAATAACTCAAATTTAAACTTATTTACTTCATTAAGAATTCATATAAAATTAAATAAAATTTACTAATATTCCTAAAATGAGTTAAATAAGTCTAATAAATAATATTAATCTTAAATATTAATAATCTAATGCCATAATGGTTTAAAACATTATAAATGTTCTTATTTTAGAAGAATCCACAATCTTAAATGAAGATTATCTCTAAAAAGAATTCCAATAATGAAATTCTTAAAGAACAACTTGTGAACAATCAAATCTTTTCTAAACCATATTAATCACCAAATTACAAAAACTACTACAACACTATATAAATCCATAAGTAGTTAAGTAACATTATGTTAGGTTCATAAATTATACTCATTTATCTATAAAAGATAAATGATATTACTCAATACTCACATCAAGAAACCATTACTCAAGTAACAGAATAAACATTCTTAAGTAACTTAAAGAACACATTTCAGATATACAAGATACCAAGTTAAGTACGATACTTTCAAAACTATCTATACTTTAAAGTTAACTTTAGTCTACAAAATCTTAATATAACACTATAAGCATTATTATATGTTTTATAGTTAACTTTGGTCTGAAGTAGTTAAACTATAAAGCAACTCAAGCCAAACCATTTGAGCAAACAAATGACATCAACCACCACTAACTAATCACAAAGTTTGTTTAGACCTTAGAAGAGAAACGTTTTCTTCGAAGGTTATCCTTTTTGCCACTTTAACTAAGAAACCTGGTATAAGTAATCCTAACTAGTATGTCATAAGTATGTATATTGTACTACTACATATGTGTTGTTTACAACCACTCATAAACTCTAATAAAAGTACAACTATGAAACTTATCTAAAAGGACCACACATTCCAAAGTAACCATTTTCAGAATCCAAACCCTAGGAAAACGTTATTCCCGGGATTTGCGCTTAGAACGTGCATCACATTACTTATGCATAAACGCATATTGCTTATTTAAACATTAGTCCTTACCGGACCAATGATGCTGATTTCAGATTTTGGATCTTATACACTGACTCGAAGACCGTGAGTGCATAATCTTGCAATCACAAAAGGCAAGTTCACACTTGCTCATGTCCTTTGATTATTTTCTGTAAAGTATTTTACAAATCCAGTGTTGTCATCACCTGCATTTGAAAAAGGACAGAAAACACTATTTTCAATAACAATGAGAACTATTGATTACTGGTCCAGGGTGATCAGCTAATCTATTAAATCTGACAGTTGGGATACCACTGTTCAGAACTATATCACCTAGGACTTAACAACCAACGTCGCCAGTGATTCTTGCGCCGTATATTACACGTTTACCATGAGATTTAGAATGGGACGGAGAAGTCAGCTGTATCATCTTCCTCTCGCATGAAGCCGGATGTGCAGGTCGTGGCTGTTATCCTCGTAGCGTGCATATTAATTGGTAATTCGTAGAGGATATGCAGCATATGGGTGGGAACCCTCATCGTCCCACGATAGTTCTGGCATCTAACTGTTTGTACAAACCATTGCCGTAATTCTTTATGTGGGCATGGTGTACACCAAGGAGGCATGCGAGGTCGCGAAGGGGGCAGTGATTGGATTGGATCACCTTCTGGGACCCACATCATGGAATTATGGACGGGAATAAGCTGCCCGGTTGTGCAACAAAGAGCTGATCTCTCATGGGTAAAGTAACACACCTCTGCAGAGTGTAAGAACTGTAACTTGTTACTCCCTGTTCCGGGAAGGAGCTGTGAACGCGGCGGGAAAGGAACCCCATGAATGTTCTGGTAAACCCATGAAGGCTGACGGACATAGATTTTCAGAATAAAATCAACCTTTGAAGAAATATTTATGAAAACTTGCATTGCCTACGACCTATGGTCTGTGGCTGTAGTTATAGTGCATCAAACACTCCTTTTCTAGTGAATTTGCTGAGTACGCTCGTACTGAAAGTATCTTCTTAACCCTTGCTAGATTCTGAAGCCATTAAAACGATGTCTGCATCAAGATATGCTCCAGGACTTATCAAGACCAGCTAAAGCTCTTCAATAAAGACAATGAAGACAACATATATCTCAACTCAAGTGAAGACGAAGTTACTAATTAGATAGAAATACAATCTCTAGCCAAAGAACCTATCACTGTAGTGCGTTGCAATAGCAGCAATGCCAAATCCTTAATTAAATACTAGCTTATTTAGTATAATAATTTTGCGTTATTTATCTTTGATTCTTCTTCGTAAAATAAGTTCTTTCTCTCTCTTTAACCTAGAGTGTTCTCTGGATCTTATGTAAAGAGTGAGTTGTAACCTTTAAGCCATGTATTTGACCCGCTATGTTTCTGTTGTGCCATTCTGAGGGATGTAATACTAGTGAACGGTGTTTCATTGGTGTTATGTCAACTACTATAGTATACTACATCATGCAGTGGTATGCTGGGTCACCGCAGTTGGTATTAGAGCATATGCTTTGACCTTAGGCTGGAAACTTAGTAAATGGGTAGAATCTATAGGACACATCCTAGCAATAATGAAGAGTTCTCTAGTGATATGAGGGATATTCACTTGAGAATAATCATGTTATGTTACTAGTGCGATAACTCTTTTATATGATTGCAATTCCAATCATTACCCAAGAGTTTTAACTCTATGTGACTGATGATAGTTTCTTATCCACAGTTCCACATGGCACCTCGATATCCACCCCGGAATGTTCAAGTGATGAACAGGACGTTGGATGACTACGGAGGGGATTGGACAGACAATCTCCAACAACTTCTATGGATTTTGGAGTGTGAATCAAGACTTCTGGTCAAGATTCACAATTACTATGATGGGCAGGTATTAGCTAAATACCGTGTCATGATCATGTTACCTGAGAAGTTAGGGCTGAAGGGAGAAATGCCAGCAGGAGAGGCAAGGTGCATGACATCTGCATATCAGATTACCGTGGCAGCAGCCATAACCATGATCCGAGAGCATAAATCCCAAGCTCTAGAAGGTAGTACTCACACCATTATACCACACGAAACCTCAAACTCAGAGCATGAGTTAGATCACTCTACCTTAGTCCAAGCTTAACCTACTCTAGCTGTAGAGTATATGGATCGTTATCGGTCTTTGCTGAACACTTATCATAACACTCACCAAGTTTTAGTTCAGGAGCTGGATACGGTCATTGAGGATTTTACTAATCCTGATAAAGCAATGGATCGTAGGAAGAAGTTAGATAAATAAGCTAGGCATCCCAAATACATACCTTCAGGAGAGGTGTTTGAGGAAATTGAGTTCGATGACCCAAACTCAGAAAATTATGCCTATTACCAGAATGACTTCAAGCCACCTGAAGACCTATGGACCAAGTACAATTCCTAACAACAAGAATGGAATAAAGTTATTCCAAATAAACCTGAGCCTAACAAGTATGGATGGGAAATAGAATCTCAAGGTAAAACCATAGGGAATCCTATACCTTGTGATGCAGGTATTGAAGAAGAGACCAATTATAACCATAGAGAGCCTTATGGACCATATGGGGGTAATACGAATCCAATCAACTTAGAAGAGTACTCCAATAGCTACTATACCAACATATATGACTGGATCCAAGAAAAAGCTAAGGAACCAACTTACTATGAGGAAGCGTTGCCAGAAAACCCAAATTATTCGGTGGAAGATTACGCCAACTCTAGTCATTTTTCAATGACTAATCTCAGTCTCAGTACTTCTAATCAAGATTACGCACCTCCTGGATGCTCCTATGCTCCAGAAGGCAGTCGTAGGACTTCACGTCATCATGGATGGAACTCCAGGAAGCATTAGAGGAAGATGAAAGTGAGAGAGAAACAACATCCCAAGGGATGTGGGCTTGAATAATGTACATAGAGGGTAATGCGTATTGTAGTTTGCAGGGTTTGCTGAAATAAGTAAGGATATATCCACAAGAACAAGGAGCTCTTGTAAGATAGTTGTGTAAATAGGTATGGATCAAACCGTTGGAACATCTAGTACATTTGTAAATTAGTTAAAACCTATGTGTAATACAGGGTATATGATTTGTTGTTTATCGACTTTTGGATCTTCTTGATTGACTAGATCTGTACATGAAGTTTAATTAAGTGTGCAAATGCATGATGTAACACCCAGTTATTACTTGATGATATAGACCTAGATAGGAATGGGAATTCGAGTAAGGGAGTGACGATTCAAAGATTAAAAAAGGAAGACTTACTGGAAGGTAGAAGCAAGATACAAGGAGTGTTAACACCACTTGGAGAATAGGTAAAGCATAAATTATTCCTAGCCAGACCCAAGAAAGAAGTTGGGTATAGAAGATGTAGGGATCCACAAAAAAAATATTAAACTTGAAGTTCAGTCAAAGTGGGTAATATTACTAAGAAGTAAAGGAATAGTTGTACCAAGTTCATGGAAGTATCATGAATAAGTACAAATAGTTAGCTTTGGAACCAAAATGGTATTCAAACTCTGACAATTCCGAGAGAATGTGAGAGGTATGTGAGAAACCATAGGGTAATACACACACCCTAGGACGGTTCGCAGCTGGTAATAATCCGCAACTGGTATTTGATCCATAGCTAGTAACTAATCCACAATTGGTGTTTTGTCCGCAGCTGGTATTTGGTTGAAATAGTGAACCAAATCTTATTAAAAGTTGCATAAATAGCATTAATTTTGGCCTAAGTTAAGTAAGACCTAAGAAAGTTTAACAGATTTGAAGATGATCGCTTGGCAAGATGCTTTGCAAGGTCCAGTTTATTCAGTAAGAATGCCCCAATAATAAGTACGACATTTATTGCTGAAAGATTTGCTTTGGAGATCCACAACTATGTGGATGCACCGTATAATCTTTCATTGGACCTTAAACCAATAAAATATAAACTGAAAAGGAACCAACATTTTAGTTCAAGAATCAATGGCTTCTATGTAAGGAGTTTCAAAACTATTAGTAAAAATTAAGGGGGAGAGTAAACATTAGGAATGAAAGTTGAAGAAAATACCATATGAAATAAATAAAAGTTATTTAATAATCTTAAGAAGGTATAACTTGAGGGTGATAAAGGATACATTTAACAATCAAATTTAACAATCTTAAGAAGGTTATCCTTTTTGCCACTTTAAATAAGAAACCTGGTATAAGTAATCCTAACTAGTATGTCATAAGTATGTATACTGTACTCCTACATATGTGTTGTTTAGAACCACTCATAAACTCTAATAAAAGTACAACTATGAAACTTATCTAAAAGGACCACACATTCCAAAGTAACCATTTTCGGAATCGAAACCCTAGGACAACGTTATTCCCGGGATTTGCGCTTAGAACGTGCATCACATTACTTATGCATAAAAGCATATTGCTTCTTTAAACATTAGTCCTTACCGGACCAATAATGCTGATTTCAGATTTTGGGTCTTATACACTGACTCGAAGACCGTGAGTGCATAATCTTGCAATCACAAAAGGCAAGTTCACACTTGCTCATGTCCTTTGATTATTTTCTGTAAAGTATTTTACAAATCCAGTGTTGTCATCACCTGCATTTGAAAAAGGACAGAAAACACTATTTTCAATAACAATGAGAACTATTGATTACTGGTCCAGGGTGATCAGCTAATCTATTAAATCTGACAGTTGGGATACCACTGTTAAGAACTATATCACCTAGGACTTAACAACCAATGTCGCCAGTGATTCTTGCGCCGTATATTACGCATTGACCATGAGATTTGGAATGGGACGGAGAAGTCAGTTGTATCTTCTTCCTCTCGCATGAAGCCAGATGTGCAGGTCGTGGCCGTTATCCTCGTAGCGTGCATATTAATTGGTAATTCATAGAGGATATGCAGCATATGGGTGGAAACCCTTATCGTCCCATGATAGTCCTGGCATCTAACGGTTTGTACAAACCATTGCCGTAATTCTTTATGTGGGCATGGTGTGCACCAAGGAGGCATGCGAGGTCGCGAAGGGGGCAGTGATTGGCTTGGATCACCTTCTGGGCCCCACATCATGGAATTGTGGACGGGAATAAGTTGCCCGATTGTGCAATTAAGAGTTGACCTCTCATGGGTAAAGTAACGCACCTCTGCGGAGTGTAAGAACTATAACTTGTTACTCCCTGTTCCGGGAAGGAGCTGCGAACACGGCGGGAAAGGAACCCCATGAAGGTTCTGGTAAACCCGTGAAGGCTGACGGACATAGCTTTTCAGAATAAAAGCAACCTTTGAAGAAATGTTTATGAAAACTTGCATTGCCTACGACCTATGGTATGTGGCAGTAGTGTGCATCAAACACTCCTTTTCTAGTTAATTTGCTAAGTACGCTCGTACTCAAAGTATCTTCTTAACCCTTGCTAGATTCTGAAGCCATTAAAACGATGTCTGCATCAAGATATGCTCCAGGACTTATCAAGACCAGCTAAAGCTCTTCAATAAAGATAATGAAGACAACATATATCTCAACTCAAGTGAAGACGAAGTTACTAATTAGATAGAAATACAATCTCTAGCCAAAGAACCTATCACTGTAGTGCGTTGCAATAGCAGCAATGCCAAATCCTTAATTAAATACTAGATTATTTAGTATAATAATTTTGCGTTATTTATCTTTGATTCTTCTTCGTAAAAGAAGTTCTTTCTCTCTCTTTAACCTAGAGTGTTCTCTGGATCTTATGTAAAGAGTGAGTTGTAAACTTTAAGCCATGTATTGGACCCAAGTATTTACATTTGTGCCATTCTGAGGGATGTAATACTAGTGAACGGTGTTTCATTGGTGTTATGTCAATGACTATAGTATACTACATCATGCAGTGGTATGCTGGGTCACCGCACTATCTTACTTTTATAGTATTTATTTCCTCATGTTGATCTATTGCCATCTATGTTGCGATGCTCTAGTTTTCGTACCCGTGATATCCCTTGCGGCCATTATATTGCCTTGAACACCTCCTATTATATGATGTTTGGTAAATAGTCGGCCTTGCGAGTCGTAGTTGCTTGCTCAAGTGTTGTTTCGATGTTGTCAAGTACCACAGTTGTTATAAAAATGCCTCATGCTTTATGTTGGAGATGATCATGGTTTCAATTACAGTTTAACAACTAATATTAAAAGTAGGTAAATAATGCAGAGGCACAGGTGGGCAATAGATGTTATTGGTTTTTAACCGTCCACTTGTGTCCCGTAGGACCCCGAGTACTTGATACCTGTTCCTTGACTATTCGCACTATCCGCATGTGGGACCATGAATCCCCTTAGCATGAGCTTGAGTCATATCTTATTTCTTGGGGACACAAAGTAGTTTGGGGCTTTATTACTATCCTGTACTTTTACCATGTTTTACTACTTTATTTACTATTGTGCGTGGAGCGCCTATACTGTTTAGGTAAGTGGAATGTTTTCGCGGTATCGACAAGCCCTGTCATACTTTCGGGTTCCCGGTCATTTATATCCATTGACACAAACCTCTGGGTCCGTCTCGGATCCGACCAACTTCGCCGCGGGTATCTTAGTGGGGTGCCTTCCTTAAATATTCCATGAATCTTGCGATGTCTTTGTCGTGATGCCTCGTTGGGTTTTCATTTGGTTTTTCCGAGGTTGATCATGTGTGTGTTGCTATTTGTGCCCCCTGGAGGGTAAAATTTTCTGAAATCCGTGTTCACGGTTATGGACGACTTGGAGCACAGTATCTCGATCATAGACAACTATAAATAAAGTAGTGCTATAAATTTGATCTTGAAATGACTAGTAATCAGCTTTAGTACAACGGAATGGCAAAATAAAAGTACCAACAACTGCTAGGTTTTTTAATGTCCCATGGTATATGTATCTGACTAGTAAGTATTGCAACTACAACGGAATGGTTAACTAAAACTGCCCATTGCTTATGTTATCAGGATAACTCATGCTATCTATATCTGACTAGTAATTTCATAACTATAATGTAATGAATAAAACTAACGCCAGTGTGAGTTCCTCGGTTGACTTCCTCGTTTGGTCTCGAGGGGGAAACGCCAGGATGGGTATGTTTGGTGTTAGTATCAGTTTGGTTTCGAATAGGTCTTTCTTATCCCCCTCTGATAGTCACCAGTTGTATCGAGTCTCTATAGGTTGTTTAGTGCATGTCGCCGCTCGCCCATCATACTGTGTGGCGAGGGTCAATTCTAAGACTCATGGTGTCGGCCTCGATCTTGATCGCTCCCTTTTTTTCGCACTTTGTCGTCACCCCTTTTGTTGAACAGGTTTTGGGATCGACGTCGTTAGCAGGGTTACCCTTCTGGCTTGGCCTGGGCAGGGTTATGGACGCCGTTGATTATTCTTTAGGGTTCTTAGCTCAATTTTAATCTTGTCCGTACTCGGACGCTGTATCATTTTCAAGGTGATTTGGATCTTTGTATTGTATATCTGTATTCTTGACTCATGGAGTCGTGTTGTATATATCTGTTCTATGGGTTTCATCATGAACTAATGTGTAATGGTATTACTTTGTTTTCCACCCGCACGAAAGTGCCTGGTGGGTGCCTTTGAATCATTTCTATGCTGGTTTGGCGGGAATCGCTTAAACTTGCATAGGGTCGATCCGAGGGTGTTACATTCCACCACTAGCATTGATACTATTTATGATTAGGATGAACCTATATCGTCCTTCATGTGCATGCATGGGAAGAGCTCCATAATAAGATGATCACATAAAGCCATCTAGTATTTCATCCCTAATAACCACTAGACCATTTAAGCGCGCTTTTCCGCGCCGGTCCATTATAAAAAATATGATAAATACTTGAATAAAAGTAGAGCAGTACACACATACGATAAAATTTGAATCTTTCAAATAAAGTTCCTTGATATAGATGGTTGGATATATTTGTTTAAAAACTCACTATCATCAGAAGAAAAAGTGAAAATACAACCACTGAATGCCAGAAGTACAATTCATCTTTATTGTCGGCGCAAACTGATATTTATCTCTGTGATAAAAGATAATTGACATCGAATCTCGTGAAAAAGGTATTTCTAAAGATGATAATTGTGAAGTGGAAAAACTATGCCCTTTTGTCAACTTATGTGTTGAAGTGAAAGAATATCTTCACTTTATGAACATGTGCTTCTACTTGAAAATCAACTTCACAAAACAACTTATGCATTGATAGATGTCAAAATATTCGTAACTGTTCATTTATCTTTACTGTGCCACCAGGCCTATGTATGATTTGTTTTCATATTTTATAGCTTGTATACTGTTTTTCCTGGAAAGGGACACTTTAATAAATAAAAATACACTTCGCAAATTTTTTACTGGATTTTTATTATTAATATAAATATCTTATTTCATGCATACATTGAAAACCACATACTCAAATTATAATATCCAAGAGTGTACATGTCATAAAATAAAATTTGGAAAATTATCCGTTTGTCTCTCTCCAACAAGTCAAAGATATAGCTCACTGCAAATATAGTTATACTTGGAGAACAGTAGGAACTCTCATACAGAAGAATATGGAAAGTCTCAAGTTATGATTGCTTAAAATTGTATAATATTTATGAAAACTTGAATTGCACCGCAGGTACAGTAGAGAAGACGTTGATTCATAATGTTCAGTGAAAGCTAGTGTGCTTGCATCTGTTGTATGCAATGTCGTAAAGTATCGTTCAGTTGCTTCAAAACAAAACTTATATGTTAAGACGGAAGAACGGAAGAAACTCGATCATTAATAATGGCCAATTCAGATGATCATCTAAAATGAAACCTCATGGGCTACGAAAATACATTATCGACATAATATGGGGCTACCGCTGCAGTATGTTTGATTTTTTGTATAGTAAAAAGATAAATAGTGAACTTTAGCATGTATATGTGGCACAATATTGACAGTGTACATGATATACACAAAACATATGTATGCATGAAATCTAAAATCCAAAGTTACTCCCATTTAGTCAAAAAATTAAGACATAATTTGAAGCGATCCAACCCATTAAGAATTGGATCCTGTGTTTATAGTGCTAGTCCCTTGGATCGATTAGCTAGCACACACAGTTTCGATGAATAAAAGAGTATCAATGCATCACATTATTACAATGATTGATTCAAAAATATAAATATTACAAAGTTGCTTAGCTCACAGCTTGCTCAAATAACATAGCTCAACAAATAAACAAAAGATAAAGGCTCCATCACGCAACAGGCAACTCGCTGAGTGGAGATTCGCAACCTAAGCGATAACCTTACTTGTCGTCGAAATAACATGTAACATAAAAAGTTGCAGCCACGAATGGTCAATACATTTGAATTATATTGGCAAGATGTCACTGTTATGTGGACACAATTGGCAACCTATCATATACATGCACACTTTGGCTAGTGGAGTTTAGGCTATTTGCAGAAAGCATCATTTTCTCCTACCCTTTTAAATAAAGTTTTAGTTTTTCAAAATAACTAAGAACAGCTCGAGTCACTCGAGAGATCCTAAAACTATGGACACATTGAGTCACTCAAGTGCTCCTATAACCCATTAAGTTCACCCATCAAGTTTTATTAGAGAAATTAGAATGAATGAGACTTTTCAACTGCGTCAAGAGAAGTTACTCATAATTTTCCATTACCAGGGACACGGCTAAATACTTAGTTCATAAATCATCTGCAGAGGCTAGTACACTTTACCCACAAGACCCGATCAACCCCTTTTGAGAGAAGACCAGGACAAGACCTTTAGGAAACAGGATCATGAGCCTAGCTCCGGAACGTACCATCCTATCAACACCTACATCTGCTAGTCACGGTAGGACATGATCCCATAACTTACTCAGTTAAGTCAGAGCCCATATGACATGTGGTTGTACATGGAAGTTACTAATCAAGACCGACTATTATATCTTTGAAGCCTGGGTGGCAATCCCCACCAAAATCCACACTCGATGACCCAATCAATGCCATTCCACCCAGGTGATTCTTTGATTAAGTGGTTTTCATTTAAGCAAAACATAATCATTCTCATACACATATGTAACATGAAAACCACCCATGCATTGGTCAAAGTACGAATTTTATTGCATTATAATATTCCTTTTACTTTTTGAATCCAGGCATATGCTATTTGCATTTTTTTGACCAATATTCAGTTTTCTACGAATTTTACAAGATTGATACAATTTCTGACTATTTTTAAAATAAATTACAAATTCAGTAACCTGCAACACATGGCGCATACGAGTGGTTTGAGCACTGGTAGCTTCTTGTGACGGGAGGCCAAGTGGCGTGTTTCTAATGGCCAGTACCTCTTCGCGGGATGGTCTAATCTGGCACGTCCAGAGGCGATCGGACGGCTAGGAAGCCAAGCCTCCAGGTGCTCACCGGCGTGGTCGGTTGGACGGTGGCGACGGCTCCAGGTGGCGACGCTGGCGGCGATTCCGGCGATATACGGCGACGGAGAGGTGGTGCACGCGAAGCGGAAGAGGATGGAGATCTCTCTGGTGGTAACGGAGTCGTCCTTTGCTTCCTAGGGCGACGACGCAGTGCGGCTGGAGGCGTGCGGAGGCGGTGGTTCTCCGGCGACATATCCTGGGCGGTACGGTGCTCTGCGAGAGGGGGAAAAGGGATGAGGCGACAGAGTTGATCAAGGGGAGAAGAACCAGAGGGATAATAGGGCGAGGGGCGACGAACTTCCTCGGATTCGAGCTTGCTCTAGAACTGGCAGCGGCGGGGTTTGGGATGAACTCCCGGGGCAGCTCGGGTTCTGTATAAGCGAAAAAAACCGCACGAGGTGGAGGAGGGGTTTAAATAGGAGTCCAGGCGTGCGATAGGGGCAGAGGGGCGAACAAATCGATGAAATCAGCGGGGGGGGGGGGGAATCAATTCGGATCGGGAACGCGTGTTCGATATGGTCACCAGGTGTGAGGAAGAAGGAGGTCGGTAGGGTCCACGTCGGCCAGGGAGGAGGAGTGGGCAGGCGCTTCTTGCTTCTCGAGTGGTGGCTGGGCCGACGTTGGGCTTGCTAAGTCTTTGGCACTGCTGGTGTTGTCTTGTGTGCGGCAGTAGAGGGAGAGGCAGGTCGGGTGGGCTGGTTGGCCTGGCTGGGTAGGTTTCCCTTTTTTTCTTTTTTTTCTTTTTTTTCTCTAGTTTGTTAATAACTTTTGAAATATAGCTCCAAATGAGGTCAAACCATTTTGTAAATTTTTCTAAAATTCAACACATCATTTTAGGACTACTAGGGATACATAATCATGTCCATTCAAAATATTCAAACATAGGTTTTTGAAACAAGACTTAATAAATGCATAGAAGGGTTTTTCAAATAGGGTTCTTCACAAATGGTTTTGAGATTGAGATTTTTGCAAGATGCTTAATGCAATGAACATGAGATCTATGAACCTTCCCATTCTAAAATTCTAGGATGTTACATAATTACTATTATCTAACTTTGGAAATAAGAAAACTGAAATTTAAGGGATCAGAGGTTCATCTTCTTATTGACCTTGTTGCAATTGAGAAACCTGGTACCACCGCATTGGCAAAATTATCTTCTGATTGACTTGTTTGCTGCACATCCTTGATATGTATGCAACGATACCAGCTTGTGTTAATCTATCGAAAGAGCGGGATAAAACTGATACACTAATAATTTACATGGGAAGGTATATACCTTCCTAAAAAAATGATAGATGCTTTGTATGTTCATATTTACGACTGTTGGAAAAATCAATGATTTCAAGTCAATATAATTTATTGGAGCAGAAAAATATACCCTTTTAGTATATCCTTCAGATTTAACCAAACGCCTTTATCTCATGCCAATAAACAAACTCATTGCTCCCAGCCTGGCATATATTCTGTGCATTTGGAATAGACATAAACCAAGGGGAAATGCTAGGAAAGAGCTTCCTGTGAGATCTAAATAAATGTCCATCTAATGGATGCAGTTAAAATTACATATAACATAGAACTGTATTGATCATCGCACTCCATTTTGGCAGGAAAAGGATTGTTTGTTGTAACGCCCTGAAGTTCCCTGTTCTGATAATAACTTGTAGCGCTAGCTCTTGGGTTTTGGCCAACTGTTTCCTGAAGCTGCTTCGTCAGACATTTTGTTTATTTGTTTTAATGAATTCAAGGGCGGTGAGCTCCTCAATTCAAAAAAAGGTAACAATGGTGGTGGAGGATGGCAAGCATAATATTTTTATTTTTCTTTATTTACTTTTAGCGCGTAATAGAACATCATGACTCCATGTTTTTATTTTTATTTTTGCATAGGTGTGGAAAAGTGGATTCATAAAAAACTCTGAATCCTTCTACAAAAGAAGAATCATTCAATTCAATGCGATGACAAATAATTGATGCAAACATAATCGGCAACAAGAAAAACATATCCTTCATGGCTGGTAACAGGCTGAAGAATAAATGGGCTACAACGAATACCATAAATTAAAGCTACACGCATGGAAGCAGAGTAGAGAAATATTTACATATACTTTTGTGCTAACAAAGATTTTACCTCTGTTGGTGGTGCCTTTAAATAATAGACTAATTACAATATAAATCTTGCTTGCATAAGAGACACATAAGGAGATTTAGATTTTTTTTTCTAAATTCCAAATTCGTCAGCACAAACACTTGTTCTCGTTGTCTCTTTGTAGCTCTGACGTTTTAGATTAGGACTGACGAAACTGAAGACAAGTATTTTGGTGCAGCGTACCTAATGCTGTTTTTCTCAATGAGCAAAGATTGCCGATGTGTGCTCTACACTCTGACTGGATCGTGCCACCCCACGATGAGCAATGCACCCTTGGTGATCCTACAAACACGGACAAACGCACATGTCGCGTAGTACCTGAAGAAATAGTCTAAACCAATTATCTATCTATCTGCTAACTGGACCTGAACTTCTAACTGAAAACTGACAGCTAACACTACTGAAAGTTAGATTTTATTCAACAAAATTTTGCACACAACAGTAAGCAAACTATCACAATCATTGATCCTTTTGATTAAAGTAACTTTTTCTGAATTCAAAATTTAGCATGCAAGCATACATCTAAACTGGGAACAAAATATTACCTTGTACCTGATACAAACATGGAGTAGATTGCGCTGTCTACGCACCATCCGGCGGGCACCGGCGCTAGCGCCGGACAAAGAACGGCTTGATGTTGCTAGTGAGGAGCATGAAGTGGGACGTGCTGATGGTGGAATTGAGCGTCGAAAACAAGAAGACTACTGTGCTCGCGTCCCCTCACCAGGATCTTGGCCGGCGGCAAGTCGCCATCCACGCAGGGTCAAGTGGATCTGTCACTGGCGGCGCGAAGGTGCAGAAAGGAAGCAGTGAGTCTTATATTCATTCTATTCTTCGTGTGCGAGGGCCTTCGTTGCTTTGAACATGGAAATAATATGTTGGCCCACTTAAGGTCTTACAGCCTGATTAACCATATGTCTATCAATTTGGCCCCCAGAGTAGCAGCCCAGCGCCGGTCGGCTAGCTCATTGACACGATTTAGCAAGGAGAACTCGTTCCAACGACCTTTCAACCGCCAGGGACACGCGTTCAACAGCTTGATCTAACGGCTGGGAACACCAAATCGCTCTGAGAGTCCGTAGCTAGGTGGATTTTATTGTTTCTTAACTAGACCATAAAAGCGCGTGTTGCCATGCCCGTCCATCTTGAATAAAGAAAAAGAATATACGATAAAATCAGTCGTATACAAATATCTAAGAATATGCGTATACAAATATCTAAGAATATTCGAAAGCTTGGACCGCCTCTAGCACATGTGGTGTGGTAATTGTCCATAATAAGACCGGTTCTCAATTTGAATTGAAGGTGCACTATATTTACATTGATAGAGCAACAAATGATGGCATCAGAAATAGCTAACAATCATACAGTAGTCGGTATAACAGTCACATTCTAGAAATTAAGATTTTTGCCTGAAACCATGTGTACATATACAACACATCAATGATGTGCATACCTCAACAAATTAAGAAAAAATCAACACATGAATAGCGTAAACAAGAATGTGAGTAACCAGATATCTGTCAAGCAAATGCAACAAAACTAATTTTATGGCAACAAGAAGTTCCTAGCATTCTTACGAAAGAAATTACGCGGACATGATGATGTAACTTAGTTGTCAGCACTTCTTCGATGAAATATGCATATACATTAACAAGCTATTTTTCTAAGAAGTGACAAAATGAATTACTTACTCCATCCTAAAAAGGATGTCGCAGATTTTTCTAGATTCGCATGTCTATACACAAACATTTCTAGATACATGAGAATTTAGACAAATACACGACATCTTTTTAGGATAGAGGGAGTAGGTACTTGATTTACTGACTAATAAATCAGTATCCCATTAACTACATAGCAACCATAATCTAATTTTTAATGAATACCTGAGAGGAAGTAAAATCGATAGTTCACTATAAGAAGTTATATTGATCTCTGAACGAAACTCACTTCAATAATTCAAGCCTACACCAGGCTACTGACTAAGGCAACAGTAAAACTAAACCAAAGTAATCTTCATATAGGCTAGCCCTTGATACATCTTAACATCTGTACAATTAAACCAACCTGGATCTTGGAGATTCCAGCAATTCAGAGACGAAAGTACTCCAGTACACTGATTTGTACCACAGGTAATACAATTTACCAAGAAAAAGGTGCAAAAACTGGCAATTGTTGTTGTGTGATGGGTATAAGAGCACAAGAAAATTTGGCATACTCATGTTACATGAAGGCACTTTGGAACAGATGCTAAGGCCATCATCTGAAGGGACATGATCGCCCGTCCGTTCCACCATGTTTCCTTGCATATATCAGTTATTTCCCTCTGAACACAAACAATTCACCTAGCACATGATAGCAAACAGATAAGTAGCTACATTGATCAAGAATCTATAAAATAAAATACATAACTAAGCTAAAAAATGCTTGCAGAGGCAGTTCCATAAGGGTAAATGATTTAACCTGTTGAAACACACTCATCCTATCATGTGGGGATCGAGTGGCTTCGATGGTATATTTTTTCACCGCCTCATTGAGGAAACCAAACAGAGGAAACTTTTATTACCTTATAAAACACATATATTCATGGACAGTGTGAAAGCATTTTATAAGACAAAACAATATAAAATCACTGCAACAAACTAATGCTTAAGTTGGCTGGGGTGAAGAATGTATGACTAATACTAAAATAGATAGTATAGAAAGGCAAATATCTCATTTACATATCTATGTCTAAGTTCAGGAAAAAAAGTGACATGTATACGTAAACTCGCATATGATTCTCATGTACGAAAACAGTACTATGCAGGCATATCAAAGGAAAACCCTTGTGGGAACAAGGATAATTTCAAATGAAAGGCTTACTCATGGACATATTTACGTTATCATATTCTAGGCACTGGAAGGTCTGCATTCTATAAATTTACAATTCTCTTACTGGTGATAAGTTAAGATAAGTTCCAACAATATTTCTCCAAAACAGTAATTGCAAATTTTGGCTGCGCTGCACAGAAATTTCATGAGCATACCATTGTATTTTTAGCCATTAATATAGTTTAAAGCTTTCATTTCATTATAGACCAATGAAATTGGGTGTATTCTATACGCTTAGTCAAATGTGTGCAGCAATGACACTAAGATCTGTGTGCATTGATCTATGCACCTCCCACATAGTAACAGATATGTAGCTTTATCCATGAATCACGACCTATCTGGAGACTTCCAATTTTGTTGATATTCGTAAAGAAATTCATAAGTCCAATCTATTCCTTGGAAGGACTTTGCAATGGGCAGAAGCTGACAGACTTGCCAATGGCAGAGGAAGGACCACCACAATGATTTTTTAGAAACAGTTAACATAGTTTATGTTGGACAGATGAATCATATTTATAAAGATCAATTTCAGAAAATTTAAAAGCTAAGTCAAACGCAACATACCTTCAGTGACATTTTAGCTCTATACAACTTCTGTCACAGGCTGAATCCCAGTTTTCAGTTCCTACTCCACAAAAATGTGAGATTCAGTATAAATAAATGCAAGATGATGCTCTAGACAGATGCAATTCATCATAAGCAGGTAGACAAAACTGGATAAGGAGGTACAAAAGATAACCAAACAGTCCCAGAGTAATGCTTGTGATACGGGCTATGTATAAATGATCTATGGACACCGGAAAACTCATCTTAGTTTACTAATCACAGATCCAATAGAAATAGCAGCTTTATTCTTGAGGTCCTGCGTTTTTGAGAGCATTATTTTTCAGCAAAGACAGAAACAGTAAACTCCATAGTTGACATTGAATCGACATGTCTGTTCACATATGCTGATTAGAACACTAACGATGATACGTCACCATCTTAGTATACTCCATGAGTCCACATGCTTGTGAATGATTTAGATGTTTGACCTCAAAGGCTAGCTGGTACTGTTCACAAAGCATTTTTGCAATTTCTTCACCTCACATAAAAAATATTTTTTACCTAGACAAAGAAAGAACAAAAAATATGAAGAGGTATTAAGATCATTAAGTCTGCAGCAAGTAATTTTAAGAAATACACACCACATTATTTTTCACCATCCCATCTTTAAGAACACATAGGGTGCTGGATGTAGATAAGCATTCTCAAATACATAGTTACTTGCAATGCCGAGAACAAGAAGAAAATAAACGCTTTGTCCATCGGTACACCAGTTCTTTTGACTCCATTCGGCTAAGATGCCCAACACAACGCAGTGGATAAAAAAACAGCAATAATATTCTTCCCTAGAGATTATCGTGCCCATTAATACAAATAATTAACAAATTAAAGTAGAGAATGGAGATTGCAGATAATTTGCAGTACAGTGCATAAGTACAACGGTGGGGAATTGGAGACCACAAAGAGGATAGGCGTTAAGAGGAGTACCATTGGATTCGGCAGGGTCGCTGGGGACACGGATTGACGGTGCAGAAAAGCGAGCTCCTCGCCGTGGTTGCCAATAACCGAGCCCTGGTGCTCCGTCGCCGCTAGGGTTGCCTGCACGATCTTTGCCGAGGCGGGGGACAGAGGTAGGGGCGACGGCATGTCAGGGATGGTATGGGAGAGGGAGTGCCGCCCGTTTACGTCCCCCGGAAATCGGAGGCTAGTCACTGTCACCATTACTCCGCGGCCGAGAAGAAGCGCACGAATTTGGGTGGCCTCTTCTAAATCGACGCGTAACGGAGCAAGATCGACATAGATCATTGCTACCTTCGCTTCGCTGGTTCATCACCGGTGCGGCGGTGCGCATCGGTTGCGGAGTTGAGCACTGATGAGGCAAGGCCACAAGGGGCAGACTGGATGAGGAACGGCGTGCGACAAGGGAGAGGGGAAACGCTTCTTCTTTTACTCCACGATAGAAGAACAGAAATTACTCAACCTGTATGGCCCATATAATCGTTTTGCGGCCCGATTAACCAGGAGTGGGCTATCTTGTTCTGTGAAGCGGCAGCCCGGTAACATAGTTGGAGTCCTCGCAACAAACGAAGTAATTCATTGCGGTAACGATGTTTCGGGACTAAGTAAATCGATGCGGACCGTTCGATGGTCAGGTCGGACGGTGCAGGCTCTCAAATTGATGCGGAGGCTCCTAGGTAGTCAAGTTATAATGTTTTTTATAATCGTAATGATCATAGCAAGCCACTTCAATCTCTTACAATTAAAGATTTTTTTATGGATATTGATATGAGCTTAGCGAATCTTTTCTAATCTCTGTTGCCCATATAAATAGCACGTCGACATGTAATGTCACTTAGCATTGTATGTACTATCATATGACCAACCATATGACCAACGGTAGTTTCCTCTCTAGTCCCAGAGGCAAATATTACATGGTGCAGTTTACATAATATTTAGAGAGAAAACTAATACATTTTCCATGAATTAAAATTATAGATTATATTTAGTTCACATTATAATATTGCTAGGGTTCTCCATCTCTCCCAAGAACAAAATGAACTATTCACATATGAAGGCAATCAACATCGTCACAATGGTATTAATAGGATATAAAGGTATGAATGTATACATGTGCGAATCCACAATATGATTTGGAAATACAACAAAGTAAACAAGGGGATCAGTGATGGAGATGATGTTGATGACGATGGAGATCGATGTGAAGGCCTTCAAGATCTAAGTCCCTTCTCCTTGTGTGTGGTGGTGATGGTGGAGATCTACGTCGAGGAGGCTATGGAGGTGGCGGCGACAAGGCTCTGTCGTGTACTTGTGGAGGATGGTTTTCTTGGCGGATACGGTTCCTCTCCTTTAAATAGGCATCATGGGGCTCGCGAGGCGGTTTTGGAATGATCCATGGAAAATATGCCCTTCGCCCATTCACAAAAGAGGTTCTGTTTGATGTTTTGAGGCCAACGGAGGGTGGTACCACCCATACCATTGCCCGTTAAGACTTATGGTATTTTAATAATTTGGGAAACATTTCTCCATACAAACTATGATTTGGGTGTTCTTCATCTCGTTGGATTTGTACGGGCGCGAACTACAACACCATGGTCTTCGATATTTAATATGAGATGATGAAAAAATATGACTTCTTCAACACCTCATATGTCTAAGTCTGGTGCAACTTCTTCATATATATTGCCTCTCTTGGTTCCTCTTTCCTTGCTTTTTCCATAACACCTACACACATGTCAAAGACAAGGAAAAGTAATAACATCCTCCTAAAAACTAATAGTTGTGCAATACTCATATGAAAATGAATGAGAACTGGTAATCATGGATAATATGCATAGTTATAGCTAGACAGAGCATGAGATGAGTGACAATATGAGTATTTTGTATGCTTAAATATACGTCATAATTGCACTTATCACAAAGCTTCTAGATATATTCATAACTGACTTGGCAGCAACATTTGAAAAAGTGTCCATTGAAACCACTAGGGCCAGGACTCTTATCTACTGACATTGAAATTGTCCCCCACGTCGCACAGAATCTGTCAAAGTGCGAAACGAGGCGCCACTGAGAAATGACCGCTACAATGATAACTGACGCCGCGCTGCAGGAACATTGTAGAATGTCAGGGTTTAATGCAAAAAATTAGACAAAGTGTGATGATTACTTGCCATGAAGCATAGAATAATATAAAACCTGGGAAGACTCAGAAAACATCGAAGAACCCAAGGAAAATTGCTAAGTGTTGGAATGAGATTTGAGGGCCGAGATATAACTCGACCCAAGAAGATAAGATCATATTTGGCAGAACAATATTAGGAATAAAATATGTTGAATGCATAATAGATGTTCCTAGTTCTTTAAATGAACCTACCGAGGCTTATCAGCTAAAGAGTCTAGACCTTGATAGCTTTGAGGACTAATGTCGGGGCGATGACTCCCAATAGGGTCATGAGAGGTAAGAAGTAAGGTCGACTGAGATTAAAGTTGACCGAGTCATGGGGGCCGACAGAGGCCGAGATACCCAAGCCGACATATAACAGCATAGTAAATCTGACATATAATATATGTCGGCACAAACACATGTGTGATTCTTATTTGCAGGTACATCAAGGCCGAGTTATCGAGGCAAGAACTGAGTCATGGAGCAGGCACATGCTCATAAAGAGTATGCCAACTCCTAAGTCAATGGTTCTGCCACAATCCGGGAATTCGGGAGATGATAACGAGGCAAGTTCATAGGCGTTCCCCTAAAACTTGGAAGCATCCCGTCGAGGGTTTCCTAGAGGGAACTGTTAGAGACCGTTAGGGGTCAGCGCTACGTCAAGTCACGTCCTGACTGGAACAGTATATGGGCCCAGTGAAAACTTTTGGGTACACCATATTCCTAGCATATTCTTGCTAGGTCAGCCCTAAACATGTAACCTAGGCACCCCTTTATAAGGTGCACCAGAGCCTATGGGAGGGGAGGTCGATCATTTTTACATCTGTAGAACTACCTTGCCGTAGAGAAAGGAGAGAGCACGAACACCTTCTTCCACTTCTAGAGAACAACTCAAGGAGCACTTGTAGCCACATATCATGGAGATTATAAAATTGTGAATGCAAGAGTAAGGGTTTTATCTTATACAGAGAGCTCTGAACCTGGGTATATTATGTGTGCTAGTGTCTGTTTGTTCTTCTCTCGTGTGCAGATTCACTGCACTCTCCCTCCCCGGATTCCTCAAGCTCTCATCCGGCCCCAAACTCAAGCCTACCCATGGCATCTTCCGTGACACCACCACGATAAGGGATGGATTTTATTCAATGAATTTCCGATCCTTTATGATATTTTAAATATTCTTGTTTTTATAATTATTGTATTAGATGTATGGATTAGGGTGAGTGCTATTATACTTGTACTTTGCGATAATTTTAGGGTCTTCCACACCAATAGTACCGACAAAATATGAGAAGAATTCTTGGTAGCATGTTATAGTTGTTTGATTACAAAAGTAAGTATCCAAAGTCGAATAATTATGAAATCAATAAAAATAAATAAGTGATTCTATCCAGAAAATTATAGAGTGAGTACAAGTTGAGGTAGATACTCAAACCACAACCGTGAATTACTTCATACCCGACTTTGAAGCTGGTATCTTGTATTGATCTATTTTTGAGTCTTCTCATGAGAATCAAAATATGTCTAGCTTCTTCGCACAAGCAATACAAGAAAAAAGGAAGAGAAATAAAATATGCAGCTAAACATGTGCAAAGGGCAATAGACATATACATGATCATCAGAGGAAACGAAATAGACCATCCATGGTTTTGAATACCAAGTGGAGGTATGGCGTATTAAACATGTTTGAGGTCACCTCGCAACCTCGTTTGGTTCAAGTTGATGATTGTATGATATTCTAATAATTAATCTTCAGATGAGCTATTAGCACAAAAGGTGTGGAAGCCTCTAAGTTATTTGAAATATGAAAGGTGTGATAGAGTTCACAATGTGGTTCTATATATGATGTTGTAATCATTGCTTCAATATGCCTCATATATTGTAACGACTCGTGCTTCATGAACGTAATGACTTTGTCCATTAAGATACTATCTTGCTCGGGGACGAGCAAGAATCTAAGCTTGGGAAGTTAATGAATGCATATTTGAAGCATTTTTACTTAATGTTTTTGCATTTGTAGCAGTAGGATTTTGGTATTTTATGCTTGTTTTAGCAGGATCCTAAACTATTAAGTCAATTATGAACATATCAATAAGAACTGTCATATTATGTGTTAATATGATACTTTGATGTGATAAAAGTCATCTAAATGATTTTCCATGCAACTGGGTAAAAGGAAGATGTGAGGAGAGACACCATGGGCCACAATGAGCATCAGTACGGGGGAAGCCCGCCCATACTGTACCTGTACTAACCTCTAGTGGCTTCGCCTCGTTAAATACTTTCACCTCGCGTAGACGAATCTGAGATCCGACATTCACAAACACTAGAAACACTGGAATTTCACCTCCGGAAGGGATAGAGGAGGTTGCAGAAAGGCATGTTCCCTACTGCTAGACGGATCATTGGAGGACAAGGCGTCATCGCCTTCATCATTAACTGCTGCATCTCCATCACCAACATGATTCCCCATCTCATTCACCTCCATTAGTTATAATTCCAACTACTATTGTGAATTTGTACTTGAATTCCTCCATATACTTTCATTCCATCCATATGATTATGATAATTTTGTTGATTGTCTCTATGTGTGAGTAGTTTACCCTGTTCTTTGGGAGATGGAGAAACCCTAGCAATATTATAATATGAAATGAAGATGATCTATAATTTTGTGCTATGATTATGTGTTAGTTTTCTCTCTAGATTTATGTGAAGTCGACCACATAATATTTGGCTTCGGGACTAGAGAGGGAACTACCCTTGGAAGTATGGTATTGTGTACGACATGAAGTGACATATCATGATCGACGCTCTAACATATGGAAAAGGGGATAAGGAGATATTCACTAAGCTCATATCGATATCCATGGGGTAACCCTTATTAATTATAATGTTTCAATAGGTAGTTGCCGGAGATCGTTGTAGTGGTTATTTAGAGATGTGATGCCTAATGTTTTTCAGGGCACATCTTATTACGGATATCTCTCCACACATGTCATAACAAAATACATACGTTTATCCTACTCATAACTAATATTAATGCTAGTGATGGGTCCTAAATAACCGAGAAAATTTTGCCTTACCGAATTTCTATTGCAGTTCTTATTACACTTATTTACTTTACTGCATTCTTTACTCTTTTGTAACCAAACACAACTCTTTCAGAACACCCTTACTTGAGATCTAGGGAAGCTAGTAAGTATCTTTTGATAGGGGCATAAATACCCTAACCAAATAGCTCTATATGGTTCGATACTCTTACTTTGGAAACTATCTACAATTAATATGTACACTTGTAGCCATCAACTCTTTTATAAGTGTTTCACGTGGGTCCATCACACGAGTTAGTTATAGTCGTGATTTTTTTCTGCTGTTTCCCTGATTGCACGGGTGTAGGGTGACCTGGGTTGTTAGGGCAAGTTGATGATGAAGGTGGTAAGTGGAGGCTTCTGCCGTGTGTCATCCCAACACTCAGGCTAGGAATGTCCGAAGTTCGGGTGGCACGATCCTGCACTCCCTTCCCTAGTTCCCTACCAGGTGTACGTGATGCGGGAACATGCCATATGCACATCTGATAATGTATTTTTATTTTGGTGTGGGGCTATCAACGAGATGCCGCTGCATGATGCTACGCGATTGGCCTTCTTGTTCAGGATCCACCATATACATACTTGGACACTGTTGCTGCAAGGCGCACTACTTGCACCAGCCATCCCACTTGCGGGCCTCCTCCTCGGTGGCTCATCATGATGGGTGTCTTCGTGCCAATCTCAGAGGCGCCACTACATACGATAGTTGTGGTGGCCCTCGCTTGACGAGGATGTTGACTTCGATAACTGTCTCTCTGTGCGGTGATGATGGCACTATACGACCTTTAAACGATAACCCGGTTGTGTATTTTCTTAGTGAGACAGGCGCATGTGTGTGGTCTAGCCCGTCTCAGGGCGGCGCCTCCTCTTGTCCTCATGAACTAGGAAGTCTCTGCGTAAGCCTCCCTTCTTCGTGGAATCATGGGCATGTCGTGGTGCCTGCACGCGCTCGGTGCCCGGACAAAAGCTGCCGCTAGGGACCATGGAGACCTATCAAGCAGAGAACTCTTTCTCCATGGGTGTGTGCTTGTCTGTAGGGATGCAAGCCGTGTGTCCGGCGGACAACACGGACGCCCGTCTAATTAGTTCATTAGCACAAATTTATTAAGGAGCAGTGATTAGATAGTATTGATTGAGAATGAAACGGACACACCGAGATGCCTAGACGGACGTCCGTCTATATCCCTACTTGTCTGCCATCTTTGTTGCATGAGTCATATATGGTCTAGGACGCTGCACCCCTACCTGACGCGCCATAAGTCACATGTGGAGACGTGAACACCAGGATGCCTTGCACCCCCTTCATGTTTAGAAGTGAGCGTGACGTCATACAAAACCGACAAAAATGAAATACAAGGGAGATAGGAGTTTACCCATGTTCGGGCCATTGAGAAGCATAGCACCCTAATCCTACTTGTGTAAAATTATATAAGAGAACCGAGATATGTGGAGGCTTTTCCTAGTGTAGTCGCGCTTGCCCGGTTGTTTTTCTAACCCTTTCTACCGTAGAAGGGTTGATATAGGCAGGGGTCTACAATGAGACTACATATCATTCATTGGACACACGTCATAGGAAGCTCGACGTGTCGTGCATGCGACCATATGTCAACCGAACGGGACAAGTTGAAGGTAGCATGTCGAGACGACAAGCTCGAGGGCTTGGGGGCCGGCTGTCATGACCCGAGGGGCATAGCATCACCTCATTCATGAGTCTTTTATGTGACTCGCATCAGGGGCAGCGGCTAGATGGCACGTAAAACTGCACGACTCTCTTGTCTAGGGGACGACCGGTGGTCATGGATGATGGACATCTTCCCGAACATGCGGCTCCTAGGAGGGTACACGCACATGCCGCGCCAACGACCTAGTGACCCACTTGTTGGTGGCTCAGTGAGCCCTTCTTCGGGCGGTAAGTTGCCGCCCCTTTAAAGCATGATCAGACTTGATGTGGGCGGTTGTTTAGTGGGTTCCTTGCCTCCCTTTTCCTTTGCTTGTTCTACCCCGTGCTTCCACACTTCATTGGCCCGACAGACCTTTTTTGAACTGAGATAGGTCCTGAAGGACGTAGATACTTCCATGCTAAAACAGCTTATTTACCAATATTTTTCTAATATGTTTACTTCGAAATTCTAGGCTACTGACCCGGTGATGCTAGACAAGATCACGCCGAAAGTAGATGATGCTATGAATGAGCGTCTAACGGCTGTGTTAATAGCTGAAGATGTTAAAAAGGCGACCCTTAGTATTGAAGATTTTAAGGCCCCAGGTCCTGATGGCGTACATGCAATTTTCTACAAAATATTCTAGGGTATGTGTGGTGACCAGATTACCACGAAGGTCTTACATGCACTAAACACAGGGGTGACTAGACCATGAAAGCACGCGTTGCCACGCCCGTACATCTCCAAAACATAGCGAGAGTATTTCGAGAAAATTACTTTCAAGAAAATAATGTTAGAAACAATGAAAACTTGAGACGCAAGGCACAGTTAGAATATTTTTAATTTTGATGTCTTGATATGACGGTACAAAATTGAAGGTCTAGTTTTATTTCTAGATGCATTTGTAAAAATATATTGATAAAAAGGAATACATGTCAAAAAGATAAGTTCTAAACTGGTTCAAAATCTCGTTGGCGCATTGAGCTTTCGTTATATTATATGAAAGAACTGGAATGCGGGTTCTTTAATGTTCAGAATACATAATCCAGTGAAATAACAAAATGTATTTCTTTATCAGCCACATTCTCAATCCTATGTGTGAAAAACAGTTAATACAGATTTATACAGATCACTATAACATGCTGGAATAACTACGTCCGGAGCAAGAGTAGGTATCCAACATATTGCACTGGTGGTTATGCTGCTGAAACTTGGCGTAGTAGAGACAAGTCACTTTTTCAAGTATGTTAATCCTGAAAACACTAAACACTGGTACGCAAATATTGACCATTGCTACATGAGGCCTCAGCATAGGCACCACAACTGCATTCTTGCGATATATAAGCAGGGGTAAAATTACCATGTCATAAGCTCTAATATTTAGCATGATGAACAAAAAACACATATAACAAAGTTAAACCAACCTTGGGAACAAACACACAGGCAAGTTTTTTTCATCAAGTACAGCAATCAAACAGCCTCCGAGGGGAATATCTAGGAATAATTCTGTACAATGTTTTGGACAGATGCTAGCAACCAAATTTCTCACGGACAACCCAATTTACCATGATTTTGTACCAAGCCGTGGAAAACTGCTAAGTGCTAAATATTCTTGAGGTCAAAGCAATATACCTATATGGTAAACTAAAAGACCAAAAGTGTGGAAATAATAGAGTGAAACATTTAGAAAGAAACATAATACTTGACGTGGAGCATCACATGGTCGGCTGTACGGTGGCTGAACACAAATCTGTACTACCGCTACTGACAACATGCAGCCACCAAATTGGTAAGTTCAGTCTTTTCGTGCGATACTGGAGCTTCACAACTGGAGTCAACTTGCCATAGAAATGGTAGAGCAGCCTTGTGGCTGCACATCTCATATCCTCTAATATTCTTCATTGTGAACCCCTGCTGAAGAGCACCATGGTAAAATAGACATACACGGTAAACCGAGAGGAGACATGATCTTCTTAGGATGGGGTATGGGCTGGCATTCGACAGAGTTCCAAGAAAAACATAATACTGATAGTTAAACGATTCAGAAATACCTCATCCAACCTGGTCATAATCTCGTGTACAAAACCTTGCAATTTTTATGTAGACATGCTTCCTCGTCCTAGGCCTGAACTGATCCACAAGTTCTGCAATTTTATCTGTTAGCATGATTGAGATGAGCTAGTCCCCGACATCTGGTTTGATAAGAAAAATATACGTAGTATCAGCTGAGTAAGGATTCGAGTGGCATCCCAGCAGATTCTTAATATATTGATCTTTCCAGCTGAGAAAAAGTGGCATCCTCAAAAATTTCTCATGCCATATTGATCTCCATTTGTTCAAGTGAAAATCTATTCATCAGAAGTTCTGAACAAAAGATAAATGAAGAGAATATAAGACATGAAAATCCTTTGAGCAGAGAGTA
This sequence comes from Avena longiglumis, assembly GCA_030063025.1. Taxonomy (NCBI): domain Eukaryota; kingdom Viridiplantae; phylum Streptophyta; class Magnoliopsida; order Poales; family Poaceae; genus Avena; species Avena longiglumis. Next base: position 139,403,812 of record CP125976.1, read on the forward strand.
AGACAGGCATCAACATTATGCATTGGTAAAATTTACAACGGAGAGTGGATTTATAAAGAATAAACAAACACTTACTGTGACTCCATATGTTGGCAGATATCTAGATTGGACTGCTAAATACGACCAACTTGAGAAGGGATATGGTTCATGGATGGATAACCGAGGAAATATTTTCATGGATGAATGCAACTTGATGTTAAGATCGGTCGCAGGTCGCAGATCTGTATGTTTGTGGCAGCTTCTTCATACCCTCACTGTATTCCCCAATCTGCAGGGCAAGATGACCGCGGTTGGCGACAACCATAGTGCGGCGAGTGTAGCCGCCACCATTAATCCACCACCACCCGCACTCCAGCTAACCCTAAGCGATAAATACTGGGAACACGGTAGGAGGCCGATGGTGAGAAGAGAAGAAGCAAGGAAATAATTCTGGGTATATGAGTAATTAGAGAGAGAAGCTGGTTAGTCCACCACCATTAGCGGGAGGAAAAGGAAACGGAAGGTTCCAATTGATCACACCCATAAATTGCGGCACCGCCTCCATGGCCTCCCGTGCCGCCACTCCGACTTCCCGAAGACCCGAACGGACGAAGAGAAAAGAAAAACACAGGGGGCTCATGTACATGTCTCATTGGCCCATCCCACATATTTCACACATATCAGCCCAATTAATGCGAAGGCTTCCAGGTCCATGTGCGGAGTAGCAGCCGAAACATGGATAGCAAGCCTCTTGCGCGAATTGACAGCGAACAAGACCCAACTAAGATCACGGAACGACGGGAATCCTCAGCGTGCGTACATGTGATCGGACGGCACATGGTGCCAAATCGCTGTGAAAGGGTCTTGGTAGACACGTTTTACTTTTATTTCTTAATTTCCGAAGACTGGAACAACACTATTATTGTTCTTATCCCAAAGGTCGAGAACCCCAAAACAGTGACCGAATACCATCCAATAAGCCTATGCAATGTAATATATAAAATTATTTTAAAGATGTTAGCGTTTAGGCTAAAATAGGTGCTTCCTGATGTGATATCTCCCATGCGAAGTGCTTTTGTGTCATAATGACTCATCACTGATAACATTTTGATGGATTATGAAATTGTGCATGCGATCAAGAGGGATAGGAAAGCTAACTCTGGATCCCGTGCGGTGAAATTGGACACGCACAAGGCATATGATAGGGTTGAGTGGGTATTTCTGGAAAATATGATGAGGAAGCTTGGGTTTTCTGATAGATGGATTACTCTTATGATGACGTGTGTGAGGTCGGTGAGATATCAAGTAAGATTTATTTTAGAAGAGACGAAGATGTTACACCTACGAGGGGCCTCCACCAAGGGGACCCTCTCTCTCCATATTTATTCTTTATATGTGCAGAAGGTTTATCTAGTATCTTGTTGCATGAATAGTATCTTGTTGCATGAAGAATAAGTTGATGGCATTGATGGGCCTAAGAGTGTGCATGAATGCACCGTCAGTCTCTCATTTACTTTTTGCTGATGATTCTCTTATTCTCTTGAAGGCATATATGAATAATGTAACTTTCTTGCAGCAAGTGTTGGATACCTATTGTGCAAATTCGGGAAAATTGGTGAGTTTGGCTAAATCGCCTAATACAAATATTGTGGTGAGAGCTAAAATTTGTGATACTCTTCATATTGATACTGAGGCTTTGTCTAATAAATAACTTGGGCTCCCTACTATGGTGGGTGCTGATAGAAGTGATTGTTTCATTCACTTTATTGAGAGGATCATTCACAAGATTAATGGTTGGAAAGAGAAAGACTTTTCGATTGGAGGTAAGGAGATACCGTTGAAGGCGGTCGCCCAAGCTATCCCCGTTTATGCCATGTCGGTGTTCCAAACACCTATTGGTTTATGCAAGAGGATAACTGACGCTATTGCTCAATTTTGGTGGCGCGATGATCAGAATAGTAAGAAAATACATTGGCTAGCATGGTGAAAGCACATTTTTCCCAAAAAAGGAGGGGGTATGGGCTTTAGATATTTACAGTCCTTCAATTAGGCTATGCTAGCAAAACAAACTTGGAGACTGATTATTAATCCACATTCTTTGTGTGCCAAGGTTCTATGGAATAAATACTACCCACAAGGTGATATTCTTAAGGCTGGGCCAAAGACGAGTTCCTCCTTCACTTGGCAAAGCATTGTCGTAGGTCTATCAACATTTAAGCGGGGCTATATATAGAGAGTTGGCAATGGTGACAATATTAATATATACAAAGATTGCTGGATTCCATCTAGTCCAGCTAGGAAAGTTATTACTCCTTGGGGTGCTTCGTTATATATCAAAGTGTCGCAGCTTATTTGTCCAATAACTGGATAGTGGGATGAACAATTGTTGCGCGGTTTATTTATTCCTACTGATGTCAACCGCATTTTGCAGATCCCTTTAAATAACAATGGCTTTGAAGATTTGGTGGCTTGGAATAATACGAAACATGGGAAATTTACTGTTATATCGGCCTACTACCTACAATGGCTACATCAATTCGTGCTGAGAGCAACAAGCCTGACCCTCCCAGGATCGTCGGCCTGCAATCCAGTATGGAAGGATCTTTGGCAGCTTCAGATACCAAGCAAAATTAAGATCTTTCCCTGGCGCGTGCTCCACGGTATTATGCCTCTAGAATCTATTCTGGCTAATCGTCATATTAGTACAAGCGGACAATGTACTATATGCTCTCTTGCCGCAGAGGACGTCAAGCACCTTTACTTTACTTGCCCGACAGCCTGTTCGTTTTGGGAAAGGCTTGGGATATGGAACTTAATTGAGCATGCGAGGATAGATGAGCTATTTGGATCGACGGTGTTGGAATCGGGTGCTGGTACCTATGGTGGATGCATCATCAATGTACGCACGATGATACTGGACCTCCTTTACACCAATGCGGATTTTCAGTCCTTTCAATTATCTCTAATGCAGCTAAAATGTCAAAGCCACTAGATAACTCACAGGCTAGATGGACGAAGCCGAGGATACAACAAACTAAGTTGAATGTAGATGGGTCATTCCACTATGACACTCATTTAGGTGTTGTTGGAGTGGTGTCACGTGATCACAAGGGTCGTTTTATTGCTGCGAGGTCGCTCTTCTTTCCATATGTGGCCTCTCTAGCTGCGGTTGAAGCGATAGCAACACGTGAAGGTTTGTCCTTAGCTAACTCCATGTGTTGCAAAAATGTGATTGCAGAAACTAACTCGATGGAGATAGTAGAGGCTTGCACATGAGATGACGCTTGGCAGGGTGAAACCTCTGCTATATTTGCTGATTGCATAAATGAGTCTTCGACAATTGGTCCAGTTTATTTTCAATATTATCCGAGGAAAGCTAACGGAGTAGCTCATGAGTTGTCTAGGAATAGTTATTCATCTAAAATCTCATGTAATTGGGTCGATGAATCCCCTAGCTTCATTCTTCAAACCGTTATAAACGATGTAACAAATGTTTGATGGGTTTCAAATTTCAGACGCACTCTTTTTCCTTACCAGGGTACCTAAGGGGTCTGAAAGGTTTTAATGAAGCATCTTGCATGCTTAATATATGATGTTTTACCTAAAAAAAAGTGGTGGGTACATCTTATAGCAAGGACTGAAACAAAATAGAAAATTACACTTTGGTCCCTCAGTTTTAAAACAATCACCCTGTAGGTTGTCGCCCAAACGTGATCCAATCCATGCAACCTGCAACATGCTCGCCTCCTCACGCGACCGTCACGCCGATGGGGACGACACTTCCGCCAGCAGAACGCGTTGGTCGCCAAGAGGGAGAAGACAGGCCGCCCATGGCAGTTGAAGAAGCCTGGGCCCCATAGGCCCATGGCAGTTGAAGAAGCCTGGGCCATCACCAAGGCCAAACATAGAGGTTAGCACGCAACCTCCGCTTGGGAATCGCTGAAGAGGTCGCAGTAACACCGCCTAGATCAACCAGGCAGCCCCCTTCTTCTCTAGTGGCAGCAAGAAAGAATCCCCTATCCTGCTCTCCCTTGCCGCCACAGACATCCAAGAGGAGGGAAGACGACACCGCATTGATGAATCACCACAGAGGAAACCACGAGCTTTATGCTCGAGCCACCGGAGCCGCACCTCCCAACATTGGCTCCAACCAGAGGATCACCGTGAGAGAGGGCACCCAGCAACCTCCTGGCGCCGCTTGCCCGTGCCGCGGAGTAGCTTAGAGGCACCATGTCTTGCCGCTGCACGCCAGGCCCCCCACCACCATGGCTGGCCAGAGAACAGACTGGATCTTGCTGCCATAGCTCGACATCAGCACCATAAGATGCTTTATTCAGAGAAGTGTTAGTCACCGCCATCTCCTCCTGTCCACCCATACCAGGAGAGCGCCAACGAGAAACCCTAAAAAGCCCTAGATCTTGCTGCACAGATACCGGCCAATGCTTCTACCTATGGACAAACCGCCCACTAGTGGCACTTGGCCACTACATCTACCTAACCTACCTACTCCGGCACCACTCCTCTTCCACCTCCAACCTCCATTGTCGGTGGAGGGAGCTCGGGGGTGGCCCGGTTTACCTGTTGGTCGCTCAGAAGAAGAGGGGGTGAGAGCTGAGAGAGGGGAAAGGGTGGATCTCCCGTATCTAATCGGGTTCTTGATGGAAGCCTCTAGTCAATGGCCACAAAGGGTTACATGCATGCCGTGGTCTCTGATGTTAGTTGGTGCTTTGAGCATGGAGTGATATATCGAAAAGGTTATAAGGTATGTAAGGTAGTGAATCTCTTACTCTATCAAACAAGTAGTAGTTAAATATAAAGTTCTAGTGATTTCTCTAATAATTTTAAAATATATTTTCTCACAATGGGTGCATTTGCACCTGCGAGCCGAAGTGAATATCCGTATATGAAACTTATTTTTACATTTAAAATTTAATACAACTTAAAAACAAAAGTATACGTAGAGCAAAGTATAAGGTGTTTCCTATGGACAAAATTGGACTACCATTCATGAGTTCACTCCACCTCTCTCTCATAAACATGGTGACACATAAAATAAAGGATATACATTATTAATGATTAATTCATGCATGCATGCAAACATCATGGTTGGTAAAATACAACACACTTATATAAAAATCATTTCCATAAGTCCACATATTCCACATCCATGCAAGCATGGCAAGTACTCCGCTTTGACACCGGCATCCATTATGTTGTGATATTAAATAATCTATGCAGAGCATTACATTATGTAAGGTAACAGGAAGTTGTACATCGTTCTACGACATGCACACATATGCCTTTCCCCCTTCTATCCTTAGTGAGTTAGAGAACGCGACAATGCTCAAATGCTTTCCCTCTTTGTGAGACTGATCACACTGCCATTCCTCAATCCCCTCCACTCAATACACAATATCGTAACTATTTTTCCGTCCACTAAACGACCAGACCGAGTATCAACAATAAAGAAACATAATACAACTACAAATATCTCATAATTACCTATAACAAAAATTGCATTATTCATCTCATGAAAAAGGATTAACTAGCAAAGATACATAAAAGTGATCATAATCATGTAGCACAACTCATAGGAATCTAAGGACATCAAAGAACATAGAGAGAGACTAACACAAGCTACTACCACAGACCCAATAGTCAAGGGATGAACCACTACCACAAACACATAACCTTTACTCACTTGGTTCCGAACACACATACCAAGCCGATGTAGACGAGATACAAGATCACACTAGAGATGATGCCGAACCCGGTAACAACACAACTGAAAGCTTGTTTCCACCAGCTCATCTTCCCCATCCGCAGCGAAAGTGCAAGGTGCAAACTCCACAAGACACAAGCTATCAACCCTATTTGTGATACTGCAGCGATGAAGATGCAGACTCGGCGCATCACCAACATGTGTGGCTCTGCTAGAGATGCCTCAATCTCCTTCTTGCCCCCACCGAGCAACGATGTGAGGAATTGAATGATTGCTAAGCACAGGAAGGGCCGGCCCATAGGCCGGGGCAGAGGGGCGCTCGCCCAGGGCCCCATGATGTAGGGCCCCCGACCCAAGACTTTTTGTGTTCCTATATTAGTCTAATTTTGAGTCCTAATACTGTAAAATTATCTTAAAAATATGGGTGATCCAAATTCTAGCCTACCATGGCTCTATTTGACTCATATTTCCTAGAAAATACTTCAATATATTTTTTATATTTTTCTTGATACCAAAATTTCTCTTGCCTCTCCAAGTGTGCAGAAAAAACCGACAATTACATGCCTTTACAGGGTTGCGAATATATTCATTTCTAGATAGTAACGATGCAATAATATAATTGTACCATTCCGCAAGCATAAATATTATAGATATATATATCTTTAAGGTGTCTTCTAGAGTAGGGGCAATTTTTTTAGCACAAATATTAAAGATATATATATATATATATCTTTAAGATGTTTTCTAGAGTATGGAAAAATTGTTTAGCATAATAAATATTAAAGATATATAGTCTTAAGGTGATTTCTAGAGTTGGGGGCCTTTGCCCCCCTCCCCACTCCAGGAAAGCTCCGCCACTTTAAATAAGGGTCCCTTGGCGTCGTTTTGCCCTAGGGCCCCTGAAATCCGTGGACCGTCCCTGAGCACAGGCCAATGCTCACCACCTCATATAGTCATGTAACATAGTAGGCGGTGGCACTACAACTTGAATGCAAATGCCTGTAGAGAATTGATGATGTCGGGGCAAATGTTGACCCAAAGAAGGAAATTAAAGCAACAAACCGACACCCACTGTTCCGGCGATGGCGTTAAAAATCTTGCTATTCGTCTTGAGATCATGTCCTGTATATATGAAAAACATGATTTTAAGCTACATTGTACTACCTCCATACCAAATTATTATACTCCCTCTGTCCTAAAATAGATGTCTCAGATTTGCAAAATTTAAATGAATCTAGACACTATTTAGTATATAGATTCATCCAAATTTTGAAAAATCCGAGACATCTATTCTGGAATGGAGGAAGTATGTTTAGATGAAAAACAAGTTAGATAGAGGGTTAGTAGATACAATATGTGTAACCTTTTTTTACTTCTATAGTTCTACATACCCTTTTAGCAACGCATTATTATAGATAGAATAAAAAATGCTTCAAAAAGGGACTAAATACAACAGAAATTTATGTATAATGGAGTGAAGAAATCAAGGATAACATATGCTTGTTGACATTAGCTCAAAGAAAAAATCCGTATCCTTGACCTACAGTGCGTTCTAACGTAGAAATACAATCTGGTTCATACTATTGTATTCTACTCTAAAATTCCAAAGTAAGCCTAAATATAAGTAAAATAATGCAATATACAAATTAATCTTTAGTATTTAATTTGCTTCAAAATATTGAAGTGAAAATTAACAATTATAATTTAGTAAATTTAAATTATTCTAACACATCATTACAATATCTAAGAGCAGTCGAAACATAACTTGAACATGAACACACAATTCAAATGCAAATCTATATCCTAAAATTCAAAGTTTCCTAAGAAATTGTTGTGGGTATGCATACTAACAAAATTCCGGACATACCTAACTGATGTGTATGTGCCCCGCCATCGACTGCAGGACGTCAGAAGTCTTGAGCCACATTCGTCTCCAGTGGGAAGCGGTGGTGCTCATCGTTCTGCTGCTTTTGTTGCCAAATGATAATTATGAATCAAAGAACAATGCTAGAGGTTTTGAAGCTCAAGGGAATTATAGAACAAAATAAAATATGAAGTACAAAATATCATACTCCATATAAGGTTCTAAAAAATATCATGTGAACTCTAAAAAGAAAAAAAGGAATATTATAGTTTAATGTATATGATAAAAGATTATCATCAAAATATCTTTAAATCATGAAACTTAAGGTGACAACACGATAAACATTTGTATATCCAAAATCAAATGCATGACCATTAATATGCTCTAAATTATCCTATCTACCACTACTAGGAAAACAGCTATAGGTAATCAGCACATCCGTGGCGCACATGACTATAGTGCGCCACAGATGTGTGTGGTCCAGGGCCCTGTTGGACGCTCGCCAAACATCTGTAGCGCACTATAGTCATGTGCGCCACGGTTGTTAGTGTCATCTGTGGCGACGCCCGGCTGTGAAGTTACACAAACATCTGTGGCGCACATGGCATAGTGCGACACAGATGTAAACTTAGCCGTAGGGCACTCGCCTAGTGCCCTACGCCTAAGTGGCATGCACCAACTCCACCCCCGTGGATCGCCTTTTAGGGTTTGCAAAAAATAACGAAAATGATAAACACTTCAAAAATTAAATCCTTTCATATTTAGGTAGGTAATGTGGTATAGCTTCTAGTAAAATTAACAAAATGAGTTTCGACTTTATTTGCAAAAAAGTCATGCCACGTAAAAAGTAGTAACTTTTGCATACGATGTAAAAAAAACGATAATATACCAAAATGACGAACGAGATTCCAGATCCGCTTGCAACCCCTTTAGGTCGTTTAGCGATTTTTAGAATCTCAAAATTCGAAAAGTGTAAAAGTTATGGCAAAACAAGATTTTTCTTGCGAAAAAAAAAATTGAGGCAACTTCGTAGCGCACCACCACCTAGTGCGCCACGGATAATCTTAGGATTCAAATTTGAATCACCATCCCGCCCACCTAACCCTATTCCTCCCTCTTCTCTTTTCATTCTCCTCCTCCTCCTTTTCCTTCTCTCTCTTCTCCTCCTCCTTTTCCTTCTCTTCTCCTCCTCCTCCTCCTTTACTTCTCCTCCTTCCCTTGCCGTGGCAAAGGCGATGGCGATGGCGCGGCGACCTTCTCCTCCTCCTTGCGTCATGGCGGCGACGACCTCCTTCCTGCGGCCTCCTCCTCGCCTCCTCCTTCCTTGCGGCCTCCTCCTCACCTCCTCCTTGCAGTCATGAAGAGGCAGCGAGCCACGACCTCAAGACCTCCTTCTCCTTGCGGCAACCTCCTCCCTTCTCCAGCCACACCTCACTGCCTCTCTTCCTCGATGCCGGTGAGGAGTAGAAAGTCCACGGCCTCCCGCACCTCCCTGTGGTGGTAGGTCATGGCCACGACCACCTCCCTGCCGGCGAGGCGACACGACGGCGGCGATGCGCCTATCCGTGGCGCACATGTACCCCTACCCGTGGCGCACCTGGTAGTGCGCCATGCCTATCTCGATATAACCGTGGCGCACCATGCAGTGCGCCACGCCATTTGAATAACAGTGGCCGTGGCGCTTTGCTAGTGCGCCATGTATGCCTTTCATGCGCCACGAATAGGCGTTTTTCTAGTAGTGTACGGGTTTGAGACCTGTAGTAATTTAGCCGAAGAAGTGATCAGGTTTCTCGAAAGCATACCTCTGAATTTTCATATTCCTCACAATCAAAAAAGATATCGTTATCTAACTCACTAATGCTAGTCTCCCCCTTCATGTCCATTTCTAGGTCACGCTCTATAGGTGGGCTCCTAAATGACAAATATTAAGAGAATTAATAAACTGTTGTGCGTTTTGAGTAGAGAATTATCATTCTTTCTCCAAGGAATGGTGCATGCTATACTAATGTGATGAACACTTTTTACAATCATTTCAAATGCTTTGTTTTTTTGTTTTTTTCTAATCTTCCGGTTGGGCGTATATTTATGAACAATGTGTGTGCTTAAATTTCACAATGATGGGAAAAACAAAAGAAGCACCAACAAATATCTTGTCCTATAACCTCCTAGCGTTTAGATTGCTAATATGTTTTGTAAGCGATTTGCAATTACTTAATATTGAAAATTGATATGCATAAAAAATTAAACCACAAAAATGTGAAACTTCTAAAATTCATTCAATTATTGAAATATTCAATGTTTAATCTATTAGTTTATTGAACAACAAAAGCTTATACAGTTTACTTAGTCAAGCTTTAGGGGTTAAACTGTGAGTTTGCTGAACATAAAGTAATATACCTAATTAACCAATCTTTAAGGGTTAAAACACAAAAATAGAATCGATACCATTGTGGTCGATCGAAATGGATGTTTTTACTTATATATTGTCACAACCGCTTGGAGTCCAGCTCTTGCTCATGATATTACATGTGGTTTCTACTATCCCTTATCCACCTTCATCGCAACCTCGAGGGATGATGGATTGCTACATAAGAGATGAAAAGTGTTACAATTGCGACAAGAAGATAACGAAGAACAAAAACGAAAAACACAACAAGGGGACATATATTTAACGTGGAAAAACCTCTCCAACAAAGGGAGGAAAAAAACCACGGGCGCCAGCCAGCGAAACTTCACTATATCAGGGAGTGTTTACAAATGCCGGGGATTTCACAGATGCAACTCATCCCAACTGGCGGCTTACAAGGTGTTTATATATCGGTGGAAACCTAGGTCTTCAACGATTCGTATCGTACACTCGGCCCAAGCCTTCGGCGACAGGCCTCATTCCACTCGTCAGAAGTTGGCCTATACTTTATAGAATTTGGATCAACATATAAGAAACTCCACCTTGAGACAAATTCCTTCTTGTAGCATCAACAACAACCATCTCGCAGAACAAAACAAATAAAATACTTTCGGTGCCAATAGCCACTTGGGATAATCAGTTAAACCAACTAAGTTCGAGCAAAGCTCAAACTTAGCAACAGGAACAGGTTTAGTCATCATATTAGCAGGATTATCATGAGTGCTGATCTTGCATACCTTTAATTTACCTTGAGCAACAATGTCTCTAACAAAATGGTACCTGACATCAATGTGCTTAGTTATCTCATGGAACATCTGATCTTTTGTAAGGTATATGACACTTTGACTGTCACAAAACAAAGTAATGCAAGAATCATCTCCACAAAGCTCACCAAACAAACCTTTCAACCAAACAGATTCTTTGCAAGCTTCAGCAATAGCCATATATTCAGCTTCAGTAGTAGATTGTGCAACAACAGCCTGCAATGTAGCCTTCCAGCTAACAGCACAACCACCAACATTAAACACATAACCTGTGAGGGATATTATCTTATCCAACTCGGCAGCAAAATCTGAATCCACATAGCCAACGAGTGACATGGTTATACCCCACGGGTACATGATCTCAGCATACCTGGTCTAGCCCAAGGAAGGCCCACGGCAATTATACGCCAGCCCATGAAGATTTTCGGGTGGCCAAGGCCCACGACGCTTTCGGATCCTTGGAGAGCAAGACTAGAGTAGATAGGAAATTCAAAGGGGTAAAACCCTAGAACCTGTAACCGACTAGGTATATGCCCGAGACTTTCCTGAGTCTATATAAAGGCTAGGAGGGCACGACCTAGATCTCTCTCTCATACTTTCGCATACACACCTCCACGCCAGATTGCATCTGCACACCCCTGTAACCTTCGGTTCCACCGTAATCAAGAGCAGACAAGCAGGAGTAGGGTTTTCCTCCGGGGGCCTAAACCTGGGTAAACCTTGTGTCCCTGTGTTGCTTGTTTGCTAACCTTTCCGCGATCTCCAGCATCCCCATCTTCTCCAAAACCCAAGTCCATAACAATGGGCATTGATGAGATCAAACCTCGTCAATTGGCGCCGTCTGTGGGAATTGGGGGTGCTGATTGTGTGATCGTGACGGTCCCAACCCGATTGATCTACAACTCTGCGGCGACGGAGAGTCACCTCCTCTTCGGCGCTTTTGACTTCACCGCCCACTCACCGGCCACCATGAAGGACTTCGAGCCCGTAGGCGACGGACTCGAGATCCTGTTCGGGAGGTTCTGCTTCTAGGTGGGGAAAACTGTCACCCTCTGCCTCCCTGAGCGGGTGACCCTACCATCAATCAGGCCCGCTTTGTGGACCCCACACCTTGTGCTACGCACAACATCATCAACAGATGATTCCTACAACAGCAACAGCTGCAACTCCGACCTGTGCGATCCGCCATCGGATGAAGGGACCTACGGTTCCGGATCCGAAAGCTGCGGCAGCAGCAGACCAATCTACGAGCTCTACCAATGCGCCGTAGTCATCCAGAGCGACGTGGACCAGCAGGCGCCCAACCCGCCGCCCAACCCGACACCTAACCCGCCAGATCGAAACAGCGGGAATAGAAGAAGCTAGTCCCCCCACCCGAAAGGGACAACGGCCATGTCATCCGCCTTAGCAAAGAAGGATGGGCCCAGGCACGCAACGCCGTGGCGGGCAACATAGTCCTGCCTGCAGACTCCTCCCGGGATCTGCTGATGGCCTACCATCTGCTCCTGATCGAGGAGCACAAGAAGCAGGTCAAGATGCAGGAGGTGCTTGACAAACGCAAGCAGGTAGCCTCAGAGTCCAGCGCGCGACGAGCCGCGCTCTCCGCCATGGGCATCGGCTCTAGCTCGAACGACAACCAAGGCAACAAGCACCGCTCTCGGATGGAGAACATGGATCCCAAGGAGCCTCGTGAGGTGACCCGAACCCTCCACACATCCTTCATGGAGATGGACACCGACGACAACGTCATCCCGAAAACGCCGCAGGCTGCGATCATGGCAGCCACTACGTACCTCGCGGCCCACCCACCTCCGGAGGGGGACCCGAAAAGAGCCATGCACAAGTCCGCACTTACCGGACTCGGACTCGTCGGAGCCGCACTTCACCAGGAAGCTCCTACGGAGCCAAAGAAGAAAGCTCCGGTTAGGTTCGACCGCAACCCCACCCCTTCATCCGAAGAAGAGGACCATGACCTTCCTCGAAGGAAAAAGAGTTCGCGCCACCGCAACCGCGATTACGACGCCAGGGACGTGCTCACACAGCGCAAAATCGACAAAGCACGAGCCAAGCGCGCATGCTCGTCTGAATCCGAAAGACGAAGATGAAGGAGAACTCTATGGAGCCCGATGCTTCAGCAGATCTGTTCGACGAACAAAGATGCCGCGAAATTTCAAGCTTCCTTCGGATACTCCGAAGTTCGACGGCACACAAGACCCAAAGGCATGGCTCAGCGACCACTTGTCATCCGTCAAATTGCACGGTGGAAACAAAGAGACCGCCATGCAATGCCTTCAGCTGCAGCTGATAGGCGCAACACGGATCTGGCTTAGCAGCCTATCTTCAGGGTCCATCCGAAGCTGGGAGGAGCTAGCTTACAGCTTCATCCGAAACTTCAAGGGCACCAGCAAGAGGCCCGCCTCAATCAAAGAGTTGCGGGCCTTCACTCAACGAACGGGCGAATCCATTCGCTCGTACATACTACGCTGGTCCAACACCAAGAACTCCGCATCGCACATCTCTGAAGAGAGAGCCATCGACGCCTTCAGGGACGGCGTCAAGCGCCAAGACTTCAAGGAGAAACTCGGGCGCGTCAAGCCCAAAACACTCGACCACCTCATGGACATCGCCAACAGGTGGGCTGACGGCGAAGATTCCATCCACCGAGCATAATCGGAAGAAGAGGAAGACTACGGCCGACGACGAGAGCGCCGTAGCAAGAGAAGATCGCGCGTCTACGACGATCGCGATGGACCCGACATGGTCGCAGCCGTCTATGCCGATCGCCGCAACGACGCCAACCGCAACAGCGGAGGATACCGCAGAGGAAACTTCCGCGATGGAGGACGCCCAGCACAGTCGTGGCAGCGTCGAGACCGCGATAACGGACCCTCAGCATACGAAAAACTTCCGGGTCCATGCACCATCCACTTCTACATCGACAAGCAGGATGGCAAGAAGAAGGCAAGCCACATGCTAAAGGACTGTCGTGAGTTCCAGAAACTCAGCGAAAGCATGGTCCAGATGAGGCAGCAAGCTCCACTTCCTGGATTCGGGAACGCACCCGCGCCAGGTGAGATAGCGCATGGGGCTCCTCCACCGCCACCTGTAGGAGGCCCGAACCAACCAGTCGCACCAGCACAGAACAACGCTGGGAATGGGTATCCCCCGCCGAAAGGAGCACTGATGATCCAGAAGGGGCACCCCATGAATAGGGTGCAGAAGAAAATCACCCGACAGATCAACCTGGCCGTGGCAACTCCACCCGCCATCCCTGAGTACCTCAGCGGATCGGAGTCCTGCATCACGTTCAGTCGTTCGGATCACCCTTGCCAGATCCCTCTCCCAGGTCATCCTGCCCTGGTGCTGGAGGCGCAGATCGAAGGTTTCGAGATGAGCCACGTCTTCATGGACGGCGGCAGCGGCATCAACCTGATGTTCGCAAGTACTCTAGCAGCAATGCGGATCCGCAGGCAGCCGGAACCGAACACAACGTTCCATGACAATGTCCCAGGAAAGGGCATATTCCCCCTGGGAAAAATATGGCTCGATGTCATCTTCGGCAAGCCGGACAATTTCCGACTCGAACGGCTCGAATTCGAAGTGGTGGACTGGCCATCACAATACCACGCCATCCTCGGGCGTGTAGCATTCGCAAGGTTCTTGGCTGTCCCACACTACGTATACCTGCTACTCAAGATTACAGGACCGAAGGGCGTCATCACAATCCACGGGAGCTTCACCCGATCGGACCAATGCGACAGGGATTTCAACAGAATCTCCCAATCATTCGGCATGCAGGAGGAGCTCGTAAGGCTCCGCGAGATGACGGACAATGGGGCACCTCCAGTCGCATGGAAAAACGCACCTGACATGTCCTTCGACTCCACCGTCAACACAAAGAAGGTGCAGGTCCATCCGACGGATGCCTCCAAGATGGCGCTGATTGCCAACGACCTCAGCCCCACATAGGAAGGCGCGCTCGTCGAATTCCTCCGTGAGCGCTGGGAAATCTTCGCCTGGTGTCCTGCGGACATGCCAGGAGTTCCTAGGGAATTCGCCGAGCACGCACTCAACGTCTTTCCAGACACCAAGCCCGTAAAGCAGTCCATCCGGAGACTGTCCGAGCCACGGGCCGAAGCCATCGGGAAGGAAATAAACAGGCTACTCGCCGCAGACTTCATCAGGGAGATCAAAGAAAGCGAATGGATCGCAAATACAGTGATGGTTCCCAAGAAGGACACGGATATCCTGCGGATGTGCGTGGAATTCACGTCGCTGAACAAGCACTGCCCAAAGGACCACTTCCCTCTTCCTCGGATCGACCAGATCATCGATTCGACCGCAGGATGTGAGAAACTCTCCTTCCTCGACGCCTACTCAGGCTACAACCAGATTCGACTCAAGGTCGAAGATCAAGAGAAAACGGCGTTTATTACACCCTTCTAAGTGTTTTGCTACAACACAATTCCCATCGGGCTAAAGAACGCAGGTGCCACGTACCAGCGATGCATGCAGGCATGCCTCAAGGACCAGATCAGTCGCAATGTCCAAGTCTATGTCGACGACATAGTCATCAAAACCAGGGAGGCAAGAACGCTCATCGACGATCTCCGCGAGACGTTCGATAACCTCGATCGCTACAGGATCAAGCTCAACCCCGAATAGTGCGCCTTTGGCGTCCCATCGGGTCAGCTGCTTGGGTACTTCATCTCTCAGCGAGGGATCAAGGCGAACCCGAAGAAAATCCGGGCCATCATGGCGATGGAGAAGCCGAAAAACCTCAAGGGTGTCCAGCAGCTCGCAGGACGAATAGCAGCATTGAGCCGATCCATCAGCCTCATGGGCGAGAAGGCCCTGCCATTCTACCAGCTGCTACGCAAGGCAGATAAATTCGAGTGGACGCCCGAAGCCGACGATGCGTTCGAAAGCCTCAAACGGCTACTCTCCACCTCGCCCGTTTTGGTCACGCCAAAGGAGCGCGAGCCTCTGCTGCTGTACATAGCAGCCACACACCAGGTGGTCAGCACCGTGCTAGTGGTCGAACGACCCGAAGAAGGAAAGACCCATGGGGTCCAACGCCCAATCTACTACCTCAGCGAGGTATTGACGCCAACAAAACAAAGGTACCCTCACTACCAAAAACTCGCCTACGGCGTGTTCATGACGGCTCGCCGGTTGAGCCATTACTTCCAGGAGCACCAGGTGATGGTCGTCAACGAAGCACCCCTGAACAACATCCTGAATAACCCAGAGGACACAGGACGCGTGGCCCTATGGGGCATCGAGCTGTCACCCCTAGACATCGCTTCACGAAGCGACCAATCAAGTCTCAAGTCCTCCCGGACTGCCTTGTACACTGGATGGAGCTGCAGCTGCCAGACACCCTAGACATGTCGCAATCATGGACGATGCACTTCGACGGCTCCAAGCGTGAAGCCGGAGCAGGAGCCGGGGTCATACTGACCTCCCCGCAAGGCTACAAGATGAAGTACGTCCTTCGGATGAAATTCCGAGCTTCCAACAACGAAGCCGAATATGAAGCCCTCATCCACAGCATGAGGATGGCAAAGATCTGCGGCGCAACGCGCCTGGTCATCTACGGTGACTCCAACCTCGTCGTCCAACAAACGATGAATGAGTGTGATGCACATGCCGAAAACATGATCGCGTACCGCGCGCTCTACAACGCACTCGAAGGAGAATTCAACGGCTGCGAGCTTTGGCACGTTGGAAGAGAAAGCAACGAGGAAGCCGATGACTCGCCAACATCGGCTCCACCTGCGCAAAGGTGCCACCGGGTGTGTTCCTCGAACAGATCTGCGTGCCATCCATCAAGCGGAAATTCCCCAAGGGATCACCCGAAGAAGCAGAACACTCGGGGGCTACGCTGCCCGAAGGACACGAAGGACCCGAGAAACTGGACACAGAGGTCGCTATGGTCAACCTGATGCAGGTCATGGCAGTCGAAGAAACTTGGACGCGACCGTACCTCCAGTTCTTGATAAACGGAGAACTGCCTGACAGCCCGACGGATGCCCGACGCATATCTCGTCGGTCAAAAGCTTTCACCATCATCAATGGCGAGCTGTACAAGCGCAGTATTACGGGTGTACTACAAAGGTGCGTCACCATCGGTGACGGGAAAACCATCCTCCAAGACATCCACGAGGGCATCTGCGGCCATCACGCAGGCAGCCGCTCCCTTGTCGCCAAAGCTCTACGAGCTGGATTCTACTGGCCAACGGCCATGAGCGATGCAAAGGACATCGTCCGAAGATGCAACGGGTGCCAAAGGTTCGCCGACAAACCGCACGCACCCGGGTCAGAGCTCAGACCCATACCTATAGCCTGGCCCTTTGCTCAATGGGGCCTCGACATGATCGACAAACTGCCAAACTCCTCGAAAGGGGGGCACGTTTACCTCCTGGTCGCCGTCGATAAATTCACCAAGTGGGTCGAAGCCATGCCGGTTACCAACCAAAAGGGCAAGACCGCGGTCAAGTTCTTCGAATCCATTGTCTACAGGTTCGGCGTACCGCACAACATCATTACCGACAATGGATCGAACTTCATCTCTAAAGAATTCCAAGACTTCTGTGAAGGCCTCGGGATCAACATCACATATGCCTTAGTGGCTCACCCACAAACGAATGGGCAGGTCCAAAAGGCCAATGGCCTAATCGGCGCTGGCATCAAGAAGCGCCTCATGAGCCCACTCGAACGAAAGGCCGGAGCCTGGACGGAAGAGCTACCATCCGTCCTATGGAGTTTGCGCACCACGCCAAACAGCTCCACCGGCTACACGCCGTTCTTCATGGTGCATGGAGCCGAAGCTGTGCTACCAGCCGAAGTACGCCACCAGCCCCCCCGGGTCGTCGCTTATAGCGAAGCCGAATCCAGGCTACACTCGAAGACGCCGTCGACACACTCGATGAGGCAAGAGACGTAGCAGCAGCTCGATCAGCGGTGTACCAGCAGAGTCTCCGCAACTACCACAGCCGCCGGCTGCGCCCAAGGTCCTTCGTCGAAGGAGACCTCGTCTTGCGACTCAAACAAGAGCGACCGAAGAAATTCGAGTCACCATGGGAAGGACCCTACATCATCACCGAAGTCATCCCAGGTGGCACCTATCGCCTCAAGCACGTGGAGTCTGGCGTCGCATACTCCAACCCATGAAACATCACACACTTGCGACGATTCTACCCCTAGCTACCTACCCCTTTACTTTCAATAAGGCTTTTCATCCGAACAATGTACTTCCTCCATTACGATATAAATAAAGCTAAGTGTCTCGCCCCAAAATTTCGTTCGCTATTTGCAACTTTACTTCATGCTATAAACACACTCGGGGGCTCCCCCACCTCACGATTTCATCGACTGAGGATAACACGTGTACACCTGAGTAGCTGACAACATCAGGCTAACGAAAATGACACATACTCAAACAAAGCACTGCGTGCTCAAACAACAACCAAACCTTTATAACAAAGGGCACAATATGCCCAGTCGAAATATACAAATTTTACATCTATCTCTTTTATAGGTACTACCTATTCTGAAGAATAACTTGAGCACGCTGCTCAAACAAATCTACGACCTGTTCGGCATACTGCCTTACAGCTGCGTAATGCGGACACATATCCCACTCGCCACCATCTGGCCAAAGAGGTGGCCCAGCCGCTACAACAGACAGATCTACATCAGGACGATGCAGCCTAACAAGGGACAATGCAGCCTTCACCCCTGCGATGAGCTGCTGCCTCACCAATTCCTGGACACGAGTCACGCTCCGAAATCTAGACAGAAGACCAGACAGGGTTGTTGGCATAGCATCCAGGGAAACATCACATGTAGAACCGACGAGAGTGAAGTCTGCACTTGACGAAGCACCCGCGACACTTGGTTAACGCGATCCTGCACCGTTGCCAGAGCCATGGCACGGTCGCGATCCATCCAGAAGAACCCGCCAGCTTCCATGTCCTGTTGAGTCAAACAATTGACCCGAACAGCAACACGCTCTTTCTCCTCCCTTGGATCAAGGTTAGCACATGCGATACTCGCACAAAAGTAAGATGCAAGGCTAGCAGACGCATCCAAAGAAATGAGCAGCAGCTCGAAAAAACTTACGCTGAAGCTCCTCAGACAGTCGAAGCAATTCCGCCATCAAATACTCCTCTCTGGCCGAACCGCGATCCGCCTTGGACTTCCAAACGTCGGCATGGCCACGCACCCCAAGCAACTCCTTCTCGAGACTACGAACACGGTCTCGAAGGAATCATCCAAGGATGTCCGCAGCCGCGTGGCAGGCGAGGTGTCAACGGGATCAGCACCCGAAGGACCCTAGAGCAGCAGGAAAGCAAAAGAGATGAACACTCAGACGGAGGAGAAACACAACTCAACAAATTCATTAAGTGCATAAAAGGCCACTACATGGCACAGGGATTTTTCCATCAACATAATTACAACAAAAGAATACTACAGCTATCCTATAGCTACAACACCTAAGATGCGGCACCCTGAGTAGCCTCGGAGCCGGATTGCCTCGCCTTGGCTTCCCCTGCAGAAGCGCATACCGCCGGCAGATCAATCTTCCGGCCCATATCGCCATACGGGCGCGAATAAGTAGCGAAGGCTACCTCGGATCCATCCACAGCCGTAGGCATCCGGGAGGTGATCCGGTGAAGGTCCAGCTCCGCTCCAGCCGCCAAAGCCATCGCCAGCCCGACAGATGCAGCGATGCCCTTCGCTATGCGCGCAGCGCCGGTCGACAAAGTGCCTCCGCCAGGCGTCAACATCATCAAGGGCGCGCTTTGGGGACAAGCTCCAGAGAAGCGGCCAAGGACCTCCTTGGACTTGGCAAGTGAGCGATGACGGTCTTTGCAGCGATCTTCGACCGCTGCAGTAGCATCATCTAGAGCACTCCCGTGCTCCAGAGCACCGCGGTCAAACTCGATGCCCGCGGCATCTGAGATAATAAAGAGAAGCAATGAGCAAAAACTCCGCAGAAGAAAGATAAGAAAATGCAAGTGAAGATACTCACCCGAAACAGCCTTGGCAGCCGTCATGATCTTGCCAACCACCTCTCTTTCACGCGCAGCCGCAACAGTGGCAAGCTGCTCCTCACGGTCCGTGGCCTCCCGCTGCAGGCGCTCCTTAGCCTCGGTCGCAGTAGCCAGCTCCAGCTCGAGGCGCTCCTTCGCACCAACGGCGACCTCGGCCTTCTTCTCCGCTTGACCGAGGCTCTTTTTGAGAGCATCAATCTCACGAAGGGAGGTGTTATGCTCCTCTGCATTCAGAAAATACAAGCATCAGACAGCAGGACACGAGTACACGAAGAAGCAAACATCAAAGGCATAACAGTACCTTGCAGCTGTCTGAGGCTGGCCTCTAGCAGCAGGTGCTCCTGCACCAGTCGCTTGGCATCCTGCACAAAAGGCTGCAGGAAGAAGACCTGCTAGTCAGGAAAAGGACTCGGGGGCTACACCCAACAGAAAAGAACAGAAGCAAAACACACAAGAAAAACGCTCGGGGACTCCCCCTGAGACTCGAATGAAGAACAAAACAATAAAACTCTTTTACAGATGCTCGGGGGCTCCCCCCGTGACAGGAGACATAAATACTTACATGATCCGATGGCGACGTCGAAGGTCCGCTAGCAAAATTCTGAGGCGCAACCACCCGAACCTCCTGCGGAGGAGGGTTCGGAGCAGCGCCCTCAGAAGTTGCCACCGTCTAAGGAGGAGGATACACAACTTTCGACTCGCCCATCATCTCTCGAGCACCATCACTGGAGGAATCGTTGGAAGAGTGCCTGCACAAGGACAAATTAGCACAAGCACAAAGTCAACCGCACAGAAAAAGCAGTACAGAGGAAACTTACGAGTCCAGCGAGCTTAGGTTGAAGACAGGAGGGGTCCTTCGGACTCTCTTCTCCTCTTTCTTCTCTTCCTTCTTCTCTTCCTTCGTTTCTTCCTTCTTCCGCTTAGTCGGCGCGGGCGCTTTCGCACGGAAGAGCAGGAATAGGAGAGGAAGAGCCTCCATGCTCGTCACTATGACGCTCAAGACACGAAGGGTTCCTAGGAGTCGGAGGAGTCGAAGCATCCGAAGACTCGCTGGAGTTCCGCGATCGTTTGCGCGTGTGATCCTCGCTCGACTCGTTGGCATCTTCAGCCGGAGATCGCGCCGATGGTAGCTTAGACATGGAATCCACCACATCATTATCTGGATCATCCAGATATACTTCGGGTAATGGAGGCGACATACCCGACACTTTGAAGCTCTGCACAGGAGAAGAACAATTTATTAGCAAACAAACACAAAACAATGCAGTCGAAAAATAGCGCTACGCGCACGGATCTACACCTGTGGAACAGGAAGCGAAGAAGAAAATGGAGGAGCGCTGACTTCCCGGATACCTCTCCAGCCTTGAACTTCAGCGGCGAAGGGCCTCGAGATCTCCACAGGAGAATTTCTCCGAAACCCTCGCCGGATCACGGCCAAGATAAATGAACATCGGGTGCGCCTAGCACAGGAGTGGCTGCACCCGACGCTCGAGAAAGGTGCAGATGATATCCACACCGTTCACTTCCTTCTCCGGAATCAACTGGAGATCCTCCACCCGACGATAGAGAGCCTCTATCTCCACCACCACGCCATCCAAGATCTTGTTTTTCCAAGACCTTTTCGGCTCAATCTTTTGGGAGGGGTCGAAAGGAACAAGACCAAAATCTTGCCCAGGTACTACGGAGTCGCGGATATAAAACCATCGCCTCCGCCAAGATCTTGGACAGATTCGAACATGGAAAAGAAAAATAAAGCAGATTGGCTTGAGGAGATGATGCAACCCCAATGGGATAAACACCATCCGACCAGATTGCCTCTTCACGGAATAAAGTTTCGGAAGAGGCCAAATCTTGACTCAATACCGAGCCAGCACTCGCGAAAGTGATAAAACAAGCAATGTGAAGAAGAGAATTGGGGAAATATGGTGCAATTGGACACCGTACAGAAAAAGCAGTCCACGAAGGAAGTCGTGGACTGGGAAGGAAAATCCGCGAATGACAAAGGCAAGGAACATAACCCGATACCCAACGGGGGGACGGGGGATTACCTCATTGCCTGGGAGTTTAACGGCCTCCCTATTCTGCGGGATCAAGCCCCGTTCGCAAAGCTTGCGGAGATCGCTCTCCCGCGTCTCCGATCGCTGCCAGCCACCGTAGGTGACACGGGTAGCAGTGGCACTTTTCTTCCCTCCAGCGGCGCTGGTACCAACCGCAGATGACGACTTCTTCGGCTTCCCCATCATGGTACGGCGGCGCCGACGGCGAAAGCGTAGGATGGAAGACGGAAATGTGAAGGAATATTCCGGCGCGCAGCAAGAGCTCTCAGAAAACAAGGAAGCAGTGAAAGCAAGAATAGATGCGGTGAAAACAAACTGAAGTTTTCCCCAATGATTATAAAGATGAAGACGATGCACGACAACCGTCCATCGAGAAGACCTAACGCCAACGGCAGGATCTGGCCATACACGTGTCAGCATCACAACGAACAGTCGCTAACACGTCGTCCACTACGCGCGGAAATCAAGGGGACGCCGTAATTATCTCCACGCCGCGCGTGACCGGTCAATTCAAGGTCAGACAGTGGGACCCATGTTCGTCTAGTCAAGTCATCTCTGGCGCAGCAGACGCTTGAGGTCATCGATCGTCAGCATTGACGTCATCAAAAGCTACACTAGCAACAGCTACAATTTCTTCGTCTTCAAAGCTAAGAGTACTCACTCGAATCTACGATTCGACCAATTACTCGGGGGCTACTCCTATCAGGAGCGCTGGCCGCACCGAAAAGATGAATAGAAGCGACAGCATTTGAGTCCTTCGTCGAGTCTACGACTCCACTATGGACTCGGGGGCTACTCCCATAGGGAGGACGGATTTAATCATCTGAATTTTTTTGTGTCCTACGGACTTACAACTGAACGTCTGAATTAAAGTCTCCGCTCGAGGCTACGACTCGAACATACACTCGGGGGCTACTCCCATAGGGAGCGCTGGTCGCGCACCCTATGAATTCTTCGACTGTGATCCTTCGAATCAGCATGCAAAAACTTTTCAGCAACTCTGCCCCAACTAAGCATTAAGTAAGCAACATTCGCTTTGATCACCCGAAACATCTCCGGTGATAAACATTCGGATGTTGTGTCTGCGACACAAAGATAAGACCTATAGATATCATCTGATGGCCTGGCAACGCACACGACTGCGCTCTGCTAGTAAAACCCGTGCTAACAGGTGCGATGAAAAATCCCGACGGACGCGTTGGGTACATCAATTAAATTCACTGGAATTCCACTCATGTAAGTCCTCCGCGGCTTGAGTCGAATTACGCCAGCATATGTTCCGGGTTCGAGTTAAGGGACTCGGACCTGAAGAAGATCGTGTTGTTTCGTCCTAAGATAGTTAACTGACCCTGATCCGTCGGGTGAGTCACGCACACGCATCAACAATCCCTGCACATGAACTATTGAAATACATAGTTGCACCCGAAAGATTGTAGAGTCCTCATCCGAATCTATGATTCGACTGAACACTCGGGGGCTACTGACATGGTTATACCCCACGGGTACATGATCTCAGCATACCTGGTCCAACCCAAGGAAGGCCCACGGCAATTATACGCCGGCCCATGAAGATTTTCGGGTGGCCAAGGCCCATGACGCTTTCGGATCCTTGGAGAGCAAGACTAGAGTAGATAGGAAATTCAAAGGGTAAAACCTAGAACTCAGAATCGACTAGGTCTATGCCCGGACACCTCGAGTCTATATAAAGGCTAGGAGGGCACGGCCTAGATCTCTCTCTCATACTTTCGATACACACTCCACGCCATTGCATCTCAAGACCAGAATCCTTGTTCTGCCGTAATCAAGAGCAGACAAGCATAAGTAGGGTTTTCCCTCCGGGGGCCTGAACCTGGGTAAACCTTGTGTCCCTGTGTTTCTTGTTTGCTAACCGTTCCGCGATCTCCAGCATCCCCATCTTCTCCAAAACCCAAGTCCATAACAATGGGCATTCATGAGATCAAACCTCGTCAACGAGTCCCTCACCGGTCCTGCCAAACTTCAAACAAGCATTGGAAGTGCCAAGAAGGTACCTGAAAACCCACTGAACAACCTTCCAATGTTCTTTACTAGGATTAGCCATGTATCTACTTATCAAACTCATAGCATATGATAAATCAGGACGAGAACAAACCATTACATACATCAAAGAACCAACATCACTAGAATATGGCACCTTTGACATGTACTCAAACTCTTCATCAATAGTAGGACATTGAGAAACTGACAATTTAAAATGAGGAGCAATAGGAGTACTAACTGAGCTGGAACCATCCATATTAAAACGATGAAAAACTTTCTTAATGTAACTTTGCTGACTAAGAAATAACAAACCAGATTTTCTATCTCGGGTAATCTCCATACCTAAGATCTTCTTAGCAGCACCAAGATCCTTCATCTCAAACTCACTACTTAGGTGTGCCTTCAAAGTAGAGATTTCTTTCATGCCCTTGGCAGCAATTAACATATCATCAACATATAGCAGCAAGTATATAGGTGACCCATCAACAAACTTGATATAAACACAACTATCATATTTAGACCTCTCAAAACCATGTGAGATCATAAATGGATCAAACCTTTTATACCACTGTCTTGGAGATTGCTTTAAGACATAAAGAGACTTCTTTAATTTACACACAAAATCCTCTTTACAGGCACTATGAACCCTTCTGGTTGGTCCATGTATATTTCCTCATCAAGCTCTCCATGCAGAAAAGCAGTCTTGACATCTAACTGCTCAAGCTCAAGATCACGCATAACCACAATACTAAAGAAAGTACGAATGGAACTATGCTTCACAACTGGGGAGAACACATCATTGTAATCAATACTGGAATTTGGTTGAACCCTTTTGCTACTAACCTTGCCTTTTACCTTGAAGGCTCTTTGGGAGACATACCTTCCTTTTTCTTGAAGATCCACTTGCAGTGGACCGCCTTCTTTTGTTTAGGCAAGCGCACAGCATCCCATGTGCCATTTTTCTCAAGCGACTGCATCTCTTATTGCATAGCAGAAACCCACTTCTCACGGTCAACGGATGCAATGGCTTCATTATATGTAGCAGGTTCAGAATCGTTCTCCACCTGCTCAGCACAACTCAAAGCATAATGAACGAGATTACACTCTTCAATTAAACAAGGATGAGGACCACAGTTACGCCTCGGTCTATCAACAACAATGGACTCATGTGGCTTCTGCAAAACAGTAGGTGAGTGCTGAACAACAATATCATCAATATTTTCCTCATGTGTATCTTCAACGATAGCATCATTATCAACAGTTTTCTGCAGGTTCTCCACCTGCACACTAACTCCCTCCTCTCCGACAACAACATGAGAGGTATATGATGTCAAGCTATCATGATACATAACGGACTCATTGAAAACAATGTTTCTACTTAGCAAAATCTTTTTAGTTTCAGGATTCCATAGTTTATATGTTTTAACTCATGAACCATAACCAAGGAATATGCACTTAACAACCCTAGGCTCTAACTTTCCATTATCAACATGAGCATATGCAGTGCAGCTAAAAACTCTCAACTGTGAATAATACAGGCGAACCTGACCATACCTCAATGGGAGTTTTATTCTCAAGTGGAATAGAAGGTGACCTGTTGATGAGGTAACACGCTGTGTTGGCTGCTTCAGCCCAGAAACGCATATGCATACCTGCATTAGACAACATACAACAAGCCCTCGAGATGATGGTTCTGTTCATGCGCTCTGCCATGCCATTCTTCTGAAGAGTATATGGGATGGTGTGATGCCTGATCATGTCATCGTTACTGCAAAACTCCTCAAACTCATTAGAACAGAATTCCATACCATTGTCAGTACGTAGTACCTTTACCTTCTTCTCAGTTTGGTTTTCAACCATAACTTTCCACTTCTTAAAAGTATCAAAAACATCATATTTATGCTTTAGAAAATAAGGCCACACTTTTCTTGAGTAATCATCAATAATAGTAAGCATATAATTAGCACCACCAATAGACATCTTACAGTATGGACCCCATACATCAGCATGCACATAATCTAATATGCCTTTGGTGGTATGAATGGAAGCATTGAATTTAACTCTTTTATGCTTACCAAAGATGAAGTTCTCACAGAACTCAAACTTACTCAAGTTGCAACCATCAATCAGCTCTCTCTTGACCAACTCTGCCATGCCTTGTTCGCTCATATGCCCAAGACGCATATGCCACAGATGTGTTTTACCACAATCATCAGAATCATTAGAAGTAATAGCAACAGCAATACCAGGCAAAGTGCTACCTCTAAGAACATATAATTTAGCAGAATTCATATCACCTATCATGTGAATAAGAGAACCTTTTGATACCTTCATAACTCGATGCCCACCGGAATACTTGTATCCATCAACGTCCATGGTACTCAGGGAGATCAAATTTCTGGCCATGCTTGGTATGTGCTTCACCTCACTCAACGTGCGTGTAATTCCATCATGTGTCCTGATATTAATAGATCCAACACCAACAATATGGCATGAGTTGTCATTCCCCACACGCACAAAAAATCCAGTCTGCACAGACTCATATGAACTGAACCAATCTTTGTTACAACAAATATGAAACGAACATGCAGTATCAAGTATCCATTCATCATCACGAGAAGCACAAGCAGCAAAAACGGCTAAGCATTCACCATCAGAACTATCAGAAACAACAGCAGCCTTACCAGTACCATCAGACCTATCTTTCGGTTGGTAAGTTCCATTTCTTTTCTCCTTATTCTGCAACTTCCAACAATCATCAATAACGTGATTAGATTTCTTACAATACCTGCAAAATTTTTCCTTTACCTTGGACTTTGAACGACTTCTACCGTCCTTGCTCTTATCTCTGTTGCCATAGTTGTTATATCCCTGCTCGGTCCTGCCACGAACCTGCAGAGCCTCAGCCTTGGATGAAGTCCCATCTGACCCTACCATAGTTTTCATATTTTCCCTTTGTTTGAGGGCGTCATGTACTTCGGCAAGGGTTAGTTCATCACATCTCAACAATATTGTATCACGAAACTGTGTATAGGAACTAGGCAACGAGCATAAGAGTAGAAGAGCTAAATCCCCATCATCATATTTTACCTCCATAGAATGCAAGTCTGAAACAATCTCTTCAAAAACAGATATGTGATTCATACCGATCCACCTTCTTGCAGCCTATGCGAGAACAACTTCATCTTCACGTTCATCTTACTGGTTAGATCCTTTGACACACAGATCGTTTCCAGTTTTTCCCACAGGGCAGCATCAGATTTCATCTCCAGTACTTCCTGCAAAATATTATCGGACAGATGAAGTTGAATCAAAGATAAAGCCTTATGGTACTTCCGCTTCTCTTCGGCGTACCAGGTCTTAGCATCCTTTTCGCCGAATCCATCCAGCGCTTCATCCAGATCAGAAGTTTGGGCGAGAATCGCCCTCATCTTCACCTACAGCAAGGATAATCTTGTGGTGTAGTCCAGCTGTGGTAGATCGAACTTCAATGACGACATGTCGCAAACCCAAGATTAGAACCTGGGGCTCTGATACCACTTGTTACAATTGCTACAAGAAGATAACGAAGAATGAAAACAAAAAACACAGCAAGGGGACACAAATTTAATGTGGAAAAACCTCTCCAACAAAGAGAGGAAAAAAACCATGGCGCCAGCCAGCAAAACTTCACTATATCGGGGAGTGTATACAAATGTCGGGGATTTCACAGATGCAACTAATCCCAACCGGTGGCTTACAAGGGGTTTATATATCGGTGGAAACCTGGGTCTTCGACGATCCATACCGTACAGTTGGGCCAAGCCTCCGACGACGGGCCTCGCTCCACTCGTCAGAAGTTGGCCTATACTTTATAGAATTTGGATCAACATATAACAACAAGGCAGCGATGAAGCACCCATATGAGGACCTCAAGGGCATCTACTACCATCGGCAAGAGGAGGATATACATGTATAGGAAGATGGAGCTTTAACACTAAGCATGCCATCAACGTGAGGGGGAGCGCTTGCACACACCATAGTTGTTGTCGCAGATTTGTCCCTGCAAACGAACACCTTGCTGGTACTGGGCGATGTGGACGGCGACCCTACGACGAGCCTCCTTGAGGAGCGACAAGTCATCCCCCCGCAGGTCATCTTGGCGAGTCTCGCCGAAGGCGAGAAATCATGGAGGCCCATGCATAAGCTCAGTGGGGAGAACCGCTTCCGCCCCATAGACGAGGGAGAAGGGTGTTTCAAGTGGGCTTGGTCACCATGGTGCGGATTGACCAAAGCACAAACTGGAGCGTGTCGATCCATCCCTTGCAATTGTCCTTGAGCTTGTTGAAGCTTCAGGTCTTGAGCCCCTTGAGTACCTCAGCGTTGGCGCGCTCAGCCTGGACATTACTTCGTGGGTGAGCGATGGATGTGTAGCAGATCTTGATGACGAGGCTCGCGTAGTAGGACTTGAACAATCCGCTGGTGAACTGGCTGTCGTTGTCTCTGATGATGCGGTTGGGCACGGCAAAGTGACACAACGAGCCCTTGATGAACTTGACAACATATCTTGTTACGATGGCGCGGGCTAGCTCCACTTGGTGAAATTGTCGACGGCGACGTAGAGGTAGCGGTAGCCCCTGAGTGGATGTGAGGAAGGTCCCAAGATATATAGCTCCGCAGAATGCGAACGGCCATGAGAGTGGGATGGTTTGGAGCTCTTGCGCTGGTTGATGGACCTTCTTGGCGTGGAATTGGCAGGCTTCGCATGCCTTGATGAGCTTGGTGGCATCATGGAGCGTTGCTGGCCCGTATAAACCATTGCGGAAAGCCTTACCAGCGAGAGTGTGTGACAAGGAGTGGTGGCCACACTCCCCAACGTGGATGTCAACGAGGAGCACGTGTCTTTCCTCCGTGTAGAGCAACACAGTGCAACCCTTTTGGGGCGCCTACGGTAGAGGTCTCCATCCATCACACAGTAGATCCTGGACTAGAGGGCCATACACCCAGCCTCAGCGTCGTCCTTGGGAAGAGTCCCAATATTCAAGTAGTCATTTAGCTCGTTGATCCTGCTTGCGGCTTGGTGAGTTATTGTCGTCATGCGCAGGCCACAATCTGGAGCGCCTGCCACGGGTGGTGGTGGGAGTTCCTTGGTAATGGAAGCGTCGCTAGCAGCTAGTGGAGAATGGTGATTCTAGCGTGCATTCTAAATAGCATGCATGGACACTCTCTGTCCTCTGTACTATATCTCTGCATGTGTGTCAGACTATTCTTTATTATACTATAGTTTGAAACTTCTATAAAATTTAAACGAGAAGTCCGATTTGAAAACCGTTTAAATACCTTAGATCATACTGAAGAGATCTTTAAAATAAGACTAATATTGAATATATTTTGACAATGTTTTAAAATTGACTTTTGAAATCTAATGAAATTTTTTACAACTTTATGACACCGAGTGAAATTGTATTCCGAAATAGTTTATTTCACTATATTCTGAATTTCGTAACTTTTTTTGTTTCACTAAACTATAAACTTGTGTTAGACACGTAGCACAAATGTATCGGATGGCGAACACTTTAATATTGTTTCATTGAGTTCTATTGTGAATCATGACATTTCATTGTGTTTTGAAATTTGTATTATTAAAATTTGGATTTGTTCAAAAGATATCATCAAAATAAAAATATTTGTTCAAACAGATTGTTATTTTGAATATTATTCCACTATACAAGTTAATTTTAAATTTAGGCTTAAAGAATAAATTGGTGGACTAATTGATGGGAGAGTGGGTGTGACCAGTCAAATCATTGTACCATATGCATGTAAAAAGATTCTTGAATGTACAAATCTCAAAGCAAAGAAGAGAAAATCAATGGTGCATGCGTGCACTTTATTTACCGTGCATGCTAGAAACTCAATTCTGGCAACCAGTGGTGTGATCGATGGCTTCAGCAACCTCTCCTCGAAGACGACTGGGCGCTATGGCTCGCGCTTGGATGCGCGCCTGGCGAGGTCGTCAGCATCCATGTTGTCTCTGAGAGGGATGTGATTTAGCTCCATGCCGCTGAAATGCTTCACGAGCTTGCGTACCTCATCTAGGTAGGCAGCCATGTGTTCATCCTTGGATTTGTAGCGCTTGTGGGAGAAATTGACGAGGAGTTGGGAGTCTTGTTGTATGACAATTCGCTTGATGCCGAGAGCGATAGCAGCTCTCAGCCCGACGATGAGACCCTCGTATTCGGCGATGTTGTTGGAGACCTTCCTCATCCTTGAAGCAAAGCTACACAGTGCAGATTTGTGAGGTGCGGACTGCTCTAGCCCCCGCGCCTGCTCGTGTGAACACACCATCGAAGTTCATGGACCAGTGCCCAGGAGCCACCTTCCCTAGCAGTTACGATTCTTCCTCGTGGGGGTCCACGAAGGGATTAGTCCACTCCATGATACGTCGGAAACGTATCTATAATTTTTGATGTTCCATGCTTATTTAGTATTTACTTTTTTTTTGCTCTGTATACACTTTGAGGTGTTTTTATATCTTTTCTGGAACTAACCTATTAACAAGTTTCCATAGTGCCAGTTGCCTGTTTTCTTCTAATTTTGGTTCCAGAAAGGTAGAAAAATCAATATTCTCGGAATTGGACGGGACAAAAGCCAAAGTCAATATTTTACCGTGGGCGACACGAACCCAGAAGACGAGACAGAGGGGCGCCACGGGGTGGCCACACCCCCCAGGCGCGGCCCCTGCCTCGCCTCCTCTCCTATAAGAAGCCCCCGATGCAGAAACCCTAGGCACCCGATCAAAACTCCACGAAACCGTCTGTAGCCGTCGCCACCATCGTCCCTAGATCGGGGGAGGGGGATCTGAAGTTCTTCCTAGCACCCTACCGTAGGGGAGATCATCCCAGAGGCCTTCTTCTCTGGTATGATGCGTGAGTAGTTCCACCTTGGACTATGGGTCCATGTAGTAGCTAGATGGTTTTATCTCCTCCTTGTGCTTTCATGCATAGATCTTATGAGCTCCGTTCATGATTAAGATCTAATATATTTGTAATCATGCATGTTGTGTTTGCGAGGATCCGATGGATATTGAGATTGCTATGTCAGATTGATTAATGGTTTTGTCTTTATGATTCTATCATGTCTATGTTGTTTGTGATCTTGCATGCTCTCCATTGTTAGTAGCTATCTTGGCCAAGTAGTTGCTAGTGACTCCAAGAGGGGGTATTTATGCTCGATAGTGGGTGCAGGCCTCTAGTTTCCAAGGGAAGTGACAGAAATCTCTTCGGTTGTAGATGTGATGTTGCCACTAGGGAGAAAAAACGGTCTCTTGTTCATGGAGCAAGTGGATTGTTTACCTTACACACTTTGCTTGAAGCAGTTGTCTGCTGCTTGCAACTTAATACTAGAGGGGGTTCGGATGATAACCCAAAGGTGGACTACTAGTCATAGATGCAGTTGGATGGCGGTCTATGGACCCCGGTCCAATCTTTACCATTGATACATCTTCCACTGTTTACTTGTTGCAAACCACCATTACCTTCCACACCATACAGTTAATCCTTTGTTACAGCAACCGGTGGGATTGACAACCTCACTGTTAGTTGGGGCAAAGTCTTGAGTTTGTGTTGTGCAGGTCTACGCGTTGTTTGCAACACCTGTGTGACGTTTCCTTCCTCCTAATGGTTCGATAACCTCGGTTTCTTACTGAGGGAAGACTTGCTGATGTGCTGCTTCACACCTTGCTCTTGGGGTTCCCAACATGCTCCACATCAACTAAGCCATCAACAAGTTTTCTGGCACTGTTGCCGGGGAGGCTAAGGACGTCTTCACAAGGGGAGTCCTCCACTTACTTTCTCTTTACTTTGTTTTTAGTTTGCTTTGTTTCTTTTGCTTGGTTTTGTTTGCCTCTTGTTTTCAAAAACTCCAAAAAAATTTAGTCTAGTTTGGTTTGCCTTCTTTATTCAAAAACATAAAAAATTTAGTTCCTACTCTAGTTGCCACCTTGCTCTAGCTCACCATGTTGTTCCCCAAGTTCACCCTGAAGGATCTTGTAATAGGTAGTGGCTCCATAATTGGGAAAGATAATATTGAAGAATTCTTTAATCATGTTAGCAAGCATGAGGATATCGAGGATAGATCTATAGCAGAACTTTCTCCTAATTTTGAGATTGTTGCAGCTTCTTTAGTTCATATGTTGGAGTCTAAGTTTGTTATCCTTAACCCCATGAAACAATTCTTGTTCCTAAAACTAAAAGAAGAAAATAATGCTGAAAAGAGAGAATTCATTCTTGAAACTTTACTAAAAGAGTTCCATAATGTTGCTAGGGAAGCCAAAAAGGTCTTTGAGCATTTCAATTTGCTAGGCTCATGTGTAGATGTTGTGGGTACTTTAGATAAAACTAAGCCTAGAGAGGAATTCAAGATACCCATACCCTTTAATCTTGTTGGAATGCATGAAGCCTTTGAAAAGAATTTTGATTGGATTGCTCCTAAAAATCTTTTTGATGAAAGTAGTAAACCAAAGAGAGATGATAAGGGATACTCCAAAACTCATTTGTATGAGATACCTTTCATAGTTTAAGACTTTGCAAGTATTGATCTAAATTCTTCATTTGAAAATACTTGACTTCTTGCTTCTTGTGTCTAACATAACGGCGTTAAAGAAAAGTACTTGTTGGGATATAACCGAAGAGTTTCCTTGAGTCTTGGAAGTTATTAATTAAGTAATGACCTCTTCTTATCCTTTTTGTTTGATTTTTGTGCCAAGAATGACCTCTAATGAGAGGGAAGTAAGATTTGGGGAGTTGCTGTCCCAAAAGAGATTTCTATCCTCCACCATAAATATTTGTGAGGAGTCTATGTAAGTCGGATTGAGCTAAAAATTTACGAATAAATCCTCCAGTATGTTAGATAAATTTCGTTAGTTCAACACGTTTTGAATTGAGCAACATAAGATTTTTGAAAAAATCGGTTTCTACCTGCTGGTCTGTTTTGAAATATTTCTGCCATTATTTGCATTTGCTTCTTATTGATATCTTTTTGAGTTCTCTTTTGGGGAACTGAGCTTTTTGAAGGAGCTACTACAGTATCTTGTGTTTTTACTGGAAAGTTTTTCTATTCCAAAGCTTTGCCTAAAGGTCTATTATCTTTTGAATACACTAATGTTGCTAATGAAGATTGTGTGAAGTTCTGTATGAAGGAAAAATTTCAGGTGTAGAGAGAGAATGATGTAATGAGATGAAGAATGGTCAAAATCTCAATCTTGGGGATACCACCACGGTGTTACCCCAAGAAATATCCAAGAGGTACAAGCGTCAAAGTTTGGGGATGCCCAAGGCATCCCCTTCTTCATCAATTAAAAGCTCAGGTCTGTCTAGACACTTCGTTTTTATTGTTTCATGCACTGTTGTGTTGTTCTTGGAGCGTCTTAGTTTTCGTTTGCTTTGCTTAGTTTGTTTAGTGTGCTTGAATAAAGTAGTTTGGACCCCCTTTCTCGCTGTGTTGTTTCAAATAAGTAAATTGGTGTTGGAAAGGAGTAGTAAGTTCTTGCTTGGAAGTGCAAGAGGAGCTTGCATTGACTGTGACTTAGACTTTAGCATGACATGCTAGGTGTTGTTTTGACCTTATGCCCAGTAATTATTGTTGTAGCATGTCTTGTTCCATACAATTGGGATTGCTTAGTATGCCTTGAAAGAATCATGCGTTGTTTTAGCATACAAAAGCATAGTATTGTGGTATTCTCCTTTGATGCTTTGTTTGGGTTGACTTGGCACATGCTCACACCATGTTATGACTATGAACAAGTCACCATAGCCTCTATGATAATTTAGTCCTCGACTTGTAGTACCACTCTATGCCTTGATTAGTAATGTTTTGTCGCTCTGCATGATTATGGCCATTATTGCTCTCTTAGTTGGTTGCTCTGAGTCTTTTACTAGCCTCCACTTGTATGAGTAAGCTCTACTCATGCTTCCAACTCCCAAGAAACCAAGTTATTCCAAAGTGTCCACTATAAATTCCTATGCATGGTGCGTTACACCATTCCAAGTATATTCTTGTTTCTAGCCATCTTCCAATTAAAAAGTATTTTGTTATGTGAAAAATTAGTGATTAAAGCCCTCACGAACTTGATGGCACACTTTATATTCTTTTACCCTAATAAACTTGAACCATTGTGTCGTCTATGTTGTATATGCTTGCACTTATACGTTGGAATTAGCAGAACTATGTTGTCATGGGGAACGTTTTCAACATTGCACTTGTACTTTGTACTCAGTTGATATCGTGCTCTTTTGTCTATAGATGTCAAAGGTGTGAAATAAAGAGGGAACTTGTAAGTCCATGGAGTATGTATTCTGTGTTAGAGAAACGCCTGGGCCGCTAGCCTAAGCCATGCCTAATCATGGTGGAAACTTGCAGCATCACCATAGTGAGTTATCTATGAAGCATCCTCAATAAAAAGCTATGCATATAGTAAATAAAAAGATCGCCGAGATGCTCATTGTATACTTGCCTTGTCATTTTGGTTATGGGATAGCTCCTTACCATGTGCAAGGGGTACCCGTTGGCGGTTCTCTATGATACGCATATATTTACTATGACAAGAACTTACAGGTGACTGAAGTTGAGTAGCATGACGTGTGGCCCTCGTATTCAAGGGACTTGAGATTGCCAACTTATACTTTGTCAAGAATATACTCCATAGTTTGTTCACTTTAACCTTAATCATTTCAAGATGCTTATGATAGGGGCAATGAGGGCTGAAAGCTAACAAGTACCATAATTTTTGGAAGCTCCTTTTGAAAGTTGAAATCCCTTCTTCCCTTATGAAGGGCATTTCTTCCACTACTATCCCAGCATTAAGTTGCCATTCTTAGTTCTTTGTGCAGTGTCCCAAAACTTATTGATTGATGCATATTGTGATATTACTTGTTCTTGTGCTATTTGTTTCTAGTCACTCTTATGAACTTTGAAGGTGTCCTATGCATCTATTTGCTACTCCATGAGGGACACGCTGATTGCCACTATGCCATGTTTTCTAATATGTGAAACAAACAAACATTTTTCAATGCATGTTATTCATGATCTTTGTTTGTAGCCTTTCATGTTGCATGCATAGTTACCTTATCTTACTGTTAGAACTCCATCTTTCATGCACATGTTTAGAGTTCTTTGATCCCAGCTTTCAATGCTTGTAAATGGTTTGATATTTATTGTGAAGGTGCATGTCACCTCAAAAATTATTCTTTTATCACTTACCTACTCGAGGACGAGCAGGAGTTAAGCTTGGGGATGCTTGATACGTCAGAAACGTATCTATAATTTTTGATGTTCCATGCTTGTTTAGTATCTACTTTCTTTGCTTTGTCTACACTTTAAGGTGTTTTTATATGTTTTATGGAACTAACCTATTAACAAGTTGTCATTGTGCCAGTTGCCTGTTTTCTACTATTTTTGGTTCCAGAAAGGCAGAAAATCAATATTCTCGGAATTGTACGGGACAAAAGCCAAAGTCAATATTTTACCGTGGGGGAAACGAATCCAGAAGACGAGATGGAGGGGCGCTACGGGGTGGCCACACCCCCAGGCGCGGCCAAGCCTGGCCAATGCCTGGGTAGGGTGTGGGCCCCCCGGGCACCCCCCCTGCCTCGCCTCCTTGCCTATAAGAATCCCCCGATGCAGAAACCCTAGGCACCCAATCAAAACTCCACGAAACTGTCTGTAGCCGCCGCCACCATCGTTCCTAGATCGGGGGGATCTGAAGTTCTTCCTGGCACCCTGCCGGAAGGGAGATAATCCCGGAGGCCTTCTTCTCCGGTATGATGCGTGAGTAGTTCCACCTTGGACTATGGGCCCATGTATGAAGGGTTCACAACATAGAAACAAAAAATTTCCTACGATGGGAACAACTATGTACCAAGATCTATCTACTAAATACAAACAACGTGTGTATGTATATCCATAGAGAACATATCCTTGAAGACCGACAAAGCTTAACGAGTCCAAACTCGTGGTTGATGTAGACGATCTCTTGCTTGTCTCAAGATCGAGAGGGAGTCCTTAGCACCGCAACTCATCGGCGCATCCGTGCTCGCACACACTTTCGATGCACCGAGCAACCTCCGCCTCCTCGCTCCAGCGATGCAGTGGAAGCACAACTCTTTCTTGCCGAATAGCCATCGGGAACATGTATCTCTCTAGTCCGATACCATGGGGGATAAATACTATAGGGGGATTGAGATCCTTCACGAGGAGGTGTAAGTGAGAGAGAGGAGAGGGGGATCCTTTTATAGGAGGAGGGGAGGGGCACCCAAGGGGGTGGCCGCCGGCCATGGGGGCTGCCCCCTTCCCTCCTTCATTCATGTGGGTGGACACTCCACTCACTCAAATGCCTTTAAATTCCCTCCACTCAAATTCCCATTAAATTTCCACCAAATTTAATGCGAACTCTCATTAAATAAAACTCCTTTTATTTATTCAGATTTTTGTCAATTACTTTAATGACAAACATTCACATATAACCCCTTGCTAGTATTTCATTTCACATGCGAAAACACTTTCTGCAATTTCACCCGAAAACCCGTTTCGGTATCTAGTGAAATAAATTCCTGCGCTTGTTATTCTTTCTGGCATGAAACTTTTGCTCCAAATGGATGTCGGTGTCTCTTAAGTGTGTCACCCTATGGTTCGCGAATAATGCAGACATGATCGAGATCTCTCTCAGATCAATAATCAGAAGCGGGATCTGGAGACCCATACTGACTCCCACACATTCAGCGATGAATTTCTTGTGATCGCGAGAACCTTTTACGCTGGTATCTTAATCCCTTTGTTTCGCTATATATGACATGTTCGAGATTCGATCATCGGTATCTCCATACCTAGTTTTATCTCGTTACTGACATGCACTCTTTTCTCGTTCCCGTGATATAACATTCTAGTGATCAAATCGCTTACTTGTAAGCTAATCAATGTGATATCACTAAGAGGGCCCAGAGCATATCTCTCCGCATCGGGATGAACAAATTCCACTCTCGATCCATGTGACTCAACATAACACTTTAGTAGTTTTGAACCCATCTTTATAATCACCCTATTACGATGTGATGTTTGATGTTATCTAGAAACTCTTCCGGTGTTAGTGATTGACATGATCTCATGGTCTAAGGATTAGGATCACTTCGTAAGTTGTTATAGAAATATAAACTCAATGAACTTGATCGTAATGCTATACTTCGGACGAATGTTCATCACACCATTACATTAATGTTGTGACCTCGTTATTAACAACATCCAATGTCTATGATGAGGAAACCTTGATCATCTTGTAAATCAACGAGCTAGTTTATGAGAGAGGCATAACTAGGAACTTTATGTTTGTTTATTAAACACACATGTATTAATTTTTTCGTATTAATATAACTATATTATGCAAAATAAACATCTATCATATACTTGGAATATACATAATAACCACTTTATTATTGCCTCTCAGGGCATATTCCCTTCAGTCTCCCACTTGCACTAGAGACAATAATCTAGTTACATAGTGATAAATCTAACACCCATGGAGTTCTTGTGTTGATCATGTTTTGCTCTAGGGAGAGTTTTAGTCAACGGATCTGCTACATTGAGATCCGTGTGTACTTTACAAATCTTTATATCTCCATCCTTGACATGCTCGCGGATGGAGTGAAACCGGTGCTTAATATTCTTGGAATTCTTGTGAGGCCTTGGTTCTTTGGCATTGGCAATGGCACCATTGTTGTCACAATAGATCACCATTGGGTCCAACGCGCTCGCAACCACACCTAGTTTGGATATGAACTCCTTCATCCAAACCGCTTCCTGATCCGCTTCCGAAGCAGCAACATATTCGGCCTCCGTTGTTGATCCCGCCACCACGGGTTGTTTGGAACTCCTCCTACTAACCGCTCCGCCATTCATGAGAAATACGTATCCGGATTGAGACTTAGAGTCATCCGGATCGGTGTCAAAGATAGCATCGACATAACACTTAGCGACGATCTCTTCTTCACCTCCGTACACAAGAAACATATCCTTAGTTCTTCGCAAGTACTTAAGGATATTCTTTACCGCTATCCAATGTTCCGAACCTAGATCCGATTGGTACCTACTAGTCAAACTAATAACATGTGCCACATCCGGTCTTGTATATAGCATGGCGTACATTATAGAGCCTATGGCTGAAGCATAGGGGACTTTATCCATTATCTCTCTTTCTTCTGTCATAGCCGGACTTTGAGTCTTACTCAATGTCTTGCCTTCCAACATAGGTAAGAACCCCTTCTTACTTCCATCCATTTTAAACTTTTTTAAAATCTTATCATACTTTTCGATAGCCCTATAGGCGCCTAGATCTATCTCTATAGATCTTTATGCCTAATATGTATGATGCTTCACCTTGGTCCTTCATTGAAAATTTGCTGTTTAGATAACTTTTAACATTGTTTAAAAGATCTATATCATTTCTGATCAATAATATGTCATCCACATATAATATCAGAAATGCCACATTGATCCCACTTACTTTCTTGTAAATACAAGCTTATCCATAAGTTTGGACAAATCCAAACTCTTTGATCACCTCATCAAAGCGGAGATTCCAACTTCGTGATGCTTGCTTCAGTCCATAGATGGATCGCTGAAGCTTGCACACCTTGTTAGCATCCTTAGGATCGACAAAACCCTTTGGTTGTATCATATACAACTCTTCTTCAATATTGCCATTGAGGAACGCGGTTTTGATATCCATCTGCCATATCTCATAATCGAAATATGCAGCAATTGCTAACATAATCCTAACTGACTTTAGCATCGCTACAGGAGAGAATGTCTCATCATAGTCAACTCCTTGAATTTGTCGAAACCCCTTTGCGACAAGTCGAGATTTATAGACGGTCACATTACCATCAGCATCATTTTTACTTTTGAAAATCCATTTATTCTCCATGGCCTTTTGGTCGTGAGGTAAGTCCACAAAGTTCCAAACTTGATTTTCATACATGGATTCCATCTCGGATTTCATGGCTTCTAACCATTTGTTGGAATCCGGGCTCATCATCGCTTCTTCATACGTCGCAGGGTCATCAATTTCATCAACCATGAAATTCATACAGGTTTTAAATGCACTCGGAGCTGCCGTCTGCTAGACCTGCGAGGTTCAGTAGTACTCTCTTTCGGAGTTTCATGATCATTATCATTAGTTCCCTCTTCAGTTGGTGAAGCCAACTTCGGAACAACTTCCAGCGCTGCCCTACTCGCCATACTATGAAGAGAAGGTTCAACAACCTCTTAGAGTTCTACATTCCGACTACTCACACCTTTCCCAAGAAACTCTTTCTCTAGAAAGGATCCATTGTTGGCAACAAAAACCTTGCCCTCGGATCTGTGATACAAGGAATACCTAATAGTTTCCTTCGGGTATCCTATGTAGACGCATTTTTCTGCTTTGCGTTCGAGTTTATCTGGTTGAAGTTTCTTCACATAAACATCGCATCCCCAAACTTTAAGAAATGACATCTTAGGTTTGTTTCCAAACCACAATTCATATAGTGTCTTTTCAACAGATTCTGATGGTGCCCGATTTAAAGTGAATGCAGCAGTTTCTAGTGCATAACCCCAAAATGACAACGGTAAGTCCGTCAGAGATATCATAGATCGAACCAAATCCAATAAAGTAGGATTACGAAATTCTGACACACCATTTCGCTGTGGTGTTCCGGCATGTGTGAGTTGTGAAACATTCCAAACTCTTTCATATGAGTGCTAAACTCGTAACTTAGATACTCCCCTCCACGGTCGGATCGTAGAAATTTGATCTTTCTATTACGATGATTTTCCACTTCACTCTGAAATTCCTTGAACTTTTCAAAGGTTTCAGACTTGTGTTTCATCAAGTAGATATAACCGTATCTACTCACATCATCCGTTAAAGTAACAAAATAACGATATCCACCACGTGCCGACACATTCATTGGACCACATACACCAGAATGTATGATTTCCAATAAATCTGTCGCCCGTTCCATTGAATCGGAAAACGGCGTTCTAGTCATCTTTCCAATAAGTGTTGGGGAGGTGACCCAGGATAGGGTAAAGACGGGGAAAGACGAAAGGATGTCCCCCGTCTAGTTTCCGACTTACAGTCCGAATCGGCCGAATCCTGTAGAAGTCGGCCGAGATAGGAAAGGGCAGGACCCTTATAATGATGGCAAGGTAGTACCCGGCCGAGATACTGCGTAAGTCGGTCGGGTTGGCCCGAGTAATCTTGATGCAGGTGAGGGAAGAGCCGAGTTACGCGAGGCAGGGCCGAATAATATGAAGCTTGCAGGAGAAGGAGAATCCTAAAGTCAAACTCTAGCCGCAGGCTAGGGAGAATCTGAGCGGAGCCAAGCACTAGGGACAAAGGCGCAGAGCGACAGAGAGGCAGAAGGAGGTCACGGAGGTGACAGTCCTGAAGCCCGAGGCACACGAGAGGGGCCCTCTGGAACCTTGCCGTCATTAGGGGAGCGACGGGGAAAGGTGGGCGCCGAACTACTATATTGGGACAAGCATATTCCTCGAATATGCTTGCCACATCAGCCCTAAAGGAACCCAAGGCTCTCCTTTATAAGGAGAGGTTTGGACCTTGAGGGAAGGAGGCTGATTCTGAGTACCGTTGTGCTGGTAAAGTTCTTCTTTTCCCCTTGTATATAGCTCAAGGAGAACTTGTAGCCCAAGGAAGGAGAAATAAAGATCTTAGTCTTAGTCTTCTATGTGTAGAATCAACTGCATATTCCCTCCCCAGATCCCACTAGCATCCATTGGCCCCATACTTTAGCCTACCCATGGCATCTGCCGTGCCACCACCACGACAGTTGGCGCCCACCGTGGGGCCAGCAGCGGTGCTAGCTGGAGTTATGATCCGGACGGGAAACTTCATCAACACTGGCGAGCGCGTTGTTTCTGGCTTGGTCCGGAGGTTTGATCTCTGTGACTACGTCAGCAACAATGCGAGCAGCTTCAGGGCAAAAAATCCCCCGCGCAATGGTGTCTTCATCAGCTTGGGCGGGCACAGGGTCTACGTCGGCGTCGACGTCTCAGGCATTTATCCTCACCAAGTTTTTGTTGCAGGAGAGCCACCCCTTACCGCTGCGAGCCGTCCACGAAGGCCGTCCATGAGCAGCGTCGAGGTGATGGTCGCGGAGTGCAGCGGGAGTAGCGGCTGCCGGTCGACCGAGACCCGCCACAGCGTGCAGGCGGGCACGGCACCACCATCCACCGAGGTAATCCCTCCAGGACTAACCAGGCGAGTGCAGACACTACCCCAAAGCACCAAGAGTAAGAGGGCCACCTCTGGAAGGCGAAAACATTCTTGAGCAACCATAGAAAACTTGACTACACCATGGCGCCCGATACTTGATCCGCCAATGCTCGAGGAGTTAGAAGAAACCGGGCAAAAGGTCTGGTAGAGGCAAAAAGGTGTCGACTTGCGGGAGTCTTTAACAGGACCTGAGAAGCGAGAATATGCCAAAGCTAATAAGCAGCGTCGCGCCCGCGGGTGGACGAGTTAAGATTGAGAGGGAAAAACCTCATAGATGATATCAACAAGGAGCATGATGCTCATAAGGCGGGATCAGTTGATTTGGGCTTGCCGAGGTACAGTACCCCGACAAAGAACCTAAGAGCGGCAAATGCCGCATCATTAGAGTTAGAGGGGTTGAACGGCGAAGCCCGGCAGAAACAGCAAGAAAGAGTGAATGAGATGGTGCGCATCGCGAACCAGCAAAACGAAGAAATGCTCAGGGAAGACCCGGCGAGGCCGGGGGGCCTCGCGAATGGTTCACTCGGCTGGAGTAGCACCTGCCTTGTCCGTGGCAGCAGCATCTTCACCCGGAAATAATGCACGAAAGGACAAAGCAGTAACCTCAGGGAAGAGAAACAAGCAAATTGTTCCGTATGATCCGGCAATAGCCGGGAAGGCAAACGAGAACAGAGGCAATGGAAGCCGAGGTAACAGTGGTGAGAGGAATCCCGGCCGTATTGAGAAAGACGGCGGAAGCCGAGGCAATGGAGACCTCGGTAGAAGAGAACTCGGAAGAGGCAATCATGAGAACAATACCCCGGTGGAAGTAAGTAGAGAACCACCGCTCAACCCACAGCCAAGACATGAACCTCGGCAGGAAAGAGAAGCGAGACCAGCTCGCCACAATCAAGTGAATGAAAGGTACAATGATGGTTATTCCGAGATGGAATATGCGATTCATGGTGGAAATAACCACTATGGAATGCAAGGCGAGTTCTGTCTGATTTGCCATCAAATGATGCAAGAGTAAAGTTAGAGCTATACCGGTCCGAGTTCTTTGGAAGAAACGGTCCACCAGTCCGGCGTGCTTTGGACCACGGATCATGGGCGAACCACATCCGAACTTTCGGCTAGCAAGAGGCACCAAAACATATAATGGGAGTACCAAACCACAAGACTGGTTGATTGATTATGCCCTTGTGAAAATAGCGGGTGGGAACTTACGATGGGCAGTACGGTATGTTCCACAAATGTTGGAAGGACCAGCTAGGGTATGGCTGAATAATCTACCGGCAGGCAGTATCAACTGTTGGTTAGATTTTGAAGAAATGTTCGTCAACAACTTTACCAGCACGTACAAGAGGCCAAACAGGCCGCAACAGTTAGCCATGTGCAAGCAGAGGCCGAATGAAACAGATAGAGAGTTTTTAACTCGATGGTGTAACCTGAGAAACTCGTGTGAAGGAGTCATAGAGTCACAAGCAATATCCTGGTTCGCTCAAGGATGCCGTTATGCTAGTGTATTGTGGCAACGACTGCAAAGAGATATGACAACCACATTGGCAGAAACTATCAGAATAGCGGACTCCTATGCATTAGGAGATCCAACGCAACCAGAATAAATGTCGGCAGATCATCGGGAGCAACAAGACCAATATGCAAGAGATTTGGCCGGGTCATCCAGGTGCAATGACTTTAGAGGAAGAAGAAGAGACGAAAGGCCAGATTATAGATATAATTCGGCCCAAGTGGCGTGATGGCCGAGATCCGCCGAGTCACGGAGCGACTCAATGGCAGAAGAATGGTCCTCAGCAGTGGACACCAAGGAGTGAGGGAAAAAGACAGTGGACCCTAGAACAAAAGAAGCAGTGGCAGGAGAGGCCGAAGTACACGTTCGAATCTATGTTAGATCAGCCGTGTAAATTTCACACGTCAAACCTATCAAGGCCAACCAACCATACGACCCGCCAATGTGCATGGATGAAAAATGCAATGGGAAACCCGCGAGCATTCGGCGCCCTTCAAGTACATCAACAACATCGACCACGATTGGCGAGCAAATGCACAGCGATGTTACCACCTCCCCGAGATACGATAACTTTCGGACCGGAGAGATCACGATACATCAAGTGATGAACCAAGGCCGGATGGAAGGACAAATCCGAAATCGGGCGCAATGATTCTGAAGAACATCATCGGTCTTATTGCGTGTTCTAGCGGAACAGCAAGACAAGCAGAGTGTGCAGCGCCGGCATATGGAAGTAAATGCAGTTATGCCGGCGGTGCCAAGATATGTGCCTTGGTCAGATCAGGAAGTAACTTGGAGCATAAAGGATCACCCCAAGATAATGCCGAATCCGGGGTCGTATGCACTCGTGTTGGATCCGACATTTGTTGGACCAAGCATTAATGTGAAATTTTCAAAGGTTCTCATTGATAATGGGAGCGGTATCAACATCATGTACAAAGATACCATGCACAAACTCGGAATATCGCAGAACATGCTGCAATCCACAAGGACCACTTTCCATGG
Source organism: Avena longiglumis (assembly GCA_030063025.1). Classification (NCBI taxonomy): domain Eukaryota; kingdom Viridiplantae; phylum Streptophyta; class Magnoliopsida; order Poales; family Poaceae; genus Avena; species Avena longiglumis. Next base: position 139,447,506 of record CP125976.1, read on the forward strand.
GATAGTGCCAGGAATTTCATGCGAACCCATTGGTAAGGTCTGAGTGGATGTGTTATTCGGCACAAGAGATAACTGTAGAGCAGAAAACTTAGAGTTTGAAGTGGTGGATCTAGAGAGCTGTTATCATGCTTTACTCGGACGGCCCGCGTTGGCCAAATTCATGGGCAACTGTCATGTAAGTTATCTGAAAATGAAGCTACCCGGACCACAAGGAGTGATAACGATGTGAGGATTACAAGAAGTCAATGGAATGTGCTTGGTGGTCAAATTTGGCGAATCATTGGTTATAGCAAGAGAAAAAGAAGGATTCAGAGGTAGCAGCTCTCGGTCGGCAAATTGAATATCGGCACTAGCCAATCCACATGGAAGTGTCTCCTTTCACCGACTAAAGAAGCGAAGAAGTTTCGGATAGATGAGCAATTACGAGCGTCTGTTACTATTGGTGCAGCCTAGATGCTAAATAGGAAGCGAGCTCACCAACTTCCTCCGTGAGAATCGGGACATATTTGCATGGTCAACTCGGGATCTGCAAGGTGTTAGGGAGTTGGTGAGCACTCTCTCGAATGTAAGGCCGGGAGCAAGGCGGTGAAGCAACCTCTCCGCCCGCTTGCCAAGACAGGAGAAAAATAATAGGGGATGAAATAGCTCGTCTCCTCGCGGCCGGGTTCATCATGGAGGTGTTGTATCCGGATTGGTTGTCGAATCCGGTGCTAGTAGAAAATAAGAAAGATGATCCGAATGTAGCCATTGTATGGCGAATGTGTATTGATTACGAACTGAACAAGGCGTGTCCAAAGATCCTTTTCCATTACCTAGAATAGACCAAGTCATTGATTCGACCGCGGTTGTGAGTTATTGTCATTTGTAGACGCGTATTACGGTTTTCACGGATCTTGTTAAATTAAATTGATCACATAAAGGCTGCGTTTTTACCGTCCCACGGCTTATTTCTATCGGGAGCAACATATCAGAGATGCATGCAAAAATGTCTACACGACCAGATAGGAAAAAATGTACAAGTATATGTAGATGACATGGTCATCAAAACCAAGGAAAGCAAAACGCTACTGGATGATATACAGCAGACTTTCGCGAACCTACGAAGGTTCCGAATGAAGCTTAACCCGGAAAAATGCACATTTGGCGTGCCAGCAGGAAAATTACTCGGTTTTCTTGTATCTAGCCGAGGTATAGAGGCCAACCCAACGAAGATAAAGGCAGTAGAAAGAATGGAGTTGCCAAGGTGTCTAAATGACGTACAAAAGTTCACAGGATGTTTGGCCTCGCTCAGCCGGTCTGTATGTCGGCTGGGAGAGAAGGCACTACCACTCTATCAACTGATGAAGAAATCAGATAAGTTCATTTGGACTCCACAAGCAGAAAGTGCATTTCATGAGTTGAATAAGATGTTGAGCACAGCACCCATTCTGGCTTCTCCATTATCGAAAGAGCCTATGTTACTCTATATAGCGGCTACCAATGAGTAGTGAGTCTTTGTAGTAAATAAAGAAACGACTCGAAGATGGTAAGTCGGTACAGAGGCCGGTGTATTATTTGAGCGAGGTGTTATCAGCTTCAAAGCAAAATTACCCACATTATCAGAAGATGGCTTATGGAGTGTATATGTCGGCAAAGAAACTTAAACATTACTTCGAGGAACATCCCATCAAAGTGATCTGTGAAGCACCCATAGCCGACATATTGAGCAACAAAGATGCGAGTGGCCGAATAGCAAAATGGGCAATTGAGTTGTCACCATATGCTCCACAATTCGATAGGAGAGATGCAATCAAATCTCAGGCAGTCGCCGACTTCTTCGTAGATTGGGCCGAGGTGCAGTATGATCCACCATTACCGGACCAAAATTATTGGACGATGCATTTCGACGGTTCCAAACTAAGAAATGGTTTGGGGGCAGGAATAGTGTTAACCTCGCCCAAAAGAGATCAGCTGAAGTATGTGCTGCAAATACATTTTGCTGCGTCAAACAATGTATCCGAATATGAAGCACTGGTCCATGGATAGAAAGTAGTAAAAGAAATTGGCATACGCCGAATCTTATGCTATGGGGACTCGGATCTGGTGGTACAGCAAGTCTCAGGCAATTGGGACACATTAGATGATAATATGGCTTTGTATAGATTTCATGTGCAAAAGATCAGTGGATACTTTGAAGGGTGTGAATTTCACCACATACCTCGGGAAGAATGATGCATGAACACGTTGTCAAAGCTAGGATCAACCAGGCAGTCAATTCCCCTAGGTATTGCCCTAGAGAACCTCAGGAAACCATCAATAATTCCATCACCAGAGTCCGAATCCATCTTTATTCCGGCAAATTCAGCAGAAGGTAATGTGCCGATGGAACTAGACCAGCTATATAACTCGGAACTCCCCGAGAGGAGGGCAGCAGAGGTAAGCATAGCTATGGAGAAATCCGAGGTAGTCATGTCGGCTTTAAACATGGAAATAGACAGTGAGACCACACCAGAGAAGTATGGGCGCAACCCATATTCTCTTTCCTTAGAGATGCAATTTTGCCGAATAATGAAGTGTTAGCAAGACAGATAACAAGGAGAGCTAAAGCTTATACAATCATAAATAATGAGCTATATAAAAGAAGCGTCACAAGTGTATTGCAAAGGCGTGTGAGTTCGGCATAAGGCCAGGAGATCCTCCTTGATATACATCAAGGAGAATGTGGACACCACGCCTCATCTCGTGCCTTAGTGGCCAAAGCATTTAGGCATGGGTTTTATTGGCCAACGGCGTTGAAGGAAGACAAAGAGCTGGTTGAAAAATGCAATGGTTATCAGAGATATGCAACCAAGATACACATGCCGTCATCCGAGTTAAAAACGATACCCATTACTTGGCCGTTTTCTGTGTGCTGCTTAGATATGGTGGGACCATTTAAGCCGGCCCGAGGGGGGATGACCCACATATTAGTTATGGTGGACAAGTTCACAAAATGGATTGAAGTGAAACCAATAAAAAAATGTGATGGGCCCACAACAGTGAAATTCCTCAAAGATATCATCTTAAGATATGGGTACCCGCACAGTGTTATTACAGATAACGGCACAAACTTTGCAGAAGGAGCTTTCGCTAGGTTTTGCCAAGAGAAACACATAAAATTAGATGTTGCATCTGTGGCTCACCCAACATCTAATGGGCAAGTGGAAAGGTCTAATGGATTAGTGTTGTCCGGAATAAAACCACAACTAGTCGAACCATTGCAAAGGTCGGCAGGATGTTGGATTGAGGAATTACCAGCAGTATTATGGAGCCTCAGGACTACTCCGAACAGATCAACAGGTTATACACCATTCTTTCTGGTATATGGGGCAGAAGCCGTGCTTTCAGCCGACATAATACATGACTCGCCAAGAGTTACTCAATATACAACTTCAGAAATAAATGAAATAGCTCGGCAAGATACTGTTGACCTGCTAGAAGAAGCCAGAGAGCTAGCGCTATCACGATCAGCTATCTATCAGCAGAACTTGACATTTATATCACAGCAAGAAGGTGAATCCAAGTATTCAAAGAAGGAGATTTAGTTCTCCATTTGGTGCAACGCACGGCCGGCATGCACAAACTATCACCTCCATGGGAAGGACCATTAATCGTGAGCCAAGCATTGCACAACGATGCCTATTATTGAATCGATGCTCAATCCCCTGGAAACAACAGGGCAGACAAGGCCGACGAAGAAACGAAGCGGCCATGGAACGTAGCTTTACTTCGTCCATTTTACTCGTAGCATAGTATCTCAAGGTCAAGAACCAATTATGTATTAAACCTCGACATCCGAGCGGTGACTCGGGGCGCCATATGTTATTCGATTTCATCTTATGTATTAAACCTCGGCATCCAGGCGATGACTGGGGGCGCCATATGTTATTTCAATTTCATCTTATGTATTAAACCTCGGCATCTAGAGTAGTGACTCGGGGACTGCCATATGTTATTTCAATTTCATCTTGTGTATTAAACCTCGGCATCCAGAGCAGTGACTCGGGGACTGCCATATGTTGCTCCAATTTTATGTTACGCACTAAACCTCGGCAACTTGAGCAGCGACTCGGCAACCGTCCTATATTATTTCTGAAATTTGATTTACACACTAAACCTCGGCAACTTGAGCAGCGACTCGGCAACCGTCCTATATTATTTCTGAAATTTGATTTACACACTAAACCTCGACAACTTGAGCAGCGACTCGGCAACCGTCCTATATTATTTCTGAAATTTGGTTTACACACTAGACTTCGGCGCTATAGGCAGTGACTCGGGGACTGACATATATTGTTCCGAAGTAGTGGTTAGCCTTTGATACAAGGAAGGTATCAAACTTCGACACTCAAAGTAAGAACAGCTCAATCTCGTATGATATTCGAAGCTCACACCCAGATTAATTGGCTAAACCACGGGAATACAAAGGCAAAGATATGTCCTAAAATCAAGAAATCGCAGGCCATCAAAGCAAGGATCCGGGCGAACAAAACCACTTAAACAAAGTGATAACAACTACAAACATATATGTCTCAGCAGCACACGGCAAAATAAATTCGTGCCATACAGAAGATGGACAAATGTTCCAAGTACATCGTACGCCCGGCATACCAGGGATAAGAAATGACTTAAAGGTTTTCGGCTGGAGAGGCAATAACTTGGTCAGGGGCTGGATACTCCGAGGTAGGCGGAGCTTCGGCCGAGGTTGCCTCACCCTCCACAGACCCAGGTGCGACTTTGGCGGAAGCCCGAGGTTGCTGAGGAGCATCAGTTTGTGCATTTGAATGACCAGTACCTTTGGAGGAGGATCGTGCGTCGCCGTTGCCATCCGAGCTCGAACTGGAATCACCAGAAGTAGACGAGTCATCCTCATCTTCCCCTTGCTCAGATGAGTTATTATCCGATGCATCCTCGACTACGACCTCGTCGTCCGGGTTTGGAAGGAAACTCGGACCTTCATTCCAGGTATGCACGTCGGCATACTCAACGAGCTGGAAGGCGCGAGCTTGCCGAAGAGCGACGAAAGTGGGGTCCTCAACCCAACGGGAACGGTCATAAATTTCTCAAGATATCAAGAGAAATATCTTCATACCATGACATAATAACAGTGAGAGCCATATCAGCGCCAGATCGTCCGGCTGATTCCCTCCAAAGACTTAGTTGCCTCTCGGACGCCATTAATCATTTCACCAGCAATTGGACCTCATTGATATCAGGAGTCCCAGAAGTATTCGGCCAGAGAACATGGTACGCCCGGATAGCTGCCTGCACCAAATCTCTGCCCATAATCTTCATCGTACCAACTGCAGCGCCGACAGCAACCAGGAAATCTACCATCGAGTACTCCGAGTCCGCGTCAACAGAGACACCTCGGCGCACACGAGCAGCAAGAACTGCTTTAGAGCTCACGGGCTTGGCTTCTGGAAAATGATCTGCGCAAAACACGAATGCGTAAGGGGGCAGCAGGGAAAAATAAAAAGATAATACGGACGTGCTAAGAAGCTTACGATGAATATAACTCATCATTTGCTGAAGGTATTTAGCCCAGACAATCTTGCTCTTCTCAAAGCGAGCGATCTCCTCGCTCATTCCCTGAGTTTTCAGTTCGGCAGCCTCGAGGAGCTCTTTATTTTTCTGCAATTGCAGAGCTAGCCGATTTTTCTCCTCGGAGAACTCCCGGTCGACCTTTTCTAGTTCGGATTTCTGAGAAAGCTTAAGGGCCTCCACCTCGGCGCGCAGGCGAGCTATTTCATCATCTTTTTCCTTTAGCTGCGCCGAATGAGTAGCGCTTTGTTCTAAAAAATGCAACATCACATCAGGCATGGGCGTGCAATCTTGGTGAGATGCTGCAAAGGTTTGTAACTCGGCTTTACCAAAGCCAAACGAGATAAAAGAAACTTAGCGCACATCTTAAAGAGGGAAAGGTATACGATAAAAGGGAAACTAACCTTCCAGGCTCTTGACTTTTTTCTCAAGACGGATGTTGAAATTATTGATGTTACCTGTTCATCAACAAAGTGAGCCGACATCTCGCATACAAAACAATAGTAATGTCGGAGATGACGAAAAGAATTATCGTCTTACCAGCTTTTTTCACCACAGGAATAACTTTTTCATATTTTTCTTCCAGTTTTCTGTGCGAAAAAAGCAGTCTTTGAAATTCAGCAGTCCGCCGGTCATGTGCAATCTGAGCAATAGAGCAAACGATGAGTGGATATTCAAATCCAAAACAGATCTGAGTCAAGCAAAACTTAACCCGGATCTAGGTGGCTGGATATTCAAAGCCAAAACAGATCCGAGTCAAGCAGAACTTAACCCGGATCTAGGTGGCTGGATATTCAAAGCCAAAACAGATCCGAGTCAAGCAAAACTTAACCTGGATCTAGGTGGCTGGATATTCAAAGCCAAAACAGATCCGAGTCAAGCAAAACTTAACCCGGATCTAGGTGGCTGGATATTCAAAGCCAAATCAGATCCGAGTCAAGCAAAACTTAACCCGGATCTAGGTGGCTGGATATTCATAGCCAAAACAGATCTGAGTCAAGCAAAACTTAACCCAGATCTAAGTGGCTGGATGTTCAAAGCCAAAACAGACCCGAGTCAAGAAAAATTTAACCTGGATCTAGATGGCTAGATATTCAAAAATTAGCTAGACAAAAATCAAGCAAAGTAAAGCATCATAAAACTTCCAAGCAAATAACAAGTTATTCGCTTGCAAGTTTCGGGGACTAGAGTATATATAGTAGCATCTGGAGAATTAATCAAGAATCCGTAAAACAGCAATTACCTCATTCATCCTGTTACTATCAAGGACGATCTTGGTGGCTTGATCCAAGCGGCTGCTAATGTCGAAAAGTCGAGCCGTGATTGGGATTACCCTCAAATTGATCGGCAGCATTCCAGTTATTGGCATACTCCACCAGTGAGCCGAGGCTATTCCCACTTGCCGTCCGAGTTAGGACTTTACCCCGGACGTGCTGTGTAACCACCGCGGCCGCAGGACTTTTATGAAGAGCGAGCTGGGTGCCGGCGGCCGGAGTAACTCTGGTTTTGGTGGAAGCAGTTCCTTTGCGCAGCACATCGGCGATACTCGGCTGAGAAGAGCCGACAAGACCTTTCTGGGAAGTGGAAGCCTTGGCGGCGATAGCTTTTCTTGCTTTAGAGGAGGCATCGGCAGGAGCTGATACCTCGGCAATGGGAACAGTGTCTTTAGGAGCCGGAGGGGTCACGGTCGCAGAAGGCGCCGAGATATTAACGTCCTCGGCTGGAACTGGAGCTACTATAGAAACCGTAGGGGTAGAACGAGGCTCGGTAGAGACGCTCGGATTCACAGAAGAGGCAACTGGTTCGGTGGAAATCTCGGAGGGCCGATTGGAGTCAACGTCAACAAGAGGAATCTCAGACACATCGTGGCGAGGGGGCGATCGATTCGGAACTGGAGGGGATGCAGCACGAATAGGACTGGGAATCCTGGTATCTTCGGCAGGCGGAGGAGACGGCTGCCGAGTCACACGGCTAGTCATGCTAGGACCGCCAGGTTTAACGGAAAGTGGAGCACTGCGAAGATAAAAAAAGAAAGAAGGGCGTCAGGTTGAAAAGCAGAAAGAGAGAAACAAGAAATATGAGCAAAAGGAACTTACCCTGCGACTCCAGGCATGGTCTTGCGCCTGGGAGGATTCGGTGCGGATTTCTTCATTCATTTCTTGGGGTCCGCCTCTGAGGCACCAGCAGGAGCCCCACGTTTCCCCGAGGTAACAGGGGGCCGGGAAGCAATAGGCTCGGTGTCGTGAACCTGACCGGCCGGATTAGCTGGGAAAGTAGAAGCCGGAAATGCATAAGAAATAGGCATTGCGGCAACTACCTCTAGAACTTGGACTTCATCCGAATCGCCTTCCTCCTCGTGGGCCGAGGTCTTGCCACGAGCACGAGCCGGGGCAGGATCTGACTTAGGGACGAACTCTTCCGAGTCCGGCTCCCCGATGTCCGGGGCATTCCGGTCCGTAGGCCACGGAAGCAACAAAACTTCGGCATCCTCGTCCTTCTGCTCTGCGAACCTCTGTAAGACAACAAAGAGGAAAATCAGCGAAAACGGTTACGAAAACAATTGGAAAACAAAGCGTTAGTGGTAAAGCTTACTTCGGGAGGGGGACGCTCGCGGGTGAACGGCTTCAATCCCCAAGCCCAGTCCTCAGGCATCTCCGTCTTGAAGATAGCTCGGACACGCTTAAAGATGAGATAGTTGTCCAGCTCCACGGTCGAGACTCGGTTGGGGTCAAGAGGACCGCTCATGTAGCAGAGTTTATGCGTCTGTTTTTGGAATGGGCGGATTCGGCTACTAATAAAGGTAGCCATCAAATCCTCGCCACGTAACCCGGCACGGATCAGCTCTTTAAGCCAAATCTCAAAAGCCTCGGCCAAGGCGTGACTCTCCTTAGGATTATAAGTCCAATTCACCTTGGAGGGCGTACCAATGGAGAATGCAGGGAGACGAATCTTGTCCTCCGCTCCCGTGTTCTTGAAATAGAAGAAGGACTTGTGCCACTTCTTGCACGACTCTAGCCCTGTAACACGAGGAAACACGGACTTCCTCCGAGGTGTAATGGACGCTGCTCCACATTGAGTAAGCAGTTCCTCGGAAGGGTGCAGAGACTTGTCAGGGACAACGTTAGAACGAATCTGGAAGAACTTAGACCAGACATGCACGGACGGCCATAGGCCGAAGTATCCCTTCGAGGCAGAGATAAAAGCAGAAAGAGAGGCGATGGCCTTAGCAGGAAGATGATGCGGCTGAAGGCCGAAGTAGTCGAGAAACTCTCTAGCAAAGTCGCTAAGAGGGAGACCAAAGCCGCGCGAGAAATGCGACATGAAAACTACATACTCGCCCTCCCTAAGATCCGGAGAGGACTTGCTGCCGGGTAAGCGACAGGAGACCTCGGCGGGAATCCTCCGAGTTCGGATAAGCCACTCGATCTCGCGGCGAGTAACAGAGGATCCCTGCCACGAGCCTCGCTCGGGCCCAGAGCCAGCATCGTCATCCTCAACCAGGGCACCGCTAAAGGAGCTAGACATGGGCTCGCCGGAAAAGTCAGCGGGGGAAGAACTAGCGGCGGAGGAAAGTTTAGAACTACAGGGCCCCGTCGTGATTCTACACAGAAACGGCGGCGGAGGAGCAAAGGAACCACCGCACGAAAACAAAATGGGGACAAAGAAATCTAGAGGAAAGCCTAGGCGACGCGGCCGGAAAGAACTCACCGGCGATGCGAAGCAAAACAGACGAGGCGACGAAGCAACGGTGAGTCCTCGCCGTCGGAGGTTCAGATGAGCAGCGGCGAGCTGCAAGCGGGAAGCGAAGCGAAGAAGAAGGCGTAAAAGCGGGAAACTGAATCCCCGGTAGCGCCTCTTTATAACCAAGGGACAAGCGAGGTAGTGGGATCGTCGGTGTGGCGGTTGGCCGTGTAGATCGTGTGCGCCGCACGACCGCACGTCGTTGAGCGGAACTGCACCAAGGGACACACGGTAGCGAAGAAGGACACGATCCCCAACGGAAGCGCCACACGATGCGTCGCAGCGCTGGCGCGACAGGCGCAGTAGTAACTGTAGCATGTCAGTAAATACTGTAGAGGAATAAAAAACTAGAGAAACAATGATGGGGGTGACACGTAGGACAAGGCGTACGCGAGAAGATACGAGGATACCTCGAAGGAGAAATAAATAACTCGGAAGCAATGCGGAACGAGTATCATGAAACTGATACGGCCCGACCGAGGATACCGGCGGGGCCATACCAGCTTAGGGGACTAATGTTGGGGAGGTGACCCCGGATAGGGTAAAGACGGGGAAAGACGAAAGGATGTCCCCCGTCTAGTTTCCGACTTACAGTCCGAATCAGCCGAATCCTGTAGAAGTCGACCGAGATAGGAAAGGGCATGACCCTTATAATGATGGCAAGGCAGTACCCGGCCGAGATACTGCGTAAGTCGGCCGGGTTGGCCCAAGTAATCTTGATGCAGGTGAGGGACGATCTGAGTTACGCGAGGCAGGGCCGAATAATATGAAGCTTGCAGGAGAAGGAGAAGCCTAAAGTCAAACTCTAGCCGCAGGGTAGGGAGAATCTGAGCGGAGCCAAGCACTAGGGACAAAGGCGCAGAGCGACAGAGAGGCAGAAGGAGGTCACGGAGGTGACAGTCCTGAAGCCCGAGGAGCACGAGAGGGGCCCTCTGGAACCTTGCCATCATTAGGGGAGCGACGGGGAAAGGGGCGCCAAACTACTATATTGGGACAAGCTCCTTTAGCCTACCCATGGTATCTGCCATGCCACCACCACGACAATAAGGCATGGCTCACATGTATCAAATGATTCAAAATCAAGTGATTCGAAAAGTCCATCCGAATGGAGCTTCTTCATGCGTTTAACGCCAATATGACCTAGACGGCAGTGCCACATATATGCGGATATATCATCATTAAGTTTAATCCTTTTAGCATCAACATTATGAATATGTGTAACATTATTATCGAGATCCAACAGAAATAAACCATTCATCATCGGTGCATGACCATAAAAGATTTCATTCATATAAATATAACAACCATTGTTCTCGGATTTAAATGAATAACCACTTCACATCAAACACGATCCAGATAAAATTTTCATGCTTAGTGCTGGCAAAAGATAACAATTATTCAAGTTTATTACTAATCCCGACGGTAAGTGGAGAGGTAGCATTCCGATGGCAATCACATCAACACTTGCTCCATTGCCGACACGCATCTTGACCTCACCCCTTGCTAGCGGTCGCTTGTTCCGTAGACCCTGTTTCGAGTTACAAATATTAGCAACTGAACCAGTATCAAATACCCAGGTGCTACTGCGAGTACTAGTCAAGTACACATCAATAACATGTATATCATATATACCTTTGTTTGCCTTACCTGCCTTCTTGTCTGCCAAATACTTAGGGCAATTGCACTTCCAGTGGCCAGTCCCCTTACAATAATAGCACTCGGTATCAGACTTAGGGCCAACTCGGGGTTTCTTTTCAGGCACGGCAACTGGCTTGTAGCCCTTACTTCCCTTCTGTTTTCCCTTCTTGTTTTCTTGAAACTAGTGTTCTTATTGATCATCAACACTTGATTTTCTTTTTTGATCTCCACCTCTGCAGTTTTAAGCATTGACAGAAGCTCAGGGAGAGACTTCTCCATGCCTTGCATATTATAGTTCATCACGAATCTCTTATAGATAGGCGGCAGAGACTACAAAACACGATGGATGCCTAAGTCATTGGGAATCGTTATTCCCAAGGACACAAGCTTATAGGCGAACTCGACATCTTGAGTACATGCTCACTTACGGAGGTGTTTTCTTCCATCGTGCAACTAAAGAACTTTTCTAAAGCATTGTAGATCTCTACAACATCATGTGTGTTGAAAATCATTTTCAACTAAACCATTGTATCAAATGCATTGCCGTTTTTGAAACGCTTTCGAAGTTCTGGCTCTAGCCCATACAATATGCCGCAGTGAACTAAGTTGTGGTCCTCCTGACGAGTCTGATAGACATTCTTCTCCTCGTCAGGGGCAGCATCGAATGGTGGGGAGCCTAACGGCACTTCTAGAACATATTTCTTTTGTGCAACAGAGAGGAGAATCCTCAAATTCATGGCCCATTCGGTAAAGTTGCTACCATTCATTACAAGAGTTTCTCTTTCTCCATGAACACATTGAAATTAAAAGCAGGTGGTGCCATCTACAACAGAATTTGTAAAGTTTAGACTAAGTTTATTATAGATTGAGTTCAACTAATCCACATTAAGAATGAACTCCCACTCAAAAATGACATCTCTCGTGCCTTTTTGGTGATTACATGGACCAAATCCACTACACGAAGTCCGATCATCACGTGAGTTGGTGTAGCTTCAATGGCGAGCATCAAATGGGCATCATATCTACCATATGAATCATGCTTAACCTTTTGGTCCGTGTTCCGAGGCCATGTATGTATATGCTAGGCTCGCCAAGTAAGAACCTTAGTATTCGCATGTGTAACTGTTTTACACCCGAAATATGGCCGTGGATCCAAGAACACCCGATCATCAAGTGATGTCTTGGAGCGACGAAACATAATCGGTGCATACTTGTAACATACCACCTTTTGTGTAATATTAATAAAGACATGTTTGAGCATTGCATGCATGCATAATACTTGCACTTTGGTTTAAACAAACAAACACAAATAAAACCCTAATTTTGCTTCCTCTCAAAACCATTCAAATGGTTTACCTATTTTGAAAACTATCAAAACAAATGGAGCCCAAATAGTGTAGAGGGCCCCTTAGTGTTTTCAGATATTATATAAAAGTCTGTAATTTGAAAATATTCAAAACAGATTTGAATTGAAAATACAAAAGGAAATCGGAAAAACAGAAAAAGAAAAACAGTTTCTAGAAAAAAACTAGCTAACCTATCTCTATTGGGCCGAGCCCACCTCTCCTCTCCTCTCCCTCTCTGCCATTAGCGCATTGACCAACACTGTCCAGAGCAGCCCGTCCCGTCCCCCATACCGCTTACAAATTTCGTCGTCTTCGTCGACGACGAGCAAGTAGCTCGCTGTCGACACCGCCGCCGTCCGTATCGCTGGCGAGCGCCGCGATTCGTGCCTCCGCCCCCGAGCGCCTATATGACCCCTAGAGCTGCCGCTGACGAACCCTAGCCCGCCACTTCCCCCTCTTCCTAGCTCTCCTGCGCCATGGCCGACGAACCCTAGCTCTGCCGCCGTGTCGCCCCGCTGTCTTCGGCCACCCCACGCCAAGCCAAGGCCACCGTTGGACGCGCCTCGCCGCCCTCGTCCTTCCCCTCGAACCTCGCATGCTGGGACGCCTTCCTCTCCCCGGAATCGAGCTCGAAGCACCAACGGCCGCCGTAGTTCCCGCTGTCAATCCGTCGCCGTCCGGCATCCCCGAGCCTCGCCACCACCCCTGCCGTGCTCGCGGTGAGCCCACGGTGCTAACGCACCCCTCCGTTTGCCCCCTCTCCCTCTGTGTTGTCTTCCCCGCGAGAGCCTGACGCCACCGCCACTTGCCGTCGTTGCACCGCCATCTCCGGCGACACCCTCTCTTTAACGCGCCCATCCGCGCATCCAGGTGCGCCGATGGATCGAGCATTGATCTGAGGATGAGCTCCATTGCTAATGTCATGATGACATCAGCATGAGGCAATAATCCATTCTTTTATTTTAATTGTTTTGTAATTATTTCTGTAAATGAAAATCCCTGACAGGTGGGCCATACATGTAAGAGTTTCAATATTTTCTGTAAATGTTTTCTGAAATTAATAAAAGTCTGACATGTGGGCCCAAGTTTGGAAATTATTTTAAATATTCCAAAAATGATTTAAAATGAATTAAATTTGGAGAAAATCATAACTAATTCATTTTAAATCAGAAAAATACAAATAATATACCAAAATGTTCAGAAAAATTAAACCTATCTAACTAAGCTATTATCATACACTGTTAACCAACTTTGATGGCAAGTTTAATTAGAAGAACTAGTTGAACCCCATATGTGATTCCGAGGATCTGCATGTTCTAGAGTTTGGACCTCTCGGACCCTGTTTAAAATGAACAAGCATTTTCTAGGATTCTTTTCAACACTATCTAACTTGTCATATCATCCATATCGTATGAGCATTGCACATGCCATGTGTTGAGTGTTGATTTTCCTTTTCTGGTGAATGGTTCTCGCGAATAGGAACCGAACCCGAAGCTGAAGTCAACGCCACCGAAGAGCAGTATCAGTCCAACAACGGACAAGGCAAGCGAAGCCCCACTCATACATATGAATCCTATGTTTACAAAGTATTTCATTCTCGTCATATGCATTCGGTTCAACAGTCTTTTATCAGTAGATAGAGTAATCCTATCTGATGCATGTTTCCCCTTGTGAACTAAATACCTGATCCGCTGCTCCTAGCATAACTAGGGTTTGGCTTATGAGAATTTCTAGTGCCACAGTTCAGTCAAGCTTAGCCATGCTTAGTGGTCCGATGCTGATCATTCAGATGATGCACTGGAGATGCAAATGAACCTAGTATGGTAGGATGATGCGATGTGTTCGGAGATGAATACTAAACATGCTAAGGCTTGTATGGGAGGCCACGTGGGTTGTGGTTTTTGCAGTCCCATACTTGCCACCCCTAGGACCCGATGTTCTTGCCTCTTGAATCAAGACGAGCGTACAACCACACGGGGGCCTGGAAATCCCCTCAACCAACTAACTTGCCTAGTAGATTCCATGAGTCACATAGTTCGGTCTTTCCATTCGACATACGCATCTTGGTTGTTCTTGAATGGAGGTGAAGGAGGTGCATTCATAACAGGTAGGTAAGCATGGCCGGGAACAAGAGATGCCCGACATCCGTAATCTTGAACCCTGCGCACATCATTAGGGACCGGCTTCGGGACTTGACCCGTTACGGCGAAATCTCCCTAGTGCGTGACTCATGGACTCGGCGAAAGCAAGGTAAAGTTCGTGGTCAACCACTCTCTGCCGGCCTTCCAAGGAAGAGGGCTAATAATTTGGCATTAAGAATCGGTTGGTACGTGTGGGTAAAGTTGTGCATCCCTGCAGGGTTATTAATCTTTTCGAAAAGCCGTGTCCACGGTTATGGAAGACTTGGGAATGGACGTGAAGATCATAGAGAACTATAACCGAATGATAAAACTTGCCAACTAATGTGAGATCCGGAGTACTTCCTCGGGGTTGTTTGAGGGGGTAGTCTGGGAAGAGAGGTTCAGTTGATGATGGTTCTTGGTGGATATCGAAGATTACTTCGAAGAGCTAGAGTTGTAGTCTTCTTATACCCTTTTGAAAATGATATGACTAGACGAGTTTCTTCTCCCTCTTGTTTTGAAAACAAAAGATGGTTTATGAAAAATAACTCCACTAGACATAAGTCTTGCGGAGTACACCATGTACTCAGCCTTGCTTCGTTGATGTTTTTCTACAGATGAAGTTACTCCAACTGAAGGTGGTTTCTACGTCGAAGGCGACGAGTAGTCGGGGTTCCCGGGCAGCATCCTAGGATCTATGGAAGGGTCACTACTTCTGTTTATGGCCTCTTATTTCCTTTGCTAAGTTTGTTGTTTGGAACAACTTGTTTGCTTCCGTTGTTTGTTGTAATGATGGGTCTGTGACCCCTGGCTTGTATGAATGGTGTGTAACTCTTTTAAGAGTTTACCTTAGTAATGTATGGTTTGTATGTTCTGTAATGTTACCGATCTTTCCCTGCGCGCTTCGGAATTTAGGTTAGGCTTATATCAGATGAAGATCTGGTATTTGTCTAGCCCTGATCCCGGGTCGTGACAATACTTAAGGAAGGACACATTCTTTTCTTGATATTTAAATGAGGGATCATATTATTATGCTAATAAAACGCCAAACAAGCAATATAAGATGCAATTAAACACCACATGTTTATAAGTGAAATGATATGGTTCCCACACTAGATCTCCATCATGTGCATCATGGTTGATCACTATCATAACTCTATGTGTCAGGCCAAGGTCTATGGAACTTACATGCTATGTGTGTTGTAATAGTATCGACTTATACATCACCATATCATGACACTAGCCCAACAACAATCTAAACTAGACGCCTCTAATTTATCCATTGCAAGTTTTACGTGGCTTAGGGCTTTCGAAGATAGAACTGTTCTTACCTACGAACATGAACCACAACGAGGATAACCAAATTGGTGACAACTCGTTGCAAATTAGATATTGACTATAGTAGGAGAGACAGACACCCGCTAGCCACTTATGCAAAACTAGTAGCATGTCAAGCGTGGAACATGTCTCATGTGCGAGGACATGTAAAGTTTGTCCGGCCGCTTCATCCCACTATGGCACCAATATCCAAAATAAAACTAAGAAGCAATAACATGATCATCATCGCCCACATACTCATATGTGTACTACCCGTGTAAAGCATCTACGCATAGATCCGACTCTGATACCACTGAAGGGTTCGCAGCATAGAAAACAAAAATATTCCTACGATGGGAACAACTATGTACCAAGATCTATCTACTAGATACAAACAACGGGCGGATGCATATCCGCAAAGAACATACCCTTGAAGACCGGCAAAGCTTAACGAGTCCAAAGTCGTGGTTGATGTAGACGATCTCTTGTCGATCTCAAGATTGAGAGGAAGTCCTTAGCACCACAACTCAGCGGCGCATCCGTGCTCGCACACACGTCCGAGGCACCGAGCAACCTCCGCCTCCTCGCTCCAGCGATGCAGCAGAAGCACAACTCTTTATTGCCGAATAGCCACCGGGAACATGTATCTCGCTAGTCCGAGACCATGGGGATAAATACTAGAGGGGAGAGAGATCCTTCACGAGGAGGTGTAAGTGAGAGAGAGGAGAGGGGCTCCTTTTATAGGAGGAGGGGGCACCCAAGGGGGTGGCCGTCGGCCATGTGGGCTGCCCCCTCCCCTCCTTCATTCATGTGGGTGGACACTCCACTCACTCAAATGTCTTTCAATTCCCTCCACTCAAAAACCCACTCAAATTCCCATTAAATTTCCACCAAATTTAATGCGAACTCTCATTAAATAAAACTCCTTTTATTTACTCAGAATTTTGTCAATTACTTTAAATACAAACATTCACATATAACCCCTTGCTAGTATTTCATTTCACATGTGAAAACACTTTCTGCAATATCACCCGAAAACCCGTTTCGGTATCTAGTGAAATAAATTCCTGCGCTTGTTATTCTTTTCGGCATGAAACTTTTGCTCCAAATGGATGTCGGTGTCTCTTAAGTATATCACCCTATGGTTCACGAATAATGTGGACATGATAGATGCCCCTCTCGGATCAATAATCAGAAGCGAGATCTGGAGACCCATAATGACTCCCACACATTCAGCGATGACTTTCTTGTGATCGCGAGAACCTTTTACGCTAGTATCTTAATCACTTTGTTTCACGATATATTACATGTTCGAGATCCGATCATTGGTATATCCATACCTAGTTTGATCTCGTTATTGACATGCACTCTTTTCTCGTTCCCGTGATATAACATTCTAGTGATCAAATCACTTGCTTGCAAGCTAATCAATGTGATATCACTGAGAGGGCCTAGAGCATATCTATCCATCATCGGGATGAACAAATTCCACTCTCGATCCATGTGCCTCAACATAACACTTTAGTAGTTCTGAACCCATCTTTATAATCAGCCTGTTACGGTGTGACATTTGATGTTATCAAGAAACTCTTTCGGTGTTAGTGATTGACATGATCTCATGGTCCAAGGATTAGGATCACTTCGTAAGTTGTTATAGCAATATAAATTCAATGACTTTGATCGTAATGCTATACTTTGGATGAATGTTTATCACACCATTACACTAATGTTGTGACCTCGTTATTAACAACATCCAATGTCTATGATCAGGAAACCTTGATCATCTTGTTAATCAACGAGCTAGTTTATAAGAGAGGCATAACTAGGAACTTTATGTTTGTTTATTAAACACACATGTATTAACATTTCCGTATTAATACAATTATAGGATGCAAAATAAACATCTATAATATACTTGGAATATACATAATAACCACTTTATTATTGCCTCTCAAGGCATATTCCCTTCAATATAGTAGCTAGATGGTTGTATCTCCTCCTTGTGCTTTCATGTATAGATCTTGTGAGCTCCGTTCATGATCAAGATCTAATCTATTTGTAATCATGCATGTTGTGTTTGCGTGGATCCGATGGATATTGAGATTACTATGTCAGATTGATTAATGGTTTTGTCTTTATGATTATATCATGTCTATGTTGTTTGTGATCTTGCATGCTATCCGTTGTTAGTATCTATCTTGGCCAAGTAGTTTCTAGTGACTCCAAGATGGGGTATTTATGCTCGATAGTGGGTTCATGCCTCTAGTTTCCAAGGGAAGTGACAGAAATCTCTTCGGTTGTAGATGTGTTGTTGCCACTGGGGAGAAAACAATGGTCTCTTGTTCATGGAGCAAGTGGATTGTTTACCTTACACACTTTGCTTAAAGCAGTTGTCTATTGCTTGCAACTTAATACTGGAGGGGGTTCGGATGATAACCCAAAGGTGGACTACTAGTCATAGATGCAGTTGGATGGCGGTCTATGTATCTTGTTGTATTGCCCATTCGAATCTCATAGGATCTTTTTGTCTAGTATTGCATTTTTATGCCTTGCTCAGTTCCTGTCAATTTCCCTGCTATAATTTGTTTACCCTTAATGCGATGTTGTTTATCTAAGGAGAGAACCTATAGTGAACTAAGGACCCCGGTCCAATCTTTACCATTGATACATCTTCCACTGTTTACTTGCTGCAAACCACCATTACCTTCCATACCATATAGTTAATCCTTTGTTACAGCAAATGTTGAGATTGACAACCTAACTGTTAGTTGGGGCAAAGTCTTGAGTTTTTGTTGTGCAGGTCTCCGCGTTGTTTGCAACACCTGTGTGACGTTTCCTTCCTCCTAATGGTTCGATAACCTCGGTTTCTTACTGAGGGAAGACTTGCTACTGTGCTTCTTCACACCTTGCTCTTGGGGTTCCCAACAGGCTCCACATCAACTGAGCCATCACTCCACGGCAAAAAAATTCAGGGCCATGCTCTTTATGATTTTTGTGGTGTGGAATGTCATCTCAAAAGGTTGTAACTCGACGGCCCACTCTGCCATGCAGTCGGTGGCGTTGGGGTTGCGCAGAACCATCTCCATAGGGTATTTTGTGACGACCTTGATGGGGTGATCTTGGAAGTAGTGGCGCAACTTCCTAGAAGTGATGAGGAGTGTGTGGAGTAGATTCTACTGCATAGTGAAGTGCTCGCGTGTGTCACGTAGCACCGTGCTAACGAAGTAGACAGGGTACGGAGGCTTGGCTCCTTATAGTTTTATAAATAACCTATATAGTATGATAAATATACATGTTAGTACATGATTAATTATCTAGTGAACACTAATTGATATTTTTGATGATGTGTGCAAACAGTTGGAGTCTGCCTTTGCTCATAACCCCCCTTCTTGGTCTGCCTTGATTGTGACCCCCTTCTTCTTGCTTTGATTATTTACCACAGCCTCATTTTCATGTATGAACTTGGATGATTAGGAGACACTAAAATAAACCACCAATAATTTCCATGCATTTCCTAAGGTTAGAGGTACTGCATGATTCAATTAGTCGTGATACTTACCCTCTCCGACCCTCGCCGATCCGGCTACTCTGCTCCATGGACTGCTTACTTGCTTGCAGGCGCTGGTCGGATGAACCCTTGACCACCCAGCTCCGCTGCTCCATCAGCTGCCTAGTTCCTTGCGGGCGCTTGTCGGATGAACCCTCATCGATCCACATCCTCTACTCCATGGGCTGCTTGGTTTCTTGCGGGCACTTGTCGGATGAACCCTCGCTCGTCTGCTCCATGGGCTTCTTGGTTGCTTGCGGGGACTGGTCGGATGAACCCTCGCCAACCCTGCCCCTCTGCTCCATGGGCTGCTTAGTTGCTTGCGGTCGCTGGTCGGATGAACCCTCGCCAACCCTTCCCCTCTGCTCCATGGGCTGCTTATTCGCTTGCGGGCACTGGTCGGATGAACCCTCGCCTACCCAGGTCCTCTGCCCCATGAGCTGCTTAGTCGCTTGCGGGTGCTCGTCGAATGAAGCCATGAAGCTGCCAGTTGGCGAGGGCAGTGCCAATGAGCAGAAGTTGGCAGGAGAGTTTGAGTAGAGGACAACACAGGCTTTGCGTGAGAGGGATCCAGCTAGCTAGTGGCTAGCCAGCTAGGAGGGATGGGTGGGGCAGGGGCGACCAGAATTGGCTAGTTCTCAGTAGAATTGTTATGGCTCTGTCGATCTGTAGTACCAGCAGGAGATGCGATCATGCATGAGTCGAAACCATGACCTGGTGCTCTCGGTCGTGAGTGTACAACCCCTCCCACAATTATTTCTGTGAAAAATGTGCAACTACACCGTCGAAAAAGTGATAGGGATCCAGAGACGGTCCAAAGATTATGGGGGGCCCTAGGGCAACATGAAATGAAGGGTCCCTAGTTTAAAGTGTCAGAGCTTCCTTAGGGTCAAGGGGGGCAATGGCCCCCCCTTACTACAAAAAAAATATTAGAGATATATTTAATATTTATACAAAGTTTTTAAATATTACTTAAATTTTATGTATGATTTGCATTCTCGGGCGTCTCAACTATGCTTGCCAAGCGCCACCACTTGTTAACAAAGTAAGGACTTAAGATATTAGTATTCAGTAAAACAAGTATTACTGTGAAGCATTAAAAAATTAAATAATCCCTATATCTATATTCTCTAGAAATTGTGGGAACAAGAAAAATATTAAAAAATGTTAGAGTATTTTTTAAAGAGTAGAGTCATGATAGGTATAGCTTAAAACATCTATATATTTTTAGATAACCATTTATACTTTTTAAAGTATTTTAAACCGTTGGACGTCAAAAATAGTAGACTATTAATTAAAAAATTATGGGCCGAGCCCCTAAACCATGGACCCTGAGGTGAGCACCCCTTTGCCCTGACCTATGGGATGGCCATGCAGGGATTCTGCATGTATACGTTAGTTTTTGTCAGTTGGGTTGCTTTTAAATTTCGAACTGCCTCGTCGATAGACTGGCAGTGTCCATCACTCACGTCGCGTGCCTCTCTACTCTCTATTGTGAGTGCCCCTCTTAGGATGATCATGCATATAATACTAGTGTATGATATTATCTTCATAGTACATGGTACCATATGGTAGTATCATATTAATACTATATTTAATGATTTATAGAATCTCAATATAAAATTGTGTATACAATTTATTTGTATGAGGATTTTTTAGTTTTATGTGCTATGATACGATATCTACCATGATAATTTAACCATCTCTTTCTTCATTAATTGTTATGCCACATCAGATTTTTGCCAACATGACATGCGTGATACTAGCTATGATATTCTCGCTTGAACCGGCCTTACACTCAACGCATCTTTGCTTGCGCTTTGATGAGTCGTTCCATTTCTAGACACCCCTATGGGCACTAGCAGACCTTCTTGGAGGCCAAAAGGGCCCTGGCCCTCCCTACTCAACTACAATTTGTACTATACTATTTAGTATTTTCATTTTTAACAGTAGAAAACACAAAATATTTCAAGTTATCTTCCTCAACTATCATCTATTGTTTTTTGGCCTCTCATATGATGATGGTCAAGGTCCACCACTGCCTATGGGGTTAGCGTGCAGTGCGGCATATGTTGTTGGCTGCTAAGCGTAAGCGACCGTTTCTTACACTCTCGTACTACTCCCTCTGTTAGGGATTATAAGGCATATGGACCACTTTGATAGGATTAAGAAAATCAATAACTCATCCTCTTGATTACTACATGCACCAATAGTTATAAATACATGTATGGAAGAAGATAGAAAAAAATAAGAACATACATTGGATAAGAGAGGCTAATAAATGAGAGAGAACTTACCATTTCTAACGTTTTTAAAAAGCTCTTAGGCCTTTTAATCCCTAATGGTGAGAGTATATGTGTACTTCAAACCGTCGTCGCTCACGGACGCCTATAGTTGGTGTGGTTGGTAATTAAGTACTCTACTCCCCTGGCTGGTTCCCAATCGAATACCACATTTGAGTTCTTGCACATATTATTTTCAGGTTCTTGTCAGGGGAGTAATCGTTTTCTTGAAAAAAAAACTGACTTTACACGTTTTGTGAGGTTGCTTCCATCCTAATAAAGTCATGCATGACGTACGTGCACTAATGCAAAACAAACCAATTAAGCGATCGATCTTTGCAATATGGTGATTGATGACATGCAAGTTCTCCACAAAAATGTCTGAACCAACGGAGCTATGATCTTTTTTTTTTCCTAAACCAACCACTTTATCCACTTACCGTCAACCGATTGACTCAATCAACCACCAAGGAATTGCAGGGTTTAATTCTGTCTGGTCCATAGTTGTCTACTCCATTTCCAGGAATAGTTTCTACTTGGTCCAAACCACACTAGTTTTTTATAAGGCTGGTCATAATGGTAATATCATACATCTTATATCATGCGTATGATACTGATGCGTCGATTTGAAGGACGATCTCTAAAGAGATCTTTCAAGGTTTGCACCTCCTACCTACATACTACCTCCATTCCGGTTTATAATTCGTACTTCGACAAAAAATTTGACTGGAAATTTGGTCAACAAAATACAAACTATATTTACAAAAATTATATCATTAGATTCATATTCAAAATACGTTTCTAATGGTATAATTTTTGTGACATATGATTCATATATTATTGACTAAATTTACGATCAAACTGTTTTCTTGAAGCAGTATTAGCCCTATAATCCAGAATAGAGAGAGTATATGACACCACCATTATGGTCAGCCTAAGACAGCTACAGGCTAGGCTGCTAGATGTACTTGCCACTCAAAGCCCTATAAAAGCAGCCACCATCCCTTGGGCTATTTAATTCTATATATATTTTTTATTATTTTTAAAACTTTCTATATTGTTTTGGTGATTATTAATAGAGTAGTGAAATTTTTGCAAAAAATAAAAGAAAAGGAAGGAACTTTTGTTAGAGCATATACAATCCAAGGTGCTTAGAATCGGTGCTTAAAAAATAAACCGATTTTTTTTATTTTTTTTAGCACGGATGCTTATTTACACTAGATAGATGCCTATCTAAGCACCTCTTCTATAGAAATAAGCACCGATGCTTAGCAAAATGGTTGATTTATTTTTATAAACACTCATCTAAGCATCTCCCATTATACATGCTTTTATACCACGATCTGCTGTAAAATTTACAAACCGTCTGCATCGTGTTCCAACCATGTGCAATGTCTACTCCACCGAATCCATTTCCACTGTATGTGGCTTATCGTACATGACTTTGCAGAGGAAATTGTTCAGACCACAACTGACATTAAATAAACATCTGCCATAATTTTGCTACTCTCTCCATTCACAAATCACAATCACATTGCGTTTTAAGTTCGGTTAAAGTTAATCTTTGTGATTTTTTACCATATTTTAAGAAGAAAATCAACATCAATAATACAAAATCTATTGTATTAGAATTTCCCTAAAGTATTTTTGGTATTCTATGCTTTTGAAATTATGGATAGTGATATTTTTTACTTATATTTTTGGTCAAACATTATAAATTTGGTGTTGACTAAATCCAGGAGTGGTAATTGTGAACGAAAAGGGTACGTTTCATGGGAATCAAGCTTGTGCGAATCTGCCCCTCATCGGGGCAGTTTTTCTTTGACATGGAACACCATGCACTCCATTTAACTTGTGGACTCGACCAAATCGTCGGCCACTGCTGCATGAGTTACATCCCTTGGGAGATCGGTCAACCGCACATCATTGTTACAAAAGACTTTCCTAATAACAAGGTTTACCAGCACATGCGGTGGTTTATTACAGGAACGAGGTTTGAAAATCACATGGTACTCGATGAACCCTAAATTGAGAAGAATTTTTGCTTCTCGGAAGAGAACGCCTCTTGATGCTGTGTCACACGAGAAACAGGTAACCGCTTGTTGCAGGCCTAAACAATCTGTTGAGAAGATGATACGGCCCATTCCAAATTGCTCTGCTAATCCGATCGCTTTCAGCAGCGCCTCTGCAGCAATATGATCACAGCTACTAGCAACACCGAAGAGGACATCTCCATCAGGTGCTCTCAGAAAAAAAAAAGCAGCGCCACTGCCTCTGCGTGCATGACATCAGCAAAATGATCACAGCTACTGGCAACAGTGAAGAGGACATCTCCATCAGGTGCTCTTGCGATACAATCCCATCCACCCTTGCTAGTGTCCTTGACCAAGGAGGCATCCACGTTGATCATAACAAAACCATCAGGAGTTTGAAAAGAAAACAGAGGCAAAAGCTTTGTCTCATTCATTAATTAAAGAGAAAGTGCCCTGTTTTTTAGAAGAAAACTAGGCTACACAACCAAACCCACCCAAACACCAACAATACAGGGGGCAACTCTCACACACATCGACAACTAAGACTAAGAGAAGACCCAGAGAGACAGATGAAAAAACACACCAAACACGACCACCCTACACCGCGTCAACGAAGACAAGTAAAGGGGCATCCAACAAGCAACAAGAGATGTATTTCCCGTAGCACCCCTCTACTTGGTTGATTTCTCCTTCCCAAATGCTAATCTTGTCCTAGCACCATCTCTCATGGACTTAACCTTACATCCAAATGATGGGATAGGCAGCAACCAAGGTGGCAAGAAAATCGCAAATCTCTCTAGCGACGACAACTCTAGGCATAGGAGTCAACAGTCCAGACTTTGCACCGCAGATGGATGGACGCCCTTACCCCTCGTTCTACTACTCGCTGCCACTCGCATCATCTGCCGTGGCCATTCCCACGATAGCTAATAAAATCCTGATCATTTGTATTAATGTTTATTTATCATTTTCATGGAGTAAAATATAATGCAAAAATTATACACCTTTGAACACTTTCCCTTCAAATTATATTAAAAATCATTTGTTTATGAAGTTAAAGCATCGGTGGAAAACTCTTTATTTCGCGCGGATAGAGGGTGCCCCCCGACAGATACAGGGGTTATCATGTCCGCTAGATCACAGAGGATCAATCAGAGGATCAACGGTTGGTGGGTACGATCTACGTGACAACTGTCTCGACCAATCAGAGCATAGCAGCCAAGATGAGCACATGTGTGAGAGTTTGTAACTAAGAGAGAGGGGAAAACTGAGTAAAACTTAAAAACCAAGGACAAAACTGAGTAGAACTTAAAAACCAAGGGAAAAACTGACAAGGGGGGTCAAATACAAAACATAAAGAGATTAAAAAAATGGAAAATGCTTCTTTTATACAATGAAATACAAATTGGCAGACATCAAACTATTTGCAATTCAAATATATATCAGTTTGACAATTACTGCCTCATTCAGACAAATTACATTTTGGAGAGGGATGTTTTGGGAAGAGGCTTGAGTAGAAAGCCATGAACCTTCATAGATAGTAGGTGATTTGAGAAGTCGTGATTTAGGTTAAAACTTGATTTATATACATTTCTTATGGTGGCAGGTCACATAATAAGACTCCCTGAATAGATGCCACTATGTTCTGATCTTTTTGAATTTGTTGTGCATAAAATGACTCAATTAGCTAGCTAAAACCATTTATTGACTCTGTATTGACCAGCCCCCGGAGGGTAAAAGTGAGTATATTGCACACGGCAGTGTTAGTACCGGAGGGCAAAACTAAGTACAACCAAACTGCCAGTGCTACACTCGAAGGTATAACTGAGCATAACTAAGTGGCCAAGGTTAGACACGAGGGGGAAAACGTGATGCACGGTACATGTGTCGCGGTGCACGGGGCGGTAGAGGACGCGTGTGGTCGTGCACGGTGCAGTAGCGCACGCGGTTACGCGGTACAGGGTGGTGCAACGAAACGTCTCCTCCCTTCACCTTTATAGAGGCCTACTCACTCTCAATCATCACTCACATGCTCACTCACTCGTGCAACCATCTCCACTGTTCCATCACCTTCTGCAAACCCCCAAGAAAACCCCAACCATGCCAGCGATGGAGAAGAACGGTGCGGTGTCCATCGTCGCCTCCAAGGCGGCCGACGAGGAGGCCCCCATCCCCGTACAGGCCCCGCTGTTCTCCTGCAGATCCCGCACGGCTAGGACCCCTACGGGGACAACGATTGCATTAGGCCGGAGAACCCCTTCGACACCAGTTTAGTCGACCCATGGTCAGAGGTAACTAGGGTTTTCTCCCCTTCATTTGTTCTTCCCCCATTCCCATCGTTGGATGCTAGATCGTGTGTTATTAGGGCTCGGCTATTCGTATTTTCAATCGTTGGATGCTAGGTATTTTTATAGTAGCTAATCCTCTTGTGTTAGATCTCGTATTTCGATGAATGCCCCTAGTTGGGATCAGTACTAGCACCGATCTGTAGTTGGGATCACTACTAGAACCGATCTATAGTTGGGATCAGTATTTGATTTGGTTTGAGATCTGGGTATTGGCGAATCAGGGGATCTCAATTGGTTAATTTATGAAATTAATCAATCCTGATAATCACGGTATCTCATGTAGGGTTCGCAGCATAGAAAACAAAAAAAATCCTACACGGGAACAACTATGTACCAAGATCTATCTACTAGATACAAGGAACGGGTGGATATACATCCATAGAATACATAACCTCGAAGATCGAATAGCGTTAACGAGGTTGTACTCATGGATGATGTAGATAAATGCTTGCCGATCTCAAGATCGTGATGAAGTCCATCTGGTCCAGCCGGTCCAGCACCATCAACTCCAGCACCACAAAGCAGTGGTGCATCCGTGATCGCACACACGTACGGGTACCCCGACAACCTCCGCGCCCTCACTCTAGCGAAGCAGCGGAAGCAACAAATCCTTCCAGAAAAAGCCACCAGGAACATGTATCTCGCTGATCCGAGACCATGGGGAAATTCTAAAGGGGGGAGAGAGATCCTTCGCGAGGAGGTGTGCTTTGAGAGGATGAGAGGGGGGCCTTTTATAGGGAGAGGGGGCACCCCAAGGGGCATGGCGGGTGGAGATCCCACTCAAAATGAAAAGCCTCCACTCCCATAAAAGAGCCTCCACTCAAAAATCCACTCACATCATTAAATTTCCACCAAATTTAATGCAAGCTCTCATTTAAATAAAACTCTTTTATTTATTTATTAAGAATTTTGTTAATTACTTTAATTAACAAACATTCACATAAAATTCCTTGCTAGTATTCAATTTCACATGCAGAACCAGTTTCAGCAATTTCAACCGAAACAGTTCCGGTGTCTAGTGAAATAAATTCCTGCGCTTTCCTTTTTTTCTGACATATCATTTGCTCCGAATGGTGTCGGTATCCCTTAAGTGTGTCACCCTAAGGTTCGCAAATAATGAAGACATGATCGAGACCCCTCTCCGATCAATAATCAGCAGCGGGACCTGGAGATACGTACTGACTCCCACACATTCAAGAATGACTTCTGGGATCGTGTGAACCTTTTACGCTAGTATCTTAATCCCTTTGTTTCACGATATATTACATGTCCGAGATTCGATCATTGGTATCTCCATACCTAGTTTGATCTCGTTACCGACATGCACTCTTTTCTCGTTCCCGTGATATAACATTCTAGTGATCAAATCACTTGTTTGCAAGCTAATTAATGTGATATCACCGAGAGGGCCCAGAGTATATCTATCCGTCATCGGGATTAACAAATTCCACTCTTGATCCATGAGCCTCAACATAACACTTTAGTAGCTTTGAAGCCATCTTTATAATCACCCAGTTACGGTGTGACGTTTGATGTCATCGAGAAACTCTTCCGGTGTTAGTGATTGTCATGATCTCATGGTTTAAGGATTAGGATCACTTCGTAAGTTGTTATAGCAATATAAACTCAATGACTTTGATCGTAATGCTATACTACGGATGAATGTTCATCACACCATTACAGTAATGTTGTGACGTCGTTATTAACAACATCCAATGTCCATGATCAGGAAACTTTGATCATCTTGTTAATCATAAGAGAGACATAACTAGGAACTTCCTTTTTGTTTATTAAACACACATGTATTAACATTTCCGTATTAATACAATTATAGCATGCAAAATAAACATTTATCATAAATAAGGAATACGATAATAACAACTTTATTATTGCCTCTCGGGCATATTCCCTTCAGTCTCCCACTTGCACTAGAGACAATAATCTAGTTTGAAAACTTTGCGTATTTGAACACCTATGGCTTTCTGGTGTTCCATATATGCAACTGCAAGTGGTTAACATAATCTATGGATCTGACACTTTCAGGTCCGTGTGTATTTGCATGTCTTTGCGTCTTCACGCATCACTCATTCTCCAATGAGATGGCATTGTATAAATTTGGTCTTTCGGTGAGACCTTTAGTTCCTTGGGGTTAAATCATGTCAATACTATTGTCATACAATATATCTTTAGTGTTAGCCCGTTGCGAACCACACCTTAGTTTGATAACAAACTACTTGACACAAATGCCCTCATTTGCTGCTACTATAGCAGTCATATACTTAGCCTTTTGTTGTAGTATCCGTCACAATGTCTTAACTTTGGAACTCTTCCAAATCCATCATGGAAACTTTCTTTCCATTTCATTGTGCCACCCATAGTTTCAATTGAGATAAACTTAATTTTGTATCTTGTGACAAAATTAGTATCAATTTAACACTTTACAATGAACTATTTGTAATTGTTTGTCACCTCTACACAAATATATTCTTAGTTCTTCCAAAAGATCATAAGAATATCCTCGCTATCGTCCAATGATCATTTCATGATTCATTCTGGTATATGCTCATAACACTTAGAGCATAGGACATATCTGGATGTGTACATATCATGGTATGATTGATCAAAACATCCTTGTGATTTCACTCATCAAGTGTCAAAGCACTTGAATCTTGTTTCACTTATCAAGTGTCGATACACTTGAATCTTGATTCAATTCCTTTCCATGCGACAAGAACCTTTTCTTGTCGTTTCTATATTAAACTCCTTCAATATCTCATATATGTACGTTTGGCACAACCATATTAGCGTCACATTCTATCCACTATAGACATTCATGCTAAATATTCGGGTTTTGCCTAAGTATTTCATCGAAATGAAATTCTTAACCTTTGTCAATAAGCTATACATCATTTCCAATCAACAAGATGTCCTCCACATAATGTATTAGAAATATGTCTCAGTGCTCCCACTTAATTTCTTGCAAATGCAAGCATCTTCATCGTCTCCTCATGAAAACTCCTTTTCATCACGGTGAAGATTCCAACTCCGCGATGCTTACTTCAACCATTGAAGTTTGCATGCCCTTTTTAGCATCCTTTGAATTAAAAAAAACCTTTGGATCGTGTCATGTACACGTCCTAGGTAACCATTCTATTATAAGAACTTTGTTTGTTTATTCATCTACCATGTACCAAATTATATGTAGTGGTTGCTACTTTAATCCGTCCAGACTAAATATCGCTATGAAAGATCAAATCTTGTCATAGTCAACTCCTTGAACATTGTCATAAAATACTTTACCGACATGTCGATTATTTCATAGATGTGAAACATCCATGTCTGTTTCTTTATAGATCAAAATACGACCGATAGGTTTTTACACCTTTCCGGAGGGTCTTCCAAGTTCAGAACTTGATTTCTCGTGTATGGAACTATCACGGATTTTATGGCTTCAAGCCATTTGACGGAGTCAGGGCCCATCATCGCTTCTTTGCATGTAGTCGGTTCATCATTATCCAACAATAATGATTTACTCTCAAATCTTAGCATTTGATTGTTTATCCGACCTACTTGGTTCAATAAGAACTTAGATCCCTGTGACCACAACCTTTGAGGCACATAAGCTATGAGCATTATGGAATCCTTCGGAACGATTTCCGGCGCTGCGCAACTTAGCACGTTTAGCTAAGGTTCGTTAACCTTATCAAAGTTCTATTGTCCTCCCACTTAACTTTTGCGAAAAATTCCTTTTTCAAGAAACTTCACATTTCAAGTGACAAACCATTTTGTCCTTGGTGTTATGGAGGAATACCCAATTGTTATTCGAAATAACCTACAAAGACATGCTCATCCGACTTCGGTTGTAAACATCTTACTTATGTTTAGCATACCAAAATTTAAGAAATGACAACTTGGGTTTTACCCCAAACCATAACTCATATGGTGTCATTTCAACGGATCCAGATGGAGCTCTTTTCAGTGTAAAAGCGGTAGTCTGTAAAGCTTTAATCTTTTAAAACATAATGACAGTTTTATAAATAACACCTTTGATCCAACCATGTCAAACAAGGTTTTATTACAAATCTCAAACACTCCATATTCCTATGGTGTTTCGGGAGATGTAAATCTAGGTGTTTTGCTAAACTTGTAACTCAAATAAATCCCTTTATGATAAAATCATAATTCATTTATTTTCTTGTTACACTTGTAACTCAAATAAATCCCTTATGATAAAATCATAAACCATTTTATTTTCTTGTTACAATGATTTTTCACTTCATCTTGAAAGTCTTTGAAACGTTTTTCAAATATTTCATACTTCTTTCTCATTAAGTGAATATTCACTCAAATTTCTGGAGAAAGTATATGAAGTTGAAACCCATCGCTTACGACTAGACATAATGGACTACATACATCGATATGTATAAATTCCAATATTTTAGTCATTCGTTCTTCTTTGTCCTTTGAACGAAGTTTTTAATTATCCCGAGGATAGTATCACAAGCGTCACTTGATCAAATGAAAGACTCCAAAAATCCATAAATATGGAGATTCTTCATGTTTTCTTTCCAATATAATTTAAACGGCGATGTCACTTCGTAAGTGATCTTTCAATCATTTATCTTGCGACATTTTAGCATTAGTTTTTATGGATGTGATTTCTTCAACTAGATTTGTAAATCATCCATCTTATATGGAATACGGTAATTATTTGAACACCCTTTGTTCTCATAATACCTGATTTAAATAACAATTATTAAAACAAATCTTGAAGTCAATCTTTGATGTCAACGAGAAATACAAACAACGGTTTGTTCGTTTTCGATGAACATCATCACATATTCTCTTGCTAGTTACTTAGGCCATTGTGGTTCATGAATTGCGTCGTTCTGTATAAAATTTCATACCAACCAATTCGGTATCCAATACCCAAGAACCACATTGTTTAACAAGAAAAGAATACAACCATAACGTGTATATCATCTATATACCTAAATTGGATATTTCCAATATTTTCTTTTCTGCCAAATATATTTTATAGATTCTCTTTCAGCATTTCCTTTTCCTTTTAAAAGAATCTATCAACATCAAAAGTGGCGCCATATACATGACACATAGTCCAAAGCGTGTATATTCAAATAATAATACCTTTGGACTTGCACTTTGAAGTAGATCACCATCATCAAAATGATCGTTATTCTTTCAAAATCCATTCTTTAGTAATCTTTTTAGTGTAGTAAACACTTTACATATATCTTCTATTCATCCTTATCATGATGACTTTCATGATCAAGCTAATGTAGCTTATAAAGACGAATCGTGAGTATAACGTTACTTTCCAAAACCCTTTTGGATGATTAGGATGTCTAGAATCTCCAACCTTTGTAAATTCTCATCCAATATGAGAACATACATTATACTCTATCATATTGCAACCAAAACATTGTTTCAGATATCGTTATATCTGTCACACATGATGGTTTCTGAAACAATTCTTTCAGCTCCTAGATAAACTTGATATTAAAACAATCAAGAATCACGGAGGCAAACATGATACTTAAGATACTAACACTGGAATTGATACTCTTGATTTAATACCAATTATTAAATTTCACGGAGTAAACAGAGTTTGCTGAAAGTTTGCAATAGGACTTTAAACTTTAGATTGACACTCAACACAATACGATACCAATTCGTAAAGTAA
Organism: Avena longiglumis; assembly: GCA_030063025.1. NCBI lineage: Eukaryota > Viridiplantae > Streptophyta > Magnoliopsida > Poales > Poaceae > Avena > Avena longiglumis. Next base: position 139,479,144 of record CP125976.1, read on the forward strand.
ATATCCAGAATTCTATAGTTCTATTATCTCAATTACAACTAAGCATAAAGTGGTGAACGAATGCCAATGACTACAACAAATTATGCAAATTCACTTTGATTTAATTTATGACAAATTGAGTTCTACTAATTCAAATTAGAAATGAACTCCCACTCAAAAACGACATCCCTCTTGTCTTTTTGGTGATTACATGAACCATATCCACTACACCAAGTCCGATCATCACGTGAGTCGGTGTAGCTTCATAGGCGAGCATCCATATGGTCATCATATCAAAACATATGACTCATGCTTAACCTTTCGGTCTGTGTTCCGAGGCCATGTCTGTACATGCTAGGCTCGCCAAGTAAGAACCTTAGTATTCGCGTGTGTAACTGTCTTACACCCGAGATATGCTCGTGGATTCAAGTACACCCGATCATCACGTGATGTCTTGAAGTGACGAATAATTGTCGGTGCATACTTAAGGAAGAACAAATTTTTATCTTGATATCTAAATGATAGATCATCTTATTATGCTAATAAAACGCCAAACGATCAATATAAGATGCAATCAAACATCTCATGTTTGTAAGTGAAATGATATGGTTCCCGCATATGATCTCCATCATGTGCACCGTGGTATGATCTCTATCATACCTCTATGTGTAAGGCAAAGGTCTATGGAACCTACACGTTATGTGTGTTGTAAGAGTATCATATTATACTTCTACTTACAACATCACCATATCATAACACTAGCCCAGCAACAATCTAAACTAGATGCCTCTAATTTATCCATTGCAAGTTATACATGGCTTAGGGATTTCGAAGACAGAACCGTTCTTACCTATGAACATGAACCACAACGAGGATAACCAAAATGTTGACAACTCGTTACAAATTAGATATTGACTATAGTAGGAGAGACAGACACCCGCTAGCCACTTATGCAAAACTAGTTGCATGTCAAGAGTGGAACATGCCTCATGTGCGAGGACATGTAAAGTTTGTCCGGGCCGCTTCATCCCACTATGCCACCAATATCCAAAGTACAACTAAGAAGCAATAAAATGATCATCATCTCCCACATACTCATATGTGTACTACCCGTGCAAAGCATCTACGCATAGATCCGTCTCTGATACCACTGTAGGGTTCACAGCATAGAAAACAAAAAATTTCCTACGATGGGAACAACTATGTACCAAGATCTATCTACTAGATACAAGCAACGGTTGGATATACATCCATAGAATACATACCCTCAAAGACCGAATAGCTTTAACGAGGTTGTACTCGTGGATGATGTAGACGAACGCTTGCCGATCTCAAGATCGTGATGAAGTCCATCTGGTCCAGCCGGTCCAACATCATCAAGTCCAGCACCGCAAAGCAGTGGTGCATCCATGATCCCACACACGTACGGGTACCCCGACAACCTATGCGCCCTCGCTCCAGCGAAGCAGCGGAAGCAACAAATCCTTCCAGAAAAAGCCACCGGGAACATGTATCTTGCTGATCCGAGACCATGGGGAAATTCTAAAGGGGGAGAGAGATCCTTCGCGAGGAGGTGTGCTTTGAGAGGATGAGAGGGGGGCCTTTTATAGGGAGATGGGGGGCACCCCAAGGGGCATGGCGCCAGCCATGGTGGCTGCCCCCACCTCTTCCACATTCATGTGGGTGGAGCTCCCACTCAAAATGAAAAGCCTCCACTCCCATAAAAGAGCCTCCACTCAAAAATCCACTCACATGCATTAAATTTCGACCAAATTTAATGCAAGCTCTCATTTAAATAAAACTCTTTTATTTATTTATTCAGAATTTTGTTAATTACTTTAATTAACAAACATTCACATAAAACCCCTTGCTAGTATTCAATTTCATATGCAGAACCAGTTTCAGCAATTTCAACCGAAACAGTTCCGGTGTCTAGTGAAATAAATTCCTGCGCCTTCTTTTTCTTTTTATGACATATCATTTGCTCCGAATGGTGTCGGTATCCCTTAAGTGTGTCACGCTACGGTTCGCGAATAATGCAGACATGATCGAGACCCCTCTCCGATCAATAATCGCAGGACCGAGATCCGTGATCGACTCCCACACATTCAACGATGACTTCTGTGATCGTGTGAACCTTTTACGTTAGTATCTTAATCTATTTGTTTCACGATATATTACATGTCCGAGATTCGATCATCGGTATATCCATACCTAGTTTGATCTCGATACCGACATGCACTCTTTTCTCGTTCCCGTGATATAACATTCTAGTGATCAAATCACTTGCTTGCAAGCTAATTAATGTGATATCACTGAGAGGGCCCAGAGTATATCTATCCGTCATCGGGATGAACAAATTCCACTCTTGATCCATCAGGCTCAACATAACACTTCAGTAGCTCTAAAGCCATCTTTATAATCACCCAGTTATGGTGTGACGTTTGATGTCATCGAGAAACTCTTCCGGTGTTAGTGATTGTCATGATCTCATGGTCTAAGGATTAGGATCACTTCCTAAGTTGTTATAGCAATATAAACTCAATGACTTTGATCGTAATGTTATACTTTGGATGAATGTTCATCACACCATTACAATAATATTGTGACGTCGTTATTAACAACATCCAATGTCCATGATCAGGAAACTTTGATCATCTTGTTAATCAATGAGCTAGTTTATAAGAGAGGCATAACTAGGAACTTCCTTTTTTTTTAATTAAACACACATGTATTAACGTTTCCGTATTAATACAATTATAGCATGCAAAATAAACATTTATCATAAATAAGGAATACGATAATAACAACTTTATTATTGCCTCTCAGGCATATTCCCTTCATCTCAATCATGTCCTTATTGCACGCTACCATTTTTAATAGGTGGATAGCAGCGACGTCTGCAGCGACGACGAGTCCACGGACACCAAGACTCGTCAGGTGCGAGGAAGCTAAAGTCCGGCCAGTTCAACGGCTTCTTCACCGGCGATGTCTACAGGTACCCCTTCTGCACCAGGGGTCTCGCCGCCGACTTCAACTCCCTCGTGAAGCATGCCGAGGACATGAAGACCTGCGGCCTGTCAAAGAACGTCAACGCCTTCAGAGCCAAGCACCAGGCGCTCGGTTTTCACCTCCGCAACCTCTAGAAGGTGGCCATCGAGGAGGATCGCATGCTGATATGTCGTAAACGTATCTATAATTTTTTATGTTCCATGCTTTTAGTATCCACTTTGCTTTGCTTTGCCTACACTTTGAGGTATTTTTATACTTTTTCCAGAACTAACCTATTAACAAGATGCCACGGTGCCAGTTGCTTGTTTTCTGTTGTTGTTGGTTCCAGAAAAGTCAGAAAATGAATATTCTCGGAATTAGACGTGACAAAAACCAAAGTCAATATTTCACCGAGGAGAACACGGATCCAGAAGATGAGACAGAGGAGGGCCACAAGGGGCCCATACCCCCTGGCCGCGTGGTCAGGCCTAGCCCGCGCCTGGTGAGGGGGGTGCGGTCGCCTCGGGCACCCCCTCGGTCTCCCACTTCGTCTATAAGAAGCCCCTAATACCAAAACCCTAAGTACCCGATCAGATCTCCACGAAACAGTCCATAGCCGCCACCATCGTCCCTAGATCGGGGGGATCTAAAGCTCTTTCTAGCACCCTGCCAGAGGGGAGAGATCATCTCGAAGGCCTTCTTCATCACCATGCCAGCCTCCGGTATGATGTGTGAGTAGTTCCACCTTGGGCTATGGGTCCATACAGTAGATAGATGGTTGTTTATCCTCCTTTGTGCTATCATGTCTAGATATTGTGAGCTTCGTTCATGATCAAGATCATCTTTTTGTAATCATGCATGTTGTGTTTGAGGGGATCCGATGGATATTGATATTACTGTAGGGGTTCGTAGCATGGAAAACAAAAATTTTCTATCGCATACAAACAAACAAGACAAGATCTATCTACTAGATTGTAGCAACGATTCGATGGAATAACTTACCCTCGAAGATTCCAAAACGGTTAACGAGAGCAGATTCTCGTGGGTGATGTAGTCGTACACTTCCGATCTCAAGATCGCGTAGACGATCCTTCCGGGCCGGCTTAAGCGCCCGCAATCGGTCACACGCTCGCACTGACGAAGACCTTCCTATCCCTTGTTCCAGAAATGGAGGTTGTAGCACTCTCTCGCGATTCCGGCAAAGATAACGGCGTGGTACCTAAGTAGAGGGAGATCCCGCAGGCTTCGCTTAAGCCGAGCGAGTATGGTGGAGTATGAGAGAGCTATTAGTGGTCTAGGATTAGACACACCAATTAGAAGGCTCTAAACCGCAGGCTAGAGCAATTAGAAGCTCTAAACCAAAACGGCTCTAAACCGAGATTAGAGGATAGGAACTTGTGTGTCTAGAGGAGGAGGCCCCGCCTCCTTTTATAGGTGGAGGGGCGGCCAAGGGAGGGAGTCCCTCCCAAGTCGGCCTTGGTTGGCCTTGCCTTGGAGGGACTCTCCCCAAGTCGGTTCCAACCACCTCTTGCTTGTTTCCCATTCTGCTTCCCAGCTTCTGCTTTTCCAGCTTTCTGTTTTAGCTGCTTGACTTTCAAACTGGCGGTTTGACTTTTCAGTTTTGGAACAGCAAGAACACTTAGTACATGATGCAATCATTCAATATGTAATGACACATTCATGTACCTCCCCGGAGTGCCGGACAATCCGAACCTTCTAGAACATTCCGATGAAAACACTAATCATTCCCGAACTCAAACGGACTTTCCTTATATGAATCTTATTCTCCTGACCATTACGGATCACCTCGTGATATCCTGGATCCCATCCGAGACTCCTAACAACATTCGCCTCTTTCATAATACCATAACTACTCAAAACAACGTCGAATCCTTAAGTGTGTCTCCTACGGTTCGTGAATTATGCGACATGATCGAGACACTTCTCAACAATAACCAATAGAGGAATCTGGAAATTCATATGGCTCTACATATTTCTACGATTACTTTGCCATCGAATGAACCACTTACATACGATACCAATTTCCCTTTGTCTCACGATAGTTTACTTATCCGAGGTTATGATCGCTCAGATCTCTGCATACCTAGTTCAACCTCGTTACCGATAAGTACTCTTTTATCGTTCCCGTGATATGTGATCCCTTGTGATCCAGTCACATGCTTGCAAGCTAATTGGATGACATTTCACCGAGAGGGCCCAGAGTATATCTATCCGTCATATGGATGGACAAATCCCACTCTTGATCCATGTGTTTCAACCAATACTTTCTGAACACTCAATGCCACATTTATAGCCACCCTGTTACGGTGTGGTGTTTGACGACATCAAAGCATCCATCCGGTAAAGGTGATATGCATGATCTCATGGTCGAAGGAATTAGGTTACTATGTATCAAAAAGCATATAACAATTGAACTAATGAAATGACTTGATCTTTATGCTACGCTTGTCTATAGGAGTATGTCCATCACATCTTTCTCCTAATGATATGACCCTGTTGTTAATAACATCTCTATGTTCATGATCAGGAAACCATGATCATATATTAACCAACAAGCTAGTTTAACAAGAGGCTTTACTAGGGACTCTTTATTTTAGTTTACAAATCACACAAGTATTAATGTTTCCGGTTAATACAATTATAGCATGGTATGTAAACATTTATCATAAGTGTGAAGATATGATAATAACCACTTTATTATTGCCTCTTGGGCATATCCCCAACAGTCTCCCACTTGCACTAGAGTCAATAATCTAGTTTCAAACCTTTTGTGTATTCAACACCTATGGCTTTCCGGTGTTGTATGTACACGATTGCTAGTGGTCAACTGATCTCCGGATCTGACACTTCCAGGTCCGTGTGTAATTGCATGTCTTTGCATCTCTACGCATCACGCATTCTCTAATGAGATGGCTTTGTATAAATTTGGTCTTTTGGTGTGACCTTTAGCTCTTTGGGGTTAAAACATGTTGATAATATTGTCGCACAATATATCTTCATAGTATTATCCCACTGTGAACTACACCTAGTTTGATAACAAACTACTTGACACAAATGCCCTCTTTGTCGCTAAAATAGCAGGTCATATACTTAGCCTTTTGTTGTAGTATCGTCACAATGTCTTAACTTTGGAACTCATCCAAATCCATTATGGAACTCACTTTCCATTATATTGTGCCACCCTTAGTTTAGATTGAGATAAACTTAATTTGTACTTTGTGACAAAACTAGTATCAATGTAGTACTTTTACAATGAACTAACCATCTATTTGTCACTTCTACAAATATTATACTCTTAGTTCTTCCAAAAGATCATAAGAATATCCTTACTATTGTCCAATGATCATCTTACGAATCATTCTGGTATATGCTCACAACATTTAGAGCATAGGACATATCTGGATTTGTACATATCACGGTATGATTGATATAAATACTCTTTGTGATTTCATACATCAAGTATCAATATATACTTGATTATTTGTTTCACTTTACCAAATGTCAATACACTTGAATATATCATCAACATTGAACTCATTCAATCCTCTCTGTGCGACAAGAACCTCTCTTGTAGTTTCTATATTGAACTCATTCAATATCTTGTCTATGTACTTCTGGCACAACCATATTAGCGTCTATTGATGCCAAATATTTGGGTTTTGCCTAAGTCTTTCATCGGGATGAAATTCTTAATATGTGTTAATAAAAGATACATTATTTCCAATCAACAATATGTCTTCCACATAATGTATTAGAAACATGTCTTAGCGCTCCCACTTAATTTCTTGCAAATGCAAGCATCTTCATTGTCTCTGATGAAATTAAACTCTTTTAACAGTTTCATCATAGTGAAGATTCCAACTCCGCTATGCTTACTTCAACCATTGAAGTTTGCATATGTTTTTAGCATCCCTTGAATTTAAAAAAACCCTTTGGACCGTGTCATGCACACGTCCTAGGTAATCCCTTCTATTAGAAGAACTTGTTTTTGTTTATCCAACACATAACAAAACTATTTGTCGTGGTTGCTACATTAATCCGTCTAGACTAAATATCGCTAAGAAAGATCAAATCTTGTCATAGTCAACCTTTGAACATTTTGTGAACTCTTTCCCAACATGTCGACTATTTCATAGATGTAAAACATCCACGTCTATTTATTTATAGATCCAGACACAACTGTAAGGTCTTACACCTTTCTCGAGGGTCCTTCAAGTTCAAAACTTGATTTCTCGTGTATGGAACTATCACGGATTTTATGGCTTCATGCCATTTTACGAAGTCAGGGTCCATCATCGCTTCTTTGCATGTAGTCGGTTCATTATTCTCAAATAATGATTCAACCCTCAAATCTTGGTATTTGATTGTTTACCCGACCTACTTGTTTCAATAGAAATTTTGACCTTCGTAACCACAACCTTTGAGGCACGTGAGCCATGAGCATTGTTGCGCCCTAACACTTTTCGGTCAAGTAACTTTGCACATATAGCTAAGGTTATTTTAACCTTACCAAAGTTCTATTGTCCTCCCACTTATCTTTTCACGAAAAATTCCTTCTCAAATAAACTTGACGTTCTAAGTGACAAACATTTTTGTCCTTGGTGTTTATGGAGGAATTCTTAACAGTTATTCAAAATAACATACAAAGACAGGTTCATCCGACTTTGGTTGCAAACATCTTTCTTATGCATAGCATACCAATGTTTAAGAAAGGACAACTTGGGTTTTATCCCAAACCATAACATATGGTGTCATTTCAACGGATTATGATGGAGCTCTTTTCAGTGGAAAAACGGTAATCTCTAAAGCTTTTAATCTTTAAAATATAATGGCAGTTTTATGAATTATAGCTTTGATCTTACCATGTCAAACAAGGTTTAATTACATATCTCGAATGCTCCATACTCTTATGGTGTTTCGAAATGCAAATCCACGAACGATTCCATAAATCTTAGGTATTATGCTAAACTTTGTAACTCAAATATCTTCCTTTATGATCTTTATCATAAACTTATATTCTTGTTACAATGATTTTGCACTTCATCTTGAAAGTCTTTGAACTTTTCAAATATTTCACACTTCATCCTTATTAAGTAAATATTCATATATTCACTCAAATTTTCGGAGAAAGCATATGAAGTTGAAATCCATCACTCTTGACTACACATAATGGACTTCGACAACAATATGTACAAGTTCCAATAAGCTAGTCATTCGCTCCCTTTGGCCTATGAACGAAGTTTCAATTATCTCTAGGAAAGTTTCACAAGCCATGTGATCAAAATCAAAAGACTCCAAAATTCCATCCACATGGAGTTTCTTCATGTTTTCTTTCAAATATAATTTAAACGGCGATGTCACTTCCTAAGTGATCTTTCAATCAATTTGTCTTTCGACATTTTTAGCACTAGTTTTATGGATGTGATTTCTCCAACGAGATTTGTGAATCATCCATCTTTTATGGATTACGGCAATTATTTGAACAACCCTTTTGTTCTCATAATACCTGATAAAACAAATCTTGAAGGCAAGCTTTGATGTTTAACGAGCAACACAATAACCCTTTATTTGTTCTCGATGAACATCATCACATATTATTTTGCTAATTACTTAGGCCACTGTAGTTCATGAATTTGTTGTTTCGTATGACGATTCATACCAACAAATTCAAGATTAAATACTTAAGAACCACATTTTTTAATAAGCAAATAATATAGCCATAACATGTATATCATCTATATACTTAAACTGAACAATTCTAGTCTTTTCCTTTCTGCCATATACTTATGAGATTTTCTTTCAATATTTTCTTTTCTGTTTGAAAGAATCTATCAACATCAATAGTGGAGTCATACATATGACATATATTCCAAAGCGTGTATAGTTAAATACCAATGTCTTTGGACTTGCACTTTGAAGTAGATCACCATCATCAAATGTTTGGTGTTCTTTCAAATTCCTTTCTTTAGTAATCTCTTGGTGTAGTAAACATTTTACCTACATCAAATATTCACCCTTATCATGGAATTATCCATGATCAAGCTACTTTTAGCTTATAACGGTGAAACATGAGTATAATGTTGCTCTCCAAATCCTTTTGGACGATTAGGACAACTAGTGTCTCCAACCTTTTGCAATTTCTCATCAAATATGAGAACATGACTTTTGCCATATTATACTCTATCATGTTGTAACCAATACTGCTTTGATATCACAATATCTTCCACACATCATGGTTTCTGAAACAACTCTTTCAAATCCTAGATAACCTTGATATTAAGAGAATCCTTTGAATATCAAGAATCATGGAGACAAACATGATACTTATATACTAACACTTGGAATTGTTACTCTTGATTTAATACTAATTATTAAACTTCATGGAGTAACCGGAACTTACTGAAAGTTTGCAATAGGACTTTTAAACTTTAGATTAACACTTCAAAACAATACGATACCAGTCGTAAAGTAACTAACCAGAATTCTATAGTTCTATCATCTCAATTATAACTAAGCGCAAGGTGGTAAACGGATGCCAATGACTACAACAACTATGCAAATTCACTTTGATTTAGTTTATGATAAATTGAGTTCTAATTAATAATTAAATTAATCTAGGTGAACTCCCACTCAAAACAATATCCCTCACATTGTTTTAGTGATCACACGAACCAAATCCACCACATCAAAACCGATCATCACGAGAGTTGATATAGCTTCAATGGCGAACAATCAACATGTTCATCATATCTACTATATGACTCATGCTCTACCTTTCGGTAACCCGTGTTCCTGAGGCCATGTCTCAGACATGCTAGGCTCACAAGATCAAACCTTAATTTCCGCATGAGCAAATCTGCTTGCTCACGTTGTATACACTTGTAGAATCTAACACACCCGATCATCACGTGGTGCTTCGAAACAACAAGCTTTAGCAACGGTGCTAACTAAGGGTGAACACTTTATGACTTGAAATTCATGTGCATGAGGGATCATCTTATAATGCTACCGTCGTCTACTAAGCAATACAAGATGCATAAAGGATTAACATCATATGCAATTCATAATATGTGATATGATATGGCCTTTCTTCTTTGTGCTTCCGATCTCCATCTTCTAGCACGAACATGATCTCCATCATCACCGACATTGCATCAAGGTCAATGATGCTTCTCCATGGTTGTCGTCCACCGGCTTCAACTATTACAACTACTTTGAATAGACACGCGGGTCTTAACAGAATTTAAAGACAACCATATGGCTCCTGCCGGTTGCCAACTTACAATAAGGAACATTGCATACATCATATATAATCACAATCATGGCCATATCACATCACAGCACACCCCTGCAAAACAAAGTTAGACGCCTCTAATTTTCTTTGCATGTTTTACGTGGTTTGGGGCTTTCAATAAGTGTCGTTCTAACTTACGAACAAGAACCACAACATTGATACTAGTATTGTCAATCACCCGTTGTAAATTGAATCTTAACTATGCTAGGAGAAACAGGCACCCGCAAAGACACTTATGCAATACAAGTTGCATGTCAACTGTGGAGCAAGTCTCATGAACGATGTCATGTAAGGTTAGCCCGGGCCGCTTCATCCCAACATACCGCAAGATGCAAATTACACAAGAAGCAATCGACAATAAAAGCATCAACGCCCATAATGACCATTGTGTTCTACTCGTGCAATAGATCTACATATAGACACGGCTCTGATACCACTGTAGGGGTTCGTAGCATGGAAAAAAAATTTCTATCGCATACAAACAAACAAGCCAAGATCTATCTACTAGATTGTAGCAACGATTCGATGGAATAACTTACCCTCGAAGATTCCAAAACGGTTAACGAGAACAGATTCTCGTGGGTGATGTAGTCGTACACTTCCGATCTCAAGATCGCGTAGACGATCCTTCCAAAGGCCAGCGCTCCGCAATGGGTCACATGCTCGGTACTCGACAAAGACCTTCCTCTCCTTGTTCCAGCAAATGGAGGTTGTAGCACTCTCCTCGCGATTCCCAAAGACAACGGCGTGGTACCGAAGTAGAGGGAGATCCCAGGCTTCGCCTTAAGCCGGAGCGAGTATGGTGGAGTATGAGAGAGAGCTATTAGTGGTCTAGGGATTAGACTCACCAATTAGAAGGCTCTAAACCGCAAGCTAGAGCAATTAGAAGCTCTAAACCAAAACGGCTCTAAACCGGAGATTAGAGGATAGGAACTTGTGTGTCTAGAGGAGGAGGCCCCGCCTCCTTTTATAGGGAGGGCGGCCAAGGGGAGGGGAGTCCCTCCCCAAGTCGGCCTTGGTTGGCGTGCCGTCTTGGAGGGCCTCCTCCCCCAAGTCGGTTCCAACCACCTCTTGCTTGTTTCCCACAATTTCATGTTTCCCACGCTTCGCTTTTCCACAGCTTCTGTTTTAGCTGCTTGACTTTCAAACCGCAGTTGACTTTTCAGTTTGGAACAGCAAGAACACTTAGTACATGATGCAATCATTCAATATGTAATGACACATTCATGTACCTCCCCCGGAGTGCCGGACAATCCGAACCTTCTAGAACATTCGAATGAAAACACCTAATCATTCCCGAACTCAAACGGACTTTCCTTATATGAATATTATTCTCCTGACCATTCCGGATCACCTCGTGATATCCTGGATCCCATCCGAGACTCAACAACATTCGGTCTCTTTCTCATAATACCATAACTACTCAAAACAACGTCAATCCTTATGTGTCTCCCTACGGTTCGTGAATTATGCGGACATGATCGAGACACTTCTCCGAACAATAACCAATAGAGGAATATGGAAATTCATATGGCTCCCACATATTTCTACGATTACTTTGTGATCGAATGAACCACTTACATACAATACCAATTTCCCTTTGTCTCACGATAGTTTACTTATCCGAGGTTATGATCGTCGGTATCTCTGCATACCTAGTTCAACCTTGTTACCGATAAGTACTCTTTTCTCGTTCCCGTGATATGTGATCCCTTGTGAGCCAGTCACATGCTTGCAAGCTAATTGGATGACATTTCACCGAGAGTGCCCAAAGTATATCTATCCGTCATATGGATGGACAAATCCCACTCTTGATCCATGTGTTTCAACCAATACTTTCTGAACACTCAATGCCACCTTTATAGCCACCCTGTTACGGTGTGGTGTTTGACGACATCAAAGCATCCATCCGGTAAAGGTGATATGCATGATCTCATGGTCGAAGGAATTAGGTTACTATGTATCAGAAAGCATATAGCAATTGAACTAATGAAATGACTTGATCTTTATGCTACGCTTGTCTATAGGAGTATGTCCATCACATCTTTCTCCTAATGATATGACCCTGTTGTTAATAACATCTCTATGTTCATGATCAGGAAACCATGATCATATATTAACCAACAAGCTAGTTTAACAAGAGGCTTTACTAGGGACTCTTTATTTTAGTTTACAAATCACACAAGTATTAATGTTTCCGGTTAATACAATTATAGCATGGTATGTAAACATTTATCGTAAGTGTGAAGATATGATAATAACCACTTTATTATTGCCTCTTGGGCATATCTCCAACAATTACTATGTCAGATTGATTAATGATTCTATCTTATTGATTCTATCATGTCTGTGTTGTTTGAGATCTTGCATGCTCTCTGTTTCTAGTAGCTATCTTGGCCAAGTAGATGCTAGTGACTCCAAGAGGGAGTATTTATGCTCGATAGTGGGTTCATGCCTCTATTGAATCTGGGGAAGTGACAGAAATATCTGAGGTTGTACATGTTATGTTGCTACTAGGGATAAAACAACGATCTTTTGTTCATGGAATAATTATATTGTTTACTTTACACACTTTTCTTAAAGCAGTTATCCGTTGCTTGCAACTTATTACTGGAGGGGGTTCGGATGATAACCTGAAGGTGGATTACTAGTCAGAGATGCAGTTGGATGGCGGTCTATGTATCTTGTTGTAATGCCCAGTCAAATATCATAGGATCATGAATGTCTAGTATTGCATTGTTATGCCTTGATTTGTCCTGTCAATTGCCCCGCTGTAATTTGTTTACCCAGCATGTTATGTTATTTATCTTAAGGAGAACACCTCTAGTGAACTGTGGACCCCGGTCCAAACTTTACCATTGATACATCTTCCACTATTACTATTTACTTACTACAATCCACCATCACCTTCCACACCATACGTTTAATCTTTTGTTATCAGCAAACCAGTGAGATTGACAACCTCACTGTTCGTTGGGGCAAAGTCCTGAGTTTGTGTTGTGCAGGTTTCCAAGTTGTTAGCAACACCTTGGGGTCGTTTCCTTCCTCCTAATGGTTCGATAACCTTGGTTTCTTACTGAGGAAAAACTTATTGCTGTACTCATCATACCTTCCTCTTGGGGTTTCCCAATGAAGCTCTACAGTGATCTGAGCCACATCACATGCCCCCGATCAAGCCCAATGCGCCCAAGGTCAAGGGACTGGGCAGCAGGAAGCAGAGGAAGCGCCAGAGCGAGGAGGTGGAGGTCCTCCTAGCGGAGGCCATGAGGGGCCACTGATCTTGTGCTGATGCTGCTGATGTAAAACATCTCCTTTTGTTTTGTTGTCTGTGTTGAACTTGTAAGATGCTGCTGCTGAGCAGCCTAATTGTCAAACCTGGTTTAAGTATCGTACTATATAATCCTTTATTAGCTGCTTTATCAACATCTGCTATGTTTATCTACATATTTATGGTGCTGGTTAGATTTGCTGCTAGATTGGGAAAATACGAGAGCCAAAAGGAACCATGAATGAAGAGAGAAGCTGCTCTAGATTCGCTGCTTTTTTGGGAAAAAATAACAAATGTTAGCGACATAAAGAGGAAAAGGCGCTCTTAAAAGGGCCAATCATAAAAATAATAAAAAAGAAATCTTTCAATTTAGGCGACAGGGCGCACGTAACTACCAAACACGTCCCACATGGTCCCACACACATCCCCCAAAACGCGTTCCCAACAAGTCGGCGCCACGCAGTCCAACATGAGGGTCCTACTACGGGACCCGACTAAACGTGGCCCCACCTGTCAGCATGTAACGGCGAGGATCCACTACGGGACCCACCTGAATGCGGCGAGGATTGATGATGTGAGGAATTGAATGATTGCTAAGCATAGGTCAATGCTCACCACCTCGTATAGTGGTGTAACATAGTCGGCGGTGGCACTACAACTTGAATGCAGAGGCCTGTAGAGGATTGATGATGTTGGGGCAAATGTTGACCCCAAGAAGGAAAGCAACAAACCGATGCCCACTGTTCCGGCGACGGCGTTAAAAATCTTGCTAATCGTCTTGAGATCATGTCCAGTATATATGAAAAACATGATTTTAAGCTACCTTGTACTACCTCCATACCAAATTATTATATGTTTAGATGAAAAACAAGTTAGATAATAGAGGGTTAGTAGGTACCATATGTGTAACATTTTTTTAATTCTATAGTTCTACATACCCTTAGCAACGCATTATTATAGATAGAATAAAAATGCTTCAAAAAGAGATTAAATACAACAGAAATTTATGTATAATGGAGTGAAGAAATCAAGGATAACATATGCTTGTTGACATTAGCTCAAAGAACAAATCAGTATCCTTGACCTACAGTGCTTGCTAACGTAGAAATATAATCTGGTTCATACTATCGTATTCTACTCTAAAATTTCAAAGTAAGCCTAAAAATAAGTAAAATAATGCAATATACATATTAATCTTTAGTACTACCTCCATCCCAAAATAGATGTCTTAGGTTTTTCAAAAGTTGGATGAATCTATATACTAAATAGTGTCTAGATTCATCCAAATTTTGACAAATTCGAGACATCTATTTTGAGACGGAGGGAGTATTTAATTTGCTTCAAAATAATGAAGTGAAAATTACCAATTATAATTTAGTAAATTTAAATTATTCTAACACAGCGTTACAATATCTAAGAGCAGCCGAAACATAACTTGAACACGAACACACAATTCAAATGCAAATCTATATCCTAAAATTCAAAGTTGCCTAAGAAATTATTGTGGGTATGCATACTAACAAAATTCCGGACATACCTAACAGATGTGTATGCGCCTCACCATCATCGCAGGACATCGAGTCTTGAGCCACATTCGCTCCAGCGGAAGCGGTGGTGCTATTCACGCTGCTTTTGTTGCCAAATGATAATTATGAATAAAAGAACAATGTCAGAGGTTTTGAAGCTCAAGGGAATTATAGAACAAAATAAAATATGAAGTACAAAATATCATATAAGGTTCTAAAAAATATCGTGTGAACTCTAGAAGGCAAAAAAAGAATATTATAGTTTAATGTACATGATAAAAGATTATCATCAAAATATCTTTAAATCACGAAACTTAAGGTGACAACACGATAAACATTTGTATAGCCAAAATAAAATGCATGACCATTAATATGCTCTAAATTATCCTATCTCTGGGTTTGAGACTTGTAGTAATTTGGTCCCTTCTTCAGGGTCTCTCACTTTTGAGTTCGTCTCATATATTATAGCTAAAGACGTGATCAGGTTTCTCGAAAGCATACCTCTGAAGTTTCATATTCCTCACAATCAGAGCCGGTCCACAGATTTTGGAGGCCCTAGGGCAACATGAAATCAAGGGCCCCTTGTTTAATGTGTCACATCTTTTCTAGGATTAAGGGGGGCAGTGACCCTCCTACTTAATTTTTTATTAGAGATATATTTAATATTCATGCTAAAATTTTAAAGGATACTGAAAGTTTATCATGATTAACGCTCTTGGACGTCTCAACAATGTCTGTCAAGCTCCGCCACTTGTTCACACAATTTTTTTTAAATATTAGTATCCGTAAGATTTCTTTTACTGTAATACAATAACAAATTAAATAATTGGTGCATTTGATAGATCCATGACATTTGAAATCTCGGTGAAGAAATTCGAAACCATTTATTTCTATTGATTGAGGAAACTATATACCATGGTAGTTATTTTATCAATTGTTGTTTGTGTACATATTCCTGTGCAAAAAATGAGTAGATGACTAAACATATATTAGGCACTAGATTAAGAAGAGGATGGAATAGTCTCTCAAACATATATGATGGGGACGAGTAGAATTATTGCGAATGACAGGATAGTTGTTTGCAGAATGATATAGTCATGCGATTGTGTCCTTAGTGTTCATTAATGAATACTCACAACGTTATAAAGGAATATGAGGACCGATGTTATGGACATATGGAGAGACCAACAAAAAAACGTGGCTTCAAAAAAACATATTCGCAAATGTTAGAGTATTTTTTGAGAAATAGGAGTAAGGGTAGAGTCATGATAGGTCATAACTTGAACCATCTATATTTTCTTATTTTAGATAATAAATTATATTTTCTAAAATTATTATACAATGTTACAGGTCAAAAGTATTAGAAAAATATGGATACACAAATAAATAGTAGGCTAGGGCCCCTAGACCATGGGCCCTAGGGCGAGCGCCCCTCTTCCCCTCCCTATGGGCCAGGCCTGCTCACAATCAAAAAAGGTATTGTTATCTTCCTCATTGATGCTAGTCTCCTCCTTCATGCCCTGGGCTCCTAAATGACAAATATTAAGAGAACTAATAAATTGTTGTGTGTTTTGAGTAGAGAATTATCATTCTTTCTCCAACCAATGGTGCATGCTATACGTACTAATGTGATCAACACTTTTTACAATTATTTCCAATGCTTTGTTTATTTTTTATTTTTTTCTAATCTTCAGGTTGCGCATATATTTCTGAACAATATGTGTGCTTAAATTTTAAAATAATGGGAGAAACAAAAGAAGCACCAACAAATATCTTGTCCTAGAACCTCCTAGCGTTTAGATTGCTGATATGTTCTGTAAGCGATTTGCAATTACTTAATATTGAAAATTGATATGCATAAAAAATTAAACCACAAAAATATGAAACTTTTAAAATTCATGCAATTATTGAAATCTTCAATGTTTAATCTATCAGTTTATTGAACAACAAAAGTTTATACAGTTTACTTAGTCAAGCATCAGGGGTTAAACTGTGAGTTTGCTGAACATAAAGTAATACACCTAATTAACCAATCTTTAATGGTTAAAACACAAAAATAGAATCGATACTATTGTGGTCGATCGAAATGGATGTTTTTACTTATATATTGTCACAACCGCTTGGAGTCCAGCTCTTGCTCATGATATTACATGTGGTTTCTACTGTCCCTTATCCACCTTCATCGCAACCTCGAGCGATGATGGATTGCTACAGAAGAGATGACAAGGCAGCGGTGAAGCACCCATATGAGGACCTCAAGGGCATCGACTACCATTGTCAAGAGGAGGATATACATGTGTAGGAAGATAGAGCTTTAACAATAGGCATGCCATCAACGTGAGGGGGAGCGCTAGCACACACCATAGTTGGTGTCGTAGATTTGTCCCTGCAAACGAACGCCTTGCTGGTACCGGGCGATGTGGACGGTGACCCTACGACGAGCCTCCTTGAGGAGCGACAAGTCATCCTCCCGCAGGCCATCTTGGCGAGTCTCGCCGAAGGCGAGAAATCATGGAGGCCCATGCATAAGCTCAGTGGGGAGAACAGCTTCCGCCCCGTAGACGAGGGAGAAGGGTGTTTCACTAGTGGGCTTGGTCGCCATGGTGTGGATTGACCAAAGCACAAACGGGAGCATGTCGATCCATCCCTTGCAATTGGCCTTGAGCTTGTTGAAGCTTCAGGTCTTGAGCCCCTTGAGCACCTCAGCGTTGGCGCGCTCGGCCTGGATGTTACTTCGTGGGTGAGCGACGGATGTGTAGCAGATCTTGATGCTGAGGCTCGCGTAGTAGGACTTGAACAAGCCGCTGGTGAACTGACTGCCGTTGTCGGTGATGATGCGGTTGGGCACGCCGAAGTGAAACAGCAAGCCCTTGATGAACTTGACAGCATATCTTGCTAGGATGGCGCGGACTAGCACCACTTGGTGAAATTGTCGATGGCGACGTAGAGGTAGCGGTAGCTCCCAAGCGCATGAGGGGAAGGTCCCAAGATATCTAGCTACCCGGAATGCTAACATCCATGAGAGTGGGATGGTTTGGAGCTCTTGTGCTGGTTGATGGACCTTCTTGGCATGGAATTGGCAGGTTTCGCATGCCTTGACGAGCTCGGTGGCATCATGGAGCGCTGTTGGCCCGTAGACACCTCAGAGTGTGCGACAAGGAGTGGTGGCCACACTCCCCAACGTGGATGTTGACGAGGAGCACGTGTCTTTCCTCCGCGGAGAGCAGGACAGTGCAACCATATTGGGGCGCCTGCGGTAGAGGTCTCCATCCATCACACAGTAGCTCTTGGAGTAGAGGGCCATACACTCAGTCTCAGCGTCGTCCTCGAGGAGAGTCCCAATATTCAAGTAGTCCTTTAGCTCGTTGATCCAGCTTGCGGCTTGGTGAGTTATTGTCGTCATGCGCGTGCCACAATCTGGAGCTCCTCTCGCAGGTGGTGGTGGGAGTTCCTTGGTGATCGAGGCGTCACTAGAGAATGCTGATTCTGGCGTGCACGCTAAATAGCGTGCATGGCCACTCTCTCTCCTCTATACTATATCTCTGCATGTGTGTCATACTATTCTTTATTGTATTATAGTTTGAAACTTTCATAAAATTTAAACGAGAAGTCCGATTTGAAAACCGTTTAAATATCTTAGATCCTACTGAAGAGAGCTTTAAAATAAGACTAATATTGGATATATTTTAACAATATTTTAAAATTTACTTTTGAAACCTAATGAAATTTTGTACAACTTTATGACACCGAGTGAAATTCTATTCTGAAATAGTTTATTTCACTATATTCTGAATTTCGTAACTTTTTTTGTTTCACTAAACTATAAACTTGTGTTAGACACCTAGCACAAATGTATCGGATGGCGAACACTTTAATATTGTTTCATTGAGTTCTATTGTGAATCATGACATTTCATTGTGTTTCAAAATTTGTATTATTAAATTTTGGATTTGTTTAAAAGATATCATCGAAATAAAAACATATGTCCAAATAGATTGTTATTTTGAATATTATTCCACTGTACAAGTTCATTTTAAATTAAGGGTAAAAATAAATTGGTGGACTAATTGATGGGAGAGTGCGTGTGACCAGTCAAATCATTGTACCACATATATGTAAAAAGATTCTTGCATGTACAAATCTCAAAGCAAAGAAGAGAAAAATCAATGGTCCATACATGCACTTGATCTACCGCGCATGCTAGAAACGCATTTCTGGTAGCTAGTGGCGTGATCGATGGCTTCAGCAACCTCTCCTCGAAGACGACAACTTGAATGCTCACCACCTCGTATAGTGGTGTAACATAGTCGGCGGTGGCACTACAACTTGAATGCAGAGGCCTGTAGAGGATTGATGATGTCGGGGCAAATGTTGACCCCAAGAAGGAAAGCAACTAAATGATGCCCACTGTTCCGGCGACGGCGTTAAAAATCTTGCTAATCATCTTGAGATCATGTCCAGTATATATGAAAACATGATTTTAAGCTACCTTGTACAACCTCCATACCAAATTATTATATGTTTAGATGAAAAACAAGTTAGATAATAGAGGGTTAGTAGGTACCATATGTATAACGTTTTTTTACTTCTATAGTTCTACATACCCTTAGCAACGCATTATTATAGATAGAATAAAAATGCTTCAAAAAGAGATTAAATACAACAGAAATTTATGTATAATGGAGTGAAGAAATCAAGGATAACATATGCTTGTTGACATTAGCTCAAAGAACAAATCCGTATCCTTGACCTACAGTGCTTGCTAACGTAGAAATACAATCTGGTTCATACTATCGTATTCTACTCTAAAATTTCAAAGTAAGCCTAAAAATAAGTAAAATAATGCAATATACATATTAATCTTTAGTACCCCCTCCATCCCAAAATAGATGTCTTAGGTTTTTCAAAAGTTGGATGAATCTATATACTAAATAGTGTCTAGATTCATCCAAATTTTGACAAATTCGAGACATCTATTTTGAGACGGAGGGAGTATTTAATTTGCTTCAAAATAATGAAGTGAAAATTACCAATTATAATTTAGTAAATTTAAATTATTCTAACACAGTGTTACAATATCTAAGAGCAGCCGAAACATAACTTGAACACGAACACACAATTGAAATGCAAATCTATATCCTAAAATTCAAAGTTGCCTAAGAAATTGTTGTGGGTATGCATACTAACAAAATTCCGAACATACCTAACAGATGTGTATGCGCCTCACCATCGACTGCAGGACATCGGGAGTCTTGAGCCACATTCGTCTCCAGCGGGAAGCGGTGGTGCTCGTCATTCTGCTGCTTTTGTTGCCAAATGATAATTATGAATAAAAGAACAATGTCAGAGGTTTTGAAGCTCAAGGGAATTATAGAACAAAATAAAATATGAAGTACAAAATATCATGTAAGGTTCTAAAAAATATCGTGTGAACTCTAGAAGGCAAAAAAAGAATATTATAGTTTAATGTACATGATAAAAGATTATCATCAAAATATCTTTAAATCACGAAACTTAAGGTGACAACACGATAAACATTTGTATAGCCAAAATAAAATGCATGACCATTAATATGCTCTAAATTATCCTATCTGCGGGTTTGAGACTTGTAGTAATTTGCGGTCCCTTCTTCAGGGTCTCGCCTCACTCTTTTGAGTTCGTCTCATATATTATAGCTGAAGACGTGATCAGGTTTCTCGAAAGCATACCTCTGAAGTTTCATATTCCTCACAATCAGAGCCGGTCCACAGATTTTGGAGGCCCTAGGGCAACATGAAATCAAGGGCCCCTTGTTTAATGTGTCACATCTTTTCTAGGATTAAGGGGGGCAATGACCCTCCTACTTAATTTTTTATTAGAGATATATTTAATATTTATGCTAAAATTTTAAAGGATACTGAAAGTTTATCATGATTAACGCTCTTGGACGTCTCAACAATGTCTGTCAAGCTCCGCCACTTGTTCACACAATTTTTTTTAAATATTAGTATCCGTAAGATTTCTTTTACTGTAATACAATAACAAATTAAATAATTGGTGCATTTGATAGATCCATGATATTTGAAATCTTGGTGAAGAAATTCGAAACCATTTATTTCTATTGATTGAGGAAACTATATACCATGGTATTTATTTTATCAATTGTTGTTTGTGTACATATTCCTGTGCAAAAAATGAGTAGATGACTAAACATATATTAGGCACTAGATTAAGAAGAGGATGGAATAGTCTCTCAAACATATATGATGGGGACGAGTAGAATTATTGCCAATGACAGGATAGTTGTTTGCAGAATGATATAGTCATGCGATTGTGTCCTTAGTGTTCATTAATGAATACTCACAACGTTATAAAGGAATATGAGGACCGATGTTATGGACATATGGAGAGACCAACAAAAAAACGTGGCTTCAAAAAAACATATTCGCAAATGTTAGAGTATTTTTTGAGAAATAGGAGTAAGGGTAGAGTCATGATAGGTCATAACTCGAACCATCTATATTTTCTTATTTTAGACAATAAATTATATTTTATAAAATTATTATACAATGTTACAGGTCAAAAGTATTAGAAAAATATGGATACACAAACAAATAGTAGGCTAGGGCCCCTAGATCATGGGCCCTAGGGCGAGCGCCCCTCTTCCCCTCCCTATGGGCCGGGCCCTTCCCTATGGGCCGGGCCTGCTCACAATCAAAAAAGGTATTGTTATCTTCCTCATTGATGCTAGTCTCCTCCTTCATGCCCTGGGCTCCTAAATGAGAAATATTAAGAGAACTAATAAACTGTTGTGTGTTTTGAGTAGAGAATTATCATTCTTTCTCCAACCAATGGTGCATGCTATACGTACTAATGTGATCAACACTTTTTACAATCATTTCCAATGCTTTGTTTATTTTTGATTTTTTTCTAATCTTCAGGTTGGGCATATATTTCTTAACAATATGTGTGCTTAAATTTTAAAATAATGGGAAAAACAAAAGAAGCACCAACAAATATCTTGTCCTAGAACCTCCTAGCGTTTAGATTGCTGATATGTTCTGTAAGCGATTTGCAATTACTTAATATTGAAAATTGATATGCATAAAAAATTAAACCACAAAAATATGAAACTTCTAAAATTCATGCAATTATTGAAATCTTCAATGTTTAATCTATCAGTTTATTGAACAACAAAAGTTTATACAGTTTACTTAGTCAAACATCAGGGGTTAAACTGTGAGTTTGCAGAACATAAAGTTATACACCTAATTAACCAATCTTTAATGGTTAAGACACAAAAATAGAATCGATACTATTGTGGTCGATCAAAATGGATGTTTTTACTTATATATTTTCACAACCGCTTGGAGTCCAGCTCTTGCTCATGATATTACATGTGGTTTCTACACTCCCTTATCCACCTTCATCGCAACCTCGAGCGATGATGGACTGCTACAGAAGAGATGACAAGGCAGCGGTGAAGCACCCATATGAGGACCTCAAGGGCATCGACTACCATTGGCAAGAGGAGGATATACATGTGTAGGAAGATAGAGCTTTAACAATAAGCATGCCATCAACGTGAGGGGGAACGCTAGCACACACCATAGTTGTTGTCGCAGATTTGTCCCTGCAAACGAACGCCTTGCTGGTACCGGGCGATGTGGACGGTGACCCTACGACGAGCCTCCTTGAGGAGCGACAAGTCATCCTCCCGCAGGCCATCTTGGCGAGTCTCGCCGAAGGCGAGAAATCATGGAGGCCCATGCATAAGCTCAGTGGGGAGAACCACTTCTGCCCCGTAGACGAGGGAGAAGGGTGTTTCACTAGTGGGCTTGGTCGCCATGGTGTGGATTGACCAAAGCACACACGGGAGCATGTCGATCCATCCCTTGCAATTGGCCTTGAGCTTGTTGAAGCTTCAGGTCTTGAGCCCCTTGAGCACCTCAACGTTGGCGCGCTCGGCCTGGACGTTACTTCGTGGGTGAGCAGCGGATGTGTAGCAGATCTTGATGCTGAGGCTCGCGTAGTAGGACTTGAACAAGCCGCTAGTGAACTGGCTGTCGTTGTCGGTGATGATGCGGTTGGGCACGCCGAAGTGACACAGCAAGCCCTTGATGAACTTGACAACATATCTTGCTAGGATGCTGCGGACTAGCACCACTTGGTGAAATTGTCGATGGCGACGTAGAGGTAGCGGTAGCTCCCAAGCGCATGAGGGGAAGGTCCCAAGATATCTAGCTCCCCGGAATGCTAACATCCATGAGAGTGGGATGGTTTGGAGCTCTTGTGCTGGTTGATGGACCTTCTTGGCGTGGAATTGGCAGGCTTCGCATGCCTTGACGAGCTCGGTGGAATCATGGAGCGTTGTTGGCCCATAGACACCTCAGAGTGTGCGACAAGGAGTGGTGGCCACACTCCCCAACGTGGATGTCGACGAGGAGCACATGTCTTTCCTCCGCGGAGAGCAGGACAGTGCAACCATATTGGGGCGCCTGCGGTAGAGGTCTCCATCCATCACACAGTAGCTCTTGGACTAGAGGGCCATACACTCAGCCTCAGCGTCGTCCTCGGGGAGAGTCCCAATATTCAAGTAGTCCTTTAGCTCGTTGATCCATCTTGCGGCTTGGTGAGTTATTGCCGTCATGCGCGTGCCACAATCTGGAGCGCCTCTCGCGGGTGGTGGTGGGAGTTCCTTGGTGATGGAGGCGTCACTAGAGAATGGTGATTCTGGCGTGCATGCTAAATAGCGTGCATGGCCACTCTCTCTCCTCTATACTATATCTCTGCATGTGTGTCATACTATTCTTTATTGTATTATAGTTTGAAACTTTTATAAAATTTAAACGAGAAGTCCGATTTGAAAACCGTTTAAATATCTTAGATCCTACTGAAGAGAGCTTTAAAATAGGACTAATATTGGATATATTTTGACAACATTTTCAAATTTACTTTTGAAACCTAATGAAATTTTGTACAACTTTATGAAACCAAGTGAAATTCTATTCTGAAATAGTTTATTTCAGTATATTCTGAATTTTGTAACTTTTTTGTTTCACTAAACTATAAACTTGTGTTAGACACCTAGCACAAATGTATCGGATGGTGAACACTTTAATATTGTTTCATTGAGTTCTATTGTGAATCATGACATTTCATTGTGTTTCAAAATTTGTATTATTAAATTTTGGATTTGTTTAAAAGATATCATCGAAATAAAAACATATATTCAAATAGATTGTTATTTTGAATATTATTCCACTGTACAAGTTTATTTTAAGTTTAGGGTAAAAAATAAATTGGTGGACTAATTGATGAAAGAGTGGGTGTGACCAGTCAAATCATTGTACCACATGTATGTAAAAAGATTCTTGCATGTACAAATCTCAAAGCAAAGAAGAGAAAATCAATGGTGCATACATGCACTTGATCTACCGCGCATGCTAGAAACTCATTTCTGGATTTGTAGCGCTTGTGGAGAAATTGACGAGGAGTAGGGAGTCTTGTTGTATGACAATTCACTTGATGCCGAGAGTGATAGGAGCTCTCGGCCCGGCGAGGAGACCCTCGTATTCGGCGATGTTGTTGGAGACCTTCCTCGTCCTTGAAGCAGGGATGCACAATGCAGATTGGTAAGGTGAGGACTGCGCTAGCCCCCGCGCCTGCTTGTGCGAACACACCATCGAAGTTCATGGACCAGTGCCCAGGAGCCACCTTCCCTGGCAGTTACGAATTTTCCTCGCGGGGGTCCTCCACGAATGGATTAGTCCACTCCACGACAAATTTTGTCAGGGCCATGCTCTTTATGGTTTTTGTGGTGTGGAATGTCATCTCAAAAGGTTGTAACTCGACGCCCCACTCCGCCATGCAGTCGGTGGCGTTGGGGTTGCACAGAACCATCTCCATAGGGTATTTTGTGACGACCTTGATGGGGTGATCTTGGAAGTAGTGGCGCAACTTCCTAGAAGTGACGAGGAGTGTGTAGAGTAGATTCTACTGCACAGTGAAGTGCTCGCATGCGTGCGTCACGTAGCACCGTACCGACGAAGTAGACAGGGTACAGAGGCTTGGCTCCTTATACTTTTATAAATAACCTATATACTATAATAAATATACATGTTAGTACATGATTAATTATCTAGTGAACACTAATTGATATTTTCAATGATGTGTGCAAACAATTGGAGTCTGCCTTTGCTCATAACCCCCTTTCTTGGTCTGCCTTGCTTGTGATCCCCTTCTTCTTGCTTTGATTACTAACCACAACCCCATTTTCATGTATGAACTTGGATGATTAGGAGACACTAAAATAAACCGGCAATAATTTCCATGCATCTCCTAAGGTTAGAGGTACTATATGATTCAATTAGCCGTGATACGTACCCTCTCCGACCCTCACCGATCCGGATACTCTGCTCCATGGACTGCTTACTTGCTTGCAGGCGCTGGTCGGATGAACCCTTGCCCACCCAGCTCCGCTGCTCCATCAGCTGCCTAGTTGCTTGCGGGCGCTTGTCGGATGAACCCTCATCGATCCGGATCCTCTGCTCCATGGGCTGCTTGGTTTCTTCCGGGCGCTTGTCGGATGAACCCTCACTCCTCTGCTCCATGGGCTTCTTTGTTGCTTGCGGGGGCTGGTTGGATGAACCCTCGCCAACCCCGTCCCTTTGCTCCATGGGCTGCTTAGTTGCTTGCAGGCGCTGGTCGGATGAACCCTCACCAACACAACCGCTCTGCTCCATGGGCTGCTTAGTCGCTTGCGGGCGCTGGTTGGATGAACCCTCCCCTACCCAGGTCCTCTGCTCCATGAGCTGCTTAGTCGCTTGCGGGCGCTCGTCGAATGAAGCCATGAAGCTGCTAGTTGGTGAGGGCAGTGATAGTGAGTAGAAGTTGGCAGGAGAGTTTGAGTAGAGGACAGCACGGGCTTTGCGTGAGAGGGATGTAGCTAGCTAGTGGCTATCCAGCTAGGAGGGAGGGGTGGGGCAGGGGCGACCAGAATCGGCTAGTTCTCAGTAGAATTTCTATGGCTCTGTCGATCTGTAGTACCAGCAGGAGAGGCGATCATGCATGAGTCGAACCCATGACCTGGTGCTCTCGGTCATGAGTGTACAACCCCTCAGACAATTATTTCTGTGAAAAATGTGCAACTACACCATCCAAAAAAGTGACAGGGATTCAGAGATGGTCCAAAGATTGTGGGGGCCCTAGGGCAACATGAAATGAAGGGTCCCTAGTTTAAAGTGTCAGATCTTCCTTAGGGTCAGGGGGGAAATGGCCCCCCTTACTACAAAATGATATATTAGAGATATATTTAATATTTATGCAAAGTTTTTAAATATTACTCAAAATTTATGTATGATTAGCATTCTTGGGCGTCTCAACTATGCGTGACAAGCGCCACCACTTGTTAACAAAGTAAGGACTTAAGATATTAGTATTCAGTAAAACAAGTATTACTGTGATGCATTATAAAAAATTAAATAATCCCTACATCTATATTCTCTAGAAGTTGTGGGAACGAGAAAAAATATTCAAAAATGTTAGAGTTTTTTTAAAAGAGTAGAGTCATTATAGGTATAGCTTGAACCATTTTTATATTTTTAGATAACCATTTATATCTTTTAGAAGTATTTTAAACTGTTGGACATCAAAAGTAGCAGACTATTAATAAAAAAGTTGTGGGCCAAGCCCCTAAACCATGGGCCCTGGGGTGAGTACCCCTTTGCCGCCTATGGGTCGGCCCTGCAGGGATTCCGCATGTATACGGCAGTTTTTGTCAGTTGGTTGCTTTTAAATGTCGAACTGCCTTGTCGATAGATTGGCAGTGTCCATCACTCGCGTCGCGTGTCTCTCTACTCTCTATTGTGAGTGCCCCTCTTAGGCTGATCATAGTGGTAGTATCATACTATTAGTATCATGCATATGATACTAGTGTATGATACTATCTTCATAGTACATGGTATCATATGATACTATCTTCATAGTACATGGTATCATATGATAGTATCATATTAGTACTATATTCAATGATTTATAGAATCTTAATACAAAATTATGTACAAGATTTATTTGTACGAGGATTTTCTAGTTTTACGTGCTATGAGGTATCTACCCATGATACTCTAACCATCTCTTTTTTTATTAATTATTGTGTCACATTAGATTTTTACCAATATGGCATGCATGATACTAGCTATGATATTCTCACTTGAATCAGCCTTACACCTAACCCATCTTTGCTTGCGCTTTGATGAGTCGTTCCATTTCTGGACACCCCTATGGGCATTAGCGGACCTTCTTGGAGGCCAAAAGGGCCCTTACCCTCCCTACTCAACTGCAATTTGTCCTATACTATTTAGTATTTTTATTTTTGATCGTAGAAAACACAAAATATTTCAAGTTAGCTTCCCCAACTATCATCTATTGTCTTTTGGCCTCTCCTATAATGATGGTCAAAGTCCGCCACTGCCTATGGGGTTAGCTTGCAGTGCAGCATATGTTATGTTCGCTGCCAAGTGTAAGCGACCGTTTCTTACACTCTCGTACTATATGTGTACTTCAAACCGTCATCGCTCATGAGCGCCTATAGTTGGTGTGGTTGGTAATTAAGTACTCTACTCCCCTGGCTGGTTTCCAATGGAATACCACATTTGAGTTCTTGCACATATTATTTTCATGTTCTTGTCAGGGGAGTAATCGTTTTCTTGAAAAAAAAAAACTAGCTTTACACGTTTTGTGAGGTTGCTTCCATCCTAATAAAGTCATGCATGACGTACGTGCACTAATGCAAAACAAACCAATTAAGCGATCGATCTTTGCAATATGGTGATTGATGACATGCAAGTTCTCCACAAAAATGTCTGAACCAACGGAGCTATGATCTTTTTTTTTTCCTAAACCAACAACTGCATCGACTTACCGTCAACCACCAAGGAATTGCAGGGTTTAATTCTGTCTGGTCCATAGTTGTCTACTCGATCTCCCAGGAATAGTTTCTACCCAGTCCAAACGACACTAGTTTTTTATAAGGCTGGACATAATGATAATTGTTAGATGTATGTATATATATATTGTATTTCCCCCGTATGTTAGGGGGCTGCCTGCATATTTGCCCTGTACATGTATTATATATTGTGGCTTTTGGCCCCGAGAGGAATATAACTTTGTCTATTCCTGACATGGTATCAGAGCTTTAGGGTTCGCTCCTCTCCTCTTGTTGCGCCGCCGTCGCCCGCCCCGGTTCTATCATATATCTAGTATCATGCATATGATACTGGTGCGTCAATTTGTAAGACGAGCTCTAAAGCTATTTTTCAAGGTTTGCACCTCCTACCTACATACTACCTCCATTCCGGTTTATAATACGTACTTTGATAAAAAAATTGACCGGAAATTTCACCAACAAAATACAAACTATATTTAACAAAAATTATATCATTAGATTCAGATTCAAAATACGTTTCCAATGGTATAATTTTTGTACATATGATTCATATATTGTTGACTAAATTTATGATTAAACTGTTTTCTTAAAGCAGTATTAGCCCTAAGCAGTATTAATCCAGAATAGAGAGAGTCTATGACACTACCATTATGGTCAGCCTAAGAGTAGTGGACAGCTACCATTATTTTTGTAAGCACTCATCTAAGCACCTCCCATTATACATGTTTTTATATAACGATCTTTTGTAAAGTTTACAAACCGTCTGCACGTGTTCCAACCATGTGCAATGTCTACTCCACCGAATCCATTTCCACTGTACGTGGCTTATCATACATGACTTTGCGGAGGAAATTGTTCAGAACACAACTGACATTAAATAAACATCTGCCATAATTTTGCTATTCTCTCCATTCACAAATCACAATCACATTGCGTTTTAAGTTCGGTTAAAGTTAATCTTTGTGATTTTTTACCATATGTTGAGAAAAAATTCAACATCAATAATAAAAAATCTATTGTATTAGAATTGCCCTAAAGTATTTTTCATATTATATGCTTTTGAAATTATGGATAGTGATATTTTTTACTTATATTTTTGGTCAAACGTTATAAATTTGGCGTTGACTAAATCCAGGAGTGGTAGTAGTAGTAATTGTGAACGAAAAGAGTACGTTTCATGAGAATCAAGCTTGTGCGAATCTGCCCCTCATCAGGGCAGTTTTTCTTTTGACATGGAACACCATGCACTCCATTTAACTCGTGGACTCGACCAAATCATCGGCCACTGCATGAGTTACTCTATCCGTCCGCAAATAAGTGTACATCTAGCTTTTGCCTTAGTCAAACATAACTAAATTTGACCAATTTTATAGAAAAATATAGGAACATATATTACATTAAATTAATATATTATGAAACTAGATTTAAAAATAAATCTCATGATAATTTAGTGTCATAACTGTTGATACGTTGTCCTAAAAAGTTAGTCAAACATAGTAAAATTTAACTTTGAACAAGGCTAAAAGTACACTTATTTACGGATGGAGTGAGTACATCCCTTGGGAGATCGGTCAACCGCACATCATTGTTACAAAAGACTAACAAGGTTTACCAGCACATGCGCTGGTTTATTACAAGAACGAGGTTTGAAAATCACATGGTACTCCATGAACCCTAAATTGAGAAGAAATTTTGCTTCTCGGAAGAGAACGCCTCTTGATGCTCTGTCATGCGAGAAACAGGTAACCACTTGTTGCAGGCCTAAACAATCTGTTAAGAAGATGATACGGCCCATTCCAAATTGCTCTGCTAATCCGATCGCTTTCAGCAGCGCCACTGCCTCTGCGTGCATGACATTAGCAAAATGATCATAGCTACTAGCAACAGCGAAGAGGAGATCTCCATCAGGTGCTCTTGCGATACAATCTTTAATCATAACCTTTGACCAAGTTTATTAATAAAATATCAATCTCTACAATATCATCTCAATGTTATTAGAACCATTATGAAATACTCCCTCCATCCCAAAATAGATGCAAAATTTAAGTGAATCTAGACACTATTTACTATATAGATTTATCTAAATTTTAATAAATCTAAGACATCTATTTTAGAACGAAGGAAGTATTTTTTATTATTATGTGCATTTCTTGCTGCCGATGTTTATCTGTTTATCTATATAGTTAATTAAACTTTATGAGGTTTGATTTTAACCAAACTAATAGGTGTCCTAAAATAAAATAGGAAGGAGGGAGTATTACTTGCTCCCGTCGATCAAGTATATAGCAAGCTAATACCCGAGTACGTCAATTCAGCTTTCTCGGACCTTTTTGAAATTAATATTTTAAAGTTTCAAAAAAATCCGAAAAAAAATACTTAGAGCAAGTGCAGTGTTGTGAAAATAAGGTGTCTAAGAGCACCTTTTTTCCTCCAAGTTGTGTCTAACACGGTGGACAGGGTGATGCTAGCTAGCAAATTCTTAATCATATATCTAGTACAAGCCACAAGTGTCTAAGAAAAAAGCAACTAATAATCTCACTTGGCATGTATGACCAAGCTTCAAAAGTACTAGTATCTTATATTTAGTAGACCCCACAAGTTTTGTTAGACACTGTCTAAACGGTGGAGTTTATTTATGTTCTTAGACACATGCACACTTTTTTTAGACATTGTCTACACGCTGTACATGCTCTTAGTCGTAGATAATGATGATTACTACCTCTGTGCAAAAATCAATGCCAAATATCATGTATTTAGAGCTGTGTAAAAATGATAATTTTCTAGATCTGAGGTAGTGAACCGTGCAAAATTCAAAAACCTCCAAATTTGTTAGGATTTGTCATTTTTTTGTAGGCCAGAATACGAACTAATTTTTGTTGAAATTTTGCATGGCTGTAGAATACATCGTTCTCAATATCTACGTTTTTTGGGGAAAATTGTTTGAAACTTCAAAATACCGATTTCAAAATTTTAAAATCGGGCTCCATGGAACCCGTCCTTCAAAGTGATTTTCCGGCTAATACCCGAACCTCTGTTTGTAGTACTGTTAGGGAGTATAAGGTCTATGGACCAATTTGATAGGATTAAGAAAAGCAATAACTCATCCTCTTGATTACTACATGCACCAATAGTTATACATGCATGAGAGAAGAGAAAGAAAAAGAAGACCATGCATTGGATGAGAGATGATAATAAATGAGAAAGGCCTTGTAATTCCTAACATTTTTAAAAAACTCATTGGCCTTATAATCCCTAACGGAGGAAGTATATGTTACTAGTCTAAGTTAGTACCTTTATAGAAATAACATATGTGTGATGTCATGAAAGGCTTATTTATTGCAATATAGACTCATTTTGTCTTGAAATGTGTGATGTTATGGTAACAATAGCTAGTTATCACAAGTCTCTCTCTCATCATTTAATTGCATGCCATGTCATCTAAATGCTTAGTTGACAATACATATAGAACTATGTTACTACTCAAGTTACTCCCACTATGACTAGCCTTAAGATGTATTATGCATGTCAATTTGTCAAAAATCTGATATGGCATCACAATTAATAAAGAGAGAGGTGGTTAGAGTATCATATGTAGATACCGTATCATAGCACGTAAAACTAGAAATCATAATGGCAAGTAAATTTTACACATATTTTACATAGAGATTCTACAAATCAATAAATATATCATTAGTATGATACTCCCTCCGTCCCGATTTAAAGGACACAATTTACAAACAATGCAATCCCAAAATATTAAGACACAAAAACATTTAATTCCTGTAATTACTCTCGTGTGAAAAGAATAAAATGCTTGCATGCACATGTGTGAACAAATGTGAACGCTTTGCTAACTATTTTTCTTCTCATGTATGTTCTACTCCATACTATTAAATAGACCAAGATGACACCTAAGGCCCAGAGAATTGCAAATTGTGTCCTTTAAACCGGAACGGAGGAAGTACTACTATATGATACAATGCACTATAGACATAATATCATACACTCATATGCATGATACTAGTATTATAATACTCCTACTCTTCTGGGTTCGCCGGGTGTATTTTGGTTTCTCTGGGAGGGGGCTGAATGGAGCTGCTCTCTTCTTGCCCGCCCGCACATCCCAGTAAAACGGTTCGCGTATCTACTTGTCCTACGGCTTGGCCCCCCTTTATGTACGTGGATGTTTTACCTTTTTCTGTCTTGTTTTATTTTTTCCTTTAATTTAGCGACATTAGCCTAAAAAAGGATCGACTTTTTCTTAAATCACCGATCTATTAAAAATCATCAACAGTAATAAAGAGAGCTAAAAGTAATAAAAATTACAAATAGGTCATATGAACACCTAGTAACGACTACGACCACTAGATAGCACGAGCCGAAGGCGCTCGACGTCCTCGTCCGTCCATCATCGGATATGGACAAAAAAAATTATAGTAGAGTTTGTTGTAGTAGACATACAGAAAGTCGTCGGGCTAAAGCCATAAAAGACCAGCGCACCAGAGAAGCAACCATCGCCAAAGATAACAACCGTATATCACAAGAGACTTGCATGAAATTACACCAACGAACATGAAAACAGACCAGATTTCTAGAGATCTGTCGGACAAATGACTCCACACGCCCTATTGTTGGCGCTAGATGCATCACCGGAGCGAGGATAGAGAGAACTTTATTATGACTTTAGGACGTAGACATCTCCTCCACACCCCAAAAAAGATACTAAAAATAGGCTAAACAATCAATGAAAAACCTCCCGCCGACGAGAGACCGTGGTCCATCACACGCCTCTAAGGCCCTAGGTCCACCGGAGACAGAGCGGACCGACGAAAACGTCGGCGAGGGGGTCGTAACCCTAGATGGGTTTTATCTCTTTCCAATCGCCTCTCTCCTGGCGACGGCTACATACCCTGGCTACATACCCGTTCAAATAGAGAGAGATGTTGCTGATAATTTATTCAGTGTTTTCCGTTTTCTCTCTGCTATCCATGGTTCATCATGCCTGCTTTCTTTTATGTTTTTCTTTCATTTTTCATTTCCTTTTTTAGTTCCTCCATATTATATTTTTTAAAGATTTTTATGGTTTTTTATGTGGTACAATTATATTAAAATTCGTTATACATAGTTTCAAGAAATTTCATGGATTATAAAAATTATGTTATTGAGATTGAAAATTGTTCATGAGGTCTTCAACATTTTTTGAAAATTCGTTCATGGTTTTGGAAAAAAAATTATGACATTTTGAATATTGGTTCATGATTCTAAAGGTTGGTTTATGAATTTGAAATTGTGTTCATAAAATTTTGAAAATTGGATCATGATTCTAAAGATTGGTTCATGGATTTAAAAAAATGTTCATGCCATTTTGAAAATTGGTTCATTATTCTAAAAATTGGTTCATGAATTTGGAAAATTATTCATGACATTTTGAAAATTGGTTCATGGTTCTAAAAATTGGTTCATGTGGATGCGTTACGCATGAATACCCAATTCAAGGCTGATGGATGCTTTCCGCGAAAACTAAAAGAGCTAGACGTGATCCATACATATGCTGCTAGCCTTGGGAAAAGAGGGAGCGTCATATATACCACTTTAGGCCTTGTTTTGTTGAAGTGATCGGTTTTTCCGTGTCTAAACCAGGTCTAATTTTTATCCACCCGCAATCGCTCTAGTCCGTTTTGTACAAAGGGATCGACCAGGATCAACCCAGCGAAACCCCAGGAAACCGTGGAGATCGGGGTGGAACAGAAACACACGCCTCCCCTCGCGTTTCTTCCTCCTCGCGTCTTTGGCGGCGTACATGCTCGCTCCGCCCTCCCCACCATCCCTCCGCCGTTCTGCCGCCGCTCCGCCATCTCTTCTTCCCACCCCGCAGCCGAAGACGAGATCCCGTCTTTGCTCGATCTGATTATGCTCCGACGCCACCCACGAGCGTACTCTGAGATCCCTTCGCCGACCATCTTCTCCGGCAGTCCTGGCCTTCTCTCCTGTAAGTCCTTCCACCTTTCCCCTCCTCTCCCATCTATTGCTAGATGAATCCTAGGTCGATTCCTCTGTAGATACTACTCTTGACCTAGGGTTCTTGATTCAAACCGATGGCTGAAGGATGAATTCTTGGTTAGTTTTTGCTGGTCGTTGACCTGTTGCTGCACAATTAGATTTCACATCCTGTTGGTACTTGGGATTTCTTCTTTTAGCATGATAGATTCCTATGTAGGGAGCTTGGCTTCTAGTTTCTCGATGAAAGGTTGCATCTGGGAGGATTTGTTTATGCAAATGAACTTAGTATTGCTGTTGTTGGAACCAGTAGTCATTTTATGATGTGAGCAATTACTACTGCCAGGGGCGGAGCCAGAATTTATCATTGAGGGGAGCAATTAGATTGTATTAGTGTTATAAGTTTGATTAGGGGACTGAAATAGATAAAATATCATACAAATAGTACTTTGATGCATAGTTTTAGTTACAAAATCTAAATCGTAGGGGGGGCGCTGCCCCTGCTCGCCCCTCCCTGTCTCCGCCCCTGACTACTGCATGATATTGTGATGTGAACAATTTGGAAAATAAGGGCCACTTCTCTAAATTGTTGTAGATGGCGTTCTCCATCATAGGCCAGGGTTACTCCTGATATTGCACAGTTGATGCAATGCAAGCTATTGCACAGTTGATGCAAGCATAGGCCAGGGTTATCGTTTCTTACAGAACAGTAGGCATTGTTTACATCGCAATGTGGCCTTGATCAGCCAGCTAATTCTGATATTTAGCTGCATCCTGAGGAGTTCACTTCTTTATGTAACATGTTCTCTTTTACACTCTAATATATGTAACAGTAGGCCAGG
Source organism: Avena longiglumis (assembly GCA_030063025.1). Classification (NCBI taxonomy): domain Eukaryota; kingdom Viridiplantae; phylum Streptophyta; class Magnoliopsida; order Poales; family Poaceae; genus Avena; species Avena longiglumis. Next base: position 139,513,987 of record CP125976.1, read on the forward strand.
ATTTTTTTCACCAGTTGGAATTATTTCGTTTGCTCCCAGTAGTTTCTATCCAAAGCTGCATATCCGAGGTCTTGAGTGTGCGATGGCCGGGAGTGGGAAATGCCAGTCAAGGTGGTGAAAAGGAAGGGGTGTGGAATGTCAACACCGAAGCCAAGTGCAAGCTTTTCCTTTTCTGGGTGCTCCTGCATGTAGCAATTTTTTTACCACCGAGGGCCAACCATTTGTGTTCTTTGGGAGCAGCAGGTGAAACGGATGTGCATCTATCTGCTTCGTCATCACCTCATGCCAGCCATGTACGCAACCAACTCCATCATCATAATGCATATCAGGCTGCTGTGGAGCTGGCTGGGACAAGGTGGCCTGCTGAAGGTGATATTAGATAATACAGTATTTGGTAAAGAAGGCAATGGACGAACTTCAGAGTTAACCAAGGATTGGTATTTTCCATCAGTTGGAGATGGGAGAGAGCTTCCCATTCACGCATTTGGTGCACCAGCTATCTATAGAAACTTGACTAGTCGTCCACACCGGAGACGGAGATGGAGGCTGGCCGTCTCGGTCGTCCACACCAGAGACGGAGATGGAGGCCGGTAGTGGCGGTCGTCGATGCCGGAGACGAAGATGAAGGCCCAGTCGGAGCTCTCCTAGCCGGAGCTTGCGGGGAACCCGCCGGGTGACTGCGAGCAGTCGGCGAGGATGGCATGGTCATGGCGGCGCACAAGCTCGGCGGCGGAGCTTCGCGTGCCGCGCAAAGGCGCGTTGTAGGAACCAGCGGCGTCGGGAGGGAACGGCGGCGTCGACGGGAATGGCAGATCAACTCGCCCGGGAGCAGAGGCGGCGGCCAAGGCCCGCAGAGGTCGGCCAGATCTGGTGGTGGCGCTTGCTGGCGGCTGCTGCTAGAGCAGTTTCCTGCAGTCGTGTTGCTTTGGGAAAAAACGTGGTGGGCCATAGACGCACGCGAGGCAAGCGAGACCAAATCTAGCTAACGGGCCGGCCCGGCACGGCCCAGGCCCGACACACGCTAAAGGCCTGGCACGGCACGGCCCTCCGTGGCCCGCCTAGCTCACGTGCCGTCCGGGCCGTCTCGAGGCCCGGGCACGGCACGGAGGCCTAACGGGCTAGCCCGTGGCACATAAGGCACGCGGGCCTTCTGTTGTTTTCTGTTGGCCCGTCGATTTCTCTCTTAATAAGGGTCGAATATCAGTTATAACACCAAGTGTTTGCTATTTTGTTGGCTAAGGCGCGCGCGGGAATCATGGAGGTACCGAGTTCGACCCCTCTTTCCCCCTTATTTTGCCTATATTTATGAAATTTTTAGATGCTGTGGCATTGACGGGCCGTGTCGGGCCGATCCGCGTGCCTGCAGCCGCGGCACGGGCACGGTCCCGGTGCTTCACGGGCCGGCACGGGCCCAGCACGCCATGGGCCAGGCCGTGCCTGTGGCGGGCTTTTTAAGCGAGCCCACGGGCTGGCCCGTGAAACACCGGGCCGTTGGCCAGGTTTGAGCGAGACAGAGCGAGGACCCGGGGATCGAACGGAACGGATCCCGGAGGGAACGGTATCATTTTCCTTCTTGTTCATGATCCATCATGTACATACTTGGACACTGTTGCTGCAAGGCGCACTACTTGCACCATCCATCCCACTCGCGGGCCTCCTCCTCGATGGCCCATCATGGTGGGTGTCTTCGTGCCAATGTCAGAGGTGCCTCCGCATACGGTAGTTGTGGCGGCCCTCGCTTGATGAGGCTGTCAGCTTCGATAATTGTCTCTCTGTGCGGTGATGATGGTACTGTACGACCTTTAATCGATAACCCGGTTGCGTATTTTTTTAGTGAGGCGTGTGCGCGTGCGGTCAAGCCTGGCTCCAGACGGCGCCTCCCCTTGACCCTTGTCCTCATGAACTAGAAAGTCTCTGCGTAAGAGCAACTTCACTCGTTGGCCGAATTCAGGCTAAAATCAGGATCAAATTTTAGACGAACAAGAATGCCGAGTTTTCCACTCGCGTTCCCAGGCGAGTTTCCGCGTTTGGCTAAAATTTAAGAAATTTCGGTAAACTTTGGGCGAATATAAACAGTTTTGGACGAATATAGGCGAACTTTGGACGAATATGGTATGGACAAAATTTGGGCGAATATGGGCGATATGAATGAACTATGGGCGAACTTTGGGCAAAATTTGGGCGAATATGGCCGATACTGACGAACTTTAGACGAATATGGCCGAATTTTGGGCGAATATGGGTGATACGGGCGAACTTTGGGTGAATATGGCCGAATTTTGGGTGAACTTTGGGCGAATATGGTCTATATGGATGAACTTTGGGAGAATATGGCGATATAAACAAACTTTGGGCATATGGGCGATATGGACGAATTTTGGGCGAATATAGGCGAATATGGACAAACTTTGGGCGAATTTGGGCGAATATGGACGAACTTTGGATGAATATGGGCGAATATATCGATCAAGGGTCCACTCGCGAATTAACCGCTTCGGCGTTCCAGAAGTACCGGATCCCGATGCAGTTCATAGTGACCAAAGTTGGTCCAAGTCCGAACGAAAAGGTTCGCAGGTGCGACACACGAAATTTCGGCGTTCGGACCTATTTTTAGCGTCCGAATCGGCGTCCTATATAGCCGAGTGGAGATGCTCTAAGCCCCCCTTCTTTGTGGCATCGTGGGCATTCCGTGGTGCTTGTGCACGCTCGGTGCCCGGACAGAAGCTGCCGCTGGGGACCACGGAGACCTATCAAGCAGAGAACTCTTCCTCCATGGGAGTGTGCTTGTCCTCCATCTTTGTTGCATGAGTCATATATGGTCTAGGACGCCGCACCCTACCTGGTGCGCCATAAGTCACCGTGCACCCCCTTTGTGTTTAGAAGTGAGCGTGACGTCATACAAACCACCTAAAATGAAATTGAAATACAAGGGAGACAGGAGTTTACCCATGTTCGTTCCACTGAGAAGCGTAGCACCCTAATTCTACTTGTGTAAAATTATACAGGAGAACCGAGATAAGTGCAGGCTTTTCCTAGTGTAGTCGCGCTTGCCCGATTGTTTTTCTAATCCTTTCTACCGTAGAAGGGTTGATATAGGCAGGGGTCTACAATGAGACTACATACCATTCGTTGGACACACGTCATATGAAGCTCGATGTGTCGTCCATGCGACCATGTGTCACACCGAACGAGACAAGTTGAAGGTAGCATGTTGAGACGACGAGCTCAAGGGCTTGGGGGCCGGCTGTCATGACCCGAGGGGCATAGCATCACCTCATTCATGAGTCTTTTATGTGACTCGCATCATGGGCAGTGGCTAGATGGCACGTAAAACTCCACGACTCTCTTATCTAGGGGACGACCGGTGGTCACGGATGATGGACACCTTCCCGAACATGCGGCTCCTAGGAGGGGACACGCACATGCAGCGCCAACGACCTAGTGACCCACTTGTTGGTGGCTCAGTGAGCCCTTCTTCGGACGGTAAGTTGCCGCCCCTTTTGGACTTGATGTGGGCGGTTGTTTTGTGGGTTCCTTGCCTCCCTTTGCATTTGATTGTTCTGCCCCGTGCTTCCACACTTCATTGGCCCGACAGACCTTTTTTGAACTGAGATAGGTCCTACTTCCATGCTAAAACAACTTATTTACCAATATTTTTCTAATATGTTTACTTCGGAATTCTAGGCTACTGACCCGGTGATGCTGGACAAGATCACGCTGAAAGTAGATGATGCTATGAATGAGCGTCTAACGGCTGTGTTAATAGCTGAAGATATTAAAAAGGCGACCCTTAGTATTGAAGATTTTAATGCCCCAGGTCCTGATGGCTTACATACAATTTTCTACAAAATATTCTGGGGTATATGTGGTGACCAGATTACCACGGAGGTCTTATAGGCACTAAACACAGGGATGACTAGACCATGAAAGCGCGTGTTGCCGCGTCCGTCCATCTCCAAAACATAGTGAGAGTATTTCGAGAAAATTACTTTCAAGACAATAATGTTAGAAACAATGAAAACTTGAGACGCAAGGCACAGTTAGAATATTTTTAATTTTGATGTCTTGATATGACGGTACAAAATTGAAGGTCTAGTTTTATTTCTAGATGCATTTGTAAAAATATATTGATAAAAAGGAATACATGTCAAAAGGATAAGTTCTGAACTGGTTCAAAATCTCGTTGGCGCATTGAGCTTTCGTTATATTATATGAAACAACTGGAATGCGGGTTCTTTAATGTTCAGAATACATAATCCAGTGAAATAACAAAATGTATTTCTTTATCAGCCACATTCTCAATCCTATGTGTGAAAAACAGTTAATACAGATTTATACAGATCACTATAACATGCTGGAATAACTACGTCCGGAGCAGGAGTAGGTATCCAACATATTGCACTGGTGGTTATGCTGCTGAAACTTGACGTAGTAGAGACAAGTCACTTTTTCAAGTTGTTAATCCTGAAAACACTAAACACTGGTACGCAAATATTGACCATTGCTACATGAGGCCTCAGCATAGGCACCACAACCGCATTCTTGCGATATATAAGCAGGGGTAAAATTACCATGTCATAAGCTCTAATATTTAGCATGATGAACAAAAAACACATATAACAAAGTTAAACCAACCTTGGGAACAAACACACATGCAAGTTTTTTTTCATCAAGTACAGCAATCAAACAGCCTCCGAGGGGAATATCTAGGAATAATTTTGTACAATGTTTTGGACAGATGCTAGCAACCAAATTTCACACGGACAACCCAATTTACCATGATTTTGTACCAAGCCGTGGAAAACTGCTAAGTGCTAAATATTCTTGAGGTCAAAGCAATATACCTATATGGTAAACTAAAAGATCAAAAGTGTGGAAATAATAGAGTGAAACATTTAGAAAGAAACATAATACTTGACGTGGAGCATCACATGGTCGGCTGTACGGTGGCTGAACACAAATCTGTACTACCGCTACTGACAACATGTAGCCACCAAATTGGTAAGTTCAGTCTTTTCGTGCGATACTGGAGCTTCACAACTGGAGTCAACTTGCCATAGAAATGGTAGAGCAGCCTTGTGGCTGCACATCTCATATCCTCTAATATTCTTCATTGTGAACCCCTGCTGAAGAGCACCATGGTAAAATAGACATACACGGTAAACCGAGAGGAGGCATGATCTTCTTAGGATGGGGTATGGGATGGCATTCGACAGAGTTCCAAGAAAAACATAATACTGATAGTTAAACGATTCAGAAATACCTCATCCAACCTGGTCATAATCTCGTGTACAAAACCTTGCAATTTTTATGTAGACATGCTTCCTCGTCCTAGGCCTGAACTGATCCACAAGTTCTGCAATTTTATCCGTTAGCATGATTGAGATGAGCTAGTCCCCGACATCTGGTTTGATAAGAAAAATATATGTAGTATCAGCTGAGTAAGGATTCGAGTGGCATCTCAGCAGATTCCTAATATATTGATCTTTCCAGCTGAGAAAAAGTGGCATCCTCAAAAATTTCTCATGCCATATTGATCTCCATTTGTTCAAGTGAAAATCTATTCATCAGAAGTTCTGAACAGAAGATAAATGAAGAGAATATAAGACATGAAAATCCTTTGAGCAGAGAGTAAGACAGGTATCAACATTATGCATTGGTAAAATTTACAACGGAGAGTGGATTTATAAAGAATAAACAAACACTTACTGTGACTCCATATGTTGGCAGATATCTAGATTGGACTGCTAAATACGACCAACTTGAGAAGGGATATGGTTCATGGATGGATAACCGAGGAAATATTTTCATGGATGAATGCAACTCGATGTTAAGACCGGTCGCAGGTCGCAGATCTGTATGTTTGTGGCAGCTTCTTCATACCCTCACTATATTCCCCAATCTGCAGGGCAAGATGACCGCGGTTGGCGACAACCATAGTGCAGCGAGTGTAGCCGCCACCATTAATCCACCACCACCCGCACTCCAGCTAACCCTAAGCGATAAATACTGGGAACACGATAGGAGGCCGATGGAGAGAAGAGAATAAGCGAGGGAAATAATTCTGGGTATATGAGGAATTAGAGAGAGAAGCTGGTTAGTCCACCACCATTAGCGGGAGGAAAAGGAAACGGAAGGTTCCAATTGATCACACCCATAAATTGCGGCACCTCCTCCATGGCCTCCCCTGCCGCCACTCCGACTTCCCGAAGACCCGAACGGACGAAGAGAAAAGAAAAACACAGGGGGCTCATGTACATGTCTCATTGGCCCATCCCACATATTTCACACATATCAGCCCAATTAATGCGAAGGCTTCCAGGTCCGTGTGCGGAGTAGCAGCCAAACATGGATAGCAAGCCTCTTGCACGAATTTACAGCGAACAAGACCCAACTAAGATCACGGAACGACGGGAATCCTGAGCGTGCGTACATGTGATCGGACGACACATGGTGCCAAATCGCTGTGGAAGGGTCCTGGTAGACACGTTTTACTTTTATCTGGAACAACACTATTATTGTTCATATCCCAAAGGTCGAGAACCCCAAAACAGTGACCGAATACCATCCAATAAGCCTATGCAATGTAATATATAAAATTATTTTAAAGATGTTAGCGTTTAGGCTAAAATAGGTGCTTCCTGATATGATATCTCCCATGCGAAGTGCTTTTGTGTCATAACGACTCATCACTGATAACATTTTGATGGATTATGACATTGTGCATGCGATCAAGAGGGATAGGAAAGGTAACTCTGGATCCCGTGCGGTGAAATTGGACACGCACAAGACATATGATAGGGTTGAGTGGGTATTTCTGGAAAATATGATGAGGAAGCTTGGGTTTTCTGATAGATGGATTACTCTTATGATGGCGTGTGTGAGGTCGGTGAGATATCAAGTAAGATTTATTTTAGAAGAGACGAAGATGTTACACCTACGAGGGGCCTCCGCCAAGGGGACCCTCTCTCTCCATATTTATTCTTTATATATGCAGAAGGTTTATCTAGTATCTTGTTGCATGAATAGTATCTTGTTGCATGAAGAATAAGTTGGTGGCATTGATGGGCCTAAGAGTGTGCATGAATGCACCGTCAGTCTCTCATTTACTTTTTGCTGATGATTCTCTTATTCTCTTGAAGGCATATATGAATAATGCAACTTCCTTGCAGCAAGTGTTGGATACCTATTGTGCAAATTCGGGAAAATTGGTGAGTTTGGCCAAATCGCCTAATTCAAATATTGTGGTGAGAGCTAAAATTTGTGATACTCTGCATATTGATACTGAGGCTTTGTCTGATAAATAACTGGGGCTCCCTACTATGGTGGGTGCTGATAGAAGTGATTGTTTCATTCACTTTATCGAGAGGATCATTCACAAGATTAATGGTTGGAAAGAGAAAGACTTTTCGATTGGAGGTAAGGAGATACTGTTGAAAGCGGTCGCCTAAGCTATCCCCGTTTATGCCATGTCGGTGTTCCAAATACCTATTGGTTTATGCAAGAGGATATCTGACGCTATTGCTCACTTTTGGTGGCGCGATGATCAGAATAGTAAGAAAATACATTGGCTAGTATGGTGAAAGCACGATTTTCCAAAAAAGGAGGGGTATGGGCTTTAGATATTTACACTCCTTCAATTAGGCTATGCTAGCAAAACAAACTTGATTATTAATCCACATTCTTTGTGTGCCAAGGTTCTATGGAATAAATACTACCCACAAGGTGATATTCTTCAGGCAGGGCCAAAGACGAGTTTCTCCTTCACTTGGCAAAGCATTGTCGCAGGTCTATCAACATTTAAGCGAGGCTATATATAGAGAGTTGGCAATGGTGATAATATTAATATATACAAAGATTGCTGGATTCCATCTAGTCCAGCTAGGAAAGTTATTACTCCTTGGGGTGCTTCATTTTATATCAAAGTGTCGCAGCTTATTTGTCCAATAACTGGATAGTGGGATGAACAATTGTTGCGCAGTTTATTTATTCCTACTGATGTCAACCGCATTTTGCAGATCCCTTTAAATAACCATGGCTCTGAATATTTGGTGGCTTGGAATAATACGAAACATGGGAAATTTACTGTTATATCGGCCTACTACCTACAATGGCTACATCAATTCGTGCTGAGAGCAACAAGCCTGACCCTCCCAGGATCGTCGGCCTGCAATCCAGTATGGAAGGATCTTTGGCAGCTTCAGATACCAAGCAAAATTAAGATCTTCTCATGGCGCGTGCTCCACGGTATTATGCCTCTGGAATCTATTCTGGCTAATCGTCATATTAGTACAAACGGACAATGTACTATGCTCTCTTGCCGCTGAGGACGTCAAGAACCTTTACTTTACTTGCCCGACAGCCTGTTCGTTTTGGGAAAGGCTTGGGATATGGAACTTAATTGAGCATGCGAGGATAGATGAGCTATTTGGATTGACAGCGTTGAAATCGGGTGCCGGTACCTATGGTGGATGCATCATCAACGTATGCACGATGATACTGGACCTCCTTTACACCAATACGGATTTTTGGTCCTTTCAATTATCTCTAATGCAGCTAAAATGTCAAAGTCACTAGATAACTCACAAGCTAGATGGACGAAGCCGAGGATACAACAAACTAAGTTGAATGTAGATGGGTCATTCCACTATGACACTCATTTAGGTGTTGTTGGAGCGGTGTCACATGATCACAAGGGTCGTTTTATTGCTGCGAGGTCGCTCTTCTTTCCATATGTGGCCTCTCTAGCTGCGGTTGAAGCGATAGCAACAAGTGAAGGTTTGTCCTTAGCTAACTCCATGTGTTGCAAAAATGTGATTGCAGAAACTAAATCGATGGAGATAGTAGAGGCTTGCACATGAGATGACCCTTGGTAGGGTGAAACCTCTGCTATATTTGCTGATTGCATAAATGAGTCTTCGACAATTGGTCCAGTTTATTTTCAATATTATTCGAGGGAAGCTAACGGAGTAGCTCATGAGTTGTCTAGGAATAGTTATTCATCTAAAATCTCATGTAATTGGGTTGATGAATTCCCTAGCTTCATTCTGCAAACCGTTGTAAACGATGTAACAAATGTTTGATGGGCTCCAAATTTCAGACGCACTCTTTTTCCTTACCAGGGTACCTAAGGGGTCCGAAAGGTTTTAATGAGGCATCTTGCATGCTTAATATATGATGTTTTACCTCAAAAAAAGTGGTGGGTACATCTTATAGCAAGGATTGAAACAAAATAGAAAATTGCACTTTGGTCCCTCAGTTTTAAAACAATCACCCTGTAGGTTGTCGCCCAAACGTGATCCAATCCATGCAACCTGCAACATGCTCGCCTCCTCATGCGACCGTCGTCGCCGGGGATGGGGACGACACCACTTCGGCCAGCAGCAACGTTGGTCGCCGCGCAGAGGGAGAAGACAGGCCGCCCATGGCAGTTGAAGAAGCCTGGGCCCCATAGGCCCATGGCAGTTGAAGAAGCATGGGCCATCACCAAGGCCAAACATAGAGGTTAGCACGCAACCTCCGCTTGGGAATCGCCGAAGAGGTCGTAGTAACACCGCCTAGATCAACAAGGCAGCCCCCTTCTTCTCTAATGGTAGCAAGAAAGAATCCCCTAGCCTGCTCTCCCTTGCTGCCACAGACATCCGAGAGGAGGGAAGATGACACCGCATCGATGAATCACCGAAGAGGAAACCACGAGCTTTATGCTCGAGCCACCGGAGCAGCACCTCCCAACATTGGCTCCAACCAGAGGATCACCGTGAGAGAGGGCACCCAGCAACCTCCTGGCGCCGCTTGCCCGTGCCGCAGAGTAGCTCAGAGGCGCCATGTCTTGCCGCTGCGCGCCAGGCCCCCCACCACCATGGCTGGCCAGAGAACAGACTGGATCTTGCTACCACAGCTCGACATAAGCACCATAAGCTGCTTTATTCAGAGAAGTGTTAGTCACCGCCATCGCCTCCTGTCCACCCATACCAGGAGAGCGCCAACGAGAAACCGTAAAAAGCCCTAGATCTTGCTGCACAGATACCGGCCAATGCTTCTACCTATGGACAAACCACCCACTACTGGCACTTGGCCACTACATCTACCTAACCTACCTACTCCGGCACCACCCCTCTTCCACCTCCAACCTCCATTGTCGGTGGAGGGAGCTCGGGGGTGGCCTGGTTTACCTGTTGGTCGCTCAGAAGAAGAGGGGGTGAGAGATGAGAGAGGAGAAAGGGTGGATCTCCCGTATCTAATCGGGTTCTTGATGGAAGCCTCTAGTCAATGGCCACAAAGGGTTACATGCATGCCATGGTCTCTGATGTTAGTTGGGGATTTGAGCGTGGAGTGATATATCGAAAAGTTATAAGGTATGTAAGGTAGTGAATCTCTTACTCTATCAAACAAGTAGTAGTTAAATATAAAGTTCTAGTGATTTCTCTAATCATTTCAAAATATATTTTCTCACAATGGGTGCATTTGCACTTGCGAGCCGAAGTGAATATCCGTATATAAAACTTATTTTTACATTTAAAATTTAATACAACTTAAAAACAAAAGTATACGTAGAGCAAAGTATAAGGTGTTTCCTATGGACAAAATTGGACTACCATTCATGAGTTCGCTGCACCTCTCTCTCATAAACATGGTGGCACATAAAATAAAGGATATACATTATTAATGATTAATTCATGCATGCATGCAAACATCATGGTTGGTAAAATACAACACACTTATATAAGAATCATTTCCATAAGTCCACATATTCCATATCCATGCAAGCATGGCAAGTACTCCGCTTTGACACCGGCATCCATTATGTTGTGATATTAAATAATCTATACAGAGCATTGCATTATGTAAGGTAACAGGAAGTTGGACATCGGTCTACGGCATGCACACATATGCCTTCCCCCTTCTATCCTTAGTGAGTTAGAGAACGCGACAATGCTCAAATGCTTTCCCTTTTTGTGAGACTGGTCACACTGCCATCCCTCAATCCCCTCCATTCAATACACAATATCGTAACTATTTTTCCGTCCACTAAACGATCAGACCGAGTATCAACAATAAAGAAACATAATACAACTACAAATATCTCATAATTACCTATAACAAAAATTGCATTATTCATCTCATGAAAAAGGATTAACTAGCAAAGATACATAAAAGTGATCATAATCATGTAGCATAACTCATAGGAATCTAAGGACATCAAAGAACATAGAGAGAGACTAACACAAGCTACTACCACAAACCCAATAGTCAAGGGATGAACCACTACCACAAACACATAACCTTTACTCACTTGGTTCCTAACACACATACCAAGACGATGTAGACGAGATACAAGATCACACTAGAGATGATGCCGAACCCGGTAAACAACACCGCGCTGAAAGCTTCTTTCCACCAACTCATCTTTCCCATCCGCAGCGAAAGTGCAAGGTGCAAACTCCACAAGACACAAGCTATCAACCCTATCTGTGATACTGCAGCGATGAAGATGCAGACTCGGCGCATCACCAACACGTGTGGCTCTGCTGGAGCTGCCTCAATCTCCTTCTTGCCCCCACCGAGCAACGATGTGAGGAATTGAATGATTGCTAAGCATAGGCAGGGCCGGCCCATATTCCGGGGCAGAGGGGCGCTCGCCCAGGGCCCCATGATGTAGGGGCCTCGACCCAAGACTTTTTGTGTTCCTATAATAGTCTAATTTTGAGTCCTAATAGTGTAAAATTATCTTAAAAAATATGGGTGATCCAAATTCTAGCCTACCATGGCTCTATTTTGATTCATATTTCCTAGAAAATACTTCAAGATTTTTAATATTTTTCTTGATACCACAATTTCTCTTGCCTCTCCAAGTGTGCAGAAAAAACCGACAGTTACATGCCTTTACAGGGTTGCAAATATATTCATTTCTAGATACTAACGATGCAATAATATAATTGTACCATTCCGCAAGCTAAATATTATAGATATATATATCTTTAAGGTGTCTTCTAGAGTAGGGGCAATTTTTTTAGCACAAATATTAAAGATATATATATATATATATCTTTAAGATGTTTTCTAGAGTATGGGAAAATTGTTTAGCATAATAAATATTAAAGATATATAGTCTTAAGGTGATTTCTAGAGTTGGGGGCCTTTGCCCCCCCCCCCCTCCGCACTCCAGGAAAGCTCTGCCACTTTATATAAGGGTCACTTGGTGTCGTTTTGCCCTAGGACCCCTGAAATCCGTGGACCGTCCCTGAGCACAGGCCAATGCTCACCACCTCGTATAGTCGTGTAACATAGTCGGTCGTGGCACTACAACTTGAATGCAAAGGCCTGTAGAGAATTGATGATGTCGGGGAAAATGTTGACCCCAAGAAGGAAATTAAAGCAACAAACCGACACCCACTGTTCCGGCGATGGCGTTAAAAATCTTGCTATTCGTCTTGAGATCATTTCCTGTATATATGAAAAACATGGTTTTAAGCTACGTTGTACTACCTCCATACCAAATTATTATACTCCCTCCGTCCTAAAATAGATGTCTCAGATTTGCAAAATTTGAATGAATCTAGACACTATTTAGTATATAGATTCATCCAAATTTTGAAAAATCCGAGACATCTATTCTGGAATGGAGGGAGTATGTTTAGATGAAAAACAAGTTAGATAGAGGGTTAGTAGATACAATATGTGTAACCTTTTTTTACTTCTATAGTTCTACATACCCTTTTAGCAACGCATTATTATAGATAGAATAAAAATGCTTCAAAAAGGGACTAAATACAACAGAAATTTATGTATAATGGAGTGAAGAAATCAAGGATAACATATGCTTATTGACATTAGCTCAAAGAACAATTCCGTATCCTTGACCTAGAGTGCTTGCTAACGTAGAAATACAATCTGGTTCATACTATCGTATTCTACTCTTAAATTCCAAAGTAAACCTAAATATAAGTAAAATAATGCAATATACAAATTAATCTTTAGTATTTAATTTGCTTCAAAATATTGACGTGAAAATTACCAATTATAATTTAGTAAATTGAAATTATTCTAACACATCATTACAATATCTAAGAGCAGTCGAAACATAACTTGAACATGAACACACAATTCAAATGCAAATCTATATCCTAAAATTCAAAGTTTCCTAAGAAATTGTTGTGGGTATGCATACTAATAAAATTCCGGACATACCTAACTGATGTGTATGTGCCCCGCCATCGACTGCAGGACGTCGGAAGCCTTGAGCCACATTCGTCTCCAGTGGGAAGCGGTGGTGCTCGTCGTTCTGCTGCTTTTGTTGCCAAATGATAATTATGAATAAAAGAACAATGCCAGAGGTTTTGAAGCTCAAGGGAATTATAGAACAAAATAAAATATGAAGTACAAAATATCATACTCCGTATAAGGTTCTAAAAAATATCATGTGAACTCTAAAAAGAAAAAAAAAGAATATTATAGTTTAATGTATATGATAAAAGATTATCATCAAAATATCTTTAAATCATGAAACTTAAGGTGACAACACGATAAACATTTGTACATCCAAAATCAAATGCATGACCATTAATATGCTCTAAATTATCCTATCTACGGGTTTGAGACTTGTAGTAATTTAGCCGAAGAAGTGATCAGGTTTCTCGAAAGCATACCTCTGAAGTTTCATATTCCTCACAATCAAAAAAGATCTCGTTATCTTCCTCATTGATGCTAGTCTCCTCCTTCATGTCCATTTCTAGGTCACGCTCTATAGGTGGGCTCCTAAATGACAAATATTAAGAGAATTAATAAACTGTTGTGTGTTTTGAGTAGAGAATTATCATTCTTTCTCCAAGGAATGGTGCATGCTATACTAATGTGATGAACACTTTTTACAATCATTTCAAATGCTTTGTTTTTTTGTTTTTTCTAATCTTCCGGTTGGGCGTATATTTCTGAACAATGAGTGTGCTTAAATTTCACAATGATGGGAAAAACAAAAGAAGCACCAACAAATATCTTGTCCTATAACCTCCTAGCGTTTAGATTGCTGATACGTTTTGTAAGCGATTTGCAATTAGTTAATATTGAAAATTGATATGCATAAAAAATTAAACCACAAAAATGTGAAACTTCTAAAATTCATGCAATTATTGAAATATTCAATGTTTAATCTATCAGTTTATTGAACAACAAAAGCTTATACAGTTTACTTAGTCAAGCTTTAGGGGTTAAACTGTGAGTTTGCTGAACATAAAGTAATATACCAAATTAACCAATCTTTAAGGGTTAAAACACAAAAATAGAATCGATACCATTGTGGTCGATCGAAATGGATGTTTTTACTTATATATTGTCACAACCGCTTGGAGTCCAGATCTTGCTCATGATATTGCATGTGGTTTGTACTATCCCTTATCCACCTTCATCGCAACCTCGAGGGATGATGGATTGCTACATAAGAGATGACAAGTGTTACAATTGCGACAAGAAGATAACGAAGAACAAAAACGAAAAACACAGCAAGGGGACACATATTTAACGTGGAAAAACCTCTCCAACAAAGAGAGGAAAAAAATCACGGGCGCTAGCCAGCGAAACTTCACTATATCAGGGAGTGTTTACAAACGCGGGGATTTCACAGATGCAACTCATCCCAACCGGCGGCTTACAAGGGGTTTATATATCGGTGGAAACCTAGGTCTTCAACGATTCGTACCATACACTCGGCCCAAGCCTCCGGCGATAGGCCTTACTCCACTCGTCAGAAGTTGGCCTATAATTTATAGAATTTGGATCAACATATAACAAACTCCACCTTGAGACAAATTCCTTCTTGTATCATCAACAACAACCATCTCGCTGAACAAAACAAAAAAAATACTTTCGGTGCCAATAGCCACTTGGGTTAATCAGTTAAACCAATTAAGTTTGAGCAAAGATCAAACTTAGCAACATGAACAGGTTTAGTCATCATATTAGCAGGATTATCATGAGTGCTGATCTTGCATACCTTTAATTTACCTTGAGCAACAATGTCTCTAACAAAATTGTACTCCCTCCGTTTGGGATTATAAGTCCCGCGCGGATAACTAGGTTGCCAATTTGAACAACATAATATAAATAGTATAACATAAAAATTATACCATTATAAACTTTAGAGATTATATTTTCTAACGGTATAATTTTTGTGATATATACGTTATATTTTGTTGGTTAAATTAACAACCTAGGTATGCGCGTAGGACCTATAATCCCGAACAGAGGGAGTACTTGACATCAATGTGCTTAGTTATCTCATGGAACATCTGATCTTTTGTAAGGTATATGACACTTTGACTGTCACAAAACAAAGTAATGCAAGAATCATCTCCACAAAGCTCAGCAAACAAACCTTTCAACCAAACAGATTCTTTGCAAGCTTCAGCAATAGCCATGTATTCAGCTTCAGTAGTAGATTGTGCAACAACAGCCTGCAATGTAGCCTTCCAGCTAACATCACAACCACCAACATTAAACACATAACCTGTGAGGTATCTTCTCTTATCCAAATCGGCAGCAAAATCTGAATCCACATAGCCAACGAGTGCCTCACCGGTCCTGCCAAACTTCAAACAAGCATTGGAAGTGCCAAGAAGGTACCTGAAAACCCACTGAACAGCCTTCCAATGTTCTTTACCAGGATTAGCCATGTATCTACTTATCAAACTCATAACATATGATAAATCAGGACGAGAACAAACCATGACATACATCAAAGAACCAACATCACTAGAATATGGCACCTTTGACATGTACTCAAACTATTCATTAGTAGTAGGACATTGAGAAACTGACAATTTAAAATGAGGAGGAATAGGAGTACTAACTGAGTTGGAACCATCCATATTAAAACGATGAAGAACTTTCTTAATGTAACTTTGCTAACTAAGAAATAACAAACCAGATTTTCTATCTCGGGTAATCTCCATACATAAGATCTTCTTAGCAGCACCAAGATCCTTCATCTCAAACTCACTACTTAGGTGTGCCTTCAAAGTAGTGATTTCTTGCATGCCCTTAGCAGCAATTAACATATCATCAACATATAGCAACAAGTATATAGGTGACCCATCAACAAACTTGATATAAACACAACTATCATATTTAGACCTCTCAAAACCATGTGAGATCATAAATGAATCAGACCTTTTATACCATTGTCTTGGAGATTGCTTTAAGCCATAAGGAGACTTCTTTAATTTACACACAAAATCCTCTTTACAGGCACTATGAACCCTTCTGGTTGGTCCATGTATATTTCCTCATCAAGCTCTCCATGCAGAAAAGCAGTCTTGACATCTAACTGCTCAATCTCAAGATCACGCATAACCACAATACTAAAGAAAGTACGAAGGGAACTATGCTTCACAACTGGGGAGAACACATCATTGTAATCAATACTGGAATTTGGCTGAACCCTTTTGCTACTAACCTTGCCTTTTACCTTGAAGGCCCTTTGAGAGACATACCTTCCTTTGTCTTGAATATCCACTTGCAGCGGACCGCCTTCTTTTGTTTAGGCAAGCGCACAACATCCCATGTGCCATTTTTCTCAAGCGACTGCATCTCTTATTGCATAGCAGAAACCCACTTCTCGCGGTCAACGGATGCAATGGCTTCATTATATGTAGCAGGTTCAAAATCGTTCTCCACCTGTTCAGCACAACTCAAAGCATAATGAACAAGATTACACTCTTCAATTGAACAAGGACGAGGACCACAGTTACGCCTCGGTCTATCAACAACAATGGACTCATGTGGCTTCTGCAAAACAGTAGGTGAGTGCTAAACAACAATATCATCAATATTTTCCTCATGTGTATCTTCAACGATAGCATCATTATCAAGCTCGCAGGTTCTCCACCGCACACTAACTCCCTCTCCGACAGCAACATGAGAGGTATATGATGGCAAGCTATCATGATACATAACGGACTCATTGAAAACAAAGTTTCTACTTAGCAAAATCTTTTTAGTTTCAGGATTCCATAGTTTATATGTTTTAACTCCTAAACCATAACCAAGGAATATGCACTTAACAACCCTAGTCTCTAACTTTCCATTATCAACATGAGCATATGCAGTGCAGCTAAAAAATCTCATCTGTGAATAATCAGCAGGCGAACCTGACCATACCTCAATGGGAGTTTTCTTCTCAAGTGGAATAGAAGCTGACCTGTTGATGAGGTAACACGCTGTGTTGGCTGCTTCAGCCTAGAAACGCCTATGCATACCTGCATTAGACAACATACAACGAGCCCTCGAGATGATGGTTATGTTCATGCGCTCTGCCACGCCATTCTGCCGAGGAGTATATGGGATGGTGTGATGCCTGATCATGCCATCGTTACTGCAAAACTCCTCAAACTCATTAGAACAGAATTCTATACCATTGTCAGTACGTAGTACCTTTACCTTCTTCTCAGTTTGCTTTTCAACCATAACTTTCCACTTCTTAAAAGCATAAAAAACATCAGATTTATGCTTCAGAAAATAAGGCCACACTTTTTTTGAGTAATCATCAATAATAGTAAGCATCTAATTAGCACCACCACTAGACGTCTTACGGGACGGACCCCATACATCAGCATGCACATAATCTAATATGCCTTTGGTGGTATGAATGGAAGCATTGAATTTAACTCTTTTATGCTTACCAAAGATGAAGTTCTCACAGAACTCAAACTTACTCAAGTTGCAACCATCAATCAGCTCTCTCTTGACCAACTCTGCCATGCCTTGTTCGCTCATATGCCCAAGACGCATATGCCACATATGTGTTTTACCACAATCATCAGAATCATTAGAAGTAATAGCAACAGCAATACCAGACAAAGTGCTACCTGTAAGAACATATAATTTAGCAGAATTCATATCACCTATCATGTGAATAAGAGAACCTTTTGATACCTTCAGAACTCGATGCCCACCGGCATACTTGTATCCATCAACGTCCATGGTACCCAGGGAGATCAAAATTTTGGCCATGCTTGGTATGTGCTTCACCTCACTCAACATGCGTGTAATGACATCATGTGTCCTGATATTAATAGATCCAACACCAACAATATGGCATGAGTTGTCATTCCCCACATGCACAAAAACTCCGGTATGCACAGACTCATATGAACTGAACCAATCTTTGTTACAACAAATATGAAATGAACATGTAGTATCAAGTATCCATTCATCATCACAAGAAGCACAAGCAGAAAAAACAGCTAAGCATTCACCATCAGAACTATCAGAAACAACAGCAGCCTTACATGTACCTTCAGACCTATCTTTCGGTTGGTAAGTTCCGTTTCTTTTCTCCTTATTCTGCAACTTCCAACAATCATCAATAACGTAATTAGATTTCTTACAATACCTGCAGAATTTGTCCTTTCCCTTGGACTTTGAACGACTTCTACCGTCCTTGCTCTTATCTTTGTTGCCATAGTTGTTATATCTCTGCTCGGTCCTGCCACGAACCTGCAGAGCCTCAGCCTTGGATGAAGTCCCATCTGACCCTATCATAGTTTTCATCTTTTCCCTCTGTTTGAGGGCGTCATGTACTTCGGCAAGGGTTATTTCATCACGTCTCAACAATATTGTATCACGAAACAGTGTATAGGAACTAGGCAACGAGCATAAGAGTAGAAGAGCTAAATCCCCATCATCATATTTTACCTCCATAGAATGCAAGTCTGAAACAATCTCTTCAAAAATAGATATGTGATTCATTACCGATCCACCTTATTGCAGCATATGCGAGAACAACTTCATCTTCACGTTCATCTTACTGGTTAGATCCTTTGACACACAGATTGTTTCCAGTTTTTTCCCACAGGGCAGCATCAGATTTTATCTCCAGTACTTCCTGCAAAATATTATTGGACAGATGAAGTTCAATCAAAGATAAAGCCTTACGGTCCTTCCGCTTCTCTTTGGCGGACCAGGTCTTAGCATCCTTTTTGCCGAATCCATCTAGCGCTTCATCCAGATCATAAGTTTGGGCGAGAATCGCCCTCATCTTCACCTACAACAAGGATAATCTTGTGGTGTAGTCCAGCTGTGGTAGATCGAACTTCAATGACGATATGTCGCAAACCCAAGATTAGAACCTAGGTCTCTGATACCACTTGTTACAATTGCTACAAGAAGATAACGAAGAATGAAAACAAAAACATAGCAAGGGGACACAGATTTAACGTGGAAAACCTCTCCAACAAAGAGAGGAAAAAACCACGGGCGCCAGCCAGCAAAACTTCACTATATCGAGGAGTGTTTACAAATCCGGATATTTCACAGATGCAACTAATCCCAACCGGTGGCTTACAAGGGGTTTATATATCGGTGGAAACCTGGGTCTTCGACGATCCATACCGTACACTTGGCCCAAGCCTCCGGCGACGGGCCTCGCTCCACTCGTCAGAAGTTGGCCTATACTTTATAGAATTTGGATCAACATATAACAACAAGGCAGCGGTGAAGCGCCCATATGAGGACCTCAAGGGCATCGACTACCATCGGCAAGAGGAGGATATACATGTGTAGGAAGATAGAGCTTTAACAATAAGCATGCCATCAACGGGAGGGGGAGCACTCTTGCACACCATAGTTGTTGTCGCAGATTTGTCCCTGCAAACAAACACCTTGCTGGTACCGGGCGATGTGGACGGCGACCCTACGACGAGCCTCCTTGAGGAGCGAAAAGTCATCCCCCCGCAGGTCATCTTGGCGAGTCTCGCCGAAGGCGAGAAATCATGGAGGCCTATGCATAAGCTCAGTGGGGAGAACCGCTTCCGCCCCATAGACGAGGGAGAAGAGTGTTTCAAGTGGGCTTGGTCACCATGGTGCGGATTGACCAAAGCACAAACGGGAGTGTGTCGATCCATCCCTTGCAATTGGCCTTCATCTTGTTGAAGCTTCGGGTCTTGAGCCCCTTGAGCACCTCAGCGTTGGCGCGCTCGGTCTGGACGTTACTTTGTGGGTGAGCGATGGATGTGTAGCAGATCTTGATGCCGAGGCTCGCGTAGTAGGACTTGAACAAGCCGCTGGTGAACTGGTTGTCGTTGTCGGTGATGATGCGGTTGGGCACTCCGAAGTGACACAATAAGCCCTTGATGGACTTGACAACATATCTTGTTAGGATAGCGCGGACTAGCTTCACTTGGTGAAATTTTCGATGGCGACGTAGAGGTAGCGGTAGCCCCTGAGCGGATGTGAGGAAGGTCCTAAGATATCTATCTCCCTAGAATGTGAACGGCCATGAGAGTGGGATGGTTTGGAGCTCTTGCGCTGGTTGATGGACCTTATTGGCGTGGAATTGGCAGGCTTCGCATGGCTTGACGAGCTTGGTGGCATCGTGGAGCGTTGTTGGCCCGTATAAACCATTGAGGAAAGCCTTACCAGCGAGAGTGTGCGACAAGGAGTGGTGGCCACACTCCCCAACGTGGATGTCGACGAGGAGCACATGTCTTTCCTCCGTGTAGAGCAGCACAGTGCAACCCTTTTGGGGCGCCTGCGGTAGAGGTCTCCATCCATCACACAGTAGATCCTGGACTAGAGGGCCATACACTCGGCCTCAGCGTCGTCCTCGGGAAGAGTCCCAATATTCAAGTAGTCATTTAGCTCGTTGATCCTGCTTGCGGCTTGGTGAGTTATTGCCGTCATGCGCAGGCCACAATCTGGAGCGCCTGCCACGGGTGGTGGTGGGAGTTCCTTGGTGATGGAAGCGTCACTAGCAGCAGCTAGTGGATAATGGTGATTCTGGCATGCATGCTAAATAGCATGCATGGCCACTCTCTCTCCTCTGTACCGTATCTCTCCTTGTGTGTCAGACTATTCTTTATTATACTATAGTTTGAAACTTTTATAAAATTTAAACGAGAAGTCTGATTTGAAAACCGTTTAAATATCTTAGATCCTACTGAAGAGATCTTTAAAATAAGACTAATATTGAATATATTTTGATAATATTTTAAAATTGACTTTTGAAATCTAATGAATTTTTGTACAACTTTATGACACCGAGTGAAATTGTATTCGGAAATAGTTTATTTCACTATATTCTAAAATTCGTAACTTTTTTTTTGTTTCACTAAACTATAAACTTGTGTTAGACACGTAGCACAAATGTATCGGATGGCGAACACTTTAATATTGTTTCATTGAGTTCTATTGTGAATCATGACA
Source organism: Avena longiglumis (assembly GCA_030063025.1). Classification (NCBI taxonomy): domain Eukaryota; kingdom Viridiplantae; phylum Streptophyta; class Magnoliopsida; order Poales; family Poaceae; genus Avena; species Avena longiglumis. Next base: position 139,535,182 of record CP125976.1, read on the forward strand.
TTTCATTGTTTTTTGAAATTTGTATTATTAAATTTTGGATTTGTTCAAAAGATATCATCAAAATAAAAACATATGTTAAAACAGATTGTTATTTTGAATATTATTCCACTATACAAGTTCATTTTAAATTTAGGCTTAAAAAATAAATTGGTGGACTAATTGATGGGAGAGTGGCTGTGACCAATCAAATCATTGTACCACATGCATGTAAAAAGATTCTTGAATGTACAAATCTAAGCAAAGAAGAGAAAATCAATGGTGCATGCATGCACTTTATTTACCGTGCATGCTAGAAACTCATTTCTGGCAACCAGTGGCGTGATCGATGGCTTCAGCAACCTCTCCTCGAAGATGACTGGGCGTTATGGCTCGCGCTTGGATGCGCGCTTGGCGAGGTCGTCAGCATCCATGTTGTCTCTGAGAGGGATGTGATTTAGCTCCATGCGGCTGAAATGCTTCACGAGCTTGCGTACCTCATCTAGGTAGGCAGCCATGTGTTCATCCTTGGATTTGTAGCGCTTGTGGGAGAAATTGACGAGGAGTTGGGAGTCTTGTTGTATGACAATTCGCTTGATGCCGAGAGCGATAGGAGCTCTCGGCCCGGCGATGAGACCCTCGTATTCGGCGATGTTTTTGGAGGCCTTCCTCATCCTTGAAGCAAAGATGCACAGTGCAGATTGGTGAGGTGCGGACTGCTCTAGCCCCCGCGCCTGCTCGTGTGAACACGCCATCGAAGTTCATGGACCAGTGCCCAGGAGCCACCTTCCCTAGAAGTTACGATTCTTCCTCGTGGGGGTCCACGAAGGGATTAGTCCACTCCATGATACGTCGGAAACGTATCTATAATTTTTGATGTTCCATGCTTGTTTAGTATTTACTTTTTTTTTGCTTTGTATACACTTTGAGGTGTTTTTATATATTTTCTGGAACTAACCTATTAACAAGTTGCCACAGTGCCAGTTGCCTGTTTTCTTCTAATTTTGGTTCCAGAAAGGCAGAAAAATCAATATTCTCGGAATTGGACGGGGCAAGCCAAAGTCAATATTTTACCGTGGGCGACACGAACCCAGAAGACGAGATGAGGCGCCACGGGTGGCCACACCTCAAAGGCCCGCCGCCTCCTCTCCTATAAGAAGCCCCCGATGCAGAAACCCTAGGCACCCGATCAAAACTCCACGAAACCGTCTATAGCCGCCGCCACCATCGTCCCTAGATCGGGGGAGGGGGATCTGAAGTTCTTCCCGGCACCCTACCGTAGGGGAGATCATCCCAGAGGCCTTCTTCTACGGTACGATGCGTGAGTAGTTCCACCTTGGACTATGGGTGCATGTAGTAGCTAGATGGTTGTATGTCCTCCTTGTGCTTTCATGTATAGATCTTGTGACCTCCGTTCATGATTAAGATCTAATATATTTGTAATCATGCATGTTGTGTTTGCGGGGATCCGATGGATATTGAGATTCCTATGTCAGATTGATTAATGGTTTTGTCTTTATGATTCTATCATGTCTGTGTTGTTTGTGATCTTGCATGCTCTCCATTGTTAGTAGCTATCTTGGCCAAGTAGTTGCTAGTGACTGCAAGAGGGGGTATTTATGCTCGATAGTGGGTGCAGGCCTCTAGTTTCCAAGGGAAGTGACAGAAATCTCTTCGGTTATAGATGTGATGTTGCCACTAGGGAGAAAAAATGGTCTCTTGTTCATGGAGCAAGTGGATTGTTTACCTTACACACTTTGCTTGAAGCAGTTGTCTGCTGCTTGCAACTTAATACTAGATGGGGTTCGGATGATAACCCAAAGGTGGACTACTAGTCATAGATGCAGTTGGATGGCGGTCTATGTATCTTATTGTATTGCCCAATCGAATCTCACAGGATCTTTTTGTCTAGTATTGCATTTTTATGCCTTGTTCAGTTCCTATCAATTGCCCTGCTGTAATTTTTTTACCCTTCATGCCATGTTGTTTATCTAAGGAGAGCACCTCTAGTGAACTATGGACCCCGGTCCAATCTTTACCATTGATACATCTTCAACTGTTTACTTGTTGCAAACCACCATTACCTTCCACACCATACAGTTAATCCTTTGTTACAGCAACCGGTGAGATTGACAACCTCATTGTTAGTTGGGGCAAAGTCTTGAGTTTCTGTTGTGCATGTCTCCGCGTTGTTTGCAACAACTGTGTGACGTTTCCTTCCTCCTACTGGTTCGATAACCTCGGTTTCTTACTGAGGGAAGACTTGTTGATGTGCTGCTTCACACCTTGCTCTTGGGGTTCCCAACATGCTCCACATCAACTGAGCCATCAACAACTTTTCTGGCACTGTTGCCGGGGAGGCTAAGGACGTCTTCACAAGGGGAGTCCTCCACTTCCTTTCTCTTTACTTTGTTTTTAGTTTTCTTAGTTTCTTTTGCTTGGATTTGTTTGCCTCTTGTTTTCAAAAACTCCAAAAAAATTAGTCTAGTTTGGTTTTCCTTCTTTATTCAAAAACATAAAAAATTTAGTTCCTACTCTAGTTGCCACCTTGCTCTAGCTCACCATGTTGTTCCCCAAGTTCACCCTGAAGGATCTTGTAATAGGTAGTGGCTCCATAATTGGGAAAGATAATATTGAAGAATTATTTAATCATGTTAGCAAGCATGAGGATATTGAGGATAGATCTATAGCAGAACTTTCTCCTAATTATGAGATTGTTGCAACTTATTTAGTTCATATGTTGGAGGCTAAGTTTGTTAGCCTTAACCCCATGATACAATTCTTGTTCCTAAAACTAAAAGAACAAAATAATGCTGAAAAGAGAGAATTCATTCTTGAAACTTTACTAAAAGAGTTACATTATGTTGCTAGGGAAGCCAAAAAGGTCTTTGAGCATTTCAATATGCTAGGCTCATGTGTAAATGTTGTGGGTACTTCAGATAAAACTAAGCCTAGAGAGGAATTCAAGATACACATACCCTTTAATCTTGTTGGAATGCATGAAGCCTTTGAAAAGAATTTTGATTGGATTGCTCCTAAAAATCTTTTTGATGAAAGTAGTAAACCAAAGAGAGATGAGAAGGGATACTCCAAAACTCATTTGTATGAGATACCTTTCATAGTTGAAGACTTTGCAAGTATTGATCTAAATTCTTCATTTGAAAATACTTGACTTCTTGCTTCTTGTGTCTAACTTAAAGGCGTTAAAGAAAAGTACTTGTTGGGATATAACCCAAGAGTTTAATTGAGTCTTGGAAGTTATTACTTAAGTAATGACCTCTTCTTATCCTTTTTGTTTTCTTTTTATGCCAAGAATGACCTGTAATGAGAGGGAAGTAAGATTTGGGGAGTTGCTGTCCCGAAAGAGATTTCTATCCTCCACCATAAATATTTGTGAGGAGTCTCTATAAGTCGGATTGAGCTAAAAATTTACGAATAAATCCTCCAGTATGTTAGATAACTTTCGTTAGTTCAACACTTTTTTATATGATCAACATAAGATTTTTGAAAAAATCGGTTTCTACCTGCTGGTCTGTTTTGAAAGATTTCTGCCATTATTTGCATTTGCCTCTTATTGATATCTTTTTGAGTTCTCTTTTGGGGAATTGAGCTTTTTGAAGGAGCTACTATAGTAGCTTGTGTTTTTACTGGAAAGTTTTTCTATTCCAAAGCTTTGCCTAAAGGTCTATTATCTTTTGAATACACTAATGTTGCTAATGAAGATTGTGTGAAGTTTTGTATGAAGGAAAATTTCCAGGTGTAGAGAGAGAATGATGTAATGAGATGAAGAATGGTAAAAATCTCAAGCTTGGGGATACCAACCCGGTGTCACCCCAAGAAATATCCAAGAGGTACAAGTGTCAAAGTTTGGGATGCCCAAGGCATCCCCTTCTTCATCAATAAAAAGCTCAGGTCTGTCTAGACACTTCGTTTTTATTGTTTCATGCACTGTTGTGTTGTTCTTGGAGCGTCTTAGTTTTCGTTTGCTTTGTTTAGTTTGTTTAGTGTGCTTGAATAAAGTAGTTTGGACCCCCTTTCTCGCTGTGTTGTTTCAAATAAGTAAATTGGTGTTGGAAAGGAGTAGTAAGTTCTTGCTTGGAAGTGCAAGAGGAGCTTGCATTGACTGTGACTTAGACTTTAGCATGCCATGCTAGGTGTTGTTTTGACCTTATGCCCAATAATTATTGTTGTAGCATGTATTGTTCCAAACAATTGGGATTGCTTAGTATATGCCTTGAAAGAATCATGCGTTGTTTTAGCATACAAAAGCATAGTATTGTGGTATTCTCCTTTGATGCTTTGTTTGGGTTGACTTGGCACATGCTCACACCATGTTATTACTATGAACAAGTCACCATAGCCTCTATGATAATTTAGTCCTTGACTTGTAGTACCACTCTATGCCTTGATTAGTAATGTTTTGTCGCTCTGCATGATTATGGCCATTATTGCTCTCTTAGTTGGTTGCTCTGAGTCTTTTACTATCCTCCACTTGTATGAGTAAGCTCTAGTAATGCTTCCAACTCCCAATAAACCAAGTTATTCCAAAGTGTCCACTATAAATTCCTATGCATGGTGCGTTACACCATTCCATGTATATTCTTGTTTCCAGCCATCTTCCAATTAAAAAGTATTTTGTTATGTGAAAAATTAGTGATTAAAGCCCTCACGAACTTGATGGCACACTTTATATTCTTTCCCCCTAATAAACTTGAACCATTGTGTTGTTTATGTTATATATGCTTGCACTTATACGTTGGAATTAGCAGAACTATGTTGTCATGGGGAACGTTTTCAACATTGCACTTGTACTTTGTACTCAGTTGATAGCATACTCTTTTGTCTATGGATGTCACCGGTGTAAAATAAAGAGGGAGATTGTAAGTCCATGGAGTTATGTATTGTGTGTTAGAGAAACGCCTGAGCCGCTAGCCTAAGCCATGCCTAATCATGGTGGAAACTTGCAGCATCACCATAGTGAGCTATCTATGAAGCATCCTCAATAAAAAGCTATGCATATAGTAAATAAAAGATCGCCGAGATGCTCATTGTCTACTTGCCTTGTCATTTTGGTTATGGGATTGCTCCTTACCATGTGCAAGGGGTACCCCGTTGGCGGTTCTCTATGATACGCATGTATTTACTATGACAAGAACTTACAGGTGACTAAAGTTGAGTAGCATGAGGTGTGGCCCTTGTATTCAAGGGACTTGAGATTGCCAACTTATACTTTGTCAAGAATATACTTCATAGTTTGTTCAATTTAACCTTAATCACTTCAAGATGCTTATGATAGGGTCAATGAGGGCTGAAAGCTAACAAGTACCATAATTTTTGGAAGCTCCTTTTGAAAGTTGAAATCCCTTCTTCCCTTATGAAGGGCCTTTCTTCCACTACTATCCCAGCATTAAGTTGCCATTCTTAGTTCTTTGTGCAGTTTCCCAAAACTTATTGATTGATGCATATTGTGATATTACTTGTTCTTGTGCTATTTGTTTCAAGTCACTCTTATGAACTTTGAAGGTGTCCTATGCATCTATTTGCTACTCTATGAGGGACAAGCTGATTGCCACTATGCCATGTTTTCTGTATGTGAAACAAACAAACATTTTTCAATGCATGTTATTCATGATCTTTGTTTGTAGCCTTTCATGTTGCATGCATAGTTACCTTATCTTACTGTTAGAACTCCATCTTTCATGCACATGTTTAGAGTTCTTTGATCCCAGCTTTCAATGCTTGCAAATTGTTTGATCTTTATTGTGAAGGTGCATGTCACCTCAAAAATTATTCTTTTATCACTTACTTACATATCTATAATTTTTGATGTTCCATGCTTGTTTAGTATCTACCTTTCTTTGCTTTGTCTACACTTTGAGGTGTTTTTATATCTTTTATGGAACTAACATACTAACAAGTTGTCATTGTGCCAGTTGCCTGTTTTCTACTGTTTTTGGTTCCAGAAAGGCAGAAAATCAATATTCTCGGAATTGGACGGGACAAAAGCCAAAGTCAATATTTTACCGTGGGGGACACGAATCCAGAAGACGAGATGGAGGGGCGCTACGGGGTGGCCACACCTCAGCGCGCCAAGCTCGCCAATGCGAAAGCAGGTGTGGGCCACCGGCACCCCTACCTCGCCTCCTTGCCTATAAGAATCCCCGATGCAGAAACCCTAGGCACCCAATCAAAACTCCACGAAACCGTCTGTAGCCGCCGCCACCATCGTTCCTAGATCGGGGGGATCTGAAGTTCTTCCTGGCACCTTGCCGGAAGGGATATAATCCCGGAGGCCTTCTTCTCCGGTATGATGCGTGAGTAGTTCCACCTTGGACTATGGGGCCATGTATGAAGGGTTCACAACATAGAAACAAAAAATTTCCTACGATGGGAACAACTATGTACCAAGATCTATCTACTAAATACAAACAACGTGCGTATGTATATCCGTAGAGAACATACCCTTGAAGACCGACAAAGATTGAGAGGGAGTCCTTAGCACCGCAACTCATCGGCGCATCCGTGTTCGCACACACTTTCGATGCACCGAGCAACCTCCGCCCCCTCGCTCCAGCGATGCAGCGGAAGCACAATTCTTTCTTGCCGAATAGCCACCGGGAACATGTATCTCGCTAGTCCGAGACCATGGGGGATAATTACTATAGGGGGTTGAGATCCTTCACGAGGAGGTGTAAGTGAGAGAGAGGAGAGGGGCTCCTTTTATAGGAGGAGGGGAGGGGCACCCAAGGGGGTGGCCACCGGCCATGGGGGCTGCCCCCTCCCCTCCTTCATTCATGTGGGTGGACACTCCACTCACTCAAATGCCTTTAAATTCCATCCACTCAAAAACCCACTCAAATTCCCATTAAATTTCCACCAAATTTAATGAGAACTCTCATTAAATAAAACTCCTTTTATTTATTCAGAATTTTGTCAATTACTTTAATGACATTCACATATAACCCCTTGCTAGTATTTCATTTCACATGCGAAAACACTTTCTGTAATTTCACCCAAAAACCGTTTCGGTATCTAGTGAAATAAATTCCTGCGCTTGTTATTCTTTCCGGCATGAAACTTTTGCTCCAAATGGATGTCGGTGTCTCTTAAGTGTGTCACCCTATGGTTCGCTAATAATGCGGACATGATCGATATCCCTCTCGGATCAATAATCAGAAGTGGGATCTGGAGACCCATACTGACTCCCACACATTCAACGATGACTTTCTTGTGATCGCGAGAACCTTTTATGCTAGTATCTTAATCCCTTTGTTTCGCGATATATTACATGTTCGAGATTCGATCATCGGTATCTCCATACCTAGTTTGATCTCGTTACTGACATGCACTCTTTTCTTGTTCCCGTGATATAACATTCTAGTGATGAAATCACTTGCTTGTAAGCTAATCAATGTGATATCACTAAGAGGGCCCAGAGCATATATATCCGTCATCAGGATGAAAAAATTCCACTCTCGATCGATGGGCCTCAACATAACACTTTAGTAGTTCTAAACCCATCTTTATAATCACCCTATTACGGTGTGATGTTTGATGTTATCCAGAAACTCTTCCGGTGTTAGTGATTGACATGATCTCATGGTCTAAGGATTAGGATCACTTCGTAAGTTGTTATAGCAATATAAACTCAATGACCTTGATCGTAATGCTATACTTCGGATGAATGTTCATCACACCATTACATTAATGTTGTGACCTCGTTATTAACAACATCCAATGTCTATGATCAGGAAACCTTGATCATCTTGTTAATCAACGAGCTAGTTTATGAGAGAGGCATAACTAGGAATTTTATGTTTGTTTATTAAACACACATGTATTAATGTTTTTGTATTAATATAACTATATTATGCAAAATAAACATCTATCATATACTTGGAATATACATAATAACCACTTTATTATTGCCTCTCAGGGCATATTCCCTTCAGTCTCCCACTTGCACTAGAGACAATAATCTAGTTATATAGTGATAAATCTAACACCCATGGAGTTCTTGTGTTGATCATGTTTTGCTCTAGGGATTGTTTTAGTCAACGGATCTGCTATGTTGAGATCCGTGTGTACTTCACAAATCTTTATATCTCCATCCTTGACATGCTCGCGGATGGAGTGAAACCGGTGCTTAATATGCTTGGAATTCTTGTGAGGCCTTGGTTCTTTGGAATTGGCAATGGCACCATTGTTGTCACAATAGATCACCATTGGGTCCAACGCGCTCGCAACCACACCTAGTTCGGATATGAACTCCTTCATCCAAACCGCTTCCTGATCCGCTTCCGAAGCAGCATCATATTCGGCCTCCGTTGTTGATCCCGCCACCACAGGTTGTTTGGAACTCCTCCCACTAACCGCTCCGCCATTCATGAGAACTACGTATCTGGATTGAGACTTAGAGTCATCCGGATCGGTGTCAAAGATAGCATCGACATAACACTTAGCGATGATCTCTTCTTCACCTTCGTACACAAGAAACATATCCTTAGTTCTTCGCAAGTACTTAAAGATATTCTTGACCGCTATCCAATGTTCCGAACCTGGATCCGATTGGTACCTACTAGTCAAACTAATAGCATGTGCCACATACGGTCTTGTATATAGCATGGCGTACATTATATAGCCTATGGCTGAAGCATAGGGGACTTTATCCATTATCTCTCTTTCTTCTATCGTAGCCGGACTTTGAGTCTTACTCAATGTCTTGCCTTGCAACATAGGTAAGAACCCCTTCTTACTTCCATACATTTTAAACTTCTTTAAAATCTTATCATACTTTTCGATAGCCCTATAGGCGCCTAGATCTATCTCTATAGATCTTTATGCCTAATATGTATGATGCTTCACCTTGGTCCTTCATTGAAAATTTGCTGTTTAGATAACTTTTAACACTGTTTAAAAGATCTATATCATTTCTGATCAATAATATGTCATCCACATATACTATCAGAAATGCCACATTGCTCCCACTCACTTTCTTGTAAATACAAGATTCTCCATAAGTTTGGACAAATCCAAACTCTTTGATCACCTCATCAAAGCAGAGATTTCAACTTCGTGATGCTTGCTTCAGTCCATAGATGGATCGCTGAAGCTTGCACACCTTGTTAGCATCCTTAGGATCGACAAAACCTTTTGGTTGTATCATATAAAACTCTTCTTCAATATTGCCATTGAGGAACACGGTTTTGACATCCATCTGCCATATCTCATAATCGAAATATGCAGCAATTGCTAACATAATCCTAACTGACTTTAGCATCGCTACGGGAGAGAATGTCTCATCATAGTCAACTCCTTGAATTTGTCGAAACCCCTTTACGACAAGTCGAGCTTTATAGACGGTCACATTACCATTAGCATCATTTTTCCTTTTGAAAATCCATTTATTCTCCATGGCCTTTCGATCGTGAGGTAAGTACACCAAGTTCCAAACTTGATTTTCATACATGGATTCCATCTCGGATTTCATGGCTTCTAACCATTTGTTGGAATCCGAGCTCATCATCGCTTCTTCATACGTCGCAGGGTCATCAATTTCATCAACCATGAAATTCATAATAGGGTTTTCATACAGCTCGGGAGCTGCACGCGTCCTGCTAGACCTGCGAGGTTTGGTAGTACTCTCTTTCGGAGTTTCATGATCATTATCATTAGTTCCCTCTTCAGTTGGTGAATCCAACTTCGGAACGACTTCCGGCGCTGCGCTACTCGCCATACTATGAAGAGAAGGTTCAACAACCTCTTAGAGTTCTACATTCTGACTACTCACACCTTTCTCGAGAAACTCTTTCTCTAGAAAGGATCCATTCTTGGCAACAAAAACCTTGCCCTCGGATCTGTGATAGAAGGAATACCTAATAGTTTCCTTCGGGTATCCTATGAAGACGCATTTTTCTGCTTTGCGTTCGAGTTTATCTGGTTGAAGTTTCTTCACATAAACATCGCATCCCCAAACTTTAAGAAATGACATCTTAGGTTTGTTTCCAAACCACAATTCATACAGTGTCTTTTCAACAGATTTCGATGGTGCCCGATTTAAAGTGAATGCAGCAGTTTCTAGTGCATAACCCCAAAATGACAACAGCAAGTCCGTCAGAGACATCATAGATCGAACCATATCCAATAAAGTAGGATTACAACATTCCGACACACCATTTCGCTGTGGTGTTTCGGCAGGTGTGAGTTGTGAAACAATTCCAAACTCTTTCATATGAGTGCTAAACTCGTAACTTAGATACTCTCCTCCACGGTCGGACCGTAGAAATTTTATCTTTCTATTACGATGATTTTCCACTTCACTCTGAAATTCCTTGAACTTTTCAAAGGTTTCAGACTTGTGTTTCATCAAGTAGATATAACCGTATCTACTCAAATCATCCATGAAAGTAACAAAATAACGATATCCACCTCGTGGCAACACTTTGGACCACATACACCAGAATGTATGATTTCCAAAAAATCTGTCGCCCGTTCCATTGAATCGGAAAACGGCGTTCTAGTCATCTTGCCCATAAGGCATGGCTCACATGTATCAAATGATTCAAAATCAAGTGATTCGAAAAGTCCATCCGAATGGAGCTTCTTCATGCGTTTAATGCCAATATGACCTAGACGGCAGTGCCACATATATGCGGATATATCATCATTAAGTTTAATCCTTTTATCATCAACATTATAAATATGTGTAACATTATTATCGAGATCCAATAGAAATAAACCATTCATCATCGGTGCATGACCATAAAAGATTTCATTCATATAAATATAACAACCATTGTTCTCGGATTTAAATGAATAACCACTTCCCATCAAACACGATCCAGATACAATGTTCATGATTAGTGCTGGCAAAAGATAACAATTATTCAAGTTTATTACTAATCCCGACGGTAAGTGGAGAGGTAGCGTTCAGACGGCAATCACATCAACACTTGATCCATTGCCGACACGCATCTTGACCTCACCCCTTGCTAGCGGTCGCTTGTTCCGTAGCCCCTGATTCGAGTTACAAATATTAGCAACTGAACCAGTATCAAATACCAGGTGCTACTACGAGTACTAGTCAAGTACACATCAATAACATGTATATCATATATACCTTTGTTTGCCTTACCGGCCTTCTTGTCTGCCAAATACTTAGGGAAATTGCGCTTCCAGTGGCCAGTCCCCTTACAATAATACCACTCGGTATCAGACTTAGGGCCAACTCGGGGTTTCTTTTCAGGCACGGCAACTGGCTTGCCGCCCTTACTTCCCTTATGTTTTCCCTTCTTGTCTTTCTTGAAACCAGTGTTCTTATTGATCATCAACACTTGATGTTCTTTCTTGATCTCCACCTCTTCAGTTTTAAGCATTGCCAGAAGCTCAGGGAGAGACTTCTTCATGCCTTGCATATTATAGTTCATCATGAAGCTCTTATAGATAGGTGGCAGAGACTACAAAACACGATGGATGCCTAAGTCATTGGGAATCGTTATTCCCAAGGACACAAGCTTATAGGCGAACCCAACATCTTGAGTACATGCTCACTTACGGAGCTGTTTTCTTCCATCGTGCAACTAAAGAACTTTTCTAAAGCATTGTAGCTCTCTACAACATCATGATTGTCGAAAATTATTTTCAACTCAACCATTGTATCAAATGCATTGCCGTTTTCGAAACGCTTTTGAAGTTCTGGCTCTAGCCCATACAATATGCCGCAATGAACTAAGTTGTGGTCCTCCTGACGAGTCTGATAGACATTCTTCTCCTCGTCAGGGGCATCATCGAATGGTGGGGAGCCTAACGGCACTTCTAGAACATATTGCTTTTGTGCAGCACAGAGGAGAATCCTCAAAATCATGGCCCATTCGGTAAAGTTGCTACCATTCATTACAAGTTTCTCTTTCTCCATGAACACATTGAAATTAAAAGCAGGTGGTGCCATCTACAACAGAATTTGTAAAGTATAGACTAAGTTTATGATAGATTGAGTTCAACTAATCCACATTAAGAATGAACTCCTACTCAAAAATGACATCCCTCGTGCCTTTTTGGTGATTACATGGACCAAATCCACTACACGAAGTCCGATCATCATGTGAGTTGGTGTAGCTTCAATGGCGAGCATCAAATGGGCATCATATCTACCATATGACTCATGCTTAACCTTTTGGTCTGTGTTCCGAGGCCATGTCTGTATATGCTAGGATCGCCAAGTAAGAACCTTAGTATTCGCATGTGTAACTGTTTTACACCCGAAATATGGCCGTGGATCCAAGAACACCCGATCATCACGTGATGTCTTGGAGCGACGAAACATAAACGGTGCATACTTGTAACATACCACCTTTTGTGTAATATTAATAAAGACATGTTTGAGCATTGCATCCATGCATAATACTTGCACTTTGGTTTAAACAAACAAACACAAATAAAACCCTAATTTTGCTTCCTCTCAAAACCATTCAAATGGTTTACCTATTTTGAAAACTATCAAAACAAATGGATCCCAAATAGTGTAGAGGGCCCCTTAGTGTTTTCAGATATTATATAAAAGTTTATGTAATTTTAAAATATTCAAAACAGATTTGAATTCCAAATATAAAAGGAAATTAGAAAAACAGAAAATGAAAAACAGTTTTTGGAAAAAAAAACTAGCTAACATATCTCTACTGGGCCGAGCCCACCTATCCTCCCCTCTCTCTCTACCGCCAGCGCAACGCGCAGACGACCCAACCTGGCCCAGGAGCAGCCCGTCCCTGGCCCCGTACCGCTTTAGCCCTTCTGTTTCGTGTCGTCTTCGTCGACGACGATCAAGAAGCTCGTTGTCGACACTGCCGCCGTCCGTCGACGCCGGCGAGCGCCACGATTCGTGTCGCCGTCCCCGAGAGCCTATATGACCCCCAGAGCTGCCGTCGACGAACCGTAGCCCGCCACTTCCCCCTCTCCCTAGCTCTCCTGTGCCATGGACGACGAACCCTAGCTCTGCCGCCGTGTCTCCCCGCCGTCTCCGGCCACCCCACGCCAAGCCAAGGCCACCGTTGGACGTGCCTCGCCGCCCTCGTACTTCCCCTCAAAGCTCGCGTGCTGAGACGCCTTCCTCTCCCTGGAATCAAGCTCGAAGCACTGACGGCCGCCACAATTCCCGCCGTTGATCCGTCGCCGTACGGCCTCCCCGAGCCTCGCCAACACACCTGTCGTGCTCACAGTGAGCCCATGGTGCTAACGCACCCTCCGTTTGCCCCCTCCCCCTCCGTGTTATCTTCCCCGCAAGAGCCCGACGCCGCGGCCGCTTGTCGTCGTTACACCGCCGTCTCCGGTGACCATTTCCATGCGGCACTGCCACTATCTTGCTCCCCGCGACGCCCTCTCTCTAACGCGCCCATCCGTGCATCCAGGCGCGCTCGGAATTGATGGATCGAGCATCGATCGGAGGATGAGCTCCGTTGCTGATGTCATGATGATGACATCAGCATGATGCAATAATCCATTTATTTTATTTTAATTGTTTTTTAATTATTTATGTAAATGAAAATCCCTGACAGGTGGGCAATACCTGTAAGAGTTTTAATATTTTCTGTAAATGTTTTCTGAAATTAATAAAAGTCTGACATGTGGGCCCAAGTTTGGAAATTATTTTAGATATTCCAAAAATGATTTAAAATGAATTAAAATTTCATAACTAATTCATTTTAAATCAAAAAAATATAAATAATATACCAAAATGTTCAGAAAAATGAAACCTATCTAACTAAGCTATAATCATACATTGTTAATCAACTTTGATGGTAAGTTTAATTAGAAGAACCAGTTGAACCCCACAGGTCATTCCGAGGATCTCCCTGTTCAAGGGTTTGGACCTCTCGGACCCCGTTTAAAATGAGCAAGCATGTTCTAGGATTCTTTCTATCTAACTTGTCATATCATCCATATCGTATGAGAATTGCACATGCCATGTGTTGAGTGTTGCTTTTCCTTTTCCGGTGAATGGTTCTCGCGAATAGGAACCGAACCCAAAGCTGAAGTCAATGCCACCGAAGAGAAGTATCAGTCCAACAACGGACAAGGCAAGCGAAGCCCTACTCATACATATGAATCCTATGTTTACAAAGTATTTCATTCTCGTCATATGCATGTTTCCCCTTGTGAACTAAATACCTGATCCACTGCTCCTAGCATAACTAGGGTTTGGCTTATGAGCATTGCTAGTGCCACAGTTCAGTCAAGCTTAGCCATGCTTAGTGGTCTGATGCTGATCATTCAGATGATGCACTAGAGATGTGAATGAACCTAGTATGGTAGGATGATGTGATGTGATCGGAGATGAATATTAAACATCCTAAGTCTTGTATGGGAGGCCACGTGGGTTGTGGTTTTTGTAGTCCCATGCTTGCCACCCCTAGGACCCGATGTTCTTGCCTCTTGAACCAAGACGAGCATACAACCACACGGGGGCCTGGAAACCCCATCGACCAACTAACTTGCCTAGTAAATTCCATGAGTCACATGTTCGGTCATTCCATTCGACATACGCATCTTGGTTGTTCTTGAATGGAGGTGAAGGAGGTGCATTCATAACAGGTAGGCAAGCGTGGTCGGGAACAAGAGATGACTGGCATCCATAATCGTGAACCCTGCGCAAATCATTAGGGACCGGCTTCGGGACTTGACCCGTTACGGTGGCATCTCGCTAGTGCGTGACTCATGGTCTCAACGAAAGCAAGGTAAAGTTCGTGGTCAACCACTCTCTGGCGGCCTTCCAAGGAAGAGGGCTAATAATTTGGCATTAAGAATCAGTTGGTACGTGTGGGTAAAGTTGTGCACCCCTGTAGGGTTATTAATCTTTTCGAAAAGCCGTGTCCACGGTTATGGACGACTTGGGAACGAATGTGAAGATCATAGAGAACTATAACCGAATGATAAAACTTGCCAACTAATGTGAGATACGGAGTACTTCCTCGGGGTTGTTTGAGGGGGTAGTCCGGGAAGATAGGTTTAGTTGATGATGGTTCTTGGTGGATATTGAAGATGACTTCGAAGAGCTAGAGTTGTAGTCTTCTTATCCCCTTTTGAAAATGATCTGACTAGACGAGTTTCTTCTCCCTCTTGTTTTGAAAACAAAAGATGGCTTTATGCAAAATAACTCCACTAGCCATAAGTCTTGCGGAGTACACCCTATACTCAGCCTTGCTTCATTGATGTTTTTCTACAGATGAAGTTACTCCAACTGAAGGTGGTTTCTACGTCGAAGTCGACGAGTAGTCAGGGTTCCCGGGCAGCATCCTAGGATCTATGGAAGGGGCACTACTTCCGTTTATGGCCTCTTAGGCCGTTTGTTAAGTTTGTTGTTTAGAACAACTTGTTTGCTTCCGTTGTTTGTTGTAATGATGGGTCTGTGACCCCTGGCTTGTATGACTGGTTTGTAACTCTTTTAAGAGTTTACCTTATTAATGTATGGTTTGTATGTTTTGTAATGTTATCGATCTTTCCCTACACGCTTCGGAATTTAGGTTAGGCTTATATCAGATGAAGATCTGGTATTTGTCTAGCCCTGATCTTGGGTCGTGATAGATTTTGGTATCAGAGCAGGACTGCCTGTAGGGAACCCTTCTAGCTGGTCGATGTTGAGTCTAGAGTTTGAGAAAACTATTTGAAAGCTAAAAACTAATTGCAAAACTCTGAATAGGACTCTTTTTACTCCTTATCCAAGGTTGTTCTATTGCTGAGTTATCTTATCTCGTTTGATTTGCAAAGTTTTCACTTCGCGTCTATCATTTCAAACTTCTAGGATATACGGGTTTGGGGTTTTTTTCCTAGTACTCCGTACTTGTTGCAAGGCTCAGAGTTTCCAAGATATATCTGCGCAACCGAAGCATTGTTTTTAAAACTTTGCTAAGGATGCCTCCAGTCCCGCTCTCTAATCTTCTGTGACTTGTTGGTGTCATATCATGCTTGCATTTCATTGTCATGGTTTGTATCTAAGTTGGTAGCGTATACGTTTTGTATGCTTGTTCTACTGCCATACTTAATGCATTGATATAATCTTCATCCACATGCTCACCTCTACCATGACCTTTTGATATGTTTTTTGTCATCCTTTGATGTACCCTTTCTGGTGAATCCATTATCATGGTGTCTTCTTTATCCTCAGGACGTCCTCTGGTACTCGTGGTTCTGTTGGCTGTCGAGGAAACAACAATGCTGATCAGGAACTTCCGCCACCTCCCATAATGGCCAAGGTTCTCAACAACATTGAGACCAACCGTCTGAGGAATGAACGCCTTCTGGAGCATGTGGCGCAGAACACTGAACGTCGTCCTGACGACTGCGTCACACTTGGATACTTCATCCGCTCTTTTCCTCCAATCTTCACCCACTCCAAGGATCCCCTTGAAGCTGATGATTGGCTTCGCACCATAGAGCACAAGTTCAGTGCTCTTTGTGCCCGTCCCGCTGACCGTGTTAACTTCGCCACCTATAAACTGGAAGGTGAGGTTGGTGTTTGGTGGGAAGGTTTTCTGAATCTGCAAGCTCAGGGACATGTTGTTACTTGGGAAGAGTTAGTTGCAGCATTCCGTGCCTCTTATATCCCTAAGCCCCTCATGGATCTCAAAAGGAGGGAGTTTCTGGATCTGACTCAGGGGCGCAAGGATATTGAAACCTATGGGCGTGAGTTTACTCGCCTGGCTCGCTATGCAACCAGGGATGTGACCAATGATGAAGATAAGCAAGAGCTGTTCCGTAAGGGACTTAACCCTGCACTTCGATATGAGTTGCTACCCTTCAAGTTCCAGTCTTTCTAGGACTTGCACAATCAGGCTCTTACCTTGGAGCATTGAAGGAAGGATATGGAAGTATCTCAGAAGCGTGAAGAAGGAAATTCTCGTGCTTCTTCCTCTAGTAACAAGAAGAGCCGTGTCTTTGTTCCATACAGTGATGTGCCTCGTGCTCCTTATGCACCCAAGTCTTCTGGAAATGCTTCTCGTCAGCCACAGTCAAATACTGGTGGAGCAAACTATCATCCTCCTGCTGGTTCTCACACTGGAGTTACCTATTACTCCTGTGGTCAGCCTGGTCACTACTCAAGGGAGTGTTCTCAAAGGGCTGTCGGACGCAATGATCAGCATGCAAAGAAGAATGATAAAGCTCAATGTGCTAGACGTGGTTTTCTGACCCATGTCACTGTTGAGGAAGCTCAGGAAGATCCACACATCATTTTGGGTACGCTCCGTGTCAATTCAATTGTCGCAACAGTCTTGTTTGATTCTGGAGAATCGCATACATTCATATCACAAGAGTTGCACGGGAGCATGGCATACCTTTTGAAGAAATGTCTTCCCCTCTAGAGATTAGTACTCCTGGGTCTCGTTGGCAGACCATCTGGGTTACTCATGGGGTTGAGATAGATATAGCATATCAGAAGTTTCCCACTTCCCTCATTGCAATCAAGTCAACTGACATAGATGTCATTCTGGTCATGGACTAGTTAACCAAGTATCAAGCCGTCGTTGATTGTGCACTTTGTGGCATCCCGCAAAACCACTACCAGAAAATCGCGTTGTTTTTGTGCATTGCATCGTCATCATCATGCATTTGTTTGTCTGAAACTATTTCCAATAAGTCTATTTTTGTTTTCTAAAAATGCCCTTCTATTATTTCAAAATAAGTCTTATAAATACGTGTCAAATTTTTGCCTACAAGTTATTTGCTAAAAAGATTTGAAACAAAAACAACACCGTAAATATTTACAAACTAACACAAAGCCCCAAACCCTAAACCTATTCCCACCCAAATCTATCCTACCCACCTCTCACAGCTCGCCACCTCACCCTCTCCCCAAACCTTACCCACTCCGCCACCTCATCAATCCTTGATCCAGCCCCCCCCCTCTCCTTCTCTCACCCCAGTCCCATCTACCCCTCTCTCTCCTCTCTCCCTTACAGCCTGGCCCCACCTCACCCCAACTCCTCCTCCCCTGGTCAACCCACTCCTCCCCACTGGCCCCACCTGGACCCAGCAGCCTCACACCCCTGCACACCGACCCCAAGGGCCCCACGCCTTTGCACCTGGCCCCACCTCGAACCGGCCCGTCTCCCTCTCCCTCCTCTCTTCCCCGTCCCCTTCTTCCTCCTTCCTCCGCTCCTCTCCCTTCCTCCTCCTTCCTCCTCCCGTCCTTGCCACAGCTCGCTGGAGCCGCCCTTCCTCCTCCGTGCTCATGCCGCCGCGTCTCCCCCCTCCTCACCCGCCCGGAGGCTCCCACCGCCGCGCCTAGCCCGCCTCCCGGCGCCCCTCAGCTTCTCCTCCGTCGCCCCCTCGAGCACCTCCCCGCCTTCCTCGCGCTGCCTCCACCCAGCCAGCTTCCCTCCGCAACCCGCGTGCCCGCCGCCTCGGCCATGGCGCCACCGCCCGCGCCGCCTCCGCAGCTCCCGCTCGGTCGCCGCCCCGCTCCTCGCCCGCTTCCTCCTTCTCCGCGACCCGCGCCTCGCCCGGCCTTGCCAGCCTCCTCCTGCCGCGTCTCCCCTCGCCCGCCTCGCCTCGCCCGTGCTCCCGCCGCCTCTCGGGCCGCACCTCCTCGGCCGCGTGCCCGCCAGCTCGCCCGCCTCGGCGACCTCACCTCCTCCTCATGGGCCCGGCCCGCCCTCTTCTGCAGCGGCTTAGCCCATGGCCGCGGCCTTCGCCGCGCCCTCCTGCGACCTGCATTGCGCGCCCTGCCAAGCTTCGCTCGCCCGCCTCCGTGCCGCCGTCCTCCGGCCTCGGCGAGCCGCCTCCGTCCACCTGCGTCCAGCCGGCGTCGTCGCTGACCTCCGACCGCTGTCGTCTCCCGAGCCCGTCCCGACCTCCACCGTGGAAATCACCACATTGCTGCGTCTCCGACCAGCAACCGCCGTCTGCATCCGGCCTCCTGCTCGCAGCGTCACCACGAGGCCCGCCATAAGTTCGCACGCACACATGTATGCTCCGGGACTCAAGTCAACCCTAAGATCTTGAAAGGCCCCAAGCCCGACCGGAACCCAAGGCGGATCCAGAGGCCACGAGTCCTCCTTCATGGAACCGAAGCCCATACCTGAAGACCCAGATCTGGATTCAAAGTTCGAACCCCCGGCACGCCAAGATCTTCCCCTCGAAACGCCATGACCGACGACATGCCCCGACGACCCCTGACGCAACAAGGCCTTCTTCCCGTATGCGACGTCGAGAACCCGAGCGCCAAGATCTACTTCCCGGACCCCTGAAGACCGATCCGAAGCGCCAGGACCCGAATCTGAAGAACGCCAAGATCGCCGACACGGATACGCCAAGTTCTTCGTTCCGAATGCCAAGACCGACTCAATGGCGCGGACCGACAAGATCGGCCCCGACCAGGGTGAGCCCGATGCGCCCCCGACACCGAACCAAGTACTCCTTTCCGGACGCCGAGTCCGCCGAGAACCCGGATGCGATAAGATCTGCCCCGTTGTTCGAGAATGTTCCTGCCGAGACCGCTTCCGTCGAACCCTGAGCCCCTGTCGAACCCCGAACCCCCGGAACCCCAAGTTCGTCGAGGCCCTCTAATGTGTGAACCTTTTTCCGAACCCTATTTTATAAATGCTATATATCAAATTGTTGCATATTAAATTGTTCATGCATGCATCCGTGTCTGTGGTTTGGGGGCACTATGCTGATTCACTGCATAATTAAATATGGGGCCCATATGCGGGCAAATCTAGCCTTATATTGGCCTCATTTAAATTTGTGTAGCGAACCGGTAGTATAATTTGGCCATGTTAATACAACATTTAAAATGCAGGGTAGCTAAATAACATGAACCACCTAAATAATTGTCGGGACCCCGGTTCCACTTAATATGACCTAATTGCATTGCCCCTTTGCCATGTCATACATCATACATGCATCATGCCCGATCTTTTGCCGTAGTATTAAATATTGCATCCGGTGTTTATCCTAGTGTTTTGGTTCTTCGCGGATAAGGCCGTTGAGTTGATGCGAGTGTCGACCCGATCTTCGGTTGAACCTTCGACAATGTTTTCAAAGCAGCATCTCCCTTCTACCTATCTTACTTTTATAGTATTTATTCCCTCCTGTTGATCTCTTGCTATACGTGTTGCGATGCTCTAGTTTTCGTGCCGTGGTATCCCAGCCTTATATTGCCATGGACACAACCTATTACCTGTTGTTTGGTAGATAGTTGGACTTGCGCGTCGTAGTCGCTTGCTCAAGTGTTGTTGCGTGTCGTCAAGTGCCACAGTTGTTGGTGTATTGCCGCATGTTTGATGTTGGAGATGATCTTGCCTTTACTTATCGTTCACTTTAATTCCTGCTTAACAACTAAAATTGAAGTAGGTAAGCAGAGGCACAGGTGGGCAATAGATGTTATTTGGTTGTTAATCATTCACTTGTGTCCCAGGACCCGAGTACTTGATACTTCCTTGATTTATCGCGCTATCCACATCCGGAGGATTATGGGACCCCACGAGCTAGAGCTTGATTCGGTCTTATTTCTTCGGCCACAAACTAGTTTGAGGTTTTATTTACGATCCTGTACTTATGACATGCTTTGTTTTATTTACGATTGTGCGAGGAGCACACTGATCGCTTAGGTAAGCGGAATGTTTTCGCCATCGACAAGCCAGTTTGGGTTCCCGATCGTTCTGACCATTGACGTAAACCTTGAGTCCGTCTCAAGTCGGCTAACTTCGCTATGGTAGCTTAATGGGTGGCCCTCAAATATTTCTGAATCTGTGATTGCTTTGTCGTGAAGGCCTCGTTGGTTTTGATTTGGTTTTCCGAGGTTGATCGAGCGTGTGTTGCTATTGGTGCACCCCGCCGTAAAACTTTCAAAGCCGTGTCCGGTTATGGACGACTTGGAGCATGTATCTCGATCATAGACAACTATAACTAAAGTAGTGCTATAAACTTGACTTTATAATGACTAGTAATCAGCTTCACTATAATGGAATGGCTAAATAAACGCCAACAATTGCTTGCTTGAGTTGTCGCCATTGTACCATTGTACTAGTAAGTATTGCAACTACAACGGAATGGCTAAATAAAAGTACCAAGAAGCTAGGTTTTTGGGTTATCTCATGCTAATTGTATCTGACTAGTAAGTGTTGCAACTACAACGGACTGGTTAACTAAAACGGCCCACTACTTATTTTATCAGGATGATTATCTACACCTGACTAGTAATTGATGCAACGATAACTGAATAAATAAAGCGCCAACCTGTGTGGGTTCCTCGGTTGACTTCTCGAGGGGGAAACGCCAGGACGGGTTTGTTTGATGGTAGTATCAGGTTGGTGCCGAATAGGTCTTTCTCACCCCTCTCTGATAGCCGCTAGTTGTATCGAGTCTCTAAAGGTTGTTTAGTGCATGCTGCCGCTGCCGCTTCAGTCCACCATACCTATGTAGGCGAGGACCGCCGAATTCTAGCCTCGCTGCAATCGGCCTCGATCGACACTCCTCTTTTCCTTTTCCCTTTGTCGGCACCCCTTTTGTTTAAGCAGGTTTGAGACCGTCGTTAGCTGGTTACCCTTCCGGCTTCCAGGCAGGGTTATGGGACGCCATTGGTTATTCTTCAGGGCTCTTAGCCCCATTTGCATCTTGTCCATAGTCGGACGCTCTATCATTTTCAAGGTGATTTGGATCTTTGTATATTATATCTGTATTCTTGACTCATTGAGTCGCTGTTGTATATATATCTATTCTGTGGGTCCCATCGAGGACTGTTGTGTAATGTTATTACTTCGTTTTCCACCCGCACGAAAGTGCCTGGTGGGCACCTTCGAATCGTTTCTATGCGGGTTTGGCGGGTTTCGCTCAAACTTGCATAGGGCCGATTCTGAGGGTGTTACACACTTAGAACAGTTTCTGTGACCTTTCCTGTTGGCATAACTGTCAAGTATTGGACTGATGGTTCAAAGTCTTCGTCATCAGTCCTTAAACCTTTCTCGGAGTTGTATGCCATGGATGTCCTACCTACTCTCGAGGTCCAAGATGTCCATGTAGTCTCTGATTTTCCGGATGTCTTTCCTGAAGAGTTGCGTGGCATGCCACCTGATCGAAGTGTGGAGTTTGTCATAGAGCTAGTTCCTAGAACTGCTCCTATCTCCAAAAGACCTTACTGCATGCCTCCTCATGAGTTGGTTGAGTTCAAGAAGCAACTGGAAGAGCTGGAAGGCCTAGGCTACATCCAACCTAGCACATCCTCTTGGGGTTGCCCTACTATCTTTGTCAAGAAGCAGGACACAAATATTCCAAGATTGGTGGTTGATTACCGTCCACTCAACGCGGTGACAATCAAGAATAAGTACCCACTTCCCTGGATAAATGACCTTTTTGATCAATTAAGTGGTGCCACTGTCTTATCCAAAATGGACTTAAGATCAGGGTATCATCAAATCAAGATCAAAAAGGAGGATATCCCAAACACAACATTCACAACTCGTTATGGTCTTTACGAGTATACAGTGATGTCCTTCGGGTTAACCAATGCCCCTGCCACATTTATGAGGCTCATGAACTCCGTCTTCATGGAATATCTCGACAAGTTCGTCACGGTATACATTGATGACATTCTAATCTACTCCAAGACCAAAGAAGATCATGCCGAACATTTACGTTTGGTGTTGACTAAACTTTCTGAACATCGTCTCTACGCCAAATTCTCCAAATGTGAGTTCTGGTTCCAATATCTCACCTTCCTTGGTCATGTTGTGTCTGCAAGTGGTGTTGCTATCATACCGGATAAGGTTCAGACCATTCTGGAATGGAAGTCACCTACTTCAGTCAAGGAAGTCCGAAGTTTTCTTGGAATGGCTGGATATTACCGCCGATTCATCGAGAACTTTTCCAAGATAGCCAAGCCTATGACTGCTTCTTAAGAAAGATAAGAAGTTTGAATGGTCATAAAAGTTAGAAGAAAGCTTCCAAGCTTTGAAAATTAAACTAACCACCACTCATGTGCTTATCCTTCCGGACACAAGCAAGGACTTCGTCATCTATTGTGACGCTTCTCTCCAAGGGCTCGGTTGTGTGTTGATGCAAGATGGTCATGTAGTGGCCTATGCTTCTCGGTAGTTGAAGCCACATGAGAACAATTATCCAACCCATGATCTCGAAATCGCTGCTGTTGTTCATGCTCTTAAGAAATGGCGACATTACCTCATCGGTAATTGTTGTGAACTTTACTCGGATCATCAAAGCCTGAAGTATCTCTTTACCTAGCCAGATCTGAATCTCAGGTAAAGACGATGGTTGGAACTCATCAAAGATTATGATTTGGGTCTGAACTATCAACCCGTCAAAGCCAATGTCGTTGCTGATGTGCTAAGTCGTAAGTCTTATTGCAATAATCTGATGATTTCACAAGCCCAACCTGCTCTCTATGAGGAAATCAAGCGTCTCAACCTTGAAGTGGTTCCTTGTGGATTCCTTGCTAACCTTGAAATAAAATCTTCTCTTGAGGACCAAATCAAGGAAGCTCAAAAACAAGATGGTGAGATCACTTATATCAAAGAACGTGTTGCAAGTGGTGAAGCTAAATGTTTCTCCATCAATGATCAAGGTACTCTCTATTTTGGTAACCGGCTAGTGGTTCCAAACAATCAGAAAATCAAAGATCTAATCCTATTAGAAGCTCATGAATCCCCTCTATATATTCATCCTGGTGGTACCAAGATGTAACGAGATCTCCGTCAAAGATTCTGGTGGAGTGGAATGAAAGCAGAAATCGCTCGCTTTGTTGCAGAGTGCGACGTTTGCCGTCGTGTGAAGGCTAAACACCAAAGGCCTTCTGGACTTCTGTAGCCGTTGAAAATTCCTGAGCGGAAATGGGATGAAATTGGTATGGATTTTATCACTGGACTCCCAAGGACATAAGCCGGAAATGATGCCATATGGGTAATAGTTGATCGGTTATCCAAAGTTGCTCATTTCCTGCCGGTTCGAGAAACTATCCGTGCTAGTCAAATGGCTGACCTATACATCTCTCGGATCATTGTTCTTCATGGTTTTCCCAAGAAGATCATATATGATCGTGGAAGTTTGTTTACTTCCAAATTCTGGCAAAGTTTCCAAGAAGCAATGGGAACTCATGTCTCCTTCAGCACAACTTATCATCCTAAAACCGGTGGTCAGACCGAAAGAGTAAATCAAATTCTTGAAGACATGCTTAGGGCATGTGTCATATCTTTTGTAAAGAACTGGGAGAAATGTCTTCCTTTTGCGGAGTTCTCCTACAACAACAGTTTTCAATCCAGTTTGGGCATGGCACCTTTCCAATTCCTGTATGGGAGAACATGTCGAACTCCGCTGAATTGGACAGAAACCGGCGAAAGACAATTCTTTGGTCCGGATATGATCCAAGAAGAAGAAGATCAAGTTTGCATAATTCGAGAGCGTCTGAAGGCCACCCAATCTCGTCAGAAGACCAACTATGATCGTCATAATCTTGATATTCATTATGAGGTTGGTGATCAAGTTTATCTACGGGTCACTCCTCTGAAGGGTGTCCATCGATTCAGTATGAAAAGCAAATTGGCTCCTCGCTGCGTTAGTCTGTTTCGCATTCTCTCCAAGCGGGGTGAGCTTGCCTACAAACTAGATCTACCTTCAACTTTTCCAGAGGTACATGATGTTTTTCATGTGTCTCAACTCAAGCGTTGCTTCAAAGATCCCATTCGTGGTGTGGACCATGAAACTTTGGATCTCCAAGATGATCTAACCTACTGAGAATAACCTGTTCGTATTCTTGATAAAACCGAGCGCAAGACTCGTCGTCAAACCATCAAGTTCCTGAAAGTTCAATGGTCTCATCACTCTGAGTCAGAAGCAACCTGGGAACGCGAAGATCGTCTTCGATCTGAGTACCCTGCCTTCTTTTCTAAAACCTAGGAATATCGGGTCGAGATTCTTGTAAGTGGGGTAGAGCTGTAACATACCACCTTTTGTGTAATATTAATAAAGACATGTTTGAGCATTGCATGCATGCATAATAATTGCACTTCGGTTTAAACAAACAAACACAAATAAAACCCTAATTTTGCTTCCTCTCAAAACCATTCAAATGGTTTACCTATTTTGAAAACTATCAAAACAAATGGAGCCCAAATAGTATAGAGGGCCCCTTAGGGTTTTCAGATATTATATAAAAGTTTCTGTAATTTGAAAATATTCAAAACATATTTGAATTGAAAATATAAAAGGAAATCGGAAAAACAGAAAAAGAAAAACAGTTTCTGGAAAAAAACTAGCTAACCTATCTCTACTGGGCCGAGCCCACCTCTCCTCTCCTCTCTCTCTCTGCCACCAACAGCGGCAAATAGGACCACCTGCCCAGAGCAGCCTCCGGCCCGTCTGCATGACCCTTCATTTCGCGTTGTCTTCGTCGACGACGAGCAAGCAGCTCCATGTCGACACCGCCGCCGTCCGTCATCGCTGGCGAGCGCCGCGATTCGTGCCGCCGCCCCCGAGCGCCTATATGACCCCCAGAGCTGCCGCTGATGAACCCTAGCCCGCCACTTCCCCCTCTCTCTAGCTCTCCTGCGCCATGGCCGACGAACCCTAGCTCTGCCGCCGTGTCGCCCCGCCGTCTTCGGCCACCCCACGCCAAGCCAAGGCCACCGTTGGACGCGCCTCGCCTCCCTCATCCTTCCCCTCGAACCTCGCATGCTGGGACGCCTTCCTCTTCCCGGAATCGAGCTCGAAGCACCGACGGTCGCCGCAGTTCCCGCTGTCGATCCGTCGCCGTCCGGCCTCCCCGAGCCTCGCCACCACCCCTGTCGTGCTCGCGGTGAGCCCACGGTGCTAACGCACCCCTCCGTTTGCCCCCTCCCCCTATGTGTTGTCTTCCCCGCGAGAGCCCGACACCGCCGCCGCTTGCCGTCGTTGCACCGCCGTCTCCGGTTACCATTTCCAGGTGGCGCTGCCACTATCTTGCTCCCCGCGACACCCTCTCTCTAAAACGCGCATCCGCGCATCCAGGCGCGCTCGAAATCGATGGATCGAGCATTGATCTGAGGATGAGCTCCATTGCTGATGTCATGATGACATCAGCATGAGGCAATAATCCATTTCTTTTATTTTAATTGTTTTGTAATTATTTATGTAAATGAAAATCCCTGACAGGTGGGCCATACCTGTAAGAGTTTTAATCTTTTCTGTAAATGTTTTTTGAAATTAATAAAAGTCTGACATGTGGGCCCAAGTTTGGAAATTATTTTAAATATTCCAAAAATGATTTAAAATGAATTAAAATTGGACAAAATCATAACTAATTCATTTTAAATCAGAAAAATACAAATAATATACCAAAATGTTCAAAAAAATTAAACCTATCTAACTAAGCTATAATCATACATTGTTAACCAACTTTGATGGCAAGTTTAATTAGAAGAACCAGTTGAACCCCATAGGTGATTCCGAGGATCTCCATGTTCTAGGGTTTGGACCTCTCGGACCCTGTTTAAAATGAGCAAGCATGTTCTAGGATTCTTTTCAACACTATATAACTTGTCATATCATCCATATCGTATGAGAATTGCACATGCCATGTGTTGAGTGTTGCTTTTCCTTTTCCGGTGAATGGTTCTCGCGAATAGGAACCGAACCCGAAGCTGAAGTCAACGCCACCGAAGGGCAGTATCAGTCCAACAAAGGACAAGGCAAGCGAAGCCCCACTCATACATATGAATCCTATGTTTACAAAGTATTTCATTCTAGTCATATGCATTTGGTTCAATAGTCTTTTATCAGTAGATAGAGTAATCCTATCTGATGCATGTTTCCCCTTGTGAACTAAATACCTGATCCACTGCTCCTAGCATAACTAGGGTTCAGCTTATGAGAATTTCTAGTGCCACAGTTCAGTCAAGCTTAGCCATGCTTAGTGGTCTGATGTTGATCATTCAGATGATGCACTGGAGATGCGAATGAACCTAGTATGGTAGGATGATGTGATGTGATCGGAGATGAATACTAAACATGCTAAGGCTTGTATGGGAGGCCACGTGGGTTGTGGTTTTTGCAGTCCCATACTTGCCACCCCTAGGACCCGATGTTCTTGCGTCTTGAATTAAGACGAGCGTACAACCACACGGGGGGCTGGAAACCCCCTCGACCAACTAACTTGCCTAGTAGATTCCATGAGTCACATAGTTCGGTCTTTCCATTCGACATACGCATCTTGGTTATTCTTGAATGGAGGTGAAGGAGGTGCATTCATAACAGGTAGGTAAGCGTGGCCGGGAACAAGAGATGCCCGACATTCGTTATCTTGAACCCGACGCACATCATTAGGAACCGGCTTCTGGACTTGACCCGTTACGGCGACATCTCCCTAGTGTGTGACTCATGGTCTCGGCGAAAGCAAGGTAAAGTTCGTGGTC
Organism: Avena longiglumis; assembly: GCA_030063025.1. NCBI lineage: Eukaryota > Viridiplantae > Streptophyta > Magnoliopsida > Poales > Poaceae > Avena > Avena longiglumis. The sequence continues at coordinate 139,562,547 of CP125976.1, forward strand.
AACCACTCTCTGGCGGCCTTCCAAGGAAGAGGGCTAATAATTTGGCATTAAGAATCGGTTGGTACGTGTGGGTAAAGTTGTGCACTCCTACAGGGTTATTAATCTTTTCAAAAAGTCGTGTCCACGGTTATGGACGACTTGGGAACGGACGTGAAGATCATAGAGAACTATAACCGAATGATAAAACATGCCAACTAATGTTAGATCCGGAGTACTTCCTCGGGGTTGTTTGAGGGGGTAGTCCAGGAAGATAGGTTCACTTGATGATGGTTCTTGGTGGATATCGAAGATGACTTCGAAGAGCTTGAGTTGTAGTCTTCTTATCCCCTTTTGAAAATGATCTGGCTAGACGAGTTTCTTCTCCCTCTTGTTTTGAAAACAAAACATGGCTTTATGAAAAATAACTCCACTAGCCATAAGTCTTGCGGAGTACACCCTGTACTCAGCCTTCCCTCGTTGATGTTTTTCTACAGATGAAGTTACTCCAACTGAAGGTGGTTTCTACGTCAAGGCCATTTAGTAGTCGGTTCCTAAAGAGCCTCAGGATCTATGGAAGGGTCACTATCGCATTTATGGCCTCTTAGGCCCTTTGCTAAGTTTGTTGTTTAGAACAACTTGTTTGCTTCCGTTGTTTGTTGTAATGATGGGTCTGTGACCCCTGGCTTGTATGACTGGTTTGTAACTCTTTTAAGAGTTTACCTTATTAATGTATGGTTTGTATGTTCTGTAATGTTACCGATCTTTCCCTGCACGCTTCGGAATTTAGGTTAGGCTTATATCAGATGAAGATCTAGTATTTGTCTAGCCCTGATCCCGGGTCGTGAAAATACTTAAGGAAGGACACATTCTTTTCTTGATATTTAAATGAGGGATCATCTTATTATGCTAATAAAACGCCAAACAAGCAATATAAGATGCAATTAAACACCACATGTTTATAAGTGAAATGATATGGTTCCCGCACTAGATCTCCATCATGTGCATCGTGGTATGATCACTATCATAACTCTATGTGTCAGGCCAAGGTCTATGGAACTTACACGCTATGTGTGTTCTAATAGTATCGACTTATACATCACCATATCATGACACTAGCCCAACAACAATCTAAACTAGACGCCTCTAATTTATCCATTGCAAGTTTTACGTGGCTTAGGGATTTCGAAGATAGAACCGTTCTTACCTACGAACATGAACCACAACGAGGATAACCAAATTGGTGACAACTCGTTGCGAATTAGATATTGACTATAGTAGGAGAGACAGACACCCGCTAGCCACTTATGCAAAACTAGTTGCATGTAAAGCGTGGAACAGGTCTCATGTGCGAGGACATGTAAAGTTTGTCCGGCTGCTTCATCCCACTATGGCACCAATATCCAAAATACAACTAAGAAGCAATAATATGATCATCATCGCCCACATACTCATATGTGTACTACCCGTGTAAAGCATCTACGCATAGATCCGACTCTGATACCACTGAAGGGTTCGCAGCATAGAAAACAAAAAATTCCTACGATGGGAACAACTATGTACCAAGATCTATCTACTAGATACAAACAACGGGCAGATGCATATCCATAAAGAACATACCCTTGAAGACCGACAAAGCTTAACGAGTCCAAACTCGTGGTTGATGTAGACGATCCCTTGTCGATCTCAAGATTGAGAGAAAGTCCTTAGCACCGCAACTCAGCGGCGCAATCGTGCTCGCACACACGTCGAGGCACCGAGCAACCTCCGCCTCCTCGCTCCAGCGATGCAGCGGAAGCACAACTCTTTCTTGCCGAATAGCCACCGGGAACATGTATATCGCTAGTCCGAGACCATGGGGGATAAATACTAGAGGGGAGAGAGATCCTTCACGAGGAGGTGTAAGTGAGAGAGAGGAGAGGGGCTCCTTTTATAGGAGGAGGGGGGCACCCAAGGGGGTGGCCGCCGGCCATGTGGGCTTCCCCCTCCCCTCCTTCATTCATGTGGGTGGACACTCCACTCACTCAAATGCCTTTCAACTCCCTCCACTCAAAAACCCACTCAAATTCCCATTAAATTTCCACCAAATTTAATGTGAACTATCATTAAATAAAACTCCTTTTATTTATTCAGAATTTTGTCAATTACTTTAAAGAAAAACATTCACATATAACCCCTTGCTAGTATTTCATTTCACATGTGAAAACACTTTCGGCAATTTCACCTGAAAACCCGTTTTGGTATCTAGTGAAATAAATTCCTATGCTTGTTATTCTTTTCGGCATGAAACTTTTGCTCCAAATGGATGTCGGTGTCTCTTAAGTGTGTCACCCTATGGTTCGCGAATAATGTGGACATGATCGATACCCCTCTCGGATCAATAATCAGAAGCGGGATCTGGAGACCCATACTGACTCCCACACATTCAGCGATGACTTTCTTGTGATCGCGAGAACCTTTTACGCTAGTATCTTAATCCCTTTGTTTCGCGATATATTACATGTCCGAGATCCGATCATCGGTATATCCATACTTAGTTTGATCTCGTTACTGACATGCACTCTTTTATCGTTCCCGTGATATAACATTCTAGTGATCAAATCACTTGCTTGCAAGCTAATCAATGTGATATCACTGAGAGGGCCTAGAGCATATCTATCCGTCATCGGGATGAACAAATTCCACTCTCGATCCATGTGCCTCAACATAACACTTTAGTAGTTCTGAACCCATCTTTATAATCACTTCACATTGTGACATTTGATGTTATCAAGAAACTCTTTCGGTGTTAGTGATTGACATGATCTCATGGTCTAAGGATTAGGATCACTTCGTAAGTTGTTATAGCAATATAAAGTCAATGAATTTAATCGTAATGCTATACTTCGGATGAATGTTCATCACACGAATACACTAATGTTGTGACCTCGTTATTAACAACATCCAATGTCTATGATCAGGAAACCTTGATCATCTTGTTAATCAACGAGCTAGTTTATAAGAGAGGCATAACTAGGAAATTTATGTTTGTTTATTAAACACACATGTATTAACATTTCCGTATTAATACAATTATAGGATGCAAAATAAACATCTATCATATACTTGGAATATACATAATAACCACTTTATTATTGCCTCTCAAGGCATATTCCCTTCAATATAGTAGCTAGATGGTTGTATCTCCTCCTTGTGCTTTCATGTATAGATCTTGTGAGCTCCGTTCATGATCAAGATCTAATCTATTTGTAATCATGCATGTTGTGTTTGCGGGGATCCGATGGATATTGAGATTACTATATCAGATTGATTAATGGTTTTGTCTTTATGATTATATCATGTCTGTGTTGTTTGTGATCTTGCATGCTCTCGTTGTTAGTAGCTATCTTGGCCAAGTAGTTGCTAGTGACTCCAAGATGGGGTATTTATGCTTGATAGTGGGTTCATGCCTCTAGTTTCCAAGGAAAGTGACAGAAATCTCTTCGATTGTAGATGTGTTGTTGCCACTGGGGAGAAAACAATGGTCTCTTGTTCATGGAGCAAGTGGATTGTTTACCTTACACACTTTGCTTAAAGCAGTTGTCTATTGCTTGCAACTTAATACTGGAGGGGGTTCGGATGATAACCCAAAGGTGGACTACTAGTCATAGATGCAGTTGGATGACAGTCTATGTATCTTGTTGTATTGCCCAATCGAATCTGATAGGATCTTTTTGTCTAGTATTGCATTTTTATGCCTTGCTCAGTTCCTGTCAATTTTCCTGCTATAATTTGTTTACCCTTAATGCGATGTTGTTTATCTAAGGAGAGAACATCTAGTGAACTATGGACCCCGGTCCAATCTTTACCATTGATACATCTTCCACTGTTTACTTGTTGCAAACCACCATTACCTTCCATACCATATAGTTAATCCTTTGTTACAACAACCGTTGAGATTGACAACCTCACTGTTAGTTGGGGCAAAGTCTTGAGTTTGTGTTGTGCAGGTCTCCACATTGTTTGCAACACCTGTGTGACGTTTCCTTCCTCATACTGGTTCGATAACCTCGGTTTCTTACTGAGGGGAGACTTGCTACTGTGCTGCTTCACACCTTGCTCTTGGGGTTCCCAACAGGCTCCACATCAACTGAGCCATCACTCCACGGCAAAAAATTTCAGGGCCATGCTCTTTATGATTTTGGTGGTGTGGAATGTCATCTCAAAAGGTTGTAACTCGACGGACCACTCCGCCATGCAGTCGGTGGCGTTGGGGTTGCGCAGAACCATCTCCATAGGGTATTTTGTGACGACCTTGATGGGGTGATCTTGGAAGTAGTGGCGCAACTTCCTAGAAGTGATGAGGAGTGTGTAGAGTAGATTCTACTACATAGTGAAGTGCTCGCGTGTGTCACGTAGCACCGTGCTAACGAAGTAGACAGGGTACAGAGGCTTGGCTCCTTATAGTTTTATAAATAACCTATATAGTATGATAAATATTCATGTTAGTACATGATTAATTATCTAGTGAACACTAATTGATATTTTCGATGATGTGCAAAGCTTGAGTCGCTTTTGCTCATAACCCCTTCTTGGTCTGCCTTGATTGTGACCCCCTTCTTCTTGCTTTGATTATTTACCACAACCTCATTTTCATGTATGAACTTGGATGATTAGGAGACACTAAAATAAACCACCAATAATTTCCATGCATTTCCTAAGGTTAGAGGTACTGCATGATTCAATTAGTCGTGATACTTACCCTCTCCGACCCTCGCCGATCCGGCTACTCTGCTCCATGGACTGCTTACTTGCTTGCAGGCGCTGGTCGGATGAACCCTTGCCCACCCAGCTCCGCTGCTCCATCAGCTGCCTAGTTCCTTGCGGGCGCTTGTCGGATAAACCCTCATCGATCCACATCCTCTACTCCATGGGCTGCTTGGTTTCTTGCGGGCACTTGTCGGATGAACCCTCGCTCGTCTGCTCCATGGGCTTCTTGGTTGCTTGCGGGGACTGGTCGGATGAACCCTCGCCAACCCTGCCCCTCTGCTCCATGGACTGCTTAGTTGCTTGCGGTCGCTGGTCGGAGGAACCCTCGCCAACCCTTCCCCTCTGCTCCATGGGCTGCTTATTCGCTTGCGGGCACTGGTCGGATGAACCCTCGCCTACCCAGGTCCTCTGCCCCATGAGCTGCTTAGTCGCTTGCGGGTGCTCGTCGAATGAAGCCATGAAGCCGCCAGTTGGCGAGGGCAGTGCCAATGAGCAGAAGTTGGCAGGAGAGTTTGAGTAGAGGACAACACAGGCTTTGCGTGAGAGGGATCCAGCTAGCTAGTGGCTAGCCAGCTAGGAGGGATGGGTGGGGCAGGGGCGACCAGAATTGGCTAGTTCTCAGTAGAATTGCTATGGCTCTGTCGATCTGTAGTACCAGCAGGAGAGGCGATCATGCATGAGTCGAAACCATGACCTGGTGCTCTCGGTCGTGAGTGTACAACCCCTCCCACAATTATTTCTGTGAAAAATGTGCAACTACACCGTCGAAAAAGTGATAGGGATCCAGAGACGGTCCAAAGATTATGGGGGGCCCTAGGGCAACATGAAATGAAGGGTCCCTATTTTAAAGTGTCAGAGCTTCCTTAGGGTCAAGGGGGGCAATGGCCCCCCCTTACTACAAAAAAAATATTAGAGATATATTTAATATTTATACAAAGTTTTTAAATATTACTCAAAATTTATGTATGATTTGCATTCTTGGACGTCTCAACTATGCTTGCCAAGCGCCACCACTTGTTAACAAAGTAAGGACTTAAGATATTAGTATTCAGTAAAATAAGTATTACTGTGATGCATTAAAAAATTAAATAATCCCTACATCTATATTCTCTAGAAGTTGTGGGAACAAGAAAAAATATTAAAAAATGTTAGAGTTTTTTTTTAAAGTAGAGTCATGATAGGTATAGCTTAAACCATCTATATATTTTTAGATAACCATTTATATTTTTTAAAGTATTTTAAACTGTTGGACTTCAAAAATACTAGTAGACTATTAATTAAAAAATTGTGGGCCGAGCCCCTAAACCATGGGCCCTGGGTGAGCACCCCTTTGCCCTGACATATGGGACGGCCCTGCAGGGATTCCGCATGTATACGTTAGTTTTTGTCAGTTGGGTTGCTTTTAAATTTCGAACTGCCTCATCGATAGACTGGCAGTGTCCATCACTCACGTCGCGTGCCTCTCTACTCTCTATTGTGAGTGCCCCTCTTAGGATGATCATGTATATAATACTAGTGTATGATATTATCTTCATAGTACATGGTATCATATGGTAGTATCATATTAGTACTATATTTAATGATTTATAGGATCTCAATCCAATACCACATTTGAGTTCTTGCACATATTATTTTTAGGTTCTTGTCAGGGGAGTAATCGTTTTCTTGAAAAAAAAAATGACTTTACACGTTTTGTGAGGTTGCTTCCATCCTAATAAAGTCATGCATGACGTACGTGCACTAATGCAAAACAAACCAATTAAGCGATCGATCTTTGCAATATGGTGATTGATGACATGCAAGTTCTCCACAAAAATGTCTGAACCAACGGAGCTATGATCTTTTTTTTCCTAAACCAACCACTTTATCGACTTACCGTCAACCGATTGACTCAATCAACCACCAAGGAATTGCAGGGTTTAATTCTGTCTGGTCCATAGTTGTCTACTCCATTTCCATGAATAGTTTCTACTTGGTCCAAACGACACTAGTTTTTTATAAGGCTGGTCATAATGATAATATCATACATCTTGTATCATGCGTATGATACTGATGCGTCGATTTGAAGGACGATCTCTAAAGAGATCTTTCAAGGTTTGCACCTCCTACCTACATACTACCTCCATTCCGGTTTATAATTCGTACTTCGACAAAAAATTTGACTGGAAATTTGGCCAACAAAATACAAACTATATTTACAAAAATTATATCATTAGATTCATATTCAAAATACGTTTCTAATAGTATAATTTTTGTGACATATGATTCATATATTGTTAACTAAATTTACGATCAAACTGTTTTTTTAAAACAGTATTAGCCCTATAATCCAGAATAGAGAGAGTATATGAAACTACCATTATGGTCAGCCTAAGAGTAGGGGACAACTACAGGCTAGGCTGCTAGATGTACTTGCCACTCAAAGTCCTATAAAAGCAGCCACCATCCCTTGGGCTATTTAATTCTATTTATATTTTTTATTATTTTTAAAACTTTCTATATTGTTTTGGTGATTATTAATAGAGTAGTGAAATTTTTGCAAAAAAAAAAAGAAAAAAAAAGAACTGTTTGTTAGAGCATGTACAATCCAAGGTGCTTAGAACGGTGCTTAAAAAAATTAATCGATTTTTTTTAGCACAGATGCTTATTTACACTAGATAGATGCCTATCTAAGCACCTCTTCTATAGAAATAAGCACAGATGCTTAGTAAAATGGTTGATTTATTTTTATAAACACTCATCTAAGCATCTCCCATTATACATGCTTTTATACCATGATCTGCTGTAAAATTTACAAACGTTCTGCATCGTGTTCCAACCATGTGCAATGTCTACTCCACCGAATCCATTTCCACTGTATGTGGCTTATCGTACATGACTTTGCAGAGGAAATTGTTCAGACCACAACTGACATTAAATAAACATCTGCCATAATTTTGCTACTCTCTCCATTCACAAATCACAATCACATTGCGTTTTAAGTTCGGTTAAAGTTAATCTTTGTGATTTTTTACCATATGTTAAGAAGAAAATCAACATCAATAATACAAAATCTATTGTATTATAATTGCCCTAAAGTATTTTTGGTATTCTATGCTTTTGAAATTATGGATAGTGATATTTTTTACTTATATTTTTGGTCAAACATTATAAATTTGGCGTTGACTAAATCCAGGAGTGGTAATTGTGAACGAAAAGGGTACGTTTCATGGGAATCAAGCTTGTGCGAATCTGCCCCTCATCGGGGCAGTTTTTCTTTGACATGGAACACCATGCACTCCATTTAACTTGTGGACTCGACCAAATCGTCGGCCACTGCTGCATGAGTTACATCCCTTGGGAGATCGGTCAACCGCACATCATTGTTACAAAAGACTTTCCTAATAACAAGGTTTACCAGCACATGCGGTGGTTTATTACAGGAACGAGGTTTGAAAATCACATGGTACTCGATGAACCCTAAATTGAGAAGAATTTTTGCTTCTCGGAAGAGAACGCCTCTTGATGCTCTGTCACGCGAGAAACAGGTAACCGCTTGTTGCAGGCCTAAACAATCTGTTGAGAAGATGATACGGCCCATTCCAAATTGCTCTGCTAATCCGATCGCTTTCAGCAGCGCCACTGCAGCAATATGATCACAGCTACTAGCAACACCGAAGAGGACATCTCCATCAGGTGCTCTCAGAAGAAAAAAAAAGCAGCGCCACTGCCTCTGCGTGCATGACATCAGCAAAATGATCACAGCAGCTACTAGCAACAGCGAAGAGGACATCTCCATCAGGTGTTCTTGCGATACAATCCCATCCACCCTTGCTAGTGTCCTTGACCAAGGAGGCATCCACGTTGATCATAACAATTATGTTTTTTAGGAGAAAATTGGGCTAAAACCTACAATAACAACAGGGTCAAACTCACCCAAACACGAACAATACAGGGGCAACTCCCACACACATCGACATCCAAGGCTAAGAGAAGACCCACGGAGACATATGAAAGAACACACCAAACACGACCACTCTACACCGCGTCGACAAAGACAAGTAAAGAGACATCCAACAACCAACAGCAGACGTATTTCCTGTAGCACCCCTCTACTTGGTTGATTTCTCCTTCCCAAATGCTATTCTTGGCCTAACACCACCTCTCAAGGACTTAACCTTACATCCTAATGATTTGTTGGATCCAGAATAGGCTGCAATCAAGGTGGCGAGAAAATCGAAATCTCTCTAGCAACGACAGCTCTAGGTACAGGAGTCAACAGTCCTGACTTAGCAACCCCATCACATATGGGGACCACAAACCTGCCAAACTCAGGTGAGAGAGAAACTACAACATCAACATCATCGCTCTTGTCAAAATCAAGCGCCCGAACCACGATCAAGCCCATGCCCTCGCACTCAGAGGCAACCAACACAACAGGTCATGATGACGGATCACGGGAGAGAGACAACCGAAGAGTTTCTCCTCCTCAATCACAGACTATGTCTGCTCAGAGGAGTCAAGCGCAGCCGAATCTTGCGCTTCGACGAGCCCCAGACCATCAGAAGGGCATGCATCCGCCGGCTCCAGAGAATCAGCACCACGCACCAAGAACAACTTGAGAGCTGCCACCTCTTCACGGAGGGGGCGAGACGCCTCCTTGACGCGGACATCAACAAGCCGAAGGAGCTCCATGCGCAGCAAGGCGACCTGGGAATGAAATAGAGAGTCCAAAGTGGAGTTAACCTTGAACTTCTTGCAACACCTAGGAGACGGTCTTGGCGGCTCCGCTAAAATCACCGACGAGTGGCCCATGACCTCAGCCCAACTCTAGGACAATGACAGACGACGAGGTTGAGCATATGAATAGAGGCTCCGCTGGTAGGGAGCATGGGAGACCGGAGAAGGAGCACAAGTTACCACCTCATATTCAATAGCGGCAGGAAAGCGAGCATGACAGAAATGCTCCCGATGAGAAGGACAACAACAGCGGATGCATTTGAAGGGTCCACGGCATGTGCTGACCTGGTGGTCACGCTCGAGGCACCAAAATCATCTTCCCCGAGCCCAACGCTTGAAGGAGAGGCTATGCTTGAGGCCTTCCTTTTGAAGCAAGGACACTGGCTTGCAGTCAGGGCGGCCACCCCGACCCACCTACACCCAGCCTTCCTCATCACCAAGAGCAGCAGTTGCATCACAGATGCCTGTACAGGGCTACGCTTGAGCCTTCTCCTCATGGTGCACATCAGCAGTGCCGCGAACCAAGCCAGAAACTACGCATTTGGTGGAGGCCAACAACATTTGTGGAGCCAACTCTTCATCGTCGTTATCCTCTTAAAATCTCAAAGAAGCATCCAAAAGTAGGCTCGGAGCTGGCAGCACGGCACCAGGAGGAAGTGGCACTTTGGAAAAGGCAAGACCTCCTGAGGGAGCCAACAACAACGACAAGTACCCAATCCCATCAACCATCACAGCAGGGTTGCACAACAATCCATCGGGAGGGCAAGAACCTGCGGGAGGCTTACGGAAGCAACGATCATTGCACGTCTGACCACCAGCATCTAAGCCTTCCTCGGCTTTTAGAGCAGCAGCTGCACAAACTGCTTCGGTGAATGTGAATGCTAACAAGGTCTGCGACACAAACTCCACAGTAGCAGCTGGAACATAGGGAGACCCGGGAGCCTGTGACGGATCAGCCACCGACAGAGGTGCATGGGGACGAGAAGGACTGCCTCCGATGCCGGGAGAGGTCTCAACCTAAGTGCACGACATCGGTGCCGTCAGCCAAGCTTGTTCGGGCCATGGATCTTGCGGAGGAGGCGGCGAGGCAGGAGTTGGCTGCCACTTCTAAATCTAGACGGTGCCTCACCGCATGCCACCCTCCTAGTCCTGTCTCCACCTCCTTGCCCGCATGCCGTCCTATAGAGCTCCACTCCTGTCAACAACCGGCCATCGACGTGCAGTCGCCTCGTCCTAACCATGGTCATTTCCGCTAGTGCACCAGTGTCCATGTTGATCCCCTGCTCGACACGCCGCCCGCTGCGCCGGTTTAAGCATGCACTGCTACTCGCTACTCCGATGTGCACCGCCCTCGGCCTTTATCTCTCAACCAGACGGCGCCCAGCTACCCCGGTCCAGCTTGCAGGCCAGCATCGAGGACAATGGGCTTATAGCTCCTATGCGACGTCTTTACGTAGAATTAGAAGGAACGCTACATCGTTGCAAAGAATAGCTCGCATGCGACACTTCTGAAGCGGCAAATAGCTCCCGTGTGACACTTCCACTTAACCCCACGAGACCGTCAACGAATTCGAATCAGCTGAGCACAGTAGGACCCACAACCTCTCCACGTCACGGCGGAACTCACCTGATGTCCACCTCATATCGTGGGACCCACGCTGTGGTTGAAGAGAGCAGTTGGCCCCGATCCGTCCCCGCACCCGAGCACTCCCGCCACCGTTCCAAAGATCTCATCCCTTCGCTTTTCTCCGCGAGCAAGTGCGACAACGCCGGCGAGGGATGTCGAGCTCTGCTTCAGCCTCCCTCCGCTCATGGCCTTGGTATGATGCGGTGCCGATGAGGAGGTGACCCGATTGCCCCCGTACCGCGCCCCTGAAGTGGCTTGTCACATCCACCGACAAGAACGACAACATTGGCCGGGAATTTTGAAGTGTGCCACGGAGTTCTTGATGTTGGACCAGCGTAGTATATACGAGCAAATGGATTCATCCGTTCGTTGAGTGCAGGCCCGCAGCTCCTCGATCAAAGCTGGCCTCTTGCTGGTGCCTTTAAAGTTTTGAATGAAACTGTACGCCAGCTCCTCCCAGCTTCAGATGGAGCCTGAGGACAGGCTGCTTAACCAGATTCGGGCTACGCCTGTCAGCTGCAGTTGAAGGCATTGCAGGGCGGTGTTCTTGTTTCCGCCGTGGATCTTAACGGATGACAGGTGGTCGCTGAGCCATGCTTTTGGGTCCTCCGTCCCGTCAAACTTCGGAGTGTCTGAAGGAAGCTTGAAATTTTTCGGCATCCGCATTTTCCGAATAGATCTGCAGAAGCATCGAGCTCCACAGAGTTCTCCGTCGTCGTCCTCTTCATCTTCGGTTGAGCACGCGCGCTTGGCACGTGCCTTGTCGACCTTTCATTGGGCAAGGTCGTTTCGAGCGTCATAGTCGCGGCTGCGACGCCTTGGGCTCTTGTGTCGTCGAGGTAGATCGTGTTCGTCTTCCTCCTCATCGGATGAAGGTGTGGGGCTATGGTTGAATCTGACCGTAGCCTTTTTCTTTGGCTCCATGGGAGCTTCCTCGTGGAGCGCAGCTCCGACGAGTCCGAGTCCGGCTAGTGCGGACTTATGCATAGCTCTCTTCGGGTCCCCCACCGGAGGTGCATGGGACACGAGATATGTGGTGGCTGCTTTGATCGCAGCTTGTGGTGTCTTCGGTATGACGTTGTCGTTGGCATCCATCTCCATGAAGGACGTATTGAGGGTTCGGGTGACCTCACGGCGTGCAGCGGGATCCATGTGCTCTGTGCGAGAGCGATGCTTGTTGGCGTTGTTGCCATGCGAGCTAGAGCCTCCAGCGGCGGAAAGCGCAGCTCTCCGCGTGCTAGACTCCGAAGCTACTTGTTTCTTTTTGTCAAGCTCCTCCTGCAGCTGCACCTGCCTGTTGTGTTCGCCGATGAGGAGGAGGTGATATGCCATCAGCAGGTTCCGTGAAGAATTCACGGGTAGGATCTTGTTGCCCTCTATGGCTTCGCGTGCCTAGCGCCAGCCATCCTCGTTGAGGTTAATCCTATTGTAGGCTGCATTGTCGCCCTCGTTGGGCGGGAGAGATGGTTCCCTCCTGTTTCCTCTGTTTTCTCCCTCTGGGTTGGGTGGTGGTACGTGGGCACCCGAACCTGGTGGTTGTTGTTCCACGTCGCTTTGGATGACCACGGCGCACTGATAGCGCCCGCGGACTGGATCGCTGCTGCCGCAGCTTTCGGATCTGGAATCGTAGGTTCCTTCATCCGATGGGGGCCGCACAGATCTGAATTGCAGCTGCTGCTATCGTATGACTCGTCTGTCATCGTTGACGTACGTAGCACGCTGGGATGCGAAGCCCATGAGGCGGGCCTGATTGATGGCAGTGGCACCCGCTCTGGGAGGCAGAGAGTGCATGTATGTCCCACCTGGAAGCAGACACTACTAGAGAAAATCCTATCCGAGGCGCACCTAAAAGCCTATCCGAGGCGCATATCATATGCGCCTCTAGCTTCAAGCCACGGGTATTTTTTATGAGGCACATATCATATGCGCCTCGCATATGTGAAGTATAGGAGGCGCATATCATATGCGCCTTGCATATGTTTTACAATGCGCCTCGTATATTTATAGTATATGCGCCTCCTATAGTATCCTATATGCGCCTCCGGTAATATTTTCAAAATTCAAGTTTTACAGACCACTATAAATAATAATATACAGATATTCAAATATACAATATAGTCCAGAATACAGTATAAAGAGCACAGAATTTTTCAGAAACTTGCAATTTGCCAAAGCATAATAGAACCAACATAAATACAATACATTACACATCAATCATGACATACAAGTTCATACATCAAGTGTTTGTGCCACAAGTTCACACCTCCGAGTACAAGTTCACAATCACATTACACCTCCGAGTACAAGTTCACAATCATATTACAACTCCAACGACGTAGCTCTACCTAGATGAAATAGAACACATAACCTACCATGAAGAGCAACAAGGTGGTGATCACGAGGAACTTCATCCATGTCTTCCTTCCATGCCTCCTCCACTTCTCTTCCGCCACCTCTCTACTCTCATAGTCTTGGTAGTTGTTGCCCGAGAAGTTGTTCACTTGCTTCTGGCAGTCTTTCCACTCCTCGTACACACCTGGAACCCGACCGATGTACACGACATAACACCTCCTCGCCATCTCCTACACATAATAAAGATGATATTACTTATGTCGGTGGAAAGCAATAGCTAGCTCACAAGATTTCTCGACTTTTCACGCCTTGATACCAACCCTCTCTTTGAACTCGGGCATATCTAGGATCGATTATCATGGGAGTGGTCTAGAAATAAGGTGAAAAGTTTGATAAACAATCGGCAACATTAGTACTTGGATTAGTGGGTGGCAATGGAGCAGCTCCTTGAGCTGGGTTGCTTGGCCTAGAGTCAAGCCTCTAGAATGCTGTGGTATACTACATAGATTACAGAAAAGACTATAGTTAGAATAAACATTCAGTAATGAAAATAAATGTATCATATCATGAAAATTGAGTGAAACTACAATAGCCAAGACATGTTCCAAATTTGTTTGAGCTTTCTCTCTAATATGAATATATCCAGAAAATGCCCATACATCTCGCATGTAAATTTGTAGAACACAATCAAAAGATCAATACTTATGCAAGACCGAGGGCGGATCAATGGTTTATCTACCATCTTTTGCCTCCTCGTACATGTTTAGTACCCAGCATCGTGTATGCTTCACCACCGATGTTGCTATCCAACAAACATCAGTGTTGATGCCAAACCGCCGTGTAAAAAGCTTACATATATATAAGGTAGCATTGTGCTATTTACCATAAAATAGCATGCAATCAATATAGCGTGGCATGTAAATATGTATGAGTTAGGTGTCAATTTACGCAGCTTTTACCAGCAGTAATTAGTGGAGAAGAATAGTCACTAGACCAACATGCTACAATAAGATGTATGGTAAATTGGAAATCAGAAGATTAAATGTACAGATATCATCATATAAGTGATTGCAATTCGGATATTGGAAAATGTCATATATTAACTGGTAACATTACCCCACCAAACATGTTGTGGACAAAATTGCAAGACAGGAACCACAATTGCACCCAAAAGCTGAACTAAGTCAGTAGTGCACATCATCGTAAATGTGCATAATTGAGGAAAGTAGAGAATGAAGAGAACAGTTGCTCGACAGATGCCAAGACCCGGAAGGATAACTGAATCAACACAGTAAATGTAAAATAAGGGCATAAGTCCTGTATGCCAGTCAAGGCATGAGTCCTAGATGCCAGCCAAATGATTCGGCGTGGCACTGTGGCTACATAGAGAAGAAGGTTACCATCTACGACGCGCTTGCGAGCATCGCTGAGGCTGTCCCATTCCGGAGAATTCCTTATGGCGTTGAAGGCCTGGTATATGGGCTTGCTCTGCCCCAGCCTTAGATAGAACTTCACCTTCTCGGGCTGTTAAGATTCAAGATCGAGGCAGGTCAGGTGGTGTGGTGGCATAGCATATGAAACACATTTTTATTAAAGACGTAAAACAACAGATAGCATCACCCTCTACCCTCTGGCGATCAAGCCTGGTACCTAACCAGTGGTGGTACCTCCATTAAGCCGTAAGCCCGGAAGCAGGATGTATCAGTCGTGAGCATGCTGGATGATTCATGATATTTGGAACCAGGTGACCAGATTCGCCAGGCTTAAATCTATAATAATTTATATATATATGCTGGAATATTTGTGGAGCGAGATGCATAAAGATGGTCAGACCCGTCAGCAGGATTAAATTGGAACCAGGGGCGCGGCAGGAGGGCATGAGAGTAAGAGGAGGAGAGCGGGTACCTGGACGTCCTCGACGGCTGCGCGGAGGTCAGCAGAGTCCTTGACGGCCTTGAGGTGGTCGACGACGTTCCAGACGACGTCGAGCCTGTCGGTGATGCGCTCGAGTGGGACGACGAGCTTGCCCCACGCCGGCTCCACGCCCTTCTCGAGCGCCTCTAGCTCGCCCTCATGCGGCAGCCAAAACCAGTCAGATCCAGACGACCGAGTGTATCACCAGGTCGGCCAGAAGGCCTGGCTTTAGGGCGAGGAGGCGCGATCCCGGGAGTACGTGGGCTGGACGGGCGTCGGGCGGAATTCAAAGTCGGCGAGGAACGGGGTTGTCGGCGAGGGTGGCGTCCGCCATGGCGGAGGAGCAGGTGGCGCGGAGGAGGCGAAGGCGGAGCGGGAGGGGAGAGGAGGAGGAGGCGGTTAGGGTTTCGGGCGAGAGGAGAGCCAAGGGCGGGAGAGAGGTGGGAGACGGAGGAGGAGAGGATGGGAGCATGGCGAGGAAGAGGAGGACGATGGTGCGCCGACGTGGGCCCATCGCTCCGTCCGACCTGCGTGTGGGAAAAAAGTGGTGCCGAGTTATGCGAGGCGCATATTGCACAATATCGCCTCCTAATTCAAACTATAGGAGGCGCAGAAATATACGCCTGCATATGCGGCCACCTACCACCGCCGGGCCGCATGCGCATATTATCAAATATAGAGGCGCATAGCCATGCGCCTCGCATTCGTGCACCTACCAACACGGGCCCACAGATTATGCGAGGCGCATTCTGTCCATATGCGCCTCGCCTATCTGATATATAGGAGGCGCATATGACTAGAATGCGCCTCGCATAATATGGGGCTGCTAGATTCCGTCCGTACAGGGATTATAGGAGGCGCATTCTTATCATATGCGTGTCGCATATTTTTATACTAGAGGCGCATGGAGAAGGAGTGTGCCTTGCCTATTATATAGGAGGCGCATATGGTCTAAATGTGCCTCACATAAGCATGTCTCCTATAGCCTTTTCTCTAGTAGTGAGAAGCTCCCGAACAGAATCTCGAGCCCATCGCCTACGGGCTCGAAGTCCTTCATGGTGGCTGGCGAGTGGGCGATGAAGTCTAAAGCGTTGAAGAGGAGATGGCTCTCCGTCACCGAGAAGTTGTAGATTGCTTTGGTCGGGACCTTCGCGATCGCACAATCAGCGCCACCGTTTCCCACAGACGGCGCCAATTGACAAGGTTTAATCTCGTCAATGCCCATTGTTATGAGCTTGGGTTTTGGAGAAGATGGGGGTACTAGAGATTGCGGAACGGTTAACATACAATCAACCAGGGGACATGAGATTTACGCAGGTTCAGGCCCCTAGAGGTAAAACCCTACTCCTGCTTGTCTTCTCTTGATTATGGTGGAACCGAAAAGTACAGGGGTGCGCAGATGCAATCTGGCATGGAGGTGTGTATGCGGTGAGAAGGTGCCCTCCTAGACTTTATATAGAGACAGGCAGGTCCCAGGCACAGATCGAGTCGGTTACAAGTTTAGGGTTTGCCCCTTTGAATATTCTATCTATTCTAG
Organism: Avena longiglumis; assembly: GCA_030063025.1. Taxonomy (NCBI): domain Eukaryota; kingdom Viridiplantae; phylum Streptophyta; class Magnoliopsida; order Poales; family Poaceae; genus Avena; species Avena longiglumis. The sequence goes on from CP125976.1 coordinate 139,579,421, forward strand.
TCTTGCTCTCCGAGGATCCGAAGAAGTCATGGGCTTGGGCCACCCGAAAGTCTCCACAGGCCGCGTATATTCTTGTGGGCCTTTCTTGGGATATACCAGGTATGTTAATGTCGTGTACCCGTAGGGTATAACCATGTCACCCACACTCCACGTCGGAATCGTCCTTGGAGCTCCTTGCCATGAGGCAAGTGGCGGTGACCTTGGGAGTAGGAGAGTCGTCGGTGTAGTCCTTGGTGTAGTCGTAGGTGAAGAGAGACCCGGGTTCGGCGAAGGCCAAACCGGCCACTCCAACAACCTTCTCTTCATCCTCTTCCTCCTTGTCGGATATGTATTCTTGACCTAGGAAGCCCTTGCCATCACGCCTATTGTTCCTCTTGTATCTTTCGTTGATGGGGTTGGGCTTCAATCTTGGTTTGGCACCCTCTTCATACTTGGGCTTGTTAATCCTCTTCATATATGGACATTATCGGCAAAGTGGCTCGACTCATCACAATTGTAGCACGTCCTTTTCTTCTCACTTGATCCCATTGAACTTCTCCACCTTCGAAACTTCATGCTCTTGGTGAAGAGAGCAAGTTGAGAGAGCATATCATCAACTCCATCAACATCGCGTTCTTCATCACTAGCAACATCTTCATGCACATGCTTGGCCTTTAGTGCTAGAGAGTGAGAAGACCCAATAGCAAGGTTGATCTCGTTGATCTTTTGCCCTTCATCCGCCAAGTTATCCGTGGAAACAAGATAAGAGACTAGATCATCGAGAGTGAATTGATTAGCTCTATCAAGGAGTTGCAAGTTCAAGCCAAGCTTCTTATCGGTGACCGTGATCATAGAGACAATCTTGGACTTGATAAGCTCATCATTCAAATTGAATCCATCATCATACTTCCCACATCCTAGGCTACCAATCTTCATGCGGAGGGCAACAAGTCTCTTGTATGCTTCAGCAATAGTCTCACCATCATGGTTCATGAACATGTTCATCTCTGACTTGGCAGCTTCATACTTGGATTTTTGGATAAGAGACATTCCCTCTTGGAGAATGACAATCCTATCCCAAAGATCCTTTGCGGTGGGGATGTCTCCGACTTGATCATGGAGAGTGCGGTGAATGGCACTCCTTATCTTGTCACAAGCCATTGCATTTAGTTGACGGTCGTAGTACTCTCCCGGAGTGAGGTTGTTGGGATCATGAGGGTGGAAACCGGTGAACACAATCTCCCAAAGCTCAACGCTGCAGCTGTGAAGATGAGATTCCATAGAAGCTCTCCAATGAGAGAAATGAGTTCCATCATAATGAGGTGCAGGATCCGAACCATTAATATGAGGCATGATGTTCTTTTGCTTAGGATAAACATAAGGAAATTGATTATGGGGCGTGGAGGGTTTTGACAAGCCGCTCTCATGAGCGTACTCGGCATCCTTATCCTTTCCGGTGTCCATTGGTCTCCCTTGAGGTACTACCAATAGGTTACCAATAAAAGCCCCATCGCCAATGGCCTTAAGTTGTCCTTCTAGGTAACTCATTCGAACAAGGAGATCGGCATCAGCCTTGGCCTTTTCAAGGGCACCCTTGGCTAAGATTTCACGAAGCTCCTTGACCGAATAAGTTTGATCCTCCTCATCATCGGAGAAAACCATATTTTCTCTTGGGCGGTAAAGCCCTTAAAAGAGCCCTTGGCTCTGATGCCAATTGAAAGTGTAAGATGGTTAACCTAGAGGGGGTGAATAGGTTTTTACAAAATTCTTTATAATATTTTGCAAGTTTTAGGCTTTGCGGAATATAAGTGAGCCTAAATGCAAACTAGGTGAGGCAACCTAGATGATGAAACAAGATACTTCAAGCTCGAAGGCTATCACAAGGTAAACAACACAAGTAAGAGATTGGTTAAGGAATAACCAAAGCACACGGAGACGAAGATGTATTCTCGTGTTCACCACCTTTGGAAAGGGGGCTACGTCATGTTGGAGAGGTGTGAGCTTCCATGAAGGATTCCTCACGCGCCACAAAGGCTCACCTTCTTCTCCAAGCCTATCCCACAAAGGAATAGCTCACTTAGTCGTGGTAGACTTTAAGGTAGTCTCCAAACCCTCACAAACATTCCACGGAGCAAATCACAAGCCGAATGCCTCCAGGCGAACCTAGCCGCCTAGGGTTTTCCGCAAACCCAAGAGTAACAATCTAACTCGATGAAATCAAGTGGGAATGAACTTTTGTCTTGGTGGAAACGTAGATCGGGACCTCCTCTTCCTTTCTACCAAAGGGATTTGGATTTGGTTGGGTAGAATGGGAGATCCTCAAGTTTTTGTGTTTCAACAATGGGGGAGAGAGAGAGCTTAAAGAAATGAATGTTTGATGAAATGCCACACCTCATAGTGGAGAAGAAAGGGATATATATAGTATGAGGAGAAAAAGAGCCGTTTGGGGGTTCCTCCGACAGAACCGGCAATAAGTCCGATCGGACCGAGTTTCTCACCGGAAATTCTGGTGACAGCTCTAGCGGACCGAACCACACGCACGAAATTTCGGCGGCGACCGGAATTCTCGGCGAGCAGCCGAAAGTGCTTGCAGTAAGCCATTTTTGTGCTTACCGAGAATTTCCGGTGGCGATCGGAAATTCCGGCGACAGCACCGGCGGTGCCGACACTTCTGCCGATTTCACAGTAACTGTTGGAGATGTGCCCAAGAGGCAATAATAAAGTGGTTATTATCATATCTTCACACTTATGATAAATGTTTACATACCATGCTATAATTGTATTAACCGGAAACATTAATACTTGTGTGATTTGTAAACATAAAAGAGTCCCTAGTAAAGCCTCTTGTTAAACTAGCTTGTTGGTTAATATATGATCATGGTTTCCTGATCATGAACATAGAGATGTTATTAACAACAGGGTCATATCATTAGGAGAATGATGTGATGGACATACTCCTATAGATAAGCATAGCATAAAGATCAAGTCATTTTAATAGTTCAATTGCTATATGCTTTACGATACATAGTAATCAATTCCTTCGACCATGAGATCATGCATATCACCTTTGCGGATGGATGCTTTGATGACATCAAACACCACACCGTAAGGGTGGCTATAAAGATGGCATTGAGTGTTCGGAAAGTATTGGTTGAGACACATGGATCAAGAGTGGATTTGACCATCCATATGGGATAGATATACTCAGGCCCTCTCGGTGAAATGTCATCCAATTAGCTTGCAAGCATGTGAATGGCTCACAAGGGATCACATATCACGGGAACGAGAAAAGAGTACTTATCGGTAACGAGGTTGAACTAGGTATGCAGAGATACCGACGATCATAACCTCGGATAAGTAAACTATCGTGAGACAAAGGGAAATTGATATCGTTTGTAAGTGGTTCATTCGATCGCAAAGTAATCGTAGAAATATGTGGGAGCCATATGAATTTCCAGATTCCTCTATTGGTTATTGATCGGAGAAGTGTCTCGATCATGTCCGCATAATTCACGAACCGTAGGGAGACACACTTAAGGATTTGACGTTGTTTGAGTAGTTATGGAATGATGAGTAAGAGACCGAATGTTGTTCGGAGTCTCAGATGGGATCCGGGATATCACGAGGAGATCCGGAATGGTCCGGAGAATAAGATTCATATAAGGAAAGTCCTGTTTCGGAGTTGGGGAATGATTCCGGTGTTTTCATCGGGAATGTTCTAGAAGGTTCCGGAATGTCCGGCACTCCGGAGGGGAAGGGGTACATGAATGTGTCATTACAAGTTAGAATGATTGCATCATGTACTAGGTGTCATCGCTGTCCAAAATAAAGGGTTTATTCAAATCCTAGTTTGAAAAGTCAAACGGCTAGTTTGAAAAGTCAAACGGCAGTTTTTGGAAAGAGGAGGAGAGGTGGAAATCGAGTTGGGAGGAGTTCCTCTCCAACCGGCCCACCTCCAAGCCGAGTTGGGAGGGACTCCTCCCTGGCCGCACCTCCCACCTATAAAGGGAGGCGGGCTGCCTCCTAGCACACAAGTTGCCTCCTCTAAACCTAAACCCTAGCCACAAATTAGGGATTTCTCCCAAGCCGAAGTTAGAGCTTCTAATTGCCCTAGCCGCTGGTTTAGCCCTTCTAATTGGTGTGTCTAAAACAATAGATCACCAAGGCTCTCTCATAGTCCACCATACTGCCCGGCGCTTAAGGCGAAGCCTGCGAGATCTCTCCTCTACTTCCGCACCACGTCGTCGTCGCCGAATCGCGAGGAGAGTGCTACAACCTCCGCTGCCGTGGAACAAGGAGAGGAAGGTCTTCGTCGAAACCGAACGTGTGACCGATTGCGAGCGCCGAACGCAGCTACCGAAGGATCGTTGACGCGATCTTGAGATCGGGAAGAGTACGACTACATCATCCACAAGAATCTGCTCTCGTTAACCGCTTTGGAATCTTCGAGGGTAAGTTCCTCTATCGACTCGTTGCTACAATCTAGTAGATAGATCTTGGCTTGTTTGTTTGTATGCGATAGAAATTTTTTGTTTTCCATGCTACGAACCCCACAAAGGGTATCGAGCCGTGTCTATATGTAGATCTGTTTGCAGAGTAGAACACAATGGTCATCAGGGCGTTGATGCTTTTATTGTAGATTGCTTCTTGTGTACTTTGCATCTTGCGGTATGTTGGGATGAAGAGGCCCGGGCTAACCTTACATGACATCGTTCATGAGACTTGCTCCACGCTTGACATGCAACTTATATTGCATAAGTGGCTTTATGGTGCCTCGCTTTCTCCTAGCATAGTTAAGATCCAATTTACAACGGGTGATTAACAATACTAGTATCAATGTTGTGGTTCTTGTTCATAAGTTAGAACGACACTTATTGAAAGCCCCAAACCACGTAAAATATGCAAAGAAAGTAGAGGCGTCTAACTTTGTTTTGCAGGGGTGTCTTGATGATGTGATATGGCCATGATTGTGATTATATATGATGTATGCAATGTTCCTTATTGTAAGTCGGCAACGGCAGAGCCATATGGTTGTCTTTAATTTCTTAAGACCCGCGTGTCTATTCAAAGTAGTTGTAATAGTTGAAGCGTGGGCGACAACCATGGAGAAGCATCATTGACCTTGATGGAATGACGGTGATGATGGAGATCATGTTCGTGCTAGAAGATGGAGATCGGAAGCACAAAGAAGAAAGGCCATATCATATCACAAATTATGAATTGCATGTGATGTTAATCCTTTATGCATCTTGTATTGCTTAGTAGACGGTAGCATTATAAGATGATCCCTCATGCACATGAATTTCAAGTCATAAAGTGTTCACCCTTAGTTAGCACCGTTGCTAAAGCTTGTTGTTTGAAGCACCACGTGATGATCGGTGTGTTAGATTCCGCAAGTGTATACAACGTGAGCAAGTTTTATTTGCTCATGGAAGCTAAGGTTTGATCTTGTGAGCCTAGCATGTACAGACATGGTCTCGGAACACGGATCACCGAAAGGTAAAGCATGAGTCATATAGTAGATATGATGAACATGTTGATTGTTCGCCATTGAAGTTGCATCAACTCTCGTGATGATCAGTTTTGATGTGGTGGATTTGGTTCGTGTGATCACTAAAACAATGTGAGGGATATTGTTTTGAGTGGGAGTTCAACAGCAATATGATTAAAAGTTGAACACTATTTATCATAAATTAAACCAAAGTGAATTTGCATAGTTGTTGTAGTCATTGGCATCCGTTTACCACCTTGCGCTTAGTTATAATTGAGATGATAGAACTATAGAATTCTGGTTAGTTACTTTACGAACTGGTATCGTATTGTTTTGAAGTGTTAATCTAAAGTTTAAAAGTCCTATTGCAAACTTTCAGTAAGTTCCGGTCACTCCATGAAGTTTAATAATTGGTATTAAAACGAGAGTGACAATTCCAACTGTTAGTGTATGAGTATCATGTTTGTCTCCATGATTCTTGATATTCAAAGGATTGTCTTAATATCAAGGTTATCTAGGATCTGAAAGAGTTGTTTCAGAAACCATGATGTGTGGAAGATATTGTAATATCTGAAACGAAGTTTTGGTTGCAACATGATAGAGTATAATATGGCAAAAGTCATGTTATCATATTTGATTAGAATTTGCAAAAGGTTGGATACACTAGTTGTCCTAATCCTCCAAAAGGTTTTGGAGAGCAAGATTATACTCGCGATTCACCGTTACAAGCTAAAAGTAGCTTGATCATGGATAAATCCATGATGAGGGTGAATATTTGATGTAGGTAAAATGTTTACTACACCAAGAGATTACTAAAGAAAGGAATTTGAAAGAACACCAAACATTTGATAATGGTGATCTACTTCAAAGTGCAAGTCCAAAGACATTGGTGTTTAACTATACAAGCTTTGGACTATGTGTCATATGTATGACTCCACTATTTATGTTGATAGATTCTTTCAAACAGAAAAGGAAATACTGAAAGAGAATCTCATAAATATGTGGCAGAAAAGAAAAGACTAGAATTGTTCAGCTTAAGTATATAGATGATATACATGTTATGGCTATATTCTTTGCTTATTAAACAATGTGGTTCTTAAGTATTTGATACTGAATTTGTTGGTGTGAATCGTCATACGAAACAACACAATTCATGAACTACAATGGCCTAAGTAACTAGCAAAAGAATATGTGATGATGTTCATCGAGAACAAATAAAAGGTTATTGTGTTGCCCGTTAAACATCAAAGCTTGCCTTCAGGATTTGTTTTATCAGGTATTATGAGAACAAAAGGGTTGTTCAAATAATTTCCGTAATCCATAAAAGATGGATGATTCACAAATCTCATTGGAGAAATCACATCCATAAAACTAGTGCTAAAAATGTCAAAAGACAAATTGATTGAAAGATCACTTCGGAAGTGACATCGCAGTTTAAATTATATTGGAAAGAAAACATGAAGAAACTCCATGTGGATGGAATTTTGGAGTCTTTTGATTTTTGATCAAATAACGCTTGTGAAACTTTCCTAGAGATAATTAAAACTTCGTTCTTAGGCCAAAATGGAACGAGTGACTAGCTTATTGGAACTTGTACATATTGTTGTATGAAGTCCATTATGTGTAGTCAAGAGCGATGGATTTCAACTTCATATGCTTTCTCCGAGAATTTGAGTGAATATATGAATATTTACTTAATAAGGATGAAGTATGAAACATTTGAAAAGTTCAAAAACTTTCAAGATGAAGTGCAAGATCATTGTAACAAGAATATAAATAGTTTATGATAAGATCATAAAGGAAGATATTTTGAGTTACAAGTTTAGCATAATACCTAAGATTTAAGGAATCGTTCCGTAGATTTACATGTCCCGAAATACCATAAGAGTATGGAGCGTTCGAGATATGTAATTAAACCTTGTTTGACATGGTAAGATCGAAGGTGTAATTCATAAAACTGCCATTATATTTTAAAGATTAAAAGGTTTAGTGACTACCGTTTTTCCACTGAAAAGAGCTCCATCATAATCCGTTGAAATGACACCATATGTTATGGTTTGGGATAAAACCCAAGTTGTCCTTTCTTAAAACATTGGTATGCTTTGCATAAGAAAGATGTTTGCAACCAAAGTCGGATGAACCTGTCTTTGTATGTTATTTCGAATAACTGTTAAGTATTCCTCCATAACACCAAAGACAAAAGTGTTTGTCGCTTAGAACGTCAAGTTTCTTTGGGAATGAATTTTTCGTGAAAAATAAAGTGGGAGGACAATAGAACTTTGATAAGGTTAAAAGAACCTTAGCTATATGTGCAGAGTTGCGCGCGAAAAGTGTTCGGAGGCAAAGAATAATGCTCATGGCTCACGTGCCTCAAAGGTTGTGGTCACGGAGATCTAAGTTACTATTGAAACAAGTAGGTCGAGTAAACAATCAAATACCAAGATTTGAGGGTTGAATCTTTATTTGAGAATAATGAACGGACTACATGCAAAGAAGCGATGATGGGCCCTGACTCCGTAAAATGGCATGAAGCCATAAAATCCGTGATAGTTCCATACACGAGAAATCAAGTTTTGAACTTGAAGGACCCTCGAAAAAGGTGTAAGACCTTACAGTTGTGTTTGGATCTATAAAGAAATAGACATGGATGTTTCACATCTATGAAGTAGTCGACATGTTGGGAAAGAGATCACAACAATGTTCAAAGGTTGACTATGACAAGATTTGATCTTTCATAGCGATATTTAGTCTAGACGGATTAATGTAGCAGCCACTACATATAATTTTGTTATGTGGTAGTTGAATAAACAAAACAAGTTCTTCTAATAGAATTGTTACCTAGGACGTGTGCATGACACGGTCCATAGGGCTTTGTTAATTCAAAGGATGCTAAATGCATATGCAAACTTCAATGGTTGAAGTAAGCATAGCGGAGTTGGAATCTTCATTATAATGAAACTGTTAAAAGAGTTTAATTTCATCAGAGACAATGAAGATGCTTGCATTTGAAAGAAATTAAGTGGGAGCGCTAAGACATGTTTCTAATACATTATGTGGAAGACATATTGCTGATTAGAAATGATGTATCTTTTATTAACACATATTAAGAATTTCATCCCGATGAAAGACTTAGGCAAAACCCAAATATTTGGCATCAATAGACGTTAATATGGTTGTGCAGAAAGTACATAGATGATGTATTGAATGAGTTCAATATAGAAACTACAAGAAAGGTTCTTGTCACACAGAAAAGATTGAATGAGTTCAATATTGATGATATATTCAAGTGTAATGACACTGGGTAAGTGAAACAAAGATTCAAGTATAGATTGATACTTGATGTATGAAATCACAAAGAGTATTTATATCAATCATGCTGTGATGTGTACAAATCCAGATATGTCCTATGATCTAAATATTATGAGCATATACCAGAATGATTCATAAGATGATCATTGGACAATAGTAAGGATATTCTTATGATCTTTTGGAAGAACTAAGAGTATATTATTTGTAGAAGTGACAAATAGATGGTTAGTTCATTGTAAAAGTACTACATTGATACTAGTTTTGTCACAAAGTACAAATTAAGTTTATCTCAATCTAAACTAAGGGTGGCACAATATAATGGAAAGAAAGTTCCATAATGGATTTGGATGAGTTCCAAAGTTAAGACATTGTGACAGATACTACAACAAAAGGCTAAGTATATGACTGCAATTATAGCAGCAAAAGAGGGCATTTGTGTCAAGTAGTTTGTTATAAAACTAGGTGTAGTTCATAGTGGGATAGTACTATGAAGATATATTGAACGACAATATTATCAACATGTTTTAGCCCCAAAGAACTAAAGGTCACACCAAAGGACCAAATTAGTACGAATCCATCTCATTAGAGAATGAGTGATGCGTAGAGACGCAAAGACATGCAATTACACACGGACCTAGAAGTGTCAGATCCGAAGATCAGTTGACCACTAGCAATCGTGTACATACGACACCAGAAAGCCATAGGTGTTGTATACACAAAGGTTTGAAACTAGATTATTGACTCTAGTGCAAGTGGGAGACTGTTGGAGATGTGCCCAAGAGGCAATAATAAAGTGGTTATTATCATATCTTCACACTTATGATAAATGTTTACATACCATGATATAATTGTATTAACCGGAAACATTAATACTTGTGTGATTTGTAAACATAAAAGAGTCCCTAGTAAAGCCTCTTGTTAAACTAGCTTGTTGGTTAATATATGATCATGGTTTCCTGATCATGAACATAGAGATGTTATTAACAACAGGGTCATATCATTAGGAGAATGATGTGATGGACATACTCCTATAGATAAGCATAGCATAAAGATCAAGTCATTTTAATAGTTCAATTGCTATATGCTTTCTGATACATAGTAATCGAATTCCTTCGACCATGAGATCATGCATATCACCTTTGCCGGATGGATGCTTTGATGACATCAAACACCACACCGTAACAGGGTGGCTATAAAGATGGCATTGAGTGTTCGGAAAGTATTGGTTGAGACACAAGGATCAAGAGTGGGATTTGTCCATCCATATGACGGATAGATATAATCTGGGCCCTCTTGGTGAAATGTCATCCAATTAGCTTGCAAGCATGTGACTGGCTCACAAGGGATCACATATCACGGGAACGAGAAAAGATTACTTATCGGTAACGAGGTTGAACTAGGTATGCAGAGATACCGACGATCATAACCTCGGATAAGTAAACTATCGTGAGACAAAGGGAAATTGATATCGTTTGTAAGTGGTTCATTCGATCGCAAAGTAATCGTAGAAATATGTGGGAGCCATATGAATTTCCAGATTCCTCTATTGGTTATTGATCGGAGAAGTGTCTCGATCATGTCCGCATAATTCACGAACCGTAGGGAGACACACTTAAGGATTCGACGTTGTTTGAGTAGTTATGGAATGATGAGTAAGAGACGAATGTTGTTGAGTCTCGAGATGGGATCCGGGATACCACGAGGAGATCCGGAATGGTCGGAGAATAAGATTCATATAAGGAAAGTCCTGTTTGAGTTGGGGAATGATTAGGTGTTTTCATGGGAATGTTCTAGAAGGTTCGGAATGTCCGCACTCCGGGAGGAAGGGTACATGAATGTGTCATTACAAGTTAGAATGATTGCATCATGTACTAGGTGTCATCGCTGTCCAAAATAAAGGGTTTATTCAAATCCTAGTTTGAAAAGTCAAACGGCTAGTTTGAAAAGTCAAACGGCAGTTTTTGGAAGAGGAGGAGAGGTGGAAACCGAGTTGGGGAGTTCCTCCTCCAACGGACCCACCTCAAGCCGAGTTGGGGAGGGACTCCTCCCTTGGCCGCACCTCCCACCTATAAAGGGAGGCGGGCTGCCCTCCTAGCACACAAGTTGCCTCCCTCTAAACCTAAACCCTAGCCACAGCCTAGGGATTTCTCCCAAGCCACCGAGTTAGAGCTTCTAATTGCCCTAGCCGCTGGTTTAGCCCCTTCTAATTGGTGTGTCTAAAACCATAGATCACCAAGGCTCTCTCATAGTCCACCATACTCGCTCCGGCTTAAGGCGAAGCCCTGCGAGATCTTTCCTCTACTTCCGGTACCACACCGCCGTGCTGCCGGAATCGCGAGGAGAGTGCTACAACCTCCGCTGCCTGCTGGAACAAGGGAGAGGAAGGTCTTCGTCGAGTACCGAACGTGTGACCGACTGCGGGAGCGCTGCCTGAACGCAGCGCCGGAAGGATCGTTTACGCGATCTTGAGATCGGGAAGAGTACGACTACATCATCCACGAGAATCTGCTCTCGTTAACCGCTTTGGAATCTTCGAGGGTAAGTTCCTCTATCGACTCGTTGCTACAATCTAGTAGATAGATCTTGGCTTGTTTGTTTGTATGCGATAGAAATTTTTTGTTTTCCATGCTACGAACCCCTACAGTAACCCCTTTGGACTCATTTTTTCATGGCTATTTTTCTCTCTCTCTTCGAACGGGTGTGTGGCGGTGGATGATGAGAAGTATATTTGGTGTAGAACAACCCCAAAGAGCGCATCGAGATCACCCCTCTTAATAGTGCGGTATTTCCTATTTGACTCAAGAGAAAATAAGAGAGAATAATAAATAACACCACCGGCTCTTCATATAGAAACGAATGGGGGGTCACCCATCGCCTTTCACCAACAACCTGTGGACTCTCACCTGTAGAGAATCTAGTAGAAACATTAGTCCGCTCTCTAACTTCGATGTCATGGTTAACCAAAACACTAGATAAGGGCTATTTGCCCTTTCAGCGATGATGCCACTTGATCGTTGTATCGGTTTGTGGATCTCCAGCTGATGTGAGGATTTTGTCAGTGCAAGGTGTGTAACATTCTTCTCTGAAGGTCTTTGTTGAAATTGGATCTGCCTACTCTTCGGCATGCTTGGGATTGAGTGTTTGGCATGGCCCTTCATGGGCTCTAGGCTCGTTTGTGGTGTGGGTCTCGTTAGTTGTCGTCGAAGGTGAATTCAGAGTCACTGGCTCGTGGAGGAGTAATGAAGATGGCGACCTCAACTGCGGCGTCTCTTCTCGATGACATGTGTGTGTGCTCTGTGTGCGTGGCAAGGTTGGCTGGAGTGCACAATATGGTCACTTGATCGGTTGTATCGGTGTGTGGATCTCCAGTTGATGTGTGGATTTTGTCGTTGCAAGGTGTGCAACATTCTTCTCCGAAGTTCATTGTTGAAGTTGGATCTGCCTCCTCCTCGGCATGCTTGGGATTGAGTGTTTGGCATGGCTCGTCATGGGTTCTAGGCTCATTCGTGGTGTGGGTATCGTTAGTGGTCGTCGAAGGTGAATTCGGAGGCACTGGATCGTGGAGGAGTAATGAAGATGAAGACCTCAACTGTGGCGTCTCTTCTCGATGACATGTGTGTGTGCTCCGTGTGGGTGGCCAGATTGACCGGAATGTATAATATGGTCGTGTTTCATTCCACGGCGACATATTTGTGCTTTTTAGCGATTTTCGGTTTGTTCCGTGCTAATGAACCGGTCAATTCTGTGATGGTGTCAAAATGAAGCGGTTAAAATAAAACGAGGCAAATTGCCTGGTTTGTGAAAAAAAAGTCAAAAACGAATATGTAAATCATTTGTATGGAGCTAAAAGGAGAGGTGTATTTGCCTAGTCCACCACATTCTCTCCCCGTGGGAAGATAGCGTAACTCGGGACTGAAATGTGCAGTTTTTTCCTTGTGCTCTTAACTGAAATGGAGGGTTGTTGTCGAAACAGGCCGGAGACGAGTAAACTGAAAAATCTCGTCGCGGCGCTTGCTGCCTCCCATCCGTATATATCCTCCCCCAAAGTCTCTGGTCTGGCATCAACATCTCCCTGCCGGCTGCCGCCACCGCCCCCATCCAATTTCTTCGGTTTTCAGGTCAGCTATTTCTGCATCACCATTCTGTGTCTTCCACGCCACGTAATAAACCGAACGAACGAAACAAACTCCCCGTCCGTGCCTCCATCCGTCCTGCATATCCCCAGAAAGTCAGAGGCGTGCAACAGTTGTCGAGGCAGAATCGCGCGTCGCATCGCGTCAGAGAACTAAGGCGGCTGATCGACGCGAGGAGAAGCGGAATGAAAACAGATTCAGAGGTGGGCGATCAGGCCAGATCAGGTGGATGTGGCGCACGGAATGGACAGAGCTAGCGTGGAATGGGGCGCGGAGTACATTTTTTTAATCTACTAGCACAAAACCCGTGCGTTGCTACCGCGTCGTATTGAATCTGATATCTGCAACGAACGTCACATTGAACTATTTTCTACACATTCAGTTCTAATGATTCAATTACATGGAAAGTTCCATATGGTGTTTTATTTGAATAGAAACGAAAAGTGAAGTATGAACAATTAGGTAGCATGAATCATGTTGCAGTGAGTTACACGCGTGCATAGAAAAACCCCTCTCAATATTGTCATGGAAAGAAACGGGCAAGAAAATAATACCCTCCGACCCAAATTAGTCGACTCAAATCACAAGATACGGATGAATCTAATACTAAATCACGCCTATATACAATCGAATCTAGACAAATCTAATGAACTAATTTGGGTCGAAGAAAGTAGGAAAAGATTGTGTTTTCTTACCTCTTCACCATGTATTAGTTGTTTAATAATCTCTATGGAATTTCCACCTAGTAATTCCCGAACTGAACTTAGCTAAGAGAGATGTTCTTTTTCTTCTCATCAACGTGTTTGGTTCTTAGGCAACAACATGCGGCGCTGCAGTGGCAGAACCAAAAAATAAATCACAGGGGATTAGCTCAGCAAGACATGTGACAAGAGAGCCTGTCGGCAGCCGTGAAATAGCAAACCAGCCATGCGACTTGGCGCCCCTCCTGTCCGGCGGCTCGTTTCGACCTTCGCCAGACCCAGCTTGTCGTGCTCCTATTCAGGTGGAGCACCGATTCTGCATAGTACAATCTCGCGCTGGTCATATGGTGTCCGGCGCCTCATATGGTTAAGAATGAGGGTACTTCGCTTCTCGTTTTGTCGAAGCAGACATGGCTCTCTGCATATTTGATCATGTCTCCTGAGGTCAGAAATTTGGCGGGCGGCGGGAAGGTTCCGGAGAACGCATCGGCAGGTGTGATCTTGCAGCTAACGATGCCCTTGGCCGATCGTGCCTCGTGCGCAACACCGGTTTGGGAAGGTCATACCACTGCCCTCCGCAGCACCGCCTGAATCGTGCGGCCGCAACCGTGTTGTCCTCGCCAATTTCTGAATTGATTGTTAGCGCCACCAGCCATCATCGGCTCTATCGCCGCCGAGCTGGGCTGGAGACCTAATCAATCCACGTTCTCTATGCGATGCGATCGACAAGGCTGGGACGGTTCGAGCACATATAAGTCACGGAGCGTTGCTACCGTAAGAGCTATCCATAAGTCACGGAGCAACGCTGCAGAGGCGTTTGGCCTCATCCATGCTTGGAAAGATGCAGACCGATTGATAGATGTCATCCTAGATCATGGTGTCTGCATCGCTTTGTGTTGACCTCGTTGCCGGCCCTCTGTAGGCGTTGTTGGTCTACTGTGCAGCCGATGATTGTGCCCTTGCAGCCACTGAGCAGCATGAAGTTCATGGCAATTTGTTGCCGCCGGAACCAGGTGATCACTGGGGTAGAAGAAGCTTGAGGGGTCGATGCGGTGCAGCGCGTAGGTGTACGCAAGGACGCGGCTCGGCGATCTGATCTGCTTCAGATTACCTGCAACACAGTTTGCCGAGACGATTCGTTGATCCGATCTGCTTGAGATAACTTGCAATACATGAACAAAGCTGGACAGATAGCCTCGGCTTAAATTCCTTCTAGCCTAGTACTCGCCGTAGTTTTGCCGAGACGATTCATTGATCCGATCTGCTTGAGATAACTTGCAATACATGAACAAAGCCGGACAAATTGCCTCGGCTTAAATTGGTTATGGCTAGCCATGGCCAAAACAGAAACGATTTGGACCCTTCGCCACCAGCGGACCCTTTTAATCGTAATCGATCTGGCCTCCTTGACCTCGTCCGATATTTGTACAGGAACCAGGGCGTGGGACCTAGAGAACGTGCTCAATACGAACCTTTGGGATCGATATAGAGTCATTTTTCTGCACGGGAGCCTAAACCGACGGGCGTGGAGAGGAAATACTAAAATAAAATTAAATTTGTTTTTCACTTATAGGTGGTATTTGATGTAATATAAAATTTGATGGAAGGGCAAAGTTGTCCAAAAAAGTGTTGGACCGGGAGAAACACTTCGTGCTTTATTATTAGGTATAGATTATACGATTTTTAATTTTACAAAACTAGCGCTTTGTTAGCCTGGCCTAAGCCGAATCACCACCAATCGTCCTAGAGCAAGCCGAGTAACCTGTCGGCCAGGGTTCACCACTCAGTCGGCTAGGCCCAGGTCGAATGGCCCATTCGGCCAGGCCCAGGTCGACTGGGCAATCGGCCCGTCCAAAGCCGATTGGACCACTCGGTCAGGACCAGGCCGACTGCCTAGTCGTATTACCTCTCGTCAAAACCTACATGATCAATGCAACACGCACGATTAGCTAGACCTAGCCAACATTAGTCCTAGCCCGCATTCCTTTTCCGTCAGTGATTTCCGCCAATTTTCTTTTGTTTCCCGCCTTTTTTTCGCCACCGCTTCCCGCCGTTTTTTCCCGCCACCGCTTTCCGGTGTCTATAAATTCGGACGAGATGATCTCTTCACTCAGTTCATCTGTTCCTCCTCTTTCTCTCACATTTCCCTCTCCTCTCCATCATGAGTGTGCCCTATTTGGACCCAGAGTACAGGCGTAGCAGGCTGTCCACTATGTCAATGTCAGACACGTTTCCTGGCCGTAGATGTCCGTAGACCTTTTCCATTTAGCCAGGAATGTTACGATAGACAATAAACCAGCCACATGGGATGAACTCCTTGCTGGTGATTTTGTTCTCGCTGAGCTTGGTAGGACGGTTCATAGGAGATGGTGGAAATTAACGACCCCAAATCAGGTAAGAGAGGAGCTTATTAGGATCCAGACAAGGTGGGACACGCTATAATTTAAGAGTGAAGCTGACCGGCTACAGAAGGCCGAGGAACCTTTTTGATGGATAGAAGAAAGCAAAGATGAGGATGATATCTTCATGCCACCGCCCATTGGAACAAGGCGAGAGCTGGGTGGGACAAGAGGCAGGAGGAAAAGAAAGCACATGTCAAGAAGAGCGATGACAAGAAGAGCAATGACGATCCATCATCGAAGGAAAAGGGCAAGGTATTGTCGAAGGGAGAGGAAAATGCATCATGCTAGGGGTAGAGAGCGCTCATATTTATTCACTGCAAGTTATGTTGAACTGTATTACAAGCTATGCTGAAGTGTTTGTCGAATAAAATTGTGAAATAATAGAAAGGTGTCTATACATAGATAGATATATGTCACATACATAGGTAGATAAATGTCTCATATATATATAGGGTGGCGCTATTTGACACCCAGGGTGTAGAATAGTGTAGAATACTTATTCTACACCCACCCTCTATCTTTAGAACCGTATATTATTTTTACTTCACGTAAATTTTGTATTACTTCGTAAATCGAGAAGAACATAATAAAATTTAGAAATGATATAATTTTTTTGTTTACATGCCGTAAAAAAATTGACGTAAAATACATATTTTTAGTGTTTTTTACACTATAGTGACTCATACACTTTATTTTTGTGTCAAATTTTTTGGTTGTGGTGAATATATGAACATAATTATTCGTATACAAAACATAATTTTTTCAATCTAACAACATAAAAATATGTTGGGTGCAAAATAACGATTCTGTATGTCCGATACATAGATTGATATCACCGGTGTCTCGTACACAGATAGATATACATGTCTCATACATACATAAATATATGTTTTATACACAGATAGATAGATACGTCTGTCGTATCAGCGATGTTGTCTGCCACGACGTTCGGGTGGTGGGTGAGGGGGCGTCGTCCAGCCGAACCTCTCGAGAAGGAATCACCGACTCGTACTCATCGTACTGAGTCTCCACACATAATCATGACCGTCGTTAATTGTTATTCCGAAATACATGTGTTGATTCCATAAAGCAGGAATCAGCACGTTCTCTCCATTGCCATCTCCATCAGAATCCTTCAAGTCATCAAAATCACCACTCTCTCCATCCATGTAATCCTCCTTTTCCATCATGTCCTGCATGTCTCCACCTTCCTCGTCGGCATCTGCCTCTTCACTATAGTCTTCTACACCTCCGGCCTAACTGCTCTGACCTGGTTCGTAACCACCATCTCCTCCTATCTGCCTGCTTTGTTCCGATTCATAACCACCGCGTACAACATTGTACATTGAGCACATCCCGTAACTGGATTCAGCACTATGGACAGGAACATGTCCACCATCGGCTCCGGGCGGATCGATCTCCTTCAAGACAGGAAGCACTAATGCGACAGGGTTTACATGTCTATCCTTGCAGCCTTTTAACCATTTAAATCAGTCTCTGTTATCATCTACTTGCCTCAAATTCCAGATAATATTTTTTCTTGACTTTGTTCATAATTCTTGCACACTGACGGTGTGCGTTCGAGGTTATAGCCCAAACATCATGTCAACCATTTTTTCAACTGACTAACACTCCAGGTTTGAGGGACGGTCAAATCTAAGTGCGTACATATGAACTCTCTCAAATCTACTCCAAACTCATTTCTTTGGATATTACCAGAACGGTAGTAAAACACGAACTTCACTAAATTGGTCATCTCTGCTAACATAAAAAACAAAATAATCAATTAATTATCGACAATGCGTTTAACTATGGACAACTATTCGCAGACATTCTAAAAAATGTGATAACATCCTGACAAATACTGACACTAATCCATCGGTCAAATATTGCCACTAATCCACCAGCCAAATATTCTAATAGACTAACCAAAGCCGAGTAACCACGTAACCATATACAATAACCGAATAACTGTGATTATCGAGGGATTAGGGTTTACCCTTAAAACGTGAGAAGCCACTCGGTCCAGTAGCCTCAGTTCGCCGGACAATCAGGACGACACAGCTCAAACAACCCCCAGCTCCAAGCTCCACCACAGCTCCACCACCATTATCATTGTTCCACCACATCTCCACCACCATTCCTCCAAAGAACCAACACCAAATCCAGTCCTGAGCTAACCCATCCGTAGATCGGGCTTTCACTAACTCTATAATGGTTTTAAAACAAAGATTCAATGGGAAAAATCGGGCTAAATCTAGACTGAACTAAGGCTGGAAACGGAGGCAAGAGAGAGAGAGAGAGAGAGAGAGAGAGAGAGAGAGAGAGAGAGAGAAATGCGCGGGGAGGAAGAAAGGGAGGAGCGGGGGCGACACGCGACCTGGAGGAGAAGTAATCGGTTTCGTCCTGGCCGATTGGTGCACTCGGCTTCCACCAGGCCGATTGGGTATTGCTTCGCCCCGCCGATTGGGAGCGATCCCGTCATGATCCCATCTCGTCCCACGCTACCGAGTTGGCTTGCTTCTGGCCAAATGCGTCTTATTCGGCTTCGCTTAGGCCGACAAAGTGTTAGTTTTATAAATTCTAAAAACATGTAATAGATCTGAAAAATATTAAAAAATATTATTATTTAATTTTTTTTCGCGAAATGGCTCAAGCCGGCCGCGTCGTGTCATTTCGTCCCCGCCCCTTTCTGTGTCATATTTCCGCGCTGTGCATGTACGCCACATGCCAGGTTTGGTTGGGTCGATGTCGTTGTCGTTGCTTGGGTAGGTGGGCGGCCTCGTGGCCGAATGGTGCAGCTGAGCTAGCTAGCCGTGCAGCGCGCTCGGCGAGCCAGCAGTAGGCGCCTACTACTGCAAAACCTCACCAAGTCACACCACACGGTTGCTTGCAAATAGATACTAACTGTACAGTCCTTCATTAACTGACTCTGTGTGGTACTACTCCAAAAAGGTTCAGAGAAGATGTTTCAAGTGGTTCAGTACGGTTTTGCAGATCTTGCGAGTGGAAGTTTGGTTACCCACTCAAAAAGCAACACTGCCCCTTGACATGAAAATCGCTTCATTCACACAGGATCCACCTTTTTCCCCTCATATCTCACCGCAACGAATTAAGGGATCATCGAGTCTACGTCATGGCTAGTTTGTTCGACATACGCAGACGACAGGAAGATGTTTTCATTTCTCGATCGATAGACACGGATAATCTCGAGCAGCAACACGACACGTACGACTTTTCCAGGTCTGCCCACGCCACATATCTCTGCCTTATTACATCCTCCCTCCACACTGTGGCACATCCGCAGCTTTCAGAGAACAGCTGTTGTTGTACAATTATCTTCTCACAATACGGCGATCCATCGACATGTCGATCCAAACCCCGACCCGATCAACACCAATCCGGTGTGGCGTGGCAAATGGCGGAAGGGCCTACTCTTCAACGGCTTCTAGAACGCCGAGGCTAGTTTTTTTTCGATCGATCTCCGGCAATCTACCGTGACAGCAGCAGCAGCAGCAGCAGCAGCCTGCTCCCGGCCCGGCCGGTCGCCATCGGCATAAAATCCACCAAACCCAGTCGTCGCCGTCCCCTCATCTCTGACGTCAAAAGAACTGTCCACCATTGGCGGCCAATTGACATAGTACTTTCCTCGCGGGCAGAATGCTACACGTGATCTTCGTTGCTTCATCCATCTCGGCGGCAGCGGTCACTAGTTCGTTCGTTCGTTCGCCGTCATTGTTTAATCGTCGATTTGACGATTAGATGCAGTTGGTGTAGCAGTCCTGCTCGTAACATCAACGTGAATTATCCATTCAATATGTTTAGAGAGTGCCGAGATCTCGTACGCACGAGAAATTCTTATGTCTCAGTTTACTGATGTTATTATTCTATTATTAATGCTAATTCTTAGTTGCAATCTAACTGTAATTTTTTAAATTTGTACTAATTTTCTATTACAATCTTCATTAAATTCTCAGTTACAACCTAGCCGTAACTCATGTGTAACTTCCGCATTGCAAGAATCACGAGATAAATACAATGATGAGAGATGTGACTAAGACTATGAGGTTCGCAGAAGCCGACAACTAGCAAATCTGTACTTTTACATATGCTACACTAATGCTCGTAATATGCTTTATGTTCACACAGAAAATGAAATCAAAACTTCATCGTCTTTTCCTCTCTATCTTTATTCCTCCTTCCCCCCTCACCCCCCCCCTCTCCACCCCTCCTCCCCCCCCCCTCTCTACCATATCCCCATCCATTTCACCGACAAGGATCAATGCTTCCCTTTTCTCCAAAGATCATCGCTTTGGCCAGGGGAGGAGACCTCGACATATCGTCTCCAGTGTGTATACATGTTAGGATTTTATGATCACGATGACACCGCTCAGGAGAATAAGGTTTCCTCACTTCCTACACCATCTCAACCTCGTCAATGATTACATTAGGTTTCTACACAGCGTCCACGTGGCAGGAATGATGGTTCATGTTTGGGTTTTTCTTCTCGGTTTTCTATGCCATCTTTGAGTCCCTCCTTCGACGTTGACGTGAATCCTAAACATCTCATGGAGGTACATGGATCGAGGGCTTCAAATTTCTCTATCATGAATTCTCCAGGACGTTGGTCCCTTGGAACATAGGCTTGATGGCTTCTACTCTAGGCCCCAAGACACAATATCAGTATGGCTACAAACAATGTAGAGGTAGCATCAACTCGTGCTGAAGGAAGAATACAGAGGGTCTCTTTAAGTACACGATTGTACTCCCCCGCAAAAAGAGTACATGATTATGTTTATTTTACCTAGGTTTTCTCTAATGTTGTGGCTCTTTAGAAAAAAACACATGCTTTTTTCACAAACAAACGGCCTCAAGGGGACCAATACATTAGGTTGGCAATGTATCTCAACGGTTCTATTCATGCATTGCCTCCTCTAGTCTCAAGATGTAGTAATACCATACTAGATATCATGCAACAGGGCCAAAACATTTTATCTCAAAACTCTAAGTTGGTGGGAAAAAATTTAGCAATATATTCCAACATTTATGAATAATTTGTGATATTGGATCAAGTACACATGACGATATCGAGATCAAAACTCCTAGGCAGGATGAATGATATATGGGTTCCTCCTGTTTCGATTCAGGTCGTGCATCCTAGGCGGGATGAATGATACATGGGCTCCTCCTCCTCCTTCGATTCATCTCGTGCATACTCCGGCTCCAATTTGGTGTCCTGTAGGATAACCTTTTTCATAGGCTCATATTCTCTATCAATCATTGCTTCTAACATCCCCTTCTTTGGTGATCAAGGACAACCTTTGTCATCTCCATCCATGGCTTTGTTGACCTTTTGATATGGGTGCCATCGAGATATAGCACCATTGCGTATTGATAACCGCCATGGCTCTATCGCGACTAGGCATAAGATCAATCAGCGATGAGATCTAGGGGATAGGTCATCACCGACAGTGGTTTCCACTATCATCTAAGCATGGGAAAGGGGGCATCATAGACCCACATATAGGAAAGATAACATCTCCAACACATACGATTAGTCAGCTTTTTACATCATGAATTCTTGACTATGATAACAAGTTACATCAAGCATTCAATTACCAATTCATGCAAAAATATCATATGATGAAGAAATGAAGGCAATAGAAGTACCACAATAGTATCAAACTATATGGGATCTTAGATATTGATAGATCTTCAACATCGATCTTCTATCATTCATATACGTTAGTATAAAATCAATCATAACAAAAGTATTAATAACGATTGTAATGGAAAATTTTAAGCACTCACGTGACCACACACTTTCTGTGTGCAATTGAGGCACATCAATTGATGCAAAGGCTAGGAATTATCCTCCATTGTGAATAAAGGAACCATGATTTTCTCTAATTGTAGCATTTTGAGAAAACCCTGACAATGGTAAAATTTCTACCCAACAAATTTAACCTTTATTTTTAATTAGTGGACGAACATAAAGAAGTTTGACAAAGGGGTTTTTGTAGAAAGTCAATTAAAAGACTATGGCTTCTAGAAAGTCTTGTATTTTAGGATTGTAGTACTTGAAGTTATCATGGTAAGTCCGCAAGTTCTTCCGCGTATTCTCGAAAATAAAAATTAGCATGGTAATATTTTATCTTGACCTTTTTGCATATTTGGTATGCTAGAGTCTAGTCAGTTAAGATTTAACAAAATTGCAGTTGGCTGACATCATCTTAGTATTTGTGACACATGAAAAATAATTAACCATGTGAGCAAAAAAAAATATTGCGTCAACAAAAAAATTATACTGTACAAACAAAAAAATTGTACCGTGTGAATATTTTTATGAAAATCTCATACTCTCAGATCACATAATTAAGAAGTCGGTTAAGATTTAATTAATTCTCAAGCTACTAAGAACTAGGAAAACTTTTTTTTCTTCCGTGTCATCAGAAAAATATCGTTCCTCTTGGTATATACGCATTCACCAACCAGGTCCCAGCAGCCTCCCAGGGGCGCTTTCCCTTGGTAGCGACTTGCGTGCATGCTAACAAAAAGAGCATGTTATTTTCAAAGGCCAGAGGTATAATTCCCTAACGAACTGTTAACGTCGATGAAATGAAAATTAAAGAATTAATCAAGTTGCGTATAAGACCACATGGTCGATGTCTGGGAGACGGCTTTAACGTCTCTCCTCTTCTTCCTCTTCAACAATCCCGCTACGATCGATCCATCCAGCTTCCTCCTACCTTCCTCCATCTCTTTCTCTCTCCAATCTCCATCCCAACCCAGAACCTCACTAGCTACATAAACAAAATCTCGAGACACTTTAAAGAAGTATAGTAGCAGAAGCGAAGGGCAGAGGCAGAGAGTGAGAAGAGGCAAAATGGAGGTGGTGGTGCCCGTGATGGCGCCAAGCGCGCCGTGCAGCCCAAGAACGGCGGCCGCCATCGGCGGCGGCGATCTCCTCCCCGGCGGCTATCACTACTTCTTCTCCAGCGCCCCAACGAGCCCGTCCAGGACGAGCAGCTACACCGCGGACGACCACGGCATCGGCGACGCCAGCACGTTCGACTTCGCGTTCGGGTTCAGTGGGCAGCTGCATGAGTCCAGGCCGATCCTCGCCGCCGCCGACGAGCTGTTCGAGGGCGGCAGGATCCGGCCGCTGAACGGCCCGCACCACAGCGGTAACCTGCGAGACCCGGACGGCGACTACTACGCCTCTGTCTCCGCCTCGCCCCGGTCTCCACGAAGATCAAGAACGACGCCCGCGGCGCGTGGCGGTGCTGCAGGGGAATCGGAGGCGCCGGCTGAGCAGCCGAGGGGCAGGTCGTCCGGCAGGCCGGCGCTGACCTCCTCCTCCTCGAGCGTGTCGTCTCGGAGCAGGCGAGCGACGCGGTCCCTGTCCCCGTACAGGGGCGACTCCCTCGACGACGAGTTCCCCTCGTCGCCTCCGTCCCCTCGAGGCGCCGCCTCCCTGATGCGCGGGTGCGGCAGCGGCAGCCGCAAGTGGCGGCTCAAGGACCTGTTCCTGTTCCGGAGCGCGTCGGAGGGCCGCGCCAGCGGCAAGGACCCTCTCCTCAAGTACAGCATGCTCAAGAGCGGCGGCGGTGCCGGCGGCGGCGTGGGCGACGGCAGCGCGTCGATGCGGGTGAAGGGCAGGGGCTCGGCGGCGTCGGCGAGCGACATGGCGCCGTACACGGTGAGCAGGGCGGCGGCGGAGGAGATGCGGCGGCGCACGACGACGCCGCTGCCGTTCCACCGGAACAGCCTGTTCGGGTACCTCCGGTCCAACCCGGCCATCCACACCATCAGCAGGAAGCTGAGCAGCTACTCCTCGTCCAACCGCGGCAGGAACGCTTCTTGTACCGCAACCGCTGCTTCCGGATACCAGCATGCGTGAAATCGTGATCGATGCCGCCGTGAAAAAGAGAAGAGTTTGATTCGTTTGTTCCTCTGCTTGACGATGATTTGCTCCTCCTATGTAGTATTCTTTCGTTTCATGTGTGAATTGCCCCAAGGTTCTCACACCAGTGTAGATATATGTGTACGTACATACGTGGGATTCGCCAAGACTCTGCCGGAAATCAGTATACGGTTTTGCTAAATCTAAATAGTTTGAGAAGTTCTTTGGTGATTGTCATCGCAGTGTGATTCGCACCATGGACCTTGAAATAAAAGAAAAAAAAATCTTTGTCGACATTCCCATAGAAAGCCATGAAATTTCATCGGATCATCTCCATCAAATAAGTTCTTTTTCGATAAATTAGGTGTTTTTTTGTTCCATAGAAACTCAAGATCCTTCCACGTGTCACGCACGATGCAGCAACCAAAGCCCTGCATCGGCTTCACGCCGTAGTGCTGTATTTAAATAATCACCGGTGACGCAGCTCGGCAACATGGGCATACTGTTGCGGGATTCCGTTCTGGGTGTCCACCACGCGACGCTCGATCCATCGATCGGCCGATCTCGCTCGCTCGACGGATGATGATGGGGTTCCGTTCCGTCCCGCGGCAAACTGCTGACGCCCTGAGCTGTTCGGGGGGTTAGTATAATGGTTTCCGGTACACTGCGAACTGTCGCAACTGTTTTTTCGTCCCTGGGGGTGGGGGTTACTGCTTACTAGTACCACCACCACCGCGCAAGTGTGACGGGGCGGGAATAATTCTGGGCTAAGATAATAAGCTGGCGGATCTGACATTCCCAGAGTTTAAAATTGATTGGATGGTAGTAACTTGGCATGATTAGAGGAGGGGGAGGTGTAAACATGGCAGGCATGATGATGCAAGCAGAACGGCATCACCCCATCTGCCGGCCTCCCCAAAGATTCCCATCTCAACTTCTCTCGCAAAGATTCGCTTCAAGGTTATTTTCTTTCGTGGTGTTTTGTAATGGTGGAATTGTCGGTTTATATTTGGGGCCGTGCTGTTGAGCACGTACGTACTACGCGGGAAGTAGATCAGAATCAGACCACCGCCGCTCACTGGAAATAAGAAGATGCGCTGCCTGCCTGCCTGCCTGGAATGTACTGCTACTACACGAGACACCATCAATGGCGTTAATCCTCGTGTTTCCAGAAAATTATATGACCGTGGCATACTGGCATGGACATGAGACATCATGAATATATGGAGGTGATGCATGTCGTGTCCGCACAGAAAGGTAAATAAAGGAGAAGAAGAAACCGAGCGACTGCAGGGGAACAGTGCAACTTAACAGTAGAAGTTCAGAACTATACTTAAATAACAAGTGTAGTAGAGCTCTAGATTGCCAGTTCAGACTTTACAGTGCTGTTATCCCAAGTCAACACCTACCAACAGCTCCTGGCCCAACTTTTGACACCATGTTTGTGGATGTCTGTTTTCCGTAGGCGGCCCGTGGTTAGGGACAACAAAGGGGGCCCTCAAACAATACTACGCCACCACATGTAGTGTAACTGCAGCTCTTCAAATCGATCGGTAGTGTGTATGAACACGAGCGGGTGTTTCTTATTAGTTTCGTGGGGAAGAGTTCTCAGTCGTTTTTAAAACGAGGCCTATATTAATTGGATTTTGGCTCACGGCTCCAAATCATTGTTAATGCGTTTTGAAATTTAAAAATAAATCCCAAAAAATTCTGTGGTACTAAAAAAATCCAAAAATTTTGGCGGTACATACAAATAAACTATGTTCTCATAGTTTTTTGTGGCATGTGTAAAAAGTCAAAATAGGGTCTCGTGAAAAGTTATTTTAGAGTATAAAGTTTATATATTTTACACAAGCCGCAAACATCAATTTTGCACGAAACTTTGTGTTTGTGTATGAACATAGAATATTTGATGTACTACTTAAGAATTTCTAACATTTTAAAATAAAATTTTAAAGAGCAGGTGCATCTACACCCATGAGCTAAAGTAGATTTACGCTTTTAATTGTACTTCTTTAGAATATATGATGATAAATACTCCAGCACATTTTCGCAAGAAAACATGGCGGGCACAGCATCACGCCCATCCCCCCTCCCAACATCCCCCTAAGATTCTCATATAAACTTCTCAAAAAGGCTTTCGACTAACTTTATAATAAAACAACCATTTATACAACACGGAAGAAAACCAAGTTCTGCTGGGGCAACAATAAAAACCTGTTCAAACTAGGAAATAAGAAACACACAAGCGCCAAAACAACAATCGCTCAAAGACTGGAAGGGTGGAGAGCCGGCACATCGCCTCCAAAAGGTGCCAAATCATGTCCTCTAGTCTCTCTGTCTATAAACTATTGCAAAAAGTCAGGAATTTGGAAACCGAGTTAGTGGTACGTCGAGGTAAAACCTTCATAACCACCATATTATTGTGTATGGTACACAAGGTCTAGGGTCCAGGACATCGTGGAAAACACCAACCTAAAAGGGTGTCGCTTCTTGCTAGTATGGTTGCTTGTGTCTCCGGGAATTCCCCGAAATCCTGGGCCTACCACTTGGGCCCAAGGTTTCTCGGAAAAAATACCACAGGAACCAAGCCACGGGACATGTGAACAAAATGTGTGTTCCCGATTCGAGGATGCCACATAATGGACGACATAACCCATTCATTGGCCCATGTCACTTCCCTCCACCCCGTAAGGGAGATGACCTCAGAAAGTTGCCATAGATATTTTTTGTCTTTAGAGGTAGAGGCACTTTCTATAAGGGTGCCCTATAAACAAAACTATCCAAGAATGCCCTCGAGGAGTCAAACCCAGTGGAGATAGGAGGCCTGCCTAAGCTCTTCTCACGTCATGGTTACTACGGGCCAAAGGTTCTATGGAATGCAATGCTCCATGTCCCTTCTGGTCCACTGAGGCTACCCTAAGCTAAGAGTCTAAGCAAATAGTGAAGAGGTTCGGAATACCTCCTCTATCATGTACATATCTTTGAATTAAAGCTATGGTGCCACGATGACATTGCATGACAATACAAGATGGTAAGCGTAGGACTTTGTGTTGCCAACATAGAGTTCCTTGAGTCATTACTTCATAGGTAAGAAGGAAACATAGGCTATTGTAGGAGAACCATACGTCAATGATGCCCCGAGTGCATCTTCATGGCTGCAGTATGATAGCTAGTAGTGGCTTAGCCTTAGGGTCAAAGAGGGCCATGCCCCTACTCTAGAAAATTATCAAGAATACTCTCATATATTAAGATTATTTTTGGAGATTAATCAAAAGTTAAGTACTTTTTTGTCCCCTTGAATCCGCTTGATCTTCTAAAAATCTCTTTCAACCTCCTCCACTAAAATGTAGGCTTGACTATTAGAGTCTTGTGGAGCCTACAAACTACACTTTCTTTGTGGATGGAAAAAGTGAGTTGTTGGAAGCAAGTTACCAAAGGGGTGATGTTGACTGAGTACGGCATCATCTCCGGCCTAAGTATGCATGCGTCCTAGATCATCTTGGTATGCTTGTTGAGAATCAACTAACATATGATTAAAAGGTGATTTGCGCATAACATTTTTTTACAGGAAAATAATAGGAGAGGATCCTACCGTGGTATATTAATATAGATAATAATTACAAGATTTAAGATTTTACCCCATGTCCAATTTAAAAAATACAATAAAATGCTATCAAGAATTAAAGTTATAAAAGAGTGGAAGGCTAGAGATAGTGCATAACGTTTCTCTAGAAACACTTTTCTAATTATATAGGGGTGCATTATATTGTGTATGTACTAATTATGTTGTATCCTCTCCATAATGGTATACATGAAGTTCTCAATACAGTATCTTGGTTTAATATTTTCTATACTATGCATTTTGATTATGTGAAACTTCTATGCATTTTTTGTATTATGCATTTGTTTTTATTTTATTCTATGAATTTATATGTAACAAAATATCATGATATATTCCTTGGGTTCATTAATTTTAGTCATTTTGCACTTCAAACATTAGTTGTTAAAGGCTTGTGCCTCTCTCAAATTCTCAACTCTTAAGGGTAAGCCTAAAACCGTGGCATTGCGGTTTCGTAAAAGTAATGAAACTAAGCAAGTAAAATAATATATGCACATTACTCAAAGGTGAGGTAAGTAAGAAAGATCACTTTATCCTGTAAACACATTATAAATGGGATGCCATTAAGACAAACATGTCACTGAGGAATGCTCATGAAATACCTCCTGTGAGGAGAATCCAATGAAACAGATTCCTTCCATGTGCTAGGCCAAAACAAAATTATGAATTGTTTGAAATCTTCAAATATTATAGCATAATATTTTTATAATCCATCCTTATATTATTGGGGTTAAAGGGCAGAAAACAAAAAAATTCCTACGATTGAAACCCTAATGCCAGGATCTATCTACTAGTAATGCAGGGGAGGAGATATGGTATTCATACCTTTGAAGACCAAGCGCGGTTAACTTTGTAGGGTTTCGTAGCATGGAAAACAAAAATTTTCTATCGCATACAAACAAACAAGCCAAGATCTATCTACTAGATTGTAGCAATGAGTCGATGGAATAACTCACCCTCGAAGATTCCAAAGTGTTTAACGAGAGCGGATTCTCGTGGGTGATGTAGTCGTACTCTTCCCGATCTCAAGATCGCTTAGATGATCCTTCCCAAGGCTCCTAGCGCCCCAGCCGGGTCACATCGCCGTACTGACGAAGACCTTCCTCTCCTTGTTCCAAAGGCAATGGAGGTTGTAGCACTCCTCGCGATTCCCAAAGACAACGGCGTGGTACCGGAAGTAGAGGGGAGATCTCGCAGGGCTTCGCCTTAAGCCGGAGCGAGTATGGTGGAGTATGAGAGAGCTCCTCGGCGATCTAGGTTTTAGACACACCAAGGAGGAGGTGCTAGAGCTGGCGGCTAGGGTTTGGGGCACCCCAAGTCGGCGGCTAGGGCAAAAACCCTAGGGGCGGCGGCTATGGTGGTGGCGCCAAGCTAGGGTTTGGAGGAGAGGTACTTGTGTGTGCTAGGAGGGAGCCCTGCCCCTCCTTATATAGTTGGAGGGGCCGGCCGGCCAAGGGGAGGGAGTGGAGTCCCTCCCCAACTCGGCTTGAGGGGCCACGGTTGGAGGAGCGAACTCCTCCAACTGTTCCTTCCTCCTCTTTTCCACTTTCCAAATTTAGCCGCTTGACTTTTCAATTTAGCTATTTGACTTTTCAAACTAGGATTCATTTAATCCTTTATTTGGAACAGCGATGACACTTAGTACATGATGCAATCATTCCAAGTTGCAATGACACATTCATGTACCCTTCCTCCGGAGTGCGGACATTAGGAACCTTCTAGAACATTCCCGATGAAAACACCTAATCATTCCCCAACTCAAACGGACTTTCCTTATATGAATCTTATTCTCCGACCATTCCGGATCTCCTCATGATATCCGGATCCCATCCGAGACTCAACAACATTCGCTCTCTTTCTCATCATACCATAACTACTCAAACAACGTTGAATCCTTAAGTGTCTCACGGTTCGTGAATTATGCGACATGATCGAGACACTTCTCAACAATAACCAATAGAGGAATCGAAATTCATATGGCTCTACATATTTCTACGATTACTGCATCGAATGAACCACTTACATACGATACCAATTTCCCTTTGTCTCACGATAGTTTACTTATCCGAGGTCATGATCGCTTGATCTCCGCATACCTAGTTCAACCTCGCATCGATAAGTACTCTTTTCGCTCCCGTGATATGTGATCCCTTGTGAGCCAGTCACATGCTTGCAAGCTAATTGGATGACATTTCACCGAGAGGGCCCAGAGTATATCTATCCGTCATATGGATGGACAAATCCCACTCTTGATCCATGTGTCTCAACCAATACTTTCCGAACACTCAATGCCACCTTTATAGCCACCCAGTTACGGAGTGGTGTTTGATGTCATCAAAGCACCCATCCGGTAAAGGTGATATGCATGATCTCATGGTCGAAGGAATTAGGTTACTATGTATCAGAAAGCATATAGCAATTGAACTATTAAAATGACTTGATCTTTATGCTACGCTTATCTATAGGAGTATGTCCACCATATCATTCTCCTAACGATATGATCTTGTTGTTGATAACATCTCAATGTTCATGATAGGGAAACCACAATCATTTATCAACCAACAAGCTAGTGATGTATAGAGGCTATACTAGGGACTTCAAATTAAGTTTACAAATCACACAAGTATTAATGTTTCCTTGTTAATACTATTATAGCATGAATGTAAACATTTATCATAAACACAAAGATATAATAATAACTACATTTATTATTGCCTCTAGGGCATATCTCCAATGCCTCCCACTTGCACTAGAGTCATCTAATCTAGATTACATGGTAATATACCAACACCCATGGCGTTTGGTGCTGGTCATGTTTTGCCCTGGAGAGGTTTAGTCAACGGATCCGCCACATTCATCTGTGTACTTTGCAAATCTTTATATCCCCATCTTGGATATGTTCTCGAATAGCGTGAAAACGAGCTTGATGTGCTTCACTTCTTGTGTGACCTTGGTTCTTGCATTGGCTATGGCGCCATGTTATCACAAAGAGATAGACATTGGGTCCAACACTAGGAACCACACCCAGCTTTGTAATGAACTCTTTCATCCATATCGCTTGTGAAGCCTCCAAGCAGCCATGTATTCCGATTCAGTTGAAGATCTCGCCACAACGCTTTGCTTTGCACCTCCTCCTAATCGCCGCACCATTCAAAATAAATACGTATCCGATTGTGATTTAGAATCATCCGATCGGTGTTCCAACTAGCATCGGTGTAACCATTAACAACGAGTGCTTCATCACCTCCATAAGAAAGAACCATATCCTTAGTTCTTCTCAAGTACTTAAGGATGTTTTTGATCATTGTCCAATGATCCACTGGATCACTTTGATATCTGCTAGTCAAACTAAAGATATGCAATGTCGGGTGTAGTACATAGCATGGCATACATTAGAGATCCTATGGTCGAGGCATAGGAGTCTTACTCATCCTTTCTCTATCTTCTTCCGATGTCGGACTTTGAGTTTTACTCAAGGTCGACAGCAACATGGGCAAGAACCCTTTCTTGCTATCTTCCATTCCAAACCTCTTTAGAACTTTGTCCAAATATGTACTATGTGACAATGATATTTGGCATTTCGATCTATCTCCATAAATCTTTATGCCTAATATGTAAGCTGCTTCGCCAAGATCCTTCATTGAAAAACTATTATTCAAATATTCCTTGACACTATTAAGAAGGTCTACATCATTCCCAATCAACAATATGTCATCCACATATAGTATTAAGAATGCTACAGAGCTCCCACTCACTTTCTTGTAAATACAAGCTTCTCCATAAGTTTGTATAAAACCAAAACTTTTTATCACCTTATCAAAACGTTGATTCCAACTTCGGGATGCTTGCTTCAATCCATAGATGGACCGTTGAAGTTTACATACCTTGTTAGCATCTTTAGGATCGACAAAACCTTTGGGTTGCATCATATACAACTCTTCATCAATGTCTCCATTGAGGAATGTTGTTTTGACATCCATCTGCCATATCTCATAATCGTAATATGCAGCGATTGCTAACATAATCCTCACAGACTTTAGCTTCACATCGGTGAGAAAGTCTCATCGTAGTCAACTCCTTGAATTTGTCGAAACCCTTTGCGACAAGTCGAGCTTTATAGATGAACATTACCATCAACATCTGCTTTCTTCTTGAAGATCCATTTGTTCTCGACCTTCCGCCATCCGTAAGTCCACCAAAGTCCATTCTTGGTTTTCGTACATGGATCCAATCTCGGATTTCATGGCTTCTTGCCATTTATTGGAATCTGGGCTCATCATCGCTTCCTCATATGTCTCGTGGTCATTGGTGTTGTCCACCAACATGACATTCATAACGGATCATACCAACTGGAGTGGTACGAGTTATCGTTGACCTCCGAGGCTCAGAGCAACTTCAACAAGTTTCATGATCATCATCATTAGCTTCCTCTCTAAATGGTGCAGGCACCACAGAACTTCTTCCAACAAGGCTACTCGCAATTTCGAGCGAAGGTTCGACAACCTCGTCGAGTTCTACTTTCCTTCAAATACTCCTTTCGAGAGAAATTCTTCTCTAGAAAGGATCCATTCTGGCAACGAAGATTTTGCCTTCGATCTATGATAGAAGGTATACCCAATAGTTTCCTTCGGGTATCCTATGAAGACACATTTTTCCGCTTTGGGTTCAAGCTTGTCCTACTGTAACTTCTTTACATAGGCTTCAACCCCAAACTTTAAGGAACGATAATTTAGGTTTCTTCCCAAACCATAATTCATATGGCGTCGTATCAACGGATTTAGATGGTGCCCTATTTAAAGTGAATGCGGCGCTTTCTAATGCATAACCCCAAAATGATAGCGTAACTGTAAGTGACATCATAGAACGAACCATATCTAAGAGAGTTCGATTCTGACGTTCGGACACACCATTATTACTGGTGTTCCCGGCGGTGTCAACTGTGAAATTATTCCGCATTTCTTCAAATGCTCGCCAAACTCGTAACTTAGATATTCACCTCCACGATCAGAACGCAGAAATTTAATCTTCTTGTTACGTTGATTCTCTACCTCACTTTGAAACTCCTTAAACTTCTCGAAAGTTTCGGACTTATGTTTCATGAAATAGATATACCCATATCTACCCAAGTCATCCGTGAAGGTAAGAACATAACGATAACCACCGCGCGACGCTACACTCATTGGACCACATACATCGGTATGTATGATTTCCAATAAGTCCGTAGCTCGCTCCATCAAACCAGAAAATGGAGTCTTAGTCATTTTACCCATCAGACATGCTTCGTATCTTTCAAGTGATTCGAAATCAAGTGATTCAAGAAGTCCATCGGAATGGAGTTTCTTCATACGCTTCACTCCAATGTGACCAAGACGTCAGTGCCACATATAGGTCGAGTTATCGCTTGATTTCAACCGTTTAGCCTCAATGTTGTTGATATGTGTATTTCCACTATCTAGATTCAATAAGAATAGACCATCTATCAAAGGTGCATGTGCATAAAACATATTACTCATATAAATCGAACAACCATTATTCTCGGACTTAAACAAGTAACCGTCTCGCAATAAACAAGATCCCGATATAATGTTCATGCTCAACGCAGGCACCAAATAACAATTATTTAAGTATAAAACTAATCCCTATGGTAGATGAAGAGGTAGCGTCGACCGCGATCACATCAACCTTTGATCCGCTTTCCCACGCCGCATCGTCACCTCGTTCTTCGCTAGCTTCCGCTTATTCTGCAAAGACCGCTTTGAGTTACAAATATGAGCAACCGAACCAAGATCAAATACCTGAGCACTACTACAGTACTAGTGAGATACACATCAATAACATGTATATCAGATATACCTTTCTTCTTGATGTTGCCGTTCTTCAAATCCGCCAAGTACTTTGGGCAATTCCGCTTCCAGTGACCTTCTCCCTTGCAGTAAAAGCACTCAGTATCAGGCTTAGGTCCAGCCTTGGTCTTCTTCGTCGGTGCGGTAACTTTCTTACCACCCTTCTTGAAGTGTCCCTTCTGCTTAGACTTTCCTTTCTTGAATTTGGTGGTCTTATTGACCAACAACACTTGGTGCTCTTTCTTGATCTCCACTTCTGCAGACTTTAACATAGCAAACAGTTCTGGCAACTGCTTGTTCATGTTCTGCATGTTGTAGTTCATCACAAAGTTCTTGTAACTTGGTGGTAGTGATTGGAGGACACGGTAAATCCCCAAAGCATTAGGAATCACTATACCCAAGCTTTGAAGTTTGTTTGCATGCCCTGACATCTTAAGCACATGCTCATTGATGGAGCTTCCCTCTTCCATCTTGCAGTTAAAGAACTTTTCAGAAGCCTCATAACTTTCAATTGCCGCATGAGTCTCAAAAATAAATTTGAGATCCTCGACAATATCATATGGGTCTGAATTCTCAAACCTTTTCTGAAGCTCCGATTCCAAACCATACAAGATAGCACACTGAACTATGGAGTACTGATTCTTCCGAGCGAGGTAAACATTCTTTACTTCATCGAAAGCATCAGCTGCAGGTGGGTCACCCAGCGGTGCATCCAGCACATAGGTCAAATTACCAGCTGTGAGGACAATCCTCAAATTGCGGAACCAATCCGCGAAGTTGCTTCCATTGTTTTTCAACTTTTCTTTCTCTAGGAACGCATTAAAATTGATGGTAGGGGATGCCATTGATCTACAACATATTTGCAATAGTTTAGACTAAGTTTATGACAAATTGAGTTCAAATTAATAATAAAGTTAATCTAGGTGAACTCCCACTCAAAACAATATCCCTCACATTGTTTTAGTGATCACACGAACCAAATCCACTACATCAACACCGATCATCACGAGAGTTGATATAGTTTCAATGGCGAACAATCGACATGTTCATCATATCTACTATATGATTCATGCTTTACCTTTCGTGATCCGTGTTCGAGACCATGTCCGTACACATGCTAGGTTCACAAGATCAAACCTTAGTTTCGCATGAGCAAATCTGGCTTGCTCACGTTGTATACACTTGCGAATCTAACACACCCATCACGTGGTGCTTCGAAACAACAAGCTTTAGCAACGGTGATAACTAAGGGTGAACACTTTATGACTTGAAATTCATGTGCATGAGGGATCATCTTATAATGCTACCGTCGTCTACTAAGAAATACAAGATGCATAAAGGTTTAACATCACATGCAATTCATAATATGTGATATGATATGGCCTTTCTTCTTTGTGCTTCCGATCTCCATCTTCAAGCACGAACATGATCTCCATCATCACCGGCATTGCATCAAGGTCAATGACTCTTCTCCATGGTTGTCGTCCACCGGCTTCAACTATTACAACTACTTTGAATAGACACGCGGGTCTTAACATAAATTAAAGACAACCATATGGCTCCTGCCAGTTGCCAACTTACAATAAGGAACATTGCATACATCAAATATAATCACAATCATGGCCATATCACATCACGACACACCGCAAAACAAATTTAGACGCCTACTTTCTTTTGCATGTTTTACGTGGTTTGGGGCTTTCAATAAGTGTCGTTCTAACTTACGAACAAGAACCACAACATTGATACTAGTATTGTTAATCACCCGTTGTAAATTGGATCTTAACTATGCTAGGAGAAATAGGCACCATAAAGCCACTTATGCAATACAAGTTGCATGTCAAGCGTGGAGCAAGTCTCATGAACGATGTCATGTAAGGTTAGCCCGGCCGCTTCATCCCAACATACCGCAAGATGCAAAGTACACAAGAAGCAATCGACAATAAAGCATCAACGCCACAATGACCATTGTGTTCTACTGCAACAGATCTACATATAGACTGGCTCGATACCCGTAGGGTTTCGTAGCATGGAAAACAAAAATTTTCTATCGCATACAAACAAACAAGCCAAGATCTATCTACTAGATTGTAGCAACGAGTCGATGGAATAACTCACCGAAGATTCCAAAGTGTTTAACGAGAGCGGATTCTCGTGGGTGATGTAGTCGCATTCTTCCCGATCTCAAGATCGCAGATGATCCTTCCGCCTGCTCCCAAGGTGCTCCATGATCGGTCACACGCTCGGTACTGACGAAGACCTTCCTCTCCCTTGTTCCAAAGAAAATGGAGGTTTTAGCACTCTCGCGATTCCTGAAGACAACGTGGTACCTAAGTAGAGGAGATCTCGCAGGCTTCGCCTTGGCGGAGCGAGTATGGTGGAGTATGAGAGAGCTCCTCGGCGATCTAGGTTTTAGACACACCAAGGAGGAGGTGCTAGAGCCGGCGGCTAGGGTTTGGGGCACCCCAAGTCGGCGGCTAGGGCAAAAACCCTAGGGGGGCGGCGGCGGCTATGGTGGTGGCGCCAAGCTAGGGTTTGGAGGAGAGGTACTTGTGTGTGCTAGGAGGGAGCCCTGCCCCTCCTTATATAGGTGGAGGGGCCGGCGGCCAAGGGGGAGGGAGGGGAGTCCCTCCCCAACTCGGCTTGGAGGGGGCGCCGCCGGTTGGAGGAGCGAACTCCTCTCCAACTCGGTTTCCCCCTTCCTCCTCTTTTCCACTTTCCAAATTTAGCCGTTTGACTTTTCAATTTAGCTATTTGACTTTTCAAACTAGGATTCGATTTAATCCTTTATTTGGAACAGCGATGACACTTAGTACATGATGCAATCATTCCAACTTGCAATGACACATTCATGTACCCCTTCCTCCGAGTCTGGGACATTCCGAACCTTCTAGAACATTCCGATGAAAACACTAATCATTCCCAACTCAAACGGGACTTTCCTTATATGAATCTTATTCTCCGGACCATTCCGGATCTCCTCGTGATATCACGGATCCCATCCGAGACTCCGAACAACATTCGGTCTCTTTCTCATCATACCATAACTACTCAAACAACGTCGAATCCTTAAGTGTGTCTCCCTACGGTTCGTGAATTATACGGACATGATCGAGACACTTCTCCGAACAATAACCAATAGAGGAATCTGGAAATTCATATGGCTCCCACATATTTGTACGATTACTTTGCGATTGAATGAACAACTTACATACGATACCAATTTCCCTTTGTCTCACGATAGTTTACTTATCCGAGGTCATGATCGTCGGTATCTCTTCATACCTAGTTCAACCTCATTACCGATAAGTACTCTTTTCTCGTTCCCGTGATATGTGATCCCTTGTGAGCCAGTCACATGCTTGCAAGCTAATTGGATAACATTTCACCGAGAGGGCCCAGAGTATATCTATCCGTCATATGGATGGACAAATCCCACTCTTGATCCATGTGTCTCAACCAATACTTTCCGAACACTCAATGCCACCTTTATAGCCACCCAGTTACAGAGTGGTGTTTGATGTCATCAAAGCACCCATCCGGTAAAGGTGATATGCATGATCTCATGGTCGAAGGAATTAGGTTACTATGTATCAGAAAGCATATAGCAATTGAACTATTAAAATGACTTGATCTTTATGCTACGCTTATCTATAGGAGTATGTCCACCATATCATTCTCCTAACGATATGATCTTGTTGTTGATAACATCTCAATGTTCATGATAGGGAAACCATAATCATTTATCAACCAACAAGCTAGTGATGTATAGAGGCTATACTAGGGACTTCAAATTAAGTTTACAAATCACACAAGTATTAATGTTTCCTTGTTAATACTATTATAGCATGAATGTAAACATTTATCATAAACACAAAGATATAATAATAACTACATTTATTATTGCCTCTAGGGTATATCTCCAACAAACTTACCGCGAGGAATGTGGTTGAAGAAGACGCCCCGACGATTACCTCGAGGTCACAAAGTCCAACGGCTCTAACAACTCATAGCGCTAAAAGCATGGCGCCGCCAGAGGGAGTCACACATGTACTATGCTTGAAGATGACTCCTCGATCCAAATGGTGATATTACTAAGTAGATCTCCGACTCGAATCCCGTAAGCGATGGTGCATGATAAAGAACTCCTCGCTCGCACATCCCTAACAAGGGCTGCCCACAGAGAGAGAGAGAGAGAGAGAGAGCGAGAGACAGACAGAGAGGCAACATATGCCATTTCTATATTTTCTGGTGTGTTTTAATCCTCCTATGGGCACCTCTTTACAAGGTGGATGAAGGCCTCCCTCCACCTTAGGTGCCCCACGTGGGACTAAAAAACTAGGAAAAGGGGTAAAATCCGAATCTCTCCCGCCGGCTGGGCCCCACAGCACTCGGGTGGGCCACCCGGGGCCGGCGCAACGGCTGGAGGCAATGGCGATCACCGGGGCCGGGCCGCTGACCACCTGTGCCCATCTCCGAGCGGTGGCTGAAGGCCGGGAGCCGCTGCTCTCCCAAAGACGCTGCTTTCCCACTGATGCATGTAAAAGGCATACATGAACTTTGTAGTTTGTTAACATATTTTCCCACATATTTGCATCATATATAAAGTTATATCCCTATTTTATATTGTTTTTTGGGATTTATCAATGATCCCTTTATTTTGGTTATAAGCCTGCAGGGCAGAAAAACCCTGTTTTCAATGTTTTTGATGTTTTAGGACCTTAACAAAGTCAAATGGACGTGAACTTTTCGGAATGCCAACATTTATCCATGGGAAGCATCTGGAGCACGAGAAACTCACCAGTAGGGAGAGGTGTTGGAGATATGCCCAAGAGGCAATATTAAAGTGGTTATTATCATATCTTCATGCTTATGATAAATGTTTACATACCATGCTATAATTGTATTAACAGGAAAATTAATACTTATGTGATTTGTAAACATAAAAGAGTCCCCAGTAAAGCCTCTTGTTAAACTAGCTTGTTGGTTAATATATGATCATGGTTTCCTGATCATGAACATTGAGATGTTATTAACAACAAGGTCATATCATTAGAAGAATAATGTGATGGACATACTCCTACAGTTAAGCGTAGCATAAGATCAAGTCATTTAAATAGTTCACTTGCTATAAGCTTTTAATACATAGTAACCTAAATCCTTTGACCATGAGATCAAGTTAATCACCATGACCGGATGGATGCTTTGATGACATCAAACACCACTTCGTAACTAGGTGGTTATAAAGGTGGCATTGAGTGTTCAAAAAGTATGTGTTGAGGCACATGGATCAAGAGTGGGATTTTTCCATCCATACGACGGATAGATATACTCTGGACCCTCTCGGTGGAATGTCATACAATTAGCTTGCAAGCATGTGACTGGCTCACTAGGGATCACATATCACAGGAACGAGTAAAGAGTACTTATCGGTAACAAGGTTGAACTAGGTATGCAGAGATACCGATGATCAAACCTCGGATAAGTAAAGTATTGCGAGATAAAGGGAAATTGGTACTGTATGTAAATGGTTCATTCGATAACGAAGTAATCATAGAAATATGTGGGATCCATATGAATTTACAGATTCCTCTATTGGTTATTGATCGGAGAAGAGTCTCGGTCATGGCTGCATAATTCACGAACCGTAGAGAGACACACTTAAGGATTCGATGTTGTTTAGTAGATATGGAATATGAGTAAAGAGACCGAATGTTGTTAGGAGTCTCTGATTGGATCCAAGATATCACGAGGAGATCCGGAATGATCCGGAGAATAAGATTCATATAAGGAAAGTCAATTTCCGGGGATCGGAAATGTTTTCGGTGTTTTGACCAGAAGTTTCTAGAATGTTCTGGAAGGTCCACTGATACGTCGGAAACGTATCTATAATTTTTTATGCTCCATGCTTGTTTTGTATCTACTTTGCTTTACTTGTCCACACTTTGAGGTCCTTTTACATTTTTTTTGGTACTAACCTATTAAAATTTGCAACAGCGCCAGATGACTGTTTTCTGTTGTTTTTGGTTTTAGAAAAGTTAGTAAAGAAATATTCTCGGAATTGGACGGGGCAAAGGACAAAGTCAATTACTTTCCGTGGGGAACAAGAAGTTCGTAGGAGAGTCAGAGGGGCCAGACCTCAGCGCGGTGTGGGCCCACCCAGCCAGCTAGGGTTTGGCGCCCCTGGCCGCCACCTCGGTCTCCCCCTTCGCCTATAAGAATCCCCCGATGCAGAAACCCTGAGCATCCGATCAGAAATCCACGAAACTGTCTGTAGCCGCCGCCACCATCGTCCCTAGATCGGGATCAGTTCTTCCGCACCGCCGAGGGAGATCATCCCGGAGGCCTTCTCTCCGGTATGATGCCTGAGTAGTTCCACCTTGGACTATGGGTCCATGTAGTAGCTAGATGGTTGTATCTCCTCCTTTGTGCTTTCATGTATAGACCTTGTGAGCTCCGTTCATGATCAAGATCTAATCTATTTGTAATCATGTGTGTTGTCTTTGCGGGGATCCGATGGATATTGAGATTATTATGTTGGTTTTATTAATGGTTTTGTCTTTATGATTCTATCATTTCTGTGTTGTTTGTGATCTTGCATGCTCTGCGTTGTTAGTAGCTATCTTGGCCAAGTAGTTGCTAGTGACTCCAAGAGGGGGTATTTATGCTCAATAGTGGGTTCATGCCTCTAGTTTCCAAGGGAAGTGACAATAATCTCTTCGGTTGTATATGTGCTATTGATACTAGGGAGAAAACAACGGTCTCTTGTTCATGGAACATGTGGACTGTTTACCTTACACACTTTGCTTAAAGCAGTTGTCTGTTGCTTGCAACTTAATACTGGAGGGGGTTCGGATGATAACCTGAAGGTGGACTTCTAGTCATAGATGCAGTTGGATGGCGGTCTATGTATCTTGTTGTATTGCCCAATCAACCTCATAGGATCTTTCTGACTAGTAATTGCATTGTTATGCCTTGCTCAGTTCCTGTCAATTGCCCTGCTGTAATTTGTTTACCCTTCATGCCATGTTGTTTATTTAAGGAGAGCACCTCTAGTGAACTATGGACCCCAGTACAATCTTTACCATTGATACATCTTCCACTGTTACTTGTTTACTTTCTACAAACCATTACCTTCCACACCATACGTTTAATCCTTTGTTACATCAAACCGGTGAGCTTGACAACCTCACTATTCGTTGGGGGCAAAGTCTTGAGTTTGTGTTATGCAGGTCTCGCGTTGCTTGCAACACATGTGTGATGTATCCTTCCTCCTTATGGTTTGATGACCTCGGTCTCAACTGAGGGAAAACTTGATGCTTGATGCTTCACACCTTCCTCTTGGGGTTCCCAACAGGCTGTGCGTAGATAGCCGTCAAGATTTTTTGGCGCCGTTGCCGGGGAGGCCAAGGACGTCTTCACAAGGGGAGTCCTTCACTTCCTTTCTCTTTACTTTGTTTTTAGTTTGCTTTGTTTCTTTTGCTTGGTTTTATTTTCCTCTTTCCAAAAAACCCAAAAAATTAGTCTAGTTTGGTTTGATTTCTTTATTCAAAAACACAAAATAATAGTTCCTGCTCTAGTTGCTGGTCTGTTGTTGCCTTGCTTGCTCATGCTTTCTATCAATGGATGGTTTCTTTGAAACCAGTGCTTATTGGAAAGGTGGGTTCACGGAAGAACAAAAGTATTATTATAAGGAACACCGCAAGTCACAAAAAGTGAAACACTTATGGGAACAAATTGATAAGTTGAATACTATTGATAGACATGTGCTCTACTTATAATGTTACTTATTTCTTTGAAAAAGCTTGTTGCTGTAGGAGGTATAAACACCTTCCTTTTCAGTGTGAGTATAATGATAATGTTACCATATCTTCTTATGTTAAAGAAAATTATGACTTTTATGATGTGGAACAAATTGAAGAATTTATTGCTTTCAAGGGTGCATTTGAACTTGCTAGTTTGCTTGAAAATACTGAGGATGCACCTTATGAATGTGAGGTTTATGAGATACTTAAATTTTGCTTTGATAATTACAAGGAAGCAAGATTAAAATATTCTTGAATATTTTAATAGATGCTTTCCACACATGGAAGAGACTAATGCTTTGCAGGAGCCGATGGAAGAAGAAATTGTTGAAACTGGAAGCTCATTAGATGAAAAAGAGGAGGAGAGTGATGAACAAAAGGAGGAAGAATGGATCTACCCATGCCTACCTTCTAATGAGAGTAACTCTTTACCTCTTATAATATTTGATTGTCCCTCATGCTTACCAAAGGAGGATGAATGTTATGTTCCTATGGATCCTTTTGAAATATCTACTTTGGGTAAAACCTGTGAAGGTTTTAGTCCCACTATTTTTGAGCTTGATAGAAATTATGTGTTTATAGATTTTGAAAAGCATGCTTTATGTGATAGATATATTGTTGAGTTTATTCATGAGGCTACTGAAAATTATTATGAGAGAGGAAAATATGGTTGTAAAAGTTTTCATGGTATAAAACACCTCTCTATGTGTTGAAAGTTTTGAAGTTGCTCTTGTTTCATCTTCCTATGCCTGTCACTTTGTTCTTTGTGAATTTATTTGCATACAAGATTCCTATGCATAGGAAGTGGGTTAGACTTAAATGTGTTTTGAATTTGCTTCTTGATACGCCCAATTTGCATCACCTTTCTATATCATAATTTACCTCTATTCATTGATATTTGTCTTATTATGAGGTATTACTTATGGATTTTCATATGTTTATACATGTTGGATGATTCATGGAGGATGGACTGCCGAAGTGTGGATTCTGATGGAAAAAATGGCATTTCGGTACAAATTTCGCGAAGATTAGAAAAATACCAGAAAAATATGGAAACATATTATTTTACCGGAAGACGAAGGAAGCCAGAAGGAGGAGCGAAGGGGGGCCTCAGGGGGGCCACACCCCCTAGGCGCGGGCCCACCTGACCCCGTGCCTAGGGTGGGTTTGTCCCACCTGTTCGGCCTCCGACTCCGCCCCTTCGACTATATCTTCCCTACGGAACCCTAACATCAGGGGAGCAACCATAGATAGATTTCCGCCTTTATGGGCGGAAACACCGAGAGAGAAAGATCTCTCCGCAGACAGATTTCTTCCAGGGGAATTCCTTCCCCGGAGAGGGGAGACCGTCGCCATCAACACCATCGTCAAGCTAGGCTTCATCAAGATGATCATCATCATCATCCACACCATCATCTCCACCAGCACCATCATCACCACTCCGTTTGGCTATAACAATTGTGTTGGATATTGCTTTAGTTCGTTAGGGGAAACTTTCCCGGTGTTAGTTACTATTGTAGTTGATGCTTGTGAGTGGAACCATTAGATTATTATTTATGTTCAGATTGTTATCCATCATCATATCATCTTTGATCTTGATCCATATGATGTCTTGTGAGTAGTTCGTTTAGTTCTTGAGGACATGGGAGAAGTCATGTTGTTAGTAGTGAATCTATGATGAGTTATTATACAATGGTTTAGTATTTAAGTTGTGGTGCTATTCTTCTAGTGGTGTTATGTAAACGTCGACTACATGACACTTCACCATTTATGGGCCTGGGGGAATGCATTGTGTATTTGGCTACTAATTGTGGGGTTTCCAGAGTGACAGAAACCTGAACCCCCGTTAGGACACCTTTGCATAAGGGAGCGTAGGATCTCAAAGTTTAAGGCTGTGGTTAGATTTATATCTTAATTACTTTCCTATAGTTACGGATGTTTGGAGGGGGTTTAATCGCAAGTATGTATTAGTCCTAGGAAGGGTGGTATGTTAGTGAAGGGAATATGCCCTGAGAGGCAATAATAAAATGTTTATTATGTGTATTCCAAGTATATGATAGATGTTTATTTTGCATGCTATAATTGTATTAATACGGAAACATTAATACATGTGTGTTTAATAAACAAACAGAAAGTTCCTAGTTATGCCTCTCTCATAAACTAGCTCGTTGATTAACAAGATGATCAAGGTTTCCTGATCATGGACATTGGATGTTATTAATAACGGGATCACAACATTAGTGTAATGGTGTGATGAACATTCATCCGAAGTATAGCATTACGATCAAAGTCATTGAGTTTATATTGCTATAACAACTTTAAGTGATCCTAATCCTTA
This sequence comes from Avena longiglumis, assembly GCA_030063025.1. Classification (NCBI taxonomy): domain Eukaryota; kingdom Viridiplantae; phylum Streptophyta; class Magnoliopsida; order Poales; family Poaceae; genus Avena; species Avena longiglumis. The sequence goes on from CP125976.1 coordinate 139,622,950, forward strand.
GACCATGATATCATGTCAATCACTAACACCTAAGAGTTTCTTGATAACATCAAACGTCACACCATAACAGGGTGATTATAAAGATGGATTCAGAACTAATAAAGTGTTATGTTGAGGCTCATGGATCGAGAGTGGAATTTGTTCATCCCGATGACGGATAGATATACTCTGGGCCCTCTCGGTGATATCACATTGATTAGCTTGCAAGCAAGTGATTTGATCACTAGAATGTTATATCACGGGAACGAGAAAAGAGTGCATGTCAGTAACGAGATCAAACTAGGTATGGAGATACTAATGATCGAATCTTGGACATGTAATATATCGTGAAACAAAGGGATTAAGATAGTAGCGTAAAAGGTTCCGACGATCACAAGAAAGTCATCATTGAATGTGTGGGAGTCAGTATGGGTCTCCAGATCCCGCTTATGATTATTGATTCGAGAGGGGTATCAATCATGTACGCATTATTCACGAACCGTAGGGTGACACACTTAAGAGACACCGACATCCAATTGGAGCAAAAGTTTCATGCCGAAAGAATGAACAAGCACAGGAATTTATTTCACTAGATACAGAAACAGGTTTTCGGGTGAAATTGCATAAAGTGGTTATGCATGTGAAATAGAATTCTAGAAAGGGGTTATTTGTAAATGTTTGTCATTAAAGTAATTGACAAAATTCTGAATAAAATAAAAGAGTTTTATTTAATGAGAGTTTGCATTAAATTTGGTGGGAATTTAATGGCATGTTTGAGTGGGATTTTGAGTGGAGGGAATTTAAAGGAATTTTGTGAGTGGAGTGTCCACCCACATGAAGAGGGGAGGGCAAGGGGGCAGCCCCCATGCGTCGGCTACCCCCTTGGGGTTCCCCCCTCCTCCTATAAAAGGCACCCCTCTCCTCACTTCTCACTCACACCTCCTCGTGAAGGATCTCTCTCCCCCTCTAGAATTTATCCCCCATGGTCTCGGACTAGCGAGATACATGTTCCGGGTGGATATTCGGCAAGAAAGAGTTGTGCTTCCGCTGCATCGCTGGAGCGAGGAGGCGGAGGTTGCTCGGTGCCTCGAACGTGTGTGCGAGCACGGATGCGCTGCTGATTTGCGGCGCTAGGACTTCCTCTCGATCTTGAGATCGGCAAGAGATCGTCTACATCAACCACGAGTTGAACTCATTAAGCTTTGTCGGTCTTCAAGGGTATGTTCTCTACGGATATACATCCGCCCGTTGTTTGTATCTAATAGATAGATCTTGGTACATAGTTCACATCGTAGGAATTTTTTTGTTTTCTATGTTGCGAACCCTACAGTGGTATCAGAGCCGGATCTATGCGTAGATGCTTTACACGGGTAGTACACATATGAGTATGTGGGCGATGATGATCATGTTGTTGCTCCTTAGTTGTAATTTTGGATATTGGTGGCATAGTGGGATGAAGCGGCCCGGACAAACTTTACATGTCCTCGCACATGAGACCTGTTCCACGCTTGACATGCAACTAGTTTGCATAAGTGGCTAGCGGGTGTCTGTCTCTCCTACTATAGTCAATATCTATTTTGCAACAAGTTGTCAACAATTTGGTTATCCTCGTTGTGGTTCATGTTCGTAGGTAAGAACGGTTCTATCTCGAAAGCCCTAAGCCACGTAAAACTTACAATGGATAAATTAGAGGCGTCTAGTTTAGATTGTTGCTCGGGCTAGTGTTATGATATGGTGATGTTGTAAGTAGAAGTATGAGATGATACTCTTACAACATACATAACGTGTAATCTCCATAGACCTTGGACTTACACATATAGGTATGATAGTGATCATACCACGATGCACATGATAGAGATCATATGCGGGAACCATATCATTTCACTAATAAACATGTGATGTTTGATAGCATCTTATATTGCTTGTTTAGCGCTTTGTTAGCATAATAAGATGATCCCTCATTTAAATATCAAGATAAGAATGTGTTCTTCCTTTAGTATGCACCGATTATGTTTTTGTCGCTCCAAGACATCACGTGATGATCGGGTGTTCTTGGATCCACGACCATATTTCGGGTGTAAAACAGTTACACACGCAAATACTAAGGTTCTAACTTGGAGAGCCTAGCATGTATAGACATGGCCTTGGAACACGTACTGAAAGGTTAAGCATGAGTCATATAGTAGATATGATGCCCATTTTATGCTCGCCTTTGAAGCTATACTGACTCACGTGATGATCGGACTTGGTATAGTGGATTTGGTTCATGTAATCACCAAAAAGGCACGAGGGATGTCGTTTTTGAGTGGGAGTTCATTCGTAATATGGATTAGTTGAACTCAATCTATCATACACTTAGTCTAAACTTTACAAATTCTGTTGTAGATGGCACCACCTGCTTTTAATTTCAATGTGTTCATGGAGAAAGAGAAACTTGCAACGAACGGTAGCAACTTTACCGAATGGGCCATGAATTTGAGGATTCTCCTCTCTGCTGCACAAAAGCAATATGTGCTAGAAGCGCCACTAGGCCCCCCACCTTTTGAGGAAGCCCCTGACGAGGAGAAGAATGTCTATCAGACTCGTCAGGAGGACCACAACTTAATTCATTGCGGCATATTGTATGGGCTAGAGCCAGAACTTCGAAAGTGTTTCGAAAACGGCAATGCATTTGATACAATGGGTGAGTTGAAAATGATTTTCGACACACATGCGGCTGTAGAGAGCTACAACGCTGTAAAAGTTCTTTAGTCATGATGGAAGAGCACAAATGCTAGTGAGCATGTACTCAAGAGGTTGGGTTACGCAGATAAGCTTGTGTCCTTGGGAATAACGATTCCCATTGACTTAGGCATCCATCGTGTTCTGCAGTCTCTGCCACCTAGCTATAAGAGCTTTGTGATGAACTATAATATGCAAGGCATGAAGAAGTCTCTCCCCGAGCTTCTGTCAATGCTTAAAACTGCAGAAGTGGAGATAAAAAAGGAACATCAAGTGTTGATGATCAATAGGAACACTGGTTTCAAGAAAGACAAAAGGGAAAACGGAAGGGTAGTAAGGCCGGCAAGCCTGTTGCCGTGCCTGAAAAGAAACCCCGAGTTGGACCTAAGTCTGATACCGAGTGCTACTATTGTAAGGGGACTGGCCACTGGAAGCGCAACCGCCCCAAGTATTTGGCAGACAAGAAGGCCGGCAAGGCAAACATAGGTATATATGATATACATGTTATTGATGTGTACTTGACTAGTGCTCGCAGTAGCACCTGGGTATTTGATACCGGTTCAGTTGCTAATATTTGTAACTCGAATCAGGGGTTGCGGAACAAGCGATCACTAGCAAAGGGGTGAGGTCAAGATGCGTGTCGGCAATGGATCAAGCGTTGATGTGGTCGCCGTCGGAACGCTGCCTCTCCATTTGCCGTCGGGATTAGTTATAAACTTGAATAATTGTTATCTGGTGCCTTCACTAAGCATGAACATTGTATCTGGATCGTGTTTGATGCGAAGTGGTTATTCATTTAAATCCGAGAACCATGGTTGTTCCATTTATATGAATGAAATCTTTTATGGTGATGCACCGATGATGTATGGTTTATTTCTATTATATCTCGATGATAATGTTACACATATTCATAATGTTGATGCTAAAATATTTAAACTTAATGATGATATATCCGCATATATGTGGCACTGCCGTCTAGGTCATATTGGCGTTAAATGCATGAAGAATCTCCATTCAGATGGACTTTTGGAATCACTTGATTTTGAATCGTTTGATACATGTGAGCCATGCCTTATGGGTAAGATGACTAGAACGCCGTTTTCCAGTTCAATGGAACGGGCGACAGATTTATTGGAAATCATACATTCTGATGTATGTGATCCAATGAGTGTGTCGGCGCGAGGTGGATATCGTTATTTCGTTACTTTCACGGATGATTTGAGTAGATACGGTTATATCTACTTGATGAAACACAAGTCTGAAACCTTTGAAAAGTTCAAGGAATTTAAGAATGAAGTGGAAAATCATCGTAATAGAAAGATCAAATTTCTACGGTCCGACCATGGAGGTGAGTATCTAAGTTACGAGTTTAGCACTCACATGAAAGAGTGTGGAATTATTCCACAACTCACGCTTAGGAACACCACAAATGAAATGGTGTCGGAACATAATCGTACTTTATTAGATATGGTTCTATCTATGATGTCTCTGACGGACTTGTTGTTGTCATTTTGGGGTTATGCACTAGAAACCGCATTCACTTTAAATCGGGCACCATCTAAACTGCTGAAAAGACACCATATGAATTGTGGTTTGGAAACAAACCTAAGATGTCATTTCTTAAAGTTTGGGGATGTGATGTTTATGTGAAGAAACTTCAACCGGATAAACTCGAACCCAAAGCGGAAAAATGCGTCTTCATAGGATACCCTAAGGAAACTATTGCGTATTCCTTCTATCACAGATCCGAGGGCAAGGTTTTTGTTGCCAAGAATGGATCCTTTCTAGAGAAAGAGTTTCTCGCGAAAGGTGTGAGTAGTCGGAAGGTAGAACTCGAAGAGGTTATTGAACCTTCTCTTCAAAGTATGGCGAGTAGCGCAGCGCTGGAAGTTGTTCCGGAGTTGGCTTCACCTGTTGAAGAGGGAACTAATGATAATGATCATGAAACTCCGAAAGAGAGTACTACTGAACCTCGTAGGTCTAGCAGGACGCGTGCAGCTCCCGAGCTGTACGGAAATCCTGTCATGAATTTCATGGTTGATGAAAATGATGACCCTGTGACATATGAAGAAGCGATGATGAGCCCGGATTCCAACAAATGGTTAGAAGCCATGAAATCTAAGATGAAATCCATGTATGAAAATCAAGTTTGGAACTTGGTGGAATTACCTCACGACCGAAAGGCCGTAGAGAATAAATGGATTTTCAAAAGAAAAACTGATGCTGATGGTAATGTGACCGTCTATAAAGCTCGACTTGTCGCAAAGGGGTTTCGACAAATTCAAGGAGTTGACTACGATGAGACATTCTCTCCCGTAGCGATGCTAAAGTCAGTTAGGATTATGTTAGCAATTGCTGCATATTTCGATTATGAGATATGGCAGATGGATGTCAAAACCGCGTTTCTCAATGGTAATATTGAAGAAGAGTTGTATATGATACAACCAAAGGGTTTTGTCGATCCTAAGGATGCTAACAAGTTGTGCAAGCTTCAGCGATCCATATATGGATTGAAGGAAGCATCACGAAGTTGGAATCTCCGCTTTGACGACACTACTAGGAAAATGGCCTTTAGTGGCGCACCATGAAACATCATCTGGCAAGCGATGGCGCCACGCGCTTGCGTGGCGCATTTGCCGCCAGCGCGCCACGTAAGTTTAGAGACGCGTGGCACATGCCGCGCCATGAAGTTTGGGAAGGTGCGCCACGCAGCGTATGAATGATAACCGTGGCGCACTAGGTGCTGCGCCACGGATGTAAATTTCAAAATTCAAAAAAAAGCAGATCTGGATCTCGTCTGCCAAGGCGTCGGTGCAGTCGCCATCACTGCCAAGTCGCGTCGGTGTCGTCGTCGGAACTGCAAGGAGGAGGAAGAGGAGAATAGGAGGAAGAGGAGGAGAAGAAGAAGATGAGGCAGAGGAGGAGAAGAAGAGGAGGAGGAGGAGAAGAGGAGGAGAAGAAGAAGAGGAGGCGGAGGAGGAAGAGGAGGAGAAGAACAGGAGGCAGAGGAGGAAGAGGAGGAGAAGGAGGCCGCCGTTGCACCGCCGAGGAGGAGGAGGAAGAGGCCGCCGTGCACCGCTGCCCGTTGTCACCGCGAGGAGGAGGAGAAGGAGGTCGTCGTGCCATCACTGCAAGAAGAGGAGAAGGGAAGGAGGAGAAGGGAGAAGGAAGAAGGAAGAAGGAAGAAGGAAGAAGGAGAAGGGAAGGAAAGGAGAGGAAGAGGGAAAAGGGAAGGAAAAGTGGAAAGGAGAGGAAGAGGAAAAGGGGAAAGGAGGAGGAGGCGGGTGGGGATTCAAATTTGAATCTCCCAAGCTTATCCGTGGCGCACTAGGTGTAGGTGCGCTATGGATAAGTCGCCCTGTATTTTTTTTTCTGCAGGAAAAAACGGTTTTTTGACCGTAACTTTTTACTCTTTTTGAATTTTGAAAATCTAAAAAATCGCTAAACGACCTTAGGTCGTTGCGAGCAGATGCGAAATCGCTCGTCATTTTGGTATATTATACGATTTTTTCGATATCGTATGCAAAAGTTCTGCCTTTTTACCGTGGCATAACTTTTTTGCAAATAAAGTCGAAACTCATTTTGTTAATTTTACTAGAAGCTATACCACATTACCTACCTAAATATGAAAGGATTTAATTTTTGAAGTGTTTATCATTTCTTTTTATTTTGCAAACCCTAAAAAGATCCATGGGGTGGAGTTGGTGCATGCCACTACATGCGTGGCGCACATGCCATAGCGCCACGCAGTACAAACTCGTGGCGCACTATGCCATGTGCGCCATGATGCTATGGATGGTTCACATCGAGAGGCGTAGCGCACTTCCCCCCCATGTGCGCCCACAGATGACACTAACAACCGTGGCGCACATGACTATAGTGCGCTACAGATGTTTGGCGTGCGGCCAACAGGGCCCTGGCCCACACACATCTGTGGCGCACTATAGTCATGTGCGCCACGGTTGTTCTAGTTACTAGTAGGGCACTGCCCACAGGTGAGCCACGCCTGTTTTAGCCGTGTGGCACTTCAACCATGTGAGCCACGGATGTGCTAATGACCTATAGCTGTTTTCCTAGTAGTGCGAGGTGATCAAAGAGTTTGGATTTGTTCAAACTTATGGAGAAGCTTGTATTTACAAGAAAGTGAGTGGGAGCAATGTGGCATTTCTGATATTATATGTGGATGACATATTATTGATCGGAAATGATATAGATCTTTTAAACAGTGTTAAAAGTTATCTAAATAGCAAATTTTCAATGAAGGACCTAGGTGAAGCGTCATACATATTAGGCATAAAGATCTATAGAGATAGATCTAGACGCCTAATAGGGCTATCGCAAAGTACATACCTTGATAAGATTTTAAAGAAGTTTAAAATGGACGGAAGTAAGAAGGGGTTCTTACCTATGTTGCAAGGCAAGACATTGAGTAAGACTCAAAGTACGGCTTCGGTGGAAGAAAGAGAGATAATGGACAAGGTCCCCTATGCTTCAGCCATAGGCTCTATAATGTACGCCATGCTATGTACAAGACCGGATGTGGCACATGCTATTAGTTTGACTAGTAGGTACCAATCGGATCCAGGTTCGGAACATTGGATAGCGGTCAAGAATATCCTTAAGTACTTACGAAGAACTAAGGATATGTTTCTTGTATACGGAGGTGAAGAAGAGCTCGTCGCTAAGTGTTATGTTGACGCTTTGACTAATCGATCCGGATGACTCTAAGTCTCAATCCGGATACGTATTTCTCATGAATGGCGGAGCGGTTAGTTGGAGGAGCTCCAAACAACCTATGGTAGCGGGATCAACAACGGAGGCCGAATATGTTGCTTCTTCAGAAGCGGCTCAAGAAGCAGTTTGGATGAAGGAGTTCATATCCGAACTAGGAGTGGTTGCAAACGCGTTGGACCCAATGGTGATCTATTGTGACAACAATGGTGCCATTGCCAATGCCAAAGAGCCAAGGTCTCACAAACATTCCAAGCATATTAAGCGCCGGTTTCACTCCATCCGCGAGCATGTCAAGGATGGAGATATAAAGATTTGTAAAGTACATACAGATCTCAATGTAGCAGATCCGTTGACTAAAACTCTCCCTAGAGCAAAACATGATCAACACCAGAACTCGATGGGTGTTAGATTTATCACTATGTAACTAGATTATTGTCTCTAGTGCAAGTGGGAGACTAAAGGGAATATGCCCTGAGAGGCAATAATAAAATGTTTATTATGTGTATTCCAAGTATATGATAGATGTTTATTTTGCATGCTATAATTTTATTAAGACGGAAACATTAATACATGTGTGTTTAATAAACAAACAGAAAGTTCCTAGTTATGCCTCTCTCATAAACTAGCTCGTTGATTAACAAGATGATCAAGGTTTCCTGATCATGGACATTGGATGTTGTTAATAACAGGATCACAACATTAGTGTAATGGTGTGATGAACATTCATCCGAAGTATAGAATTACGATCAAAGTCATTGAGTTTATATTGCTATAACAACTTACGAAGTGATCCTAATCCTTAGACCATGAGATCATGTCAATCACTAACACCGGAAGAGTTTCTTGATAACATCAAACGTCACACCGTAACAGGGTGATTATAAAGATGGATTCAGAACTAATAAAGTGTTATGTTGAGGCTCATGGATCGAGAGTGGAATTTGTTCGTCCCGATGACGGATAGATATACTCTGGGCCCTCTCGGTGATATCACATTGATTAGCTTGCAAGCAAGTGATTTGATCACTAGAATGTTATATCACGGGAACGAGAAAAGAGTGCATGTCAGTAACGATATCAAACTAGGTATGGAGATACCGATGATCGAATCTCGGACATGTAATATATCGTGAAACAAAGGGATTAAGATACTAGCGTAAAAGGTTCCGACGATCATAAGAAAGTCATCGTTGAATGTGTGGGAGTCATTACGGGTCTCCAGATCCCGCTTCTGATTATTGATCCGAGAGGGGTCTCGATCATGTCCGCATTATTCACGAACCATAGGGTGACACACTTAAGAGACACCGACATCCAATTGGAGCAAAAGTTTCATGCCGAAATAATGAACAAGCGCAGGAATTTATTTCACTAGATACCGAAACAGGTTTTCGGATGAAATTGCATAAAGTGGTTATGCATGTGAAATATAATTCTAGCAAGGGGTTATTTGTGACTGTTTGGCATTAAAGTAATTGAAAAAATTCTGAATAAAATAAAAGAGTTTTATTTAATGAGAGTTTGCATTAAATTTGGTGGAAATTTAATGGCATGTTTGAGTGGGATTTTGAGTGGAGGGAATTTAAAGGAATTTTGTGAGTGGAGTGTCCACCCACATGAAGAGGGGATGGCAAGGGGGCAGACCCCATGCGCCGGACACCCCCTTGGGGTTCCCCCTCTCCTCTTATAAAAGGCACCCCTCTCCTCACTTCTCACTCACACCTCCTCGTGAAGGATCTCTCTCCCCCTCTAGAATTTATCCCCCATGGTCTCGGACTAGCGAGATACATGTTCCGGGTGGATATTCGGCAAGAAAGAGTTGTGCTTCCGCTGCATCGCTGGAGCGAGGAGGCGGAGGTTGCTCGGTGCCTCGAACGTGTGTGCGAGCACGGATGCGCTGCTGATTTGCGGAGCTAGGACTTCCTCTCGATCTTGAGATCGGCAAGAGATCGTCTACATCAACCACGAGTTGAACTCGTTAAGCTTTGTCGGTCTTCAAGGATATGTTCTCTACGGATATACATCCTCCCGTTGTTTGTATCTAATAGATAGATCTTGGTACATAGTTCACATCATAGGAAATTTTTTGTTTTCTATGCTGCGAACCCTACAGTTAGCACAGGTTCACCCACACAACACTTACAAACACCAAAGAAGAATACTCAGCTATTTGAAGCGAAAGCACTTGACAGAATTCCCATGTGTCCTCGAGAACGTTTGGTCCTTATAAGTATTTCCACGGGCTTGTCCTTTGCTAAGAAAGGATTGGGCCATTTGCTCTGTTTGTTCGTTACTTCTATTACTTGCTCTTTGTTTTGTTACTTTGTCAGAAAACCACTAAAAATATGTTTGCTAAGCATTCACAGGGATTTCCTGCTCCATACCACTGTTCAGCACCTTCTGCTCCTCGTTGGGATCGACACTCCTATTTATCAAAAGTACTACGATATACCCCCTATACTTGTGGGTCATCAAGACTATTTTGTGGCGCCGTTGCTGGAAGCGCTATTGAAGAGTGGAACTGGTAAGGGAAACTTTTACGGTGAGTATTGCTTTTTTATTGCTTGTTACTTTGGTTCCAATATGAATAACCCACTTTGTTTTCTGTTTGGGAAAACTACTACCACTTCTATGGTAGAAGATGAACCACCACCTGTTGAGATAGATCCTTTTAAGATACCTACGAGTATTGTTAATTGTGTCATGGATAATTATTATTTTGGGGATGTAACTGTCCATCCTGGTGATCACTTTCTTTATATCCATGAATTATGCAGGTTGTTTAAGTGTGCAGGTATCACAACTGAACAAGTGAAGAAGAAGTTACTCTCCATATCCTTGAAAGGGAGAGCTGAGGCATGGTATAAGCTGCTAAAGCTTGGACAATCCATGGAATGGGAGGAGATGGCATCTCTCTTTTACTCTAAATTTTATCCTCCCAGTGAAATCCAAAAGGATAGAAGTCTTATATATAACTTTTGGCCTCTTGATGGAGAAAGTACAACTCAAGCTTGGGGAGATCAAGTCGCTAATGCTTAAATATCCTATTCATGAACTCCCTAACAATATTATTCTCAATAACTTTTATGATAGGCTTTCTCTTCTTGATAAAGGTTTATTGGATGCTTCGTGCGCTGGATCATTCACAAGTATGAAGGAAGAAGCTAAATGGGATTTTTAGACCGTATTCAAGATAATACCGAGGCTTGGGAAATGACAAAGGGAGAAAGTCAGGTATAAACTATGATTATGAGTGCATTAAATCTTTTATGGGAACTAATAACTTCCGTGATATTAGTAATAATTTTGGCCTTGATCCTCAAGTTCTTGCAGAATGTTTTAATGCTTTTGCCTCTTATATTGAGATTCCCAAGAAAGAGTGGGACAAGTACCATGCTCCTTATAAAGACGTTGTTACCCACGTTCCTGCTAGTGTAGAGGTTTGTACTATTGATCCTATTTTGCCTGAACCTTATGTTGAGAAGATCCCTTTTCCCTCCAAGGTAAGGGAGCACTCTATTTTGGCTAATGTGGTTAGTAAAAGCACAAACAAAACCGTAGGTTCCGATGAGCTTATTGATATCGAGCCTGTGGTAGATATTGTGAAAGATCTTGTTACTAGAAATACAGAGGATGAGTATATTTATCTTCTATGAAGACACTTCTAATATTATCTCTCATCCTAGTAAGGCTAGAAAAGCTAGTGTTCTTGTGCTCTCTGTTAAAATTGGTGATCATTGCTACTATGGTTTATGTGATATTGGTGCTAGTTCTAGCGCTATTACTTATGAGATTTACAGGGAAATTATGCACGAGATTGGTCCTTGTGAGCTTGAAAACATTGATGTGGTTATTCACCTTGCCAATAGAGAGAAAGTTTGCCCCATTGGTATTGTAAGAGATGTGGAGGTCCTTTGTGGTAAGATTAAATATCCTGCTGATTTTCTAGTACTTGGTAAAGAAGCTAGTAAAACCTATCCTATCATCTTTGGTAGACCCTTCCTTAATACTTATGGGGCCATCATAGATTGTAGGAAGGAAAAAGTTTTGACTAAGTTTGCTGGATAATCTTATGAGTTTAATTTTTCCAAATTTGCCAAAACCCCTTATGAAAATGAATTACCTAATGAGGATTTCAAAGTTAAACAACTGTCTACTATTTCTCTTACTCCTAACAATGCTTTGCAACAGTTCATGGAAGATCATGAAAGTGATGCCTTTATGAAGGAAAGAGATGAGATTGATGAGGTTTTCCTTCGTCATCCTGAGTTACTTAAGCATAATTTCCCTGTGGAAGATTTTGGTACCACACTACTGTTGGAGATATGCCCTAGAGGCAATAATAAATGTAGTTATTATTATATCTTTGTGTTTATGATAAATGTTTACATTCATGCTATAATAGTATTAACAAGGAAACCATTAATACTTGTGTGATTTGTAAACTTAATTTGAAGTCCCTAGTATAGCCTCTATACTTCACTAGCTTGTTGGTTGATTAATGATTGTGGTTTCCCTATCATGAACATTGAGATGTTATCAACAACAAGATCATATCGTTAGGAGAATGATATGGTGGACATACTCCTATAGATAAGCGTAGCATAAAGATCAAGTCATTTCAATAGTTCAATTGCTATATGCTTTCTGATACATAGTAACCTAATTCCTTCGACCATGAGATCATGCATATCACCTTTACCGGATGGATGCTTTGATGACATCAAACACCACACCGTGAATCGGGTGGCTATAAAGGTGGCATTAAGTGTTCGGAAAGTATTGGTTGAAACACATGGATCAAGAGTGGGATTTGTCCATCCACATGACGGATAGATATACTCTGGGCCCTCTCGGTGGAATGTCATCCAATTGGCTTGCAAGCATGTGACTTGGTCACAAGGGATCACATATCACGGGAACGAGAAAAGAGTACTTATCGGTAACGAGGTTGAACTAGGTATGCAGAGATACCGACGATCATAACCTCGGATAAGTAAACTATCGTGAGACAAAGGGAAATTGGTATCGTATGTAAGTGGTTCATTCGATCGCGAAGTAATCGTAGAAATATGTGGGAGCCATATGAATTTCCAGATTCCTCTATTGGTTATTGTTCGGAGAAGTGTCTCGATCATGTCCGCATAATTCACGAACCGTAGGGAGACACACTTAAAGATTCGACGTTGTTTGAGTAGTTATGGTATTATGAGAAAGAGACCGAATGTTGTTCAGAGTCTCGGATGGGATCCGGGATATCACGAGGTGATCCGGAATGGTCCGGAGAATAAGATTCATATAAGGAAAGTCCCGTTTCGGAGTTCGGGAATGATTCGGTGTTTTCATCGGGAATGTTCTAGAAGGTTCGGATTGTCCCAAGACCGGGGAGGGGTACATGAATGTGTCATTACATATTGGAATGATTGCATCATGTACTAAGTGTTCTTGCTGTTCCAAAAACATGAAAGTCAAATTGCCAATTTGAAAGTCAAACGGCTAAAACAGGAAACTGTGGGAAACAGGAAACTGTGGGAAACAAGCAAGAGGAGTTGGAACCAACCTGGAGGAGGAGTTGGACTCCTCCAGGCCGGCGCCCAGCCCTAGGCCGAGTTGGGGAGGGACTCCCTCCCTCCCCTGGCGCGCCAAGGCCCCTCCACCTATATAAGGAGGGGCAGGGCTCCTCCTAGACACACAACTTTCTACCTCTAAATCTCCGGTTTAGAGCCGTTTTGGTTTAGAGCCTTCTAATTGGTTTAGAGCCTTCTAATTGGTGTGTCTAATTACTAGACCACTAATAGCCTCTCTCATAAGCTCCACCATACTCGCACCGGCTTAAGGCGAAGCCCTGCGGGATTTCCCCTCTACTTAGGTACCACCCGTTGTTTGCCGGAATCGCGAGGAGAGTGCTACAACCTCCATTTTCTTTGGAACAAGGGAGAGGAAGGTCTTCGTCAGTACCGAACGTGTGACCGATCATGGAGCGCTGCCGAACGTGGCGCCGAAGGATCGTCTACACGATCTTGAGATCGGAAGAGTACGACTACATCACCCACGAATCCGCTCTCGTTAAACGCTTTGGAATCTTCGAGGGTAAGTTATACCATCGACTCGTTGCTACAATCTAGTAGATAGATCTTGGCTTGTTTGTTTGTATGCGATAGAAAATTTTGTTTTCCATGCTACGAACCCCTACAAAGGGTATCGAGCCGTGTCTATATGTAGATCTGCACGAGTAGAACACAATGGTCATTGTGGCGTTGATGCTTTTATTGTCGATTGCTTCTTGTGTACTTTGCATCTTGCGGTATGTTGGGATGAAGCGCCCGGCTAACCTTACATGACATCATTCATGAGACTTGCTCCACGCTTGACATGCAACTTGTATTGCATAAGTGGCTTTGCGGGTGCCTGTTTCTCCTAGCATAGTTAAGATCCAATTTACAACGGGTGATCAACAATGCTAGTATCAATGTTGTGGTTCTTGTTCGTAAGTTAGAACGACACTTATTGAAAGCCCCAAACCACGTAAAATATGCAAAGAAAGTAGAGGCGTCTAACTTTGTTTTGCAGGGGGTGTGCGGTGATGTGATATGGCCATGATTGTGATTATATTTGATGTATGCAATGTTCCTTATTGTAAGTCGGCAACCGGCAGGAGCCATATGGTTGTCTTTAATTTATGTTAAGACCCGCGTGTCTATTCAAAGTAGTTGTAATAGTTGAAGCCGGTGGACGACAACCATGGAGAAGCGTCATTGACCTTGATGCTATGCCGGTGATGATGGAGATCATGTTCGTGCTTGAAGATGGAGATCGGAGGCACAAAGAAGAAAGGCCATATCATATCACATATATATTGAATTGCATGTGATGTTAATCCTTTATGCATCTTGTATTGCTTAGTAGACGACGGTAGCATTATAAGATGATCCCTCATGCACATCAATTTCAAATCATAAAGTGTTCACCCTTAGTTAGCACTGCTAAAGCTTGTTGTTTCAAGCACCACGTGATGATCGGGTGTTAGATTACGCAAGTGTATACAACGTGAGCAAGCCAGATTTGCTCATGCGAAACTAAGGTTTGATCTTGACGAGCCTAGCATGTACGACATGGTCTCGAACACGGATCACCGAAGGTAAAGCATGAATCATATAGTAGATATGATGAACATGACGATTGTTCGCCATTGAAACTATGTCAACTCTCGTGATGATCGGTGTTGATATGGTGGATTTGGTTCGTGTGATCACTAAAACAATGTGAGGGATATTGTTTTGAGTGGGAGTTCACCTAGTTTAATTTTATTATTAATTTGAACTCAATTTGTCATAAACTTAGTCTAAACTATTGCAAATATGTTGTAGATCAATGGCAGCCCTACCATCAATTTTAATGCTCCTAGAGAAAGAAAAGTTGAAAACAATGGAAGCAACTTCGGATTGGTTCCGCAATTTGAGGATTGTCCTCACTGGTAATTTGACCTATGTCTTTGGATGCACCATTGGGTGACCCACGCACCAATGCTCGATGAAGTAAAGAATGTTTACCTCGCTCGGAAGAATCAAGACTCCATAGTTCATGTGCTATCTTGTATGGTTTGGAATCGGAGCTTGAGAAAAGGTTTGAGGATTCAGACCCATATGATATTGTCGAAGATCTCAAATTGATTTTGAGACTCATGCGGAAATTGAAAGCTATGAGGCTTCGAAAAGTTCTTTAAGCGCAAGATGGAAGAGGGCAGCTCAAGTCGGTGAGCATGTGCTTAAGATGTCTGGGCACGCAAACAAACTTCAAAGCTTGGGTATAGTGATTCCTAATGCTTTGGGGATTTACCGTGTCCTCCAATCACTACCACCAAGTTACAAGAACTTTGTGATGAACTACAACATGCAGAACATGAACAAGACGTTGCCAGAACTCTTTGCCATGTTGAAATCTGCAGAAGTGGAGATCAAGAAAGAGCACCAAGTGTTGTTGGTCAATAAGACCACCAAATTCAAGAAAGGCAAGTCTAAGAAAAAGGGACACTTCAAGAAGGGTGGTAAGAAAGCTACCACGCCGACGAAGAAGACCAGGGCTGGACCTAAGCCTGATACTGAGTGCTTTTACTGCAAGGGAGAAGGTCACTGGAAGCGGAATTGCCCAAAGTACTTGGCGGATTTGAAGAACGGCAACATCAAGAAGAAAGGTATATCTGATATACATGTTATTGATGTGTATCTCACTAGTACTCGTAGTAGTGCACGGGTATTTGATCTCGGGTTCGTTGCTCATATTTGTAACTCAAACAAAGCTCTGAATAAACGGAAGCTAGCGAAGAACGAGGTGACGATGCGTGGGAAGCGGATCAAAGGTTGATGTGATCGCGGTGGCACGCTACCCTTCATCTACCATCGGATTAGTTTTATACTTAAATAATTGTTATTTGGTGCTGCGTTGAGCATGAACATTATATCGGATCTTGTTTATTGTAGACGGTTACTTGTTTAAATCTGAGAATAATGGTTGTTCTATTTATATGAGTAATATGTTTTATGCACATGCACCTTTGATAGATGGTCTATTCTTATTGAATCTCGATAGTGGAAATACACATATCAACAACATTGAGGCTAAACGTTTGAAATCAAGCGATAATTCGACCTATATGTGGCACTTTGCGTCTTGGTCACATCGGAGTGAAACGATGAAGAAACTCTATTAGATGGACTTCTTGAATCACTTGATTTTGAATCACTTGAAAGATGCGAAGCATATCTGATGGGAAAAATGACTAAGACTCCATTTTCTGGTATGATGGAGCGAGCTACGGACTTATTGGAAATCATACATACCGATGTGTGTGGTCCAATGAGTGTAGCATCGCGCGGTGTTTATCGTTATGTTCTTACCTTCACAGATGACTTGAGTAGATATGGGTATATCTATTTCATGAAACATAAGTCCGAAACTTTCGAGAAGTTTAAGGAGTTTCAAAGTGAGGTAGAGAATCAACGTAACAAGAAGATTAAATTTCTACGTTCTGATCGTGGAGGTGAATATCTAAGTTACGAGTTTGGCGAGCATTTAAAGAAGTGCGGAATACTTTCAATTGACACCGCCGGAACACCACACAGTAATGGTGTGTCCGAACGTCAGAATCGAACTCTCTTAGATATGGTTCGCTCTATGATGTCACTTACAGATTTACCGCTATCATTTTGGGGTTATGCATTAGAAACAGCCGCATTCACTTTAAATAGGGCACCGTCTAAACTGCTGAAACGACACCACATGAATTATGGTTTGGGACGAAACCTAAATTGTCGCTCCTTAAAGTTTGGGGATGCGAAGCCTATGTAAAGAAGTTACACCGGACAAGCTTGAACCCAAAGCGAAAAATGCGTCTTCATAGGATACAAGGAAACTATTGGGTATACCTTCTATCATAGATCCGAAGGCAAAATCTTCGTTGCCAAGAATGGATCTTTTCTAGAGAAGGAATTTCTCTCGAAAGAAGTGACTGGAAGGAAAGTAGAACTCGACGAGGTTATCGAACCTTCTCTCGAATTAGTAGCGCAAAGACCGAAGAAGTTCTGTGGTGCACCAATAAGAGAGGAAGCTAATGATGATGATCATGAAACTTCGGTTGAAGTTGCTACAGAGCCTCGGAGGTCAACGGGAACTCGTACCACTCCAGATTGGTATGATTCCGTTATGAATGTCATGGTGGTGGACAACACCGATGACCCCGAGACATATGAGGAAGCGATGATGAGCCTAGATTCCAATAAATGGCAAGAAGCCATGAAATCCGAGATTGGATCCATGTACGAAAACCAAGTATGGACTTTGGTGGACTTACCGGATGGCCGGAAGGCTGTCGAGAACAAATGGATTTTCAAGAAGAAAACAGATGCTGATGGTAATATTACTGTCTATAAAGCTTGACTTGTCACAAAAGGGTTTCGACAAATTCAAGGAGTTGACTACGATGAGACTTTCTCACCGGTAGCGAAGCTAAAGTCTGTGAGGATTATGTTAGCAATCGCTGCATATTATGATTATGAGATATGGCAGATGGATGTCAAAACAACATTCCTCAATGGAGACATTGATGAAGAGTTGTATATGATGCAACCCAAAGGTTTTGTCGATCCTAAAGATGCTAACAAGGTATGCAAACTTCAACGGTCCATCTATGGATTGAAGCAGGCATCCCGAAGTTGGAATCAACGTTTTGATAAGGTAATCAAAAGTTTTGGTTTTATACAAACTTATGGAGAAGCTTGTATTTACAAGAAAGTGAGTGGGAGCTCAGAGCATTCTTAATACTGTATGTGGATGACATATTGTTGATTGGGAATGATGTAGACCTTCTTAATAGTGTCAAGGAATATTTGAATAATAGTTTTCAATGAAGGATCTTGGCAAGCAGCTTACATATTAGGCATAAAGATTTATAGAGATAGATCAAACGCCAAATATCATTGTCACAGAGTACATATTTGGACAAAGTTCTAAAGAGATTTGGAATGGAAGAAAGCAAGAAAGGGTTCTTGCCCATGTTGCTAATACGACCTTGAGTAAAACTCAAAGTCCGACATCGGTAAGATAGAGAAAGGATGAGTAAGACTCATGCCTCAGCCATAGGATCTCTAATGTATGCCATGCTATGTACTAGACCCGACATTGCATATCTGTTAGTTTAACTAGCAGATATCAAAGTGATCCGTGAGTGGATCATTGACAATGTCAAAAACATCCTTAAGTACTTGAGAAGAACTAAGGATATGGTTCTTTCTTATGGAGGTGATGAAACTCGTTGTTAATGGTTACACCGATGCTAGTTGGAACACCGATCCAGATGATTCTAAATCACAATCCGGATACGTATTTATTTTGAATGGTGCAGATTAGTTTGGAGGAGTGCAATGAAAAGCGTTGTGGCGAGATCTTCAACGAATCGGAATACATGGTCGCTCGGAGGCTTCACAAGAAGCGATATGGATGAAAGAGTTCATTACAGAGCTGGGTGTGGTTCCAAGTGCGCTGGACCCAATGTCTATCTACTGTGATAACATGGGCGCCATAGCCAATGCGCAAGAACCAAGGTCACACAAGAAGCTGAAGCATATCAAGCTACGTTTTCACGCTATTCGAGAACATATCCAGGATGGGGATATAAATATTTGAAAAGTACACACAGATCTGAATGTGGCGGATCCATTGACTAAACCTCTCCCGAGGGCAAAACATGACCAACACCAAACTGCCATGGGTGTTCGGTATATTACCATGTAATCTAGATTAGATGACTCTAGTGCAAGTGGGAGACTGTTGGAGATATGCCCTAGAGGCAATAATAAATGTAGTTATTATTATATCTTTGTGTTTATGATAAATGTTTACATTCATGCTATAATAGTATTAACAAGGAAACCATTAATACTTGTGTGATTTGTAAACTTAATTTGAAGTCCCTAGTATAGCCTCTATACTTCACTAGCTTGTTGGTTGATTAATGATTGTGGTTTCCCTATCATGAACATTGAGATGTTATCAACAACAAGATCATATCGTTAGGAGAATGATATGGTGGACATACTCCTATAGATAAGCGTAGCATAAAGATCAAGTCATTTCAATAGTTCAATTGCTATATGCTTTACGATACATAGTAACCTAATTCCTTCGACCATGAGATCATGCATATCACCTTTACGGATGGATGCTTTGATGACATCAAACACCACACCGTAATCGGGTGGCTATAAAGGTGGCATTAAGTGTTCGGAAAGTATTGGTTGAAACACATGGATCAAGAGTGGGATTTGTCCATCCACATGACGGATAGATATACTCTGGGCCCTCTCGGTGGAATGTCATCCAACTGGCTTGCAAGCATGTGACTTGGTCACAAGGGATCACATATCACGAACGAAAAGAGTACTTATCGAACGAGGTTGAACTAGGTATGCAGAGATACCGACGATCATAACCTCGGATAAGTAAACTATCGTGAGACAAAGGGAAATTGGTATCGTATGTAAGTGGTTCATTCGATCGCAAAGTAATCGTAGAAATATGTGGGAGCCATATGACTTTACCGCTTCCTCTATTGGTTGTTGTTCAGAGAAGTGTCTCGATCATGTCCGCATAATTCACGAACCGTAGGGAGACACACTTAAGGATTCGACGTTGTTTGAGTAGTTATGGTATTATGAGAAAGAGACCGAATGTTGTTCGGAGTCTCGGATGGGATCTGGGATATCACGAGGTGATCCGGAATGGTCCAGAGAATAAGATTCATATAAGGAAAGTCCTGCTTTGAGTTCGGGAATGATTCCGTGTTTTCATCGGAATGTTCTAGAAGGTTCCGGATTGTCCAAGACTGGGGAGGGTACATGAATGTGTCATTACATATTGAATGATTGCATCATGTACTAAGTGTTCTTGCTGTTCCAAAACATGAAAGTCAAATTGCCTTTGAAAGTCAAACGGCTAAAACAGAAACTGTGGGAAACATGATGTGGGAAACAAGCAAGAGGAGTTGAACCAACTGGAGGAGGAGTTGGACTCCTCCGGGCGCCCAGCCCTAGGCCGAGTTGGGAGGGACTCCTCCCCCTGCGCCAAGGCCCTCCACCTATATAAGGAGGGGGGCTCCTCCTAGACACAACTTTCTACCTCTAAATCTCCGGTTTAGAGCCGCTTTGGTTTAGAGCCTTCTAATTGGTTTAGAGCCTTCTAATTGGTGTGTCTAATTACTAGACCACTAATAGCCTCTCTCATAAGCTCCACCATACTGCACCGCTTAAGGCGAAGCCTCTGGGATTTCCCTCTACTTCCCAGACACGCCAGTTGTCTTTGGGAATCGCGAGGAGAGTGCTACAACCTCCGGCCTCTTGGAACAAGGAGAGGAAGGTCTTCGAGTACCGAACGTGACCGATCTGAGCGCTGCCGAACGTATGCGCCGGAAGGATCGTCACACGATCTTGAGATCGGAAAGAGTACGACTACATCACCCACGAGAATCCGCTCTCGTTAAACGCTTTGGAATCTTCGAGGGTAAGTTATACCATCGACTCGTTGCTACAATCTAGTAGATAGATCTTGGCTTGTTTGTTTGTATGCGATAGAAAAATTTTGTTTTCCATGCTACGAACCCCTACAACTACCACCCAAAGGGGATCCTGTTTTCGAATTAAAACCTTTACCTGATGATCTTAAATATGTTTATCTTGACGATAAGAAAATTTATCCTGTTATTATTAGTTCTAAACTTTCAGGGAAGGATGAAGATAGGCTATTGGAGGTATTGAAGAAGAATCGAGGAGCTATGGTTTATACCCTTGATGATTTAAAAGGAATTTCTCCCACTATATGTCAGCATGCTATTAATATTGAGCCTGATGCAAAACCAGTTGTTGAGCACCAGCGCCGTCTAAATCCTAAAATGAAGGAAGTGGTAAGAAATTAGGTATTAGAACTCCTTGATGGTGGTATTATTTATCCTATTGCTGATAGTCAATGGGTTAGCCCTGTTCATTGTGTTCCCAAGAAAGGGGGAATTACTGTTGTGCCTAATGAGGATAATGAGCTTATACCCCAGAGAGTAGTGGTTGGGTATAGAATGTGCATTGATTTTAGAAAGATTAATAAAGTTACTAAGAAAGATCATTATCATTTGCCCTTTATTGATCAAATGCTTGAGAGGCTATCCAAAAAGACTCACTTTTGCTTTCTTGATGGTTATTCGGTTTTCAAATCGCTATGAAAGCACAGGACCAGGAAAAACCACTTTCACTTGTGCTTATGGTACTTATGCTTATAGGCGCATGCCTTTTGGTTTATGTAATGCTCCTGCTACCTTTTAGAGATGTATGTCTGCTATCTTTCATGGTTTTTGTGAAGAAATTGTGGAGGTTTTCATGGACGATTTTTTTGTCTATGGAACTTCTTTTGATAACTGTTTGCACAACCTTGATAAAGTTTTGCAGAGATGTGAAGACACAAACCTTGTTCTTAACTGGGAGAAATGTCATTTCATGGTTAATGAAGGAATTGTTCTTGGACATAAGATCTCTGAAAGAGGCATTGAGGTTGACAGAGCCAAAATTCAAGCAATTGAGAAGATGCCTTGTCCTAGGGATATCAAAGGTATTCGTAGTATACTTGGTCATGTTGGTTTCTATAGGAGATTTATTAAAGATTTATCCAAAATTTCAAAGCCCCTTACTATTCTTCTTCAAAAAGATGTACCTTTTGTTTTCGATGATGATTGTAAGGAAGCTTTTGAAACTTTGAAGAAAGCTTTAACAACTGCTCCTATAGTCCAACCACCTGATTCGAGTTTACCATTTGAAATCATATGTGATGCTAGTGACTTTGTTGTGGGTGCTGTCCTTAGACAACGTGTTTGTAGGGTTCGCAGCATAGAAAACAAATTTTTTCCTATGATGGAAACAACTATGTACCAAGATCTATCTACTAGATACAAACAACGGGTGGATGTATATCCATAGAGAATATACCCTTGAAGACCGAGAAAGCTTAACGAGTTAAACTCGTGGTTGATGTACACGATCTCTTGCCGATCTCAAGATCGAGAGTAAGTCCTAGCGCCGCAAATCAGCAACGCATCCATGCTCGCACACACGTCCGAGGCACCGAGCAACCTCCGCCTCCTCGCTCCAGCGATGCAGTGGAAGCACAACTCTTTCTTATCGAATAGCCACCGGGAACATGTATCTCGCTAGTCCGAGACCATGGGGAATAAATTCTTTAGGGGGAGAGAGATCCTTCACGAGGAGGTGTGATTGAGAGGGAGGGAGAGGGGTGCCTTTTATAGGAGAAGGGGGGAAACCCCAAGGGGGTGGCCGGCGCATGGGTGCTGCCCCCTTTCCCTCCCCTCATTCATGTGGGTGGACACTCCACTCACAAAATTCCTTTAAATTCCCTTCACTCAAAATCCCACTCAAAATTTCTATTAAATTTCCACCAAATTTAATGCAAACTCTCATTAAATAAAACTCCTTTTATTTATTCAGAATTTTGTCAATTACTTTAATGACAAACATTCACACATAAACCCTTGCTAGAATTCTATTTCACATGCAAAAAACACTTTCTGCAATTTCACCCGAAAACCTGTTTCGGTATCTAGTGAAATAAATTCCTGCGCTTGTTATTCTTTCCGGCATGAAACTTTTGCTCCAATTAGATGTCGGTGTCTCCTAAGTGTGTCACCCTATGGTTCGCGAATAATGTGAACATAATTGAGACCCCTCTCAGATCAATAATCAGAAGCGGGATTTGGAGACCCATACTAACTCCCATACAATCAACGATGACTTTCTTGTGATCGTTGGAACCTTTTAGGCTAGTATATTAATCCCTTTGTTTAATGATATATTACATGTTCGAGATTCGACCATCGATATCTCCATACCTAGTTTGATCTCGTTACTGACATGCACTCTTTTCTTGTTCCCGTGATATAACATTCTAGTGATCAAATCACTTGCTTGCAAGATAACCAATGTGATATCACCGAGAGGGCCCAGAGTATATCTATCCATCATCGGGATGAACAAATTACACTCTCGATCCATGGGCCTCAACATAACACTTTATTAGTTCTGAACCCATCTTTATAATCACCCTGTTACGGTGTGACGTTTGATGTTATCAAGAAACTCTTCCTGTGTTAGTGATTGACATGATCTCATGGTCTAAGGATTAGGATCACTTCGTAAGTTGTTATAGCAATATAAACTCAATGACTTTGATCGTAATTCTATACTTCGGATGAATGTTCATCACACCATTACACTAATGTTGTGATCCTGTTATTAACAACATCCAATGTCCATGATCAGGAAACCTTGATCATCTTGTTAATCAACGAGCTAGTTTATGAGAGAGGCATAACTAGGAACTTTCTGTTTGTTTATTAAACACACATGTATTAACGTTTAAGTATTAATACAATTATAGCATGAAAAATAAACATCTATCATATACTTGGAATATACATAATAAACACTTTATTCTTGCCTCTCAGGGCATATTCCTTTCAGTCTCCCACTTGCACTAGAGACAATAATCTAGTTACATAGTGATGAATCTAACACCCATGGAGTTCTGGTGTTGATCATGTTTTGCTCTAGGGAGAGTTTTAGTCAACGGATCTGCTACATTGAGATCCGTGTGTACTTTACAAATCTTTATATCTCTATCCTTGACATGCTCGCGGATGGAGTGAAACCGGCGCTTAATATGCTTGGAATTCTTGTGAGACCTTGGTTCTTTGGCATTGGCAATGGAACCATTGTTGTCACAATAGATCACCATTGGGTCCAACGCACTTGCAACCACACCTAGTTCGGATATGAACTCCTTCATCCAAACCGCTTCCTGAGCCGCTCCCGAAGCAGCATCATATTCGGCCTCCGTTGTTGATCCCACCACCATAGGTTGTTTGGAACTCCTCCAACTAACCTGTCACATCCCAAGATTTTCCAAATCTTGTAATGTGAAAATAAATGAATAAAATAAAACTTTGTTTGATTTTTAGAGCCAGAAGAAACTTTTTGAATTCAATTGGAACTCCAAACCCATTTGAATTAAATAAAATCCTAAGGGGATTTAAAAAAAGATAAACATTTTTTTAAAAGGAAAACAAAATATTTTGGAAATACTATTCTAGATCTTTTAAATAAAAGGATTTGGTTCTCAATTGAAATAAAAGTTTTATAGATAAAGATTATTTTATAGAGTTCAATTAAACCTTGGCCAAGCTTTGGGAATTAAAACATTTTATTTTAAATAAAATAGCAAAGGTTTATTTAAAATAATAAAGGATTGCTTAAATAAAATAATAAGAATTAATATCCAAATTTTATTCAAATAAAAGGTTTTACCATTTTAATTAAAACATCAAAACTTATTAAATTATTTTAAATAGGTTTTCCAAGTATTTTATATTCTCTAATAAAACCTACTAAAGTGTTTTGGCTTTATTTTAGATTTCAAAATAAATATGTCAATAAAACAAATCCTATTTGATTTAATAATGAAAAGTCTATTATATTTAATTAATAATGGACTCTAAAATAAAAGGTTATTTGTTTTAAACAAATTTCCAAGTATTCTATATTTCCCAAATAAAACCTACTGATTTGGTTTTGAAAATATTTAGGTTTCAAATAAAGATTTTATTAATAAAATCAAACTCTATTTGATTTAATAACTAAGGCCCATTTTATTTAATTATTAATGGACCCTAAAGTAAAAGGTTATTTTGTTTTAAACAAGTTTTCCAAATATTCTTTATTTCCAAATAAACTACTGATTGGTTTTGAAAGTATTTGGATTTCAAATGAATATTTTATTAAATAAACCAAACCCTATTTTATTAATAAACCATGGACCATTTTACTTAATTAATAAATGGAACCTAAAAAGATTTAAAATATTATTTTATTTTGGAAGTTGGTTTATGCTACTAAACAGAACCAAGTTCAAAGTTGTGAAGTGTGGTGTTTGTTTGAATTGATTTGGTTGATTAAATCATTTGTTTGAATTTCAAATCAGTAAATTGAAAATAGAAAAGGAAAAAAGTTTCAGACAGAAAAAAATAGAGCAGCTCACCATCTGGCCCAGCTCCAGCCCAACAGCCCACCTAGCCTACCTCCCCTCTCAGCGAGTGAATCGTTTTCCACCGCAGAAGTAACCAACTAGGTCACTGACGACTAGACCCCTTTCTGTTTCCCTTTCTCACTAACCAGAGGACCCCACCACCACGTCCCTCTTCTTCCCCACCCGCAGACGCCCACCTCGCCGTTGCAGCGGAATAACTCCGCGTAATACGTCTTAACCACGCAATGAAGCAGCCCTTGACCACGCAGGATAAATAGTCCGCCTCCTCTTCCGCTTCCCCAGACACCTCCTCGACACCCCAGTCACGATTTTTTCGGACATCCCCTATCTCCGACCCTCCTCGCCGATTCCGCCAGCGGCCCTCCCCGCCTTCTCGAGCACAGAGGTGATCAGAATTCCCCAACGGACCTCTCTGCAGTCGCATATCACTCTCGCGTGCCCCTGAGCATCGGCAACAACAACCTCCAGCAGCGCCGCCGTCTGGTTCTTCTCCGACGTCGTCTCCCCGGTAAACCAAACCGCCCCTCCTCTTCTCTTTCACGCACGCGTCACCGCACTGACCTTACGCATCTAACCTTGCCCTCTGCTTACCTTTGTGATTCAGGCGTCGACACCGATGGCGAGGACCATCTGACGCCGACAACGACTCCGGCGAGCGATTATCTCCGTATCCGTGCGCCCCTTGATTCCTCGAGAGTACCTTGAGCACCACCTCGTCCTCGCGAACCCGGTGAGCACACTCTCCGTCTTCCTCGCTTCCTAGACCCACCATCGTGAGTATCACTGGCCCGCCCGCCGCCGAAGCCACCGCCGCCGATCCTTGGCAAGCGTGCTAGCATCCGTAGGATTCAGATCCGGCGCTCAGGATTAGTTCACTTAGCCGCGAAGAGTTATGCACTCTGGACCACACGATCGATTAGATCCAACGCACCGCAACGCTGATCCGAGCGAAGCGGTATCGTCCAATGAAATCACGCCGCGTGTCACCTATTCTGTTTAAAAACAAATTTGAAAACAGAATTATTTGCAAACTTCAAACCCTTGTATCCTTGGATCCACACGTCCAAAAATTGCAAATTTTATGTCGTTGGATTCAGGAGAGCAAGCCCTAGCCAACTGTGGAATTAGTTTAGAAAATAGTATCTGTTAGCTTGTTTGAATTTGCAGAATAATTTGTGAGCTTGTTTAGATTAGAAAAATTGTTTAAAAATGATTTTAAGGCTAAAACCTTTGCAAATTAGTTTGTTGTGACCTTACTGACCCTAGGAACCAACCCTTGGTGTTTAAAATAATTTTGGTAAGATTTAGGTTGGATTACTTGACTTAGCCATTTTTAGCCAAATAAAAAGAATGGTTTTTGTTATAAAAATGTTTATGGAAAGAAAACTTTAAGGAAATGTTTTGGACCAAACCTACTGACCTAAAACACCAAGTTTTGCAAATTAGCAACTCATTTGGTGAACAAATTAAGAGTTTTGCCTTGATAAAAACATTTTCCACCACATAAAATAATGAATGGATTTAAAAAATTTTTTTGGACAAAAACCTCTTGCTAATGACTTTGCCACTTTGGTAAATGACCAATTTGGATCTTACAAAGTTTAGAAACCCAATAGAGACCCTCTTTACAAAATACCACTATCTTGTGCATGCTCCCATGCATGACTTAGATCCCATTGTTTTGTGTGTGTTAAATTGTTTGATTGATTTATTGGTTTGGAATGCTAGTTGATTTTGTGTCTACTTGATTGACTTGTAGTGAAGTTAGAAAGTGTGAGACTAGAAAGATCAAGGAGTGAACCACCATTCCCTACCAAAAAGGCAAGTGATGCTTCATACTTTTTGTCCCATTACTTTCACTATGCATTAGTGATTTTGCTAAGTAAAACTTGCATGGATTTTGCTAAGTATGAACCTTGATATAGGAAAACCTAGTAGATGAATCCTTAGTAGGATTTTCCTAAGTTAAAGATTCCTATTACCACCAAGCTTAGCCTAGCTAATAGAAAACATGGGTGGAAAATATATTCACACTATGGAAAAATCTCTAAGTCTGAGGACTTATGTTTTTGTTTAATAAAACAACTAAGTTAATGAATCACCTGGGTGGAATGGAAGGATTGGTTTATGTTGAGTGGTTACACAAGGCCATGACTTGGCTTGTGTATCTCACTTGTGGTATGCCATCCAGGAACAAAGAGATTTGAGATGTCAAATGTTGAGAAGATTCAAGTGCAACCACTTGGCAATATGGGCTCTGCCATGATCATATAGGTTGCAAGAACTTAGCCATATGGACAGTGGGTGGTAGTGTTTGATAGGTTGGAACACGTCCATTTTGGTCTAAGGGAAGGCTTCTGAAAGATCTTGTCTTGGGAAACCAAGTCTTGTGGGGAAAGTGCACCACCTCTGCAGAGTGTAAAATCTAAGTACTTAGCCATGTCCCTGGTAAAGGACAATTTGAGCATCAAGACATGGAAGCAATCAAGAATCTCATCATTCAAATTTCTAAGTTAAAACTTGTGGATTGAACAAGGGTTGTTTGAAATCTTAAATCTTTGATTGGTATATGCCTTGGAAAGGATCTTCCATCTTTGATTGAGAAAAATGATTTTGACAAGCAAAAACTTAGTATTTTCAAATGTTAAGGAAAAATCTATTTTGAGCAATGCAAGCCTCAACTCCACTTAGCAAAATGCATATATATGATAGACTCCACTATACTAATATAGTATCACTTGCCAATACAATTCAAACGTATTGACCCTTTGTGGCTGTAACTTGTATGTTGCAGGTTTGATTGATTTTAGTGAAGATTGATTGATTAGGATTACAAAGTCTACAACCAACATCTGCCTGTGGCACTTTGAAGATGAAGGACCCCATGCTTATAGTTATTCCGCTGCAATGTAATGTAATAGCCATATGAGCTATGTAAGATGTAATAAAACTATGTTATTCCTAGATATAAAGTTATATTATGACCTTTGTTTCTTGATATTACATCTTAACTGTGGATGCTAGCTATTGATCCAGGGACTAGCATTGTAAACACAGGAGGAATCTACCTTATTAGGTTGAGACCTCTACAGATGGTATCAGAGCATTGTGTTGCCTGTAGGATTTGTAAACCCTAGGATTGGACAAAAACCCTTAGAAAATAGGAGTTGTATTTGTTCTAAAAACTTATTTACAAAACAATCTTGTAAACTCTTTCCTCAACCATTTTGGTTTCAACTCTATTTCTCCTCTACTTCAACTTGATGGAAAAACCTACCCCATGGCCAAAGACTACACCATGTGCAAAGGACTTCTCCAACTTCTTCAACTCTAATGACTTCAACATCTTCAGCATGTTCACCAAGGACTTCCAACTTGGATATCACTAAGGACTATAAGAGAGACAAGGAAAACTTGCTCAAGATTTAGAGACTGAGGGAATGCAAAAGTTAGAAGGAGCCTACATCATTTGAAGTATTATAACCAAGAGTTTTCCTAAAGGAAACCAAGATATCATGTAGAAAGAAGAACCAACCAAGAAAGATGGAAAGATCACAAGTGAACCCTAGAGATGGACCACCATATTTTAGCTAAGTCAAAAACACACCAACTTATGTGGTGTAACAAAAATATTTTGTTGCCTAAGTATGTGCTTGAACCTTGTTTGAGTGAAATGTTTGGTTTGTGATTGCATGCACATTGCTTGTGTGAATTATGATGTGTGTGATTAGAAATATTTCCTTAGAAATATCTTGCCTATTCTAATTTTTCTTCAACCCAAACAGATGACTACTCCAAAAGACTCCAAGGTTGATGACACCAACACCAACCAAGCTGATAGCATGAAGGAGCTCCTAGCAACCCAACACCAGTTGAACCAACTGACAGCTTAGTTCATAGCCAACAATAGTGATAAAGATCCAGCACTGCAAAAGTTTTTGGAGGAACAATCCCAACTGATGCTTAAGGTGACTAATCAGATGATCAGCATGGAAGGAAACTATCCCAAAGGAGTTTATGATAACAAAGATGACAAGAATGTTGTTCTAGATGGAGCCCCAGCTTGCATTATTTGTGGAGACAAGGATCATACTTCCAAGGAGCATGAAGGTCAATGCCCTAACTGTGAAGAAAATCATCCTGTTGGACAATGTCCCACCTCTCAAGCTACTTGTTACCTTTGTGAAGGAAATGACCATGCCCCTATCCAATGCCCTATCTACTCCATGGTGGAACAAAGGAAACAAGAAGGATCCAAGTCTACCAAAGGAAAAGGACCACTTATACCTCCAAACAAGACAACCCAATTCAAAGGATCAAAGAAACCCAAGAAACCAAGACCAGACATGAACCTTGTGCAATGTCGTAAATGTAAAGAAATGGGACACTACTCCAGTGAGTGCCCAGAGAACAAGAAGAATAAAGAGATTGGCCAAGTAGTGTGCAATAACTGCAAAGATCTAGGCCACTATGTAGCAACTTGTCCACAAGAGCTACGTAAAGAACTCAAGGACATCCACTGTTTCAATTGCAAGGAACCAGGACATTATGCAAGCAACTGTCCAGAAAAGATGAAGAACAAGTTGAACAAGCCTATGGAGAAACTCTACCTTGGCCCATGAGTCAAGTATAGAAACCAAGGACACATGCAAAGTTTGCTTAGAGAAGTTTTCAAGAAGGACAATATGTAATTTTGTTTGAATTTTTTTAAGGGTGATAGTACCCTAGTTGTTTTGAACTTGCTTGTAACCCCAGCCTCCCCAAATCTCGGGACGAGATTTATTTTAAGGGTGGTAGCCTGTCACATCCCAAGATTTTCCAAATCTTGTAATGTGAAAATAAATGAATAAAATAAAACTTTGTTTGATTTTTAGAGCCAGAAGAAACTTTTTGAATTCAATTGGAACTCCAAACCCATTTGAATTAAATAAAATCCTAAGGGGATTTAAAAAAAAAGATAAACATTTTTTTAAAAGGAAAACAAAATATTTTGGAAATACTATTCTAGATCTTTTAAATAAAAGGATTTGGTTCTCAATTGAAATAAAAGTTTTATAGATAAAGATTATTTTATAGAGTTCAATTAAACCTTGGACAAGCTTTGGGAATTAAAACATTTTATTTTAAATAAAATAGCAAAGGTTTATTTAAAAATAATAAAGGATTGCCTAAATAAAATAATAAGGAATTAATATCCAAATTTTATTCAAATAAAAGGTTTTACCATTTTAATTAAAACATCAAAACTTATTAAATTATTTTAAATAGGTTTTCCAAGTATTTTATATTCTCTAATAAAACCTACTAAAGTGTTTTGGCTATATTTTAGATTTCAAAATAAATATCTCAATAAAACAAATCCTATTTGATTTAATAATGAAAAGTCTATTATATTTAATTAATAATGGACTCTAAAATAAAAGGTTATTTGTTTTAAACAAATTTCCAAGTATTCTATATTTCCCAAATAAAACCTACTGATTTGGTTTTGAAAATATTTAGGTTTCAAATAAAGATTTTATTAATAAAATCAAACTCTATTTGATTTAATAACTAAGGCCCATTTTATTTAATTATTAATGGACCCTAAAGTAAAAGGTTATTTTGTTTTAAACAAGTTTTCCAAATATTCTTTATTTCCAAATAAACTACTGATTGGTTTTGAAAGTATTTGGATTTCAAATGAAGATTTTATTAAATAAACCAAACCCTATTTTATTAATAAACCATGGACAATTTTACTTAATTAATAAATGGAACCTAAAAAGATTTAAAATATTATTTTATTTTGGAAGTTGGTTTATGCTACTAAACAGAACCAAGTTCAAAGTTGTGAAGTGTGGTGTTTGTTTGAATTGATTTGGTTGATTGAATCATTTGTTTGAATTTCAAATCAGTAAATTGAAAATAGGAAAGGAAAAAAGTTTCAGACAGAAAAAAATAGAGCAGCTCACCATCTAGCCCAGCTCCAGCCCAACAGCCCACCTAGCCTACCTCCCCTCTCAGCGAGTGAATCGTTTTCCACCGCAGAAGTAACCCGCTAGGTCACCCGATGGACCCCTTCGCTTTCTCTTTCACCGACGAGGACCCCACCACCACGTCCCTCTTCTTCCACCCGCAGACGCCCCACGCCGCTGCAAGCGGAATAACTCCGTGAATACGCCTTAATCACGCAATGAAGCAGCCTTGACCAGGCAGGATAAATAGTCCGCCTCCCTCTTCCGCTTCCCCGGACACCCTCCTCGACACGCCCCAGCCGCCGATTTTGCTCGGACATCCCCTGTCTCCGACGACCTCCGCCGATTCCGCCAGCACACGCCCTCCCGCCTTCTCGAGCACACAGAGGTGATCGAATTCCAACGGACCTCTCTGCGATCGCATATCACTCTCGCTACCGAGCATCGGCAGCGACAACCTCCGGCCGCCGTGCAGTTCTTCTCCGACGCCGTCTCCCGGTAAACCAAACCGCCTCCTCTTCTCTTTCACGCACGCGTCACCGCATGACCTTACGCATCTAACCTTGCCCTCTGTTTACCTTGCAGTGATCAGAAGGCCGACACCGACCGCAGCGGACCATCGACACCGACGACGACTCCGGCAAGCGATTACCTTCATAGCCGTGCGCCCCTTGCTTCCTCGAGAGTACCTTGAGCACCACCTCGTCCTCGCGAACCCTGTGAGCACACTCTCCGTCTTCCTCGCTTCCTAGAACCACCGTAGCATCACTGCCTGGCCGTGCGCTGCCGCAAGCCACCGCCAGCGCCGCCGATCCTTGGCAAGCGTGCTAGCAGCCATAGGATTCAGATCCGGCGCTCAGGATTAGTTCACTTAGCCGCTAAGAGTTACGCACTCTAGACCACACGATCGATTAGATCCAACGCACCGCAACGCTGATCCGAGCGAAGCGGTATCGTCCAATGAAATCACGCCGCGTGTCACCTATTCTGTTTAAAAACAAATTTGAAAACAGAATTATTTGCAAACTTCAAACCCTTGTATCTTAGGATCCACACGTCCAAAAATTGCAAATTTTATGTCGTTGGATTCAGGAGAGCAAGCCCTATACAACTATGGAATTAGTTTAGCAAATAGTATCTGTTAGCTTGTTTGAATTTGCAGAATCATTTGTGAGCTTGTTTAGATTAGAAAAATTGTTTAAAAATGATTTTAAGGCTAAAACCTTTGCAAATTAGGTTGTTGTGACCTTACTGACCCTAGGAACCAACCCTTGGTGTTTAAAATGATTTTGGTAAGATTTAGGTTGGATTACTTGACTTAGCCATTTTTAGCCAAATAAAAGAATGGTTTTTGTTATAAAAATGTTTATGGAAAGAAAACTTTAAGGAAATGTTTTGGACCAAACCTACTGACCTAAAACACCAAGTTTTGCAAATTAGCAACTCATTTGGTGAACAACTTAAGAGTTTTGCCTTGATAAAAACATTTTCCACCACATAAAATAATGAATGGATTTAAAAATGGTTTTTGGACAAAACCCTCTTGCTAATGACTTTGCCACTTTGGTAAATGACCAATTTGGATCCTAAAAAGTTTAGAAAACCAATAGAGACCCTCTTTACAAAATACCACTATCTTGTGCATGCTCCCATGCATGACTTAGATCCCATTGTTTTGTGTGTGTTAAATTGTTTGATTGATTTATTGGTTTGGAATGCTAGTTGATTTTGTGTCTACTTGATTGACTTGTAGTGAAGTTAGAAAGTGTGAGACTAGCAAGATCAAGGAGTGAACCACCATTCCCTACCAAAAATGCAAGTGATGCTTCATACTTTTTGTCCCATTACTTTCACTATGCATTAGTGATTTTGCTAAGTAAAACTTGCATGGATTTTGCTAAGTATGAACCTTGCTATAGGAAAACCTAGTAGATGAATCCTTAGTAGGATTTTCCTAAGTTAAAGATTCCTATTACCACCAAGCTTAGCCTAGCTAATAGAAAACATGGGTGGAAAATATATTCACACTATGGAAAAATCTCTAAGTCTGAGGACTTATGTTTTTGTTTAATAAAACAACTAAGTTAATGAATCACCTGGGTGGAATGGAAGGATTGGTTTATGTTGAGTGGTTACACAAGGCCATGACTTGGCTTGTGTATCTCACTTGTGGTATGCCACCTAGGAACAAAGAGATTTGAGATGTCAAATGTTGAGAAGATTCAAGTGCAACCACTTGGCAATATGGGATCTGCCATGATCATATAGGTTGCAAGAACTTAGCCATATGGAAAGTGGGTGGTAGTGTTTGATAGGTTGGAACGCGTCCATTTTGGTCTAAGGGAAGGCTTCTGAAAGATCTTGTCTTGGGAAACCAAGTCTTGTGGGGAAAGTGCACCACCTCTGCAGAGTGTAAAATCTAAGTACTTAGCCATGTCCCTGGTAAAGGACAATTTGAGCATCAAGAAATGGAAGCAATCAAGAATCTCATCATTCAAATTTCTAAGTTAAAACTTGTGGATTGAACAAGGGTTGTTTGAAATCTTAAATCTTTGATTGGTAGATGCCTTGGAAAGGATCTTCCATCTTTGATTGAGAAAAATGATTTTGACAAGCAAAAAATTAGTATTTTCAAATGTTAAGGAAAAATCTATTTTGAGCAATGCAAGCCTCAACTCCACTTAGCCAAATGCATATAGATGATAGACTCCACTATACTATTATAGTATCACTTGCCAATACAATTCAAATGTATTGACCCTTTGTGGCTGTAACTTGTATGTTGCAGGTTTGATTGATTTTAGTGAAGATTGATTGATTAGGATTACAAAGTCTACAACCAACATCTGCTTGTGGAACTTTGAATATGAAGGACCCCATGCTTATAGTTATTTCGCTGCAATGTAATGTAATAGCCATATGAGCTATGTAAGATGTAATAAAACTATGTTATTCCTGGATATAAAGTTATATTATGACCTTTGTTTCTTGATATTACATCTTAACTGTGGATGCTAGCTATTGATCCAGGTACTAGCATTGTAAACACAGGAGGAATCTACCTTATTAGGTTGAGACCTCTACATAACCGCTCCACCATTCATGAGAAATACGTATCCAGATTGAGACTTAGAATCATCCGGATCGGTGTCAAAGCTTGCGTCAATATAACACTTAGCAACGAGCTCTTCTTCACCTCCGTACACAAGAAACATATCCTTAGTTCTTCGCAAGTACTTAAGGATATTCTTGACCGCTATCGGCCAGTGTTCAGAACCTGGATCCGATTGGTACCTACTAGTCAAACTAATAACATGTGCCACATCTGGTCTTGTACATAGCATGGCGTACATAATAGAGCCTATGGCTGAAGCATAGGGAACTTTTTCCATTATCTCTCTTTCTTCATAGTAGCGACTTTGAGTCTTACTCAATGTCTTGCCTTGCAACATAGGTAAGAACCCCTTCTTATTACTTCCGTCCATTTTAAACTTCTTTAAAATCTTATCAAGGTATGTACTTTGTGATAGCCCTATTAGGCGCCTAGATCTATCTCTATAGATCTTTATGCCAAATATGTATGACGCTTCACCTAGGTCCTTCAATGAAAATTTGCTGTTTAGATAACTTTTAACACTGTTTAAAAGATCTATATCATTTTCGATCAATAATATGTCATCCACATATAATATCAGAAATGCCACATTGCTCCCACTCACTTTCTTGTAAATACAAGCTTCTCCATAAGTTTGGACAAATCCAAACTCTTTGATCACCTCATAAAAGCAGAGATTCCAACTCCGTGATGCTTGCTTCAATCCATAGATGGATCGCTAAAGATTGCACACCTTGTTAGCATCCTTAGGATCGACAAAACCCTTTGGTTGTATCATATACAACTATTCTTCAATATTACCATTGAGAAATGCGGTTTTGACATCCATCTGCCATATCTCATAATCGAAATATGCAGCAATTGCTAACATAATCCTAACTGACTTTAGCATCGCTACGAGAGAGAATGTCTCATCGTAGTCAACTCCTTGAATTTGTCGAAACCCCTTTGCGACAAGTCGAGCTTTATAGACGGTCACATTACCATCAGCATCAGTTTTCCTTTTGAAAATCCATTTATTATCCATGGCCTTTCGGTCGTGAGGTAATTCCACCAAGTTCAAAACTTGATTTTCATACACGGATTCCATCTCGGATTTCATGGTTTATAACCTTTTGTTGGAATCCGGGCTCATCATCGCTTCTTCATACATCGCAGGGTCATCCATTTCATCAACCATAAAATTCATAACAGGGTTTTCGTACAGCTCGGTAGCTGCACGCGTCCTGCTAGACCTGCGAGGTTCGGTAGTACTCTCTTTTGGAGTTTCATGATCATTATCATTAGTTCCCTCTTCAACTGGTGAAGCCAACTCCGGAACGACTTCCGGCGCTGCGCTACTCACCATACTTTGAAGAGAAGGTTCAATAACCTCTTCAAGTTCTACCTTCCGACTACTCACACCTTTCGGGAGAAACTCTTTCTCTAGAAAGGATCCATTCTTGGCAACAAAACCCTTGCCCTCGGATCTGTGATAGAAGGAATACCCAATAGTTTACTTAGGGTATCCAATGAAGACGCATTTTTCCGCTTTGGGTTCGAGTTTATCCGGTTGAAGTTTCTTCACATAAACATCGCATCCCCAAACTTTAAGAAATGACAACTTAGGTTTGTTTCCAAACCACAATTCATATGGTGTCTTTTCAACGGATTTATATGGTGCCCGATTTAAAGTGAATGCAGCAGTTTCTAGTGCATAACCCCAAAATGACAACGGCAAGTCCGTCAGAGACATCATAGATCGAACCATATCTAATAAAGTACGATTACGACGTTCTGACACACCATTTCGCTGTGGTGTTCCGGCAGGTGTGAGTTGTGAAACAATTCCACACTCTTTCATGTGAGTGCTAAACTCGTAACTTAGATACTCACCTCCACGGTCGGACCGTAGAAATTTGATCTTTCTATTACAATGATTTTCCACTTCATTCTGAAATTCCCTTAAACTTTTCAAAGGTTTCAGACTTGTGTTTCATCAAGTAGATATAACCGTATCTACTCAAATCATCCGTGAAAGTAACAAAATAACGATATCCACCTCGCGCCGACACACTCATTGGACCACATACATCAGAATGTATGATTTCCAATAAATCTGTCGCCCATTCCATTGTACCGGAAAACGGTGTTCTAGTCATCTTGCCCATAAGGCATGGCTCACATGTATCAAATGATTCAAAATCAAGTGATTCCAAAAGTCCATCCAAATGGAGCTTCTTCATGCGTTTAACGCAAATATGACCTAGACAGTAGTGCCACATATATGCGGATATATCATCATTACGTTTAATCCTTTTAGCATCAACATTGTGAATATGTGTAACACTATTATCGAGATCCAATAGAAATAAACCATTCCTCATTGGTGCATGACCATAAAAGATTTCATTCATATGAATAGAACAACCATTGTTCTCGGGTTTAAATGAATAACCACTTCGCATCAAACACGATCCAGATACAATGTTCATGCTCAGTGATGGCACCAGATAACAATTATTCAAGTTTATTACTAATCCTGACGGAAAGTGGAGAGGCAGTGTTCTGACGGCGGTCACATCGACGCTTGATCCATTGCCGACACGCATCTTGACCTCACCCCTTGCTAGCGGTCGCTTGTTTCGTAGCCCCTGATTCGAGTTACAAATATTAGCAAGAACCGTATCAAATACACAAAAGCACTGCAAGCACTAGTCAAGTACACATCAATAACATGTATATCATATATACCTTTGTTTTCCTTGTCGGCCTTCTTGTCTGCCAAATACTTGGGGCAGTTGCGCTTCCATTGGCTAGTCCCCTTACAATAGTAGCACTCGGTATCAGACTTAGGGCCAACTCGGGGTTTATTTTCAGGCATGGCAACCGGCTTGCCGCCCTTACTTCCCTTCCGTTTACCCTTCTTGTCTTTCTTGAAACCAGTGTTCTGATTGATCATCAACACTTGATGTTCCTTCTTGATTTCCACTTCTGCAGTTTTATGCATTGACAAAAGCTCGGGGAGAGACTTCTTCATGCCTTGCATATTATAGTTCATCACAAAGCCCTTATAGCTAGGTGGCAGAGACTGCAGAACATGATGGATGCCTAAGTCAATGGGAATCGTTATTCCCAAAGACACAAGCTTATCGGCATAACCCGACATCTTGAGTACATGCTCACTAACGGAGTTGTGCTCTTCCATCATGCAGCTAAAGAAATTTTCTGAAGCATTGTAGCTCTCTACAACATCATGTGTGTCGAAAATCATTTTCAACTCACCCATTATATCAAATGCATTGCCGGTTTTGAAACGCTATCAAAGTTCTGCCTCTAGCCCATACAATATGCAGCAATGAACCAAGTTATGGTCCTCCTGACGAGTCTGATAGACATTCTTATCCTCGTCAGGGGCATCATCAAAAGGTGGGGGTGCCTAGCGGCACTTCTAGCACATATTTCTTTTGTGCAGCAGAGAGGAGAATCCTCAAATTCATGGCCCATTCAGGAAAGTTGCTCCCGTTTGTTGCAAGTTTCTCTTTCTCCATGAACACATTGAAAGCAGGTGGTGCCATCTACAACAGAATTTGTAAAGTTTAGACTAAGTTTATGATAGATTGAGTTCAACTAATCCACATTAAGAATGAACTCCCACTCAAAAACGACATCCCTCGTACCTTTTTGGTGATTACATGAACCAAATCCACTACACCAAGTCCGATCATCACGTGAGTCGGTGTAGCTTCAAAGGCGAGCATCAAATGGGCATCATATCTACTATATGACTCATTCTTAACCTTTCGGTCCGTGTTCCGATGCCATGTATGTACATGCTAGGCTCGCCAAGTAAGAACCTTAGTATTCGCGTGTGTAACTGTCTTACACCCGAAATATGGTCGTAGATCCAAGAACTCCCGATCATCACGTGATGTCTTGGAGCGACAAAAACATAATCGGTGCATACTAAAGGAAGAACACATTCTTATATTGATATTTAAATGAGGGATCATCTTATTATGCTAATAAAATTCCAAACAAGCAATATAAGATGCTATCAAACATCACATGTTTATTAGTGAAATGATATGGTTCCCGCATATGATCTCTATCATTTGCACCGTGGTATGATCACTATCATACATTTATGTGTAAGGCCAAGGTGTGTGTTGTAGGAGTATCATCACGTTATGTGTGTTGTAGGAGTATCATCTCATACTTCTACTTACAACATCACCATATCATGACACTAGCCTAGCAATAATCTAAACTAGACGCCTCTAATTTATCCATTGCAAGTTTTACGTGGCTTAGGGCTTTCGAAGATAGAACCGTTCTTACCTACAAACATTAACCACAACTAGGATAACCAAATTGTTGACAACTCCTTGCAAAGTAGATATTGACTATAGTAGGAGAGACAGACACCCGCTAGCCACTTATGCAAACTAGTTGCATGTCAAGCGTGGAACAGGTCTCATGTGCGAGGACATGTAAAGTTTGTCCGGGCCGCTTCATCCCACTATGCCACCAATATCCAAAATTACAACTAAGAAGCAACAACATGATCATCATCGCAACATACTCATATGTGTACTACCCATGTAAAGCATCTATGCATAGATCCAGCTCTGATACCACTGTAGGGTTCACAGCATAGAAAACAAAAAATTTCCTACGATGGGAACAACTATGTACCAAGATCTATCTACTAAATACAAACAACGGGCGGATGTATATCCATAGAGAACATACCCTTGAAGACCGACATAGCTTAATGAGTTAAACTCGTGGTTGATGTAGACGATCTCTTTCCGATCTCAAGATCAAGAGAAAGTCCTAGCGTCGTAAATCAGTAGCGCATCCGTGCTCGCACACACGTCCGAGGCACCGAGCAACTTCCGCCTCCTCTCTCCAACGATGCAACAGAAGCACAACTCTTTCTTGCCGAATAGCCACCAGTAACATGTATCTTGCTAGTCCGAGACCATGGGGGATAAATTCTAGAGGGAGAGAGAGATCCTTCATGAGGAGGTGTGAGTGAGAGAGAGGGAGAGGGGTGCCTTTTATAGGAGAAGGGGGGAAACCCCAAGGGGGTGGCCGGCGCATGGGGGCTTCCCCCTTGCCCTCCCCTCATTCATGTGGGTGGACACTCCACTCACAAAATTCCTTTAAATTCCCTCCACTCAAAATTCCACTCAAAATTGCTATTAAATTTCCACCAAATTTAATGCAAACTCTCATTAAATAAAACTCCTTTTATTTATTCAAATTTTGTCAATTACTTTAATGAAAACATTCACATATAACCCCTTGCTAAAATTCTATTTCACATGCAAAAACACTTTCGCAATTTTACCCCAAAACCTATTTAGGTATCTAGTGAAATAAATTCCTGCTTGTTATTCTTTCCGCATGAAACTTTTGCTCCAATTGGATGCCGGTGTCTCTTAAGTGTGTCACCCTATGGTTCATGAATAATGTGGACATGATCGAGACCCTCTCGGATCAATAATCAAGCGGATCTGAGACCCATCGACTCCACACATTCAAGATGACTTTCTTGTGATCATCTAACCTTTTACGCTAGTATCTTAATCCCTTTGTTTCACGATATATTACATGTACGAGATTTGATCATCGGTATATCCATACCTAGTTTGATCTCATTCGACATGCACTCTTTTCTTGTTCCTGATATAACATTCTAGTGATCAAATCACTTTCTTGCAAGCTAACCAATGTGATATCACCGAGAGGGCCCAGAGTATATCTATCTGTCATTGGGATGAACAAATTCTACTCTTGATCCATGGGCCTCAACATAACACTTTATTAGTACTAAACCCATCTTTATAATGACCCTGAAACGGTGTGACGTTTGATGTTATCAATAAACTCTTCCGGTGTTAGTGATTGACATGATCTCATGGTCTAAGGATTAGGATTACTTCGTAAGTTGTTATAGCAATATAAACTCAATGACTTTGATAATAATGCTATACTTCGGATGAATTTTCATCACACCATTACACTAATGTTGTGATCCCGTTATTAACAACATCCAATGTCCATGATCAGGAAACCTTGATCATCTTGTTAATCAACGAGCTAGTTTATGAGAGAGAAATAACTAGGAACTTTCTGTTTGTTTATTTAACACACATGTATTAACTTTTCCGTATTAATACAATTATAGCATGCAAAATAAACATCTATCATATACTTGGAATATACATAATAAACACTTTATTATTGCCTCTCAGGGCATATTCCCTTCAGTGTTGACAAGAAGCTGAATGTTATTCATTATTCTAGCAAGACTCTAGATGCTGCTCAAAAGAATTATGCTACTACTGAAAAAGAGTTCTTGGCTGTAATCTTTGCTTGTGATAAGTTTAGACCTTATATTGTTGATTCTAAGGTTACTATTCATACTGACCATGCAGCTATTAAGTACCTTATGACAAATAAGGACGCTAAGCCTAGGCTTATAAGGTGGGTGTTGCTTTTGCAAGAGTTTGATCTGCATATTATGGATAGGAAAGGTGTTGATAATCCTGTTGCTGATAATTTATCTCGTTTGGAAAACATTTCTTTTGACCCTTTGCATGTTAATGATAATTTTCCAAATGAGCAGTTAGCTGCAAAGGGTAAGTCCACATGAGAATCATTGGCATGCTGATTATGCTAACTTTATTGTTTCCAAGTATTTTCCTCCAACCTTTACAGCCCAACAAAGAAGGAAATTCTTCTATGATCTAAGGCATTACTTTTGGGATGACCCACACCTATATAAGGAAGGAGTAGATGGCATTATGAGAAGATGTGTTCCAGAATTTGCACAACAAGAGATATTGAGAAAATGTCATGTCAGTGCTTATGGAGGACATCATGCTAGAGATAGGACTGCACAGAAGGTTTTACAATCTGGATTTTATTGGACTACTCTTTTTAAAGATGCAAGGAAGTTTATCTTATCATGTGATGAATGCCAACAAGTAGGTAACATCTCTAGACGCAATGAAATGCCTATGAATTATTCTCTTGTTATTGAACCATTTGATTGTTGGGGATTCGACTTTATGGGGCATTTTCCTCCTTCAAAAGGGTATACTCATATTCTTGTTGCAGTTGATTATGTTACAAAATGGGTAGAAGCCATACCTACGAGCAGTGTTGATGGTAAGACCTCTTTGAAAATTCTCAAAGAAGTCATTTTTCCTAGGTTCGGTGTACCTAGATATCTCATGACTGATGGAGGCTCCCATTTTATTCACGGGATTTTTAGAAAAACTCTCGCTAAGTATGATTTAAACCACATAATAGCTTCATCTTATCACCCCCAAACTAGTGGGAAAGTAGAACTTTCCAATAGGGAAATTAAATCTATCTTGTAGAAGACTGTCAATAGGTCTAGAAAAAATTGTGCTAAAAAGTTGAATGACACTTTGTGGGCCTATAGAACTGCTTATAAAAATCATATGGGGATGTCTCCTTACAAAATGGTCTATGGGAAAGCTTGTCACATGCCTTTAGAATTAGAACACAAAGCTTATTGGGCAGTGAAAGAGTTGAATAGAGATTTTAGACTTGCTGATGAGAAAAGACTGCTCGATTTAAGTAATCTAGATGAGTGGAGAGGGGAAGCTTACGAAAATGCTAGGCTATTTAAGGAAAAAGGGAAAAGATGGCATGATAGGAGAATTCTCAAAAGGGAGTTCCATGTTGGTGAGAAAGTTCTTTTGTGTAGGTCTCGTCTCAGATTCTTTTGCAGGGAAACCACTCTCCAAATGGGAAGGACCTTTTGTTATAAAGGAAATGTACCTTTCAGGTGCCATCAAAATCTCTTCTCTGAAGGATGACACAACACAGGTGGTTAATGGTCAAAGACTAAAACATTATATTTTTGGAGATTCTTACAATGAAGAAGTGGATGTCATTCAAATGGTGACTCCAGAAGAATTTATCAAGAACCAAACACCAGAATCTGCAGAGTTCGTCTATGAATAGGTAAAAATGGTAAAAACAGAAGGTTCGTGAAACTCCAATCTTTTTATATTTTCGATGTTTTTAATACATAAGGCAAGTTACAGGACGAAACTGAAAGGGAAACAGAGCCCTGGGTGGACAAACCCACCCGTGCACGGCCCACTGCCGCTACCGAGGGGTTTGACTCCCAAATCCGTCTCCACTTTGTTTCGTGGTCAAAACTATCCTTATGCATTGAATCTTCGTAATATATAACCCCCGGATCCCTCGAGGTTCGTGCATCGTGTTCTCGTCCTGTTTTCGTTTCAATCTGTTTCTGTCAGGAAATCTTCTCAAGTTTAGAGCACCATGTCCTCCGCCAACGACAAAGGTAAGAAGCCCGTGGAGATAGAGTTGGTAGAACACCACCAAGAAGGAGTGATTAGATCAGGTTTGGCATCCCCTTGGCTTGTTCCAAGCTTGGGGGAGTGCCGCAGTATCACCACCATTATCTTTCATATTTTACCTTTTTAGTGGATTCATATGTGTGGTAGATAAGTTATCTTATAGTTTGGTTTGCATGAGGAAGTATCTCTCTTTTAGTTGGTTATCTATGTATCCCTTGGTGTGAGTGCCTTTATTGGAATATTAATGAGAAGTCTCATCTTTACTTTTTGCACTTCTTATTTTTTTGTTTGCAATCTCTATTATATGATGGATATTGTTGTTCAATATTGGCACCACTTTGGGATCATCAAGTGGATCTAAATTGGTTTTGGCAAACCGAGTTATGGTCAGTGGCATTAGTTTGAAAGAAAAGAAAGAAAGAAAAAGCTTACAGGTATTTGGTATCAATTGTTTTGTTTCTTGTTGGCTCATAAGCTTAGTATTCTTTATTTAAGATTCTTTTGTGTCTTCAAGGAAGATTGCATGTTTGGCTTTATTACTTGTATGTTTGCTTATTTCTTTCAACTCTCTTGCTTGCTACCCAGCCTTGCTAGCCAAAAACCTGTTTTGAGAAGGTATACTTCTCATGTTTCCAAAACCCTTTGAACCAAAAACCTTTGCCACTTGTGTCCACCATATCTACCTAGTAGCTGTTGCTATTCCTAGCATATTCTCAAGCTTCATCTACCTTTCGAATTAAAAAAAATATTTTGTTATGTGAAAACTAGTTAGTAAAGCTCTCACGAACTTGATGGCACACTTTATTTACTTGCCCCTAATAAACTTGAACCATTGTGGACATCGAAGTTGTATATGCTTGCATCTATACGTTGCGATTAGCAGAACCGTGCTGTCACGGGGAACATTTTCAACATTGCACTTGTACCTTGTCGTACATAGTTGATATCGTGCTCTTTTATCTATGGATGTCAATGGTGTGAAATAATGAGGGGACTTGTAAGTCCATGGAGTTTGTATTCTGTGTTAGAGAAACGCCTGGGCCGCTAGCCTAAGCCATGCTTAATCATGGTGGAAACTTGCAGCATCACCATAGTGAGTCATCTATGAAGCATCCCCAATAAAAAGCTATGCATATGGTAAATAAAAAGATTGCTGAGATGCTCATTGTCTGCTTGCCTTGTCATTTTGGTTGGGAAAGCTCCTGTACCATGTGAAAGGGGTACCCCGTTGGCGGTTCTCAATGATATGCAAATACTTACAATGACAAGAACTTATCTAGACCAAAAGTTGAGTATGCATTAGGAGTGGCCCTCATATTCAAGGGACATGAGATTGCCAACTTATATTTCATCAAGCATATACTCCATCTTTGTTCACTTTAACCTTAATCATCTCAAGATGCTTATGATAGGGGCAATGAGTGATCAAAGCTAGTAAGTACCATAATCTTTTGGAAGCTCTTTATGACTTGTAATCCCTGCTACCCTCTAAGAAGGGACCTTCCTGCTAGTTACAAGTTGAGTTAGTAAACCTACTTCCTCTCTATCTCCAGCAAGCTTTTGAGTTGTTGTGTTTCAAGCATTCATATGGTGATTTATTCAATCATGTTCTTTATCTAAAGAAAAGCAAAAGTATGTGCTTGCACCGAGCGATAAAAAACTTATTTCTCCGTAACAGGGCCACGGACTCATTAGCTTGATCCGGTCGCGGTGCCAGCATATCCATGGCTGAATGGTGAAAGCGCCCACCAACCGACGAGTCAAATCTTGCAAAATCGAAAACTCGTAAATTCATTGTGCCAGAATTGATCACTGATCAGGTGTGATCAGTCTCATTCGATCACAGAAGCCGTTGACAGCAGCATAAATCACAACAATTTGTTCTGAAAGCCTTCACTTGTGAAAAACCTTTTTGAGCAAAGAGTGCTCCTGTTTTGAAACTTCTACAAAAAAGCTTTTGTGAAACTGTTTATCAGGTGTTCTCTGACCAAGAACAAGTTTGCCAATTCCAATTATGATTTATCTTTATGCATCTCTATTGTGACTGCTGTACTTGTTAATGGTGAGTTGCTTTATTCTATGAGTTGTGCAATGGTAAGTGTGATGCTTCTTGTTCGTATTCTTTTATCGACACTTCACTCCATAAACCTGTGGACATGTTTACTGTGCTCAGTATTCGCTTGGGGATAAGAGAAGTCTAAGCTTCGGGGAGTTGATATGCCCAATTTGCATCACCTTTCTATATCATAATTTACCTCTATTCATTGATATTTGTCTTATTATGAGGTATTACTTATGGATTTTCATCTGTTTATACATGTTGGATGATTCATGGAGGATGGACTGCCGGAGTCTGGATTCTAGTGGAAAAGACGGCATTTCGTTACAATTTCGCGAAGATCAGAAAAATACCAGAAAAATATGGAAACATATTATTT
Organism: Avena longiglumis; assembly: GCA_030063025.1. Lineage (NCBI taxonomy): Eukaryota > Viridiplantae > Streptophyta > Magnoliopsida > Poales > Poaceae > Avena > Avena longiglumis. The sequence continues at coordinate 139,667,897 of CP125976.1, forward strand.
TACCTAAGACAAGGAAGCCGGAAGGAGGAGCGAAGGGGTTCACCTCAGGCACGAGCCCAATCGACCTCGCCTAGGGTGGGTTTGGCCCACCTGTTCGGAATTTGACTCTGTCCCTTTGCCTATATCTTCCCTATGGAACCCTAACATCAGGGGAGCGACCACAGATAAATTCCGCCACCTCTACAGGGTGGAAAACACCGAGAGAGAAAGATCTCTCCGGCAGTCAGATTTCTGCCGGGGGAATTCCTTCTCGGAGAGGGGAGACCATTTCCATCAACACCATCATCAAGCTAGGCTTCATCGGGATCATCATCATCATCCACACCATCATATCCACCAACACCATCATCACCACTTCGTCTCGCTGTAACAATTGTGTTGGATATTGCTTTACTTTGTTAGGGGAAACTTTCCCGATGTTAATTACTATTGTAGTTGATGCTTGTGAGTGGAACCATTGGATTATTGTTTATGTTAAGATTTTTATCCATTATCATATCATCTTTGATCTTGATCCATATGATGTCTTGTGAGTAGTTCGTTTAGTTCTTGAGGACATGGGAGAAGTCATGTTGTTAGTAGTGAATCCATGATGAGTTATTATTCAATGGTTTAGTATTTAAGTTGTGGTGCTATCCTTCTAGTGGTGTCATGTGAACGTCGACTACATGACACTTCACCATTTATGGGCCTAGGGGAATGCACTGTGTATTTTTCTACTAATTGTGGGGTTGCCGGAGTGAGAGAAACCTGAACCCCCGTTAGGACACCTTTGCACAAGGGAGCATAGGATCTCAGAGTTTAAGGCTGTGGTTAGATTTATATCTTAATTACTTTCCTGTAGTTACAGATGTTTGTAGGGGGTTTAATCACAAGTATGTATTAGTCCAAGGAAGGGCGGTATGTTAGCACATGTTCACCCACACAACACTTACAAACACCAAAGAAGAATACTCAGCTATTTGAAGCGAAAGCACTTGACAGAATTCCCATGTGTCCTCGAGAACGTTTGGTCCTTATAAGTATTTACACCGACTTGTCCTTTGCTAAGAAAGTATTGGGCCATTTGATCCGTTTGTTCGTTACTTCTATTACTTGCTCTTTGTTTTGTTACTTTGTCAGAAAACCACTAAAAATCCGTTTGCTAAGTATTCAGAGGGATTTCCTGCTCCATACCAATCGCTCAAAGACCTTATGCTCCTTGTTGGGATCGATAATCCTATTTATCAAAAGTACTACAATACACCCCCTATACTTGTGGGTCATCACTTCTTTATGCTCTCTTTGACTTCAATTCATATTTCTTATGTGAGCATCTTCTCAAGCTATTGTGCCTAACTTAAAGGCGTTAAAGAAAAGTACTTGTTCGGAGATAACCCAAGAGTTTTCTTAAGTCTTGGAAGTTATTACTTCAGTAATGACCTCTCCTTATATTTTTTGTTTGCTTTTTGTGCCAAGAATGACCTCTAATAAGAGGGAAGTAAGATTTGAGGAGTTGCTGTCCCGAAACAGATTTCTGTCCTCCACCAAAAAAATTGTGAGTAGGCTCTGTAACTCGGAATGATCTCAAAATTTACGAATAAATCTCCCAGTATGTTATCTAACTTTAGTTAGTTTAACACTTGTTGATTTGAGAAACAGAAGATGTTCGAAAAAATCGGTTTATACCTGCTGGTCTGTTTTGACAGATTTCTGCCATTATTTGCATTTGCTTCTTATTGATTCCTTTTTGAGTTCTCTTCAGGTAAACTGAGATTTTTGAAGAAGTTACTACAATATCTTGTGTTTTTAGTGAAAAGCCTTGTTGTTCCAAAGCTTTGCCAGTGGTCTAATATCTTTTGAATACACTAATGTTTCTAATGAAGATTGTGTGAAGTTTTGTATGAAGGAAAAATTTGAGGTGTAAAGAGAGAATGATGCAACGAGATGAAGAATGGACAAAAGCTCAGGATTGGGGATGCCACCATGGTGTCACCCCAAGAAATATCCAAAAAGTACAAGCATAAAAGCTTGGGGATGCCCAAGGCATCCCCTTCTTCATCAATAAAAAGCTCAGGTCTGTCTAAACACTTCGTTTTTATTGTTTCATGCACAATTGTGTTGTTCTTGGAGCGTCTTAGTTTTCGTTTGCTTTGCTTAGTTTGTTTAGTTTGATTGAATAAAGTATTTTGGACCCCCGTTCTCGCTTTGTTGTTTTGCAAATAAATTTTCTTGGTGTTTGAGAAGGAGTAGTAAGTTCTTGCTTGAAGTGCAAGAGGAGTTTGCATTGACTATGACTTAGACTTTAGCATGACATGCTAGGTGTTGTTTTGAAATTATGCTTAGTGATTATTGTTGTATCATGTCTTGTTCCAAACAATTGGTATTGCTTAGTGTGCCTTGAATAAATTATGCGTTGTTTTATCATGCAAAAGCATAGTATTGTGGTATTCTCCTTTTATGTTTTGCTTGGGTTGACTTGGCACATGCTCACACCATGTTATGACTATGACAAGTCACCGTTAGCCTCTCTGATCATTTAGTCCTTGACTTGTAGTACCACTCTTTTCTTTGATTAGTATGCTTTGTTGCACTGCATGATTATGGCCATTATTGCTCTTTTAGTTGGTTGCTCCCAGTCTTTTGCTAGCCTCCACTTGTATGAGTAAGTTCTACTCATGCCTCCAACTCCCAAGAAACCAAGTAATTGCAAAGTGTCCACTATAAATTCCTATGCATGGTGTGTTACACCACTCCAAGTATATTCTTGTTTTCAACTATCTTCCAATTAAAAATTATTTTGTTATGTGAAAACTTAGTGATTAAAGCCCTCACGAACTTGATGGCACACTTTATTCTTTGCCCCTAATAAACTTGAACCATTATGATAACTTTGTTGTATATGCTTGCACTTATAAGTCGGAATTAGCAAAACCGTGCTATCACGGGGAAAGTTTTCAACATTGCACTTGTACCTTGTTGTACTCAGTTGATATCATGGTCTTTTGTCTATGGATGTCACCGGTGTGAAATAAAGAGGGAACTTGTAAGTCCATGGAGTTTGTATCCTATGTTAGAGAAACGCCTGGGCCGCTAGCCTAAGCCATGCCTAATCATGGTGGAAACTTGCAGCATCACCATAATGAGCTATCTATGAAGCATCCTTAATAAAAAGCTATGCATATGGTAAATAAAAAAATTGCTGAGATTCTCATTGTCTGCTTGCCTTGTCATTTTGGTTATGGGAAAGCTCATGTACCATGTGCAAGGGGTACCCCATTGGTGGTTCTCAATGATATGCAAATACTTACAGTGACAAGAACTTACCTGGACCCAAAGTTGAGTATGCATGAGGTGTGGCCCTCGTATTCAAGGGGCATGAGATTTCCAACTTATACTTCGTCAAGCATATACTCCAGCTTTGCCACTTTAACCTTAACCACTTCAAGATGCTTATGATAGGGACAATGAGGGCTGAAAGCTAACAAGTACCATAATTTTTGGAAGCTCTTTTTGAAACTTGTAATCCCTACTTCCTTTACAAAAAGGCCTTTCTTCCACCATTATTGAGTCTCCACCTTCTACCTTTAGGCACCATTAAGACAAAGATAGTTGTCATTACGTGCAAAGTGTTCCAAAGCTTATTAATTGATGCATATTGTGTTATTGATTGTTCTTGTGCTACTTGTTTCTAGTGACCCTTGTGAACTTTGCAGGTGTCTTATGCATTTAATTGCTACTCTATGAGGGACAAGCTGATTGCCACTATGCTATGTTTTCTGTATGTGAAACAAACAAACGTTTTTCAATGCATGTTATTCATGATCTTTGTTTGTAGCTTGCCATGTTGCATGCATAGTTACTATGTCCTATTGTTTGAACTCCATCTTTCATGCACATGTTTAGAGTTCTTTGATCCCAACTTTCAATGCTTGCAAATGGTTGGATATTTATTGTGAGGGTGCAAGTCACCTCAAAACTTATTCTTTTTATCACTTACCTACTCGAGGACGAGCAGGAGTTAAGCTTGGGGTTGTTGATACATCGGAAACGTATCTATAATTTTTGATGCTCCATGCTTGTTTTGTATCTACTTTGCTTTACTTGTCCACACTTTGAGGTGCTTTTTACATGTTTTCTGGTACTAACCTATTAACAAGTTACAACAGTGCCAGATGCCTGTTTTCTGTTGTTTTATGTTTCAGAAAAGTTAATAAAAAAATATTCTCGGAATTGGACGGGACAAAGGACAAAGTCAATTACTTTCCGTGGGGAACAAGAAGTCCGGAGGAGAGCCGGAGGGGCCGCCCAGAGGGGCCAGACCCACCCTAGGCGCGGATGGGCCCCACCCCGCGCTAGGCTAGGGTTTGATGCCCCTGACCGCCGCCTCGGTCTCCCCCTTCTCCTATAAGAAGACCTCGATGCAGAAACCCTAAGCACCCGATCAGAAATCCACGAAACTGTCTGTAGCCGCCGCCACCATCGTCCCTAGATCGGGAGGATCTGAAGTTCTTCCTGGCATCCTGTCGGAGGGGAGATCATCCCGGAGGCCTTCTCTCCGGTATCATGCGTGAGTAGTTCCACCTTGGACTATGGGTCCATGTAGTAGCTAGATGGTTGCATCTCCTCCTTTGTGATTTCATGTATAGATCTTGTAAGCTCCGTTCATGATCAAGATCTAATCTATTTGTAATCATGCATGTTGTGTTTGCGGGGATCCAATGGATGTTGAGGTTATTATATTGGTTTGATTAATGGTTTTGTCTTTATGATTCTATCATGTTTGTGTTGTTTGTGATCTTGCATGCTCTCCGTTGTTAGTAGCTATCTTGGCTAAGTAGTTGCTAGTGACTCCAAGAGGGGGTATTTATGCTCGATAGTGGGTTCATGCCTCTAGTTTCCAAGGGAAGTGACAATAATATCTTCGGTTGTAGATGTGTTGTTGCTACTAGGGAGAAAACAACAGTCTCTTGTTCATGAAACATGTCGACTGTTTACCTTACACACTTTGCTTAAAGCAGTTGGCTGTTTCTTGCAACTTAATACTGGAGGGGATTCGGATGATAACCTGAAGGTGGACTTCTAGTCATAGATGCAGTTGGATGGCGGTCTATGTATCTTGTTGTATTGCCCAATCAACCTCAAAGGATCTTTCTGACTAGTAATTGCATTGTTATGCCTTGCTCAGTTTCTATCAACTGCCCTGCTGTAATTTGTTTACCCTTCATGCCATGTTGTTTATTTAAGGAGAGCACCTCTAGTGAACTATGGACCCCGGTACAATCTTTACCATTGATACATCTTCCACTGTTACTTGTTTACTTGCTGCAAACCATTACCTTCCACACCATACGTTTAATCCTTTGTTACAGCAAACCGGTGAGCTTGACAACCTCACTGTTCGTTAGGACAAAGTCTTGAGTTTGTGTTGTGCAGGTCTCCGTGTTGCTTGCAACACCTGTGTGACGTTTCCTTCCTCCTTCTGGTTCGATAACCTCGGTCACTTGGAGTGTGGCATGCCCTAGGGGCTAGCCGCACCAAACCCTAAAGGGTCAATTCGTCCTAGACTAGTTTGAATAGTCAAATCCTAGTTTGAAAAGTCAAACTCTAGTTTTTGGTAAGAGGGGGAGAGGGGTGATTAGAGGGGGAGGGGGAGGTGTTAGTAAACATGGTAGGCAGCATCACGCCCATCCGCCGACCTCCCCAAAGATTCCCATCTCAACTTCTCTCGCAAAGATTCGCTTCCCAGGTTATTTTCTCTCGTCTGGTGTTTATAATGGTAGAATTGTCGGTTTATATTTGGGGTCGTGCTGATAAGAACGTACGTGGGAAGTAGATCGGGCCACTGGTTGGGGAGAAGGTGCGCTGCCTGGAATGTACACTACAGAGTACTACACGAGACACCGTGAATGGTGATGACCCTCGTGTTTCCAGAATTTTTTTAGAGCAACTGGCAGGAGCTCTGCCTTTTCTGTTAGTAGAGGGAAATAAAAGTTTCGATACAGAGTGGCATGTTTAAGTTAAGGTGTAAACATGCCAGAAATCATCAAGACAACGAAAAAACAGAAATCAAGTTTGGCTCGGCGGGGATAGCCAGCCCATGCCTAGCAAAATCAGCCGAACGTTGAAGAATATCGTCTCTGGAAATGGAGGCCACCTCGACATATGTCGTGCTCCGGCCCGTGAAGATTCGTCTGTTCCATTCTTTTCGGGCGTTCCACAGAACGTAAAGATGGCCGCTGAGACGGTTTTGCTCCGTATTGATCGTTATCCCCGTATTGCGTTGTGTGCCATACCGTAGTTGTGAAGGAGCAGTCCTTGCATAGGTAGACGGCAGATTCTGGGACTGAGCAGCAAAGTTGACAGGTTGGGTCGTTTGGCCATCCTCTAATTATCAGCATCTTAGCGGTGAGCAGTTTCCCATGAAGCGCCAATTAGAAGAAGAGCTTGCACTTCGGTTCGTGAATATGTGACTGTGTAATGGACATGAGACATCATGAATATGGAGGTGATGCATGTCGAGTCTGTTGGAATTATGCCCTAGAGGCAATAATAAAGATGTTATTATTATAATTCTTGTTCATGATAAAGTTTATATTCCATGCTAGAATTGTATTAAGCGGAAACATTAATACTTGTGTGGTTTGTGAACAACACCGTGTCCCTGGTACGCCTCTAAGGACTAGCTCATTGATCAATGATGGTTAAGGTTTCCTAACCATAGACATGAGTTGTCAATTGATAATGAGATCATATCATTGGGAGAATGATATGGTGGATAGACCCAAACAAAGCAGAGCAATTAGATCGTGTCATCGTGTTCGTCTTTGCGAAGCTTTTCCTATGTCAAATATTGTATTCCTTAGACCATGAGATAATGCAACTCCCAGTACGGAAGAAAGCTTTGAGGTCATCAAACGTCATCCTATGAGAGGGTGATCATAAAGGTGTCTCTGTGATCGGAAAGTATCTTGGGTTGTATGTATCGAGATGGAATTTGTCCCTCCCAAGTCGGAGATATACTTCGGGCCCACTCTTAATCGATATCAACACCGCTTGCAATCATGTGGTTAAGGAGTTAATCACAAAGTGATATCGGATTACGAACAGTAAATTACTTCCGTGGAACGAGATTGAACTAGGTATGACGGCACCGACGATCGAATCTCGCAAGTAAAATATCGCGAGACGAAGGGAATATATATATGGGATTGATTGAATCTGGCATCGTGGTTCATCCGATATGATCATCGATGAATGTGTGGAGTCAATATGGGTGCCTGCACCCTGTTGATTATTGATAGAAGATCATGTCGCATATTCTCGAACCCAGGTCACACACTTAACGTATCTCGACGCTAGGATAGATTGGATAATTGGTTTATGAATTTTTGTTCGAGTCTCGGATGGGATCCGGATATCACGAGAGGTTAGGAATGGTCCGGAGAATAAGATTCATATAAGGCAGTTTTGGAGTTCGGAATTGTTCGGGTTAATCGGTATTGTACGGAAGCTTCTAGAACCTTCGGAAGGGGACCAACGTGGCCCCACCTTCCGGGAGGGCATGGGCCTATGAGGGAGTGTCCTGGGCGCATTGGGCCAGGGCACAAGGCCCCATAGGGCCCAGCCGATCTAGATAAGTTTAAACTGCTTTAAACTAGAGATAGGATTTCTAGATAAGGGAGAGTTTAAATCGTTTAAACTAGAGATAGGATTTACGGATAAGGGAGAGTTTAAATTGTTTAAACTAGAGATAGGCTTGGAGGAGGGGCAGGGCCGCCCCTCTATATATAGAGGTGGTGCGCCTCCCCCACTACACACCTACCTCCAAGCCCTAGTAGCCCCTTGCCTTCCTCTCTCCTCCCGATTGTTTGTAGGCGAAGCCCCGCAGCAGAAATTCTCCACCATATACACCACTTGTCGTGTTGTAGATCCAATCTATCTCTCCACCATACTCGCAGGTCCGAGGAAGGAGGAGACGCCGAGGTGCTGCACGTGCATCTCACGGAGGCACCGCCACTTGTGGTGCTAGATCGGATCGGATCGCGAGTAGGAGAAGCGAATGCGACTACATCACCCACGCTCCGTTAACGTTGCAGCGTAATCTTCAAGGGTATGAAGATCTAATCCAATCTCTCTCGTTGTTTGCATCTCCTAGATTAGATCTTGGCTTTCCTCCGCTCGCTCCGTAGAAAATTTTGATTTACTATGCCGCCAAACCCTTCTGGTATCGAGCTAGATCTATGCGTAGATGTGTTTCACGAGTAGAACGCAACATGGTTGTTGCGCGCTTGATGTTTTCTGTTGCAAGCCTCTTGTTTGTGTTCTTCTTATGACGGGATAATGAGATTGAAGCGGTCCAGGCCAACCTTACGGCGTCGTTCGCGAGACCGATCCGCACTTGACGTGTGGCTTGTACCACACATGCGGCCGGTGGATGTCGGTTTCTCACTATAGTTGTCATGGGATTAACACCGAGTTTGTCAACCATAATATCACCGTTGTGGCTTTCCGTAGTAAGAATCGTTCTTAGCATCTACTCCCATAAGCCACGTAAAACATGCAACAACAAAGTAGAGGCGTCTAACTTGTTTTTGCAGGGAGTGTTTTCTGTGATATGGTATGGCCCAAGATGTGATGTGTATATTGTATGCGATGATCATGTTTTGTAATGTTTCACGACTTGCATGTCGATGAGTACACAACCGGCAGGAGCCATATGGTTGTCTTTATAATTGTGTATGACCTGCGAGTCGACTTCTTATACACCATGTAATAGCTTTAATTTATCGCTAAGTAGTTAGCAATAGTTGTAGTTGCTATTCGTGGTGGAGGCAATCATGGTGGAGTGATGGAGATCATGCCGGAACGCACAAGATGGAGATCATTGCGCAAGGATTGGCTATACCATGTCACATAAAGTTATATGCATGTGATGTTTATCCCTTTATGTATCTTATTATGCTTAGATCGCGACGGTAGCATTATAAGATGATTCCTCACTTAAATATCAAGATAAAAACTGTGTTCTCCCCAAGTATGCACCGTTGCGAAAGTTCGTCGTGTCCAAGCATCACGTGATGATCGGGTGCTATAGACTCTACGCTCACATACAACGGGTGCAAGCCAGTTTTGCACACGCGGAAATACTTGGGTCTAACTTGACGAGCCTAGCATGTACAAACATGGCCTCGGAACACAAGAACCGAAAGGTTAAGAATGAGTCATATGAATGATATGATCGACACTTTGTTGTCCACCATTGAAATCACATATCTTCTCGTGATGATCGGATTAGGTGTGGTGAATTTGGATCGTGTTCACTAAACAACTTGAGGGATGTTGAATTTAGTGGGAGTTCATCTAGTAATTTGATTAAGTTGAACTATTTATCATGAACATAGTCTAAATTGTACTTGCCAATACTGTAGATCACATGGCCAAGTCCAACTTCAACTTCAACGTTTTTGCTGAGAAGGAAAAGCTTAGAAACAATGGGTCTAACTTCACCAACTGGTTCCGCAATCTAAGAATCATTCTGTCTGGCGGACAAAAGGACTATGTCCTTGGTAAAGCGTTAGGTGACCCCCTGCAATCAAGGCTACGGTGATGAGAAAGCTGTCTCGATCGTCACAAAGATGATTATGGTGTGATTAAGAGCACCATGTTGTTTGCTATGGAACCGAGCTTCAAAATCGCTTTGAAACCTATCCGGGCCCTTTGAGATTCTCGAGGAGCTGAAAACCATGTTTGAGACTCAAGCCCGCTCGAGAGATATGAGATCTCGAGAAGTTCTTTAACCGCAAGATGGAGGAAGGAGTTCCATTAGTGAGCACGCCATAAAGATGTCGGGCTACACTCAACGCCTTGAGCAACCGGAATGCCGCGATTCCAGAGGAGCTCAAGATTGACAGGTTCGCAATCACTCCTCCCAGCTACAAAAGTTTTGTAGTGACTCATAATCAGATTGGTTCCATCGATACGATCACCGAGCTCTTCGCAAAGTGAAGGCTGGAAGTGGACATCAAGAAGGATAATCATGTGTTGATGGTCAACAAGCCCTCCTTTAAGAAAGGTAAGAGAGAAAAGAAGCCCTTCAAGAAGGCGGCAAGAAGTTTAATGCCCCCGCCGAGAAGAAGAAGTCGGTCCTAAGCCGACACCGAGTGCTTCTATTGCAAGGACAGGGTCCTGGGAAGTAATCGTCCAAGTACTTAGCGGACAAGAAGGTGGCACCATCAAAGGTATATTTGATATACATGTTATTGATGTTTTCCTTACTAGCCCTCGTTGTAGTGCACGGGTATTTGATACCGTCGGTTGCTAATATTTGTAACTCAAAGCAGAGCTACGGAATAGACGGCTTGCGAGGGATGAGGTGACGATGGCGTTGGCAACGGATCAAGAGTTCATGTGATGGTCAAGACGCTCTCCTTAGTTTTACCTTCGGATTAGTTTTAAACCTTAATAAATGTTATTATGTGCTGCGTTGAGCATGAACATTATTTCCGGATCAATTTTATTGCAATACGGTTATTCATTTAAATAGGAGAATAATGGTTGTTCTATTTATATGAGTAACATCTTTTATGGTCATGCACCTCTTGTGAATGGTTTATTTCTTCTAAATCTCGAAAGGGATGAAACACACATCCATAACATTGAGGCTAAGAGATGCAAAGTAGATAGTGATAATACTACTTATTTGTGGCAATCGCTGTCTAGGTCATATTGGTGTAAAGCGATGAAGAAACTCCATTCGATGGACTTTTGAGTCTCTTGATTTTGAATCATTTGACACATGCGAACCATGCCTCATGGGCAAGATGATCAAAACCCGTTCTCCCAGATGATGGAGCGAGCAACGGACTTGTTGGAAATCATACATACCGATGTATGCGGACCAATGAGTGTTTCGACGCGCGGTGGATATCGCTATTTTCTCACTTTTACCGATGACTTAAGTAGATATGGGTATATCTCTTTAATGAAACATAAATCTGAAACGTTTGAAAAGTTCAAAGAATTTCAGAATGAAGTGGAGAACCATCGTAACAGAAAGATTAAGTTTCTACGATCCGATCGCGGAGGTGAATATTTGAGTTATGATTTTCTCACGCATCTTAAAGAAAGTGGAATCATTTCACAACTCACGCCACCCGGAACACCACAGCGCAATGGTGTGTCTGAACGCCGGAATCGAACCCTATTAGATATGGTCCGATCAATGATGTCTCTTACTGATTTGCCGTTATCATTTTGGGGTTATGCATTAGAAACCGCTGCATTCACTTTAAATAGGGCTCCATCTAAATCCGTTGAGACGACACCGTATGAACTGTGGTTTGGTGCTAAACCTAAGTTGTCGTTTCTTAAAGTTTGGGGATGCGAAGCTTACGCCAAGAAGTTGATGCCGGACAAGCTCGAACCCAAAGCGGAGAAATGCGTCTTCATAGGATACCCTAAGGAAACTATTGGGTATACCTTCTATCACAGAACCGAAGGCAAAGTGTTTGTCGCAAAGAACGGTTCCTTTCTTGAGAAGGAGTTTCTCTCGAAAGAAGTGAGTGGGAGGAAAGTAGAGCTTGACGAGGTTATTGAACCTTCTCTTGAATTGGAGAGTAGCGCAAGACTGAAATTGTTCCAAAGGTCCCGCACCAACAATAGAGGAAGCTAATGACAAGGATCATGAAGCTTCGGACGATGCTGCTACTGAACGTCGCAGGTCGACAAGGTCGCGTGCCCCTCCTGAGTGGTACGGCAAACCTGTCTTGACTGTCTTGTTGGTAGAAGACAGTGAACCTACGAACTATGAGGAAGCGATGATGAGCCCAGACTCTGAGAAATGGCTGGAAGCCATGAAATCCGAATTGGGATCCATGAGCGAAAACCAAGTATGGACTTTGGTGGATCCTCCTAGTGACCGAAAGGCCGTTGAGTGCAAATGGATATTCAAGAATAAAACGGACGCGGATGGTAATGTTACCGTCTATAAAGCACGACTTGTCGCAAAAGGTTTTCGACAAGTTCAAGGTGTTGACTACGATGAGACTTTCTCTCCCGTAGCGATGTTTAAGTCCATTCGGATTTTATTAGCAATTGCTGCGTTTCATGATTATGAAATATGGCAGATGGATGTCAAGACTGCTTTCCTCAATGGGAACTTTGATGAAGAGTTGTATATGATGCAACCCGAAGGTTTTGTCGATCCTAAGGACGCTAGTAAAGTATGCAAACTTCAGCGTTCCATTTATGGACTGAAGCAAGCATCTCGGAGTTGGAACCTTCGTTTTGATCAAGTGATCAAGAGATTTGGATTTGTTCCAAATTGCTACGAATCTTGTATCTACAAGAAAGTGAGTGGGAGCTCGGTGACGTTTCTGGTACTATATGTGGATGACATATTGATTATTGGAAATGACATCAACATGCTTAACGATGTGAAGAGTTATTTGAACAAGTGTTTTCAATGAAAGACCTAGGTGAAGCTGCTTATATATTGGGCATCAAAATCTATAGAGATAGACAAAGACCTCGATAGCTTTAAGCCGAGTACATATCTAGACAAAGTTACGAAAAGGTTCAGAATGGATAAGGCAAAGAAAGGTTCAAAGGCCTATGTTGTCGTAAGATATTGAGCAAGGCTCGGTGTCCATTCGGTAAATGATAGGAAGCTATGAGCAAAGTGCCTTATGCCTCGGCCATAGGTTCCATCATGTATGCCATCTTGTGTACTAGACCGGATGTGTCCAATGCTCTTAGTTTGACGAGATATCAAAGTGATCCAGAGTGGAACATCGACAGCCGTGAAGAACATCCGAAAGTACCTAAATAGAACTAAAGAAATGTTCTTAGTCTAATGGGGTGATGAACAGCTTGTCGAAAAGGTTACGTCGACGCTAGTTTCGACCGACAAGGATGATTCTAAATCTCAGACGTGATACATGTATATTTTGAATGGAGGAGTGAGTTGGAGAAGCTGCAAGCAAAGCGTGATCGCGGATCTACAAAGCGGAATACATGGCTGCCGCAGCGCCAAGTGAAGGAGTTTGGATCGAACTTCATCATCGAGCTTGGCGTTCCAAGTGCATTGGACCCACGGAGATATTGTGACAACACCGGCGCCATAGCACTCGCTAAGGAACCAAGATATCATCCAAAGACCAAGCATATCAATCAAGTTTCATATAATCCGAGATTATATAGCAGATGGAGATCTGAAGATTAGCAAAGTATATACGGATCTGAATGTCGCAGATCCATTGACTAAACCTCTTCCACGTGTAAAACATGATCAACACCTCAGTGCCATGGGTGTGAGATTGTTGCCAGATGTAAACTAGATTATTGACTCTAGTGCAAGTGGGAGACTGGAATTATGCCCTAGAGGCAATAATAAAGATGTTATTATTATAATTCTTGTTCATGATAAAGTTTATATTCCATGCTAGAATTGTATTAAGCGGAAACATTAATACTTGTGTGGTTTGTGAACAACACCGTGTCCTCGGTGCGCCTAAGGACTAGCTCATTGATCAATGATGGTTAAGGTTTCCTAACCATAGACATGAGTTGTCAATTGATAATGAGATCATATCATTGGGAGAATGATATGGTGGATAGACCAAACAAACAAAGCAGCAATTAGATCGTGTCATCGTGTTCGTCTTGCGAAGCTTTTCCTATGTCAAATATTGTATTCCTTAGACCATGAGATAATGCAACTCCCGGTATCGGAAGAAAGCTTTGAGGTCATCAAACGTCATCCTATGAGAGGGTGATCATAAAGGTGTCTCTCGGTGATCGGAAAGTATCTTGGGTTGTATGTATCGAGATGGAATTTGTCCTCCCAAGTCGGAGAGATATACTTTGGGCCCACTCGGTAATCGATATCAACACCGCTTGCAAGCATGTGATTAAGGAGTTAATCACATAGTGATATCGGATTACGAAATCCAGTAAAGTACTTGCTATGAACGATTGAACTAGGTATGACGGTACCGACGATCGAATCTCGCAAGTAAAATATCGCGAGACGAAGGGAATATATATATGGGATTGATTGAATCGGCATCGTGGTTCATCCGATATGATCATCGATGAATGTGGAGTCAATATGGGTGCCTGCACCCTGTTGATTATTGATAGAAGATCATGTCTGCATATTCTCGAACCCGCAGGGTCACACACTTAACGTATCTCGACGCTAGGATAGATTGGATAATTGGTTTATGAATTTTTGTTCGGAGTCTCGGATGGGATCCGGGACATCACGAGAGGTTCCGGAATGGTCCGGAGAATAAGATTCATATAAGGCAGTGCAGTTTTTGGAGTTCGGAATTGTTCCGGGTTAATCGGTATTGTACCGGAAGCTTCTATAACCTTCCAGAAGGGGGCCAACGTGGCCCCACCTTCCGGGAGGGGGCATGGGCCTATGAGGGAGTGTCCTGGCCGCATTGGGCCAGGGGCACAAGGCCCCATAGGGCCCAGCCGATCCTAGATAAGTTTAAACTCGTTTAAACTAGAGATAGGATTTCTAGATAAGGGAGAGTTTAAATCGTTTAAACTAGAGATAGGATTTCTAGATAAGGGAGAGTTTAAATTGTTTAAACTAGAGATAGGCTTGGAGGAGGGCAGGGCTGGCCGCCTCTATATATAGAGGGTGGTGCGCCTCTCCCCACTACACACCTCCTCCAAGCCCTAGTAGCCCTGCCTTCCTCTCTCCCTCCCGATCGCTTGTAGGCGAAGCCCTGCAGCAGAAATTCTCCACCATATACACCACGCCGTCGTGTTGTAGATCCAATCTATCTCTCCACCATACTCGCAGGTCCGAGGAAGGAGGAGACGTCGAGGTGCTGCACGTGTGCATCTCACTGAGGCACCGCCACTTGTGGCGCTAGATCGGATCGGATCGCGAGGAGGAGAAGCGAGTACGACTACATCACCCACGTTCCGACGAACGTTCACAGCGAATCTTCAAGGGTATGAAGATCTAATCCAATCTCTCTCGTTGTTTGCATCTCCTAGATTAGATCTTGGCTTTCCCTCTGTTCGCTCCGTAGAAAATTTTGATTTACTATGCCGCGAAACCCTTCAGAGTCCACACACAAAGGTAAATAAAAGGAGAAGAAAAAAACAAGCGACCGCATGCAGGGGAATAGTGCCACTTACATATAGAAGTTCCTCCGTTTTAAAATATAAAATATGTTAGGTTTGTAAAAGAAATGTATCTAGACTTCCTTTAGTATATAGATTCACTTCAAACCTATATACTGCGTCCGGTCCGGTTTATTAGACACACATGTCGTTTAAGAAAATCTTTGACCATCAATTTTGACCAATAAAATATGCAATATATGTCTCAAAAAATATATCATTGGAAAATAATCTTGAAGATGAATCTAATGATATAATTTTTATAACATATTATATAAAATTTGTTGACCAAAAGTATTCTTAAACTATGTGCATGCCTAATAAACCAGACCAGAGAAAGTACTAAAAGAAGTGTAGAGCTTTAAGGCTTGTTTGATTCATAGGAATTACATAGGAATTGTGTAGGATTTGAATCCTATGGGATTTTTTCCTATGTTAAAGTGTTTGATTCATAAGAACACATCCCATAGGAATTAATCCTATAGGAATCTTGTAGTGCAATTCATATAGGAAAACAACATTAGATCAAACCTCATGGAAAAATTCCTTTGCACATCAAACAAAATCCCTCTTCCCCTCTTCCTATAGGATTCACATTGGCATGACATCTCAATCCTATGTTTTTCCTATTCCTATACTTTTCCTATCCTATGAATCAAACAAGACCTTAGATTGTTTCACAGAGTTAAAACATCTTATATTTTAAAACGGAGGAGTAGTACTTAAATAACAAGTGCAGAGCTCTAGATTGCCGGTTCAGACTTTACAGTGTTGTTATCCCAAGTCAACACCTACCAACAGCTCCTGGCCCAACTTTTGACACGATGTTTGTGGATGTTTGTTTTTCGTAGGCGCCTGGTGGTTAGGAACAATAAAAGGGACCCTGAAACAATATGCCACCACATGTAATCTAATTGCAGCGCTTCAAATCGATCGGTAGTATGTACGAACGCGGGCGGGAGTTTCTCATTAGTTTCGTAGGGAAGAGTTCTGAGTCGTTTTTAAAACGAGTCCTATATTAATTGTATTTTGGCTCACGGCTCCAAATCATTGTTAATGCGTTTTGAAATTTAAAAATAAATCCCAAAAAAATTTGTGGTACATAGAGATACCGTATGTTCTCATACAAAGTGCCCGTGGATGAAAGACATTTTACGTGGCATGTGTAAAATAAAGACGAAGCTCACGTGTCTAAACTTAATGCATTTTGAAGATGTAAAAAGATAAAAAAATTGGCGGTACGTACAAATATTCTATGTTCTCATAGATTTTCTGTGGCATGTGTAAAAAGTCAAAATGGGGTCTCGTGAAAAGTTATTTTAGAGTATAAAGTTTATATATTTTACACAGGCCGCAAACATCAATTTTGCATGAAACTTTGTGTTTGTGTATGAACATCGAATATTTGATGTACTACTTAAGAATTTCTAACATTTTAAAATAAAATTTTAAAGAGCGGGTGTATCTACACCCATTAGCTAAAGTAAATTTCCGCTTTTAATTGTACTTCTTTAGAATATATGATGATAAATACTCCAGTACATTTTCGCAAGAAAACATGGCGGGCACAGCAACACGCCCCATCCCCCAGACCCCACATCCCCCTAAGATTCTCATATAAACTTCTCAAAAAGGCTTTCGACTAACTTTATAATAAAACAACCATTTATACAGCACGGAAGAAAACCAAGTTCTGCTAGGGCAACAATAAAAACCTGTTCAAAATAGGAAATAAGAAACACACAAGCGCCAAAACAACAATCACTCAAAGACTGGAAGGGTGGAGAGCCGGCACATCGCCTCCAAAAGGTGACAAATCATGTTCTCCAGTCTCTCTGTCTATAAACTATTGCAAAGAGTCAGGAATTTGGAAACCGAGTTAGTGGTACGTCGAGGTAAAACCTTCTTAATCACCATATTATTGTGTATGGTCCACATGATCTAGGGTCCAGGACATCACAGAAAACACGAACCTAAAAAGGTGTCGCTTCTTGCTGGTACGGTTGCTTGTGTCTCCGGGAATTCCCCGAAATCTTGGGCCTACCACTCGGGCCCAAGGTTTCTCGGACAAAATACTACAAGAACCAAGCCACGGGACATGTGAACAAAATATGTGTTCCCGATTCAAGGATGTCACATAATGGACGACATAACCCATTCACTGGCCCATGTCATTTCCCTCCACCCCAGAAGGGAGATGACCCTGTAGCAGTTGCCATAGATAATTTTTTGTCTTTAGAGGTAGAGGCACTTTCCATAAGGGTACCCCGATAAACGAAACTATCCAAGAATGCCCTCGAGGGAGTGAAACCCCAGGGAGATAGGGAGGCCTGCCTAAGCTCTTCTCACGCCATGGTTACTTCTGGGCCAAAGGTTCTATGGAATGCAATGCTCCATGTCCCTTCCTGGTCCGCCGAGGCTACCTAAGCTAAGAGTCTAAGCAAATAGCGAAGAGGTTCGGGAATACCTACTCTCTATCATGTACATATCTTTGAATTAAAGTTATGGTGCCACCGACGGCGACATTGCATGACAATACGAGATGGTAAGCGTAGGACTTTGTGTTTCCAACATAGAGTTCCTTGAGTCATTACTTGGCATAGGTAAGAAGGAAACATAGGCTATTGTAGGAGAACCACACGTGTCAATGATGCCCCGAGTGTGCATCTTCATCGCTGCAAGATGACGTATAGTAGTGTGAGCTTCCTTAGGGTCAAAGGGCCATGCCCCCTACTCTAGAAAATTATCAAGAATACTCTCACATATTAAGATTATTTTTGATTAATCAAAATATAAGTACTTTTTTGTCCCCTTGACTCATTGATCTTCTAAAATCTCTTTCAACCTCCTCCACTAAAACGTAGGCTTGAAGGCTTGACTATTAGTGTCCTGGAGCCTACACACTACACTTTCTTTGTGGATGGAAAAATGAGTTGTTGGAAGAAAGTTACCAAAGGGTGATGTTGACGATGCGACATCATCTTCGGCCTAAGCATGTATGCGTACTAGATCATCTTGGTATGCTTGTTCAGAATCAACTAACATATGATTAAAAGGTGATTTGCTTATAACATTTTTTACAGGAAAATAATAGGAGAGGCTCCTATCGTGGTATATTAATATAGATAATAATTACAAGATTTGGGGTTTTACCCCATGTCCAATTTAAAAAATACAATCAAATGCTATCAAGAATTAAAGTTATAAAAGAGTGGAAGGCTAGAGATAGTGCATAACGTTTCTCTAGAAAAACTTTTCTAATTATATAGGGGTGCATTACATTGTGTATGTACTAATTATGTTGTATCCTCTCCATACTGGTATACATGAAGTTCTCAATACAGTATCTTGGTTTAACATTTTTTATACTATGCATTTTGATTATGTGAAACTGCTATGCATTTTTTGTATTATGCATTTGTTTTTATTTTATTCTATGAATTTATATGTAACAAAATATCATGATATATTCCTTGGGTTCATTAATTTTAGTCATTTTGCACTTCAAACATTAGTTGTAAAAGGCTTGTGCCTCTCTCAAATTCTCAACTCTTAAGGGTAAGCCTAAAACCGTGGCATTGAGGTTTCGTAAAAGTAATGAAACTAGGCAAGTAAAATAATATATGCATATTACTCAAAGGTGAGATAAGTAAAAAAGATCACTTTATCCTGTAAACACATTATAAATGTTATGCCATTAAGATAAACATGTCACCGAGGAATGCTCATGAAATACCTCCTGTGAGGAGAATCCAATGAAATAGATTCCTTCCATGTGCTAGGCCAACACAAAATTATGAATTGTTCGAAATCTTCAAATATTATAGCATAATATTTTTCTAATCCATCCTTATATTATTGGGGTTCAAGGGCAGAAAACAAAAAAAATTCTACGATCAAAACCCTAATACCAGGATCTATCTACTAGTAATGCAGGGGAGGAGATATGGTATTCATATCTTTGAAGACCAAGCGCGGTTAACTTACCGCGAGGAACGTGGTTGAAGAAGACGCCCCGACAATGACCTCGAGGTCACGAAGTCCAACGACTCTAACAACTCCTAGCGCTGAAAGCATGGCGCCGCCAGAGGGAGTCACACATGTACTATGCTTGAAGATGACTCCCGCTTCTCCCGATCCAGCAGATATTATGGAAGTAGATCTCCCGGCTCTGAATCCCACAGCGCGACGACGCACCGTGGTGAAGAACTCCTCGCTCGCACATCCCTGACAAGGGGGCCACGGTCAAGAGAGAGAGAGAGGCTACATAGGCCTTTTCGATATTTTCTGGTGTGCTTTAATCCTCCTATGAGCACCTCTTTATATAGGTGGAGGGAGGGGCTCCCTCCACCTTAGGTGCCCCATGTGGGACTAAAAAACTGGGAAAAGGGGCAAAATATGAATCTCTCCCGGGGCCCCACGGGCCCCACACCAGGTGGGCCACCGTGGCCGGCCTGGAGTGGGCGGTGGCGATCGCCGGGTGGGCCGCAGCTTGACCACCTCATGCCCGGCTCGAAGCGGCGGTGGCGGCCTGGCGCCCGGGAAGCCGGCTACTCTCCCCACAGCCCAGCACGCACGCTGCCCACTGATGCATGTAAAATGCATACATGAACTTTATAGTTTGTTAAGATATTCTTCCACATATTTGCATCATATATGAAGTTATATCCCTATTTTATATTGATTTTTTGGGATTTACCAATGATCCCTTTATTTTTTTATAACCCTGCAGGGCAGAAAAGCCCTGTTTTCAATGTTTTTGATGTTTGAGGACCTTAACGAAGTCAAATGGACCTGAACTTTTGGGAATGCCAACATTCATCCATGGGAAGCATCTGGAGCACGAGAATCTCACCAGGAGGGAGAGGTGTTGGAGATATGCCCAAGAGGCAATACTAAAGTGGTTATTATCATATCTTCATGCTTATGATAAATGTTTACATACCATGCTATAATTGTATTAACAGGAAACATTAATACTTATGTGATTTGTAAACATAAAAGAGTCCCTAGTAAAGCATCTTGTTAAACTAGCTTGTTGGTTAATATATGATCATGGTTTCCTGATCATGAAGATTGAGATGTTATTAACAACAAGGTCATATCATTAGAAAAATGATGTGATGGACATACTCCTATAGTTAAGCGCAGCATAAGATCAAGTCATTTAAATAGTTCACTTGCTATAAGCTTTCAATACATAGTAACCTAAATCCTTCGACCATGAGATCATGTTAATCACCATGACCGGATGGATGCTTTGATGACATCAAACACCACTTCGTAACTAAGTGGTTATAAAGGTGGCATTGAGTGTTCGGAAAGTATGTGTTGAGGCACATGGATCAAGAGTGAGATTTTTCCATCCATACGACGGATAGATATACTCTAGACCCTCTCGGTGGAATGTCATATAATTAGCTTGCAAGCATGTGACTGTCTCACTAGGGATCACATATCATAGGAACGAGTAAAGAGTACTTATCGATAACGAGGTTGAACTAGGTACGCAGAGATACTGACGATCAAACCTCGGATAAGTAAAGTATCGCGAGACAAAGGGAAATTGGTACTGTATGTAAATGGTTCATTCGATAACGAAGTAATGGTAGAAATATGTGGGCTTCATATGAATTTCCAGATTCCTCTATTGGTTATTAAGCGGAGAAGAGTCTCGGTCATGGCTGCATAATTCAGGAACCGTAGGGAGACACACTTAAGCATTCTATATTGTTTAGTAGATATGGAATGTGAGTAAAGAGACCGAATGATGTTAGGAGTCTCGGATTGGATCCGGGATATCACGAGGAGATCTGGAATGATCCAGAGAATAAGATTCATATAAGGAAAGTCAATTTCCGGGGATCGGAAATGTTTTCGGTGTTTTGACCGAAAGCTTCTAGAATGTTCTGGAATGTCCACCACCCCAGGAGGGGGTCACTTGGAGTGTGGCATGCCTTAGGGGCTATCCGCACCAAACCCTAAAGGGTCAATTCGGCCAAGACTAGTTTAAATAGTCAAATCCTAGTTTAAAAAGGAGGTATTAGCATCCTTAGTCCCACAACTTGCACACTACGTGCAGATTAGTCCCAGAAGTAGTCTAATCCAACTCCGTCGTCCTACAACTCGTTCCAACAAAACGAACCCATCCAACCAGTCCGGCAGCGCGCCACGTAGCAAAACAAAGGAGCGAAGGCGCTTTGCAGACAAGTCCCTACGAAAAACTAGTTTTCTCACATGAACCCCTCACATTATCCCCTTCTCCACATATCGTGGTCAACCAAATCGAGTGGCGGCGGGGCTCCCAGGCTCGAGGAGGAGGTCGTCTGGTGGCGGTGTCGCTGGGACGGGCGGCCCTGGCGGCGGCCAGAGGCTGGGTGGCGCGGCTCGGGGCGCGGGAAAAGGAAGCAGCGGCGAGCAGGACAGAGGAAGGCGGGGAGGACGACGCCTTGGCGGGGCCGGCGCTGGATACTGGTGGCCGCTAGGACAAGGGCGCTCGGGGAGGAGCTGGGGACGATGGAGGACGAGAGGCGGTGGTGCCGGTGCTGGCGAGGTGGAGGCTGGAGGCTGGCGCCTAGCTCCTGGTCGTTGTTCGTCGACGACGCAGAGTCGGGGAGAAGGATGCGGCGCTGCTGCGACGGAGGAAGAGGCGAGTTGGGGACAGGCACATACGGCGGAGGCAGAATACAGATGAAGACACCCATCCTCGAGGGCAAGCTCGATGCTAGGAAAGGGCGATCGTCCGCAGGGCCGTCCGCGCCAAATCCCTGTGCGGGAGGTTTGTATTCCTTTACTCTCAGCTTAATTGAAATTGTTAAGTTCGTTGCAGTTGGATGAAAATAAATATGAACACTGATTGAATCAATGAAGAAAGGCACACAACCATCATGTTTTATCAAGTATTGAGTTGGTCAGGATACATGGTAGATGTTCTTATAATGTGAAACATTTTAATTTCTCCATATTTGTAATACACTCATATTTAATTAGCTGACTATGACTGAATTTTAGTTGAATCATTCACTGAGTAGTACGATGGATCACCCAAAAGAAACATATGTAGGATGTGAAAACTGCTTGTTGCACGAAGAACCAAAAACACTTTCAGTTTTGAAGTTACAAAAAAGTAGCACTTTCAAGTTATATATTGCAAGTAGGCAAACGTTTTTTTTGTCGCATACAGAGGCAAACAATTGTTGGGAAAGTAGTTTTGTAGTAGTGAGGTTGATATGGCTTGTTGGTGTCAATTTATGCAAATTCCAAAGGGGCAAAAATATGTGAGTAGTTATCTTATTTGATATCAGTTTATGATTTGAGCCCTCCAATGAGGTTATGCCAGATTGTGAGTGTGTTTATTTTTCAGAGTTGTGAACAACCTGAGTTGACAATGTTAATTATCTGAATTTATTTCATTCCATCTTTATTTAGCTGAATTTGATTGAAATTACAGAGAAGCCAAAAAGGAGCCATAGTAGAAGAAGAAGAAAGGACCAATAGTAGAAGAAGAAGAAAGGAGCCAGAGAAGAAGAAGAAGGAAGGAGTCAGAGAAGAAGGAAGGAGTCAAAGAAGAAGAAGAAGAAGAAGAAGAAGAAGAAAAGGATTCTTTTATACTCTTGTTTGGTACTGAATGTAACTAGAATGTAGTTGTCTTTTGTAATGCAGTTTGTAATCTGTGTGTACGAAAACTGTGTATTGTACTTGATCTTTGTATGAAATCAGTCTACTTTGATTGGTCTTCATATGGAATACCATGGTATGAAATCAGTGTATTGTGCTCCATCATTTACAAATCATTTTTGAGGTATCCTGGTAATTGAAATCTCTCATTTACATATTGAAATCTGTCCTGGTACTTGACCTTTGTATGAAACCTATTCTGTTACTTGATATTTGTATGGAATCTGGCCTGGTACTTGATATTTGTGTGAAATCTGTCATTTACATATTGAAATATGTCCTAGTACTTGATCTTTGTATGAAACATGTTCTGTTGCTTGATATTTGTATGGAATCTGGCCTGGTGCTTGATATTTGTGTGAAATCTGTCATTTACATAATGTGATTTGTCGTGGTACTTGATCATTGTATAAAACTTGTCCTAGTATTTGGTCTTTGTGTGAAGTTTGTCATTTGCAGAACGAATGGTTGTTCTGTCATTTAGCTGGTATAAATGTGACACTGCGAAAAGGCAAGGCACCGGTCATCCAAGTTGTTTGGTATTTTTGCTACATGATATACTTGGTTGCTACTTGAGTATACTGATTGGCAGTAAACAGTTGCTCCTCCTTCAGCTCCCTAATTTCACATAGGAGGAAATAATATATTGCAAACACATAAGAGATACAATCATCGCATTTTTTAAAGAGGATCATTACACTAAATTTGAAAGGATAAATTTATAGTGCCATCAATTCACAGTAACAATGCACAAAAAATTCCCAAGTACACAAAAACTTTAACAAACCATGGTCACAAATGCATAAACGAAACCATCACCTAGAAATCATCAACAGCTGGTGCATTTTGACTGATAGAAAATTCATCCATATTTACATCTGGAAGAACTTCCGCATTTAAATCTGGAATGTCGCCTCTAGGTTGGTCATCACCAAACAGGAGGTAGTGCGCACTCCCAGGGCCTATTTTGTAACCTCTTTTAGCTGCTCTTGCTATGTCATAACCTTGTGCACTAGCAGCTGTAGTTGCATCAGAAGATCGTTTCTTGCCATTTCCTCTTCCTCTGCACCTGCTGCTGCTTTGTTGTTGCTCTACTGGTGCTTTACCTTTCGATGCTTCTCTATTTGCTGTCCTTCTAACTCTGGATCTTCCCCTCAAACTTCCTCTTGATGAAGCTGTTGTGATCCTCACTCTATTTTCAGGAATAGAGTCTCTCGCATCTGCCACGAAGGAATTTTCAGGCAAAGGGCCAAGTACTCCTGGAACATTTATGTGGAAAAAATCATGTATTGAAAAAATGCAACTAACAGACCATATTTGTGAAAATAAAAGGAAAGCATTACCTCTTTCCCCAAACTATAGACCATGCTTTCGCGTTGATTTGTAGGATCCATAGCAGGGTTAGGTTTGTGTGGAATAACATGCTGCACATTTAAAACTTCCCGTTATTACATGGCATAAATGGTGCTCTAATATTATAAAGAATTTGTCATTTCGGAAGTGATGTACCTCAAGAATGTAAGGGAGTTCTAAATCATCGTCTTCCTGCAGAATAAGCTCTCTCTGCTCCTTCAACTGTCTTTCAACAAATTTGTCGTGACCTTTTTTATTGTGATCAGGTTTGCCACAAATAGAGCAATGCATAGTGACTCCAGACTTCGTAAGTATTTTGATACCTTTCTTCATTTTCTCCTCGGGTGCTTTTTTCCTGTTCTTCTTGGGTCTGCCCATAACTTTGGTAAATAATGGTGGATGAATGACCACACCATTCATCTTTTCCCAAAATGGTCTGCCTCTAAGTGGAGCCAATTTGTACTGATAAGCTTTCAAGTAGGTATCAATTGTATAGCAACTATGGACTAGAGATTCAGGATTAATCCTGTCGTTCCTACAGCATGCTATTGCATGATGGCACGGGATCCCAGTGAGTTGCCACCTCTTGCAATCGCATGTTTTTGTGTTGAAGTCCACACTATATCCTTGCTCTAACTCCAGCGAGCTAACATGAAATATCTTGTTTCCAGCAGGTATGACTCTGCATTGAGTACTCCATTCAGTAAATTTGTCCAACTTTTTCTTTATTTTAGGACAAATTCTTCCACTCCATTTCATTCCATCTTTCTCTTTTCCATGCACTATTTGAAGTATCTTGTAGAAAATAGATTCTTGCATAGACAAGAAAGGAAGCTCCCTGGCTTCATTGATGTAGCTGTGGAACAAAACATTGGCCAAAGCATAATCAAAATCCATACTTGTTATATATAGGTGAAAGATAGAATTTCATGTGATACAAAACAAATTACCTGTTGAACACCTCTGAATGGTTATTCAGTAACATGTCACACTTGGGAAATTCTTGGAAAAAGGCCTTTATCCATGTACTAGGCACTAACTTTTCAACCCACTCATAAGCTTCTAGTTTATCAGACTTCAGTTTTTCCATATTTTTCTCCCATTTCACAACACTACTTGACCTAGCTATTGCCCACAAGTCATTCTTTAATGTTTCTCCCTTATGACCTGCCTTTTGGAAGTTCTGGAGCAAGTGTCTGACACAAAACCTATGCTCCGCATCAGGCCACA
This sequence comes from Avena longiglumis, assembly GCA_030063025.1. Lineage (NCBI taxonomy): Eukaryota > Viridiplantae > Streptophyta > Magnoliopsida > Poales > Poaceae > Avena > Avena longiglumis. The sequence goes on from CP125976.1 coordinate 139,693,289, forward strand.
CTTTAGCTACAGCATTTATGAGACCCTACAATCATGGCAGCAAATATATTAAGTTAAATTTTAGACAATACACTACTAATTTGATGTCCACAAAAAAATAAGTAAGTAGAACATAAACCTTATGTTTGTCACTCATTATGGTCCATGGTGATGTGTTGGTTATGTTCAAGTCATCCTTTAGGTTAGTGAGGAACCACTCCCATGAACTCGTACATTCCACTTCAACTAAACCAAATGCAACAGGATAAATGCAATCATTTGGGTCAATCCCTACAGCTGTAAGCAGGCATCCTTTGTATCTGGTTTTTATGTGGCAACCATCAATACATATTAATGGCCTACAACCTGCTAGAAACCCTCTTTTGCAAGCATCGTAACTCCAGTAGCAAGTGGACAAATGTTCCTTGTGTCGTGGACTAGTAGGATCATTCACAGAATTTGTTGAAAGAAAGAATGTAGAGCCAGGATTACTCCTCTTAAGCTCCTGCCCATAGTCATGCAGCAGCCTGAATTGTTCCTCCTCATCGCCATGAATTTCCAACAAAACTGCTTTCCTGGCTCTCCCCAACTTCCACCTTTCTGGGGTCATATTGAATTCCCTTGTCACCTTGGCTGAGAAACCCTTCAGATCAAGCTTTTGATTATCTCTGAATTCATTAATAAATTTTTCTTTGAGTACATTTGCAGTGAGTGCTCTCAATTCCCACACACTCTCACATATGTGTTTCCCTTCATATGCATTTAGTACAAAGCCACCAAACCTACTGTCATTTGCAGCTTTGAAGTACCAATTACATCCCCCATCGCAATCACCATCACAAACAGCTTCCAACCTTCTCTTGTCATTCTTCATCTTCTTAATTCGTACTCTGTTTCTGATAGTATATGCTGCAAGAGCTTTCCTAGCCTCCTCAACACCACTAAACACCATCCCTATTTTGAAGACTGGATTATCCATGTCAACCTCTGGATTGAATGCCCTGATCTTGTGCTTCAACTTCTCTCTTTCTTCTCCTATCATATTCAGGTATTCATCCTCGAGAGCCTCCTCATCTTCATTTTCTTCTACTATTTCCTTCTCATTATTATCATTCACTTCTATGTCTACATTGTATGCGAACAGGTCATCATCCCCATCTTCGGCATCATAGTCACTGTCATAGATACTACAATCAGACTCACTATCGCTCATGTCAACTTGCACTTCCTGTAATAATATAAGGAATTTGTTAGTATAATGCGCACTATATGCTAAACATGTAAGGAAAGAACATGATATAAACTTGTCAGTATCGAGGCAATATACCTGCACATGGTCTTCTAAAACCTCGTCAACAATGGGCTGCAGCTTATACGCTAAACCACCAATTCCATGCACTTGGTCTTCTAAAACCTCATCAACAATGGGTTCCACTTGCTCTACTAAACCACCATCTGCGTGCAAATGGTCTTCTAAAACTTCATCAACAATGGGTTCCACTTGCTGTACTAAACCACCATCTGCATGCAAATGGTCTTGTAAAACCTCATCAACAATAGGCTGCACTTGCTCTGCTAAACCACCACCTTGTAAAACCTCAACAATAATGGGTTCCACTTGCTCTGCTAAACCCTCGTTTGGCTGCTCTTGCTCCACTACAAGGTTAGATGTCCATGGCACTTTCCTAGGGCTAATGACACCAGGAATGAAAGGCCCTTCAGTGAGGATCAATTCATTTTTGAACTTTCTGATAAAATTCTTATGATCGATATATAAGACAAGTGTCTTGTGAGAGCTGCTAAGTCTAACCATCTTAGCAAAGTGTGCCTGTCAACTCGGTACCAAACCATCGCAATGTCTTTCCTGGCAAACACCAATACACCAAGCACTCCATCCCTCGATACCCCAAATATCTCAAGATTTCATCAATACTAGTAGTTGACCAATTATGAGCATTGCAATTGTCAAATACAGCAGTAGATGTACACAAATAGGAAAAATTATCTCTTAGTACACAAAAGAAACCATTGTGGCAGACTTCCAAAAAAGTTCAGAATTTCCTCCTGCATTGAACACCGACAAAGAGGGTAAATTCAGATAGAGAAAACATGTAATACACACAAAATGCTTGATATTTAAGAATAGTACATGGCAGCAATCGATAGCAGTTAAACCATGATTTCAAATACTATGAGATGTAAGCTGTTGCAATCATATCGCAATCAGTATTTTTTAACATCAGCAACCAAGAATTTCACTAACATTTAGAACGCGTTTTAACACAATGACAAAAACAGCTGTGCACAACATGCTTGGCTAACAGGTTGTAAAATTACAGTTATATAAAAAATTCATACTAACTAACATCAAATTAGGTACTGCTCCTATACTAACACTTATTTATGTACGTAGGGCAATAGTACCAAGCAAACATGATCTACTCCTTAATCAGCAGTCATTCAGATTTGCGTAAGACAGAGCACTTTTGCCCAATTGTACTAATCATCGTCCCTGCCATCTACACAGCAATCAATACGTACTAATTCAATTGAATTTGATCGATTAGGACAACCTAACTAACAAAAACATTCACTAATCTACTCCAAAACAAAAAGGCAGACCCATCAGCAACAGTGCATGAATTGCTCATATACTACAATGAATCGATGAATTTGCAATGCCCAATTACTAGAGCGACTTCCCCCCAACAACCAGAATCTGCAAGCACATCCTGATCATCGCCCAATGAACTTCAATCATACTTAGCTTGGGATGGAAAATTCAGGCATACCGTAAGGCGGAGGATCGTCGTTCCACTCAAGTGAGTGCTCTCAATTCCCACACACTCTCACATATGTGTTTCCCTTCATATGCATTTAGTACAAAGCCACCAAACCTACTGTCATTTGCAGCTTTGAAGTACCAATTACATCCCCCATCGCAATCACCATCACAAACAGCTTCCAACCTTCTCTTGTCATTCTTCATCTTCTTAATTCGTACTCTGTTTCTGATAGTATATGCTGCAAGAGCTTTCCTAGCCTCCTCAACACCACTAAACACCATCCCTATTTTGAAGACTGGATTATCCATGTCAACCTCTGGATTGAATGCCCTGATCTTGTGCTTCAACTTCTCTCTTTCTTCTCCTATCATATTCAGGTATTCATCCTCGAGAGCCTCCTCATCTTCATTTTCTTCTACTATTTCCTTCTCATTATTATCATTCACTTCTATGTCTACATTGTATGCGAACAGGTCATCATCCCCATCTTCGGCATCATAGTCACTGTCATAGATACTACAATCAGACTCACTATCGCTCATGTCAACTTGCACTTCCTGTAATAATATAAGGAATTTGTTAGTATAATGCGCACTATATGCTAAACATGTAAGGAAAGAACATGATATAAACTTGTCAGTATCGAGGCAATATACCTGCACATGGTCTTCTAAAACCTCGTCAACAATGGGCTGCAGTTGCTCTGCTAAACCACCAATTCCATGCACTTGGTCTTCTAAAACCTCATCAACAATGGGTTCCACTTGCTCTACTAAACCACCATCTGCGTGCAAATGGTCTTCTAAAACTTCATCAACAATGGGTTCCACTTGCTGTACTAAACCACCATCTGCATGCAAATGGTCTTGTAAAACCTCATCAACAATAGGCTGCACTTGCTCTGCTAAACCACCACCTTCTAAAACCTCAACAATAATGGGTTCCACTTGCTCTGCTAAACCCTCGTTTGGCTGCTCTTGCTCCACTACAAGGTTAGATGTCCATGGCACTTTCCTAGGGCTAATGACACCAGGAATGAAAGGCCCTTCAGTGAGGATCAATTCATTTTTGAACTTTCTGATAAAATTCTTATGATCGATATATAAGACAAGTGTCTTGTGAGAGCTGCTAAGTCTAACCATCTTAGCAAAGTGTGCCTCCCTGTCAACTGGTACCAAACCATCAGCAATGTCTTTCCCTGGCAAACACCAATACACCTGAAGCACTCCATCCCTCTGATACCCCAAATATCTCAGTATTTCATCAATACTAGTAGTTGACCAATTATGAGCATTGCAATTGTCAAATACAGCAGTAGATGTACACAAATAGGAAAAATTATCTCTTAGTACACAAAAGAAACCATTGTGGCAGACTTCCACGAAAAAAGTTCAGAATTTCCTCCTGCATTGAACACTGACAAAAGAGGGTAAATTCAGATAGAGAAAACATGTAATACACACAAAATGCTTGATATTTAAGAATAGTACATGGCAGCAACTGATAGCAGTTAAACCATGATTTCAAATACTATGAGATGTAAGCTGTTGCAATCATACTGCAATCAGTATTTTTTTTAACATCAGCAACCAAGAATTTCACTAACATTTAGAACGTTTTAACACAATGACAAAAACAGCTGTGCACAACATGCTTGGCTAACAGGTTGTAAAATTACAGTTATATAAAAAATTCATACTAACTAACATCAAATTAGGTACTGCTCCTATACTAACACTTATTTATGTACGTAGGGCAATAGTACCAAGCAAACATGATCTACTCCTTAATCAGCAGTCATTCAGATTTGCCGAACAGACACAGAGCACTTTTGCCCAATTGTACTAATCATCGTCCCTGCCATCTACACAGCAATCAATACGTACTAATTCAATTGAATTTGATCGATTAGGACAACCTAACTAACAAAAACATTCACTAATCTACTCCAAAACAAAAAGGCAGACCCATCAGCAACAGTGCATGAATTGCTCATATACTACAATGAATCGATGAATTTGCAATGCCCAATTACTAGAGCGACTTCCCCCCAACAACCAGAATCTGCAAGCACATCCTGATCATCGCCCAATGAACTTCAATCATACTTAGCTTGGGATGGAAAATTCAGGCATACCGTAAGGCGGAGGATCGTCGTTCCACTCACGGTATTGAAGGTCAGGCGGCATCTCGCCGTGAGAGCTGTGTCACGAACGGCAGAGGGAAAGAGGCGGCGGGCGTCTCCGTCGTCGGCCGCCGCGGCCTATACGAAGAAAAAAAGAGAGACGAAAACGGCGACAAATTAGCTAGCTACTAGAAACGGTTGCCGCTCTGTACGTACGACCACTGTCCTCTCCAAAACTCGTGGAAGGAGCAACCAGCTTGATGCTATTTTTCGTAGGGCCTAACTGCAAAGTGTGGCTGCTTACACGGTTTCTTTTTTCTTTTCTTTTCAGCGGTACCTGGTGCGCTGCCGGACTGGTTTGGATGGGTTCGTTCCGATCGAACGAGTTGTAGGACGACGGAGTTGGATCAGACTACTTCTAGGACTAATCTGCACGTAGCATGCAAGTTGTGGGACTAAGGGTGTTAATACCTCTTTAAAAAGTCAAACTCTAGTATTTGATAAGAGGGAGAGAGGGATGGTAGTAACTTGGCATGATTAGAGGGGGAGGGGGAGGTGTTAGTAAACATGGCAGGCATGAGCATGATCATGCAAGAAGAACGGCATCACGCCCATCTGCCGGCCTCCCCAAAAGATTCCCATCTCAACTTCTCTCGCAAAGATTCGCTTCCTAGGTTATTTTCTCTCGTCTGGTGTTTATAATGGTAGAATTGTCGATTTATATTTGGGGTCGTGCTGCTGAGCACGTACGTACGCGGGAAGTAGATTGGGCCACTGGTTGGGGAGAAGGTGCACTGCCTGCCTGGAATGTACACTACAGAGTATTACACGAGACACCATGAATGGTGATGACCCTCGTGTTTCCAGAATTTTGTTTGGAGCAACTGGCATGAGCTCTGTCTTTTCTGTTAGTACAGGGAAATAAAAGTTTTGATACTGAGTGGCATGTTTAAGTTAAGGTGTAAACATGTCAGAAATCATCAAGACAACAAAAAAAAACAGAAATCTAGTCTGGCTCGGCTGGGATAGCCGGCCCATGCCTAGCAAAATCAGCCGAACGTTGAAGAATATCGTCTCTGGCAATGGAGGCCACCTCGACATATGTCATGCTCCGGCCAGTGAAGATTCGTCTGTTCCGTTCTTTCCAGGCGTTCCACAGAACGTAAAGCATGCGACCGCTGAGGCGGTTTTGCTCCATCTTGGTCTTCCCTTAAACAGGCCGTACCGCCATTCCGAGGTGGAGTAGAACGATTGGCCATGGTCGTCCACGTGATCGTTATCCCAGGATTGCGTTGTGTGTCATACCGCAGTTGTGAAGGGGCAGTCCTTCCATAGGTGGACGGCAGATTCCGGGGCTGAGCAGCAAAGCTGACATGTTGGGTCGTTTGGCCATCCTCTGATTGCCAGCATGTCAGCAGTGAGCAGTTTCTCGTGAAGCGCCAACCAGGAGAAGAGCTTGCACTTCGGTTCGTGAATATGTGACCGTGTAATGGACACGAGACATCATGAATATGGAGGTGATGCATGTCGAGTCCACACACAAAGGTAAAGAAAAGGAGAAGAAAATACAAGCGCCTGCATGCATTGTCGTGACCCAACATAACACCAATAAAACATCGTTCACAAGCATTACATCCCTCATAATGGTACAACAGAAACACAGCAGGTCCAAGACATGACTATAGGTTACAATTCAACTCTTAACACAAGATCCAGAGAACACTCTAGGTTAAAGAGAGAGAAAGAAACTTCTTGCAAAGAAGAATCCGAAATAAATAACTCCAAAACTATCATACTATTAAGACTAGAATATTAACTAATGGTTTGGCATTGCTGCTATTGCAATAAACTATAGAAATAGGTTCTATGGCTAGAGATTATATTACTATCTACTCAGTAACTTCATATTCACTTGAGTTGATGTATATGTTGCCTTTCTTGACTTTATTGAAGAGCTTTAGCCTTTGTTGATGATTCCTGGAGCATGACTTGATGTAGACGTCGTTTGTACTGGCTTTAGAACCTAGCAAGGGTTAAGAAGATGTGTTGAGTACGTGCATACTCAGCAAGTTCACTAGAAAAGGAGTGTTTGATGCACTATATATACAGCCACAGACCATAGGTCGTAGGACATGCAAGTTTTCGTAAACATTTCTTCAAAGGTTGCTTTTATTCTGAAAAGCTATGTCCGTCAGCCTTCATGGTTTACCAGAACTTTCATGAAGTTCCTTTCCCGCCGCGTTCGCAGCTCCTTCCCGGAACAGCGAGTAACAAGTTACAGTTTTACACTCTGCAGAGGTGTGTTACTTTACCCATGAGAGACCTTAGCCTTGTTGCACAACCAAGTCATGACCTTGTCCATACTTCCTTGGTATGGGGCCCAGTCTAAGATCCAAGCCAATCACTGCCCTCTCCGTGACCTCATATGTCTGCATGATCCTTGGGGTCGGCTCACCTCCGTTAGGCCCCCTTTCGGGAAGGCTAAAATCATGATGAGTTCCCGAAGACTCTATGACTTGGTGTTGCCCTGGCAAGTGCCATATTAAATGGTCCATCCACTAAACACCATCCATAGATAATCTAGACACCAAAAGTATGGGGCGTAAGGGTGCCCACCCATATGTTGGATCCGCACAAGGAATCACAACGTCACGTTAAGGTCGTCTTGCCTCCATACGAGAGGAAAAGGATACAGCTGACTTCTTTGTCCCATTCCAAATCTCATGGTCAACGCGTAATATACGGCACAAGAATCACTGGCAACATTGGTTGTTAAATCCTAGAGGATATATTCCTGAGCAGTGGTATTCCAACTGCCAGATTTAATAGATTAGCTAATCACCCTGGATCAGTAACCAATAGTTCACATTATTCTCAAAAATACTGTTTTCTGACCTTTTTGGGAATGCAGGTGATGACAACACTTTATTTGCAAAATACTTTACAGAAAATAATCAAAAGGACATGAGCAAGTGTGAACTTGCCTTTTGTGATTGCAAGATTATGCACTCACGGTCTTCGAGACGACATAAGATCCAATATCTGAAATCTGCATCATTGGTCCAGTAAGGACTAATGTTTAAAGAAGCAATATGCGGTTATGCATAAGTAATGCTATGCATTTTTGTAAAACTCCCAAATTTAATCCCCAATACTTTGAGTGAAGTGAATTCAAGTGATTCTTTTAAGAGTTGATTTATCTTCAAATTTTACTTTATAAGTAATGATCTTTATAAGGAACCTAAGTGTTAACAATCCAAAATATGTAAGTAAAGTATAAAATGATGTGATTATGGTTAATTGTCATGTGGTGACTATGATAAAAGTCCTTGAGATTGAGTTGTTAAGAGTTGAATAACTTATTATAAGATGGTTATTTGAAGTGGCAAAAGGAATAACATTTGAAGAAAAGATTTCCTTCCTAAGGTTTAAACAACCCTGATAGCTTTTAGAATATGAGTGATAGAATGTGATTGATGTTGTTTATGCTTGCTTGAATAGTCTGAACTTGAGATGCTTTATGTCTTAATTGAAATAATCCAAAGTTAACTATAAAAGTAATAAGTAGTTTATTAGACAGGATGTTTAGAAGCTTTGAGACTAAAGTTAACTTTAAAATGGTAAATAAACTTAAAGTGAGATGTCTATGATTGTTTAGACCAAAGTTAATTATAAAAAATAGAAGTGAATTTTTAAGATATAGTGAGTTTTAGAATATCATTTAGTTTTAGGGTTTTGACAAATATGATTAAGGATGATCCCTTTTAATTTAAGTGAAGGATGAATTTAATAACATGTAGCTTATTAATGGGAGCATAATTAGACGATCTTATAAATTTATTAGAGTTTAGAGTCATTTTAAGAGTGGCTAAGAGATAAAGATTATTCACCATCTTATACATGAGTTATATATAATATTTATTTAAAAGGAGTTTAATTTGAATTAAAGATTAATAAAATATTTAAAGGATAATAGTTATATTTAGTATGATTGTGGATTTAGACTTAGTAATTAAACTCTAAAGGATTTAGTGTTTTATAATTAAATGTGATTATTTCTTACTTCTTAAGAATTAATAAAGTGGTTATTTCATTTTAGTAAGATAAGTAATGGATTTTATTTATCTTAGGTTATTAAAATGCTTTTGAATAATATATATAGTATTTTTTTAGTGAAATATACTTATTAAAGATCTTTAAAAATGAATTTTATTTATTTTTAAGTATTATCTTTATTTTTTATAAAATTCATCAAAGAATTAAGTGTCTTTAAATATTTGCTTTATGTTTTATTTGCAAAACTATAAATTAGTGTTTTTATAAAATAGTAGAGTTATTTTGATATACAAAAATTATTTTTTATTTATTTTTAGGGGTTTTTATTATTTTATAAAATTTCATTTAGGATTTAATGGTGTTAATAATTATTTACTTTATATTCATTTTAAATAAATAAAGTTATATTTTTATTAGATAGATTTTGTTTTTATGATAATTCTAACATGTTAAATATATTTTTATGATTTTTCTATAATTTTCTATAGCTAAAAATGTTTGGAGGTTATTTTAGTAATTCATTCATTTTTTTATTTTAATTCCTAACCTAATCAACTTAGGCCATTTGGTTGGTTATGTGGGCTAGCCTGGCACAACTGGACCATGCCAGACTCTTGACCCCCGGCCCACCCCTCACCACACACACACACACGTACACGCACACAGACCTCATCTTCTCCTCCCTTGATCCCGTGCGATGTCGCCGCCGCCAGCCACTTCGGTCGCCGCTGGCCGCCTCCTTCGCAACCCCTCGCCGGCCAAGCTTCGGCCTAACTGGTCGAGCCTGAGTCAACCACACCCCGACCCACCCCATCTCTTCCTCACCCCACCCCTCCGCCTCTATGCACGCACCCGAGTGCCCCCAAATCACCCCTTGGCGCATCGCCGACTACCTCGGTCGCGCAGGCTCACTCTGGCCGCCACCGTCTGTGCCTACTGTTGCCGTTGTTTGCCGCTGGCTCGCCTAGTTTACTCCTTCAGTACCCCACCGCCTAGATGTCTCCTTGCTCTGTATGAGATCCTATCTCCGGCTAACCCTAGGCTAGCGGCCTCGATGTGCTGGCGTGGTAACGCCCAGCACCACGATTGTTGTTCGAGGACGACCATGGAATCTCTTCTAGAGTTCTTGTTTTCTGATGCTTTTATTGGGTCTGTTCATGTTGGCAAATTTTGATCTAGATGCTGGCGGAATGGCAGGGTGTCTGCAGCCCCAATAACCTTGATCAGGTGCTTATAAACTTGACTGTGGTGGTGGGGAAGGTGATGTGGTATTGTCTCTTCTCCGACACCGGTGGGTGGTGTTATCGCCATATTTTCGCCAAAGGAGGAGATGGGCCGTAATCAAGATGGGCTTGGAAGATACGTATATGCAACATGTTGTTGAATCGGCCTTGTGCGTGGATTTGGGCTAAATTGCCCGTGTATCTGTATATTGTAGTAGTTTCCGTTTCGGTTTAAGTAAGAGATAGAGTTGTAGAGTTATTCCAAAGATAGAAAGTCTCTGGACTATAAATATGTACCTAAGGTTATTGAGAAAAGGAGGACAATCACGTTCACAACAAACACAATCTCGGCGCATCGCCACCCCTTGTTTCTAGGGTTTCTTTCGGGTAAGTGTCATGCTGCCTAGATCGCATCTTGCGATCTAGGCAGTATCTTCTTATGCGTTATTTGGTGTTACTCGTACTGAAGCCTTGTTGATGGCGAGTAATAATTTTATCATAGATTTGTTTAGGTTAGCATCGGTACTTTTCACTATGATTGTTTAGTTATGCTACCTCTAGTTACCTCGCTACCTTTGCACCTTTTCCCGGGTGTAAGGGTAGCATCTTGCTTCATCTTTATTTCAGTTGATTTGATCCGTTATAGTTATGCCTTGTTTTCCAAGGTTTAGTTTGATATCTACGTAGTCAGGCCTTGCAAACGGGTTGAACGATCCAGTAGTACGTGAGGATAGGGTTTGCCAATTCGAGAGTTGTTCGGAATTGACTTTACGTCGGGTTGTTAGGCCTTCTCTAGGGTTAGTTTTCCATTATCTTTTGTATCTACCAGGCTCGATTCGTGTAGGATGTTCCAATTACGTGGTGAAAACGTTAAACCGTCAGAGATCGATTTAACTTGTATTGATGAAGCAAAACCCCATGTTATCATAGACCTAATGCAACCATGGGACAATCGGCTCAGGAGCCGATTCACGTGGAAACCCGGAGCAGTCCACGGCTCGAATTTTACGATACTTGTTTACCATGCAGAAATTGATCGAAGCAATCCATCACCTTCCCGACCAGGTATAGGTCGTGGCACGCCTGAACCAAGCCGGACGCAGCCGGAGTTTTGCGAGCCGTTGCCCGAGGGACCAGGCCCACCAGCAGTTCCTGGAGCCTCCGGCTTGCGTGTTGCTCGTCGCTGCTCGCGGTGGGTTTTGACAGCAACACATTTCGCACGCCAGTGGGACCTTCAACGATCTGCATCAACATCCGACGCCGAGATGGGGGACCGACGGCCGCGTCTGACGATACCGCCTAAGGAGCACAAGGCAAAGTATGATGACATCAAAGCTCTCTTCGAAGCCGATCTCATCGGCTCTTTTGAGAGGACTCGTAAGCATGGCATCAGGTGGAAAGGGTTCTCACCCGAGGGTGCTCTCGATGAGGTGGATTTGTCTGTTCCTTCAGAGGAGCGCACCAGAGCTCTACGACAGGAAGTCAACTACATGGTGGCGCATTCTCTTCACCTCCATTCCGAGAGCCTGGTGAACGCTTTCGAGCGGATCGCTTCGTAGTCCAGAGATCATGAAACATCAGTACTCTCCGCCGGGCCTACTCTAGGGACTCACCAGGAGAAAGGCCGCTCCAGACCAGGCCACAGCTTGTCATTCGCAGCTCCGGAGCCACCAGGCAGCAGACGTCGTCTACAAGGTCGGAGGCGACCCAGGCGATTGCCAGTTCCTGTTTGAGCCACCTAGAGAAATCCCACATGGATATGTGTGCACCTACGTGCCGGACTGCAATAACCTGACGCGCACAAACCAGATTGCAACCGCAGGGGCTTCGGGAGCAGATATTTCCGGAGCAGGGGTGTCTGGGATGGACGCCGACAAACAGGCGTGACTAGCCAAGTATGCCACCGGAACGAGTCATGAGAATTTAGCCCCTGCAGCTCAAACAGTGGAGCAAATCCGTACCATCTTGAGAGACCAGTTCGACGTCAAGAGAAGGACAATCGGCTATTCCAAGCCGTACCCCAACGAGTTTGATCTGATTCCGCTGCCGCCCAAGTATCGGCTCCCTGAGTTCTCAAGGTTTAGCGGATCAGAAGGGTCGAGCTCGATCGAGCACGTGAGCCGATACCTGGCGTAGTTAGTCATGATTTCAGCATCGGATCAGTTGCGCGTGAGGTTCTTTGCGCAATCTACATGAGACCAGCTTTTGGTGGTACACCGCCGCCACCGATTCGATCCGGACACGGAAGCAACCGGAAGAGCGTTCCACATCCAAGATCATTCGTGAAGCTACCGAGGCTGGCATTGTAGACTGCACAAAGCGGCAAAAGCGGGAGAAATCAGCCGAGTACATCCAGCGTTTCAGAATTAAGAACCGATGTTACTCGGCTCGCTTAAGCGAGAAAGAAGCGATCGGTGGCGGTGTTAGGTCTCTCGGACCTGTCAAGGATCCGCTTTCCAAGTAGAGTACAACTCATTGGCGCACATGGCCCGGAAGGCGACGATGTATGAACAGCGCCACCGAGTTGTACCAAGACAAGTTCAAACGTCCGATAGGCCTGGTCGTCTGAAGAAGAAGATCCTACACAAGACCAGGAGGTGGCCGTGGCTGAATGGGCTGGGGGCGATCCCGTATCCTGCAAATGGGTGAAACAAGAAGGGCCCGCAAAAGGGTTCGACTTGACGTGAGCAAAGCTGAGCAGATATTCGATTTCTCTTTGAAGCAAGCGGTGAAGTTACGAAGGCCATAAAATCCCTACGGCTCAAGAGATGAACGGAGACCATATTGCAAGTGGCATCACTGCTCACCCACACCACCAATGACTGCAAAGAGCTACGTCGCCAGATCCAAACGGCCATAGAACAGGCCGTCGATCCTTGGGCACCCGCCATGAAAGTAGACACCAACCCGTTTCCTGGCCAACATGGTAGAACAGCCACTCCACGAGGCGCCGCTGGATTTCGCTCGATGTCAACATGGCAGGGCCTGTGTACCACCATGGCACATATAAGGAGGAAGGCGGTCGCTCTCGGGCCAAAGAAAGAGAGGAGGTCGGTCCACGTGACCGGCCCCGGTACGATGACAGGCGGTATTTAAATGAGGAGCAGGTGAGAAGCGTGCGATATCAGAAGCCACACTCCACGCATCTCCTTAACAAGTATGAGCGTCAGTATGACCGACGTCGCCGGCGCGATAGAGACGGTGAAGGTTATGAGCACCTCTCTAGGGGAACGTCAACAGAAAAGGAAGGCGTAGACAAGCATTGGGATTGTCCTTTCTTCAAGTATTGCTGGGATGCGGGAATGAGACGATTGCCTACAATCGATAACTGCCCGGAATGTGGACAGCAGAAGGAGGACACGGGGGCCAGTTGGTGTTCGCGTCTAGGGCCTCTCCCACCTCGAGCCGACGAGGAGTCCGCTCGAGCAAAAGATCTCGAGGAGCCAATGGATGACAAAGAAGAAGACAGATATCACCGCCAAGGTGGTGTCCCGATGGGCTCGAGACACACCCAAAAGCGTAGAGTTCAGCTGCCAGAATTGGAGGAAGCCGCAGATACCTCCACGCTTTAAGAAAGCACGCCCGATATGGCCGTAAAATTGGCAGACCTTGGAAACGGAAGATCGCCAAAAGGAAAGAGTGGCCAAACGGTAAAAGCCGATGCAAAGACATCGGCACAAACATGGTGTTCATACTTCCGTCGAGTTCGCGCCCAAGAACCAACGAGCTACCGGGCACAGTTGATCGCGCCACCACGGTTATCTTTGAGAAGCCACGTGAGAAGGGCTACAAACATCCGAAAGCCCGCACTCACGAGGTTACATCAACGGGCAGCTGTCAAGAAGATGTTGGACACCGAGCGGTCAATATAATGCCATACTCCATGCTACGGCGCTTTGGGACGCCCACCGCAGATCCGATCAAAACCAACGCGTTAAGCGACTTCAACGCCAAACTTGTAAACGCAAGCGTCAACGGATCGACCGTGGCGGAAAGACCATCCCACGTCATTCTTCGTGGACGGCAAAAGCATCTATTGTCTTGCTAGGAGAGATTGATTCACGCTAATCGCTGCATTCCATCCACGATGCACCGCTGTCAATATGGGGATGGAGATGAAGTGGAGGTCATTCATGCAGATGATTCGATCGAGATCTCCATAGCCGGCATGAACATCCGGGAAGCGAAGACCAAGAGCCGATCTGGAATCGGTCTATTTTGTGAGCGCATTGAAGCTACAAAAAACGGGTGAGGCTGGTCTTATCCATCGCCCGACAGAGTAGCAAAGTCCACGATCGTCGTGGTATGGCCGATCCTGCGATCGGCCACAAAAATAAAAAAGTAATCTTCGACAAGCGGGTCATGCAATCGTAGTAGGGAGATTCCTGCCATTGTAAAGCACAAATAAGGTGTAAACCGTCCTTGACTAATGCAATCAAAAGGGGCGATTAGGGCAATCGGCCCAAATTATTTTTGTTGTCCTCACCAACTGTTTGCCCTGTGTTTAGCATCGATTTAATAGGTGACGGAAAGCTAGGGTATGGTTTTACATCCGCTGATGAGCTAGAGGAGATCGACATCGGTCCTGGGGATAAGCCACGACCAACATTTATCAGCAAGAAGTTAGATCCGAGTCTGCGGGGTCCGATGATAGCTCTGTTGCAAGAATATCCAGACTGCTTCGCCTGGGACTATACAGAGATGCCTGGGTTAGACAGGAGCATCATTGAGCATCGACTCCCACTTAAAAAAGGATTTCGGCCATTCCAGAAGCGAGCACGACAGATGAAGGCCGAAATTTTGGAAGAAGTCAAGAAAGAGGTCGAGAAAATGTTGACAGCCAAGTTAATCAGCCATGCGGTATCTTTGAGTGGATTTCTAGTATCGCATCAGAGAGAAAAGGATGGCATTGGCGTGTTGCCATAGATTTTCGGGATCTCAATAGAGCTACTCAAAGGATGAGTATCCGATGCCAGAGCGTAAACGTTAATCAACGCAATGCCGGTCATAAGATCTTGAGCTTCATGGATGGCAATGCCGTTACAACCAAATTTTTATGGCTCAGGAAGATATACACAAGACCGCATTGAGTCCTGTGTTCGGGGTTGTTTGAATATGTAGTCATGACGTTTGGATGAAGAATGCCGCACGTACCAAAGAGCCATGAATTACATTTTCCATGATCGATCGGCAAGTGGTGGAAATTTACATCGATGACGTGGTGGTAAAGTCGCTTCAAGACAAGGACACTTGGACGATTCAACGCGTCTGGACCGAACAAGAAAATTCGACTACGGATGAATCCAAAGAAGTGTGCCTTGAGGTAACGGCCGGTCAGTTCTTGGGTTTCTTGGTCCATGAACGCGAATTGAGATCATCACGAAAAGTCGAGGCGGTCACGAACAATGAAGCCACCTACCACGAAGAAAGAACCGTCTCTCATCGGCAAGATCAACTTCGTCAGTAGATTCATCTCCAATCTGTCAGGAAGAATAGAGCCGTTCATGGGACTGGTAAAAATTAAATCTGACGAGGAATTCCGCTGGGGGGCAGAGCAACAACGAGCCTTCGACGAGATCAAAGAATATCCGACGCCGGTGTTGGTTCCGCCGGATAGGCCGTTCTACATTTACTTGTCGATGGTGGCGTCCCATCTCGGTGGTGGTGCAAGTTTATGATGGTCTAGAGCGAGTCGTATTTTACATAAGCGAAGGATGCTGGATGCGAGACAAGGTATCCCGAGATCGATAAGTTGTGCCTCTGCTTTTTTCACCGCACTAAGCGCGCCACATCTTGCTCTCAGAGATTATCATCATATGCAAATCGGATGTCATAAAGCACATGCTGTCGGCTCCTATGTTGAAAGGCCGACTCGGCAAATGGATGTTTGCGTTATCGGAATTTAACATCCGGTATCAACCCGCGAAAGCGGTTAAGGGTCAGGCATTGGCCGACCTTATTGCTGAAAGGATCAACACTAACATAGCAGCGCTGTCCATACGAGCGTGGGCTATGTTTTTCGATGGATCGGTTTGTGATGATGGTTGCGGCATCGGCATTCTACTCGTGTCGCCCCGGGGGGCAACATTTTCCTTCTCCATCAGGTTTCTACCCCTCGCACCAACAACGTCGCTGAGTATGAGGCGATACGCAAGGGGATGGAGTTGCTCATCGAAGTTGGAGCAGAAGCAGTGGAGATTTTTGGAGACTCCAAGTTGGTGATTTCCCAACTCACGGAGGAATACAAGTGTGAGAGCGAGTCGCTCTTCCCATTATGGCTGCAATGCCGTGAGCTGATGACACAATTCCGGTACATAAACTTCACCTGGATCCCGCGATCGCAGAATACCGAGGCGAATGATCTTGCACAAATGGCTTCAGGCTACAAGGACGTAGCAGAGGGAGCTGATATTCAGGTGCAAAGGTTCGAGGCCAACGACTGGAGAGCCTATATCTTCAATTACTTGAAGGATTCGGCTCGGGGGGCACCTAAACGGATAAGGTACAAGGCCATGAAGTATGTGCTTATTGGCGACGACATGTTTTACAGGACTCTGGAGGGGTTACTGCTCAAATGTCTGGGGCCGACCGAGGCCAATCGGCTCCTACACGAGGTACACGAAGGCGCCTGTGGAACTCACCAATCGGCTCACAAGATGAAATGGTTGATCAGGCGATCAGGGTTTTATTGGCCCACCATGCTTGAGGACTGTTTCAAGTACTACAAAGGGTGTCAAGCATGTCAGAAATTTGGGAAAATTCAGATGGTACCCGCGTCAGCAATGAACCCCATCATCAAACCTTGGCCGTTCCGAGGTTGGGGCATGGATATGATTGGCAAGATCAATCCTCCATCAAGCAAAGGCCACATGTGGATTCTGGCCATTACTGATTATTTCACTAAATGGGTGGAAGCTGTCCCTATGAAGTCAGTGAACTCAAAGGATGTTATCAATTTTGTGAAAGAACATGTCATTCATAGATTCGGGATTCCCCAAACTATCATGACCGATGGAGGTTCGGTCTTCATTTCCCACGAGTTTAGAAAGTTCTTGAGGACACGGGGATTAAGCTGATTCGATCATCTCCATATTATGCTCAAGCAAATGGGCAAGTCAAGGCCAACGAGCCTTATCAAGCTGATCAAGAGGAAAGTCGACGAGCACCCTAGGCGTTGGCACGAGGTTTTGTCAGAGGCTTTATGGGCTTATCGCATGTCATGTCACGGAGCGATAAAGACCTCGCTATACCATCTAGTCTACGGACAAGAAGCCGTATTGCCCTGGGAGATTACGGCTGGATCGAGACGTGTCACTTTTCAGAACGATCTAACAACTGAAGAATATGCGGCTTTAATGAGTGACAGTGTTGAGGATTTAACCGAGCTTAGGCTGTGGTCGCTCGAGAAAATCAAAGAGAACAAGGCCAAGGTAGCTCGTGCATATAATAAGAAGGTGAGACCAAAGGAGTTCCACGTTGGCGATCTGGTATGGGAAGCTGTATTACCATTGGGGACTAAGGATGCAGCATATGGTAAATGGTCTCCAAATTGGCACGGGCCATACAGGGTCGATCAAGTTTTAAGAGGGAACGCGTACATGCTTGAGGAGCTGGACGGCGTAAAATTCCCAGTGGCTGTCAACGGCCAACATCTCAAGAAATATTTCCCAAGCATGTGGGATGATGGACAGTGAAATGTGGGGGCCGATACATGAAATCGGCCAAATAAAAAACAAAATATATAGCCGATGCACAGTCATCGACTCTAGAGGTTCAAACTGTTACAAACAAGTGCCAGTTTACATGAACGAGCTACCGAAGGAAAGCCTCGAAGGCGTGGAGGGCGTCAGCACGGACACGATCCACCTCGGCGATCTCGGCTTCGTCATCTTCGTCCTTGCCCGTCACTAGCTGCTTGTTCAGGGCACATATTTCTGCCAGATCGGTCTTCAGTTGAGCTTTGAGGCCTTCTGCTTCGTCTTGGGAGCGGGCGATGGATGCTTCCTTGTCACGAATGAGCTGTTTAGTCGCCCGGACCTTCTCTTCAAGATCTTCCAACTCCTTTTTTAAGGATGCGAGCTCGTGATCGACAGAGGTGTCGGTTTGGCATCGAGACGCCTTTTTCGTTGAGCTGACATACATGCAATATTGGCCTTGGCGGAAGTTGGGCGGCGGTAGTGATCCTTTCACGAGCTAACTTCACCCTTGACCCGTAGAAAGACAGAGTTACAACTGGCCAAAGCTTCACCTGCAATGCTACTGGGAGTTGGTCTTTGATTTCAGCAAGAACGCTCTTCACCTCCTCAGAACCCTCGATCAACTCCTCGATCGAGGAGGACAGCAAGGCTTTAAGACGCTGGAATTGAGGTAGAACAGCCCTGGCTCGTGGTTCATCGTTGGCAGCAGAGGGAGTTGGTTCGATGGATTCAGGGTCGAACGTCAGCAAGCCTGAAATATCACAACTCTGGCAGCCCAAAAAGGCGTCAGTATGCGTCCAACGTGTAAGGATGAGCCGAAAGAAGCTAACGTACCTCTCCTAAGATCGAGGGGATAGCAGATGACGAGACGATCGGCTTGTGTGTGGTTGCTGGGGGCTTGGCCAAAGTGGTAGCCATTTCATCTGCACCTTCGGGGATTGCTAGATCCGGCTTGGCTAAAGGCATCGGCACTGCCCCGGCTTTCCCACTAGAAGCATCAGTCGTCTGCATGGAAGGTGTTTAGCCGATGTAAATAATGATGAATCGGCAGATAAAAAGAAGCAAGTGGTAAGAGCATGAAGGGTGATGATTTTCGAAACCTCCTAGCTCGACGAAGAAGTTTGCAGTCCTTTGCGAGCCCTCTTGGGACTCACAGCTGGCCCCGCCTCGACTGGTGCTCGGGGGGCAGTAGGTTCAGGAACCGACCTTTTTCTGGAAGCCGATGGTGGTAAATCTGGCTGGCTCGGTGTAATGGTCCTCTCGGAGTCTGTTGGGCCCAATTCTCCTCGGTTGGTTTGAGTGTCCTCGCTGGAGGTGTCTTCGATGGAAGCCTGCAAGAGAAGGAGAGCTAGTAAGCACGAGCATGTCTGCAAGAATGGAAGAATGAGAAAGATCGACCAAGGCATGGATCAGCCTACATGCGAACTTTCTGGAGAAGGGCTCCAGCGCCTCAAGGTCTTCCTGGCAGCTACCTTCCTCACCATCGTTCTTGTTTTAGTTGGAACTCGAGGGGCAGCTGACTTAGAAGTTGCTTGGTTCTTGGAAGCCGATTGTGGTGATATCGGCTGGTTCTGCATTATGACCTTTTTCAAAGGTGGCGAGTTTTTACAGAAAAGAACCACAGGAGCTGGCGGAAAGAACTCGAAGGGGGAGCCATCACTGTGCGTAGGTTCAGGACCATCTTGTTGCTGCAAAGAGAGAGTGGGTTAGTAGAAGAATCATTTGTGAGCTGCATCAAGAAAATGTACAAGTCGTGGTACCTTCACGGGGATATCATAGTCGACATCGAGCTGTTTCAGAACGGTCCCGAGCTCTCCCGAAGGCATGAGTCTTCCACATCGACCACCGTTTTCAAAGCCACGGTTGATGAAGCGAAGATGAGGTCGTTAGGAATTGGGATGGTCGAGCATCAAAGAAGGAATAACACCTTTGGTGGTGAGAGGATCAGGCAGGTCGGCTCTGCTCTGTAAGATGGTGGAGAAAGAAATGGGGAGGTACTTGTCCAAGGCCAAATTGCCGAGCCACTACGACCGGCTGGTAGAATTCATACCCAGGCTTGATTATTCTGTTGGATGTACTCATGCCAACTGGAAGGAAACAGGGACGGATCACAGTGGAAAAGAGCTGCCGAGTGCTGGTGTCATCGGCAAAGTTGTCTAGCCTGAAGGAGATTGGATTTTCAAAATGTTCCGATTCTTCCATGTAAGGAAAGAAGATAGGATTGTCCAGGCCTTGAAAGAAAGTGCTGAACCACTTGGATGCTTCCTGAGGGATCAGTTTACTACCTGGCAGTCTATACAAGGCTTGGCGTAGCTGGTGCATCGATGCTTCCTTTGACATCTGGAAAGGTGCAACTCGCCAAAAGGGGAAGTTTGGGACGTGGTTTTGGAAATACTGGTGAGCCCATAGCTGAATGAACCTCAAGGACCTCTGTTTTGACTGCTATGCGGAGAACATTTTGTGACATCAACTGGAGATATCGATAGACCTCTCCAAGAAACAGTTTGCCGATGCCAAGTTGAGTGCCTTTGGCAAGCTCGTAGGCCAAAGAGAGACAATTCTTGGTTGGAGCAAGGGAAGGGCCACAGAATATGAAATGTTCCAGACAGAAGTTGAGAAAGGCTATGTGTTCTTTCTCTGTGACAGGGCCTTTAGTTTTCATATGGCGTTGGAGGTAGGCACCCCAGTTCGTGCAGTCTGTTTTGGAAGACAGCTTGTAGGGGACTTTGGTCAGCTTAAAAGCGGAGGGGCTGGGTGATGTAACATCCAGACCAGTAATCATCACCACATCTAACAGAGTTGGTGTCATGGGGCCGTGACCGAACATAAAGCGATTGAGCGTCGGACGTAAGTAGCCGATGGTTTTAGAAGATTCTCATGTTTCTCAAGGGAGACAATGACAAATGCAAGGCATCGGCTATTCCGTGGTTTCCCATTGGGATTGGTAAGCTCTAGCTACCCTTGAACCAAGAGACCCAATGTTGAGGATTAGGCCGGGCTATAGCGATCGGCCCAAGAGTTCAAATCTAGGTCTTGGCTTACGAAGGGGATTCCGTTTGCTTCGCAAGAAATCAGATGGGCAGGACTAGATTCTGTACGGGGCCAAGACAGAGAGAATTTGGGAGAGAAGGATGCGGCGATATACGAAACCTAAAAATTTAATGGTGGAATAAAGCATTAATTCAGGTGTTTGCTATTAATTCTAGCATCGTGTTCAGACTGCGAGGAGTAGGCGTACCTTCAGACCGGAGACCGCTGGGTTGGTGTTGGATGATTCCGCCATCTAGTTTGCCGCGGAGATGGATCTATGCGATTGGGGATCGAGGGTTCTTGTCGCCGTGAGCTCGATCGGTCGGTGAGCAATTGGAGATCTGGGTCGCCCTTTTTGAAGAGGGTCGCAGGCTACCGTTTGAAACTGGAAAGTGGCCGCTCAGATTTGTCTAAGTATGCGACCAAATTTGACCTTGTCAACGTTTTTTGGAAAGCCGATGTTTTACCATCGGCTCTTTGAGCTTTGACTTGGTTGACTGTATGAGCGCAGTGTGGTGAAAGCCGATACAATATTATCGGCTTCTGGGACATCGACCTATTTTGACTATCGGCAAAATTGAGTTGGAAAAGCAATCTTCGAGTTGAAAGAAGCAATCTTTGTTGATTCAAAAGACGGTTATTTACAATGGAGCCGATTGCTTACAAAAGGAAATCTACTACTAGTACTACTACTACTAGTTCCTAATCTAGAGGCCGGTGTCGTCGCCGCTGTCTTCGCCGTCGTCTTGTTCGCTGTCATCAGCGCTGCTGCCGGCGTCGTCTTCGCTGCTGCTGCTGAAGATGCCAGCGGGGGCCTCCTCGTCCTCGTCGTCGTCTTCGGTGTCCTCGCTGGACCCGGCGCGGAAGCGCTTCACCGGCGGGTACTCGTCGGAGGAGGTGTCCTCCTCCGTTTCCTCCTCCTCGTCGGAGGATTCGACGCCGTCCCAGGACCAGGCGTCGTCGGTGCTCTCCGCCTCCAGTTCCCCGTCGACGAGGAACTGCAGGCCCTCCTCGCCGTCGGTCAGGGACTCGTCGTCCTCCGACCAGGCGGCGAAGTTCCAATCCCTCTCGTCCCACCATTGTGGGGCGAGAGTCTCGTACGCCGCCGTTGGCGGGTGCTCCGGCGTCGGCTCCCGGTCGCTAATCGTGTTGGAAGATTGGGAGGAAAGGGCGGAAGAAGAGGAGGCCATGGCGGAGGAAGAGGGTTTTTTCGGCGGAGGAAGATGAGGCTGCGAACTGCTCAGATGAATTTAAATAAGTGGAATAGTGGGAGGTGGTTCAATGCCATAGCGGTTTCCCAGAATGCGGTGCCAAAATTGTCAAATCATGCACTGCGGAGAAGTTGAGAAGACAGGGCATCATGATGAGAGGGTGGCGTGACGATTCTGCTCTGCAAACGCGTAACCCGATGTACAAAAAAAAGGGGGGAAGAAAAAACATCAACAGAGTGGTTTTGGAATTATTATTGCCAAAACCAGGGGGGCATGTGTTACCGCCATATTTTGGCCAAAGGAGGAGATGGGCCGTAATCAAGATGGGCTTGGAAGATACGTATATGCAACGTGTTGTTGAATCGGCCTTGTGCGTGGATTTGGGCTAAATTGCCCGTGTATCTGTATATTGTAGTAGTTTCCGTTTCGGTTTAAGTAAGAGATAGAGTTGTAGAGTTATTCCAAAGATAGAAAGTCTCCGGACTATAAATATGTACCTAAGGTTATTGAGAAAAGGAGGACAATCACGTTCACAACAAACACAATCTCGGCGCATCGCCACCCCTTGTTTCTAGGGTTTCTTTCGGGTAAGTGTCATGCTGCCTAGATCGCATCTTGCGATCTAGGCAGTATCTGCTTATGCATTATTTGGTGTTACTCGTACTGAAGCCTTGTTGATGGCGAGTAATACTTTTATCATAGATTTGTTTAGGTTAGCATCGGTACTTTTCACTATTATTGTTTAGTTATGCTACCTCTAGTTACCTCGCTACCTTTGCACCTTTTCCCGGGTGTAAGGGTAGCATCTTGCTTCATCTTTATTTCAGTTGATTTGATCCGTTATAGTTATGCCTTGTTTTCCAAGGTTTAGTTTGATATCTACGTAGTCAGGCCTTGCAAACGGGTTGAACGATCCAGTAGTACGTGAGGATAGGGTTTGCCAATTCGAGAGGAGTTGTTCCGGGAATTGACTTTACGTCGGTTGTTAGGCCTTCTCTAGGGTTAGTTTTCCATTATCTTTTGTATCTACCAGGCTCAGTTACGTGTAGGATGTTCCAATTACGTGGTGAAAACGTTAAACTGTCGTAGATCGATTTAACTTGTATTGATGAAGCAAAACCCCATGTTATCATAGACCTAATGCAGAACCATGGGACAATCGGCTCCAGGAGCCGATTCACTGTGGAAAACTCGGGCCGGTCACGGCTCGAATTTTACGTATACTTGTTTACCATGCAGGAAATTGATCGAAGCAATCCATCACCTTCCTGACCAGGTATAGGTCAGGTGGCACGCCCTTGAACCAAGCCAGGACGTGTGCCGGAGTTTTGCGGGCCGTTGCTCGAGGGACCAGGGCCCACCAGCAGTTCTGGGAGCCTCCCGGCTCTTCGTGTTGCTCGTCGTTGCTCGCCGGTGGGTTTTGACAGGCAACAGGTGGCAAGTATCTGCAACCCCGGCGTCGGCCTTCTTGTCTACTATTTCAACCATGTCTCTGGTTAGGTAAGACTCATGTGACCAGCCTTCGAGCTGATGAACTTGTTTAGGTGTAGAACACATTTTTAGGTTCTGGAAATCTTGGAATTGATATGTGGTACTGATTAGATTGGGTCTGACAGTATATCCATTGGTTTTAGGGATCATTTGTGATCGGATAGCGTTACTGGACAAATGCTACTCCTATGATTGAGATAATGAATTTATCTCATATAGTGAGATTCCTAAATCCTAAATGATTGTTGTGGTGATTTCTAGTTAACAATCGTCTCTACTAAATAATTTTCTATTGGACATGTTTATAGACATGTTATAATCATGATGATAGTAATTAACTCTTAGTGACTAGGTAATGAGGCTCAATAAATGACCACTTTGTTTATTAAGTTAATTTTTATTACAGTGGAACTAATAGGTGATTACTATTTATATCCTCCATATATTTAAGTCTGTATCTGCTAGATTTATGGTTCTCTTAAAGTACATTCTTCTCTTGCTGTAATCTGACTTGGCTAAATATTTATTTGACATATTACTGGTTAGATATCCAATGGATTTCTTTCTTTCTTTGTTCGTGTTATTCTGTTGCACATTAAGCATGTATAATGCTAGGGAATTCCTGGTTGCTCTAGATGTGATAGATGGTTACATGTTTGTCATGTGCTTCTCTGGAAGTGATTATCAAGTACTAAGCCATGGTAATGTTGTGTTGGTATATTCTAGGTTGTGGGTTTGTCAATGAAATTATGACCAAATAGGAGTTTTGTGCTACTTTATAATCAGGGTAGTGTTTTTCTTTTATTCATAAACATGTGTTAAACTGGTTCTTGTGATACTTTAACAGTAGTGTAGAAGTTCTAGTTGGATGATCTTTGTGCTAGATTACACATAGCTTGCCTCTAAGACATTAACAAGAGAATGATCGTTTTTATTAATTACTCAAGCATCTCTAAAGATACTTGTGCTACTTCCCAGCACCTTTACTTAGAAAATAGAGAATACATGTTGTATATGTGTTGTGCAACAGTGCTACTCCCCATATTTCATAATACTATTCTCACTCTATGTTTTTAGGGTGTGAGCTCCTATTTATACCAGGAACCATCATCTCACAAGTTGATCTGGTTCCCCTCTCTGCTGATCTCTAGCTCCCCTCTCTGCTGATCTCTGTCTCCCTATTTAACTGTTAAGAACAGATTTTGTACTTGATGTTTAGTGTTAAACAACTTAGTGGCTTCTACTGCTATTGGATCTACTGTTGTGGTGCCTCCCATGTGGAGTGTGCACAACAGTAGATTCAAACAACTTGATCTGCTGCTATTTGTCCCTGCCAAGGATGCAAAGGCTGAGGAACAAATTTGGAAATAATATAGACAAATACTATGGATGCCTAGAAGTTCAATGATGAGACAATCATAGCATCTCTATGCCTATCTGAGAACAATCTCAACACTCCCAAAATCTTTTCTAATGGAATTGGTAAGAACAGATTGAAGGGAATATGCCCTGAGAGGCAATAATAAAGTGTTTATTATGTATATTCCAAGTATATGATAGATGTTTATTTTGCATGCTATAATTGTATTAATACAGAAACATTAATACATGTGTGTTTAATAAACAAACAGAAAGTTCCTAGTTATGCCTCTCTCATAAACTAGCTCGTTGATTAACAAGATGATCAAGGTTTCCAGATCATGGACATTGGATGTTGTTAATAACGGGATCACAACATTAGTGTAATGGTGTGATGAACATCCATCCGAAGTATAGCATTACGATCAAAGTCATTGAGTTTATATTGCTATAACAACTTACGAAGTGATCCTAATCCTTAGACCATGAGATCATGTCAATCACTAACACCGGAAGAGTTTCTTGATAACATCAAACGTCACACCGTAATGGGGTGATTATAAAGATGGATTGAACTAATAAAGTGTTATGTTGAGGCTCATGGATCGAGAGTGGAATTTGTTCATCCCGATGATGGATAGATATACTCTGGGCCCTCTCGGTGATATCACATTGATTAGCTTGCAAGCAAGTGATTTGATCACTAGAATGTTATATCACGGGAACGAGAAAAGAGTGCATGTCAGTAACGAGATCAAACTAGGTATGGAATCGATGATCGAATCTCGGACATGTAATATATCGTGAAACAAAGGGATTAAGATACTAGCGTAAAAGGTTCCGACGATCATAAGAAAGTCATCGTTGAATGTGTGGGAGTCAGTATGGGTCTCCAGATCCCGCTTCTGATTATTGATACGAGAGGGGTCTCGATCATGTCCGTATTATTCACGAACCATAGGGTGACACACTTAAGAGACACCGACATCCAATTGGAGCAAAAGTTTCATGCCGAAAGAATGAACAAGAGCAAGAATTTATTTCACTAGATACCGAAATAGGTTTTCGGGTGAAATGGCATAAAGTGGTTATGCATGTGAAATAGAATTCTAGCAAGGGGTTATTTGTGAATGTTTGTCATTAAAGTAATTGAAAAAATTCTGAATAAAATAAAAGAGTTTTATTTAATGAGAGTTTGCATTAAATTTGGTGGAAATTTAATGGCATGTTTGAGTGGGATTTTGAGTGGAGGGTATTTAAAGGAATTTTGTGAGTGGAGTGTCCACCCACATGAAGAGGGGAGGGCAAGGGGGCAGCCCCCATGCGCCGTCCACCCCCTTGGGGTTCCCCCTCCTCCTATAAAAGGCACCCCTCTCCTCACTTCTCACTCACACCTCCTCGTGAAGGATCTCTCTCCCCCTCTAGAATTTATCCCCCATGGTCTCGGAGTAGCGAGATACATGTTCCCGGTGGCTATTCGGCAAGAAAGAGTTGTGCTTCCGCATTTGGAGCGAGGAGGCGGAGGTTTCTCGGTGCCTCGAACGTGTGTGCGAGCACGGATGCGCTGCTGATTTGCGGCGCTAGGACTTCCTCTCGATCTTGAGGTCGGCAAGAGATCGTCTACATCAACCACGAGTTGAACTCGTTAAGCTTTGTCGGTCTTCAAGGATATGTTCTATACGGATATACATCCGCCCGTTGTTTGTATCTAATAGATAGATCTTGGTACATAGTTTATATCGTAGGAAATTTTTTGTTTTCTATGCTACGAACCCTACAGTTAACACAGGTTCACTCACACAACACTTACAAACACCAAAGAAGAATACTCAGCTATTTGAAGCGAAAGCACTTGACAGAATTCCCATGTTTCCTCGAGAACGTTTGGTCCTTATAAGTATTTCCACGGGCTTGTCCTTTGCTAAGAAAGGATTGGGCCATTTGCTCTGTTTGTTCGTTACTTCTATTACTTGCTCTTTGTTTTGTTACTTTGTCAGAAAACCACTAAAAATCCGTTTGCTAAGCATTCACAGGGATTTCCTGCTCCATACCACTGTTCAGCACCTTCTGCTCCTCGTTGGGATCGACACTCCTATTTATCGAAAGTACTACGATATACTCCCTATACTTGTGGGTCATCAAGACTATTTTGTGGTGCCGTTGCTGGAAGCGCTATTGAAGAGTGGAACTGATACATAGTTCACATCGTAGGATTTTTTTTTCTATGCTGCGAACCCTACACAGATATTATTGATGGTATGGGTGGTCAACCTGATGCTTGTCCTTCATGGTCATATGTTTCTAGATCTTCATCTACTTCTTCCACTTGATACTTGTGTATGATCAGCTACTCCTTGCCATTGCTCGTCTGGCCTTCTTTTCCTGGGGCTGCTGCCTGACCTTTACTTTCCCCTTGTTCTAGCTCTTGGATGGCTCCAGGGAGCAACCAGAGATTGAGTATATGGTGAATTGGATTGGTGAGTTGTGGTTTGAGATAGATTGGAACTGAGGCAATGGCTAGCAGGTGTGATGCGGCTGTGTCACCTCTTTTATGTGAATTGGCTGTTGCTACTGTGTTGAAAACACACCACTGCATGCTGCTGACTGAGCTACTAGTGTGCATGCCTCACCTGGGTGGATCAGATCAAGTAAAAACTGGATATTTACTGATGGTTTTACTTCTTATCTGTTCACTATTTTAAACCAAGGTGAAACTTGCCCCTGCTTATGATGCTAAGCCTGAAGCCATTTTTTTATGATAAGATCAGATACACACATTGGTGAAACTTGCCCCTTCAATTATAAGCTCAATGATGTGTCCAAAAAGTGCATTTCACTGTCAAACTGAGAGCAATCCAATTAAAACTAATTCCTTTTTCTTTATTTTTTTTTATTGTTTTTTTACAGGTACAAGAAGATTTAAAGAAGATCAAAAACACTTAGATTAGGATTAGTGTAGGCTTTTCCTTTTATTTCTATTATAATTATTTTCTGTTGTAAAATCAATGTAATATTGTATACATTAATAAAGTTAATTTTTCCTTTCTTTTTGAAATCTGAATCTTGTAATATTTATATTTGTTTATTTCATTGTTGTAATTTCTTTTCTATTTTTTGCTTCATTTCTTAATTGTAATTTACTCTTATTCTTTTATTGTAAAAGAACAATGTAATGCTTATTGTATTTCTTATAATAAATAATTATTTTATATCATTATTTCTTTTGTAATCATTTCAATTCAAGTTATTAAATGTTTCTAATTTCCATTTGTGAATTTTATAAATTAATTTGAATTTCATATTTGAAATTCAAATACATGTTTGAGCAACTCTCCCCCTAAACAGGGAATTCTATAAAGGTCATGTCAAAATCTATCGCACTTGCTTCGAAGTTTCCATCGGTACAAGAGAGATCTCGATCCCTCTATAGCTCTTTTAGTTTTGCGCAAAAATTTCCCCGATTTTCTTATGCATGAATGCAATGCACAAACATGTGTCCTCTATAATTCTAGGTGCTAATCCTCGGATGTTACATGCATGCAGGGAATAGTGCCACTTACATGTAGAAGTTCCTCCATTTTAAAATATAAAATATTTTAGGTTTGTGAAAAAAATGTATCTAGAATTCTTTTACTATATAGATTCACTCCAAACCCCAAACCTATATACTGCCTCCAGTCCGGTTTATTAGACACGCATGTTGTTTAAGAAAATCTTTGACCATCAATTTTGACCAATAAAATATGTAATATATGTCTCAAAAAATATATCATTAGAAAATAATTTTGAAGATGAATCTAATGATATAATTTTTATAACATATTATATAAAATTTGTTGACCAAAATTATTGGTCAAAATTATTCTTAAACTATGTGCATGCCTAATAAACCGGATCGAAGGAAGTATTAAAAAAAGTTAGAGCTTTAGATTGTTTTATAAAGCTAAAACATCTTATATTTTAAAACGGAGGAGTAGTACTTAAATAACAAGTGTAGAGCTCTAGATTGCCAGCTCAGACTTTACAGTGTTACTAATCCCAAGTCAACACCTACCAACAGCTCCTGACCCAACTTTTGACACGATGTTTGTGGATGTCTGTTTTCTCGTAGGCGCGTGGTGGTTCGGAACAATAAAAGGGACCCTCAAACAATATGCCAACACATGTAGTTTCTCATTAGTTTCGTGGGGAAGAGTTCTCAGTCGTTTCAAAACGAGGCCTATTAGTTGGATTTTGGCTCACGGGCTCCAAATCATTGTTAATGCATTTTGAAATTTAAAAATATATCCCAAAAAATTCCGTGGTACATAGAGACATTGTATGTTCTCATACAAAGTGCCGTGGGTGAAAGGCATTTTACCTGGCATGTGTAAAATAAAGACGTCTTGTGAATCTCGCGTGTCTAAGCCATTGTTAATGCATTTTGAAAATGTAAAAAATAATCCAAAAATTTCAGCGGTGCATACAAATAATCTATGTTCTCGTAGATTTTTTGTGGCATGTGTAAAAAGTCAAAATGGCGTCTCGTGAAAAGTTATTTTAGAGTATAAAGTTTATATATTTTACACAAGCCACAAAACATCGAATTTGCACGAAACTTTGTGTTTGCGTATGAACATAGAATATTTGATGTACTACTACTTAAGAATTTCTTAGCATTTTAAAATAATTTTTTAAAGAGCGGGTGCATCTACACCCATGAGCTAAAGTAGATTGCCGCTTTTAATTGTACTGCTTTAGAATATGTGATGATAAATACTCCAGCAAATATTCGCAAGAAAACATGGCGGGCACAACATCACGCCCATTCCCCCCCCCCCCCTCTCAAAGATTCTCATATAAACAACCATTTATATAGAGTTCACGAAGCACGGAAGAAACCCAAGTTCTGCTGGAGCAACAAAACAAACCTATTCAAACTAGGAAAGAATAAATGCGCGAGCGCTAAAACAACAATCGCTCAAAGACTGGAAGGGTGGAGAGTCGGCACACTGCCTCCAAAAGGTGCCAAATCATGTCGCCAATCTCTCTGTCCATACACTATTGTAAAAATATCAGGAATTTGAAAACCGAGTTAGTGGTATGTCGAGGTAAAACCTTATTAATCACCATAATATTGTGTATGGTCCACATGGCCTAGGGTCCAGGCCATCGCGGAAAACACCAACCTAAAAATGTGTCGCTTCTTGCTGGTACGGTTGCCCGTGTCTCTAGAAATTCTCTGATAGCTTGGGCCTACCACTCGGGCCCAAGTCTTCTCGGACAAAATACCACAGAAACCAAGCCACGCGACATGTGAACTAAATGTGTGTTCCCGATTCGAGGATTCCACATAATGGACATAACCCATTCCCTGTCCCATGTCACTTCATCACCTCCACCCCGGAAGGGAGATGACCCTGTAGTAATTGCCATAGATAATTTTTCGTTTTTAGAGGTAGATGCACTTTCCATAAGGGTTAGAGGCCCTGATAAACGAAACTATCCAAAAATTCCCTCGAGGGAGTCAAACCCCGAGAGACGTTGTCCGCGGATTGTGACAGGGAGATAGGGAGGCATGCCCTAAGCTCTTCTCATGCCGCGGTTTCTTCTGGGCCAAAGGTTCTATGGAATGCAATGCTCCATGTCGCTTCCTAGGCCCTTGAGGCTACCCTAAGCTAAGAGTCTGAGCAAATAGTGAAGAGGTTCGGGAATACCTTCCGCGAGGGACACTCTATATCATGTACATGTCTTTGAATTAAAGCTATGGTGCCACCGACAACGACAATGCATGACAATACAAGATGGTAAGCATAGGACTTTGTGTTGCCATCATAGAGTTCTTGAGTCATTACTTGGCATAGGTAAGAAGGCAACATAGGCTATTATAGGAGAACCACACATGTCAATGATGCCCCGAGTGTGCATCTCCATCGCTACAGTATGCTAGGTGGTAGTGGTAGAGCTTCCTTAGGGTGAAAGAGGGCCGTGCCCCCCCTATTCTAGAAAATTCTCAAGAATACTCTCATATTAAGATTATTTTTGGAGATTAATCAAAAATTAAGTACTTTTTTGTCCCCTCGACTCCGCTTGATCTTCTAAATATCTCTTTCAACCTCCTCCACTAAAATGCAGGCTTGACTAAGTTACCAAAGGGGTGATGTTGACCGGGTACGACATTATCTCCGGCCTGAGCATGCATGCGTCCTAGATCATCTTGGTATGCTTGTTAAGAATCAACTGAGATATGATTAAAAGGCGATTAGCGCATAACGTTTTTGTACAGGAAAACAATAAGAGAGGCTCCTACCATGGTATATTAATATAGATAATAATTACAAGATTTGGGGTTTTACCCCATGTTAATGATGCCCCAAGTGTACATCTTCATCGCTGCAGTATGAAAGGTAGTAGTGGTAGAGCTTCCTTAGGGTCAAAGAGGGCCATGGTCCCCCTACTCTAGAAAATTCTCAAGAATACTCTCATATTAAGATTATTTTTGGAGATTAATCAAAATTTAAGTACTTTTTTGTCCCCTCGACTCCGCCTGATGTTTTAAAATTTTCTTTCAACCTCCTCCACTAAAATGTAGGCTTGACTATTAGTGTCTTGTGGAGCCTGCATATCACCCTTTCATTGTGGATGGAGAACGTGAGTTGTTGCAAGCAAGTTACCAAAGGGGTGATGTTGACCAGGTACTGCATCATCTCCGTCCTGAGCATGTATGCGTCCTGGATCATCTTGGTATGCTTGTTTAGAATTAACTGAGTTATGATTAGAAGGTGATTAACGCATAACGTTTTTTTACAAGAAAACAATAGGAGAGGTTCCTACCGTGGTATATTAATATAGATAATAATTCCAAGATTTGGGGTTTTACCCCGTGTCTAGTTAAGAAAATACAATCAAATGCTATCAAGAATTAAAGATATAAAAGAGTTGAAGTCTAGAGATAGTGCATACATTTCTCTAGAAACGCTTTTCTAATTATATAGAGGTGCATTACATTGTGTATGTACTTATTATGTTGTATCCTATCCATCGTAACTGGTATACATGAAGTTCTCAATACAATATCTTAGTTTAACATTTTCTATACTACACATTTTGATTATGTGAAAGTGCTATGCATTTTTTGTATTATGCATTTGTTTTTATTTTATTATATGAATTTATATGTAACAAAATATCATCATATATTCCTTGGGTTCATTACTTTTAGTCATTTGCACTTCAAACATTAATTGTAAAAGGCTTGTGCCTCTCTTAAATTCTCAACTCTTAAGGGTAAGCCTAAAGTTGTGGCATTGCGGTCTCGTAAAAGTAATGAAATTAGGCAAGTACAATAAGATATGCACATTACTCAAAGGTGAGATAAGTGAGAAAGATCATTTTATCCTATAAACACATTATAAGTGGGATGCCATTAAGATAAAGATGTCAATGATGAATGCTCATGAAATACCTCCTGTGAGGAGCATCCAAACAAACAGATTCCTCCCATGTGCTAGGCCTTTACGAAATTATGAATTATTCGAAATCTTCAAATATTATAGCATAATAGTTTTCTAATCCATCCTTATATATACCCATAACGCTTCACGAATCAACTGCATCAACCTAATAAGACATGCCATTTTTTTACTCACTCCTAGTTGATTCAGGGGATTTGACTCTTACATGTCACTTAGCTCATACACTTCCTAATATTTGGTGAAATCAGTAATCCTGTATCCTTTGGCTTGCCTTTGTTACCGTTAGTACTTAGCACATGTTCATTCTATTACTTGGGTTGGACAAATGGAATGTCGCTTGTTGTTCAAAAGATTAGGGCAGTCTTGGTATTATAGACATAGAGGCTAAAAACATGACCCTTCTCAGCGAAAGGCTTTTCAACCTTCTTACGAAGAGGATGGAGTTTGGCAAATTCCTTTATACTCCCTTTGTTTCAAATTACTCCGCACGCACGCTTATTTAGGTGGGCTAGTATACTCTTATTTTTCGGTCAAAAAATTTCTGAGATTTTTGAAATACCTAGTACACATTTCATACTATCTAGTTCAAAAATCCTAGAATTTTTTTGAATAAAAAATGAAGAAGTACTAGCCTACCTAGATAAGAGTGCGTGCGGAGTAATTTAAAACAGAGGGAGTAATAGACAAGCCATGGCATCATGACTCCCAGGCTCCACGGAGCTTGGTATTTGGAGATTCAAAAAATTGAATTCAAAAGTTTTAAAAAATTGCGAAAAAATACAATGATGTAGCCTATTATGTCTTCTACCTGTGTGTAAAATAACAGCTCAAAATTCTTTATGTCTTAGACTCAGAAAAATAACTAATTGAGTTTTTATCCTCGGACGATGTTAATCAGTACACTAAGTGGGGACTTTTTGCTGAGTCCGGGTTCCATTGTGACAGACACCCCTATTGGTTTAAAGAAGAAGTTTTCGAACTATAGGAGGAAGGACATAAAGTACAGACACCTTTTGCTGTTCCTACACTACTTATTTGAAACCGAGCTTTTGTCAACCTAGGAGAGGCCTAAAAAGGCAAACAGAGAATCAAATCCGTCCAGAACACCCGTCATGATCATCACCAGCGGGTATCGGGGAGTGCACCTACATCTACATGGGAGCTAGGCATGTGTAGGGAGCAGAGAGGAGTGTGTTCGGGTCGGGTACACAGAGCACAAAACAGCTAAACTATAGGGTAGGCTTGGCCTGGACATGATTTGCTGCCGCCGACCTTTTACTGCCGCGTGCGTCGACACACAAGCCATTCGCTTCGCACGATACGAGTGCGCACGCAAGCATATGGCTCTGTTACCGTACCCTCGATGACACACACACACGCGGCCTTTGTATCTGACAGGAGAGGACAGAAGCGTGGAGGCAGCAGAGGTTTAACATACTCGATCATGATCGACCTACTGTACTTGTGTGTGATAGAAGTTGTGAGTTATCTTACGAGCAGGAAACACTATAATATATATTTATGTCGTTTTAAAATAGATGTCGTAAGTTTTTAAAGTTTAAATAAATCTATATATTATCCTATTAAAATCGATATATTAAATAATATTTAAACTTATTTAAATTTTAATAAATCTGTGACATTTATTTCAAGAAGGAGGGAGTACATTAGCAGCCCAGACGTGGTATGATCACGGATAGGATACGGTGACTGACTTGATCTTGCATTTCATTTGACTTAGGGGTGGGTAGGGTAGCGCAGCACAGCCCATGCGAACTAAGCCGAGCTAGGGAGCAGACGTCTGATCAGAGTCGGAAACTTTGACCCCCAGTTTAAGTGTTTATAGTACGACTGGCGCACCAGAGGAGGCGTGTTACTCGTGGTCATGGAGAACGTAGGTTTGTGCGAGAGGTGCTAGTCAGCAACCACGCACCCACGCACGCACTGCACAGGCGACCAGAAGACCGAGGCGAAAGGTCGCAGCTCGCGCGCATGCATCACCGGACGATCCCACCTGCAAGCTTCCTGCTTCACACAAAAATGCTCGTCACTCGGGAATTATGGCTCTCACAACAACTATGGGTGCCTGTGTTCGATTATGGGTGCATGTGCTCTCACACAACAACTATGTGTGATTTTTGATCGGACAACGACGGCGTCTGGGCACCGTTTTCTTTTTGAAGACGTTGTTATTGAAGTGGAGAACTAATGATGTTGTTTTGATGGTGTCAATGTTGTTGCTTTGAGGAATAGTTCTCTGTAGTGGGACTTTTTTTTTGTAATTTTTTTTCCTTTTCTAGGCTATGTGCATCCATAGGACCGTTAGAACATGCGTTGCTGCAGAGGCTATGTGTAATTGGTATCCCGTGATATTAATATATACTCGTTTCCAAAAAAAATGTGTTTGATTAGAGTAAACTCGAGATTTCACCATCTCCTTTCTCAAAACAGACTTTCGCCTCGCTGTATATTAATATAATAACCAACCGATACATATAAGAGCTATCGTATATCACCCAAAAGTGTAAAATAATCGCCAGTTTAATGGCCCGCAATTTTTTTTACTAGGAGCGCTAGATTTTGGCCTCCCACCTGTACATCTGCGATTCAGGAGGGGAAACCGAAGGCGACCTATACTCGTGCGGGCATAGATTGCATGCTGAAGTTTCACATTTCCCCCGGCCCCGCTTTCTTCCTCCTCGCTTTCCTCTCTCCCATCGAGCCGCCGCCACCGCTTTCCGCCATCGATTCCATCCTTAGCCGTCCCGCCTCACCATAGACAAGTGACCCACACCTCGCCGCATCGGTGAAAGGTCGCAACTCACGGAGAGTTCACGAAAGCTTTCCCGGCAGAAGGTTTTGGATGGATTCGCGGTGGAGCTTGGCTTTGGCCGCGCCCTTGAGCTAGAAGACCGGCGGCGGCGGTGCCTATCTTGCGTCCTATTCCGGTATAGTGGTAAGATTCGGTCGGATTCATTCTCGATTTGTCCGGCCGATGCTTTGTTGACCATGAATTTTCTCCTCAGGATTTTTTAGATGGCACTCTCGCTGACCATGGAGTTCCTCTTGGACGACTCGTCCTCTTTGCCCTGCGACTCGGACCTAGACGGGTCGCTCAATGATGACGACACGGAGCAACTCGTCATGATACTGGCGGCAAAGGAGCTCCAAGACCGGGCCAACTTCCTCCGACGACAGCGCGGGTCAATGTTCGACCGCGTTTGCATCCCCCGAAATCGAGCGCTCGACCACGCAAACCTCATGTTCGGTAGCGTTTCCTAACGAATGAAAACTTGTTTGTTTCACAAAGGTTTCAACCCTTTTACAAAGGTATCATAACTTGTTCGTTTCATCGTGTTTTTAGTTCAGACTTTTTCATAAAGCTATCATGTTATTTCAACTTTTTCATAAAGGTTTCGATAAGGCTTGTTGTAGTTCCGACTTTTTCATGAAGCTATCTCGTTGTTTCAATTGTGTCATAAATGTTTCATGAAGGATTCATAAAGGTTTCATAAAGAATGAGTTTCACATAGGTTTCAAAAAGGTTTTGACCGTTTCACAAAGGTGTCATAAATTGTTCGTTTCATCGTCTTTTCAGTTCTGAATATTTCATAAATCTATCACAAAGGTTTCGATAAGGCTTGATGTAGTCCTGACTGTTTCATAAAGCTATCTTTTTGTTTCAACTGTTTCATAAAGAATGAGTTTCACAAAGGTTCCATACTTTTTTACAAAGGTTTCATAATGAATGAAAACTTGTTTGTTTCACAAAGGTTTCATAAATGTTTCATACTTCTTTACAAAGGTTTCATACTGAATGAAAACATGTTTGTTTCACAAAGGTTTCATAAATCTAACTTTTTTGTTTCAATTGTTTCATACTTTTTTGCAAAGGGTTTATAAAGGTTTCATAATGAATGAAAATTTGTTTGTTTCACAAAGGTTTAATAAAAAATGAGTTTCACAAAG
The DNA here is from genome assembly GCA_030063025.1 of Avena longiglumis. Lineage (NCBI taxonomy): Eukaryota > Viridiplantae > Streptophyta > Magnoliopsida > Poales > Poaceae > Avena > Avena longiglumis. The sequence continues at coordinate 139,729,669 of CP125976.1, forward strand.
GTTTCATACTTGTTTCACAAAGGTTTCCTAACGAATGAAAACTTGTTTGTTTCACAAGGGTTTCATAAAGGTTCCACACTTGTCTCCCAAAGGTTCCATAACGAACGAAAACTTAGTTGTTTCACAAAAATTTCATAAAGAATGAGTTTCACAAAGGTTTCATACTTTATTCAAAAAGGTTTCCTAACGAATGTAAACTTGTTTGTTTCAAAAAGGTTCCAATCGTTTCACAAAGGTAACATAACTAGTTTCTTTCATCGTATTTTCAGTTCTGACTGTTTCATAAATCTATCATGTTGTTTCCACTTTTTCATAAAGGTTTTGATAATGCTTGATGCACTTCATTTGTTTCATAAAGCTACCGCGTTGTTTCAATTGTTTCATAAATGTTTCAAAAATAATGAGTTTCACAAAGGTTTCAGAAAGGTTTCATGCTTGTTTCACAAAGGATTCATAAAGGTTTCATAACGAATGAAACTAGTTTGTATCACAAAGGTTTCATAAAGAATGAGTTTCACAAAGGTTTCGTAAAGGTTTATGCATGATTAAAAAAGGTTTCATAAAGGTTTATGCATATGCCATCTTGAGGAAGATCTTTCCTCCCATCCGGAAACGACACTGAAACATCACCTTGCCATGAAATGGATCGTCAGCGAAATAGTCGGTATACAACATGCAGTAGCCCTCCATCCGCTGTCTCAGCTTGCTTTTCGGCGTCCTCGCGTCGAGACGTCGCGATGTGGTTGTGCATCCCGCAAGTACATGTCGGCCAGACATGCGAGGGTCATCATGAGCTCTTCATAATTGGCGGTTGCGGCCTTTTCTTCCTCCATCACCGTGGTGAACATCTGCTCACCGCTGTAGGAGTCCATGGATCAGTAGGAAAAACGCCGAACACCTTGTGGGCGTCTTGAACTGTCGAGGACGCCGAATAACGGCTTGAAAACGTGTCGTGGAGGGGAATGGAGGGTGGTTTATTTTTCTGGAGGCATGGTGCGATAGAGCGGAGAGGGGTGATGCCGGCGGTGAAGGGACGATGAGAGGGAGAAGGGGCCTAGGCAAGCGAGAGGGCGAATCTTTGGTTCTGTCGCCGACACTGCTGACCCACTCGCCTTTTCACTTCATTCGGCGGCCCTACGCGAACCCCGACACACTGAGTTTGGACTGTGTTCACAGGATGGATTTTCGGTCCAATCCGGTGAAGAACGGGCTCCTAGGGGGCGTGAGTGGGAGGATTTCGTCCATCTGCGGCCAAAAAGGCCTCGTGGGAGGGTTCGTGGGATCCGAGTAGAGATGCTCTTAGGTTGGTTTTTGTCCATGAATCGACCTCCGACCCATTCATATATCATTGCTTGGTTGGGGACAATTTAAGGTGGCCTTTAAATTTTTTAAGGTTCAGGTCAAGACTCGATGTTTGCTCGGATAAAAAACGCATATCAACATGATTTTTAATGGGCGTCGTGTTATATGAGATCTGCTAGAGATGCACTAACATATAGTATTACTTTCGTCATTCTACACCCAGTGTTACTATAACTAAACATTTTAATATTAAGGTATTCATATAATTTTTCTTAAATTCATTTATATTTTTACAAAAATTGTTCCTGGCCATTTGGCTCACTGATTATTTCATAGTTTGAAAACATATTGTAAAATATAAAAAGTAGAAAAATATTCGTATGTATACCTGAATATTTTATGTTCGTACATATGTTTTCGTGAACAAAAAATTATGTGCAGTGTAGAAAGAAAAATTTGGATGCTCCAACGTTATTGTTTGGATATGTTTTTGACTTTTTACATATGTCGCGTAAAATTTTCTTTTTTTCCTTAAATTTGTGTGCAAACACAAATATTCGGATGTAGCCAGGAAATTTTCTTTCAGAAAAATTTAACATTTTAAAATTTACTTTTTTGTATTTTACATAATAGGTTTATTTGCACCGGCTCGTCAAAACACCACCTCCTTACAGTGAAACACAACTTTGGTCAAAATTGTACACCCATATATATTCCAAAGTTCTGGTCCAAATTATAAACAAAAGAACAAAAAAAAACTCTCTCTGATCCATAGTTTATGTAAATATGGATGTATCTAGTCAAGTTTTTGTGCTATATGTAGAAAAATTTAAGTCAACCAATATGAATTAAAAAAAGTACTTTTATTTAGCATCATCGAGTATTCTCAGAGAGCGATGGGTCCTGTTACCAGGTGGCGCACCTCCGGGAGTCTGCAACCTACGTGGGCGGAGGCCGGATGAAGGGGAAAGAGAGAGGAAAAGACGGTGTACGACGGAGAACGACAACCTAAGGGCATCTTTTCCGGGTTGATTCATCTGGTCGCATCAAACAGTCTGTTTGTATGTGTTTGGATTGGCCGCGGTCGATGTGGAAATGGGGTCTGGCCTGTCCGGCCGGCTGTGCCCAGCGGGCGTGATCCATTTGTCCGGCTTTGGCGTGGTTTCTTTTTCAAATTCAAACACAAACAATTCATGGTCAAAATTTGTACTTAATTTACATTCAAAGTATAAAAAAGGAAATTAAACTACTCCTAACCCTAGCTACCGATCTTCGCGCACCGGCGCCGCCTTGTCCATCTACGGGTTGAGGTCGATGTGAGGTTGGGCGGTGTCAGGGCCGAAGTGGGAGCGGGCGCAGGTGGATTGATCGTCCGCATAGGCCACGACGCCCAACCGTGCGGGAGGTGCGCCAGCTCCATCCCCACCCCCGGCGCGATCGGAGGCGCCCATCTCGGCAGCGGCGGCGGTGGAGACAGCTGGGCATTCGCCTGTTCCATTATGTTGATGAGTTGTACGGCTTCCTCGAAGCCGACCCACCGGGCTTCCTCCCCCCGCGCGTTGGCCGCAATGGCCTGCTCGGTGAAGGCGTCATCGTCGTAGCCCCGCGCCAGCACCTCGCGGTACTCCGGGGGCAGGTTCGCGGTGATGTTGTCCACCGCCTCCTGCTTGACGACGATGTCGTCATCGTCCTCCTCCTCGTCGTTGTTGTCCTTGCTACTGAGCTTGGCGTCGGAGTGGTTGACGGCGCCCTCGTCGTCTGAGTCGATGTCGGGGACTGGATAGACCTCCTCGGGTTGTAGGTCGCGGCGAATGGTGGTGACGCGTTGCACCTTGTGCTCCCACTCGAAGAACTCTACCCAGTAGGCATCGCTGCGGTAGCCAGCCTCCCACCGTTGGGCCGGTGGGAGGTTGCTGATCCGGCGGTGGATCTTCTCTTCCAGCCCTTTGCCCTTCTTGGGGACAGGTTGTACCGGGACACGGTCCCGGTTGAGGTGCTAGTCGGTGGGGAGGGACACGTCCTTGTGCTTGATGCCCCGGCCCCTCCCTCTAGCTGTGCTCGCACTCCGCGATGCGGAAGTATTGTTGTCTGCAGCGCTCCCGCAGTGGCGGGTAATTTTCCACGGGGCGGCCCCGGAAATCCTCCGGTCGCGGCGGAGACGGCAAGGATGTGCTGCGGAAGAAGGCCAAGCGGCCGGGAGCGCTGGCTGCTAGAGCCAGACACCTCATGGTCGTGATTGCTCCTCCCCTTCTTCGGCCACGACGGTGTCTTCATCGTTGGTGGTGGCGGCGGCTAGGTTTTGCGATGGCGAGAGGTGAGAAGGGTGGAACCGGCACAGATTAAATAGCCCCGCCTGCGTGAACACGCGCAGCTTCCCGCTCCTTCGCCATCAATGCCGGCGCAGGAATGCATGCGGCGCCCAGTGGGTCAACGTGCCATCTCGTTGCCATTGATGGCGCAGGCTGCCGCCGGTCAGCCTTCTGTGCAGCGCCTCTGAATCGCTGTCGTGGTTGCGTCTGAATCGGCGCTGCTGACCGCGTCTGGATCAATGCCGCCGGTGGCCGATGGGTGGACCAGCCGCGCCAACGGGCAGGATACGACCTCTGTCCGCGCGCGTCCGGGCCGACGCAACCGTTGCCCGGATTAGATGCACGGATGGGTCGAGTCGGACGCATTTGTCCGGATGTCTCGGGCCGCTGGGGGGCCACGCTCACGTTTGCGCGAACGAGTTCGGACATGCTCGGCCGGAATGCGTCGGCACAGCGAAGATGCCCCGATACTAGTGATATAGACATAATTATCCCGACCCTAGCGGTGTTCATCATCCTGTAAATCCAATCCCAGCATACTCTCTCACACTTATCGGTGGCCGCACGTATCCGACAGGTCCACACACCCACTTATCCCCGATACTAGTGCATTACGGAGACAGTGTCCGTGAAGGATTCCTATTCGGAAGTCATTCCGATCGAGTAAGAATAGAATTCGTTCATGAATTAGAGAGCACGCATTGCACATATAAGTCGAAGAAGTATACTGTATACCTCCCCCAGCGCCGTTCATCGCACAAAAGTAGACAGATCATGAAAGTCTCCAACAAGATGGACTTGAAGAAGACTGCCGCGAAGAGAAAGAGGAGCAGGAGTTTGAGATCTTGATCCGGCTACCTGTGAAATCGCTGGTGAGGTTCAAGGCCGTCAGCAAGGCCTGGCAGGCCACCATCTCCGACCCGTTCTTCGTCCGCGCGCAGCTCGGCCGCTCCAAACAACGACAGCGCCAAAACCCTACCTCGTTCCTCATCGCCCCGCAGGTTTTACTAGAACCTGGCATCACCTCAAAGGAATACGCTATCAAGCCTATGTCGACCGACATCCACTTCTACCAGTGGAATCTAAGAGAGTTCGACTGCAGCAGCAGCACGGCCTCGCTCATCTACAGCAGGCACTTCCCGGACGGCGACTTCGGGCCGGTGTCTCATCTGGCGCATTGTGACGGGCTGGTGCTCCTCCCCACCAACACCAAGGCCTACGTCTTCAACCCGGCAACATGGGATGCAATTTCTCTGCCAGAGAGCAAGCGCAACGTGCTGCAGGATGTCACCACCATGGCCCTTCCAGCCGGCCTCGGCCTCGATGCCTCCACCGGCAGGTACAAGGTTGCACGCTTCTTTTTCCCATCCTGGTATGTTAAACGCGGAGGGATCGTCCCAATGGGGTTGGAGGTGTTCACCATTTGTGAAGACGACGGCCGTGGATCTTCTTGGAGAAAAACCCTGGTGGATCCACCCTACCCTGTCCTGTGCGCGCAGACCGGCACACACTGCTAGGGTCATCTGTTATTTTTCATCAGGAAGGAGAACGAGGAACATCCCCCAAACGGCCTGCTCCGTTTCAGCGTCCAAGACGAAACGTTTGGGGTCACCCTGTCTCCTTCCAGCATGGAGCCTACCATCGACGAAGAAGATATTTGCGTGAAAGAGTTAGATGGGGAGCTATGTTGTACTTACATTTCCAAGACATCGCAGCAGCGACTACTGATCTGGACGGCAAGAGATGCTCTCGATCCACAATGGGCTTGCCGCTACGTGATCGATCTCCAAGATAAGTGCCATCCGATGGCCTCGCTTGGCAACATGGCCTCGCTTGGCAGTGGTGGGATTCTTCTACGAGGAGGCAAGTTTATCTTCCGTTATGACTTCGAAGTTAACGGGATAAGAGAAGATGAGATGTTTGATATGAGTAAGGACCTATTATACTTTGGGCCCGGCAAACACGACACCGTGGGGCATGAGTGGAAAAATGTAGCCTGGTTTGACATAATTTGTTACAGCGAAAGCCTGATTCCAATTACTCGAGCATACAGGCCTTAAAACTGTGCCCATCGTTTGGGACCAGCCAAAGCTTAGAGCTTATTTATGCGATCAAGCATGAAGATCAATTAGTTCACTCTAATTTTTATGCACTACTGTATTCCCTTTCAAACTTTTTGAGTTCTTATTATTGCCAACTTGTGAAATTCTGCTGTAATAGTACAAAATTAATTGGTTTGATGAATGCAAAATTACCATTGTTTGTCTCCCAGCATACCAGAAGATTCTGTTCAACCCATCTCTACAAAAATAACAGATCAGAGCTCCTTCTACGACGAGGTAGTTTTATCTTCCGTTACGGCTTCAAAGTTCACGGAATAAGCGCAGCTCTATTAAAGTCGCACAAACTGTAAATAAACTGCAATTTTTCGGTTTTCGCAGAATAGTGGCGCTCTAGTGGTAACCATAAAAGCCGTCGGCCCATCGGCCCTTAAAAATAAAGACACCGTGGGGCGTGTGTGGGAAAACGTATCCTGGTTCGACATAATTTGTTACAGCGAAAGTCTTGTTCCGATTACTCGAGCGCACATGCCTAAAATGTGCTAATGATGTTGAGCTGATGTATACCACAAGATGGTCTACTCACCTCACCGTCATTGCGACGTTTTTGTTGTGCTGCACAAGACAATTACCCTCAAGTGCGTGTACAATGTTACCTAAGATTATCTATCTAGTTTGGTGAGACTGACCCAAAAAAAAGATCAAGTGTTTCATGTCTTCGTATAAGAACATATGTGTTGTAGATATACCAAATAGGCCCGGGTGGCCCACAGTTGGTGGTTAGGCCTATAGCATAACAGGCGGCCCAGTTGCTGATAGACAAGACGAAGGTCCAGCAGGGATAAAGAAAGACGACGTGCCACCGCTTTAGATGAAAGCCGGAGGCTTGAAGGACAAAAAGACTAGTTAGTGTTAGTCTAGGACTCTGTAACCGTATCCGGCTGGGACTCTCCATGTAACCATAGGTCCTGACGCCCTTATAATCCGGCCTACGGGAGCCTTTAGGGCAAAAGATTAGACAGACAAGTGCATAGCACAACTTGCACACAGCGAACCCTACAATCCCTGTAACTCGACGTATTGCCATTATAGTGATTTATAGCAGGAGTAGGATCTCACCACCTTCGTGAGATCCGAACCAGGGTAAACTGTGTCAGGCCGTCCCCAACGCTCTCCGTCTTCCCCCACGTCTCTAAACTCGCCGTTGGGATACCCCTATGGCGTACATATCGATAATACCACGACATGCGCCCATCGTGAGGCAAGAGGCGCTTACAGCACGAATCCGGACGGGATCTCTCGCCGTCTTCGAAGACGGACAAATCGCATCTTCATCGGTGCGCCGACTTTGTCATCGCTATTGAGAGTATGAGGATGATTTATCATCTCTCCTCTCGAGTTGTGTGACCAAATCGGCGGTGTCACGAAAATCTTCAATCTCGCTGGAGTGTGGAGAAATTTCGATTATGCGCTCGCATATTGACATCAGCATTACGCTGGCAGATCGTTGATCGTCCAGAAAAAATTGCTAATCATGGTTTTTCCATGACTATGCTAGCTGGACGATGATTCTGATTGGCATTTACTACATCGTCTAAAATTAATTCAACGCAAAGATTCTATCACATGCATCGCCAAGTCCAGAAAAAAGCAAGCCGTGGACAACTAGTATTAGTCCTCACGTATAGCTGCAATTGACAATCTGCCAATCCTTTGCATGGACTTTTGTGGCATGAGTGCTAATTGCCCGCGTGATCATATGAGTCTGATTACTCTACACGACAGTTTTCCGATGACAACACATGCACGTGGCCAACTTCGCCTTGCCGCAACAACCTAGCGGCGGACGGCTCTTTCTTCTTCGCCGCGAGTTTTTTCCGACTTCGATGTGGTCGGATTCACCGCGACTAATGTTCGTCTTAGCCGGATCAACACCGACTTCGCTCAAATAGCTAAGTCTCTATTTATATTTATTATTTTAATTATTTATAATTATGAGATTAAGATTGGTTCACTCATATCTTGGGTCTTTTACCGCTTTCTTTTTTATATACTTTTTTCACGATTTGTCTTGCCCTTATGAGTATAAACTTTTTACTGGCTTGCCTTCTAATAGGCCCTAGTATAATACAAAAAATCCGTCTTTGGGTGTTAGCTTAAGTTTTTGGTCTATACATTTTTTGTTATTTTTATGTGAATTCTGGAGTAGTGACTTTTCGGTACTCAAAGCCGGTGTTTTGGCCTTGGATTCTAGATGATGCCATTAGGCATCGTCACCTAAGGACATGGTTCTATGCTGCGAGTCTTTGGTCTCACGAAAGGTCAAGCATAAAAACAGAATAATGGATAAGCCAACACTTGCTTAACAATTTTTTACATAAATTGTCTAAGTTAGTTGAGTTTTTTCTCCTAAACAGTTTTATGTTGTCCAGCTGCTGCATTGTTTCAGCTTTAATGCATTTGTTCAAAGGTTATGTTTGTTCCGCCTTATATTTGTTTGTTAGACACAATTAAAGAAACAATTTAATACATTTGTATATTTATGTTTATGTTTCAGGTACATGATGCTTGGATATTTCCGCGTTCCTCGGATTAAGATGTTTCTAAGTCATCTTTGCGCTAGACTTGACACCTCGGGGGCTACACTGATGCTGAATTTTCGTGAAGTTCTCTCTAGAGCATCAAGACGAAATAATTTCGACTTGACACTCGAGGGCTACACTATTCACATTTTTGCTAAAGCTACTCTGAGAGCACCGAGACGATTTTTCTTTTGAAACTCCGACTTGGCGCTCGGGGGCTACAATCGTTTGATGTACAAGTATGCATGTTCTTTTGAGCATCAAGCCGCCTTCGATGAAGCCGATTCAATGCTCGGGGGCTACATATGGTTATATCAACAAAATTTTCAAGACGGTGAAGGATCCGGCTAGCGAAAGTCGGGGGCTCGACATTAATTTTGCCTTCACGGAAGTTTCCTGGGTTACATGGCTCGATGGCCTGAACGCCGATGACTTGAGAGGCTCTAAGACCTTAATTCAGCAAGCTCTTATGTCTGTGACTTTGCTGGCTCTAAGTCGTAAATTTGACAGCCTTTACGACCGTGGCCCGGTAGCCGTGATTTTTTCCGGCTTACATACCATCCAGCATGGATGATGATATTGAAGACGTTCCTAGAGCTTGGAAGAATCACTAACGATTCGTTAGAGAGTTCTCCACCTTGGATTCGTTCGCAGAAGCATACAAGCAACTCTCTGGCTAGGCTTAGTCGGATGGGAATATGATATGGGAGCTCTCCAAGATTCTTCGCGAAGAACGCCTACAAATTAAAAACGACGTGATACTTACGCTCAAAGCTAGACGGAGGAACACGAGGATCTTGAAGAACTCCAATGGCTACTATTGTGGATATACCAAATAGGTATATACCTACAACATAGTCTCATACCGACAAGCCCGAGTGGCCCACATTTGGTGGTTAGGCCTATGGCATAACCGGACGACCCAGTTGTTGATAGACAAGACGGAGGTCCAGCAGGGATAAAGGAAGGCGACGTGTCACCGCCTTAGATGGAAGTCGGAGCCTTGGAGGACAAAAAACTAGTTAGTGTTAGTCTAGGACTCTGTAACCATATCTGGCTGGGACTCTCCATGTAACCCTAGGTCCTGGCGCCCTTATAAGCCGGCCTACGGAGCCTTTAGGGCACAAGATTAGACAGACAAGTGCATAGCACAACTCGCATACAACGAACCCCACAATCCCTGTAACTCGGTGTATTGCCATTATAGTGATTTATAGCAAGACTAGGATCTCACCACCGTCGTGAGATCTGAACCTGGGTAAACTGTTTCAGGCCATCTCGGACGCTCTCCGTCTTCCCTCACGTCTCTAAACTCGTTGTTGGGATACCCCTATGGCGTACGTGTCGACAATACCACGACAATATGTTCTAATTCCGAAAAGGACAAAGCTACTAGATCATGGAATAACCCTAATATCAAATACGAATGACGTATTCTCTCTGCCCTTTCTCTTCTATTCCATATCTAATGTTTTGGTGTAATCATTTATATTAGCTATTCAATTTATTCTGGTAGGGTATTGCAATGACATTGTTCGCTGGTGATTTCTTTTCTCACTTAGTCCATTGTCTTTATGATGATCCTCGGGTTTTCCATTTCATAAATCATAATCATATGGAGATTCTTTTTAAATAGTTTGCACAATAATACGGTTGAGATAATAGAGAGCATATATTGGCCGAACTAGATGGCTAACCACCATAGAAAGCACGCAGCATGTCCAAGTATGTCATGAGAGGTAATTATTGACCTATCAAAAGCAACTTCATAGACCTATCGAAGGGCGGTGATGGACCTCGAATTGCTAGAGGCGAGTTGCTCCCTATGCGTCGGCTCGCTATGTTTGTCTTTTTTTTTTACTTGGGCTGACTTTGGTTGGGGATGGGACGGATTGTATGTTTGTCTTTCTTTTTTTATCTAGGCCTCTTTGGTTGGGGATGGAATATTGAGCTAGGACATTGTTTTTTTTGCATAGTATCCCGTTACCTGTGTTAACACAATGACACCGACATGCCACGTCATCAAATTATGGCATGGTTTTGACGGCACCGTCACGGACTGTTGGAATTTTGGCCCAAATAGTCTAGCCCATTTTCTATTTTAATAATTCCTGAAAATCCTAGAGGCCCATGTGGCCCATTCATGCAAGACAAGAGGTGGGACAAATGTTTAGTCCCACATTGCTAGTTGAGTGGAAGTTGGACCAGCTTATAAGGTGAGCTCTCCTACCACTTGGTAAAAGGATGAGAAGGAGAAGGAGAGAGTTCCACACGCGCGCTCCTCCTCCTCCTCGTCACACGACACAAGGCCTTGCTGGTTATGGAATCTCGAGCCGAGCTTTATTTTGCCACGCATGAATGATATATGAACAGATGTAGAGGTGAAACGCTTTGCTTTGAATGGACTTTTAATACGAGTTAAATGAATTAAATGAATACGAATTGAGTGGAGGCTGTCCGTTGGCTGCCGCCTCGCTTCATCTTCCGTCCATTCGTTTCATCTTCGCATCGCGCCTTCCCTCTGCGCCTATAAGAGAGAGAGGTCGCGCCTCCTCTCTGACATACTACAACACATCCCTTGCGCCTCCAGTTCCAGAGCACTGTGTTATCTCCATCTTCCCCATCCCGTCTTGCGGCGTGCACCGCGAGCCGGGACAGTAGGCCTCCGAGACCCCGGCCGCTCGAGTCCTGCAGAGAAGGGCGATAAGGTTTTGGGAGCGCTATCAGCGACTCGGCTTCTCACACGGACTCCCTCACGAGATAGCGTCTTCCCGACGAGGACTTCTTCCCGACATCGCACCTCTTCCTCGATGACATGGCCAACGATGGTTCCAACGCCAGCGTTCCACTTCGCCATCGCTGTACATCTTCATCTCAATCTTGTTCGATTCTATCCAAAGTTTTATGTCTTGCAGTTTGTTTGACTATATGCCTTAATTTGTATTCGCTATTTAACATGATTAGTATATTGCCTATTATTCTAGTCATGTTTTATCTAGCGTTTATTTTGGATAATTCGCTTGGTAAATTGCTCTATTTCTCAACAATCCAAAAACCTTATTTCGTGCAATTTGCCCCAAGTGGCTTTGTTGCTTCTATGAAGCCACCTGTGTTTGAAGGTGTGAATTACAAACGGTGGCGCAGAGAGTGCTCAGTTTCTGACCATGAGCTGCTATAACACCATCTATGGCGCTTTCGAGGGGAACTTAATCCCGCCAGAAGAGTTGCCCAAAAACTTGATACTACTTTCAAGGCTGCCTTGATCAGCATCCTGGCGAATATTGTCGATTCATATCTCATTTAGCAATGGCAAAGATATGTGGGATGCGCCGAGAAAAATTTGGAGTCTCCGATTTGGCAAAGGAACTGTATGTCATGGAACAATTCTATGACTATAAGATGATTGATGACCGCTCCATTGTGGAGCAGGCTCATGAGATACAGTCACTTTCCAGGGAGCTTGAGCACTTCACTTGTGTGTTACCGGACAAGTTTGTTGCCGGAGGCATCATTGCCAAACTTCCCCAGTCATGGAGGAATTTTGCTACTTCTCTGAAGCACAAGAGACAAGAGTTCTCCGTGACGGATCTCATTGGGACTCTTGATGTGGAAGAGAAGGCGAGAGCAAAAGACACACGTGCTCGAGGTACCGAGGAGGTTCTAATGCCAACACAGTACGTAAAAAGGAACTTCCAGCCTCACAAGTTCAAGAACAAAGGAAAGTTTGATGGTAAAGGAAAGTTCGATGGAAAGAACAAGGCCTCACAGTCCACCAGCTTCAAGAAGAAGACTGATAAGAGGAAAGGTGCTTGTCATGTGTGCGGTGATCCTAATCATTGGGCCCCTGCTTGTCCCAACCGCTTTGACAAGCGCCAGCATGGGAAGAGCAGCAAGATCGCTAATGTTGTCATGGGCGACGTTGAGATGAAAGATGTTGGGTATGGTATATTACCCATCGTTCTTTCATTATGTCATTCTCTGATTGGTGGATTGACACGGCGCTAATGTACATGTGCATTACGATATTTCCATGTTTTCTTCATATCAGTCGAGGGACTCAAACCGTCTTGATGGGGAACGGCTCGCATGCTTCATTCATGGTTTTGGTACGGTCGATCTGAAGTTCACTTCGGAAAGACGTATGCTCAAGAACGTGCATCATGTTCCTCAATAAATAAAAATCTTGTCGGCGGATCTCTTCGTGTCGAGATGGCTACAAGATTGTATTCGAGTCCAATAAGTTTGTATTTCAAGTATGGAACTTTTATTGGTAAAGGCTATGAATGCGGAGGCTTGTTCCGCTTATCTCTATCGACATTTGTAATAAAGTTGTTAATCATATTTACACAAATTTTGAATCAAATGTCCGCACTCTAAATCTTTGTCATATTAATTTTGGTTGTATGACGCGGCTAGCCAAAATGAATTTAATCCCTGATTTCTCAACCGTTAAGGGATCTAAGTGCCAAGTCTCAAGGCAAGCTAAACAACCTCGCAAGTCACATACATCGCAGAAGTGAGAAATTTAACACCACTAGAACTCATACATTCGATCTTTGTGAGATGAATGGTGTGTTGACAAAAGGTGGAAAGAAATATTTCATGACTTTGATCGATGACTCTACGAGATATTGTCATGTGTATCTTCCAAATCAAAAGATGAGGCTTTGAGTTTCTTCAAAATCTATAAAGGCGAAAAAAATCAACTTGATCGAAAGATTAAGAGGCTTAGGTCTGATCATGGTGGAGAGTATTTTTCCAACGAGTTTGATTCCTTTGTGCGAACATGGTATAATTCATGAGAGGACGCCTACTCACCCCACCAAATGGAGTAGCCGAAAGAAAGAATCGTACTCTAACAGATTTGGTTAACGCCATGTTAGACACATCGGGTCTTTCTAAGGAATGGTGGGGGGAGGCATTATTGACCGCGTGTCATGTTCTAAACCGAGTTCCCACAAAGAACAAAGAAATTACTCCATTCGAAGAATGGGAGAAGAAAATTAAAACTCTCTTACTTACGCATTTGGGGTTGTTTGGCAAGGTTAATGTACCAATCCCCAAGAAGCGCAAGCTTGGACCAAAAACCATTGATTGTGTTTTTCTGGGCTATGCTTTTCATAGCATTGGTTATAGTTTCTTGATAGTAAAATCTGAAGTACCTGACATTCATGTCGGTACAATCATGGAGTCGATCGATACTTTCTTTGAGGATATCTTTCCAATGAAGGATAAACCTAACTCATCAAATCCGGAGATACCTAGTTCATCTAATCAGAATTTGCTATATTCTCCGAACCTACCATTCGATTGAACACTGAAAGTCCTAAGGAGGATGATAATGAAATTCCTAAAAGGAGCAAGAGACAAAGGACCGCAAAGTCTTTTGGTGATGATTTCATTGTGTACCTTGTGGATGACACTCCCACTTCCATTTCGAAGCTTATGCATCTCGATGTCGACTCGGAAGGAAGCTGTTCATAGTGAGATGAATTCCATCTTAGCTAATGAAACATGGGAGATCACTGATCGTCCTTATGGGTGCAAACCTGTAGGATGTAAATGGGTGTTCAAGAAGAAACTAAGACCTGATGGTACTATTGAGAAGTACAAGGCAAGGCTTGTGGCCAAGGGTTATACCCAAAAGGAGGGTGAAGACTTCTTTGACACTTACTCACCTGTAGCAAGGTTGACCACCATTCGAGTACTACTTTCTCTAGCTGCCTCACACGGTCTTCTTATTCATCAAATGGACGTTAAGACAGCTTTCCTAAATGGAGAGTTGGATGAGGAAATTTATATGGATAAACCAGATGGTTTTGTAGTAAATGGTCAAGAAAGGAAAGTGTGCAAGCTAGTGAAGTCTTTGTATGGTCTTAAACAAGCACCTAAGCAGTGGCACGAAAAATTTGATAAAACCTTAACCGCTGCAGGCTTTGTTGTAAACGAAGCTGACAAGTGCGTATACTATCGCCATGGTGGGGGTGAGGGAGTCATCCTTTGTTTGTATGTTGATGACATACTGATTTTCGGAACCAACCTTAATGCAATTAAGGAGGTCAAAGATTTCTTATCTCGTTCCTTTGAGATGAAGGATCTGGGAGTAGCTGATGTCATCCTGAACATCAAGCTATTGAGAGATGATGATGGTGGGATTATATTGCTTCAGTCCCACTATGTGGAAAAGGTCTTGAGTCGTTTCGGGTATAGCAACGTCAATTTTTCTCCTACACCGTATTATCCTAGTGTGTTGCTTCGAAAGAATCGAGGAAATGCTAGAGACCAACTAAGATACTCTCAAATCATTGGCTCGCTTATGTATTTAGCTAGTGCCATGAGACCTGACATTGCCTTTGTCAGAAGCAAACTCACGATTTGTCTCAAATCCAGGAGATGATCACCGGCATGCTCTTGAAAGAGTTATGCGATATCTAAAAGGTATCATGCGAGCTATGGCATACACTATACCGTATCCGAGGGTACTAGAGGGTTATAGTGATTCAAATTGGATATCCGATCTCGATGAGATAAAGGCCACGAGTGGATATGTTTTCACACTTGGTGGTGGCGCGTTTCTTGAAGTCTTGCAAGGCACCATCTTAACGAGGTCAACTATGGAAGCAGAACTCACAAAGACTAGACACGGCCATTGTTGAGCGAGTGGCCGTGAACTCTTGATGGACTTACCTGGTTGAAAAACCTATACCCGCAATTCCAATGAGCTGTGATAATCAAACTGATTATTAAGGTGAACAGTTCTAAGGATAATATGAAGTCCTCAAGACATGTGAAGAGGAGACTGAAATCATCGGGAAAATGAGAAACTCCGGAGTTATTGCATTGGATTATATCCAAACATCTAAAAACTTGGCAGATCCCTTCACAAAGGGTCTATCACGCAACGTGATAGAAAATGCATCGAAGGAGATGGGTATGAGACCCACAATTTGAGCTTTCCATAGTGGTAAACCTGTTGGAGATATGCCCTAGAGGCAATAATAAATGTAGTTATTATTATATCTTTGTGTTTATGATAAATGTTTAAATTCATGCTATAATAGTATTAACAAGGAAACATTGATACTTGTGTGATTTGTAAACTTAATTTGAAGTCCCTAGTATAGCCTCTATACATCACTAGTTTGTTGGTTGATAAATGATTATGGTTTCCCTATCATGAACATTGAGATGTTATCAACAACAAGATCATATCGTTAGGAGAATGATATGGTGGACATACTCCTATAGATAAGCGTAGCATAAAAATCAAGTCATTTCAATAGTTCAATTGCTATATGCTTTCTGATACATAGTAACCTAATTCCTTCGACCATGAGATCATGCATATCACCTTTACCGGATGTATGCTTTGATGACATCAAACACCACACCGTAACTAGGTGGCTATAAAGGCGGCATTGAGTGTTAGGAAAGTATTGGTTGAGACACATGGATCAAGAGTGGGATTTGTCCATCCATATGACGGATAGATATACTCTGGGCCCTCTCGGTGAAATGTCATCCAATTAGCTTGCAAGCATGTGACTGGCTCACAAGGGGTCACATATCACGGGAACGAGAAAAGAGTACTTATCGGTAACGAGGTTGAACTAGTGTTATCGCCATATTTTGGCCAAAGAAGGAGATGGGCCGTGATCAAGATGGGCTTGGAAGATACGTATATTCAACGTGTTGTTGAATCGGCCTTGTGCGTGGATTTGGGCTAAATTGCCCGTGTATCTTGTATCGTAGTAGGTTCCGTTTCAGTTTAGGTAAAGATAGAGTTGTAGAGTTATTCCAAAGATAGAAAGTCTCCGGACTATAAATATGTACCTGAGGTTATCGAGAAAAAGAGGACAATCACGTTCACAACAAACACAATCTCGGCGCATCGCCACCCCTTGTTTCTAGGGTTTCTTTCGTAGTAATATTTGCCTAGATCGCATCTTGCGATCTAGGCGATTTTTGCTTATGCGTTATCTGGTGTTACTCGTACTGAAGCCTTGTTGATGGCGAGTAACACTATTATCACAGATTTGTTTAGGTTAGCATCGGTACTTTTCGCTATGATTGTTAAAGTTATGCTACCTCTAGTTACCTCGCTACCTTTGCACCTTTTCCCAAGTGTAAGGGTAGCATCTTGCTTGATCTTTATTTAGCTGATTCGACCGTTATGGTTATGCCTTGTTCTCCAAGGTTTAGTTTGATATCTGCGTAGTCGCCTTGCAAACGGGTTGAACGATCCAAGAGTAATGTAAGGACGTGGTTTACTAGTTCCGAGAGAAGTTGTTGGTAATTGACTTTACGCCGGTTGTTAGGCCTCCTCAGGGTTAGTTTTCTATCATCTTTTGTGTCTACCAGCTCAATTACGCAGGACGTTCGATTCACGTGGTGAAAACGTTAAACCGTCAGAGATCGATTTAACTTGTAATGATAAAGCAAACCCCATGTTATCGTAAATCTAATGCAGAACCATGGGATAATCGGCTCTAGGAGCCGATTCACGGGGAAACCTGGGAGCCGATCACGGCTCGAATTTTACGTATACTTGTTTACCATGCAGAAATCAATCGAACAATCCTTCACCTTCTGACGGTATAGGTCAGGTGGCACGCCCTCGAACCAAGCCAGGACGTGTGCCGGAGTTTTGCGGGCCGTTGCCCGAGGGACCAGGGCCCACCAGCAGTTCTGGGAGCCTCCCGGCTCTTCGTGTTGCTCGTCGCTGCTCGCCGGTGGGTTTTGGCAGGCAACAACTAGGTATGCAGAGATACCGACGATCATAACCTCGAATAAGTAAACTATCGTGAGACAAAGGGAAATTGGTATCGTATGTAAGTGGTTCATTCGATCGCAAAGTAATCGTAGAAATATGTGGGAGCCATATGAATTTCCAGATTCGTCTATTGGTTATTGTTCGGAGAAGTGTCTCGATCATGTCCGCATAATTCACGAACCGTAGGGAGACACACTTAAGGATTCGACGTTGTTTGAGTAGTTATGGTATTATGAGAAAGAGACCGAATGTTGTTCGGAGTCTCGGATGGGATCCGGGATATCACGAGGTGATCCGGAATGGTCTGGAGAATAAGATTCATATAAGGAAAGTCCCGTTTCGGAGTTCGGGAATGATTCCGGTGTTTTCATCGGGAATGTTCTAGAAGGTTTCGGAATGTCCCGCACTCCGGAGGGGAAGGGGTACATGAATGTGTCATTTCATATTGGAATGATTGCATCATGAACTAAGTGTCCTCGCTGTTCCAAATAAAGGATTAAATTGAATCCTAAATTGAAAAGTCAAATAGCTAGTTTGAAAAGTCAAACGGCTAAAATTGGAAAGAGGAAAAGAGGAAGGAGTGGGAAACCGAGTAGGGGAGGGAATCCCTCCTCAACCGTGGCGCCCCTCAAGCCGAGTTGAGGGACTCCCTCCCTTGCACGCCCTCCACCTATATAAGGAGGGGCAGGGCTCCCTCCTCTAGACACACAAGTCCCTCACCTCAAACCCTAGAAAGCTGCAGCCCTCCATAGCCGCCGCCACCACCTAGAGCACAAGGCGAAGTATGACGATATCAAAGCTCTCTTCGAAGCCGATCTCATCGGCTCTTTTGAGAGGACCCGTAAGCATGGCATCAAGTGGAGGGGGTTCTCACCCGAGGGTGCTCTTGATGAGGTGGATCTGTCTGTTCCTTCAGAGGAGCGCACTGCTCTCGCGACAGAAGTCAACTACATGGTGGCTCATTCTCTCACCGCCATTCGAGAGCCCGTGAACGCCGAGCGGATCACAGTCACGTAGTTCAGAGATCAGGAAACATCAAGACTCTCCGCCGGGCCTACTGGGACTCACCAGGAGAAAGACCGCCTGCACCAGGCCGCCGCTGCCATTCACACTTCAGCTCCGGAGCCGCTTAGGGACAGCAAGACGTCGTCTACAAGGTCGGAGGCGACCCAGCGATTGCCGCCCTGTTTGAACCACCTAAAGAAATCCCACATGGATATGTGTGCACTTACGCCGGATGCAATAACGACACGCACCAACCAGATTGCAACCGCAGGGATTTCTGCAGGAGTTCGGAGCAGGGTTTCAGCAAGCTTCGAGCAGCGATGTCCGGGTTGGACGCCGACAAACAGGCGTATAGCCAAGTATGCCATCGAACGAGTCATGAGAATCTATCCTCGCAGCTCAAACAAAGGGAGCAAATCCGTACCATCTTGAGAGACCAGTTCGCTTTGTGTCAAGAGAAGGACAATCGGCTATTCAAAGCCGCACTAACGAAGTTTGATCGATCCCGCTGCCTCCCAAGTATCGGCTCGAGTTCTCAAGGTTTAGCGGATCGAAGGATCGAGCTCGATCGAGCACGTGAGCCGATACCGCACGCTTAGGCATGATTTCAGCATCGATCACCTGCGTAAGGTTCTTTGCGCAATCTCGACAGACCAGCTTTTGGGTGGTACACCTCGCCGCCACCGATTCGATTCAGACCGGAAGCAATCGGAAGAGCAGTTCCATTCAAGATCATTCGAGGCTACCGAGGCGGCATTGCGCACTGCACAAAGGCAGAGGGAGAAATCAGCCAGTACATCCAGGCCAGATCGCCAAGAACCGATGTTACTCACTGCTTAATCGAAAGAAGCGGTCGAGCTAGCGGTGTTGGGTCTCAAGACCCATCAAGGATCCGCTTTCCAAGTAGAGTACAACTCATTGGCACATGGCCCGAAGTCGACAATGTATGAACAGCACCACCGAGTTGTACCAAGACAAGTTCAAACGTCCGATAGGCCTGGTCGATATGTAAGAAGATGATCCTACACAAGACCAGGAGGTGGCCGAGCTGAATGGGCTCGGGGCGATCCTATATCCTGCAAATGGGTGAAACAAAGAAGGGCCTGCAAAAGGGTTCGACTTGATGTGAGCAAAGCCGAGCAGATATTCGATTTATCTTGAAGGAGAAGCACCGAGGTTACCAAGGCCACAAAATCCCTACGGCTCAGAGATGAACGGAGACCATACCGCAAGTGGCATCACTGCTCACCCACGCCACCAATGATTGCAAAGAGCTACGCCCAGATCCAAACAATAGAGCAAGGCCGTCGATCCTGGGGATTCGCCATGAAAGTAGACACAAACCCATTTCCGGCCAACATGGTAGAACAACCACCCACGAGGCGTCACCGGAGTTCTCGCTCGATGTTAATATGGCAGGATCCGGGTACCACCATGACACGCACAAGGAGGAAGGTGGTCGCCTGGGCAAAGAAAGAGAGGGGCTGGTCCACGACCGCCCAGCCACAATGACAAAGGTATTTAATGGAGGAACAGTGAGGAGAGTGCGATATCGAAGCCACATTCCACGATCTCCTTAACAAGTATGAGCCAAGATGACCAACGCCGCCGGCGCGATGGAGGCGATGAAGGATATGAGCACCTCGCTAGGGGACCGTCAAAAGAAAAGGAAGGCGCAGACAAACATTGGGATTGTCCTTTCTTCAAGTATTGCTGGGACGCGGGAATGAGCCGATTGCCTACAGTCGACAACTGCCCGGAATGTGGACAGCAGAGGGAGGACACGGGCCGCTTAAGTGTTCAAGCGCCTAGGGCCTCTCCACCTCGAGCTGCATAGGAGTCCGATCGAGCAAAAGACCTCGAGAAGCCAAGGGATGACAAAGAAGAAGACATATATCACCGTCCAAGGTGGTGTCCCGACGGACTCAGACACACCCAAAAACGTAGAGTGCAGCGGCTGCGTAACTTGGAGGAAGCCGAAGCGCAGTATCTCCACGCTTTAAAGAAAGCACGGCCCGATATGGCCGTTAAAATTAGGCAGACCTTGGAAACGGAAGACCGCCCGAAAAGGAAAGAGTGGCGCCCCAAACCGGTAAAAGCCGATGCAAAGACATCGGCTGGCACAAACATGGTGTTCATACTTCCAACAGAATTCTGCGCGCCAAGAACCAACGAGCTACCAGTGGCACAGTTTGACTACGGCCCACGGCCGGTTATCTTTGAGAAGCCACGTGAGAAGGGTTACAAACATCTGAAATCCCTGTACCTACGAGGTTACATCAATGGGCAGCCTGTCAGCAAGATGTTGGTTGACACCGGAGCGGCAACAATATAATGCCATACTCCATGCTACGGCGCTTGGGACACCCACCGCAGATCCGATCAAAACCAACGCCACGTTAAGCGACTTCAACGGCCGATTGAAACGCAAGGCGTCAACGTGGATCCGACTGCGTAAAAAACCATCCCCACGCCATTCTTCGTCAGGACAGCAAAAAGCACCTACGCTGTCTTGCTAGGAAGAGATTGATTCACGCTAATTGCTGCATTCCGCCCACGATGCACCAAAGGCTAATACAAAGGGGATGGAGATGAAGTGGAGGTCATTCATGCAGATGATTCTACCGAGATCTCCATAGCTGGCATGAACGTCTGGAAGGTAAGACCAAGAGCCGATCTCCGAATCAGCCTAGACGGCCGTGAGCGCATTGAAGCTACAAAAACGGGTGAGGCTGGTCTTATCCATCGCCCGACAGAGTAGCAAAGTCCACGATCATATGGTACGGCCGATCCTCGATCGCCATAAAAATAAAAAGCAGCAATCATACGACAAGAAGATCACGTAGTCGTAGCAGGGAGATGCCATGCCATTGTAAAACAATAAGGTGTAAACCGTCCTTGACTAATGCAATCAAAGGGGCAATGATTCTGCAATCGCCCAAATTATTTTTGTTATCCTCACCTACCGCTTGCCCCGTGTTTAGCATCGATTTGACAGTGACGGAAAGCTAGGGTATGGGTTTACATCCGCCGATGAACTAGAAGAAATCGACATTGGTCCCGGGATAAGCCACCACCAACATTTATCGCCAAAAAGTTAGATCCGAGTCCGCGGGGTCCGGCGATAGCCCTGCTGAAAAATATCCAGATCGCTTCGCCGACTATAGATGCTCGGGTTAGACAGAGCATCATTGAGCATCGACTCCGCTTAAAAAGGATTTCGCCATTCCAAAGAATGAGCACGTATGAAGGCAAATTCGGAAGAAGTCAAGAAGGAGGTCGAGAAAATGTTGATGCCAAGTTAATCAGCCATGCGTGTATGCCGAGTGGATTTATAGTATCGCACTGAGAGAAAAGGATGGCTGCTGGCGTGTTGCCATAGATTTTCGGATCTCAACAGAGCTACCCCAATGGATGAGTATCCGATGCGCGGCGTAAACGTTAATCAACGCAGCGGCTGGTCATAAGATCTTGAGCTTCATGGATGGCAATGCCGTTACAACCAAATTTTATGGCTCCGAAGACATACACAAGACCGCATTCAGAGTCCTGTGGTCGGTGGGGTTGTTTGAGTATGTAGTCATGACATTTGGATCAAGAATGCCGCGCCACGCACTAAAGAGCCATGAATTACATTTTCCATGATCCGATCGGCAAGTGGTGGAAATTTACATCGATGACGTGGTGGTCAAGTCCGCTTCAGCAAGGACACTTGGACGATCTGCAACGCGCCCCGGACCGAACAAGAAAATTCGCCACGGATGAATCCAAAGAAGTGTGCCTTCGGGTGACGGCCGGTCTTCTTGGGTTTTTGGTCCATGAACGCGAATTGAGATCGGCCTGAAAAGTCGAGGCAAGCGAACAATGAAGCCACCCACCACAAAGAAAGAACTGCAATCTCATCGGCAAGATCAACTTCGTAAGATTCATCTCCAACTGTCGAAGAATAGAGCCGCTCATGGACTAGTGAAATTAAATCGACGAGGAATTCCGGGGCGAATAACAACGAGCCTTCGACGAGATCAAAGAATATCCGACGGCCGCCAGTGTTGGTTCCGCCCACCGACAGATCGCTTCTACATCTACTTGTCAAGAGTCGACACGCCCATCGCCGGTGGTGGTGCAAGTTTATGATGGGCCGGAGCAGTCGATTTTTACATAAGCGTATGATGCCGGACGCAGACAAGGTATCCCGATATCGATAAGTTGTGCCTCGCCGCTTTTTCACCGCACTAAGCTGCGCCACATTTTGCTATCGGAGATTGTCATCATATGCAAATCGACGTCATAAAGCACATGCCGTCGGCTCCTATGTTGAAAGGCCGACCGGGCAAATGGATGTTTGCATTATCGGAGTTTGACATCCGTATCAACCCGCGAAAGCGCTTAAGGACAGGCACGACCTTATCGCCGAAAGGATCAACACTAATATAGCAAAGACCGCCTATACGAGCGGCTATGTTTTTCGACGGATCGGTTTGTGACGATGGGTGCATCGGCATGTTACTCGTGTCGCCTGGGGCAAAATTTTCCTTCTCCATCAGTTATCCGCCTCGCACCAACAACGCCGCCGAGTACGAGGCGATACACAAGGGAATGGAGTTGCTCATCAAGCTAGAGCGTATAAAGGAAATTTTGGAGACTCCAAGTTGGTGATTTCAACTCACGGAGGAATACAAGTGTGAGAGCGAGTCCTCTTCCCATTATGGTCAGACCGCCGTGAGCTGATGGCGCAGTTCGTACATAAACTTCACCGGATCCCGCGATCGGTAATACCGAGGCGAATGATCTTGCACAATGGCTTCAGCTACAAGGATGTAGCAGAGGGAGCCGATGTTCGTACGCCTCGAAGTCGACGATCGAGAGCCCATATCTTCAATTACTTGAAGGATTCGCCTGGGGCACCTAAACGGATAAGGTACAAGGCCATGAAGTATGTGCTTATTGGGGATGACATGTTTTACAGGACTGGAAGGGTTATTGCTCAAATGCTCGGGACAGCCGAGGCCAATCGGCTCCTACACGAGGTACACAAGGCGCCTGTGGAACTCACCAATCAGCTCACAAGATGAAATGGTTGATCAGGCAATCAGGGTTTTATTGGCCCACCATGCTTGAGGACTGTTTCAAGTACTACAAAGGGTGTCAAGCATGTCAGAAATTTGGGAAAATTCAGATGGTACCACACAAGAATGAACCCCATCATCAAGCCTTGGCCATTCCGAGGTTGGGGCATGGATATGATCGGCAAATCAATCCTCCATCAAGCAAAGGCCACATGTGGATTTTGGCCATCACCGATTATTTCACTAAATGGGTGGAGGCTGTCCCGATGAAATCAAGAACTCAAAGGATGTTATCAACTTTGTGAAAGAACATGTCATCCATAGATTCGGGATTCCCCAAACTATCACGACCGATGGAGGTTCGGCCTTCATTTCTCACGAGTTTAGAAAGTTCGTGAGGACACGGGATTAAGCCGATAAGATCATCTCCATACTATGCTCAGCAAATGGGCAAGTCAAGCATCCAACCGAGCCTCATCAAGCGATCAAGAGAAAAGTCGATGAGCACCCTAGGCGCTGTACGAGGTTTTGTCGAGGCGTTATGGGCTTATCGCATGTCATGCCATGGAGCGATAAAACCTCGCCATACCATCTAGTATATGGACAAGAAGCCGTATTCTGGGAAATTACGGCTGGATCGAGACATGTCACTTTTCGACAATCTAACAATCGAAGAATATGCAACCGATGAGTGATGTTGAGGATTTAATCGAGCTCAGCCGTGGTCGCTGAGAAAATCAAAGAGAACAAGGCCAAGGTAGCTCGTGCATATAACAAGAAAGTGAGGCCAAAGGAGTTCCACGTTGGTGATCCGGTATGGGAAGTCGTGTTGCCATTAGGGACTAAGGATGCAACATATGGTAAATGGTCTCCAAATTGGCACGGGCCATGTGGTCGATCAAGTTTTAAGAGGAAACGACACATACTTGAGGAGCTGGACGGCGAAATTCCCATGGGTCAACGGTCAACATCTCAAGAAATATTTCCCAAGCATGTGGGATGATGGACAAGAATATGGGGCCGATACATGAAATCGCCAAGTAAAAAGCACGTGAGACGATGGACAAGAATGTGGGGGGCGATACATGAAATCGGCCAAATAAAAAACAAAATATATATCCGATGCACGGTCATCGGCTCTAGAGGTTCACACATGTTACAAACAAAGGCTTACACATACGAAGCCATCAAGAAATGCTTCAAGGCGTGGGGGCGCCAAGACGGACACGATCCACCTCGGCGATCTCGGCCACATCTTCATCCTGCCCGTCACTAGCTGCTTGTTCAGGCACGATTTCGCCAGATCGGTCTTCGCTTGGGCTTTGAGGCTTTCCGCTTCGCCTTGGGAACGGGCGATGGATTCTTCCTTGTTGCGAATGAGCTGTTTAGTCGCCTTGACCTTCTCTTCAAGATCTTCCAACTCCCTTTTCAAGGATGCGAGCTCGGCATCGACAGAGGTGTCGCTTTGGCATCCAGACGCCTTTTCTCGTTGAGTTGGCATCCGTCCGCAATATTGGCCTTCAAAGGAAGTTGGGCGTGGCAGATCGATCCTCTCACGAGCTAACTTCACCCTTGACCCATAGAAAGACAGGTTACAACTGGCCAAAGCTTCACCGCAATGCTACCGAGCTGGTCTTTATTTCAGCCGTAACGCTCTTCACCTCCTCGTAACCTCGATCAACTCTTCGATTGGGGAGGACAGCAGGCTTTAAGACGCTGGAATTGAGGTGGAACAGCCCTGCTCGTGGTTCATCATCGCAATGAGGGGTTGGTTCGATGGATTCGTGGTCAACGTCAAGAAACCTAAAATATCACAACCCCGCAGCAAAAGGCGCCAAGATGCATCCAAACATGTAAGGATGAGCCAAAGAAGCTAAGGTACCTCTCCTAAGATTGGGGATAGCGATGAGGGACGATCGGCTTGTGTGGTTGCTGGGGGCTTGGCCGAGTGGTATCCGCTTCATCCGCACCTTCGAGGATTGCTAGGTCCGTTTGGCTAAAGGCATCGACCGCCCCATCTTTCCCACTAGAAACGCTACCGTTCGCATGGAAGGTGTTTAGCCGATATAAATAATGATTAATCGGATAAAAAGAAGTAAGTGGTAAGAGCGTGAAGGGTGATGATTTTCAAACTTCCTGCTCGACGAAGAAGCTTGCAGCCCTTTGCGAGCTCTCTTGGGACTCCATACTGGCCCCGCCGACCGGTGCTCTGGGGCGAGGTTCAGGAAAACCTTTTCCGAAGCCGATGGTGATGAACTGGCTGGCTCGGTGATGGTCCTCTCGAATCTGCGGGTCCAGTTCTCCTCGATTGGTCCGAGTGTTCTCGCTGGAGATGTCTTCGACGGAAGCCTATAAAAAGGAGAACCAAAGGAGCACAAGCATGTCTGCAAGGATGGAAGAATTAGAAGGATCGACCAAGGCATAGATCACCCTACATGCGAAGCTCGAGAGAAGGGCTCACGCCTCAAGGTCTGCCTGGCTTCTACCTTCCTCGCCGGCGTTCTTGTTTTAGTTGGAACTCGAGGGGCAGCTGACTTAGAGGTTGCTGGGTTCTTGGAAGCCGATTGTGGTGATATCGGCTGTTTCTGCATTATGACCTTTTTCAGAGGTGGCGAGTTTTTGCAAAAGAACCACATGAGTCATGGAAGAACTCGAAGGGGGAGCCATCACTATGCGTAGGTTTAGGGTCATCTTGTTGCTGCAAAGAGAAAGAATGGATTAATAGAAGAATCATTTGTAAGCTACATCAAGAAAATTTGCAAGTAGTGGTACCTGTTCCACGGGGATGTCATAGTCGATCGAAAAGCTTTCAAAGAACGGTCCCGTGAGCTCTCCTCAAGGCGTGAGTCTTCCACATTGACCACCGCCTTCAAAGCCATCTGTTGATGAGACAAAGGTGAGGTCGTGGGAATTGGGATGGTCGAGCATCAAAGAAGGAATAACACCTTTGGTCGGTGAGAGGATCAGCAGGTCGGCTCTACTCTCGTGAAGGTGGTGAAGAAAGAAATGGGAGGTACTTGTCCAAGGCCAAATTGGTGAGCTACTACGATCGGGTTGGTAGAATTCATACCTGTGTTTGATTATTCTTGGATGTACTCATGCCAACCGGAAGGAAACAGGTCGAATCACGGTGGAAAAGAGCCGCGAAAAGCCGTGTCATCGGCAAAATTGTTCAGCTCAAGGAGAGTGGGTTTTCAAAATGTTCAGATTCTTCCATGTAAGGAAAGAAGATAGGATTGTCCAGCCTTGAAAGAAAATATCGAACCATTTAGACGCTTCGAGGGGTCGCCATCGCCCGCGCCTATACAAAGCTTGGCCATAGGGTGCATCGGATCTGCTTCCCTTTACATCCGGAAAGGTGCAGCTCGCCAAAAGGGGAAGTTTGGGATGTGATTTTGAAAATACAATGAGCCCATAGCTGAATAAACCACCAAGGACCACCTGCTTTGACCGCTATGCCGAGAACAGCTTGACAGACATCAACCGGAGGTATCGATAGACTTCTCCAAGGAACAGTTTCGAGGCCAAGTTGAGTACCTTTGGCCAGTGGGCTAAGGAGAGATAGTTTTGGTTGGAGCAAGGAAGGGCCACGTATCATGAAATGCTCCAATGTAAGTTGAGAAAGGTCAGATGTTCTTTCTCCGAGACAGGCCCTTTGTTTTCATATGGCGTTGGAGGTAGGCACCCTACAGGCAAATTGCTTTAGAAGACAGCTTGTAGGGGACTTTAGTCATTTAAAAGCAGGGCTGGGTGATGTAACATCCGACCAGTGATCATCACCACGCCTGTGGTTGGTGACATAGGGCCATGACCGAACATAAAGCAGTCAGAGCGTGCACGTAAGTAGCCGATGGTTTTCAGAAGGTTCTCATGTTTCTCAAAAGGAGACAGTGATAAATGCAAGGCATCGGCTATTCCTGTGGTTTCCCATTGAGATTGGTAAGCTCTAGCTACTCCGCTGAACCAAGAGACCCAATGTTCAGGGGGATTAGGCCAGGCTCGCAGCACGGCCCAAGAGTTCAGATCTAGGTCTTGGCTTACGAAGGATTCTGCTTGCTTCAAGAAGAAATCAGATGGTGACTAGAATCAGACGAGGGTCAAGACAGGGAATTTGGGAGAGAAGGATGCGGCAGTAATGTCCAAAACCTAGAAAGTTTAATGGTGGAATAAAGGCATTAATTCAGGTGTTCGCCATTAAATTCTAACATCGCTCAGATCGCGAGGAGTAGGCGTACTTCGCACCGGAGACCTCCGGATTGGTGTTGGACGATTCCGCCATCTAGTTTGCCTACAGAGATGTATCTATGCAGCTAGATTGAGGGTTCTTGTCACCGTGAGCTCAATCTAGTCGGTGGGTAATTGGAGATCTAGGTCGCCTTTTTGAAGAGGGTCGCAGTTACCGCTTGAAACCGAAAAGGCCGCTAGATTTGCCTAAATATGCGACCAAGTTTTGACCTTGTCAACGTTTTGGGAAAGCCGATGATCGGCTCTTTGAGCTTTGACTTGGTTGACGGAATGAGTAGTAGGTGAAAGCCGATACACGTTATCGGCTTCGAGCATCGACCTATTTTGGCTATCGGCGAAATTGGGGCTAAAAGGCAATCTTCGAGAAACAGATTTTCATTCATTCATTCAAAAGTTGATTGCTTACAAAGGCTGATTGATTACAAAAGGAGCTTACTACTACTACTATCGGTTCCAAATCTAGAGGCCGAGGTCGTTGCCGCCGCCGCCTTGTTCGGCTGTCTCGTCATTGCCGGCTGCCTTTGCCGCTGGCCGAAGCTGGGGCCTCTCGCCTCGCCGTCGTTTCGTGTCCTCGCTGGACCCGCGTGAAACGCTTCATCGGCGGTACTGCCGAGGAGGTGTCCTCCTCGATTCCTCCTCCTCGTCGGAGGACTCGACGCCCCTGTGACCAAAGGCCGTCGCTGCTTCGCCTCGGGCCTCTGCCGACGAGGAATCGCAGGCCCTCTTCACCGCCCGTGGATGCGCTGCCCTCCGACCAAACGGCGAATCTCAATCCTCTCGCCCCACCATTGTGGGGCGAGAGACGCCGCGGGTGCATGCTCGGCCCCGCCGCTAATGTTGTTGAAGACCGGGAGGAACGGGCGGAAGAGGAAGAGGCCACGTGGAGGAAGAGGGTTTTTCGGCGGAGGAAGAGGGTTTTTGGCTACCGGAGGAAGATGGGGATCGCGAATCGCCAGATGAATTTAAATAAGGGGAATAGTGGAGGCGGTTCAATGCCATAGCGGTTTCCCGTAATGTGCCGCCAAAATCGCAAATCATGCAATCGCGAAGGAGTTGAGAAGACAGGCATCATGATGAGGAGGTGGCGTGATTCTACTCGCAACGCTGAACCGATGTGAAGAAAAAGAGGGGAAGAAAAACATCAGCAGAGTGGTTTCGAATTATTATTGCCAAAACCAGGGGCATGTGTTATCGCCATATTTTGGCCAAAGAAGGAGATGGGCCGATCAAGATGGGCTTGAAGATACGATATTCAACGTGTTGTTGAATCGGCCTTGTGCATGGATTTGGGCTAAATTGCCCGTATCTTGTATCGTAGTAGGTTCCGCTTTTTAGGTAAAGATAGAGTTGTAGAGTTATTCCAAAGATAGAAAGTCTCGGACTATAAATATGTACCGAGGTTATCGAGAAAAAGAGGACAATCACGCTCACAACAAACACAATCTCGGCGCGCCACCCCTTGTTTCTAGGGTTTCTTTTCGGTAGTGTCATCTTGCCTAGATCGCATCTTGCGATCTAGGCGATATTTTTATCGTTATCGGGTGTTACTCGCATCAAGCCTTGTTGATGGCGAGTAACACTATTATCAGATTTGTTTAGGTTAGCATCGGTACTTTTCGCTATGATTGTTAAAGTTATGCTACCTCTAGTTACCTCGCTACCTTTGCACCTTTTCCCAAGTGTAAGGGTAGCATCTTGCTTGATCTTTATTTAGCCGATTCGATCTGTTATGGTTATGCCTTGTTCTCCAAGGTTTAGTTTGATATCTGCGTAGTCGCCTTGCAAACGGGTTGAACGATCCAAAGAGTACGTAAGGACGTGGTTTACTAGTTCCGAGAAGTTGTTCGTAATTGACTTTACGTGGTTGTTAGGCCTCCTCTAGGGTTAGTTTTCATCATCTTTGTGTCTAGGCTCAATTACGTGTAGTACGCTCGATTACGTGGTGAAAACGTTAAACCGTCAGATCGATTTAACTTGTAATGATAAAGAAAACCCCATGTTATCGTAAATCTAATGCAGAACCATGGGATAATCGGCTCTAGGAGACGATTCTGTGGAGGAAACGGGAGCGTCCACGGCTCGAATTTTACGATACTTGTTTACCATGCAGAAATCAATCGAACAATCCTTCACCTTCCCGACCAGGTATAGGTCAGGTGGCACGCCTCGAACCAAGCCGTGACGTGTCCGGAGTTTTGCGGCTGTTCGAGGGACCAGGGCCCTGGCTTACAGGAGCCTCCGGCTCTTCGTGTTGCTCGTCATTGCTCGCCGTGGGTTTTGGCAGCAACAACTAGGTATGCAGAGATACCGATCATAACCTCGGATAAGTAAACTATCGTGAGACAAAGGGAAATTGGTATCGTATGTAAGTGGTTCATTCGACGCAAAGTAATCGTGAAATATGTGGGAGCCATATGAATTTCCAGATTCCTCTATTGGTTATTGTTGAGAAGTGTCTCGATCATGTCCGCATAATTCACTTAACCGTAGGGAGACACATAAGGATTCGACGTTGTTTGAGTAGTTATGGTATTATGAGAAAGAGACCGAATGTTGTTGAGTCTCGGATGGGATCCGGATATCACGAGGTGATCCGGAATGGTCAGAGAATAAGATTCATATAAGGAAAGTCCTGCTTGAGTTCGGGAATGATTCCTGTTTCATCGGGAATGTTCTAGAAGGTTCGGAATGTCCCTCCGGAGGAAGGGGTACATGAATGTGTCATTGCATATTGGAATGATTGCATCATGAACTAAGTGTCCTCATTGTTCCAAATAAAGGATTAAATTGAATCCTAAATTGAAAAGTCAAATAGCTAGTTTGAAAAGTCAAACGGCTAAAATTGGAAAGAGGAAAAGAGGAAGGAGTGGAAACCGAGTTGGGAGAATCCTCCTCCAACCGTGAGGCGCCCTCCAAGTGTTGGGAGGGACTCCCTCCCCTTGGCCGGCCCCCTCCACCTATAAGGAGGCGGGGCTCCTCCCAGAGACACAAGTCCTCACCTCAAACCCTAGAAAGTCTAGCCTCCATAGCCGCCACCACCTAGGTTTTGCCTCAGCCGACTTGGGGGTCCCCGAACCCTAGACGCAGCTCTAGCCCCTCCTCCTTGGTGTGTCTAAACCCTAGATCGCCGAGGAGCTCTCATACTCCACCATACTCGCCCGGCTTAAGGAAGCCTCGAGATTTCCCTCTACTTAGGTACCACCGTTGTCTAGGAATCGCGAGGAGTGCTACAACCTCCGCTACCGGCTGGAACAAGGAGAGGAAGGTCTTCGTCGAAAATCAACGCAGTGACCGATCAAGGGAGCCGCCGAACGCAGATCGAAGGATCGTCTACGATCTTGAGATCGGGAAGAAACGACTACATCACCCACGAGAATCCGCTCTCGCTGAACACTTTGGAATCTTCGAGGTGTTATTCCATCGACTCGCTGCTACAATCTAGTAGATAGATCTTGGCTTGTTTGTTTGTATGTGATAGAAAATTTTGTTTTCCATGCTACGAAACCCTACAAGGGTATCGTAGTCGTGTCTATATGTAGATCTGTTGCCGCAGTAGAACACAATGGTCAATTGTGGGCGTTGATGCTTTCATTGTCGATTGCTTCTTGTGTACTTTGCATCTTGCGGTATGTTGGGATGAAGCGGCCCGGGCTAACCTTACATGACATCGTTCATGAGACTTGCTCCACGCTTGACATGCAACTTGTATTGCATAAGTGGCTTTATGGGTACTGTTTCTCCTAGCATAGTTAAGATCCAATTTACAACGGGTGATCAACAATGCTAGTATCAATGTTGTGGTTCTTGTTAAAAGTTAGAACGACACTTATTGAAAGCCCCAAACCACGTAAAATATGCAAAGAAAGTAGAGGCGTCTAACTTTGTTTTGCGGGGGTGCAAGTGATGTGATATGGCCATGATTGTGATTATATTTGATGTATGCAATGTTCCTTATTGTAAGTTGGCAACCGGCAGGAGCCAGATGGTTGTCTTTAATTTATGTTAAGACCCGCGTGTCTATTCAAAGTAGTTGTAATAGTTGAAGACCGGTGGACGACAACCATGTAGAAGCGTCATTGACCTTGATGCAATGCCGGTGATGATGGAGATCATGTTCGTGCTTGAAGATGGTGATCGGAAGCACAAAGAAGAAAGGCCATATCATATCACATATATTATTGAATTGCATGTGATGTTAATCCTTTATGCATCTTGTATTGCTTAGTAGACGACGGTAGCATTATAAGATGATCCCTCATGCACATGAATTTCAAGTCATAAAGTGTTCACCCTTAGTTAGCACCGTTGCTAAAGCTTGTTGTTTCGAAGCACCACGTGATGATCGGGTGTGTTAGATTCTGCAAGTGTATACAACGTGAGCAAGCCAGATTTGCTCATGCGGAAACTAAGGTTTGATCTTGACGAGCCTAGCATGTGAGACATGGTCTCTAACACGGATCACGAAAGGTAAAGCATGAATCATATAGTAGATATGATGAACATGATGATTGTTTGCCATTGAAACTATATCAACTCTCGTGATGATCGGTGTTGATGTAGTGGATTTGTTCACGTTCACGGATCACTAAAACAATGTGAGGGATGTTGTTTTGAGTGGGAGTTCACCTAGGTTAATTTTATTATTAATTTGAACTCAATTTGTCATAAACTTAGTCTAAACTATTGCAAATATGTTGTAGATCAATGGCAGCCTACCATCAATTTTAATGCGTTCTAGAGAAACAAAAGTTGAAAAACAATGGAAGCAACTTGGATTGGTTCGAATTTGAGGATTGTCCTCACGGTGGTAATTTGACCTATGTCGGATGCACCGCTAGGTGACCCACCTGCGGTGATGCTTTGATGAAGTAAAGAATGTTTACCTCGCCTAAGAATCGGTACTCCATAGTTCAGTGTGCTATCTTGTATGGTTTGGAATCGAGTTTAAAAGGTTTGAGAATTCAAACCCATATGATATTGTCGAGGATCTCAAATTGATTTTGAGACTCATGCGGCAATTGAAAGCTATGAGGCTTCGAAAAGTTTTTTAACCGCAAGATGGAAGAAGCTCGGTCAATGAGCATGTGCTTAAGATGTCCGGGCACGCAAAACAAACTTCAAAGCTTGGGTATAGTGATTCCCTAATGCTTTGGGGATTTACGTGTCCTCCAATCACTACCACCAAGTTACAAGAACTTTGTGATGAACTACAACATGCGAATATGAACAAGTTGCGAATGCTTTGCTATGTTAAAGTCTGCGAAGTGGAGATCAAGAAAGAACACCAAGTGTTGTTGGTCAATAAGACCACCAAATTCAAGAAAGGCAAGTCTAAGAAGAAGGGACATTTCAAGAAGGGTAAGAAAGTTACTACCGGCCAAGAAGACCAAGGCTGACCCAAGCTCGACATCGAGTGCTTTTACCGCAAGGGAGAAGGTCACTAGAAGCGGAATTGCCCAAAGTACTTGGCGGATCGAAGAACGGCAACATCAAGAAGAAAGGTATATCTCGATATACATGTTATTGATGTGTATCTCATCAGTACTGTAGTAGTGCGGGTATTTGATAATCTTGGTTCGGTTGCTCATATTTGTAACTCAAACAAAGCCGTCTTTGAGAATAAAGCTAGCGAAGAACGAGGTGATGATGCTGCGTGGAACGGATCAAAGGTTGATGTGATCGCGGTCGACACGCTACCCTTCATCTACCATCGGGATTAGTTTTATACTTAACTAATTGTTATTTGGTGCTGCGTGAGCATGAACATTATATCGGGATCTTGTTTATTGAGGCGGTTACTTGTTTAAGTCCGAGAATAATGGTTGTTCGATTTATATGAGTAATATGTTTTATGCACATGCACCTTTGATAGATGGTCTACTCTTATTGAATCTCGATGGTGGAAATACACATATCAACAACATTGAGGCTAAACGTTTGAAATCAAGCGATAATTGACCTATATGTGGTATCGTTGCCTTGGTCACATTGGGTGAAACGTATGAAGAAACTCCATTCCGATGGACTTCTTGAATCACTTGAAAGATGCGAAGCATGTCTGATGGGAAAAATGACTAAGACTCCATTTTCTGGTATGATGGAGCGAGCTATGAACTTATTGGAAATCATACATACCGATGTGTGTGGCCCAATGAGTGTAGCATCGCGCCGTGGTTATCGTTATGTTCTTACCTTCACGGATGACTTGAGTAGATATGGGTATATCTATTTCATGAAACATAAGTCCAAGACTTTCGAGAAGTTTAAGGAGTTTCAAAGTGAGGTAGAGAATCAACGTAACAAGAAGATTAAATTTCTACGTTCTGATCGTGGAGGTGAATATCTAAGTTACGAGTTTGGCGAGCATTTGAAGAAATGCGGAATACTTTCACAGTTGACACCGCCGGGAACACCACAGCGTAATGGTGTGTCCGACGTAATCGAACTCTCTTAGATATGGTTCGTTCTATGATGTCACTTACAGTATTCTGCTATCATTTTGGGGTTATGCATTAGAAACAGCCGTATTCACTTTAAATAGGGCACCGTCTAAATCCGCTGAAACGACACGTATGAATTATGGTTTGGGAAGAAACCTAGATTGTCGCTCCTAAAAGTTTGGGGATGCTAAGCCTATGTAAAGAAGTTACAATGGACAAGCCGGAACCCAAAGCGGAAAATCGTCTTCATAGGATACCCAAAGGAAACTATTGGGTATACCTTCTATCATAGATCCCAAGGCAAAATCTTAGTTAAGAATGGATCCTTTCTAGAGAAGGAATTTCTCTCGAAAGAAGTGGAAGGAAAGTAGAACTCGACGAGGTTGTCGAACCTTCTCTCGAAATTGCAGTAGCGCAAAGACCGGGAAGAAGTTCTGTGGTGCTGCACCAATTAGAGAGGAAGCTAATGATGATGATCATGAAACCGGTTGAAGTTGCTCTGAGCCTCTGAGGTCAACGAACTCGTACCACTCCGCATTGGTATGATCCGCTATGAGTGTCATGTTGGTGGATAACAGATGACCCCGAGACATATGAGGAAGCGATGATGAGCCCAGATTCCAATAAATGGCAAGAAGCCATGAACCGAGATTGGATCCATGTACGAAAACCAAGTATGGACTTTGGTGGACTTCTGGGATGGTAGGAAGGTCGAGAACAAATGGATCTTCAAGAAGAAAGCAGATCTTGATGGTAATGTTATCGCCTATAAAGCTCGACTTGTTTAAAAGGGTTTCGACAAATTCAAGGAGTTGACTACGATGAGACTTTCTCACCATGGCGAAGCTAAAGTGTAAGGATTATGTTATGTTGCATATTATGATTATGAGATATGGCAGATGGATGTCAAAACAGCATTCCTCAATGGAGATATTGATGAAGAGTTGTATATGATGCAACCCAAAGGTTTTGTCGATCCTAAAGATGCTAACAAGGTATGCAAACATCAACGGTCAATCTATGGATTGAAGCAAGCATCCCGAAGTTGGAATCAACGTTTTGATAAGGTGATCAAAAGTTTTGGTTTTATACAAACTTATGGATAAGCTTGTATTTACAAGAAAGTGAGTGGGAGCTCTGTAGCATTCTTAATACTATATGTGGATGACATATTGTTGATTGGGAATGATGTAGACCTTCTTAATAGTGTCAAGGAATATTTGAATAATAGTTTTTCAATGAAGGATCTTGAAGCAGCTACATATTAGGCATAAAGATTTATAGAGATAGATCGAAATGCCAAATATCATTGTCACAGAGTACATATTTGGACAAAGTTCTAAAGAGGTTTGGAATGGAAGAAAGCAAGAAAGGGTTCTTGCCCATGTTGCCCAATACGACCTTGAGTAAAACTCAAAGTCCGACATCGGCAGAAGATAGAGAAAGAATGAGTAAGACTCCCTATGCCTCAGCCATAGGATCTCTAATGTATTGTAACACCCTCAGAATCGGCCCTATGCAAGTTTTAGCGAAACCCGCCAAACCCGCATAGAAACGATTCAAAAAGTGCCAGCACTTTAAATGCGGGTGGAAAACGAAGTAATAACATTACACAACAGTCCTCGATGGGACCCAAAGAACAGATATATATACAACACGACTCCATGAGTCAAGAATACAGATATACAAAACAAAGATCCAAATCACCTTGAGAATGATAGAGCGTACGACTACGGACAAGATGCAAATGGGGCTAAGAGCCCTGAAGAATAACCAATGGCGTCCATAACCAGGCCAAGCCGGAGGGTAACCGCTAACGACGCCGATCTCAAAACCTGGCTAAAAGTTGTGCCGGTTAAAGGGCAAGAAGAGGAGTTGCCAAAGATCGAGAGGTATGAAGACACCATGAGAAGTTAGACCAAGGCCCCGCCATACAGGGCGGTGGGGACTGAGCAATGCAGAAGATGCAATTAACAACCTATAGAGAGACTCATACAACCGCGGCTATCGAGAGAGGATAAGAAAGACCTATTCGGAACCAACTGATTCTACCATCGACAAACCCATCTGGCGTTTCCTCGAGACCAAACGAGAAGTCAACCGAGGAACCCACACGGTTGGCAGTTTAGTTATTCGATTATCGTTGCGGCAATTACTAGTCAGTATAGATAGTCATCCCGATAAAATAAGCGATGGGCACTTTTATTTAACCATTCGTGGTGGTTGCAACACTTACTAGTCGACATGATTAACATGAGATAACCCCAAAACCCAGCAGTTGTTGGTACTTTTATTTAGCCATTCCGTTGAAGTTGCCATACTTACTAGTCGTACAATGGTAGCTTAATACTCCAAACAAGCAATTGTGGGTATTATTTAGACATTCCATTATAGTGAAGCTGATTACTAGTCATTATAAAGTCAAATTTATAGCAGTACTTTAGTTATGCTTGTCTATGATCGAGATCGTGTCCAAGTCGTCCATAACAGCGGACACGGCTTTGAAAGTTTTACCCGGGGGTGCACAAATAGCAACACACACCGATCAACCTCGGAAAAACCAAATCAAAACCCAACGAGGCTTTCACGACAAAGCAATCACAGTTCAGAAATATTTCAGGCCACCCCATTGAGTGAACCATAGCGAAGTTAGTGACTCGAGACGGACTCAAGGTTTGCGCCAATGGTCAGAACGACTGGGAACCCAAAACGGGCTTGTCGACACCGAAAACACTACTACCTAAATGAAAGGTGCTATCCATCGCACAATTTAAATAAAGCAGTAGCATGGCATAAGTACAGGATAGTAATAAAACCTCAAACTAGTTTGTGGCCCCAAGAAATAAGACTGAATCAAGCTCTGGCTCAGGGGGGTCCCATAATCCTCCCGGATGTGGATAGCGCGATAAATCAAGGAACAAGTATCAAGTACTCGGGGTCCTACGGGACACAAGTGGGCGGTCGGAAACCAAATATTATCTATCACCCACCGATGCCTCTGCTGAACGATAAGTAAAGCCATGATCATCTCCAACATCAACATGCGGCAATACACCATCAACTGTGGCACTAGACGACACGCAACAACACTTGAGCGAGCGACTACGACGCGCAAGTCCAACTATCTACCAAACAACAGGTAATAGGATGTGTCCAAGGCAATATAAGGCTGCAGGGGATATCACGGGCACGAAAACTAGAGCATCGCAACACAGATAGCAATAGATCAACAGGAGGGAATAAATACTATAAAAGTAAGATGGGTAGAAAGGGGGAGGTGCTCGCCTGAAAAACATTGCCGAAGGTTCAACCGAAGATCGGGTCGACACTCGCATCAACTCAACGGCCTTATCCGCGAAGAAGCAAAACGCTAGAATAAACAACGGATGCAATATTTAATACAACGGCAGAAGATCGGGCATGATGCAGGTATGATGCATGGCATGGTGAAGGTGCAATGCAATTAGGCAATATTAAGTGGAACCGGTGTCCCGGCAAGTAATTAAACGGTTCAAGTTATTTATCTACCCCTAAATTAAATGTTGTATTAACATGGCAAATATAGCACCTGTCATACACCAATTTAAATGAGGCCAATATAAGGCTAGATTTGCCCGCATATGGGCCCCATATTTAATTATGAGGTGAATCGCATAAGGCCCCCAAACCACACAAATATGCATGCAGTATGACAATTTAATATGCAACAAGTTGGATTATATTATAAAATAGGGTTTCGGGAAGGGGTTCACACATTAGGGGGTCTCGACGAACTTGGGGTTCCGGAGGTTCGGGGTCCGACAGGGTTCAGGGTTCGACGGGATCGGCGAGGTTCGGATACAAGATGGAGAACTTGTGCCTGCCGGTCGATCTTGCCGCTCTCGATTTAACTTGAACGGATCGGCACCGGGGTCTTGGAGTCCGTGGAGTAGATCTTGTCGCCAGAGATCCGCTTAAGCAGCTCTTGTCGCTCGCGAATCTTGTCGCCACGAGGGTCTTGTCGGTCTCGAATCAGATCGGTCTTGGCGCTCAGGGTGAAGATCTTGGCGTCCGCGAGGAAGTACTTGGCGCTCCGGGACGCCTCGCAGATCCGTGGGTCGCCGGTTTGTGCCGACGGTCTTTGTCGCCTCATGGCGGAGATCTTGGGGTC